>CM060904.1:114463048-117381798 GCA_030737815.1 Allium fistulosum
ATTAATGACCGTAAATTAGTATCGGGTTATGTATTCTCATTGAACGGAGGAGCGGTAAGCTGGAAAGTTCAAAGCAAGAAGTTGTAGCTGATTTAACGATAGAGGCTGAATACATCGCTCTAAATGAAGCATCTAAAGAAGCGATATGGATGTGCAAATTTATAACTTTGTTAGGGGTGATTTTAAATGTTGAGAATCTCATAACATTGTTATGCGATAACAATGCCATGATGTAGATCATGAAAGAACCAAGAACTCACAAGAAATCAAGGCACATACTCTGAAAGTTCCACCTGATATGTGAGTTTGTCAACAATGGAGAAGTGGTAATTCTAGGAGTAGATAGCAAAGAGAATATAGCAGACCCGTTCACAAAAGGACTGACTCGATCAGTTCTGGGTAAAATGGTCGAGGAAATGGGAGTACAAATCCATAATTGACCCCAAGTGCATATGGAAGAATGAGAGAGTTAGGAGTATTCTCTAGGGGTAATTATGTAATTTATCGTAAATTATCTAATTTTGTAAATGTTCCCAATAAGGTATTTTATTTCTTTTATATACTTTGTTATATTGTGATATAATTAATTAAGTAATTAATTTAAAGTATATTAATTAGAAAAATCCTTAAATAATATGTTATGTGGTAATACTTGCAAACAGTCGTAATCACGAAAAAATTACCACAATATCGAATAACATGTTGTTTTAAATATTTCTGGTCAAGATGTTTCGAGAAAAGATGTCGATATATCCATCGAGACCAGAGTACATAATACTTTTCAAATGTTTGGTAGTGTATTGCTTATGGCTACTAGGGGAACCAATGGGTCATGTACCCATAGTTAATGGATAACTATGGAATGACTGTTCCAAGAGTTTCTTGTTGGTTGATAATAACTAGGTCAAAAAGAAATCTCAATTTGACAATATTACATTGTTTCCTTGACTTAAGAATATGGTAGAACCTCGATATGGATACTGCACTTTGATTATGGCTAAATCATTGTGTGGCGACCATTGGGTAATTATAGTTGGGTCTGAGTTGAAGCATTGGGAGTGAAATACTATACAATAGAAAATTCGTCTTTAGTTGTATGTTAATTTCATGGTCAGCCATAGTTAACCCAAAGTCAAAATCTCTAGCCATAATAGACTGATTGATAATAAATATTACTATTGAACTAGTGACTTTGTTTATGGACTAATTAAGTTGAGTGTATATAATATTGGAGTTTTTACAAGTACCGTACTCCACATGTTCAAAAGTGATATGGTGTTGACGAAGAGAACCTTTTTAAATTATTATCACCATTGGTACCCATTAAGATAATAAAAAAAATATGATTTACAAAAAAATATGTAAATGATGAATTCAGCCAAGCTGTCACACCACTTAGCTAAGGTGACGCATGAACGTTAATATTTGAATTGTTCAATATTAATCATTGACTGAATTCACATCTCCAGATCACATAACCACATTTGTGAATCCCCTAAAAAACCACATGCTTTAATTAGTTTACAAATATTATAAATTAAAAATATTTAATAATTAATAATTACTAATTTATTTAATGTTTTGGTACTTAATATCAGTTATTTGGTGTGTTTATTTAAAAGTTATATATGCACGTACCGACATTGTCGTTATATATTTAGAAAAGTTTTAAATATAGATAATTGCTTAGCAAACTTTGGGAAAATTGATCCAGGTGAGAAAAAGATTTGACCGACCAAATTAAGGAGAGAGGAAGGGATTTTGATGAGATCTAATTGAGAATTGATTTGAACTTAGAATATGAAGTTTTAAAGAGAGAATGAGAAAGGTTTTTATCCTCTGATTAAAACAATGCTTTTTCATTAATTTTAATTTTTCTAATCACTTTTTCTTCCTACTCATTCATCCATGGGTGGCACCATTATTAGCACCAGGCCAAAATACCTTTCTTCAATAAAATAAAGAAAACCTCAAACAAAATAAAAACAATGTGGTTTCTTCAATTCTAGCAAGATTGAGTGTTGATTCAAGGAGTGTGGGAAGCAATTCACAAATCGTGTTACAAAGAGCAAGATCAAGTGAGGTAAATATTATTCTCCTAATTTAATTATGTCACTTACCCTAATCTATATATTTGTATTTCCTAATGTACATCTATGTGAATTTTAATTATTGAAATTTGTTTGTACATTTTAATATGTTTCGATTGTAAAGTTCTACAATTATAAATGATTAGGGTTTATACATTTATACCAATGATGTTTAGATTTGGTAATAATTTGTAAGATTAGATTCAAAATTTAAATCTGGTTTAAAAAGAAATACATATATTTTGTCAAAATTATATATATATATATCTGTGTGTGTGTGTAATACATACAAGGCCTACATTTAATATAATATGTAATGTTAAATTATGTTACAATTAATGTTATTATATATATATTATATAGGGGAAGGATAATCAGCCCCTAAATTCAACCCCCAACAACGACTCCTTAATTTTAGCCACTAGTTTCTATTTAAATAATTGTATGATGTGATAAAAGAGAGAAACAATTAATATTTAAATAGAAACGAGTAGCTGAAATTAGGGGAATACGTTATGAGCTGAATTTACGGTGCTGCTGATCCTTCCTTTTTTGTGTGTGTGTAGACACACATATGCACTGGTTTATTCTCTAACATTTTATGATTAATTTAATTCCTTATTATCTTTGGAACTCATTCTATATGTAATATATATATATATATATATATATTTAATAAGGTTAATATTGAGTAAGAACATAGAAATGAAATTTTAAATAACTGAATAATGTTAATTGCAATATTGTTTAAAAGGTGGTTTATTTTAAAAATATTTATATAATATTTTTAAATATAAGAAGGTTAATGTTGAACTGTTTTTTTATGGTCATTTAAGAAAACGTATTCCCTTTTCAGCCTAAAGATTGGATCTTGTTTTAATTAGGAAATTGTAAATGAGGAAGCTAATAAGTGCTTTTCGTTTTCCATTTATTTATTTACTAAATCTTCACATGTATTTTATGATACCTAATTTAATACATAGATTTATTTTCAAACTACATACATAAATAAATAGGAGGTAATACACGATGTATGTATGTATGTATCTAAATATATATTTGTATATATGGTATTATAATTATCTGTATTCAAACAATATACACATATTATAGTATATTTAAACATACATACATACAGACACATACGCTTAAGCATTTATATTCTTGATATTCATATGAAATTATCATATGCATGTGTAAGTATAACATATATGTATATACAATAGATATAATTCAGAACACACACACACGTATGTATATAGTTATACACATGTTTATACATAATTACATTATCAAAACAACAATTAAATAAATCTAACTGATAAGATCAATCAAATAAATACAAAATACTTAAAATAAATTATGATCTTAATTTAATAAATACATTGGATCTAACGCTAGTTAGTACACCTCATATGCCCATTAAGATTCAAATAGCGAAAACTTCGAAAATTTACCCATTTCAAATGGACAAGGTTCCATTACAAGCTCCAACACTACAAGAAACAAAGCATTTTACGGCGGCTCCCACCGTCGGCGGCCTTCGTAAGCCTTCGGAAAATGCCGTCGCAAAATAACTCGTCGGTGAACATATTTTCCGATGGCTCCGGACAGAGTCCATCAACTGAGTTTCCGATGGCTTTCGACGACTATCCGACGGCTTCCGACAGCCTTCGGAAGACACATGGATGGTTATGCTTTGTGCCGAAAGCCGTCGGGAGCCGTCGGAAGACGTCAGAATTTCGCCGTCTGTAGCCGTCAGAATTTGTCGGTAAATTTTGACCTATAGGCCGTCGGAAGACGTCGAAAAAACTGCAAAAAAATTTCTGCATTTCAGCTACGATTTGGCCTTCCATCCACAATTCATAAATACAATATCTTTAACCCAACTCAATATATCCAACTTAGATATTCAACATGAAATCAAACCATAGAAAGATAATCAAATATCATAAAGACATAAATCAAACCAAATTCATATAAAATCAAACCCAATTCATATAAAATCAAACCCAATTCATGTAAAATCAAACCAAACTTCACTACCATAATTCATATACATCTAATTGTACAATATATACATCAATCCTTCACCAACTCCTCACAATCAACTCCCAAATATCAGAATCACTACCAACAAGTGTATCATCAAACAATATACACAACAGTTCAAATCCAAATCCACCAACTCAATGTATCATCCAAACTTATAAAACAACGACACAAAACAAAAAAACATACCTATCACTCTGATCAATCAGCTCCAGAACCTCCCGAACCAACAGGAGATGGAAAGCAGCCACCATATTGCTGCATGTACTCAGCAATATGCTGATCCAGCAGCTGTGTCATCTCGATGGTCCGGCGATGGTTCTGATCTTCCAATTGCCCCAACCTAGCTCTCAACTCTTCGATCTCTGCTAGATCAACATCAGCTCTGGTCGGTTGGCTGGCTCGCCTCTGTCTGTTGGCATGCAACACTTATATAATTTAGTCTATAGTCTTACTATCAAAGTTACAACATAATGTGTTAATTGTTATATCTATAAACTTATTACTGAAACTAAAGCGATGTGAAGTTCTTTAGAACTAAAAGATTATCAAATTGTTATATCTTAATATATTATTCATTACCACTTGATTACCACAGCCGTAGCACCTGTTCCGTGATGGTAGATCCATGACTGACCCAAAAATAATGTCCTCGTCCGTCGTGAGCTGCTCTCGACCGGTATCCTCCAGGAGTTTCCGGCATTGTTCCATAAACTTGCTTGCATGAACAAATAAAAATGCAGTTAAAATTAATATCATGATATCTTAATTCATTATAATTTAATAATTAAAACAATTACTAATAGTATATAATCTAAAATATGCTTACATGGCTCTTGCTCGATTTATCGTCGTGCCATGTATATGAAACTGTCCCGTCCGGATTTACATGCTCGACGGCATGCGTACGGGTAAACACATCCATATACGACACATGATCCTACGCCTCAGCTTCTTGAAATTGGTTATTATGTAATGTTATTGTATATTCAAAATTATATAGCACAATAACTATTTATAATTTGCATTTAATAAATTTACCAACTCTTGGCGATACTGCTGGAACGACTTTGACCCTCATCGACGAGTGACGGGATTTTTGTTCCTATTTGCAGAGTTTCTTTCTGACTCTGCCTGCACATTTAAATTTAATACATTATTTACTTACCAAATATTTTTTGATATTTACGTATCAATCAAATAATTAATAAAATTTTAGTACACTTACCTTCGCCTCGTCACTATCCCAATGTCTCTGCCACCTTTCACATACACTCGTCCCCATCCAGTTTGGCTTCTGCCCTTTATGCTTCACTGTCGACATGGAATCCCTGTAGTTCTTCCTCATCTTCTGCAATCAGTAACGTCATACCAGCTGCAGGTCATCTGACTGTATGTCCACGGCGGCCTGTGTTTCATGATAAACAAGCAACCAAAAATTAAACAATAAAAGGTGAACAATAAATAAGCGACAAAAATAAATTAAGAATGGAAAACAGAAGATTATATTTACAATGAAATCCCGCCAAATACACTGGAGGATATGGGGAGGGATGTTATCCCACTTCGGCCAACAAGCCGACATCCTACTCTTGTACGTCTCCCTCGAAACTGATAGAACTACAGCTGATGGCTGTAGCTCAAACCTCCTGTATTAAATATGATACAGACTAGTATGTCGTACAAAAAATATTTAAGATGCTAAAAAAATTTAATACTTACCCCTCGGCTCTAGGTACTAGAGTCATGACTGGTCACTGTGGCGGTTGCGATGGACCATTGTCATCGCCTCTGAAGAGTGGGAAGAACTCCTTCTGGACGACATGACACATGTCACAGACACATCATTTTAAAAGAGAATAATAACATGATAATGAAATATATTTCATAGTTAAATGACATAAATATATAAAGTACGTAAATTGCAAAGTGTACCTGATTCAAATTGGGTCTCATATTCCGACGATAAGCAGAACATTGCATTTTTAATAGAAATTGCTAAATAAATAACAGAAATGGTAATGCCATAAAAGATGTAAATAACGATAAACAGATTCGGTTTCATAAATGACATAAATTACATAACTAGCAAAATAAATCTCATCAATTACATCAATTTCGTAATACAAAAAAGAATTCAACATAGTTACATCAATTGCATAATTACATCAACTGCATAATCTCATCAATTACATCAATTGCATAATTACATAACTACCAAAATAAAGCTCATCATTTACATCAATCCTCGCCGTCTTCTGATTCAGATTCGGTCTCATATTCTACGTTATTTTTCTCCATACTCTCAAACGCTTCTACCAAAACGTTTGATTCATCGTTCAGAGGTCCAAAATCCATACGATAGTCTGTAATTATTATTTCGTTGCTTTGCTTAAGATCTGCCTAGTAAGCTTGTTCGTCTGGAATATTCTTCCCGTCAAACGTAAATCTGGCCTTTATTTTAAAAACTGTCGACCAATCTGCTTTATCTCTTTTTAGAGACGGATAAGGAGCGTAATAAACTTGCAATGCTTGTTTGGCTAGTACAAAAGGATCGTACTTGTGATAATGCGATGTGTGCTTTATTTCAATAAGACTATAATCCTTGTGCACATTAATTCCAGAACCTGGAACATTGCTAAACTATTTGCATCTAAACAGAAACACCTCCTCCACGGGTCGTGAGAAATATGTCAGTTGCAAAATTTGTGTTAAAATGCCATAAAAATCATTTATGTGATTTTCTGGATCATCACTATCTTTATCAAATACACCCGTATTATTAGTTAATTTTTTTTGCACCGTATACTTTGGTGTTAAATTTATATCCATTGACGAAATATATTGGATATGTCTTGATATTTCTTTTTGGTCCCAACGCAAGATGTTTCAAACCTTCGTCAACCACACAATTTGTCGGTTCATAAACGTACTTTGAAAACCAATCAGAAAATTCTTTGCTGAGATCTCCGTGCGGATGTTCACTTTCATAAATACTATATATATGAATAAAATATTGCATTAAATTCTACATGCGCATGCATTACGGAGATGAATAAATCATAAATTATTATTTCAGATTACCTAACAAATGGTGCAACCTCAGCACAATTTAGAAGAATATAAGTGTGTGCTACATGAAGATTTCTATCGTTTAGCCATACTTCTACACATTTCCCAGAAGGTCGAGCATGTTGTCTAAAAATAGATAACATTGTTTGAGAGGACTCTTGTTCATCGCCTTCGTTATTACGAGGAACACATTCAAATGATATGTTCACATGGTCACTGATAGTGAGAGAAAAAGAACGAAGCTTCTTCTTCGATGTAAGATTTACATATCAAACCTTCAACTCGTGCTTTTTGCCTCACTTTTTTCTTCAAATGATTCAAGTATCTATGTAAAATTAATTTACATTAACTTTAACTTCCGAATGTAATTAAATTAATAGGTAACATATTACATACCTCTCAAATGGATACATTCATATTGTACAGGACCTTGAAGTCGTGCTTCAGATGGGAGATGAACAGGTAAATGTTCCATTACATTAAAAAAACCTGGCGGAAATATTTTCTCCAATTTGCAGAGCAATATAGGAATATCTACTTCAAGTTTACGTAAACGTTGCACTTTTAAAGTAGTCGAACAAAACTCTTTGTAAAACAGACTAAGCTCCGCTACTACCTTCCAAACTTTTAACGGCAAGAGTTCTTTGAATATAACGAGTAATAAATTTTCTATCATTATGTGACAGTCGTGGCTTTTCATTCCTCTCAATCTACCATTTTTAAAGTCAACACATCTACGAAGATTTGATAAAATCCCATTAGGAAATATGAACCTTTCCACCCATTTTAACACAACTTTAACTTGATTATTATCTAACTCGTAACATGCTTTGGGTTTTTTACTGTCATTTGGTTTCATATGAAGCTCAGGACATTTTCATAATTCTTGTATATCGCGTCTTGATTTCAAACCGTCCGTAGTCTTTCCCTTGACATTCAAAATTGTGTTAAAAATATTATCAAAGACATTTTTCTCGTTGTGCATCAAATCAATATTATGACAAAGTAGAAGATGTTTCCAATAAGGCAACTCCTAAAATATACTCTGTTTGCACTAATTATAAATAGTCGATTTGCCTTCAATTTCTGTTTGCACTCCAATTTCATATATCTTTGGATAGTCCCTTACAAGTTCGTATATGTCTTCGCTTGACTATATCGTTGATGGTTGTCTGGTTTCTACTCTATTAGCTAAAAAAAATTTCTTGTCTCCTCTAAAGGAATGATTGACATGGAAAAAACATCGATGACAGTCAAACCATGAAATTTTCTGACCATTCGGTAAAGAAAACGCCCGTGTTTCTTCCATGCAATATGGACATGCTAGATGACCGGATGTACTCCATCCTCAAAGCATTGCATAGGCGGGAAAATCACTTATAGTCCATAACAAAGAAGCAAACATACGATTTTTTTTTCTTTGAAATGTCGTATGTTTCGACTCCTTCATTCCACGGTGTTTTTAACTCCTCAATCAACGGTTGTAAATAAACATCGATTCCTTGTGTCGGATCGTCGGGGCTAGGAACAACAACAGTAAGAACATATATTGCGTTTTCATACACATCCATGGAGGTAAATTATAAGGTGTGATGGTAATGGGCCAAGATGAATATTTAGCACTAAATTGAGGAAATGGTGAAAAACCATCCGTGCATAATTCAAGTCTAACATTACGACTCTCCGCTGCAAAATTGGGATAAGTTTTGTCGAAATGCTTCCATGCTTCTCCATCGGCTGGATGTGTCAACGTACCCTCTTCCTCCGTTCTCACACTATGTCATCTCATATGAGATGCAATTACAGAAGATGCATATAATCTTTGAAGCGTAGGAGTGATGGGTAAGTAATGCATACAGTTGTACGGAACTTCCTTTCCCTTCTTTTTTCTTGGTTTGTATCTTTCCTGATTACATATTTTACAATTCCTAAGATTTATGTCTTCTTTCCAAAACAATATGGAGCCATTTAAACATGTATTTATTTTTTGATAAGTTAAACCAAAACCCGACATAAGTTTTTTAACTTCATAGTGGTTTTCGCACATCAAATTATCGGGTGGCATATGTCTTTTTGCAGCTTGTACAACGGTTGTAAATCCGGCTTCAATGATGTTGTATTTTGACTTCATCGCAATGTATTCAGCGGTTACTGATAGCTGGGTGTTGCTTTTACAACCATTCCAAAGAGGTTTCTTAGCAGCATCCAGTAAATCATAAATTTTTTTACTTCAATATTTGGTTCTTCAATATTTTCATTATCGTCGTCAACTTCAACCGTAGGGAACATTGATCGTGCTGCATCTTCAACCATATTTTCTATACGGTTCATCGTAACAATTTCATTACCAGCAATGTCTAATTCAGACTCTGCAGAAGTATTTGCTACAACTTCTCCATGACGATCCCAAACATAATACTCCAGCTCGAAACCGGTTTTGCACAAATGGACTTTCACAACATCGGGTAACAAATACTTCAAATGTCTACACCTACTACACAGACAATGAATTGATGCATCGTTTCCTTTATTACTTAAAGCAAATTCAACAGATACGTTTATACCATTATAAAAATCTTCTTTTATTGAACCTCTCAACCTCCTTCTTTGATACACCCATCTCCTCCGATCAACAAAATAATCGATCATTTTTGCTATTTGAAAAAATATGTCACAAATTCAAAATTAAATTATTGGTCATATGTTCCATTACATTTTATTTTTCAATGTATCGATACAAAAATTTATACGTGTCAATTTTACTCCACTTAAGAATACAATATAGAACTGTTGGTTTATGGTTATCTTTATTTTCTAGTCTGTCATCCTACTTACCATTACAAACATAGTAAACACTTACATTTCGTATATTATTTCGTTTTAAACGATTCAACAAAATTTTGACAGCACTTCCCTTTTATTTCCTGCATTGTACACAAATGCGTGTACGCAGGAAACAAAAAAGAAAAATGACGGTGAAATTTTGTGAACCGTTTGAAATGAAATAATGAGTGAAATGTAATTGTTTACTATGTTTATAACTTGTCCAATACAGGGACAAATCCAATAAGCATTGTACTAGATGAATATAAATGGCCGTTTTGTGACAAAAACGACTATTTATATAACGATCATGTACAAAACCTGTCGGACGGGGCTAAAAACTCTCTAAGGGACGTAAAAAAGTATTTTATAAAAAAGAATATATATTTACTACTTTTATACATTTCAAAAAATTATTAATTTAGCACATTTGTTCCACGTATTTTATCGAATAAGGCTGCTTTAGTATTGTTGTCATTTTCCAATACAGTCAAATTTCTTTTAAACTCGTGCATTCATTATTGTTGCACAAGTCAAGATGTTATATGACTCATGTCTTATTCCAATTAACACAATACAATGGTAGAAACAATGCATATACAATGGTTTACGTATACACACACAATCACAAATTAACATACTTTTTACAATTTCACGATAACATATGAAATAACTATACCATGGGATGCTATAAACCATTATTACGCTATTGGAAACAATTGCAATCACTAATTAGCCATAATTTATCAACTTATGCAAATCTAGATTTAGGGTAAAAATTAGATTTTTGGCGAAAATAAGAGATTATACCTGAGTTAAAAAGCAATAGATGTTGATTACGCAGCCGGGGAGGATCCGAAAACTCAAAATTGTTGATTGGAAGCTTGAAGGAGAGATTTGGGGATTTTGGGTTAAAAAATTTCGTGCTGCAAATTAGGAAGAAGAAGGCTCGGCTGAGCCCTGTAATTCGCGAATTTCCGACGGCTTCTAGCTGCCGCCGACGGCCCGTCGGAAGCCGTCGGAAAGTGGCAGTCGGAAGCCATCGCTAAATGCTGTCGGAATAATTGCATTTTCTAGTGGTGCAACTTGGGAACGATATAGTAAAATCATTGTATATCTTCCAAATTTTGTAATCGAAAATCAGTCGATAAAAAGAGAAGAATAATAGTAGAAGTAGACCACCCCAATCAAATTGCTAAGACATATTTGTCTCACTCTAAGTAGTTTTAAATATACTCAAATTTCATAACAACGAGGTTGGATGAGTTTTCAGTCAATGTTTGTGTGAGAGTCCTGAAACTCGGCCTTCGAAAATCGGCACCCGTACTTCACTTGTGCTCGAATGCTGTAGATTCAAACGCCGAATCTGGCTCCCCGGAGCTTATAACACAGTAAGTATAACAACACAGCGGAATAAAGAAATCAATGATATCATATACAACTCCAATGAATACAATATCCAGTATATGATATACAACAATGATATCAATATGATACAAGAATATCAGAGGTAAATAATGATACAGCGGAAATAACAGAAGTGATGACTCCAAATGATCAGTCAGAGAGGCTGAGTCCAACCACTCCAATGTCAAGCTCGAACCACAAAGAGAAGAAAGGCCGGTCATAAACTCCAAGAACGGAACTAGCTCCAGATATTCTACTAAACCTGACTATCTGAAAAACCCAACTCTAGACTGCTCGTGTGGAAAATTGTGGGCACCCAGAGTTTAAGAAGGGAACAATAAACTCCGAGTCAGACATGGGACTAGTGTGAGTAAACAAAAACAGTTTATCTTTAAAACAAACAACAAAAGGATTTCAAACATTGAAATCCGCAATGCTTTTTGGAAAATGAAACTACCATAAGACCTCCCACCACACACACAATGCAAACGCAGAATTGGAGGAGATTTCTTCTTATGATAGTCAAACATGCTTACTACGCAAAATCATTCAATATTATTACTATTAGTGCATAGTGTAGAAAACCATTTTGAAAGTATAATATTAATCTTAGCCAGCATAGACATTTCGCACTTATGCCTACTATAGCTACTATGTTCAATAGCAGGTTACCGCCACATTCCATAGCAGGTTATACAACTAAAACCGTACAAGGTACGTATTGTTTCTTTGGATTTTCCAACAAATGGTCAGGCTAAGGAACTTCCTACTGTCAATGGGTACGCCTCTGGAGGGACGTCTCGAGAACCTACCCGGATCTCTGCCAACACAAGGCCGGGTTACCTCTTACACTAGGTAACTACTACACGAATATGCCACCCCCGGTCCTTTGGGACCTTTATCCGAGGGCCCTCGATCACACAGCAACAATCACACAGTAAATGAGATTGGAGCAACCACATAGGTAAATATCTGGGCTCCATACCATAATATCACCTTTTTCCAGAAGGAAATGACATACCCTAAAGGGAGCGACCCTCATAACCTGGCCGCATCTTTCCTGTTTCGACCATTTCCGGTTTGTGAGGTTCGATGAGGTCTCGTCCACAAAGCTACGCTTTTTCACAAAGCCATGCTTTGATCAACAAATGATCAGCAAATGACCATCAACACACAGCAACACTTACCAAATTGGGAGTATATCACTGATAACCTTCAACTACATAACCTCTGAGCTCGTACGTCTCAGAGAAGGGTGTTAAGCTAAGAGAATAAATTCTCCGCTACCAAACAGAAATGTATTTGAAAGAAATCAGCTTTATATCTCAAAGTGTAGTGTCAGACATACAACCATACAAGTCTGTTCCGGGTTCGAACAGAACCGAAGGCACTTCCAAAGAAGCCCTTGCAATCCGGGTATTCACAATCCCGATCGGACTTCCCATCACTTAGGGAATCTCTATACCGGGCGCTACCCAGTGCAGAGACAATCGATAGGTTATCCTATCATTCTCGCAAACACCCGGTCTTCAACACCGGTCTTCAATTGCTATCCATATACGACGTATCACTTCTTCGGAATGGGTTATTTGACATAAAGTCCTCTCCCGGCTAAACCAAATAGTGAGCGCAATATTTTAAAACATATGAATATGGAATTTCAATTAAGTCACAACTTATTATCCAAAACTTTTCTTTCGAATGGTTTAAACACATTACCATTTTAATCTTTTACAAAAAGATTCATCTCACAAAGTTCACTCAGTTTCACAAAGATCTATTCATAGATTTTCCAAATCAATTTCCATTTCAATTGGATTAACTCATTAAATCTTTAAATCAAGGTTTAATTCATAGCTTTCAAAAAGAATTCACTCATAACTTGGAAAACCATTTTTCAATTCAGACTTGAAATTCCTTTAACTTAAATTGGAATTTAATTTCTTATATGAAAGCTTTTATTAGTTGAAAACAATTAGTTTCCCAAATCATTGAATTCAATTTCAAATATTGAATTCAAATTTAAATCAAATTATTAAATATCAAGTTTTATTAAGTTATTTAAAATAACTTTTACATTTGAAACTCATTTGCAAAGCTCTCAATTCAAATTCCAAAACTATTTGAATTCACAAATTCAACCTTTAAAAATTGTCAACAATCTGTGACTTAACTGATTTCCACGTGAAATCCATATTTGTGTGTGTATGGTGTAATCCAGGGGTTTCACACAGTAATGCAACATCACTCAATCATCGCAGATCAGAATACAGAAATATAATTGATAAGCGGTATGAACTATAACGCTTATCTTTCATTCACAGATCACAAATCACAGATAGATATATTACAAATAATAAATTACATTCAACCCAGATAAATAACTACAGTACAGATCACACACAAATCAGAGTATATCACAAAGTATCACAAATCAGGGATATCAAACAATTCAATCATTTAGTCAGGTCCAACATTCACAAGTAAACCTATTAATCAACTGATTAATTTAAATCAGATGTATTATTTAGGAATGAATCATTAATCTGGGTTAACCATTATAGTTAATTACAAATTATTTAAAAGAAATCTCCCTTTCAAATTCATTGGTTAAACTTTAATTATTAACAAATCAATCTTAATTAACGAATCAATTAATCTTTAATTATTAAATAAATCTTAATTAATCACCATTATTAATTAATCCTTTAATTATTAACAAATAATTATACTCAAATTTCAAATCATCATTCAATTAATTACATTCAGTAATTATCTGTTAATTACTTACTTCTCTAAGTAATTATATTTCCGAATTTGTCAAATGATTATTCTAGATTAAACTCAAGAAATTTAACTTGGACTAATCAAATTAACTCAATTCATTACTCTGAATAATTAATGCTTTAATTACTGTCATCAAGTAATTATACTGAATAATTCCATAATTGATTATTATTAAATTAATCAATCTAGTTTATTGTTAAAATTTATCACATTAATTAATTGTTCAAATGATCTTAGTTAATAACTTTTATTAACTATTAAATTTTCTTTAATCACTTTTCTAAAGAAATTTACTTATAATGATCATTATTGATTATAAATTGATTAACCGTTAAGAACTCATTAATTAATGAATAATAAATCATTAATCTTCATTATTTAAAGTAACACATTCATTTTTATGATTTAATGATTATTTACAATATGTTGAAACATTGATTTCAAATTTCTTTTTAAATTCCAATTTAGATTTAAAATTTGAAATAAATCTTCATTTCCTTTAAATAAAGCTCAGAACGAATTTCCTTAGCATTTCTAAATCTACATGTTAAAATAATGTTTTATTATGAAGGAAATTTTAAACACTTAAGTTCTAAAACTTAATTAAATTTCAAAATTTTGAAATTAGATTTAGAATGAAATCCAAGTTTAAACTCTTTTAATTTCAACTTGTTTAGATTTTCATTTACAATTTCAAATCTATTTTAAATTCAAACTTCTCTAATATATTTGATTGCTTTTAAGTTATTAAAAACAATTTAAATTCAAAACTTTATTTATCTCCAAACTAAATTCCAATTCAAACTTGAATTTATGTTTACATTTTGATTTAAACCCAGTTTTAAACCTTGCTTGATAAATTTAAATTTAGTTTTAAATTTAGAAAACAGGTTCAGGTTGACCCGAGACTCCACGCTCTTGCTTCGAGTAAACAACTCTAATTACTCGAGTTAATCAAGCGAAAATTTCCTCTGCTCTTCCCAGGCCAACAACACCCAGATCTCAGGCACAAAGTGCTCGCGCACGTGCACCGATGATCCAACGCCCTCCGGCCATCGCCAAGACCACCCACACGTCGACGACTACCATCTCGTCACGAACGATCACCCAGAACCACGGCTTCATCTCGAATTTGAAATCGAGCAAAAATCGAAACCTGGGACCAACCCATCACCAGAAAAACGTCTCGCACGCACTTCTCTGACCACTGGAGCGTCGACACCTTCGGCCACGCCTCCGACAACCCCTAAGCTAGCCTCCCCCTGAATAACGTTGAACTCGATCGACCGTGGATGTCGAATGAATCAAATTCCTCAAACTCGCCAAAGCTATAAGTTAAACCCTAAATTCGCCTCGTTCCCTCAATTCTTGCAATAGAAAAAGTATTTAGTAATTTTCCTGAATTCGTACATTAACAAGCTGAGTTCAAACAAAAATTCATCATCTAAAATTTGTTTGATCACTAGAAATTGGTTAAAACCTGTTTTCGGTTCAACCAGGAACTGCTCTTAACATATTTTACTAAAAATCATCATATTAGTTTTAAATATCCTATCTTTGAGTGTTTATTCAAGTTATATAATCGAATCAATAATTTAAAATATTCGAATTTATCATATGATTTTTTTTTCACTGTAAAATTGAATGTACAGAGTCAATATTTGACTATCAATCTTCAAACAAATTCTAGGCCATGATTTATGTTTAAACAAACTTATTTTGTTGACAAATCCTAAGCTTATAATGTTTGTATGAAGATTTATTGAATTCTTTTGTTACATTTTCAATTCTGTAGCAAACAGAGATGAAACAGGCATTACACTTTCAACCTTTTGTACACAAAGGCTTATATATATATACTCACATACACATTTCCAGATCCTGACACTTAAGTTTTAAAAAGTGAAAGGTTACTCACTTAGTTTTCCAGAAGAAAGAATGAACAAAGTTTGAAATGTTGAACAGGCTTGAAACTTTGCTTGCTTTGAACCGTCTTGCTTAATTTTCTATTTTCATATATTTGTATTGATTTGTTTTGTAAGTTGAAGTTTTTGTTTTAAGGTTTAAATGATAATTACTTCAAGTTTTCTCAGCTTCAAGGAATGAAACTGAAATGAAGAAAAGTTGATGTGGAGATGAAATATACAGGGTGATAAATTTGTACAGGTTGATATTAATATCTTTGTACCATATATCAGAGATTTTCTTTGCTTGCTGATATGAATTTAGCTTGGTGGCTGATAACATTAATTATCTTGTACAATACTCATTATTTCCTTTCATTTCGATTGTACAATGTATGAGTATTTTGGTTGTCTTCCTTTGCAAGCTTTATTCACATATATTTTTCTCGTTTCCAGGTTGATGAGTTTGTTTAAGTCTTTGAGATGTTGTTACTTCAGTTCTCCTTAGTCAAAAATGAACGAAATTGAGATAAAGTTGATATATAAATGAATTTACAGAAAATAGGTGTTTGTATGCTAAAGATATTGCATTAATTACTTTTGTCTTGTGTTGCAACTTAATTCATACTTATGTATTTATTTTGTTCAACTTATTTTTATATGTTCACTTGTTTCATTTTTTTTAAGTATATTAGTTTTCTTTTGTAATATTGCTAAATAAATTTCTATTTTAATTTTGTTGTTAGATTTTATTTAAGTGTTAATTCATTTTTATATTTTAACTTATCTAATTTGTATTTTTATTTTCCTTTCTAGTGTCAAAGTCTATATTTTTATATTTATTTCTAACCCATTTATTTAAGATTTAAATTCAATCTAAATGTATATATATATATAAATAAATTCAAATTTTACTCATATATGCCCATATACATATATATTCACATATATACATATATATATATATATACAATATTTAAATTTTAAATGATTTAACATAGAATTTATTAGTTGCTCAGGGAAACTCGCTTCAATTTACAATTAATTCTACAATTTTAATTCAAAAATTCAATAAATTATCAATTTAAACTTATTTAAAATTCGGGGTCGTTACAACCTTCCCCCCTTAAAAGAAATTTCGTCCCCGAAATTTGCCAGGGAGACACAAAGATAGATGAAGAATGTTTCATCAAATTAACTGAACATATATTCTGCATTTGGCTTACCAAATCATAATATCAATAATAGATATAAGAACAATTATTTTTTAGCTTTTCACACGATACTCGGGTTATCCAAATCTACGAAATATGCAGGGGCATTGGTCAGTTCGAAGGGATAACTAACCATTCGTAGAATATATTAGGACCCAAAGAAAATAGATAGATATATGGATACAATTTCAAAACTTTCAGTTTAGAAACTAAAGTATACCTATCAACCAGAGCAACCAATTCATCCAAACAAACAATTTCTAACTCAGTTGGAGTTTATGTCCCATACAAATATATCAAATCTTCTTCCTGGATCTACCAGAAACTATCAAAGAATTGAGAAAAGATGCTGAACAAAAGAAATTGATAGAGAAAAGATTGCTTCCTTGTTGTTACAGGGTATTGACCAATTCATGGTGGTATTCCCCTGTCCCCTATCTCATCCTCTTCTTACACTCATACTTACTATCAGTGAATAGTAAGAGAATTTACTGAGGCATACAGACGGATATCTTAGGGATACTCATTCTAGGGTATACTTCACCATATCTCTAATGAGTTACTTAAAGTGTTATACTCCATAGCTAAAGTTCAACCTTAGCTCTGATACCAAATGTGAGAGTCCTGAAACTCAGCCTTCGAAAATCGGCACACGTACTTCACTTGTACTCGAATGCCATAGATTCAAACGCCGAATCTGGCTCCCCGGAGCTTATAACACAGTAAGTATAACAACACAGCGGAATAAAGAAATCAATGATATCATATACAACTCCAATGAATACAATATCCAGTATATGATATACAACAATGATATCAATATGATACAAGAATATCAGAGATAAATAATGATACAACAGAAATAATAGAAGTGATGACTCCAAATGATCAGTCAGAGTGGCTGAGTCCAACCACTCCAATGTCAAGCTAAAACCACAAAGAGAAGCAAGGCCAGTCATGAACTCCAAGAACTGAACTAGCTCCAGATATTCTACTAAACCTGACTATCTGAAAAACCCAACTCTAGACTGCCCGTGTGGAAAATTGTGGGCACCCAGAGTTTAGGAAGGGGACAATAAACTCCGAGTCAGTCATGGGACTGGTGTGAGTAAAAAAAAGGATTTTAAACATTAAAATCCGCAATGTTTTTTGGAAAATGAAACTACCATAAGACCTCCCGCCACACACACAATGCAAACGCAGAATTGGAGGAGATTTCTTCTTATGATAGTCAAACATGCTTACTACGCAAAATCATTCAATATTATTACTATTAGTGCATAGTGTAGAAAACCATTTCGAAAGTATAATATTAATCTTAGCCAGCATAGACATTTCGCACTTATGCCTACTATAGCTACTATGTTCAATAGCAGGTTACCGCCACATTCCATAGCAAGTTATACAACTAAAACCGTACAAGGTACGTATTGTTTCTTTGGATTTTCCAACAAATGGTCAGGCTAAGGAACTTCCTACTGTCAATGGGTACGCCTCTGGAGGTACGTCCTGAGAACCTACCCGGATCTCTGCCAACACAAGGCCGGGTTACCTCTTACACTAGGTAACTACTACACGAATATGCCACCCCCGGTCCTTTGGGACCTTTATCCGAGGGACCTCGATCACACAGCAACAATCACACAGTAAATGAGATTGGAGCAACCACATAGGTAAATATCTGGGCTCCATACCATAATATCACCTTTTTCCAGAAGGAAATGACATACCCTAAAGGGAGCGACCCTCATAACCTTGCCGCATCTTCCCTGTTTTGACCATTTCCGGTTTGTGAGGTTCGATGAGGTCTCGTCCACAAAGCTACGCTTTTTCACAAAGCCATGCTTTGATCAACAAATGATCAGCAAATGACCATCAACACATAGCAACACTTACCAAATTGGGAGTATATCACTGATAACCTTCAACTACATAACCTCTGAGCTCGTACGTCTCAGAGAAGGGTGTTAAGCTAAGAGAATAAATTCTCCGCCACCAAACAGAGATGTATTTGAAAGAAATCAGCTTTATATCTCAAAGTGTAGTGTCAGACATACAACCATACAAGTCTGTTCCTGGTTCGAACAGAACCGAAGGCACTTCCAAAGAAGCCCTTGCAATCCGGGTATTCACAATCCCGATCGGACTTCCCATCACTTAGGGAATCTCTATACCGGGCGCTATCCAGTGCAGAGACAATCGATAGGTTATCCTATCGTTCTCGCAAACACCCGGTCTTCAACACCGGTCTTCAATTGCTATCCATATACGACGTATCACTTATTCGGAATGGGTTATTTGACACAAAGTCCTCTCCCGGCTAAACCGAATAGTGAGCGCAATATTTTAAAACATATGGATAATGGGATTTCAATTAAGTCACAACTTATTATCCAAAACTTTTCTTTCGAATGGTTTAAACACATTACCATTTTAATCCTTTACAAAAAGATTCATCTCACAAAGTTCACCCAGTTTCAGAAAGATCTATTCATAGATTTTCCAAATCTATTTCCATTTCAATTGGATTAACTCATTAAATCTTTAAATTAAGATTTAATTCATAGCTGTCAAAAAGAATTCACTCATAACTTGGAAAACCATTTTTCAATTCAAACTTGAAATTCCTTTAACTTAAATTGGAATTTCATTTCTTATATGAAAGCTTTTATCAGTTGAAAAAAATTAGTTTCCCAAATCATTTAATTCAATTTCAAATATTGAATTCAAATTTAAATCAAATTATTAAATATCAAGTTTTATTAAGTTATTTAAAATAACTTATACATTTGAAACTCATTTGCAAAGCTCTCAATTCAAATTCCAAAACTATTTGAATTCACAAATTCAACCTTTAAAAATTGTCAACAATCTGTGACTTAACTGATTTCCACGTGAAATCCATATTTGTGTGTATATGGTGTAGTCCAGGGGTTTCACACAGTAGTGCAACATCATTCAATCATCGCAGATCAGAATACAGAAATATAATTGATAAGCGGTATGAACTATAACGCTTATCTTTCATTCACAGATCACAAATCACAGATAGATATATTACAAATAATAAATTACATTCAACCCAGATAAATAACTACAGTACAGATCACACACAAATCAGAATATATCACAAAGTATCACAAATCAGGGATATCAAACAATTCAATCATTCAGTCAGGTCCAACATTCACAAGTAAACCTATTAATCAACTGATTAATTTAAATCAGATGTATTATTTAGGAATGAATCATTAATCTGGGTTAACCATTATAGTTAATTACAAATTATTTAAAAGAAATCTCCCTTTCAAATTCATTGGTTAACCTTTAATTATTAACAAATCAATCTTAATTAACGAATCAATTAATCTTTAATTATTAAATAAATCTTAATTAATCACCATTATTAATTAATCCTTTAATTATTAACAAATAATTATACTCAAATTTCAAATCATCATTCAATTAATTACATTCAGTAATTATCTGTTAATTACTTACTTCTCTAAGTAATTATATTTCCGAATTTGTCAAATGATTATTCTAGATTAAACTCAAGAAATTTAACTTGGACTAATCAAATTAACTCAATTCATTACTTTGAATAATTAATGCTTTAATTACTATCATCAAGTAATTATACTGAATAATTCCACAATTGATTATTTTTAAACTAATCAATCTAGTTTATTGTTAAAATTTATCACATTAATTAATTGTTCAAATGATCTTAGTTAATAACTTTTATTAACTATTAAATTTTCTTTAATCACTTTTCTAAAGAAATTTACTTATAATGATCATTATTGATTATAAATTGATTAACCGTTAAGAACTCATTAATTAATGAATAATAAATCATTAATCTTCATTATTTAAAGTAACACATTCATTTTTATGATTTAATGATTATTTACAATATGCTGAAACATTGATTTCAAATTTATTTTTAAATTCCAATTTAGATTTAAAATTTGAAATAAATCTTCGTTTCCTTTAAATAAAGCTCAGAACGAATTTCCTTAGCATTTCTAAATCTACATGTTAAAATAATGTTTTATTATGAAGCAAATTTTAAACACTTAAGTTCTAAAACTTAATTAAATTTCAAAATTTTGAAATTAGATTTAGAATGAAATCCAAGTTTAAACTCTTTTAATTTCAACTTGTTTAGATTTTCATTTACAATTTTAAATCTAATTTAAATTCAAACTTCTCTAATATATTTGATTGCTTTTAAGTTATTAAAAACAATTTAAATTCAAAACTTTATTTATCTCCAAACTAAATTCCAATTCAAACTTGAATTTATGTTTACATTTTGATTTAAACCCAGTTTTAAACCTTGCTTGATAAATTTAAATTTAGTTTTAAATTTAGAAAACAGGTTCAGGTTGACCCGAGACTCCATGCTCTTGCTTCGAGTAAACAACTCGAATTACTCGAGTTAATCACGCGAAAATTTCCTCTGCTCTTCCCAGGCCAACAACACCCAGATCTCAGGCACAAAGTGCTCGCGCACGTGCACCGATGATCCAACGCCCTCCGGCCATCGCCAAGACCACCCACACGTCGACGACTACCATCTCGTCACGAACGATCACCCAGAACCACGGCTTCATCTCGAATTTGAAATCGAGCAAAAATCGAAACCTGGGACCAACCCATCACCAGAAAAACATCTCGCACGCACTTCTCTGACCACTGGAGCGTCGACACTTTCGGCCACGCCTCCGACAACCCCTAAGCTAGCCTCCCCCTGAATAACGTTGAACTCGATCGACCGTGGATGTCGAACGAATCAAATTCCTCAAACTCGCCAAAACTATAAGTTAAACCCTAAATTCGCCTCGTTCCCTCAATTCTTGCAATAGAAAAAGTATTTAGTAATTTTCCTGAATTCGTACATTAACAAGCTGAGTTCAAACAAAAATTCATCATCTAAAATTTGTTTGATCACTAGAAATTGGTTAAAACCTATTTTCGGTTCAACCAGGAACTGCTCTTAACATATTTAACTAAAAATCATCATATTAGTTTTAAAAATCCTATCTTTGAGTGTTTATTCAAGTTATATAGTCGAATCAATAATTTAAAATATTCGAATTTATCATATGATTTTTTTTTCACTGTAAAATTGAATGTACAGAGTCAATATTTGACTATCAATCTTCAAACAAATTCTAGGCCATGATTTATGTTTAAACAAACTTATTTTGTTGACAAATCCTAAGCTTATAATGTTTGTATGAAGATTTATTGAATTCTTTTGTTACATTTTCAATTCTGTAGCAAACAGAGATGAAACAGGCATTACACTTTCAACCTTTTGTACACAAAGGCTTATATATATATACTCACATACACATTTCCAGATCCTGACACTTAAGTTTTAAAAAGTGAAAGGTTACTCACTTAGTTTTCCAGAAGAAAGAATGAACAAAGTTTGAAATGTTGAACATGCTTGAAACTTTGCTTGCTTTGAACCGTCTTGCTTAATTTTCTATTTTCATATATTTGTATTGATTTGTTTTGTAAGTTGAAGTTTTTGTTTTAAGGTTTAAATGATAATTACTTCAAGTTTTCTCAGCTTCAAGGAATGAAACTGAAATGAAGAAAAGTTGATGTGGAGATGAAATATACAGGGTGATAAATTTGTACAGGTTGATATTAATATCTTTGTACCATATATCAGAGATTTTCTTTGCTTGCTGATATGAATTTAGCTTGGTGGCTGCTAACATTAATTATCTTGTACAATACTCATTATTTCCTTTCATTTCGATTGTACAATGTATGAGTATTTTGGGTGTCTTCCTTTGCAGGCTTTATTCACATATATTTTTCTCGTTTCCAGGTTGATGAGTTTGTTTAAGTCTTTGAGATGTTGTTACTTCAGTTCTCCTTAGTAAAAAATGAACGAAATTGAGATAAAGTTGATATATAAATGAATTTACAGAAAATAGGTGTTTGTATGCTAAAGATATTGCATTAATTACTTTTGTCTTGTGTTGCAACTTAATTAGTACTTTTGTATTTATTTTGTTCAACTTATTTTTATATGTTCACTTGTTTCATTTTTTTAAAGTATATTAGTTTTCTTTTGTAATATTGCTAAATAAATTTCTATTTTAATTTTGTTGTTAGATTTTATTTAAGTGTTACTTCATTTTTATAATTTATCTTATCTAATTTGTATTTTTATTTTCCTTTCTAGTGTCAAAGTCTATATTTTTATATTTATTTCTAACCCATTTATTTAAGATTTAAATTCAATCTCAATGTATATATATATATATAAATAAATTCAAATTTTACTCATATATGCCCATATACATATATATTCACATATATACATATATATACAATATTTAAATTTTAAATGATTTAACATAGAATTTATTAGTTGCTCAGGGAAACTCGCTTCAATTTACAATTAATTCTACAATTTTAATTCAAAAATTCAATAAATTATCAATTTAAACTTATTTAAAATTCGGGGTCGTTACAGTTTGGTGCTAGAAGGATGCCCCGAACCTTCACATTCTCCATCTCTATTCTCATACACTAGCCATTACTAACATAGTAGGAAGCTCACAAACTAATGACTCTCATGGTAATTCCAACGGTAGAACCAACACGAGCAACGTAAGTCCCATCCCAAGCATGAGCTATGACATAATAATCACTCTTGTCCTTGAGATTGCTAGAATACGATAGCTGTCAAGATACAAGGTCGAGTTTGACACCACATGGATGCCCAAGAAACTAATAATCGAAACATAGTGCTCCATACACTTGCGCTGGTTAGGCTTGGGCTGAATGTACCTAGATTGGTCCACATCACATGTGATGAAGGGAGTTTATCATGGTTGAAGTATGCTGATAGGAGCCCCCTCGACTTGCTATTTCCTTCTCCTACCCAATCGTCTATCTTCACTTGACTAAAGGAGAAGACAAATACAATGACCTGTACTTTAAGGGATAAAGTAGAGAAAGGCATGAAAGTGCCTGCAACCATGATGAATACATGGCTAAGCTTGGGACCGCAACCATTCTTGTGATGGGAGAAGTCAAAGATTTCGATCTTGATCTTACATGGGCCTTATTCCCTGGCTAGAACAGCACATTGCCTTTAGGAAATGCGTAGGTCACACACCTCGGTCAGAGCGGTGCATGGTCGCTAAGAAGAATTTTGATCGTGTTCCCCTACGTGAGAAGCAAATGGTCTTCGGAAAGGAAAAACTAACATTCGTAATGAGCTAGCAGACGTAAGAAAAGAGATGCATTGGGTCTGCATGTGCAATAGAACCAATGAGGCTTTTCTTGATGATGGGAATGGGGAATCAGTCTAAGAGGAAATCTTGAAAGCATGCAATCCCTGAAGATTGTAATTCCCAACACAGAAAAGTATAATGGAAGCTCAGAACCCTTTGACCATGTGACCGCTTTCAGTGCTAGTATGAAGATAGACCACATTAATGACCTAGTCAAGTGCACCCCTTCCCGACTACACTCAACGACACTTCTTCATACTAGTTTTTAAAAAGAGCCAATGAATCATAAGATCTTGGGAACCAATGTACAATGAATTCAGGGCTTGATTCATTGACTCAAAATCTGACCTATGATGGCCAACGAGTTGGCCAATGTCAACCAAGCTAAGGGAGAGACACTACGGTCATTCTTAGCCCATTCAACAAAGAATTGTCCTATGCTAAAGGGGTAGGCGAAACTAGCTCGGTCATTGCCTTATGCTCGGGTGTAACGTCCAAGAATTTTTAATGCTTTGTATTTAATTATCGAAATTATTTAAATATTTAAAAATTGGATTTATTTGAAAGCTTATTGAATTCTTTTCATAATTAATGAAGATGGTAAACTTTTAATTTATAATTAAATGGGATTAAATTGGCTTTAATAATAATTCTTTTTAATTAATGTGTAAAATTATCATTCCGATGCACTATCTCAGATTTTGACAAAATTCATGCCATTGGATCTAGAATAATGAGTTGTTGTATGCCGATGAGTTTTATGGTGATCAGACATGTTGTATGGTCGTGAGAGCTCGAAACGGCTAGCGCTAAATTAAGAGAATTAAAATAATAATATTTATTTCACTATAAATAATCTTTATCTTTACTCTTCTCTCTCACCTTTTCTTTTTCTATTTTTATATCCTATAACCTAGAAAATAAGAGACGCCGCCATTTTTGTTCTTCAACCAATTAAATCATGAGCTACAGTTAACGATATCGAGTGATTTTGGATTCGTTGGCCTTGTGTGTGTGTGTGAGAGATTTATTTTTGTGTATATCGTTTTGTGTGTAATGAGGTTTTGGGTTGCTCGAGTTTTTATAGCAGAGCTAAGATTAGACTTAGAGGATGATTGAGGAGGAGATATGCTAAGTCGTCAGTAGCGTTGGGTTTCTAGAGTGTAGGTGAGCTCGTGTAGGTGGTTTAGGGGCTTGTGGTGCAACCTAGGTAATCGATAATAGGTATGTCGCTTTGTGGCTATGCTCACGTTCGTGTAAGCGCAATCGTAGTTAAATTCGAGGCCAGGTTGAACTCATAGCGGTGATTGGAGATCGTTGGCTGTGGTTTGACACTAATCGGTGCTCCAAGGCGATTTGCAACCTGGTGATGTTGAATTAGGGCACGATTAGATTTTGCCTGAGTTGATTAAACTTAGTTTGGTGGTGTTCATCGCTGTGAGGGCAAGTAGAGGGGTATGTTGCACTCGACGGTTTATCGAATCATGGAGCGAAGAAGATGATAGGGAGAGAAATGCATGGTGATTGGGTTGTGCACTGGAAGTGTGAACACATTCGCAATAATGAAGAGAAGGGGAAGAGAGAAGGGGAAGATGGATTAGTGGATAAAAGAGTGGATTAATAATTAATTAGTGATTAATTATAATGTGTTAATTCAAATTCTTATAAAAATCATGTCTTATGCATACGAGGTCCAATCCAGGCGCCATCCTCGCCATTGCATTCATAATAGAAATTTCAATGTTTTGAATTGTTATTGTCGAGTTTGGAGCAAGTGGAATTTTGAGCTATTGAACCCCGTTTGATTTTGGATTAAACTGGAATGCTTAAGCGTCGATTGTAATTTTGGTGAGTTATCTCACCTTTGGATGAATACTATATGATATATAATACGTATAAATTATTTTTTTGTGTTTGAATGATTTATCAATATAGTTTGGTTGAATTTCCACTTTACAAAGCGAATGACATTTAAAATGAAATATAGGGAATTTTGTAGAGGAATCCGGATTCCTCGTTACTATTGATTTTAATTTCAGTTATATACCTGTTGTATAAATTATTGAATGTCAAAACTTGGTAGTTTCGCAATACTAGATGTGGCATTGATATATGTTAAAAGTTGAACCTTTTTAGTGATAAAGATAGTAATAGCATTGGTTAACTGCTATGGTAGCTACTGGCCTCATTATTGTTTTTTTGAAATACTATTAATTGATGTTTTGATTTGGAAATGGTTTTGATTTGGAAAATGATATTTAAATCTAACTTTTTGATTTTTTGTGATATTTTATTTATAATTGATTTTGAACTTCTCTATTTTACTTCAATTTTTTTTAGTCTTTTCTAATATATATGGAAATGTTTCATAAGTATTTCGAAAAGTATTTATTTTACAGAAAAGTTAATATAATAATGGATGTTTATTTTAAAGAAAAGGGGAATTTACCTTTTATAATAAAGTGATTTTGTTTTAAAAGAAGGTAGAAATATTTTGAAATAAATATTTATGAAACGTTTTATATAAAATATTGCATGGAAAATAGATTTATAAATGGTATTTTCTAATAAAAGAATAGATTTTTAAATTTTGTTTTATGAAAAGGAAAAATTATATCATTTAGTAAATTGGAAAATAAATCCTATTTGTGAATTTATAGTGATATATGAAATGATCGTTTTATGGAAAGTATTTGGTTCTATCTTGAAACTGAAGGTTTATGATAAGTAAATGAGATTTATAGAAAAAGATTTATAAATATTTTATTAGATTAATAAAAGTAGTTTTATAATTATGTTTGGAGATTTATAAAAGAAGTTTTATAAATAGAAATGACTCTTATACAGGGAGTTTTATAAATGAATTTAGAGTTTTATAAAAAGAGTTATAAATAAATTTGGATATTTATAAAAGGAGTTTCATAAATGATATTTTATAAAACGAGTTTGTAAATATAAAAGAGTTTTATAAATAGAAAGGAGTTTTATAAAGGAATTTTATAAACAGGATTTATAAAAAGAATTTTTATAAGAAGAATGAGACTTGACTTCCATAAATGATAATTTTAAATTATGGTGGTATGGAAAGTATTCTTTTCATACTTAACACCAAAAAGAGAAAAGTGTTTTGGGTTTACTGTTACTTACATTTTAAATTACATTTGTTTTTAACCCAATTAAGTATGATTTCGGAAATGAAATATTTCTTAAGATTTGCGAATATACTTATATCATTGAGTTAAGTATATGGGAACATTTTCTAAGTAGGGGAAATGTAGTGTTTTTTGAATATACTTATATCGTTGATACAAATATTTGGAAAATATTTCTAAGTATTGAAAGTGAAATATTTTATGGGTATACTATTCAAAACTGTTGATATAAATATTTGGAAAAAGTATCTAAGTATTGAAACTGAAATGTTTTATGGGTATACTTATACTTTTGAGATAGGTATATCAATATTTTTCAAGTATTGAAAAGAGTAGAGAGAATTTGTGAATATATATTTTGTAAAAGGTATTTTATAAAAATATTTGAAAGGAGATTTTAATCAATGAAAGGATTAAGTAAAGAGGCTTAGTGGTTGCTTAAATGCTTAATTATGCTTGGTTTTTGTATGAAATTAAATCTTTGATTTGGTTGATTGTTTGTTTGATAGCTAAGTAACCGAGTATCAAACCTTGGACAGTTTTGAAAACCATCATTTGTCGGTTCGGAGAGACCAGAATTAGATAAGCATGAGTTATTCGAAAACCATTTCGAATTGGCATAAACGTTTGAATTGGGACATCTTGAAGATAATGAAATCGAAGACAGAGTTCTTTGAGGTGCAAGGGCTACTTGCTACTAATCCCGAGGATGTAGTAGAAGTAGTGCATTCGGTTTGTTTAGCCCTAGAACAAATAATATGGATGAATATTGCTGGCATTGCTTTGTTACTTGAAGGGCAGCGTTGGCATTCCAAGTGGGATTTGCTAAAAACGTAAACTCAAGCTTCACAACTCAAGAATGGCTAAAACATAATAGATGCAGCAGGGCTATGTAGGTCGCTCCTATTAGGGTATGGTCATCACTTGTATCTAGATTGATATTCTTGGATAATGTATGTTTGTGGCCATGGAAATGATTTATCTAGGTGACATCTCGAGTGATGATCATATTCGGTACTATTCAAGAAGGGATAGGTCGATTTTGTATTGGTAGAGGGGCAAATGTTTTGCAGTCTTGGTACATTTTATCTAGAGATGTACTGTACGGAAAGTAGTCTCTTGCCTCTTCATTGCATGAAATCCATTTTCCAGTAAGCACCTTATGAATTTAGTTGTGCCCAACTATGCTGGAATGTGAGATGCAAGCATTTCAGTTATGTTATATATTTATTTTAAACCCTAGACATTATTATAATATCATTGGATTTTCTATTTGAAATTGGTTATCATAAGTTAAAAACCTATCTGTGTTTATGTGCAACGTAGTCTTACGAGATACCTTTATTTTTGAAAAGTTTTATAACATTAAAAATCCATTTGATCTGTGTTTATCATGCTGGTTTACCAGACTAATCCGGACTTTATTTTCTTATAATGGTCGGATTAGCCCAAGCATATTTCTAGATTTAGTTATGGATGCTTTGGAGCTTCAAACAATGAGCTGGATGCCTCCAAGACATATTCACGTATTTCTTTTATTTCTACTGCATTAGTGGTTTTGTATTTATCAGCATTTGTGAGGACAGACTATTATAACTGTCCAGCCCGATGATATGTTGGTTTACTCTATTGATGTATGTATATTATAGTTTCTTTTGTAAAGATATGTTGTATATTATATATTACTCATCACGATGTAAGATTTTACTCTATCTTTTCTCTCTTTTACCCCAACAATCTATCTTTTCAGCACTTGGATGCTTGGCATATGAATATGGTAGATGTATTGATATCAACTTTTGAGGGTCGAAAAGGTCGGTTGTTACACCAGGAGTAAGACGTAAACCCAAGACATGGATAGAAATGCAATGAAGACCTACTATAGCTATATTCGACTTTACCAGAGGGAAAACGAGATAATGTGAATGGAAGAGGGCAATCGATCTATGGATAAGGATGACATAATGGAAGACAAGTCAAACCCTTATGGTGAAGGTGGTGGTAGAAAGAATTGTCAACAATTACACAACAATAAATACTCAAGGGATGGCTCATAATATGAACCCAAGTACAATGCTTATATTCTCCATGCAAACTAGGATTGGGTTGTGTACATGTAACAACTCTCTTTGGAACAGGCCTAATTTTTGATCCAATAAATTCCATCGAACCTTAGGTCCATTCCAAAACTGGTTATTAGTCGGTAAAATTAATACAATGAACAATATACAGAGCTAACTATCAATGCTTTCAGAGTCTCACAGCGAAAGGAATAAAATATAATAATAGAAACATGTACCCATTTCATAAATACCATACCTTATAAACATAACATCCCAAATTATCTATAATACAATATCTTGAAACGACATCAATATGTATGAAACTAGGTACATCAAAATATATCAGAACATGGATAAATAATAAGACTGCGACAAATCTTCACCATCGCCTTCATCCTCTCCATCAGCATTCGTTCGCCCTAATATATGGGTTGTAATGAGGAGGGAGTCACAACAACAATGTCCAGTGAATGAAAATCTCAAATTTTACCATTATAGTATTTGGGCGATAACATTTAGATAAGTAATACGTCTTACGCATCTTATACTATATCCTACAAAGTATACCTCCATTACAAGCCAAAGCTTTTCTAGTCCAACTCCATAACATACCTTTAAATGTAGTTTAAAGGCCCTTTCTAGCCCATCTTCGCAACTACTGTAAATCATGCCCTAATGATGTGGGAGGAAGCACCTAAGCCACTCAATATCTTTTTAATGGGATGTAGACAGACTCTGACCATTTAATACCTATAACCTAGGAAGATCCTGTCATTTAATACCTAAACCCAAGGTGGACGCCTCTCTAGAACTTGCTAGTTGACATTGTAAAAAACATCACCACGCCACTTAATACTTCTTTTATGGGAAGAGGCAGATCCTACAATAACCACTTAATACCTCAACTCGAAGCAGACCCTACCATAGGGTTCCTACTACCGCACCTAAGAAATAATCTCGATCACTCAATACTTCTTGAGTGGGAAGGAGTTGGACCCTACAATAGCCACTTAATTCCCCCAATCTAGAAGCATGCCCTTAATAGGATATCCATCATATGACCCGTAACCCATATCGTGACGTCTCACATTAGTCCAACCATTCGTAAGTGCTGGTAGCCAGATTAGCTGGACAGACATACCTTACAGAATTGGGACCAATTTCGTATCTACCATGGGTACTTATTATAAGCTATGTCTCATATCAGTCCCAATGTCACACTGCAGATAACCAGATTAGCTGGGCAGACTTCTGTGTGTTTTTGACTAACCTGACATCCTTATAACATAGTCATATTTATGCTCTCGTAACATACTACCATATATATACACTATAGATATATAGTATCTCACCGCATTTTTGACACAAGGACATATAAGGAAAACTCCTTATTTCTCCTTTAATTATGGATCAATTTTCCATAATTATCTTTAACATCCTTCCTATGCGGTTTAATGTTATTTACTAGCCTATTTATTCTACATGATATGATTTTTATGTTACTATTAATATGCTATTTATATATTTATAAGTGCGTTTTAGGCTAACTAAATATTCCTAAGCATGCGTAGAAGTATTCCTATTCTAAAATTTCTACTTCCTACACTAATTGTTAAAATTCCAAAGCTTCCATATCCATACAAGCCTAAGTTCCATACAACAATTTACAAAATATCTTACATCCTTAGCTAGACAAAACAGACTTATATGTATATTCAGAAAAATGGAATAATACAAAACTTATTTTACATTAATATAATAGAATTACCGCATCTATTTCAAGGAAACAAAATTTACAATTTAAACCCTTTATATTCTGCTTAACTTTTACATATACAACTCTGAAGCGGAAAAGGGGTTCATATTTATTTATACTACGAAAATAGTGTTGCAAACCACAAATAAGAAAATCCGTACTTTGCACCATTTCCTAATGATTTTCTTTTTGAACCTTTTTATCGCAACACAGAAATTAGGAGTGGAAGTTGAATAGAATATAAATTATTCAAATTGCAAATAACAAATTTATTTCGCAATATTAACATAAAATAATTGAAATTCTAATAAATCCAAAAATTAACATTTTTTGAGGGAATTGTAGGGTTTAGGTTTTTCGTATACAAAATTCCCCAATGCATAAAAAAAAAAGTTTTACTGCACCAACTACTAAAATCTAAAAAACTAATATTTCCACTCACTAATAGTTTACTGCTTCCTTTTGATTTGATGCACGCCTTTGCCTAACTACTTCTTTAGGTTTCTTCTTTTTGGAATATACAACCATTCGATTGTATATAAATTAAATTCAAAATTCGGAGATTAAGGAAGAATAAGAATAGAAAAATGTGTGTGTATACCTATTACCTTTTTCTCTTGGATTTGAATTCTTGAATCAAATCGAGGAAGAAGACTGATGGAGTTTCGCTAGCGTTCCAAATATTTTATGAACAAAAATGAGGGTGCTAACCTTTTATTTATAGTGGTTAGAAGACATCTGGACTGTCGAATTTAAGTCGATTTAATCTAATATAATCTGAGCTGTTGGGGGATCAAAATAACCATAGTCGACATTCCGGTCGATCGCTCCTACCTTGGCAATCGACCAGCTTATTATTTTTAGTCGTATATGATTACTTACTGTTATGTTACGATTTGTTTCCCTTTTTGCTCCTAATGTTAATATTTTTCCCCAATGTTAACTTACACTAACGTTAAACTATTTTATTACCCATTTTAATTTACATGCTAACGTTATTTAAATGTAAAATTTGAATTTATTTGAATTATTTTAAATTCAGAAACTTCAAACGTCTATAATTTTTCCTTTAGAGCTCTGATCGCAAAACTTTATATACGAAAGTTTATCACAGAATTGCCATGAACTCAATGATGTAACTTTCATGGCCAAAGTTCAACATTTGCAAAATTATGTTTTAGCCTTATAAATTAATTTATTATTAATTTTTATGGGGTGTTTCATTCTCCTCTCTTATGCGCACCTTACAATCATGTTATGCAACCAAGTTATATACACAACCATATACTCAACCAAAGATGCAATGTGATTATGTATGCAACATATTATAGGTGAGCTCAATCATAGCATGAGTGCAAAATCGTGACATATAGGCATGTATGCAATTATCCTAGTTATGCACAAGATTTTACATAAGTGTAAAAATAACAGTAAAAAGTGTAGCAACCATCCCCTACCAACCAATCTAGCGACTATGATGCAACCAAAATCTATACAATACTAAATTTAGGGGAGAGAAAGTTTACCTGAGAAAATCTTTGGATGAGAAGCCTTCGTCTTCTCTTTGATTTCCTATCCCTTTTTGCTGTGTTATCTCCTTATTAGACTTGGACCAGCCTAATTTCTTTATTACGAAACTGCCTAACTCCATGCTCCATTAAACGTGCAGTGGCACGGGGTGCTATGAGCTTCGTCTCTATGTATGCTAATTGATCAGATTCTACTCTGGTAGTTGTGCCACGTAGACATTCCCTCAATTGCGATACATGAAAAACATCATGGACTCCTGCTAGCTTGGCTAGAAGCTCTACTCAATATGCAAGTTTCCCCACTCTTTCTAAAATCAAAAAATTCCCAACAGATCTCGGCGTTGACTTCCTTGATGTAATAAACCTCATAACCTTCCTAAGATGGGAAACCTTGACAAACACTAGGTCTCCAACTAAAAACTCTGATTCCTTCCTTCTCCTATTAGCATAGGACTTCTGATAGTCATGTGCAGCCTTCATTCGCTACCTAATTATCTCTACCTTTTCTGTGGTCTCGTGGATCAAATCTGGTCCAAATAGAATTTTGTTGGTGGTTTCCCACTAGTAATTTGGCGATTTGCATGGCCTCTGTTATAAGGCTATAAAGGGTGCCATGCCAATCGTCACCTAGTAACTATTGTTTTATGCGAACTCTACTAAGGGTAAATGTTGCTCACAATGTCCTTCACAATCTGTGATGCAAGCTCTTAACAAATCTTCCTAAATCCTATTTATCATTTCCGTCTGACCGTCGGTCTACGGGTGGTAAGAGTTTTAAGATTCAATGTTATTCTTAAAGCTAGCTACAAAATCCTCAACAATTCACTACTGAACAAGGGGTCTCTATCACTAATAATGTTAACCAAAATCCTATGCAGTCGCACCACTTCTCTGATATAGATTTGTGCCAGAGATGATGTAGTCGTACTAATCCTTACGAGGATAAAGTGGAAACTTTTATTGAATCTATCTACTATAACTCAAATAGCCTCATTGTTTCTTTGACCCTAGATAATCCATCTATAAAGTCTATCGATATATACTTTCACTTCTAAGTTGGCACCTCTAATGGTAATAATAATCCTCTAGGCTTTCCGTGTTCTGCCTTTATCTTTTGGCACGTAAATATCTAGAGACATACGCAGCTGCCTTTTTCTCCATCCCTGGCCAATACACAATCCGCCCCATATCCATATACATTTTATCTCCATTAAGGTAAATTATTATCCCAGAATGGTGACAATCTGCTAGCATTTCCTCCAATACTTCCTCCACCATTAGAACTTATAGGTGGCCATCTCTCCTAAATCATCCCCTTTTGTCTATTGCATATCTACTGACATGGGAAAATATTCTCCTCTACTTAGCTTGTCTAAAATATCTACTTTTGTCGCATCTTTCTTCTATTCTTTGCCGATATGGTCCATCAACAATTGCCTTACTTTCGTTGCTGCTAAATAGCCTAAAGTGGATTATGATGGTGGTTGGCAATTGAAATTCGAGAGGAACTCCAACTTCCTCCACTCATGTATAGCACCAATGGTAGCATGCCTCCAGCCAAGGGTGTTGGCATTAACATTCCCTTTTCTGAGGGTGTACAATATCTCAAAGTCATATAACACTATAAACTCCATCAACCTTTGCTGCTTAATATTCAAATCTTTCTGGAAAAACAGATATTTAAGGGATTTATGGTCGGTGAATAACTCAGACGTTTCTTCCAAAAAATAATTCTATGATATCTTTAAAGCAAAGATGATAGCCGCTAACTCTAAGTCATGAGTTGGGTACCTCTTCTTATGGTCTTTCAACTGCCTACTTGCATAGACTATTACTTTTCCTTCTTACATAAGAACAGCTCCTAGACCCATACCACATGTGTCGGTATAAATGGTGTAGGGTTTTGTACCATTCAGAATGCTAAGTACTTGCACACTAGTCAACATCTCCTTCAACTTGTCAAATATTTTCGTGCATTTCTCATCCCATGCAAAAACTAAAAAAATTCTTTATCAAGCAAGTCGGTGGGACTGCTATCTTTGTAAAGTCCTTGATAAAATTATTATGGTAATCTGACAACCCAAGAAAACTCCTAACCTCCATAGGGTTCTTTGGAATCTTCCAGTCTTGAATAGCTTCCACCTTTGTAGGATCAACAGACAATCCCTTCTCGTAAACAACATGACCGAGAAATTTTACCTCCTTCTTCCAGAAATATCACTTTGAGAATTTGGCTTTTAGTTGGTGCTTTCTCAAAGTCCCTATTACTTCCCTTAAGTGATTTTTCATGGTCATCTTCACTTTTAGTGAATACTAGGATATCATCCTCAAATACTACGATGAACTTATTAAGCTGCTTCCTAAAGACTCTACTCATTAAATTCATAAAGTACGCAGGGGCATTGATTAACCCAAAAGGCATTACCTCCCATTCATAAAGTCCGCTTAGAGTGTGAAAAGTAGTCTTCTATGTGTTATCCGTAACTACTCTTAATTGGTAGAATCTAATGGCTAAGTCCAACTGAAAAATATTTTGGCCCCAACAAGCTAGTCAAATAAGTCATAATTTCCAGGTAACGGGTACCTATTCTTCTTGGCTAGCTTGTTAAACTCTCTTTAGTCAACACATATCCTTAAAGAGTCTTCTGCCTTAATGACAAGGGCAATGGTACTCCCCATTCTGAAATACTATGGTGAATAAACCCCTTCTGCAATAGCTTTGAAATTTGCTTATCCAACTCTCGCCTTTCTTTGGGGTCATATTCCTTAATGGTAGCACGATAGGTCTAGCATCTTTCTCTAAATCAATCCTAAACTCGATCTCCCTTTGGGATGAGAGACCAAAGACTTCTTCAAAAACGTATGGAAAGTCTTGGACTATGGGTACCAATGGGAGCTCATCTTGTGATAAGGCTAAGATAATATAAATATCTTAACTCAACTGAGTTTTGGGATGCATAAAGAACATCGATATCTCACCCCTTACAACTCCTTAACCAAAAGATCCTCCTATCACAATCTAATACCACCCCGTAGTAAGATAACCATCCATCCCTAGGATAAGTCCATACCCCTCAAAACCAAGAACATACACATTACATCTGAGATTAACGTTACATATATTAACGTTCCACTTGCATTGCTTCGAGTTAAATTGCCCTAGTGCCATGTGCATACTTGCTGTCATGTTGTACATATATGTGTGTATACTTGTGCACTTGCATTTGCACTTGAGTTGAATCCAGTCTTGGCTTGGGTTTGACCTTGTGCTCACATGTCCCTGTAATTTTAACAAGCAAGTGTATATCGATGTGCACGACCTTGTGGCATGTATAGTGATACACTGTGCATGTCACAAGTTGTTCATGTAAGATGAATTAAAAAAATGATGATGAACAACCCAAATAACTGAGGCAAATAATATTTTCAAACACACACTTCATTGTGTGCTGCAAAATATTTCTTTTTCAATTTTACTACGTCAGTGTTTATTTTGCAGATAGTTTAGATGCCGGATACAGGCTGGAACAGAGTTGAAGATCAAATACGAGTGATGAGTGAATTACATAGTGAGGTGAAATATATATGTAAAAATTGTATAGTGAAAATTGTGTTGTATTTGAAACTTGTATAGCGAGAGCTTAAATTTGTACCATTCGAATTTGTAATAAAATATTTGTTTGAATAAAATATTTGTTTAATTATGAATTCCGAGTTATTTATTTTAAATAATTCAACAAATATTTATTTAATTATGTGGAAAAATAAAATAGTACAATAACAAATACGTTTAAATGAATATATATATATATTTATTATCATCAAACAAAAATTATAGGCTATTGTATTCTACAATCTTCCCTTTTCATGATAAAAAACATATATTATGATTTTGACTCTATTAAATGTATTTGGTTTTGATGTATTCTATTAGCTCCCCCTATTTGAATACTCTCCCTACAACAAAGCTCCCCTTCACATATGCATGAAAATAAAAAAGAGAATATGCAAATAAATAAATAAACAATAAGAAAAATGAATGAACCTAGATGCAATAAAATGCAGTGAACCTAGATGCAATCAAAATAAAAAATATGACTTATTTACCAAAATCTTAATTTCTCTCGCCCATTTGTTATCAGCAAAAAGAGTAACAGTGTTAGATAAGAGTAATAAAGTGATAGACATTAATACAACATTAATACCTAATTGAGTGTAAATATTGAATTTCAAGAAAAAATCAAACAAAAATCATAAATACTCTATTAGGCGCATATTCCATTTTAGAGTGATAGGGGTAATGTCGGCATAGAAAACCATATAGTCGTGTCCATTTGTGGTATATTTATGATAGGAATTTGATTACTTACTAACCATGCATAACCGTTAGGACTTTTAAATGAGATTAGTAGTATTCTTTTTTTATTTATTAAAATAGAATTCCAAGCATCTTCTAACCACGCATAACCGTGAGGACTTTTAAATGGGGTTAGAATCAACTTGCTTATTTTATCCAATTTTGATATGCGTTCCATACATGCATAACCGTGAGGACTTTAAATGTGCATGAAAGCACATAATCAACGATTCCAAATAGTTCACCCATGCATAACCGTGAGGACTTTAAAATGAGAGTGAGTACTTTTGGACGATTTTATTGCTAATTAAAAAAATGAATAATTTCCTGTTTAAATATCGCATTTTGACATGCTATATTGGATTTTGATGAGTGATCGTCGTAGAAATATGATAGGAATAGAGATAGTCATGGAATTTTTACCAACCAAAGTTATTACAAATTTTGTTTAAATTTTTAAAGAAATATACTAAATATACTCTCTCAAGACATAATGTATGATCAAGATCAACACTCGTCACTTTTTTCAGTCACTGTTTATCTTTTCGATAATCAGTATGGAGTCAGATTAGTTAACATAGGCATTAAGATCAATTCCAAAAATATATAATCAAATTTCTAAAATGCCTAAACTGAGACGAAGTCGACAAAAACTATTTTCTGGAAGGGGTTGTGTAAAATTGTCTGCCAATTAAAAATTAGTTGAAATGAAATTTATGCAGATATTTTCTTTGGAAATGTGATCTCTAATGAAATGATGTCTAACGTCTATATGCTTGGTGTGAGAATGATGTACATGATTATTTGTGAGATCGATTGCACTTTTGCTATCACACATAAGTGGAACTCGTTTAAAATTTAGACCATCGTCTTGCAAAATTTGTATCATCCATAAGATTTGAACAGAGCAATCGCTTAGAGCAATATACTTTGCCTCGATGGTAGATAATGCAATACAATTTTGTTTTCGACTTGACCATGTAACTAACGAATGTCCCAACATAATACACGTTCCACTAGTACTTTTTCTATCAACTAGACTACCAGCATAATCTACATCTGAATACCCGTTTAACTCAAAGTTATCATTAGTTGGATATCATAGACCAAACCATGAGGTGTGCAATAGATACCTTATAATCCTTTTTACAGTTTTTAAATGAGATTCTTTTGGATTTGATTGAAACCATACACAGAAACAAATAGAGAACATGATGTCCGGTCTAGAAGCAGTAAGATAAAGAAGTATACCCACGTGTATCTAGAGTAATCATCAATACAAAACAATATCTTTCACCACCTAAACTTACAATATCGTTAGGTCCAAACAAATCCATATGAACTAGCTCAATGACTCTAGAGGTACTTACATTGTTCTTAGCATGAAAAGATGATTTTTTAAATTTTCCCATAGTACATGCTTTACATAGAATTTCTGTTTTGAAATCATGAGATGGTAAACCTCTTACCAAATCTTTTCTTTTTAATTTGTTTAACATATTCATGCTAGCATGTCCTAATCGTTTGTGCCATAAGTTTACTTCTACAACCTTAGCTATCAAACATTTTGAAAGAGTGAGATCATTAAAAGATAGAGAGTATATATTACCTTTCCTCTTACCTGAAAATAAGGTTTCTTTTGATGATTGGTCAACAGTTTTGCACTAATCAGAATCAAAAACAACATTCATTCCCTTATCACATAACTGGCTGATTGAAATTAGATTATGATGCAGATTTCAACATATAATACATCGTTTAAGTTAAAGTGCCATTACCTACTTTACCTTTACCGATAATTTTACATTTATCATTGTTGCCCATTGTGACTCTGCCACCTTTGTACTTCTCTAGGCTAAAAAACTTTGATTTGTCGCCAATCATGTGCCTGGAACAGCCAGAATCCATGTACCACTCTTGTTGTTCCTTAGCCTGCCAACACACCTACATGAGAAAAGGGTCTTGTGGCCTGTTTGTTCATAGGTCCATGATTGTTAGTGACAAATTTTTTTGAAAAACAAGTTTGTGTAGAACCAAGACAGTCTATGTTTGTTCCTTTTGGCACCCAGAGTTGTTTGATTTTAAGGGATTTTACATTCGTGCCTTTAGGAACCCAAATTGGTATGGTTTTCATGTGTTTGGGTCTATACCAGCAATTGTTGTGATTCTGTCCAATTTTTCCACAAATCGTGCACTTGGAATTGACATGATTAGTTTCACTTCTACCTTTTTCAGATTGAGTATACCCAAGTCCTTTTCTAATAGTATTAACAGTCTGTTTCCCTAATAGCATATTTAGTGATCTTTCTCCTTTAGAGAATTTTTCTAAAGTTGTAGACAATTATTGGACTTGTGACTTGAGAGATTCATTTTCATTCAATAATAAAGTGCACTTTTTAATAGAATTTTCTCTCCTAGTATTTTCACTTTCTTTCAAAGTCAGAATTTCATTTTAAAGCGATTTAATTCTAGATTCTGATTTTTTTATTTCCTCTTCTAATGATGGACACTTATCACACTTAGGGCTCTTTTTTCTATAGTTTTGAACCAATTGATCAAGCTGCTTATTTAGTTCTATCAAACTATCTCTTTGTGATTCAATTTTAGCATACTTCTCCCTAAGTCTTTCAAAATAGCCATTTACTTTATGAAAATATACAAGTAATTGCGAGTGAGTAAGTTTTGATACCTCGCTTGGCTCGTCATCATCGATGTCACTTGTTTCTCCTAAAAGACACTGATTTTCTCTTTCACTCTCACTGCCAGTACTTTTAACATCTTCATCACTTTCATTCCAAGTAGCTGCAAAACTTCTCCTTTTCGATTTCTATCCTTTGCTGAATTAATTTTGAGGACAATTTGGCTTGATATGACCAGGTTTATTACACTTGTGACAAATAATCTCCTACTCTTCTGAGCTGTCTAGAACTTTGACGATTCTGCTCTTCAGTTGTTGATTTAGGGAAGGATTTCCATATTTGTGGTTCCACCTTTTGAATCTCTTTATTATTAGTGCTAGTTCAGTTGCTCCTTCATCATCGCCATCATCTTTACTTTCCATCGTTCCATTGAGAGCTATTGATTTCTTTCGCGTATCTCCTCCTTCGCATTCTTTCTTAATATTGATTTCTAGCTCATAAATGGTGAAGTTCCCGTTGAGCTCTTCAACTTTAACTTGTTTTAGATCCTTTGATTCTTGGATGGCAATCACTTTTGCTTCAAAATTTCATGGAAGAATTCTGACGATCTTTCGGACTATTTCCAGTTCTGTGTATGGTCTTCCTAGGGATTTTGATTTGTATATAAGATTAGAAAGTCGTCCATACATTTCTTTGACACTTTCATCCTTTGCCATTGTGAAGTTCTCGTACTCGCTACTAAGCATGACAAGGCAAGATTCTTTAACTTGGGAGGTTCCTTCATGAGTCACTTCAAGCATGTGCCAGATTTCCTGCACAGTTAGATAATGTGAGACATGGTTAAATTCAATTTGATCTAATGAGCAAATAATAGAATTCATAGCTTTAGCATTAGCAATTTGCTGTTTATTTTCAAGATTTGTCCATTGATCCATAGGTTTTTCAACTTCTTGATTATCTACCATTATTGTTGGTGTGCTATATCCCGTCTCAACAATATTCCATGCATCTATGGTTTTCAAAAAAAAATTCTTAGTTTTCCAATATGCATATTCACCATTGAACATGGGTGGTCTAACTATGGACCAACCTTCAGCAAAAGCATTATTAAAAGAAGCCATTTAAAAAAATCGAAATTTTAAAACAGAAAATGGTTTTGTTCCTAGCTCTTATACCACTTGTAGTATCGTTTTTACCCTAGAGGGGGGGTGAATAGGGTCTACTAAACATTTATGATGAAATAAAAATAAAAACAGAAAGTAATGCAGTAAAGATCACACACAGTTTTACCCAGCTTCGGCAATAACCTACCTACGTGCTTCCCCCAAGGTTTCTACTAGAAATTAAGTAATCAGAAGCTTACAAAAACATGTAAACTTACGATACCCGCTAACTTGATTAACCAAACTATAAGCTCAAAACCCTGCCACAACTCAGCCACTGAGTTGCGAATTCTCCAACTACGCCACGTAGTTCGTAACCTAGTTAAAACTAGAGTTTGACTCAAATAAAAAATAAAAAACAAACAAAAGTACTTAAAATAAAAACCCTAATACAAAATAACTATTCGACCCAATAACAAGATAAACACGTTTTCAAATTATACGGCCCAATCTAAAAGACATAAACAAGTTTCCCCTTTGGTTTTGTTTCGTGCTCATCTATGCCATCTCCTTTTGCGATCTGGAATTAGGGCTTGTTGAATTGAAGCCGCCGCTTGGAAATAGAAGTTCAAAATGTTCGCTTTGATGCTCTTGTTCCTCAATTAGCCTACTGTTGCTTCAATTGTCGAGTTTGAATGTTGCTTTGAATTGGTACGTGATTTGCCCCTTTTCGATTTTTGATTATGCTCGACTTTGATTCGAGTTTTGGATTTGTTTGTGATTTTTTTAAGTAAGCTCTCTAAATTTTTGTCTTGAAATCGAATAATTATTTGTCGATGATGAATTGGGCATTTATAGGGATTAAAACCCTATAATCTTGTTTGTATATTTTGGTTTGAATTCTTCAATTACTTTGCACGACCATTCGATTTTCGATTGAATGATTGTGATGAATTCTGACTTGTTCATTGGTTGACTTAATCATCCTTCGATTGTATTTCTGATATAATCTGTTTAAATATATTTGAATTTGTTCCTCTCTTTACTGCCAACGACTTGTTCAATATACCATTCGTTTGCTGACTTGTTCACCATGATTTACTGTTCCATTTTCTAAAGTACGTTTCCTTATGACCTCTGATTGAATTCATTTGACTTTGTTCGAACTGTTGAATGCTCTGTTACTTCGAGTGCTTGCTTTCTTATGTGTTCATGTGTGTGTGATTCTCTGGCCATAAATTCTTGTTGGAGTCTGATTTGATGTGTGTCTGTGTTCATGCCCGAACTGATTTTGATATGACTATGAGCAGTTGCTCGAGTCTGGTTATGTTGTGTTCATGTGTGTTCATGCCTGAGTTGCCTTGCTAGACTTACTATGTCGAAATTGTTGCTAGATTTTGCTTAGACATCTGCTTTGCATTCAAGTAGGCTAAACTGATATGTGTATACATGCATATCTATATCCATATGTACTGACCATTGCTGTGTTATTGTGATTTGAAGTCTGGTTCGATTTCATGTTGCATTGCTTTATATTTTGGTCCATGGTTTGCTGGTGTACTTCATGTTGTTATCATCCTTGTACTTGTGTCTACAATCTGATTTTGCTTGACATTTTGAAGTCTGGTCTCATTTGATGTCTGATCTGGTCCACTTTGAAGTCTGGTCTGGTTCAATTTGTTGCCCTTGTTATCGAATCTGTTCGAGTTATGTTTCATGTGGAGTTCCTGCTTCTTTGTGCATGTTTGGTTGTATTGTTTTGTTATTTTGGTCTTGTTCCACTTATATTGCTTCGAGTTAAATTACCCAGTGCCATGTGCATATTTGCTGTCATGTTGTACATATATTTGTGTATACTTGTGCACTTGCATTTGCACTTGAGTTGAATCCAGTCTTGGATTGGGTTTGACCTTGTGCTCACCTGTCCCTCCAATTTTAACAAGAAAGTGTATATCGACGTGCACAACCTTGTGGCATGTACAATGATATATTATGCATGTCACAAGTTGTTCATGTAAGATGAATTAAAAAAATGATGATGAACAACCTAAATAACTGAGGCAAATAATATTTTGAAACACACACTTCATTGTGTACTGCAAAATTTTTCTTTTTCAATTTTACTGCATTAGTGTTTATTTGCAGATAGTTCAAATGCTAGATACAGGCTGGAACAGAGTTGAAGATCAAGTACGAGTGATGAGTGAATTATGTAATGAGGTGAAATATGTATGTAAAAATTGCATAGTGAAAATTGTGTTGTAATTGAAACTTGTATAGTGAGAGCTTAAGTTTGTACTATTCGAATTTGTAATAAAATATTTGTTTGAATAAAATATTTGTCTAATTATGAATTTCGAGTTATTTAATTTAAAAAATTCAACAAATATTTATTTAATTATGTGGAAAAATAAAATAGTATAATAACAAATACATTTAAACGAATATATATATATATATATGTTTATTATCATCAAACAAAAATCATAGGCTATTGTATTCTACAACAACTTGGTTTAGGCTGAATAATTTGATTTTGAAATGTTGGAATTGGCATAGTTTCATTGGGTGTTTTCCACGTGTCCAATGTTTATGTTGTTCGTCGATGTATTTGATCTATCCTTGACAGAGAACGATGATGTATGATCCTGGAGTGTGTTGATGACACACTTTATTCGATGCGTCTATGTTTTTGGGCATAACCTATTCCTTGGGAGCTTCATCATTTTACCCATGACGATTTGGGCTGCGCAGTCCAGTTTAGATGGTGATTTGTAGTCTTTAGGTGGTTGATAGCACTGTACTAAATTCATAGTGTCCTACATGCCGTATCTGTAACATATGTAGTTCTTGTTGATGTAGGTAGATGTCATGTTCTTTTATACTACATTGATCTCAAACACTAGGGACTTCAAGTACCCTTGATTTTGCACTTTGCTGGTTGCGAAGTTGTTTTGTGAGGCTCATTCGCTTTGCTTTGTTTGATAATTTATAAGTGGAAAAATGGATGTAATACTTGCCCCCTAAGTTTATGCTGATATATATTGGGGCAGACCTGTAATTCTACACCTATATTTTCAATAATCTAGTCAGTGGATTTTGCATTTAATGCTCCTTGCATGTTTTGTGCTTTAGTTGATCACCAAATCATTTCATTGTTGGTTTATATCATTTCTTACTCAATGAATTCCACTTCATATTTCGAGAATTCTTTTTCCTTCGTTATTCTTCAACCATTAAGATTGGAGTATTTTTTTTAGTTCTACTATTGAGATATGTTTTCTTTTCCTATATATTTGTCTTCTTTCTTTAATTTTCTTTTCCCACTCTCATTGTCTGTTATAACGGTTGTTGCTTCTTGATTTCTTGCTACCGCCTCGTTTTTCCCTACTTTGAAACTTGTTAGTATCTTGTGCTCCGTTTTCCGTTTTATTTTGCTTTCTTCTTCGTCCCTCTTTTTTCCACACGTATGTTTGTTAGGAATTGTCGTATGGTTTTCTCTAATTTTGATGTTGTATATTGCCTATTTGATCAAACGCTGTGTTTGACGCCATCGGCTATGTGTCTGGTCAAATGCCATTGATGAAATTTGCAGTTTATGTTGTTGCTTGCTATTTTTCATAGATATTTTCTACATAAAAATAAACACCGCTTTTAGAGAGTAAAATTTACACTAGGACTGATAGATTGTAAACAAAGTGGGTTTTAGCAGTGAACTTTAGAATGCGTTTTTAATTGGATTTCATTGCACCCCTTTCTAGTTAACCTATAAAATTGCACAATATAGATCTAGTTTTGAGTTTACTGGGCCTTATATTATGTAGATGGGACAACTCCTAGGCATGTCATAGATATTTTTAGAGGCAGATAATGCTATATCCACATTTGCATCTGAAATACTTTTTGGATATCTGCATCCACGAATATGGATGGATATCGAATAATTATCTATTTGCTAACAATCGATAAATCAAGAAACGTAAATAGAAAATTTTGGTTTAACATAATTTTTTGAATCCTATTGATTATAATTGTGTGAAAATAAACTAATATGATGATAATAAATAGCTTTGAGTAGTTAATATGCATTAAATGCATATTTGTTAAATACTAACTTGATAAAATAATAAATATGTATCTTTCCTGTTATTAAAATACACATAATATAAACTATAATATTGGGGCAAACCGAATAGATAACTTACGTGGATGTCTTCGTATCTGCATCCTTATCTATTTTCTAGGTATCATATATTTATCCACTTTTCGAATACAGATATAAACGAATTTTAGATTTTTTTTCGGTATGCATTGACTGGCTTAACAGCCCCTCACTTTAAGGTAATTATGGTGGGATTCCTTATTAATCCATAGATCATATGGAATTGAAGGTACATATGTGGAACTACATTTAACATACGCACCACACGTTCTAGTGCGTATCCTTAAAATGAAAGACGTAACTCAACTCTACTCATCATAGATCAAACTATATTTAACAAGATTCGATTTCTCTTTTCTGAAATACCATTATATTGTGAGATATAAGGAGGGATGACTTGAGAGATAATCTCATTATCTTTTAGGTATTCTTAAAGTCATATCCAAGACACTCATCCACTACTAGAAAATATACAATATACCTACGAAGAGTTCCTGACGACATACCGATGACATAAGGTGATATCATCGGTATGTCATTAGTAACTGCTCAAAACATTTAAGTCATCGGTATGTCATTGAAAATTCCGATGACATATTGACATACTACTAGAAAATCTACGATGAGTTACCGACGGCAGAGGTGGTGTATTCGGTATGTCATCTTTATGTGAAATTTTGGACGATATACCATGACTTATTTTCACTACAACCCAACCAGACACGAAATCTTCCCATTTCATTTTTCCCCAAATAAAAATTAAAACCCTCCACTTAATCCACCTTCACTGTTGACGCCTTCATCTTAAAAAACGATAGAGATTCGACCCTGATGCCTCCAACTTTACTATCAATGCCCACTCCTTTCGCCATGGTTACTCCTTTGGCCACCTTCACATTTGATGCCTCAACCTTCCCTAAAGATAGAGATTCAACAATGAAGCCTCCTCCTTTACTATGCCTACTCCTTCGGTCATACTTACTTCTTCGGCCACTACAACATCTGACAAACCCATCTTCGACCATGCCTACTGCTCGCAGCCTTAATTTGTAAATTTAGGCATGATTTGGCAATTGAAATAGATTGGTTAAGATCCATTTATGATTCTCTAATTTATGCATGATCTATTTTCTTCTAAGCACTCTTCTATTTATTTGAACTAATGATGCAAATGAAGTATAACTATAATAAAGTTCATGATAAATTAAGCTTTCATATTTTGTGAAAATAAGCATTGTAGTAGTTTCACATGTAGAAAATTTTCACATAAAAAACTAAATTTCTAGAAGTCATGGTAATGTTTCCATGAAAAAACATCGGTGTTAGAATTAGTATTAATTTTATGATTGAAGATAACCATAATAAATGAGGTGGATTGATTGTAGGAGACTACTTTGAACTATTATTTGCAAACCATAATAAAATCTATCTAGTTATCCATCTTTGAATTTTACATTTTCAGTTAAAAATATTTTAAATGCAAAGTGTATAATGAATCTGTTTAATATTTCCTTCTCTTCTCTTATGACTCTTGGAGCACTTTGGTATTATAATAGTTTAGTGTGAACTAACGAAGGTTTATCTTTCTTTTTTAACACAAAAGAAATAATGGAATAAATAAAAAAGATGATGTTTTAGTTTGTTCATTAGGTATTTTTGTTTCATCCCATATTGTGAAATATGTGCCTATTGATATATTTTTCCACTCTACTACACATGCATGTCACTTATGTTATATACCTCTATGATTAAATAGTATTATTTTTGTTATAATTTTAGCTGATTATAACGAGAATAGTTTGGTTGAAATAGATTAGTTAAGATTGAAATATGTATTGTCATAAATGGTTGATTACAAATGTATGTGTATATGAAGGAATGCAGAATTACGTTATACTTTGATTTGGTAGTTTTAGTTCTGTTGATGAGAACCCGTAGATTTGCTGGCCCCGTTCGACAAGTTTTATATATCCGTAATATTATTTTTCATTTTTACTAAAATTTGAAACTAATATTCATCTGATATAATATTTATCGGATTTGCCATAATATCGCACAAGTTGTTAACAAAAAAAATATATACATAAAATCGTAAATCATATTCAATCCCAAACAATTTGCATAATTTTGATAGCACTTCCTATTTTATTCTTCATGTATTTTGTTTTATTTGCGAATGATACAGATAATAAGGGAAAGTGCTATCAAAATTTTATGAATCGTTCATGATAAAATATTGATTTACGAACTACATATATTTTCTTGTGTTTGTAATGGAAGGTAGGATAGTCAACGAGCTAAATGAAGGTTTGCATTTGTCATTATTTTTTACTTAATTATGAATTCATGATATAATAATATAATAAAAATTAATGATGAATAAATAATAGTACATGATTTTATTAGAAGAAACTAATATCGTATAATATTAATAATTTGATAAAAATTAATGGTATTATCAATAATATATTAGTTAATATATTGTAAAAATTAGTGATATATAAAAAATAGTATATGATATTAATAAAAGAAAATAAATTTTATTGTATGATATTAATAATAAAATAAAATTCAAAGGCATATGATATTAATAATATTGTATAGTATTAATTATGATAAAAATTAACCATATATGATATTAATAATAAAACTTGGTAAAACAAAACTATATTGTACGATATTAGTAATGAGGTAAAAATTAATGGTCTTATATATAATATTATAATTGATATATTGTAAAAGTTAGTGATTATAAAATACTATAATATGATATTAGTAAATAAAAATTGATTGCATATGATATTAATAATAAAATGAACCATGTATGATATTAATAATACAAATTAGTAAAAGCAAACAATATTGTATTGTATTAATACTATAAAATAAAACTTGTAGTGTATGATAATATTTTTTGCTTATTTTCATAGAATTAAGATGAATATTTGAAAGCTCTAAGTTGGATGTATAAGAACGTTGGAAAAAGGTACCATTGCAATTTAATGAAGATGTGTAAGCATTCCTAAAGGTTGCATCTAATGATAAAACAAATATAAAAGAAAATCCAGTATCAGTGTTATTATGTCGCTGTGTGAAACTGTAGAGATATGAAATTGTAGCTTTATATTTGCATGCAAATGGTTTATGCCAGATTACAGTGTGTAGAAATATCATGATGAAGTTAAAACAAGATGTGAGTCGACAATGATAGTTGAAGATGAACCCGAATACATTGATGTCGATTTTGAAGAACCTAATACAAAAGATAAATTGGCAAAAATGGTTCATGATGTCGCTGGTCCAAGTTTGTGGACTAATGAACCTGAAATAGAAGAGGAACCTTATCTGATATCGAAAAAGTTTTTCGATCTATTAGAAGCTCTAAAAAGACCGTTTTATAATTGATGTAAAATGAAGCATTTGTCAGCAACATCTAGATTAACTGCTATAAAATCCACATACAATGCATCGGAAAATCTAGTGAACTCAATTCTTAGTCTCTATAAGGAAATGCTTCCACTAGATAATTCCTTGGTAGAAATTTAATATTCACTAAAAAAGAAGTATTTTCCTTTAGTCTATGGTATAAAAAGAATGGCACTTGTCCAGGTAGATGCATGATATATTGGAAGGAAGATAAAAACCTTACAAGTTGTAAATTCTGCAACAACCAAAGATATAAATTGATAACAAGCAGTGGTAAGGCATGACTTTTTCTCATATTCATCACTTTTCACTGAAAAATAGATTACAAATATTGTATGCATCTTCTGCTACTGGAAAACACATGCATTGGCATAATGAATGATAGCGAGATGAAGATGTTTTATGTAATCCATCAGATGGCGATGCTTGTAAGCATTTTGATAACATATACCCTTACTTTTCTAAAGAATCTGATAATGTAAGACTTGATTAGTGTTCTGATGGATTCGCATCGTTTGCTTCATTTGGTAAAAACCTTACTCAACGTGGCTGGTTATTCTAACACCTTATAATTTACCACTGTAGATGTGCATGAAGAACTCATACATGTTTCTAACTTTAATCGTTCAATGACCGAGAAATCCTAACAATAGGATAAACGTATATTTGTAGCCATTAGTAAATGAATTAATAAGATTATGGACAGAGGGCGCTGTAACTTATGATGTGTCAAAAAAATACTTTCAGAATGTTTGCATCATCATTATGAATATAAACGATTTTCCTGCATATGGGATGCTTTTTGACTAGAGTACAAATGGTAAATTTGCTTTTCCTATTTGCACGGATTCAATAGAATCTTTTTGATCAAAATTTAGTGGCAAACAATGTTAGTGGGATCATCATCGTTGATTATTGTATCCAAATGATCGTTTTAGATTTTATAAGAAAATTTTCAAAGTAAATAACGTTATTAATTTAGAGCCACCTAGAATTTTGAGTACTGAAGAAGTATACAAGCTCGCTCAAGATTATACAAAAGTACATGAACTAGGAAGGAGCCAAAAATCCCTAGTATAGGACGAATTGCTAATTGATGCAAACATAGTATATTTTAGGAGTTATCTTATTGGAAGCATTAAAAATTCGACATAATTTAGATGTAATACGTACCGAGAAGAATGTGTTTGAGAATTTCTTTAATAGGATAATGAATGTGAAAGGAAAAATGAAAGATGATTTAAATCCATGAAGGATATTGCATTGTAATATAATCGTCAAGAGCTGAAATTGATAATAAACATCCAAATTTCAAACGACTGGCTTGTATCGATTGGAAAGCAATCAACGTATAAAACTATTGGAATGTGTTGATTCTTTGAGATTCCCAAATAGGATTGCTTCTATCTTGAAATAGTTTATCGATATAAAGGACCATCAGCTGTCGGATATGAAGTAACTATTGTGGTGTATTTCTCAAAACTTTGTTCAGATCGATAGTGTTTAAAGAGTTGTTTCCATAAAAGGTTTTGATGTCAATAACCGAGCTTAGATTTTCTTAAAAGATATATGCTCTGCTACGCTAAATGGAACTCTACTGCAAAAAAGAGGATATACTTAAAATATTGTGTAGAAAGAAGAAATATTTCCTCTAGGATTTTCAATTGCATGGAACCACTACATGTACATTTACTAACCGAAGATTTACTGTAAGGATTTGAAACACCCCACACCCCTTAACATACCCAAAAATGGCACACCAAAGGATGTGGTGCATTATAGGTATAGCTAAAGCATCACAGAGACTAAGATTCACAAGACAATTAAGTAAAAGAAGCGGAAAACATTTAACTAGTAACTCATATTCAGAATTCAACTTCATAAAATAAGTTATAAAAGCAGAATATGTCTCAAAAACCAAATACACATGTCTTATGAAAAATACATCTCAGTCTCAGAATCAGAGTACAAAAATAATAACAACCATCCCTCTCATAAGTGCCAGTACATCAAAAGCCAAATGAAAAGAAAAATGTAAAAAAGAAGAATACATAAAAAGCTCCGGGGATATATCTCCAAGAAATCTGAATCTACTGTCCTCGACTCTGCTGGCCTATGGGGGAAAATGGTAAATATAGGAGTGGGTTAGACAATAAGTCTGGTGAGTGAAAGTAATTACTAGCATTTCTAAGCAAGATACAAATAATAGACTAAGCTACAGTTCTAGTTTAAAAGGAAATGAAGGAAAGATAAAAATAATATTGTTTGACTGTTTGCTTGGATTGTTTCGATTGTTTGCACTTGTCTTAAGCTGTTTTGATTAGGTTGAAATCCTAATTCTACACGTTGATTGGCCTTCCTATCTCTGTTGTGCCACTATGAGCCAATCCTGTTGGTCCCACAACAAAGGACACCTCTTTAGCGATTAGGACGCAGTAGCGAATTATTTATCCTAATCGATGCCGCATGCTCGATCATCGCCGGTACACACTAACTGTCGTCTCCTATTTGACCTCTTATTTACCCTAATCAGTATAAGCGTGCCCAGCCTCACCTGCTATTGCGAGACCATCGGTTCCTCGACCTGAAAGGGAATGCTGCCGGTACTGGCCCTAACAAACAATTTCTAATATTACGCCCCTTACCCAAATCCCCAGATTTGAGCTTCTATCTATTGGCCACTTATTTACCCTAATCAGTATAAGCGTGTCGCAGCCTCACCCACTATTGTGAGACCATCTGTCCAAGATCTTAAAGGAAATGTTGCCGGTACGGGCCCTACTTCTATATTTGCTTATTAATTTAATCCAAGATCTAAGTTTTTAAAATAAGCCTCTTCTGTTATCTCTTTCTTTCTAATTATAATCTATGTTATAATTGTTATTCTTCTATTTTCTCTTTTTAGTTATAACCACTTGTTATAATTAGGCTTGCAAATATCTTGAATTTGCATATTTCAGTCCATCTCTATTTTATTTCAGTTTTTCTTATTTTACATCTGATTTCTTTAAATTTAGTGTTTTTCTATTTTAATCCATATTTACGAATTCTTTTTAATATTTTATTCGTGTCAAAAGGGAATAAAAAGAAACTAACATTTACAGGCTAAATTCCAACTTAAAATAAATGTAAATAACCGAATAAAATAACTAAATAAAAATAGCTGAATAAAATAGACTGAAAAGAACTTCTGAAATTTACTTAAAAACTAACTGTAAATCACTTATATAAAAACCGTCTCAAATTGTAGAAAAACTATACCTATTGGGAACCCTATTACTTTAAATTGCTTAAAAATCTAAAATAATTACAAAACACTCACCCATGGTCCTTAGTTCTAGTCCTTGGCCTTCCCGGATCCACTTCTAGGGCGTAGAATATTTTTATCAAAAAGATTTCCTCCATAGAAAAAATTTCTATTTAGGGTTTAGCCTCAGGCAATGAACCCAATTGGGAGAAAATCTAAATAAGAAAAATAGCTAGGCCTAGGGTTCTATTTATAGTATAACTTAGGGAAATCAGACTGTTGGATTTGAAGATTAAATCTTGTGCAACCACGTCATAGGCTCACTAGGAACCGTCGGATGCAGCTACGGACGCACATGATCGCTCAAAAAATCGAATTATGTGGTGTTTGCTTCGTACTGGACGAAATAGCGTCCATTAACATACGCGGGTTGACCTAAGATATATGCAGGTCGACCTATATTCATTGGGGGTCGACCTATAGGTTGACCAGACCAATATATGGGTCGACCCCTATGGGGTCTTTTATATTTTTTTTTCATTTTTGTTGATTTCTTGTTTCTCTCGTATCTTCTCCATACTGACTCGGATTTCGACAAGTTATATATGAAAATTGATCAGAAAATCGCCACGGGCCCAATGGTGCAGCTCCCGTAGCTTGATTTTGATAATTTCACAAACTTATTTTATTATTTAATTAATTTGTTAATTAATTATTATAGCTCAAATTTTGGTTTGTTACATTCTCTCCTCCTTAAAGGATTTCGTCCCCGAAATCTCCAAGGACAAAATAATGAAATAAATATTTACATCCAAATTCTACAACCACATATTCAACAATCATCCATTACATCCATTGTCCTTAAGTTTCCTAATGCAATTTGTGATACATGCAATAGCGTAGTATCAATGTCCCTAACTAATGCAAAAGATTAGGCAGTCTATTGATTCGGTTGACCTCCTTTTTTATGCAATCATGTCTGTGTCATGTATCCAAATGAATGCAAATTCCCTAATGACTACTGATAGTTCTATATGTGTGCTACAATCATCATCCAAATGCAACAATTATATGATAATCATCCATTCATAGCAACCATGAAATAAAAATGCAAATGCAAACACATCCATATGCATATGTTTTAGTGACCTAGTTAGGCCGATCCCTAAGAGATAATAGTGCCTAGTGTGTGTATATGCGTCCATTAGCACCCACTTGCAACCACTAGCATCCATCATACTTAACATGTTCTACTAACATGTTTACATTCAGTCCTACCATCCATAGGTTAAATCCTAAGATTTACCCTCATAAAGGATACTAAAAGAAAGAACCTATCAAAACTAAAGATGGAAATAGGAAATTCAAAACGTACCATCGAAAAGATGTGGATAAGAGGATTGTATTTTCTCCTCGGCCTCCCACGTAGCATCTTCAATACTATCTCCCATTGCACCTTAACCAAAGGGACTTCCTTATTACTAAGCCTCTTGATATCACGTCTAACGATCTTGGTAGGAATGCGATGAACCGATGCTTCTCTCTCCACCTCGACTTCCTCAAGTTGACTAGGTTCTACTATCTCCACTGAATCATGTAAGCACTTTCTCAAGTATGAAACATGAAAAACATCATGAACTCCTGCGAGCCTCTCCGGTAGCTTTATCCGATACACCATCTTCCCTACCCTTTCCATAATGGGGAACGGTCCTACGAATCTGGGAGCAAGTTTCCCACTTGATCTAAACCTCACTACCTTTCTTAGCGGAGACACCTTAATGAAAACCAAATCTCCTTCCTCAAACCAAATATCCCTTCTCCGCTTATCCGCATAGGATTTCTGCCTATCTTGGACCGTCTTCATTCTCCTTCTAATTAAATCAATCTTTTCTGAAGTCTCTCTAACCATGTTGGGACCAAGTAGAAATCTTTCTGTAGACTCTAACCAATAGGAAGGCGACTTGCAAGGTCTTCCATAAAGGGCTTCAAAAGGTGTCACCCAATGCTAGCCTGAAAACTATTATTATAAGCGAATTCTACCAAAGGAAGGTGCTCCTCCCAAATCCCTCCAAAATAAAGAATGCACATCCTCAACAAATCCTCAAGAACTCTATTAACTCTCTCCGTTTGGCCATCCGTTTGAGGGAGATAGGCCGTACTTAGTCTAAGCTGTGTACCTAAACCTCATGCAAGATCCTCCAAAACTTGCTTGAAAAGATAAGGTCTCCGTCGCTCACTATGCTTGAGGGAACTCCATGAAGTCGGACTATCTCGCGAACATATAAGGATGCCAAATAAGGTGTCATCCTCTTACTCTTGACTGAAATGAAGTGGGCGCTCTTAGTCAAACGATCTACAATCACCCAAATACTGGTATTCCCCTGCCTAGATCGGGGTAAACCATCTATGAAGTCCATCAAAACACTATCCCACTTCCATTCGGGTACATCCAATGGTTTAAGCAATTCGTCGGGCCTTGGCTGCTCCGCCTTAACCCTTTGGCACATAAGACACTTAGCTACAAACTCAGCCACATCCTTCTTCATACCGCTCCAATAAAACACTCTCTTCATGTCCCTATACATCTTATCACCACCCGGATGAATAGTCATTCGAGAATGGTGTGCCTCTGCTAGAACTGCTCTCGTCAAATCACCAGTGGGGGGGACACAAAGTCTTCCATCTCTCCTTAGTCACCCTTTACTATCAATGGAATAGCGTTGGAGATGTCTAGAGACTCTCCTATGCTAATCCTCTCTAGAATATCCATAAGCTCTGAATCCTCTCGCTGCCTTGAACCAATCTAATCTATGAAGGTAGGCTTAACCTCAAGTGCTGCCAATAATCCAGGAGTAATGTCCGTAGAGGGCTTAAAATCAAAGGTGGAAATAAACTCTAGGCTTTTTCACTCCACAAACATTGGACTAAGGGTTGCTCTCTTCCTACTTAACGCATCTGCAACCACGTTTCCTTTACCAGGGGTGTAACCTATCTCAAAGTCATATGATGCCAAAAACTCCATCCAACGCTGCTGCCTCAAGTTTAAATCCTTTTGTGAGAACAAGTACTTCAATGACTTATGGTCAGTGAAAAGCTTGAACCCCTCTCCTAGCAAGTAATGTCTCCAAGACTTGAGCGCGAAAACAATAGCAGCTAACTCCAAATCATGGGTAGGGTGGTTCTTCTCATGAGTTCTCAACTGTCTACTTCCATACCATACTACCCTCCCTTCCTACATCAATACCGCCCTAAGGCCTGTCCCACATGCATTAGTGTATACTGTAAAAGGCTTAGCTCCATCCGGGAAAACTAACACTGGTGCACTAGTAAGGGCCCTCTTTAGCATCGTGAAGGAATCCTCACAATCCACATCCCACAAGAATGCCGCATTCTTCTTAGTGAGGCGAGTAAGCAGTGCTGAAATCTTAGCAAAATCTCTAATAAACTTCCTATAATAACCAGCCAAACCTAGGATTCTAAATTCGGTAACGTTCTTGGGGGCCTTCCAATTTTGTACTGCTACTACCTTAGCGGGATCAACAGTTAGACCCTCTCTTGAGACTACATGCCCCAAGAAACGCACCTCCTTACGCCAAAAGTGACACTTCGAGAATTTTACCTTCAACTGATGAACACAAAGTGTACGAAGAACCTCCTCAAGATGAATATCATGCTCTTCCATACTCTTGGAAAACACCAAAATGTCGTCCACAAACACTACAACGAACTTATTTAGGATATCTCGAAAAACATGGCTCATCAAATCTACGAAATAGGCTAGGGCATTGGTCAGCCCAAACGACATAACCAACCACTCAAAGAATCCATCAGGTGTCCTAAATGTCGTCTTATCGATGCTACCGTCAGCGACCCTAAGCTGATGAAATCTAGTGGCTAAGTCAAGCTGAGATAATACTAAAGAGCCAACCAACTGATCGAAAAGATCATCTATCCTAGGAAGTGGGTAACGGTTCTTCTTCGTGAGCTTATTCAACTCTCTATAGTCTACGCAAAGTCGAAGGGAACCATCCGCCTTTGTAGCAAAAACGACTGGCGCTCCCCACTCAGATATGATCCGTCTGATGAAGCCCTTCTCCAATAGCTCATCAATCTACTTACTTAACTCCTTCCTCTCCCTATGAGCCATATGTCTCACGGGAAATGCCACTGGCTTAGCATTATCATTCAGATAGATCCTAAAGTCGATCTCTCTCTTAGGGGGTAGTCCCCTAACCTCCTAAAAAACATCTGGGAAATCTCTAACGACTGAAACTAAATCTAACTCTCCTAGCAATGAATCAAGGGAATAAAGGAAGCTCAACATGACTGACCCCTGAGGGTCGCAAGAAACCTCGAGAGTCCGCCCGCTAGATGTCTCTAGCCTAATGACTCTCCTCTCGTAGTCCAATATCGCACCATAAGTGGATAACCAGTCCATCCCCAAAATCATCCCATATCCCGAAAATCCCAGTACATAAGCGTCACAGTCAAATTCTACGCCTCATATAAAATTTTCAAACTCCTACAAATCATGGATAAATGTGCTGATCCTCTTACGGGGTTTGAAATAACTATAGGGTCTATAATTAGGGAAATATCTAAATGTAGACAATCAACCAAGGAACTAGAAATGAAAGACTGCGATGCTACGAAGTCAAAAATAGTCCGAATATGAAAATCCGAAATAGAGATCAAACCTTCTACAGACACTTTCCTACCTTGATCCGGTCCACTACTAGAAGGTGCTGCATCCAAAGCCTGTACTTGCGCTGTAGGTGCGCCTGCTCTCTGCCCCATCTTCTAAGAACAAGCTCTACTAAGGTGTCCAGGCTGCCCACAGTCGTAACACCTCCCCTTCATCGTGTCCTTCTTACAGTCCTTTGTGAAATGCTCAACCAATCAACAACTATGACATTTCTCGCCTTTCTTGATCTGTCCCTTTTGAGGTCCTTCTCCTTTCTTCTTATCCTTATCCTTCTTATTTTTCCACCACTACTTCTTAGAGTTTTCTGATTTAGGAACCTCCATAACCTCTTCTTTCTCAGCTACATCTGAGATGAGAGTCATTTCCACAAGTGACTCATACATTGCTCCCATAGGCACATGTGTCAATGCCAACCCTTGGAGGGGCTGGTTCAAACCCTTAGCAAACTTGATGGTCTTCTTATGCGGTTTATTAACAAGCTCCATCTCGAACCTTGATAACTCATTAAACTGATTTATATACTCCTTCACCGAAAGACTCCTTTGCTTCAGACTAACGAACTTCTCCAACTGCATGCTTTCCTCAGCTTGCGACAAGAACTTTCTCTCAAACCTTTCCTGAAATCCTACCCAACAAATGTCCCTTCCCTCCATCTCTATAATCTCCCACCAGTAAGAAGCCTCTCCCTTCAGTTGGCAAGATGCAAGCTGAACTATCTGTCGGTCCTCCAATCCTAACAGCTCAAATATCCGCTCCGTATTCCTTAACCAAGCTCGTGCCTCCACGAAATCCTCCGTGCCAGAAAACGTCTTGCCTCCTAGATTAGCAAAGTCCTTGCATAGCTTAGAAAATTGGCTGCTGCAGGTGAATTAATGGGATCTCCACCCGCCGTTGATGCATTGGGCGCTTGCCCTTACACCTCTGGTGTCGTAGCTTGGAGGTATCTACGGAACCAGCCAGTGACTTGGACACCCTCTGGAAGATTTGGGGCATCCTCCATTGTATGCAAAGAAAAGAAAATTTAGGCTCGAAAGAATCGAAAGAAGGTTGAATTGGACTTTGAGGGGATTTTTATAAAAACTCTTTTATACTTGAAAATCATTTCTATAATAAGAGTTTCTTTCTAAAAAATAGTTTGAAAATACTTTACTTTTAAAACAAGTTTTTAGGAATCCTATAACCTTAGGCTCTGATACCAAGTGAAACACCCCATACCCCTTAACATACCCAAAAAAGGCACACCAAAGGATGTGGTGCGTTATAGGTATAGCTAAAGCATCACAGTGACTAAGATTCACAAGACAATTAAGTAAAAGCAGTAGAAAAAATTTAAGTAGCAACTCATTATTCAGAATTAAACTTCATAAAATAAGTCATAAAAGCAGAATGTGTCTCAAAAACCAAATACTCATGTCTTATGAAAAATACATCCCAGACTCAGAATCAGAGTACAAAAATAATCAGCCCTTTTATAAGTGCCAGTACATCAAAAGCCAAATGAAAAGAAAAATGTAAAAAAGAAGAATACATGAAAAGCTCCAGGGATATATCTCCAAGAAATCTGAATCTACTATCCTCGACTCTGCTGGCCTATGGGGGAAAGGGGAAATAGAGGAGTGGGTCAGACAATAAGTCTGGTGAGTGAAAGTAATTACTAGCATTTCTAAGCAAGATAAAGATAATAGACTAAGCAACAGTTCTAGTTTCAAAGGAAATAAAGGAAAGATAAAACTAATATTGTTTGACCGTTTGCTTGGATTGTTTCGATTGTTTGCACTTGTCTTAAACTGTTTTGATTAGGCTGAAATCCTAATTCTACCCGTTGATTGGCCTTCCTATCTCTGTTGTGCCACTGTGAGCCAATCCTGTTGGTCCCATGACAAAAGACACCTCTTTAGCACTTAGGACATAGTAGCGAATTATTTACCCTAATCGATGTCGCATGCTCAGTCATCGCCGATACACACTAACTGTCGCCCCCTATTTGACCTCTTATTTACCCTAATCAGCATAAGCGTGCCCAGCCTCACCTAGCTGTTGTGAGACCATCAGTTCCTCGACTTGAAAGGGAATGCTGCCGGTACAGGTCCTAACAAAAAATTTCTAATATTGCACCTCTTGCCTAAATCCCCAGATTTGAGCTTCTATCTATTGGCCACTTATTTACCCTAATCAGCATAAGCGTGTCCCAGCCTCACCTACTATTGTGAGACCATCAGTCCTAGATCTAAAAGGGAATGTTGTTGGTACGGTCCCTACTTCTATATTTGCTTATTAATTTAATCCAAGATCTAAGTTTGTAAAATAAGCCTCTTCTATTATCTCTTTCTTTCTAATTATAACCTATGTTATAATTGTTTTTCTTATATTTTCTCATTTTAGTTATAACCACTTGTTATAATTAGGCTTCCAAATATCTTGAATTTGCCTATTTCAGTCCATCTCTATTTTATTTCAGTTTTTCTTATTTTACATCTGATTTTTGTAAATTTAGTGTTTTCCTATTTTAATCCATATTTGTGAATTCTTTTTAATATTTTATTCGCGTCAAAAGGGAATAAAAAGAAACTAACATTTACAGGCTAAATTCCAACTTAAAATAAATGTAAATAACTGTAAATAACTGAATAAAATAACTAAATAAAAATAGCTGAATAAAATAGACTGAAAAGAACTTCTGAAATTTACTTAAAAGCTAACTGTAAATCACTTATATAAAAATTGTCTCAAAATTGTAGAAAAACTACAACTATTGGGAACCCTATTACTTTAAATTGCTTAAAAATCTAAAATAATTACAAAACACTCACCCATGGTCCTTAGCTCTAGTCTTTGGTCTTCCCGGATCCACTTCTAGGGCGTAGAATATTTTTATCAAAAAGATTTCCTCCCTAGAAAAAAATTCTATTTAGGGTTTAGCCTCAAGCAATGAACCCAATTGGGAGAAAATATGAATAATAAAAATAGCTAGGCCTAGGGTTCTATTTATAGTATAACTTAGGGAAATTAGATCGTTGGATTTGAAGATTAAATCTGGTGCAACCACGTCATAGGCTCACTAGGAACCGTCGGATGCAGCTACGGACGCACAAGATCGCTCAAAAAGTCGAATTATGAGGTGTTCACTTCGTACTAGACAAAATAGCATCCATTAACATAGGCAGGTCGACCTAAGATATATACGGGCCGACCTATATTTATTGGGGGTCGACCTATAGGTCAACCTGACCAATGTATGGGTCGACCCCTATGGGGTCTTCTATATTTTTCTTTTCGTTTTTGTTGATTTCTTGTTTCTCTCGTATCTTCTCCATACTGACTCGGATTTTGACAAGTTATATGTGGAAATTGATCGGAAAATAGCCACGGACCCAATGGTGCAACTCCCGTAGCTTGATTCTGACAATTTCACAAACTTATTTTATTATTTAATTAATTTGTTAATTAATTATTATAGCTCAAATTTTGGGTTGTTACAGGATTAGTACAATACGGTTGGATGTTATATCCACTCAAAAGGTATGTACAATATAAACTAAACCAAATTTTTGATTAATCATTGTAATATTGTAAATCTTTGTATTATAAATCGTCATATGTAGGCAGTCGGGCCACCTAAAAAAAGGTGAAACAAAAAGCATGCTTTGAAGGTTCTATATGTCAAGCATACATTGCAGAAAAAACATCCACATTTTTTAAGTACTATTTCGAAGATAACATCAAGTTAACTTCTAATAGTGCTCATAACGATGATGAGATAGTTGATTCCCCCGATATTTTTCTAGCAACTTTTCCAAAAATGGAGACGTCCATTTGGTAAATGAAAGAATGGAGGTTTTAATTTAATTAAGGATTTCGATTTGTCAAAATCATCGGTACTCCTCAATTGTGAAGAGTTATTATGTCTAATTTGGTATTTAAAGCGATATTTCCTTCGTGTTATATTTTTTTTCATTAACATTACTAATTTTTTAACAGTCAATTAGTAGAAGTAGATCCAACATTTCCCTTAGTAAAGGATTTGAGGTATGGTTTAAGAAATAAGTAAGTATGATTCAATATATATCATTTTGTCATAGTAAATTATCGTATATAACATAAAAATTAAAAATATAGGTTTGAAGCAAATAAAACAATGTATAATAGTGGGGTTTGTGTCATTGGTGGGAACAAGAATGATCATTTAGAAGATTATTAGGGCATTTTATATGAAATAATTGAACTTACTCGATAGTACTGAAGCATAAAATATTTTTATTCAAATGTGACCGATTTGATATTACGAAGGATGTGGATTTTGACCTGTACGCAAGGATTACCCATTAATTGAAGTAAATAACAAAAAGTGATATCAAGGTACCAGTATATTTTTATAGGCAACATAAGCAACATAAGTCTAATATGTATCTTATCCTGCTATGAACAACAATAAGGTAGATTGGTGGACCATTGTCAAAATAAAACCATGATGGTCATTTAACTTGGACACGGTCATATTCGACAATCAATCATACCAACATGATCATTATCCAAAAGAAGTAATGCAATCACATAAGATGTAGTCGATATAAGACAACTTAATAGTGAAGTATTTGGTGGAGTTGCATTAGATGAAGATTTTAGTGTAGATGATCAGGTTGACAACAAAGGAAAGGAAGATGATACCAACTCCAAGGTTGAAGTCGAAGTTGAAGAAGATGACGTTGAAGGAGAATAGTGTAAATAATGATATTGATAATGAAAATGTCGACTCATAATATGTTTATTTGAGTGCGAAGCTAGGTTTTAATGTACTTTTGTTAGTAAATCTATTTTGATGCTATCAAGAATATAATTTCAGTTTAGTTAGTATGTATTTTTCCTTTGAAATCCAATGGTACCAATGCATAACTATTCTTCATCATGAATTGTTTATATCACGATTATTTTTTTCAAATTTACTTAGATCGTAATTTGAAGCATCTGCACACTTATGTATTTGCTTTATTAAATAATGACATGAATTTTTTATTTCACTATTGCCACTCTAAAAGATTTGTAGCACTTGATTTATTTACATATTTAGATAGTCGATTTATGGAACACAATTTTGTTAGCATTTTAGTGCTCGATGCTAAATTAATATAATATTCCGATTTCAATGATATCATATTCTGAGTATGGTTAGTAATTAAAGATTGGTTATTCTACTTATGTTATAGCATTGAAATTGATTTAATATAAATTGTTGTTTTGATTTTAAGTCTGGTAGTTTTATTTTATTGTGTAATTGAAACTTTAATAGACATGAGTACCTGCACTAATAGACGCAAAATAAAAGTGGGGTCGAAATTCGTCGCTTAGTAGCATAAGTCCCTCCTCCTACCCCTAGCATCTCATTCCATGGTTGGGACATCTTTAGACCAAGAAGGGTCTCAATAACATGTTGTAAGTGATGGTCATTAGCACCCGTTATCACCATTCATTGGCTTCGATCATATTGATGTGCACGATGATATAGATCAATCAACACATGCATCTTTTACGTATTTTATGCCATCCATAGGTTGAGTCGGCATTATTCATGTACCAAAGGAGGGTAAGTGATAAATTAAAGTGTACATGGATCTCGTATAATATGGCTTAAATATATATTCTAGTATATAATCAAAACTAAGCAATACTAACTAGCAAAGTACATTAATGTAAAGAAAATAAAAATGATCACATCAGTGTTTTTATACTAGTTAGGACTTCCCACTCTATGTTCAGTCTTAGACTCTTTTTAGAATTAACTATCTATCCTTCACTTAACCTAAAGGAACAAGTATTTTATAATATGCTTAAGAAGCCGAATAGGACTTCAACCTTTTCCTGAAGATCACCAATAGGACTTCACAAAACAAGAATAATTCTCTGACTTTAATGAGTTCTTGATAACTCAAATGTAGCCAATTGTAGACTAGACTTACTATAATCTCCTTGATGATTCAGTATATGTGCTCAATGATTATGAACTTATATATAATGATTCTTGAGAAGAATGTACAGTTTGAAAGTAAGAATGTTTAAGAGTGCTAAAGAGAGAATAAAGATCAAGAAAGAAAATTGAGAAAGTTTAAATGATTTGTGAAAGCTGATCTCTATTTATAGATATCAACGAGTTTCATCGAAGAGTTGTAATCATTTAGAAACAGTCATTACCATTCGTAGAGATGCTCTTGAACGATCGCAACTATTCGAAGTGACTTTTCAGAAAATAGCCATTACAGGGTGATCGGTCGGCCATGAATAAAATGTTAGTCTACTGAATATAAACAATAAATTATGTGGCAATTTTAAAACCAAGTTTGTATAATAAAATATAAAGGTTCGGTCGACTTACTATATTTTAAGTTACTACCAGTCGATTGAAAATATATTCAATCAACTGAACTATATAAAATATGTTTTTTATATAGACAACCCATTTAAACTTGTTTAACTCTTTGATCTTCGAAAACATTTATATGCAGGTGTGTGTATGTGCGCATATGAACTACTAAGAAGATTTTATGAGTATAACTAAGACCAAATACATACATATTGACTTGGCGAACTGTAACGACCCGATTTTTTTGGACCATTCAAATCGACAATAAATCCACACATGCCGGACTTGAATAATTCAAAACAATGGATTGTAAATAAAATTTGGCAAAACTCAGCATATACAGTAAATAAAATAATCACAGACACAGAGTAATATAAAAATAATGCAGCGGAAACAAAAGAATAGTAGTTCATGAAGCTACTATATATATAACAGAGTTAAACAAGATACAACAGAAGTCTTGAATACAATAGTCAAATACAAGGTCAGAATACATCACTGGAATCAACTGAATATCTGAAAGCTGGATAGATAGCTGGATCTCCAAGCGAAGCTCCAACTCCAAAGGTGAGTCTCGAATACTGGTACACTCAGTCTGACCCGAGCGTAAAGAAAACACAAAACACTCGAGTCAGGATTAACATTCTTATATCAATAAATCCAACTCAAGTGAAATAACGACTGAAATACCAGTAACTCAAAGGATGTTTGGGATAACCATCCTCTAAGGATCCATTATACTATCTACTATGTAGTAGTGTACGGTAAGTAGATAATGCCTATCAGTAATATATATCAAAATAACGTTAAGGCGTTACCATTATCCCCCTTAACACATTTTATATAAGCATCATAGTCAATACAGCACTGTAAACTCCACCGTAAACTAGTGGGCTATTAGGGAGTACTCCATAGGTATAACGCAAAACAAATCGTAGTGGTCGCGCATAGGGATACGAGTATGACAAGGCACATGAGGCAATACCCAAGGTAGTGAAACTACCGTTTGCCTGATCCGGACTGGTGAGAACGCATCGCCGCTGTAACGACCACGACTTTCTCTCCATAGAAAGTCGCATCGTTAATAAGAAAGAAAGGGGTAGAAAATAGAAAAGAAGAGAAGAAAGAAAGAAACAACAACAACGATCTCACAGCGGAACGAATAAATTATATTAATAACATAAACTATTACATAGTATACAACACTTATCAGAGTTTACACAACTATACAACACATACTAGACAGTTATAAACATCTGTCTAGACATTACAACTCAAATACAAGACAAGACACTATCACAGATATCAACACAGTGGAATACTATATCTACGAACGCCGAAGCCTCCTGCTCCATTGCTCCTCCAGAATATTCGTCAAAGCTAAACCTGAATCCCTTGGCTACTCGTAAAAATTTGAGTACCCAAGAGTTTATATAAAACAGAAATAAACACTTGGGTCAGACATGGGTCTGGTGTGAGTAACAGGTTAAACTTGCTTAACTTCAAAACCTTTTGAAAGAAAAGGTATCACGTAAGACTCCCCACAAATAAACATGGGTAAGTTTTTACCTTACGCTAACCAAAACATTTGATAGGAAATCTGATTTTATTATAATAGGGTCTAGGGTTTTCAAGTAAAATATAGAAATAGCTGAAATGCTTACATCTCACATTCCAACATAGTTGGGCACAACTAATACGTACGGCACTTATTGGAGTTTGGATTCCATACAATGGCAGGGCTACTGGGGTACTGCCCGTCACAGTACGTGGCCTAGATCACCGTACCGAGGAGTACGCCCGCTCCCCTGCAACACAAAGCCGGAACCATCCCTTACTGGATAATCCCGAACAAGATAATCCCGTAGTTGGCGCGACCAACCACACACTAAGCCGAATAAAAGAAAAGGGACCTCTAGACAGGGATCTATCTTGCTCTCAGTGGGTGCTACCCACGGAACCTTGCTGCACCTCCCCTGTTTTAGCCATTCCCGGTTGATGAGGCTTGAGGTTACGATTACCTTTAATCAGAACATATCACTTAGAATGCTCATCGTCCGCCTGACGATGTGCTGAAAGCATTCAATCCATACAAGTTCGTTCCGGGTTCGAACGAAACCGAAGGCATTATCTCGTTACACTCGTTTTGGAATCACCCTCAGAGTTAACGACAATAACCCTTGCACTCTGAATCTTCATCTTCACTTGAGATTTACGACCTATCGTTAATTTGGATCGATGTGGTATTCGGGTCTCCAGACCTGGAATCCCGGTATACGGAAACCCGATCCCGGTCTCATCGAAATCCAACACGTATCTTTTAAGGGCCAAGTTGTTTTAAGGTTAAAACAATTCAATTCTTATCTATATACACAAAGATAGATAATTCAATAGATAATCTACATTATCATCCCAAACAGATAATTCACATTATCATTATAATTCAACCAAACATCCATATCATATATCAATCATATCTCATCAGAGATATCAAACAATGAAATACATTCAATCTCATTCATCCATCCTTAAGCAATGATTTATATCATCTAATTAATTTAAAGTGAATTAAACTAATTACTTTATTCTATAAATCCTGCTTACTTAATTATTAATTAAACCAATTAATTAATCATTACTCTAAGTATCCATCTTAATTAATCATTCCTGATTAATAATCCTTTAATTACTTTAAGTAATTAATACTTAATTAATTTCACAAATTAATTATCTTAAACCATTCAGTAATTAATCTTTAATTACTTCATTAATTAATTAATTATACTTAATTACATTAATCCTTAATTAATTACAATTAATTAATTACTTTAATCATTTATTATTTATTAATTAATCAATTCTTAATTACATCATTAATTATATTAATTAATGATCCTTAATTATTCTTAATTAATTATCTTATTTAAATTAATAATTAATTAGTCACATTTATTAATCACCTTTGATTAATAACATTTAGTAATTAACTACCCTTAATTACTTCTTCCATAAATTAATTTCTCCAAAATTAATTATCCTTTAATTAATCCCTTGATTAATTATACAAAAGTAATTAAACTAAAATTACTTTTATTATTAAATCATCTTTAGTTAATTACATCCAGTAATTACCTTTAATTACTTCCTAAGTAATTAAGCTCAAGTCAACTATTATTAATTAATTCTTAATTACTAATTAATAAATCTCTTAATTACTCAATTAATTTCTTAATTAATCTTTGATCACCTGATTAATTAATTTCTAATCATTTATTAAAAATCTGTACTTATTTAAACAAATGATTCTTAATCCCAAATTAATTAACCTTAATTAATTAACTTATAATCCTAATTATTTAATTAATTAACACTTAAACCATTAATTAATTAAATTATTAAATTATTCTTTAATTACCTTATTAATTTAATGAATCCTAAATCATTAAACCTTAATTAATCTCTAAATTAAAGTATTAACCTTTATAACAACTTTAATTATAATAACAAGAGATTTGAAACATTTTACTTTTAAACTTTCTTTTAATTCATTTTAAATTAAAGATTTAAAATAGATTTCAAATTTAACTTTAACCAAATTTAAATCAAATTATCAAACCCTTTTTAAAAACCAAATGTTAAAGAACACTTAACATTTATAAAAGAAATTTAAGATTTTTAAACAAATTTATTTATTCAAACCTTTTTAATTATTCTTTAAACATTTAAAGATGTTTAAACATTTTAATAAAAACTTATTTATTCCACAACTGGAATTCAAATTTAAATTTGAATCCACACCTAAAGATTTTATTTTAAACTTTGTTTAAATTTCTGTTTTCACATTTTAAATCAAAATTTAAAATTTTAAAACAAACAGGCTTTAAAACCTGTTATAACCCACGCGAGTCTCCCCTGAAACGAACCCGAGCCAGGATTCTATTTTCTCGCGTATGACTTCGAGCCAAACTCTACATCTACTCGAGTGCGTCTTCTTCTTCCTCTAACTCAACACGCTAACCATGACTGATACCATGTGCACGTGCACAGAAGATCGACGACGTTCTGGCCAACACCACCCCTTCCACAACTCCCAGATCAGCTACCTAATCGTTCAGAACCCATAAATCGACAAATTCGTGAGCCAATCAACATCGAACATCCTGACCCAAACTGGAACAACATACGATCATCAAAAACTACCCCGTCTGCTCGCCTCATGCCACCAACAACGTCGTAATATTGGTCAAAGCTTCGTCTTCCTCCCATGGTCCGATGGCCACTGGTGCGATGATGAGACAACAGTAATTCGACATTCGATCCTAATTAAAACGTGAGCTAGAACCCTAAATTAAACTCGTTCATCCTCCACAATGATTTATAAAATCATCGATCATTTTTGTGATGATCCCCAACCACTTAGCAAGCTATGACTTCAATCACGAAACCTAAGAACCCACCGATCACCAAAATTCGACCAAACCTATTTTACGTTCATCTTACTAATTCTCTAGATTTACCAAATTAAAAATTGTGATTTTTCTTTTAAAAATCATTATTTTGAATAAGAAATCAGTTTATAAACCTGAATTGATAAATTAAGATACTTGAATTTTCACCTGTTTTAAACATGCACTGATGTTTCTAGTTTCTAGAGACATTCATATCTATTTTAACTTAATTAAATTTTTAAACTTTAATTTAGACAGAAACAAACAACTTTTGTTTGAATCTGAAATCCTAATAAAGATCAGATCAAGTGATAAGGGAATTTCTACCAAATTCTTAGCTTTAAAACAGGAATAGGCAAGAACAGATACTCAACAAACACACATATACATTCATATATACATACAGAAAAAAAATTGCACTTGTATACATTCACATAACATACTCATTTCAGATATTACTCAAGCGACCAGATTCATATAATTAAGATTTTAAAAACAGATGTTACTCACAAGATTTGAGTCTGAACAGAGCACCTTTGAAACCAATTTTGATTTTGAAAACTTTAAAACTTGACTGCTGTAATATGCTTCTGATATTAAACTGGAATGTTGAAGATGCTTGAATGCTTGCTTTAGTTTGAAATGATTTCAGTTGCATGCAGAGATGACTTGTTTGACATGCTTCCAGATTTGAAAAAGATGTTTACAGGCTTATGACAATGGTTTACAGGTTTGCAATTTGGTTTGAGAAATGAATTTCAGGCTTTGGTAATTTGATTACAGGTTTGATTTTTTTTTGATAGATTTTGGTTTGTGGAGTTTGATTACAGATTGTTTTGAGAATTTTGTTTACAGGCTGAAGTTTCTTATCTTTTGAATTGAAGAGGATAGAAAAAGAAAATGAGATGAGAGCATATGTTTATATAAGTTAATTTGTAGTTTATTAAAAATAAAAATAAAAGAAAACCAAAATTAAGAACTTGACATTTGTCATTTACTCTAACTCATTAACTAACACATGTCACCATGGTTACTTAATATATTAACACTTGTCTTTTTTAATTAATTTGTGTTTATTTTAAATGTAAAAAGCCTTTTTCTTTATTTATTAAATATTTATTACTTATTTATATATAGATAACTTTTAAAGAAATAAACCAATTATACTTATAAATAAAAGTTTATACATATATTTAGAAATCCAAAACAATTTAAAATATTACCCCTTTTTGAATTTCAAAATTAATTTAAATTCAAATTCAAATTATATTTAAAAATCCAATTTAAAGTCAATTTAAAACAATACATTCAATTTGAAATAACAATCCTATTTTATTAATCTCATTTCAAAACCATATAGTTATTTTGTTTAAATAGCTTTGAAAAGCTTATATTAAAGAAATCATAAATTCCCAACTATAAGAATATACATTAGAAATTTAAAACAAGATTTCATTTATTAACTTTCAAATCAAAGACAATCTATTTACAATATATACTCATATATATATATTATAGATAGAAATCATTTTATTAACTTATAAAAGATAAAATTCACCAATTAATTATTTAATTAGATTATTAACCAATTCAAATTTATTATCAAAGATTATCAATCAATTTAATTATTTAAACAGGTTATTAAATTGATATTGCCCCAAATTTCCGGGATATTACATTCCTTCCCCCTTAAAATAATTTCGTCCCCGAAATTTAAAACAAAGGTAATTTAATAATCTATTTAAATTACAACCATAAATTATCATCCATATGCTAACAACCATAGCAAACAATTCACTCAATCAAACAATTCTAATTATTCAGATAAAATTCTGGATAAAATTTCCTCGAGTTTCCCCAGGTATATATATATTGGGATACTCGCTCTACAGAATCCAACAAACAATACTACTAAGCTATAGAGCTCCTACTCGTCTAGATCTACAAAACTAAACAGAATATCAGACTACAGACGAGTCTGACTCAACAACCAAACCTCCAAAACTGCTGGTTCCAAAACCAGAGATATATCAAACACGTATTCCCTCAGAGATACGTAAAATACATTGAATTCCAGTTATCCAAACTGACAATTCAATCCAGTAGATCAAAACACTTATCCAAATCAGAACACAGAAAAGATCCAAAACAACTCGGAGCTGACTTCCCAGACTTACCCAATCTTATAGCTCCCTTTTACCAGAGAAAACTTCAACAACAACGAAGTCTCCAACTTCGAATTCCAAATTCCTCCGCCTCTTATCCACAAAATCCCTCAGACGATCCTGGGCTGACTACAGATCCTTCCTGATCAACTCAACCTTCGCTGATGCTTCTGGAAACAAACAGGACCAAAAATAACTCAACCAATGATCCTCTCAAGATCTACCCAATCCAAAACACAAACTCTACTACCATTAGTAGACTGAACTAACTTCTCTTATCTGGAAAAGACAAACAGATGCACTCGCCAAACTACTTCCGCTGCACCATTCTGATCTGGAGTAGAATGAAAATGCTGATGAAGAACACAAGCACAAACTGGACAACACATCCCAGAAAATCTCAGATAACTCAAGAGAATACTCAGACTATCGCAAGTCACTTTTGCGATCAACCCAGCCTAACTGCAAAGAAAACTGTTCTCTCTTTACCAATCAGAACAGCTTATACTTATCTATCCTATCTATCGAAGAAATGGATTCACTATACTGCTTCTGAACTCTACCTTCAGAAAAACTGCTCAGCCAGAAAACTTCCTGCCAATGCACAGAATACTCCGAGCTGTACTGCTGCCACCGATGCCAAAGACTTCCTTTTCCAAAGCTCTTCGAGAAACTCGAACCCAAACCAAATAGAAACACCATGCTGAACTCAACCACAACACCGAAGCAGACACACTTCATTAACTTGTTCCAAAGAAAACATCTTCGGGAACATCCATAGTCACTGCATCTCATCACACAGCTACTTCTTCCAGAAGATACCAAGATACTATCACTCGCTTCTGCCCAACCGACAGATCCAACTCTACTCATCCAAACTTCAAAGATGAACTCCGAACCTTAACAGGTTTTCTTCAGAGATTGATGAAATCCTCACAATTGCAAAGTTCACTCGAGACGGTATTAGGTCTACAGTCACGACAAATACACTTCCAACCTCAACACTCAGACTCCTAATCCTAGATGATAAATTATTATCATCTCAACCAATCATTACAAATACCATATACATTTAAAATGATACTTTTTATATAGAAATTATATCTGGGTAAAATTATTTCATCTACCTTTTTAAAACAATATTGTGTCCGTTGGCCTGGTCAAGTGTTTAGAGATCCCTATCAATAACGTTAGCTACTCGTATTGACCAGAATCCATATACCACTCAACCGATCAATTAACACAATATAAAACTATTTTATATAACTAACAAATACGCGCTCTCGTATATATATATACTCAGACTCAAACAGGTTGCTACAGATCCTGTCTCTAATGAACAATCCTTCCGAACCTAGGTATTCACTCAACCTAGTGTTCTGATATTCACTTAACCAAAAGCTTAGGCATTCGCTCAACCTATGCTCTGATACCACTGTAACGACCACGACTTTCTCTCCACAGAAAGTCGCATCGTTAATAAGAAAGAAAGGGGTAGAAAATAGAAAAGAAGAGAAGAAAGAAAGAAACAACAACAACGATCTCACAGCGGAACGAATAAATTATATTAATAACATAAACTATTACATAGTATACAACACTTATCAGAGTTTACACAACTATACAACACATACTAGACAGTTATAAACATCTGTCTAGACATTACAACTCAAATACAAGACAAGACACTATCACAGATATCAACACAGCGGAATACTATATCTACGAACGCCGAAGCCTCCTGCTCCATTGCTCCTCCAGAATATTCGTCAAAGCTAAACCTGAATCCCTTGGCTACTCGTAAAAATTTGAGTACCCAAGAGTTTATATAAAACAGAAATAAACACTTGGGTCAGACATGGGTCTGGTGTGAGTAACAGGTTAAACTTGCTTAACTTCAAAACCTTTTGAAAGAAAAGGTATCACGTAAGACTCCCCACAAATAAACATGGGTAAGTTTTTACCTTACGCTAACCAAAACATTTGATAGGAAATCTGATTTTATTATAATAGGGTCTAGGGTTTTCAAGTAAAATATAGAAATAGCTGAAATGCTTACATCTCACATTCCAACATAGTTGGGCACAACTAATACGTACGGCACTTATTGGAGTTTGGATTCCATACAATGGCAGGGCTACTGGGGTACCGCCCGTCACAGTACGTGGCCTAGATCACCGTACCGAGGAGTACGCCCGCTCCCCTGCAACACAAAGCCGGAACCATCCCTTACTGGATAATCCCGAACAAGATAATCCCGTAGTTGGCGCGACCAACCACACACTAAGCCGAATAAAAGAAAAGGGACCTCTAGACAGGGATCTATCTTGCTCTCAGTGGGTGCTACCCACGAAACCTTGCTGCACCTCCCCTGTTTTAGCCATTCCCGGTTGATGAGGCTTGAGGTTACGATTACCTTTAATCAGAACATATCACTTAGAATGCTCATCGTCCGCCTGACGATGTGCTGAAAGCATTCAATCCATACAAGTTCGTTCCGGGTTCGAACGAAACCGAAGGCATTATCTCGTTACACTCGTTTTGGAATCACCCTCAGAGTTAACGACAATAACCCTTGCACTCTGAATCTTCATCTTCACTTGAGATTTACGACCTATCGTTAATTTGGATCGATGTGGTATTCGGGTCTCCAGACCTGGAATCCCGGTATACGGAAACCCGATCCCGGTCTCATCGAAATCCAAAACGTATCTTTTAAGGGCCAAGTTGTTTTAAGGTTAAAACAATTCAATTCTTATCTATATACACAAAGATAGATAATTCAATAGATAATCTACATTATCATCCCAAACAGATAATTCACATTATCATTATAATTCAACCAAACATCCATATCATATATCAATCATATCTCATCAGAGATATCAAACAATGAAATACATTCAATCTCATTCATCCATCCTTAAGCAATGATTTATATCATCTAATTAATTTAAAGTGAATTAAACTAATTACTTTATTCTATAAATCCTGCTTACTTAATTATTAATTAAACCAATTAATTAATCATTACTCTAAGTATCCATCTTAATTAATCATTCCTGATTAATAATCCTTTAATTACTTTAAGTAATTAATACTTAATTAATTTCACAAATTAATTATCTTAAACCATTCAGTAATTAATCTTTAATTACTTCATTAATTAATTAATTATACTTAATTACATTAATCCTTAATTAATTACAATTAATTAATTACTTTAATCATTTATTATTTATTAATTAATCAATTCTTAATTACATCATTAATTATATTAATTAATGATCCTTAATTATTCTTAATTAATTATCTTATTTAAATTAATAATTAATTAGTCACATTTATTAATCACCTTTGATTAATAACATTTAGTAATTAACTACCCTTAATTACTTCTTCCATAAATTAATTTCTCCAAAATTAATTATCCTTTAATTAATCCCTTGATTAATTATACAAAAGTAATTAAACTAAAATTACTTTTATTATTAAATCATCTTTAGTTAATTACATCCAGTAATTACCTTTAATTACTTCCTAAGTAATTAAGCTCAAGTCAACTATTATTAATTAATTCTTAATTACTAATTAATAAATCTCTTAATTACTCAATTAATTTCTTAATTAATCTTTGATCACCTGATTAATTAATTTCTAATCATTTATTAAAAATCTGTACTTATTTAAACAAATGATTCTTAATCCCAAATTAATTAACCTTAATTAATTAACTTATAATCCTAATTATTTAATTAATTAACACTTAAACCATTAATTAATTAAATTATTAAATTATTCTTTAATTACCTTATTAATTTAATGAATCCTAAATCATTAAACCTTAATTAATCTCTAAATTAAAGTATTAACCTTTATAACAACTTTAATTATAATAACAAGAGATTTGAAACATTTTACTTTTAAACTTTCTTTTAATTCATTTTAAATTAAAGATTTAAAATAGATTTCAAATTTAACTTTAACCAAATTTAAATCAAATTATCAAACCCTTTTTAAAAACCAAATGTTAAAGAACACTTAACATTTATAAAAGAAATTTAAGATTTTTAAACAAATTTATTTATTCAAACCTTTTTAATTATTCTTTAAACATTTAAAGATGTTTAAACATTTTAATAAAAACTTATTTATTCCACAACTGGAATTCAAATTTAAATTTGAATCCACACCTAAAGATTTTATTTTAAACTTTGTTTAAATTTCTGTTTTCACATTTTAAATCAAAATTTAAAATTTTAAAACAAACAGGCTTTAAAACCTGTTATAACCCACGCGAGTCTCCCCTGAAACGAACCCGAGCCAGGATTCTATTTTCTCGCGTATGACTTCGAGCCAAACTCTACATCTACTCGAGTGCGTCTTCTTCTTCCTCTAACTCAACACGCTAACCATGACTGATACCATGTGCACGTGCACAGAAGATCGACGACGTTCTGGCCAACACCACCCCCTTCCACAACTCCCAGATCAGCTACCTAATCGTTCAGAACCCATAAATCGACAAATTCGTGAGCCAATCAACATCGAACATCCTGACCCAAACTGGAACAACATACGATCATCAAAAACTACCCCGTCTGCTCGCCTCATGCCACCAACAACGTCGTAATATTGGTCAAAGCTTCGTCTTCCTCCCATGGTCCGATGGCCACTGGTGCGATCAACTCTAGTGCGATGATGAGACAACAGTAATTCGACATTCGATCCTAATTAAAACGTGAGCTAGAACCCTAAATTAAACTCGTTCATCCTCCACAATGATTTATAAAATCATCGAGCATTTTTGTGATGATCCCCAACCACTTAGCAAGCTATGACTTCAATCACGAAACCTAAGAACCCACCGATCACCAAAATTCGACCAAACCTATTTTACGTTCATCTTACTAATTCTCTAGATTTACCAAATTAAAAATTGTGATTTTTCTTTTAAAAATCATTATTTTGAATAAGAAATCAGTTTATAAACCTGAATTGATAAATTAAGATACTTGAATTTTCACCTGTTTTAAACATGCACTGATGTTTCTAGTTTCTAGAGACATTCATATCTATTTTAACTTAATTAAATTTTTAAACTTTAATTTAGACAGAAACAAACAACTTTTGTTTGAATCTGAAATCCTAATAAAGATCAGATCAAGTGATAAGGGAATTTCTACCAAATTCTTAGCTTTAAAACAGGAATAGGCAAGAACAGATACTCAACAAACACACATATACATTCATATATACATACAGAAAAAAAATTGCACTTGTATACATTCACATAACATACTCATTTCAGATATTACTCAAGCGACCAGATTCATATAATTAAGATTTTAAAAACAGATGTTACTCACAAGATTTGAGTCTGAACAGAGCACCTTTGAAACCAATTTTGATTTTGAAAACTTTAAAACTTGACTGCTGTAATATGCTTCTGATATTAAACTAGAATGTTGAAGATGCTTGAATGCTTGCTTTAGTTTGAAATGATTTCAGTTGCATGCAGAGATGACTTGTTTGACATGCTTCCAGATTTGAAAAAGATGTTTACAGGCTTATGACAATGGTTTACAGGTTTGCAATTTGGTTTGAGAAATGAATTTCAGGCTTTGGTAATTTGATTACAGGTTTGATTTTTTTTTGATAGATTTTGGTTTGTGGAGTTTGATTACAGATTGTTTTGAGAATTTTGTTTACAGGCTGAAGTTTCTTATCTTTTGAATTGAAGAGGATAGAAAAAGAAAATGAGATGAGAGCATATGTTTATATAAGTTAATTTGTAGTTTATTAAAAATAAAAATAAAAGAAAACCAAAATTAAGAACTTGACATTTGTCATTTACTCTAACTCATTAACTAACACATGTCACCATGGTTACTTAATATATTAACACTTGTCTTTTTTAATTAATTTGTGTTTATTTTAAATGTAAAAAGCCTTTTTCTTTATTTATTAAATATTTATTACTTATTTATATATAGATAACTTTTAAAGAAATAAACCAATTATACTTATAAATAAAAGTTTATACATATATTTAGAAATCCAAAACAATTTAAAATATTACCCCTTTTTGAATTTCAAAATTAATTTAAATTCAAATTCAAATTATATTTAAAAATCCAATTTAAAGTCAATTTAAAACAACACATTCAATTTGAAATAACAATCCTATTTTATTAATCTCATTTCAAAACCATATAGTTATTTTGTTTAAATAGCTTTGAAAAGCTTATATTAAAGAAATCATAAATTCCCAACTATAAGAATATACATTAGAAATTTAAAACAAGATTTCATTTATTAACTTTCAAATCAAAGACAATCTATTTACAATATATACTCATATATATATATTATAGATAGAAATCATTTTATTAACTTATAAAAGATAAAATTCACCAATTAATTATTTAATTAGATTATTAACCAATTCAAATTTATTATCAAAGATTATCAATCAATTTAATTATTTAAACAGGTTATTAAATTGATATTGCCCCAAATTTCCGGGATATTACAGCCGCAACAATCGCAACACCACGAAACAACACTCCCAATTCAAGGGTGCGCACCAATCAAAAACAAGTAATGAGTAGGTTACGAAGAAGTGTGTTCGCTAGAGGTAGCTAACCTCACTGGCCCGGTACGGCTCCTGTTTAAGTCATTTCCAATTTGACACAAGTGTCAAGGCTATCCATTATCGTTCTCTTTCTTCAAATCCAGCAACGTCATCATTCCAACCACTTCATTCTGGATCACACTCCACGTATAATAGTTATTAAAGTGGTTTTTGGTTTAGACAGAGAGTATGTCCCTAACCGATCCCGGACTCTTCAATAACTACGTAATAATTACACCGATTGGTCATTTAATAAACTTTCAAAATAGTTTATATTTCAAAACCAAAATATCATTGCCATTTCAAAACCGTATCCCTACGATATCAATTTCACTTCAAATAAATCCATTTCCAAAATCATATCACTTTCCAAAGTTATATCGCTTCCGAAATCGTAAGTCTTTTAAAATCAAAACACTTTGGAAATCAAAACCTTGAAATTCATAACACTTTGAAACTATAGTTTGAAATCATAACATTTTGGAATTCATAACACTTTCCTCTTAAACATTTTAGATATTAAAATTAGTGTATATAATAAAATAGTTTATATAAAATAGTTATAAGTTAAAATAGTTTATAATAAAATAATATATATTAAAAATGATTTATATCAAATAGTTTATATTAAAATAATTTATAAAGTAAAATATAAATAGTTGTAGATATAGTTTAAAAATACTTTATAAAATAAAATAGCTTCCACAAATTCACAAATCGATTCAAATTAACTCGACTTCCAAATTCAACTTAATTCAATCTCAATTCATAAATTTCAACTCAATTCAATTTCTCAATAAATCATTTCGAATTATAACGATTTCAAATACAGATTTGAAACACAAAATAAACCATTAAATTTCAATATATTTCAAAGCTTTAAATATTCCACATTTCAAAAACTAAATTCGATAATTTCGTATATATATCAAATTCACTTTACTATTATTTAGTTTTGAAATATTTACTTAATTATTTCAATAATCATCTAAATACAACTTCAATTTACAAATTTAAATAAACAAAATATCCCATTTAAATTTATATAAGTTTGAAATATTCATTTAAGTCACTTTTAATCAAATTCAAGTTGTAAAACATATCTTTAAATTTCAAATTTAATAAATTTCAAATCAACTTATTTAAGTAAAATTCTTAAATAAATATAATTTCAAATCAATTTCAAATTTATCTTTTAACCCTAAATCATTATAAACTCTATATTTGAAAATATAAAATTTTATATAAATAATTAAACATATTATATATCAACTTTATTAAGTCTTTAAAATCAATATTTACTAAAACCATATATTTCTTTTCAAAACCATAGAAATCACTTTTCAACATATTTATATATAGACCAACGGTGTTTGTATAAAATTTTCTACCCTATGGTCAGGTGATACGGATATTTATCGTTTCAATCCGTAATTTAAATTATATACGGGTATATATATTTTAAACCCGTAATCCCAAATTTAATTCAATGAAAATCGCTTGGGTTTATCATTTCAACCCATAACGATTTTCTCCTATTCTTCAGATCGTTCGGGTATGTATCATTTTAACCCATAGTGAATTCTATACTAACAGGGAACTTGCAGAGTGATAACAGATATGATAATAAGATAACAGACATATATCATCAATATAAATAACAGATAATGGTGTCAGGTGTCACAGGTGAACAGTGTGATAACCCGGATTTCTAGACATCTATAATTGATATAATAATTGGGTAAATTAATAGAAATACTGAATTATAGATTGAACAAATGAATCTGATCAAATAAATATTTATATTTGTAATTGTGTTATATATATATATAGATATAAGAAGATTTTAAATAGAAATATTATTATTTTCAAACAAAGTGAATTTGTGGTTGTTTAAGTAAATATATTTATATGAGTTGATTTTAAATTGGATTTTGAATTAAATTGAATTTGAATTAGAATTCAAAGGATAAATATCTTAAATATATTTTGGATTTAAAATATATTTTAAATGATTTTATTTAGAATAATATTTGTTTTATATTATTTTCTTTAAAAGATTTTATAGATTAAGATAATGTATTTACTTAATAGAAAATATATATAAGCTTTATAAAAAAAACCATTTCTAAATTAATTAAATCATGGAAATTACAAATGTAAGACAATTAACTCATGTTAATGACAAATGGAAGCAAATTAAACAAGTGTCAAAATTTATTTTATTTTCTTTTATTTTAAAAATTATTAAAAACAAGGCTATAAATATACATATACTCTCTCTTTCAATCTTTTTCTATCTTCATTTCAAAACTAACAAAAGCAAAACCTGTAACATTCAAACCAGTAAATAAAATCATTTAATTCAAAGTAATCTCTCCACAATTCCAAAATCTAAAACAAAAGTAAACATAGGAGCTCTCAAATTCAAGTACAACTCAGATCAATAAGCAAATCAAGTTAAGAAGCAAGATCAATTTCAGTTTCCAGTTTCAAAGATTAATCCAGCTTCCAGATTTCAAAAGTTTTCCAGTCTTCTCTGTTCTTAAGTTATACAGGTGAGTAAGCTCTTAAATTTGATATATCTTGAACTAGCATGCGATGATCCTTAAAGTATGATTTGAATTATGCTGTGCATGTTATTTAAAAATGATTTTTAATATATATATGTGTGTGAATATTTATATACAATGACTGGAAAATATGGAAAACAAGTTCCTGTTTAAAACTGAATCTGTGAGTAAAACTTCTAAAAACTTAAAATATGTTTAAAATTTGGGTTGCATGTGATAAGTATTTGATGTAAGTTGTGAAATGTGTTTGTATGAATGTAAATGTGCTTGCATGCTTGTATGTATATATGGATGACTGTGTGCATGATTGTGTACAGGCAACATGCCTCTGTTCCAAGTCCAACATGGTTTAAAACAATTCGAAATTTCAAATTCTCTTCCTCCAATCTTCTATAGGTTATGATCTCTAAATGAAAAATGGTTGTAAGAATGTAAATTTATTTTTAAAAATAATTTCAAATGTATATGTTGAGTAATTAATTCAAATTTGATAAATTACAGTGAAAATCAAAAATGGGTTAAAAATCGATCGTGATAATTTCAATTTTTGATTATAGGATCTGATGCGTATTAGAAATTAATGAATTTAGATAATCGAATCATGATTTTTAGCATTGTAATTATTGAGGATTCTTGAGATGATCAGAATTTGGGTTTTCACCGATTGTCGACGAACGGCGAGGTGATGATTGTTGAGTTTGGGCCTAGAGGTGGCTGATGTATCGTAGATCCTAGGAAAAATGGCCAGGAAATTTCTAGATGGTCGGAGCGGCCAGGGGACGGCGATGTAGGGCTTTGTGAGCTGTTTTGGTTGAGGTAGTTGTCGAGGTGATCTCGACGTCGATAGTGCACTGGAGACGATCGTATGTAGGGGGATCGTAGCGTGGTGACGTAAGGCTGCTCTGGACGTGGCGGCATGATTTCTGGCGATCGGTGGCGTTGAGGCGAGCTAATTTTAGTCGAGGTGTTTGGTTCCTGTAGTGTGCTGAGTGGTTCGTTTTCGTTTCGCAGGTGAGATTGTCGAACTGGAAGTTCAGGTAAGTCAGTGAGATGATCGTCAACTTGTGGGTGGCCTTGGCGATGGTCGGAGGTCATCAGGCTAGTCGTGCACGTGCACGCGTATCCTCTGGTATCTGATGGTAGCTATGCGATGAGAGCATCGGGAATGTTGGTGAGTTTCTCGAAGATTTTTGTGGTTTGACTCGAAGATGAGTGTGAACGCGAGTAGACTCGGGGTTTACTTGGGGAAGGGATCGATGTTGGCTCGGGTTGTTATTTTGTTGTTACCAGGTTTTAAAATATAAAGAGAAGCATATCCAGGTTTTCAAAAGTTAAGTTATTAAGCAAGTTTTAAAACTAGTTTCCAAAGATTTAAATTTTAAAGTTAAATGTTTTCTTTAAAAATTGTTTTGATTTGGATAATTAAATATTAGGTTGATTATTTAATTAAATCTCTAATTGTTTTCCAAATAATGATGTAATTAAGTAAGTAATTAAAACAAATGGTTTATCTTAAATAATGTTTTAATTTGTTAATTAACTTAAAGGTCTTAAGTTAATTCTTATGTTAATGATAAATTATTTCAAAGGGTTATTAAAGATTTAAATAATAAATAAGAAATTTATTTAAGGTAATGATTTATCTTTAAAATCTTGAGTAATTAAAGATTGATTAATTACTTAATAATTAAAGGGTTAAATTGTTAAAGAAATTAATTAATGGTTAGTTAATTAATGAGTGTGATTAATTAAAGATAGTCACTTAATGTAACTGATTAAGTATAATTACTTAGTGAAGTAATTATTGGATAATTACTGTATGTAATAAAGGAAAATCACTTGATGAAGTATGGAAAATAATTACTTAATGGAAGTAATTAAGGATTAATTACTTAGTATAATTAATTAAAGAATTTATTAATGTGATTAATTTAAGTGTAATTAATTAATGTAAGTGATAAAAGAGTGGTTAATCACTAGATGTGATTTAATTAATCAAGGTTAATGTGATTAATTAAGGTCAATTAATCAATGAAATTAATTTAAGCAATGGTTTATAATTAACCAAAGTTAATTAAGCAGGATTAAAGATAATTAATTTAATTTATAATGGGTGATTAAATTAAATTAATTAAGAATTTTTTGATTATTTATCTTTCCTGTAGATGATAACTTGAATTGAATACCTTAGTTTGTCTGAATATCTCTGATATTGAGATTGTGATGTATTGCGATATGATATGATGGGTTGAACTGTGATATTGTGAGTTATCTATCGATAATTGATTTGTTGTGAGAATATGAGAACCTGTATTTAAAATTGATTTGTATCCACTTAAACAAACTAGGTTTAAGATGACATTGAATTCGAAGAGACGGAGTCGGGTATCAGCAATACCCGAAACCACTTCGATTTATAATTCTAAGTTCATTTTAAATGTGATGTGTGGAATCAAACAGGCTGGAATGAAAGGGTTAAGAATCATGGATATCTAAAACTGAGTAGTGATCCCTAGACATTGTGGAAATAAGTGTTTGACTTAAATAACTTGAGAACTCGTGAAAGGTACGAGTTACCCCGGATTTTAAATAAGTTTATATCTTAGTATTTCATGTTAGATGGGTTTACTCATGCTAGTTTCCAGCCTGACCCGGGTGTTACTTTGATGTAATGCTCGGGTCAGACCGAGTATTACAAATTTTCAGGAAAGGACGTTCTGGAGTTTAGGTGGCGAGCTGGATGGCAGAGACGTATGGAGTGTATTCCGCTGTGTATTTGAGAGTTGTATTGATAGTAGTATGGGGCAGGTTAATATAACTGTCCAGTCTATTTGTAATGATTGTAACTCTGATGAATTGTATGTAAAGTAACAATTACAGCTTTCTTTTATAAAAATGCTATTATTTGTTATTATATTTAATCCGTTGCGAATGTGAGATGTTGTGTTTTCTGTTCTTCTTTCTTCTTTCTTTCTTCTTTTCTCTAACAATCTGGAATTTTTGGAGTCGAAAATTTCGGGTTGTTACATTTGGTATCAGAGCTGAAGGTTAAGCGAGAACCTTGGCTCTGGTGGGATTACTCATTAAGGATAAGGTCAATGGTACCCTAAGATGAGATGAGTGTATATATATATATATATGAGAGCGTACTTGTTATTTTCTTATATAAAGAAATAAAATGGTTTTAAAATTAAATGATATTTATATAAGTTACCTTTTGATATATATAGAAATAATTTTTCTAATTATTAAATATATTAAAGAAATTGGTTGTTGAATTAATTGGAATAAAATAAAATAATGAGAATTAAGTGCTAATAGTAATACAACCAAACTGAAATTGAATAAAGATAAGTTTGAAATGGATCCAAACTGAAATTAAAATCTTGAAATTGTAGAAGTATTATCAGAATAAAGATGATAATGAATTGGTTTCCAGATATGATAATCTTTGTTATTATTATAAATGGTTGTTGTGTTTAAAAATGAAATGTTTAGGGAAGTAAACATTTAGGTGAGTATGACTTATAAATTGAATTGAAGATAATTTAAAATTGTGAAATTTTAAATCTAAATCCATAAAACTTAAAATTGTTTTAAAGAAGTTTGTTTTGAATTAAAACCAAAGGTGGTTTAAAAATTTAAGGTATAACTTGGTGTGTAAAAAAAAGTATATATGAGAAATATACATAATAGCAATGATGATTTGAAATAAACTCTTAGGGTTGAGTTTTAAATTTTTCCTTGGGATGTGATGTGAAACCCAAAGTGAAGTAAGTTTTTAAACTTAAATGGAAAGATTATTAATATAAAGTTTAAAATTTGAAATGAGAATTCAAATTGGGTAAAGTTGACTGGATTAAATTGAATTTAACTTAAGGAAAGTTAAATGAGTTTAGAATGAACAACTTGAATTGAAAATTTCAAGATGAAATTGAAATTTAACTTAGGAAGATTAAATGGTTGATTTTAAATGGGAATTATGAGTGATCTCAAAATGGGTTTGAGATCTAGAAATTGAAAAGGGATGTTGTTAATTGGTGTTTGGGTAAATTTGGATGTTTATTTATCCTAATATTATTCTATTGTTATAAATAATCTATGAAATTGAGAATTGGTTTTGACGTTAGAAATAAATTAGAATCTGAAGATTTAATTGTTTTTGAATTCTTATTTGAACTTTACAATAAGTTAAGTAAAGATAATTTTAAAATGAAATTTTGGAATTTGGATTCAAAATAAAATGGTTTAAAGATTTAAGTTGTTAAATTAAAAATAAAGGGTTGGATTGTTAATTTAAAAATAAAGGTTAAATTGATTTAAGGGGTTAAATCAACATTTAAAAATTTAACTCGAATTTATATAATTCGGGATGGTTTAAATTTGAAATTAATCCAAATTGATTTGAAATAATTTGGAATTGTGATTAAAGTTGAATAAGTTTAAAAATCAAATGGAATTTGATTTGAATTTGGAAAGGAATTAAGGTTAATTCAACTTGAATTGGGATTAAATCAATTTCAATGGAAATTGAAGTATTAAGTCAATTTAAAAGGAAGTGGAAATTTAAATTGAATTGATGGGAAATTAATTGGAAATGGAGATTGGAAAATTAAACAGTTTGGCTCTGGATTATTTTCAAAATAAATTGTTTTAATACAAATATATTTTCCCAAACTATTTACTATACAATCTTTCTTCTTAAACCCAAACTATCTTATACTTATTTTACAATTACTTTGGAACTATTTAACTATTTTGAAACTATCTTATAAACTAATTACTATTTTTCAGTTACTTATATCTAATCACTATTTTAAAAACTATTTTGCAATTATCTAACTATTTTATACCTACTTAACTATTTTACAGCTATTTTACAAACTAATAATGTAACGACCCAAAATTTTTAATGGTTTTAATAACGTAATTAACTGAATTTTTGAGAAATTTTAAATAATAATATTTGAAAATAAAAATTTATCATTTGGAATACGTCTATTTTAATATAGCAAATGGTAAATTTTCATCAGAAAATATGCACGTAAAATTTTTGTGCAATTCTATTTCAGTTTCAATCAGTTAAAAATTGATGGTAACAAAATATTTTCCAAACCTGAATATTTTAAATGGAAAATTTGTAAACCATCTTCTGTGCAAGACATCATATTTCGTTTCTCAAAATTTGGACTGTTATAGCTCCATCGATCTTATTTTCTGCGTTTTAGCTGCATTTTCCGCTAGCAGAAATTCGAATTTTTATAATTCAATCGTATCGTTAATATCTGTATACCATTTTGATCGTCTCGTTGTGCTGATCTCTGTAGTGTATCCATTTCTGTATTTTGAGATTCGGTACACGACGTTAACGATAAAACATCTCGTCGTAGCATACCACTTTTACACTTTTAATAGTGGTGTCCATTCAAATTACAAACAGTTGATTTGTAACGGCAATTAGCATTTATTTATTCCCAGCATGATCTTTGCTTTTCCAGGATTTACTCAACTTTAACGTCGTTTCCCTGCTTACAAGATTTGTTGCCGTTCCACCTTTATTTATTCACGTTCGTTTCTATTCCTTTTATTTTGCCTGAAGCTTATATTGGATCTGACTTCCACCTTTCCTCCTCTTTCATGCTGCTTCTTCCCGGATCCCTATTTCTTCCCCTCTCTATTGTTTCTCTTCCTTCCCTTTTTAAATTTTCCTGGCACTCCAAATTTATGGCCTCTCCTTCACATTTTCTTCCTCCCTCCTCCATTTTCTTTTCTTTCCCTACCACTGCCTTTGCCCGCTACCTGACCCGACCCGCCACCATGCCCAGATCTCAGCTCCGCCCACTTCTCTCTCCTATAGCCGAGCCTCGCCTAGGCCTTCAACCCATCTCCGCCACTCTATCAATCGACAGCCTACCCAATCCTCGGACCTGCCCCGCCTCCACATCACCCACATCAGCCACGTGTCCTCCCTCCTTCCTCAATCCACGCACGGCTGTAGCCAACTTACCGCCTCCCGCTCGTCTTCTTCCCCGACCTTTTCCTTCACCTCCCACCACCACACTCGACCCCACCTCACGCGCTCACCTTCCTCCTTTCCCTGTGCATTGGCCGTGCATATTTATGTCAAACTCATATGGGTTATACGCGAGAACATGCAGGTATATTTATATATATTTTACTAATAAACTAGTTTATATAAATATATATGTAGCTAGTTCAAATATACAACAGTTTATATATAAGTCAGATATATGGTTACTTTGCCTGTTGCTTTTGTACTATATTATATATATATGTTAGTTTGTGATATTGTAAGTTTATGTAATAGTTTGTTATAGATTTAGTATATATATATATATATTTATACAACAGTTCGTCTTATATTTAGTATATTCAGCTATAATATAAATATATGTCTACATTTCAGTTCTATATACATTATGTCATATGGTAATGTAACACCTGTATTTGTTTATTTAAATATTGTTTTTAAAATCGTATATATATATATATATATATGATTAAGTGTTGTTTTGTTCGGTTACAAGAACTACACGTATGTGTATATAAGCTTGCAGGGTAGTAATATGTGGTTAAAATATACAAGCATAAGCTTAATTTTATATATGCATACATATACATTAGCCTATAGAAGTTACAGTATTTATATATTTTATATACATCTTATTTTCTCTGTATATATACTTTACCTTTTTGGAAATCGTGTTTGCTGTTCTGCCGAAGAAATATAATGATAAGCTTTGTTTACTATTTGATAATATATTAAGTTGTATAGTGGTTACAGCAGAATATATAAGTACAACATTCCATTGTATAAGTGTACAACGTTTTATTATATATCAGATTTGTTGTTTAAAATGCATAGGTTATATTATTATTTTGAAATTAGGTACCTTTCTATCTAATATGTTATACTTACATTAGTGATAATAGTTGAAAGATAGATATATATATTTTATTTCAAAATTATATTATGTAGATATGTTGTTTTATTTATGTGTTTTATCCAAACCAATGATTTGGAATATATATTTAATTTAATATGTGGTTAAATTTGTATTGATTTGAAAATAAATATATTTCTGTTTCTTATCAACCCGATTTGATCCGTTTTCATCAATTCCTGTTAACAGCTCGGTTGTTCGTCGCATTCGTGCCAATTTCGACTTGCTTTTGAAAATCGTCATTTGAGTCGGTCATTTCACAATTCAAATCGTAACCTGTTATGTTGTCTATCTCCTCTCTAGCCTCGAAAGGTGAGTAATCACTCACAATTTAACGTTCTTATATTTATTAAATTTGATTTCAATTGAAACGACAATTGAAATATGCTGCTGTAGTTATTTAAATTGTTATATATGTTATTATCTCTAACTGTTCACCTGTGGGATATGACACCATATCATGTTGTTTATATTATATTGTTATTTATGATATATGCCTATTGTTGAATTTTATAGTATCTGTTATCACTCTGCAAGTTCCCTGTTAGTATAGAATTCACTATGGGTTGAAATGATACATACCCGAACGGACTTTAGAATAGGAGAAAATCGTTGTGTGTTGAAATGATAGACCCAAGCGATTTTCATTTGATTGAATTTGGGATTTCGGGACGAAATGATATCTACCCGTATATATTTAAATTATGGATGGAAATGATAAATATCCGCATCACTTGACCATAGGATAGGAAATTATATACATACACTGTTGGTCAATATATAAATATTTTGAAAATAAATTCCATGGTTTTGGAGAGAAATATATGGTTTTAATAAATGTTGATTCTTAAATTTTTATATGTAAATGGTAATGATATATATATAGATTTAATAACAACATTTAATTTAATTTAGATTGATTTAATACATATAATGTGGATAAGTATTTAAACATATATTTCAAAATAGATTTTGGTAATAATTTGAATAAGTTAAGGTTGGGAAGATAATTTGAATTTAGTGGAAATTGTATTCAATAAAGAATTTTATTTAATTAAACCGATTTGAAACTTATTGAAATTGAGATTTAAGATATGATTTATAACTTGGGTTTGATTTAAGTAATTTAATGAATATTTCTTGTTTAAATAAATTTAAGGAAATATTTAGTAAAAATGTAATCTAAGGCTAGTTAAATGATATTGAATTTATTAAGTGAACATTCCCTGATTAAATAATAATGAAGTTAAATCAAGAGCAATATGAAACTGTTAAATTTAACTTTGAAAAGTTGAATATTAAAGCTTTGAAATATATTGAAAATTTAAATGGTTTATTTAGAACTGAATTGAATTGATGAATTGAGCTTTGAATAAATTTGAATTTGGAATTTGAGTTGATTTGAATCGATTTGTGAAATTTGAGGAAATTGCAAATACTTTACTTTATAAATTATATAATATAAATATACTATTTTGGAAAATAGATATATTTGAAAATGAAAATGATATCTTGGCTTTGAAGTATAAATTAATTTGAAATGGCCATGGTGTTATAGTGTATATTTCTACATTGTAGATAGTTCCACAGATCCTTAGAAGATGGTTATCCCAAACATCCTTTAAGTTACTTGTATTTCAGTTGATATTTCACTTGAGTTGGATTTATTAGTATAAGAATGTTAATCCTGACTCGAGTGTTTTGTGTTTTGCTTTACGCTCGGGTCAGACTGAGGGATACAACATTCGAGACTCACCCTTGGAGTTTGGAGCTTCATTTGGAGATCCAACTATCGATTCAGCTTTCAGCTTTTCCAGTTGATTTGTTCAGAGAGGTCATCTATTCGTACTGAAGACTTCACTGTATTTGAGATATTCTGTTGTATTATATTTTTAACTCTGACGTTTATATAGTAGCTTCATGAACTACTATTTTATCTATTCCGCTGCGTATTATTGTATTACTCTGTGTCTGTGATTCTGTGATTGAATTATTTACTGTATATGCTGAGTTTTGCCAAATTTAAATTAACAATCTATTGTTTTGAATTATTCAAGTCCGACATGTGTGTCTGCCTATGCACTTGGAGGGTGCAGCATGATAGGGGGTTCTCGCATTTGGTTTGGTAGCGAGCGGATGACTCTTACTCCTACATGTCCCTGCGGGGTTGGTGCAGTCGAGAGGCTGGCCGTAAAGGCAGAACACAGGTACTGCTGTATGCTACGGTGGGCGTTACCCCACTGACGCGGTCCGTTACAGTTGGTATCGGAGCGAGGTTCTAGGAAAAACTTAGCATATATAGTAAATTTATTTACAGAATCACTTTCGTTCGAGTTTGAATCTCTTCCTTTTTTACTCGATTTCCTTTGAACTTTGGAACATTCCTTGCTGTTCCAAAAATTCATTCTTGTCTCTCCCTATTTGTATTCTTTTGATTCTAGAGTATCCTATAACTCCACTTCGAATGATCTCTATAAGAATAGGCGATCCCGCCAATCTTTGAATGATTTGTAAAGGGGTGGAACTCCTTTACAATTGGCATTGATTCACCAGAGATTTATATATCCCTCGGTCTAGATGCTGCTATCTCTTGTTATGCCGAATTCTATCTCTGGCGATCGAATGTCGATTTGCCTCAGAATTCTGAACCATTCTTATTTTGAGGTCACGGTTGACCCTAGGGTCATCCCCGATTTATAAAAATATATCTATCTTGTATTCTGTAATTTAGTTATCTCATCTTCGTTCGAGCTTATCTTCGAATCAGAATTTTATTTGATTAGAGCCCCTCTAATTTGAATCTCTATCTTTGTTTTGAAATACATTCTTAAATCATCCTTTGAAAATCGGGTTTTGTTTGTGTTTTTAGAAATTGTTTTATATATCGAAATTATTATGTTGATAAATATGATTTTATTCTATATATAAAAGTGAAAATGTGTTTTCGATAAGGATTATATATACCCTTTTTAAAATGAGAATTTGAGGTTTCGAAAGGATTCGTAATTTTGAAAAATTATATAAGAAATTTGATTTATCCAAAAATGATTTATAACTGAACGATTTTAAATTTGAAATTCGAGAATTGAACTCCGGTATTTTGAAATTGGTTTTAAGATTTTGAAATATATAATAATAATATGATTTAAAAGTATTTTCCGAATAAGAAATGTTTTAAATGATTTAATAAGTTTCGAATGATTTCGAAGAAATTTCAAAAGAAGTTTGAGAAAATAGAAGTCCAGAACTCACTTATGTCGCTGGAAAATAATTTCGGTGATGAGTGCACGCATCATCGACATTGATTTTCGAGTTTCAGAGTGGGGGAGAGGCCACTTTAGTAGCATTGCTACACGAGTGATTTTGCGAAACCAATTTTGATTTCAAATTCCGAAGTAAGATTTGATATTCGAAAGATATATGTATATATTCATTTAAAATGATTTGAAGTAAGCCGGTGTTCAGTCCTCGAGTTTCGGATTTAATATAACCCTATCTTTTGAAATTGATTTCCTGATTTGTTGTTGATCTCCAACTCTTGAATTTGAAAATAATTTCTTCAACTATTTTGAAGGTTCGAGCACTTCCAAATCAAGGTTAACTTTTCAAAGCTAAGAAATTTTGAAAAGTATAAAGTATATTAGTTTTCTATGTATGTTAAAGTATGTAGTAATATGATTTAAATAAGTTAAAACTGTTTTGTTAAGTAAATGAATAAGGAAATTTTAAAATTTTCTAATATGAAATTTAGATTTGAAATGTTTTGAAAAGAATTTGGTCTTTAAAATATTTTGAATAAAATTTAGTTTAAATGTTTTAACTTAGTAACATCTTTATGAAAATATATATTTAACAAGTTGAAATAAATATATAAGTTGTACGTATGCTGTTTTATCCGCATAATTAATTTGATCCAGGTTTGAGTACACAAGTTCGAGGTGAATTACACCATTTCATGTTAGGATTTTTCTTTCGATTCTTGATGGCGAATATTTGATATGGATTTTGGGCTCGATTCTAGAATTCTCTATCATAGTATATGGCTATGCAAGGAGACTGATGGCTTCTAGTCGAGAAACCATATCGAAATCCGCATTAGGGAAGTCGAATGAACAATACTAGTTCGAAAGCGAACTTGTGTGATCGAGCGAGCGATCAAATGTGATTTTGCGAAATGATGACGTATGTACATCTTATATTCTAATATCATTGATATATTTTAATGCTGAAATTGAAAGCTGTTGGGTTAGAATATCTTTGCTTACTAAAAGAAAATTTCCAATTTAAATGACAAAGATATATAACCCATAAAAGCAAAGATATTCAATCCCATATGGCTCTTCATATAGCGAAATTTATTTTTGAAAATTTTGATCCTTATATAAGATGGACTTTATGTAAATATAAGATGATTTTGGAAATGAATGGTTTGACTTAAATTATATTGATTTGGAAATTTAGATTTATTTTTCTAAATTTATTATTTTTGAAACTTTGGAACTGAAGATATTAGTTTTGGAAGAATAATTTGGTGAAAGCTTATATGATTTTGAGAATTGAATTGATATTGAAACAAATTGAAGTTTGAGAACCTTGTGTTACTAAATACTTGATTTGGGAGTTATCGAACTTATATAAAAAAAATTTGGTATGTATAAGTATGATGTTGATTCGAAAACTATGGATTTGAAAAGGTACTCAATTTGAAAAGTGAAATCTTATATAATTAAAGTCTATATAAGTGTGATTTGATATACTATTGATTTTGGAAAGTATTTGATTTGAAAATGAAATCTTATATATAATGGACTTTATATAAGTATGATATTTGAAATTAATTTGAAAGGTACTATATGATACATATTTTCGAAGTAAAGATATGGAAAGTACCTTCTGCTTGATATCCGATTTGTGGCCACATCTTGGATTCATTCTATCGATATTATTCTCTCTGATTTTTGGTTTTCCGGATATGATACTCGAGTGTCCTTCGAATTCCATGGTGTTACCCATGGTCTTACGAACTCGACTACGTAGCGTAATTCGCAAGGCAGTGATTGCTTAAAAGGTACGGATGTTTCCTGGGGGATCCAGGCGTAACCATTGTGTATCTGCGATCTATGGTCGTGTTAGTGGCGTAATCTGCAAGGCAGAGATTGCTTAAAGGGTATGGATGTTTCCTGGGGGATCCAGACGTAACCATTGTTATGTATCCTGTGGTCCACAGTTTTGTTATCATGGCGAAATTCGCAAGGCAGTGAATGCTTAAAAGGTACGGATGTTTCCTGGGGGACCCAGGCGTAACCATTGTGTATCTGCGATCCATGATTTGTTTTTTTGTTTGGATTGTACTTTCCATATCTGTTTTAAAAGTTTTTCCAGTATTTTCACTGGGTGTTGAAACAAATATACTAAGTACCTGGAGAATTCTAGCTTTGCGCCTGATCAACGCACTGCCAGAGTCTGCAGGAACGAGGATAAACTTGTTGAAACATCGAGTTATAAAAGTAATTTATTATAAAAGTATTTCCAACAAAGAAATTTTGTATTAATATTTGAAATTTAAATTCTTATGGTTTGAATTAATTATTCATACCCGATATTATTCTTTTGAATCTACCTTATCCGTTCAGCTTTATTTATTCACCTATATGTTCTGTTTTTCCATATCCACCTTCCTTTCCTTGTTGACTATATCCTTTTTAAATATTGTTTATTTATATACTACATGGTTTAATAGAAAATTTTAGTGTTATAAATATTTTAGGAGTTTTAATTAAATAAAACATATTTAAAGTAAATGATTATTGATAATATTTGAAAGTATCTTGAGAATTAATAAATTTATGAATTATAGATTTAATGTTTTCAATAACCTCTTTGTAAATATAAGTAATGATGTAAATAATTGTTTTAAAATAGTTTTCATATATTTATAAAAGTGTTATTTTAACATATAAATGGTATTTATAACGAAAGCAAGAAATTTACAAGTGGGTTTTGAAAGGTATTAAAGTATTAAAGATAATTGATTTGCAAATGAAGTTTTTAAATGAATATTTCAAGTAAAATTTATATATAGTTTCAAATTAATTGTTTATGCTTGTCTTTCAATCTATTATTCTTCCTGGTTGTTTCATTCTCCTACCTTCTTCCTTTTCGGGGACGAAAAGTTTTGAGTGGGGGAGAGTGTAACGACCCAAAATTTTTAATGGTTTTAATAACGTAATTAACTGAATTTTTGAGAAATTTTAAATAATAATATTTGAAAATAAAAATTTATTATTTGGAATACGTCTATTTTAATATAGCAAATGGTAAATTTTCATCAGAAAATATGCACGTAAATTTTTATGCAATTCTATTTCAGTTTCAATCAGTTAAAAATTGATGGTAACAAAATATTTTCCAAACCTGAATATTTTTACATGGAAAATTTGTAAACCATCTTCTGTGCAAGACGTCATATTTCGTTTCTCAAAATTTGGACTGTTATAGCTCTGTCGATCTTATTTTCTGCATTTTAGCTGCATTTTCCGCAAGCAGAAATTCGAATTTTTATAATTCAATCGTATCGTTAATATCTGTATACCATTTTGATCGTATCGTCGTGCTAATCTCCATAGTATATCCATTTCTGTATTTTGAGATTCGGTACACGACGTTAACGATAAAACATCTCGTCGTAGCATACCACTTTTACACTTTTAATAGTGGTGTCCATTCAAATTTCAAACAGCTGATTTGTAACGACAATTAGCATTTATTTATTCCCAGCGTGATCTTTGCTTTTCCAGAATTTACTCAACTTTAACGTCGTTTCCCTGCTTACATGATTTGTTGCCGTTCCACCTTTATTTATTCACGTTCGTTTCTATTCCTTTTATTTTTCCTGAAGCTTATATTGGATCTGACTTCCACCTTTCCTCCTCTTTCATGCTGCTTCTTCCCAGATCCCTATTTCTTCCCCTCTCTATTGTTTCTCTTCCTTCCCTTTTTAAATTTGCCTGGCACTCCAAATTTATGGCCTCTCCTTCACATTTTCTTCCTCCCTCCTCCATTTTCTTTTCTTTCCCTACCACTGCCTTCGCGCGCTACCTGACCCGACCCGCCACCATGCCCAGATCTCAGCTCCGCCCACTTCTCTCTCCTATAGCTGAGCCTCGCCTAGGCCTTCAACCCATCTCCGCCACACTATCAATCGATAGCCTACCCAATCCTCGGACCTGCCCCGCCTCCACGTCACCCACATCAGCCACGTGTCCTCCCTCCTTCCTCAATCCACGCACGGCTGTAGCCGACTTACCGCCTCCCGCTCGTCTTCTTCCCCGACCTTTTCCTTCACCTCCCACCACCACACTCGGCCCCACCTCACGCGCTCACCTTCCTCCTTTCCCTGTGCATTGGCCGTGCATATTTATGTCAAACTCATATGGGTTATACGCGAGAACATGCAGGTATATTTATATATATTTTACTAATAAACTAGTTTATATAAATATATATGTAGCCAGTTCAAATATACAACATTTGATATATAAGTCAGATATATGGTTACTTTGCCTGTTGCTTTTGTACTATATTATATATTTATGTTAGTTTGTGATATTGTAAGTTTATGTAATAGTTTGTTATAGATTTAGTATATATATATTTATACAACAGTTCGTCTTATATTTAGTATATTCGGCTATAATATAAATATATGTCTACATTTCAGTTCTATATACATTATGTCATATGGTAATGTAACACCTGTATTTGTTTATTTAAATATTGTTTTTAAAATCGTATATATATATATATATGATTAAGTGTTGTTTTGTTCGGTTACAAGAACTACACGTATGTGTATATAAGCTTGCAGGGCAGTAATATGTGGTTAAAATATACAAGCATAAGCTTAATTTTATATATGCCTATATATACATTAGCCTATAGAAGTTATAGTATTTATATATTTTATATACATCTTATTTTCTCTGTATATATACTTTACCTTTTTGGAAATCGTGTTTGCTGTTTTGCCGAAGAAATATAATGATAAGCTTTGTTTACTATTTGATAATATATTAAGTTGTATAGTGGTTACAGCAGAATATATAAGTACAACATTCCATTGTATAAGTGTACAACGTTTTATTATATATCAGATTTGTTGTTTAAAATGCATAGGTTATATTATTATTTTGAAATTAGGTACCTTTCTATCTAATATGTTATACTTACATTAGTGATAATAGTTGAAAGATAGATATATATATTTTATTTCAAAATTATATTATGTAGATATGTTGTTTTATTTATGTGTTTTATCCAAACCAATGATTTGGAATATATATTTAATTTAATATGTGGTTAATTTGTATTGATTTGAAAATAAATATATTTTTGTTTCTTATCAACCCGATTTGATCCGTTTTCATCAATTCCTGTTAACAGCTCGGTTGTTCGTCGCATTCGTGCCAATTTCGACTTGCTTTGAAAATCGTCATTTGAGTCGATCATTTTGCAATTCAAATCGTAACCTGTTATGTTGTCTATCTCCTCTCTAGCCTCGAAAGGTGAGTAATCACTCACGATTTAACGTTCTTATATTTATTAAATTTTATTTCAATTGAAACGACAATTGAAATATGCTGCTGTAGTTATTTAAATTGTTATATATGCTATTATCTCTAACTGTTCACCTGTGGGATATGACACCATATCCTGTTGTTTATATTATATTGTTATTTATGATATATGCATGTTGTTGAATTTTATATTATATGTTATCACTCTGCAAGTTCCCTGTTAGTATAGAATTCACTATGGGTTGAAATGATACATACCCGAATGGACTTTAGAATAGGAGAAAATCGTTATGGGTTGAAATGATAGACCCAAGCGATTTTCATTTGATTGAATTTGGGATTTCGGGTCGAAATGATATCTACCCGTATATATTTAAATTACGGATGGAAATGATAAATATCCGCATCACTTGACCATAGGATAGGAAATTATATACATACACCGTTGGTCAATATATAAATATTTTGAAAATAAATTCCATGGTTTTGGAGAGAAATATATGGTTTTAATAAATGTTGATTCTTAAATTTTTATATGTAAATGGTAATGATATATATAGATTTAATAACAACATTTAATTTAATTTAGATTGATTTAATACATATAATGTGGATAAGTATTTAAACATATATTTCAAAATAGATTTTGGTAATAATTTGAATAAGTTAAGGTTGGGAAGATAATTTGAATTTAGTGGAAATTGTATTCAATAAAGAATTTTATTTAATTAAACCGATTTGAAACTTATTGAAATTGAGATTTAAGATATGATTTATAACTTGGGTTTGATTTAAGTAATTTAATGAATATTTCTTGTTTAAATAAATTTAAGGAAATATTTAGTAAAAATGTAATCTAAGGCTAGTTAAATGATATTGTATTTATTAAGTGAACATTCCCTGATTAAATAATAATGAAGTTAAATCAAGAGCAATATGAAACTGTTAAATTTAACTTTGAAAAGTTGAATATTAAAGCTTTGAAATATATTGAAAATTTAAATGGTTTATTTAGAACTGAATTGAATTGATGAATTGAGCTTTGAATAAATTTGAATTTGGAATTTGAGTTGATTTGAATCGATTTGTGAAATTTGAGGAAATTGCAAATACTTTACTTTATAAATTATATAATATAAATATACTATTTTGGAAAATAGATATATTTGAAAATGAAAATGATATCTTGGCTTTGAAGTATAAATTAATTTGAAATGGCCATGGTGTTATAGTGTATATTTCTACATTGTGGATAGTTCCACGGATCCTTAGATGATGGTTATCCCAAACATCCTTTAAGTTACTTGTATTTCAGTTGATATTTCACTTGAGTTGGATTTATTAGTATAAGAATGTTAATCCCGACTCGAGTGTTTTGTGTTTTGCTTTACGCTCGGGTCAGACTGAGGGATACAGCATTCGAGACTCACCCTTGGAGTTTGGAGCTTCATTTGGAGATCCAACTATCGATTCAGCTTTCAGCTTTTCCAGTTGATTTGTTCAGAGAGGTCATCTATTCGTACTGAAGACTTCACTGTATTTGAGATATGCTGTTGTATTTTATTTTTAACTCTGACGTTTATATAGTAGCTTCATGAACTACTATTTTATCTATTCCGCTGTGTATTATTGTATTACTCTGTGTCTGTGATTCTGTGATTGATTTATTTACTGTATATGCTGAGTTTTGCCAAATTTAAATTAACAATATATTGTTTTGAATTATTCAAGTCCGACATGTGCGGATGCGAATGGTTGAAAATACCGGGTCGTTACAAATAACTAGTTTTCAACTACTTATCTATTTTAAACCTTTTCAAGCTATTTTTAAATTTAAATAGGTTAGAGTTCAAACTGTTTGTAATTAAAGTAATAACTCAATTGTAAATGGAAGCAATTGAGAATAAGAGAATAGAATTAAAGGAAATGTGATAGAAAGGAGATTGATTTGGCTAATAATCAATAATGATAAATACGTAGGATGTAAGTATATTATTTTATTCGCATAGTGATTTGATCCAGATTCGAGCACATAATTTCGAGATAATATTATCGATCCGAGCTGGGATTTTTCACTCGATTTTCGACGGCGAACCTGGATATGGATTGTTGACTGGTTCTGGATATTCTCTATCATAGTTATGACTATGCAAGGAGAGTGACGGTTTCTGGTCAAGAAACCAGATTTGAGTCCGCACTAGGAAGTTGTGTGGACGATACTAGTTCGGAAGAGAAATTGTATGATCGAGTGAGCGATCAGATTGATATTGCGTACGGATGATATGTGTACATCGTACGGGTTTGAATGAAATTGATATTGAAAATTTGTGGATAAAAACTGTAATATGGTTTTGAAATAGAAGGGTATATTCTGAAAAATAAATGATGAAATAAAATGTGAGTTGAATATTTCTATGATTAGAACTCATTTTATTAAAAAAGTGATATGGTTAATAACTTTATAAAAGAGTAATCAAATTTAAATATTTGATTTGGAATAAACAAAGTTATATATCTTTGTTATATAAGATAAATCTTCCCTTGTTAAATCTATTGCCAGAAGAAAAGGGTTTTGAAAATATTTGATGTATAAAAGAGGTTTTATACAAGTATGAAGTGATCCAAAGATTTTCAAAGTTTTATATATCTACATTATATATAAAGGATCTTGTGAGAACGATTTTGGAAAAGGTTTTGGGAACCTATGGATTTTGAAAAGGCTTTTGATTTTTTAGAAAAATCAGTTTTGGGAATTTGGAAAGCCAAGTTTGGAACTATCGATTTTGTGTAAAGGAGATTTTGATATAGATCATAAAGGGTATGATTTAAAGATACTATAAGTGTATAGTATAAAGTGTTTTGAGAATGGCTTTGGGTAAAAGGCGCTCCCTTGAAATGAACTTCTCAGGAGTGCCACAGGGTGGTACTGCCTTGAACCCCAAGGGGGGATTCTAAAGTTGATCATGTGAGGAGTCCGGACAAAACTAGTTCCTGAGGATTATTTGTGTGGCAAAAGTCGAGGGGCTGGTGCCCACAGAGGCATTTGGGTTTTGCTGTGACGACAGTGTAACTCAATGTCACTGCGATCTACTGCAGACCATAGCGAAAGTCGTGTGTGCCGCTGAGAGCCAACAGTCTACATTTGATTTTATATCGGTAGACTGCGACCTATGTAGGAGTGGAGAAGTTTCATTTTGACAGCGAAAATCGTGTGTGCCGTTGAGAGCCAACAGTTACATGGACTTTTGCTGCGACGACAATGTAACCCTGGAATGTAACTGCGATCTGTTGTGGATTCCATGGTGTAATCAGTTACATGGACTTTTGCTGCGATGGCAACGTAACCCGTGATGTAACTGTGACCATGGATGGGGGTGATGATTTCCAGAGCATTCTCACCAAAGATATTTCCTTGATTTCAAAAATGTTTTCCATATTTTCAATAAAATTATTTTCCAAGTATTTTCACTAGGTGTTGAAAACGGGTTTACCAAGTACTGATAGATTTTCAGTCTTACGCCTGATCAACGTATGACCGAATTTCTGTGAGAACAAGGATGGACTGGTTGAGACATCAAGTTATAAAAAGTATTTTTATAAAAACTATTTTGATAATATTATGTAAATTTTTAAAAATGTTTTGAAAAATTTAAATAAAGAGAGTTAAGAGTTAAGATGTCTAAGGAATAATTTAACTCATAATCAACATTTTAATAAAATTCTTGCTTCGTTCCTTTTCGAGGACGAAAAGATTTAAAGGGGAGAGGAATGTGATAACCGGGATTTCTGGATATCTGTAATTGATATAATAATTGGGTAAATTAATAGAAATACTGAATTATAGATTGAACAAATGAATCTGATCAAATAAATATTTATATTTGTAATTGTGTTATATATATATAGATATAAGAAGATTTTAAATAGAAATATTATTATTTTCAAACAAAATGAAATTGTGGTTGTTTAAGTAAATATATTTATATGAGTTGATTTTAAATTGGATTTTGAATTAAATTGAATTTGAATTAGAATTCAAAGGATAAATATCTTAAATATATTTTGGATTTAAAATATATTTTAAATGATTTTATTTAGAATAATATTTGTTTTATATTATTTTCTTTAAAAGATTTTATAGATTAAGATAAGTGAAAATTAGGCACACATCCTTAAAACGGAAGTTAATTCAAAGCGGATCCCTGTGGTAAAATATATATTTTCTACATCCCTGTTTCTGTTTTCCGCCAATTGTTTTCCCAAATTACCCTTGCGCTTCCCTGTCGAGCTGATTCTTCTTCTTATTTTTTGATTTAAATGGATAACTGCAATTAAATTAAAGACGAATCAATTTTTTATATGAAATATGATATTCTTAATATTTGCAGTTACGAATAATCGCAACAAATTTCTGCAAATATATGCGCAATAGTTGCAGAAATTTCTGCAACTATACGCAATAGTTGCAGACATTTCTGCAACTATAAGCAATAGTTGCGGTAATGTCTGCAACTATACGCAATAGTTGCAGACATTTCTGCAACTATTAGCAATAGTTGCATTTCTGCAACTATATGCAATAGTTGCAGATATTTCTGCAACTATACGCAATAGTTGCAGACATTTCTGCAACTATGCGCAATAGTTGCAGACATTTCTGCAACTATTTGCATATAGTTGCATTTCATTTCTGCAACTATATGCAATAGTTGCAGAAATGTCTGCAACTATATGCAATAGTTGCAGATATTTCTGCAACTATACCATATAGTTGCATAAATTTCTGCAACTATACCCAATAGTTGCAGACATTTCTGCAACTATATCATATAGCTGCAGAAATATCTGCAATTATTTGCAAATTTGAAAAAAAATCAAAAGGGTTTAAAATTTGTTGAATTATCTGCAAATATTTAAAATAATTGCACCTTTAATACAAATATGAATTTTTGGTATCAACAATGGATCTCATTTCAAAAATCATAAAATTTGTGATTTTTTGGTGAAAACGGTTTGTTGATCCGGTTTTTGTACATAAAGTTATACGCGTTTGAATTGTTTAAAACGTAAAGGGTATTTGTGTATTTTTGCTAGCGCGAATTTGAAAATAGGGAGCGGAAATGTAAGTTTTGTATGTGAAGGACGTTTTGTTTATTTTGAAACTTATTAGGGATGTGAGCCAAACTTACCCTTAAGATAATGTATTTACTTAATAGAAAATATATATATAAGCTTTATAAAAAAAATCATTTCTAAATTAATTAAATCATGGAAATTACAAATGTAAGACAATTAACTCATGTTAATGACAAATGGAAGCAAATTAAACAAGTGTCAAAATTTATTTTATTTTCTTTTATTTTAAAAATTATTAAAAACAAGGCTATAAATATACATATACTCTCTCTTTCAATCTTTTTCTATCTTCATTTCAAAACTAACAAAAGCAAAACCTGTAACACGCAAACCAGTGAATAAAATCATTTAATTCAAAGTAATCTCTCCACAATTCCAAAATCTAAAACAAAAGTAAACATAGGAGCTCTCAAATTCAAGTACAACTCAGATCAATAAGCAAATCAAGTTAAGAAGCAAGATCAATTTCAGTTTCCAGTTTCAAAGATTAATCCAGCTTCCAGATTTCAAAAGTTTTCCAGTCTTCTCTGTTCTTAAGTTATACAGGTGAGTAAGCTCTTAAATTTGATATATCTTAAACTAGCATGCGATGATCCTTAAAGTATGATTTGAATTATGTTGTGCATGTTATTTAAAAATGATTTTTAATATATATATGTGTGTGAAAATTTATATACAATGACTGGAAAATATGGAAAACAAGTTCCTGTTTAAAACTGAATCTGTGAGTAAAACTTCTAAAAACTTAAAATATGTTTAAAATTTGGGTTGCATGTGATAAGTATTTGATGTAAGTTGTGAAATGTGTTTGTATGAATGTAAATGTGCTTGCATGCTTGTATGTATATATGGATGACTGTGTGCATGATTGTGTACAGGCAACATGCCTCTGTTCCAAGTCCAACAGGGTTTAAAACAATTCGAAATTTCAAATTCTCTTCCTCCAATCTTCTATAGGTTATGATCTCTAAATGAAAAATGGTTGTAAGAATGTAAATTTATTTTTAAAAATAATTTCAAATGTATATGTTGAGTAATTAATTCAAATTTGATAAATTACAGTGAAAATCAAAAATGGGTTAAAAATCGATCGTGATAATTTCAATTTTTGATTATAGGATCTGATGCGTATTAGAAATTAATGAATTTAGATAATCGAATCATGATTTTTAGCATTGTAATTATTGAGGATTCTTGAGATGATCAGAATTTGGGTTTTCACCGATTGTCGACGAACGGCGAGGTGATGATTGTTGAGTTTGGGCCTGGAGGTGGCTGATGTATCGTAGATCCTAGGAAAAATGGCCAGGAAATTTCTAGATGGTCGGAGCGGCCAGGGGACGGCGATGTAGGGCTTTGTGAGCTGTTTTGGTTGAGGTAATTGTCGAGGTGATCTCGACGTCGATAGTGCACTGGAGACGATCGCATGTGGGGGGATCGTAGCGTGGTGACGTAAGGCTGCTCTGGACGTGGCGGCATGATTTCTGGCGATCGGTGGTGTTGAGGCGAGCTAATTTTAGTCGAGGTGTTTGGTTCCTATAGTGTGCTGAGTGGTTCGTTTTCGTTTTGCAGGCGAGAATGTCGAACTGGAAGTTTAGGTAAGTCAGTGAGATGATCGTCAACTTGTGGGTGGCCTTGGCGATGGTCGGAGGTCGTCAGGCTAGTCGTGCACGTGCACGCGTATCCTTTGGTATCTGATGGTAGCTATGCGATGAGAGCATCGGGAATGTTGGTGAGTTTTTCGAAGATTTTTGTGGTTTGACTCGAAGATGAGTGTGAACGCGAGTAGACTCGGGGTTTACTTGGGGAAGGGATCGATGTTGGCTCGGGTTGTTATTTTGTTGTTACCAGGTTTTAAAATATAAAGAGAGGCATATCTAGGTTTTAAAAAGTTAAGTTATTAAGCAAGTTTTAAAACTAGTTTCCAAAGATTTAAATTTTAAAGTTAAATGTTTTCTTTAAAAACTGTTTTGATTTGGATAATTAAATATTAGGTTGATTATTTAATTAAATCTCTAATTGTTTTCCAAATAATGATGTAATTAAGTAAGTAATTAAAACAAATGGTTTATCTTAAATAATGTTTTAATTTGTTAATTAACTTAAAGGTCTTAAGTTAATTCTTATGTTAATGATAAATTATTTCAAAGGGTTATTAAAGATTTAAATAATAAATAAGTAATTTATTTAAGGTAATGATTTATCTTTAAAATCTTGAGTAATTAAAGATTGATTAATTACTTAATAATTAAAGGGTTAAATTGTTAAAGAAATTTATTAATGGTTAGTTAATTAATGAGTGTGATTAATTAAAGATAGTCACTTAATGTAACTGATTAAGTATAATTACTTAGTGAAGTAATTATTGGATAATTACTGTATTTAATAAAGGAAAATCACTTGATGAAGTATGGAAAATAATTACTTAATGGAAGTAATTAAGGATTAATTACTTAGTATAATTAATTAAAGAATTTATTAATGTGATTAATTTAAGTGTAATTAATTAATGTAAGTGATAAAAGGGTGGTTAATCACTAGATGTGATTTAATTAATCAAGGTTAATGTGATTAATTAAGGTCAATTAATCAATGAAATTAATTGAAGCAATGGTTTATAATTAACCAAAGTTAATTAAGCAGGATTAAAGATAATTAATTTAATTTATAATGGGTGATTAAATTAAATTAATTAAGAATTTTTTGATTATTTATCTTTCCTGTAGATGATAACTTGAATTGAATACCTTAGTTTGTCTGAATATCTCTGATATTGAGATTGTGATGTATTGCTATATGATATGATGGGTTGAACTGTGATATTGTGAGTTATCTATCGATAATTGATTTGTTGTGAGAATATGAGAACCTGTATTTAAAATTGATTTGTATCCACTTAAACAAACTAGGTTTAAGATGACATTGAATTCGAAGAGACGGAGTCGGGTATCAGCAATACCCGAAACCACTTCGATTTATAATTCTAAGTTCATTTTAAATGTGATGTGTGGAATCAAACAGGCTGGAATGAAAGGGTTAAGAATCATGGATATCTAAAACTGAGTAGTGATCCCTAGACATTGTGGAAATAAGTGTTTGACTTAAATAACTTGAGAACTCATGAAAGGTACGAGTTACCCCGGATTTTAAATAAGTTTATATCTTAGTATTTCATGTTAGCTGGGTTTACTCACGCTGGTTTCCAGCCTGACCCGGGTGTTACTTTGATGTAATGCTCGAGTCAGACCGAGTATTACAGATTTTCAGGAAAGGACGTTCTGGAGTTCAGGTGGCGAGCTGGATGGCAGAGACGTATGGAGTATATTCCGCTGTGTATTTGTGAGTTGTATTGATAGTAGTATGGGGCAGGTTGATATAACTGTCCAGTCTATTTGTAATGATTGTAACTCTGATGAATTGTATGTAAAGTAACAATTACAGCTTTCTTTTATAAAAATGCTATTATTTGTTATTATATTTAATCTGCTGCGAATGTGAGATGTTGTGTTTTCTGTTCTTCTTTCTTCTTTCTTCTTTCTTTCTTCTTTTCTCTTACAATCTGGAATTTTTGGAGTCGAAAATTTCGGGTCGTTACAAACAGATACAGTTAATGGCATATATATAGCAATATAAATAACAGATAATGGTGTCAGATGTCACAGGTGAACAGATACAGTTAATGGCATATATATAGCAATATAAATAACAGATAATGGTGTCAGATGTCATAGGTGAACAGATACAGATGATGTCATATATATAGCAATGTAAATAACTAGCAGCAGCATATTTCAATTGTCGTTTCAATTGAAATAAAATTTAATAAATAAAAGAACGTTAATCGTGAGTGATTGCTCACCTTTCGAGGCTAGATAGATTCGACAAAAAAATGAGCTACGAGTTCCAAAGCAACTCTAGATGGACACGATTCGACGAAAAAAGCTGATAGATAAGAAATCGATGAAATCAAATCAGGACGGGATCAATGGAGATAATTGATATAAGTGAACTTATATATATATATCATATTCTAAATTCGAACATATATCAAATATATATGTATTTTAAAATCCATCGTTTTTAAATTAAAACACATATATAAAATCAACATATATACATTACATATTTTGAGATAACGACTTATTTTATAAACTTATATAATTTTAAACCATTATAAATTTAGACACTGAAAAATTAAACTCAAGCATACTTATGTATATAAGATTCATATTTAACACGCAAGTAAAACACAACCCACCAAATTTGTATAAAATATACAAGTCGCGTATATACCTTTTGCAAACAACTTTTATACTTAAAAATGTAAACAATAAGTTATACACCACTACAAATATAAATAGCAACTTATATATATAAACTATTATCAACTTATACCATTAGAAATCCAACAGACTATATATAACTTTAAATATAGTGGAAATTAGGAAGGCATCCCTATCATACTTTCATATTGTAAAGCGGGTCCCTGTCAAAGTTTCATTGTAAAGAGGGTCCCTGTTTTTTGGAAACGAAGAAAAATTATTGCTGAAATGTCAGCAACTTTTATAAATAAATGCTGATATTTCAGCAACTATCTGTGTCAAAGTTTTATTGTAAAAACAAAGAAAAATTATTGCTGAAATGTCAGCAACTTGTATAAATAAGTGCAGATATTTCAGCAACTTTCATAAACTGTGTTCACAGTGTACATAAATGTTGCTGAAATATCAGCAACTTTTATAAATAAGTGTTGATATTTCAGCAACTTTCATACACTATGTTCACAATGTACAGAAATATTGCGGAAATATCAGCAACTTTTATGAAATGTTGCATCATGCTCTGCAATAATCGTGAATAAAAAACAGGGACCTAATTTACACTGAAATTTAGTGAAGGACTTTTCGTGAATTTTGAAACTTAATAAGGACCTGTGCCAAAAGTACCCTTAAATATAACTAGCAGCATATGCAGACTAAAACATATATATAAACTTTATAATAAAAACATATAATACTTTCTGTAGATAATATGCCTATAACCTGTAATTATATATACATATCCGAATGGAAATATACATAAATGTGATTAGAGATCAATGCCACAGTAAACCTATAAGCTAATGTCCAGACGGATGTATGTATATAGCTTCCGAAGATCAAAATACTACTATATAAACTTTGAAACTAATATATATTATAGCCTAAACCGCCAATATAAATTATAACATAACATATGTATATATAATAACTTAAACTCATGCATATTAAAATCAAAATCAATGTGTAAACCGTAACTAATATAATATTCTTAACATATTTCGTACGTATAAACTGCACTTATAAAATATTGGTAAAACACACTTTATATGTAACGACCTAGTATTTTGGACCATTCAAATCGACAATAAATCCACACATGTCGGATTTGAATAATTCAAAACAATGGATTGTAAATAAAATTTGGCAAAACTCAGCATATACAGTAAATAAAATAATCACAGAGTAATATAACAATAATGCAGCGGAAACAAAAGAATAGTAGTTCATGAAGCTACTATATATATATAACAGAGTTAAACAGGATACAACAAAAGTCTCGAATACATAGATGTCTCAATACAATAGTCAAATACGAGATCTGAATACATCACTGGAATCAACTGAATAACTGGAAGCAGGATAGATAGCTGGATCTCCAAGCGAAGCTCCAACTCCAAAGGTGAGTTTCAAATACTGTATCACTAAGTCTGACCCGAGCGTAAAGCAAAACACAAAACACTCGAGTCAGGATTAACATTCTTATATCAATAAATCCAACTCAAGTGAAATATCAACTGAAATACAAGTAACTCAAAGGATGTTTAGGATAACCATCCTCTAAGGATCCGTTAAAATATCTACTATGTAGTAATATACGCTATATACAGTGGTGTCTAATCAGTAAAGTATAATCATATAGAAAATAGCGTTAAGGGGATGGTGAACCTTAACGCGGTCGGATCTTTAAACCAAAATCGTAGTGGGTTCGATATGGTAGGTGACACGGCACACAAGGCAATGCCAGGGTAGATATACCAATTACGCACACGGACTGATGGAAACACATAGCAGCCACTACCGCTCCACCTCGAACAACACTCCCAAATCAAGTGGTGCACCCAATCAATCACAAAGTAATAGAATGGTATCGAAGAAGTGCGTCCGATAAGAGGTGCTACCTCACTGGTCCGAGATCGCTCCTGTTTTAGCCACCTTATGCCAACTCACGGGAGTTGGGTCCACGTATATACCTTAGGATCGTCGCCACCATCCTACTTCATTCTGGAAACTCCACCGCGTACACAGTTGTTAAAGTGGTTTTCGGTATCGACAGAGAGTATGTCCGCATCCGATCCTTGTCTCTTTAACAACCAATCGTTATTATAACACCGCGGTCATTTCAAAACAGTCTATACTTCAAAATCAAAATATCATTTCCATTTCAAAACCAAATCAATACTATATCATTTCCACTTCAAATATAACCATTTTCAAAATCATATCACTTTCCAAAGTTATAGCGCTTTCGAAATCATACTCTTTTAAAAAGCAAAACACTTTGGAAATAACAGCACTTTGAAATCAAAGCATTTTGGAAATCATAACACTTTGAAATTATAGCATTTTGGAAATCATAACACTTTCCTTTTAAATGGTTTAGATATTAAAATTAGTATATATAATAAAATAGTTTATAAATAAAATAGTTTATATAAATAGTTATAAGTTAAAATAGTTTAAAATAAAATAATTTATATTAAAATGATTTATATTAAAATAGTTTATATTAAAATAAATTTATAAAGTAAATTATCAGTAGTTTTAAATAAAATTTTAAATTACTTTATAAAATAAAATAGTTTCCTCGACTTTCACAAATCGATTCAAATCAATTCAAATTCCAAATTCAAATTTAATCAAATCTAAACCATCAATTTCAATTCCAATTCAAACAAACATTTCCAAGTTATATCGATTTCAAATACCGATTTGAACCATAAATACCATTTCAAATTTAAATACATTTCAAAGCTTCAAATATTCCATATTTCAAAACTAAATTCTATAATTATGGATATATATCTATTCACTTTTCTATTATTTAGTTTTGAAATATTTACTTAATTATTTCAATATCATTTAAATACAACTACAATTTACAAAATATCCCATTTAAGTCACCTTTAATCAAATTTCAAGCTGTAAAACGCTTCTTTAAAATTTCAAATTCAATAAATTTCAAATCAAACTTATTTAAATATAATTTTTAAATAAATAAAATTTCGAATCAAATTTCAAATTTACCTTACAACCTAAATCAAACTAAACTCTATATTTGAAAATATAAATTTTAAATAAATACTTAAACATATTATATACCAACCTTATTAAATCAACTTTAATAAATCTTAAAAATCAATATTTATTAAGACCATATATTTCTTTTCAAACCATAGAAATCATTTTCAAAATATTTATATATAGACCATCGGTGTCTGTATATAATTTTCTACCCTATGGTCAAGTGATACGGATATTTATCATTTCAATCCGCAATTTTAATTATATACGGGTATATATCTTTTCAACCCGTAATCCCAAATTCAATTCAATGAAAATCGCTTGGGTTTATCATTTCAACCCATAACGATTTTCTCCTGTTCTACAGATTGTTCGGGTATGTATCATTTCAACCCATAGTGAATTCTATATTAACAGGGAAGTTGTAGAGTGATAACAGATATGATAATAACATAGCAGGCATAAATCATCAATATAAATAACAATTAATGGTGTCAGATGTCACAGGTGAATAGATACGGATAATAGCATATACATAACAATGTAAATAACTAGCAGCAGCATATTTCAATTGTCGTTTCAATTGAAATCAAATTTAATAAATATAAGAACGTTAATCGTGAGTGATGCTCACCTTTCGAGGCTAGAGAATAGACAATGGAGATGACACGGATACGCACACTGATACGGACCTTGAAATTGAGTTACAAATCCAAGCAAAGCAAATCGACACGAATTCAACGATCAAAACTGATAAATTGGAATAGACGAAGTCAAATCAAGACTGGATCGATGAAGAAAATTGGTATAAGTGAATTTATAAATAACTATATATATCAAGTCATATTTTAAATTCAAGCATATATGAAATTAAATATATACGTGTTTCAAAATCACTGTTCTTAAATTAAAGTACATATATAATATACTCAAACAAACCTAAATATAAGTAGACTAATATTTTATAGTGGAAATTAGCCATAAGGGCCTCTTTAACAAGTAGAATTAGTTTCTAGGACACACAACTGAAATATTTACTTTGAAGGACAAAACGTAAAATAATTAGTTTCTAGGGTCTAAAAACCTATGAAATTATGTCCTTGAAAGTAATTGGACTGCTGACTTCGTCCTTGAAAGTAATTATTCTGCTGATTTTGGCCTTGAAAGTAATTTCTTTGAATGTGTGTCTTAAAAACTTATTGGACTGCAAAGTTTGTCCTTCTAGTGAAATGCCCCTATTTTAAACCTACGATCCATCCTTAAAAAAAATCAAAATAAATTTTTTTAAACACATATGTATAAACAAAGAGGCTGTTAATATATTATACTGTACTTATAAAAGCTGAAATTGTAAAACCCATACCACTATGGATCTGCATATATATCTTTCAAATCAAAGTGTATACGTGTACACTACAATCTTAATATATTTGTAGTATATTATATAAACAAGTGTTGAATTTCCCAGCAAAAAAACTCTATATACACTAACACCTAGAACGAAATATGTACTACAGCTAAGAACATATACATATATATAAATATACAATATAAGCTTATATATATAGATAACACGGGCTGAAGCAAAGTACATACATAAAGTTTATATATTTATATATATGTGTTCAAAGATCTAATCGCAATTTATTATATCTCGGCAAACAGATCTAATCTTAAAACATATTATATACGTATTATACCATATATATATATATTAACATATAAAACTAACAAATTGAAAACATATATTGTATACAACTTACTAGACTTATACATCAACAGGTTCTATAACTAATAAAACTTATATATGGCCAAGCCTGCTTTATATATATACACAACTTACAATAGAAATATATAGAGACGTATCTGTAACCACTCATTGTATAACTTGTTTGAACTTTATATATATATATATATCAACAGACCCTATATTTTCGAAACTAACCTATCCAGACACATATTCAAGCTGAATATATATACATAAATTTATAACTAACTTATAAGTATAATATATATATATAGGTAGTAGTAGACATATATAAGATAATATAACATATATACACGAACAGTAGAACCATAAAAATCAACTAAAAAAACATATATATACATAACCGTATAACATATACAAAATATAAAATTTATATATCATCTGCTAGATAAGAACTTTATAGACATACATATATATAAACTGTCAGGTTACAACCTATATAAACCTATAGGTCCATCTCTTACTTCACATATAAAAGTAGATCCAACTGGAAACATTTATAATACAATATATATAACAATACTTTTAAACAAAATATATATATATACCTTAAACTGTCACTAGGGAAGCACGGCCAAGGCAGGAGTGGTGATGATGAGGAAGTGGAGATGTGGTTGGTTCGGCCATGAAATGGTGGAGGAGCCGCTGATCATGGTGAAGAGAGGAGGTCGACGGGATATTGGGCTCGGTTGCTGGGCATGCAAGACCGCAGGGAGGTGATGCCGAAGGACATGAAGGCGGAGACGGGTTTGGGCGATGAGGGGAAGGAGTGTGGAAGCTATGGTGAGAGGTCGAGAGCTTCGGCCATGAGAGAATGGAACAGGAGAAGAGAGCCAAGATGAACGAGTGGATGAATAGTATAAATGTTTAAAGCTAAATGCAATATTCTTTGTTTCAGAAGGAAATCAAACGAAAGGCAGAGAGTCAATCGGCCTGTGAAGTAACCATAGGAAGTGAGACCGTCAAATATTAAATTTTGGAATATTAATAAGTTAATGGCTATTGATTTCAAAAGTTAGGTAGATGGAAGGACAAGAATTCAAAAGGTTTTAAAACGGGTACCGATACGATTAGCGTTTCGCAGATTTCACCACACACCGGGCTCTAAAATACAGAGGTGCATATACTGCAGAGATTAGCATGACGAGACGATCAAAGTGGTGTACAGATGTCAGTGGCACGATCATTTGATCAAAAGTCGATATCGGTATGAAAATGCTGCTATTTCGTCGAAAATAAGATAAACGGAGCAATAGCAATCAAAATTTGGAGAAATGAAATATGACGTCTCTCTTAGAAGATGATTTACAATTTTTCTATAGAAAAATATTCAGGTTTGGAAAACATTTTATTACCATCGATTTTTTAGTGATATAAGTTTAAATAAAATTACACAAGAAAATAAACTTCCAAATTATCTGATGAAAATTTACTAGTTGTTATGTTAAAACAGACGCATTTCAAATATCAAATTTAAATTTCAAAATTTTTTTGTTTAAAATTTCACAAAATTCAATTAAATATATTATAAAAACAAATAAAATTATTAAAAATTTACGGGTCGTTACATTATACTTACTTATATACTTACCGTAACCACTTACATTCCTTCAAACTGCAACTATATATTTTCACATTTTATACACATAAATATATAAACTAGACTCATGTATTTCCATATTCACCAATAACAAGTTTATATTACTTACAAAACTTACGTATATAACTAATGCATCACAACCGACATAAGTAACATAACTGAAATAAATAAATCGAGTATCCATAGGTATAACAATATATGTACAACTCTTATATATATTTATATATATACACACAATATATAAAATAAGACAACTGATTTTAAGCTTATATATAACAGGCTTATATGGTTTCAAAAACAAGCAACTACTATAAAAATATATAAACATTCATATATATATTAATAGAAACAGTCAAAATATTAATAACATATATATAACTAAAACTAAACATATATATATATATAAATATACCTCTGATATAAAATTTTGCATGAGAAACAGTTGCTGCTATTAGAAAACGGCAAGGGAAAATAAAGGCCGAAGCAAGCACTGTGGTGGAGGAAGGAAACATAGGCCGAAAGTGGATGATACTGGGCTCGGCAAAGGTGCTGTTGCAGCTGTGTCAAAGATCAGCAGGCCCACGTGGATGGTCAGGTGGATGCTAGCGGATAAATGCGATGTAGTGGTCGAAGAAGGAGGAGCTCGGCTATAGGCTGCCTCGGCTGGATCTGGGCTGCGCTTGCGAAGGCGAGAGGAGCAGGGGAGAGTGGGAATGGTTGTCGAGCAATTGAGGAGAGGAGGGGAAGGTAGTCGCGTGGAATTTGCTATCGGCCGTTGAAGGGAAGAAAGCTAAAAAAAATTCTGTAGGAGATCGAAAATAAATGAGAGGAGATGAGAGAAACAAGTAGCAGGCATAAAGGAAGAAGAGTTGCATTGTTCCTAAGCTTCTGTGCAAAAATTAATGGGTTTGAGGCCAAAGGTATAGCAACAGTCCCAACAAATATATTAATGATGGAAGGGACGTGTCTCTTCATAGTATATAAGTTACTTTATGTATATATATTTTCATTTATTACTTTGGAAACGAAGAAGCTACGAGGCATGTAGTTGAACAGGTTAATGAGCCTATGACGTACGAATGCTTTATTATCTTGTCGTATTATATAGTTATATAAAAGATGAACAGAAATAAAGGTGAAAAATAGGCTGAGAAAACGTACCAATACGGTTGACGTTTTCACGGATTCCCCAGTGAAGCGGACTTCAAAACACAGAAGTAGATATATCGTAGAGATCAGCACGACGAGACGATTAGAACGGTATATAGATATCAGTGGTACGATTATCCGATCAAAAGTCAATAATCGGTACCGGAAATGCAGCTATTTCATCGAAAATAAGATCGACGGAGCAGTAGAAGTCAAAATTTTGAAAACCAAAAGATGACGTCTCACTCAGAAGATGATTTACAAATTTTCTAAAGAAAAATATTCAGGTTTGGAAAATATTTTATTATCATCTAATATTAACTGATTTAAATTGAAATAAAATTACACAAGAAAATAAACTTCAATATTATCTGATGAAAATTTACCATTTGCCATGTTAAAGTAGACGTAATCCAAATATTAAATTTTTATTTCAAAATATTATTATTTAAAATTTCACAAAATTCAATTAATTGAATTAGTGAAACCATCATAATTTATGGGTCGTTACACGAACCATATTTCCTTAGATTTTGATATGTAGATGTACCTCTTTATTTTCTCCTTGATTCTTTGATTCAAGATCTTCTAATACCTGCATGGTATTACATTCTAGATATATATAAAGATATAGTTCTCATCACTAAAACATACAAACAGAGTTCTAACAATCTCCCCATTTCTGATGATGACTACTATATAGATTGAGATAGAATAATGTACAACTCTCCCCTTTAAAACATGCTCCCCTTATCAATATTATCTCCTCCTTTGTCATCAACAAAAAGATGAGAACATGACTAAGTTGAGACTACACAGTTGGACATAAGAGATTTGTATGAGATGCACATAAATAACAAATGATAAATGGACATGTTGACAAACAAGAACAAAACAATATAAACAAAGCATATGTTCATTCACTTTGAAACCAACATAAACAAGACCAACATATATCCAAACATACATCTACAATCACTATATAAGTACCAACCATTTAATGATGGAAATCCTATGAGTTAGAAAATCGCCGAAAAATTTTAAATTAAAAATAACCATAAGCGCACATCGTATAATTCTAGTATGTGGCAAATACGGATCGATCTGCAGGGAATTATTAGATTTTAAATTCCTATTCAAGCAAATTAAACCAATAGTTGAAAGTGTTTGAAGCTAACAAAAAAAATTCTAGAAACCAACTAAAATTAAAAGTGATAAAAATATGAGAGTAGAAGGCAATTTAGAGGTAATGTCCTTCTCTAGATCACATAGATCAACAAAACATGAAATTATGATCTTTTTAATTTTGTCATTAGTGAGTTTAATTGATGTGTTTATCATAAATATGGCATATTTTGCTATTAATTAGCTCAATATAAGTCATCAAACTATAACACACATCTTAAACCACTTACTAACTCTCATGAAAAATGACAGCAAGTTGAAAACAAAATCTATTTTAAGCATGACCTATTAACTATTGGTTAGAAATATAGACCATCAAATTTTTTATTTAATTCCACTTCATTGCCATAATCATATTTGGATGAAGAGGCAATCTGTGAATGATGTTTTTAAGCATAGCCTATTTGTTATGAACAACATAGACTATCAAATTCAAAATGAAACAATAAATCACATCAACATCCATTTTTCCATTAAGCACAAAAAGAGATCATTACTTATAAAATTACGTTGAATCTACATGATTAGAGAGATTCATTACCCCTAAATTGAAGGGGTTTAGCTTCTAATATTTGTTATCAAATCAACAAATGTAGAAAGCAACATGAAACAAAAAGAAAAGGAAAATGCAAGCTAATGAAAAAGAGAACTAATCTAATTGCATAAAATAAAATCTACACTACTAACATGAAGAGAAAGAGAGCATGTAAATAGAAAAGAACTAAAATTGCATATAAAAATTACATGAAAAGAAATGGCTAAGTAGCCATGAAAAGAAAGAAAGAGAGCTTTTATTTTTGGTCCTAAACTAATGAGCTAAGAGGAAGAGAGAGCCTAAGAGAAGAGAGGGTTACATGAAACATAAGAGGTATTTTTCACATGTATGAAACCCTAATCCACTTTTTTGGAAACTACCCAACTACCCTCTTAGGAAGTGTGGTGGCCAAGTAATCATTAGCATGAGATAATCATCCATTAAGTGTACATGGAACTCTAATGGCCATTAGTAGCTTCTAATTTGTACTTTAAGGTAGGTGGATAAGTGGGGTCCTCCATGATACATGAAATGAATTATTTCCATCTTCATTTGTTTCTCTTCACTATTGTGCATGCATATATCTTCATGAAACCATTTGTATTTGAATTCAAATTCCTACAAAATAACATAAAAATTTTCAAATAAATTTTCTAAAATTAATATATGCACAAAAATGACCATTTTGCCTCTATATGGAAATGAATATGTGATGATTTGAAAATAATTTGAATTTTGGTTTAAACTTGTTAAAATACCCAATATGATCATTTATTTAATTAAATTCGATTAAATATGGAAGTAAAAATATGCACATTTACATGCACATCAAATACCCCCACACTTATCTTTTTATTCATCCTCGAATAAACTAAAAACTAAGACAAATCCGTTTTCATAGGGAGCAGATTGCATTGAGTGTATGCAACAAGCCGTTAAACCTCTAGGTGTCCCTAGTAGAATGAGTGTTGTCTCATGATGGTTTTCAATGGATACCACCCACAAAATCCAAATGCAGCATGAAAATGTTTACAAAATGCAAGATTTATTTACAAAGTGATGAATGCAAGATTTTGAAAATATTTACAAATGAAGAATTTATTTTTAAATTGACACAAATAAGTTAAATATAAGATTTGGTCATCATCATGAAATTTTAGTCATCTTACTTGTCAAAATTTCGAATAAAAACTAAGTTATCATAACAAATAGACTGTAGTTTAACTCGCTGTGTCGGTTGATAACACAGTGTAACTATGAAATGGATCCTTAGTTGATTATCAAAGTTTATCAAAGTGGTATTTTCATTTCTTTTGAATAACAAGTCAAATCAAGTAAGTTAAAAATAGTGCTTGGATTTCAATTGCTTACTCTCTCTTATTTAGAAAATTTATTGATATCAACAATATTTACATATGCCTAACTCAGATAAACTCAGGCCAGATATATTACTCGTGCACTGCCTTTCGAGCTTACGTGAGGGGAATACATAGCGTGACGAGTGAACACACGAGTGTGAACACCTATCGACTGTAGGCGTTATTAAAAAAGAATTTCTATATACATACACCTAACTCATATAAACCGAGGGTAGATATACTGATCGTGCACTGTCTTTTGGGCTTACATAAGAAGGGCACACAACATGGCGAGTGAACACACAAGTGTGAACACATGACTCTAGGTGTTAATAAAAAATATATACATATATACAAAAAAAAATTTCAATAGAGAGAGTTTCGCAAAATCATTTTAGCACCTTTTAACTTAGAAGATAAAAATTGTTAGTTCTTTATTTTTAAATGCACCACTTTTTAAAACAAAGATTTGTAATCGGGATATATTTCATAATTAACACGTATAAATTTTTCTATATACTAGCTAAACCATTATTATTTGTAATCAAACTTTATTTTCATTTTTGTTAAGACAAATAAATTTTCAAAAATTTCAATTCAATTAACCAAAACCATATATTTATCCTATAGTGTTTCTTCAAAAGTAATTAAAAAGCTAAAACATAAGAAAATTTGTTTTTAGGATTTTTTTTTCTTTTTTCTTGAATTTTTTTTAAAGGTTTTGGAAAGAAAATGCAAAAATAAACTATGAAAAAAAATGAAGACGAGCTTCCCCCACACTTGATTTTGACTATGTCCCCAGAGTCAACCCACGTGAAAGGAGAAAAATAAAACAAAAATAAAAAGATGACCTATATTTACATGAAAATGAACGGTATTTACACGAGATTAGAAAGTATATCGTTAAAAAGTAAATGAAACGGTCTTCCAATGACTGATTCATTTGTCTCGTCAAATATGCGAGACACAACTTAAGCACGAAAAACCAAACCATAACTGATTTAAAAGTTGAATGTTGATTTAGGAAAACAAATGTCATTTTATTAAAAAGCTCATCTTCGAAAAGACCATAAAATTCGTGTTCATTAAATTTATCTTCCTTTATGGATTATCAACAACTTCATCACATATCAATTTCAAAGTCCAAAGTTGTATTTAAATTTTCAAAATCGAGAAAAGGAATATCGAATTTTGAATCAAGTTTCACATCCTCAAAAGAATTGAAATCCAACTCAATTACCATATTTTCAACAACTTCATTAAGATCATCATTTTCAATTTCAAAAGTTGTTATTTGAAAATCGTCAATTGCAGTAAAAGATGGATTTTTATTTGACTTGTCACATAGTGGGATTTGATTTTGTTTTTCACATTGTTTCATATATGTTTCGAACAACAAATCCGCGTGATCATTGTAAATCTCGTCCATTTTCTCAACAAAATCCAATTTATAGTTATTAACTTGAGAATTTTCGATTTGGACTTGTTGAGAACAAAAATTTTCACTCGCATCATAGTAGAGATTATTCCCATTGCCAAAATTATTTGAAAAGTGGATCATATTTCGTTTCATTTTGAAATTCAATTTGGAGTTTGAAATTGTATTGTCATAGGTTATACTCGAAGTCATTTGTATTTTGAAGTGAATTCAAATTCTGATTATTTTGAAAACTTTGACTTGAATCATTGCACACATATGAATTACACAAATCATTTATCATTTGATTTTGTTATGTAGAGAATTCAAGTAAAGATGAAATCATTTCAATGCTATTTTTGAGACTTGAGGGTTGATCATCGTTTTGAAAACTTTATTGTTCAAAATTCGAATTGTTTGTACAATAGTTATTGTTAAAATATCCATAAGAATTTGAAGTGAAATTATATGGATTATATTGATTTTCACAACTATTGTAAAATTCTTACAAGTATGGAAACTCGAACATTTTTCAAGAATGTTTTTTTTTTGATTTTTTTTATAAAGGAAAAGCATTCGCAAAGGAGAATTTATTTTTCAAAAGGAAATTTATTTTTTTTATTTTTGGATTTTCAATTTTTTTTTGAAAGGTTTTATATATTTTTTGGATTTTTTTCTTTTAAAAAAAACTAACTCAAATTTTTTTTTGATTTTTGATTGAAAAATAAATTTCAAAAGAAAGGATTAAAAAAACTAAGTTAAGGGATATTTAAAAAAAATCTAGTTTTAGATTTTGAATTTTTTTTGTTTTTTTAAATATGCATGAACTAATGCAACTAAATGAATGTAAGGGTTTAATTACAAATTATTTATCCTAAGTAGCTCTTAACTCAAAATTGTATAATCACACATTGTCTTAGATCAACAAGATAGTTTTCAGCCAGGTAACGGGCAGGGGTTATCGGTGCACCACGAATCACCGTAGCAATGCAACCAAAGGTTTAAGTACCTTTAGAGGAAAAACCACTATAATATTTACGAATCACCGTAATATTTATAAATGGTTATTGCTCTGCCGTAGCCTAGACACCAAGAAATTAAATTGTTCAAAGAAGACAACTTGTCAATATACAATTAAGTGTGTTATTATTAATCAAATTCTAAGATGAAATGCAAAAATGAATTTAAACCTGTATTAACAATGTAACTAAAATGAAGTTCGTTTTTTGTTTTCGAAATTTTGGATTTTTGAATTTTTTTATATATAAATGCAAATACAAGCAACTAAAAATGCAGATAAAATAAAACTAGAGATGAAAGCACGATACCGGAGCGTGCAGATTATTAGCAAAAAAAATTTAAAAGCGGCGATTTTTTATGCAAGGAAGCAAAGCAAAGCGATTATTTTTGGCAAGTGGTTCTTCCTTTTAATACGCTTTGACAACCTGAAAAGTAGTGAACCAAGATATATACAATATTCTTTTTTTTAAAATATCAAAGAAGTAACTAAAACAAGGTAAAATCAAAACAAATGAAATCAAAAGAAGCAAAACAAAACAAAGGAAACTCTTTTTTTATTGAAGAGAAGATAAAAAACAAAAAGGAAAATGGCCTAAAAATAATAATAATAATAATAATAATAATAATAATAATAATAAAATGCAAACTATACCAAAAACAAATTATTTCTCTCTAAACCACTTCACAGTACAAAACTAAAAAAAAATTAAAAATAAAAATGCTTTCGCAACTTCGCCAAACTAAACTAAAACTAAATTTATAAAAAATGCAAACCAAACTTAAAAAAAAAAATTAAACCCGGCCCATTAAGAAAAAGAGATTCACACTTCTCAGTTAAAACAAACTCGCAACTCACAATTTACTTAACAGGGAAAAAAATATTCACACAATTTCAAACTCAAATTCCCAATCCAAACGAAAACTCGCGTTTTTCTTCTTTTTATCGTTCTTTAATTCGTATGTCTTTTTTTTGTTTCTGGCGATTGGCAGTCGTGGATTTGCTGTTAGGTAGTTGTGATTTGGTTTCGAGGGCGATGAGGTTGGGTGGTTCAGATTGCTATTGAAAGGTCGTGATTGGTTGCGGACTTCGAATTTGGGTCAATAGCAGTGAATTGGTTGCGGAGGTGGTTCGAGTTCGAGGTGAATTTGCAGTGTTCGGCGACAGTAGGTGTTTTTGGATTGAAGAAAGGGGAGTGGTTGGTGGCTGTGATGACTTGATGGTGGATGTTGCAGTGAACTGTTCGAATTGGTGATGATTGTGAAGTTACAGTGCCGAGGCAGGGAAGATGGTTTTGTTGTTGTTAGGGCAGAGGAAGTGAAGATGGAAGTTGTATGATGGTTAATGGAAGTGGCAAATAGGTGAAGTTGATCACTGTTGCAGTGGGAATTTTGTTGTAAGTAGGGCACAAGTTTGTGCTTGGGGGTGCTGTGATGGATGACAGTGTGAATGTTGAAGTAGGATTTGCAAGCAGCAGTTTGTTATTTGTGAATGATGATGGGGATTGTGTAACAGATGTAGAAATATTGTAGTATTGTTGTTTACTGGGTTGTGTGAAGTAGAGTGAAGGAGTGATATGAAATGATGGCTGTAGTTTGATTATGGCTGTGATAACAGTAGTTGAATTTTGCTGTGTGGTTTAATGGTGAAGAGGGGTGAGTGGTCAGTAAGTAGAGATGTTTGCAGTGATGTGTTTGGATGGTAGATTTGACAGTAGCACTGATGTAGTTTGCACAGTTTTTTGCGGTGCACAGTTGTTTGAGCAGCAGTGGTTGTCGAGTGGTAGATAGTGGTTGTCGAGTGTTTGAGCAACAGCCCCGTAAGTTTTTTTATGGTTGTTTGGAGATGATGTTATGCAGTGGACAATGGACTGGGTCGATGATGTTAATGATGGCTAAGTCAGCGCAGTCACTGTGGTGTAGAGGTGGTTCGGAGTGGCTGTGCTTTGATGTTGTGTGGATATTGGATGAAGTTATGCGAGTGTCGACGGTATGTTGCTGTCTAACAGAGAAGCAATTTGAAATGAGCAAATGTAAAATGTATGTAAAATGACAGATATATGTGTTAGTCCATGAGTTGATGGTTTTGATGACAACAACCTTAGAATAAGATTATAAAATATAAATACTAACATTATAGTTTAGATATATATGTATATGCAAGATTTAACCATGCAGGCACTAAGAATGAAGACTGTACAGTATAGAGAATCAAGATATCAAGATTGAAGACTCATGAGTATCAAGAATATCAAGATTATCAAGAGTTCAAGATTTCAAGATAAGTATTGAGTCTAGAATTATGTTAAAACTTCACAATAGCACTGAAATCTTCACTCCATTTTTCTTTTGGGATGGAACCCATTTCTACCTTTTTAGTGGCTTACAAACCCACGACAAGTAGCTTACAAACCTACGACAAGTGGCTTACAAACCCACGAACATCCTGGTTTTGTACAAGTTCTCGAGTCCTGATGTGATGAGATATTCTGCAGGAAGAAGCTTGCAAAACTACTTCGAAATGATTTTGTGACGCCCCACCTCTATACCCACGCTAGCCAAGAACACTACGGTGTAGTGCTGTCAACTAGCATGGAGAATAAGGCTGTTGAGGAGCGACCAACCGTGTAATTGCCTTGTGCGAGCACCGATATGTCAGATAATAAAACATTGCATTTCATTTTTAGAGGAAACCCGACATACCGATGCAAACTCAAAGCTACTACACAGTGGCTATAATAGTTTAGGACAATAGATATAAAAATAACACATATAACATAAATGCGGAATACAGATGGAACGAAAAGTCTCATATATATCAGTTACAATACATTTGACACAATACAAATGATACAACTACAACTGTCGACTCAAGAAGTTATATATACAAGTACATTATCGACTAATATACATGAATACATTATCATCTTAAAACAGACACACTGACTACTACAACAAGACGAAGACCACTTCAAATAATATAAAAAGTCTTCATAGCTCTAGCAGCAACCCAAAGCTAAAAATCTACAACTTGTAAATACTCGGTCTGACCCGAGTATTACATTCAAAAGAAAATAATACTCGGATCAGTCTAATTCAAACTCAGTTATTAATGCACAGAAGCAATAATAATCAAATATCAAATAGACGACAGTCACAAAAATCTCGTATATCCAACTCTTCAATAAGAGAATTGGATATCGATAAATATAACAGTATCAGTGTTAAACAGCAAATCAGTAGATTCGAAATTCCAACAAAGATAGATGAAATGATTATCTATAAAGATAATTATAAAACATCAGAATACAATTCTCTAATTATTTAATAAATAATTAGAGACACAAAATGATTCAAATAATTGAAATCATCAATTTAAAAACAACGATTCTGAGTAGCTGCAGAACGCACAAATGTGCACTGCCTCGCCACTACAGAATAAGATGGAGAAAATCAACACGGACGAAGCCGGAGAAGTGTGCACAGGCACAGGAGTGCACTGTGCAAAGATGCCAGATTCAGACGTCTGAAATGCCAGAAGCAGACGTCTGAAACTGTCAAATAAATTAAGTTTAAAAAGTGCTTCAGGAAACAGACGTCTGGATGACTGTAAAACAGACGTCTGAAACTCTTCCCGCATGTTTCTAGTGCAAAATCACCCAAAAACAGACGTCTGAAAATGATGATTCAGACGTCTGAATCTGGGTGGTAAATAAGAGTTGAAAATAGAAGTTGAAACATGACAGAAGCAAAAGTGGTCGAGCATTTCAAATCAGTGCAAACAAAATAGTTCAGGCTAGAGTCCAAACAAAGACAACCCACCAATATTCAAAGATCAACAGGGCAGGTTCATGAAGCACCCAGCGAGTCAAGGTGCATTCAGGAAACAATTTACAAAGGGAGCTGCTGGTTCAAGTAGGAGTTGCAACAGTGTTCAAGCTTCAGGTTGTAAGTTAAAAGCAACAGGCAGGTTGAAACAACATGCACAAGAGAGCATAGCAGTAAGGCAAATGAACACAAGACACCTCAACACAACAATATCACTAGGAAATGACAAAGTCAGGAAAGGTGCATACAGGGTAAAACAAGACCAGGTGCAACACAGTTTGCAAACTCAGCAAGCACAAGCACATTGAATAGCACAAGCAAGGTTACATCAAGACCAGGATAAGTGTCACATCCTGAAATTTTCGACTTTCGAAAATTCGACATCGATACTCACTTTATCGACTGCCGAGCAATCGAGTGCCGGAAACTCCAATAGTGAGGGTTTTTAAGAAAAAGAAAAAGTAGAAGAAGAAGGAGATAGAAGAAAAAGAGAAGAAAGAAAGAAGAAGAACAACAGAAAACATCTGAACGACATCAATAGAAACACAGAACAGAGACAATATCAGAATCTCACATATCGCAGCGGAACAATATATAATAGATAAATGAATAATCTTTAAAACAAAGAACTATATCATTTTATACATACATCAATCATCAGAGTCAATATACAACAATGGACAGTTATATAACTTGTCCTCATACAGAGTATACAGCGGAATAAATACTATCAGATACAAATACTACGTTTCGTCATCCAGCTTTATCTCCAAAGCTCCAGAATATCCAGAATATCCTGATAATCTAACTCTAGACTGCCCGTGTGGAAATTGGTGGGCACCCAGAGTTTAGAAGGGAAACAATAAACTCCGAGTCAGTCATGGTGACTGGTGTGAGATCGTAAAACAGTTATTCTTTAAAATAAACAACAGGATAATTTTAAAGTCAATTCGAAATGCTTTTGGAAAATGAAACTACCATAAGACCTCCCGCCACACACACAATGCAAACGCAGACTTGGAGGAGATTTCTTCTTATGATAGTCAAAGATGCTTACTACGCAAAAATCAAATTCATTTTGATATTATTATTAGTGCATAGTGTAGAAAACATTTCGAAAGTAGAATATAAATCTTAGCCAGCATAGGTACCATTATAGTATGCTTGCTATAGCTACCATATTAAATGGCAGGTTCTACAACTAAAACCGTACAAGGCTCGTATTGTTTCTTTGGATTTCCAACAAATGGTCAGGCTAAGGAACTTCCTATCCACGATGGGTACGTCCCTGGAATAGACGACCCGAGAACCTAACCGGATCTCTGCCAACACAAGGCCGGGTTACCTCTGCAAAAATAGGTAACTACTGACACGCGTATGCCATCCCCCGATCGTCACCGATCTTCCCGAGGATCCCCGATTTCCAACAAACCACAAAGTAATAATAACTGTGCAGCAACCACAGAGGTTAAGTATCTGGGCTCCATACCATGATACCACCTTTATCCAGAAGGAATGACATACACTAAGGGGCGCTACTCCCTAGAACCTTGCTGCATTCGTCCTGTTTCGACCATTTCCGGGGTGTGAGGCTCGACGAAGTCTCGTCCACAAAGCTACGCTTTCTCAAAAAGCCCTGCTTCGGGTCAAACAAAATGATCAACCTATGATCACAAAGATATAAGATCAAACAAATGATCATATCACAAATGATCAAACACTGATCATTTCACAGCAACACTCAGTATGCCACGTTACCAAATTGGGATATATCGCTGATAAATTTCAACTACATAACCTCTGAGCTCGTACGTCTCAGAGAAGGGTGTTAAGATAAGAGAATAAATTCTCCGCCACCAACAGATATGTATTTGAAAGAAATCAGCTTTATATCTCAAATTGTAACGTCAGACACACAATCCATACAAGTCTGTTCTGGGATCGAACAGAACCAAAGGCACTTCTCACGAAGCCCTTGCATATCCGGATAATTTTCAATCACGTCAGGACTTCCCGTCACTAAGGGTGATAAAACCTCTAAATCGAAGATCAGTCGATGTAGAGTAACTCGACGGTAATCCTTCCGTTTTCAAAAATATCCGGTCTTCAACGCCGGTCTTCAAATGCGATTCATAACGACGTATCACATATTCGGAATGGGTTATACGACCCCATGGTCCTTTCCCGGCTAACCCGAATAGTGAGCGATTATTCAAAAATAAGTGTGGCATTCAAATTCATCCAATTCACAACAAATACCTATCTAAAGGTAATTATTGATAGTCGGTTATTTAACTATCAATAAAGATGCGCAACATCATCAGATTCCAAATAATTTTCCAAATTATTTAATCTTCCAAAATATCTTTATTAGATATAAAATTTCCACACTTAATCATTTGAAAACCATTTCAAATCAATTTCCACATTTCAATTTATCTTTGAAGATAAAATCTCAAAAACAGTTCATTTCATATTGGAAAAGCATTTCCATACCTATTTAATAATAAGTAATTCACAAATCTATTTATTTTCAACACTTAGAAAATATTCGATATACTTAAATCAAATTAAGTATATATTTCATTCTTTAAGGAAATCATTTACTATAACAACATTTATTTGAGTCAAAACGAATGTTACGTAAAACATCGTTACGACGACTCAAAATCACTAGTATAGGGATTCGGATTTAGATAGATATATAAATCCCAATACTACATTAAAAACATTTCCTTTCGGAAATCATTTACTATAACAACAGTGTTATAGTCCACCATTTCCTTATATTTCTCGAAAACGTCTATTTCAACAATAAATGTTGAAATCTATGATTTCGATAGTTCACACGTTTTAAAACATCTTTTAAAACAATTAACTTCATTTATAATATCGCTTTTCCAAAACCATATTCATTTTACTTAAAGATATATTCACTGTCCAAATCGTGAATATACTTCACTAACCACATTTCAATCTTTTCTACACATTTATTTCAAAAATTATCCACTGTCCAAAATCGTGGATAAAATCCCCTTAATAATCTCTATATTTAAATTCATCAAATTTGATTGATTTCGAATTTATAAAACAACGTTTATAAATTCACCTTTATATTTTCTAACAACTTTGATTTATAAAATTCTCCTTTTATTAACTTCTAAAATTACTTATCAAAATAAGTGATTTTGGATTTATAAAACAATGTTTATAAATCACTTTTATACTTCATAACAATTTCAACTTATGAAATCATTTCATTTAGAATTTTTATTTATATCCCATCTCAGTGCAAAAATCTAATTTATAAGTAAATTACTTATAAAGCGTTTATTCTACAACATCTATTCACTTTATAACTTCATGTTAAAATTTATTTATTTCATTCACTTATGAAATCCTTTTATACTTCTTTTTAACACTTATAAAAATTCGTTTTATAAGTCCAATATTTTGATTTATAAAATATCAATTTGATAAATCTTTTTATACAAATCGTTTATAGTTATTTAAAAATCTCGACTTAAACCCTTTTATAAATAAATCAACTATTTATTTCAAAAACGACCCTTGGGTTTTATTTCACTAAACATTATAACTTTTATAACTTTAAAATTTTAACGTTTATGAATCAATTCAAAAATTCCATAAAACGTTCACTTTCAAAAATCACTTTAAAGTAAAAGTTGTTATTTTTAAATTCCAAAACTGAATCCGATGATGCAACAGCACCAATCAGTCCATCACAACAGTCAATATCATATATCAATATGATAACAGAATATATATCAATATCTGTAAATAAGTAAATACAGTTGAGGAATCCAGTTGGATCCCTCCAACCTGTTTCCCTGCATCCAAAGACGTTAGCACAATACCAATTCCGCTCCAGTACGGAATTATCGCGGTATATAGGTTTTTATAAATCCGCTTACTAACAGCGCAATAGGGTCTCATCCGCTATACGAGGCGGGAAATCATCAATCCAATATATACATATGCCAATATGTATATATTGCTATATATAGATATATATCCTACTATATCTAATATCACATTCAAACAAATCAAATCAATAACTGCAATTCAATCATAAATCTGAGTGAGAAGATCTCACCTTAGCTTTTTAATTTGCAATCCATTTCCATTTCAGTTTTGTTTTTCTCGATTTTAACCTGGTATAAACAATTATACAGTTTTATTAATATTCGAAATAATCGAATAATAAATTTTCCGTTTGGTAAAATTTTACTTTATCTTATTAATTTAATTCCAAACAATTTCCTTTAAATTATTTTTAGTAACCAAATAAATTAAATTAGTTAACTATTTAAACTTAATCAATAAATTTTAAGATCAAGCGAATTTAAAATATGTATATTAATTTTCATCATTTTTTTTTTCAAACTGCTTACAATTATTTTGAAATCATAAAAATTACCTTACTGTAATATTTTCTGTAATATACTAATATATAAGATTAATCAAATCAATTTCAGAACTTAAACAATATTACTTACAGTATCAAGTTTCCAATTTCTATTCATTTTTTTTTCTTTATAAACAATACAGAACTTTCTGTTCCAAAATCTTATTCCCCTAAAATATATATATGTATATTTATCATTTACTAAAATTTTTACAGTGAATTCTTCTACTGTAATCTCTTTTTTTTTATATTCATTATTCATATTCATAAAAATAAGACAACACTATTACCTTCTGCCTCCACGAATTGACAGAGCCATCCACGCACTCGAGCATCATGGCCATCCACGCAAAGCCCTTGCACTGTCGCGCCTTGCTCGAATTCCATACCGCCGCCATCTGCCTCGCTCGCGACCACACTCGCGTCGCCCTTGTCTCGCCGTTTGACTAAGCCCACATCGCTGCTCGACATTGCCCTCGAATCCAATGAAATCGTCACCTCGCGACGAATGGCCTCGCGAATCCCATTGCCAGAGTCGCCATAACCCTAGCTGCTGCCGCGAGCTACTCGTCACCATCACGCGCGACATCGCCGCCCACGCGAACGAACACCAGCTCGTCTTCGCCATGCTGTTCAAATTCGCGACCGCCAGTTAGTTTTCGAGCACGCGAAACCCTACACGAGCCACCGCCATCGCGACCATCGCGAACGCTTCCACCCCCCAGTGCTGATTCCAGTTGCCGTGCGTGCGCGAGCACTACCAGCTCGAGCTCGAGCTCCCTGGATTCGCGACTAAATTTTGAAGAGGAACGAGATTAAGCCGGGTTTCGATCGAATTCAAAAATGAGGAGGCGGCCATTGTTTGTTTTGATTTGGGAACGAAAATTGTTTCGTTTGTTTGAGGAGGGAGGGGTTGCTTTAAAATTTGAAGGAGTATGGTTTTCACGATCTGGTATCGTGATTTTAGGCAGATTTTAGGGCGTGTTTTAAGGCGTGAGGTACGGGAAGAAGACGTGCTGCTGTTTGACTTGGTCAAAAATTTAAATTTAAAATCGATTTCAATTTAAATTGTCAACGCGTTAATGTGTCGTGTGCTCACGTATCAATACCGAAAAATACGAAATTTGGAATCCGATAATAATTCAATATTACGGACCCAATGGAACTGGTTTCGTCGAATTCCGAGACTGCGCCTCGGACGGCTATTTTTAAATTCGATTTAAACGATATAAATTCAAAACTGAACGAAACCGTTTAAATTTCAATTCTGAAGCTGCTGTTATCTTCAGTGTTATCAATATAATTTTTACAAGCGTTCGAAATATTTTTCTTTAGCTTTAAATTGAAGATACAAATTTTTATTCAACTTCAATCGATTAAATTTTATAATTTAATCGCCGATTTCAGAATTATATCGGAAATTCAAATTAAATCGTCGTTCAAATATTTAAAATTAATTAAATATTCCCAATTTAATTTATTCGAAATTCAGGGTCGTTACAATAAGGCAGATGTGTATCAGGTGTCCAAGTGCACATGAACCAAGTTCAGGTGCTCAAGGCCATGAATTTCAACAGCTCAGAAAAGGCTACAAGTTCAGGCAGCTTCAAGAAATACAACATGATAAACTCAAGTGTCAAGTGCAACTCAGGCAAGTGAAATCAAAAGTGCACAACATGGGGCAGTACAACTAAATGAAACAGGTCAAGCATATATAGGTATGCAGTGACAAAGTGGATCAAACGTGCACAACATGGGGCAGTACAACTAAATGAAGTAGTGTAAGCATATGAAATGGCAACTCAGTGATATATGCAACCCAAACATGTGCAGACTCAACTGGAACAACACAACAGCAATGAAGAGCATTGATACAAGGACCAGTTTCGACCAACAATATGCAAGTGAAACGAGAACCAGAACCAACTAGAACGGATGAAAGCAAGCTTAAAGCAAGTGCAGTGATAAAATGTTAATGATTCATGTATGAAAGTGTAATACTAAACCATTCAAGCCAACTCAACTGCAACAACAACAGACTCAACCCAGAGCAGGCTCGAATCAGTTCAAAATGCAAGTTCAAGTACTCACAACCCACAAGTTCAACAATATATATGCATACACACATACGAATGCATATATGCATATATGTACAGAACAAAAGGAAGTTATCAACCTAGTCAAGACCAATGTCACCGAGAAAAGCCCGAAGTCAGAACACGTACTAACAATGTGTGGCCTAGGCAAGTAAGAATTTAACAAGTGTAGTGCCAAAGTCAAACCAGAAAATCAAACTGGGGTGAGCAAGGCGATTAAAAGCCGAGGGACCCAAATTCATAACTAAGGCAAAACTTCATACAAGAACAAAGCTGCGGACTTCACATGAATACCATGCAACAAGGCTGTCTCGAAATGAATGAAAACCAATGCAAGAACTAGACTACCAGAACAGTGAGACAGTGGCACCATCTCACATCAAGTTTGAACGAAATAAGAACAAGCAGCAGTCTTTATCAAATTAAATACTTCAACATCAATCGAATTAGAGGATGGGAGTTTCAAACTCTAATTACAACTTGAGTACGAATTAGATGTGAGTAGGACTCACCTTGTCGCCGAATATAGAAGAAGCCGAGCACTAAGGGAACGAAGCCCCAAATCAGAAAGACCCTAAAATTTGGTAAGCCTCCACGAACAAGCAAGACGATAGTATCTCAAGGGTATCGAGAAGCACAAGGCTCCAGACAGCAAGCACAAAAGAAATCGAAAGCCCTAATTCAGATTGCAAGAGGAAATCGTCGCCATTTCTAATCTCCAGAGATAGATAAAGAAACGGGTTAACGAATGGAGGAAGGGGGATTTGGGTTGTCTTTGATGAATACCGCACCAAGAAAGAATGGATCAAGATGATTTGTAAAGCCCACAACCTTTTTTTTTAAATTCAATTTTATAATTGAATCTCAATCCAATTTGAAAAGAATTCAAACCGGATAAGAAGAGAATTTCAATTCGATCAAAATGCCGATAGCTATTAGCAACCAGATTAGATTGTCAAGGGGCGATAATTAAATGGGTACGAAATGTCGGGTTGTTATAGATTTTCAAAACTACTTCAGAATGATTTTCAAAACTGCTTTTCAAAATGTTTTAGCCTTAAAAATTATCTTTTCAAATGATTTTCAAAAAGATGTTTTAGCCTTAAAATATTCTTTGTTTTTGTTTTTAATAAACTCTTGTTTTAAACTTCGTTTGTTTTAAACTATCTTTTAATTATAATATATTTATACCTAGATTTAAATATAAAATTATAGTAAAATTATATATATATTATTCTCTATATTTATATATGTATTTTATCTATAGTCAAGTATATTTATAAAGTTTAAGTAGTTTTTAATATAAGATAAAGGTTTTTTTCAAAGAAAATCAAATCTTCAAAAAATGCTTTGGGATGTCGACATGCCCTAGTACCCCATGTCGACATAGTGACAGTTAGATTCAAAATTTTGAATTTCAAAAGAAGTGTCTATTCGTCATAACCTTTCACGAATGGACATGGCTGTTGTTCTTCTATAAATAGGGGTTAGTTTCAACGAATTTTATATCAGATTTTCTGGTTTTTCACTTCTCTTTTTCTTCCACATTTTCTTATTCAAAATCCTATCATCACTCTGCCGAAATCAACATTGAATCTAACTAGATCATCTCTGGTTTGATTCTCTATCACTATCTCAACAAGATCCCAGTGCTATTCAGAGTTGTAATCTATCTAGCGAGAAAAGGTGTGATTGTAGCCTTGGAAATCAATCAAGCGAGAAAAGGTGTGATTGTAGCCTTGAAAATCAATTGGGTGAACTTGTTGCCCCGGAAATCAAGTATCTCTACCCAGAGGATTGTGATTCTGGAGGGTGTACCTCGTAGCCTTGAAACCGAGGGTTGTAATTGTTGAATTGCTTTTGAAAGGAAATCCGTACTTAGTTGTGCGGGACTGGATGTAGGGTAACTCTGAACCAGTATAAAATCCGATGTGTTCTTTCCTTTACTGCATTTACTTTATTTCTGCATCTGTGTTTGATTCTGTGATTATATCTGTGTCTGAATATTGCATACATTTGTGTACAAATCAACAATAACTCAAAAAGATTTAGTAATTTCTATAAACACTATTCACCCCCCCCCTCTAGTGTTCATTCTAGCCTTAAGATCCGTATTCTGCATTCCTCACATTTGGTATTAGAGCAAGGTTTTCAAAAGTTTCATAATCTGAATTTTGAAAAGTTTTCTAAATGGCTACCAACACTGGTACTGTTTCTAACACTAGTTCATTTGTAGAAGGTCAGTCTACTGTCAAACCACCACTTTTTATTGGCAATAACTATGCATATTGGGCATGTAGGATGAAAATATATTTACAATCTGTAGGATTAGACACTTGGAATATCACACAGAATGAATATTCTGAACCCACAACTGACTTTGCACAGTGGACCACTGAGCAAAGACTGTTGCACAAAATAATTCTAAAGCAATGAATATTTTGTTTTGTTCACTTGATAGGAATGAATTTAATAGAGTGTCAGTTTGTAAGTCTGCATATGAAATCTGGAAAACTTTGCAAGTTACTCATGAAGGAACAAGCAAAGTTAAACAGACCAAAATTTCCATGCTCACAAATCAGTTTCAGTTATTTAAAATGAATACTAATGAGTCTATTTCAGATATGTATAGTCGATTTCAGGATATTGTGCATTCTTTAATATCCTTAGGAAAGGAATTTTCGGAAGAAGATCAAGTCAGAAAATTTTTAAATTCTCTCACTCCTGAATGGGATCAAAAGGCACTTGCAATTGAAGAGGCAAATGACATCAGTACCTTAAAGATAGAAGAATTGATTGGAAATCTAATGTCGTTTGAAGTCCAAATGATCGGGAGAAGAGAAAGCAAAGCATCTGAAAAGAAATCAATGGCATTCAATGCATTAACCGACGGATCAGACTCAAACAGTGATAATGACGAAGAGATAACATTTATGACCAGGAATTTTCGAAAATTCCTGAAATACAGAAAGATGAATAATCTCAAGAGAAACAACTATAAGAATTCTGGAAATCAGAATGCAGTGCCAAACAATGTCAAATGTTTCAACTGTGATGAACTAGGCCATATCAAAAGAGACTGTCCGTATCCAGAAAGGCAGAATCCTCCTATAAACAATGAATCAGTAAAGAAACGGAAGCGTGCATTTATTGCTACTCTAGATGACTCAGACTCGTCCTCAAGCGATGATGATCAGAAGACAGATAATTCAAATTTGTGTTTCACGACAGTTCATGACTTCAACGAATTCAAGGAAACAGACTCAGAAAAAGGTACACATTTACAATACAATTGATTGAAATTGCATGCTTAGAATTAGATGATTGATTGCTTGATTGATTGATTTTGAATTGGTGTGTTGATTGAATTTTAAATTTATTTTTTATTATTTTATTATTATTATTATTTTATTTTTATTATTTTTTAATAATATAATAATATTTTCTGGAATATACTATAATTCTAATAATATTCCAGATATATATATATATACATTAAAATAATAAGTATATATATATATATATATTAGAATACTTAGGAAAAATAATTCATAGAAATTCACATGCAAATGTCGACATGGTCCCTACCATGATGTCAACATGGGTACAAATTTTGAAATTCAAAATTTGAATTCAAATGCTTGAATTTCCCTCCACCTTTTCACTTCATTCAAAACTTTGAAAAGGCATCTTTTGACCAGAGAACATGTCTTTCAAAAATCTATTTATTCACTATCTTTTATCACAACTTTTCAATTTCATTTTCAAATTCAAACTCTCTCTTCAAAACTCCAAGCTCTCTACTTTCTACTTTAATGGCTTCTTCAAGCAACCCCTCCACCATGAGACTTTCTAGAAACTTGAAAGAGCAACTCCTCAATAATCCGGAGGCAATAAAAGCATACATCAATTATGCTAACTATGGAAAAGTTCATCCCGGAAAGTTTGCTATTTTTCAAGATTTTGCTTCTTATGAAATTGATACTCTTTTTGCAAACAATCAAATTCTTAGTCTTGTTGATTCTTCTCAAAATGATTTTGTTTGTTACCCAAATCTTGTTAAAATTTTCTATGCAAATCTCAATCGAGAATTTTATGAAGGAAATAATAATGAAATTTGGAGTAGTGTCAAAGGCACTAAAATTGTTTTGAATTATGATCTTTTGGGTACCATTCTCAATTGAAAAAGCACGGGAATGGATCTTTCTAGTTTTCAAATCGATGAACATGATCGTGAGACATTTCATCATATTTTTGAAGGAGATGAAAACTTTGAATTTAAAAACTGAAACTTTCGTCCTAAAGCAAGAATTGTCAATCTTCTTTTACAACATACTTTGACCCCAAGATCGAGAAATTTTAACAATCCTACTTCAAAAGTGTGCAAAGCACTTTTTGCTATTTTCGGAAATTATGATATCAATTGGGCGCAAGTTATTTTGGATGAACTTCGTCCTAAAAATTTTGAAATGGGAGAAAACACTTTATATCATGGAATTTACCTTACTCGGATTTTCAACTATTTTGGAGTAAATTTCAAAGGAGAAGAATTTATTTCAAGAAAAGTTTTTAATATCTCAAACATTTCTCTCATGAAAATCCCATATGTTTATCAACCTTATGAGACTCTTGCCGAAAAGGAAGAGCGTTTGGCTAATGAAGAAATGGAAGAGGAAGAAGAAGAAGAAGGGGATGAAATGGAAATAGAAGAAGAAGAAGGTGAAACATCCCTAGAAAGTATTGAATATCCCTCCAATCCTACCAACAAAACCCTTCTCAAAAACCAAAAGATTATTGTTGAGAATCAACGGATTCTTAAAAGATCCGTTAGTAAGCAGTTGGACAAAATATCATCCAAGATGAACAAGTTTTTCTCCAAAGTCAGCAAGAAACTTGGATTATCTTCATCTTCATCATCCTCTAACTAGTTCTATATTTTCATATCATGTCGAATTAGTTTAAGTTTGTTTTAATTTGAGTGTTTATGATTAATCATTGTATCACTCTTCTATGCAATGAAATTGAATTTCCTTTCTGTTATCTAGCTTATCTTATCTCTTGAATAAATGTTAGTATATTATATAAATATATATATATATACACAATTATTCACAAAATCAAAATTACCATCAAATTTCACTGCCTTATGTCGACATACCCTCTATGACCATGTCGACATGTACTGGTCAGAAATGACACTTCATTTTGAATTTGAAATTTGAATAACTACCATATGTCTATTCATTTCTAACGAATTTCTACACCTATATATACCCATTTCTTCCAGAATTCATTACTGAATATTATTTCTTATCTATTCTATCTCTCATTCTTCTCACAATTTCAAAAATAGCTAATCCAATTCATAACTTATCCGAGAATCTTGAAGAAACTCTTAATTCATTCAAGAATATTCTCTCATTCATTCTTCGTAACCAGTGACACTTAGAATTGAGTCAAATGCATATGATCAAGGAGCAAGAAAGGCATTTCAATGGATGATTTCTTCCCTGCACAAGGATGATAACGAAGCACATCCTCCTGTCTCTCTCACAAATGACAATGAAAATTAGGATGCCATCAAAGCAGACCCTATTTTCAGAGAAGAAGGATGGGTGGAAGTTCCTCGTAACGTTTAATTTGATTGCTTTATTTAATTTGATTACTTTGTTTGAATTGATTGCTTTGATTGAAATTGTTTGTTTTGATTGATTTGATTGACACTTGGTGTAGATTGATGAATGTATAAATATACATTGATATATTTATAATCGTTGATTGAATATCATGTCTATAAGTATAGTTATTTCTTAATTTACTCTATTATATAGTTTATTAATGCAGGTACTTGAGTACAAGAATGAGGGGGAGTTATATAGTTTAGAGTTTGTTTGTTTTTGTTGATGACAAAGCGGGAGAAATATAAAATAGGGTAGTTAGGCATAGATTAAGGGGGAGTTATTAGATTTAGGGGGACATATTAGGATAGAAGTAATATTTTATAAACAAAGGTTGTCATCATCAAAAAGGGGGAGATTGTTAGTCCATGAGTTGATGGTTTTGATGACAACAACCTTAGAATAAGATTATAAAATATAAATACTAACATTATAGTTTAGATATATATGTATATGTAGGATTTAACCATGCAGGTACCAAGAATGAAGACTGTACAGTATAGAGATTCAAGATATCAAGATTGAAGACTCATGAGTATCAAGTATATCAAGATTATCAAGAGTTCAAGATTTCAAGATAAGTATTGAGTCTAGAATTATGTTAAAACTTCACAATAGCACTGAAATCTTCACTCCATTTTTCTTTTGGGATGGAATCCATTTCTACCTTTTTAGTGGCTTACAAACCCACGACAAGTAGCTTACAAACCTACGACAAGTGGCTTACAAACCCACGAACATCCTGGTTTTGTACAAGTTCTCGAGTCCTGATGTGATGAGATATTCTGTAGGACGAAGCTTGCAAAACTACTTCAAAATGATTTTCAAAACTACTTCAGAATGATTTTCAAAACTGCTTTTCTAATATGTTTTAGCCTTAAAAATTATCTTTTCAAATGATTTTCAAAAAGATGTTTTAGCCTTAAAATATTCTTTGTTTTTTTTAATGAACTCATGTTTTAAACTTCGTTTGTTTTAAACTATCTTTTAATTATAATATATTTATACTTAGATTTAAATATAAAATTATAGTAAAATTTTATATATATTATTCTCTATATATATCTATGTATTTTATCTATAGTCAAGTATATTTATAAAGTTTAAATAGTTTTTAATATAAGATAAAGGTTATTTTCAAAGAAAAACAAATCTTCAAAAAATGCTTTGGGATGCCGACATGCCCTAGTACCCCATGTCGACATAGTGACAGTTAGATTCAAAAATTTGAATTTCAAAAGAAGTGTCTATTCGTCGTAACCTTTCACGAATGGACATGGCTGTTGTTCTTCTATAAATAGAGGTTAGTTTCAACGAATTTTATATCAGATTTTCTGGTTTTTCACTTCTCTTCTTCTTCCACATTTTCTTATTCAAAATCCTATCATCACTCTGCCAAAATCAACATTGAATCTAACTAGATCATCTCTGGTTTGATTCTCTATCACTATCTCAACAAGATCCCAGTGCTATTCATAGTTATAGGCTTCTTTGTAATCTATCTAGCGAGAAAAGGTGTGATTGTAGCCTTGGAAATCAATCAAGCGAGAAAAGGTGTGATTGTAGCCTTGGAAATCAATTGGGTGAACTTGTTGCCCCGGAAATCAAGTATCTCTACCCAGAGGATTGTGATTCTGGAGGGTGTACCTCGTAGCCTTGAAACCGAGGGTTGTAATTGTTGAATTGCTTTTGAAAGGAAATCCGTACTTAGTTGTGCGGGACTGGATGTAGGGTAACTCCGAACCAGTATAAAATTCGGTGTGTTCTTTCCTTTATTGCATTTACTTTATTTTTGCATCTGTGTTTGATTCTGTGATTATATCTGTGTCTGAATATTGCATACGTTTGTGTACAAATCAACAATAACTCAAAAAGATTTAGTAATTTATTATAAACACTATTCACCCCCCCCCTCTAGTGTTCATTCTAGCCTTAAGATCCATATTCCGCATTCCTCACAATATGTTCTTTGGTTGATGATCAAATGTGTTTGACAAACAAGAAAGAAAAAGAAAGAAAAATGTATGCAAACAGGCAACAATGGAGATGATGGTGTAGACAGTTTGTAGGTTGTTGACAGTTATAGTGGCTTGTGTGGTGATGGTATGAATACAATTTTGTTCACACTTTTTTTGAAGTGTGAACAAAACACTTTCCTCTTATTGGAGGAATTTGGTGGGTCGCATATGGGACCCTCCTGAATTCCTCCAATAGGAGACCGGTGTTTTATTCACACCTTAAAAAAAGTGTGAACAAAATCACTCTCGTGATGGTATGAGATGGTGGTTGCAGAAGTATGATGTTGAGCGGAGTTGTATGATGATGTGGTGGCTGCAGTAATTACTAAGGGCATCAATGAAGTATGGTTGAGGGAATGTGGTATAAGAAGGCAGTGGTGATCACTATTCAGGGTTGTGTGCTAGCTGATGGGCACAAAGTTTGTATGGGTGGGTGATTGTGGAAGTTGGTGGTTTGTCGCAATGTTTGTATATGGTATGGGATAACAGAGATGATGGCAGAATGTCACTGTTGTTTGGAATGGCTGGAGGATGGTGGACAGTGGCAGAGAAGTAGAGCAGTCGAGGCAGTTATAAGGAAGGGGTATGTGTGGTGGTTTTGCAGATGATGTTAGTAGTCGTTCTGACTGTTATGATGGAGTAGAAGTGGTGAGTGATGAATGGAAGGCAGGCAAGCAGGGTTGGTCAACATGTTGTTCATTACCAAACAATGCAATAGAAACAAATAGTTCATTACCAAAGCAAAGACACACAAACACAAATAACACAAACCTACCAATCCAAGGCCATAAACAAGATCTATCTTCCCGATTCCAAGTCATGTGGAGAGGAGGGACGAGAGAACAAAGATATTTTATTCTAAACTTATCAAGAAAGCCCATTTCTCAAAATTCTTTTGTCGCTTAATTAATTTTCTTTTTTTAAAAGAATCCCTTGATTCTTGAGGATGGTGGTGTTGGCAGAGATGGTGTAGGAAGGTTCGACAAAAGAAAACTCTGTATCACTATTGTAACTCCAATCCACTTCCTTGGCAATCTCTTGTTGGGTAGTTTGTTGTATGATAGGTTGAGCTTGTGATGAGGATTGGGCTATGTTCTCTTAAACCAAGCGGGATAAATAAACGTTGTATGGTACAAGATGCTCCATTTTCGAAGGTAACTTCATAAAAGAAATGGATTTTTGGTCCATTACCTTTGGTGAAATGAAATCTAGTATACTCTGAACATCAGTCCCATAGTGAATGAAGTTTTTAGTCAAATAAGACGCAAATAACATTGTGTATCCAGAGCGTGCATGGAAACTCTTGATTTCTTGTGAATGATCTTAGCCTAATTCAATTTCTTATTGTAGTAGATAACATACAAGATCTTGTAAATATTGTCGTACATCTTCTGGTAGCTACCAGTTCATGGAAAAATAGTGTGGATAATCATTTTATTGAGAATTCCTGCTTGGGTACGAAGATTAATGGATATATTTACTGTTTGTTCTATACAGAATAAACAACTATTACAATTATAGGAAAAATCATTGTAGTGGGTATCTTCTTAATCGTGTCTGGTATTAGGAAAACCTAAAATTATCCTAAAATCTTGGATAGACAACACAATATCTATTCCTAGAACCTTGCTCCATAATATTCCTTAATCATTTTCAGGTTTGTAAAAGTTTCCACCCAAGTTTGCATAGAACGTTCTTACTAAGAAATGGTAAATTTATACCTTATTTTAGTTAGCATCATAAGAGAAAGGAATTCATGCTCCAATGCTTTTGCTTCAAGTACAAAGGCTTGAAAATCCGGCAAATGTAGAACATTTCTTGGAATACCCATTTTTCGTTGGGTTTGTTGAAATGTTTGAGAGCAATTTTGCTATTATTCAACCAAATTTGAAGTTGCCAATCAGAAGCAAATTTGGGATGTGAAGTTGTTGATGATGAAGGACCTTTCCTCTTTATGATTATGGCCTCTTCTTAGTAACCAGAATTTTTGTTTTGGTGCCGTGGATTCGGATATGAAGCTTCTAAAACTAGGGTAAAAACAAAAAACTACCAATTTAGTCGACTGCCCATACTATTCAGTCGTCTGAAATCATTTAGAGCGTTTTCCTGAAAGAAAGACGCAAATTTTAGCATACTATAAAAAATGAGTTAGCCAACTAAATCATGCTAGCTCAGTCGACTGGATTTTTGTTCAACCAACTTAACTGGGTAAATTTGAAGACAAAGAGTAGGCTTATATATAGTCGACTATTTTATTATACTTTTATTAGTTGTTTTTGTTTTTGGACTATGTTCGGTCGACCGTAGAAGCATCTCAATCGACTGAACAGGGGTTTTTTCATTTCAGAGATGAAATATTTGTTTAGTCATCTATTTTATAAACTTTTAGCCAACTGTGTATATTTTATATATTTTGCATATAGTTTTAGTTGACTGGGCTTTTTATTTAGTCGACTGGATGAAAGAGAAAATAGGTGTTGTGTGTTTTTATTTGCATCTTTGAGAATTCAGTAACTTACACACACACACACACTCTCTGGACTTTTTCATTTTCTTATATATGGATGTTTAAAAACTTATTCATAAAATATATAAACTTTTATTATAAAAATATAAAACTTATATGTTTCACAATGCTATTCATAAAAACTCAAATCAATCTTAGTTCATCGATGGATTCGATTCCTCCTAGGATGGATTTATTTTCCTATGAATTTCTGTGACGACCGCCCATGGCCCCTGCACCGAATCTAGAGAAAGAGCGCTGTGAAGTGTGCCAGGCGACTATGGACGATTGTCAAGGTAAGATTAAAACAACAGAATCTATCGTATTACTCACAGCGCATGGACAAAATACAATAGAACATATGTATAGTGAAGCTTTACAGAACAAAATGACATCTTATAAAACTCCATAATAGTTGAATACAAGCATTCATATAGTCAATACATCCAGCCTCACTACATATCTCTCAGAGAATACAAAACAGCGGAATATCCAGTACATATAAGAAGATAATATGCAACCCTCCAGCTCGTCTTCGATATCAGCATCGTGAAAAGAGAACAGCACCTGTCACCTGCTACCTAGTCTGCCCGTCCCAAAATGGACGAACAGCCCAAGGCAATAAGAATTAAAACATAAAGCCTTGAGTCAGACAACAGTCTTAGTGAGCAGTAAATTAACTAACAACATACCAAAAGAGCATAAAGGAAAAGGAATAGGAATACAACCCTCCCACTCCAACCTCATTCTACAGTGATAGCCCCCAGACACACACTAAGAAGAAGCAAACATAGCAGAGCATACAATTTAAAGTAAAGCTACTATCACTCGAGTCAAGGGCGATGTTTTCCAAGTACCAAGGCCTAAATCAGATAAGCACCCAGAAAATACCGCTCTTGAGTCCGAATGACGATACAACCAAACATCCATGACTCTGGCTATCACTGTTATCATTGCTTCGATATCACCGTTAATTGAATGACCGGCACATTCTTTCAGCCGTCCGTCAAGGGCTAATGGAAACCCCGGTTCTAGACATAACTCCCGCACGTCGTCGCAGCCCGTGCCTAGGACTATCGAATCTGCCCAGAGTACTCGACCATCAACAGTTGGCCGTTGGGACTATCGAATCTGCCCAAACGTACTCTTGCTTAGAGCATGCTAGAACCTTCAACAACGATGCTATCCAAGCCTCCTAGTCATCCTCCTCGACGACTATTCTCATATCCATTCATTATCTTCAACTCGAATCATATCACCGAGTTATCAACATGCTTGGAATTATCCCGTCTGGATTAGACCAAGTCTTCATCACATGATTGCCTCGCTTCATTACATCCTCGCAAAGCCTCATCTCATCATCACATCATCAAATCTATGCATAAGAGCTTCATCATTCCGCTACATATGCCACGAGCAGCTTTCCCAATTCAAGAGCCTTTCCCTTAGCTTTTGAATCGTCTTCGGTCTAAATCTAATCATCAATCATCTAGTTCATAACAATCAATCAAATCAAACATCAATCCAAACAATCAAGCATTCAAAAATGATCTAAGTAGACAATTATAACAATAATGGCATTTTCGTAATTAAAGAGTTGAAAGTCCAATAAGCATGAAAACATGGATTATATCTCTACAAACTTGATGAATGAACTTGCATAGGTTAACATATGATAAAATGGATGCAACATCATCATGAACAATGGATCTATATGGATCTACACATAGGATGAAGAAAATGCATGGAAATCTCTACTTTAACACCAAATCGAGCCAACAATCCGATATACTCCTTTGGATCTGTGTGAGAGATAATCACCACTCACCAAATCACCTAAACAAACCCAAATCAACACGCTTCAGATCTGGACAGCAAACGATGAAGCTTGATCTATCACAAATCCGCTTCAAATAAAGAAATCTCTCTTGAAAAGATGAAGATCTTCAATCTAAGCTCTTGAATTTTCAATCTTGATCTTCGATTAGGATGGATGGAAGCACTAGATTAGAGTGGAGAAAAGAAGTGAAGAAGTGTAGAAGTCGAGCTCTCAAAATGGCAGCACTTCGTCGCTTCAAAATCCGGATCCCAAAAATGAAGAGAAGCTCTCCTATTTATAGCAGAAATCCATGACTCGACTGCCTCCATGAGTCGTCTACGACTCATCAGATCACCAAGACTTACGACTCAACAGTCTACGACTCAACTTCTGGCTTCAACGACTTAACACACTTCTGCCTATAACTCACGACAAAACAGCTATCTCCTAAGTCGTCTCCGACTTATAGCCTCTTCCGACTCAACCACCCCCTACGACTTAACCAAGCTACGACTCATCCACTTGCACGAGTTATCACTCATGCGCGACTCATCAGCTTACGACTCACCAGAAGGTACGACTCATCAGAAGGTACAACCTACAACTTACTAACTTGACTGGGTTACGACTTAGCAAGTCAACACCTCCTACGACTCAACTACTAAGTCGTCTACGACTTATCAAATTCCACCAGCCTGTGGCTTATAACCTAGTAGACAACTATTGAGTCGGTCACGACTTAACAAACAACTGGAGTTACGACTCAACTGAGCTTACGACTTAGTAAGTATACGACTCATCAGGGTACGACTCATCTCCTTAACTTGGAACGACTCATCAGAGTACGACTCATCACCTTAACTCGGCCACGACTCAACACAGCAGCCTACCTATGACTTAACTCCAAGTCCTGGGTCACTCCTATCTCCTAAGTCGTATACGACTCACGACTCATGCTAAGTCGTGAACGACTTAGGACTTAGGCAAAATTTGCCTAAAATCTGAAATGGCTCAAAATGCTAAAACTCCAGATTTGACGAACTTTTCGATCCGTGAAAATACGGGTCGTTACATTCTCTCCCCCTTAGGAATTTCGCCCCCGAAATTCCAAGCAAACAAAGCAATCAAAGACTATTCTGTACGCCTACCATCCATAGCAATCAACAAACCATGCATCCAATTCTAGCTTAGCGTACAGAATTCTAAGACTTAGAACAAGTTACAATATCGCGAGATGAGATGACACCATAGGGCCATACCTTGAAGAGTTCAGGATGAGCTGCCTTCATCCTCTCTTCCACCTCCCACGTACAGTCGTTATCATCGTCACTCCATTGTATCTTGAGCAACTTAACTATCTTCCTCCTAAGCTGTTTCGTGTCGGTTCCAACAACACGAAGCGGCTTACGAGGTCTTCTATCGACTGGATCAACTTCTAAGTCTTCACAGCTATCAGCAGAAACCACCGTACTCGAGTCGTGCACATACTTCCGTAGATATGATACATGAAAAACATTGTGCACACCCGACATCTTCTCCGGTAACTCCAATCTATAAGCGAGCTTTCCAATTCGCTCGATAATCGGGAATGGTCCAACAAATCTCGGAGTCAACTTTCCTTTCTTTCCAAATCGAATAACATTCTTCAGTGGAGAAATCTTCACAAAAACCATATCTCCTACATCGAATTCCAAATCCTTTCGACGCTTATCGGCATAACTCTTCTGACGATCTTGGGCTGCTTTCATTCGTTGCCGAATGATCTCTATACAATCTGAAGTCTGCCGAATCATCTCTGGCCCAAGCATCAGCTTTTCCCCAGTTTCCAACCAACATGTTGGAGAGTTACACGGTCTTCCATACAATGCCTCATACGGTGCCATACCAATAGTTGACTGGTAACTATTGTTGTACGCAAACTCCACCAAATGAAGGTGATCTTCCCATGATCCTCCGAAATCCAAAACACAAGCTCTAAGGAGATCTTCCAAAACTCGGTTGACTCTCTCAGTCTGACCATCTGTTTGAGGGTGATAAGCTGTACTCAAACACAACTCGGTTCCCAAAACTTCTTGGAAGCTCTTCCAAAATCCACTAGTGAACAATGGGTCTCGATCGCTCACTATACTCTTTGGAATACCATGGAATCGAACTATCCACTTAACATACAACTCAGCCAACTTTGATGCCGTTCTAGTCGATCGAACAGGAATGAATCGTGCACTCTTAGTCAGACGATCCACAATGACCCAAATCCCTTCATTTCCCGTTCTGGTTCTAGGCAATCCATCAATAAAATCCATCGACACTTGTTCCCACTTCCATGTAGGAACTTCTAATGGCTGAAGCAATCCACTTGGCTTCTTCTGTTCGGCTTTTACCAACTGGCAGTTCATACATTTGGAAATAAAATCTCCAACATCCTTCTTCATACCTTCCCAGTAGTAGGTTCTCTTCATGTCCCGATACATCTTATTTCCACCTGGATGAATTGTCAACTTCGAGTGATGACTTTCCTTCAGAACCTCACTCCTCAATTCATCTATATCGGGAACAACTAGTCGTCCTTGCTTCCGAAGCCAACCTTCTCGATCGACCTCGAATCCTTTATCCTTTTCTGGATCCAATCCAGATTCCAATTCACGGATAATCTTGACAAGCTTATCATCTCGCTTTTGGCTCTCGCCAATCCTTTCCACAAGAGAAGGTCTTATCGATAAGTTTGCCAACATCTCAGGTTCCAATTCACATCTAGGCCTGAAGTCAAATCCAGCTAAATACTCGAGACTCTTCCATTCTGAAAACATGGCTCCCAATCCTGCATGTCTTCGACTTAACGCATCTGCCACTGCGTTACCTTTTCCCGGAGTATAAGCTATACCAAAATCATATGATGCTAAAAACTCTAGCCAACGTTGCTGCCGAAGATTCAAATCCTTCTGGGAGAAAAGATACTTCAACGACTTGTGATCCGTAAACAACTCGAATCGAACTCCCAACAGGTAATGTCTCCATATCTTCAGAGCAAATACAATCGCCGCTAACTCCAAATCATGAGTTGGGTAATTCCTTTCATGCGGCTTCAGTTGTCGACTGGCATACGCAACAACTTTATCCTTCTGCATCAGCACTGCTCCAAATCCAGTACCACATGCATCGGTGTAAACCACCATCTCATCATTCCCACTTGGAATAGTCAAAACAGGAGCACTCGTCAGTCTCTCTTTCAGGATTCCGAAAGCTTGCTCACACTTAGCATTCCAACTGAACACTTGGTTCTTCTTCGTCAATCCTGTTAACGGTGCAGCTATCTTGGAGAAGTCTTTGATAAACCGTCGATAATATCCTGCTAATCCAAGAAAACTTCTCACATCAGTTGCATTCTTAGGTCTAACCCAATCCTGGATTGCTACCACCTTAGCGGGATCAACCGCTATTCCATTTCCAGAAATCACATGGCCTAAGAACCTCACTTCACTCTTCCAGAAGTGACACTTCGAAAACTTAGCCTTCAGCTGATGTTTCCGTAAGATTTCCAAAACAATACGCAAGTGCGTCTTGTGCTCTTCTTCCGTTCTGGAATAAATCAGAATATCATCCACGAACACAAGTACGAACTTGTTCAACTGATCTCTGAACACTCTATTCATAAGATCCACAAAATATGCTGGCGCGTTAGTCAACCCAAACGGCATTACCAGCCACTCAAAGAAACCGGATGGTGTTCGAAAAGCAGTCTTCGGCACACTATCCTTAGCCACTCTCAACTGGTGAAATCCCGTTGCCAAATCCATCTGAGAAAACACCTTAGCTTCGTGAAGCTGATCAAACAAGTCATCTATTCTCGGCAATGGATACTTGTTCTTCTTAGTCACCTTATTCAGCTCACGATAATCCACACACAATCTCAACGACCCATCTGCCTTGGTTGCAAACACAACTGGTGCACCCCACTCGGACACACTACGCCGAATGAATCCTTTCTGCAAAAGATCATCAACTTGCACCCTCAACTCCTGCTGTTCCCTAGGCGCCATCCGCCTAAGAGGCATCACAACAGGTCTGGCTCCTTCAACTAGATCTATACGAAACTCGATCTCTCTATGCGGCGGCAACCCTTTGACTTCGTCAAAGACATCCTCGAATCCATTAGCGATCGGCACTGATGACAGTCCATCCCGTGGAACAACTAGCGAATACATGAAGCTCATGAAGACGCCTTCTTCATGCTTACATCGTATCACAATCTTTCGCCCCTCCACATTCTCGACTGTCACTTCCAACCTTTCGCAATCAACCTTAGCCGCATACTTCCTAAGCCAGTCCATACCCAAAATAATTCCGAACCCCGCAAAGTTCAGAACAAAGCAATCACAAACAAAAGAGCAACCATGACTCGACACAACTAGACCACGGCATAACATACACAAACAAGACGAACCCCCAACTGGATTAGTCACAACCAATGGCCTGTCAACAATATCCGGCTTCAAACCTAACCGGCCTACTAGTTCATTACAAACAAACGAATGCGACGCTCCAGTATCAAACAGAACTCTAACTGGAACACCACATAGGAAAAGAGTACCTTGAACAACCACACTCTTTCCCTTCTCTTCAGCAGTAGGAGCTTTCGAAGACGACGGAACAGCTCCTAAAGCATAGGCTTGCACAATCTGCCTGTCCTTCCTTGGTTCTGGACAATTCTTCCTGAAATGCCCCGGCTTGTCACAGTTGTGACACTTCATCGGTGCCTTCGGATTCTTACAATCCTTAGAGAAATGGCCCTTCTGCTGACAATTGTAGCAAGTTACCTCGCCTTTCGGCTTCTTCTGGCCATCCTTACCCTTCTGCTGCTGCTGCTTCCTCTTCTGGTTTCCACCCTGTTGTGGTTTAGATTCTCCCTTGGTAACAGCAACAACAGGTCCTTCCTTAGGAAACAGACTCTCATGCCTAAGAGCTTTCTCCACAAGCTTCTCAAATGAATCGTCCAAATGATCCACCAACTGCCTCCCAAGATAACTATCCAAGCCGGTCACGAACTTCTCATTCTTCTGATAAGCAGATTCAATATATGACCGAGCATACTTGGACAAAGCTTCAAACTCAGAAACATACTCAAGAACAGATCTCCCACCCTGCTTGAGCTCCACAAACTTCTTGAACAGAACAAACTTCTGAGCTGTAGAAATGAACTTAGCTTCAAATCTGACTTGGAATTGCTCCCAAGTAATCTCTTCTTCCGGAGTAGTGATGGTAATAGAGTTCCACCAATCAGAGGCTCTCCCTTGAAGCTGCCTTGATGCCAACTTCCTCTTAGTTGCATCATCAATTCCCAAATCACCAAAGATCCTTCTACAAGTATCTATCCACCTCTGGACCTCAATGGTAGATTCTGTTCCCAAGAAAACCTTCCCTCCAAGAGCAGTATAATCCTTGCACAGCTTAGCAAAATCCACTGGTTTCGGAGTTTGAACTTGAACTCCAACATCGACTGCTGCCCCCGGAACTGGTATCCTTCTCATGATCGAAGTCATCATAGGTTCGAACATGGCTGCATAATCAGCAGTCTCTTCAGTAGCACGGCCTTCCCTAGCAGCTGGTCTCCCTCTTCGACTCATTCTCAATATCTATAAAAAGGAATGATTAGAACATCTAGAGAAACAACTGCATAAAGGACTCAAACCCTACTAAGCTACTATATTATATATAGTAATCATCCATCAAAATACAATTACGTCTCTCATACGTAGTTACTCCAGCGAGCGTTGGGTAAAATCGATTAACCAATGCTCTGATACCAAATGTGACGACCGCCCATGGCCCCTGCACCGAATCTAGAGAAAGAGCGCTGTGAAGTGTGCCAGGCGACTATGGACGATTGTCAAGGTAAGATTAAAACAACAGAATCTATCGTATTACTCACAGCGCATGGACAAAATACAATAGAACATATGTATAGTGAAGCTTTACAGAACAAAATGACATCTTATAAAACTCCATAATAGTTGAATACAAGCATTCATATAGTCAATACATCCAGCCTCACTACATATCTCTCAGAGAATACAAAACAGCGGAATATCCAGTACATATAAGAAGATAATATGCAACCCTCCAGCTCGTCTTCGATATCAGCATCGTGAAAAGAGAACAGCACCTGTCACCTGCTACCTAGTCTGCCCGTCCCAAAATGGACGAACAGCCTAAGGCAATAAGAATTAAAACATAAAGCCTTGAGTCAGACAACAGTCTTAGTGAGCAGTAAATTAACTAACAACATACCAAAAGAGCATAAAGGAAAAGGAATAGGAATACAACCCTCCCACTCCAACCTCATTCTACAGTGATAGCCCCCAGACACACACTAAGCAGAAGCAAACATAGCAGAGCATACAATTTAAAGTAAAGCTACTATCACTCGAGTCAAGGGCGATGTTTTCCAAGTACCAAGGCCTAAATCAGATAAGCACCCAGAAAATACCGCTCTTGAGTCCGAATGACGATACAACCAAACATCCATGACTCTGGCTATCACTGTTATCATTGCTTCGATATCACCGTTAATTGAATGACCGGCACATTCTTTCAGCCGTCCGTCAAGGGCTAATGGAAACCCCGGTTCTAGACATAACTCCCGCACGTCGTCGCAGCCCGTGCCTAGGACTATCGAATCTGCCCAGAGTACTCGACCATCAACAGTTGGCCGTTGGGACTATCGAATCTGCCCAAACGTACTCTTGCTTAGAGCATGCTAGAACCTTCAACAACGATGCTATCCAAGCCTCCTAGTCATCCTCCTCGACGACTATTCTCATATCCATTCATTATCTTCAACTCGAATCATATCACCGAGTTATCAACATGCTTGGAATTATCCCGTCTGGATTAGACCAAGTCTTCATCACATGATTGCCTCGCTTCATTACATCCTCGCAAAGCCTCATCTCATCATCACATCATCAAATCTATGCATAAGAGCTTCATCATTCCGCTACATATGCCACGAGCAGCTTTCCCAATTCAAGAGCCTTTCCCTTAGCTTTTGAATCGTCTTCGGTCTAAATCTAATCATCAATCATCTAGTTCATAACAATCAATCAAATCAAACATCAATCCAAACAATCAAGCATTCAAAAATGATCTAAGTAGACAATTATAACAATAATGGCATTTTCGTAATTAAAGAGTTGAAAGTCCAATAAGCATGAAAACATGGATTATATCTCTACAAACTTGATGAATGAACTTGCATAGGTTAACATATGATAAAATGGATGCAACATCATCATGAACAATGGATCTATATGGATCTACACATAGGATGAAGAAAATGCATGGAAATCTCTACTTTAACACCAAATCGAGCCAACAATCCGATATACTCCTTTGGATCTGTGTGAGAGATAATCACCACTCACCAAATCACCTAAACAAACCCAAATCAACACGCTTCAGATCTGGACAGCAAACGATGAAGCTTGATCTATCACAAATCCGCTTCAAATAAAGAAATCTCTCTTGAAAAGATGAAGATCTTCAATCTAAGCTCTTGAATTTTCAATCTTGATCTTCGATTAGGATGGATGGAAGCACTAGATTAGAGTGGAGAAAAGAAGTGAAGAAGTGTAGAAGTCGAGCTCTCAAAATGGCAGCACTTCGTCGCTTCAAAATCCGGATCCCAAAAATGAAGAGAAGCTCTCCTATTTATAGCAGAAATCCATGACTCGACTGCCTCCATGAGTCGTCTACGACTCATCAGATCACCAAGACTTACGACTCAACAGTCTACGACTCAACTTCTGGCTTCAACGACTTAACACACTTCTGCCTATAACTCACGACAAAACAGCTATCTCCTAAGTCGTCTCCGACTTATAGCCTCTTCCGACTCAACCACCCCCTACGACTTAACCAAGCTACGACTCATCCACTTGCACGAGTTATCACTCATGCGCGACTCATCAGCTTACGACTCACCAGAAGGTACGACTCATCAGAAGGTACAACCTACAACTTACTAACTTGACTGGGTTACGACTTAGCAAGTCAACACCTCCTACGACTCAACTACTAAGTCGTCTACGACTTATCAAATTCCACCAGCCTGTGGCTTATAACCTAGTAGACAACTATTGAGTCGGTCACGACTTAACAAACAACTGGAGTTACGACTCAACTGAGCTTACGACTTAGTAAGTATACGACTCATCAGGGTACGACTCATCTCCTTAACTTGGAACGACTCATCAGAGTACGACTCATCACCTTAACTCGGCCACGACTCAACACAGCAGCCTACCTATGACTTAACTCCAAGTCCTGGGTCACTCCTATCTCCTAAGTCGTATACGACTCACGACTCATGCTAAGTCGTGAACGACTTAGGACTTAGGCAAAATTTGCCTAAAATCTGAAATGGCTCAAAATGCTAAAACTCCAGATTTGACGAACTTTTCGATCCGTGAAAATACGGGTCGTTACAATTTCTATATAGGGTTCATATATTTTTGTCGAGCCGGGTGTTTTGATGGACTAAATTGTTTTAATGGGCTTCCAATGGAGTGAATGCATTACTCTATTGGTTATTTTCCTTAGAAAACCATAAGCTTTCTTTTGATAAAGCTCAAGTGCTCGCCATGTCTTCTTCGTCTTGATATACGTTATTCCATCAATATGATCATCGTTAGCAGTGGTTATTTGTCCTTCAAATTTAATTGACTACTTCACCATCTTGCCTTATGGAGAATATCTAGATTCTTCGAGGGGGATGAGGTGATTCTAATGTACGATAATGTATTACCTGAAGTTGACATTGCTTTAAAAAAATTTGTTATTTGAAAAACATAGTTTGTTAGTCGAAAACCTTAGTATGGTTTATATATACATAAGCTTTACTAAAATTAGCAGTATAAAATTATTAGCAGGTAAATATTTACCATACAATCTTTTCATCAACTTTCTGTTTATAAAAGATTTATATATTTTCCAAAGGATTTTTAGAAAATGAATATGAGTCAACCATAGTTTAAGACAATGGTTTTTACCAAGATTGTTAGATAAATTTGTGCTAAACCACTAAGATTTGACATTTATAATCAAATTAGTGTTAATATTATGAAATTACAGGTATCTATGTGTTAGTAGAAGAAGGTAGCCATACCCAAGAAGGTTTGAAACCTTTAGAAATATAATCACTATTATAAATAACATTTACTAGATAATCATCTATATATTTCTGCCTAATCAATTTATTATTTGTTTTAGGATCCCAAATTTTCAAATTTTTTGAATTCTAATTACTTAATTTAACAATATCTTTGGACTTTTTAAACTTGGCATACAAAGTACTATATTTCTTGTGACTTTGTTTAGCTTTGAAACCAAGTCCATTTCTGTATCCAGAAGGTTTTGAGATTTTTAATTAAATTTTCTAAATTCTGCTTTCCTTTGTTAAATTTTAAAACATTGTTAGTAATTTGTTCCAATTTTTGTTTTAGTTCTACAACTTCATTTTTAGCAAAGTCCAAACTTGATTTTAATTCACAAACTTTACTGCTCAGCTTATCATTCTTAGTTTTTACTAGCCTTTATTTCATCAGTTAAAGCAGTATTTTGAGAAGTTAAATTCTCACATGGTTTTTGTGAAATTTCTAGTTCTTCTTTTAAAATAATTTTCTAATATTTAAGCATGCCAATTTCTAATTCGGCTCTATTTAACTTGCCTATATTTTCCTTATATAACTTCTTTAAATCTCTTAGTTTATCATCAAGTTCAATACTGATTTCTAGAATATCATTATAAGAGAGTTCGGGATTTACCTCACTAGTAGTCATGAAACAAACGTTTGCTTATTCTATGTCACTATCGCTATCACTGTCCAAAGAAGACATTCATCCCATGTAACTTGAAAAACTTTTCCCTTCTATTTAAATTTGTCCTTCTTCTTTTCCTAGTTTAGACATGGACAATCCTTCTTTATGTGTGTGAATTTGTCACATTCGAAGCATTTGATTGAGGTAGAGTTTCCATTGTTTTGTATCTTTGTGAATTTCTTGAAAGCACTGTAGTTCTTGGCGATATACACAATCTCAACTTCATTTAAGTCCGAGTCATCGTCATTGGCTCGAAAAGGTATACTTTTCTTTTCTTGATTTTGTTCCTTCCTTACCTACAAATTAGCTTTGTATGACATCAAATTTCCCATTAGTTCTTCAACTTTGAGTTGAGAAAGATCGTTAGCTTCTTCGATGGCTAATGCTTTTCTTTCCTATTCAATAGTTAAAAAATTCAAAATACGAGTAACAAGATCGAATTCTGTAAAAGTAACTCTTAGAGCCATGAGATCATGTTGAGTTATTTGAAATCTAACATATATATCTACAATGGTCTCATTTGCCTTCATGTTGAATAATGAAAACTGGTTCTATAGAATAGAGAATTTAGTTTGTTTTACTTTGTTTGTGCCTTCATGAGTGATTTGTAGTGTACACCAAATATCGAATGTAGTTTTATAAAGCATTACTCTAGAGAACTCATTCTTATCAAGTGAACATAACTTTTGCATTGTTGGTTGCTGCGGTCTTTTGAACATCTGTTTAAGTACTCATATTAGTAATAGGTGCTTCATACTTAGTTTGAGTTGCTTGCCAGATTTTAAGATCGTTAACTTCCATAAAAATCTCATACAAGTACACCAGTATGCATAGTTAGACCCGGTGAATAATGGAGGACGTGCAGTTGACTGACCTTCTAGAAAAGTGCTTGCCATATTATAATATTATTCAAAAGATTTATTACACTTATTGAAATGACCTTCTCTGGTACCAAATGAAAGTACACAGGGATCTCATATAAGAATGGCTTAAATATGCATTCAAGTATGTAATCAAAACTAACAAATACTAAATAGCAGAGTATAGTAAAGTAAAGTAAATAACAACAACCACACCTGAATTTTTATATTGGTTCGGACCTCCCGTCCTACATCCAGTCTCAGACTCCTTCTGGAATTAACTAATCAACTCCCACTTAATCCGAAGGAACGGGTATCTTATAAAATGCCCGAGCAACCAAACAGTACTTCAACCTTTGCCTAAAGATCTCCAATAGTACTTCATAAAACAAGAATAATTCTATGGCTTCTGATGAGTTCTTGATAACTCGAATACAATCAATTGTAGTACAAGACTTTCTATAATCTCTTTAACAATTCAATATCCATGATTATGAAAGTATATATAATGATTCTTGAGTAGAGAGTATAGTTTGAAAGCAAGAATGTTTAAGAGAGCTCGAGAGAGAATAAAGATCAAGAAAGTAAATTGAGAAATTTCAAATGATTTGTGGAAGTTGATCTCCATTTATAAATTTCAAAAAGTTTCATCGAAGAGTTATAATTGTTTAGAAATAGTCATTACCATTCGCAGAGATGCTCTTAAACGATCGCCACTATTCGAAGTGACTTTTAAGAAAGTAGCTGTTATCTGGTGATCAGTCGATTGACAATAAAAAGTTAGTCTACTGAATATAAATAAATTACGTGGAAATTTTAAAAATAGGTTTATATAATAAAATATAAAGGTTCGGCCGACTGAATATATTTTCAGCCGACTGAAAATATATTCAGTCGATTGAACTATATATATATATATATATTTTTTATATAGATAGCCCATGTTAAACTTGTTTTGCTCTTTGATCTTTGAAAACATTTGTATGCAGATGTTTGTGTAGGTATATGAACCACCAAGAAGATTCTACAAGTATAATTAAGACCAGATGCATACATTTTGATTTGACGATCCGTATTTCCTTAGTTTTTGATAGGTAAATGTTTCGCTTTGTTTTCTCCTTGATTCTCTAATTCAAGATCCTCTGATACCTGCATAGTATTATATTTTAGATATATATATAGAGATATAGTAGTCATCATTAAAATGTTCAAATAGGGTTCTAACAATAAAATTTATATTTACTTTTAAATCGTTAGGCTATCATCTCAAATAGCTTCACATTTATTATGTAATTTTTGCATGTGCAAAGTCAATTTTGGGAATGGAATCACGAGTGGTAGCATTCGCGATGTGATTCTTGCCAGTGTGAATAAATTTAGGCCTAGATTCTTGAATTTTCCATTTGACGACAAAGACATCATGTTTAATGATTTTATGGTAAAATATATTTAATGCATACTTGATTTTTCATACATAAATTGATATATTGATAATATATTTAAACATCAGCACAGAGTAAGTACCAATGAAAACCTGACTCATCTCAAGTGCATATCGAAAAAATCCGAGAGTAGAAAAATATAAAGAGATTGTACACGAAATGAAGAAAAGAAGGAAGAAGGTTAAGGCGCTTGCTCAAAATGTCTATGACCAATTCGAGTCTTATTAGGAATAGGAAGATGTGAAGGTGCATGCAAAAATAAATGCAGCAAATTGGGTACACAATCAAAGGTTACACTGCGATGGCTCCAGAACTTTTGCAGACCATCAGTAGGATTTTGTATGTGTGCATTTTCCATGTTTAAAACAATTTTTAAGTAAAATTATATTAATTCATTGTTGATGCATGTTTTCCTTATCTTTTAATTAGTCTAAAGAGCATTGCAGAGGCACAACCGCTTAAGGGGTTTGTGTTCGGACTCACAAGTTTGAGTTGAGTGAGGGGTTTGATGTTGCTCCTACCGAGTTTACCATAAGTCATCTACTCAATTTGATTTAAATTATAATTGAATTCCATTCATTTTTATACTTACAAAATTGAAAGATAATAAATCAACAAAAACATGTTGCTAGGATTCAAGAGCCGATTGAGCAAGATATTACAATCACTTCCGAGTGGAAGACCAGGTGTTTCATGGTTTGTTGAATTCATTGAAAAAGAGGAGGGATCGCATACCCAACCTTAGAAGTATTTTCATGGTAAGATTTTATGCATATTTTATTTTGGAAAGAGGTTTACTATGCATATTGGATGTTTAATGATGTTAGAAGATATATTAGCTAAGTAGAAACTTAGTATTGATCATAGCTTGCTTTGGAATGATTTTATTTATAAAAAGCAAAAAAAATTAGTTGTTGTTATTTTTAAATTATATATTACATAAACTATAGAAATTTTAAACATGAGTTGATAAATTAAGTAGTAATGAAATGAGTAAGAATACAGTGATAGGGGATAAAGTTGAAGTAGTGATGAAATGAATGAAAATATAAACCCTTGTATATAAAAATCAAAAATATGTAGAGATGTTAGCTGTTAACTTCGTTTTAAATTACTTTTTAATTTTGAATAAATATATGTGTGTGTGTGCGTGCGTGCGCACGCACGCAGAATAGTGAGTTAAACCGGGAAGATAGCGTTCTAATTATTATTTTGAATTTTTTTTGAAATAATTGAAAAATGCATTTAAGAAAATGTAAATGGTTTTGAAATTATTGTTTTGGTTAAGGTCATAGTTTAATCATTTTATACAGTGCATTACCTTTCCTCGGTAATCCTATTATGGGTGATGTTTATAAGCTAATGAATGGGTTAAATAAATCAACTTGGTAAGGAATACATGAAGTTTTGAATTAAATGATTGAACGATGTTTTGCATGCTCGATCTTATGTAATTTATTGATGTGTATGGTATATCAAATATTGTTATACCACATGTTCGAGCTAATAGATTTGAAATAATTTTTGGTATGATTGATTTGTATAGTCGATCCAGTGAAAGACTCCTAGTATAGCGCTACCCAGGCTCAGATACAGACCCAAGTACAAGCTGAGTTAGAGGAGATGTTAAGAAAGCATGCAGAGCTGCTCAAGAAGCATAGGGAGGAGATGGTGGCACAAAAGGAGATGATAAGAAGCCATGAGGAAGAGATGGTTGCATAGAGGAAGCAAGTCGATGCCTTATATGAATGTTCAAATTTGAAAGCAATGCACCACTACTGCCATCACTGCCATTTAGAGTACGAACACTCTCTAAATGTTGGGCAGTGTATTACTCATGGCTGTTGAGGGCACCAAAGAGAGATACATACTTATAGTTATTGGATAATCATGGAATGACTTACTCGATAGTTTTTTATTGGTTAATATAACTAAGGTCAAACAAAGAATATCGAAGTCACGATATTACACAATTCTCCTTACTTGAGAATATTGCTAAACTTCAATGTAGACACTCCACTTTGATTATAGTTAAATCATACCATAACGCCATCAAACAACTATAGTTGGATCTGAGTTAAAGCATTGAGAGTGAAACACTATTCAACAGAGAATTCATATACTCAGGTATATGAGGTTAGTATCACGATCAACTGTAATCAACTCAAAGTCAAAGTTTTTGGCCAGAGCAGTTCTATAAACAATAGTTGTTATTATTGAATTGAGGATTTTGTGTTTGGATTATGCAACTTGAATATGGACGGTATTAGAATTTTGACCCAAAACCAAGTTCCATAAGTCCGAATGTGATATGATTTTGACGAAGAAAATTGGTGTAAATAATCGTCACCACTGGGGACCACTTAAACAGTAAGATTAGATTTTACCAAAATCATGTAAGAGATCAACTCAGTCAAACTGTCATACTAATTGCTAAGATGATGTGTGAACGTTAATATTTGTATTGTTCTATTAATTGCTTATTGAATTTACACATATGCATCGCAAAACCGCGATGTTGAATACTCCGAATACCACATGATTTAATTAAGTTATAATTTTATAAATTAATTAATATTTGTGAAATGTTAATTATAAAATTTTATTTTATTTATTTGAATTGATATTTAATGTAGTGTATATATAAAAGATATATATATATATATATATATATATATATATATGTATCCATATACAATATTGATGCACATTTAAATTAGAATTAAATTGTGTAAATACAGGTTGGGTTTGGAAATGTGTGTAGGCCCACTGGCCTACTAGTATGGCCGGCCATTATAGGAGGGGAGGATGGTGTGATATTTTATTTGAAAATAAGGGTTTGAATTAGTTTAAAAGAAAAGGTAAAAGTGAGATCTAGACCTCATCTTTTCTCCTTTTCTTTTCCTATGTAAACTCAACACCACCTTCAATTTAAAGGTTATTCTCTATAGCCTCCATCAACCTACCTTGGCCGAAAATAGTTTCCTCCTTCCCTCTTCATTTTTAAACCAAAATAGAATCAAATTAAATTTAAGGCATGGTGAACTCTTCGGTTAGCAGCTTTTCTATAAGTGATTAGATCTAATTCAAGGAGTCTAACTGATTCAACATTCAAGGTACTTTATCAAGGCCACGGTTTAGGTCATTTAATATTATATTTATTCATGTATATATTTAATTATACCATTGTACGTATGTTGATTAGAATTTATATATTAGTTTGCTATCAAATACATACACACATACACACATACATATCTACACACACACACACACACACACACATATATATATATATATTTATGTGTGTATCCGTGTGTGTGTTCTTAGTAAAAAAATTTTTGCGTATTTATATTTTTGTTTCTACCCGTAAAAAATTAAAAAAATTAAAAAGTGATACGACTTTTAAAAGTTAGTTTGAATTTTAAATTGATATTATATTTATTATATATAACTTATTTAATAAATTTGATGCACAAATATTTTCAAAAAATTTATATATATGTGTATGTATGTGTGTGTGCGTGTGTGTTAAACCTAAGTCAATGTGTGTGTATACACATACACACACACACACATGTTTTTATATATTTCTAAGTTTTTAGTTATAATATATATATACTGTATAAACTACATTCAAAAATTAGAAAAATAATGAGAAATCCGTATGAAAATTAAATTAAAAACATCCGTTTTAAACTACACAGATTAAAAAAATGATTTTCTCAACCATTTTTGGTTGAAGGTAAATTGCATCTTATTTTATATTTAAATATATAATGTTATATTTATATATTAGAATTATATAAATTTTAATATATATATATTGGTTATTATATATATATAATCCGTCTATCAATAATTTTGCCAGAGCATGTTATGTGCATAACAAAAGCCCAAAACATCATCAAAAGGACGGGCATAAAAGCATGACTATTCCTTTAAAATTATTACTGCCAAATAATCTTTACAACTGTTGTCTTATAAGTCTTATTCTACCATATACGTAGAATTTGACTACCAACTACCTTCACCCCGTTCTTAATTCCGCTACGTAGTCATAAATAAAATTTTCCTATATCGCAAGAGCAATTGAATACATATGAATAGATTGGATATAATTCAACACATGAGGGATTTAGCCTGCTATTCAGGCTATAACAAAGAATATAAATTCAGTCACGAAAATTAAAATTATAGAAAACTTACAAAGTGGTAGTAGCAAACTTCTTTTTCTATTCAACATAAAGATTCTTAATATTACAAGCTTATAATACTAGTTGCAGAAATACAAACTTATATTACAATAATTTCTAGGTTTTGAGTTTTTACACTGAGGAACTCAATCTTGTTTATAAGAAGACGGACCTGAAACTTTAATTATACATAGTTGATTACAAAATAGAAAAATAAAAAGCTATTGGCTGTGCTGTCTAAATAATTGAGTTGCTTTGCATTGTTGTCCAGATTCTCTCAATAATTTGAGATGTGCTGTCCTTTGAGCCTATATGCTTCCAAAAGAAAGATGCTTTGTTGTCTTCATTTTTTACATTATCAAGCTGCGTTGTTTTTCTAGACATATGTGCATCCATTCTTTACTTTATCAGTTAATCTACTTGTCTTAATTTTTAGGGACCACTTTATCTTCTTTTTGACTAGCTGAAGCCTTATCCTATTGCTGCTTTTTTACCAAAGAAATTTTCTTTGATATGTTCGATCATTGGGTTAGTATCTTCTTCTTCCTCTTCTTCGTCTTCAAAAGGATCTTGTGATTCATCTGTAGTTTCTTTTACTTTGGAGGACGATGCCATGGAGGTGTCAAATTTTGCAACTTCTTCTTTTAGATTTTTAACAAAATCCCTTTTCATTTCGTTAAGGAAACACTAAATAATATCTTCCTTGATGTTATTCCTTTCTGCATTTGCAGCTTCTTAGCGATATGCTCAAATGTATTAGGAGATTCCTTTTGTTGTTTTAACATTTTCTGCTCTTGATAATTTAAAAAAAATAATTCATTTATTAAGAGAATAATTTCCCGACCAAGTATTTTTGCATTACAATATCAATTATCGTTAATTTATCCCAAAATTTTGTAAAAGAACGCCTTCGAAGACAAGGAATACCTTGTTGAGTACTACTTAATTCAGGTACCCATTTCCAAATATAGGGGATTGAAAATTCTATGAAAATGTACATTGGAGCCATTCCTTCAATCCAACATCTTTCCTTATTAGTTTCAATTATTTTGGTGAAATATCTACCCAAAAAGAATATAATTCTTTAAAATTTTCAAGTAGAATTTTTAAAAATGGACCAAAATTTATCCATCATTGGACAAACCAATTTGGAATAGGACATTTGTATAATTCTCCATAAATTTTTATAAACCAAGAGTGTTTCTTTTTATCATTTTCATAAAGCAGCACTCTATATAGCGCATTTATGTAGTCCCAGTAGTTAAATTTGGTTGTAAACTTATTTTCCAGGATGAAAAATTCCTTTTCCTTTAGGGTTTCTAATTCCCATTCTTCTGGCAATATTAGCCTTTTAATTAATATTTTACTAATAATGTACATATTCAAGTCATTACCGTGGAAATAAGTTATTTCACATGTTCCAATGCCCTTAAAAATTGCTTCATAATATTCTCTTTGTTTATATGTTGTAACAACATATGATGTTGTATCAACATATCTTTGCATTAGAGTCTTTGGATTATCTTCCCTTTTAAAATCAGAGAATTCTAATAATAGTATTACTTTTTTGTAAGAACGTTCTTTGTATGAAGTTATATTTTCTTCATTATCTTCCTTACTTGTAACACTAGCATATATTGCAGGCTGGTTTTCCATGAACTTCCTGTATAAAGGATTATTTTTGTCTGTAGGAATATTATTCCCCGATGAAGATGCAATGTTTTCAGCTATAAGCTGTCGATTACCATGCTGGGCCAATATATTGCCTCAACCTCTTCCTCTATTAGGAAAGTTACCTCTTCCTCTAGGGATCATTATTCTGTAAAAATTTGTGAGTTAAAAAATTAGGAAGATTATTATCTTCTCATTTTTTATAAATAATTTCAAAATCAAAAGGCGCCAAATGAGCCTGCCATCTGGCAAACATTTGTTTGCACATATCATTATTTCGCAGATTTACAATAGGTTTTTATAATAAACTTTTGATTATACAGATCATCTTGGACTTTTAATACACATTTGACTATAGCAAGGATTTCTTTGGTGACTGGCACATAATTCTTTTGGCTATTATTCCATTTTCCTAAGTAAAATCTGACAAGATATTCTTGTTTTGTTTTTGGACATACCTGTTTTAAAATACCTCCAAATCCTATTTCCGAGGCATCTGTTTCAATAATCTTTTCCCAGTATGGGTTAGCAAGCATTAAACAAGGGAGGATTTTCACCTTTTCTTTTATTTTCCTAACAGCTTGTGTATGTTGTTCTGTCCATGGACCAGGATTTTTCTTAAGTCTATCGTACAAGATGGCTGCATCATTTGGTAAGTGTACATAATAAGAAGATATATAATTTAAACTTCCTAAAAATATTTGCAACTGAGTTTTGTCCGTTATCATATCCGGGAATTTTGAAGCAAATTCTATACTTCTATTTATCGAAATTATTCTACCCTTTTCTATATTATGACCTTAAAATTTAACATTTGTCTGAAATAAAGACATCTTTGGTTTAGATATTATGAGGCTATTTAGGATAACAATTTTCTTAAAAATGTCTAAATGTTTAAAGTGGGTTTCAAAATCTTTTAAGAAAACTAGAATATCATCTATATGACTATAATAAATTCACCATAAGTTATAAAAATATCAATCATAATTTTTTGGAATTCTGAGGGCGCATTTTTCAAATCAAATGGCAAAACTCTCCCTTCATAATGTCCTTATAGGAACGTTAACTGCAGTTTTATACATATCAGATTTAGAGATTTGAATCTAGCAATATCCAGATTCCAAATCGAATTTAGAAAATATAATAACATTAAATAATCTATCTAACAGATCCTTTTTATTAGGGATTGGATGTCTAATCCATTTTAGAACTTTATTGAGAGGTTTGTAGTTTATTACAAATCTAGGAACACCTTTTTCTTGTTCACTATATTTATTAACATAAAATGTTGTACATGACCATGGAGATTGTGAGGCTTTTATTAATTTTTTTCACAAAAGTGATTCAATTTCTGTAACGACCCAGAATTTCGAACACTTCGTATTTAAATATCTAAATTATTTAAATATTTGAATCCAATATTTAATGAAATTAAATATGATTTTATAACCTTATTAAACATTTTTTAATTAATAACTAATGTTAAAAAACTTAGTTTTGAAATGTGTTTACAAAAATATACACTTTTGATCAATACCGAAAATGTGATTGGAAAACGTTTTATTAAAAATCAACTTTTTTGTTCAATAAAGTTGTGTAAATATATTGCAACTTGAACAGTTATCATATGATAACATATGACAAGAATAAAATAAGTATTAAAACCTCCCGTATCCTAATCAAACTTAACTAAAGTAAGCACATTAATTAAGGGAACATTTAGTACAAAAGGACCCTTAAGGCATGGATTAAGGAGCAGGTTTCATGGCTTGTTTTAGAGGTATGGTTATGTAAGAGAATGGCTTAGATGTACCATAACTTCATGGTTAAGGAGGGGTTTTTACTAACTTTTCCACTCAAATCATAAGCCTATAAATACACATGCATATGCACTTTATTTCTACATATTCATTTCTAAGACCATCTTCACTTCTTCCTCTTCGTGACTTCTTTCCTTCCACTCTCCTCTTAATTTTCATGTGCTTAATAAGATGGTTTTGGCCTTAGGGCTGTGGGTTTAAGGAAGGTGGAAGTGGTGGCTTTGGCCATGGGTATGGGGTGGTGGAGGAGGATTGCGTGAGCAATGGTGATGGTGGGATGTTAGCCCGTGAGTTCAAGGAGAGGGAAGGTGATGGTCATGGTTTAAGGGAAGTGTAAGGAATGGTTTTAGGTGATTTTTTTGTTGAGTAGAAAATGATAGTGAAGTGTTGTTATAATGATTGATGCAGAAAGAAGTGTGGTTTGATAAAAGTGAGTTAATCTCACTTTGATTACACTATAAATTGGTTGCAAATTAACTTGAAATATTGCTTGATATTTGCTTGCTTAATCTCTTGATGATTGTTATTAAATCACATATTAAAATGCTTACTATATTAATAATAATATATATTAACTACTTAAAGTTAAACCCTTTATTATTTACTTTAAAAAGTATATAAATTGTTAAAGTAGTTGCTTACTAAACTATTGAATTGTGATAAGTTCATTTGAATATTTAAAATGGATATATTGATATGTAAATATGTTAATACATGTTTAGTAGTAGTATGGTTGGAACTTAGAATCAAATATGTGTAAAAAAACATGACACCAAATATTGGATTGAATACGGAATTGTTCGTATAGCGATAGTCGCTATAAACGCACTTTGAATCCCTTAAACTATAACTTGTGAAAATGATGATTTAATAATATATCTTAATAATAAATTGTTTGGTTACTATTTACACTTCTATATGTGTTTATAAAAGAAAAGAATATGTTTTGAGAAGTTATAGAAGAAGTAAACAAAAGTAACCAAAGACTGAAGTAAAAAGGTCGCCATAGTAATACTTTTAAAAACAGTATGTCTTTGTAAATAACGCGCATTGTGGAAACTTTCTTAGGGGTTTCTTTACCAACTAATCAAGTTCATAATATATTACTTTTATTGGGAAGGTTTTGAAGCCTAATTCATTTGATAGCTAGTTGAACGAAAAGCAAAAATTTATAGCGAAAATAGTCGTTATAAGTGTAATTCGGTAAAATGCCCTGTTTTCGGGAAATTCTCTAAAATAATTAAAAGAAATTCTTTTGGATTTTTCTTCATATTTTCCAAGTACCCAATGTATCCTAAATATTTTAAAAATAATGGATCTAAAACCCTTTTTTAAGGTATTGAAAACTAGACGCAAAGTTGTAGCAAAAATGCGTTAAAACTTGTAACAGAACATTAGACAGCACTTATGGAAAAGCTATGTTTGCTATTTGAAACTATAAATTGTTTAAAAATGATATTTAAATTATGTATTCTTCTCCAGGCTTTTTACTATTGTTTTCTAATTTATAATATAGTGTTTTAAATTTGGTTTCAAGTTTAAATATATTTCTAACAATTAACTATGAATTTCTAAACCAAGTATCTTTTAAAGTTAAAACTTGTTTTGCTATTTATTTCAAAATTCCTTATCTTTACATAATATTCTATATAAATAATTATTATATATTTTAAGTAGTTTTAAATTATTTTAACATATTAATAAGTATTTTGAAGTTATTACTATATATATATATATAAGTTTTAAATATTAAATTAAGTATTTAATAAATATAATAAAGTAAGTTTGGATTTTAACACCTAAGTTAAAATAAATTATTTTATAAGATCAACTAAAAGCATATTGCCTTAATTAATAACTGTGGATATGCTTAATCTTTAAATAATGTTTAAAGTTATTAATGGATAAGTAAATGGTTTTGGGTTTGTAGTAAACAATGTTTTAGCAACATTTATATTTAAACCCTTGAATTATATTTTGGAAGAAATATTACAAATCTTTAACAAAGGAATTTTAAAGATAATAACAAGTATTGAAATATTTTATAAAGAGATAGAAAATTTTATATGTTTAATTTATAAAAGAAAAGGAGTTTTTTATAACAATGTTCCGGTGGGAATTGTTTTAATCTCTTTAATTATATTTCAAGTAAGTAAAACTAATTAAAAGATTTGTAAATACACTTATACCATTGGAATAAGGATATGAATACTTTTTAAGTATTGAAAAGGGTATAAGTGAAAAACTAAAAAAATTAGGCAAGTATATGAAGGGAGTTTTATTAATAATAAAATATTAATAAATAAAGAAAGTCTTGATTTATAAAAGAGAAGTTTTATTAGATAAAAGATGTTTTCCTGATAAGAAGGGGTTTTAATTAACAATATATAAATTAATTAAAAGGGATTAAAAGTCATTTATGTGACTTGACCATGCCTTGAATGAAATGATAGTGCAGGTATGTTTACTTGCTTATGATAAAGTATTTGGGTCTTAGTTCACTTATGCGATCATTCTCATTATTATTGAATATGACCAAATTCATCAACTCGATCTTGGAGAGACCGGGATTGGTAAGTGTTCTACCTATCGAAAACCACTTCAAGACTAAGATACGGGTTCTCTGGTTTGGAAGCGAATGATGGAAACCATGTATGGTTCTAGAATCTTTTGAGATGATGCAATTCATATGGGATTCATTATGTGATCGAATTTTGTTGAAAATTGTGTGAAGATGTCGTAGCCTCGACACCGGGAAATGACCAATTACATCTGTGACGCCCCACCTCTATGCTCATAATAACAAAGAGTATTAAAGGAAATACTGTCTATTATTACGAAGAATAAGGCTGGATAGGAGCGACCATCCGTAATTGGCCTTACACTAATATTGGTTATCTCGATAGGAGTGGTACATTCTTTTTATTTTTCTTCTATTATTTATTTACTCCCATCGACACACCCAATACTAGTATAAAACGAACTACGACGGTTCATAATAGTTTAGGACATTAGATATAACAATAACACAGATAATATAAATGCGGAACACAGATAAAAACAAAAGTCTCATATATATATAACTGATGTCAGTTAATACATAGTTGACACAATACATATGATACAACTACAACTGTCGACTCTAGAAGTTATATATACAAGTACATTATCGACTAATATACATGAATACATATCGTTCTATACAATGACACGACCACTACAAAATGACACTGACAACTTCAGAAGATGTGAAAAGTCTTCATATCCTGAACAGCAACTCAAAGAAGAAAATCTACAACCTGAAATAACTCGGGTCTGACCCGAGTATTACATTCAAAAGAAAATAATACCCAGGTCAGTCTAATTCAAACCAGTTTATTAGTGCGTATAGGCAGTAATAATTTAAATAGACGACAGTCACAATAATTCCCGTCTATCCGATTCTTTAAACAAAGAAACCGATTAACGGACAATATAACACTTAACAGTGTTTAACAAAAATCAGCATATTTAAATCATCAACAGAGATAAATAAACAATGTATCAAATCGACTAAATCAATTTAAAACTGTCAAATCTGATAGGGCTGCAGTACACGCCTGCAGTACACACACGCGTGTACTGCCTCGCCACTATCGCAAAAGATACGCAAAAGCTCAGTGAAAGTCACAAATGATCACCAGGTCAAACCCCGAAATCGGGTTCAACACAAGTGTAATAACAACGCAAATGAAACTGTACAACATAACAGTGCAAACTCCAAAAAGACATGAAGATTACACGACTACGGGTCGGGAACAAACATATGCACATCAACAAGTGACGAGCACAAGAGTGCAACCACCCTCAACTTCTAATGAACAGCCTATATCAATACCAACTAGATTAGAGGCAACAAGTGAAACAAATTCAAACGAATAGAGACAGCAAACTCCAATTATAAAGCGACAGTGCATATGTGTATTTACCAAGCATGCTACGTAGATGAATGAGACTTAACCATGCCAAGACCAATGACAAACTTTAAAGCCAAGTATAAAGCAGTGTCGGTGAATAATGCAAGCAAATTAACAACTACACATACTGTAGTGCAGCATATAACAAGTGAAGGCTAGCACAATAAGGAGCAGCCAGATGATGAAATTCCAAATCACAAAGGTTCAATGACTCGGAGGTCAAAATAATACTCAAGGCATGTTTGAACAATTACAAATAAGTGCCATGATTGCCCGAGAATTCGAACAGGTCAAAATGCTCAAAATCGAACTCAAGAACAAGGGCTACAAAAATGATCAAGAAATAAATATGGCGGCATGGATCGATAGACCAACAAGTGCAGGGTGACACAAATAGTTGAAATGAACAAGTGCTTGAAACAATTCCAAGTTGAACAAATTACAACGAAGCTAGTGACTCAACTTCCAAGAACAACACATTTAAACTCAAGTACAGTACTCACATGAGTAAGGTCAACAGCATATATGATCGACTGTCTACACAAGTGCACGACAACTCAGTGATATCAATGCTCCAAAGACCAGTAAACAACATGCTCGATGCAGACAACACCAAGTTTAGATGGAACAATGATTCAAGTAAATGCAAATATAATGAAGCAGTGCAGTACAATAAAATTGTCCATAGTCAATATCACCAATACTACAATTATCTATATCGTGACCAGAAAGAAGCATGACAGTGAAACAGGGCATCTACACATCAAGTGAAGATTACAAGAATGCATGGTTAACCTGAATGAAGACATGAGTGCTAAACTGGAATGCACACAATGTCAAAATAAAGGCCAAAGTCCAGAAAACATCAAACAGCTGCATATGTATAAAAATCAAAGAATTCAAAGCCATGGAAATCACCAAATCATATATATATATCAAGCGACCGAAGTCAATGCAAGCCGGCCGAGATTATGAAACCAACATGCCCGTAGTTCAACAAAGAAAGCCAGACCAAAGCCAACAATGCAATTAAAAATCAAAGGATTAACAAATTCTCAGATTCGAACACAAGCAAGAAAACATAAAAGCAAAACCCCAAGTTAATCTCTATCTCGAACCAATAACGAGGCAAAAATCGAACTGCCGAAACAATAAGCTGGGCATGAATTGAGATGTGAGCGAGAGAATCACTCACCTTTGATCGAGAATTGGACGCGAGCGAAGAGGAATACGAAGCGAACGGTGAAATCTTCAATTCGCCAGAAATCGAGATCGCCGAAGCCCTAATTCTCGTTAGTCGCCATTTCTTTTGTCGCCTGTTTTTTTTCTTTTTCTTTTTTCTCGTTTTCGTCTGATTGATTAAAGAGAGGGGGGGGATAAGAACGTGGGTTTGACAGGGCATGGCTGGTATGGGGTAAAGTATGGGTTATTATTATTATTTTTCTCATTCGTTCGATTTAGGGTTGGGGACCATAAAATGAATGCTGGAGAACCCTTATTGTCTTGGACACTTTTCACAGCAAAATTATAGAAATGAAAGTGTGGCCCAACTTTAAGTTTTAAAGCCCACCTACAATTAATGAATTATAAAAGTGATTTAACTCTATAAATTCCACTTGTAATTTTTATTAACCGTTTTATCATAGGATTCCAATCGATCAAAAACTAAATCGAGCAATTAACTAACATTCTAATCGTTTAAGGATGATATTAAATTCTCACAAAAGCTCGGGTTGTTACAGACTCCCCTCCTTATAAAAATTGCGTCCCCGCAATTTTCATAATGAAAGCTGTCTATAACGATTATTCTTCTAACATAAGCTGGTTAAGTTAGAAAAATGAAGATCGAGAACACAAATACCAAAGTAATCTTTTAATTCCAATAAAAGAAATTCACAAATTCTCAACAAAATCTAATCATCAAATAGATAATCAGAAGCAATCAAAACTTAATAATTACAATTATCCGCAATATTCAATTATCAACAAAGATACTTATGAAACACCAATCACAATCGCAAACTGCAAATATATAGTTATCCAACAATTAACTAGAAAACATAAATTCCATGATCAACAAACTCTAACTATTACCAGAAATAGATAGAAGATAGCGATTCAATAAAATCAGCATACCCTAGAATCAATTGGAGACTAGAAAATCTCATAATCGGCGAAATTAGCAATCAACCAATAGTCGATTATCAAAGATGAAAATCAAATCTCAAATCAACAAATATTCGATTATCTAAAACGATAATCAAACCACAAATCAACAATTATTCAATTATCAAGAACGGTAATCGAATTCCAAATCAACAAATATTCAATTATCAAAAACGATAATCGAATTTCAAATCAACAAATATTCGATTATCAAAAGCGATAATCAAATCCCAAATCAGCAAATATTTAATTATCAAAAGCGATAATTAAATCTCAAATCAACAAATATTTAATTATCAAAAGCGATAATTAAATCTCAAATCAACAAATATTTAATTATCAAAAGCGATAATTAAATCTCAAATCAACAAATATTTAATTATCAAAAGCGATAATTAAATCTCAAATCAACAATTATTTAATTATCAAAAGCGATAATTAAATCTCAAATCAGCAAATATTTAATTATCAAAAACGATAATTAAATCTCAAATCAACAAATATTTAATTATCAAAAGCGATAATTAAATCTCAAATCAACAAATATTTAATTATCAAAAGCGATAATTAAATCTCAAATCAACAATTATTTAATTATCAAAAGCGATAATTAAATCTCAAATCAGCAAATATTTAATTATCAAAAACGATAATTAAATCTCAAATCAACAAATATTTAATTATCAAAAGCGATAATTAAATCTCAAATCAACAAATATTTAATTATCAAAAGCGATAATTAAATCTCAAATCAGCAAATATTTAATTATCAAAAACGATAATTAAATCTCAAATCAACAAATATTTAATTATCAAAAGCGATAATTAAATCTCAAATCAGCAAATATTTAATTATCAAAAGCGATAATTAAATCTCAAATCAGCAAATATTTAATTATCAAAAACGATAATTAAATCTCAAATCAACAAATATTTAATTATCAAAAGCGATAATTAAATCTCAAATCAACAAATATTTAATTATCAAAAGCGATAATTAAATCTCAAATCAGCAAATATTTAATTATCAAAAACGATAATTAAATCTCAAATCAACAAATATTTAATTATCAAAAGCGATAATTAAATCTCAAATCAGCAAATATTTAATTATCAAAGCGATAATTAAATCTCAAATCAACAAATATTTAATTATCAAAAACGATAATTAAATCTCAAATCAACAAATATTTAATTATCAAAAGCGATAATTAAATCTCAAATCAACAATTATTTAATTATCAAAAGCGATAATTAAATCTCAAATCAGCAAATATTTAATTATCTCAAGCGATAATTAAATGCAACAAATATCCGATTATCGAAAACGATAATCAGAACTCATATCAACAAATATCTAATTATCACAAGCGATAATTAGAAACAACAAATATCTGATTATCAAAAACGATAATCAGAACTCATATCAACAAATATCCAATTATCACAAGCGATAATTAGAAACAACAAATATCTGATTATCAAAAACGATAATCAGAACTCCTATCAACAAATATCCAATTAGCTGCAGATAATTGGAAGCAACAAATATCTAGAAATCAATTAAGAAGACTAGAAAATCAACATAAAAGCTTGGATCGATCCCATCAGATGGCGAGTTTTTAATTCGCCGCACGTGCATCAACAAATGGCTGAAGCCTACCAAGTACTCAACATAATTTTGGCGCCCATCAGATTGACCCGGAGGTCCGCAGAGTGACCCGAAGGTCTAGTACTGGTATTTGACCCGAAGGTCCGCAGAGTGGCTCGAAAGCACACGAAAGCATCAAAATGTTTCAATTAACGAGTCCGGAATTAACCGAAAAAGTAAAAGTGTGGTTCCATACTCCGCACTTTTGCTAAATCGTTTAATTTTCTTCATCGTTTCCTTGAAAGTGCAAAATTGTGTATTTTGTAAAAATACACTTTACATTCTCAAACGGACAAGTCCGGAATTAAGCGAATCAGTAAAAGAAAGGGGTCATAGTCCTCGATTTTGCTGAAACGTTTAAATCGCTTCCTCATTCTTTTGAAAGCGTAAACTGTTAAATTTCTGAAAATAATTTTATTTATTTTGTAAAAATAACAATTCACCTTCTCAACTGGACAAGTCCGGAGTTAAGCGAAACAGTAAAAGAAAGGGGTCATAATCCTCGATTTTGCTGAATCGTTTAAGTCGCTTTCTCATCCTTTTGAAAACGCAAACCGTTAAAAATTTATAAAACAATTTTCATTTCAAAACGATTTTCCAATCACATGATTAAAGCAGCAATATTAGTAACAATTTCGATAAGGAAATTGTACTTCTCAAAATACCGTAAAAACGGTCACAAATCAGTATTGTGGAATAACCGCTTGAAAATCCACTTTTAAAACTTGACGGTTACTGAAGCCAAAGCGACAGTAGTTTTAAAACGTCAAAATCACATCAAAACAATCTACATCAAAATGTAATGTCAGTGAATTTTCATTCATCAAAAATGCCACAAAACACCGTGCTTCAAAATATAGCATTGGTGTAAAAATCCCGTTATAAAAATAACGGCAACAAAATACGTTTCATAACCAAGCATCGGTTCAACGTAAAAATAAATGCAATAACGTGCAATTTAAATTTTTGCACGTACTACAAAATGAACAAAGAATCATTCAAATGTATCTTCAATGAAGATAATTTAAAACAGCAAAAATCTAATCAATAGATGATTAGTACAAAAGAAAGCCAGCGGAAATTTCAACAAAAATCACATATCTGCAATTTCTTCGAATCCTCAATTCGGATTCGAAGTTCTCAAAGAAACAAAATAATTACAGCTATGTAAACAACAAATGAAATTCATATCAATTTCATATTTTGATTTTTAAATCAAAAAGATTATCAGTTGTACTCAGCGAAGACAGTTTCACTGTTTCCGCTGCGCACTCTGATAAACAGAACACAAATCAATCAAATCATCAGAACACGATTTCACTATTATTTTTAAATAAAGTTATCTAAAAATTTCATCCAAATTTCAAAACTTTAGTTTTGACTCAAGCACAAATAAAACATCGACCGATAGTTGTAACATATGTTCCTTCCGAGTTAAGTTTTATATTATGTCCATAAACCCCAAGCTCTGATACCAACTGTGACGCCCCACCTCTATGCTCATAATAACAAAGAGTATTAAAGGAAATACTGTCTATTATTACGAAGAATAAGGCTGGATAGGAGCGACCATCCGTAATTGGCCTTACACTAATATTGGTTATCTCGATAGGAGTGGTACATTCTTTTTATTTTTCTTCTATTATTTATTTACTCCCATCGACACACCCAATACTAGTATAAAACGAACTACGATGGTTCATAATAGTTTAGGACATTAGATATAACAATAACACAGATAATATAAATGCGGAACACAGATAAAAACAAAAGTCTCATATATATATAACTGATGTCAGTTAATACATAGTTGACACAATACATATGATACAACTACAACTGTCGACTCTAGAAGTTATATATACAAGTACATTATCGACTAATATACATGAATACATATCGTTCTATACAATGACACGACCACTACAAAATGACACTGACAACTTCAGAAGATGTGAAAAGTCTTCATATCCTGAATAGCAACTCAAAGAAGAAAATCTACAACCTGAAATAACTCGGGTCTGACCCGAGTATTACATTCAAAAGAAAATAATACCCAGGTCAGTCTAATTCAAACCAGTTTATTAGTGCGTATAGGCAGTAATAATTTAAATAGACGACAGTCACAATAATTCCTGTCTATCCGATTCTTTAAACAAAGAAACCGGTTAACGGACAATATAACACTTAACAGTGTTTAACAAAAATCAGCATATTTAAATCATCAACAGAGATAAATAAACAATGTATCAAATCGACTAAATCAATTTAAAACTGTCAAATCTGATAGGGCTGCAGTACACGCCTGCAGTACACACACGCGTGTACTGCCTCGCCACTATCGCAAAAGATACGCAAAAGCTCAGTGAAAGTCACAAATGATCACCAGGTCAAACCCCGAAATCGGGTTCAAAACAAGTGTAATAACAACGCAAATGAAACTGTACAACATAACAGTGCAAACTCCAAAAAGACATGAAGATTACACGACTACGGGTCGGGAACAAACATATGCACATCAACAAGTGACGAGCACAAGAGTGCAACCACCCTCAACTTCTAATGAACAGCCTATATCAATACCAACTAGATTAGAGGCAACAAGTGAAACAAATTCAAACGAACAGAGACAGCAAACTCCAATTATAAAGCGACAGTGCATATGTGTATTTACCAAGCATGCTACGTAGATGAATGAGACTTAACCATGCCAAGACCAATGACAAACTTTAAAGCCAAGTATAAAGCAGTGTCGGTGAATAATGCAAGCAAATTAACAACTACACATACTGTAGTGCAGCATATAACAAGTGAAGGCTAGCACAACAAGGAGCAGCCAGATGATGAAATTCCAAATCACAAAGGTTCAATGACTCGGAGGTCAAAATAATACTCAAGGCATGTTTGAACAATTACAAATAAGTGCCATGATTGCCCGAGAATTCGAACAGGTCAAAATGCTCAAAATCGAACTCAAGAACAAGGGCTACAAAAATGATCAAGAAATAAATATGGCGGCATGGATCGACAGACCAACAAGTGCAGGGTGACACAAATAGTTGAAATGAACAAGTGCTTGAAACAATTCCAAGTTGAACAAATTACAACGAAGCTAGTGACTCAACTTCCAAGAACAACACATTTAAACTCAAGTACAGTACTCACATGAGTAAGGTCAACAGCATATATGATCGACTGTCTACACAAGTGCACGACAACTCAGTGATATCAATGCTCCAAAGACCAGTAAACAACATGCTCGATGCAGACAACACCAAGTTTAGATGGAACAATGATTCAAGTAAATGCAAATATAATGAAGCAGTGCAGTACAATAAAATTGTCCATAGTCAATATCACCAATACTACAATTATCTATATCGTGACCAGAAAGAAGCATGACAGTGAAACAGGGCATCTACACATCAAGTGAAGATTACAAGAATGCATGGTTAACCTGAATGAAGACATGAGTGCTAAACTGGAATGCACACAATGTCAAAATAAAGGCCAAAGTCCAGAAAACATCAAACAGCTGCATATGTATAAAAATCAAAGAATTCAAAGCCATGGAAATCACCAAATCATATATATATATCAAGCGACCGAAGTCAATGCAAGCCGGCCGAGATTATGAAACCAACATGCCCGTAGTTCAACAAAGAAAGCCAGACCAAAGCCAACAATGCAATTAAAAATCAAAGGATTAACAAATTCTCAGATTCGAACACAAGCAAGAAAACATAAAAGCAAAACCCCAAGTTAATCTCTATCTCGAACCAATAACGAGGCAAAAATCGAACTGCCGAAACAATAAGCTGGGCATGAATTGAGATGTGAGTGAGAGAATCACTCACCTTTGATCGAGAATTGGACGCGAGCGAAGAGGAATACGAAGCGAACGGTGAAACTTCAATTCGCCAGAAATCGAGATCGCCGAAGCCCTAATTCTCGTTAGTCGCCATTTCTTTTGTCGCCTGTTTTTTTTTTCTTTTTCTTTTTTCTCGTTTTCGTCTGATTGATTAAAGAGAGGAGGGATAAGAACGTGGGTTTGACAGGGCATGGCTGGTATGGGGTAAAGTATGGGTTATTATTATTATTTTTCTCATTCGTTCGATTTAGGGTTGGGGACCATAAAATGAATGCTGGAGAACCCTTATTGTCTTGGACACTTTTCACAGCAAAATTATAGAAATGAAAGTGTGGCCCAACTTTAAGTTTTAAAGCCCACCTACAATTAATGAATTATAAAAGTGATTTAACTCTATAAATTCCACTTGTAATTTTTATTAACCGTTTTATCATAGGATTCCAATCGATCAAAAACTAAATCGAGCAATTAACTAACATTCTAATCGTTTAAGGACGATATTAAATTCTCACAAAAGCTCGGGTTGTTACATAGTAGGATGCACGATCATGGGGTTTAGCTGACCCATGAGGAGTACATCAACTTCATATCTAGAGTATGCTCATCGATATGATGCGGGGGAGTTGATGATACTTGGTACACATTGTTCACACAAGCATTTGGATGATGGCCCAGTTGTGTTTACCTTATGATATATTTTATCTAGAGATATATGGCGCTTGGAAGGTATTTCAAACCTTTGTCATAAGAAATCGGTCTCATTGAGGAGGTCTCGGTGGAAAATCCATTTATATGAATGTACCTTAGCGGTTTTGTTTGTACACATAAATATGCTATCTAATGTAACCAATGTAACCATTTCAGCTATGATTTATATTTATATTGAATACCCTAGACATTATTATAATATCACTAAATTTTCCTATAAAATGGTTTGGTTACCATAAGTAAAAACCATCCATGTTTATTTGCGGCGTAGTCTTACGAGATACCTTTATTCTCTAAATGGTTTTACATATATAATAATTCAAATGACTTGAGTCTTCTCACGTTGGTTTATTAGACTGATCGGGTGTTATTTTTCTTATAATTCTTAGGTCAACCCCGTGTATATTTCCAGATTTCATTGATGATCATTTGTGCTCTTGGAGAGAGGAGCCGGATGATTACCTATCGTAGATTTTATTTCCGCTGCATTACTTTGTTTATTTTTATATCAGCAATTGTGAGCACAGGTAGTTATAACTGTCTAGGCTGATGATATGTTAGTTTACTCGGATAATTGTATCTATACAGTTTTCATTTGTAAAAGTATCAATTTGATATTATATGTTATTATTCCGATGTGAGATTCTAGTATTATGTTCTCTTCTTTTTTATTTCTTTTCTTTTTTTATTTTACCATAACGTTCTACCATTCTGGCACTTGGGTGCTCGGCACGTGAATATCTTGGATGTATTAGTGTCGACATTTGTGGGTCGAAAAGGTGTCTGTTACAATCGTGGTATCAAAGCTGAAGGTTAAGCGAGAACCTTGGCTTTGGTTAGGTATAACTCATTAAGGGATAGGGTAATGGAATGCCTTTTTTTGAGTTTGAGTGTATTATACATATGAGATCGTATTTTTTAGTGCTATAACAATATTTTGTATTATGTTGATTGGCCTGCTGAGTGCTTATGGATTATGGTCAGCATTATTGATTAGGATTCCTAAACACTTAAACAAGAACAAACCGACACGGTATTATTTTCAAAATTGGTAAATGAAATAATTTTGCCTAGGATTATATTTTATATAAAAGAGTAATTTTCAAATAATTAACATAGTTATTTATAATGTATTTGTTTGTCAGGAAATGATAATACTAAATTATTATCATTTATTGCTTGATTAATCGTACACGACCAGTTTATGGGCATTGGCTAATGTTTATTGAATTTACCTTTGCAAAACATGGGTTAGGTAGATTGTAATTAATGGAAACATGAAATGAACTCCTTGTAAATTAAGTTTCACATTTGACTATAAGGTATTCAATGATAATATTGGGTTAAAAAATTAACTTAAATAGAAAGTCGTTAATATAGCTTAAGTGGAAAGGTGTGATACTAAAAAGATAAATGCTTATGAAATGATTTCATATAAGAAACTAAATTTATTTAAATATGGTTAGTATAAATATGAATTATCAAGGACTTAAACTGAGAATTTGTGAACTTAAATCCTGATGTTTTTATAAATGGTTTCTAAGGGTTTTTGTGAAAACAATAATATTATGATTTTAGACTATTCTAAAGGATTAATGTTATTAAAAGGATTTTATGATTTGTGCGAGTTCGAGGTTACTCTCGAAAAAAACAAGTCGATTCGGGAAATGAAGTATTTTAATGTTAGCTAGTTCGAATGACTCGAAAGTGAGTAAAAATGGGTATAAGATGTGTTCTATTGGAAAACACTTCTCTTGAGTATTACCCTTCTTAGTAAATGGAATATATGATGCTATTTAGTAGAACCCAGTTCCTTGTATCATTTGTTGTTACTCAATCTATATTAATATTTTCCATGGATTTTAAAGAAAATACTTTGGAAATTAGTTTTGAAAATGAGGTTTAATCCCGAAAAGTATGATGATACTCAAAAAGATATAAGTAAATATCATTATTTCAAATGACTTTGAACTAAAACCCGAAGTTTAAATTCTTAAGTATTTTTTTCTGTTAAGTTATATTATGGTTGCATGTATCCTTTGCATTAGGATAGTTTGGTTGTGCATCTTATTATGACATATTGTTTGTAAGTTTTTAATTATTAAAATAAAATGGAATTTTCGACGATTTTGGAAAGCTGGAAACTACCGAATTAATATAATTAAAGCTAAGTATTTTTGTGAAAATATAAAGGTTAAACTTTCATAACTCTTAATCTGATAGGAGAGTTAATTAAAACAAGTTTAAAAAGTTGTTTAGCATCTTTGTTAAATAGGGCACTCGATGTTATTGGGCCAACTAATAAATATCTTTACCTTAGGGTCTTCTAAGGAAAGTAGACTCTAGTCTTGAGTTTGGATACCACAGTCCTACTCTACCAAGTTACTTGCTTAACCTAATAGATAAAGAAGTTTAGATGTTTGACTCAATTATAAGATCCAAATTTATCTTGGGACTTCGTTTAAATTTTAGGAAGTAAAATGTAAAAGAATGTTTTTATATACTCTTAGGAAGTAGTAGAGTATTATACTAGTAATATACTTAAATCTTGAAATATTTTAAAATGAAATTATGTTTAAGGAAATGTTTTTAAATAAAGTTGAGTTGTAATGAAAATATTTACAAACATAAGTAATGTTTTAAGAAATGTTGAATAAATGATTTTAATATTACATAATAAATAATTTTGGGGCAATTGGAAAGTAATTGGTGTAGTTAAGAACCAGCTAAATTAAGTGTGTAAGTTTTACGTAGATTATTTTATTCGCATTACAGTTCTTGATATAGGAATCGAGTACATGATTTCAAGGTGGTATGCACCGGTCCTAAAAAGGATTTTTTACTAGACTTTTTTATGACTGACACTTGATACAGATTCTTGAGATGATCCCTAAGTTTTCTATCATAGTTTATTGCTATGTAAGGAGAATGGAGGTGTTCAATCAAGGAACCAGATCGAAGACCACACTAAACAAGTCAAGTGAGGTATACTAATTTGGAAGTGAAATCTATGTGATCGAGCAAGTGGTCAGATAAATATCGGCGTAGAGATGATATATATGCATCATATGAGCTTAAGTATAATTACATACTTTGTTGTTTGGCTTGTGGCGAGTTCGGGAGATGACTCTTTGGATTGTTTAAGGTAATATGAATAATCGAATAAGTAATAACCTGAGGCTATTGAGTAAAAGGTACACTTAATAGTTTATTTATCATCCTTATGCAATGAGAAGATTTTTGGCCTGGGCAAACCGTTGGCCTAGTTTGTTAATAAAAGTAATATTGTTAAGTATTATTGTATGGTTGTCATTTGGATTATTTGTGTTGGAATTCCGAGGACTAAATATTCCTAAGGGGGAGAATATAACGACCCATAATTTCGAACAATTCGTATTTAAATATCTAAATTATTTAAATATTTGAATCCAAGATTTAGTGAGATTAAATATGATTTCCTAACCTTATTAAACACTTTTTATATAATAACTGATGTTAGAAAACTTAGTTTTAGAATGTGTTTACAAAAATATACACATTGGATAAATACTGAAAATGTGGCCGGAAAACATTTTATTAAAAATAAACTTTTTATTCAATACAAGTTATGTCAATATATTGCAACTTGAATAGTTATCATATGATAACATATGACAAGAATAAAACAAGTATTAAATCCTCTCTTATCCTAATCAAACTTAATTAAAGTAAGCATATTAATTAAGGGAACATTTAGTATATAAGGACCCTTAAATAAAGGCATGGATTAAGCAGCATGTTTCATGGCTTGTTTTAAGGATATGGTCGTGTAAGAGCATGGCTTGGATGTACCTTAACTTCATGGTTAAGGAGAGAATTTTACTAATATTTCCACTCAAATCTTAAGCTTATAAATACACATGCACTTCATTTCTACATAATTCATTCCTAAGCCCATCTTCACTTCTATCTCTTCATGACTTATTTTTTTCCACTCCCTTCTTAATGGTAATGTGCCTGGTTTTGGCCCTAAGGTTGTGGGCTTAAGGAAGATGGAGGAAATGGTTTTGGTCGTGGGTATTGGAATGGTGGAGGAGGATTGCGTGAGCAATGGTGATGGTGGGATGTTAGGCGTGAGTTCAAGGAGAGGGGAGGTGATGGCCATGGGTTAAGGAAAGATAAGGAAAGGTTTTAAGTGATGTTTTAGTTGAGTAGAAAATGATAGTGAAGTGTTGTTATAATGAATGATGGCAGGAAGAAGTGTGGTTTGATAAAAGTGAGTTAATCTCACTTTGATTACACTATAAATTGGTTGCAAGTTAACTTGAATTATTGTTTGATATTTGCTTGCTTTATCTCTTGATAATTGTTGTTAAATCACATATTAAAATGCTTACTATATTAATAATAATAGATATAAATTACTTAAAGTTGGACCCTTGATTATATGCTTTTAAAAGTATATAAATTGTTAAAGTAGTTGCTTACTAAACCATTGAACTATGATAAGTTCAGTTAAACATTTAAAATAGATATATTGATGTGTATATATGTTACGACATGTTTAGTAGTAGTATGGTTAGAACTTGGAATCATATATGTGTACAAAATAACATGACACCAAATATTGAATTGAATATAGAATTGTCCATTTAGCGATAGTCGTTATAAACACGTTTTGAATCCCTTAAACTATAACTTGTGAAAATGGTGATTTAATAACATATCTTAGTAATAACTTGATAAGTGTTTAGAAAAGCATAGAATATGTTTTGGAAAGTTATAGAAGAAGTAAATCAAAGTAACAAAAGATTGAAGTAGAAAGATCGTTATAGTGACACTTTTAAAAACCGTCTTTGAAAACAACGCGCATTTTTTTGGAAACTTTCGTAGGGGTTTATTTAGCAAATAATCAAGTAATATATTATTCTTATTGGAAAAGTTTTGAAGCCTAATTCATTTGATAGCTAGTTGAACGAAATGAAAAAATTTATAGCGAAATAGTCGCTATAAGTGTAGTTCAATAAAATGCCATATTTTCAGGAAATTCTCTAAAATAATTAAAAGATATTCTTTAGGATTTTTCTTCATGGTTTCCAAGTACCAAATGTACACTAACTATTGTAGAATGAATGGATCTAAAATCTTTTGTTAGGTATTGAAAACTAGACGCAAAGTTGTAGCAAAAATGTGTTAGAACTTGTAACGGAACTTTAAACAACATTTATGGAAATTTTATCTCTGTTATTTGATACTAAATTGCTTATGAATGATACTTAAATTATGTATTTTTCTCTAATCCTTTTAGTGTTGTTTTCTATCTTATAATAGAGTGTTTTGAATTTGGTTTCAAGTTTAAATATATTTTTAACAATTAACTATGAATTTCTTAACTAAGTAGCTTTTAAAATTAAAACTTGTTTTTCTATTTATTTCAAAATTCCTTATTTTTACATAATATTATATATAAATAATATCATATATTTTAAGTAGTTATAAAAGTATTTTGACATATTAATAAATATTTTGAAGATATTTCTATATATATAGGTTTTAAATATTAAATTAATTATTTTATAAATATAACAAAGGAAGTTTGGATTTTAACACATAAGTTAAAATAAAGTTTTTATAGAATCAACTAAAAGTGTATGGCCTTAATTAATAAGTGTGGATATGCTTTGGTTTTTAAATAAACGTTTAAATTTATTAATGGATAAGTAAATGGTTTTGGTTAAAGTAAACAATGCTTTTGCAATATTTGTTTTTATACCCTTGAATTATATTTTGGAAGAAATATTATAAATCTTTAATAATTAAATTTTAAAGATAATAACAAGTATTGAAATATTTTATAAAGAGATAGAAAATGTTATATGTTTAATTTATAAAAAAAAGGAGTTTAATATAATAATGTTTTGGTAGTAATATTTTAATCTCTTTGATTATATTAAGTAAAACTTATTAAATGGTTTTGAATACACTTATACCATTGGAATAATTATATGAATACTTTTTAAGTATTGAAAAGGGTATAAGTGAAAAATTAAACAATATACACAAGTATAAAAAGGGTTCTTAATAATAAAATATTAATAAATAATGGTAGTCGTAAATTTATAAAAGAAATGTTTTATTAGATAAGAAGATGTTTTCCTGATAAGAAGAGTTTTTAATTAATAAAAGGTGAATTAATTAAAAAGGGATCATTTATATGACTTGACTATGCCTTACATGAAATGATAATGCAGGTATGTTTACTTGCTTATGAGAAAGTATTCGGGACTTAGTTCCCTTATGCGATCATTCTCATTATTGTTAAATAAGATCAAATTCATTAACTCGGTCTCATAGAGACCGGGATCAATAAGCGTTCTACTTATCGAAAAGCACTTTAAGGCTGAGATACGGGTTCTCTGTTTTGGAAGCGAATGATAGAAACCATGTATGGTTCTAGAATCTGTTGAGATGATGGAATCCATATGGGATTCATTATTTGATCGAGTTTTGTTGAAAACTCGTGTAAAGATGCCGAACGTAGCCTCAACATCGGGAATTACTAATGACAGAGCATGATGCATGATCCTGTGGTTTAGCTGACCCATGAGGAGTACATCAACTTCATATCTAGAGTATGCTCACTGATATGTTGCGCATGGGGAGTTGATGATACTTGGTACACATTGTTCACGTGAGTGTTCAGATGATGGCCCAGTTGTGTTTACCTTATGGTATATTTTATCTAAAGATATACGATACTTGGAAGATATTCTGATCCTTGTCATAGGAGATCGGTCTCATTGAGGAGGTCTCCGTGGAAAATCCATTTATATGAACATAACTTAGCGGTTTTGTTTGTATACTTAAATATGCTATCAAACGTAACCAATGTAACCATTTTAGCTATGATTTATATTTAAACCGAACACCCTAGACATTATTATAATATCACTGCATTTTCCTATAAAATGATTCGGTTATCGTTAGGTAAAAACCATCCGTGTTTATTTGCGGCATGGTCTTATGAGATACCTTTATTCTTTAAAGGGTTTTACAAATATAATAATTCAAATGACTTGAGTCTTTTCACGCTGGTTTACTAGACTAATCCGAGTGTTATTTTTCTTATAATGCTTGGGTCATCCCCGTGTATATTTCCAGATTTAATGTATGACCATTGGAGCTCTTGGGGAGAGGAGATGGATGATTACCTATAGTAGATTTTATTTTCGCTGCATTACTTTGTTTATTTTTATATCTGCAATTATGATGAAAGGTAGTTATAACTATCTAGGCTGATGATGTGTTAGTTTACTTTGATTATTGTATCTATATAATTTTCCTTTGTAAAAGTATTATGTTCTCTTCTTTCTTGTTCCTTTTCTTTTCTTCTTTTATTTTACTGTAACGTTCCACCTTTACAGCACTTGGGTGTTAGGCATGTGAATACCGTGGATGTATTAGTGTCGACATTTGAGGGTCCAAAAGGCGTTCGTTACAATCGTGGTATCAAAGCTAAAGGTTAAGCGAGAACCTTGGCTTTGGTTAGGCATAACTAATTAAGAGATAGGGTAATGGAATGACTTATTATGAGTTTGATTATATTATACATATGAGAGCGTATTTGTTAGTGCTATAACAATATTGTGTATTATGTTGATTAGTCTGCTGCGTGCTTCTGGATTCTGGTCGATGCTTCTGATCAGCGTTATCGATAGGGATTCCTCAACACTTAAACAAGAACAAACTGACACAATATTATTTTCAAAATTTGTAAATGAAATAATTTTACCTAGGATAATATTTTATATAAAAGAATAATTTTCAAATAATTAACATAGTTATTTATAATGTATTTGTTTATTAGGAAATGATAATACTAAATTATTATCATTTATTGCTTGATTAGTCATGCTCGGCCAATTTATGGGCATTGGCTAATGTTTATTGAATTTACCCTTTTCACAACATGGGTTAGGTAGATTGTAATTAATGGAAACATTGAAACGAACACCTTGTAAATTAAGTTTCACAATTTGACTATAAGGCATTCGATGATAATGTTGGGTTATAAAGTTAACTTAAATAGAAAGTTGTTAATATACCTTAAGAGGGAAGGTAAGATATTAAAAAAGATAAATGCTTATGAAATGATTTCATATAAGAAACTAAATTTATATAAATATGGTTAGTATAAATATGAATTATCAAGGATTTAAATTGATAATTCGTGAACTTAAATCCCAGTGGTTTTAGAAATGGTTTCTAAGGGTTTTTGACAAAACAATAATAGTATGATTTGAAATTACTAAAGGACAAATGTTATTAAAAGGATTTTAAGATTTGTGCGAGTTCGAGGTTACTCTCGGAAATAGTAAGACGATTTAGGAAACATAGTGTTTTTATGTTAGCCAGTTCGAGTGAGTCGAAAGTAAGTAAAAATGGGTAGGAGATGTGTTCTGTTGGAAAGCACTTCTCTTGAGTATTACCCTTCTCAGTAAAGGGAATATATGATGCTATTTGGTAGAACCCAATTCCTTGCATCATTTTGTTTTTAATCGATCTATATTAATATTTTCCATGGATTTCAAAGAAAATATTTTGGAAATTGGTTTTGAAAATGATTTTGGTTTAATCCCCACAGGTATGATTTGATATCAAAAGGATACAAATATATGTTATCATTTCAAATGACTTGAAATAAAACCCGAAGTTTAAGTTATTAAGTTTTTTTTGATAAGTTATTTATGTTTGCATGTATCCTTTGCATTAGGATAGTTTGGTTGTGCATCTTATTATGACATATTGTTTGTCAGCTTTTAATTGTTAACATAAAATGGAAATTTTTGACGATTTTAGAAAGTTGGAAACTTTCGAATTAATATATTTAAAGACAAGTATTTTTGTGAAAAATATAAAGTTAAACTTTTATAACTCTTAATTTGAAAAGATAGTTAATTAAAACAAGTTTAAAAAGTTGTTTAGCATCTTTGTTAAATAAGGCACTCGATGTTATCGGGCCAACTAATAAACGTCTTTACCTTAGGGTCCTCTAAGGAAAGTAGAATCTAGTCTTGAGTTTGGATACCGGAGTCCTACTCTACCTAGCTACTTGCCTAATCCAATTGATAAAGAAGTTTAGATGGTTGACCCAATTATAAGATCAAAATTTATTTTAGGACTTCGTCGAAATTTTAGGAAGTACAATGTAAAAGAATGTTTTGTATATACTCTTAGGAAGTAGTAGAGTATTATACTAGTAATAGACTTAAGTCTTGAAATGTTTTTAACTGAAATTATGTTTAAGGAAATATTTTTAATTAAAGCTTAGTTGTATGAACATAAGTAATGTTTTAAGAAATGTTGCATAAATGATTTTATTATTACATAAGAAATAATTTTGGGGGAATTGGAAAGTAATTGGTGTAGTTCAGAAACTGGCTAAATTAAGTACGTAAGTTATACGTAGATTATTTTATTCGCATGACAGTTCTTAATCTTGGATTCGAGTACATGATTTCAAGGTGGTATGCAACGGTCCGAAAAAGGAATTTTTACTAAACTTTTTGATGGAAAACACTTGATGCGGATTCTTGAGATTATCCCTAAGTTTTATATCGTAGTTTATTGTTATGTAAGGAGAATGGAGGTGTCCAATCAAGGAACCAGATCGAAGACCACACTAAACAAGTCAAGTGAGGTATACTAATTTGGAAGTGAAATCTATGTGATCGAGCAAGTGGTCAGATAAATATCGGCGTAGAGATGATATATATGCATCATACGAGCTTAAGTATAATTACGTACTATGTTGTTTGGCTTGTGGGAGTTCAGGAGATGACTCTTTGGATTGTTTAAGGTAAATGAATAATCGACTAAGTAATAACCTGAGGTTATTGAGCAAAAAGTACACATAGTAGTTTATTTATCATCCTTATGCAATGAGAAGATTTTTGGCCTGGGAAAACCGTTGGCCTAGTTTGTTAATAAAAGTAATATTGTTAAGTATTATTGTATGGTTGTCCCTTGGATTGTTTGTGTTGGAATTTTGAGGATGAAATATTCCTAGGGGAAGAATATAACGACCCAGAATTTCGAACACTTCATATTTAAATATCTAAATTATTTAAATATTTGAACCCAAGATTTAATTAAATTAAATATGATTTAATAACCTTATTGAAATTTTTTAATTAATAACTTATGTTAGAAAACTTATTTTTAAAATGTGTTTACAAAAATATACACTTTGTACAAATACTGAAAATTTAAGCAGAAAAAGTTTCATTAAAAATCAACATTTTATTCAATACAAGTTGTGTAAATATATTGCAACTTGAATAGTTATAATATGATAACATATGAGAAGAATAAAACAAGTATTAAAACCTCTCTTATCCTAATCAAACTTAAATAATGTAAGCATATTAATAAAGGGAACATTTAGTACATAAGGACCTTTAAATCAAGGGATGGATTAAGAAGCATGTTTCATGGCAATTTTTAGGGTTGTGCTTGTGTAAGAACATGGCTTGGGTGTGTTGGAACCAGATTAGGCCGCAACGAAAGTTATGGGTGAATTTCAAAATTTTACCTTATTGGATCTTTATTGGGCCTATAAAGTCTAACTGAATTAGAACATTTCTAAATTTCATTTAAATAAAATCATGTATTTTATTTAAATTCAAATATATTAAGATATGAAATTAATTTTATTTGATTTTGTTTATACATAAATGTATCATATACATATATGTGTGAGTGCATGTGTAACATAATATTCCGTGAAAGGTATAATATGCATATATATAGATGTTGGGATTTACATCGCAACAGACATATTAGCTCATTTTGTATGTCATGTATGTTGTCCAAATATGTGCATGTATATGTGTTACAATATATATATATATATGTATGTATATATGCACCCATATGTATGTATAAATATATTATATATAATATATGAACATAAAACGTTTATATATAGATAAATATATATATAAATAAATTGAGAGAACAATTATTAAAATTATTTATAGTTCAAAATTAACTTAGTTTTGCAAACATAATAATTTTAGTATTTTAATTTTTATATATTATGGATAGAATAATGTTTTCATCCATAAATAATTAACATAAAATAATATATTGATGAAAATTAAAATTTTACAATTTTCAAAAATTTAAGATCATAAAATAGAGCTTAGAAAAAATCTGGAGATTTTTCAAAGTTGAAATATTATTTTTTTAAAACAAATACATCTATTTATGCAATAATTATTTAATATAAAATAATATATTATTAAAAATTCAAATTTTAAAGTTTCAAAAATTCATGGATCATGAACGAAAGGTTATGAAAAATTTTAAAGAATTTTTCAATTAATTTATTATTTTTAATAAATCATAAATAGTTTTTTCAAAATAATATTAATTATTAAAAATAATAAACTTTATTGAAAAATTCCTAAAATTTTTCTATATGTTTACGAAATGATATAATATTTTTTTAAAATATATAATTGAATTTTTGATGTAATAGTTATTTTACATATAATAAACAATTCAAAAATTCAACAAATGTTAATTTAAAAATATGAATATATGTATGATAATTAATTTTCGAGTTTTAAATTCATATTATATATAAATAAGTGTACTAAAAATTTTTAATCATATATATATCTTATATATGCATATATGCTATTATGAGAGAGAAATATACTCTAAAATATATATATATGAATTTATTAATAAATATATATAAAACAATTATTAATGACAAAAATTGATTTTGTACAGTAAAAAACATTTGTCTATACATAAATCAAATAAGTATAACAAACAAATTATGCACAAAACCAAACTGATTTGTGACAGCTACATCTACTTACAAAATCTTACCTAACTAAACATATTTAAACAGATATGAAATTGCTCATTATAGGATCATAGAATATAATTTAATTACTGTAATATGAATTAAAATTACCAATTTAATGATGTCTTTGAATCCACGTTGAAGCAATGACTTCCCTTTCTTTTACTGTTCTTGATTCGTCAAATTGCAAGTCCGGAATCACCGACCTCTAACTATTGAATAGTATTATTTTAATTTGAAATATATTTGAGAATTTTGGAGTGGATTGAGAGCTATGTTTTAACCAGCAATGAGAAGGTAATGGCGGCCAAAATTGAGGTTAGTCATTATTTTTTAGAGATACATACATACATACATACATATATATAGGTATAGAGTTGTATTAGAGAGAAACGAGGAATTTTTTTTACCCATTCTCACTTGATCTCAACTCATTATCTCCACGCCAATTCACTATTTTTTATCCACCCCTAGACCTTCCCAAAACCGAAATTTTGCAGCCCTAATTATGGGCTTAAATCCATCTAAGCCCAAGCCAAAATACTATGCAATTAAATCTAATTTAATCGGTTGTCGATATTGTATATCAGTCGATATATTTATAACTGTTATAAATATATATAATATTATTTATTTACCAAATCATATTCAAATTTTATAATTAATATTTCATAAATATTAATTAATTTATAACAATTATAAACTAATCAAATCGTTCGGTCTTAGAGAATTCATCATTTCGGCTGTGTAACTCTTGGGTGTAAATTTGGTTAGCGATTAACATTGAACTATTCTAATGTTAGCATTCACACGTCACTTAGCAGGTGGTGTGACATGATGGCCAAATTTATCGCTTACTCGTTTTCGGTAAAATCCAATTTTAGTTTAATAAGCGTTACCCGGTTGTGACATTTGTTTACACCAATTCTCTTCATCCAAACTATATCACTTTGGACTTATGGAATTTGGTAATGGTCAAAATTCCAACCTCATCCACATTCAACTTTATAGTGCAAATACAAAGTCCTTGGTTCAATTAATAACAATTATTATTAACCGTTATACTCTGGCCGGAGACTTTGACTTTGAGCTGACTTGAGTTGACTGTGATACTAACCGCATATAACTGAGGAGACGAATCCTCTCTTGAATATGCTTCACTTCCAATACTTCCACTCGACCCAACTATAGTCACTCGATGGACGCCATGTCATGATTTGGCTATAATCAAAGCGGAGCTTTCATATTGAAGATTCACGGTATTCTCAAGTCGAGAGAACTATGTAAATCAGTCACATCAATATTTTCTGTTTTACCTTAGTTATATTAACCAATAGAAAACTATCGAGTAAGTCGTTCATAGTTATCCAATAACTATTAGTAGGTAACCACTAGGTGGCCCCAACAGTCATGAGTAATACACTGCCCAACATTTGGAGAGCATTACGTACTCCAGTCTCAACAGATACATCGATATCCGTCTCGATGCATCTTGGTTAAGAACATTTAAAATGGTATATTTGTTTCGTTGTGATAAATTACTCACGGTTACAACACTTTGTAACTACTATCATAAAATATCGCATTTATGGATTTTTCAATTAAATATACTTTTAATTAATTAATATAAGCACATTATATCAAGTATATAATAGGAAGAAAATACCTTTTATTTCGAACAAGCTTGGTCAACGAGTTAGATATATGTAACAAATTACATAATTTCCCCTAGGGCATACTTCTAACTCTATCAATCTAACACTTGCACTTGGGGTCAATTATGGAATCTTATTCCAACTTCTCCAATCAGTTTTCTCAAAACCAATTGGGTCGGTCCTTAGTGAATGGGTATGCTATTATGTTTTAATTATCTACTTTTTCGATTAACTCTCTCTGACACTGATAAACTGCCTTTATCATATGCAACGGTTTGAAGTATGTCTTTTGACTTCTAGTAAGCTTTAAGTTCTGTCATGACCAATTTCATGACATTGTTATCTTATAACAATATTATGGGATTCTCAACATTTGGAATCACCTTTGGCTCAATTATAAATTTGTGCATTTATATCTATATACATTGGTTTGTTGTAGCGCTATTCAAGTTAATGTTCTCAACATTTCGTTGAATCGACCACAATCACTTCTATTTTGAAACATTTTCAAATTAAAGATTTTAACTTGAATTTTATCGTTGACGTGTTATACTCAATATCACTTATAAAAAGTTTATGTCCAAACGTTCCATCATAACGAGTTCGTTGTTTCTATAAACAATTCTCTAGTATTTCATAAATAAGCGAGAACACCTGAAACAACCATTTAGTCATATCAAATTGGATTTTATATTTGCTTCATGTATCAAATACATAAACAAAACACAATATCATGCACAACATAACCTGTATGATAATTCCTATTACTAATGCATAAGGAATCCAACTTACATGTTCTCTTTTTAATAGGGTGCTCTTGTATATCGTTTTTAGTCAATCCCTGTATCTTTTATACTCACCATAAAAGACATCATTTACAATCCAAAATTGAGTATTAAAACAACTAAAAGTTGATTTTATACAAGCATATTGTTAAAATCAACAACGTGTTGTTTACTTATAGTTTAGAAATATCAATGTACCTTTTAACGTTCTTTCTTATGAACACACGCTTCCTCTACACTTTGATTGAAAATCAAACTATTTGATATTTCTATCAAAATACTAATTCAATCTTGATGCTTATAAAATGATACATTCGTATCATTTCTTGGATCATATCTAAAGAATCACAAACCCAATATCGCCCCCACTGATTTCGAGGTATTTTGGTTAATATGTTTAAACGGCTTACTCTAAATCATTATTTCTGTTTCAATACATAAGTACTAAACACTAAGTCTTATCAAGCGATAATTTTGTGAGTAAATCTGAATTAACTTGAGCATGTTGAATACCGAATCTATTATGCTAATTTCGAAAATTGAAATTTGCGATATTATTCTTATCAACATTGCTCATTTAATTCCAACCACATTAGTCTTTCCAATAATAACACAATCTCAGCTGATGAATCACATCTCTTTGGTTACGACCACCAAAATCATATTTTGATAGCGTACTTGGAATTCTTTCAGATTTGCACATCATACCATATAGAGTCACCAATCTTAATGGTATAATTGAACAACTGAGGGTAATTTATATTTTCGACATTAATAAGAAACTTATAGTTTCTCTTCGATGTACGAGAATACTTATTAGACATTCTAATGCTATGTGTTCATTTAAGTTAGTTAATTTCACTTCATCTCATATAATCAGTCCTATCAATGGATCAGATCCAATTCCATTTAACTACCAAAAATTTCTCAAAGAAATTCCTTCACAATAAAGTTGATATATCTTGAAACAACAATTGTTTCTTAGTGCAAATAGAATAGGGATTCATAAATGCTTTATGAACCTTTTTATTTAGAAAACTGATTTTAGTTTACAAAAATTATGATCAAAACATAAATATGTCATTTGATGACAGACCTTTCCAAAAAACTTTTTGGAGATTCATACAAGATCCCTCATGAACAATTATTATTTGCAATCTTTTGACTCGCACAACCTGCCAACTCCTTGGCCTAAGATATGTTGGGATTTCTTACAAACCCTTATCTTGTATGATTTTGTAAACTGTTGTTTAGATGAAATAATATCAACCTTGTGTACTACTCTTAAGTACATGACCTTATAGACAGAAACTAACTCAACTTCACTCACAATTAATCGTAAATTGTCTAACAATGTCTGATTACTCCTTACGATGCATCATTATGTATCACATGGAGGAGTGACTTTTGAGATTGAATCTATATTCATTTTTAGGTACATTTTGAACTCTTTCCAAGATACTCACTTATTCGACCAAATCAAATCATTTTATTCTATTGCATGTTATTTTATTCACTTTTCTTTTATATTCTATGATTTTATCATAAACTTACTACATGTGTATCTAATACACATGTTCATGTTGGTAATAAATCATCGATGAATATAACAAAGTATGGGGAACCCTTTTAGTATTAATAGACTTGTGATTGCATACATCAATATGTATTAATTCAAAGAGTTCATCAACTCTTATGATGCTCCCACTGAATGGGTGCATAGCCATTAATTGTTTGAAATATAATTAACCTACATCATATGATTCATAATCATATAGTAAAATTATTTTTCAAAACTACGGCTTAATCTATAATTCCAAAACAACTGAAAATAATATTAGACACATATGTATATTTGTTGCATCACTTTTACTATGAAAACAAATTCCATAATACAGTTCTATTTCATAATGAATATTCATAGTACTCATATTGACATATAGTTATATCTATTTTTCAGTCAATACCAAAAATAAACATTATTTCACAAATAATGTTCGGTATATTTTACAAAAACAATTTTCGTAATTTGATGCAATCATTATGTGCTATAAGGCATGCTCCCACTATTTCCGCCATTACTATAATAGCGTACTAAATTTAGAAGTCCACCATTCACTTAATATTGTTAATATTGTTTACTTATTTCATATGCTGCAACTAGTTTACAGTGGAGAGTTCTTTGATCAAATATCTTGAACTCAAAGAAATAAATGTTATAGAAAACAATTTTCTATATGAAAATACATTTCAAAAAAAAAATCATATTTCATATTCCAATATTAAGTATCAATTAGTATTACAATTCTTGTTTTCAATGTTTCTCTATGAAGCAGAAGTGACTATTCAAGAGCTTAAAATACTGTTTATTGGCTTACTTCGAATGAACTAACTTCATCGAAATATTATACCACACAAACTATGACTGTTCACCATATAACATTTATATGTGAAAGTACATGGATCAAATATCCATTGTCTTGAATTGCATTTAGACTTCAAAAACTCATAAAATGCAATACACGGTCTAAACCAAATTTATGTATAAATGACCAACTTACGAATGTATTAAGTAGTTGAAATTAGGCGCTTGCATGGGTATAGAAACATTATATACCATGCAATTTGAATTATTAGTAAGTATATATTATATTTCTATTTGTCAACTTTCAATTCAGTTTGTTTATATATGTTAATTGACAAATGTTTTATCAACCATATTAAATGCACAAATTTATCATTGTAGATAATTATAACATTATATAGCATATGTTCTTACAATATTAAAAAGGTTAAATGTTACCATTTCATTTTTCTAATAAGGCTCCCACTAGTCTTTTATGTTTCTCCAAACCCTAAAATGAAACATAGAAGTCTTACAACTTCACTAGTGGTGTTAGGACTCGTTTGTTTTGGTATTCTGACCTTGAGTTTGCTCAACAAATCATAGCCCCACAAACGATGGATAACTCCTTATCGGTTGTATCACAAACAAACTCCTAACCCATTTTTCCTTGTTCCAATCTTATTTCGACCTTGAGTTTGCTCAACAAATCGAAATAGATTATTCACTCATACCTATCATATCGTGATGGCCTAAGTATAGTATATGTACCTTGAGTTTGCTCAACAAATACATATAGTTATCTTACCTCATCTGTTCAATATATTAATAATACTACACATCACTAGCTTGAGTTTGCTCAACAACTAAGGATTATGTAAGTAACTTATTAATATATATATATATAATAGAGGACAACATTATATTGAAGATTCATAATCTTCAATATATATATTGAGTGATATCGACTTATAGAATAATATATTTCTTCTGAAATACTCTAGCGATTCAAGTATCAGACACATCAGAAATCATGGTATATGTACATTTACATATATATTTATTTCTCAAGTCTATTTGGGTTTCTTTAATGTTCCACATTTACTTTACACACATATCATATAAGTTTTATTGTTATATAACTTTTATATTTCATATTACTTATATGATAGTCTTACGTATAATATATCATTAATAAAATCTTATCAAATTAATTTTAATCAATTAACTCTTTAATTTTAAATTAGTATTCCAATATAACTTTTATATTGGACATGTCCACTATAATATTTATAGTGTATATTATAATCTTTATAGTGTAACACACATATATCATATATATGTGTATTTTATTTAATTAATTAACCTTTAATTAATTTATTCAATTAAACAGTTTTTATTAAAATTTATTAATTTCAAAATTTATCTTGTATACATACATGTATACTTATGTTATCTTAAACATTTTAAAATAACATAACAAATATCAACATATGTAATACATGCATATATGCATTAACTAATTAACATATTTAATTAATTTATTTTATTAATCTTATTAATAAATTTAAAATTTGAAATTATTACATAAATATTTTCAAACATTTTGAAAATATCATTATCCTTTCAAACATTTTGAAAACTTATGTAGTATTATAATTTTTATAATAAACATGTTTTATTTTAAATTTAACTATTAAATTTAAAATCTTTAACATTAATTTTCAAAACGATTTTGAAAATTAGCCCAAGACCCAAATTAAGTTGGACATTTTCTATTAGGGGCAACCTTTGGGCTCACTTCACCTTTCGGGCCAGGCCGGTATCCAGGTAGGACAGAGTACTTGATTACCCAATTCCAATCCTAGACATTACCTTTCTAGACACCGTACTAAGTGGGAAAGCTTAATTAGTTAGCCCTAATATGACTAATTTAGACCGCATAGGCTATTGGGCTCCGATACCATTGTTGGAACTGGACCAGCCCGCAGCGGAAGTTATGGGTGAATTGCAAAATTTTACCCTATTGGATCTTTATTGGGCCTATGAAGTCTAACTGAATTAGAACATTTCTAAATTTCATTTAAATAAAATCATTTATTTTATTTAAATTCAAATATATTAAGATATGAAATTAATTTTATTTAATTTAGTTTATACATAAATGTATCATATACATATATGTGTGAGTGCATGTGTAACATAATAGTCCGTGAAAGGTATAATATGTCCATATGTACATATTGGAATTTACATCGCAACAGACATATTAGTAGGCATGTCAATGGATACCTGAAAAATCTGAAATCCGTCCGGATCAGTATCCGAAAAAACGGATATTATCCGATATCCGAAAAGCAGATGCATATATCCGATATTCGAAAAGAAAATCGGATGCAGATGCAGATATGGGTATATCCGTATCCGAAAAACATCCGTCTGATCCGAAATTAATTATAATAAAAATTGTTATTATGATTGATTTATTATTTTAAGATGACCCTAAGTTATAGTTAAAATATATTTAGAAATGAATTGGCCCAAGCCCAAATCGCTCAAGAAAGAAAGTAAAACCCTAACTAAGCAAGTAACAATATCAATCTAAATTTATGTTAGAGGTTATTTGGTTTATTAACTGATATTTGATTTTCTAGTGTGTTATACTTTGTATTTTGTTTAGATTATTAGTTACTTTATATGAAATGGCTAAGATGAAAACATATGAGAACTGAAAACAAATATTATCTATTGTCTTAGTTTGTTTTTGTTTATTTGAATTGTTGTAATATCGTACGAACTTGTTTATTTCGAATGCGGATATTCAATTTAGGATGCGAATATTTAGGATATTTTCGAATATCTGGAAATATCCGCTTTTTATTCGTACGAACTTGTTTATTTCGGATGCGGATATTCAATCTTGAATGCGGATATTTTGGATATTTTCGAATATCCGGAAATATCCGCTTTTTATTTTCGGATGCGGATGTTAATTCTTTGACATCCGCGGATATCGGATGCGGATTTAAATTTTCGGATGCAGATGCGGATCCAGCCATATTCGCATCCATTGACAGCCCTACATATTAGCTCATTTTGTATGTCATGTATGTTGTCCAAATATGTCCATGTATATGTGTTACAAAATACACACACACACATACATATGTATGTATAAATATATTATATATAATATATGAACATAAAACATTTATATATATATATATACATATATATATATATAGAAAGAGAGAGAACAATTATTAAAATTATTTATAATTCAAAATTAACTTATTTTTGCAAAGATAAAAATTTTAGTATTTTAATTTGTATATATTATGAATAGAATAATGTTTTCATCCATAAATAATTAATATAAAATAATCTATTGATGAAAATTCAAATTTTACAATTTTTGAAAATCTAGGATCATAAAATAGAGCTTAAAATAATCTGGAGATTTTTCGAAAATGAAATATTATTTTCTTTAAAACAAATACATTGATTTCGGCAATAATTATTTAATATAAAATAATATATTGTTAAAAATTCAAATTTAAAGTTTAAGAAATTCTAGGATCGTGAATGAAAGGCTACAAAAAATTTTAAAGAATTTTTCAATTAAATTATTATTTTTAATAAATCATAAACAGTTTTTCTGAAATAATATTAATTATTACAAATAATAAAATTTATTGAAAAATTCATAAATATTTTCTATATCTTTCTGAAATGATATAATATTTAAAAAAATATAAAATTGAATTTTTGATGTAACAATTATTTTATATATAATAAATAATTCAATAATTCAATAAATGTTAATTTAAAAATATGAATATATGTATGATAATTAATTTTCGAATTTTTAAATTCATATTATATATAAATAAGTGTACTAAAATTTTTAAATCATATATATCTTATATATGCATATGCATATGCTATTATGAGAGAGATATATACACTAAAATATATATATGAATTTATTAATAAATATATATAAAACAATTATTAATGACAAAAATTTATTTTCTATAGTAAACAACATTTGTCTATACATAAATAAAATAGTATAACAAAAAAATTATGCACATAACCAAACTGATCTACTTACAAAATCTCACCTAACTAAACATATAGTAGCAACATAATTAAACAGATATGAAATTGCTCATTATAGGACCATAGAATATAATTTAATTACTGTAATATGAATTAAAATTACCAATTCAATGATGCCTTTGACTCCACGTTGAAGCAATGACTTCCCTTCCTTTTACTGTTCTTGATTCGTCAGATTGCAAGTCCGGAATCACCGACCTCTAACTATCGAATAGTATTATTTTAACTTGAAATATATTTGAGAATTTTGGAGTGGATTGAGAGCTATGTTTTAACTAGCAATGTAGAAGGTATCCAAAATTGAGGTTAGTCGTTATTATATATATATATATATATGTATGTATGTATGTATTTGTATATGTATATATAGGGTTGTATTAGAGAGAAACGAGAAAAACCTTTTTACCCATTCTCACTTGATCTCAACCCATTATCTCCAGGTCAATTCCCTATGTTTTAGCCAACCTTAGACCTTCCCAATAACGAAATTTTGCAGCCCTAATGATAGGCCTTAAACGTATCTATGCCTAAGCCAAAATACTATGCAATTAAATCTAATTTAATCGTTTGTCGATATTGTATATCGATCGATATATTTATAACTGTTATAGATATATAACATTATTTATTTCTCAAATCATATTTAAATTTTATAATTAATATTTCATAAATATCAATTAATTTAATTAATTTATAACAATTATAAACTAATTAAATCGTTCGGTCTTAAAGGAATTCATCATTTCGGCTGTGTAACTCTTGAGTGTAAATTTGGTCAGCGATTAGCATCGAACTATTCTAATGTTAACGTTCACACGTCACTTAGCAGATGGTGTGACATTATGGCCAAATTTGTCGCTTACTCATTTTCGGTAAAATCCAATTTTAGTTTAATAAGCGTTACCCGGTTATGACATTTGTTTACACCAATTCTCTTCGTCAAAACTATATCACTTTGGACTTATGAAATTTGGTAATGGTCAAAATTTCAACTTCATCCACATTCAACTTTATAGTCCAAATACAAAGTCCTTGGTTCAATAATAAAAATTATTATTAACCGAAATGCTTTGGCCAGAGACTTTGACTTTGAGTTGACTGTGATAATAATCGCATATAACTAAGGAGACGAATCCTCTCTTGAATAGTGCTTCACTTCTAATACTTCTACTCGACGCAACTATAGTCACTCGATGGACGCCATGCCATGATTTGGCTATAATCAAAGCTGAGCTTTCATATTGAAGATCCACAGTATTCTCAAGTCGAGAGAACTGTGTAAATCAGTCATATCGATATTTTCTATTTGACTTTAGTTCTATTAACCAACAGAAAACTATCAGTGGGTCTTCCATAATTATCCAATAATTATTAGTATGTAACCCCTAGGTGCCCCAACAGTCATGAGTAATTCACTGCCCAACATTTGGAGAGCATTACGTACTCCAGTCTCAACGGATACATCAATATCCAGTCTCGATGCATCTTGACTAGGAATATTTAAAATAGTATATTTGTTTCATTATGATAAATTACTCACGGTTATAACACTTTGTAACTACTATCACAAAATATACCATTTATGGATTTTTCTATTAAATATACTTTTAATTAAGTTAATTAATTAATATAATCACATTATATCAAGTATATAATAGGAAGAAAATACCTTTTATTTCGAACAAGATGGGTCAACGAGTTAGATTTATGTAACAAATTACATAATTGTCCCTAGGAAATACCCCTAACTCTATCAGGATGTACCTCAACTTCATGATTAAGGAGGGGTTTTTACAAACTTTTCCACTAAAATTTTAAGTTTATAAATACACATGCATATGCACTTCATTTCTACACAATTCATTTCTAAGTCCATCTTCACTTCTTTCTCTTTGTGACTTCTTTTCTTCCACTCTCCTCTTAATGGTCGTGTGCTTAATATAATGGTTTTGGTCTTAGGGCCGTGGGCATAGGGAAGGTGGAGGTGATGGCTTTGGCCGTGGGTATTGGGGTGGTGGAGGAGGATTGCGTGAGCAATGTTGATATTGAGATGTCAGGCCATGAGTTCAAGGAGAGGGGAGGTGATGGCCATGAGTTAAGGGAAGACAAGGAAAGGTTTAAGTGATGTATTGGTTGAGTAGAAAATGATAGTGAAGTATTGTTATAATGAATTATGGCACTAAGAAGTATGGATTGATAAAAGTGAGTTAATCTCACTTTGATTACACTATAAATTGGTTGCAAGTTAACTTGAAATATTGCTTGATATTTGATTTCTTAATCTCTTGATAATTGTTGTCAAAAAACATATTAAAATACTTACTATATTAATAATAACAGACATTAACTACTTAAAGTTAAATCATTGATTATATACTTTAAAAAGTATATAAATTGTTAAAGTAGTTGCTTACTAAACAATTGAACTGTGATAAGTTCATTTGAACATTTAAAATGGATATATTGATGTGTATATATGTTAATACATGTTTAGTAGTAGTATGGTTGGAACTTGGAATCATATATTTGTATAAAGTAACATGACACCAAACATTGGTTTGAATAGGGAATTGTCCGTATAATGATTGTCGCTATAAACGCACTTTGAATCCCTTAAACTATAACTTATGAAAATGGTGATTTAATAACATATCTTAATAATAACTTGTTTGGTTAGTATTTACACTTCTATAAGTGTTTATAAAAACAAAAAATATGTTTTGGAAAGTTATAGAAGAAGTAAATCAAAGTAACAAAAGATTGAAATAAAATGGTCGCTATAGTGACACTTTTAAAAATAATCCGTCTTTGAAAATAATGCGCATTTTTGTGAAAACTTTCTTAGGGGTTTCTTTAGCAGCTAGTCAAGTAAATAGTATATTATTCTTACTGGAAAAGTTTTGAAGCCTAATTCATTTGATAGCTAGTTGAACAAAATGCAAAAAGATAGCGAAATAGTCGCTATAAGTGTAGTTCGGTAAAATGCCATGTTTTTGAGAAATTCTCTAAAATAATTAAAAGATATTCTTTGGGGTTTTTCTTCGTGGTTTCCAAGTACCCAAAGTATACTAACTATTGTAAAATTAATGGATCTATAATCATTTGTTAAGGTATTGAAAACTAGATGCAATGTTGTAGCAAAAATGTGTAAAAACTTGCAATAGAACTTTAGACAGCACATACAAGCACCATTGTCCCAGTGGTTAAGTGATTCGGCTTTGGTGCGAGAGGTCAAAATTTCGAAACTTACATAGCGTGATTCGAACGTTTATTGACATGTGATATGTTGTCCCAGTGACATGTTGTATATAAAGTAGCATTTCAAAAAAAAAACTTTAGACAGCACTTATGGAAATGCTATCTTTGCTATTTGAAACTATAAATTGTTTAAAATGATGTTTGAATTATGAATTTTTCTCTAGGCCTTTTAGTGATATTTTCTAACTTATAATATAGTGTTTTAAATTTGGTTTCAAGTTTAAATATATTTTTGACAATTAACTATGAATTTCTTAACTAAGTAGCTTTTAAAATTAAAACTTGTTTTCTATTTATTTCAAAATTCCTTATTTTTACATAATATTCTATATATATAATTATCATATATTTTAAATAATTTTAAAATTATTTTAACATATTAATAAGTTTTTGAAGATATTTCTATATATATATATATATAGGTTTTATATATTAAATTAAGCATCCTTCATGGTATACTCATGGATTGGCCAGTTCCTATTTGGAAGGTTGTAATTTCTTAACTGCTGCAGTTTCTACCCCTGCAAATAGTTTAGCACATTCTTTATTTTACTTTCCTCTGTGTAAGCTACTTACTCAACCTCTCCCTCATAAATATAATAAAGGGAGTTTAGATTTTAACACTTAAGGTAAAATAAATTGTTTTGTGAAATCAACAAAAGTACCTTAATTAATAAGTTTGGAAATGCTTTGATCTTTAAATAATTGTTTAAAGTTATTGATGGATAAGTAAATGGTCTGGGTTTGTAGTAAACAATGCTTTAGCAACATTTGTTTTTAAATCCTTGAATTATATTTTGGAAGAAATATTATAAATCTTTAACAATGGAATTTTAAAGATGATAAAAAGTATTGAAATCTTTTATAAAGAGATAGAAAATGTTGTATGTTTAATTTATAAAAGAAAAGGAGTTTATTATAACAATGATTTGGTAGTAATTGTTTTAATCTCATTGATTATATTTCAAGTAAGTAAAACTTGCTAAACGATTTGTGAATGCACTTATACCATTGGAATAACTTATGAATATTTTTAAGTAATGAAAAGGGTATAAGTGAAAAATTAAAGAATACATACAAGTATATAAAGGGAGTTTATTAATAGTAAAATATTAATAAATAAAGGAAGTCTTGAATTATAAAAGAGAAGTTTTATTAGATAAAAAGATGTTTTCCTAATAAAAAGGGTTTTTAATTAATAAAAGATAAGTTAATTAAAAAGGGATTAAGAAGTCATTTTTGTGACTTGACCATGCCTTGCATGAAATGATAGTTCAGGTGTGTTTACTTACTTATGAGAAAGTATTTGAGACTTAGTTCCCTTATGTGATCACTCTCATTATTGTTGAATAAGACCTAATTCATCGACACAGTCTTGGAGAGACCGAGATCGGTAAGTGTTCTACTTATTGAAAAGCACTTCAAGCCTGGGATACGGATTCTCTATTTTGGAAGCGAATGATGGAAACCATGTATGGTTCTAGAATCTGTTGAGATGATGGAATCCATATGGGATTCATTATGTGATCGAGTTTTGTTGAAAACCCATGTGAAGATGCCGAACGTACCCTCGACATATGGAAATGACTAAAGACAGAGTAGGATGCATGATCCTAGAGTTTAGCTAACCCATGAGGAGTACATCAACTTCACATCTAGAGTATGCTCATCGACATACTGCGTACGAGGAGTTGATGATACTTGGTACACATTGTTCACGCGAGTGTTTGGATGATGGTCTAGTTATGTTTACCTTATGGTATATTTTATCTAGAGATATACGGGGCTCGGTAGGTATTTTCTGGTCCTTATCATAGGATATCGGTCTTATTGAGGAGATCTCCATCAAAAATCCATCTATAAGAACATACCTTAGCGGTTTTGTTTGTATACCTAAATATGTTGTCAAATGTAACCAATGTAACAATTGTAGCTATGATTTATATTTATATTGAAAACTCTAAACATTATTATAATATCACTAAATTTTCCTTTAAAATGGTTCGTTTATCGTAAGGTAAAAACCGTGCATGTTTATTTGCGGCGTGGTCTTACGGGATACCTATTAGGGTTTTAAAAATATAATAATTCAAATGACTTGAGTCTTCTCACCCTGATTTACTAGACCGATCAGGGTATTTTTTTTCTTATAATGCTGGGGTCAGCCCCGTGTATATGTCCAGATTTCATTTATGATCATTAGAGCTATTAGAGAGAGGAGCTGGATGATTAACTATCGTAGATTTTATTTCCGACGCATTACTTTGTTTAATTTTTATATCAGAAATTGTAAGGACAGGTGGTTATAACTATTCAGGTTGATGATAGGTTAGTTTGATCTGATTAATGTATCTATATAGTTTTCCTTTATAAAAGCATCATTTTGATATTATATGTTATCGTTCAATTGTGAGATTCTGATATTGTGTTCTCTTCTTTCTTGTTCCTTTTCTTTTATTTTACCCTAACCTTCTGCCGTTCCAGCACTTGGTTGCTCGGCAAGTTAATTCTATGGATGTATTAGTGTCGACATTTGGGGGTCGAAAATGCATTCATTATAATCATGGTATCAAAACAAGAGCATGATTATAACTATATAATCAACTTTATGCAATCAACTATGTATAATTAACTATGTATAATTAAAGTTTCAGGTCGTCTCCTTATAAATAAGATGAGTCCCTCAGTATGTAAGGACTCAAAACCTAGAAACTATTATGATATTAGTTTGTATTTCCGCAACTAGTATTATTAGCTTGTAATATTAAGAAGCTTTCTGCTGAATAGAAGAAGAAGATTGCTGCTACCACTTTGTAAGTTTTCTTTAATTTTAATTTTAATTTTCGTGACCGAATTTATATTCTCCATCATAGCCTGAATGGCAGGCTAAGTCCCTCATGTGTTGAATTATATCCAGTCTGTTCATATGTATTCAAGTGCTCTTATGATATATAAAAATTTTGATTTATGACTGCGTAGTAGAATTAAGAATAGAGTGAAGGTAGTTGATAGAAGAATTCGACGTACATGTTAGAATAATACTTATAAGAATAAGGTTGTAAAGATTATCTAGCGGTAATAATTTTAAAGGAATGTTCGTGCTTTATGCACGTTCTTGTGATGATGTTTAGGGCTTTGTTATGCACATTGACATGTTCTGGCAAAATTATTATTTGATGGATTTTTCTTCACGTAAAAATCCTACGGACATTTAGTCTTAAAAGTTGTATTTTAATATGTGTAGTCCATTTGATCCTATCAACTAGTTCAGCCTAAACTAGATTTTGTTGGTCAGTCAGAACCCTTGGTCTTACCGTATCCTGAAAACACTGTAGCAGTTTTGCACATAACAGTTACTGTAGCAGTTTCGCACGTAGATTTTTACCGAGACAGTCCTAAAAAACTTTGATTTTTGCTATGCGTTTTAGAAATGGTATCAGAGCCATAGATCACATAGTGATAGGCTAGTTTCATTCGACACATAGTTGAACAAAGATGAATATAATTAAGCAGAATGATACTATCAAAAACAGTATTAAACAAGAATATGATATCCCTGAAAATTTAGACTTGCTCAATAAATGGACAATTCTTAAAATCGAACTTAAGGTCATTACCTTTTAGGTACTTTTGATAAACTGGGTTTTAAACAAATAGTTAAAACTACAGAGGAATCTGTATCCTTGGATAATAATGATATGAATATTAAGTTGTCAAGTAGTAAGGATATAAATCCTTATAGTCAGACACACAAATTTATACATACGGGATTACTGCAAATTGCTTTAAAACCCCTAACTTTGGAAAGGTTTCCTAAAAGTTTTATAATGGCCTTAAGAGATGGTAGAAATTTAGATTGGAAAAAATCATTAATGGGTTTAATATAGTCCATTTTGGCCCATGGTCCAGTCTATTTTGATGTCTACCCAAATTTGCAGTTGTCCTTAACTGATGCAAATATACTAGATGCACTTACACTAAGTGTGAAAATGCACGTTATAACTGTACACCATGGTCAAAAGTAATCTGCATCTATTATCGAATTTATTACAAAACACTTCACACACTGAATCCTTAATGTAAAATAATTGATAAATTAACCTCTAAATGAAACAATTATAATAGAAACAAATTTTAGTAAATCAAATATCACTACAAGAAGTCCAATTAAGTGGGAAGAAATTCCTTTACTAGATAATTGGCAAATTGAAAAGGTTGTGCCTCCATAGTCAACAATAAATAATAATATCATCAGTATCATACAAACCCATGAAGGTTCGGTTCAAATACAATAGGATAATAACGCTTTTGGATCTATTCTAAATAAAAATGATAAACATAGTCTATCCAGAACTAAATCTTTTTATTTTCATATTTCACCATTAGATTATATTGTTGAAACCCTTGGAAGTTCAACCTGGAAAAAGAAGAATTATGATGAAGAATCTTTTGAAAATAATCAACATAGTGCTCCTATTGAAAAGTTATATATGTAAATAAAAATAATATCGTAAAAGGTATTTACAATGCCCAGGAAGCAGATATAACTGAATCTGAAATGAATTTATTTTTTCATTTAATGAATTACATACCTAAAATTGATTTTAGCCCCGACTCTTAAGCTAGGCAAAAAATTAAAACTGAATTTAATCTACCAAAATGGGAATCATTTAGAAAATGGTTTTTTTAAAATTTCGAAAGCAAAACAAGAGCATTTTCAAAATGAATTTTATGAATTTGCATCTAAGAAAAATATATTATTTCCTTTTGTTCCTTAGTTTGTCTCAAACTATGTTGAACAATATATTTCTATAATAGAAAGGGATTACAAACTTTCAAATAGAAGTATTTTAAAGGGAATTTGCCCGACCTAGACATCTTTTCAAATTGAGAAAAACGGGAAGACTATAAATTTTAATGCATTTTCATAATTATTTGAAAATGATGCTTTACAAGTTGCTATAATACACATAAACCAGATAATGGAAAAAAAATTATACAAACTTATATTTAAATATTTTGGGAGAACAAATTTGCTCTCTACATAACAGAATTGAAACAGTATTTTCTACAATTAGTCAGGGAAAATATAATGTTTCAACGGAAACTAGAGATTTAATAGGTTTAACTAAAGCTGATACATTCGGCTTCCCCCTGAGATTAAAGATTTCAAATTAAAATCGACAAATGATTTTGAAAATTTAATTGAAGAAAATTTTAAAGATAGAAAATATACACTCTTGAAGAGGAATTTTCTTCAAATTTAGAAAAGACAGATAATTACAAAAAAGCAATTCAGGATGAAATTAATAAACTTGACAAATATGGTAAACCAAGCCAGAGATTATTCCATTATAGAAGACCTTCTCCTATGGATACTTTACATGAAGAACAAGATTATATTATTACTAATAGCTACAGTGGTAAAGAAATATATGAATGAAATATAGATGGTTATTCTCAAAAACAAATTTATAATCTTGCTCATCGTATGCTTATGTATAACACTATATGCAAACGCAATGGTAATTTTAACATTACTGTTGCAAAAATGATAGTTGTAGGTTTTATTGGCCAACTAAAAGGTCGGTGGTGTCTCCAACAAATAAAACTGAAATTTATAACAAGGACAAATGGTCCAAAATGTTGTATCTACCTTAATAGTTACCATTTTAGAACAATTTGCTGACAGAAGATCCGACAACAGTGAAAATACTCGTACCCTTTTACAGAATTTAAGATGTAAAACGTTAACTGATTTTAGATGGTACAAAGATACTTTTTTAAATAGAGTCATGGATCTTTCTGAAAGCAATAGTTCTTTCTAGAAATCAAAGTTTATAGATGACTTTCCCTCTTTATTTGCAGAAAGAGTAAGAAGATCCTTACGAAAAGATAAAAATATTCCACACGAAAATTATACTTATGAGATAAAATTAAATCAACAAACTAAACGTCAAAATTTGACAAAAAGAAATCAGTTAGGACGGTTTTGTAGTCAATTTGGAATGGATATTCCAACTACTCAAACCACTCGTAGACAAACAAAAGATGGCAAAGTTCTTGAATCCTTTTATAAAAGAAAAAAGAAGCATTATTCTAAGAAAAAATTAGAACAAAAGGCCCAAAAAAAGAGGAAAGATTGAATAAAAAGAAAAATAAGATTATTCATCGTTACAAATGTGGAAAAGTTGGACATTATATCAATAGATGTAAAGAAGATAATTAACAATTTACAAGCTGATAATGAATTAAAAGATACTTTATCCAAAGTCTTATTAAATTCTGATTCTGAAATTAGTTCAGAAGAAGGAGAATCTGAAACCAGTTCAGGTGATTCGGAAAAGCTTGTAGTATTAGACAATGAATCTTTATTTGATGAATGTTGTGAATCTTGTACGAGAGATAACCCTGTTTAAATCCAATCAAAATTGAAAGTGAAGGTGAAGAATTTTATAAAATTCTTTTACAATTTAAAATTTAGATATTAATGTTTTAACTAATGATAATATCCTAGAATTTCTTAAAAGGGTTAAGTATCCAGAATTAAGATCTAAGCTAGTAGATCAAATGGAAGATGCTCAAGAAACATGCCAAAATAATAATATTTTTCAAAACATTAATATAGGTATATCACAAAATCAATACTCTATGAATGAAATTTAGAAACTCTTAAAAGAAAGACAAAAAGTAGAATATCCTACTATTATACAAGACCTTAATGAAGAAATTCAAAACCTTAAAAAGGAAATTTAAATAACTAAAAATAGGAATAAAAATTTAGATGAAAGAGTTTCTTTATTAGAATCATCAAAACAGGTTATTAATATTGATAATAATCAAATAGATATTCACAAAACAATTTTCCAAATCAAGAAGATTTTTTATCGACACTAGATATTGTCATTTCACAAAAATAGTTTATTAAAATAACACTTTTACTTGATAATTATTACCAAAAAGAATTAACTGCACTTGTTGGTAGTGGTGCATATATGAATTAATACAAGAAGGATTAATACCTAACAAATATTTTCATAAAACTATTAATTCACCAAGTCATGTAGGTGGAGAAAAACTTAATATAAATTTTAAAATCCCACAGGCTTATATTTGTACAAATAGAACTTGTATTCCTACAAGTTTTTTACTAGTTAAAAATATTACAAATCAAGTAATAGTTGGAACCTCTTTAATAGATAAAATATATCATATAACCAATGTTGATAAAAATGGAATCATGCGAAAACCTATTATTTTTCAGTTTATAACAAACCATTTACAAAAGTTTTGCATGAAATTAAAGACCTTGTAACACAAAAGACGTTCCATCTAAATTTTCTAAAACAAGAAGTTCATATGTTAACTTTAGAAGAAAAATTAAAGAATCCTAAGTTATAGGAAAAAGTCAAAATGATTTTTAACATGTTTTTCATAGAAATGTGCAGCGAACATCCAAATGCCTTTTGGAATAGGAAAAGACATATTGTTAGTCTTCCTTATGAAGATGACTTTGATGAAAGGAAAATTCCAACTAAGGCAAGACCTTGCCAAATGAATTCTGAATATCTCTAGACTTATGTAAAAAAGAAATTGAATCACTTTTGCAAAAAGGATTAATAAAAGCCTCACGATCACCATGGTCATGTACTCCATTTTATGTTAATAAACATAGCGAACAAGAAAGATGTGTTCCTAAATTAGTAATAAACTACAAACCTCTCGATAAACATATATATATATATATATATATATATATATATATATATTAAACATATAATATTTAAATTTCAAAATTGAATTTCAAATAAGATATTATTTTGAATCCAGATCAAACTTCATATTTAAATATTTCTTAAGCTATTTTAAATATTGAATCAATTGTATGTTTAAAATAAATTTATACATAATTTTTTTTGTTTTTATTTCTTTGTTTATTTGTATATGTATGTGTATATGTGTGTGCGTGTGTAAGTACACTTTATATTATATTAATTTTAAAATAATATTAGACAAGGTATACATTATATGTTATAGGTGCACATACACGTATATGCGCATTTATTACACATGTACACATCATATATCGCATATATAAACAAATTAAATGTTTAGATTTTATTTAAATCAATTTAGACTACCGGACCCAATAAGATCTAAAACTGTAAAAAAAAAAAAAATTCACCCATGTAATCCGCTAGTGCAAGCCCAAATCCAATAGGTAAGTCATCGAAAAATCCAAAAATTGTATTTGTATAATGACATCTACAAGTTGTCGGTACGTCGTCGAAATAATAAATCGTCGACAAGTCATCAAAAATTATAAGTCGTAGGCATATATCATCAACAAGTTGTCAAAAACTATGTCATCGCCAAGTCATCGATATGGGCCTGACGACCGTCGTCGGTCTTTAGTTTGCCTCGAGGGTTTCATCAACGACCAAAATATTGTCGGCACGTTGTCGAAAATGGTGTTATCGACGAAATTTTATCGTGTGTAAACAGCTGTAACTATAGCAGCAATCGCTTCGATCGCATTGAAGTATTTCTATTTTTTTCTTCTATTTTTGGTTTTCTACCTTCGTTTTAAATTCAACAAACTTCTCGTAGACTGCTAATTTGTATTTTATAAGATACATATATCCATATCTAATGAAATCATCGATGGATGCAACGGAATACGCTTCCGCCTTTTGTAGTTGTCGACAACGGTCGTATTCATCTGTATGTATGAACCCTAATAGTTCATTAACTCTTCAGTTGCTCCCCCTAAAGGGATGCTTTGACATTTTCCCTAAACACGACTCACAAGTACCAAATAATTCTAACCTTTTTTTCACAACATTTATTGTTGTTGCCCATTTATATGGCCTAGTTTAACTACTATTAACTCTATATGCATCAACGATATTTACAATAAACACGTTTCAGTAAATAACATAAATATGCCTTCATTCAATGTGTCATAATACACCGTCTTATTTGCAAACCGAATATTCATGATATTCTTGTTCAAAACAGTCGAACTAGAAATAGAAAATAATACCACAAAAGTTCGGTACAAAAAAGAAAATGTTCAAAACTAAAAACATATCCCTTAGCAAGCTTCATGGGGTACTCTCCCACTATTACAACAGCTACAATAGCATTATTTGCAACTGGAAAAACACAAAACCAGTAATAAATTGAACACAATATATACATCAAACATTAGTTACTAGCAGAATATAAACCAACGATAAATTGAATGCCGCATGGCTCTAAAAGAGTACAAGACATGGGTAATGATTTGAGTATAGTATAATTTCTAACAATTCAGAAGGAAAATACACTATATCCTTAACATAATACAAAACTAATAATAATTTAAACAGAACAGCAACTATGAATCGGTTAATTTACAGAAGTAGATTGCAAAATAGAAGATTCATTTTCTAGAGTAGCAAGCAGCAAAGCAAACACATTAACGATTCAAAATATGGAGTTAATTTCGGTATAATATATCCTTGCTATCAAGATTCTATCTTCAGCTTCATTTACAAAATGAAGGAGCTTGTGAGTGCATGCTTTCAATCTCAAATCATTTCTAATATACCAAAATGATATCAGTTGAAGACAAAACTTGTTTCGAAATACAGGATCTTCAAACAACCCAAATCATCAACTTTTCTTATGATTATCTTTCACTGCTTCTACATATTTCAAAATTCAAAGGGAAAACTCAATGCACAAAGCTTAAAATATATATGCTATGTTTTAATGAATTATCATTGAATACTAACATTACAAAGAAATGATGTTCCAGAATTTATGCACTGTTATTACAAATCAAAATTATATGTTTTACTGCATTATGCTAACATTAATACATTGTATTGTATTTACTTAGACAGCATTGCATTAAATACAATATTTGGGACAGCATAGCACAAACAGAACTTAAAGATGGTTGGTACTAAACCAATAGCTTAACCATGATATGTTTTATGTACAAAAAAAGATATTGACACTATCTATTTAAATGCTGTTCAAGCCATCAAAATAAACATGAAAGTACCTCTATGAAACATGTAACCCAAACCAGGCAAAAGAATGCAATGTGTTTCAGTACCTCTGTGAAAGTTCAAAACCAGTATTTGAAAAGATTGCATACAGCTTGCTCCTTTACAGTGCTTGAGAGCTTGTAAGTTGGCAGCTAGTGTACAGAACATAAATAAAAGCTTTAAAATACTAGATAAATGATATTTTTTGAATTAAATAACTCCGATTACTGCAAGAAAAATATCAAAACTTTTCTAGTAATACAATGAGAGCATAAATCAAATGTTTCTCGGTACAAGGCCTTGTGAATGAGACCGATCATTATAGCTCAACAAGTTAAATAAATAGCATAATTTAAAACATAAATATATGACTACTCGTTGTAACTCGAGCTATAATGATTTGAAGTAACACAAAAAAAACTATTGTTTTAACAGCGAAATGTGAACCTGCCTCTGATGACTTCAATTATAGATATATTTTTTTAAATCAAATACGAAACCGAATTTGAGACATTCTTTATACTTCAACAAGTGTAAAAAAATAGTGCAATCTAAAAATTGTATTTTTAACAGCACAATACAAAGGAAAACAAGAATGATTTGAAGCAACATGAAAAAATTTGAAGTACCTGAGCAAAAGTAACCTCAGAGTTAGCTAGGATGAGAGGGATGCAAGTGGAAATGAGAAGGATGCAAGCCAGATCAGATCGAGTGGGGATGAGAGGAAACAAGAAAATTTGAATTAGGATTTTTTTTTTTTAGTATTGGTGCTTGAAAATGAGAACGAGAGAGAAATCAAATGAAGCCCATTTAATGGATCAGGCTTAAACTGATGTAAAGAAAACATTTCCTATGCGAATTCCAAAAAGTTCCCAGGCCCTTTCCATTTGCTACGAAAGGAATTCCTTCCAACACTGTTTTTCTGAAAGAAAAAAAACCGGACGGAAATTGAAACTTTAGGAATAATCGGATGGAAGTTCGTGAAAAAACGGAATAATGGAAAAACAACCCAGCCCTAATCCATATGCTCAGGTATATCGATTTGTGTTTAAACGATAGCGAATAACCTTTATCTATGCATTCATAATTTATAGTATGTAGCATCCTATGACATAACTCAACATAACAAACACATTGTTTTTATTTTAATGGGTTTATTATTTTGTATTATTTAATATAATTTTAACTTCTTTTTTTAATTTAGAATATTTCACCTGTGATTTCAGATAAGGGCGATCGGTGAAACACACACTAACAAACCAAAGATTAGCACAAAGAAACATAGTACAAAGAACTAGGCAAAAAGTTTGCTTTGAGCTCACCGAAGAATTTGAAGATACATGTCACATTCAATGTTTTTTTGATACTACTGCAAACTGGAAAAAACAGCTATTACAGATCATTTTGGCAGATAACGTAATCCAATATAAGCATTCAATGAATTCAACCGATCAGTAGAAGCACAATCCATCCTATCCATGTCATACCTTGCAAAGCTTCAATGTCCTTGCTCAGCGGTTCCTTTCCAAAGGCAAAGGGCGATTAAATCCTCCCCTACGATTCATATACTGCCTTGGTTGCCTTTTTGTAACAACCCTCACACCACTCACATCTGCACCAGGCACAGGCTTCCCTTTGGTAGAATCAAACCCAGTGGGAATTCCAAACTGTTTCATCATCTCCACTTCATCAACATCTCCACCAATCTCCACACCATCTCCCTCTTCTTTCTTCGCTTCTTTAGCACTGTCCTTCTTTTTGCTGTCTTTATGGCTCTTCTTTTCATCTTCCTCGACTTTTTCATCCTTTCTTCTTTTGCTCCGATGGCTTGGTTCTTCAGCGGAAGGGGAACGGCGGCGGTAGCGGCGGTCAGGAGAGCGGGAGCGCGTGTGGGAACGGCGGTGGCGGTGAGTAGAGGGGGAGCGGGATCTAGATCGAGAGCGCTTGCGTTGGCTGCGGTCACGATCCCGTTCTTTTTCCCGATCTCGGTCACGGTCACGATCCCGGTCGCGGTCTCGAATGCTGTGTTCTCGATCACGGTCCCGATAGTCGCGGTTACGATCTCTTCTACGATCGGACATGACGAAGACGATTTAATTAGGGTTTCGAAGTGATTTGCTTTACTGGAAAAAAAATGGATATGTGATTGTCATATGGTTGGTTACTATGGGCTTTTCATAGTAATTTGAACAGGAGCTGTTTGTGGGCTTTGACAATTTGACGAGCTTATAATATGTTTTAATTCTGCTTTCGGCCCCGAAGATGAGGAAAATAGTTTGAATTGCTACCACTAACATTATGCAACTTATTTATTTCCAGTGTGTCATATGGCTATCTAAGGTTCTCACTTTTAATTTCTAACTCGTTAAAATTATTTATTTTAATCAACTACGTTATAACTTTCATAAATTTACATTTTAATACAAACAATTTAAAATTTTACTTATAACATTCTAGTTTATTTCTTTTAAATTCAAAACAGTTTTGAATTTATTTTGATTTAATTATAATAATTTATAAGTAGTTTGTTTTAAATATAAACTCATTTAAATTTCAATTTAGATTCCACCGGTCTAAATTTAATTATTATGACATTAATAATTTAATTTTAATTTAAACATTTTAAATTTATATTTAATTCACATTTAAAACAATTTTAATTTTATATTTATAGCTTTTACAAAATTATGATTTAGATCAAATCAACCTTAAATTTAAATTTGCTCTATTCAAATATGCATATTTGAATCAACCTAAGGCACAAAACATTCTCGGGCCTTCTGCAAAGGTTATATACCGTGGAAGTTGCCACTTCGACGAGTTAGGTAATTCACATGAGTATGGAGGTTTTCCATTCATAAGAACGTTTCTTAATTATGGCAACCTTCTTGTAACAACCCTGGTTTTGGTAATTACCTGTGAAATTAAATTATAACGGTGGTTATAATTTAATAATGTAGTAATAAAATAATTTGGAGATGTAAAATTTGTTAAAATTGTTTATTTGAAATAAACAATGAGTTTTGGTAAAATAAAATGGAATTATGTTGATTTGGTGATTAATTGAATTAAATAAAGAATTTAATTCAACATATATTTGTTGAAAAAAATATAAAATGTTCAAAATAAAGTTTTAAAAACTTTATTAGGTTAGTTTGGGGGTAAAATGAGCATTATATGGTTTTCATTTGATAAAATGCAATAATTCTGGAAATTATTGCCAAATGTTGATTTTTATTAATTTTAATGAAACATTAGAATTTAATATGGTAAATATTGTAAATAAAAAGGTGGAATTTTGTTTTGAAAATAATATTTGGATATAAAAATGATGTTAATAAGGTTTGCTATATTTAATTGGACAAGAGAAATGATTTTATGTAATTTTGAGTGTTAAAAATATTGTTTTATGCAAATAATAGTGTAAATTAAAGCATTTGATTAAAATAGGAATTTAATGATGGAAAATAATTTTTAATGGCTAAAATATTTTTATATGTTGTAAAACATAGAAATATGTTGTATGAACTTATTTAGTCAAAATATGCATAAATATAGTGAAAATATGGTGAGATAAAGTGTTAACATGAATCAACTTGGTTAAATTTAAATTAAGTAATAACATATAGGCTCTTGGGTAATATGTTAGCCCAAAACCCATTCTCTAAGAAAATCAGAGGAGGAAGGGGTTGTACTGTACGTACACTTCCTCTTCTCATTCTATTGTCTTCTTAAAACAAACCAGAAAAAGAAAAATGGCTGCCTTCTTTTAATTTTCAAATCTAGCTTCAAAATTAAGCAAAATCAAAAGGAAATCAAAGGAAAAATTAGCAAATTAAAGAGAATAGCAGGTAATCAATACCAAAATCACAAATTATCTTATCTATTTTCTTATTTTGAGAAATGGGTTGTCTGTAACATTTCTTTCTTTGCTGCATGTCTGTGTATTCACTTTCTTTCAGGTTCCTAAAGCTAAATCAAAGGAAAACCCTTTCATCTTCCTCAAGTTTGCTCAAAAATTGTGCTAAGGTGAGTTTACAACTAACAAATTTAGCTTAAAACAAGTTTGTATGCTGGAAATTGTTGATTTTTGCTTACTGTAAAACAAAATATATTGCTTTAAAGTTTACAGTAAGTAAATGTTCTGGAGTCCTTTTTGTGCTCATATATCTCTGTTCTTGTCATGAATTCATGCTGGAATTTCTCCGGATTGTTGTCTATGTGTAGTTGTTTGTGCATGTCAAATTTCATAGTTTAAATCATCTTGGAAGTGCCAGAAATCGATGCACAAAGTTGGGTTCGAGACAGGCAAAGTTGTCTGTAGCTTCTCGCGACCATAGGTCGACCCAGAGGCATTGGGGTCGACCCTAGGGTCGACCTAAGGCATATATAGGTCGACCCATGCCTCCCCAAGGTCGACCTTGGCCTTTTCTAGGTCGACCTATGCTTTTGTTTATGTCCAGATTGTTTTTTCTCTCTTATCTGTGCACTGTTTTGCTTGCTCTACTTGTTCAGTGACTCTTGCAACCAATCCTGGGCCAACATTATTGTTGATCCGTACTCCGAATTGATGTGTTTTTGAGATGATCTCATATGCCGATTTTATGGCATTTTCGGTGATTTCTGCTGTCTTCGAGCATGTGTTTTCTAAAACGATTTTGAAATGATTTTTATGATAAAATAGCTTTCGAAATAAATATTTTACAATATTTATAATTATTTCTAAAGCTATTAAAAATATATATTCTCTATAATAAAAGGAATTTCAAAGGTTTGTTTTCCAAACGATTCCAAAAATTGTTTTAAAAACTAGTTTTCTCGAAACAAAGTGTTTTCTTTATAAAATACAATTTTTGCACTCTTCGAGCGTATGAGAAAGAGATTTAAACGATTTAGTAAAACATGTGGTATGGGACACATGTGTTTACTTTTTCGGTTAATTTCGGACTTGTTCGTTTGAAGCTATACACATTTTTATGGACCTTCGGGTCATTTGGGCTTTCTAGCTGTTTGTCCTTCGGGATGTTTATCCTTCGGGATGTTTATCCTTCGGGATGTTTGACCTTCGGATCGTATTAGGCGCAATATTGTGATACGGTACTTGGCGGGCTTCGGCCATTTTGTTGAGCACGTGTATCTTTTGTGATATTTATTGATTTATTTGTGATTTCCAAGTGTTTTCGCCATTTCGAGATTATTGGGCCTTTTGAGCCGTTTGAGGATTTATTATATGGTGGTTACATTTTGGAGTTTTGAACTCTTAACCGAGTTCTACATATTGGGATTTGTGGTTTCCATCCTTTGACGTTTATTTGAGATTTGTGATTTCCTATTTAAGAGTTATGGTGTTGATGGACGCCATTATATTGGTGGTTGTTAATGCCGATGATATGAGGCAAATATTTATGACTAATTGATGTTGTAGTTGATATGTATGTTTAGTTTTGCTTCTTCTCTTTTGAGAAGAAATATTATCATTTATCCCTATACTTCATCTATCATATACTAATCAGTTTATTTAAGCTAGACTGACCCGTGTATTTTATATACTCGGGTCAGACCGAGTTGTTTCAGGTTAGACACCTACTATAGATTACCGCTATGCTGCTTCTGCTATGGATTTTCTTGCTTTCTTTTGATGCTAGTCATCTTTTGTGTAGTCTTGTTGTATTTTGTGAACTCTGATATGTACTTATTCTTTTTGACTCGATGTATGTATTGTGGTCTATGTACCACCACTGTTGTATCACCATGTAGTGTACTATGATGTATCTGTATATATGTATATATATGTGTGACTGTTGTTCTATGATCTATTGTATTTGTTTTTATTATATATTATTTTGATAGATCCATTAGCCACCGTAGTTTTGTGTTAAACATCTATTGCATATGTCGATCCACTTGAGAAAGGTAAAAGAAAAAAAATTAAAGCACCCAATCGACATATTCAATACTTGTTTAAGACAAAGCTTACGGATGGTCGCTCCTAACCATTCCTATTCTCCACATTAACAGACAGTATTACTCCATAATTCTCTTTGTTAATGTGGGTCTTGGGGTGGGGCATCATAGCTTGGTTCAGAGTGGAGTTCAGAACAAAATATGATAAACACAGAACATAACATATATTACAGTACATCAGAGTATAGTATACATGTTACATATTCCCTAATCATCGTGTCCTTAATCTTTTCCTATCCTTGGGGGTAGATATAAATTGGGAATACATCTAGGAATGCATTTTAATTCCATAGTATTCCATAATTGAAATAATGATATCTTATCCTGTGAATAATTTTTATCTTATCTTATACTTTAAGCCTATGGCTGGAAGAGGCAGAGGTCGTCGTTCTAATGCTGGGTCGTCCCGTGGCTCACATCCAGACGGTGTTTACATGTCTACTGATCAGTTCATGGAGTTATTCAGGAGCACTCAGCCTCCAGCTCCTACTCCTTCATCCCCTCTGCGCAAGTCTTCTTTTACACGTATGTGCATGATTTCTCTCATCTTGGAGGCAAGCCTTTCAAAGGCTCAGAGTCTGTTCTTGAGGTCCAGGCATGGCTTCGTACATACGAGCGTATCTTTACTTGCATGGATCTTTCCGACCATCACCGAGTTCTTGTAGCATCGAGTATGTTGCAAGAGCGTTCTCTTGATTGGTATGAGCTTCTTATTACTGAGCTTGATGAGTCTACTCTTACTTGGACCCAGTTTAGGGAGCGATTCAAACTTAAGTTTGTTCCCGAGTCTGAGAAAACTCTCTTAGCCCATCGCTTCTTTGAGTTGAAGTAAGTGAAGTCTTCAGTTTTCGAGTATGTTTCTTCATTCGAGGCCTTGTCTAAGTATATGCTCGAGTATATTAGCACTTCTTATAAGAAGAATCTCAAGTTTGTTTCTGGCCTCAAGAAATATTTGAAGAAATCTTTGATGCTTCAACTTAAGCTTTCATTTGAGGAGTTGGTTGACTCGGCGCTTCACCTTGAAGCAGTCGAGAAGGAGAGAGATAGTAGTGATGAGACTGAGGTTCGTAAGAACCCTAATAAGAAGAAGTTTCCTTTTCATAAGTCCAAATATTTTCCTTATAACAAGAAGAATAAGTCTGTTGGTTCTAGCTCCCAGCCCAGTGGAGCACCTCCTAGTCAGAAGGGGTGTTTCAATTGTGGCTCTTCTGATCATTTGATTCGAGATTGTCCCAAGCCTCATGTATGCCGTTATTGCAAGAAAGAGGGACATCGGGTTTCATCTTGTCCCATTGCTCCTAGTAATGCTACGTCGAGCAAGCTTAATGTGGCGGATGCTTCTGGTGGTTCTTCCCAGCCCAGAAGTACTTCTCCTTCTATCCTTGAAGGTTCTATATTATTTCATAATCGTTCTATTCAAGTTCTCTTCGATACGGGTGCTTCACACTCATTCATATCGAAGGAACTTGTTGATGCTATACCATTGGATGTTTCTTGCCTTGTTACTCCTTTAAGGATTGCGAATCCTATTGGGGGATCTGCAACACTTAGCATGCTTTGTAGTGATGTTAAGACTATTCTTTGTGGTTTTTCTTTCCGTGCGAATCTGCATGTTATTCACTATCTTGGATTTGATATAGTTTTGGGGATGGATTGGCTTGCTTATTATCAAGCCCGAATCCTATGTTCTGAAAGGATCCTATATCTTAGGCATCCTGATTCAGCTGATCAGTTATCTCTTGCTCTTCGGACTGTTAATGGTGATTCCGAAGCATCTTTATTTGCTCTTGAGTCTCGAGATGATGATGATGTATCTTGAATTCCAGTCGTTAGTGATTTTGCTGTTGTATTTGAGCCTGTTTCGGATTTGCCACCCAAGCAGACAATTGAGTTCCGTATTGACCTCATTCCTGGTGCTCAGCCTATTAGTCGTCCTCCCACGAGGAAGTCTACTAAGGAAAATGAGGAACTCAAAAAGCAATTGTTGGAGCTTGATGCCAAGCAATTCATTCAGTCCAGTTCTTCACCATGGGGTGTCGCAGTCGTCTTTGTTAAGAAATCTGATGGTACTCTTAGGCTTTGCATCGATTACCGCAAGCTTAACGATTTAACCATTAAGAATAAGTATCCATTGTCCAGGATCGATGACATGTTCAATCAGCTGAGTGGTGGTAAGGTCTTTTCTCAGCTCGACCTTGCCATCGATTTTCATCTGCTATGAGTTGCGGAGAACAGCATTCCTCTTACTGCATTCCGCACCCGTTATGGTTCTTATGAGTGGCTTGTTATGCCGTTCGGTTTGACGAACGCTCCAGCTTATTTCATTGATCTTATGAATCGAGTATTCAGGGAATATGTCGATAAGTTCGTCCTTTTATTCATTGATGATATTCTTATCTATTCTAAATCCGAAGTCGATCATGCTCATCATTTGAGGATTGTTTTGAATACTCTTCGTCAGCATCAACTTAAAGCCAAATTCTCCAAGTGCCACTTTTGGGAGAATAAGGTGAAGTTCCTTGGCCATGTTGTATCTTCTGATGTCATTTCTATCGATCCATCTAAAATAGAAGCCATTCAGAATTGGAAAAGGCCAGAGAACGTTTCTGAGATTCACAGTTTCCTTGGATCGGCGGGTTATTACCGTCGGTTCATCAAGGACTTTTCCCGCATCGTGCTTCCTCTTACTAGCCTTACTAGAAAAGGTGTTCGATTTATTTACTCTGATAACTGTGAAGCTTCTTTTCAAAAATTGAAAGAACTTCTCACTAATGCTCCTATCCTTGTGGTTCTGGAAGGGAATCAAGATCTTGTTGTTTACACCGATGCTAGTCGATGTGGTCTCGGTGCCGTGCTTATGTAGAGAGATCGGGTAGTTGCCTATGCTTTTAGGCAATTGCGTCCGAATGAGGTTCGCTATGCCACCCACGACTTAGAGCTGACCGCCATAGTCTTTGCCTTGAAGATTTGGCGTCATTATCTTTTGGGCGAGCACTTCATTCTTTATACCGATCATAAATCATTGAAATATATGTTCACCCAGAAAGAGCTTAATATGCAGCAACAGCATTAGCTCGAGTTCCTAGCCTCTTATGGTTTTGACATCCAGTACACTCTTGGAAAGGGGAACCGAGTTGCAGATGCACTAAGTTGCAAGCACTCGGCTGTTTGTTTCTATGATGATAGCTGAGTGTGATATGTTGGAGACCTTATCTCTTTGTGATATTCGTGATCGTGCTCCAGCTTCAGATTCTCCTATCTTGTTATTTAGTTTGGAAGCTCGTCCTAGCTTATTGGATCGTATTGCCGAGGCTCGGTGGCAAGATCTAGATCTTGTATGCCTTATTCAGTTTTGTAAGTCTGAATCCCGTGATGATGAATTGAGGGATTTCAGCATTGATATTCATGGTTGTCTTCGTAAGAAGAATCGATTTTCCTTGTGTTTCTGATCTTAGGCGGGACATTCTTGATGATTGTCACCGTTCTAAGTATACTATTCATCCCGGCAGTAGCAAAATGTATGCCGATATGAGACGCTTGTATTATTGGGAAGGCATGAAGCGTGATGTTGCAAGTTATGTAAGTAATTGCATGACTTGTCAACTCATTAAAGCCGAACATCAACGTCCCAGTGGTTTTCTTCAGCCTCTTGAGGTCCCATTGTGGAAATGGGATCAAATCTCTATGGACTTTAATGATGGCCTACCTCGTTCGAGATTGGGCCATAACAGCGTTTGGGTTATTGTGGATCGCTTGACTAAATCCTCTCATTTCATTCCTATTAAATCTAATAAGATAGCTTCTCATCTATCTAAGCTATATATTAAGGAGATCGTGAGACTTCATGGTGTGCCTAGTTTGATTATTTATGATAGAGATCCACTTTTCACCAGTAATTTCTGGCAGAGTCTTCAGAAAGCTTTGGGTACAAAGCTTAACTTTAGCACAGCTTATCATCCGCAGTCTGATGGATAGACTGAATGGGTGAATCGTATTCTAGAGGATCTACTTCGTGCATGCATTCTTGATTTTGGTGGTAGTTGGGAAGACCACCTACCGCTTGTTGAGTTCTCTTATAACAACAGTTTTCAGTCCAGTATCGGTATAACTCCTTTCGAAGCCCAATACGGAAGGCCATGTCGATCACCTTCTTGTTGGTTTGAATCCAGGGAGAAGCTGATTTTAGGCCCTAATTCTATTTGTGAAGCTTCAGAGAAGATCGATCTTATTCGTCAGAGAATGAAAGAGGCACAGAGTCATCAGAAATCCTACATGGACAACCATAGGAAGCCTCTTGAGTTCTCCATTGGTGATCTTGTTTTTATTCGTGTATCTCCCTTGAAAGGGGCGATGCGTTTCAGTAGGACCGGGAAATTGGCTCCTCGATTCATAGGACCATTTCCTATTACTGAGCGTATTGGCCCAGTTGCTTATAGAGTATCACTTTCGGCTCATTTATCTGGTATTCATGACGTGTTTCACGTCTCTCAGCTTCGGAGTGCCTTCGTGATTCGGATTCTGTTATCGATTCTCCTTATCTGGAAGAGCTTGAGATCTCACCTGATTTATCTATTATGCAACATCATGTCCGTGTTCTTGCTTCTAAGGTTAAATGCCTTCGAAATAAGGATGTACCGCTCGTGAAGATTCAATGGTTCGCTAATCCCAATGACTGTACATGGGAAACCAGAGAATTTATCGAGCGATCTTATTCTGGTTTCTATCTTCTTGTATTGAGGGTGAGAATTTTTAACTTAAGCTTATCTATTTCCCTTTGCTAGATGAAATAAATTGCGTTGTTTACAACTCTTCTCTAGGAAATTACGAGGATGAAATATTTATAAAGGAGAGTCTATAACAACCCTGGTTTTGGTGATTACCTGTGAAATTAAATTATAACGGTGGTTATAATTTAATAATGGAGTAATAAAATAATTTGGAGATGTAAAATTTGTTAAAATTGTTTATTTGAAATAAACAATGAGTTTTGGTAAAATAAAATGGAATTATGTTGATTTGGTGATTAATTGAATTAAATAAAGAATTTAATTCAACATATATTTGTTGAAAAAAATATAAATTGTTCAAAATAAAGTTTTAAAAACTTTATTAGGTTAGTTTGGGGGTAAAATGAGCATTATATGGTTTTCATTTGATAAAATGCAATAATTCTGGAAATTATTGCCAAATGTTGATTTTTATTAATTTTAATGAAATATTAGAATTTAATATGGTAAATATTGTAAATAAAAAGGTGGAATTTTGTTTTAAAAATAATATTTGGATATAAAAATGATGTTAATAAGGTTTGCTATATTTAATTGGACAAGAGAAATGATTTTATGTAATTTTGAGTGTTAAAAATATTGTTTTATGCAAATAATAGTGTAAATTAAAGCATTTGATTAAAATAGGAATTTAATGATGGAAAATAATTTTTAATGGCTAAAATATTTTTATATGTTGTAAAACATAGAAATATGTTGTATGAACTTATTTAGTCAAAATATGCATAAATATAGTGAAAATATGGTGAGATAAAGTGTTAACATGAATTAACTTGGTTAAATTTAAATTAAGTAATAACATATAGGCTTTTGGGTAATATGTTAGCCCAAAACCCATTCTCTAAGAAAATCAGAGGAGGAAGGGGTTGTACTGTACGTACACTTCCTCTTCTCATTCTATTATCTTCTTAAAACAAACCAGAAAAAGAAAAATAGATGCCTTCTTTTAATTTTCAAATCTAGCTTCAAAATTAAGCAAAATCAAAAGGAAAATCAAAGGAAAAATTAGCAAATTAAAGAGAGTAGCAGGTAATCAATACCAAAATCACAAATTATCTTATATATTTTCTGATTTTGAGAAATGGGTTGTCTGTAACATTTCTTTCTTTGCTGCATGTCCGTGTATTCACTTTCTTTCAGGTTCCTAAAGCTAAATCAAAGGAAAAACCTTTCATCTTCCTCAAGTTTGCTCAAAAATTGTGCTAAGGTGAGTTTACAACTCACAAATTTAGCTTAAAACAAGTTTGTATGCTGGAAACTGTTGATTTCTGTTTACTGTAAAACAAAATATATTGCTTGAAAGTTTACATTAAGTATATGTTCTGGAGTCCTTCTTTTTGTGCTCATATCTCTGTTCTTGTCATGAATTCATGCTGGAATTTCTCCGGATTGTTGTCTATGTGTAGTTGTTTGTGCATGTCAAATTTTATAGTCTAAATCATCTTGGAAGTGCCAGAAATCGATGCACAAAGTTGGCTTCGAGACAAGCAAAGTTGCCTGTAGCTTCTCGCGACCATAGGTCGACCTAGAGGCATTGGGGTCGACCCTAAGGTTGACCTAAGGCATGTATAGGTCGACCCATGCCTCCCCTAGGTCGACCTTGGCCTTTTCTAGGTCGACCCATGCTTTTGTTTATGTCCAGATTATTTTTTTTCTCTTATCTGTGCACTGTTTGGCTTGCTCTACTTGTTCCAGTGACTCTTGCAACCAATTCTTATGATATTTTAGAGTGTTTGAAGGGCTTTAACCTATCAATAGGTAAGCCAACATTATTGTTGATCTGTACTCCAGATTGACGTGTTTTTTAGACAATTTCATATGCCAATTTTATAGCGTTTTCGGTGATTTCACCATATAATAAATCCTCAAACGACTCAGAAGGCCCAATAATCTCGAAATGGCGAAAAAATTGGAAATCACAAATAAATCAATAAATATCACAAAAGATGGATCCATATCACAAAAGATGCACGTGCTCAACAAAATGGTCGAAGCCCGCCAAGTACTGTATCACAAATATGGCGCCTAATACGACCCGAAGGTCAAACATCCTGAAGAACAAACATCCCTAAGGACAAACGGTTAAAAAGCCCAAATGACCCGAAGGTCCGTAAAAATATGTATAGCTTCAAACGAACAAGTTCGAAATTAACCGCAAAAGTAAACGCATGTGTCCCATACCACATATTTTATTAAATCGTTTAAATCTCTTTCTCATACGCTCGAAGAGTGCAAAAACGTGTATTTTATATAGAAAATACTTTGTTTCAGGAAAACTAGTTTTTAAAACAATTCTTGGAATCGTTTAGAAAACAAACCTTTGAATTTCTCTTTATTATAGGGAATATATATTTTTAATAGCTTTAAAAATAATTATAAATATTGAAAAATATTTATTTCGAATGCTATTTTATCATAAAAATCATTTCAAAATCGTTTTAGAAAACACGTGCTCGAAAACAGTAGAATACATTTTGGAGTTTTGAACTTTTAACCGAGTTCTACATATTGGGATTTTTTGTTTCCATCCTTTGGCGTTTATTTAAGATTTGTAATTTCCTATTTAGGAGTTATGGTGTTGACGGAAGCCATTATATTGGTTGTTGTTAATGCGATGATATGAGGCGAATATTTGTGACTAATTGATGTTATAGTTGATATGTATGTTTAGTGTTGTTTCTTCTCTTTTGAGAAGAAATATTATCATTTATCCCTATACTTCATCTATCATATACTGATCAGTTTATTTAAGCTAGACTGACCCGTATATTTTATATACTCGGGTCAGACCGAGTTGTTTCAGGTTAGACACCTACCGTAGATTACCGCTATACTGCTTCCGCTATGGATTTTCTTGCTTTCTTTTGATTAGTCATCTTTTGTTTAGTCTTGTTGTATTTTGTGAACTCTGATATGTACTTATTCTTTTTGACTCGATGTATGTATTGTGGTCTATGTACCACAACTATTGTATCACTATGTAATGTGCTATGATGTATCTGTATATATGTATATATATGTGTGACTGCTGTTCTATGATCTGTTGTATTTGTTGTTATTATATAATGTTCTGATAGATCCGTTAGCCACCGTAGTTTTGTGTTAAACATTTACTGTGTATGTCAATCCACTTGAGAAAGGTAAAAGAAAAAAAAAATTAGAGCACCCAATCGACGTATTCAATACATGTTTAAGACAAAGCTTACGGATGGTCGCTCCTAACCAGCCCTATTCTCCGCATTAACAGACAGTATTACTCCGTAATGCTCTTTGTTAATGTGGGTCTCGGGGTGGGGCGTCACACTTCTTCTCAGTTGAACATCTTTTCCTGGACATCTGTCTAATTGGAATTTTTCTAGAGACATCCTATGTGTTGGTCGATTTATTCATAATGAGTGTTACGGCACGCGCTTCGCGCGTGATAATATCACACGTTTTGTGAGTAAATTGATTTTTTTACAAATTATATATGTCTAACCTAGTCAAGAGAAATGATTTTCATAAATATTTATGTATGTTTTTGCGTTAGAATCATGTGCAGTTAGTTTGAATTTTTATTTCTAAGTTGGAACATTTAATTTTTTATTAGGTTGAATTTTTGTTTCTGTTATTAATTAATAAAGAGCGAAAATATATAAGAAGCTTAATTCTTAGATTCTATTTTTAAGTGATATTAAGTTTGGTAGTATATGTAAGAGAGCGTTTTTAATTCGTAAAAAAAATATTTGCTAGATTTTACTTTTAAGTGATATTAACATTTGGTAATATCTATAAAGAGGCGTTTGAGGAAGTTCATGCTGGTAGCAAAAAGTTTTTACACTAAAGCTATTATATTTAAGTCCTAATGGCACGTGCTAAGCGCGTGCAATTAAATAGTACAAACGACATATGTTTCAGAAATGCAAGAATGTGTGTGTGTATAACAGAAAAATACATGATTTGCAAGTGTAAATTGACATACAAATGACATACACGAATGCGAACTTTTAAATATAAAATATTCAATAAAATAACAATTTATTTCATCCCTGATGATTGTTATTCTATAAAGCTTGTATTATTTAAAAAAAAGAACTAAAAATAAAAATTGTAAATTATGTGTCAAACATAAAAATAAATAAATAATGCAAAATGATATCAAACTCGTCATTTTGAAGATATTAGCACATCCTTGTACACAATATTTTTAGTGCAGGTTCTGGATTACCCTCAAACTTTGGTATTTTTCATTGAAACTCCTCTTGATAATGTAACATAAAGTTGACCATGGCTAAATACATATTTTTTTTTTGAAATGGTACTTTATATACAACATGTCACTAGGACAACATATCACATGTCAATAAACGTTCGAATCAGGCTAAATACATATTGGGGTAAGTAAATTCCAACATTTGGAATTGTTTGTCCTTGAGCTTTGTTAATAGTTAAAGCAAAACTTAGGCTTATAAGGAACATAAATAATAGCAAAGGTTTGTTTATTATGTGTTTTGTAAGTCTTTGATATAAGTAATAATAGCTGTTAGTTTTCCAAACATAAATATTGCATGTTATACGTGTTGCATTTGGTTTATTGTGTATATTAATTAATAGCTAATTAGTGGATTCGAATCAGCATATTTTGCGTACCAAAACTTATTTGATCTTGGTGACTTACACCCGGTCATTTTGTTAGTTGTAGTCAAATTTATATGAAACAACATTTAGTTGATATGCTTTTTAGCTGTCAAAATTTTAACTTCTGCCTGTAACTTTTTTATTTTAGCAATCAAAGTTTTTTATTCTTTCACCTTATAACATGATGTATATATTTAGAAAGGTTTTAATTTTACATACTCTTTTTCAGTAAACATTGATCTAAAAATAAATGTCATGTAATTGAATAATAGTATTAGTTGTGAAAGGTTTTAATATTAATTACTTTTTTTGAATAATAAGCATGCGAACAATAAATGTGAATTGAACCACATATGTGCGTTAGCCGACAAGTTTAAATTTTGTATGTTTCTTATATACGAAGAAATATTGAACCACATGTACGTTAACTTTAACAAATAGCTATGTTGAATTTTGGACTTTAGTAATGCAGTGGGACCTACTTTAACATCTGTTCATGTACCATGTGCAATTGATATACTATATACTACTATTAATAGACGTGACAGAATCAAAATTCAACATAATTATTTTGAAGAATGCTAGTGGATAACGGTAACAGTAGAGAGTGAAGAACACTGGAAGTGATGAATGGTGGAGAAAGTTGGATTGTGAATGGAAAGAGTGAAGAGGAAAAGAAAATTTCATAAGATACTTAAAAGGGTTGTAGAATTTTCTAGAATCAAATATTTAAGGCATTTTGCTGGAAAAAATGAATGCAGGATAACAGTTATTGATTAGGTCTATTTTATTTAGTAAAGATTAGCTCCAAAGATTTGGTCAAAATTGTAAAGCCTTTTACTGCATGCTATCGATTAGGTCTATTTATTTAATAAGGATTTTACCATCACTTGTTCAATATAAAAATTATTGTTACCAACATAAATCTATGCCTAGCGCACATAAACAACAAATTTTACAGATAAATACAATTACCTAAAATAGTGTATAAATCATCGAAATCTAAAAAGGTGAACACTTTGTAATATAAGGAAGGGAATAAAATATCCTATTTAACAACTAAATCTCCAACAAATGGATGAATTGATATATTCAATCAATAGTAAAATTTGACTAAGAAACTGAATAAATTGCGAAAACAGAAATTAAGAGTTGAAATTGTACAATTATAATTTGGAGATTGGTCTACAATCTAGGATGCTGAGGTTTCATTTTTAATATTATTTCGTTGCCTTTTTAAATTTAAATTTTGCTTATTTTTTTATGAGCTTGTATAAAAGGGGCAATTTTGAAACTTCACGATCGGACCAGAAGATTGTGCTTTCAAGCAAACTATTAATAAAGATAACATGTGAAGCCTATGGTACCATTATTAGATTTTGAGGGTCATACAACGGTGTAAAATCGCTGACTACAAAAGAATCCCTTTTGTAAAATTTATCCAAAGATAAATTTTATGCTATTATGAATAAAGTTTTAAATATATAAAATCATATGACATAAATTCAATTTTGATTTGATTTGAGATTTTGTTAATAAATTTAATTATTTAGATGTGAGTATCAATGTACTCACAATTTGTATTAGTATAATGTTACATAAATAATATATATATATATACACACATACATATACATATACATATACATATACATATACATATACATATACATATACATATACATATACATATACATATATAGAACGAAGGTAATGACCTTATTAATACCAAATATAATACATATCGGCCCAGTCCATCTAGCAAATAACCGACATATACTAACAAAATTCTACTTTTTCTTTTGCATTATCATTTCTAGAAAGTTTCAGATCTATATTTTACCTATACTTGTTCGTACAATTTTCTTTGAATCTTACCTTCTCTAAGCTCCAATCCCAACTCTCTAATCAATCTTCACATCCCTACCGTCCTTTGGTAAGAATCGATGCCTTGATTCTCTTCACTGTTATTTGTACATCTCTTTATATCATCTTATTGAGCTCAAGTTTTGCTTTTTCTTTCTTTTGGAATACTCTACGGTTGTGTTCCTTCCATATGTTTCAAATGGTAGCAGTGCAATAATGAGCATCTCCTTTTCTAAGTCTGAAGCATAAACCCACGACTTCAGATGAGAAATCTCCTCTCCTAAACGTGTATGTACTCGTTGATTCTTTCTGCACTTTAGTGCGCTTATTTTTCACACAAAAATAATGTATTTGCACCCAAAATATAGGCATTCATGTGTTTCATTTGGTATGCCTCGTAATAGGTAGTTTGTTTCCTGAATAATTCTCCATTTTGAGAATTTATCTACTGGTGGTAGCTTGAAATTTACTACTTTGTTTGTTGTAAATGATAATTTTGATAATTAAGCAATTGATGAAATAAATGTTTCTATAAAATGAAAGTAAGAATAGAAATAAATAAAGGAATTTAAGATTGGGCTTAATATGCAAGGATTGACCAAAACCTATTAAGGAAATCCCATATCCCATCTTCATTCATTCATTTCTCTCATAACAAAATATACAATCTAAAAACAAAGAAAAGAGAAAGCCATTTGTAACCAACCATATTTCAATAGATTATTAATTATGAATTAAATATAAGATTAAAGATTTAATAATTTAACCATGAAATTAAATGAGAAAACATATGGAGTAATATAGATGATAACTGTGTAAATATTTGAGGGACACTTATTTGCTTGTTGTCATTTAGGCTAAAATAAGCAATAATTTATCATGGAAAGTATTTGAATGTATATTTACTTATTATGTCGCAACTTAATTTAACTTGAGGAATGAATTAAATGAGCAGAGGGCTGGAAGAGTCAACTATCCAACTCATTGTGCGATAATGGAAATAACATCTCTTTCATTTTATCCATTTATTTTACTCACAAAACAAAACAAAAAATCTAAAACTCATCAATGGTGGTGGCCTAGAAAACAAAATGAAGAAGAAAAAGATAAAACTAAGGAACTTAAAGCTATTAAAGATCATGCCAACTAAAAGTTTTAGGTGAGTAAAATCATTCTCATTATTACCATTTTCATGCACGTTGAAATTGGCCATAATTAATACGATAGGGTTTATATGTATTAAGCATCTATAAATGATAGAAAAATGTTACAATGATTGTTTTGGATTGAAATGGCTTTACTATAGGATGTTAAACTATGATTCCTCACTTTAATGATTTCTAAATGATATCAAAAATTTATATGATGTTCTAAACACATTTTGGAGGTGGGTTTTAATTTTAAGAATTTTCCAACGTTTAAACAATTTAGTTATGGATTCTTAAAAGAATAATATATTTTGGAAAATAAGAGAAAATAGCTAAAATGTTAAAGTTTAGCGAAATGCCCATTGAAATGTATTTATGAAATTTTAGGGATTTGATAAAATTTTATAAGTAATTTCATGATTTAAAATATGTATTTTCAAAGTTAAAATATGGTTGTTGATTTTTTATAGGGTTATACACACACAAACATACATACATAAATATGCACGTACATATATATACATATAGAATATGTGATAAGTGATTAACGGACAAGATCCAAAATAGGGGCTGTAAAGTAATACAAAAATAATGTAGCCAACTGAAAAATGCTAAAAGCAGAACGAATATGGAGGCAATACATGGAAAGAGAGGTGCAGATGTGTACAGGTGGACATGTTTATTGCATGTACCGAAACCGAGGTAGCAAAGTGCGAGGATAAATGCCAAAGGTCGGAGCTGAATGTGTTGTGCCGAAGGTGTAATAGCCAAAACTTAAAATAAACTAAGAAAAGACTAATCAAAGTTCTAAGTAGAATGAACTATGAAATTACAATGCAAAAGTGATGACCAAAAGCAAAGGTTGTTTTTGAAGGTTTTTACCGAGGCAAGACCTTCCGTAATGCTTACAATGAGAACATGTTAAACGAGGCTTCCCCAATGCCGATCCGAGGTAGCGGTTTTCCAAAACCTGTTAGCTTTTGGTGGAAAGTCAACACCGAGACTTACTATCTTTTGACGGGGAGTAAATACCAAGACCAATCGACTTTTGGCAGAGAGTTGATGTTGAGACTTTTTAGCTTCGGTGGATAGCTAATGCTGAGACTTATATACTTTAGGTGGAGAGTTAATGTCGATATCTATTAACTTTCGGTGGAGAATCAATACCGTAACTTATAAATTCGAGGCTTAAGGTGGCCGAGTGTAGTACTTGGAATTCTATAAAGCATGAGGTATTGCGAATATAGTACCGAGGCTTAAGATGGAAGAGGATTGGTTCAGTTCCTAATGAAATGTAACGAACAACTAAATGCAAGACCTAATAAATGAATAGTTAGGTGGAGTATTTAGAAATATTGGTGTAAGGCCTTCGCGAAAACCCAATTTCCAAATATGACATTGAACTTGAAAGCATGATGTATGGCCTTGGTGAAACAGAATGTCCAAATATGACATTGTACCCAAAAACATAATGTAAGGCCTCGGTCGTATCCCAATATTAAATACGACATTATATTCGGAGGTGTTGGTGTAAGGTTTTGGTTGCTACCTAAAAGAGTCTTAACGACATTGTATGAAGGCAATGGTACATGGTCTAAGTAGCATCCTAAAGAATTTGTTTTGAAAGCTTTAGTGTAAGGCCTTAGTGGCTATCTAAAAGTTTGTTCACGATATTATATGGAAGTGATGGTGTAAGGCCTAAGTGGCCGACAAAAGTGTCATAAATTTGATATTGAGAAGAAATAAAATAAGGCCTGATTGGCAATCTAAATGAAACCTAGTCTTGATGTGTTAGTGTTATCCAATATTTGAATCGAGCAGACTTCAACTGAATCTGGACAACGAGACGAAGAAGAAGTAGTTCAAGAGTTTGAGGGCAAGCCTGAAGTGATCATGGGAAGGACCTCTAGGAGTTTGAGGTCCAAGTCTACAAAACAAAAGAGGTCAGCACCAACATGAATTCATGTCGGCACCGAGTTATTCTGACTACGAGATTTTGGGCATTCATGATAGATCGAGGAATAGAGTGCTATGGTGTTCATATTGGGGTCCATCCTTGAAGGAGTATGTAAACAACTCCAAAGCTATGCAAAAAGAGACAAGAGTTAGACAAGACCAGCCATCTCGGTACTAAGATGAACATATAGACAAAATATGCTCAGATCTTCAAGACTCGAAGATGCAAGCTTGAGTGAAGGAAATGCCATGTAACAACCCACCCCGGAACGGGCCTAAATTTCGATCCAGAAAAGGCCCATCGAAAGTTAGATCCATTCTAAGGCAACCTGTTGGTAGTAAAAAGAAATTTTTTTGCAGAGCCAAAACTAAACTTTCTGAACTCACATCGGATAGAATAAATTATAATAATAAAGTGTATCCATTTATTTCAAAACTAGAAAGATGCCACAACACAAAATCCCATAAAAACCGTAATATAATATCTGTTACATCAATTGTTTAAATCCATGGGTACACATGAAAGCAAATAATAATTAATACTACCACTTGCCAAGCTTCTTCACCTTTAAGTATCGTCACCACCATTACTCCGTCCTTAACCTGTGTTGTAATGAGGGAGTCAGAACAACAAGTGTCTGGTGAATTAAAACCTCGAGTCTTAACATTTCAGTACTTGGGCAGTATATTTTAAAATAAGAATATGTCTACGAATATAAAATCATTAAAATCATTTAATACTTCTTTATAAGGAAAGGAGGCGGGTCTAACTACTTAATACCTTCCATTCCAAAAGTATATCCCATTTCCCAATCATACGTCATAAATAGCTAATAATGTAAGAGACGGTACCCAAGCCACTTAATACTTCCCTTTCTAGTGCTATGTATTTCGAATCTATCTTCCCTTTCTGTTGCTTCTATTCTCCTATCTCGTTCCTTTTCGGGGATGAAAAGTTTTGAGTGGGGGAGAGTGTAATGATCTGGAAATTTTAACGATTTAAATAACGTAATTAACTAAATTTTTCATGAAAATAAACAATTAAAATTTTAGAAATGAAAATTTGATATTTGGTATGCGTCTATTGAAGCATAGCAAGTGGCAGATTTTCACTTGAAAATTTGTAAGTTTGTTCAGTTGTGAAATTTTAATTTTAATTTTAAATTAGTTGAAAATTTGATGGAAATAAAATATTTTTGAAATCTGAATATTTTTACATAATATAAACGTTTATCATTTTCTGAGCGAGACGTCATATTTCGTTTCGCCAAATTTGGACTGCTCTAGCTCCGTTTATCTTATTTTCGACGTTTTAGCAGCATTTTCAGCAGCGAAAAATCGAGTTTTGATAGTTTGGTCGTATCACTCATATCTATGTACCATTCTGTTCGTCTCATCGTGCTGATCTTCGCAGTATATTCATTTGTGTGTTTCGACGTTTGGTACATGGCAAAATCTGCGAAACGGTTAGCCGTATCGGTATCCTTTTTGAACCTTTTGGGTTTCCCTGTGTCTATTCAGTTACTCCCCAGTGGAAACCAATAGTCATCAGCTTTTAATATTTCCTTAAATTCAACCAGGCCTATGCTATTCCTACGGTTTCAATTTATATTCTCGTTCATTCATTTTTCTCTATCCCTTCCCCTCCATTTTCATTATGTATGTTGCTTCTATAAAATATATATATATATATATATATATCTCAGTATATATAGTTTGAGAAAAACTTGGATCATCTCCTTTTTCTTTGTGAACTGCTCGTTGCCGAGCATCCCAATTCCCTCCGACCCAAACTTCTCCGCCGCCCATTACCTCTGTTCTCTGCCCCTAGCCTCACCCAGCAGCTCCAACCCCAACCAGACCCCAAGCCCGACCACCTTCCGTCGCTGCTCATTCCTTCCCACGCCCTCCACCATCCTTGCCATCAAACCCATGGTATCACTGCGCCACCCAACGCTGCAGCCCTTCGCCCACTGACCATAGGCAGCCCGCCTGCCTCTCCTGAAACTGACCACACAACAACAGCACGTAGCACCGCCTCCTCCTTCCCTTGCACCGCACAACACCAATGTGACGACCCGGAATTTTAGATATTTGAAATTGGAATATTTAATTTATTTTAAATATTTAGAAGTTAATGTTTAACTTGAATTTCAAATATCACTATTTATTGGACAATTTAAATTATTGAATTTAAATATTGGTAATTGGGTAAGATATGAAATCTGGAGTTTCAAGTTTGTTAAAAATATTTTAAAGGCTTAGAAAATTCATATTGATAATATTGAAGGTGATAAAAGTTTTAAATTTGAATTTAAAAGTGATTTGTTCAGTTTTGAAATATATCGTTTAAATCGATATTTAAAAAAATAACCTTACAAGGCACATTCTTAGAATCCAATGAAACCAGTTCCATTGGATCCGGAATAGTATAATATTATCAGATTCCAATTTTCGTAGTGTTTGGAGTTGTCATGTGATCGTACGGTATATAAACACACTGAAATTTATATCAAAAACTTAATATAATAACTGGATCAAAAAGCTATCTTCTCCATATGATCGAATTAGAACTCGAAACCTTTTCCATTGCGTTCGGAATAGGGGTATAACATTATAAACGCCTAGCGGCATGCTTCAATAGGGGTTCGAAATTTTATGTTGTGTGTAAATCGGGACAATTTGAAAATTCAATATATATATTCATATATACAGTCAACCTTCAGGTGAGATAATTTCACATCAGTGATTTTCCCCCTTCATTCTAGAATACTGTAGCAAGCACTCATCACGCAACCCATCCTATCAAGTTCAAAATCATGTCCTTTTGTTCCCCAATCATATTAGCTCGAACGAATGAAAAATAATAATACATATACATCGCATCCCTCATTAGAAACATTCATTCGAATGAAATTCAAAATTGAAAGAAAAAGAATAATTGTAGCCACTCTTTCCTTTTCTTTTAATTCAAATCAAAAAATGGCCGAAGCCTGAGAGAAATAAATAATAATAATAATAATAAATAAAGCGGTTGCTTGAAATTTTTAATGGTCGTTCCTCCCCAACCCCTCTTCTACTCTGAGTCGCACGCGACAATTTGAGGTACGGCGGCTTCAAAAATGAGGGACGCAGGAGATTTTGGGCGAATCGAGAATCAAGCTAGAGTCGTCGATGGAAGCACGCTCGCGATGGTGGTGATGGAATCATGGTGATGCGATTGAGGGAGTACGTTTGGCCGAGACAGTGGCGACATGGAGATCGTGACTCGAGCTGGACAACGTGATGGGGAAGGGTAGGTCGCAACCTGGCTAAGGTGATTCACGTGTTGGATGAGACATAACTGGGTTCGCGTTTGGCCTGGGTAGTCGTTCGCGATGAGTATTGGAAGGGAAGAAGTTCCATCGGCTGGAGATTCTGTGGTGATCCTGGTGTCGAGCAGAAGCTCGGCGATTCTGGTATTCCTGTTCGAATTGAGGTAGTTTAGTTCCTAACAATTTAATTTAAATGTTACTTAGGTTTAAAACTTATAAAGGAATTGTCGGTTATCATTTCACTTACCAGTACATTAACAGCAAGGCATTTACAGTTTTTTTTAATTTAACTTAATAAATAAATATATATAGGTTGAAGAAATATATATACATATTAGAGGGAAAAACAGAAAAAATATATGACTTTTAAATGTTGAAAAGTTTATATAAAAATTAGATTTTGAATCTATATAAATTAAATTTTTAAGTATATTATTTATTAAGGGAAAATTAGTTTAAATTAAATTTTTGGCTAATTAAATTTATTTAATGGTAATCGATCATTCGATTAGTTCAAATGTTAATAAAACGTATAATGTTTATACAAGGTCTAAAATAGTGGAGAGACAAGCCGGTTTGGATCAGATTGCAAATTAAAGGTCAAAGGTGAGTTAATCTCACTCATTTGGAATGCCCTTTAAATTTAAATAGTTTAATTTAAATATTTGATTGAATTGTTTGGATGTGGTATATTATATATAGTATATATATTGGAGTGATTGATTTCCCGCATTTTATAGCGGATGAGACCCTATGCGCCGCATAATAGCGGATGATATTATAATAACCCATATACCGCGATATTCCACCTCGAAGTGGAATTGGTATTGTGCTAACATCTGTGGATGCAGGGAAACAGGTTGGAGGGATCCAACTGGATTCCTCAAATTTATTTAGATTGTTTATTATTCTGTGATATGGTTTATGTGATAATCTGTGATAGATTATATTGGTAATTCAAATGTTGGAGGCTATGGTTTGATTGAATGTATTTGGATATACTGAGTTATCAAAAATGTATAGATTTGGATTTTTGAAAGAAAATAAAAGAGAGAATTTTAAGTAAATAATTATTGAAATTTGGATAAATTAAAGAATAAATTGGAAAGGACTAAAAGTTGATTTTTGAATTCTAATAAATAAAATTCCAAGTATGGGAAAGGAGATTTTTGAATAAATGGGAATAGGTGATTTTTTTTTGAAAACTCAAGTGTTGTTATGTAAAGGAATGAGGAATTTATTTTAAACAATTCAAGGTTTAAAAATTTAGTGAAAAGGATAAAGAAGGAATTTGGGAAATATGAAATTGGTATTTCCAGTTAAAGGATTTTAAATCATAATTAAGAATTAAAAACTGAAGTTAATGGATTTTGAAATAAAATTTAGTAAGTAAAGGAATTTATTTCATAATGGAGTAAATTTTGGAAATCAATTTGAAAATTGACTAAGTGTTTGAAACTGGGATTTTAAAAGGAAGATGAGACTATGAAATTTATAAACTTGGTTTATAAAAGTGAAGTAATATATCAGTGGATATTTGGAAGAATAAATTCACGGTGGGAATTTATTAAAGGAATGGGTAAATTCATTTAAAAGTAAATAGTGATTTATTTTTAAAAGATGTGAAAGAGAAGTGTATTTCCCTGGATAGCCAAGTATGTTTCCAAAGCAAATTTTAAGTATAAGTTAAAAGTTTTATAGTTGTTCTTAAAAGTATGTTTTAGAAAAAAAACTATAATTTTTAAATGTTTAAATTTTAAATTAAGTATTTTTCAAATTTATTTTAGTAGTAATTATTTAAAGGTGACTTGGTATTATGTTTTAAAAAGATAAAAATTTAGTTTTTTATTTTATAAAGTAGCTTTATTTAAAATATTCTTAAAGTATATATTTTTAAATAAAGTAGTAAAGTAGTTTTTAAATTTAAAGGTTTTAAAATATATTTTATAATAAGGTGTCTTAAATTATTTTAAAATCTAAAGTATTTGTACTTGGTGATTTCAGTGGAAATAGAAAATATTTGGGAAATTTATTTCATGAGAGGAAGATGGTTTGAAACTGTTTTCAAAGGATTGAAAAGAGGAAATATATCTTGCGAAGATATTTCGAGGTTAATAAATAATTTGGGAGAAATTATTATTGTTGGATGATTGTTGTGAATGTTATTTGATAGTTAAATAACCGACTATCAATATTGGCCAATGCGCTGATCGTTTCGAAGAGACCGGGATCAGATTTAATTATCCGAAAACCACTTCGATCCGCTTTGAACGTTTGCGAATGAATACCGTGAAGATGATGAAGACGATGATTCGGTTTGTCCAGACCCAGGGCAACTTGTATGGACGAATGCTATCAAACCATCGTTAGAAGGACGGTGAACATTCTAAGTGAAATGTGTTCTAAAAAGGTAACGCATAGCCTCAAGCCTCATCAACCGGGAATGGCTAAAACAGGGGAGGTGCAGCAAGGCTAAGTGGCTGGCAACCAATTAGGGTAAGGTCATCCCTGTCTAGATGTCCCTTTTATTTCGGCTTAGTGGGCGGTTGCTGGTCCCAACCGTGGGATGATCTTATTCGGACTATCCAGTAAGGGGTAGCTCCGGTCTTGTGTTGCAGGGGATCGGGCGTGATCCTCGGTACTCCGATCTAGGCCAGGTACTGTGACGGGCGGTACCCCAGTAGCCCTGCCATTGTATGGAAACCCAATCTCCAATAAGTGCCTTCGGACTTGTTTGTATACCTATTATGTTGGAATTTAATGAATGTAACAATTTCAGCTATTTGAATAAGTATTTGTGCTTAGACACTATTATAATATCAGAGGATTTGATATAAAATGTTTTGGTTATCGTAAGGTAAAAACCCGGCATGTTTATTTGTGACGTGGATGAGATACCTTTGATTTCAAAGGATTTTGGAAACTTTAATAATTCAATTGAGTGTGTTTTCTCACGCTGGTTTTCCAGACTGACTCGGGTATTATTTATTTATAATGCTCGGGTCAGGCCGAGTATTATAGAATACAGGAAAGGATGCTGTGGAGCTTAGGAGACGAGCTGGATGGCGAGACGTATCACTCGTATTTGATGTATATTCCGCTGTGTATGATTAACTGCATAGCCAGTTTTGTGAGGACAGGTTATGAGAACTGTCCAGTTATGTGCTCTGAATTTTGTCGTACTCTGATGATGTAATGTATATAACAGATATATTTCTTTTTGTTTAAAGATCAATCATTTATCTATTATATATTGTTCCGTTGCGATTGTGAGATTCTGATGTTGCTTTCTATTTCTTAATCTACCTCTTTCTTCTTTAACCCTAATGGTTCGGTTTTCCGGCATTCGATTGTTCAGCATTTGATACAGTGGACGTATTGATGTCGATTTTCGGGCGTCGAAAAATTGGGTCGTTACACTTGGTATCAGAGCAGAAGGCTAGCGATAACCTTTGCTCTGGCGGGGATTACTCATTAGAAATATAGTTCGTAGTATTCTAGAATGAGTATCAGTATATTAATAGATATGAGCGCGTATTTATTAGTGGATATAAAAATTATTTTTATATTGTGTTGGCTTATCAGTTGAGTGTTTATGGATTCTGGTCGATATGTGGGACGCCATGTCATCGATAGGGGTTTCTAAACTCTTAAACAAGATAAACTGACACAATATTGTTTTGAAATAGGGTAAACCAAATAATTTTGCCTAAATTATTTTTATATATAAAAGGAATAATTTTTCAAAAATTATATATGGTTGATTGATTGTTAGGAAGTGATAATATTAAATTATTATCATTATTGTGTGGAAATTGAACTAGAAATTAATGTTTTAGCCAAAGGTTAAGGAATAAATTCATATAATAGAATGGAATTTGTAAATGTGAATTATAAATGTGATTTATAATAGAATAAAATTCCAGAGTGATATTTGAATATGAATTGAAAGGATTTGGATTTGAAATTTTGGAAACAAAATTCCTTTGAGTTTGAAAATGATTTTCAAAGGTTTTGGGGAAATAATGGTGATATTATTCAGGAAGCATTTTTGAGTTGGACATGAAATCTGGGGAGATTTGGAATTTAAAATATTTGGAAAATGTTTTTGAAGGGATAAAAGCACTGAACTCGCTTCAGTCACTGGAAAATAATTCCGATGATGATCGCGACATCATCGGTGTTCATTTTTGAGTTTCCAAGAGAGGGATTGCAATCTCGATGTTTTGGATTTTGATGTTTGTTTGCGAAATTGGGGTTTGATTTTGAAAATGCAAAAGAATAGTTTGATTTGGATATATATGTTTTCAAAATTGATCTTGAATGGTTTAAACTCTGGAAGCTTATTTAGAATGTTTATAGGAATATAATTGGGTTTCATAACTAGTAAAATTTGAAATTTTCTAGAATAGAAAAAAATTTAACTTGAAGAAGAGTTAAATTAAAATAAGTATGAAAACAAAATAAGCTAGTGAAGTAAACCAAATAAATGAAGTAAAAGATTTGTAAATGTGATGTAATTAAATTTGAAAAACTTATAGAAAGTTTAAAATTTAAATTGAACCAGAATGTAAGTGAATCTAGTTAGGAAAAAGTGAGCTTTGAGGAAAATGATTATTGAAAATAAGTTTATTAAGGTTGTAAACAAATGTATAGAGAAGCAAAGGAAATTACATTTGTAAGTAACTAAAATGGATGCTGAATATTGGAATTTAATTTGAATTGTGTGAAATGGGAAGTTAGTCATGTTGGACTAAGTAAAACAAAGTATTGAGATTTAAAATTAGTAAGTAAACTAATTAATTCAAATGAGTAATCAAATGAATTAAAAATAAAATTGGGATGATAATTAATTTAAATTGTGTAAAGTAAAGCAAAGTAAAGTGAAGAATTAGTTCAAATGGACTAATAATAATTAAAGTTTGGAAATAAAATTCTTTGAGATTTAAATTCAATTAGTAAGTGGAACTAATTAAATGGTTAATTAAATATGGGCTTGAGATAAGACGAATAGAATTCAATATTAGAATTGATTTAGGAATAAATTAGTAAATTGAAGCAAATTGAATCTATATGGAATTGGAATCCAAATTGATTAAATGTAGATAAAAACCAAGTGGTGAAGTGAAATTAATAATATAAGAGTATATAAAATGCTTATATTAAACTTAAGAAAGGTTAAGGGTGAAGGTTCTTAAGTAAATTTGGTATTGAAATATACTAAGTTAATAATTGGATGAAATTTAAACTGGAAATTGGGAAGTGGGATGGTTGTAAATAAGTGAATGGAAATCAAAATAGATGTGAATAAAAAGAAGAATTGATTTATCTAACAATCAATTAATCAATTGGGACAAAATATGTAGGATGTACGTATATTATTTAATTTGCATAGCGATTTGATCCAAATTCGAGCACAGAATTTCGAGATAGTTATATCGATCCGAGTTGGGATTTTTCACTCGATTTTCGACGGCGAACCCTGGATATGGATTTTTGATTGATTCTAGAAATTCTCTATCATAGTATACAGCTTTGCAAGGAGAATGACGGTTTCTGGTCAAGAAGCCAGAGATCTGAGTCCGCACTAGAGAGTCGGGTGAACGATACTAGTTCGGAAGTGGAATTGTGTGATCGAGCGAGCGATCGGATTTGATATTGCGTAAGGATGGTATATGTACATCGTAAGTGCTTGAATGAAATAGATATTGAAATTTTTGTAAAGAAGTGAATAAAATGATTTTGAAATCTGTGATTGGATATTATTGCTAAGTAGGATATACAGGTATTTTAAAGGAAAGGAAATTGGTGTTTTGAATTCAGAAGATAAATTGAATTGCTCGACAAAAAGTATGTATTTAAATTTCTGTATGAAATTTGATGGTTTTCTGATCTAGCCACTTGGCTTTTGTTTTCTTTTGAAATATGGGGGCCCGTAGAGGCATTTTGTAGTTGTACCGAGCTAGCCGTGCAAAGGAGACGCTGGCGAAATTTTCGAAAATTTAGGAAGTTAGAAAATTTTGAGAAAATTTTGATAATTTGAAATTTGGTCTTAAAATTATAATTTGAATGGTTGAGTTAGTGATATTGTTGGAACCTATAGATGAATTTGGGAAGTTAGTAAGAGTGATAATGTCTTTGATAAAAAGATTGTTTGGGTATTGTTAAAACTGTTTGGTTTTGGAAAGTTGTTAAAACTATTTGGATTGGGGAGATAGTTAACGGGTATTGGACCATTCTTCTTAACTAGTAATTTTGGGGACGAAATTCTTTTAAGGGGGGTGGAATGTGACGACCCGAAATTTTAGATATTTGAAATTGAAATATTTAATTGATTTTAAATATTTAGAAGTTAATGTTTAACTTGAATTTCAAATATCACTGTTTATTGGATAATTTAAATTATTGAATTTAAATATTGGTAATTGGGTAAGATATGAAATCCGGAGTTTCAAGCTTGTTAAAAATATTTTAAAGGCTTAGAAAATTCATATTGATAATATTGAAGGTGATAAAAGTTTTAAATTTGAATTTAGAAGTGATTTGTTCAGTTTTGAAATATATCGTTTAAATCGATATTTAAAAAAATAGCCTTCCGAGGCACAGTCTCGGAATCCAACGAAACCAGTTCCATTGGATCCGTAATAGTGTATTATTATCGGATTCCAATTTTCGCAGTGTTTGGAGTTGTCGTGTGATCGTACGGTATATAAATGCGCTAAAATTTATATCAAAAACTTAATATAATAACTGGATCAAAAAGCTATCTTCTCCATATGATCGAATTAGAACTCGAAACCTTTTCCATTGCGTTCGGAATAGGGGTATAACATTATAAACGCCTAGCGGCATGCCTCAATAAGGGTTCGAAATTTTATGTTGTGTGTAAATCGAGACAATTTGAAAATTCAATTTAGTATATATATATATCCATATATACAGTCAACTTTCAGCTGAGATAATTTCACATCGGTGCTTTTCCCCCCTTCATTCTAGAATACTATAGAAGCACTCATCACGCAACCCATCCTCTCAAGTTCAAAATCATGTCCTTTTATTCCCCAATCATATCAGCTCGAACGAATGAAAAATAATAATACATATACATCGCATCCCTCCTCAGAAACATTCGTTCGAATGAAATTAAAAATTGAAAGAAAAAGAATAATAGTGGCTGCTCTTTCCTTTTCTTTTAATTCAAATCAAAAAATGGCCGAAGCCTGAGAGAAATAAATAATAATAATAATAAATAAAGCGGTTGCTTGAAATTTTTAATGGCCGTTCCTCCCCAACCCCTCTTCTACTATGAGTCGCGCGTGGCAATTTGAGGCAAGGCGGCTTCAAAAATGAGGGACACATGCGATTTTGGGCGAATAGAGAATCAAGTTAGAGTCGCCGATGGAAGCACGCTCGCGATGGTGGTGATGGAATCATGGTGACGCGATTGAGGGAGTTCGTTTGGTCAGGACAGTGGCGACATGGAGATCTTGACTCGATCTGGGCGATGTGATGGGGAAGGGTAGGTCGCAACCTGGCTGAGGTGATTCACGTGTTAGATGAGACATAACTGGGTTCGCGTTTGGCCTAGGTAGTCGTTCGCGATGAGTATTGGAAGGGAAGAAGTTCCATCGGCTGGAGATTCTATGGTGATCCTGGTGTTGAGCAGAAGCTCGGCGATTCTGGTATTCCTGTTCGAATTGAGGTAGTTTAGTTCCTAACATTTTAATTTAAATGTTACTTAGGTTTAAAACTTATAAAGGAATTGTCGGTTATCATTTCACTTACCAGTACATTAACAACAAGGCATTTACAGTTTTTTTTAATTTAACTTAATAAATAAATATATATAGGTTGAAGAAATATATATACATATTAGAGGGAAAAACAGAAAAAATATATGACTTTTAAATGTTGAAAAGTTTATATAAAAATTAGATTTTGAATCTATATAAATTAAATTTTTAAGTATAGTATTTATTAAGGGAAAATTAGTTTAAATTAAATTATTAGCTAATTAAATTTATTTAATGGTAATCGATCATTCGATTAGTTCAAATGTTAATAAAACGTATAATGTTTATACAAGGTCTAAAATAGTGGAGAGACAAGCCGGTTTGGATCAGATTGCAAATTAAAGGTCAAAGGTGAGTTAATCTCACTCATTTGGAATGCCCTTTAAATTTAAATAGTTTAATTTAAATATTTGATTGAATTGTTTGGATGTGGTATATTATATATAGTATATATTGGAGTGATTGATTTCCCGCATTTTATAGCGGATGAGACCCTATGCGCCGCATAATAGCGGATGATATTATAATAACCCATATACCGCGATATTCCACCTCGAAGTGGAATTGGTATTGTGCTAACATCTATGGATGCAGGGAAACAGGTTGGAGGGATCCAACTGGATTCCTCAAATTTATTTAGATTGTTTATTATTCTATGATATGGTTTATGTGATAATCTGTGATAGATTATATTGGTAATTCAAATTTTGGAGGCTATGGTTTGATTGAATGTATTTGGATATACTGAGTTATCAAAAATGTATAGATTTGGATTTTTGAAAGAAAATAAAAGAGAGAATTTTAAGTAAATAATTATTGAAATTTGGATAAATTAAAGAATAAATTGGAAAGGAATAAAAGTTGATTTTTGAATTCTAATAAATAAATTTCCAAGTATGGGAAAGGATATTTTTGAATAAATGGGAATAGGTGATTTTTTTTTTTGAAAATTCAAGTGTTGTTATGTAAAGGAATGAGGAATTTATTTTAAACAATTCAAGGTTTAAAAATTTAGTGAAAAGGATAAAGAAGGAATTTGGGAAATATGAAATTGGTATTTCCAGTTAAAGGATTTTAAATCATAATTAAGAATTAAAAACTGAAGTTAATGGATTTTGAAATAAAATTTAGTAAGTAAAGGAATTTATTTCATAATGGAGTAAATTTTGGAAATCAATTTGAAAATTGACCAAGTGTTTGAAACTGGGATTTTAAAAGGAAGATGAGACTATGAAATTTATAAACTAGGTTTATAAAAGTGAAGTAATATATGAGTGGATATTTGGAAGAATAAATTCATGGTGGGAATTTATTAAAGGAATGGGTAAATTCGTTTAAAAGTAAATAGTGATTTATTTTTAAAAGATGTGAAAGAGAAGTGTATTTCCCTGGATAGCCAAGTACGTTTCCAAAGCAAATTTTTAAGTATAAGTTAAAAGTTTTAAAGTTGTTCTTAAAAGTATGTTTTAGAAAAAAACTATTATTTTTAAATGTTTAAATTTTAAAGTAAGTATTTTTCAAATTTATTTTAGTAGTAATTATTTAAAGGTGACTTGGTATTATGTTTTAAAAAGATAAAAATTTAGTTTTTAATTTTATAAAGTAGCTTTATTTTAAATATTCTTAAAGTATATATTTTTAAATAAAGTAGTAAAGTAGTTTTTAAATTTAAAGGTTTTAAAATATATTTTATAATAAGGTGTCTTAAATTATTTTAAAATCTAAAGTATTTGTATTTGGTGATTTCCGTGGAAATAGAAAATATTTGGGAAATTTATTCCGTGAGAGGAAGATGGTTTGAAATTGTTTTCAAAGGGTTGAAATGAGGAAATATATCTTGCAAAGATATTTCTAGGTTAATAAATAATTTGGGAGAAATTATTATTGCTGGATGATTGTTGTGAATGTTATTTGATAGTTAAATAACCGACTATCAATATTGGCCAATGCGCTAATCGTTTCGAATAGACCGGGATCGGATTTAATTATCCGAAAACCACTTCGATCTGCTTTGAACGTTTGCGAATGAATACCGTGAAGATGATGAAGACGATGATTCGGTTTGTCCAGACCCAGGGCAACTTGTATGGATGAATGCTATCAAACCATCGTTAGGAGGACGGTGAACATTCTAAGTGAAATGTGTTCTAAAAAGGTAACGCATAGCCTCAAGCCTCATCAACCGGGAATGGCTAAAACAGGGGAGGTGCAGCAAGGCTAAGTGGCTGGCAACCAATTAGGGTAAGGTCATCCCTGTCTAGATGTCCCTTTTATTTTGGCTTAGTGGGCGGTTGCTGGTCCCAACCGCGGGATGATCTTATTCGGACTATCCAGTAAGGGGTAGCTCCGGTCTTGTGTTGCAGGGGATCGGGCGTGATCCTCGGTACTCTGATCTAGGCCACGTACTGTGACAGGCGGTACCCCAGTAGCCCTGCCATTGTATGGAAACCCAATCTCCAATAAGTGCCTTCGGACTTGTTTGTATACCTATTATGCTGGAATTTAATGAATGTAACAATTTCGGCTATTTGAATAAGTATTTGTGCTTAGACACTATTATAATATCAGAGGATTTGATATAAAATGTTTTGGTTATCATAAGGTAAAAACCCGGCATGTTTATTTGTGACGTGGTCTTACGAGATACCTTTGATTTCAAAGGATTTTGGAAACTTTAATAATTCAATTGAGTGTGTTTTCTCACGCTGGTTTTCCAGACTGACTCGGGTATTATTTATTTATAATGCTCGGGTCAGACCGAGTATTATAGAATACATGAAAGGATGCTGTGGAGCTTAGGAGATGAGCTGGATGGCGAGACGTATCACTCGTATTTGATGTATATTCCACTATGTATGATTAACTGCATAGCCAGTTTTGTGAGGACAGGTTATGATAACTGTCCAGTTATGTGCTTTGAATTTTGTCATACTCTGATGATGTAATGTATATAACAGATATAGTTCTTTTTGTTTAAAGATCAGTCATTTATATATTTATATTGTTCCGCTGCGATTGTGAGATTCTGATGTTGTTTTCTATTTCTTCTTCTACCTCTTTCTTCTTTAACCCTAATGGTTCGGTTTTCCGGCATTTGATACAGTGGACGTATTGATGTCAATTTTCGAGCGTCGAAAAATCGGGTCGTTACATCTTCGTCTCCCACTCCATCGCCAACACGCAGCTCCTCCGTGTCCAACAACCCACGCATCAGCACTCCTTTGAACCACCTCTCCCGAGCAGTTGCATCACCCCTAGCCTTCTCTCCTTCATGTTATCCTGCTCGTCCATCAGCCTTATGCCGTATCCAGCCCAGTCGCCACCCGCTTCCTCTATTGCTCCTCACCATCATCTCCAGCCCACTTCCAGCGATCCTCCACGTCAGTTTCGCAACTACCCGAGCCTTCCTCCTTTCCGAACCCAACAGCCTCTTTGCTGAGCCATGAAAGTCACCTCCGACCACTTGCTCCCTGCAGCTGAAACCCCTTGGCCTTTTCCCCTTCTTTATATATAATAAAAGGAGGTTTTTCATCTTTGAATTGGAGCATTCTGTTGATGAGTTGTTATCGAATGGCAATATGATTGATTTTTCTAGTCATCTGGTTTGTTTGTGCAATAAATCATTGTTATTATGCATGTCTCAACTATCTATTTGTTTTACCATGATATACACATCTGTTTCCAATATTTGGGAAAATCATTCCATGATAGAAATGTTTCAAAAGAAAGAGAATATATATATATATATAGTCTGCACATATATTTCTTTGTGAAGCCTGCACCTTCTTCTTTGCTCGACCAATGAACTCCTAGCCTTCTTTTCCTATTCTAAAAAAAAGAAAAGGTATATGTATATTGTGTGTGTATATATATATATATATATTGTTCCATCAATCTCAAGCTATTGATTTGTTTTCATCGATTCTAGTTAGCTCACATTGCCTAGCCACTGTCGAATTTGTCGCAGCAACTTCTAGCTTATCGCTGTTCCGCTTGTCGATCCGTGTCTGTATCCGTGTGCGTGTCACCTTCTTATTTCTTTAGCCTCGAAAGGTGAGCGATCACCCACGATTAACATTCATATGCTAGTAAATTTATATTCACATGAAATGACGATTGAATATGTTGTTAAATTGAATTAATTAGTAATTTAATCATTGAATATGATATGCTGATATCTTGAATTGTTTACCTATGTTAATTGACAATATTGACACCAATAACCTGTTAGTGTATATATGTTAATTATGATCATATTTGCCATTGATATGCTACGTCATTGTATGCTGTTATTGTATTGTTCTCACTCTGCAAGTTCCCTTAGTTAGAAAAATCACTATGGGTTGAAATGATACATACCCGGACAATCTTATAGATTATGGGAAAATCGTTATGGGTTGAAATGATAAACCCAAGCGATTTTATTAATTTTGAATTTTGGAATTACGGGTTGAAATGATATTTACCCATAAATATTAAATCATTGCGGATTGAAATGATAAATATCCGTATCACTTGACCATAGGTTAGAAAATTATATACGAACACCGTTAGTCTATTTTTAAACGATTTCCAGAATTTTTGAAGAGAAAATATGGGTTTTAATAAATATTGATTTTAGAATATAATATAAACATTTTATTTTAATATGTGAAAAATTTAGATTTTTAAAATTATATGTTTTGTAAAATTTTAAAATTATAAGTTAAGTTTTAAATGTAAATTATAAAATTTTACTTATAACTTTATTATTTTTAAAATATATAAAATAAGATTTAAAATAGATTTAATAATAATTAATATAAGAAAATTTAATAAGAAATTAATTTAACTAATATATATATATAATATGTTTAAATATTTATTTGAATTTATGTTTAAAATAGATTTTTGAAATAATTCTTATGTATATAATATGTTTAAGAAATTGGAATAAATTGAAATAATAACACTTTATAGTGGTTCGGCGTTGTTTGCCTACGTCCACTTTGAACAGATTGCTTTATTAATCACTTTATAAACAGAGTATAATAGAGGTTAGATGAAAATCCTTAGTTAGAAAAGAGTATAAAGCAACTAACAGCATAAAAGTTTCGAAACTCAATAACCAAGCTTGTATTTATAGATGAAGATGGTCAAATATCTCCTTGAAAATTCGGCAGAATGACCACTAGAATCATATGGACCCACAAAAGGGATCGCATGGCCCAATTCCCAAAGAAGAGGCATCGGTATCAATCCCTACTTTGGTGGAATTTTGGTGTGCGATCCTTCTAGTAGCTTCCTCATGCTAAAATATGCTTAGCCTCCAAATTTCATGCCAATTGGATCAGTAGAACTTGAGTTATCGCTTGATCTTTGCTACAACATGGATTGTTTGCTGATTCCTGCCGATCCCTACCAAGGGAAGAGTGTCGATCCCTCTGACTTCATCTTCTTGAGGTGTGATCCCTAGGGTCCCCATATCTTGCTCACAAAATTTCATATGCATTGGACTTGTGGACCTTAAGATATTAATTGTTTTCTATTAAAATGCACTTGCTCCCTGAACCATACCAACCCCTATTATGGAAGTTAATTTATGCCGATCCCTCCTACATGTTGAACCATATTTCATACTTCGAACATTCTACCTTACATATCTATCAATTTCATTCAACCTCGACTTCACATTATTATCTGTACTTGATTTCCGGGCATCGCAATCATCACTCTGGACTCATCGGCCTCGATAACAGTCGAATCTAACTTGCGCAATCAATTCAATATAGCCAGATCAAAATGCCGGATAACACTTGCCCTCCAAAGTACATCTTATGCTGAACACGACATGCTTTGAATCGAAGCAAGTTAGAGTTGTCGGAAAGAAACCAGTCCAGTTTTCTAATAGTCGCTATCCTTCTGTCGAAATATTTTCCCAAAGCGTTGTATCTCTCTTTGATCGTCACGATGCTTAGTCGATTTTCTATAGTATAAATCCAGGGTTATACTCTGTCAAGTTGATATATAAGTCCGAATCTACGAGACTAATAAGCTTTGGTTATCTGGTCTAACTTTGAACTTGAAGGCTTCAGGTTTCATTTCAACTTCTGTCGATTTCAAAAATCGAACTTTTAAACCATACACGTGCACGTTCAGATACACGTTCTTGTCATTGGCTCTAGGACACGTTTGTATGCTCATGGATTGTCACCAATTTTCATTGAGTAAGATGTAATTTCATTGCATTTGGTACATATGTGCTTTGAATAATTTCCATGTATATGTTTGTTTGCATACATGCTCATAGCCGATCGACATTATTTTCTTCTTCATTTTTTTAAACGTTTGTAAGGGTTCGGCATATGTTTAGCCGATCCCTCCTCCTCTTTTTTTATGTATATAGGGATCGGTATATTTCTAGTTGATCCCTCTCTGTTTTATATATATAAACACGCTTAAAGGGATCAGTATCTTTTTAGCTGGTCCCTCTCCTTTTTGCTTCGAGTCGAAACCGTGGATCGAACCCTCATCCCATATATAAGCTAGTGTCTTTCTCTCCAATACTCAATTATTTCACTTCCCTACCATTCCCTCTCATTCCTTATAATAACGTACCTTCCTTATTCCACCATTAAAGTCGATCCCTCCCTTCTTTCTTCTTCCTTTAATTTCAATACGAAATCTTCGACAATCCATCTTGCCTTTACAAACCCACTTCCTCTTACCTTCCATCTCGATCATCTCCAAGCCACTCATCAACACCTCTAACATATATAGATACGTAGGTAGGTTTTCTAGTTTTTAACTTTTGATTTTATGACGAGATGATGGATTTCATGCCATCATTGACTAGGGTGGAGCATGACGTGGTGGTGAAATGATGGCAGAAGTTGCTTGGAGGAGACGAGATGTGGGATGTGGAAGGGTTCGGCGAACTAAGAAAGGAGAAGAAGAAGGAAGCATACAACACAGGGTTCGGTCGAAAAAGTTGAAAGAATAGCATGTTGGGTAGAGGAGGGATCAGTTGGAATTTGGTGTAATGCGTGGGTATACTGGTCGATTTCTAGCGTATGATGAGGGATCGGTTATGGGCTCTTCGAGAGGGTTCGGTTGTTTGGTTAAGTGGGAGAGGGATTGGTAGTTTTGGCTAAGCAAAGGGATCGACATATATGTACTTGGCTAGTTCTAGGCTTTGAATTGAACTCAAAAATCGATCCATGATCACTTGTTTGAGCAATTAAATCCAATTCCATCTCAATGAACTTGAACATATGACGATGAGAACAACAGGACTTGCATATTCACTATTAAACTCGAAATTGAACGATCAAATCCTTGGGACTTAGAATATAAACTAAAACTTGACATATGGACTTTAATAACGGATTTCACACTGCGATATGCCGATGATCGATCCCAAAGCTTATATAACCGATCGATCTATTTGCTAGTTGAGACAGTCATCGATGACGGTCACTCTGGTCGAAATCCAAAGTCTTGTCACTTAACTTTTCTTTCTTATTTTAAGCTGCTTACCTTTGCACTACACGACACTGCACCACACTAGTTTACACTTAGCATGGGGGACAGGTAAACTTTTCTAATCTTGATTATCTACTGAGTACAGTTGACATGGACTTCAGACGTTCAGTGAGCTTAGCTGCAATGTCTTCCGGACCAAACTCACAACATAGTAATCCCAATGCTGAGTCAAGTTCTGCAACTATATCCGGCAGGCTTTCCTCTAGTCGTCAAGCTGAAAAAACAGATGTTTTTAGCCTATCGGTCAACCTTTTCTCTTATGTTCTTGTCCTTTCGGCGAAAGATATAAGTCTTGCCCCTGACACTATGGAAGGCGCTATATTTTTAGATAACCCGATAGATTCTTAAGCCTTCAGAATTGGTGAGGCCGCTCTTCGCAGACTATGTTCCAGACACGGGATTCCCTTCGAAGAAGTTTTGGTTCCTTTGGTGAACGACAGAGCTCATTTGCCTTCGGAGGGGTATACAGCATGCAATAAGTTTATGTGCTGGGTCTGATGCATGCCGCCCTTCAATTCTTTTATCCGAAGGATGCTAAAATATCTTAGGATAGCTCCTACTCAACTACACCCGAATAGATATGCCTTTCTCCATGGCACTTTCCTGTTATCCATGAATGTTCTATTCTGCCTGCTAAGTCCTAAAGACATCATGTTTATTTACAACTTCAAACGACGGACAGGGAGCCTTTCCTACATTTTCCTTGAGCCTTCGCCCAACTGGTAAGTCTTAAAGGGTGCTTGGAACAAGCTCAGCCACTTCAAACACGAATGGTTCTATATCCGATGTCCGCCTAGCTTTGCAAGGCGATGGTTGGAAGGACGTAATGTCGTCTTCACTTTATTCCCAAGTTATTTAACCCAAGTCATATCCTGAATCAACTAACATTCTAAAAAATCTATAGGCGTTCGTCTACGTCCAGAGGGCAATAGTTTTTCAAGGGCAATCTCTGCAATTCGTGCCACCTCGATTGAAGATAGGGACATTAGACTCCTTGTAATGGATGAATGGTTATCTCTGCTCGGGTTGCTAGAGGAAGGTCACAGCATTGGGCTTCTAGGAAGCGCTGCACTACCAGGATACACTGTATAACAAGAAGGTGATATCAATAACCCTGTCATGCACCCAATCGAGGGGATTTGGGATGACGCCGAAAAGGGCAAAATTAGGGGTGCCATGAACAACGAGCCTGGCGATGCTGATACAAGTCTGGGCAATGCACCTATGGTCGAACCGTCACAAGGTGCATAACTTCACACACCAGCTAGGAGAAGAAATGAGCTTGCATATAAGCTCCGTATGAGAAAAACTGCTGAAGAGTTTGAGTTTATTATCACTTCCATCGACGAAGAGTCATCCTCCCAACGTTTAGAAAGCTCGATCAAAGGGTTTTCAAATCTCCAAATCCCTGATGACATCATGACTTATGACTTCCCCAACATCAGTATTGAGGGGCTCAATTCTCCCACCAGAAGTGGGGACGAAATTCTTCCCACCGGCAAAGGAGAGAAAACTCTTATGAGCAAGGCTGCAGCAACTGGCCCGTCGGGGGGATACTAAGACACTCACAATCACGTGCAGTTCACCACACGATCTCCATCTATCTTTTGTACAATGGTCACTTATACACTTTTGTTTGGTTTTTGCAGGTGCGATGTCTCAATCTCGAGCTTTTGATCGCTTGAGGGTCTCCTCGATGCAATACGGATCCAACCATGATTCAGAATCGGGTAGGCGTAGAGAGAGGGATGACGACCAAGAAAGAAGTCGTCGTTCGAGGGAATCCTTATCTTCCAAACATAAGTCTAATCTTGGTCGTCCCATCAGAAAGTTCAAACTAATCTACCTATACACGGTGGCGATCAGACCTCTTTCCATGGTCCTCAAGTTGCCGTACCGCCTTAGCAGTATCCGGTTCATCTAGCTCCAAACAATCCCATGACCAAAGGTCGAGCAAATGCCCAATCGTCACTTCGGATCCATCTTTGCCAACTGTGGCTCCTAAAGCATTCACAGTAGAAAAATTGGCCGAATTTAAGGTCAATTTTCTAAAGATTTGTTTCGACGGGCTTAAGTTCCTCCCCTCTATTCATACAATCCTAGGGAATGCTAAAGCAAGTTCTCTCACATGCATCAACGATGTTTTTGTGCTACATGAATCATTCCAGCACATAGTAGAGAATCTCTCCAAGGTGTCTATTGAGAGATGGCATGCAATCGATCATCTCAAGCTAGAGGCGATCCATGATAAAGATATAATTAAACATCAAGACATTGAGATCTCAGACTTGACGGTGAAGCTGACCGAGGCAGAAAAAAGTGCTAAGGAAACATCTGAGGCAGTGAGTCGTTTAGAAGTTGCCCACAAAAAGGAACTTGATGATGCCCTCAATCGCAGCTGGGCGCTTGCCTTGGAAAAAGGTATCTTGCAAAAGGAGAAAATTATTTTGTCCCGGCGTATTGAGGATCTTGAAAAACTTATTGAGAAGGAGAGAAAAGAGAAAATTGAAGCTCAAGAGGAATCACAAAGATATTGCGAAGAGGCCGTTGAAGCCCAGAATTCGAAGATTAAGCTTGATGAGAAACTTGCTCAAATTGATGTCCTTAAAGAAGAGGCGAGAGAACCAGGCCGCAATGAGATAGGAGAACGGATTGAAGCCCAGGTAGAGGATGCCAAAGAAGCTGGTCGAAATGAAATTAAGGACATGTTCGATCCCCTGATCATTGAATACAAAGCTAAAGTCCTTATCCACGGCGATCTGAGCTTTCTTAGTGAGGGATATCTTGAGTCCCTCACTGAGGCTTGGGAATACATTGTTGAAATGAAAAATATAACCCTCGACGAAGCTAATATAGACGAAGAGAAACTTGTACGGGAGATTCTTCGCGGGGATGAACCTCTAGACCTTGATGATGCGAGACTTCGATATTTTGACATTCTAGCACACTCCGACAAAGAAAAAAACACTACCGAGTCTTCAGAGTCCGATCCCAAAGGCCCCTCTTCTCTTCAAGAAGCCAGAGCATTAGTTTCTCTTGGCCTGGGATAGGATCTAAGCTACAATCCGGACAAACTTAGTTATCAATCTAAGGTGCTGACCCCTATTTTGGAAGGGAGCACTCCGACGACAACTGAGAGTCAGCCGGACATAGGTATTCCGCTTCACTCTACACTTTTCAAGAGGTTTTGTTCCTCATGCCTAATAGTTATGGGCTTACCTTCTTGTTTCCATGAATTCCTAGGTCTTTTGAGTCCCAGCCAGACTCTAAAAAGTGATGTCGCCGTGGAGCAACAATCGACATCTACTGAGATTCCGGCGGCCACCAACGCTCCAGGGCACGATGCTCAAGTTATCAAAGCACTAGATGATGATAAAGCTGAAGACCCGCCGCTGCCTGATGAGTCGAATGACATTGAAATTATTGGCGCCACTGAACATACCCATGAACTCAGCTTAAAGGAGCGCATCGAGAGGGAGGAATTATTGAAAAAAAAAGCTTAGGCTAAACCCGCCGACGTGGGCGTTGATGATCCAAATTTCGTCCCATTACAAGTCATTCTACTTGGTGGGTCGATTCCTAAAGAACTCCCTCTAACCTTTAAAAGCTCTCCTTCCAAAGGTGGTAAAGAATCGAGGAAAAGGATAGGCAGAAGCTCGGGTGGCACCACTCCCAAAAAATCCAAGAAAGAGAAAGGACAAAAGAAATAGACGTCGCTTCGGCTCATTTTGCACATAGCATGTATAGTTATTTTCCCTTTTGTTGGCCGTGATTGTGCGGGTACGACCCCCGTTTTATGAGTAAACTTGTATTAAAATTTTGAAGTTTATTATGCAAATAAATGTATTTTATTTCCTGTTGAACTCTTGTGTGAATTTTTATTTAAGTAGTTGAGCTATTACTTTTGCATTCAATATACTTGTAATTCATCTCTTGTTGATTTGAATGATAATCCATTAATTTTATACGAATGCCTCCATGCAGTCGTGGCCCTGAGTCGTACCAAACATGGGGTTTGAGGCCTAATGTTGTGCTATCAGATTTAGCGGTTTGAGGGATTATACTACTACCCCCAGTCTCGGGTTAGTGAAATTAGACGGTGGATGGTCAAACTCCATCCTTAGTGAGTTTATACTCCACCTATCGGTTTTAGGCTGAAGTTCACGAAATAATAAGTGGTTGAACCACACTTGTCTATTTGTTTATACTCATATCTGCACTTTGGGGATAAGAGTTAGTTAGCGTATGGTCGAATCGCACCCGGCTTGCATTTATACTCATGTCCATGCTCTGGAGACTTAGAGTTATTTTGGAAAATAGTCGGATCATACGTTCCTTAATTGGTTGATTTACTGCAATGTCTAGGGTTTGACTTAGCGAGTAATCAATTGTATCACGATCGCTTTTGACTCATGACTGTCCCATCGCTCGATGGGATTAACTTGTTTATCGAAAGGTCGAGCCATATCCATTCCTTGTTATGTACTTCGTCCTTAGGGTTGTAAACAAAATTATCAAATGAACGGTTAGACCACGTTCGTCATGTTTAGTTCAATCGGGGTCTAATGTAATTGGCTAGCTCCAAACTCTGGGAACCTGCTTAGACATGTCAATATCATTCAATTTTCTAATGGAACCAAAATGTAATACTATAGCAAACACAGATGTGAAGGAAGTTCAAAACTTTACTTGCCAAATGAAAAGTAATGACATAATTTGTCTTATTACATATCTGGAAAATAAAATGCTAAAGAAAATCCTATAATTAAATACAACCGAATAGAAAAGAAATAAATTAAGGGAAATACATCGTAAGTGCTTGCTATTTCACGCCCTTGGGAGTGTGAGGTCATCAACATTCGATAGCTTGAAAGTTCCCTCTCCAAGCCTCTGCTCAATGACTTACGATCATTTCCAAGTTGGATGCATATGTGACGGGGCAGGAAAAACGCGTTTCAAGATGAGATCACCGATTTCGAAGGTTCCAGGTCGAACTTTAATGTTGTAGCATCGAGCGACTCGGTACCGGTGCGCAGCTACCCACAAATCAGCTTCTCCGTGCTTCTCATCTATAAAGTCTCAAGTTTACAAGAGGAGATCTTTATTCGTTCTGGGATTGTATTAGGTCACTCGATGAGAAGGAACTTCAATCTTAACAGGAATAATGGTTTCAGAACCATAAGCAAGGGCGAATGGAGTATGGCCAGTTATGAACTTACGGGTGGTCCTGTAAGCCCATAGTGTTGTCGGGTGTTCATCCACCCACTTGCATCTAGCCTTTTCCAAACGCTTGTTCAAAATGGATTTTATGATTTTGTTCATAGCTTTAACTTGTCCATTCGCTTGAGGGTGAGCGACTGCTGCAAATCTCTTTTAAATATGACGCCGACGGCAGAAGTCTTTGAATCTAGCCCTATCGAATTGAATCCCATTATCCGTTACAATAGTACGTGGAAGACCAAAACAACAGATGATATTCCAGATGATAAAGTTGATTACTTTCTTGGTTGTGATCATGGATAAAGGTTCCGCTTTGGCCCATTTGGTGAAGTAATCAACTGTGACGATAGCGCACTTCGCATCACCTTTATAGAATGATAAGGAACCGATAATATCTATACCCACATGGAAAATGGCCATGGGCTGACCATTTGTGCAATTTCCGCAGGTGGAGCTCTTGGAACTTTTGCATATATCTGGCACTTGTCGCATCGCTTTATATAATCAGCAGCATCTCGATTGACGGTCAGCCAATAATACCTATAACGGAGTACTTTCTTTGCTAGAATTTGCCCCCCAGTGTGATCACATTCCCCTTTATGAACTTCCTTCAGGACTCGTTTTATTTCATCACGAGCGATACACCGGAGCAGGGGAACGGAGAAACCATTTCTATATATAACTCTTTCCTTAATGATATATCATAAAGCTTTACAAAGGACTTGTCATTTTTCATTCCTTCATTTGGGAAGAACTCCTTGTAGCAAATAGTCTTTAATCGGAGTCATCCACGACTCCTTCTCAAGCTTCATCTTTGGTACTCGGTCGGTTTCCATCGGGCTTATCCTTATAGCGTTTAATACCTCGACCAGAACCAAGCCTATCTGTTGTGCATCCCCGGTGCTAGCAAACTGTACCAATGAATTAGCCTCTTGTTTTGATCCCAAGGAATGTGCGTAATATCATAGTACTCAAAGTCAGTCAAAAATTCTTGGACTTGGGTAAGGTATGGAACAAGTCGTTGTCCTTTAGCTTGGTAATCTCTCCTGACTTAGTATACTACCAATTGTGAGTCGCAAAGATTTCAAGAGATTTTATCCCTAGTTCTCTGGCGAGTTTAAGTCCAGCAATCAGAGCTTCATACTCAGCTTTGTTGTTTGTTGCAGTGAAATCAAGCTTTAAAGCATAACAAATTAACCAATCTCTGGGAGTTACAAGCATAATTCCAGCTCTAGAATAATGATCATTGGATGCTCTATCTGCATATAGTTTCCAGTATGGTAGGGGTTTCACTTCTTTCTGGGAAACCATCATGCATAGTAAATTCTACTATAAAGTCTGCCAGTGCTTGACCCTGGATAGCCCTCCAAGGAAGATAAGTGATGTCAAATTGGCTAAGCTCGATATTCCACTTGAGTAACCTTCCAGACGTCTCAGGCCGCTGCAGGACCTGTCGTAACGGCTGGTTGGTGTAAACATTGATAGGATGTGCTTAAAAGTAAGGGCAGAGCTTTCGTGAAGCAATCAAAAAAAAATATGCTAGTTTTTCTATCTTAGGATAGTTTCTTTCAGCTCCTGTTAATCGCTTGCTAACATAATAGACTGGTCTCTAGTTCCGATCCTCTTCGCGAAGCAACATGACACTTATAGCATATACCGACATGGCCAAGTAGATATACAAGTCTTCATGATCTACTAGCTTTGACGGGATGGGATGTCTCTCTAAGTGATTCACCAAAGCTTGGGATGAATTTTTATATTCCTGTGTCCATTCAAAATTCTTTTTTCCTCTCCTAATCAAGTCAAAGAATGGAATGCATTTATTGGTAGCTCTGGAAATCAATCGGGTTAGAGCGACAACCTTTCCATTCAGGCCCTATACTTGTTTGATAGTCTTTGATGCTTGGATATTGCAAATAGCTTGGATCTTCTCAGGATTAGCTTGGATTCCGTGGGCATTAACGATGAAACCCAAGAACTTTCCTGATGCTATGCCAAAAGAACACTTCAGAGGGTTATCTTCATTTTGTAGTATCGGAGGATATCAAACATTTTTGCCAGGTCGCTAAACCGTCGTAACTTCACGAGTATATCATCCACATATACCTCCATTGTTTTTCCGATCTGATCTTTAAACATTATTTTGACTAGGCGTTGGTGGGTCGGTCCTGCGTTCTTTAGTCCAAATGACATTACCACATAGTAATATAATCCAACATCAGTAATGAAGCTGGTGTGCTCTTGATTGGGATTGTGCATCGGGATTTGGTTATATTCTTAGTATGCATCCATGAAAGATAGCAATTCATGTCCCATGGTTGAGTCCACCAGCTGGTCGATCCTTGGAAGGGGAAAGCTGTCTTTCAGGCATGCCTTGTTCAAGCCCGAATAATCAACGCATGTCCGCCATTTCCCATTTTCCTTTCTCACAAGTACAGGATTAGATACCCACTTAGGGTAGAGGGCATCACGAATAAACCCATTGTCTTTGAGCCTATCCACCTCCTCTTTAAGAGTGGTAGATCTCTCTAGATCCATGCCACACCTTTTTTGTTTCATCGGAAAATGCCTCGGGTCGATATTCAATGCATGGCTCGCAATGGAAGGCGAGATCCCACATGTCAGAGTGAGTCTAAGCGAACACATCGAGGTCCACTTAGAGAAATCCAATAAGTTCTTTCATCATCGGGGGGCTGAGTTGTGATCCGATCTTTAGGTCCCATGACGGGTCGTCGTGGCTAACTGTGATGTCAATCGTCATCTTGGCCGGTGCAGCCTTGGTCTCTTTGGGCTCCTCCTCGTCATCTCTCGGAGTTATGTCTCTATAGAACCGACTGTAGTGCCCGAGCCAAGGCTCAGGCGCTGGTTGTCAATCTTCAGTGGCTTGGATGCGGACAGACTTGTCCATACCCTTACTTTCTCCTTTCATTGAGCATCCCTCAATTCAGCTACATAACAGGCATGCCCATTGGCCTGATCACAATGAACAACTCCAACACCATTTTCTGTCGGGAACTTCAAAGTCAAACACCATGGGGCAAGAGCGAACCGAAACTTAGCTAGGGCTGGTCGGTCTAGAAAAGCGTTATATTGAGAGTCAACATCCAAAACAACAAATGGCAGAATCTGCACTCTCCTGTGGTCACCTTCTCCCAACTCCACGGGCAATTCAATATAACCAATAGTTTCGTTGCAGCACCATTAAAGCCATGAATGCGAGCTTTAGATGGTTTCATGTCCTTGGCTTCCATCCTCATCTGATCATAAGATTTTTTTGAAAATTATATTTACCGAACTTCTACAATCAACCAATATCCTTCTCACTAAAGCGAGGTCGATCATTGCCGAAATGACCATTGGGTCGATTGTCATAGCCTCCACCTTTTCTGCATCTCTGTTTCTAAACACAACATCATCTGCCATTGTACATTGCTATTTTGCCGAAGCTCCATCTACAATTCTCGAACAACATTCAAAATTCACATGCTTAATCACGCTAGTGTAGTGCTCCATCTCATGCCAACTCTTATCAACCGGATGCGGTCCTCTGACTATTGCATTGATTACCAATCTTTCACCAGTCCGCACAAGCTCCTTAGTCGTGTGTAGTGCTTGTTCTCGGTTAGGGTCGGATGTCCTTTGCCCGCCATCCTATGGGGTTTTTACAACTGCTGTAACTTTCTTTCTTGAATCAACTTTTCGATAATATCCTGGAGATGCCTGCATTCATTTGTGTTATGACTATAACATTCATGAAATCAACAATATTCTCCAGTTTGTTGTTGCTTCTCCGTTGATTCTTTCTGAGGCGACTTTCTATACTGCATGGTATTGTAGGTAGACAAATAGATATTCTCTAGAGATGTATTCAATGGTGTGCAAGTATCGTACATCATAATCCTAGGCTTTCCTCTTCCAGAATCCCTCTTTCGTTCTCGGCTCCTAACTCTGCCTTTCTTTTGTTGATTCGGTTTGTTCTGGACATTCACTTAAACTTTTCCAGAGCTATCATCAGACTGCTTCACTGCAATATTACTCTATTCTCCCTCTCTACTTAGTCTCGCAACATTCTTCTTCTTAGAGCATCTGGCTTCCTTCTTCCTCAAATACCGAGCCGCCTTTGCATAAAAGCGCTCCAACGTTACAGATGGCTTGCCAGCTAATCAATCGCCAAAATCAGACTCTAGATCAATCCTACTTTTTACGGTCATCAATATTACATGATCATTCATATTACTAATTTCTATGACAGCTGTATGGAATCTCTCCAAGTAATCTTTCAGCGATTCGCCCGGAGCCTGGATCACGCTGGATAAGGACATTACATCTTTAGGGTGAGTTGCATGCATACAGAACTGCTGCACGAATCTTGTTGCCAAATCATCAAATTTAGAGATCGACCAGGGGTAAACTCGTAAACCACATTGTTGCTATTCCAAAGAGAGTAATAGAAAACCATCTACACTAGGTTGCATCACTAGCTCGTGCGGAATACATCAGCCATTCATATCTCATGATGTGTTGCCTGGGGTAGGTTTTTCCCTCGTAAGTAGGCACCGATGGCATGTTGAACCCCCTTGGATACTCTACATATAGGACATCGTCAGTGAATGGGGTATGGCTTCTCGAGATTCCTTAGTCGTCATTGGTCAAACATGGGCTCTCTCTCACTAACTGTCTAACCATAGCCGACAAGTCTAGCGTTTGAATAGTTGGTGCCAAGCGGTGGTCATGTTCCACCTCACGTAAATGGTCCGGTCGATGTCTGCGGGCCATTCCACGGCTTCTTTGTTCACCATCCTCTGATGTATACCACGTACATTCACTTTATCATCATTACGGGGAAGCAATTGGTTAACATTTAACTAACTCCATCATCCAAATCGGTCACGGCAGCTCTAGCTTGAATCCCAACATGTACAGGTAAGTTCCCTCCTTTGAAGGTGGGATCGGCACCGATTGGCCTTAGTAGACCAGGCAGTTCTGCCTATTGATGCCCTGAAGTTTCTGCACGATACCCATCAATTCTACGATGCATGTGCCTATGATACTCGTTCGATGAACTAGAACTCTCTAATGCTAAGTAAGGAGTGGGGTACCTCCTTGCTTTCTCTCACTGTTGCTGACTGAGTTGGTTTATTAGGTTGATATTGGCTTGAGTCTGCTGATTCAATTGTCGACGGCTAGCTCTCTCATTAGATTCTGGAATTCAGCTATTGTAATGGAATCAGCTAGATTTTAGACTTCAACTGGATCAACATTCACATCCATTGGTTGACTACTCGGGCCTCCTTGCTGGATGCTTGCATTCTCATTTCCTTCTGTGTTCTGAGAAGCAGACCTAGTGTTCCTCACCATTGTTGATGGCTTTGCTTGGATATTTGCAAATCTGAATAAAAAAAGCAAACTTCTTGAAGATAACTGTGGATCCTCTTTGGAGGATTTAAGCAATCCAGTAGCAACAAAGGGATACTAATAAGCTGAGAATCAAGGCTCTCAATGAAAGTACCAAAATGTTTGCACCAAAAATTGGCACAAACACCCGATAAAAGTTTTGAAGAGAAATAAATGAAGAATATAAAATGAAAACAGAGGATAATAACAAAGAAATAAGAGTAAATTGAAATAATAACGCGCACACAACGATTTATAGTTGTTTTCCTACGTCCACTTTGAACAGATTGCTTTATTAATCACTTTATAAACTGAGTACAATAGGGATCAGATGAAAATCTTTAGTTACAAAAGAGTATAAAGCAACTAGCAGCGTAAAGTTCCCGGAAATGAACAACCAAGCCTGTATTTATAGACAAAAATGGCCAAATATCTCCCTGAAAATTCGATAGAAGGACCTCCAAAACCATATGGACCTACAAGAGGGATCGCATGACCTAATTCCCAAAGAAGAGGGATGGTACCGATCCCTACTTTAATAGATTTTTGGGGTGCGATCCCTATGGTAGCTTCCTCATGCTAAAATATGCATAGCCTCCAAATTTCATTCCAATTGGATCAGTAGAACTTGAGTTATTGCTTGATCTTTGCTTCTACATGAGTTGCTTGCTGATTCCCACCGATCCTTACCAAGGGAAGAGTGCCGATCTCTCTGACTTCATCTTCTTGAGGTGCGATCCCTAGGGTAGGCTCCCTAGGGTCCCCATATCTTGCTCACAAAATTTCATATGCATTGGACTTGTGGATCTGGAGACATTAATTATTTTCTATTGAATGCACTTGCTCCCCGAACCATGCCGACCTCTATTATGGAAGTTAATTTATGCCGATCCGTCCTACATGTTGAACCATATTTCATAGTTCAAATATTCTACCTTGCATATCTATCAATTCCATTCAACCTCAACTTTATGTTATTATCTATACTTGATTTCTAGGCCCATAATCATCACTCTTGACTCATCGGTCTTCATAGCAGTCGAATCTAACTTGTGCAATCAGTACAATATAGCCGGGTCAAAATGCCGGATAATAGATGTAGACTTATTTTCTATTTTGAGCTTTGCCTTAGTCTATGTATATGTATATATGTGAGTATTGTTCACTTCTTTATTGACTCGCTTTATGTTATATGATATATCTTGCATTATATTTTTCGATGCGATCTATGATTTTGTGTTTTATATTATGTTGTATATTATTCTGTTAAATTTTAGCCAATGTGCCTATTGCTTTGTGCCGAGTTTATTCACGTCTATATATGATGATATGAGGTAAAGAATGACGTGATAGAGTTAGCCCAAGGGAATAGATATGGGTGGTCGCTCCTTTCCCGCCTTATTCTATGTATTACTCGACAATATGACTTATAATATTCTTAGGTAATATGGGCATAATGGTGGGGCATTACAATTGGTATCAGAGGAGGTTCGACACAATATAGAATATAAGAAACACAAATTCGTCTAGATAGACTTAGAGTCCCGTCCCTTGGGTGTGCAGGGCAGATTTTACCTCTTTCTAGTCGTAGTGTATATATTAGTAAGGGGTATAATGGGAATGTATTTGTATTATTCTCTCTTATAGTTATGAAGCTATATCCTACATATGGCAGGAGTGAGATATGGCTGGAGGTAGGAATACTCGCTTTGACTCGGGGCCGTCTAGCATTCCCGGATAGGAGGGAGTATTCATGACTACCTAGTAGGTTCTGGAGTAAGTTTAGGCTGTTCAGTCTTCTAGTGCAGCACCAACCTATCCTCCCATTCACTAATCAAGCTTTGCCCGCATGTGCATTGATTTTGTTCATCTTGGGAGGAAATAGTTTTCGGGCATAAAAGGAGTTATAGGAGTATAGGCTTGGTCGAAGACATGCAAGTGGATCTTTGGTCGCATGGAGTTGTTAGGTGCTCATAGAGTTCAGGTGGCATCAAGTTAGCTATATAATAGGGCTTCAGGTTGGTATGATTTGCTTGTGGTAGAGATAGATGAAGTGGAGTTAACATGGGAGCAGTTTAGATCCTGTTTCGAGTTGAAGTTCATGCCCGAGGCGAAGAAAGAAACTTTAGCCAGCATTGACCTTAAGCAAGGAGCTCCTCAGTTTCAGAGCATGTGGCTACATTTGAGTTCTTGTCCAAATATGGATTGGAGCTTATCTACACACCACTACACAAGAATCAGAAGTTTGTTTATGGATTGTGGAAGACTCTAAGAAAGGCACTTTTGACTCGGCTTGAGGTTTCATTCGAGAAGATAGTGGACACCACTCTTAGATTGGAGGAGGCAGAGAAGGATAATGATGAAGAAGGCCCCTAGCCAAAGAAGGAATTCAATCATAAGAGGAATGCGCCGTAAGACAAGTAGAAGTCCGTATTTCCGAATAAAGAGGAAAAGAAGCAAGATTCCAACTTCAGCAACCAAAGACGTGTATTTGGTGAATGTTACAACTATGGAGCAAAGGATCACTTCGTCAAGAACTGGCCGAGACCCAAGATGTGTCGCTACTGTAAGAAGAAGGGTCATTTAGTTTCTACTTGTCCACTTGTAACTCAGAAGGCGTTTGGAGGAAGGTTGAATGTTGTGGAGTCCTTTGGAGGTCCTATCCAGCATTAGGTAGTGTATCTTTTTCCTTTCCTATTCTCAGGACTTCTTCCTTTTGTTTAGGATCCTATCTTTAGGTTCGATCAACATGGTTGCTTTTTATTCACCAGTGTCGAAAGGGCTGTTAGTGTTATTTCTTTGGATGTTGGGTTTTAGCTTCTTTCCATAGGATCTAGTAGAAAATAATATTGTGTGGTGGAAATTAGTAGATAGTCTTCTAGTATAGGTGATTAGTTGCTTGTTGTGATGAATGTGTGTTTCGCTTTATTGGTTTTTAGTTGGATGATAAATAAAGTTTCCATAATCAAAATGAGAATAGAAAATAAATAAGTTAAAGCATACCAATAATTGAATGAATGAAGTATTTTGGTTGCTAAAAATAGATGAGCTATGTGTATATATGATTTTCTAATATAAATATTTTATGTAAGTAATATATGTTTTAAGAAGCAAATTTAGTTATGGAAATTATTTTATAAAGTAATTAAAAAGATTATTTTTGTCGAATTATCCATTGAGTGGTTAAGAATCTTGGTCAATGCAGGTGCACACGAATCGATAGGGATTTCCTAAATACTTACGAGACTTTGAGACACGGTAAAATATAAATTTATTTTATATCTAAAAATAAATGTGTTATTTAATAAGGCAATAGAATATTTATCTATGTTTCAAAATTTAAGAGAAATGCTTTAGTAAATTAAAAAGAGTTAGGAAAAAGTATTATTTTAAAATTCTCAAGTATTAGAAACATGATAATTAGTTTTACAAGGAAATTAGATGAATGAGGAAAATAAAATTTCCTAAATTATTTTATTAAATACTACCAATCGTATATGATGCAAAACATAAAAATGGAGCATTTTCAAAATCACATTTTAAATTGAAATTTAATTGTGAGAAGTTAGTAATGAAAATTTAATTTTCATAACCTTGGCTTCCCAGGAAAAGGATTTGAAATAAACATCTTAGTTTAAGAATTTTTATTAAAGAGACTTGTAGTTTTAAATTTTAATTTGAGATAAATTAAAAGTTCCAAGTAAAATTGTTGTTGGAAATTTTCTTTAAGAAAGTGCTGAAGTAAAAATGTCATATCTTTTGATTGGTGAGTTCATTTTTAATGAACATTTTTGGAGTAGAAAGATAATTCCATAAGGAAAAACTTTTATTTTGATCATCTTTCCTGATTTTTTAATTTCCTTGGTCAAATTTATGTTTTAGACAAAACTATGAACTCTGTCTTGTCGTAAATTTTCTGAGTTAATACATGAACTTGTTTTAATCATAATTTTTGAATCGTTATTCCAATTTTAGTAAAGTTATGCTTTCTAGAAAGCTATAACTATAGGGAAAAACTTTTGTTTTATAAGTTTTATCAAATTATGAGAGTAGTTAATTGGAAATCACTGACTTGTGAAGAGGACCTGAGTATTGAGCAGTTTAATTTAGAAATTTGAAGTTTTCTAATAATATTTATGCATGCAATTTATTTTCTTAACTTAATAGTGAAAAAGAGATTTGAGAAAGGGAAAAAAAATTTAAAGTACAAATTAAAGTAAATAATTAGTCACAAGGACATGCGCATAAATTTTTTACCGTAAGGACAAAGCCCAGATACAATTTAAAACAAAACAAAGAATTTCGTTCGTCTTCCTCCTCCTTGCTTTCACTCAGAATTTGACAAAATTTTGCTCGAAAGAAAAAATGGCACCGCAAACCAGAAACAAATCTACATCTCCAACACAACCGCAACAATCGACAATCGATGAACAACGAGCACAACAATCGACAGTCGATGAAAACCTAACTACGTCGGAAGTGAAGCGACAAAGTGAAAATCAAAATGTCGAATCACTTCCAACAGTAGATATTCAAAAAGAAAACGCAATGATAGAAGAGAAAAACCTACCTCCAGTGCAAAAGATAGCAACGACAATAAAGGGAAAAAGCAACAAATTAAAACTTAAAAAACCTACATCAGTAGAAGAGGAAAAGCAAAATAGAGAGAAAAGAACAAAAAGAAGACATGAAAAAATAACAGCAATTGAAAGCAGACTAGAAGTAAGCGAAAGTATACCAGAAAGGTAACTGATACTATAAAATCAAATATAACAAAGTTTGTATAGTTTTATTATAGTAACATTGAATTTTTTTGCATAGAACAAAGAAGAGAACATGCAACAACAAATAACTGCAGAGAAAATAGTTGAAGACAATATGCAAAAAAGAGAACAAAGAACAAAAAGAAAAAATGAAAAAATGATTCAGAACAAAATACAAACAGAAACTGAGGTAACTGAAATTGCAAAATTATAAAACTAATACTAACAATTTCATACTGTTAAATGTATTCTAATATTATCCAAAATGTTAAATAGAAAAAATCTCAAAAAAAAGAAGGAAAAAAAGCTACAGATGAAGAATCAGAAGAAGTACAACTCAATTCGGTAAAATTAGAAACATTATAACTTTATAGCATGATAGATATTGCAAAAATAATACCTATAAATCATTTGGTAAAAGAAAAGGCTGATAATTACAACAAACTGATACCTACTTACAAAAAATAATAGTCATTATCATTTAGCGTAAATTGTTTGGTAAAATAATAGTCAGTATCAAATACTTGAAATCTGATACTTACAAAAAACCGATACCTATTTACCAAAAAACTGATACCTAATTATAAAAAAATGATACCTACTTGAAAAAAAATGATACCTTTTTACAGAAAACCGATACCTACTTAGTATAAACTGGTACCTAGTTACTGCAAACTGATACCTAGTTACTGCAAACTTGAAATTGTTACATATTTGACTGAAGATATGTCACCGCAACTAATACCCAACCTATTGTTATGTTTCAACATAATTTGTTTCACAAATAACTTATTGTCTTTATTTTGAAATAATGGGATGATGATGATTTTGTTAATCCACATCCAAAATGCATAAAAGGAAGATCACAAAAAAAACAGCAGAAAGCATCAAAATCTGAAGATAAAAAGCATGAAACTGCTTATAGATGTGGATTGCAAGCAGTATTCAAAATAGTGAAAATGATAAAACAAAAAAATGCTCTATCCAAAAAGTAGATGGACATATTAAAGAGCACTCCTTTCTACAATTTCTTTAGAGTTTTTTATGAAGAGAAAATTTTGATGAAAGAATGTAAAAAGCATCAACACAATTTGGATGCTTTATACAAATGCTACTTAGTTGAGGAAGATGCATTCTTATTTTCCAAAGAAAGAATGAAAGTTACAGCAACAGGTATAAGTTTGATTTTTGGCCTACCATTAAAAAGAATTAACATTGAGCCAACTCAAAAAATGACAAACAGAACAATTCCAATGCAGTGCAGGTAATTTGCAAAAAGAAACTTTGGCAATTGCACTTACATAACAAGGAATGTTGTGGAAAAAAGAATAAAGCAAGAAGTGGCAAAGAAGAAAAAAGAATATGAAGAAGACTTGCCACCGTTAATAGTAATTGAAATACTATTAACATTCTTCTTCCCAAACAACCAGCAAAAGTTAAGATGGAGACTTCTACCATACTTAATTAATGTAGAGACAATGCAATTGGTTTCTTGGCCACTAACGATAGAAAAGAATTTCAGTAAATTTGTTAAGAAGTTCATCCATAAGCCAAGAAATACGTCAGGATGCTCCATGCTTCCATTGGTAAGATAAATTAATCAAAATTTTATTACTTAATTTTTTTTTACAAACATATCTAATCAATTCTTTTTATGTTAACAGTATTGCATTTGTGAGAAATTGCATCTCATTCAACAAAGACAACATTATACTGCAGCTTTACCAAGATTTGCAAAGTGGGACTTACGGAAACTAAAAGACAAAGCAATCAAAGAAGTTTTTGATAATGTGAAAGAGGGTGATGTAAGTTAAAATTCCATTTAATTTTTGTAAATCAATATGCTTTAAATCTTATGTAGAGTAACGTTTAATTGTATATTCTTTCTTCTATAACATAAAACCGATACTATAGAGAGCAAAAACTGATACCATATCATTACGTACTAAATAGTATCAGAAACAAAAACTAGAATGCAAAAACTGATACTGAGACGACCCGACCTTCTACGCCCAGAAAGTCGTATCATCTTTAAGAAAGAAAAGGGTGAGAAATAGAAAAGATAAAGAAGAAAGAAGAAAACAACATCAGAATCTCAACAGTGGAACGCATGAAATATAATATATCACATAAGAGATTACATAGTATCATATACATCAGAGTTACACAGATAATACAACACATACTAGACAGTTATAAACACCTGTCTAGTTAATACAACTCGATACATCTCAATACAATACAGAGATACAACACAGTGGAAATACAGATAAACACTAACACAGCGGAACCACTATATATCTATGCGCTGAAGCCTCCTGCTCCATTGCTCCTCCAGAATTCGTCAAAGCTAACCTGAATCCCTTGGCTACTCGTAAAAATTTGAATACCCGAGAGTTTAAGAAAAACAGAAATAAACTCCGGGTCAGACATGAGTCTGGTATGAGTAACAGGTTTAAGTTGCTTAACTTTGAAAATCCTTTGAAAACAAAAGGTATCACGTAAGACTTCCCACACATAAACATGGAAAAGTTTTTCCCTTACGCTAACCAAAATTTTGATAGGAAATCCAGTGATATTATAATAGGTCTAGGGTTTTCAAGTAAATAGAAAATAGCTGAAATTGTTACATGATTAAATTTCAGCATACTAGCCAACAAAGTGGGTAATACAATCAAATCCGAGGGCACTTATTGGAGATTGGACTCCATACAATGGCAGGGCTACTGGGGTACCGCCCGTCACAGTACCTGGCCTAGATCAGCGTACCGAGAACCCACCCTAAGTTCCCTGCAACACAAAGCCGGAACCATCCCTTACTGGACAGTCCCAAACGAAACAACCCCGCAGTCGGTGCGCAATTCCAACTGCCACTAAGCCGAATAAAAAGGGACGTCTAGACAGGGGTATATCTCGCTCTCAAGTGGGTGCGACCCACGAAGCCTTGTTGCACCTCCCCCGTTTTAGCCATTCCCGGTTGATGAGGCTTGAGGCTACGATTACCTTTAGAGAACACATCTCTTAGAATGCTCATCGTCCACCTGACGATGTTCTGAAAGCATTCAATCCATACAAGTTCGTTCCGGGTTCGAACGAAACCGAAGGCATTATCTCGTTACACTCATTTTGGAATCACCCTCAGAGTTAACGACAATAACCCTTGCACTCTGAATCTTCATCTTCATTTGAGATTCACGACCTAACGTTAATTTGGATCGATGTGGTTTTCGGACTTCCAATATGGAAACCCGATCCCGGTCTCATCGAAATCCAAACCGTGTCTTTTAAGGCCAAGTTGTTTTAAAGTTAAAACAATTCCAATTTATTATCTATATCAACACAGATAGATAATTCATAATATCACAGATAGATAATTCACATATCAGCATAAATAGATAATCTATACTATCATCGCACTTCAACCAAAGCATCCATATCACACAGCATTATTTATCTCATATCAGAGATTTCAAACCATTCAAGGAAATCAATATCATCCATCATATATAAACAAGGATTAATAATCACACCATTTATAATTAATTTAAAATGATTTAAATTAATTACCTTATCTTTAATTAATTTAAAGTAAATTAAATTAATTACTTCATCATTATTAAACTTGCTTATATTACTATTAATTAATTATCAATCAATTAATTAATCATCATCCAACTATTCATCTTTAATTAATCATCCCTGATTACTTATCTTTAATTACATTTAAGTAATTATCCTTTAATTATTTTCACAAATTAATTATCCTTAACCAAATATAGGAATTAACCTTTACATTACTTCATTTATTAATTAACTAAAATTAATTACATTACTTAATCAATTACATTAATAAATCCCTACATTTATTAATTATTTCCAAATAAATCCATTCTAAATTTTCAACATTAATTATAATAATTAATGATCTCTAATTATATTTACTATTTAATTTAATTACATCAAGTAATTAATCTCTAATTAGTTATCTTATCAATTAATTTTTATTAAGAAAAACTAATCTTCAAATCACATATATTAATCACCTTGATTAATAACATACAGTAATTAACTGTCCTAAATTAATTACTTCCCAATAAACAGACTTAATTAATCCCTTGATTAATTTCAAGTAATTATACTCAAATTACTTCCATTAACAAAACATCACTCAATTTATTACATCCAGTAATTATTCATCAATTACTCTCCTAAGTAATTATACCTCCAAATCATCAAGTGATTAATCCAAATTAATTAAACTAAATTAATTAACTCAAATTAATCAAATTACTCAATTAATTAAATTGAGTAATTAATTCCTTAATTACTTTCCATTAAGTAATTACACTTAAACAATTACAATGTTGATTATTAAATTAATTAATCCAATTAACTATTAAAATCAATTACATTAATTAATTATAAAATAATCTAGTTAATGACCTTCATTAACATTTCTTTAATTACTTTCCTAAAATAATTAACTTACATTAATCATTATTGATTATAAGTTCAATTACCATTCATTAATTAATTAAAGTCTAATCTATGATCCTTAATTTATTATTAATTACTTAATTCATTATTTAAACTTTAATTAATTCATTTAAACTTATAATTACAAATTTAATCAATACAAATTATCAATTATCACTCTAATTATCTTAATGGTTAATGAATTTAAATCCTTAATCTTTATTACATAAAGAAAACTCATTTCTCATTATTTATTTAAATTTTCACTTTCAATAGGTTTGAAAACATTTATTTCACTTTTCTTTGAACTTTCATTTTAAATTCCAAGTTTAAATGAACACTGATTGAACTTTAAACCACTTTATAAAACTAACCTTTAAAAGCCCTTAAATTACAAATTAAAGCCATTCTTTGTTATGAAGGGATTTTAAATCAAATCCCCTTAAGTTCAAATATTTAAACTTATTTAAAGTATTTAAATTTATAAACTTTCTCTTTATTTCAAAAATCTGGAATTTAAACATTTAATTAGACACAGTTTAACCTGATTTCAAATTTTAAAACCCACATTTAAAACTTTGCAACTGGTTACAGGTTAAACTTTGAAAACAAACTACCCGAGCCCCCCTCAGTTTACTTTGAGTAAAATATGAATTCACTCGAGCCAAACAAGAATCTACTCGAGTAAATCCCGAGTACTACCCAAACCCACAACTCAACATAAAAACAAGATACACGGTGCACGTGCACACCGTTGATGATCGTCTCCGACCATCATTGCGTCGCCGAGCAAGTCGACCACGCCGCATCTACCAACTCCAGATCGTCAACATCACTTCATCATCTTGCAATCGAAAACGAGCTCGCCACCAGACCTGGAACGCGAACCAGGAAACACCACAAACCCTGGAAACTTCGCCGTCCTCGCCGCCTCGTCCACCGGAACCCATGAAATTCCGGCCACTGCTACGTCAACAACCCCTCTACCAAACCCTAGCAGCGTTTGATACTCGATCGATCAATGACCTCGTACGAACGAAATTCACAGCACCTAAAAACTAGGTTTAGAAAAAAGAAATCAACGCCACCACCACCACCGTTGACTATCCACTACCGCACCATTTTTCCGAGCTTCCCCGATCGCTCCTCCACCTCCAGACAAACACTCGACATCTCCAGTCGACTTGATCATCCACGGCAACCCAAAAAGTCTAAAACAGTCGAACCCCGACTGCTCTCTACCCATAACACTAAAAATTATAAATCTTGTCTTAAAAATCATATTTTTGTATGTAGTTTCACCTTATACACCTGAATTTTTTAAAACCAGAGATTTGTTTTTAAACTTATTTAAGGTTGTGCTTAGCTTTCTTGGTTTCCAGAGGCAATTACAGGTTGATTCAACTTTGATAAATTTTTAATACTTAGATTATAACCAAACAAACCACTTTTGTTTACATCCTACATTCAAACAATTATGAGATCAAGTGGTGAGGGTTTGTTTACCAATCTACTCAAAAGAAATAACAACAGATAACAGAGTATCAAAGAGAACAGATATACATAGATTTGCACGATCATATATACCAAAATACACATTTTCACAGAGAAAACAAGCTCTATATTAACTTAAGTTATATCTTTAAATAAAATGTTACTCACTTGAACAAAGCATCTAGATTTGCTTAGCAACAGGCTTTTGAAAACAGTTTTGAATTTGCTAACAGAAGCTCCTCTTGATCTCTGTTTTGTTGAGTGGCTTGTTGTTGTTGAATGCTTGATTAGGTTTTAAATGAAGTTTTATTCTAGTTTTTACTTAGCTCGAATGGAAATGAAAAGATGATAGGGGGAAGTAGTTTACAGGGTGATGTTTATAAAACAGGTTACATGGTATCATTTTTTTATACAAAACAGTGGTGGACTTGTACAATTATCAGAGATAATTTTTAGCTTGGAGGCTGAGATTATAAGTTCATGTACTAGAAAAGATATTTGCCTTACTTGCATTAAATGCCACTGTCCTTATAAATGTTTATTTTCCTTCCAGCCTGCATATCTATTTAGATTTAGTTGTACTCAAGACTGCATGCCTATATCATATTCGAACCATTTGTTTTCATACTTATCCTATGCAAGCTTAGTTAATTTTTTTTTTGACTATGCAGATTTATTTTGAAGGCTGGCAATCTTCTTTAGTGCTATGCAAATATATGTTACTGGTTTGAATACAAATGAATGTCAGTGAATGTTATTCTAACACGTTGTTTAAATATTTTATAGTGTATTTGTTTTATTATTTACAAAACTATAAAATTTTACTTATGTATATTTGTTTCATTTCTAACTAAATGCTTAGACTTGTATTTCAACATGTATATTTATATTTATTAATATTATAAAAACCCATTTATCAAATTTAAAATAATTAAACAAACGAAATTATCTTTTTATTTAAATTACTTATTTTATAACATATACTAAAGTATCATTTGACAAAATTGCATTTAAAACTTATATATATTTTTAAACCATATTTATCAAGCTATACTTAAAAATAAACAAATCTTTTTGTTAATAAATTTTAAATCTAAACTAAAGCTAGAATAAGTTTTTAACTATTTAAACATTTATCTTAAGTATTTAACCCATATATTTATTTATTACATAGCTTTGAAAAGCTTATTTTAAATAAATGATAATTCACAAATCACTAAAATGTATATTAGAAGTTTGAAAACATAATTTATTAGTTGAATTTAAAACAAAGCTTTCCTATCTACAATATATACAAATATATATACATTATAAATAGCAAACAATTTATTAGTTTTAAAAGATAAAATTCACCAATAAGATATTTATTAAAAGAAAAGTATTAATTCAGATCTTATAAATCAAAGATATATCAAATCAATTAAATATTATATATAAATTATTAAATTGATATTGCTAAAAAATTCCGGGTTGTCACAGATACCATATGTTTACTTGCTTGAAACAGATACTAATAGTATCATAAACTGATACAAAAATGCAAAAACTGATACCATATGATTACATGCTTGAAACTAATTGTGGAAGCATCAAAAACTGAAACTAGAATGCAAAAACTGATACCATATAATTTCACAGTTGAAACTGATACTAGAAGTATAATAAACTGATACTACAATGCAATAACTGATACCATAGTTGTACATCCTTGAAACTGATATTATGTTATAAGAAACTGATACTAATATTTTAAGAAACTGATACTAGAATTCAAAAACTGATACCACAGTTTTACATGATTGAAGCTGATACCAATAGTATCAAAAATTAAAACATTAGCTATTTCTTTTATCGCATAGTATTTCCTCTTTTCGTTACAATAAAAATTCAATTGTCATTGTAAATTGAAATCATATCTTAAAACTGAAACAAATTTTCCAATATCAATTTTATAGGTGAAAGAAATTACAAATCTCAACTCATATGAAGAATGTCTACTTCAAACAGAAACTGTTGAACAAAATTTCCCCAAAATTCAAAAAGAAAAGCATGGAAAAAAAAAGAAAGTTTGAAGAAACCAAAGAAAGTGCACATTCGTTTGAAGAAGACATAAGCACCAGGATCTTCCAAATGCATATAAAAGATTTGGAAGAAGAAACAAAGAAAACAAAAAAAGAATTGGAAGTAGAAAAAAAAAGAATTAAAGCAGAGCAAGAAGTTTTGAGTTTGAAAGAAGAGTTGAAAGAAATTAAGTTGAAGTTGAAAGAAAATGAAGAGAAAAGATCGCAGGCTGAAGACAACACCAAGAAATTTGAAGATGATTTGAATGACAGTGAAGAAAACGGTAAAAATAAAAAAGAAAGTTTCAATGTACAAAGCGACATTTTACAAACTGAGCTAAATGCAGATACTTTTGTAGAAATGGGAATAGGAAGAAATGAAGAAAATAAAGATACAAAAGCTGAAGAGTGTGTACAGAAAAGAGCAGATAAAACAGAAGAAATAGAGAAACATATGCCCATCGAAATAGAAAGTGAATTGGGTAAAAAAAATGAACAATGAAGAAATACAATGTGAACATGAAGGAATACAATGTGAACATGAAGAAAAAAAAGACTCCAACTGAAGTGCATCAAAAAGAAGAGTTGGAAAAGGAAAGTCAAGTGCAGAAAGACAAAACAGAAGATTCTCAACATCTTGAAGAGGATATAGATGTGAAAAACCAAAATGTACCGTACGTCATTTCAGTGATTGATTTTACCCCTCCATCTTTCAAACTTTACGACACACAAGAGTTTGAAAGTGAAAAAACTGAAGAAAAAAAAGATGCAGAAGAATCTGCGCAACCAGATGTTAGAAAAGAGAAAGAAACAGTCGCAAAATTAAGTGGCAAAAAATCAAAGCAACACAAAAAAGGACAACTTCTTATTTTCAAAGATTGAGGCAAGAACAAGAGTGAAAAAACAACGTGATAGCTTTGAATATGGGATGAAACAAAAAAAAGTTGCAAATAAACCAAAATCCAAAAAAAATGAAGATGTTGAAAACAAAAGTGCACAAGACAACAGTCTAAAGCCACTTGCAGTAATAGAGCCAATACTTTCAGAGATAGGGCTTGGACATTGCAAATGTTTGATCTATCTCAATGTTGAGCAACAAAACGTGATCAAAAGTTTCTTTTCATTGACAAAATCATCACAAAAGTAAGTGTACAAATATGTATATTAATTTTAAATATGAAATTAATTTTATCTAACATATACAAATTGTTTTTGTTAAAATAGTGTAGTGGCATGGGAAGATAAGGACACAATTAGAGGAGGTTGTGTCATAACAAAGAATGCACTAAAACATGTACTAGAAGGAAACGAGACAGATGGGCAGGTACATAATATTTTTTTTCTTTACATCAAAACTAATACCAAAATAAAAGCAAAAATGATACCCAAATCCACAGCATACTTTAATTGACTTGATGCTTAATTATTTTTATACTTATCAACATACACAGCCACTATTAACATTAGTGATACTATTTACAATTTAATATTGCTTCACCAATAAAAAAACCTTATACTTTTCTGATTTTAATACAGATTATAGATTGGTATATTTCAAAATGTGGACTGGAAGAACACAATTATGCTTTCACAACTACAATGACGGTAAATAAAACTTTAACATCCAAGTACATAATAATTGCTTCATTTATTAAATCATAACTTATTTTCATATTAAACAGAAAGCAATTGTGTGTGATATAAAGGGTGTGAAAAAAAGTCTTGTCCTCCCTATGCTAGAATCCATTGTACAAGACAAGTTTGCTGAAAGTATATATTTTCCTTTGCATTGTGAAAACCACTGGACATTAGTGACTTTAACATACCCAACAATGCAATGGTGCCATGTTGATTCTAACCGCCCTAGAAGATCAAATGAAAGAAACAATTCCACTTTAAAAGAAGCTATAAAATTGGTATGAGATTTCTCTTTCTTTTAAAAAAAATACTTATTACAGTGAATATGACCTAACATTTTATTATTTTGTCTGTTTTAGAGACATGAAATAGAGGGCATGCTCAAAGAAATCTGGAAAAGCAATAACATAACAGACATGGAGGTGAAACCATATGATATGCATCAAATAAAGTGTGCACAGCAAGCGGAAGACACGTAAGTTTTTTTGGTCAAAATGTTATCTACTGAGAACAAAATGAACAATACAATTGAAACTACTAGTCATAATCAATTGACAGTTGCTCATTATTCAAACTATATGTGTTTTTGCATTATAATATTTCATACATACTTCTATACATCATTGTATACCTTTTATATTTAATTGAATTTGATTCATAACAAAAATATTGAAAATTATTATCTCTCAATTCAATAAACTTTTAGTTCAGAAATAAACAATTACTATAGGAAGAAAACTGATACCTACATAAAAGAAACTGATACCTACAGAAACAAAACTGACACCTACATAAAACAAACTGATACTTGTAGAAATAAAATTGGCACATAGCAAAAAAAAACTAATGCCTACGTAATCAAAATAAAACAAAATATATAGCAAAAATATCTTAAAGCAATAATTACAAACACAAAAATTCATACAGAAATAAATACTAAGTGTGCTAGTAAAACTGTTAAATATTTTAATTCAAAGCATACTATATGCTTGTACCATTATCTCTGAAATTCAATGTTTTGTATTAATTATAAACCTGTTAATACAACTGATGCAAACTGATACTAATATTGCATTTTGGTTTCAACAGGCTTGACTGTGGAATATTTGTAATGATATTCATCATTTCACTGAACAAAAGCAGGATACCAATAAAACTTGAAAAGAAGGAAATATTATCCACAAGAGCAAAGATTGTACATGTAATACTAACAGATGATGAACACTACTAGAGTCTGTCTAAATACATGTCAAGCTTAGAAGAAGAAAGAAAAAAAATGAATTCACATTGTGTTATTTCACAATTAAATTTGGTACTTGTAAAGTAATGTTGTTCTGTTGAAATTTGTACTTGTGATGTAATGATGTTCTGTTGCAATTTGGTACTTATGAAGTAACATTGTTCTGTTCTTAAAACAATGTTGCTCTTACTTGTAAAAATGATACTGATCTCCTGGAATGATATGTTGTGGTTGATGTTCTTTTCTTTTCCTGTTGTATATATTATAACAAGAATAAATATTGTATGTTCTATCATGCAACTATGGATCCCACATAATATTATCAGTTTTATGGTGCAACTATAAGTTGTATAATGATATTATCAAATTTCATATAATGTTTCAATACAAAACAATAACTGGGTATCAGTTCTTATGACTGATAGTATCAGTTTTGCTAAAACTTACACTCAACATACTTTATGAAAAAACAATTAGTGCTGGTGTCAGTTTTTGCTAACACCAGATATCATTCTAATTATTTATTAGTACTGTGTCAATTCTAGCACGTATTATAATACACAAAACAGATACTAAAAACTAACCAAAACTGATACTAAAGTCGTTTATATCCAATCAAACAAACATTATCTCCAACCAAGCTAACCGATACCGATACTGTAAAAAATGATACCAAAACTTGTACTGATACTTGTAAAAACTTATAAAAACTGGTACTGTAAAAAACTGATACTGTAAAAAATGATACTGATACCAAAACTTGTAAAACCAAACAACAGAACTGATATTGTAAAAACATATAACTGATACTACCATTTATACTAAATAGCTGAAATTAAAATCAGTTTGGTAATATGCTATTCTAAATACAAATTAATAACAAAAGCTTCAATTACTATAGACCACCAAAACAAGTCTCAAATCCACTTATTACTTTGAACAAATTGAAAAACTAAAATCAAATCATATCCTCTTTAAAGCTTGACAATTCCGTTTATTATGACCAAATTGCTTGCACTCGCCACATCTGTTTTGCTTGTTCTGAAAATATGAAAATCCTCCTTTGTGCTTCACTGATGGTCTACCAGCACCACGTTTCTCCTTTGGTGGCTTGATAACATCTTGAATGCTACCATCAACAATAGGCCTATCATAATTTGGAATAGGATTTATAGCATTGGCATAAGAACATCGATAAGAATCAACAGTGAAATAATTCTTGGCAAAATCATATACAGACAACTTAGACTTGTTCATACACTTTATAGCATGAGCACAAGGAAATCCCATAATTTTCCATTGGTTGCAACTACAAACCCGTTCCTTCAAATCAACACAATGAGAGTTTGGAGATTTCACTTCAAAAGAAAAATCAGAAGATTTATATACATCACATCCAAATCCTTCTTCAATCAATTCACCTAAACGTAACTCCATAGAAGGGCAAAGACTTGTTCTCCACAAACGACACTCTTCTCTTCTTCTAGCCATTTGTTCCATAATCTTAACACGAATACCATCTAAACACAAAGTAATAGGCAATGCTCGTTCATCAAAAATCCAACTATTAAAACTTTCTGCAACATTGGAACTATATTCACCATAACGTTTCCATGGGAAAAATAAATCCAACCACTTATCAAATGGCTTATCCTTTAAAAAATTCACACCAGCAACACCATCAATTTGACAGAACTTAGAATGTGCTCCTTCAAATTCATATAGATTAGAATCTCTAAAACACATTTTGAATAGATCAACAATAGACACATTTGCATTTTTGGCTTTTACTGCTGAAAGAAGATTTTGTTCCATATGCAAATAGCAATAACTGTGATAAGTTGAAGGAAAAACATCACGAACACCTGAAAGCAAACCTTGGTGGCGATCTGACATAAAAACCAAAGTACGATCTTCTTGAAGCATTTGTTTTAAATGGTTCAAAAACCATGTCCAGTTATCCACATTTTCAGAAACTACACTCATAGCTAAAGGGAAGGAACCTGCAAATGCAAAAATAATTAGTAAAAAAACTAAAACTAATTATGACCATAAATCTAAAACAATTCATAAAACTGATACTAACAGTAAAAAAAAACTGATACCGAAAACCTGATATGACCATTATAAAAATATTGATAACCACAACATTATGCACATTAATCTTCATTCTAACACAACAAAGTAACGAAAATTGACATATATTATGATACAAGTGAAATTTCAATAATACATAACTATATATGATAACATATATTAACATACTTGAAACTGATACTAACATTATACACAAACTGATACTAATCTCCTACTATGCAGTATGAAATTATGATACCAAATACAAACTTACAATTCAATACAATGAAAATTTCGATACTAGAAACTTGCTAACTATAAACTACATATCTTAAAACTGATACCAACATAATACAAATTATGATAACAAATTAATATTATTGATTATGCCAAGTATTATGATCTCAATACAAATAAATCAAAACTGAAAACAAACACATACCTTGATCACCATTTTTTGCAGTAGCACCCATCAACACACCAGGACGTCCCTTCAAGTGAGTAGCATCTAAGAATATCATAGGACGACAATACTTAAAACCAAGTAAACAAGCGCCAAAAGCAATAACCACCCTTTCAAACTCATTAGTACAAGGATCAACATACATATCAACATAACTATCTAGATTAGACTTCTTCGCTGCTTCCAAATACCAACTCAAATCATTATAACACAAAGCATCATTACCATACAACTCCATCAATGCAAGTTGTTTCCCATGATAAGCATAAGCGTAAGATAACTAAAAATCGTATTCTCTTCTAAAATCAAGTATAATATTTTTAGGCTTTTTACTAGGACAATCACGGATCTCGTCAATAATCATCGATTTAACAAACGAACTAGATATATGTGGATTATTCACATTTCTAAGACCAACCCCACAAGAATCGACCAAATTTCTCATAAAAAACCTTTTCAATTCTCCAGAATCACAGGAACCATGGACTTTGAAAAGACAGCCATCCTTATATGAAGAGCCAATCACAGTAACTCTTGTAGCACAATTCTTTAAAAATACTAATTCATGCCCCTTTTGAATTTGATATGCCATCAAAAATTCTCTAAAATGTTTAGCTCCTCCAAAACTAAAACCAACAAAATCGGAAATGCATAATGTCGACCCTCTCCTCAACATATCTTTTAAATAACTTTTACCATTAACAACAACATTTGAACAGACAGATATAGTAGAAGATGAAGAAGCACGAACATCGGATGAACTTGAAATAGAAGCACCATCAACATATTCCAATTCAGAACCCTTAACCTTAACAGTAAAACCAAAGAAAGAACTTTTCTTGTATAACTGAAAACAAATTATACTCTGAATATCAGAATCAGTGTCAACCATAATAACTTTGTCCTCAAGTACATAAGAAATCTGAATAGAAGAAGGAGTTAATTGAGACCAACATCGACATATCTCATACTTCAAATCATACAAAGAGCAATCAATAGACAATCGAGTGCTAAAAGTGTTATTATTCAACACAAACAGACAAAGAAGACTGTTATCCCCACTGTCAAAAAAAACATTAGTAAAAATACGTTCAATTTAGAACATTAATTATTCAATTTCACAAAACTGATACCTACCGTATACAAAACTGATACCTAGTTACTAATAATAAAAAAAATGATACTAAGAAAACATAAAAATGATACCCAGAAACTGAACCTAAAATATGATACTTTTCCACTCTATCACAACTTTATATACAACCCAAGCAATGATACTTTTCCAATCATCCCAACATTAATGCAAGATAAATTAAATGAAAAGCAAATTAAAATACAACATTGCATAAACAAACGAATAATAATAAAAAACCTGCTGCTGCCTCCAAATGTTTCCATTGACGAACGAACAAGCAAGCCTACAATTTGAAGAAAAATGAGATCACAGTGCAAATATGAAAAGAACGAGATCAACAAACGCGCGTTAGAAAAAATGATCGATGAACTACAATTTTCAGAAGGACGAAATTGAAATAACCGAACGAAGTTGATCGATATTTTTATTGCGAGAGAGATATTTGATCGCGACTGAAAATTTGATCGAAAGAAAGAAGAAGAAGAAGCGCACGAAAGTAGGCTGGAAAGAAAATACGATAATTTGTCCTTTATAGAAAATTATTAGCGGGCTGTCCTACATCCAAAAAAAGCCCTAAAAACAGTCCTTAAGGAAAATTTCCTGTTTGATAAATGCTTTACAACTCCATATTAGGATTGTGTTAACAAATTTTGCTGGATAAATATAATGTGATTACAAGAATAACATGGTTGTTTATATACTTGGATGACATTTGTATGTTGTGTATTGTTTGAATTTTGAGTTTTAGTAAAGAAGTATTACTAAACAAATAAAAAATGTTATAGATTTCTCTAATTAAGAATTGTGAGGATGTAATTTCTTTAAGGGGGAAAGTCGGTAACAACCCGGAATTTTTAATTGTTTAATTAAAAATAAAACAATGATTTATTTTTTATATTTAAATAAGAAGTTTGATTTTAATAAGTGATAAATGAATTCTTTAGAAAGTGAATTCTAAAGTTAGATAGTAGTGGTGAATTAATTTATGAAGCGATTATTTTTGGAGTTATTAAATAAATCCATGTTGTAAGAAAATAAGGAATTTGTTTTATATCTTTTATTTTTTAATAAGTGGTGATTTAAAATTAACATACGTTTTTTTAAAATAAGATGAGGCTTCTTATTTAATAAGTATTCAAGAAGTTATACTCACTATGATTTGCGGTTAAATATTTAGTTAATTATTTCATAATGCCATTTGTTAATTTAGAAGTTAAAAGGAATAAAAAATTTCAAATAAAGGAATTTTAGAACTAAAATATATGATGTAAATATTCTCATTTATGTTTATCCTATGGCTTGATTAATTAACTAGACATGTGAGAATTTGTATACTAAGGCCCAACCAAAAGTAAAATAAGAATTTATTTCTTTTGTGAACTAATAAGCCAAATCTAGGCCTAAATGGATTTAATAAAAAGAAGAAATACTTATAGAAAACAATCTATACATTGTTTTCATTCCTTGGTCTTTTTTATAATAAAACCAAATGTAGAAATAAGAAGAAACTCTCCCTCATTCTAATACCTAATTCCTAGCTCTCAAATCCTCTCTAGTAAATCAATTAGTGATTTTTGAAAGCAATTAAATTCAGGGTTTTCTAGTTGAAGCAATTCCTAGCCACTGTTGTGCTTTACTGCTTAATTCAAAGAAGAAAGGTGAGTAATCCTCACAACTTTCTCTATCTTGAATGCATGCTTGTGCAATTAGTTTATAGTAATGATTTCAGTTGTGAATTGTGTTGAAATGATGAAATACTGAAGTATTGTTTGCTAAAATTATGTATTGGATGAATTAGATAACTAAATGTTAATATTTTCTCTCATGAAGTTTGATTTGATGATTTTTGATGCTTGTTGAATATATGATTGTTTGCGGGTGTTTTGGATTTGTATTACTTCAGATATCATGAACTAATGACCAAAATCGATGAAATTGTCACCTGAAACGATTTAAACAACTGCCAGAAATGTTACAGGCATTCATTCAGTCAACTAAGGAAGTAGTTCGGTCGACCGAACAAATGTATTTTTAGTATTTCAGGTGTTCATCAAGTCAACCGAGGGAAGCCATTCGGTTGGCTGAACATATAGTTTTCGAGTATTTCACGTATACGACCAGTCAACTGAAGTGACCTTTCAATCGACTGATCATGAGCTTTCTTGTGTGTTTTCTGCAGTTTCTATTCTAGGTTTGATGTATGTTTTGAGTTTGGTTTTGATGAATTGTTTTGGAGTTTCAATTTAGTATATAACAACTAATTTCAATTAGTACTCAGAATTGATGAAGTAATATTATTAATAGATAAATATATCTTTTTTTAAGTATATTATAAATAGTTTTAAAGGAATTTTTTTTTATTATTAGTATATAAAATACTCAATGTCTTTAAAAATCCTTTTAACTCTTTTATAAAATCATATTGGCATTTATCTCTGTTAAATCTTGAGTTTTGAAGAAATAGGAGCATTTTAGAAAATCCATTTGAAAAGATTAATTCTTTTGAAAATTGGCTAATTGATGAATTTTGACGTGAATTAGTTTTCAAGCTAATTAATTATTTTCTTTTCTATAACATGGGAAATATACTTAAACAATATAGTAGTAACAAGTGGTTATGTAACTTTAGTTATCACTTCATTATTTAATTATACGACTTGTTGCGTAGAGTATTTGAGTAGTGGAGTTTACTAACTTATAGTAAATACTCTAACAACACCGAGTGGTTATGGGACATGTAGTCGTTACTTCAGTGATTACTATTAGGAAGTATATAACACTTGTTTTTTCGAATTTTCATACTCGTCTTTTGGTAATCCGTTTTAGGCAGATTAAATGAGATTCCAGGGCCATCTTGGGATACTCATTTACAAACGAGTTATGACTTGCGAAGTGCTTGTATCTTGTGTTGGCGCGTGAAGTGTGTGTCGCCTGTATTAACTTGCGAAGTGCTTGTCTATTAGGCTAGCTATTAGTTATGAATTGTGAAGTGTTCGTCTCTTGTGGAGACTTGTGAAGTTCTTGTCTTATAGTCGACTGGCGAAGTGTTTATTTAATTACGTGTGAAGTGTACATAAATGATTATTGACTTGCGAAGTACTTGTCTTTCGCTTGCATATATGATAGTGAATTTCTATGCTCTTATTTTAATAGTTGCTATAACTTTGATGTTTGGTTGTAAATGTGCATAGTTTAAAGTGCTTGTCTTTCGCTTGCATATATGATAATGAATTTCTATGCTCCTATTTTAATAGTTGTTATAGCGTTGATGTTTGGTCATAAATGAATCTTAGTAAATCAGTGAAGTACAATCTATGAGCATTTATCCGCAATGTTTATGCAAGCTTACTATTATTATGGACTCACCTTTTATGATAATTAGAGATAGCCTGACTTGTTTATTTTATAATACTCAGGTCAGACCGAGACTTGACATATGTTGGGACTTTTTGGCTTTGGACGTGGGCTAGCTTGGGAAGAAGTTTGTGCTAGCTTATATGTATGTGTCATGGGTTTATTTGAGATGTTGTCTTGAGTATGGATGTATCTTATTTGAGATGTAAACTCATTTTGTATTTTGAGCTTTACCTTTGTCTATGTATATGTATATATATGAGTCTAGTTCACTCTTTGTTGACTCGCTTTATGTTATATGATACATCTTGCATTATATTTATCGAAGCAGCCTATGATTCTGCGTTTTATATTATGTTGTATATTGTTCTATTAAATTTTAGCCAACGTTCCCATTGCTTCGTGTCGAGTCTATTCACATCTATATATGATGATATGAGGTAAAGAATGATGTGATAGCATTAGGCCCAAGGAAATAGACACGGGTGGTCGCTCCTATCCATCGTTATTCTCCGTATTACTCAACAATATTACTTGTAATATTCTTGGGTAATATGGGCATAAAAGCGGGGCGTTGCAATTTCTATAAACAATTCTTTAGTATTTCATAAATACACGAATAATCGAACTAATCATTTTAGTGGTATCAATTTGGATTTGATATTTGCTTCATGTATCAAATACATAAACAATTTATGATATCGTAGACAACATAACATGGATGATAATTCTTATTGCTAATGCATGAGGAATCCATCTTACATGTTCTGATCAAACATTTTAATAAGGCATCCTTGCATATCATTTGGGACATTCCCAATACCTTTTATACTTACTATAAAAGACATCACTTACAAATCCAACGTCGAGTACTAAAATAACTAGATGATTTTAACACAGTACACCGTTGTAACGTCCCGTAGATATATCACTTTAAATAAATGATCGTTTCACTTTATTGATATAACAACAAATTTTGTAAATAATTATTTTTATTAATTTATATGGTTTTATAAATAAAATGTGATGATTTTTATTAGTTAAGAATGATAAGAAAATTTATTTTGAACATTTATTTACAAAAATATGCATACTAATTTAAATGAGAAAATATGACCGAAAATTGGAATCGGGATTTGTAACGATACAACGTGTAGAAGTTGTTCAACGTTGTAGGAATATGTTACATACACGTATACATGTCCATATGCATACATGAAAACATGCACATAAACATACATACATAAATATAATTAAGTATAAAAACATAATATAAAATATATAAGATATTTTAAGCTTTCTTACTCCTCAAGCAAACATAAGTCAACATATGCATACATGAGATGATGGAAGTGATGGGTATATGGGGGATGCTTTTTCCATGCATAAGGGGGAGGTGATTATCATGAAGGTGCATGTGATGGTGATGCAAAAGGTGATGTATGCATAGATATTTTTACTCTTTTATTTTCCTATAAATACCCTACCATCTTCTCTTTATTTTCATTCATCTTCTTCTTCAAATTTTCTAAGCTTTGTCTTCCACTTTAATGGCTTCCATCCTAATAGAAATAATGTCAAAATTTATTTCAAAAAGAATTTTAATTATAATATATAGTTATATATACGAAACACCTAAAAAAAATCTCATAACTCCACCTTTTCTCCTTATTCTTCACAACCTCCACCCCACTTCATCATTAGGCCGAGCACCCCTTGCTCCACTCTAGGTCGTGCGCCCTCAAACCACCCCAAGCTTTGGTTAAGGCATATAGGAGCTAAAGCCCGAAGAATAGTGAGCTTTGAAAACCGAATAGCGGAGCTATAGCGAATTTTTAATTAATCGTTGAAAACTCAAGGTGATAACTCCTAAACTATTATATTTTATTTTGGATGATGATATGATATTTGTAATGCATGTTTAATATACTTTGATAATCAAGTTCGATAGTTTCATATGAATATTGAATATATATGCAAGTCACGGAAATACACGTCGATAAGCACAAAGGAAATCACTTTCCTCTATATTAATGAATTGGAGTACAGGAAGGTTAAATCTCTCTAAAAAGGTTTTAAAATGAGTTTGAAATATTTTATGAAAATATGGAAGTGTTTTGGTGAAGTGTGACGCCCCACCTCTATACCCACGCTAGCCAAGAACACTACGGAGTAATGCTGTCAACTAGCACGGAGAATAAGGCTGTTGAGGAGCGACCATCCGTGTAATTTCTTTGGGCGAGCACCGATATAACAGATAGTATATCATGCATTTCATTTAAGGAGGAAATCCGACATACCGACACAAACTCAAAGCTATCACACAGTAGCTATATATAATCTTCGGAAACAAACATAGAAATAAACATAACATAAATCAGTCACAGACATCCATATCACAATGGCGGAAAAAGATATGAATATATAACACATGAAAGTGTACATCAGAGTAGTGGTCTGAAAGATCCACGATAATACAAAAGGAATAACTACAAGCTACACAACATAATAAGTATACATCACGGAGTCTATATCTCAAATGTATACATCCCAAAAACTACTAATCTAAGTAGCTAGCCAAAAAGTCAGAGTAATCCCAAAAGAGAAGTCAAGTAGAAGCACCTGCAACATCTCGGTCTGACCCGAGTATTATTTATAAGAAAATAATAAACGGATCAGTCTAGCTATAAATATCAGATGATATGGCATAAAATAAAAGGCATGGCATGAACATGTAATAACCATAATGGCATACTACTACAAGTATGTAATTGAAAATCAGCAAGAGATTAATCAATATCACAAGAATCTTCTCAAAGATAAAATAGGGTATCATACCCTAAACTTGTATTCATAACAAGTCAATGACACACAAATCCACCAATGCACAAAAATTGATAAAACATATCAATGGAAATCACGAAAATTGGTGAAGCACAAAATTCCAGAAACCATCACAAGAAATCCAGAAATCACAAGAAGAGGGAGGCCTATCACAAAACAGGAGTATGAAAACTCACCAACACGTGTATCACAAGACGAGACGCTATCTCATGGTAGCTAACCATTAGTTTTGAGCCGAAGCTCCACAAGAATGGCCCGAAGACCGTGGGGCGCTACCCCACATATGTGATGTAGAAACATCACACAAACGGGGTTTAGTCTCCCTCGTACACAAAGAGAGATCGCACAATTGCTAGTCTAAATCACAAAAATGACCATCATGATCATCAAGAAGTGTCAATCACACCAAGCTAGTAAATATATGAGTTTAGCTTCATGTCCCATAACCACTTGCTTAACTTAAATATTTACGAACAAACTATAGATCTTCACTAGGAAATTGTCACAAAAGGTTCAGTCGAACAAGTCCAAGAATTAACCGATGAAGTGAACGCAAGCGTTTCATACCACTCGTTTTACTAAGCCGTTTAATTAGATTTCTCATCCGAGTGAGGTAAAGGCTTGTATATACTAATAGATTGGAAAACGGTTTAGGAAAAGAGCTTTCTAATAAAATAGTGTTGAAATCGTTTTGATGAAAGAGTTTTGATATTTACTACTAGTATTGAAACCTTCATATTTTTGAAGTGACAAACCACAAAACGATTGCAGAAACAATCAGTCACAAAAATTCACATTCGAAGACGTGAATGAAATCCAAAGAAATCAGCTCAAAATGCATCAAAGTGTAAGTTGATGGTGCGGCCAAGCATGCAGAGTGACCTAACAAAATACAGGTCGAACGACCTAAGTACGAAAAGGCGAGCGACTTAACGTATTAACAAGGCCGTGCGACCTAACGTGTTACGACCTAGTGGTCGAGCGATGTAAGAGGTCATGCGACCTAAAGGAAAGTAAGGTCTAGCGACCTAACGGAAATAGGGTCAAGCGACCTAAGAGGGAAAACAGGTCGAACGACCTAGTGGTTTGCGACTTAAAGTGATGGTTGAGCATGCGACATAACGGGGCCGACCTAAGTTGCAAGCGACCTAAGGATGTGGCACGACCTATCTTGGTGACATGGCCGAGCGACTTATCAAGGCAGTAGGGCGAGCGGCCTATAAGTGATGCGACCTAAGGTGGTGAGGTCGAGCGACCTAAAGGAAGTAAGGCCTAACGACCTAAAGAAAATAAGGTCTAACGACCTAAACGAACTAAGATCTAACGACCTAAAGCCAAGCGAGCTAAAGATTCAAGGCAGAACGACCCAAGCGACTTAATGTGGCCGAGCGACCTAACGTAAAACAGGTCAAACGACCTAAAGTCTAGCGACCTACGACCTAGCGACCTAATTCCGAACGACTTAAGAGCAAGCGAAAATATGCAGGCCGAGTCTTCGAGGCAGTGCGACCTAAGCCCAGTAATTCACCCAAAAACACTAAAAACTGGAGTTTTTCGCCAATCCAATCCAAACCAAATGCAAATATACATGCTAAAGTGATAGGAATTCATTCCCAACAATCCAAGATAGTTATAGACAAGAATGTGAGATAAAAATCTCACTTTTTCACGTAATTGATGAAGATAAAGCTTGAAAGCAAAGCAAGAATCAACAACAAGCTTGAATCAATGTCTTCTCTTTGAATTTGGAGTTGAATGATGGATTTGCAAGTGAACTTGAGCTTGGATTTTTAATTTCCCATTCCCTCCTCCATTTTTGATGAAGCTTCAAGTGTTAGGAAAATGAAGAATGAACTAATGAAGAAGAGAAGGGGTTGGGCTGAGTTAGTAAGTGGTTCAGCCCAAACCAAAGTCCTAAGCGAAAAAGTGACAAAATTCTACTTTCTCCAAACATATCGAAGTTTATACTCAAAAAGATCGCAAACGTCATTTTGAACTCAATGGAGGTGGTTTCGAGTCCTAATTTGACCGTATGCAAAAAGTAGCTTTTCGGACTAAAACCGACTAACGATAAAATATTTAAATATAAAATCGATAAATATGCGGGTTGTTACAGACTCCCCTCCTTAAAGAAATTGAGTCCTCGCAATATATAAGATGGAAATAAAAAGTCACAACCATAAAAGCATATTAACACAAAAGAAATTTGAAATAAGAAGTTCACCTTAAAAAGCATGAGAAAGTAAGTCCGGATGTGTACGCTCGATGAATTCTCTAGGTTCCCAAGAGCAATCCTTAGGATTTGAAGACCATTGAACCTTTACAAGTGGAACATCTTTATTTCAAAGTCGTTTGACTTCCAAAGCAATAATTTGAATAGAATGCTGCTCATAAGTTAAATTAGGCGAAACTTCAATCTCTTCCACAACACCGGGCTCAAGAATAGAATCGGAATCCCGAAGGCACTTCCGTAATTGAGAAACGTGAAACACGTCATGCATGACAAAAAATTGAGCCGGTAATGAAAGGCGATAAGCCATAGAACCAATACGTTCGGTGATAGGAAATGGCCCAATATATCGTGGCGCTAACTTTCCCGATCGACTGAAACGTACAACGCCTTTCATAGGGGAAACACGAATAAATACAAGATCTCCCACAGAAAATTCTAATTTCCTTCTTCAATTATCGGCATAGGATTTTTTTCTACTCTGGGTTTCTTTCATCCTATGACGAATAGGATCAATCTTTTCTGTGGAATCTCGAATAAAATATGGACCTAAAACCAGCTTCTCACCAGCCTCAAGCCAACAAGAAGGAGATCGGCATGGCCTTCCATAAAGTGCCTCAAAAGGTGCCATACCAATGCTAGATTGGAAGCTGTTATTATAGGAAACTTCAACAAGTGAAATATGATCTTCCCAACTTCCACCAAAGTCAAGAACACAAGCACGAAGAAGATCTTCAAGTGTTTGATTCACACGCTCAGTTTGTCCATCGGACTGGGGGTGATAAGCGGTGCTAAAATTAAGCTTCGTTCCCAAAGCTTTTTGAAGACTCTTCCAGAATCCACTAGTAAACAATGGATCACGATCACTAACAATGGAAGTAGGAAATCCATGTAATTTAACAATTTCTTTGATAAAGAGTTTGGCCAGAAGAGGAACGGTTCGGTTCGACCGAACGGGAATAAAATGGGCGGATTTAGTAAGTCTATCAACGATCACCCATAAGCTATCATGATCCGAACGAGAACGGGGAAGGCCATCAATAAAATCCATGGAAATTTGATCCCACTTCCAAATTGGAATTTCCAATGGTTGCAATAACCCACCGGGCCTTTGATGTTCGGCCTTGACAAGCTGGCAAGTCATGCAACACTTAACAAAGTTAGCAATATCAGATTTCATTCCCTCCCAGTAATAAAGTCGCTTCATATCCGCGTACATTTTACTACTACCGGGATGAATGGAATATTTGGAACGATGAGAATCTTCTAGAATATCTTTACGAAGATCACTAATATTTGGTACGATAAGTCTACCAAATTTTCGAATGCCGCCACGAGAATCAATATCAAAGTCTTTCAAACCTTCAATATCGGTTTTATCCTTAAAATTTTGGCCAAGCAAAGCCAATTCAGGATCTAGCTTTTGAGCTTCAAGAATGCGGTCAAAAAGAGAAGGACGAGCCTCAAGGCTACATAAAACCAGAGATGAACATAACTCGGATACACGATCTCTAATCTCACAAGTGGATAAAACCTCGAGATCATGCCATTCGGATATCATCATAGAAACAACCGCTTGTTGCTTACGACTAAGAGCATCAGCAACTCGATTTCCCTTTCCGGGAGTATAAAGAATATCAAGATCGTAAGAGGCAAGGAATTCGATCCAACGCTGTTGACGCAAATTAAGTTCCTTTTGAGAAAATAAATATTTCAAAGACTTATGATCAGTATAAAGTATAAATTTCTCTCCCAAAAGATAATGTCGCCAAATCCGAAGGGCGAAAACGATAGCCGCGAGTTCTAAATCATGTGTGGCATATCTAGTCTCAGCCGGCTTCAATTGCCTAGAAGCATAAGCAATAACACGTTCTTTTTGCATAAGAACGGCACCCAAACCAACGCGACTAGCATCGGTATAAACAACAAAATCTTGATTTCCTTCGAGAATAACAAGAATAGGAGCATTAGAAAGGAGTTCTTTTAATTTCTAGAAAGGAGTTCTTTTAAAATCTGAAAAGAAGTTTCACATTTGTCCGACCAAATGTATTTAACACTTTTCTTTGTTAAGCCAGTAAGAGGCACGACAATCTTAGAAAAGTCTTTTATGAAACGACGGTAATAACCTGCCAATCCGAGAAAGCTACGGATTTCAGTCACGCTCTCCGGTCTCTTCCAATTTTGAATCGCTTCAATCTTAGAAGGATCCACTGATATTTCGGATTCGGAAATAATATGACCGAGAAACTTCACACTAGATTGCCAAAAGTGGCATTTAGAAAATTTCGCTTTTAACTAATTACTCCTAAGAGTTTCCAATACAATCCGAAGATGCTTTTCATGTTCCTCCTCGGTTTTAGAATACACAAGAATATCATCAATAAATATGAGAACGAATCGATCGAGAAAATCTTTAAAAACTCGATTCATAAGGTCAACGAAATAAGCCGGAGCATTCGTTAAACCAAATGGCATAACAAGCCATTCATAAGATCCATATCGAGTACGGAACGAAGTCAAAGGAATACTATCCTCTGCAATACGAAGCTGATGAAAATCGGTAGCCAAGTCCAATTGTGAAAAGACTCTAGCACCACTAAGTTGATCAAATAGATCATCAATCTGAGGTAAAGGATATTTATTCTTAATAGTAAGATCATTAAGCTTGCGGTAGTCGACACAAAGCCTAAGAGTACCATCGGATTTCTTCACGAAAATTGCTGAAGCTCCCCAAGGCGAGGAACTAGAGCGAATAAATTGCTTCGTCTCCAATTCGGATAATTGTTTGCGCATCTCTTCATTCTCCTTATTGGACATGCGATAAGGAGGACGAGTAATAGGTTGAGCTCCAGGTATAAGATTAATTTTGAACTCAATTGCTCGCTTAGGTGATAATCCTAAAACGGGCTCAAATATGTCGAAAAATTCACGAACGACGTGAATACGAGAAACGACATCTTCCTCATCATCATTATCATCATCACGAGGATTTAAAGAGTATAAAGATGCAGCCAAAGTAGAATCCGAATCTTTAAGAATAATAGAAATCTGCTTTACAGATTGCGGATGTCGGAGATAAATAGTCCGCTCAGGACATAGGATATGAGCTTCATAACGGTTAAGTCAATCCATACCCAAAATCATTCCAAAGCCTAAATAACGCATGACATGCAAGTCGGCTAGGAAAGGAAAATCACATAAAATAATCTCCACATCTTTACAAAGCAAACTAAGAGTTGCGGACCCACCAACCAGATTCGCAATTCTTAAAGAAGTCATTAAAGCAACAACACTTAAGGAAAAAGTATCGACAAGTTCCTTTGATATAAAAGAATGGGATGCACCCGTATCAAAGAGAACTCTAATAGGTTGATCATGAAATATAATAATGCCATCAAGGACAAAATGAGACATACCTTGACCGCGAGATGTGTTACCAGGGGCTTGAGCCACGTTTAACTTTCCCTCCTTCTTGCCTTGAAGTCTGGGGCATAAATGTATATAATGATCCGGGCTTTTACAATAGCGACAAGAACGCGGCTTCGAACACTTGTTCGCAAAATGGTCCTTAGAACCACAGTTATAGCATTGCCCGCTACTTGGGGTAGAAGTCTTTGCTGCCGGAGGTGCAGGTTTCCCCTTTTTGTTGGGATAAGGACCTTTGAATTTGTTTGGCCTCTTCTTGTTGTTGAAGTTTGGTTTGGAACCCACCACTTCAACATCACTTTCCCTATCTGCCTCTTCAAGACGAAGAGCGATATCAATGAGTTGGTCAAAGGAAACTTCTAATTTAAGAAGTAATGGCTTCTTGAGATTCTTATTTAAGCCATAGACGAATCTTTGGTTCTTCTTCAATGGGGTGTTGATGTATTCAACCCCATATTTAGACAGTGACTCGAAGGATGCGACATAATCTGTCATAGAGGATTCACCTTGAACAAGGTCTATGAAACGTCGAGCCAATGTCACTTTCTCTACTTCTGGTACAAATTTTAATTCGAAGCGTTCCCGGAATTGCTCCCAGGTGAGATCTGCTTCATTAATTTCAGAAATAAGAAGTTCGTACCAGTCCAATGCCCTTTCTTGGAGCATACTGGAGGCCACCTGAACACGGTGAAGATCGATAAGATTCATGCGAGAAAAGATTCGATCGCATGTTCTTAACCAAGCCTGGACCTCAATAATAGTTTCGGAACCTTTGAACGGTTTCCCACCCAAATTGGTATAATCGTTGCACAAGCATGCAAATCCAGACTTAGGATGAGTAGGTTCCTGATTAGGACCAGCTGCTTGAGCATTCTTTACTAAATCAAGAAGTTGTTGAGCGGTCATAAAAACTCCATCCTGGGGAGTAACAGTAGATGGTCCAGTTCTGGGACGGCCTGGTCTTGACATTCTCTTCTTTTAGAAAGAGAAAAAGAAGAAAAGTTAATCTCCAAATAAATATCAAGCAAATCTTGATAGATAAAACAAGGATACATAAAAGGAAATAGGATGAATCGGTACGAAGACTCGAATTAAATCCTAAGGCACGACTCCTAAGTTGGACTTAGGACAATGATCCTTGTTAAGTTATTCTACATTGTTCCGAAGTTTGGCTCTGATACCAAGCCGTGACACCCCACCTTTATATCCACGCTAGCCAAGAATACTACGGAGTAATGCTGTCAACTAGCACGGAGAATAAGGTTGTTGAGGAGCGACCATCAGTGTAATTTCTTTGGGCGAGCACCGATATGACAGATAGTATAGCATGCATTTCATTTAAGGAGGAAATCCGACATACCGACACAAACTCAAAGCTATCACACAGTGGCTATATATAATCTTCGGAAACAAACATAGAAATAAACATAACATAAATCAGTCATAGACATCCATATCACAATGGCGGAAAAATATATGAATATATAACACATGAAAGTGTACATCAGAGTAGTGGTCTGAAAGATCCACGATAATACAAAAGGAATAGCTACAAGCTACACAACATAATAAGTATACATCACAGAGTCTATATCTCAAATGTATACATCCCAAAAACTACTAATCTAAGTAGCTAGCCAAAAAGTCAGAGTAATCCCAGAAGAGAAGTCAAGCAGAAGCACCTGCAACATCTCGGTCTGACCCGAGTATTATTTATAAGAAAATAATAAACGGATCAGTCTAGCTATAAATATCAGATGATATGGCATAAAATAAAAGGCATGGCATGAACATGTAATAACCATAATGGCATACTACTACAAGTATGTAATTGAAAATCAGCAAGAGATTAATCAATATCACAAGAATCTTCTCAAAGATAAAATAGGGTATCATACCCTAAACTTGTATTCATAACAAGTCAATGACACACAAATCCACCAATGCACAAAAATTGATAAAACATATCAATGGAAATCACGAAAATTGGTGAAGCACAAAATTCCAGAAACCATCACAAGAAATCCAGAAATCACAAGAAGAGGGAGGCCTATCACAAAACGGGAGTATGAAAACTCACCAACACGTGTATCACAAGACGAGACGCTATCTCATGGTAGCTAACCATTAGTTTTGAGCCGAAGCTCCACAAGAATGGCCCGAAGACCGTGGGGCGCTACCCCACATATGTGATGTAGAAACATCACACAAACGGGGTTTAGTCTCCCTCGTAGACAAAGAGAGATCGCACAATTGCTAGTTTAAATCACAAAAATGACCATCATGATCATCAAGAAGTGTCAATCACACCAAGCTAGTAAATATATGAGTTTAGCTTCATGTCCCATAACCACTTGCTTAACTTAAATATTTACGAACAAACTGTAGATCTTCACTAGGAAATTGTCACAAAAGGTTCAGTCGAACAAGTCCAAGAATTAACCGACGAAGTGAACGCAAGCGTTTCATACCACTCGTTTTACTAAGCCGTTTAATTAGATTTCTCATCCGAGTGAGGTAAAGGCTTGTATATACTAGTAGATTGGAAAACGGTTTAGGAAAAGAGCTTTCTAATAAAATAGTGTTGAAATCGTTTTGATGAAAGAGTTTTGATATTTACTACTAGTATTGAAACCTTCATATTTTTGAAGTGACAAACCACAAAACGATTGCAGAAACAATCAGTCACAAAAATTCACATTCGAGGACGTGAATGAAATCCAAAGAAATCAGCTCAAAATGCATCAAAGTTTAATTTGATGGTGCGGCCAAGCATGCAGAGCGACCTAACAAAATACAGGTCGAACGACCTAAGTACGAAAAGGCAAGCAACCTAACGTCTTAACAAGGCCGTGCGACCTAACGTGTTACGACCTAGTGGTCGAGCGATGTAAGAGGTCATGCGACCTAAAGGAAAGTAAGGTCTAGCGACCTAACGGTAATAGGGTCAAGCGACCTAAGAGGGAAAACAGGTCGAACGACCTAGTGGTTTGCGACTTAAAGTGATGGCTGAGCATGCGACCTAACGGGGCCGACCTAAGTTGCAAGCGACCTAAGGATGTGGCGCGACCTATCTTGGTGACATGGCCGAGCGACTTATCAAGGAAGTAGGGCGAGCGGCCTATAAGTGATGCGACCTAAGGTGGTGAGGTCGAGCGACCTAAAGGAAGTAAGGCCTAACGACCTAAAGAAAATAAGGTCTAACGACCTAAAGGAACTAAGGTCTAACGACCTAAAGCCAAGCGAGCTAAAGATTCAAGGCAAAACGACCCAAGCGACTTAATGTGGCCGAGCGACCTAACGTAAATAGGTCAAACGACCTAAAGTCTAACGACCTACGACCTAGCGACCTAATTCCGAACGACTTAAGAGCAAGCGAAAATATGCAGGCCGAGTCTTCGAGGCAGTGCGACCTAAGCCTAGTAATTCACCCAAAAACACTAAAAACTGGAGTTTTTCGCCAATCCAATCCAAACCAAATGCAAATATACATGCTAAAGTGATAGGAATTCATTCCCAACAATCCAAGACAGTTATAGACAAGAATGTGAGATAAAAATCTCACTTTTTCATGTAATTGATGAAGATAAAGCTTGAAAGCAAAGCAAGAATCAACAACAAGCTTGAATCAATGTCTTCTCTTTGAATTTGGAGTTGAATGATGGATTTGCAAGTGAACTTGAGCTTGGAGTTTTAATTTCCCATTCCCTCCTCCATTTTTGATGAAGCTTCAAGTGTTAGGAAAATGAAGAATGAACTAATGAAGAAGAGAAGGGGTTGGGCTGAGTTAGTAAGTGGTTCAGCCCAAACCAAAGTCCTAAGCGAAAAATTGACAAAATTCTACTTTCTCCAAACATATCGAAGTTTATACTCAAAAAGATCGCAAACGTCATTTTGAACTCAATGGAGGTGGTTTCGAGTCCTGATTTGACAGTATGCAAGAAGTAGCTTTTCGGACTATAACCCGCTTGACGATAAAATATTTAAATATAAAATCGATAAATATGCGGGTTGTTACATGAAGTTTGAATGAGAATTGAAAATTTAGTTAAAAATAGGCGCGTCGCGTAACGGCAGTACGCGATTTCGCGTCATAAAAGTAAAACGAGTGTAAAATATGGAATATAGCTAGAAATTCTTCGAGATAAGAATTTTCCAAACTATTACATCCATAGTTTTCCAACAAAGAAAGAAAATTGAGATTTTGATAAGTAGATTTTGAAATATGAGTAAAACAAGTTTTTGGAAAAATCGCAGTTTTGCGGTTCGGAATCCAAAACCGGATTTCTTTGAAAATGGTGTTTAGAATTGTTCAAAAATATAAAATAAATTCTAAATATCTTTTAAATTGTTTTAAAAGTGATTCGAGTAATAAAATGAATTTCCAAATAATAAAAGGGAAACGATCAATATAGCTTAAAAAAGCACTTTTTTGCAGCTCTTTTCTATAACCTTTGAATATTTTTTAAACTTAACAATTCCTTTCCAAATCTTTTACAAATGATTTCAAATGTATAATTAAGTGTTTTAATGGTGATTTGGAAGTTTTATAGTTTATTTAAAAAGAATTTAATTAAAAGATTTTAAGAAAAGCTATCACAAATTAAGTAGTTTAATCTTGGCTCTAAAAGCCGACGAGCAGACTGGATTTTTCTATTCGTGAGATCCAGATGTGAGGTGCTTAAACTAAGGAGATGTTTATGAGCAACCAGTGCCTTGGCTCACCTAGCCTCACCTCTGGGCGAGGGATAGATAAGCTCGAAATGTCAGAAACGAGTTAAGTATAAAAAGATTTTAAGAAATCAAAGAATTTGATAAGAAAGATTTAATAATTGTGTGTATATCGAAAAGAATATTTTAAGAAATATATATCTCCAAAAGAGATTTTTTTTAAAAACTAAATCAATTTAAGAATGATTCCCTATTCACAGAACATATTTGTATCGATGACTGTTTCGAAGGAATTGGGGTCGGATCTGGATGATTCCTGTCTGAAGTCCACTTCGAACCTATTTACGTATTCGAAGTAAAGGCATGAAGATAATGTTGGACGATGGAATGTAGGGCTACTTGTCATTGACTCTCGGGGGAAATTTTCCCATATCCTATTATGCGGCAGTAGTTCTCCATTTAAGATCTTCGCTGCAAGGACTAATCGCTACTAATCCTAGGGGTATTCCAAACAGAATGTGGTAGTGCCTTTGGTTTGTCCTGTTCCTGGACAACCTGAATGGACGAATGTCTGACGTTGCATTTACATTGCATTTCTAGTTACATAAGTGATCCCTATGAACGTATCATCTGCATAGTGGTGGAGAAGGCAACTTCTCTTAGCTTAACACCTTTTCCTGAGAGGTACAAGCTCAGGAGTTATACGTTTGTAGAAATCAGTTGTGTGACCATGAAATGGCAGTGTGGCATTGAAAGGAAGATGATGTGCTATATGAAAGGTAATCGTTACCTCGAGGCTCACACCCGAAAATGGCCGAAACAGGGTAGATGCATAAAGGCTCCGTGGTTCGCAACCATTAGGGTATGATCATCCCCTTCTAGATATATTTCTACCCATTATGATGTTTGGGTTTAAATAATTATGGTGTATGCTAAGAGACATCTCGGATAGGTCGGTAACGATTGGAGTGATGACATATTCGGTACTATCTAGGAAGAGATAGGCCGGTCTTGTGTTGGTAGAGGACCATCAGTTGGGCCCCGGTACATTCCTCTAGAGATGTACTACCGGAAGGTAGTCCCTCCACCTGGTCATTATGGAAACCCATTCTCCAATAAGAGCCCATACGATTTTAGATGTAGAAAGCCTTGTATTACAAGGTGGTATTTTGGAATTAAATAATGTAACAATTTCGGCTAATATTAATAAGTTTACTTGTAAATGTTTTCAAAGAAATGTCATTAAAAATAATATCCCTTATTTTTACATAATAAAGATTTGGTCACCATCAGGTAAAAACCCGTCCGTGTTTATGTGCGTCGTGGTCTTATGAGATACCTTTTTGTTTTCAAACATCATATTTTGAGTTCTCACACCAGTCCCATGACTAACTTGGAGTTTATTTTGTTTTCCCTTTAAACTCTGGGTGCCCTATTTTTCTGGGCAACCAAGTAGTCAGGATTCTGTTTTGGAGTATTTTGGGGAAAGCATGCTGGAAGAGATTTTTGGAGCATGGAGCACCCGATGTGGATATTTATCTATCTATTTATTTTATTTTTCCGTTGTGTCTAAGTTGGTTAATACCAGCAAGTGTAGGAGCAAGCAGTTATAACTGTTCCTGGCTGGGTTAGTTCATACCAAACTCTGATGTACCCTAGCGAGAGTGGTTGTATGTACTATCTATCTATTTTAGCGCTTCCTATCTTTTACTTTACTTTACCCCTAAAAATCTGCCTCCCCGGCACTTGGATTTACGGAACGCAAATATCGTGGATGTATTAGTGTCGATTTTCGAGAGTCGAGGAGATGGGTCTTCACATTTGGTATCAGAGCAAAAGGTTAATCGAGAACCTTAGCTTTGGTGGGGTATGAGTCATTAGAGATAGGGTTAGTAATACCCTAGAATGAGTTTAATCTTTGAGAGTGCGCATTTAGAATCCTTATCTGAATAAACTCAAGTTGTGTTATGCTTAATACCCATTCCCCAAGATAATTTCGTCTTTATATTCTAAAGTTATCTTACTAAATTCAGGTAGTAAGACATGAGTACTCGTAGAGGACGAAGACGAGGAAATAGCAGCACCACAACAACCAACGATCGAGCTCCAACCGCTGATGTAGAAGAAATAGCTCACGTACAACCCCAAGTTAATTTTGCCACGCTATGCAAGAATTTTACTAGCTTAGGGGGAAAACCATTCAACGGTATAGAAGCTATCATTGAAGTACATGCTTGGATCAAATCATGCGAAAGAATCTTTTAAGGCGTTGGATATTGGTAATGAGCAAAAGAGGTTTTTGGCCTCGTGATGATTACAAGAAGGAGCTTTGGCTTGGTGGGAGTCCATTACCTTAAGTGAATCAGAGGACAATTTCTCTGGGGAAGGTTTAAGGAGGTCTTGGAGGAGTAGTACATGGCAACGTCCGGGAAATCTCGTCTTTACAAAAGCTTTATGGATCTGAAGCAGGACGAAATGACTATTGAGGAGTATGCAAATAAGTTCAATGAATTATCTTGTTTTGGGCTAGGTCTAATTGACATGCCTTTAAAGAAAAACGAGAAGTTTATTTCCGAGATGAACGAGAAGTACCAGAGCAGGATTACTGCCCATGTTGAAGGATCATTTATAAACTTGTTGGATATGGGATTCTGTTACGAAACATTAGACAAGAAGAATCCCATGGTAGTTCAGACCAACAACAACAACGCCAACAATTGGAATAAGAGAAAGTTTGATCAAAATGGAAAAAAGCCAAGTCAAGGAAAATCTGGAGGAGGAGCCCAAGGTAACTATTTGAAAGATGTTATGTGTCATAATTGCTAACAAAAGGGCCACCTAGCGACTCATTGCAAGAACCCTAAGGTTCATGGCCACTACCAAACTACTATAATTGTCATCAACCGGGGCACATGATCAAGGATTGTCCGATTATGAGGAAGGGAGAGCAAGTCAGAGTCTACGCAATAAAGGATGAGCCTTCAACCTCTCAGGATGTGAAGGGCAAGGAAGTTTTGGAAGGTAATATTTTTATCGAAGATGTTTTAGTTAGAGTATTGTTTGATACAAGAGCTTCTCATAGTTTTATTGCTAAGGAAACCGTAGAAGAATTAAAACTTGAACTTATAGCGGATACTCCTATTTGCGTGACAAATCCTATATGTGGTACTACTAACCTTTGTATGAATTATGAAAAAGACCAAATTTCCCACTCTTCCCATAAATTTCCTTTCGACCTATTTGTCTTAGATTTTATTGGATTTGAAATTTTGCTTGGTATGGATTGGTTGACTAAGTATAAAGCTGTTCTCGATTGCGTTAGTAGGACAAAAACCTTATGGACCAGTTTTGAGAAGTTTATAGAAATATCTTGTGAAGATCCTAGTCCAAGGAGTGGAAGTTTCCTATATGCATTAGACTCATCCCAGGAAGGATTAGGAACCATACCCGTTGTTAAGAATTCTAAGACATCTTTGAAGAAGTAAAAAGTTTACCCCCTACATCGGGAAATCGAATTTCGTATTGATTTGATTTCTGATGCAAGTCCAATTAAACCACGGGACCGAAGGATGGCTCCGAAGGAGAGGGAGGAGTTAAATAACCAAACTCAAGAGCTATTAAAGAAAGGCTTGATAAGGCCGAGTCATTTAGGTTGGAGATCGGCAGTAGTTTTTGTTGCCAAGTCAGATGGATCTCTAACGTTATGCATAGATTATCGAGATCTGAATAAACAAACGATTAAGAATAAGTATCCTCTACCTTGAATAGATGACTTGTTTAATCAGTTACATGATGCTCGAGTATTCTCGAAAATGGATCTAGCTACAAGATTCCATTAGCTGAGATTCGCAGAAGAATGCATCCATCTAACTGCATTTAAAGGTCCGAACACTTTCTTCGAGTGGTTTGTTATGCCTTTTGGGCTAACCAATGCACCTGCTCATTTCGTAGACCTTATGAATAGAGTATTTAGAGATGTACTCAATAAATTCATGTTAGTCTTTATCGATGATATCCTTATCTATTCTAAGACAGAAGGAGAACACGAAAGGCATCTTGAAATTGTGGTGGAGATATTAAAAAATAATGTGCTTAAAACCAAATTCACAAAATGCCATTTCTGGGAAAAGGAAGTAAGATTCCTTGGACATATAGTGTCATGGGACGGGATTTCGGTAGATCCTATAAAGGTTGCAGCTATTCTAAATTGGAAGCAACCACAAACTCCTAAAGAAGTTTGTAGCTTTTTGGGTTCGGCAGGGTATTACAGAAGCTTCATTCAAGACTTCTCAAATATTTCCTACCACCTAACGAAGTTAGCTATGAAAGATGCTAAATTTGTTTGGACTCCTAAATGCGAAGCAGCATTCCAGAAACTCAAAAAGAGCTTAACACCGCTCCAGTTCTAGAAATTATAAATGGAAATAGTGGATTAACCGTTTATACGGATGCTTGTGGAGTAGGAGTTGGTGTAGTTCTGATGTAGGAAGGGAAGGTGATTGCTTATGCAAGTAGACAATTAAAGACTCATGAAAAGAATTATGCAACACACGACTTAGAATTGTTAGCCGTGGTGTTCGCATTAAAAATATAGAGGCACTATTTGTTGGGTAAGAAGTTTTCATAGTTTGTTTCAATCAAAACTTTGAATTGACCTTAGTAAATAAAATTCCCTCTTTTAATTAGGTGAATAGTTTGAGCTCTTTACGGATTATAAATCTTTAAAGTATCTTTTCACTCGAAAAGATTTAAACATGAGGCAACAATGTTGGTTAGAATTTCTCGCATCTTATGATCTAGATATTTTATACGCACCCGGGAAGGTTAACGTAGTAGCTGATGCGTTGAGTAGGAAGTATGCTGTTATTTCTTGTTTGGTAGTAACTCCAACTCTTCTGGAAAGAATAGTCAGTAAACAGAGAGAAGATAGACAGTTTGAAAAGTTCATTAAGGCAACCGAATAAGGAAGAAATTCAAGCTTTGAAGTGGATAAAAGCGGAGTTTTACAATTGAATGGGCGAATTTGCGTTTCGGATGTGGAAAATCTTAGGCAGAAAGTGTTAGCTGAGTGTCACAAATCCAAACTTAACATTTATCCGGGAGTTAAAAAATGTATAGAGATATGAAGCGCACATTTTGGTGGAGAAGTATGAAAAGGGACATATCCATTTATGTTAGTCGATGCGTAAATTGTCAACAAGTCAAAAGCGACCAACAGAAAATTGCAGGGTTACTTAAACCGTTGGATATTCCAGTTTGGAAGTGGGATCAAATATCAATGGATTTCATTGATGGCTTACCTCGAACGAGGAATGGGAATGAAGGCACTTGATTTATCATAGACCGATGAACTAAAAGTGCACACTTCATTCTAGTTAAGCCAACAAGGACCGCTGCAAGCCTTGCAGATATATATGAAGGAGATTGTACGATTGCATGGAGTTCCAAGCGGTATAGTAAGCGATCGAGATCCAATATTTACTAGTCAGTTTTGGGAAGCATTACAGACCGCTTTGGGAACAAGGCTAAATAGAAGCACTGCCTATCACCCCCAAATAGATGGATAGACAGAAATAGTTAATCATGTTTTGGAAGATCTTCTCAGGGCGTATATTCTGGACTATGGAGGCTCCTGGGAAAATCATTCGCATTTAGTAGAGTTATCTTATAACAACAGTTATCAAGCTAGTATCGGCATGGCACCGTATAAAGCTCTATATGGTCGTCCGTGCAGGTCACCGGCATGTTGGATCGAAACTGGAGATCGGTTAATACTTGGTCCTGATATGATACGAGAAACTTCAGAGAAGGTCAATATGATTGAAAAGGAGCTAAAGGAACCCCACAGCAGATAGAAAATTTATGCAGACTAAAGGCAAAGAAATCTGGAATTTTTAGTGGGAGATTCAATCTTTTTGAAAGTCACTCCAATGAGAGGAGTGGTGAGATTTGGAAGAGCTGGGAAATTAGCACCTCGATATGTTGGACCATTTCCCATTCTTGAATGAATCAGCCCACTAGCTTATCGAGTGCAATTACCAGAAAGGTTGGCAGGAGTGCACAATGTTTTTCATGTATCTCATTTAAGGAAACATGTGCATGACCCAGAGCAAATCATAGAAACAGCTGCTCAGGAAGACATAAAGGTGGAACCGAATTTGGTAGTTATTAGACGACCCGTTTGAATCATTTATCATGATGAGAATGATTAAGGGGGAAGGTAGTAAGGTTAGTCAAAGTTCAATGGAGTGGAGATGCTGAGGATTGCACTAGAGAAACGGAGGATAGGATGAAAAAGGCATATCTCGAGTTTAGAATTAAAGAATGAATTGTAAAGATCATATCGTTATAGTGTACTCACCACCTATGGTGTAGTCACTTATCCATACTTTTGTATATATTCCATCATATCGAATATATTTCCTTTTGAGCTATTTTCTTCTTATCTTAATTTCGAGGACAAAATTCTTTAAGGAGGGGAGTCTATAACGACCCATAGATATATCACTTTAAATAAATGATCGTTTCGCTTTATCGATATAACAACAAATTTTATAAATAATTAATTTTATTAATTTATATGGTTTTATAAATAAAATATGATCATTTTTATTAGTTAAGAATGATAAGAAAATTTATTTTCAAAATTTGTTTACAAAAATATGCATATTAATTTAAAAGAGAAAATATGACCGAAAATCGAAATTGGGATTTGTAACGATACAACGTGTAGAAGTTGTGCAACGTTGTAGAAATATGTTACATACATATACCTGTGCATGTGCATACATGAAAACATGCATATAAATATACATAGATAAATATAATTAAGTATAAAAATATAATATAAAATATATAAGGTATTTTAAGCTTTCTTACTCCTTAAGCATACATAAGTCAACATATGCATACATGAGATGATGGAAGTGGTGGGCACATGGGGGGAGGCCTTTGCTGTGCATAAGAGGGGAAGTGGTGATCATGAAGGTTCATATGATGGTGATGCAAAAGGTGATGTGTGCATAGATATTTTTACTCTCTTCTTTTCCTATAAATACCCCACCCTCTTGTCTTCATTTTCATTCATCTTCTTCTTCTTCAAATTTTCTAAGCTTTGTCTTCTATTTTAATGGCTTCCATCCTAAGAGAAATAATGTTAAAATTTATTTCAAAAATAATTTAAATTATAATATATAGTTATATATACTTAAACACCCCAAAACAATCCTAAAACTCCACCTTTTCTCCTTATTCTTCACAACCTCCACCGCACTTCATCATTAGGCCGAGCGCCCCTTGCTCCACCCTAGGACGTGCGCCCCCAAGTCACCCCAAGCTTTGATTAAGGCATCTAGGAGCTAAAGCCCGAAGAATAGTGAGCTTTGAAAACAGAATAGCAGAGCTATAGCGAATTTTTAATTAATCGTTGAAAACTCAAGGTGAAAATTCCTAAATTATTTTATTTTATTTTGGATGATGATATTACATTTGCAATGGACATTTAATATACTTTGATCATCAAGTTCGGTTGTTTCATATGAATATATATGCAAGTCATGGAAATACACGTCGATAAGCACAAAGGAAATCACTTTCCTCTATATTAATGAATTGGTGTATATGAAAGGTAAAATCTCTCTAAAAAGGTTTAAAAATGAGTTTGAAATGTTTTATAAACATATGGAAGTGTTTTGGTGAAGTTTGAATGAGAATTGAAAATTTAGTCAAAAATAGACACGTCGCGTAACGGTAGTTCGCGATTTCGGGCCATAAATGTCAAACTAGTGTAAAAGATGGAATATAGCTCAGAATTCTTTGAAATAAGAATTTTTCGAACTATTATTTTTATAGTTTTCCAACGAAGAAAGAAAATCAATATTTCGATAAGTAGATTTTGAAATATGAGTAAAACAAGTTTTTGGAAAAATCGTGGTTTTGAAGTTCGGAATCCAAAACTGGATTTCTTTGAAAATGATGTTTAAAATTGTTTAAAAATATGAAATAAATTCTAAAAATCTTTTAGATTGTTTTAATTTGAGTAATAAAAATGAATTTCCAAATAATAAAAAGTCGTTTCGATCAATATAGCTTAAAAAAAGCACTTTTTGCAGCACTTTTCTATAACCTTTGAAATTTTGTTTTAAACTTAACAGTTCCTTTCCAAATCCTTTATAAATGTTTTCAAATGAATAATTAAGTGTTTTAATGGTGATTTGGAAGTTTTATAGTTTATTTAAAAATAATTTAAATAAACGATTTTAAGAAAAGTTATCACAAATTAAGTGGTTTAATCTTGGCTCTAAAAGCCAACGAGTAGATTGGATTTTTCTATTCGTGAGATCCGAATGTGAGGTGCTTAAACTAAGGAGATGTTCAGGAGCAACCAGTGCCCTGGCTCACCTAGCCTCTTCTATGGGCGAGGGATAGATAAGGTCGAAATGTTAGAAACGAGTTAAGTATAAAAAGGGTTTAAGAAATCAAATAATTTGATTAGAGAGGTTTAATAATTCCGTATATACCGGAAAGAATGTTTTAAGAAATACATATCTCCAAAAGAGATTTAAAAAAAAAACTAAATCAATTTAAGAATGATTCCCTATTCATAGAACATCTTTGTATCGATGATTGTTTTGAAGGAACCGGGGTTGGATCTGGATGATTCCTGTCCGAAGACCACTTTGAACCTATTTACGTATTCGAAGTGAAGACATGAAGATAATGTTGGAAGATGGAATGTAGGGTACTTGTCACTGACCCTTAGGGGTAACTTTCCCATATCATATTATGTGGCAGTAGTTCTCCATTTAAGATCTTCAATGCAAGGTCTAATCGCTACTAATCCTAGGGGTAATCCCGACAGGATGTGGTAGGAGAGTGCCTTTGATTTGTCCTATTTCTGGACAACTTGTACGGACGAATGTCTGATGTTGCATTTCTAGTTAGATAAGTGATCTATATGAATGTATCATCTGCTTAGTGGTGGAGAAGGAGACTTCTCTTAGCTTAACACTCTTTCCTAAGACGTACGAACTCAGGAGTTATACGTTTGTAGAAATCAGTTGTGTAACCATGAAATGGCAGTGTGGCATTCAAAGGAAGATGATATGCTATATGAAGGGTAATCGTTACCTCGGGTCTCACACTCGAAAATGGCCAAAACAGGGTAGATGCAGCAAGGCTATGTGGTTCGCTACCATTAGGGTATGATCATCCCCTTCTAGATATATTTCTACCCTCTATGACGTTCAGGTTTATATTATTGTGGTGTATGCTAAGAGACGTATCGGATAGGTCAGTAATGATCGGGGTGATGATATATTAGGTACTATCTAGGAAGAGGTAGGCCAGTCTTGTGTTGGTAGAGGACCATCAGTTGGGCCTCGGTACATTCCTCTAGAGATGTACTGCCTAAAGGTAGTTCCTTCACCTTGTCATTTGTATGGAAACTCATTCTCCAATAAGAGCCCATACGATTTTATATGTAAAAAGCCTTGTATTACAAGGTGGATGCTGGAATTTAATACTGTAACAATTTTGGCTAAGATTAATAAGTTTACTTGCAAATGTTTTCAAAGAAATGTCATTAAAAATAATATCCCTTATTTTTACTAAAACGACCCTCCTATTTCTACCCTAATTTCATAAGGATTTTTTTTCTTCATCAAGGGGAATTTAAATCAAATAGAAATCAAGATGCCATACAAGTTATTGTCATAGCCACTTGTTTTCCTTTTTAAAATAGGCAAATTAGGCAAAATCAGCAGTTCAAACGTCTAAATTCTTATGACAGGCGTCTAAACTTAATTACAGACGTCTATCTAATTATGACAGATGGCTCAGAGATCAAAAATTGAAACAGGGAGAAAAAGACATTTTGAACTGAATTCAGACATCTAATTTTTTTTGTGACAGACGTCTATATTTAACCTCAGACGTCTAAATTATTATGACTGACGTCTAAGTTTAATCTCAGACGTCTAAATTATTCAGACTGACGTCTAAATTTGATTTCTATGTACATGCATATGCACATTTAATTTATATGTGTCTGGATGTCCACCTACATTCAATTACACTTTTAAGTTTGATTTAAACTTCCTTTGAACTATCAGAGATGATATATAGATTGATCATTCATTACAAATATATTTTCCAGGGTCATTTTCTTTTTCCAATAAACAAAATATATCCAGGATCAAAACAATTAACCAATATAAATATATCAGTACATTCACAAAGATAAGCACATACATGTGAGGATGCATATGCCTCTCTTGTTTGAATCAGAGTTCTGGAAAACAAGAGGATATTGGATTGATTGAATTTAATCAATCCATACATAGTTCAGTATTATATGTCCATGTTTGATTTTCTTCTTATAAAATCTGTCTGGCATTTAAAATGCATTTGGTTAAAATCTGAATGAAAATTCAGATTCCTATTACAGATACAAAGGAAAAGGTGTGTTAATATTTGCACAAAACATGTTTATGTGCATATATAACTGCAACTATTTGGATCTGGCTTTCAATTCCCTTATTACAGATCCTTCCTTTATTTAAAAATAAGACATGAAACATTTGTATGAAACAAGTTAGATTATGGGAACCTTGCAGACATATAAAAACATTCAACCTATGCCTATTATCTTTTGTATACACTTACCATGTTTGAAAGATAAAACCATTTAATTTTTCTGAGAATCATCTATCCAGATTTCCCAAAACTTAAATCCTTTCTAAAGACTCAAAATTTGACTAATACATTTATAAAATGTAATCATTTAGTTTTCAACATGGTGTTCTTACTAAATCCACTTACAATATTTTGATTAACTTCTTTAATATCAGATATTAACTAGATTCATAAATTCCAGATACAAGTCAATCTCTTAATAAAATACTTAACAAAATATCCATCCCATATTCAACACTAAATACAAGTAACAATTTAAATCATTAATACATGCGGATTTTATCATTTTGGCTCTTATCCAACTAAGTTTAGCATGCTATAATCCTCTTCTCAAAGCCTTGCTCCTACTCCTACTTAGTTGCTGCAATCCCTGAAAAAGCATTTGAAACTGCCTCATTTTAAATGAGACACCCCAGATGCCATTAGCACACTAGGGTCAGACACATGTCTGGTATGAGAAAATTCACAAAAGTAAGTAGTTAATTAGGTTAAAATCAAATTAAATACATATACATGAAATTCTGCCCTTTAGAATCAGACCATACTTGTGTGCATGCTCTGTGTCATTGTACATGTGCACACCTTAATTTTTCTTTCCAGAGACTCCATATATATATATATAAATATGGCACATACATTCAAGCATACAATTCAGTCATAATCAAACAATCATTCACACCAACAGGAAAATAACCAATATGAGTTAAATCATTTATTCAATCCTCATATTTCAAATTTGGGAAAAACTCTAGTTTCCTCATCATCTCAAATATTATTCCCTTGGTATAATTATCTATCCTGGTCTCATCTGCAATATTTATGAATCAATGGACACACTGTAATGAACTAATTCACTCCATTACACAAAGATCTCAGGACTTAAACAAGCCATGTGTCAACTTGTGTTACTCAAGAACACAAGTCATTCCTGCAGTGTTCTTGACCCCAATTTCCTAATCAGGTTTAAGTTAATAATAATAACTCTTTTGATTTTTCATGACTAAACCATTCAGTGATCCATTTCACTAAAAAAAACATCCATATCATGGCATCTCATATTATTCATAACCATACAGAGACAAGCAAGCAAACAACCATTGGTGACTAAATAAATAAGGTTATGTATGTATATGTATACATTCTGGTATTTTTAAAAGGGTATAGGCAACTAACATTGGCTTATGGCTTTTGAGAGAGTTTTTTTTTTCCTTTTGCAAACATTTGTGCTTAAGTTAAACTCAGAATGACCTGGTTTCACTAAATCACAAAATTTTGTTTGCTATGTATATGAATATATATATATTTTCATTGAATCAGGAGCATCAGCACATAGGCAACCCTATTGCACCCCTAATTCCTTTTTGTCTCAAGCCTCAGCACTTATACATGAGTATATTGCAGCTCAACATTATTTACATCTTTCTGGGTTGAGCCAAAACCAATACTACTTGCCTATTTTCAACATTTTATTTTCTGGGTATTTGTTTATGTTCCTAAACATTAACATATCAGAGATATGGATTTATAAAGCATATATGTATACTAACTACACATAAAACTTTCTTATAAATAAACAAGTAAAACAACCAAAGAGGATCAAAACGTTTTCAGATTTAAATTCACAGATAAGCATTCATATATGAAAATACTCTTTTAAGAAAATTACTTATAACTGGCTGCCTACATTAGGACTTATTGCCTTAGATTTTTTTTGAGTGAGTTTTCTCACCTAGCTCTCTTCTTTGCTTCCTTAATTAATTGATGAACTTCTGTCTTTAGCCTCAAGCTCTCTTCCTTCCCTTGTCTTATGATTTCTATGGTGTTGTTTTTTTTATCAAAGTTCTTTTCTGAGGAGGAGAGGAGGCTGCTGCATATACATGTATATATACAGGGTCTTCCTTAGGGTTTTGGGTATTGGCTAAAGCCATTTTTGCCCACCAAAAAAATCATGTTATCTGCATTTTATTTAACCCAAAGTTCTACCCTTCCCGGCTTAATTTAGGTGAAGAGAAAAGTGGTTACATTCTTTTCAGAATTTTGCTTTTCAGAAAATACTTTTTTCCTTTGTCTACAATCATGCCAAAAATGTGACTTGATTTTATTATTTATCAAATACTCTTCCTAATTCTGCCTATAGCAAACATTTCTCTGTTTTATCTTATTTTTTTTCTATTTTTAGCTTTCATGTAAATGGCATGTACTTCCTTTATTTATTTATAAGAGGATTAGTTCTTTTTATATCTTCATTCTTTCTTTCTTTCTGCCTATCTATAAAATATATTGGTATGTTTTATTTTGCTGAATTGAACTCTAGTAGTTTTATTAACACATATATATTTATATAAATCTTACTGAAATAATTAGTACACCTATATATACATATATATATATTTATACATCATTCTGTATTGACACACACATGCACATGTATACTCAAAAATATTCAGTAGCATCCATATATGTATATTTACTTATGCATTCAGCTTTTAAGGATTTAATCTATATATATATATATATATTTCCATACATATCAATATGTATTTATTCTTAGAGTTCAGAGATTTTTAGCTTTAGTTCATGTGCATTTCCTGTGCACACATGTACACATATACTGATACACTATCAAGCTATATCAATCCCTTTTCAAAATTTATTCAAAAATTATTTTGAATTCATTTATATTTGTCAGAATAAATTCCTAAAATCTTGGGTCATTACATACACCCCTCCTTTTAGAAATTGTGTCCCACAATTTACCTAAGCTTAAAATAAATTTTAAACTTAATTCAGAGAACAAATACATTCTCAACCAAATAAATTTTTAGTTCTATGATAACTAAAAACATATGCATCTAACAAAAGAAAACGATCAAAAATCAGAATTACCTTTAATCTGAAAATAGCTTAGGATAATTCATCCTAACTTTGTCCTCTAATTCCCATGTGCAATCACTAGGATCAAGACTCCACTGTACCTTCACAAGTTTCAGAGATTTATTTCTCAATTTCTTCACATCTTTTGCCAAAATCCCCACTGGATCCTTTTCATAAATCAAATTAGAATTTATCTGCACTTGGGTTGGGGTCTCAAGAATTTCTGCCTTGTCATGGACCCAACTCCTCAATTGTGATACATGAAAAACATCATGTATACCTTGCATGTTTTCTGGTAATTCCAACTTATATGCCAAGGGACCAATTCTTTCCAGAATTTTGTATGGTCCAATATATCTCGGGGTTAACTTTCCTTGTTTTCCAAACCTCAGTACATTTTTCATGGTGAGATTTTGATGAAAACAAAATTTCCCATTTCATATTCTACCTGCCTCCTTCTCATGTCTGCAAATTTCTTTTGCCTATCCTGAGCTGCTGCCATTCTTCTCCTTATCAACTCAATTTTCTCCTTAGTTTCTCGTATGTACTCAGGTCCTAAAATAGACCTTTCTCCTGCTTCTACCCAACAAACAGGTGACAAACAGGGTCTACCATATAAGGCTTCAAATGGAGCCATTCCTATGGTGCTTTGGTAGCTATTGTTGTATGTAAATTCAACTAGATGAAGATAATCTTCCCAGTTGCCCCCAAAATCCAGTATACATGCCCTCAACATGTCCTCCAAAACTTTGTTTACTACCTCAGTCTGCCCATCTGATTGAGGATGGTAGGCAGTACTTAAACATAGTTCACTTCCCATTGCTTCTTGAAAGCTTCTCCAGAATTTTGAAGTGAAGATGGTATCCCTATCACTCACAATGGTTTTGGGAATGCCATGTAACTTTACCACTTCCTTTATAAAAATTTGAGCTAATTTTGGTGCTGTTCTTTCTGACTTGACTGGGATGAAGTGTGCTACCTTGGTTAGCCTATCAACTATCACCCATATACTTGTATTACCTCTCTTAGATCTAGGCAGTCCATCTATGAAGTCCATAGATATGTCTTCCCACTTCCACTATGGTACACTAAGAGACTGCATCAACCCTGATGGTCTTTGGATTTCAGCTTTGACTTGTTGGCAAGTCATACATTTGGCAATGTATTTAGCTACATCAGATTTCATCCCCTTCCACCAGAAGTCTCTTTTCAAATTTTGGTACATTTTTGTGTTGCCTGGGTGTATGGAGTATTTACTTCTGTGATATTCATTCAATATCTCTTTCTTCAATTCTGTGTCCTCTGGTACACACATCCTATTTTGGTATCTTATATAACCATTTTTATCAATATGGTGATTCATCACTTCCTCCCCTCTTGAGAGGAGCATTTTCTTCTCTAATAAGTTGGCATCTTGTTCTTGCATTTTTCCTACCTTCAGAATTAAATCTGGTTGAAGTGTCATTAAGCTTAACTTCCCTTTATCTTCTTGTGCACCATGTATCTGCTCATCCATGTGCACACAACCATTCTCCCCAATTTCTAACTCAGTTAGCAAAGACAAGTCTTTAAATTCTTCTATCATCACCATAGCCAATTTAGCATGCTGTCTACTTAGAGCATCTGCAACTTTGTTTGCTTTGCCTGGTGTATAGAGTATGTCAAAGTCATAGGCAGCTAAGAACTCCACCCATCTATGTTGCCTCATGTTCAAATCTTTTTGTGAAAATAAATATTTCAGAGACTTGTGGTCTGTGTACAGTTCAAACTTTGTGCCTAACAAATAATGTCTCCAAAGTTTTAAAGCATAGATCACAGCTGCTAATTCGAGATCATGTGTGGCATACCTTACTTCATGGGGTTTAAGTTGTCTGGATGCATATGCAATGACTTGGCCTTGTTGCATCAACACTGCACCCAAGCCAAATCCACTAGCATCAGTGTATACCACTAGTTCTTCATTTCCATATGGTACCTTTAAAATTGGAGCATTCACCAATGCCTCCTTCAACTGTTCAAAAGACTTCTCACATTTTTCTGACCAAACAAAAGCTTGGTTCTTCCTGGTTAGGTTAGTGAGTGGTGTAGAAATTTTTGAAAAATCTTTTATAAACCTCCTATAATACCCTGCCATCCCCATGAATGACCTCACTTCACTCACAGTGCTTGGCCTCTTCCATGCTTGAATAGCCACTACTTTATTGGGGTTCACAGAAATTCCTTGAGCAGATATAACATGGCCAAGGAAATGTACTTCCTCTTTCCAAAATACACATTTTGAAAATTTTGCCTTTAAGTCTTTTTCCCTTAACCTAGACAAAACTAGGTGCAAATGATGCTTATGTTCTTCCACTGTTTTGGAATAAATCAAAATGTCATCTATAAAAATAAGCACAAACTTGTCTAAACAATCTCTAAAGGTTCTGTTCATTAGATCTACAAAGTATGATGGTGCATTGGTCAAGCCAAATGGCATAACCAAAAATTCATACAACCCATACCTAGTGTTAAAGGCAGTGTACTTGATGCTTGATTCTTCCACCTTCATTTGATGAAAACCAGATGCTAAGTCTAGTCTAGAAAATACTTTTGCCCCTGCTAATTGATCAAAAAGATCATCTATTCTTGGCAATGGGTATTTATTTTTAATAGTTACCTTGTTTAATTCTCTATAATCTATACAGAGTCTTAAGGAGCCATCTTGCTTCTTAACAAATACCACTGGTGCTCCCCAGCAAGAATTACTTGGTCTTATAAAACCCTTTTCTTCCAGTTCTTCTAACTGTTTCTTTAATTCTTTTAGTTCATTTGGCCCCATTCTAGTTGGCTTTTTAATCACTGGGCTTGCTCCTGGAACTAGATTGATCTGGAACTCTACTGGTCTATGGTGTGGAACACCCTTGACCTCACCAAACACATCCAAATATTCATTGACTATGGTAATTTCTTCAATGGCTAATTCACTGAAATCTTTTTCTGAGTCAACTAAATGATATAGTTTTCTTTCCTTAGCTACTTCACACAAAACTGTGATTCTTTGACCTCTAGAATTTTGCAATGATATGGTGGATGAGTCTAAATTAATTATGGCTTTAAATTGCCTTAACCAGTCTACCCCCAATATAACACCTATACTTGGGTAATTCAAAACATATAAATTGGAAATAAAAATATTTCCTCCTATGTTTAATTCCACATCCACACAAATCATATTTAAAACACTAGAACTCCCCAGTGGACTTTGTATATGCAATGGGGTTTCAACCAATATGCAATTCAGTTTTAGTATTTTAACCAGTTCATAAGAAATTAAAGAATGAGTTGCCCCAGTATCATATACTACTGCTATGGGTATGGTACAAATAAGTAATGTACCTTCCACTTGGCTATGGTTTTCTGTGTTACTCTCCACTGTGGCTTTGCCTTTCCCTTCCAAATTTGCCAATTTTCCTTGCTGTTTGTACTCAGGACAATTCCTCTTCATATGCCCCTCTTTCCCACATAGATAGCACTTGAAGGCTCCTCCTTTCAATTCTGGACATCTTGGTTTGATATGTCCTTCTTTTCCACACTGATGGCACACAATTTTCTTCTTGGTTTCCTTAGCTTTGACATCTCCAGTGCTTTTGTTACTGGCCTCTTCCTTCTTCTTATCATAAGGGTGGTACTTCCCCTTACCCTTCTTGGTATTATTGTTCTTAAAATTTTTGAACTTCTCCCTTTCCTTGTCATGCTGTTCCAACCTCAAAGCTAAGTCTATCACATGGTCAAAAGTCTTGTCTGCATAGGGTAACATGGCTCTGCTAAGTCCTGGGTTCAACCCTTTTATGTACCTATCGTTTTTGGATGCCTCATCTGCCACAAGCATTGCTCCATATGTGGAAAGCCCCTCAAACTTTTGAGTGTATTCTGTGACAGTCATGGTTCCTTGTCTAAGTCTAATAAATTCTTCTAGCAAGGTAGTCTTTGCTGATGCTGGTACAAACCTTGCTTCCAACATCTCTTTGAATTGATTCCAAGTGATTTCATTCTCATTTCTTCCTGCAATGATAACTTCCCACCAGCCTAAAGCTACTCCTTTTAGTTGTCTTGAAGCCACTTGCCTCTTTCTTTGATCATCAAGTTGCATGTCATTGAAAATTCTTTCCAATGTTCTCAACCATGTTTGAATTTCCATGATACTCTCTGTCCCTTCAAAGCTTTTGCCTCCTAAATGAGTGTATGTCTTAAGTAATTTTGAGAGTTCTTCATAGGGATTTTCTTGCCTTTGTCCTGCCCCATCCCTAAATGCTCTCACCAAGTCTTGCAGATTGACCATTGGTGGTGCATGGGAAGATCCTGCTCCCTGATTTGGTGGTCTCCCTACCATAGTTTGCTAATAATAATAATTTACATAGCTGGTTAGTTTGATTGGTAATTTTATTATTTCAGTGGTTTTTTTTTCACACTGAAAACATTGATATATATATTCAGTTCCTTTAAATTTTATTTCTACCTAAGAACTTGATCATTACTTCTACTATGTTGAATAACATAGCTCTGATACCAACTGAAACGACCCTCCTATTTCTACCCTAATTTCATAAGGATTTTTTTTTCTTCATCAAGGGGAATTTAAATCAAATAGAAATCAAGATGCCATACAAGTTATTGTCATAGCCACTTGTTTTCCTTTTTAAAATAGGCAAAATCAGCAGTTCAGACGTCTAAATTCTTATGACAGGCGTCTAAACTTAATTACAGATGTCTATCTAATTATGACAGACGGCTCAGAGATCAAAAATTGAAACAGAGAGAAAAAGACATTTTGAACTGAATTCAGACATCTAATTTTTTTTGTGACAGACGTCTATATTTAACCTCAGACGTCTAAATTATTATGACTGACGTCTAAGTTTAATCTCAGACGTCTAAATTATTCAGACTGACGTCTAAATTAGATTTCTATGTACATGCATATGCACATTTAATTTATATGTGTCTGGATGTCCACCTACATTCAATTACACTTTTAAGTTTGATTTAAACTTCCTTTGAACTATCAGAGATGATATATAGATTGATCATTCATTACAAATATATTTTCCAGGGTCACTTTCTTTTTCCAATAAACAAAATATATCCAGGATCAAAACAATTAACCAATATAAATATATCAGTACATTCACAAAGATAAGCACATACATGTGAGGATGCATATGCCTCTCTTGTTTGAATCAGAGTTCTGGAAAACAAGAGGATATTGGATTGATTGAATTTAATCAATCCATACATAGTTCAGTATTATATGTCCATGTTTGATTTTCTTCTTATAAAATCTGTCTGGCATTTAAAATGCATTTGGTTAAAATCTGAATGAAAATTCAGATTCCTATTACAGATACAAAGGAAAAGGTGTGTTAATATTTGCACAAAACATGTTTATGTGCATATATAACTGCAACTATTTGGATCTGGCTTTCAATTCCCTTATTACAGATCCTTCCTTTATTTAAAAATAAGACATGAAACATTTGTATGAAACAAGTTAGATTATGGGAACCTTGCAGACATATAAAAACATTCAACCTATGCCTATTATCTTTTGTATACACTTACCATGTTTGAAAGATAAAACCATTTAATTTTTCTTAGAATCATCTATCCAGATTTCCCAAAACTTAAATCCTTTCTAAAGACTCAAAATTTGACCAATACATTTATAAAATGTAATCATTTAGTTTTCAACATGGTGTTCTTACTAAATCCACTTACAATATTTTGATTAACTTCTTTAATATCAGATATTAACTAGATTCATAAATTCCAGATACAAGTCAATCTCTTAATAAAATACTTAACAAAATATCCATCCCATATTCAACACTAAATACAAGTAACAATTTAAATCATTAATACATGCGGATTTTATCATTTTGGCTCTTATCCAACTAAGTTTAGCATGCTATAATCCTCTTCTCAAAGCCTTGCTCCTACTCCTACTTAGTTGCTGCAATCCCTGAAAAAGCATTTGAAACTGCCTCATTTTAAATGAGACACCCCAGATGCCATTAGCACACTAGGGTCAGACACATGTCTGGTATGAGAAAATTCACAAAAGTAAGTAGTTAATTAGGTTAAAATCAAATTAAATACATATACATGAAATTCTGCCCTTTAGAATCAGACCATACTTGTGTGCATGCTCTGTGTCATTGTACATGTGCACACCTTAATTTTTCTTTCCATAGACTCCATATATATATATATAAATATGGCACATACATTCAAGCATACAATTCAGTCATAATCAAACAATCATTCACACCAACAGGAAAATAACCAATATGAGTTAAATCATTTATTCAATCCTCATATTTCAAATCTGGGAAAAACTCTAGTTTCCTCATCATCTCAAATATTATTCCCTTGGTATAATTATCTATCCTGGTCTCATCTGCAATATTTATGAATCAATGGACACACTGTAATGAACTAATTCACTCCATTACACAAAGATCTCAGGACTTAAACAAGCCATGTGTCAACTTGTGTTACTCAAGAACACAAGTCATTCCTGCAGTGTTCTTGACCCCAATTTCCTAATCAGGTTTAAGTTAATAATAATAACTCTTTTGATTTTTCATGACTAAACCATTCAGTGATCCATTTCACTAAAAAAAACATCCATATCATGGCATCTCATATTATTCATAACCATACAGAGACAAGCAAGCAAACAACCATTGGTGACTAAATAAATAAGGTTATGTATGTATATGTATACATTCTGGTATTTTTAAAAGGGTATAGGCAACTAACATTGGCTTATGGCTTTTGAGAGAGTTTTTTTTCCTTTTGCAAACATTTGTGCTTAAGTTAAACTCAGAATGACCTGGTTTCACTAAATCACAAAATTTTGTTTGCTATGTATATGAATATATATATATTCATTGAATCAGGAGCATCAGCACATAGGCAACCCTATTGCACCCCTAATTCCTTTTTGTCTCAAGCCTCAGCACTTATACATGAGTATATTGCAGCTCAACATTATTTACATCTTTCTGGGTTGAGCCAAAACCAATACTACTTGCCTATTTTCAACATTTTATTTTCTGGGTATTTGTTTATGTTCCTAAACATTAACATATCAGAGATATGGATTTATAAAGCATATATGTATACTAACTACACATAAAACTTTCTTATAAATAAACAAGTAAAACAACCAAAGAGGATCAAAACGTTTTTAGATTTAAATTCACAGATAAGCATTCATATATGAAAATACTCTTTTAAGAAAATTACTTATAACTGGCTGCCTACATTAGGACTTATTGCCTTAGATTTTTTTTGAGTGAGTTTTCTCACCTAGCTCTCTTCTTTGCTTCCTTAATTAATTGATGAACTTCTGTCTTTAGCCTCAAGCTCTCTTCCTTCCCTTGTCTTATGATTTCTATGGTGTTGTTTTTTTTTTATCAAAGTTCTTTTCTGAGGAGGAGAGGAGGCTGCTGCATATACATGTATATATACAAGGTCTTCCTTAGGGTTTTGGGTATTGGCTAAAGCCATTTTTGCCCACCAGAAAAATCATGTTATCTGCATTTTATTTAACCCAAAGTTCTACCCTTCCCGGCTTAATTTAGGTGAAGAGAAAAGTGATTACATTCTTTTCAGAATTTTGCTTTTCAGAAAATACTTTTTTCCTTTGTCTACAATCATGCCAAAAATGTGACTTGATTTTATTATTTATCAAATACTCTTCCTAATTCTGCCTATAGCAAACATTTCTCTGTTTTATCTTATTTTTTTCTATTTTTAGCTTTCATGTAAATGGCATGTACTTCCTTTATTTATTTATAAGAGGATTAGTTCTTTTTATATCTTCATTCTTTCTTTCTTTCTGCCTATCTATAAAATATATTGGTATGTTTTATTTTGCTGAATTGAACTCTAGTAATTTTATTAACACATATATATTTATATAAATCTTACTGAAATAATTAGTACACCTATATATACATATATATATATATATATTTATACATCATTCTGTATTGACACACACATGCACATGTATACTCAAAAATATTCAGTAGCATCCATATATGTATATTTACTTATGCATTCAGCTTTTAAGGATTTAATCTATATATATATATATTTCCATACATATCAATATGTATTTATTCTTAGAGTTCAGAGATTTTTAGCTTTAGTTCATGTGCATTTCCTGTACACACATGTACACATATACTGATACACTATCAAGCTATATCAATCCCCTTTCAAAATTTATTCAAAAATTATTTTGAATTCATTTATATTTGTCAGAATAAATTCCTAAAATCTTGGGTCATTACATTTACATAATAAATATTTGGTTATCATAAGGTAAAAACCCGTCCATGTTTATGTGCGGCGTGGTCTTATGAGATACCTTTTTGTTTTTAAGCATCGTATTTTGAGTTCTCACACTAGTCCTATGACCGACCTAGAGTTTATTTTGTTTTCCCTTTAAACTCTAGGTGCCCTATTTTTCCCAGCAACCAAGTAGTCAGGATTCCGTTTTGGAGCATTTTGGGGAAAGCATGTTGGAAGAGATTTTTGGAGCATGGAGCTGGAGCACCCGATGTAGATATCTACCTATCTATTTATTTTATTTTTCCGCTGTGTCCAAGTTAGTTAATACTAGTAAGTGTGGGAGAAGACAGTTATAACTGTTCCTGGCTGGGTTAGTTCATACAAAAACTTTGATGTACCCTAGTGAGAGAAGTTGTATGTACTATCTATCTATTTTGACGTAATGTGAGAATTTATGTTCCTATATTTTACTTTACTTTACCCTTGAAAATCTGCCTTTCCAGTACTTAGATTTACGGCAAGTGAATACCATGGATGTATTAGTGTCGATTTTCGAGAGTCGAGGAGACGGGTCTTCACAATCGTTAACAATTAGTAGTGTGTTATTTACTTTTCTTTAGAAATATCTTTGCATCTTTTAACGTTCTTTCTTATGACCACATGCTTCCTCTGCATTTTGATTGACAAATCAAACTATTTGATATTTCTAGCAAAACATTTGTTCAATTTTGATTCTTGTCGAACAACACTTTGGAATATGTTCTTGAAAAATATTAAACAACCCACAAACTCAATATCGCTTCCACTGACTTCGAGACACTTTGGTTATTATGTGTAAACAGTTTACTATAAATCATATTTTGATAATGTATTTAGAATCTATTTTGGATTTGCTCATTATACCATATCATAGAGTCAACACTCTTAATGGTTTAATTAGACAACCAAGGATTAATTATTCTTGACATTGACAAAAAACTCACAGTTTCTCTTTAATGTACAAGAATACTTGTTAAACATTCTAATATATATTTGTGTTCACTTAGATTTGGTCAATTTCATTTCATCCTTTGTAATAAGTTTCACCGGATCATATCTAAATTCATTTTATACCAATAATTTTGTAAAGAAATTCCTTCGCTAGAAGTTGGTATTTCTTGAAACAATTGTTGTTTCTCAGTGCAACGGAATGAGCATTCATAAGCATTTTATGAATTGCTTGATATAAAATTGATTCTACATTAGTTTATAATATATTTATGATCACAACATAAATTAGTCATCTAATGTGTAACATCCCGGAAAATATAAATAACCTATATTCAAATATAAGGATTAATTAAATATTTTAATTTTGAATTAAATATTAATTAAATTGATTTAATAGCCTTGTTTAACACCTTTTAATTAATAAATAATAATAGTGAACTCATTTTGTAAATTTATTTACAATAATAAGTAGTTTGAATAAATAACAATAAAATCAATTGTTAATGAAATGACTTGATTTTTGATGACGTATTTTTAAATGAATTTACAGAATTTTTCCATAATTTTTAATTTGGAAAATATTTAAATTATTGTTTGACGTATTTTTTGGCAAATGTTGACATTTTTGAAATTTCATAAAATAAGATAACCAGCGTATTTTATTATGTTTTGTGATCGGGTCGCATTTTTTGTGCATGATCGTATTTTTGTTTTATTATTCGCGGTTCGTACGTAAACGAAATGCTTTGTAGCGAGAGACCAAAATATTTGAAATATTATAACCTAAAACTTAACATATTTTCACATTTCCCTCTTTCTTTTCATTCTTTCTTTTATTCTTTCCTATAGCCTAAAGAAAATGAGTCACCTCCTATTTTGAATCAAATCCGAAGTTTCGCTCAACGAAAATCAACATCGTCGGATCCGTTGAGTTCATTTTGGCGAGATCTTCCACATAGTTTCGTATTGGTGTGGGATGGAGTTTAGCCGATGTCCATTTTTGCAACGGTAAATTAGGGTTTGGGTTTGGTGATGCTAGGGGAGCCGTGAGGCTAATTAGAGAGCGGGAACGTGTTTCTTGTAGCAAGGCGAAGGGGAGGTGGCAATTTAGAGGGTAGCGGCGTTTAAATTTATAGTGTAACATGTGGTACTGTAGCATCTCGGCTACAGGTTGTGGTTGTCAGGAGGTAATCGTGTGTTGCTTGGTGGTGACCAGGGCGTAGCATTTGCGAAGAGAAGGTGTTTGGAGGTGGTGTTGTGCGATTCCGTCGAGTATATGGCGAGGGATCGTTGATGCAAGGTTCGGCCATAGTGGGTATCATTGTGCACATGTACATGGATTTGTATTTTGGAGGGAAGATGTTTTAGTTAAGGGTAATTAATTAAGTTGTAAATTAATTAATTAAATTAATTCCAAAATTTATAAAATCAATATCTTTTCCATACGAGGTCGGATTTGGACGTGGTCTTTTGCATTGGACTCGTATTGATGTTATCTGCGCATTGGTGTTGGATTCAATGAATTTAGAGCTAGTAGAATTTTGAGCTAAAATTGAACGTCATTTGATTTTTGATCAAAATAGAACGCAAAAGCATCAACGGGAATTTTGGTGAGTTTACTCACCTCTAAATAAACTATATGATATATGTATTGCTATAGATTATTGTTGAATGCTTGGATGATAGTTTATATATTGTTGTTTGATTATTTGTTTGGATTTGATTTCTGCTTGGAGGCCGATGGCATAAATAATTATTGTGCTGTAGGGAATAAAAGCAACAGAAAGTCAAAGTGTATACATAGCGAATAGTCGCTATGGAACACTTCGAAATACACATACATATGTGTGATTTACATGGGTCTTTCGCAGAGTGACCATAAGGTATTTCTCACCAATATTGATTTGCTTACATTCTTATGTTGCTTATATTGATGTTTGGTTGAAATATTAGTGACATACTGTTTGATTTGTGCAAGTGTCGATATAGCGATTATCGTTATACCGTCATCTATGAAATATCATCTCTTTAAACCTGTGTATGTTGAACATGTACTAGTATTTTAACAAAATAAACGTTCCTCACGTTTTTGCACTTTGAAAGTTGTTTAAACTATATTTTCAAGTATTTTTGAGAATTTTGAAATAAAGAATAAGTGTTGTTTAAAATTTATAAAAGGAGTTATAAATTTGATTAATTTTCTTTTGGGATAATTAATGTTGTTTTTACTTTATCAAAAGATCACAAAATTTGATTAATATACTTTTGGCATAATCAATGTTGTTTTAACTTTATAAAAATATTATAAATTTGATTCATCTTTTTTTGAGATAATTAATGTGGATTTATATTTATAAAATAGTTATATCAACTATCTTTTGGGATGATTAACTTTGTTTTAAATTTATAAAAATATTTTAAATTGATTTATTATCTTTCGAGATAATAAATGTTGTTTTAAAAGTTATAAATGATAGTTTATAAATAAGAAAATCTTTAAAAAGAAATTTTTAAAAATAAAGCTAAGTGTAAATTGTTTTGGGTTTATAGTAAAGGATGTTTTGATGACATTTTTTTACCATTCCTTTTAATACACTTAGAAATATAATTTTCTTTTTAAAAAGAATATTTTAAAGAGTGTTTTTTTAAAGTTTTTTTTACAAATATTTGTGATGTGACAATCAAGCACAAGTGTGAGTCAAATGTTTTAAGAGATTTAATTTTCATATACGACCATTTTGTTATTCCCAATGGTTGATTTATTGATTATCGATCCTACTATCTTCTTTGTGTTCGTCGATTCAAGACAATTTGTTGCTCGTGTTGGGCATTTAAACTCTTGCTATTCTTAAAGTTAAGAATGTTTTCGAGTTAATATAGAAAGCAACACTACCCTATCTTTTCCGACTTCATTGTTTTTTCCGGGGTAGTACTATTTCATTTCCGATAGTTGATTCATCGACTATCGATTTTGATATCCTTTGCCGGACCTGACTAAAACCAAAGCACAAGTGGCCGTCAGGCTATGTGGGATTGCTCTCATTAGGGTGTCTTCACATCTAATCTAGATTGGATTTGGTTGTATGCATGCGGAGATGTGAAATACTCATATACTTGGTAAGGTTGGCGGGGTTCGGTTTGTACATATTCTGAGATAGTTATCAATTATATTTTCTTGGGATATACTTTCGGTAAGGGGGGTGCACCCTCCTAGTCATTGTTGGAAAAATTCATATTCCTTATTTGATTCAAATCTTTGAATCTTTTTCTTAATTGCATTGAGAAGTACCTGGAGCTCTTCTTAATGTTTAATTATTTGCGTCCATTATTTTAAGTCTAATTTTGTTCCGACTTGTTTCCATTCTTTCATCTATGGGTGTTGTTCTTGTGCGGAAAAACCCGTTCCATGTTTAGTGGTGTGATCTCACAGAATTATTATATGTTCACTATATTTCTTGAGTTTTCTCATGCTGGTTTTGCAGACTGATCCTGGTATTATTTTATTATAATGCTCGAGTCAGACCGAGTTTTTCCAGGTCGTCGTTGGTGGGACATAGAGCTCATGGAGTAGAGTTGGATGTTCACCTGCCATAGTATTTTTATTTCTACTGTAGATTATATATACCCATAAGCCATTGTAAGGTCAGGAAGTTATAACTATCCAAGCTGATGAGGTTTGTTTTTAACTCTGATATACCATCTAATTTAGAGTGACAATTTTTACTATCTTTATTATATTATATTTTGCCATTCTGCTGTGTGATTCTGTTTTCACTGTTCTTTCCTTTATGCCCTAATAATCTGCCTTTTCGGCACTTAGATGCTCAGCATTTGAATATCGTGGATTTATTTAGTGCCGACTTCCGAGGGTCGAAAAGGCAGGTCATTATGTAACGACTATCATTCCCAAAATTCTCTTGGGATGATTCATACAAGGTCCATTACGTACAATTATTATATGCGGTCTTCCGACTTGCACAACCTGCCAACTCATTGGCCTGGGATATGTAGGGGTTTCTTATAAACCCCTATGTTATATGCTTTTATAAACTATTATTTGGATGATATTAATTTTAACAATATGTACTACTCTTAATTACACATCTTAAAGAAAGAATTTTGACTTAACTTTACTCATCATTAATCGTACTTTGCCCAATAAAGTTCAGTTACTTATTATCAATACATTATTATGTATTATAGGAATGAGTGACCTTTGAAACTGAATCTTTATTCATACTTGGTATATACGAAACTCTTTCAAATATACTCACCCATTCGAGCAAATCGAATCATTTTTGTCGCATGTTATATTATTTACTTCCGTTTTAAATTCAATGAGCTTATCATGGACTTATACATATGTATCAAATATACATGTGCATATCTTGATAACTCAACGTTGAATAAGACGAAGTACATGGAACCATTTTGGTATTAATAGACTTGCGATTGCATACATATATATATATATCAATCCGAAGAGTTCATCAACTCTTATGATGCTCCCACTAAATGGGTGCATAGCCTTTAATTGTTTGAGATATAATTAACTACTACCATAGGATTCATAATCATATATAATAAAAATTATTTCTCAAAACTACGGCTTAGTCTATAATACCAAATAATTTTAAATAATTTTAGATCAGTATTTTCCAATGCATTTCCTTAATTGTGAAAAAAATACCACATTATTGTTTTATTTCATATTGAATATTTATAATATTCTCATTGAAATATAACTATGTCTATTTTTCAGTCGATGCCGAAAAATAATCATTATTTCATAAATAACGTTGGGTATATTTTACAAAAACAATTTTCATAATTTGATGCAATCAATAAGTGCTATATGGCATGCCTCTGCTATTTTCGCCATTACTATAATAACATACTAAATTTGGAGGTCCATCATTCACTTAATATAAATGATATATTTCATATATTGCAACTAGTTTACAACGGAGAGTTCTTTGATAAAATATCTTAAACCTCATAGAAAACAATTTTCTATATGAAAATACATTTCAGAATAGAAATTGTATTTCTCATTCCAATGTTAAGTATTGATTATTATTATTACAATTCTCATTTTCGATGTTTCTTTCTAAAGCAGAAGTGACTATTCACTCTCTTCATCCTAATTGTCCCTTAAATCACACCATCTTGTACACTCATTTTTCTTTCTAAATGGTCGAACCATTCAAATGAAATCCCTTACTACAACATCATAACGAACTCTTTACAAAAGCGCATTCGATCATCCTTAACATTTAAGGACATCAAATATGTTGCACCTTGCATAAACTAATCAAATGACATTTTAGTGATTGAGTTCTTACATCTATATTGTAGTTTGGTCTCGTGTTACATTTAATGCAACATGATCTTTTATTGTAATCAATCAAATTGAATACTCGATCTCGCACTATGGTTTATATGCTTATTTCGGATGAACAAACTTTATCGAAATATTGTACATTACAAACTGTGACCATGCACCATATAACATTTATATGTGATTGTATATGGATCGAATATCCATGGTATTTTATTGCTTTTGCGTTTGAAACTCATAGAATGCAATACACGGTCTCGACCAAATAAACACGTAAGCGACCAAATTATGAATATATTTAGTAATTATAAAATTAGGCTCTTGCATGGGTATTGAAACATTAACATACAAGAAGCATTTGTTAGTAAGTATGTGTTATATTTCTATTTGTCAATCTTCAATTCAGTTCAATTGTATATCTTAAGTAATAAACATTTTATCAATCGCATTAAATGCACAAATTTATCAATGTAGATTATTATTATATTATATAGCATATGTTCTTACAATATTAGAAAGGCTAAATGTTATCATTTCCATTTTCTAATAAGGCTCCCACTAGTCTTTTATGTTTCACCAAACCCTAGGTTGAAACATAGAAGTCTTTCGACTTCACTAGTGGATGTTAGGACTCGTCCATTTTGGAATTCTGAACGTGAGCTTGCTCAGCAAGTCATAGCTCCACGGATGATGGATAACTCTCTGTCAATTGTATTGTACACAATTCCAAACCCTTGGTACCTTGTCCTAATTTCACTTTGACCTTGAGTTTGCTCAACAAATCGAGACAAAATTATTCACTCATACCAACCATATCACGACGGCCTAAGTATAGTATATGTACCTTGAGTTTGCTCCATAAATACTTTTGGTTATCTTACCTCGTTTATTCAATATATTAGTAATACTACACATAACATCCCTAGCTTGAGTTCGCTCAATAACTAAGGAGTATGCAAGTAATTTATTAATATATATATATATATGGTATAGGATAACATTATACTGAAGATTCATAATCATCAATATATGTATTGAGTAATATCGACTTATAGAATAACGTATTTCTTACGAAATACCATCATTATTCAAGAGTCAAACACATTCGAAATCATGATATAAGTACAAATGTATGTATATACCCCTTAAGTCTATTTTGGTTTCTTTGATGTTTCAGCTTTAGTTTATACATTCATATTATATAAGTTTTCATTATTATATGACTTTAATATTTTATATTACTTATATAATAGTCTTATGTATAATATTATATTAATAAAATCTTATTTAATTGATTTTAATTAATTAACGTTTTGATTAATTTTATATTGATATAACATTTATATTTAATATTTATTATATACTATAACCTTTGTAGTATATCACATACATCATATATATGTGTATATTATTTAACTAATTAACTTTTTAATTCATAAATTTTAATTAATTAACCTTTAATTTATTAATTTAATTAATTAACTTTAATTTACTGAATTGATTTTTTTAATAATATTATATTAATTTCAAAAAATCATATTATATACATACATGTATACTTATGATATCTTAAACATTTTAAAATATCATAATATATATCAAAAATATATAATACATGTATATATTTTTCATTAATTAAAATTTATTTATTTTATTACTCTTATAACTAAATCTAAATTTTCAAAATTACTTTATATTATTTTTTAAACATTTAAAAAAATTATTATAGTACAACCTTTTATAATATATGTATATCCTATTTTAGATTTAACTTCTAAATTTGAAATCTAATATTTTTACTTTTCAAATAATTTTGAAAATTAGCCCATGGCCCAATTAAAACTAGGCCTTTCTATTAAGGATTACTTTTGGACTCAAATATCTATTCAGGCCAAGAAGATAATCAAGTAGGACAGAATACTTAATTATTCGAACATAATCCTTCGACACTACTTTTTAGACACCCTATTATCTATGCTGTGAGCTTAGTTAGTTAACCCTAACATGATTAATTAGACCGCATAGGCGATGAAGCTTTAATACCATTGTTGGAACTAGGCCAGCCCAAAGGGGAAGTTATGGGTGAATTTCAAAATAATTTACCTTATTGGATCTTTATTGGGCCTATGAAGTCTAGTTTATTTAGAACATTTTTAAATTTCATGTAAATCTAATCTTTTATTTTATTTAAATTTATAAATTGATATGGTACTAATATATACGAAAAAATAATGGCATCAACAGGTTTCTCAGTCCCGTATTCATCTTCCTCAATTTCGTCTTCTTTTCTTTCTAAATCTCCCAATTATTATTCTTTTCTCGATCGAGATTCTCCATCCAACCGTACCTATGCTTAGGTGGTTAAGGATTTCAAGTATTCTTCTCCGCAATCTATATACCAAAGATCAAAATTCAAGAATTGGGTCGACTCCAAAAGAGGAAGAAGATTTTGTTTTCGTTATAGTGATTATACTCATTTGGCCAAAGAGTATCGAGATCCTATTAGGTGTTTTGGGTGCGGCTACTTCAGTCATAAAAAGAGCGAATGTTTGATGAAATTCAATTCTATTTCTGACAGGCGCAAAAATCTTGATCATGGATTTCTTTTTGTTTTAAAATGTACGAAACTCAAGAGAATTTTGCTAGATCATTTATGGATTTAGAGGAAAGAATGAATCGAATTCTTGGAGGATCTGTTCAAACACTTTGATGAGATCGACGCGGTTAACATTGGTAAAAATTATAGAAAGAAATTTGGAGTTCCTGTGGATTATTTTTGAAAATATGATTATTCTTTGGATGATGATGTTTCGGCTATTGATATGGTACCAGAATTTAATGAAAGTAATGGTTTTTCAAACATTCTTGATGGCGTTAATGAAGATTCAAATATCTCTGTTGCAATTCAAAGGGAGGATTTTAATTTCTATGATCCAATTCTTTTAGACCCTACTGTTTCACATTATAAATTGGGTCTTCATTCTCTGAAAATTAATAATGCAGTATCTAACTGTGGGGATGCAGTTTATCCTAAAGGAGATTCCGGTTATTCAATTCATCTAAGTAAACTGAACAATGATTTTGTTTATGTTAATAGCAAAATTTTTAGAGCAAAATATAGTGAAGTGGGAAGTTTTGAGTTAATCACTGCAAATCGTTTTGACTATCTTATGTCAATGGAAGATTTAGGTAAGAACTCTGAATTGATCGAAGGAGTAGATGTGAATTTGCAATGTAATGATGTTGGTATTGTTGTTCCTTCATCTTTTGATTCTTTGGTATGTGAGAACAGAATTGAGAATCAGGTTCAAGTGTGCAATGTTTCTTTTGACAGTATGAATGAGGTATTGGAGGGTAGAGATGATAACAAGATGGTTGTTCTTTTGCATAAATTGGGTTAATGTTACTCATGTCTTAGATTATAGGATTGATACATTTGACTGTTTAGAAAAATTTAATGTGCATAGTGATGAATTATGTGGTGGAGTACATAAGGCTATTGATGTTTTAGATGATGACATGCACAAGTTTAATGGTGTACATAAGGATATTGTTGTATATAAGAATGTTGTTTGTTTCTATGGTGTGTGGGGGGGATCTGGATAAAGTAACCGAGAGCAAGTTGGTAAACTCTGGTGTTCTACAGGATGGGAAGGTATGCAAACATATAATGATGTTGTTGTTAACTGTGATCGATCTTGTGTTGAGGTTGCGGTTCTTGATGAAGTAGATATAAGAAGGTCGTCAAATTCTAGTGTAGTGGGGGTGGAGATTCAAACTGATATTGGTAATCTACAATCTGATGTTAGTAATCTATGTGTGGCCAATGTAGTGAACTTTGGTGTTCCTGTGATTGATGAGTACAGAATTATAAATCCAAAATCAGATTGTGGATTGGTATGTGAGAACAGAGTTGATGATGGAGTACATAAGAATACTGATATTTTAGATGATGACATGCACAAGTTAAATTGTGTACATAAGGATATTGATGTATATAAGGCTGTGGATTGCTTCTATGGTGTGCGTGGGAATCTGGATGAAGTAGTTGAGAACAGGATGATAAACTCTGGTGTTCTTCTGGATGGGGAAGTGAGGGTGGAGATTCAGACTGACATTGTTAATCTACAATCTGAGGTTGGGAATCTATGTGTGGCTAGTGACATTTTGCTTGTAGAGAACTCTGGTGTTTCTATGATTGAGGATACATTACAATGCCAGTCAAGTATTGCTATAGTAATCGTTAGTGAATGTAATCTTGAAAACAAAGATTCATTTTTATCTTCATCAACAAAGAGAGGGAGGCGTAGGAAATCAGTTGCTATCAATGGTGTTGTTCGTCGCAGTGCAAGGGTCTGTAACAGTCATTCTTCGTTTATGGGTGAGTCACCTGATTCGAGTGCTATGTATGGCACTATGAATTCAGGCTCAAGTATGGATTCTGTTTTAGGCAGTACATATTCTTCCTATGCTCTAGGTAGTTTATCCACCAGTGAGTTATGTCAGTTAGCCAGCGATACTGCTTTTGTTTTACTAATGACGAATTAGATACTGCCTAGTAGGGAAATAAAGAGGTTTAGATCATCTGCATTGTGAGGATTATTAGCTAGAATATTAGGGGTCTACATGATTTAAATAAATGTGATAAAATTAGAGCATTTTGTAAAGATTATTTTATTGATATTGCCTTTTTACAGGAAACAAAAATAAATTGCCCTATATTCGTTTTTATAGAAGATTAGGTGGTTATCATTTTAGACATTGGGCATGTTTACCTTCAATTGGAGCTTCTGGGGGTTTACTTGTAGGGTGGCATGATAATTCTTTTAAACTTCTTCAAACTATTACTATGCAACACTCTTTGCATATTATTCTCGTTAACCTTAGTGATAACTCTTTATTAAATATATCTAACGTTTATGGTCCAAACTCGAAAATTGGTCGTCAAGTTCTATGGAATGAATGTCTAAAATTTAGACCATTCGCTCATGGATCTTTGGATTTTGGTTGATGATTTCAATATTATGCATTTTTTAGGGGAAATATCACCCCGAGATGATGATTTTTCTTCTATGGAATAATCTGATCAATTTATTTTAATACTAATTTGATCGAATTACCACTAACTAATAGAGAATTCACTTGGAGTAATACTAAGGAATCCCCTTCTATGGCTCTTCTAGATAGATTTTTCATCAGTGACGAAATTGAAGATAAATTTCCTATTTGTAGAGTCACTGGTTTGCCTTATACGTATTTTGACAATTGCCCTATCATTCTTACGTGTGATCATCATAAAATTGTTAATAAAACTTTTAAATTTGAAAAAATGTGGTTATTAAAATATAATTTCCCTAATCTAATGAAAAATAAATGGATATCAATGAATTTTTGTAATACCAGAAATGCAGATAACTCAGCAAAAAATTTTGTTTTAAAACTTAGAGGTCTTAGGAATTTTCTTAAAAATTGAAATAAGAGTGTATTTGGTAGTATTAAAATTAAAAAAGAAAATTTACTTTCTGAAATGCTTAAAATAAATAAGATAGAAGAAACTAGACAATTAAATCTTGGAGAGCGTAATGTACTCGCTAATTTAAAAGAAGAACTTAATTCAATTTTAGAAAAAGAAGAGGTTATGTGGAAAAAGAGACCTAGAATTCAATGGATTAATGAAGGTGATAATAATACAATTTTTTTTCATAATATGGCTAACGATAGAAAATGTAGCAACACAATAAATTCTATTTTTGTAAATAATGTTGAATTGGTTGATCAAAGGGATCTAAATTAGGCCTTTACTGATTATTATAGGGATATTTTTGGCAATAAGAATAAGCATATAATAAATGTTAGATGGAATGAACTATATCTTATTGAGTCTAGAATTAATCTTGATGACTTTGATAATCCTTTTTCCGAAGAAGAGATTTTGAAGGTTATTAACGATATGCCTAGTGATAAAGCCCTGGATCCTGATGGTTTTCCTATTTTATTTTACAAGCTATTTTGGGATGTTTTAAAATTTGATTTAATTAGCATGTTTTAATGAATTTTATAATGGGAAATTACAATTAGGAAGATTTAATTTTTCGAACGTCATCCTGTTGCATAAAAAAAATCAGTGCTAATAATTTGAAAGATTTTAGACCAATTTCTTTAATTAATTGTTCAGTTAAAATTATTTCAAAAGTTTTAGCCAATAGACTTAGTATAAGAATGAATTAATTAATTAGTTGTTCACGAACTTCTTTCATTAAGGGTAGAAATATCATGGATGGAGTTGCTGCTGTTCAAGAGTACATTAATCACTGTTGTAAGGATAACATTACATATGTGATTCTAAAACTTGACTTAGCAAAAGCTTTTGACTCGGTAGATTGGAATTTTCTAATTGATATGTTTCTGGCTAGAGGTTTTAGTCATAAATGGATTGGATGGATTATGACTTTGCTTAAAACTGGTAATTCTAGTATAATGGTTAATGGGATTTTAGGGAATAAAATACAATCAAAATGTGGATTACGACAGAGTGATCCTTTATCACCTCTCTTGTTTAATTTAGTGGCGGATGTTTTTGCTATGATAATTAAAAAGGCTATCGAAAATGGATCTTTAGGATGCGCTGGTAGCGAAATTTCACGTAATGGTCTCTCTGTTCTTCAATTTGCGGACGATACCTTATTGTTCACGTCTCGTTTGCCTAATCACATCATTACCCTTAAATTTATTTTATATAGCTTTGAACTTCTTTCAGGACTAAAAATTAATTTCGATAAAAGTTTGATTTTAGTTTTAAATGACGTTGATAAGGTTGAAGGTTTAGTAACTAATACGCTTAATTGTAAAACTATGAATTTCCCTATTGATTATCTTGGATTTTTGATTAGACCAACTAAACTTAAGTATGATGACTGGCTAATTATAATATATAAAATTAAAAATAGAATTTCTAATTGGAATGGGAGGTTTTTATCGAGAATGGGTAGATTAGTTCTTATCAATTCTGTTTTATCTACACTTCCGATTTATTGGATGTCTATGCATCTTTTCCAAAAATAGGTGGTCAATAAAATTGATAAATAAGAAGGGATTTATTATGGAGTGGCGATAATCCTAACAGTGGTCTAAAATGTTTAGTAAACGGGGAAACCGTTTGTAAATCAAAAAGGAGGGAGGACTAGGTGTTATTAATTTACATAACATGAATTTGTCTTTATTAGGGAAGTGGTTGTGGAAATTTAAGGATATAAATGATAATTCTATTTGGAAAGAAAATATATCTAAACATTATTATAATGGTAGTAATAATTTATACCAAATTATACCTACAGTTAACAATAAATCGTCTAATTTTTGGAAATCAATTTAAAATGTCATGAGATTTTAAATTCTTACAGCTAAAGTTACTGATTGTGATTTTTACTGGAATAACTTAAGATTTAAGTTTAAAATGGTAAATAGATTTTTACTAGAACTTTGTTCACTATAATATGTTGGTATATTTGGTTTGAGAGAACCAGAGGCTATTTAATAATAATAGCAGTTATATTAATAGTTTGGTAATTGTACTAGCTTCATTTTGTTTCAATTGGATCTCAAATCCAAAATATAGATTGGTTAAAAATAATCATTTTAATGAATATCTTAATAAGGTTAGAAAAAACATGGAATTATTTAAACAAGAAAACAATATTTTTAATATTAATAACTACAACATTAGCATTTATTTGAATTGGAATGAAGGTTCTGATTATCCTAATGTTCTTTTGATCAAAGGAGCATAATGTTAATATTTTTTAGATTTTTTAAAATTTTAAAGTATATAATTACACATTTTGTTAATACCTACGCCATTTGATTTTGTGTTCATTACTTCATAATTCTCATATATATGCCTATTATTAGTCTAATGCTTATTATTGCGTCTTTGCTATTTTATAGTTTTAACTCTAGTTTTTTTACTTTTATTTCATTAATGCATATATATGTATATAATTTTATTTATATACATATATATGTGTATTATTCTCATATTTTTGTTTAGTTCCATCAACAGGTACAGGTTTAGGCTAAAAATGGTGCAAGAATGTCATTTGCAGTGTTTCAGGGTTGTTATTGCCAGGATGCTAGACTGCTGTTCGTATGACCGTTGTTAGGAGAGATTTCATATGTTTGATCTGGATTATCCACACTAGCTGTGAGGCGTTTCCTTCTCTAGTGGAGCAACTTGTGGATCTCATTTGTTCTCTTGGATACATCATGGTTTATTTTGGGTACTTCTAACACTTCATTATCGGGCGGTAGCCTTGCTGGAGTTCGATACTGAAGTGTAATGGGAAGTGGCCTTGCTGGAGTTCGATACTAAAGTGTAATGGGCAGTGGCCTCGCTAGAGCTCATTCAAGAAGTTACCTACTGCTGTTATCTTAGTTTTTTCTATGTTTTGATTTGTCACCTGCCAGGCACGTTGGTAGCTCCTTTTCTATTGGTGTTGTAATGACCCGTAAATTTTAGTGGTTTTATTAATTTAATTAATTGAACTTTTGTGCAATTTTAAATATTAAAATTTGGAAATAAAAATTTGATATTTGGATTACGTCTAATTAAACATAGCAAATGTAAAAATTTCATCTGATAATATGGAAGTTTATTTTATTGTGTAATTTTATGTAAATTCAAATTAGTTAATATTTGATGGTAATAAAAAAATTTCCAAACCTGAATATTTTTATACAATAAATTTGTAAATCATCTTCTGAGTGAGACGTCATATTTCGTTTCTCCAAATTTCGACTGCTATTGCTCCGTTTATCTTAATTTTGGCGTTTTAGCAGCATTTTCGATTCCGAATATCGACTTTTGATAGGATAATCATGTCACAGATATCTGTGTACCATTTTGATCGTCTTTTCATACTGATCTCTATGGAATATTCAGTTGTCAATTCCGATGTCTGATGTACGGCGTAATCTATGAAACGATTAATCATACCGGTACCCAATTTCAATCTTTTGGGCTTCTTGTCCTTTCATTTATCTTACTATTGAAAACAAACAGTCATTGGACATTATTTGTCCTGAATTATTGTGCCTGACCTTTACCATTCCCAACGTACAATTTATCATATCTCTGTTGGCTATCTACTTTGCTTGTTTCCTCACTTTATTCCGAGATATCATAGTAACGTATATAAGTTGATATATATTTAGAACATTTTCTGATACTGTTCATCTCCGATTTTTGTTTTCTCCCGAAGCCCTCCATCACTGCATCTCCCATTGTCGAGCTCCTCAAATAGCACCCTCTTCTTCACCAAAGGCTTGTGCCGCCACCAACTTGCATGCAAACTGCAGCCTCACCACCAACCTCCCTCCCGTCTGTCGTTCGATCTCTTCTCCCCCTCCTCACAACCGACTAAGCCACCTCATCACCCGCCTCACCACTTTCCTTTTCCATAGCCCGAGCTCCACCACCGAGCGCAGCTCGCACGGCCACCACATCAACCACCGAACACCTCAACCCATGCCGCCTGTCTTTGAACCACCACGCTCTTCCCCTCCGAGCACAGTTGTCAAGGCCGAACGGCCATCACCTTCTCCACACAGTGCTCCGCCTCCTTTGCTCCACACTGCATCGGCCAACAACCACCCAAACCGAGCTCAGTCGTGTTGTAGCCTTCCTCCTCCCCTAGTGATTTCTGCAACCTTCTCTTTATATACTATATAGCAGCCTATATTTATTGAATTTGCTTTTATTTGAGAATTTGTTTGCATATTTTTGTGAAACCCATATATAATTAGATCTAAAGATTAGCCTCCATTATACATACATATAAGTTTCACTTTGTATATACATTTATGATATATATATATAATGTCTGCATATATATATTGTTGTATATATTAATAGTGTCTGCACTAGTCTATATATATTGTATATAAGGGTTACATTCTATGGTTTCATATAGAAGTATATATATGTGTACATAGTATATAGGATTTGGGTAACTAGTATAATGTATATAAAGTTTATATATATATTATGTAGCCTGCATACATATATGTATATTGTCTGCATATTTTATTGTATGTACATTGGTTCATATATATGTTAGTCTGCATGTTTATATGTAAGGTCGGTATATGTATATATGAGTCCTGTTATATATATATATATAAACAGTATATAAACTATTGGTCAGTGTCTAGTTTATGTTTATAAAGTATATAAGTTTATATTTTATATGTATGTGTAATACAATAATATAGATGTGTATATGTATATATAATTTTATGTTGTTGTTTGATAATATATATAGATATCACAGGTTTACTTATTTAAAAATTTTATTTATGCTTTGAACAGATTTTATGATAAATTACTCACACACACACACACACACACACATATATATACTCTGTTTTCCCAAAAAATTCTTGTCTTCATATATAACAATATTTTATGAATAACAGTGTTGCATATCAGAGTTTGTGTATCCAGATTTTAGTTTATATATATAGTTGATGGTCTGCATAGTTATAGAGCCTACATATGTATTTTGGTTAGTTATATAGGTATAAGTATTATGATAGCTAATATATATTTTAAGTACGTAATTTTTTGGTTAGTATATATAAATCTTATATATATAGGGTTACAGTACATATATATGTTTGTTAGAATAGATTTGAAATATAATTTTAAGTATTTTTGCTAGCACCTATATATATAAAGTCAAGTCCGAATGTCAATTTATATTAGTGTTATATATATTCTGTTATTGGTTTACAAATTTTACAGAATATAATATTTTAAAAAGTAGTACTGTATATATATATTGTTGATTCTAAAGTATTATACTTATGTAAATTTATATATATATATATTAGTTTTATATATAAGTTATGATTTAAATTAAATTATTGATTGCGAGAAAAAAATATATATTTTTTCCGTTTCTATCAAACTGATGGATTTTTCTCATTTGATTCTTATCTATCAGCTTGTAACGACCCGTAAATTTAACTGGTTTTAATAACGTTATTAATTGAAAATCTGTGGAATTTTAAAAATAAAATATTGAAATAAAAATTCTATATTTGAAATGCGTCTAGTTAAACATAGCAACTGGTAAATTTTCATCCGAAAATATGAAGTTTATTTTCGTGCGTAAATTTATTCAATTTAATCAGTTAGGAATTAATGAAAATAAAATGTTTTCGAAACTTAAATATTTTTACATAGAAAAATTCTAAATCATCTTCTGAGTAAGACGTCATATTTCGTTTCTCCAAATTTTGACTGTTATTGCTCCGTCGATCTTATTTTCAACGAAATAGCAGCATTTTTGGTACCGATATCGATTTTTGATCGGATGATCGTACCATTGATATCTGTATACCGTTTTGATCATCTGGTTGTGCTGATCTCCACCGTATATTCATTTGCATGTTCGGAGTCCGGTACGCGACAGAACCTGCGAAAACGGTAACCGTATCGTTGTCCGTTTCGTGCCCATTCAATTTCCACCTTGCATTAACAACAGCCGTAACTTTTATTATTCCCAAAAAATTAATGTGTGACTTTTGCTATTTTCCATTTCAATATATTTATTTCGGTTCATTCTGTCTCCCTCTCTGCTTCTTGACTTTATCTATTCATTAACTTGTGAAAACAAGTTATTAAAGAAGCATAATTTGCTTACCTCTTACTTTATGGGAAAAGTTCTTGTACGTTTCTTGCCTTTCCATTTCCTCCTGTAGCCACTCATATTCTATTCTATGCTATATATAAAGTAATACATATAAGCTTGTTCATATTTTTGCTCAGAGCAGTTCGTATTTTTTTTTCTCTTTTGTTTGAACCTTACCCAAACCTAGAACTGTACCACTGCTAGATCTACCACCCTACGCAACCCAGCCTACAGCATCATCTCCACCCAATGGCCGTTGCCTTTAATATTTCAGTCTTATTTTGGCGTTCCCTATTTTCAAAATATTTTGTTGGTTTCATAAGATTTTAATTTTTTTATGAAAAGAAGATATATGGGTAGGAGTTACATTTATTACCTGAGAGTGTTGTCTTCTGCCACCACCTTTCATCCATTCCCATATGGACACAACTCATCTCCTCCTTCTCCATTTTTCTTCTCGGCCATATTCGAAAAAAGAAAAAAATGAAAAAAAAATAAGAAGAGAAAGAAGCCGACCTCTCCAAAAACAAATATCTCCTTCCTCTACCAACCTGAGAACCCATAGCCTTTTCCTCTCCACATCGGGCTCGCGCACGTATGCCAAAGATGAACTCATTGCCTCGTCACCTGCCTGAACCACTCCCTTCGCTACCACATCAAGCAGCGGCCTCTCCACCTGACTTCATTTCCACCTTCATCCAGCAATCGGCGCGCCTCCAGCCGAGCACCCACTTCCGTCGTGCCTTCAGTGCAACAGCCGCTCCCCTGTGCATCACAAGCCTCCGCCCTGTCGCGTCTCCGCCTGTCCCGCTTGCACCGCCCCACACACATCACGCACGCAACCGATTTCATCCTCCCTTCGCCTGTCCCCTCCTTCTAGCTATAATGCCACACCGTTCATCGCATCTCACCCAAGACCCGTGCAACACAGCTCCCTCGTTCTTTATACAAGGTATTATATTTTTTTTATGAATAATGTTTGTTGTGTGTATATATATTTATTATATACATGAGATCTGTTGAGTTTTGTATTTTAAGTTTATACCGTTTGCATATAAAGGTTTCAAACAATATTTTATTTAGTATATATATATATTTATATGTATGTTTATGGGTATATAATGTTTATAAAGATTATTAGTTTTGCTACATATGTAGCCTACATAACCGTTTTCATAGCCGCATATATATAAACTTTATATATCTAGGTTACAGTTCTGGGTATGTTATGATATGTGATGTTTATAAATATAGTGTAATATGGGTTTTGAAATGTAAGTATATCTATATTATAACTTGCACTTATTTTGGTTTGTTCCTATGTTAGTTATAATCTGGGTATATTTATATAAGTATACTAATCAAACCTATAATTGTTCCACTAATTCATTTGTAACACTTTAGATCTAAGTTGAAGTCTCACTGTGGGCTCGGTTAAATGAGTTTAAAATAATAAATGAATTCCAAATTTATCAAACTGATTTAAAGGAAATATATGTCGTGTGAACAGAGAGGGATATAAACAAAATATATATTGTGTACAAAAATCTAAACCACCGTTTGTCTTTCCGTTAAGAACAAAGGAATTTTATTATATAGATTATATTCCACCGTACTATATTATGCATGTCTGGTTAGGGTGTTTTAGTTTTATTGTAGAATTTGAGAAAACCATGGGTTTCATTTTTAAAGTTTTAATTATTAATTTCGGTTATTGAGTTAAGATATAATTTATATATGTACCCTGATTTTAATATTTAAGTTTAAGTATAATATTTTTAAATTTTATTTACTGTTGATATTTGTCTTGAGTTAAAAATATTGAAATTATCTATATACAATATATTAGTAATATACATTCTATTTCTATTTGGATGATTCTGAGTTGTTTTCATCAATTCTTGATTTTCAGCTATATTCATAGAATTCGTGCCTATCTTGATTTGCTTTGGAAATCGTTATTCGAGTTGGTCAATTTCGCAATTCAAATCATAGACTGTTGTGGTGTCTATCTTCTATCTAGCCTCGGAAGGTGAGCAATCATTCACGATTAATGTTCTTTTATTTATTAAATTTGATTTCAATTGAAACGACAATTGAAATATGCTGCTGTTAGTTAATTACACTGTTATATATACTATTACCTGTATAAGTTCATCTGTGACATCTGACACCATTATCTGTTACTTATGCGATGATTATACAAGTTTGGTTGATAAATGATTGTTGTATGATGATGAAATTGGACGTTAATTGAAAATGTTAAAGTGATAAATAATATGCAATTGAATTTGTTATAAGACAGTTAACAATTAAAATGGACATATATGTTGAATTTGATTAGTTAAATGTGACCCCTTTTAAATGTTAAATAAATTGACACGTAGAATAGTGTTAACTACACTTTGAACCATTGAATGTATGTTGAATAATTTATGTAGTAGAAAATTGAATAATGAAAGACAAGTGAAGAACCGTATAAATAGTAGTGTAATAATCTTTAATCTACATGAAATGATAGTGTAGATTCTAGAAATAATCATATTAATTTGCATTAACAACAAATGTGAATTAACACGATTATTTCGGGATTATTTGAATTGATTATTGGATTGATATTGGTTGTTGTTATTGCTTGTTTATTTACTTTGACACCATCCCAGTTATCACACTGCAAGTTCCCTTTGCTATGCTTTGATTTTGAATTGAATTGGAATCGGGTTGAAATGATAAATACCCAAATTGAACTTTGACCTAGGATAGAGAATTAAATAAAATCGATTGGTCAATAATTTGATTTAAAAATAAAATAAAGATTTTATTTGGATAATGTAACGTATCGGGTTTTGCCCGCTCGAAAATCGACATCCGTACTTCACATCGTACTCGAATGCCATAGATTCGACCGTTCAAATCCGATTCGCCGGAGCTTATAACACCATTAAGTATAACAACACACAGCGGAATAAAGAAATCAATGATATCATATACAACTCCAATGAATACAATATCCAGAATGATATACAACGATGATATCAATATGATACAACAATATCAGAGATATGATACAATGACAATAGCAGCGGAAAGAAAAGATAACATCAGCAGCGGATAGAATGTCTCCAATAGAATGCTCCAATCCATAGCTAGCGAAAAGCAAGGTCAGTCGTCCAAGGACTGACTAGCTCCAGAAAATCTACTCAACCTGAATATCTGAAAACCCAACTCTTGACTGCCCGTGTGGAAAATAGTGGGCACCCAGAGTTTAGGAAGGGAACAATAAACTCCGGATCAGTCATGGGACTGGTGTGAGCAACAAAAACAATTTATCTTTAAACAAACAACAAAGGATTTTAAACATTGAAATCCGCAATGCTTTTCGAAAATGAAACTACCATAAGACCTCCCACCACACACACAATGCAATCGCAGACTTGGAGGAGATTTCTTCTTATGATAGTCAAAAATGCTTACTACGCAAAATCATTCGATATTATTATCATTAGTGCATAGTGTCGAAAACCATTTCGAAAATATAATATTAATCTTAGCCAGCATACAACCATTGTTGTATGCCTACTATAGCTACTACGTTCAATAGCAGGTTACCGCCATATTCCATAGCAGGTAATACAACTAAAACCGTACTGGGTTCGTATTGTTTCTTTGGATTTCCAACAAATGATCAGGCTAAGGAACTTCCTTACCGAAATAGAAACGCCTCTGGAAAGACGCCCCGGATCCTAACCGGATCTCTGCAAACAAAAGGCCGACGCTACCTCACGCTTTAACCAAGCTGTAACTAGGTAACTAACACACGAGTCATGTCATCCCCCGGTCGTTACCGACCTTTATCCGAGGGCCCTCGATCACAAACCAACAACCACAAAGTATAATAACTGTGCAGCATCCACATAGGTAAAATATCTGGGCTCCATACCATGATATCACCTTTTATCCAGAAGGAAATGACATACCCTAGGGGCGCTACCCCTACAAACCTTTGCCGCAACATTCCTGTTTCGACCATTACCGGGTTGTGAGGCTCGACGAAGTCTCGTCCGCAAAGCTACGCTTTTTCACAAAGCCACGCTTTTTCACAAAGCCACGCTTTTCACAAAGCCACGCTTTTTCACAAAGCACCGCTTTTTCACAAAGCACGCTTTTTCACAGAGCACGCTTTTTCACAAAGCACGCTTTGACCAACAAATGATCATCAGCACTTCGTATGCCACATTACCAAATTGGGAATGTATCACTAGTAACCATCAACTACATAACCTCTGAGCTCATACGTCTCAGAGAAGGGTGTTAAGCTAAGAGAATAAATTCTCCGCCACCAACAGAAATGTATTTGATAGAAACCAGCTTTACATCTCAAAGTGTAACGTCAGACACACATCCATACAAGTCTGTTCCGGGTTCGAACAGAACCGAAGGCACTTCCGAAGAAGCCCTTGCAAATCCGGATAATTTCTAATCACGTCCGGACTTCCCATCAAAAAGGGTGCTAAAATCTCTATATCGGGGCCAGTCGATGCAGAGACATTCGACGAGTTGTCCTTTCGTTTTCGAAAATATCCGGTCTTCACCACCGGTCTTCAAATGCAATCCATATACGTCGTATCACTATTCGGAATGGGTTATATGACACAAAGGTCCTCTCCCGGCTAAACCGAATAACGAGCGCAATTAAAAATCATATGGATACTGGGGTCTCAGTTAAATCACAGCTTAAAGCCCAAAACTTTTCATTCGAATGGTTAAAACAAATTACCTGAAAGGAACGCGGAAGATGATCTTAAGGCTATTTAACACTAGAGGGGGGGTGAATAGTGTTTTAAGAATTTCTTTAAAACTTCTTTAATTTAAATTGATTTAACTAACTTAATGCAAATACACAATCACGGATCAAATCACAGAATCACAAACAGATGCAAATATAAATAAAAAGCAAGTAAAGGAAAGAACACACCAGGAATTTTATACTGGTTCGGTGTTACCCTACATCCAGTCCCGCACAACTCGTACGGCTTTCTATTCAATAATAATCTAGATTACAATCCCTCGATTCCAAGGCGACGAGGTACACCCTCCAGATTCTCAGGTCTCTGGGTAGAACCACTTGATTCACAGGACACAAGTTCACCCGATCGATTTCCAAGGACACGATCACACCTTTATAACCCTAAACAAGTTTCTTTGAGTACAAATGTATCTATAACTCTGATAAGCACTGAGATTCTTTGAAGAGAGTGGGAGAGAATCAAACTAGAGATATTCTGGTTTGATTCACTTAAGATTTCGGCAGAATATGGATAGGATGATTAGAAAATAAGATAAGAGAGTAAAGAGGAGAGAAAATAAAGAAAGTAGTTACTGGAAAACGTCCATAACAGTCTTCTATTTATAGAGAATGAATGGATGTGTCCATTCAAAGAGATTTAAACGAATAGACACTTCTTTTGAAAACACCCTTTGCTATAACGGGAAGTATGTCGACATGACAAGTAAAGAGGATGTCGACATGGTCTAGTAAAAATGATGATTTGCTTTTCTTTGAAAATGATGATTTAAAACATATGCAACTTTATTCAAATGGACTCTATGTATTTGTATAAGGTATTTAAAAGTAGAAATACTTATGCATATATATATATATATATGTATATATACTAAAATATATTTAAAATCAAGGTAAATAAACTAAAGTAAATATAATATTAAACTAGATTTTGAGGCTAAAATATCAAGGACAATTTTGAAATCAAAATATAACAAAATGATAAATATGATTTTGAGGCTAAAACATTTTTGGAAATACGAACGAAGGTTTTTCTTTTGAAAAGGAATATTTGAAAATCATTTTATGAAACAAGAGATAATTTTGAAAATCATTTTGAATCAAAATTAGTGGATAACAAAATAGGGCTACTATCCGTTCCACTAGATATTTCGTGAGTTCCATCTCACTAGGGTTCCATCCCTTTAACAAGAACGAAGTGGATTCCATTCCACGAGTAAATTGGATAAAAAAGAATGATAGTGCTTTCAAGGAGTTTTAACAAATATCTAACCTAACTATATTATTTGTCTTGAACTCTTGAATATCTTGAATCTCATGAGTCTTCAATCTTGAACTCTTGATCTTTGTCTTCTTTACTGTACAGTCTTCTTTTGTTGATACCTGCATATAGATTTCCTGCACATACATATTTTATAACACTTCTATAGTTGTTGTCATCAAAACCACCATCCTATGGACTAACATTCTCCCCCTTTTTGATGATGACAACCTTTGTTTATAAAATATTTATATTCTCCTTATAACTCCCTCTAAATCTAATAACTCCCCCTTAATCTATGCCTAACTAACCTATTTTATACTTCTCCCCCTTTGTCATCAACAAAAAAATGACACTAACTCCATAATTATAATACTATATAATTCTATATAACTCCCCCTGAAACTAAGAACTCCCCCTAAAACTAATAACTCTCCCTAAAACTAATACTATATAACATGTGATTATAATGATAGTGTTATCATAAATAATCAACACTTAACTCTAAAAACTAGAACTTAATCCTAAATTACTATCTATCCTAACTAAGAATCTATGATAATGCTTATAATAGTTAGAAATCAAATATAAGAACATAAATTATTTATTAAGTATATTTCAACACACTCATCAAAACCAATCATTTCAGACAAGTCAAACAAATCAATCAAGTCAAACAAGTCAAACAAGTCAATCAAGTCAAATAAGTCAATCAAGTCAAACAAGTCAATCAAGTCAATCAAGACATCAAAAACTAATAATCCTATATTATAAGACAATACTACAAACTCCTCCTAAATAAAATACACTCGTTATGTATACATGTATGCAATATGTAGTTTGTAATGCAGTATGAAATGTATGACATATGCAATGTAGCATGAGATGATATGCAGAATGAAGTATAACTTGTGATGCAAATGATTATGATATTTCATGCATTGTAATTTATGATGTAATATGCAATGAAATGTGATATGAAATAAGATGCATAATGATATGTAATATGAAACAAAATGATAATGAAGAAATAATAATAATAATAATATGCAGAATGATATGATGATATATATACTACGGTAAGTGACATTCAGATTATAAGATAAACACGAGTGATAAGTAATATCTAATTGACAAGCATATATATATATATATATGTGTGTGTGTGTGTGTATGTCTATGTATGTATACATATATCAACCTATTTATTATAAAACACTTCAACCAAACAAAGGTAAAACACACCAATTACTAAACCTAAGTTAAGGAAACTAATGAATGTGACTGAAATAGTTGTAAAGACAATAGTTTAAAGGTAATAAATGGTATTAAAACTGTAACATAATCGTGAAAGGTAGTAACCAAACTTAATATCAAAATTAAATGCTAAGGAATAAGGACTTATACTATATATGATCAAATATGGTTTTTATAAAGATTAATAGCCTACTTATTTAATTATAATTATTTTAATTACTATAATCCAAACTTCCATGTTCTTAACTTACTAATTAAAACCTTTATATTAAATTTCTATTGACTAAAATATTTAGAAACATGTTTAAACATTTTTTTTAAAGTATCATAATGAAATATTAAAAATAACAAAGATAAAAAAAAACTAAAATAAACATGTGTTATGTTAAGGCCTTTTTCATTTAAATTTTAATTAATTACTAAAGAATATCTAAACATTAATTTTAAATATTCTAATATAAGTTAGAAAATAACTCTAAAAAGAATAGAGAAAAGTACTTAGTTTAAATATCATGTTTTTTTTTTATAATTTAAAATTTCAAACAGAAAAGACAGCATTTACAAAATGCTATAAAAGGTTTTTGCAATGAAATATATTCAAAACATTATAAAATAGAAACTGTAGCTTTTACCAAATGCTGTGTAAAGTTTCAGAAAAACTAAAGCGTTTCAAAGCACAGAAATGCTATAAAAACGTATTTGCAGCGTAACAAAAGCAAAAACAGCATTTCAGAAATCCTATCTAAAGTTCTGGGCAAAAATGGTGATTTTTGACCCAATTATTATAGTAGTTAAAATAATTAAAGTACAAAAAAAATAATGAGAATACACGTGTAAAGATACTTGGCATTATGCATGAAAAATGCTTTTATTAAAATGTATGTCACTATCTACTTATATGATAAGTATCATGTGATGTGATGCAATCTTATTAATTGAAGAAATCTATAAATAAAGCCTTATTCTAACATTCTAAATTCCTTCTATTAATTTCTTAAAAATATAAAATTAGTATCTTAAAAGAAATATAGTACGAGAAATAAAAACAACATTAGATAAGTTAAAACTACGAATGAAGGTATGCTTTCTTTCTTAATATAGTTGTAATAAATTAGTTGTAAGATTTTATTCGAAAGAAAACATATTTTAAGAGACTTTTAAAACATTAGACTTGTATATTGATATTTATACTATGGTGTGTTGATATATGGACCAAAATATCAAAACTTATAAAAGAGATAAATTTCTATACCTAACTAAATGCATAGATATATATATTTCTAAATGCAACAATAAAGATGAAATAATAATAAAGCGTACCAATTTTGGCATTCCATCTTTCTAACTTTGTCGTTCCTCCATTGTCGTGATCCACACATTTATATCTTTCTGAATTTGATGACGAAATCTGTTCTATTGCGACGGGCTCGTTTTTTTGATCAGCGTAGTATATTCATTTGCTGAATTTGAAGACCATATGAGAAAGATACGGATGATTTAGTAGATTGACCAACTTGGCGCCAAAACTTTGAATTCGAATTTTGAATGAATGGACACTTCAACCACTATAAATAAGCCCAACGGTCACCACTTTTCATAAAAATTCCTCCTCTTCATCTTCTTCCCGTTTTTCTATATACTATCAAACTTCTAGAAGGCATATCTCCTTCGTTTCTTAACGGAATTGGATGAAACCAGCGGCAAGTCGAAGAGGAAGGCAAGGGCTACGATCTAGTTATAGTTTGGTGTCAAATTTGGATGGTATTGTGATGCAACAGGCCGAACAGTAGAAGAAATGTTGAAGATCCCGTACACAGTTTTTCAGTTTTGGATAGCCAACTTCAAACTTTCATATCTCACTCAATTTTGATCAGAATTTGATGATCCACCCAGCAAAACGACCGCGAGAACAAGAACTACAATCTGAAATGGAGTGGGAACAAAATACTCAAATCTCTGGATGCATTTTGAAGAATACCTTTGACAGTTTTGCCTTCTTTTTCTCTTTGTTCACCAAAACTTCATTTAACCATAACTTGGTCATTTCTTGACGGATTCACACGAGACCAGCGACATTGCAAATCATATGGAGAGAAATATAGTATCAAATCAAGTTGTAGATAAGAACCCAAAGTTTTGAATTGATCTGGTACCCAATTCATTGTCAATTTCCATTATATATCCATTTGTACATAACTCTTCTCCTGCAAAACAAGATAACTATTTAAAGAATCAAGTGAATTTTCAAAATAACTAAATATAATTTTAAACAACAATATCATGATGATTCTGTGACATATTCATATGAAAACAGTGTTAATAATTTTTTTTTTTTAAAATTGCCATTTTAAAAATTTTCAAAATTCAGATTATGAAACTTTTGAAAACCTTGCTCTGATACCAAATGAAAGGAACGCGGAAGATGATCTTAAGGCTATTTAACACTAGAGGGGGGGTGAATAGTGTTTTAAGAATTTCTTTAAAACTTCTTTAATTTAAATTGATTTAACTAACTTAATGCAAATACACAATCACGGATCAAATCACAGAATCACAAACAGATGCAAATATAAATAAAAAGCAAGTAAAGGAAAGAACACACCAGGAATTTTATACTGGTTCGGTGTTACCCTACATCCAGTCCTGCACAACTCGTACGGCTTTCTATTCAATAATAATCTAGATTACAATCCCTCGATTCCAAGGCGACGAGGTACACCCTCCAGATTCTCAGGTCTCTGGGTAGAACCACTTGATTCACAGGACACAAGTTCACCCGATCGATTTCCAAGGACACGATCACACCTTTATAACCCTAAACAAGTTTCTTTGAGTACAAATGTATCTATAACTCTGATAAGCACTGAGATTCTTTGAAGAGAGTGGGAGAGAATCAAACTAGAGATATTCTGGTTTGATTCACTTAAGATTTCGGCAGAATATGGATAGGATGATTAGAAAATAAGATAAGAGAGTAAAGAGGAGAGAAAATAAAGAAAGTAGTTACTGGAAAACGTCCATAACAGTCTTCTATTTATAGAGAATGAATGGATGTGTCCATTCAAAGAGATTTAAACGAATAGACACTTCTTTTGAAAACACCCTTTGCTATAACGGGAAGTATGTCGACATGACAAGTAAAGAGGATGTCGACATGGTCTAGTAAAAATGATGATTTGCTTTTCTTTGAAAATGATGATTTAAAACATATGCAACTTTATTCAAATGGACTCTATGTATTTGTATAAGGTATTTAAAAGTAGAAATACTTATGCATATATATATATATATGTATATATACTAAAATATATTTAAAATCAAGGTAAATAAACTAAAGTAAATATAATATTAAACTAGATTTTGAGGCTAAAATATCAAGGACAATTTTGAAATCAAAATATAACAAAATGATAAATATGATTTTGAGGCTAAAACATTTTTGGAAATACGAACGAAGGTTTTTCTTTTGAAAAGGAATATTTGAAAATCATTTTATGAAACAAGAGATAATTTTGAAAATCATTTTGAATCAAAATTAGTGGATAACAAAATAAGGCTACTATCCGTTCCACTAGATATTTCGTGAGTTCCATCTCACTAGGGTTCCATCCCTTTAACAAGAACGAAGTGGATTCCATTCCACGAGTAAATTGGATAAAAAAGAATGATAGTGCTTTCAAGGAGTTTTAACAAATATCTAACCTAACTATATTATTTGTCTTGAACTCTTGAATATCTTGAATCTCATGAGTCTTCAATCTTGAACTCTTGATCTTTGTCTTCTTTACTGTACAGTCTTCTTTTGTTGATACCTGCATATAGATTTCCTGCACATACATATTTTATAACACTTCTATAGTTGTTGTCATCAAAACCACCATCCTATGGACTAACATTCTCCCCCTTTTTGATGATGACAACCTTTGTTTATAAAATATTTATATTCTCCTTATAACTCCCCCTAAATCTAATAACTCCCCCTTAATCTATGCCTAACTAACCTATTTTATACTTCTCCCCCTTTGTCATCAACAAAAAAATGACACTAACTCCATAATTATAATACTATATAATTCTATATAACTCCCCCTGAAACTAAGAACTCCCCCTAAAACTAATAACTCTCCCTAAAACTAATACTATATAACATGTGATTATAATGATAGTGTTATCATAAATAATCAACACTTAACTCTAAAAACTAGAACTTAATCCTAAATTACTATCTATCCTAACTAAGAATCTATGATAATGCTTATAATAGTTAGAAATCAAATATAAGAACATAAATTATTTATTAAGTATATTTCAACACACTCATCAAAACCAATCATGTCAGACAAGTCAAACAAATCAATCAAGTCAAACAAGTCAATCAAGTCAAATAAGTCAATCAAGTCAAACAAGTCAATCAAGTCAATCAAGACATCAAAAACTAATAATCCTATATTATAAGACAATACTACAAACTCCTCCTAAATAAAATACACTCGTTATGTATACATGTATGCAATATGTAGTTTGTAATGCAGTATGAAATGTATGACATATGCAATGTAGCATGAGATGATATGCAGAATGAAGTATAACTTGTGATGCAAATGATTATGATATTTCATGCATTGTAATTTATGATGTAATATGCAATGAAATGTGATATGAAATAAGATGCATAATGATATGTAATATGAAACAAAATGATAATGAAGAAATAATAATAATAATAATATGCAGAATGATATGATGATATATATACTACGGTAAGTGACATTCAGATTATAAGATAAACACGAGTGATAAGTAATATCTAATTGACAAGCATATATATATATATATGTGTGTGTGTATGTCTATGTATGTATACATATATCAACCTATTTATTATAAAACACTTCAACCAAACAAAGGTAAAACACACCAATTACTAAACCTAAGTTAAGGAAACTAATGAATGTGACTGAAATAGTTGTAAAGACAATAGTTTAAAGGTAATAAATGGTATTAAAACTGTAACATAATCGTGAAAGGTAGTAACCAAACTTAATATCAAAATTAAATGCTAAGGAATAAGGACTTATACTATATATGATCAAATATGGTTTTTATAAAGATTAATAGCCTACTTATTTAATTATAATTATTTTAATTACTATAATCCAAACTTCCATGTTCTTAACTTACTAATTAAAACCTTTATATTAAATTTCTATTGACTAAAATATTTAGAAACATGTTTAAACATTTTTTTTAAAGTATCATAATGAAATATTAAAAATAACAAAGATTAAAAAAAAAACTAAAATAAACATGTGTTATGTTAAGGCCTTTTTCATTTAAATTTTAATTAATTACTAAAGAATATCTAAACATTAATTTTAAATATTCTAATATAAGTTAGAAAATAACTCTAAAAAGAATAGAGAAAAGTACTTAGTTTAAATATCATGTTTTTTTTTATAATTTAAAATTTCAAACAGAAAAGACAGCATTTACAAAATGCTATAAAAGGTTTTTGCAATGAAATATATTCAAAACATTATAAAATAGAAACTGTAGCTTTTACCAAATGCTGTGTAAAGTTTCAGAAACACTAAAGCGTTTCAAAGCACAGAAATGCTATAAAAACGTATTTGCAGCGTAACAAAAGCAAAGACAGCATTTCAGAAATCCTATCTAAAGTTCTGGGCAAAAATGGTGATTTTTGACCCAATTTTTATATTAGTTAAAATAATTAAAGTACAAAAAAAATAATGAGAATACACGTGTAAAGATACTTGGCATTATGCATGAAAAATGCTTTTATTAAAATGTATGTCACTATCTACTTATATGATAAGTATCATGTGATGTGATGCAATCTTATTAATTGAAGAAATCTATAAATAAAGCCTTATTCTAACATTCTAAATTTCTTCTATTAATTTCTTAAAAATATAAAATTAGTATCTTAAAAGAAATATAGTACGAGAAATAAAAACAACATTAGATAAGTTAAAACTACGAATGAAGGTATGCTTTCTTTCTTAATATAGTTGTAATAAATTAGTTGTAAGATTTTATTCGAAAGAAAACATATTTTAAGAGACTTTTAAAACATTAGACTTGTATATTGATATTTATACTATGGTGTGTTGATATATGGACCAAAATATCAAAACTTATAAAAGAGATAAATTTCTATACCTAACTAAATGCATAGATATATATATTTCTAAATGCAACAATAAAGATGAAATAATAATAAAGCGTACCAATTTTTGCATTCCATCTTTCTAACTTTGTCGTTCCTCCATTGTCGTGATCCACACATTTATATCTTTCTGAATTTGATGACGAAATCTGTTCTATTGCGACGGGCTCGTTTTTCTGATCAGCGTAGTATATTCATTTGCTGAATTTGAAGACCATATGAGAAAGATACGGATGATTTAGTAGATTGACCAACTTGGCGCCAAAACTTTGAATTCGGATTTTGAATGAATGGACACTTCAACCACTATAAATAAGCCCAACGGTCACCACTTTTCATAAAAATTCCTCCTCTTCATCTTCTTCCCGTTTTTCTATATACTATCAAACTTCTAGAAGGCATATCTCCTTCGTTTCTTAACGGAATTGGATGAAACCAGCGGCAAGTCGAAGAGGAAGGCAAGGGCTACGATCTAGTTATAGTTTGGTGTCAAATTTGGATGGTATTGTGATGCAACAGGCCGAACAGTAGAAGAAATGTTGAAGATCCCGTACACAGTTTTTCAGTTTTGGATAGCCAACTTCAAACTTTCATATCTCACTCAATTTTGATCAGAATTTGATGATCCACCCATCAAAACGACCGCGAGAACAAGAACTACAATCTGACAAAATACTCAAATCTCTGGATGCATTTTGAAGAATACCTTTGACAGTTTTGCCTTCTTTTTCTCTTTGTTCACCAAAACTTCATTTAACCATAACTTGGTCATTTCTTGACGGATTCACACGAGACCAGCGACATTGCAAATCATATGGAGAGAAATATAGTATCAAATCAAGTTGTAGATAAGAACCCAAAGTTTTGAATTGATCTGGTACCCAATTCATTGTCAATTTCCATTATATATCCATTTGTACATAACTCTTCTCCTGCAAAACAAGATAACTATTTAAAGAATCAAGTGACTTTTCAAAATAACTAAATATAATTTTAAACAACAATATCATGATGATTCTGTGACATATTCATATGAAAACAGTGTTAATAATTTTTTAAAAAAAAAAAATTGCCATTTTAAAAATTTTCAAAATTCAGATTATGAAACTTTTGAAAACCTTGCTCTGATACCAAATGAAAGGAACGCGGAAGATGATCTTAAGGCTATTTAACACTAGAGGGGGGGGTGAATAGTGTTTTAAGAATTTCTTTAAAACTTCTTTAATTTAAATTGATTTAACTAACTTAATGCAAATACACAATCACGGATCAAATCACAGAATCACAAACAGATGCAAATATAAATAAAAAGCAAGTAAAGGAAAGAACACACCAGGAATTTTATACTGGTTCGGTGTTACCCTACATCCAGTCCCGCACAACTCGTACGGCTTTCTATTCAATAATAATCTAGATTACAATCCCTCGATTCCAAGGCGACGAGGTACACCCTCCAGATTCTCAGGTCTCTGGGTAGAACCACTTGATTCACAGGACACAAGTTCACCCGATCGATTTCCAAGGACACGATCACACCTTTATAACCCTAAACAAGTTTCTTTGAGTACAAATGTATCTATAACTCTGATAAGCACTGAGATTCTTTGAAGAGAGTGGGAGAGAATCAAACTAGAGATATTCTGGTTTGATTCACTTAAGATTTCGGCAGAATATGGATAGGATGATTAGAAAATAAGATAAGAGAGTAAAAAGGAGAGAAAATAAAGAAAGTAGTTACTGGAAAACGTCCATAACAGTCTTCTATTTATAGAGAATGAATGGATGTGTCCATTCAAAGAGATTTAAACGAATAGACACTTCTTTTGAAAACACCCTTTGCTATAACGGGAAGTATGTCGACATGACAAGTAAAGAGGATGTCGACATGGTCTAGTAAAAATGATGATTTGCTTTTCTTTGAAAATGATGATTTAAAACATATGCAACTTTATTCAAATGGACTCTATGTATTTGTATAAGGTATTTAAAAGTAGAAATACTTATGCATATATATATATATGTATATATACTAAAATATATTTAAAATCAAGGTAAATAAACTAAAGTAAATATAATATTAAACTAGATTTTGAGGCTAAAATATCAAGGACAATTTTGAAATCAAAATATAACAAAATGATAAATATGATTTTGAGGCTAAAACATTTTTGGAAATACGAACGAAGGTTTTTCTTTTGAAAAGGAATATTTGAAAATCATTTTATGAAACAAGAGATAATTTTGAAAATCATTTTGAATCAAAATTAGTGGATAACAAAATAGGGCTACTATCCGTTCCACTAGATATTTCGTGAGTTCCATCTCACTAGGGTTCCATCCCTTTAACAAGAACGAAGTGGATTCCATTCCATGAGTAAATTGGATAAAAAAGAATGATAGTGCTTTCAAGGAGTTTTAACAAATATCTAACCTAACTATATTATTTGTCTTGAACTCTTGAATATCTTGAATCTCATGAGTCTTCAATCTTGAACTCTTGATCTTTGTCTTCTTTACTGTACAGTCTTCTTTTGTTGATACCTGCATATAGATTTCCTGCACATACATATTTTATAACACTTCTATAGTTGTTGTCATCAAAACCACCATCCTATGGACTAACATTACCATTTCCAATCTTTTAAATAAAAAGATTCATTTCAAAAACCTTCAATGGTTTAAACAATTTCCACACTTTTTAATCTTTTAAACAAAAAGATTCAATTCACAAAGTTTACCCCATTCACAAAAGTTCATTCATAGATTTCCAAATCGATTTCCATTTCAATTGGATTAACTCGTTAAATCCTTAAATCAAGATTTAACTTATAGCTTTCAAAACAATTCTATTTCAAGTTAGATTAACTCATCCGGTCTTTGAAATCAAAGACTCATTTCATAGTTTTCAAAACATTTCAATTCCATTTCAAACTTGAAATTCTTTCAACACAAATTGGAAGTTCATTACTTATGTGAAAGCTTTTACTATTTGAAACAAACAGTTTTATTTCAGAAAAATCCAGTTATATTTACACGAGTTAAAACCTTTGAATTTAAATTCAAATTCCCAAACCAATATCTTTAAAATGGTTCAACCCATATATAACTTATACAGCATCTTCAATCCCTAGTTTCAAATCATAGAATTCAATTTCAAACTCGAATTCAAATTTAAATCAAATTATTTAAATTTTCAAACTCGATTAAGTTATTCAAAATAACTTTTATCTTTGAAACTCATTTCAAAAGCTTTTCATATTAAACCCCAATTTCCAATTTCAAAATCAATTGAAATTAAAATTTCAATTTCAAAAACATCAAATTTAAATCATCTGTGACTTAACCGATTTCCACGTGAAATCCATATTGGTGTGTGTATAGTGTAGTCCAAGGATTTTTACATAATAGTGCACAACATCAATCATCACAGATATATCGATAAGCGGTATAATCGATGACCCTTATCTTCATTCACAGATTCATAGATAAAGTCAATTTATCAGTCACAAAGATTCATCATTACAATTCGATGTGGGTTTCGGATAACCAACTGGAATCCGACTCCCTGTCGCATCGAAATTCAAATGTCGTTTACGGGTCAAGGGTTTTCATATTCACATAGTAATATATCACAGAAATAGAAATCATAGCTCAGAACAAAGTAATCCATATCACAAAGCATCATATATCAAGGATATCAAACAATTCAATCATTCAATAGAATCCAAACATTCGTAAGTAAGTTCAGTTAATTGTCTGATTAATTCAAATCAGGTTAATTTCTTATGAATTACTAATCCTGGTTAATTAACATAAATAAATTACAAATCATTTTGATTAATTTTTTCTTTAATCATTTATTAATTAACCATTAATAATAAATTTATTAACCTTTAATTAATCACATTAATTAATTAATCACATTAATTAATTATCCTTTGATTAATTAAACTTTAATTAGCAAGTAATTAACCTTTAATTACTTATATTAACAAATCATTAATTACTTAATTAATTAAAAGATCAACCATTTTATCTTTATTTTTACTTTAATTAAATCACTTAATTAAATTAAATGCTTAAAATTGATTTGAGAACCCTTTGGTTAATCATTTATTGACTTCACCTTTACATTCCATTTTGGAACACTTGGAATTTTATTTAATCATCTTGATAAAATTATCACAAAACTATATTAATAAATTTTAAAAACCTTTAATCTTTAGAAATAAATTATTGAAATTTATTTTAAAACCTTGCTAATGAATTTACTTAAAAAAAACTTGATACATCTTCCTTTAAAACTTATTCAATTTAATAGATTTTTAAAACTTAGTTAACTTTGATTAAAAACTTATTGAATTCACCCAGTTCACTAAAAACCCGTGCCATATTATCAATTACCCGAGCTAACCCCCGAGGAACTCACGATCTCCACAACTTCGAGTCAAATATTCAAATACACGTGATCAACCCGGGCGCTCCCTTTCTTCCCCAAACCCATAATCAAAACCCATACCAACACTGACACGCGTGCACGTGTCCAAACACTCCGACCATCTCCAGTCGACCTCGCCGTCTTCCACAAGTCGACGATCATCCACACTATCGCTCTGACCACCCAGCACCTCGATCAACCACGACAACGATATCGAGTTCGAATGAACCCATTGGAACGAAACTGACACCCACAAAACCACCTCTACCCAACGACTCCGACCACCAGAGATCATGAATCTCCGGCCAAAGCTTCGCCACGAACCCTTGCTTCTTTTCCCCACGACCGGTCGACTCCGGTGCAACCACGACGAAGAAATCATTTCGTCTTCGTCCTTAACCAAAACAGGCATATGAACCCTAGTTCGACGTCCATCCGCCGCCACGGCAATTAATAAAATTACTAACTATTTTTCCCCGCATCCCCATACCTTCAGCCTCCTCCAGTCTCGAGCACGACGTATAACTCGCCGCCGATCATCAGAATTTGACGAAAGTCTAAAAACTGGTCATCTCGATATTTCTCCTAATTCACAATGCTACAAATCGTGATTTCTATATCTAAATTCATCATTTGCCAATACGAATCAAATTATGAAGTCAAATCATTAAATTAAAATCATCGATTTTCCTCTGATTTAAAAGTTCACTGTAATTTCTATATTTTCAAAATATTTGCCTAATATTTCTATCTGAGACTATTTTTATAAATGAAATCACATTGTTTCAATCCTTTTTCATGTGAAGATCATTACCTAGAACTTGTTAGATTTTGAGATATCAAATTTTTTTGGAATTTTGTTAACCTGTTATTTAACAGAGATGTACCTACATATACACACAGACATGTATTCAAAAATATATACACACACAGACATTCATGCATATTAACAGTTATGCAAACAACTTAAGGTATATATCATAAAGATATCATAGCAGATTCAGATTCAAAGAAAAAAAAGGGTTTGCTCACCTTGATGGGAAGAAGACAGAGAATAGGACTGCAAAGCTTGGAACTTGAAAATTGTTGCAACTGTTTGATTTTTTTTTGAAGACTTTAAATTGGTTTATCATTTCTAGGTTGAAGCTTGAAGTTGCTCACTGTATTTCAAGAAAAGAAGAACAGAGCTGCTTGCAGTAACAATTCCAGATTGAAACCTTCTAGTTTAATCCTATGTTTTGTTGAATTTCAGTGTTGTTTTTGTTTTCCTCTGGTTTTTTTTCTTAGTATTGTAGATGGATGAACTGATATAAGAGATGATATATATGTGAAAGTAAGTTCACATGTCAATATAATTTGTTATATACTGGAAATGATTTGTAAAGATTTGGCCAGAGCTTTTCTATCCTTGTTTTGACTATAGGATATTTTGGTGGCTGATGATAGTGCTAGCATTAATTACCTTTGTACATAAACATTTGTTTATTTTTTCCTTTTATTCGTTTACAGGTGATACAACTTGCTATTGTATAAAGTCGAAGCTATTTGGTGGCTGGGAGGATGATGGCATTAATTGCCAAGTACTTTGTGTCTTCATATGTTTGCTTCATTTGTAAGTCTCGGCTGAGATGATAATATGGTGTGCTTGCCTTTTTGCTTTATAGATATTTTGTTTCTTCTTTTGTTATTTCCCTGGTTTACATAATTTACCTGCAACTTTGTTTTATTATTTCTTGTTTGCTTACACAACTCACATTCAATTCTAGTTGTATTTATTTTGTTATTATTTTTATAGTTTGATTCTATGTTGCCTTATGACCATCAAATCCAAATTTTATCACTAAAGTTTACCTTTAAACCACTTAGTTAAAATTTATTCAAACTCAATATATACACATATACCCATATATTCAAATTATTATTAAACAATTTATTTACCATTCAAATTCAAATCAATCGTACATACCTATATATTCATATATATATACAAATCGTTTAAATTCATGATTTATACAAAATACATTTGGACATCGGGGAAACTCGCAATAAATTAATCCATTTTATTTTACTATTTTTATTAAAAATTCATTTAATTATCAATTTAAATTTATATGAAATTCGGGGTCGTTACAGACTTCCCCCTTAAAAGAATTTCGTCCTCGAAATTACCAAGGAGACACAAAGATGGATGAAGAATATTTCATCAAATCAAATCAAATTAAATATCTATTCTGCATTTGGCTTACCAAATCAGAATATCAACAATAGATACAAGAACGAATCTGTTTGACACTTCACAAGATACTCAGGTTATCCAGATCTACGAAATATGCAGTGGCATCGGTCAGTTTGAAAGGATAACTAACCATTCGTAGAACATATCCGGACCCAAAGAATAGATAGATATATGGATACGATTCCAAAATTTTCAGTTTAAAAACCAAATTATACCTATCAACCATAGCAACCAATTCAAACAATTCATCCAAACAAACAGTTTTGGTCAATTCGGAGTTTACGTCCCATATTAATATATATCGAATCTTCTTCCTGGATCTACCAGAAACTATCGAAGAATTGAGAAGAGATGACGAACAAAGAGATGAATAGAGAAAAGATTGTTTCCTTGTTGTTACAGGGTATCGACCATTTATAGTCGTATTCCTCTGTCCCCTATCTCATCCCCTTTTTACACTCATACTCACTATCAGTGGATAACAAGAGAATTTACTGAGACGTACGGACGGATATCTGAGAATTACTCATTCTAGGGCATACTTCACCCTATCTCTAATGAGCTACTTAATGTGTTATACTCCTGAGCTAAAGTTCAACCTTAGCTCTGATACCACATGTAACGTATCGGGTTTTGCCCGCTCGAAAATCGACATCCGTACTTCACATCGTACTCGAATGCCATAGATTCGACCGTTCAAATCCGATTCGCCGGAGCTTATAACACCATTAAGTATAACAACACACAACGGAATAAAGAAATCAATGATATCATATACAACTCCAATGAATACAATATCCAGAATGATATACAACGATGATATCAATATGATACAACAATATCAGAGATATGATACAATGACAATAGCAGCGGAAAGAAAAGATAACATCAGCAGCGGATAGAATGTCTCCAATAGAATGCTCCAATCCATAGCTAGCGAAAAGCAAGGTCAGTCGTCCAAGGACTGACTAGCTCCAGAAAATCTACTCAACCTGAATATCTGAAAACCCAACTCTTGACTGCCCGTGTGGAAAATAGTGGGCACCCAAAGTTTAGGAAGGGAACAATAAACTCCGGATCAGTCATGGGACTGGTGTGAGCAACAAAAACAATTTATCTTTAAACAAACAACAAAGGATTTTAAACATTGAAATCCGCAATGCTTTTCGAAAATGAAACTACCATAAGACCTCCCACCACACACACAATGCAATCGCAGACTTGGAGGAGATTTCTTCTTATGATAGTCAAAAATGCTTACTACGCAAAATCATTCGATATTATTATCATTAGTGCATAGTGTCGAAAACCATTTCGAAAATATAATATTAATCTTAGCCAGCATACAACCATTGTTGTATGCCTACTATAGCTACTACGTTCAATAGCAGGTTACCGCCATATTCCATAGCAGGTAATACAACTAAAACCGTACTGGGTTCGTATTGTTTCTTTGGATTTCCAACAAATGATCAGGCTAAGGAACTTCCTTACCGAAATAGAAACGCCTCTGGAAAGACGCCCGGGATCCTAACCGGATCTCTGCAAACAAAAGGCCGACTCTACCTCACGCTTTAACCAAGCTGTAACTAGGTAACTAACACACGAGTCATGTAATCCCCCGGTCGTTACCGACCTTTATCCGAGGGCCCTCGATCACAAACCAACAACCACAAAGTATAATAACTGTGCAGCATCCACATAGGTAAAATATCTGGGCTCCATACCATGATATCACCTTTTATCCAGAAGGAAATGACATACCCTAGGGGCGCTACCCCTACAAACCTTTGCCGCAACATTCCTGTTTCGACCATTACCGGGTTGTGAGGCTCGACGAAGTCTCGTCCACAAAGCTACGCTTTTTCACAAAGCCATGCTTTTTCACAAAGCCACGCTTTTCACAAAGCAACGCTTTTTCACAAAGCACCGCTTTTTCACAAAGCATGCTTTTTCACAGAGCACGCTTTTTCACAAAGCACGCTTTGACCAACAAATGATCATCAGCACTTCGTATGCCACATTACCAAATTGGGAATGTATCACTAGTAACCATCAACTACATAACCTCTGAGCTCATACGTCTCAGAGAAGGGTGTTAAGCTAAGAGAATAAATTCTCCGCCACCAACAGAAATGTATTTGATAGAAACCAGCTTTACATCTCAAAGTGTAACGTCAGACACACATCCATACAAGTCTGTTCCGGGTTCGAACAGAACCGAAGGCACTTCCGAAGAAGCCCTTGCAAATCCGGATAATTTCTAATCACGTCCAGACTTCCCATCACAAAGGGTGCTAAAATCTCTATATCGGGGCCAGTCGATGCAGAGACATTCGACGAGTTGTCCTTTCGTTTTCGAAAATATCTGGTCTTCACCACCGGTCTTCAAATGCAATCCATATACGTCGTATCACTATTCGGAATGGGTTATATGACACAAAGGTCCTCTCCCGGCTAAACCGAATAACGAGCGCAATTAAAAATCATATGGATACTGGGGTCTCAGTTAAATCACAGCTTAAAGCCCAAAACTTTTCATTCGAATGGTTAAAACAAATTACCATTTCCAATCTTTTAAATAAAAAGATTCATTTCAAAAACCTTCAATGGTTTAAACAATTTCCACACTTTTAATCTTTTAAACAAATAGATTCAATTCACAAAGTTTACCCCATTCACAAAAGTTCATTCATAGATTTCCAAATCGATTTCCATTTCAATTGGATTAACTCGTTAAATCCTTAAATCAAGATTTAACTTATAGCTTTCAAAACAATTCTATTTCAAGTTAGATTAACTCATCCGGTCTTTGAAATCAAAGACTCATTTCATAGTTTTCAAAACATTTCAATTCCATTTCAAACTTGAAATTCTTTCAACACAAATTGGAAGTTCATTACTTATGTGAAAGCTTTTACTATTTGAAACAAATAGTTTTATTTCAGAAAAATCTAGTTATATTTACACGAGTTAAAACCTTTGAATTTAAATTCAAATTCCCAAACCAATATCTTTAAAATGGTTCAACCCATATATAACTTATACAGCATCTTCAATCCCTCGTTTCAAATCATAGAATTCAATTTCAAACTCGAATTCAAATTTAAATCAAATTATTTAAATTTTCAAACTCGATTAAGTTATTCAAAATAACTTTTATCTTTGAAACTCATTTCAAAAGCTTTTCATATTAAACCCCAATTTCCAATTTCAAAATCAATTGAAATTAAAATTTCAATTTCAAAAACATTAAATTTAAATCATCTGTGACTTAACCGATTTCCACGTGAAATCCATATTGGTGTGTGTATAGTGTAGTCCAAGGATTTTTACATAATAGTGCACAACATCAATCATCACAGATATATCGATAAGCGGTATAATCGATGACGCTTATCTTCATTCACAGATTCATAGATAAAGTCAATTTATCAGTTACAAAGATTCATCATTACAATTCGATGTGGGTTTCGGATAACCAACTGGAATCCGACTCCCTGTCGCATCGAAATTCAAATGCCGTTTACGGGTCAAGGGTTTTCATATTCACATAGTAATATATCACAGAAATAGAAATCATAGCTCAGAACAAAGTAATCCATATCACAAAGCATCATATATCAAGGATATCAAACAATTCAATCATTCAATAGAATCCAAACATTCGTAAGTAAGTTCAGTTAATTGTCTGATTAATTCAAATCAGGTTAATTTCTTATGAATTACTAATCCTGGTTAATTAACATAAAAAATTACAAATCATTTTGATTAATTTTTTCTTTAATCATTTATTAATTAACCATTAATAATAAATTTATTAACCTTTAATTAATCACATTAATTAATTAATCACATTAATTAATTATCCTTTGATTAATTAAACTTTAATTAGCAAGTAATTAACCTTTAATTAATTATATTAACAAATCATTAATTACTTAACTAATTAAAAGATCAACCATTTTATCTTTATTTTTACTTTAATTAAATCACTTAATTAAATTAAATGCTTAAAATTGATTTGAGAACCCTTTGGTTAATCATTTATTGACTTCACCTTTACATTCCATTTTGGAACACTTGGAATTTTATTTAATCATCTTGATAAAATTATCACAAAACTATATTAATAAATTTTAAAAACCTTTAATCTTTAGAAATAAATTATTGAAATTTATTTTAAAACCTTGCTAATGAATTTACTTAAAAAAAAACTTGATACATCTTCCTTTAAAACTTATTCAATTTAATAGATTTTTAAAACTTAGTTAACTTTGATTAAAAACTTATTGAATTCACCCAGTTCACTAAAAACCCGTGCCATATTATCAATTACCCGAGCTAACCCCCGAGGAACTCACGATCTCCACAACTTCGAGTCAAATATTCAAATACACGTGATCAACCCGGGTGCTCCCTTTCTTCCCCAAACCCATAATCAAAACCCATACCAACACTGACACGCGTGCACGTGTCCAAACACTCCGACCATCTCCAGTCGACCTCGCCGTCTTCCACAAGTCGACGATCATCCACACTATCGCTCTGACCACCCAGCACCTCGATCAACCACGACAACGATATCGAGTTCGAATGAACCCATTGGAACGAAACTGACACCCACAAAACCACCTCTACCCAACGACTCCGACCACCAGAGATCATGAATCTCCGGCCAAAGCTTCGCCACGAACCCTTGCTTCTTTTCCCCACGACCGGTCGACTCCGGTGCAACCACGACGAAGAAATCATTTCGTCTTCGTCCTTAACCAAAACAGGCATATGAACCCTAGTTCGACGTCCATCCGCCGCCACGGCAATTAATAAAATTACTAACTATTTTTCCCCGCATCCCCATACCTTCAGCCTCCTCCAGTCTCGAGCATGACGTATAACTCGCCGCCGATCATCAGAATTTGACGAAAGTCTAAAAACTGGTCATCTCGATATTTCTCCTAATTCACAATGCTACAAATCGTGATTTCTATATCTAAATTCATCATTTTCCAATACGAATCAAATTATGAAGTCAAATCATTAAATTAAAATCATCGATTTTCCTCTGATTTAAAAGTTCACTGTAATTTCTATATTTTCAAAATATTTGCCTAATATTTCTATCTGAGACTATTTTTATAAATGAAATCACATTGTTTCAATCCTTTTTCATGTGAAGATCATTACCTAGAACTTGTTAGATTTTGAGATATCAAATTTTTTTGGAATTTTGTTAACCTGTTATTTAACAGAGATGTACCTACATATACACACAGACATGTATTCAAAAATATATACACACACAGACATTCATGCATATTAACAGTTATGCAAACAACTTAAGGTATATATCATAAAGATATCATAGCAGATTCAGATTCAAAGAAAAAAAAGGGTTTTCTCACCTTGATGGGAAGAAGACAGAGAATAGGACTGCAAAGCTTGGAACTTGAAAATTGTTGCAACTGTTTGATTTTTTTTTTGAAGACTTTAAATTGGTTTATCATTTCTAGGTTGAAGCTTGAAGTTGCTCACTGTATTTCAAGAAAAGAAGAACAGAGCTGCTTGCAGTAACAATTCCAGATTGAAACCTTCTAGTTTAATCCTATGTTTTGTTGAATTTCAGTGTTGTTTTTGTTTTCCTCTGGGTTTTTTTCTTAGTATTGTAGATGGATGAACTGATATAAGAGATGATATATATGTGAAAGTAAGTTCACATGTCAATATAATTTGTTATATACTGGAAATGATTTGTAAAGATTTGGCCAGAGCTTTTCTATCCTTGTTTTGACTATAGGATATTTTGGTGGCTGATGATAGTGCTAGCATTAATTACCTTTGTACATAAACATTTGTTTATTTTTTCCTTTTATTCGTTTACAGGTGATACAACTTGCTATTGTATAAAGTCGAAGCTATTTGGTGGCTGGGAGGATGATGGCATTAATTGCCAAGTACTTTGTGTCTTCATATGTTTGCTTCATTTGTAAGTCTCGGCTGAGATGATAATATGGTGTGCTTGCCTTTTTGCTTTATAGATATTTTGTTTCTTCTTTTGTTATTTCCCTGGTTTACATAATTTACCTGCAACTTTGTTTTATTATTTCTTGTTTGCTTACACAACTCACATTCAATTCTAGTTGTATTTCTTTTGTTATTATTTTTATAGTTTGATTCTATGTTGCCTTATGACCATCAAATCCAAATTTTATCACTAAAGTTTACCTTTAAACCACTTAGTTAAAATTTATTCAAACTCAATATATACACATATACCCATATATTCAAATTATTATTAAACAATTTATTTACCATTCAGATTCAAATCAATCGTACATACCTATATATTCATATATATATATACAAATCGTTTAAATTCAAATGATTTATACAAAATACATTTGGACATCGGGGAAACTCGCAATAAATTAATCCATTTTATTTTACTATTTTTATTAAAAATTCATTTAATTATCAATTTAAATTTATATGAAATTCGGGGTCGTTACAGATAAATAATAAGGTTTTGAAATGAAGTTGAAATTTGAACTTTATGGAAGGAAAATGTTAATATTTAATAATCTGAATCAAAATATTAACATAGTAGTTGATGAAAGAATGTTGTTTTAAGTTTGAAATTAGTTAATAATTAAGTTTTGAAATTATTTAATAATTAAATAAGATCGAATTATTTAATAATTAAATAAGATCGAATTATTTAATAATTAAATAAAATTGAATTCTTTATTAAGTAAATTTGAACTTCTTGAATAAGTGAAATTAAGTTTCTTTATTAATTTGAGTTTTGAAATTGTAACTAAGTAAATTAATAAGTGAAATCGAATCTCACTAAGAAGAAATAAAATGTGTTTTATTGAAATTAATGTAAGACTTGAAATGTAAAGAATTTGATTTGATGAATTTAATTTCATGCAATTTGTAAGTTTTGATATAATGGAGTTGAACTTAAATAATTGATTTAATGAATTGGAAAATAAATAGAAATTGTTTTGAAGGATAAATTTACTTAACGAATATTTAATGAAATCGATAAATGAACTTAAATTGATTTGAATGTAGATTAAATCATTTTAAATGATTTCGGAATGAAACTTATATACGAATTTAAATGAATATTGGAATGGTTTTAAATAGAAATCAAAATTGTATTATAAGATTTTGAAATGGTAATTTGAAAGTTTTGAAACGTAAATTATGGAAATTGATTTAGAAAGACGAATGAAATGTTGGTTTACAAATTCTATTTGAAATTGAATTTGATTTGGTTTTGAAATATATAAACGACCAATCGATGTAATAATTACGAAAGTTATTAAAGAGACCGGAATCGATTAGGGACATACTCACTGTCTAAATCGAAAACCACTTTAATAACTGTACGCGGAGTGTGATCCAGAATGAAGTGGTTGGAATGATGTATGTCAAGGACCGCAAATCCGTACCCTTGATTAAACACTAATCTCCATTGATTAACTCAAGATGCACGGAAATACGAACCCTGAGGGGTTTTAAGAAAATGAAAAAGGTAGAAGAAGAAGAAAAGAGTAGAAGAAGAAGAGAAGAAGAACAACAGAACAGAAACAATATCAGAATCTCACATATCGCAGCGGAACAATATATAATAGGTAAATGAATAATCTTTAAAACAAAGAACCATATCATTTTATACATACATCAATCATCAGAGTCAATATATAACTCAATACAACAATGGACAGTTATATAACTTGTCCTCATACAGAATACACAGCGGAATAAATACTATCAGATACAAATACTACGTCTCGTCATCCAGCTTGCTTCCAAAGCTCCAGAATATCCAGAATATCCTGATAACCTAACTCGAGACTGCCCGTGTGGAAATTGGTGGGCACCCAGAGTTTAGAAGGGAACAATAAACTCCGAGTCAGTCATGGTGACTGGTGTGAGTTCGTAAAACAGTTATTTTTCACAAAGAAAATAAAACAAATTCGCAATGCTTTTGGAAAATGAAACTACCATAAGACCTCCCGCCACACACACAATGCAAACGCAGACTTGGAGGAGATTTCTTCTTATGATAGTCAAAGATGCTTACTACGCAAAAATCAAATTCTTTTTGATATTATTATTAGTGCATAGTGTAGAAAACATTTCGAAAGTATAATATAAATCTTAGCCAGCATACGACCAGTATCGTATGCCTACTATAGCTACCATCCAAACAGTGGGGCGCCACTATAAGTGAATGATAGGTTCTACAACTAAAACCGTACAAGTCACGTATTGTTTCTTTGGATTTCCAACAAATGGTCAGGCTAAGGAACTTCCTATCCACGATGGGTACGTCCCTGGAATAGACGACCCGAGAACCTAACCGGATCTCTGCCAACACAAGGCCGGGTTACCTCTGCAAAAATAGGTAACTACTGACACACGTATGCCATCCCCCGATCGTCACCGATCTTCCCGAGGATCCCCGATTCGCAACAACCACAAAGTAATAAATTTGCAGCAACCACAGAGGTTAAGTATCTGGGCTCCATACCATGATACCACCTTTATCCAGAAGGAATGACATACACTAAGGGGCGCTACTCCCTAGAACCTTGCTGCATCCTTCCTGTTTCGACCATTTCCGGGGTGTGAGGCTCGACGAAGTCTCGTCCACAAAGCTACGCTTTCTACAAAGCCCTGCTTCGGGTCCAACAAAAATGATCAACCCATGATCACAAAGATATAAGATCAAACAAATGATCATATCGCAAATGATCAAACACTGATCATTTCACAGCAACACTCAGTATGCCACGTTACCAAATTGGGATATATCGCTGATGAATTTCAACTACATAACCTCTGAGCTCGTACGTCTCAGAGAAGGGTGTTAAGCTAAGAGAATAAATTCTCCGCCACCAACAGAAATGTATTTGAAAGAAATCAGCTTTATATCTCAAATTGTAACGTCAGACACACAATCCATATAAGTCTGTTCCGGGATCGAACAGAACCGAAGGCACTTCTCACGAAGCCCTTGCATATCCGGATAATTTTCTAATCACGTCCGGACTTCCCGTCACAAAGGGTGATAAAACCTCTAAATCGGAGATCAGCCGATGTAGAGTAACTCGACGGTAATCCTTCCGTTTTCAAAAATATCCGGTCTTCAACACCGGTCTTCGAATGCAATTCATAACGACGTATCACATATTCGGAATGGGTTATACGACCCCATGGTCCTTTCCCGGCTAACCCGAATAGTGAGCGTTTATTCAAAAATAAGTGTGGCATTCAAATTCATCCAATTCACAACAAATACCTATTCAAGGTAATTATTGATAGTCGGTTATTTAACTATCAATAAAGATGCGCAACATCATCAGATTCCAAATAATTTTCCCAAATTATTTATCTTCCAAAATATCTTTACTAGATATAAAAATTTCCACACTCCAAAATAAATCAACATTTATTTTTAGACAGATTCCCTTTTCTTTTATAAATTCCATAGTGAATTTATATTTCAAAAATCTACTGATATATGATTTTAAAATCGTTTTCAATATTCAATTTCAATTTATCTTTAAGAAGATAAAATCTCAAACGTTTCGTTTCATTTTGGAAATGCATTTCCCCACTTATTTAATAATAAGTATTTCACAAATCATTTATTTTCAAAATTTGAAAATATTCGTTATACTTAAATCAAAATTAAGTATACATTTCATTCTTTAAGGAAATCATTCTCTTAAGCACATTTATTCAAGTCAAAACGAATGTTACGTAAAACATCGTTACGACGACTCAAAATTTCTAGTATAGGGATTCGGATTTTTAAGATAGATTTATAAATCCCAATACTAGATAAAAACATTTCCTTTCGGAAATCATTTACTATAACAACAGTGTTATAGTCCACCATTTCCTTATTTTTCGAAAACGTCTATTTCAACAATAAAAATGTTGAAATCTATGTATTCGATATTCATTATATTGAAAACATCTTTAAATGTTTAACTTCATTTTCAATGTCACTTTTTCAAAAATAAATCCATTTTTCTTAACAATATATTCACTGTCCAAAATCGTGAATATAATTCACTTAACCCAATTTCAATCTTTTCCACACATTTAATTCAAGAATAATTCGCTATCCAAAATCGCGAATATATTTCCTTTAATAACCTTCTACATTTAATTTATCAAATTCAATTGATTTTGAATTTATAAACACGTTTATAAATTCTATTTCTATTGTCTAACAACTTCAATTTAATAAATCTCCTTATTAACAATTCGATCAATATTCCATTTAAATGCAAAAATCCAATTTATAAGTAAATTACTTATAAATCCTTTATTCTACAACTTCATTCATTTTTAACTTCACAATATAAATCTATTAATTTCATTCACTTATGAAATCCATTTACACTTCTTTTTAACACTTATAAAAATTCGTTTTATAAGTCCAATATTTTAAATTTATAAATATCAACTTTTATAAATCCTTTAAATAAACTGTTCACAAAAATTCGAAAATCTCAGTTCAAACCATTTTATAAATTGCTTAAACTATTTATTTCAAAAATCACCTTACGGTTATAATTCACAAAAATCTTAACTTTTATAGCTTTAAAATTTTAAACGTTTATTTATTTAAAATAAATCAATTCAACAATTCAATAAAACGTCTACTTTCAAAAATTACTTTAGAATCCTTTTAAAGTAAAAGTCGTTATTTTTAAAGTTCAAAACTTGAATCCGATGATGCAACAGCACCAATTAGTCAATCACAACATCAAACATCATATATCAACATATGATACAGAATATACATCAATATCTGTAAATAAATAAATACTGGTGAGGAATCCAGTTGGATCCCTCCAACCTGTTTCCCTGCATCCAAAGACGGTAGCACAATACCAATTCCACTTCGAGGTGGAATATCGCGGTATATGGGTTTTATAAAAAAAATCCGCTTACTAACGGCGCAATAGGGTCTCATCCGCTATACGAGGCGGGAAATCATCAATCCAATATATACATATGCCAATATGTATATATTGCTATATATATAGATATATCCTACTATATCTAATATCACAATCAATAGCAATAATCAGTCAATAAATAACTGTCATACAAAATATATTTTGAGTGAGAAAATAATCTCACCTTAGCTTTTTATTTTGCCATCCCATTCCATTTCTGCTTTGATTTCTCGTTTTGACCTTGTGTAAATAATTTATACAAATTCATCAATATTCGAATTAAATCGAACAATTCAATTATCATTTTATAATTTCAATTCAACTAATAATTTAATTTAATTAATTTCCTTTATAAACATTTACAGTTCATTTCACATTTGAAACAGTCGAATAGTACATTTCCTATTCCAAAAATTTAAACTTAACTAATTTCTCCAATAATAATTTCCTAGTAGCTAAAATAACTAACTATGTTAATTTAACAGATAAATCTCTATTATTTTAAAAGTTAGACTGAACAAGCTATATACATCTTTTTTTTTCTTTTTTCTTCTTTTTATCTACTGTAATTTTCTGCATATACAAACTTATATCTATCTCTATAAAAATTTTAAGATGACCATAGGAGATTTACTATCATACATAAATATTCGAATTTATTTCCAAATTTTAATTGAATAAAATAAATCGAATACCTCACGACATCTCTCTCCAGAACGTGACTCCACCCAATGTTTTTCTGGCCATCGTCGAAACCCTTCCTCGCTATCTTCATACACGAGATTGGACTCGCGACCGTGCCCTAGGTGCCATCGCACACGCGCGCGCTGCCTCCCCTGACATCCCCTAATTCGCGATATCGTCTAACTCGCGAATCCCACTGTCGTCGATCGAGTTTTCAAAGTTCGCCGCCTCAGCCTACACGCACGCGTCGCCGCTCCATCGCGACCCCGTTGCCCAGATGAACGCGCCTCCCCCCTAGCTCGCCATTGCCTTCCCCTTCGTTCGCGATTTGGAAGAACGAAAGTGATTTCGTTCATTATTGAACAAGGAGGAGCTCGGCATAAATTTTTAAACTGCTGTTTTGATTTTTGAAGACAAGGGGAAAGCTCTGCCTAATTCAATTGCGACTTTAAACGAGCGAGGCTTCGGCCATTAAATTTTATTTTGAAACGAAAGTATGAAGGGAAGCGCCATTTTTTTTTCTTCTTTTGTGAAGTGCTCGGCATTTTCATTTGAACGAATGAATTGAAAAATAGGCTGGAGATGGTTTTTATTTTGTATTTCAACCGACAGGGGCCATGCTTAGCACGATTTTATTCCGTGATATTTGGCGTGATAAAAGGCGTGGTTGAGGGGAGAACGTGTGTGTTGACTAAACATTTAAAATTTAAATTTGAGTTTGAATTTGATTTTATTTTGATGCGTTTGCATATCGTACGGTCACGTATTAACTCTGAACAATACGAAAATTGAAATCCGACAATAACTAACTATTACGGATCCAATGGAACTGGTTTCGTCGAATTCCGAGACTGTGCCCCGGACGGCTATTTTTAAATTCGATTTAAACGATTAAATTTCAAAACTGAACAGAACAGTTTGAAATTACATTCTGAAGTTCCTATTATCTTCAGTGTTATCAATATGAATTTTAAAAGCTTTCGAAATATTTTTCTTCAACTTAAAATTGAAGATTCAAATTTTTATTCAGCATTCCATAGATTAAATTTTATAATTTAATCGCCAAATTCAGAGTTATATCGGAGATTCAAATTAAATCATCGTTCAAATATTTAAAATTAATTAAATAATTTCAATTTAATTTGTTCAAAATTCTGGGTCGTTACAGACTTCCCTCCTTAAAAGAATTTCGTCCTCGAAATTACAAGTTAGGAAAAATGGTCCTTAACTTCTCTACCATCTTTCACAATCTAATAGTTTTGCCAAATTTTTCAAAACAAATCTTTCTACTAAAGATTCGTTATTATTCAACTAAATTTCTAACTTCAATTATAAGTTTCAAACAACATTGTTTACTTCAAAATTCAAATTTAAATTCAAATTCAAACTTTCAAAATTTTCTCAAAAATTTTCTAACACCCGAAATTTTCGAAAAATTTCGCCAGCGTCTCCTTTGCGCGGCTAATACGGTACGACTACAAAACGTCCCTACGGACTCTCAGATTTCAAAAAGAAAAAGAAAAAGCCAAGCGGCTAGAGAAATAAGTCATCAAATCTCATATTCAAATTTAAATACATACCTTTTTTGAGCAATTCAAATTATCTTTGCAATTCAATTCCAATTCCCTTTATAACACCTGTATATCCTACTAGCCATAATATCTAGTTACATATTCAAACCATTTTGCACATTCTATTACAAAATTTTCAATATAAACTGCTTATACATTTTTACTTCACTATTGAAGTTATATATTCTTTTCATTCAAGTTTACATTTCAAATTCATTTGAATTCAATTTCAATCTAATTTGGATTCAATTCAACTTCTGAATATTGAATTTCATCGATTAACTTTCATTTACAACTGCTTATTTTAGATTAGTTTCAGTTACTAATTCATTACAAATTCTAATTCACTTTATTCAAATTTGTTTCAACATTCAGTTTGAATTTCATTTATTACCAAATGCAAAACAAGTTTAACATTCAGTTTTAATCTCATTCACTTCATTCAATTAGCTTCAATTACAAATTTTTAGTTTAATACTTCTCAAATTAAATTCAATTCCAGTTTTTATTTACTTACAAATTCAAAATAGATTTCAACTTTCAATCTCACTCTCATTTAATTGATTCACTTATACTTACATTTATTTAACTTCATCTTTCAAGTTAAATTTATTCTATCAAAATTCAATTTGTATAAGTCATCAATTTAATAATATTCCATAAATATTTTTATATAGTATTTCAGAGTTTTACCAACATTTCAAAGCCATTTTGAAAACAATTCAAATTATCCTTTGAATTTCCAAAACAAACCCAAATTTTTCAAACAACTTCCATTTAAAACAATTTGGCAGCAATTCCTCTTTTGGAAACCCGAAAATGGACAATAATGATGCCGCGGTCATCATCGAAGTTATTTTCCAGCGACCGAAAAGAGTTTAGAGCTTTTCATCTCTCCAAAATACTTTTCAAACCTTTGAAATTCATTTTCAAATCAAAAAAGATTTAAACTTTCCAAATCTCCAAAATTTTCAAATTCTTTCAAAACATTTCCAAAAACTTTTCTGGAATTCCGTTTTAAATTATAAGTCACATTTATAATTTACATTCTCCAATTCCTTTTGTATATGGATTTATTTCTTAACTTTGGAGTTACGATTTCAATTTCTTATTCAATTTCATATAATGATAACATTTCAATATTATTACTTCCTAACAACCATGCAACCATATACTGTAACAATTCACAGAAAATCATTTCTTTTCTATACAAAAATAGTTTTGGGTAAAATTATTTCATTCACCCTATTTTAAAACAATACTGTGTCGGTTTATCTTGTTTAAGAGTTTAGAAACCCCTATCGATTACAGTTAGCTAGACTGCACCGACCAGAATCCATAAACAATCAACCGATAAGTCAGCACAATACAAAACAATTTTATATTCACTAACAAATACGCGCTCGTATCTATTATTACACTCAAACTCATTCTAGAGTACTACTGACTCTATCTCTAATGAGTAACACCCAACAGAGCAGGGTTATCGCTTAACCATATGCTCTGATACCAACTGTCAAGGACCGCAAATCCGTACCCTTGATTAAACACTAATCTCCATTGATTAACTCAAGATGCACGGAAATACGAACCCTGAGTGGTTTTAAGAAAAAGAAAAAGGTAGAAGAAGAAGAAAAGAGTAGAAGAAGAAGAGAAGAAGAACAACAGAACAGAAACAATATCAGAATCTCACATATCGCAGCGGAACAATATATAATAGGTAAATGAATAATCTTTAAAACAAAGAACTATATCATTTTATACATACATCAATCATCAGAGTCAATATATAACTCAATACAACAATGGACAGTTATATAACTTGTCCTCATACAGAATACACAGCGGAATAAATACTATCAGATACAAATACTACGTCTCGTCATCCAGCTTGCTTCCAAAGCTCCAGAATATCCAGAATATCCTGATAACCTAACTCTAGACTGCCCGTGTGGAAATTGGTGGGCACCCAGAGTTTAGAAGGGAACAATAAACTCCGAGTCAGTCATGGTGACTGGTGTGAGATCGTAAAACAGTTATTTTTCACAAAGAAAATAAAACAAATTCGCAATGCTTTTGGAAAATGAAACTACCATAAGACCTCCCGCCACACACACAATGCAAACGCAGACTTGGAGGAGATTTCTTCTTATGATAGTCAAAGATGCTTACTACGCAAAAATCAAATTCTTTTTGATATTATTATTAGTGCATAGTGTAGAAAACATTTCGAAAGTATAATATAAATCTTAGCCAGCATACGACCAGTATCGTATGCCTACTATAGCTACCATCCAAACAGTGGGGCGCCACCATAAGTGAATGATAGGTTCTACAACTAAAACCGTACAAGTCACGTATTGTTTCTTTGGATTTCCAACAAATGGTCAGGCTAAGGAACTTCCTATCCACGATGGGTACGTCCCTGGAATAGACGACCCGAGAACCTAACCGGATCTCTGCCAACACAAGGCCGGGTTACCTCTGCAAAAATAGGTAACTACTGACACGCGTATGCCATCCCCCGATCGTCACCGATCTTCCAGAGGATCCCCGATTCGCAACAACCACAAAGTAATAAATTTGCAGCAACCACAGAGGTTAAGTATCTGGGCTCCATACCATGATACCACCTTTATCCAGAAGGAATGACATACACTAAGGGGCGCTACTCCCTAGAACCTTGCTGCATCCTTCCTGTTTCGACCATTTCCGGGGTGTGAGGCTCGACGAAGTCTCGTCCACAAAGCTACGCTTTCTACAAAGCCTTGCTTCGGGTCCAACAAAAATGATCAACCCATGATCACAAAGATATAAGATCAAACAAATGATCATATCGCAAATGATCAAACACTGATCATTTCACAGCAACACTCAGTATGCCACGTTACCAAATTGGGATATATCGCTGATGAATTTCAACTACATAACCTCTGAGCTCGTACGTCTCAGAGAAGGGTGTTAAGCTAAGAGAATAAATTCTCCGCCACCAACAGAAATGTATTTGAAAGAAATCAGCTTTATATCTCAAATTGTAACGTCAGACACACAATCCATATAAGTCTGTTCCGGGATCGAACAGAACCGAAGGCACTTCTCACGAAGCCCTTGCATATCCGGATAATTTTCTAATCACGTCCGGACTTCCCGTCACTAAGGGTGATAAAACCTCTAAATCGGAGATCAGCTGATGTAGAGTAACTCGACGGTAATCCTTCCGTTTTCAAAAATATCCGGTCTTCAACACCGGTCTTCGAATGCAATTCATAACGACGTATCACATATTCGGAATGGGTTATACGACCCCATGGTCCTTTCCCGGCTAACCCGAATAGTGAGCGTTTATTCAAAAATAAGTGTGGCATTCAAATTCATCCAATTCACAACAAATACCTATTCAAGGTAATTATTGATAGTCGGTTATTTAACTATCAATAAAGATGCGCAACATCATCAGATTCCAAATAATTTTCCCAAATTATTTATCTTCCAAAATATCTTTACTAGATATAAAAATTTCCACACTTCAAAAATAAATCAACATTTATTTTTAGACAGATTCCCTTTTCTTTTATAAATTCCATAGTGAATTTATATTTCAAAAATCTACTGATATATGATTTTAAAATCGTTTTCAATATTCAATTTCAATTTATCTTTAAGAAGATAAAATCTCAAACGTTTCGTTTCATTTTGGAAATGCATTTCCCCACTTATTTAATAATAAGTGTTTCACAAATCATTTATTTTCAACATTTGAAAATATTCGTTATACTTAAATCAAAATTAAGTATACATTTCATTCTTTAAGGAAATCATTCTCTTAAGCACATTTATTCAAGTCAAAACGAATGTTACGTAAAACATCGTTACGACGACTCAAAATTTCTAGTATAGGGATTCGGATTTTTAAGATAGATTTATAAATCCCAATACTAGATAAAAACATTTCCTTTCGGAAATCATTTACTATAACAACAGTGTTATAGTCCACCATTTCCTTATTTTTCGAAAACGTCTATTTCAACAATAAAAATGTTGAAATCTATGTATTCGATATTCATTATATTGAAAACATCTTTAAATGTTTAACTTCATTTTCAATGTCACTTTTTCAAAAATAAATCCATTTTTCTTAACAATATATTCACTGTCCAAAATCGTGAATATAATTCACTTAACCCAATTTCAATCTTTTCCACACATTTAATTCAAGAATAATTCGCTATCCAAAATCGCGAATATATTTCCTTTAATAACCTTCTACATTTAATTTATCAAATTCAATTGATTTTGAATTTATAAACACGTTTATAAATTCTATTTCTATTGTCTAACAACTTCAATTTAATAAATCTCCTTATTAACAATTCGATCAATATTCCATTTAAATGCAAAAATCCAATTTATAAGTAAATTACTTATAAATCCTTTATTCTACAACTTCATTCATTTTTAACTTCACAATATAAATCTATTAATTTCATTCACTTATGAAATCCATTTACACTTCTTTTTAACACTTATAAAAATTCGTTTTATAAGTCCAATATTTTAAATTTATAAATATCAACTTTTATAAATCCTTTAAATAAACTGTTCACAAAAATTCGAAAATCTCAGTTCAAACCATTTTATAAATTGCTTAAACTATTTATTTCAAAAATCACCTTACGGTTATAATTCACAAAAATCTTAACTTTTATAGCTTTAAAATTTTAAACGTTTATTTATTTAAAATAAATCAATTCAACAATTCAATAAAACGTCTACTTTCAAAAATTACTTTAGAATCCTTTTAAAGTAAAAGTCGTTATTTTTAAAGTTCAAAACTTGAATCCGATGATGCAACAGCACCAATTAGTCAATCACAACATCAAACATCATATATCAACATATGATACAGAATATACATCAATATCTGTAAATAAATAAATACTGGTGAGGAATCCAGTTGGATCCCTCCAACCTGTTTCCCTGCATCCAAAGACGGTAGCACAATACCAATTCCACTTCGAGGTGGAATATCGCGGTATATGGGTTTTATAAAAAAAATCCGCTTACTAACGGCGCAATAGGGTCTCATCCGCTATACGAGGCGGGAAATCATCAATCCAATATATACATATGCCAATATGTATATATTGCTATATATATAGATATATCCTACTATATCTAATATCACAATCAATAGCAACAATCAGTCAATAAATAACTGTCATACAAAATATATTTTGAGTGAGAAAATAATCTCACCTTAGCTTTTTATTTTGCCATCCCATTCCATTTCTGCTTTGATTTCTCGTTTTGACCTTGTGTAAATAATTTATACAAATTCATCAATATTCGAATTAAATCGAACAATTCAATTATCATTTTATAATTTCAATTCAACTAATAATTTAATTTAATTAATTTCCTTTATAAACATTTACAGTTCATTTCACATTTGAAACAGTCGAATGGTACATTTCCTATTCCAAAAATTTAAACTTAACTAATTTCTCCAATAATAATTTCCTAGTAGCTAAAATAACTAACTATGTTAATTTAACAGATAAATCTCTATTATTTTAAAAGTTAGACTGAACAAGCTATATACATCTTTTTTTTTCTTTTTTCTTCTTTTTATCTACTGTAATTTTCTACATATACAAACTTATATCTATCTCTATAAAAAATTTAAGATGACCATAGGAGATTTACTATCATACATAAATATTCGAATTTATTTCCAAATTTTAATTGAATAAAATAAATCGAATACCTCACGACATCTCTCTCCAGAACGTGACTCCACCCAATGCTTTTCTGGCCATCGTCGAAACCCTTCCTCGCTATCTTCATACACGAGATTGGACTCGCGACCGTGCCCTAGGTGCCATCGCACACGCGTGCGCTGCCTCCCCTGACATCCCCTAATTCGCGATATCGTCTAACTCGCGAATCCCACTGTCGTCGATCGAGTTTTCAAAGTTCGCCGCCTCAGCCTACACGCACGCGTCGCCGCTCCATCGCGACCCCGTTGCCCAGATGAACGCGCCTCCCCCCTAGCTCGCCATTGCCTTCCCCTTCGTTCGCGATTTGGAAGAACGAAAGTGATTTCGTTCATTATTGAACAAGGAGGAGCTCGGCATAAATTTTTAAACTGCTGTTTTGATTTTTGAAGACAAGGGGAAAGCTCTGCCTAATTCAATTGCGACTTTAAACGAGCGAGGCTTCGGCCATTAAATTTTATTTTGAAACGAAAGTATGAAGGGAAGCGCCATTTTTTTTTCTTCTTTTGTGAAGTGCTCGGCATTTTCATTTGAACGAATGAATTGAAAAATAGGCTGGAGATGGTTTTTATTTTGTATTTCAACCGACAGGGGCCATGCTTAGCACGATTTTATTCCGTGATATTTGGCGTGATAAAAGGCGTGGTTGAGGGGAGAACGTGTGTGTTGACTAAACATTTAAAATTTAAATTTGAGTTTGAATTTGATTTTATTTTGATGCGTTTGCATATCGTACGGTCACGTATTAACTCTGAACAATACGAAAATTGAAATCCGACAATAACTAACTATTACGGATCCAATGGAACTGGTTTCGTCGAATTCTGAGACTGTGCCCCGGACGGCTATTTTTAAATTCGATTTAAACGATTAAATTTCAAAACTGAACAGAACAGTTTGAAATTACATTCTGAAGTTCCTATTATCTTCAGTGTTATCAATATGAATTTTAAAAGCTTTCGAAATATTTTTCTTCAACTTAAAATTGAAGATTCAAATTTTTATTCAGCATTCCATAGATTAAATTTTATAATTTAATCGCCAAATTCAGAGTTATATCGGAGATTCAAATTAAATCATCGTTCAAATATTTAAAATTAATTAAATAATTTCAATTTAATTTGTTCAAAATTCTGGGTCGTTACAATGTACGTGATGACTGAAGAAAGAGAACGATAATGGATAGCCTTGACACTTGTGTCAAATTGGAAATGACTAAAACAGGAGTCGTGCCGGGCCAAATGGGGTCAGCTACCTCGAGCGAACACACTTCTTCGAAACTACTCATTACTTGTTGTCGATTGGTGCACCCTTGATTTTGGGAGTGTTGTTTCGCGGTGTTGCGATCGCTGCGGCGATGCGTTCTCACCAGTCCGGATCAGGCAAACGATAGTTTCACTACCTTGGGTATTGCCTCATGTGCCTTGTCATACTTGTATCCCTATTCGCGACCACTACGATTTGTTTTGTGTTATACCTATGGAGTACTCCCTGATATCCCACTAGTTTACGGTGGAGTTTACAGTGCTGTATAGACTATAACACTTATATAAAATGTGTTAAGGGGGATAATGGTAACGCCTTAACACTATTTTGATATTTTATATTACTGATAGGCATTATCTACTTATCGTACACTACTACATAGTAGATAGTTTAACGGATCCTTAAAGGATGGTTATTCCAAACATCCTTTGTGTTACTTGTATTTCAATTGCTATTTCACTTGAGTTGGATTTATTGATATAAGAATTTTAATCCTGACTCGAGTGTTTTGTGTTTTGTGTTTTGCTTTATGCTCGGGTCAGACTGAGTGTACCAATATTCGAGACTCACCTTTGGAGTTGGAGCTTTGCTTGGAGATCCAGCTATCTATCTGGCTTTCAGATATTCAGTTGATTCTAGTGATGTATTCTGATATTGTATTTGATTATTGTATTCGAGACATCTGTTGTACCTTATTTAACTCTGATATGTATATAGTAGCTTCATGAACTACTATCTTTTGTTTCCGCTGCAATTATTACTCTGTGTCTGTGATCTGTGATTATTTATTTACTGTATATGTTCAGTTTTGCCAAATTTAAATTAACAATTCGGTATTTTGAACTATTCAAGTCCGACATGTGCGGATGCGAATGGTCCAAAATAGCGGGTCGTTACACAGCTTGTCCATCGAATTCGTGCTTAGATCCGTAACCCATCTCATTCTCGTTCATCTCTAGCCTCGAAAGGTGAGAATTCACTCACGATTAACGTTCTTATATTTATTAAATTTGATTTCAATTGAAACGACAATTGAAATATGCCACTGTTAGTTATTTACATTGATATATATATGTTATTATCTATATCTGTTCACCTGTGACATCTGACACCATTATCTGTTATATTATATTGAGGATATATGCCTGTTATATTATTATCATATCTGTTCTCACTTTGCAAGTTCCCTGTTAGTATAGAATTCCCTATGGGTTGAAATGATACATACCCGAACGATTTTTAGAGTAGGGGAAAATCGTTATGGGTTGAAATGATAAACCCAAGCGATTTTCATTGAATTGAATTTGGGATTGCGAGTTAAAAAGATATATTCCCGTATATATTTAAATTGCGGATTGAAATGATAAATATCCGTATCACTTGACCATATGATAGAAAATTATATACAGACACCGTTGGTCTATATATATATATATTGAAATGATTTCCAAGGTTTAAAGATATATTTATCGTTTTATATAAATATTGATTTTTAAATATTATATATATATATATATGTTATTTTATATATGTTTAAATTCTTGATTTTTTTTAAAAATATGTATAAATTAGTTTTATATAAAATAAGTTTAATAATATGATTTAGTTAACAAAGTTTGATTTAATTAATATATAATATGTTTAAGTATTTATTTAAAAATTATATTTTAAGAATAGATTTTATAATAACTTTATAAGTTATGGTTGGAAAGATAAATTTGAAATTTATTTGAAATTATATTCATTTAAGAGTTATACTTAAATAAGATTGATTGAAACTTATTGAATTTGAGATTTTAAGTATATGATTTTATAACTTGATTTTGGTTTAAGGGATTAATGAATATTTCAAGTTTAAATAAATTGAAGAAATATTTAGTTTATTTGGAATTTGGGGTTTTATTTAAATGATATTGGATTTATTAAGCGAATATTTCAAAACTAAATAATAATGAAGTTAAATTAAGATATATATGAAATTATCAAATTTAGTTTGAAATTATGGAATATTTAAAGCTTTGAAATATGTTGAAGTTGAAATGGTTTATTTTGTGGTTCAAATCTGTATTTGAAATCGATATAATTTGAAATGGTTTGTTGAGAAACTGAATTGAGTTGAAATTGATAAATTATGATTGAATTTGATTTGAATTTGAAATTCGAGTTGTTTTGAATCGATTTGTGAAATTTAAGGAAGCTATTTTATTATATAAAGTATTTTTAAATTATATTTAAAACTATTTATATTTTTTTTACTTTATAAATTATTTTAATATAAACTATTTTAATATAAATCATTTTTAATATAAACTATTTTAATATACTAACTATTTTTAATATAAACTATTTTAACTTATAACTATTTTATATAAACTATTTTATTTTATAAACTATTTTATTATATATACTATTATTAATATCTAAACTATTTAAGGGATAGTATAATGTTTTGAAAGGGTTATGATTTCAAAGTGTTATGATTTCCAAAGTGTTATGATTTCCAAAGTGTTATGATTTCTAAGCTTTATAATTTCGAAAGTGTTATAACTTTGAAAGTGTTATGATTTTGGAAATGGATATATTTAAAGTGAAAATGATATCGTATAGATATGGTTTTGAAATGGAATTGATATTTTGTTTTGAAGTATAAACTATTTTGAAATGACCGCGGTGTTATATTAACGATTTGTTGTTAAAGAGACCAGGATCAGATATTGTCATACTCCCTACCAATGCCGAAAACCACTAACAACCGTGTACGCGGTGTAGATTCCAAAATGAAGTAGGATGGTAGTGACGATCCTATATGAGGTATATACGTGGACCCGACTCCCGTGAGTTGGCATAAGGTGGTTAAAACAGGAGCAATTGACGGGCCAAGTGAGGTAGCTCCTTCGATCGGACACACTTCTTCGATTGCCATTCTATTACTTTATGATTGATTTGGTGCGCACCTTTGATTTGGGAGTGTGGCTCGAGGTGGGCGGTAGTGGCTGCTATGCGTTACCACCAGCCCGGAAGTGTAATTGGTATATCTACCCTAGCATTGCCTAGTTGTGCCGTGTCACCTACCTTAGCGAGACCACTATGAGTTTGTTTTGTACCATACCTATGGAGTGCCCTCTGATAAGCCCAGTTTATGGGAAGTTACGGTACTGTATAAACTATGGGAATATATAAAAATGTGTTAAGGGGAATATGGGTAACGCCTTAATGCTATTTTAATAGTTTACTTTACTATAGACATATTATAATAGCGTATTGTACTACATAGTAGATAGTTCCACGGATCCTTAGAGGATGGTTATCCCAAACATCCTTTAAATTACTTGTATTTCAGTTAATATTTCACTTGAGTTGGATTTATTGATATAAGAATGTTAATCCTGACTCGAGTATTTTGTGTTTTGCTTTACGCTCGGGTCAGACTAAGTGTCACAACATTAGAGACTCACCTTTGGAGTTGGAGCTTCGCTTGGAGATCCATCTATATCTATTCAGCTTCCAGTTATTCAGTTGATTCCAGTGATATATATTCAGATTTTTAATTTGACTATTGTATTTAGACTTCTATGTATCCGAGACTTCTGTGTATCTTGTTTAACTCTGTTATATATATAGTAGCTTCATGAACTACTATTCATTTTTTTTCCCTGCTTATTGTTATATTACTCTGTGTCTGTGATTATTTTATTTACTGTATATGCTGAGTTTTGCCAAATTTAAATTAACAATCTGGTATTTTGAGCAATTCAAGTCCGACATGTGCGGATGCGAATGGTTGAAAATATCAGGATGTTACAGGTGTTATATATATGTATATGTGTGCACTCCTCTACTTAAGAGGATCACACATTTCTCTCAAAAAAATGATATGGTATTATTTAATTTATATTATGATATACATACATTGTTAGAACCCTTATTTTACGGTTTCAACGATAACAACTATACAATGGAAATCATATATATATCATACAACTATACAGATACGTATACAAAGCAAGACAAACCACTATTATGACAAGACGATGACTAAAGCACTGAAGAGACTCATCTACAAAGTTGCACGAAGATCGAAGAGAGATACACTCAAGAATAAACCCAGGAGAACATCACTTAACAGGTTCAGACGTCTGAATGCAGATGTAAAGACCCGCAAATCCGTCTTCCGAAAACCCGACACTGCTACGTCCACTGTAGCAATTGCCGAACAATCGGATGGCGAAAACGCGAAACTTTAATATTTAAAAGAAGAGGAGGAAGAGAAGATAGAAGAAAAAGAGAAGAAGAACAACAAAACAACAACAGATACAGAACAGAGACAATATCAGAATCTCACATATCGCAGCGGAACAATATATAATAGATAAATGAATAATCTCTAAAACAAAGAACTATATCATTTTATACATACATCAATCATCAGAGTTAATATACAACAATGGACAGTTATATAACTTGTCCTCATACAGAGTATACAGCGGAATAAATACTATCAGATACAAATACTACGTCTCGTCATCCAGCTTACCTCCCAAGCTCCAGAATATCCAGATAACCTAATAATCTAACTCTAGACTGCCCGTGTGGAAATTTGTGGGCACCCAGAGTTTAGAAGGGAAACAATAAACTCCGAGTCAGTCATGGTGACTGGTGTGAGATCGTAAAACAGTTTAACTTTTTTAAAAATAAATAGCAGAGAATTTTGAAGTCAATTCGAAATGCTTTTGGAAAATGAAACTACCATAAGACCTCCCGCCATACACACAATGCAAACGCAGACTTGGAGGAGATTTCTTCTTATGATAGTCAAAGATGCTTACTACGCAAAAATCAAATTCTCTTTGATATTATTATTAGTGCATAGTGTAGAAAAACATTTCGAAAGTAGAATATAAATCTTAGCCAGCATAGGTACCATTATAGTATGCTTGCTATAGCTACCATATTAAATGGCAGGTTCTACAACTAAAACCGTACAAGTCACGTATTGTTTCTTTGGATTTCCAACAAATGGTCAGGCTAAGGAACTTCCTTTTCCACGATGGGTACGTCCCTGGAATAGACGACCCGAGAATCTAACGTTACGGTTAGATCTCTGCCAACACAAGGCCGGGTTACCTCTGCAAAAATAGGTAACTATTGACACGCGTATGCCATCCCCCGATCGTCACCGATCTTCCCGAGGATCCCCGATTTCCAACAAACCACAAAGTAATAATAACTGTGCAGCAACCACAGAGGTTAAGTATCTGGGCTCCATACCATGATACCACCTTTATCCAGAAGGAATGACATACACTAAGGGGCGCTACTCCCTAGAACCTTGCTGCATTCGTCCTGTTTCGACCATTTCCGGGGTGTGAGGCTCGACGAAGTCTCGTCCACAAAGCTACGCTTTCTCAAAAAGCCCTGCTTCGGGTCAAACAAAATGATCAACCTATGATCACAAAGATATAAGATCAAACAAATGATCATATCACAAATGATCAAACACTGATCATTTCACAGCAACACTCAGTATGCCACGTTACCAAATTGGGATATATCGCTGATAAATTTCAACTACATAACCTCTGAGCTCGTACGTCTCAGAGAAGGGTGTTAAGCTAAGAGAATAAATTCTCCGCCACCAACAGAAATGTATTTGAAAGAAATCAGCTTTATATCTCAAATTGTAACGTCAGACACACAATCCATATAAGTCTGTTTCGGGACCGAACAGAACCGAAGGCACTTCTCACGAAGCCCTTGCATTTCCGGATAATTTTCTAATCACGTCAGGACTTCCCGTCACTAAGGGTGATAAAACCTCTAAATCGAAGATCAGTCGATGTAGAGTAACTCGACGGTAATCCTTCCGTTTTCAAAAATATCCGGTCTTCAACACCGGTCTTCGAATGCAATTCATATCGACGTATCACATATTCGGAATGGGTTATACGACCCCATGGTCCTTTCCCGGCTAACCCGAATAGTGAGCGTTTATTCAAAAATAAGTGTGGCATTCAAATTCATCCAATTCACAACAAATACCTATCTAAAGGTAATTATTGATAGTCGGTTATTTAACTATCAATAAAGATGCGCAACATCATCAGATTCCAAATAATTTTCCCAATTATTTCATCTTCAAAAATATCTTTACTAGATATAAAATTTCCACACTTAAAAAAAATAAATCAACGTTTATTTTCCTAAACAGTTTCCCTTTCATTTATAAATTCCATATTGAATTTACATTTTTCGAATATCTACTAATATTCGATTTTCAATCGTTTTCAAATATTCATTTTCGATTTATCTTTAAGAAGATAAATTCTCAAACGTTTCATTTCATTTTGGAAAACATTTCCATACTTATTTAAAAATAAGTATTTCACAAATCTATTTATTTCAACATTTGAAAATATTCAATATACTTAAATCAATATTAAGTATACATTTCATTCTTTAAGGAAATCATTCTTTAAACACATTTTATTTGAGTCAAAACGAATGTTACGTAAAACATCGTTACGACGACTCAAAATCACTAGTATAGGGATTCGAAAGTTAAGATATGTATATAAATCCCAATACTACATTAAAAACACTTCCTTTCGGAAATCATTTACTATAACAACAGTGTTATAGTCCACCATTTCCTTATTTCTCGAAAACGTCTATTTCAACAATAAATGTTGAAATCTCTGATTTCGATATTCAATACATTTTAAACCATCGTTTAAAACAATTAACTTCATTTTAAATATCACTTTCCTTAAGAATATATTCACTGTCCAAAATCGTGAATATAGTTCACTTAACCAAATTTCAATAATTTCTATACATTTTTATTTCAATAGAGATTTTCAACTGATCTCCTTTTAAATAAATTCCTTTTTACGAAAATTTATTCAATTTCTAAGATTGATTTACTTAGACATTTCTATTTAAATTTCAAAAACTCAACTTCGTTTATCTTTGGAATCCAATGATGTCAAAACATCCATTCAGCTAAATTTTAGCTTTCAAACAATTTCCAGATATCAATATGATTAATAGCATCACTATAATCATTCACAGATTCCTATCACAATAGAAATAAATTCAATCAATGTGAGGGGTCCAGTTGGATCCCTCCAACCTATTTCCCTGCATCCAAAGATGTTAGCACAATACCAATTCCGCTCCAGTACGGAATTATCGCGGTATATAGGTTTTTATAAATCCGCTTACTAACGGCGCAATAGGGTCTCATCCGCTATACGAGGCGGGAAATCATCAATCCAATATATACATATGCCAATATGTATATACTGCTATATATATATATATCCTATCATATCTAATAGCACATTCAAATAGCAATCAAATCAATAACTGAAAATTTCACTTTTCAATTTTTTTTTTTGAGTGAGAAGATCTCACCTTTGCTTTTAATTTGCAATCCCATTTCCATTTTTGATCATTTCTTCACGGTTTAACCTTGTATAACAATGTATACCATATATCAATATTCGAATTAAATCGAACAAATAAATTTTCATTTGATAATTTCAATTCACCGATGATTTTATTCTAAACCAGTTTCTTTTAAATAAAATTATTTAACTAAAATTTTAGTTTAAAACTAAATTTTTCTTTTTGTATTCTATTATCTTTCTTAATTGTATATATATTTATACATAACAAATTATCCTATAAAACTTACTGTTTTCAAATAAACAATTTTAAATAAAAATAAAAATTTATATACCTTTCTGTTTTCTGCATATATATAAAACTGCATATTTTCTCTGACTACTAAAATTACTATTTATTTTATTTTTCGATGTATATAAAATTATTTCTTCCTCTCTATCTACATACATATATATTTACTGTTTTACATATATATATAATTTAAACTAAGATTAACTTAAGTATTTTAAAAACTGCTTGATAGGTAATTTTTTTTTTCTTTACTGTATATACCCGTGCATATATATCATTATCATTAAACTCTAAAATATATAAGTCATGCAAATCACACAGGAATCCTTTACCGAGAACATTTAAAATTCTCACCTCAACAGTGCCGAGCATCCCGGCATATCGAATCGATGCGCGTTGAACTGTTCCACCCCGAGTCCAGACAAGCGCCACCAACGACATCACCTTCGAACTGCATCGCCTCCCAGCTCTAGTAAATCGTGGCTACCCCAACCAACCGCGACATCGAATCGCGAGTCCCACGCGAATCCCTAAATCAATCGCGTCGCCTTCACTTTGATCCCAGCCATAGCTTCGATTGACGAACTCCCCTCGTCGACGCCATCGAAGTCGCCCTGCCCCCAAATCCACAATCTCGTGAAAAACCATCGCGAATCGCCTTGTTCGACCCCTTCTCCGACTCGCGTGAGCCTTCCCCTCAGTCGAAGACGAAGTCGCGATCCTCTTCGTTCTACTCGTGACTCGAAACAGCTCGATTTCATTTTATTTTGAATGAAGGGATTAGAGGAGACGCGGCCATTAATATTTGATTTTAAACGAGAAGTTATTTTGACCTCTTTGGTTTGAATCTGAAGAGGGAAGAGAACGAACGAAGTTGAATTAGCTCGGCCATTATTTTTCTTTTGAAGCTGTTATTAATTTCGAACGAAATGATTTCGTTTTGTTCCGTGCGTTTAAAGAAATGGGAGACAAAGGAACGTGATTAAGCAGAGGGCATGTCTGCTTGCTCAGAAGTAGGGTGGCTGAGTTGACAAAATTTTAAATTTAAAACGAATTTGAATTTGATTTTATTCTGATGCGTTCGCATATTGCACGGTCACGTATTAACTCTGAAAAATACGAAATTTGGAATCTTACAATAATATCACATTACGGATCCGATGAAACTGGTTTCGTCGAAATCCGAGACCTTTCGAAAATTGGCTATTTTTACAGTCGATAATTAAATATTAAAATATTCAATTTTCACAAATTTACTCCAAATTCGATTCTGAAAGTTCTATAACCTTTCTATAACTCCAGTATGATTAAATAAAATTTTACAAATCATTTTAAATCATTTTTAAACTCGATTTTCAATTATCTCTGGAATTCCACTATTAAATTTATCGATTTAATTATCACATAAAACCCAATATTCGAAAAATAAATCATTCGACTTCTAAATTCCATTTATTAATATTTAAAATTAATTAAATATTCAAATTTTAATTATCAAAAATTCCGGGTCGTTACAGACTTCCCTCCTTAAAAGAATTTCGTCCTCGAAATTACAAGTTAGGAAGAAAGGTCCTTAACTCGTCTACTATTTTTCACAATTCAATAGTTTTATCAATTTTCAAAACAAATCTTTCTACTAAAGATTCGTTATCATTCAACTCGTTTTCCCACTTCAATTATAAGTTTCAAACAACATTGTTTAACTTCTCAATTCAAATTCGAGTTTAAATTCAAATTTTTAAACTTCAAAATTTTCTCAAAATTTTTCTAACGCCCTAAATTCCCGAAAAATTTCGCCAGCGTCTCCTTTGCGCGGCTAATACGGTACGACTACAAAACGTCCCTACGGACTCTCAGATTTCAAAAAGAAAAAGAAAAAGCCAAGCGGCTAGAGAGAAATCATCAAAAACTCATATTAAAACTCAAATACATACCTTTTTCGAGCAATTCAAATTATCTTCGAAATCAAAATTTCCAATTCCTTTATACCTGTATATCCTACTAGCCATTATATCTAGTTACAGCATTCAAATCATTTTGCAAATTCTATTACAAAATTCTCAATATAAACTGTTTATACATTCTTTACTTCACTGTTGAAGTTACACATATTCATTTATTCAATTTTACATTTCAAATTCATTTGAATTCAATTCACAATTCCAATCTAATTTGGATTCGGTTTATCTCCTGAATATTGAATTTTATCAGCTTTCATTCATTCACAACTGCACTCTTTTAAATTAGTTCCAGTTACTAATTCATTTCAATTCTAATTCATTTATTTACATTCGTTTTCAACATTCAGTTCTAATTCCAGTTTTATCTTCATTCAACCATCAACTTAGAATAATTTCAATATTCGAATTTTACTTAAGAATTTCGCTCTTCATTACTTAGGTTCAATATAAATATTCTTATTTTAAATTTACCACTTCGGTTAGATCTATTTATATTTAAACCGAATTTCCAATTCCCATACGAATTTCAATTCATCTTTCATTTTCAATTATTCAATTCCATTCATTTGCTTACGAATTCGAAATGAATTTCAACTTTCAATTTCATTTTCATTTAATTGATTCACTTGTACTTATATTCATTTAACTTCATCCTTTAAGTTAAATTTATGCTATCAACCTTTCAAATTGTATAAGTTATCAACTTATTTACATTCTAATTTATACAATCATTTGTACATTCAAATTTACAGTATCATTTCATTAATGAATTTTAAATTTTCAATTACCTTCTTGAATTGTATTCCAAGTTATAAATTCATTTACAATTTGAATTCCATTCAAATCAGATCTCAATATTTTATAAGTTATCCATTTCATAATATTTCATAAATATTTTTATATATAGTATTCCAGAGTCTTACCATCATTTCAAGGCCATTTTGAAAACAATTCAAATCATCCTTTGAATTTTCTAAAACAAAATCCAAATCTTTCCAAACACTTCCATTTAAAACAATTTGGCAGCAATTTCTCTTTTGGAAACCCGAAAATGAACATCGGTAATGCTGCAGTCATTACCGCAGTTATTTTCCAGCGACCGAAAAGAGTTTAGAGCTTTCATCTCTTCAAAACATTTTTCAAACCTTTGAAATTCATTTTCAACTCCAAAAAGAATTTAAACTTTCCAAATCACCAAAATTTTCAAATTCTTTTCAAAACATTTCCAAATACTCCTCTGGAATTCCGTTTTAAATTATAAATCACATTTACAATTTATATTCTCAAATTTCATTTATATGTGAATTTTTTTCTCTTTACTTTGGAGTTATGATTTCAATTTCTTATTCAGTTCCAATAGTAATGATAACATTTCAATATTATTACTTTCCTAACAACCATGCATCCATATATCATAATAATTCACAGAAAATTATTCCCTTTATATACGAAAATAGTTTTAGGTAAAATTATCTCATTTACCCTATTTAAAACAATACTGTGCCGAATTGTTCTATTCGAGTGTTTAGAGATCCCTATCAATGATCGTTAATTACTCGTATTGACCAGAATCCATATACCACTCAATAAATCAATCATCACAATATAAAACAATTTTTTTATATTCACTAACAAATACGCGCTCATATTTATTATTACACTCAACTCATTCTAGAGTACTACTGACTCTATCTCTAATGAGTAACACCCAACAGAGCAGGGTTGTCGCTTAACCATATGCTCTGATACCAACTGTAAAGACCCGCAAATCCGTCTTCCGAAAACCCGACACTGCTACGTCCACTGTAGCAATTGCCGAACAATCGGATGGCGAAAACGCGAAACTTTAATATTTAAAAGAAGAGGAGGAAGAGAAGATAGAAGAAAAAGAGAAGAAGAACAACAAAACAACAACAGATACAGAACAGAGACAATATCAGAATCTCACATATCGCAGCGGAACAATATATAATAGATAAATGAATAATCTCTAAAACAAAGAACTATATCATTTTATACATACATCAATCATCAGAGTTAATATACAACAATGGACAGTTATATAACTTGTCCTCATACAGAGTATACAGCGGAATAAATACTATCAGATACAAATACTACGTCTCGTCATCCAGCTTACCTCCCAAGCTCCAGAATATCCAGATAACCTAATAATCTAACTTTAGACTGCCCGTGTGGAAATTTGTGGGCACCCAGAGTTTAGAAGGGAAACAATAAACTCCGAGTCAGTCATGGTGACTGGTGTGAGATCGTAAAACAGTTTAACTTTTTTAAAAATAAATAGCAGAGAATTTTGAAGTCAATTCGAAATGCTTTTGGAAAATGAAACTACCATAAGACCTCCCGCCACACACACAATGCAAACGCAGACTTGGAGGAGATTTCTTCTTATGATAGTCAAAGATGCTTACTACGCAAAAATCAAATTCTCTTTGATATTATTATTAGTGCATAGTGTAGAAAAACATTTCGAAAGTAGAATATAAATCTTAGCCAGCATAGGTACCATTATAGTATGCTTGCTATAGCTACCATATTAAATGGCAGGTTCTACAACTAAAACCGTACAAGTCACGTATTGTTTCTTTGGATTTCCAACAAATGGTCAGGCTAAGGAACTTCCTTTTCCACGATGGGTACGTCCCTGGAATAGACGACCCGAGAATCTAACGTTACGGTTAGATCTCTGCCAACACAAGGCCGGGTTACCTCTGCAAAAATAGGTAACTACTGACACGCGTATGCCATCCCTCGATCGTCACCGATCTTCCCGAGGATCCCCGATTTCCAACAAACCACAAAGTAATAATAACTGTGCAGCAACCACAGAGGTTAAGTATCTGGGCTCCATACCATGATACCACCTTTATCCAGAAGGAATGACATACACTAAGGGGCGCTACTCCCTAGAACCTTGCTGCATTCGTCCTGTTTCGACCATTTCCGGGGTGTGAGGCTCGACGAAGTCTCGTCCACAAAGCTACGCTTTCTCAAAAAGCCCTGCTTCGGGTCAAACAAAATGATCAACCTATGATCACAAAGATATAAGATCAAACAAATGATCATATCACAAATGATCAAACACTGATCATTTCACAGCAACACTCAGTATGCCACGTTACCAAATTGGGATATATCGCTGATAAATTTCAACTACATAACCTCTGAGCTCGTACGTCTCAGAGAAGGGTGTTAAGCTAAGAGAATAAATTCTCCGCCACCAACAGAAATGTATTTGAAAGAAATCAGCTTTATATCTCAAATTGTAACGTCAGACACACAATCCATATAAGTCTGTTCCGGGACCGAACAGAACCGAAGGCACTTCTCACGAAGCCCTTGCATTTCCGGATAATTTTCTAATCACGTCAGGACTTCCCGTCACTAAGGGTGATAAAACCTCTAAATCGAAGATCAGTCGATGTAGAGTAACTCGACGGTAATCATTCCGTTTTCAAAAATATCCGGTCTTCAACACCGGTCTTCGAATGCAATTCATATCGACGTATCACATATTCAGAATGGGTTATACGACCCCATGGTCCTTTCCCGGCTAACCCGAATAGTGAGCGTTTATTCAAAAATAAGTGTGGCATTCAAATTCATCCAATTCACAACAAATACCTATCTAAAGGTAATTATTGATAGTCGGTTATTTAACTATCAATAAAGATGCGCAACATCATCAGATTCCAAATAATTTTCCCAATTATTTCATCTTCAAAAATATCTTTACTAGATATAAAATTTCCACACTTAAAAAAAATAAATCAACGTTTATTTTCCTAAACAGTTTCCCTTTCATTTATAAATTCCATATTGAATTTACATTTTTCGAATATCTACTAATATTCGATTTTCAATCGTTTTCAAATATTCATTTTCGATTTATCTTTAAGAAGATAAATTCTCAAACGTTTCATTTCATTTTGGAAAACATTTCCATACTTATTTAAAAATAAGTATTTCACAAATCTATTTATTTCAACATTTGAAAATATTCAATATACTTAAATCAATATTAAGTATACATTTCATTCTTTAAGGAAATCATTCTTTAAACACATTTTATTTGAGTCAAAACGAATGTTACGTAAAACATCGTTACGACGACTCAAAATCACTAGTATAGGGATTCGAAAGTTAAGATATGTATATAAATCCCAATACTACATTAAAAACACTTCCTTTCGGAAATCATTTACTATAACAACAGTGTTATAGTCCACCATTTCCTTATTTCTCGAAAACGTCTATTTCAACAATAAATGTTGAAATCTCTGATTTCGATATTCAATACATTTTAAACCATCGTTTAAAACAATTAACTTCATTTTAAATATCACTTTCCTTAAGAATATATTCACTGTCCAAAATCGTGAATATAGTTCACTTAACCAAATTTCAATAATTTCTATACATTTTTATTTCAATAGAGATTTTCAACTGATCTCCTTTTAAATAAATTCCTTTTTACGAAAATTTATTCAATTTCTAAGATTGATTTACTTAGACATTTCTATTTAAATTTCAAAAACTCAACTTCGTTTATCTTTGGAATCCAATGATGTCAAAACATCCATTCAGCTAAATTTTAGCTTTCAAACAATTTCCAGATATCAATATGATTAATAGCATCACTATAATCATTCACAGATTCCTATCACAATAGAAATAAATTCAATCAATGTGAGGGGTCCAGTTGGATCCCTCCAACCTATTTCCCTGCATCCAAAGATGTTAGCACAATACCAATTCCGCTCCAGTACGGAATTATCGCGGTATATAGGTTTTTATAAATCCGCTTACTAACGGCGCAATAGGGTCTCATCCGCTATACGAGGCGGGAAATCATCAATCCAATATATACATATGCCAATATGTATATACTGCTATATATATATATATCCTATCATATCTAATAGCACATTCAAATAGCAATCAAATCAATAACTGAAAATTTCACTTTTCAATTTTTTTTTTTGAGTGAGAAGATCTCACCTTTGCTTTTAATTTGCAATCCCATTTCCATTTTTGATCATTTCTTCACGGTTTAACCTTGTATAACAATGTATACCATATATCAATATTCTAATTAAATCGAACAAATAAATTTTCATTTGATAATTTCAATTCACCGATGATTTTATTCTAAACCAGTTTCTTTTAAATAAAATTATTTAACTAAAATTTTAGTTTAAAACTAAATTTTTCTTTTTGTATTCTATTATCTTTCTTAATTGTATATATATTTATACATAACAAATTATCCTATAAAACTTACTGTTTTCAAATAAACAATTTTAAATAAAAATAAAAATTTATATACCTTTCTGTTTTCTGCATATATATAAAACTGCATATTTTCTCTGACTACTAAAATTACTATTTATTTTATTTTTCGATGTATATAAAATTATTTCTTCCTCTCTATCTACATACATATATATTTACTGTTTTACATATATATATAATTTAAACTAAGATTAACTTAAGTATTTTAAAAACTGCTTGATAGGTAATTTTTTTTTCTTTACTGTATATACCCGTGCATATATATCATTATCATTAAACTCTAAAATATATAAGTCATGCAAATCACACAGGAATCCTTTACCGAGAACATTTAAAATTCTCACCTCAACAGTGCCGAGCATCCCGGCATATCGAATCGATGCGCGTTGAACTGTTCCACCCCGAGTCCAGACAAGCGCCACCAACGACATCACCTTCGAACTGCATCGCCTCCCAGCTCTAGTAAATCGTGGCTACCCCAACCAACCGCGACATCGAATCGCGAGTCCCACGCGAATCCCTAAATCAATCGCGTCGCCTTCACTTCGATCCCAGCCATAGCTTCGATTGACGAACTCCCCTCGTCGACGCCATCGAAGTCGCCCTGCCCCCAAATCCACAATCTCGTGAAAAACCATCGCGAATCGCCTTGTTCGACCCCTTCTCCGACTCGCGTGAGCCTTCCCCTCAGTCGAAGACGAAGTCGCGATCCTCTTCGTTCTACTCGTGACTCGAAACAGCTCGATTTCATTTTATTTTGAATGAAGGGATTAGAGGAGACGCGGCCATTAATATTTGATTTTAAACGAGAAGTTATTTTGACCTCTTTGGTTTGAATCTGAAGAGGGAAGAGAACGAACGAAGTTGAATTAGCTCGGCCATTATTTTTCTTTTGAAGCTGTTATTAATTTCGAATGAAATGATTTCGTTTTGTTCCGTGCGTTTAAAGAAATGGGAGACAAAGGAACGTGATTAAGCAGAGGGCATGTCTGCTTGCTCAGAAGTAGGGTGGCTGAGTTGACAAAATTTTAAATTTAAAACGAATTTGAATTTGATTTTATTCTGATGCGTTCGCATATTGCACGGTCACGTATTAACTCTGAAAAATACGAAATTTGGAATCTTACAATAATATCACATTACGGATCCGATGAAACTGGTTTCGTCGAAATCCGAGACCTTTCGAAAATTGGCTATTTTTACAGTCGATAATTAAATATTAAAATATTCAATTTTCACAAATTTACTCCAAATTCGATTCTGAAAGTTCTATAACCTTTATATAACTCCAGTATGATTAAATAAAATTTTACAAATCATTTTCAATCATTTTTAAACTCGATTTTCAATTATCTCTGGAATTCCACTATTAAATTTATCGATTTAATTATCACATAAAACCCAATATTCGAAAAATAAATCATTCGACTTCTAAATTCCATTTATTAATATTTAAAATTAATTAAATATTCAAATTTTAATTATCAAAAATTCCGGGTCGTTACAGCAGAACTTCAGATGTCTGAATGTAGAAGATGAACAAAAATAATAATAGGTTCTCAGACGTCTGAAAACACCATTCAGACATCAGAAACTGGGCTCGAGGCAGATAATTCAAATTACAACTGTCATCTCCGAAGAGACACAACTCCATCTCTCCTCCACAACTCTTCACCAGTGAACAGTGACGACTCTAGACTAAAAGGGAAGAGATGTAACTACTAGAAGCAACCTTCTACAACTATATAAACGAGAATCAAGAAGAATCAAAGTATTCAACCAATTTACTCGACTCTCTATCTTGATCATCTCTTATTCTAGCCATCTACTTGCAATCAAATCTGCAAATCTGAGATCATACACTTCCATACTCTCTCGAACAATATTGTATTCAATCATTCAAGAGATATAGGAAGTTCAGTTATGCTATATAGTCAAAATCCGTGTAACAGAGTACACATTCTTGAAAAAGAAAACTCTGCTATTGTAAACCTGTTCCTCTGGGTGAAGTGAGGGTTATTTGGTGAAAGGAAATTCCGAAGAGGAGCTTCGGGACTGGAGGTAGGACGGGAGGTCCAAACCAGTATAAAATCCATGGTGTGATTATTCTTATTTACATACTTTACTACTGTTACACTATAGTTCAAATTAGTCATATACTTGTCATTTGTATAATCGATCCACCATACTATAGACTTTCATACATATATATGTATATGTATCATATATATATATATATATATATTTATGTGTGCGTGCATGTATAACATATCAATCCATGGAAGGTATAACATGCCCTTACATAGATGCTAGGATTTACATTGCAACGGACATGTTAGCTCATCCAATATGCAAATACATTGTCCAAATGTATGTCTATATACTTTTTATTTACATATATACGATATTTTAAATACACACACACATATTAACTAATTAGTTTTTTTATAAATATAGATATAGATAAATATATATACATGCAATTATGACATATTAACATTATATATATATAATTATTTGAATATAATTTAATCAATTATAAATATATAAAGTAAAATAAATAATAATAATTTTTTTTGTAAAACTGAGAACAATACATACATATGGAAATAAAATATATATTTTTAAATTAATATATATTATATTAATTACTTATTTGTAAATGTGTATTAATATATAAAATATAGATGAATACTTATAAATACACAAAATATTTTTTTGATAAAAATATTTACCTGGTCTTGCTCATAACTCAGAAATAATTTTTTTTACAAATTTAAAATATTATTTAATTCAATTTTTGCGCAGTTTATTTTAAATAATCCATATAAAATAGTTTCAAAACCTAATTTTGAAATTTAAATTTCTAGTAAATTTCTGAGTGATATTTTGTAATTAGAAAATTTATTTTATAATTTTTGATTTAAAAATAATTTCATAATTAATTATTGGTTTTCGGATTATATTTAAAATATTTTAAATAATAATTTTTTTTATTTTTTTTAAACATATATGTGTTTTATGATAATATTATTTTATAAAATGTGAAATATAATTTATATATAATATATTTATTAATATATTTAATTTATGTAATTAAATGATTTAAATGATATTTAAATAATAATAAATATATGGATAAACTTATTTTATTGTTATCGAATATAATATATGTATAATACACTATGTATAAAATTTATAACACATTTATATAAAGTATGATGAAGTAACTAAATTACGAGCTATATATATATATATATATATATATATATGCATGCGCATGCGCACACTCACATATACATATAATTAAATAATCAAAAAATTGGTTTTTTATTATTATTTCTGAGCCTTGCCATTATAGATATGATCATAACAAAAAAAATTATTGTAAGTATGTTATACATACAACCAAAACATTTTTGTGACAATATCACTTGCATATCAAAATCGTCACCTAAATAATAATATAATATATATATATAAAATATATATTATATCTAAGCATTTATAATAATTTTTCATCAGAAATATACCTTACTTTCAATGCCTTGAAGTACACCGTGAAATGATGAAGTTTGCTCCTAGAACTGATTTCCAGTATAGTAGAGTGCTAATCTCTGAACTATTGACCATCGAATATCGAATAACACTTGATTTGATTTAATTTGAACTTGATAAATTGGAGAGAGAGGGGGAGGGAGAGTTTGTCCAGACCTAGAGGGATGTGGAGGCTAAAATAAAGATCAATAACAAACGATAATGGAGACGCTTATATAGTGGAGAATTAAGAGATATTTAGGGTCAATATCCTACATCATCTCTTACCAATTCTCTTGCATCTTAGTTCCCCATCTCAAAGCCTCTATTGCACCATCTTATGGCAGCTTATAATCCCTATTGTAGCCAAATTAACAAGCCCTCTTTCATGGGCTTCAAACCCATTTAAGGCCCAAACATATATTTTGCAATTAAATCTAATTTAACGCTTATCGATATCATATATCGATTAATATATTTATAGCTATTATAAATATAATAATATTTATTCATCAAATAAAATTTATAATTAATATTTTAGAAATATTAATTAATTTAATAAATTTATAACAATTACAAATTAAATCTTTTGGTTAAAGGAGTATTCATCATTTAGGTTGTGTGACCCGTTAGATGTAAATTTTGTTAGCGATTAATATCAAACTATTCAAACATTAATATTTATACGTCACTTAGCAGTTGGTATGAAATTATGGCCAAATTTATTGCTTGCTTGGTTTCGCTAAATCCAATTTTACTTTACTAACCATTACCCGGCTATGACTAATATTTACACCAATTCTCTTCGTCAAAACTATATCATTTTGGACATGTGTAGTTAAAGCGCTTAGCAGATTCAATGCGGCGGAGGTGCAAAAAGTCATAGCGGAGATACAACGAGGATATAGCGGGATACAGTGGATGACTCTAAAATAGCATATAAAACCCGTACTTAATGTTTTACAAATATATAAATGATAATTAAATGAAAAATTAACATTCAATTGAATTATAATTAATACATAAATAATTTTAAATTAAAACATGTGTGAATATACTATAAATAAACGTAAAACTGTTATATAACATAATTGAATTTAATAGAATATTAGAGTATTTTCATTTTTGAAAATATATTAAAAATTAAATTAAATTAATGAATTTCATAATTTTTATAATATATAGATGTCATTTTTAAATTCATTTCTTTTAAAGAAGATATAGCAGAAATAGCGGAATATAGCAGGAATAACAAAATATAGCGGAAATAGCGGGGCTTAAAGCAGAAAGGCTATATTTGGGGCTATATGGAAAAATTGTAGCGGTAGAAATCCGCTATGAGATATAGCAAGATTATAACGGGGTAATAGCGGGGCATTAACTACACAGTTTTGGACTTATGGAGTTTGGTAATGGTCAAAATTCCAATATCGTTCATATTCAACTCTATATTCCAAACATAAAGTCCTTGGTTCAATAATAACAATTGTTATTAACTAGCTAGAAACTTTGACTTTGAGTTGACTCGAGTTGACCGTGATACTAACCCCTCATAACTAAGGAGACGAATCATCTTTTGAATAGTGTTTCACTTTCAATACTTCAACTCGACCCAACTATAGTCACTCGATGGACGTCGTACCATGATTTGATTATAATCAAAGCGGAGCTTTCATATTAATGGTCGATGGTATTCTTATGCCAAGAGACTGTGTAAATTGTTACATCAATATTTTTTTGTTTCTTAATTATATTAACCAACAGAAAACTATCGAGTGAGTCATTGCATAGTTATTCAATGACTATCAGTACGTAACCCCTTGGTGCCTCGAGCAGCCATGAGTAATATACTGCCTAACATTTGGAGAGTGTTATGTACTCTAGTCACAAAAAATATACGGATATCTAGACTCGATACATCTTGACTAGGAATATTTAAAATGTTATATTTTTTCATTATGATAAATTACTCATGGTTACAACATTTTTAACTAATATCACAAAACATACCATTTATGGATTCTCTGTTAAATATACTTTTAATTGAATTTATTAATTAATATAAAACATTATATCAAGCATATAATAGAAAGAAAACACCTTTTATTTCAAACAAGATTGGTTATCAGGTTAGATATATGCAACAAATTACATAATTTTCCCTAAGACATACTCTTAACTCTATCACATGTAAGGCACAATTTGAAGTTATTGTTGGGTGATTGAATGCCTAACCCTAATGGGGGTTGAAGAAGCAGTTGGGGCAAAAATGAGTCTGCTTCCGGAGTAATAGACGGAGAAGTAGAAGAGTCGGTGTTGGTAGAAATAGGAGGAGATATTCTATTGTCAGCCATTTTATGGTGAAAGCTTGAGTATGAGCATGTTTAGATATAATTTATGTATTTTAATGTAAATGAAACCTAGGAGGAGTGTAGAGGTCCAACAGATGTCGACGTGTGTCGACCAATCGGATTATGTGCATCGACAGTGGTAGTTCAATATGTCAATCTATGCGGTGTGTAACATTTACCACTAGCATGATGTACGGAAGCAATCTATGTAGATAGATCGCTCGATCTGGCAAACGATCTATGGCACGCGATGGAACAGTGTGTTATAATTTACTCATTATCATAGAGTCTACAATAATGAAACCGTTGGATGCCAGAGTATGTTCAGTTTGACATTTTCTTGAAAGCGTCTCATCGAATTCCAATCCATCGATCCTCATCAAAGAACAATCAAAGAAAGGAAGACTAATTCTTTCCTCTTCATCATCTCCATCTCTGTAGTGAGGAGGGCCCGAGATTTATTTGATAAAGCCCAAAGTTTCCTTTTGTTTTAGGGAGTAGATGGAGATGACAATGGCGTGAATCTATGAACGTCAATGACCACCTTGGCAAGTGAGATTCGACGACGGTGGCGTTTTGAGGTAAACGCGGCAGCAGTTGTTCGTGATGATCGTGGTTGGTATCCTTAAGGATGGGCAACCAACGATTGCGACTAAAGAAGAGGTTGAGATATAGTTTGAAGGCGGTGGCTCTGGTGAGAGCCATTAAGGGGCTGTCTTATAAGGACAACAAATCGTAAAAGCAAAGAAAGCTAGGAGCCCAAAAATTGAAGTAAAGAGAGAAATGTTTTCCAAGTGTTGATTTTATACAACATTTTGAAAACCATTTGGTACCGATGACAATCGATCAGTGTCTAATGGTATGAATATTCGTTTTGAAAAAAGAAAAGAAAAGAAAGAGAAGAAATCTACCTTACTAGGGATTGAAATAGCTTTCATAAAATTCTCAGCAATGATAAAACCTTTAATTCTTATATCCGCAGAAAGAATGTGATTCAACGACTCTATGAAGTGGTGTGCCGATATTCTCAAAGTAGATGCAATGTTTTATGACAACGGTTCATGTGATGAGAATATCCTAGCAGACTAAATTTGGTTGTTTTTCTTGATCTAAACATGTTTTTTTAATAAGGTAAACGGCCCAAGGCCTACAAAATAAAAAGGCGGGCAACCCAAATTGGGTTGAATACCCGCACTACAAGAAACTGGACTTTTTATAGCACTCATTCATAGCGTTTCTGCCTTTAGTCTTATTAAATAATAAGGAATAAAATACTTATACTTACTAAACGCTATACACTTCCCGTATGGGCCCAAATTAGTATTAAATTTCACTTAAACGCTTTACATATCACTTAGACCCATACAGAACGCTGGTTCTTTTCATTTCCTTTTTTTCCGTTTCCCTCCTAGAATTTCACTTCCCACCTATCTTCCTCATCTTCCTCTCCCAGCTCGCAAATTTCACTCCCAAGATTTCAGATCGTAGTAAATCACAACTCATAACTTGTAGTAGATAGCCCTAAATTTAAATCATCGCAACATTAAGTTCATGCCCTAGCTTCCTCATCTTCGGTTAATCGCAACTGTCCAGATCTCAGTGGGCCAAACCCTAGTTTCGTTCTCCGTGATTTTAGGTATTTTCTTTAAACCTGTTGCTTTTTCTATTGGGTATTTACTTTAAACCTATTGATTCTTTTGTTGGGTATTTTCTTAATGGTTCAAAAGTTTGAAATTAATTAGTTGTATAGAATTCAAATCATACGATTTTCATAGGAATATTATAAAATATATAATGGGGTTAAGGATAATGAAACTTATAGTTTGCAGCTTCTTACTGTGAAAATGAGCTACCAGAGATGCATATTCCTAGTAGAGAATGATACAGGTTGGAGATACATAGCGAGAGAAGTTTGAGATGGATTTAAGAAAATTGGTTTATTCATTGCTATATAACTATTTAAAGTTAACACATACTAGCATTGTTAGTTTGATCATTTATTACAGCAACTATCATTAGTTATCTGAGAAAAAAACTTTCAGTCTATTATTGTAAGAAGGGTCATGGTTTGCTATATTTTGCAATGCTTTTATTAAGATGAGTCAAGCTATGATAAATTGGTTTCATAATTAGATATGAGATTTCATATAAATTTATTATTGGAAAGTGATAGGCATGACAGGCTGAGAAATATTCTGCAATTACATGATTACGTAATGAGGGTACACAACTTTCTTATGCTTTCATGCTTGGTTTAGTTTAGTAGCTCGAACGAATTATGTTTTATGATAAAATCAAGGTTGACACCTTCAATATAAATGCAAATATTAAATTGAGTAGGAAATATTTGTTGAGGAGAAACCAACCTGAACAGAGGGTTATGTTTCCCTCATTTTTTTTGAAGTTTTATATATTTCCCTCTCTTCTCTTCGTCATTTAAACAAAGGTACGTCTTTTGCAACTATTTTTGAAATCTTCGATCCTTTTTTTTCGTAAGTTGTAGCATTGGTTGTGTTTGTAAGAAAAACAGTTTACATTTCAATTTTGTATTGCTTAGATTATCATGCATCTACCAAGAAAAACAATTAAGTAATACAGACAAAATTTTACCAGACTTTCGTTCTATTTTTATTTTTAGCAATAGTCATGAATTATTAGTTTGTTCTTCAGCTTTAGTCAATATTAATTTTTATTAAATATTACACATAGCTTAAGTATTCTTGTTATAAGTTACAATTTCATCTTTTTCTTGATTTAGAAGGTAAATGGGTCATTTGAAAACTGAAAAGAAATTTTCACAAATAATACATGTGGAAGCCGGAAACAGCCTCTTTGCAATGCGAGGGAAATACTGCGTACATTATCGACCTCCCCAGAGCCCGCTATCGTGCGGGAGCCTCGCGCACTGGGTTCCACCTTTAAATACATGTGAGGAAGTTTGCATACCATGTTGCCATTTAGATAAGACTGCTAGAAGTAGATACATCTGTAATTGCACATGTACCTAAAAAAAGAAATGAAATCAACAAGAGTTCATTTTTTTCATCCGAAGTGGTTTGAGTGATTTGAATAACAAACTTGCAACACTCGCTATAACAGATAATAATTATGGCCATACCTTGATATATGTCCCTAACCTTCTGAAAAAAATGAGAAGCTGAACAACAGTGTAAGTTATGCAAAATTTGTTTCTGGCTTTTTCTTCCAGGATGGATTCACCAGCATCTGCAATAGTAAGAGCAAAATCAGTGTTGTTTAACGGTAATTAACATTTGATTTTAATTATACCATCTTAAAGATAGTTTTAATGTTTTGACATAGCCAATATAACTTATTCTTGTTGTTGCATTATTTTATTAGATCAATATTTTTTGATCCAGTCATGATAAAGCCGATGATATCAAATTTTTGTACCAAGGGGTTGTTTATGGTACAATTGATAATACTCCAAAATAATCTTGGAGTTTATTCTTTTATATGATGCTATTGCTTTGCTAATTTACAAAGTGGAAATCGAACCCATCAACTATTTAGAAGCATATTTAAAACAGTTATATGTATATCTATCAAATGATAAGGTTAATTTGTTGTTTTACTTATTAAATGTAAATGTCATATTTACTTGTGTTCTATATGTTTGTATAAATGAGTCAATGGTTACAGGTAATTAATACACTAATTATATTTATCATGCTCTTAAAAAATTGATATTTGATGCCTATAATTACAGAAAGATGATATATTGCAAAATGAAATGCAACTCAGATGCAAAAATGAGCTGCAATGTAACTGCAACTGATTTGTAATTTGCAATTTAGTTTCAAAACCGAGTTGCATTTCAATTTGCAAAACTGAGTTTCAATGCAACTTAGTTTGCAACTGTGTTGGAAATTGCAACTTAGTTCTGAAACTAGATTTGCAAATTGCAACTTATGGTGATTAACTGATTGTCGACTCAACCTATAGTGGTCTGATTAATTTGGGACGAGGAAGTCGCGTAAGGGTATTAATAATACTAAAGCTACAAAATTGAACTATAGTTTAAATCATAATAATTTGTCCATCTTTAAGAAATTCTTATGTTTCTTACTGTTCTATGTGTTTCGAATTGCTCTTTGTTGACTGATTACTTGTATTCTATAGGTGTGCATTAGACATCTTTGGGTTGCATTTTCAATTTTGATCGAAGGACTTGATGTTCTTATATTGGTCGCTCTTGGGGTTTCAACATTGCCTATGAATATAATCATTGGTAAGCTTATTTTGATTGACTTGCTATGGTTTCTCAATATGAATTGAATGCAAAGACAGAAAACTTGCATTGAATTTTTTTAAATAAGTATGCAAATATTACACAATATAAAGATAAATAAGTAGTAATCTCTCCAAAGTATTAGACATTGATACAATATATTTCCTCTTGGAGACTAAGCTGTTTTGTCCCAATGAATAAATACAGAAAATTAGAAAAATCTACTTTGAATTAGCAACTAAGCTCATAATGACTAAATTAGAAAAATCTACTTTGCCTTAGCGCCTTAACTACTATGCTATAGACTAAATGAGGAGCACTATTGATTAAGTGTAGTTTATTGGCATCAAAGCTACTATTGATTAGGTATCACATAGATTTGCATCGGGCACATATTATCCATTCAGAATTATTCAAAATACAGTTATGAAAATATTGCGCTTGCAACGCTCGTAATGCAAATGACGCTTCAGTCAAAATAATACTTGATGCTGCTGATCTGCTTGCGATTTGTGACAATAATTTGACCTATGGTGCAAACTTCAAACGGACGGGATTGCAGGTTAAGATGAAGTTAAATAATTGTGGATGTCATTTCCAAGAGCAATATGATGATTTTAATATGGCAAAATTGAATAGGATTGTTTTGTTTCGAAGCTGAAATAGTTCCCCATTTTTCGTTGTTTTTCTTTCGTTTTTTTGGTTAGGGTGACTGTGAACCGAAAACATAATCTAGGTTTGTCACTGGCTGTCCCTGCCTATTAGGTCGGTTATATATGGCATGAATCAAAATACGAAAGAAAGTAAAATTATTGATGTCTTTTTATCAAAGCAAGCGCTTATTTTTTTTCTTGAAAATGTAACCTTTTTATAATTCTCCATACAATTTGTAGATGGGTGGAGGGCATGGCACCGGTATTTTCACGATCTGCTTGGCGTTGTGTTTGGCATCTTATTCAGGTAGCCTATATTATTCTTGCGCTGAGGTTCGCATAATCTTGCTTCAAATATATACCGGTAAACTGTAATATTTTTTATTTCGATGATAAACATGCTTATTGGGATAGTCAGAAAAAATGATTGTTAGGAGCTGTGGGAATGAGTAAAAGAATTGATTGTTAGGAGCTTAGTACGTTGAGCTTCATCTTAGTTACATCAAGGATATTCACCGCCAATGAACCTCAGTTTGGATGTGCTTCTCCCTGTTATGGTGAACACATGCGCAAGCTTGTGTGTGTTTATACTTAATACATCTCTACATACTATATTTGCGATTTTATTTAAATAAAAAAAATAGACAAGAGATTTATTGTTTAAAATAGATTAGGCAAACATTGAAAGTGGCTGAATTCTTTTCTTTTTCCTTTTTTTTCTTCCTTTTCCAGAATGATCTAATTCGTGGTTGGGGAATGGATATAAAATTTGGATACTGTGTTCAGGTTAGCTTGTTTTTTCCCTTCCCTTTTTTGTCTTTCTTTCATGATGTTCATCCTAATATGGTTTTGATCATGAATATTATCTCCTGATTATATGTTTTACTTGCACATAACCTGCACTTTTGGATCATGAAAATTTGGGGAGGAAATGCACCATCATATCTTTATAATGGCTTTCTAGAATGCTGTAATTCTCCACAAGTTCTGCATATGCTTCTGGCATTATTTGTTTCATTGTTTCAATGTCCTCTGGTGTCTTGATTCCAGCAACTACATCTTCACCCTGTTTAATTGGAACTTTTTTTTAGTAATATAATTAGACTGTTATTATAGTCTAGTTTTAAAAAAATCGAATTGCAGTTGATCACAATAATGATTTGTCAATACCTTTGGGTATTTCTTTACCTGGGCATTTATCAGGAATTCACCATACAATTTTCTTTCTCCTGCACTTGGATTTCTTGTGAAAAGAACACATGAACTTTCTCCCATGTTCCCAAACACCATGCATTGAATATTCACCGTAGTCCCTTTCAAATCTATAATTTTATTTATGCTTCTGTACTTTTATAGCCCTTGGACTATCCCATGAGTCGAATACTGCTGTCACTGCTAAGTATAACTACCTTTTTGGGTCTTGGACTATCCCATGAGTCGACTGCTTCCAAAAACTCATAGGTCAAAGGAAGACAAATTAGAGGTACATATTGTTTTCAGTTAATGTATTTAGAAATAAAAGAAAAGAAAATCATTTCTCGCTTAAGTTAGCAACTTCATCTGTATTTCTATCTATGATCATGTATACTTATGAACTAAAGATCTTATTATTTTTCTTGGTTTATAACTCTATGCCCGGATTAGTTAGCTTCACATGATGTAGAAACTGACCTGACAGCTGTTCCATATTTTGTATGCAGGTAAAGAAAATGTCTGTATATTCCATGCAAGAAGCTATGAAAGAAGCTGAAAAATTGATATCCTCTATCAGGTCAGACTGGTGTATTTACAAGTTACTAAACAATGCTTCTGTCAAATAGTGAAGTATTCTTTTGCTAATTCGAAGAGTTTCACTAAAAACCATATTTTAACATAGTAATGGGAAAAATCAGAGTTTGATATATGATTTGTATAAAAAGGTGACTTCCAATACTGGTTGTCGATGCTTATGAATACATATAGATCTATTATGCTTTCTTACTATGAAAAAGAATTGCAGATTTTAATCTTCATTCATTATAATTTCAAAATAAAATATGGGTTCTTTTGGAAGTTTGGCATGTAAAACTATACTGAAGCAACCTGGAGCAATGTTTAGATCCTTGCAAGAATCTTCTGTAGCAGCCATTTCCGTATCATCGTCTCCATAATTGAGTATTTGTGTCCATTTGTTAGACTATTTCGAGCTATTATCATGTGACCATGTCTTGTAGTATTTGTGTTCATTTGTTAGACTATTTTGAACTATTATCATGCGACCATGTCTTGTAGTATTTGAAATATTAGCAGAATTATTTGAAACTTTTCCACTAGTCTGATTGTGTGTTTCCAAATTAGAATTCAGTGCAACGTTATCATTGTTACATATAGTTGTTGTCATCTTCTCGATTTGTTATTTTTGGGATCCACATTTTAATATATATATATGTGTGTGTGTAATGTGTATACATATATCTATCTGTGTGCGTATATATATATAATATAATATAATATAATAAAAAGAAAATTGAAACAAATGTTGAAAATTAATATTATATAGAATAGCGTTTGAAAAACGCCATTGATTCATCAAACGCTATCGCAACTCTATATGAGATGTAAGATTTATGCATCAAAAACGCTATAATAGAATCAAAAACGCTATAGTAGAAAATAAAAACGCTATACAAGCATGACAAGAAATGCTATCGAAAAACATTGTAACGCTATAACATGGTTTGATGAAACGCTATAAAATGTGCTCGAAAACGCTATAGAAGTTAAATGAAGGATTATATTCCCTATAGCGTTTAAGTTTAATAACAGAGAAAAAACGCTATGGTAGGTTGCAAACGCTATGCCCTTTTGTAAACGCTATTAGCTATTATAGCGTTTTCCTTCCTGCTATGTAATGATGCCGGCCTACCATAGCTTGTGGTTCCACGACGTTCTCTGAAACGCTAGGTAGCCTGTTTTTTTCAAACGCTATGAAACCCATAAACTGTTGTAGTGCCGTAATAGTACAACATTACAACTCTTAAGACTTATCTGCCCTAGCTGCTTTCATTTTAACCCTAGCTTCAAATTACATAAACAATGGCGACTATAGGTTGAAAGTGAAAAACTCTCTTTAGCTTCGATCTATAAATAATTAGCTACATCATTGGGGTTTCCAGCTCCAGCTTCCATCACCTTCCACTTTATCTCAAATCTGAGCTTATTTCACTAATAAAGTTATTCGCTTTGGCTTCAATTTCAATTTTTAAGCAGTTAGATGCGAATAACCGCATTTCCCGCTTTGCCAGACAGATGAGTGATAGATTTTATTGTTGATTCACTTCGGTAATACTCTCCATTAACAATTTGATTGTTAATGATCTGTCCTAATTTCGCAGATTCAGGTCAACTTCGATTCAAATTCTGTGGGTGATTGCCAGAGCGGTAGAGCTTATCCAAATCGGGTATATGAATCTCTTCTCTTTCTCTTGAACTGTTACTGTATTTCCATTCTCTAACTCTCTCCTTTACTTGTGTATAGGAATATTTTCTCGTTGGGAAGGACAACGACACCCTACAGTTTGCACTCTCTCTGAATCTTGGATTTGAAGTGGAAATCTGCCTCGGGAAACATCAATATTATGTTTTCCGCTTTGTAAGAAAGCTTCTATCCTTTCTTCATATCCATTCTCCATATCCCTACTATGAATTATCTGAATATTTATTTTGATTGCTTGATTTCTTGAGGATAATCTGACTTTCAGATTCAATTAATTTCCATAGTTGCGTGCATTCTGTTTCTCTTTTTGTATGCAATCTCGAATTTCTTTCTTTCCATATATATATATATATATATATATGAAAGATTACTGCTGTTAAAGTTATGCATGCTTTCCTGAATTCTTTTGAGTTTGCTTTGAAGTTTTATTGAATATACTGAATGCTTTCCCTGATGTTTTGCACTGCTTGATGTTGATTGAATTTTAATTTTGATTTGGCTATGAACCAGATGTGATTTGAGTATTCATAATCAAACAAATGCTCATATTTTCTGGTTTTATTTTGCAACGTAGACAATTGGTTTCACCTTTCTTATTCCATTTGAAGCATCTGTCTCTTGTTCGTAGTCTATTCAAAATAGTGAAGTATGCACAATGAGACATCTTAAAACAATTTGTTTTATTCGAAATAACATTGTGCCAATCTACCTCTGCATCATTTCTTTTTATATACTCCCATGTTTTTTAAAAGAAAACCTTCCTTTTGAAGAAAGTTTCCAGTGCTAGGTATCTCTTTGTAGATTTGGGTCTATTGTGATTTTTCCTATTGCTACATTGAATATTGAAGTAGCTGGATGATTATATGCATTCCAGTTGTGGTTTTGAATAATGCTTTGAACTTTTTCATTGGCTCCCTCAAACATTGTAGATATTTTGTCATCCTAACAAACTGACTAGTGATTTACTATGTATCCATGGATCAAACCATAAACCGGTTTGTTTATCATCCTTGAATTTTCTTTCTAGTAATCTGATGGCTAATTCTCCGCAATTAAGTATATTCTTCCATGTAAATGAGTAATGATTTTAAATGCCAGTAGTCCAAAATATTTGTTTTTAAAATATTTTTCTTTTATCCATTTAGCCCATAAAGACTTTCCTTCCAAGAATTTCCAACATAACTTGAGATTGCAAGCTTCTCTTAAATCTTTTATATTTCTTAACCAAAATCCACCTAATTTTCTTGATTACATACTGTTTCCCATGCAACGTTGTGATGCTTTCTTCTCCAAATAAAGTTTGCACACGATTTTTCTATTTTGTGAATTGCCTTTTCTAGGATGTTGTAAGATTTAATCCAGTACATTATTATTGCTGTGATGACTGTATGTGTTAGCTTTAGTCTACCAGCTAATGACAACAGCTTGCTAGACCATCCTTCAAGTGTATTTTGAATTATGCCAAATAACCTTGTGCAGTCTCTGTCATTTATTTGAATTATACTCAGAGGTAGTCTTAAATACTTCAGTGGTAGAGATCCTTCCTTAAATTTCAAATACTTAACATTTCTTCTTTTTTCTCACATGCTTTGCTGAAATATATTTTTCTTTTACATTTATTGACTTCCAAGCCAGTAAATTCTTTTAATTTTCCAAATATTCTAACAATAGCTTGTGCACTTTGTAAGTCTGCATTTAAAAATAATAATAAGTCATCAGCATATAGTAAATGGGAAATACTTGGTTTAGTTCTATTTATAGATTTGATATTTCCATTTATCTGTTCAGCTTCAATTAATATTGAAAAAAATCCATAACAATGGTAAATAAATATGGGAAAAGTGGGTTTCCTTGCCTAATACCCCTGTTGCTATGTATAAAACCTTTAGGAGTACCATTAATAATGACTGAATAAGTAACATTACTTATACACTCATTTACCAAAGCATAATTTTTTTTATGAAAACCCATTTGTTTCAGCATATGTATTATAAATTGCCTATTGATATTATCAAAAGCTATATATAAATCAATTTTTATACATATGAGATTTCTGTTTTATTGAAATTCCTGATCAGTTCATGTTCTAGTAAAGTATTTTTTATTATTAGTCTACTAGGTATAAAAGCACTTTGATTCTCAAAAATTAGATATTTGAAAAGGACTTTCATTCTATTACATAGTATGTTTGAAATAATTTTATACACGAAGTTGCAAAAGGCTATTGTCTATAATCCTCTAAACCTTTGGGGATCTTAAACTTTGGAACTAAGGTTATAAAAGTATGATTTAAGTTTTTTAAGATTTTTCCCAGTTCTTAAAAATTCACTAGTTGCATCAAAAAGGTTTTATTAATTTATCCCCAATGAATTTTATAAAATTTAGCTCCAAAACCATCAGAGCCAGGACTTTTACCAACATTTTCATTATATATAATATTTTTGATCTCTTCTAAACTAATATGGGCAAGTAAAATATCCTGACTATCTTCATGAAGCAAAAACTTGGTATCAATTTTTGGAAAATTACTTATCCAAGAGTTCATATTATATAATTTTGTAAAATATTCTTCTACATCCTTTTCAATTTATGAGGCTTCATTTATTACTCTTCTATTTACATCAAGTAATTTTCCAATATCATTTTTGTATTTTCTATTGGACATTTTAGCATAAAAGAATTGATAGCTTCATCCTCATTAGTTAACCAATCTACTTTTGCCTTCTGCCTCAAATTGACAGACTGCACATGAGGAGATCTAATAAGCTCATTTTGAGCCTAAAAAAATTGTTGACTTTGCTAATGTTTGAGCAATCATTGTCTAATTCATTTTGCAACATCTCGCATTTCTCTCTAATTTTCTTTGTATCATTTTTGTTTCTAAATTTTTCCTAGTTTCTCAAATCATTTTTGGTTATTTGGAGCATTTTACTAAAATTATATTTACCAGTGCCTTGAAATTTTGTTGACAAACTTTTATTGACCACTTCTCTATATTTTTCCTCATACATCCACCCATTCACATATCTAAAAGGTTTTTTTTTTCCTTAAATGAATAATTTTGGGAAAGGTCTAATTAAACAGGTGTGTGACCACTAGAAGCCTGAGGTAAAATATAACCCTTAAAATCTAGAAAAATATTTGCAAAATTCTGGTTAATTAAAATTCTATCCAATTTGCTATGAATGTTTCGAAATTCCTCAGATTTCCATGTGAATATATTTCCAAAAATATTTGGTTCAATTAACCAGTTTTTAAAATAAAATTATTTAATAACTTTTATAACTTTTTGAAAGAAATTGGAATACCTCCCTCTTTTCAAAGGAATGCAAATCTCCAATAACCACCAAATGATTTTCTACATTTTTATTAATCGCTCAAGGTGATTCCATAAAGTCAACCTCTCTTTTTCACAATTAGATGCACAAACAAACGTAATTTCTAAAAGAAATCCATCCTTGTTTGTGCATTTACTGTGTATGTACTGAAAATTAGAAAAAGATTGATTTATTTCCCAAACATTAGGGTCCCAAAGAATCATAATTCTACCATTTCCTTTTATATGGTTGTTATTCAATATGTTTCAGTTCTTCAGACTTCTAGCTTGATAATCATTAATTTTATTAGAACCTAAATTATGTTCTAACTAACCTATGGCGCTAGGTTTAATTGATGTCAACGGACTAATAAGTCCAGTTTTCATTCAGGGGAATTACGTCTCCTTACATTTCATGCAATTATAGACATATTTAAATAATAAAATATATAGAAATAAAGGATACACAAAGGATATAGTCTTCGGTTATAGTGAAGCACTGTATCTGCTATCCTCATCTATCACTGTGAATTTTTTGCCACTTCTCTTACATGGTTTCCTGCCATGTATTTTCAGTCGTTCTTCCCATTTTGTGTTTTTAACAATGTATTTTATCCCGAAATACTATCTTATACATCCTCTGGGCTAGTTGTGGATAGAATGTCTTTTATTTCTTTCAATATATTCTTTTTCCTTTTTCTTTCACTTGTAGTTGTAGATGTAGTTACCATTTGACTAATTGCATTTTCAATTGTTTGGGATGAGACAGTTTTTTTTATTGAGGAGATAAATTTTCAAACAACAATGAGATGTTTAGCCCATCTGTGTTATCTGATGTAGATCCCTATATAATTTGATCTCCTTTTGTATTGGATTGATTGTCAGATGATATGTTTTTTTTCTTTTTTCTACAGTATATATGGTGGGAGTTGAGTTGATCAAATTCTGGACAATCATCGCACTATCCTTTTCTACTTGTGGCATGAAGTTTTGCACACTCTTGATAAGAGGAGCAGCTCTTCCTTAAGAATTTACATTATCTGAAACTATGGGTGTAATGATCTTTGGTTCTTTTTGTTGATTCTTGTTTTTCAATATTGTTGTATTAACTTCATTGTTTTTGCCTTATGTTGTAGGAGAGTTTGCATTCACAAATATTTTTTATTCATTGATTTTAAAATTTTCATTCTTGTCTATTTGTATACCATCATTACACTCAGATTGTTTTTCAAATGTTGAATTTGCTACAGAGCAGTTCTTTTCTTTCCAAACATTTTATTTGCATAGTTTTTCTCAAAGATTTATGATGCATTGATTTCCTAACTTGCATTTTTGTCTATTTGCATACCTTCATTGCTGTAAGATTGATTCTCGAATAATGAATTTGCTTCAGAGCAGCTATTTTCCTTCCAAACGTTTTTGGTAATACAGTTTTCTACATTGTGTTCAAAACATGCACAAGTTTTACATCGCGGGGGGATCCCTTTCGTATTCTATTTTCTACACCAAGTTATCCTCTTCATGCATTGAGATGTTGCTTCCTTTGGAAGCTTAGCATCCGCTTTAATCTCAACCAGTATTCCTGCATAGCATATCCTTATTTCATTGGCTGTATGTTAATCGAGTTTTAATGGGATGCCAAAATACACTAGCAATTGCACTAAAAGCATCTTTATCACATAGTTTCATATTTATATCTGGCAAACGAATCCAGATTGGAATTGTCTAAAGTAAACCTTTATCAAAATTAAGTCTCTTGCTCTATTTTTTCAATACGATGAGTTTTCCATTAATGAAATAAGGACCCCCATTGATTGCTTTGTCATAATCTATTACATTTGAGAATTTTATAACAAAGAAACCATTATTTCTCATGTAGATTCCAATACCAGATGGGTTCCATGTTCTTACTACAAGAGCCTTGAAGTGATGATAGCGGGCCTATTGCCAAAGACATAGGCAACAACTAAGAATCCCCATTTGCATTCTATTCATCCATTGACCTCCTCCTTCACAATAACAACCTTCTTCTTGTTAATAGAGAGTGGTTCAACATAATTCAAATCAAAATCTGAGTTCAGTCCCCCTTTCTTGATCATATCAACCTAGGAAGAAACCCTGCTCAGATTATTCTTGTCTTGATGCTGCATTTTCGAGCCTGCTTGCATGTTTCTTGATCCATTTCTTGGATCAAAAGCCTGTTTATAAACCTGATTTCTGGTGACATGCTTGTTTACAGTCGGGTGGACATTTGTCTTTAGCTTTGCTAAGGTGGCTGAGAAATGATTAGATAGATGGGCATTTTTATGGCTGCTTTTCACTGTTTGAAAACCCTCATCATCTATGTTTGGAGGTTTTTCTTTAGGGTTTTGTTGTGCAGAAGGATTGAGATTTGGTAAAGGAGGAGAATGAGAAGATGAAGATAAGCCCCTACTCTGATCTTGGCACTCATATATAAAGATGTGATTATTTACTAATTTCATGGCTGCCATATTTATATTTCTTTAAAAATAGTTTACCATTTGATCTAAACATGTTTTGATGTCATAGAAGCATACTTTGAATGCAAGTGTTATCCGGTATTTGAACCAAGTGACATCTTAGTGGATTTGAACTTCGGAATGATGGAAAAATGGATCAAAAAGCGCAAGAGATTTTTTTTGAATATACTCAGAAGAACTAGGAAGACCGGTAAACTCCTGAGGGTAATTATGTTGTGCTTATCTACTTCAATTCATGATAACTATAATCCTCTGGTACTATTTTTCGCAAGAAAAGGCTTAAGAGAAGTCAAGATTTAAGTGGGAAACGAACCTAAAAAATTTCACAGTACCAAGGAAGGTAAAACATTCGGTACCAAATGGTCCAAACCATAGGGCATTAAACAGTCCAAACCATTCGGCATCGAACGGTCTAAAGTCAATGGGGACTCACTTTAGACTATTGGCAATGTTACTTGTAAAGTAAAGGAAGAGGATATGTTTTAGAGGATTAAAACTGATCCGGATCAAACGGTCTATGACGAGCATTTTTGTCACAAAAATCCAAAACTTGAGATTTAAGGAACTAGAGAGAAAACGCTAAGAAGTGAGTAAACAAAGCCGTTCGGCATCGACCAAAACCGTTCGACCGACCAAAACCAGTCGGTGTCAAATGGTATAGATAATGAAATGTTGTTATTTTGACGACTTCTATGTGACTGGAAACTCGGATCTGGATGTTTACTTACTCAAGCTCGTTCTGCCGGCTATTATGAGGGATTCGTCTATAAATAGACATTCCATCACACTTAGAAAAAGACATCTGGATCTTTCTATGAAATTTTGAATCGAATTTTTGCCATTTTTTAATGAACTAGTTTATATGTTTAAACCTGTTAATGGTAGTTGTAGTTGCAAGAATCTTCCAAAATAACATTTTTAGTGAAAGTAGACATAAGGTTCTAGCTAAACCATTCTAAAAAGCTCGTGCGTTCTCTTTCTAATTTTAATTCTTAATCTTTTAATTTTCGTTTCTGATCAATTGAAAACGTTTTCCAAATTATGAGCAAACAATGTCCATATATATATATATACACACACACACTAATTTTTTTCTTCTGAATATACTTAGAAGGATCCAGTGGACCGGTAAACTCTTGAGAGGAATTAGTTGTGCATGTACGCTTCACCTTAGGTAAATTAAATAAATAAAAAAATCTAGGGTTCCCAATCAGCCATGGGGAAATCAATATTTTCTCAAAATTTTGCATCTAAGATCTCTGTAACAGCCTTAACGGGTAGACCACCTGATGGATCACAATCATCTCATATCAGAAAGCCATTAGGAGTCAACATCGATGAAGAAGGCTTTCAAACCGTTCAATCTAGATCTCAAAGAAGAAGAGAGATCAAGAATAGACAGGAGTTGCCACCGGCTCCAAATTCTAATAATTCAAGAGGCAAAGACATACCAAGAATACCGCAACAATTTAAAAATGTTCAAGAACCACAAAAGCCGGTGGCCTTCTCACTGAATAAAGATCAAGGTCTGAAATCATGGGCAGACATAGTGGCAGCCGAGTCAGATGAACCACCAGATGAAGAATGTAATCTTAAGGCTATAGCTCCAATATTGATTAATAACAAGAAGTATGGCGTGATAAAAGAGGCAGTTTGTAAAAGAACTAGAGAATGCTGGAGCAGTTCGGTCCTTGTCTATGTGGTGAGTACCTAACCATACTACTTGTTTTTTAAATCTTACATTCAACGTGTCTAGAAACCAACTGGGCAATTTGAAGTGTACACAAGAGAGAATGGTTTCTTCCTCATCAGATTTGAAAACCAAAAGGATTGTGAGTCTATATTGAAAAACAGGCCGTATTTCTACAATGGCAAACTCATCATCATGAAAAGATGGTCTGAATCATTAAAACTGGACAGAGATCTATTAACAACAATGCCAATATGGGTAAGATTACCCAATGTGAATCTGAGGTTGTAGGACAAGGAGGCGTTCAGTGTCATGGCTAGTATTATCGGTAAACCCATTAAAATGGATGCGGCAACTACTTTGAAAACGAGATTGAATTACGCTCATCTTCTAGTTGAAGTTGCTGTAGAAGATGAACTTCCAAATGAAATTAATGTAACAATGTACGATGGAGAAAATATAACTCAAAAGGTGGAATATGAATGGATTCCTCCGAAATGTAATTCATGTAAATGTTTTGAACATGTCAAAGAACAATGCAATTTGAAAAAAGCATGGGTTCCAAAAGCAAATATTCAAGAATATCGAGAGAATAATCTTCAAGAAATGGGCGAAACATCCATATTGATCAGTAATAAAAATATTGAAAATGTAGGGATTTGTGCATCCAAAAGTAATAAAGAGCGGATCATCCTAAGAGGAGTCGTCTCTAGCCAAGAAAAGGTGCTCACTGATCAAGAAAATCAGATCACAGCAGAAGGAGTTCATCAAATAGTGAAATCAGCAAAGAACAAAGCGAAAGACAGTCATGAAACAGAGATGGAGGGAGATGTAAATGCAATCGTCTTAGATTCTGGAACCCCTCCTATTCCAGAATCTTGTTTAATTACAGACAATTATGTTGAAGCTAACAAAGATAAAATTCTACATAATGCCAATATTTCTAATGCTATATCAATAGAGGTCGATCCTCCTCCAGAGAAGGCTGCAGAGACTGAGGAGATTCTAAATTCTGACTCAGCCTTGCCTCGCACATCTCCTGAATTTGATATCTCCTTGATACAAATCCCATAATCAATGGATAAGGGTTGCAGTAACTCAGTTCTGCCTCAAATATCTGAGCAGTTTGATATTGCCCAACTGCATATTCCAAAGAAAGGTAACAGAGGTAAGAACAAAGAAAAATCTGATTTTAAGCAAAAATATGTTTCTAGCAACCCAAAATGGACAGAAATATCAACCAGATTAAAAGCAAAGAGCTCTGAGTGCAAGAGGAAAGGTAAGAGTACCAATGTGTCAGGTACAATTTAAACCCCCTTTTTAATATAATTATTTTATTATGAATTTATTTGCATGGAATGTTAGGGGGATGAATTCCCCAGCCAAGCAGATTGATATTTTGCATATGATTAGGGTGTATAAGCCTACTATAATTGCTCTTATTGAAAACAAGATGAATGATGATAGTATGGATAAATTCAGTTTAAAACTTGATAGAAAATGGAGATTTATTAATAATAATGATTGTGGTTGTAAGGGTAGAATCATGTTAATATGGGATTCTACAATTTGGTCCATTGATAATATTAATAAAGACTTACAGTATATAGACAGTAACTTCAAAAATGTTGGTGGATTCTCAATTCAAGTCACTAGTGTTTACGGTAGTAATATTGAAAGTGAAAGAAATGGGTTATGGTGTAGACTTAAAGCTATGAATCATGTTATTGATTTTCCTTGGATTATAATGGGGGACTTTAATACAGTTCTTTATTCTTATGAAAAATCTGGAGGATGTCATATTCCCCAAAGTAAATTATACAGGATTAAAAAATTTATGATTGAAACTGGTTTGATTAAAACTTGTGTTTCTGGTAATAAATTTACTTGGAAATCTGGTGTTGAGAATTCATTGTAAACTTGATAGGGTGCTAGTGAATAATGATGTTTATAAAAAATTTCCAATTCTTGAGTGTAGCACCCTAGAACATAATACAAGTGATCATACACCAATTTTCATTAAACTTTTTAATGAAGTGGATAATCTTGATTAAAAAAATGTGCCTTTTAGATTTAAAAATGGTTGGATTTGTGATGAGAAGTATGATGGTTTAATTAAAGAATGTTTTAATTTTTCCTGTAATGGTAACAAACAGTTTCAATTTAATATGCTATTGAAACATATTAAACTAAACTTAAAAGATTGGAATAAAAATAATTTTCAGGATAAAAACATTTTGAACAAACTTAAGAAGAAAGGGAAAGTTTTACAAGATCTTGTAGATCAAAATCCTGAGGATTTAAATTCTGTTAAAATGTTTTTTGAGAATCAGCAGAATCTGTCTAGGGAAATGTACATTAATTCTGTTAATCCCAAACAAAAAGCTAAAGTGGATTGTCTTACTTTGGGGGATGATTGGACCAAATATTTTCATGCTAAAATGTCAACTATGAAACATAATAATATAGGGAATATTATTGACAGTTCTGGTAAATCTACCAATTCTTATAACTCTATTGTCGAAGAAGCTCTGAAATTTTATAATGAACTTTATTTTTCTGAAAATCAAATTCATAATTTCCCAAAAATCATTTGCAAACATAAATTGGACAATGCAACAGAAGAAATTCTTCTTGCTCCTATGTTAGAAACTGAAATTAAAGCTATTATTTTTAATGCTGGGGATAATAAAAGTCCTGGCCCTGATGGTTTTAATGCTAAATTTTATAAAAACCATTGGGATAGTTTAAGAGGACAGGTGACGGAAGTAGTTAATGAATTTTTCGAAAATGGTAAACTTTTGAAAAGTTTGAATCATACTTTTATTACTTTAATCCCTAAAAATAAAAATCCATCTAGCATTGGACTATAGACCTATATCTTGTTGTAATGTTATTTATAAGATTATTGCTAGTGTGCTTAGCAATAGAATTAAGGTGTTTCTGCCCTTTCTGATCTCAGAAAACCAAAGTGCTTTTGTTCCTGGTAGATTGATATATGAAAACTCTATGTTAGCCCATGAGATGGTTAGGAATTTCAATACTAAAACTGGGGATAATATGTGCCTTAAAATTGATTTACAGAAGGCATATGATAAAGTCAATAGACAGTTTATATGTCATATGATGGTTAGTTTGGGTTTCCCAATTAAATTTTGTGATTTGGTATATGAATGAATTAGTACTCCTACTTTTTCTATCCTAATTCAAGGTAAACCAGTGGGTTTTATCAAAAGCAATAGGGGTATTCGACAATGTGACCCTCTATCTCCATATCTTTTCACTATAGTCATGGAATATTTCTCCATTCTGACTGAGATAGAACTTTTAAGGGGTCAAATTTCTCCTATAAATAGAGTTCAACCTACTATTTCTCATCTAGTATGTGCAGATGATCTGATGCTCTTTACAAAAGCAAATGAACAGAATGGTTATGCTATTTCAGAAATTCTTATGAATTTACATAAGTATGCAGGTTTGTAGGTGAATGAGCTTAAGAGTAAAGCATATTTTAGTAAATGCAGTAAATATAAAAATGAAATGTTAGACATATTGCATGTTACTGAGGGAAAGTTGCCAATTAAATACTTAGGTTTACCTCTTTCTGTTAATCAAATCAAAGATAATGACTGTTCTATGCTTATTGAAAAAATTCAAGAAAGAATGGAGACATGGTCATGTAAACTCCTTTCCATAGTTGGGAGAATGGAATTGAATAAAACTGTTATGTATGCCATTATTTTATACTGGCTTCAAACATTCCATATCACAGTTGCATCTATTAAGAAATTAGAAAGTAGATGTGCTGATTTCCTTTGAAAAGGAGGTTACCATAAAATTAGTTGGGAAAAAATTTGTAAACCCAAGAAAAGAAGGGGGGATGGGTATTAGAAATTTGAATGATTTAAGCATCACATGTCATTTAAAAATGTTCTGGAGATTCCTGAGCACTGAATCATTATGGTCAAAATGGATGAAGGATAAGTATCTCAAAAAAGATATTTTTGGAACATTTTATCTAAAGATAATCATTCAAATGCTTGGAAACAGATTTTAAAATGTAGAAAGATTGGTAAACCTCTATTAGAGAGGATTTTTAAATCAGGGAATGAAACTAATTTATGGTTTGACCCCTGGTTTCAGCATGATTCCTTTGTAAATAGAATTGGCTGAGATAATTTAGTTATTTTTGGCAATGCGAATGCAACTGTTTCCATGATTATCAAAGATAATCAATGACAGCCTCAACTACATCTCATTACTAACCCACATAAGAATGCTATCAGAAGTATTCTCATTGATTCTACTGCTGAGACTGATTATTGGGAGTGGACTGCTAGTTGTAAAGGGAAGTTTTCTTTTAAAAAAACTTGGGAGTGGATTAGAAACAAGCAGTCTATAGTAGACTAGTATCATTGCATTTGGAACAAAGTAAACAATCCCAAGATGACAATCTGTTCATATTTTGCTGTAAATAACAGATTACCAACTTGAGATAGAATAAAGAAGTGGGATAAAAATGCTAAATCACTTTGTTCCTTATGCAACAGTGAGGATAAATGTATTAATCATATATTTTTTGAATGCAGTTATGCCTATTATATCTGGAATCAAATTCAGACAACACTGGGAATTCAGAACAATGGGCTTATGGATCTTAACATGCAGTGCAACATATCAACATTAATTTCAAGGGCAAATCATTAGAGAAAGACTTTGCAAATATTCTGCTTACTACTGCTATATATCATATATGGAAAGAAAGGAACAATCGCAATCACAACAAAGCAAAACTTACTAAAGAGCAAAGATGGCTACTAATAGAGTCGGACAGCAGAATTATGCTTCGTAAATCAAAGAAAAAAGTTAAAAATCAAACCAAATATGCCCTTTTAGCCGAACAGTGGAGCAGAGAAGCGGGCAACAAGCATATGGAGTGGTACTTACATAACCCGAAAGTCATTGCAAATGAGTTGAAGCTTTATCAAAGCAGTTCTGATAAAGCTGGCAACTTTCGCCTTTGCAAAGATCGGGAATCAAATAACTGGAAGGATTCTTCAGTTGCAGGACATCGCGAGCTCAGATCTAATTATCAAATCAGGGATCTGAACAACAGAAGTTTAGAAAATGGATTAGAAGAGAAGAGAAGCAGATTCAAGGATGTTCTGTCATCTTGGAAAAGAGGGGAGAAGAGTGGAGCTAAAGAGTATGGCAGAAGCTCGCGTGCTTCCGCCATTTTTGAGCTTTTGGTGTATTTTAGGGTTTCTAGTAATTTGTCAGCAGAAACCCTAAGAGTAAAGGTTTTGTAATATTCGGGTTATTCACCCGATTATATTTTTTCACGGGCCATGGACCTTGTACTCTCTTATTCAAAGAAAAAAAAAATGTACGCTTTAAAAACTCATGACATGCATAATCCCTGGTACTATTTTTTGCGAGAAACGTGAAAGACACATTTAGAATCTAGATATATTACTTGACCTAGGCATCCCTTTTCTAAACTGTTTGTATTATAGGACACGTCATTTAATATATAAGGTTTATTGTAACTTAAGCAACTGGTCACAGAAAAAAATCATTCAATCTGTAAATGATTGCCATCTATAAAAAAATCTGATTCTGTTTCAAAGCTACAACATCGTCTTCACCTCGCCGCATATAACCCAGTTCTCTATTCTTCTACACACCTATCATATATCATATATTTTAAGAAGGAAAAGAACAATACAAAATACATAACATGAATCAACACTCACCATAGAATTCCCTAAGTGCATTTCAATTCTAATCCCACTACAAAACTAAACTCTCGTGTCATCCCATTACCACTATATAAATAATATTAACAAAGAGTTTTCATTTGATGAATGAGGCCTAACCATCTTTTTAAAGAAAAAGAGAGATACTTGGGTACGATATCATGGCTGTGGAGCGTTGATGTCATAAATTCTACTGCTAACACCTTACGCTGGATCAACACGTATTATTACAATAGAAACAAAGATAAAACTTCGGTAGTTACCGGGTTTGTAATAATTCTTTTATAATAATATCATAATAATGTTTGAGTAAAAGTGGAACATTCTTTCATGATGATGAAAACTTCAAGTAAGAGTATGACCTTCATACTGTTATAAATAGGCTTACATTTTTCTATTATAGACATACTGAATCTTCCTGCATCTCAATAATTATTCCTCTAGTTTCTTGCTAATATATATAACCTACACTTTTTTTTAATATTAATTCATAATGGAAGGGAAAGGAAGTTGCAGTGGGGTCTTTGTAAAATGCAAGCCTTACATTGCAATGATATGCCTTCAGTTTGGCTATGCAGGCATGAACATCATCACTAAATTCTCTCTAAACCATGGCATGAGCCATTATGTGCTTGTCGTGTATCGCCATGCCTTCGCTACCCTCTCCATTGCCCCTTTTGCCCTCATTCTTGAGAGGTACATATACCCTATATCCTTCCTTAAATTTGATATCACTATTCATTACTTATATTTGTGATCTTTAATTAAGCCATAATGCATGTTAGTTAACGTTCAATTTTAATTTTTTTTATTATTGCTATAGGAAAGTAAGGCCACAAATGACATTCACTATCTTCCTTCAAATATTTGGATTGGCGCTTCTTGGGTAAGTACAAGTGTAAATAAATGTATGTTTCGTAATAGTAGAATTCCTTGTGTTATTATCACATAAGGCTGAAATGAACTGAGATCTGCTCTGGTGGAGTACCACAACATGAATATTCTTACTTTATGTGAACATCACATTTAGTGCATTTTAGCAAGATATGCACACTTTAATTTTTTTACTGTGATGCCCTCAGCATATATGTGTTATAACACAGGAATCTCTTGGTGTTATGACATAGGCTCAAAATGCATATTTAACACAAAAACCTTTTTACAATTGCAGGCCAGTGATAGACCAAAATTTCTACTACGTGGGACTAAAACTAACTTCTCCAACCTTTGCATGTGCCATGACAAACATTCTTCCAGCACTGACATTTGTGATCGCAGTCATATGTCGCATGGAGAAAGTGAATATAAAGAAAGTCAGATCCCAAGCAAAGATAGTAGGCACAGTTGTGACTGTAGCAGGTGCTGTACTGATGACCCTCTATAAAGGACCCGTCCTGAAAATGATATGGGCCAGACACACAGCCCATCACGAAAGCGGTGCACCTGACGTGGCTGCATCAGACAAAGAATGGTTCATTGGTTCGCTGTTTCTTGTACTCGCCACTCTTGCGTGGGCCTCTCTCTTTGTCCTACAGGTATGTTTAACTGTTTCAGTAGTCAAAAACATACAATATATACAGAGTTTGTTGTTAGTGTTGATGCCATTATTTTTGTGTATGTGACAGGCAGCTGCACTGAAGAAGTACACTGCTCAGCTATCTCTTACAACATTAGTTTGTTTTTTCGGGACATTACAAGCTATCGTGGTTACTCTTATTATGGAGCATAAGCCTTCAGCTTGGGCTGTTGGGTTGGACATTAACCTCTTTGGTGCTGCCTATTCTGTAACAACTAAACTATTTATCTTTTTTAAAATAAATAAATAAACAAATAGGCAGTTTTTCTAAACTATATGTATATGATGGTTTATGGCAGGGGGTAGTGGGATCAAGTGTCGCATATTATGTTCAAGGTTTGGTGATTGAAGAGAGAGGGCCAGTTTTTGCTTCTGCTTTCAGCCCTTTGTCTATGATCATAGTTGCAATCATGGCTTCTTTCATACTCGGTGAAAAGATATTTCTTGGAAGGTCATTTCACTTTACATTTAGCTAACTATATTCAATCAACAAATGTTGAATAAGTACTTGATTAATTTTGATGTTTGGCATGCAGTTTTCTGGGAGGAATCTTGATAGTCTTTGGACTATACTCAGTGCTATGGGGAAAATACAAAGAACATCAAGAAACTAAAGAGGAAACCATGGTTTTACCACTGTCTAGTTTAGAGACAGAAAAGGATAGAAAAGCAAATGATGGTCATGATTCTACTACGAATATATCCACGAGTTCTTAACCAGTTAGAGCTGTGGATCAGTTAATAAAACAAGGCAATGAGATGAAATCTTGATGTAGAGTGACTTGGAAGATGATTGGGTGTCATGCAATTGAGTAGGAGCGCCTAACTTGTCCTGCACATTTCTGTCACTTTTTTTCTTCTTTTTTATTTTGCAGTTGTTACCGATTTCTGTAAGAAGTTTAATATGAAAAAACAAGTCAATAATATGTTTGAATCATGAATGTTCAATCTTTACTATATTGACACATATTCTACTTTTAGTATGTACAAAAGAATACGAATGAGTTCTTATTTGAGTTGTATATCATGCTGTTAATAAACACTTAGAATAGTCCAGTATTAGTCAAAGTAAACAGCTCTAAAATCTAGAATATGTATTACTTGTCAACTATCATGACACCGTTTCAAATCGATTTGAACATTGTTCCCATTTACACTCTATGCATGGTGGTTCACATACGATTCCTATGTTATTTTTTTAATTATTGCATTCAAACACAAATAATAATTAATTTACTAGACAGAGATGATAGCCAATGTGACATATTTTCTTAAGTTACCAATTTTCTAATCTAGATAACCACCACTATTGCTTCTTCAAAAGATAGAGAACAACTTTCTGGAGGCACGTTCGGAAATTTTAACAGAAAATAAATACTTCTGCAAATTTCTTCCGGTTGAAATAACATAAATATTCTCTTTTATATTATACTAGTTCATTGATCGCAGTGCTAAATCCAAATGACACTTGCTTGCTTCATTCTACATGAGGGGAGGGATCAATAGTCCCCCTATAGGTCATGCATATATAAGTTGTTAGTATTTCAAATAGCAAATAATCTACCATAAAACCAATTGGTAACCTGAGTGGTGATCTCGTTATATTTGAGTAAGATCTTATTTCAGTTATTACATAAATGTGAATTAAGGTTCTCCAAAAAATGAAAAATTGCAGATCTTATGAAAGTACAAAATAATCATATATTTGATAGTCTTGATCAAAATGGAGTTTCTTCTTCATCTCCTCCTCCTCCATTGCCTATCATTCTTCCTCTTTTACAGCAAATCAAGTCCAAAGATAACCCCCCAATTTTGAGCAATGCAATAGTAGATGATGATGGATTTCAGAAAGTAGTCTACAATAGAAAGGCGAGCAGAAAGAATTATGTATCTGATTTTCAGAGAAGCATTCTAAGAAAATCAGATAATGTTCAAAATCCTTCCAATTCAGGGAAATTATATTCAAGAAAATTCAATACGCAATCAAGAAACGTGAACAGACATATACCGAATCCAAGAAATCTAATCCCAAATGCTTCAACCATGTAGAAATTGCTCAGAAGATGCAGAAAGCCTCTTCATAGGCGGATATTCTCAAGAAAGGAGGGTTAGATTCTGAATTTGACTTGAATTATGTTGCTCCTATCAATATTAACAATAGAAAATTTGTTACTGTGAAAGAAGACATTGATAAACGCACAGAGAATAAGTGGAGATCTTTTGTTATTGCTTATGTATATGGTCTGCGTCCTCCTTATCATCATTTCAAGACATATATTACCCGAAACTGGAACCCAATAGGAAGTTTTGAAATCTATACTATGGATAATGGTTTCTTTATTATAAGATTTTCCAAAGTTGAAGATTGTGAAAAAATTCTAAGTGGAGGGCCATTTATAAGGGCCATATTTTATAAATGGCAAGTTGATTATCCTGAAAAAATGAAGCAAGAAATTTAATTTTGATAGGGATCTTTTATCTACTATGCCAGTTTGGATTAGGCTACCTGAATTAAGCCTAAGATTGTGGGATAAAGATGTTTTTAGTGCTATTGCAAGTGTGGTGGGTATACCATTAAAGTTAGATGAACCAACTGCTAAGGAAACAAGACTGAGTTATGCAAGAATTCTTGTTGAAATAAAAGCGGATGCAGAGTTACCGAATGAAGCTAACATCACAATACATGATGGTGACAATATAGTGCAAAAAATTGAATATGAGTGGATCCTAGATGTAAATCTTGTAAATGCTTTGGACATTCAAATGAAAATTGCACTATTAAAAAAGTTTGAAAAGAAAAATGCCGACATAATGATACTACAGTTGAGACCAATGTAGTGGAAAACAACAATGTAGAAATGAATATAAATATGCAGAATGCTTGTGATGGAATTACAAAAGAAGTGGTGCCCCAATTTGACAATACTCTAAAGTCAAGTTCTTTTAATGATTTGGAAACACAGGATGTGATTATGGATGCTAGCAATAATGCTTATGCAGACAACCAAGAAAATATACAATGCAAAAACAGTTACCCCCTTAGAGAGCCAATGTAGATAAGATAGATATTTCAAATGCTTCAGTGGAAGAAACTGCAAGTTTAGATGCCTCTGTTCAGGCAAATGAGGAAGAAGACGCAATGAATGTTGAGCAAATCTCTTTCAGATTTGACTGAACCTCCAAAGAACATTGCCTTATCTTTCCTTTCAGATTCATTCACCTCATTAAAGAAAAAACCTCTATCTGGGAAAGCTATCCAGGCAGCTGTAAATGCTGTCGCATCCTTATCACCTGCAAACAAAAGGAAAAAGAGAAAGAAAGCTACAACCAGAATTAAAAGCCTAAGTGACATTCCCTCTTCAGAGCAAGTAGAAGATGATAAAGACAAAGAATTCAGAGAAAAGTACATCTCCAAAAATGATAAATGGGACAAGCTTCTAAAAGTTAAAAGCGACTCAGCATGCAAAAAAAAGGGAAAGAAGCTTGAAGTGCAAGAGGATGAAGATAGTTACAGTGATTCACTGTGACTAACCACATATCCTTTGAGTATCCTTATTAATTTTACTTCATATTTTTATTAATGTCTATAATCTCATGGAATGTTAGAGGTCTAAATTCTTCAATTAGAAAATTGGATGTTTCTAATTTAATTATGTCTGAAAAACCTAGTATAATAGGTCTATTGGAACATAAATTAGACCGATAAAATTACAGATTACCATTTCAGACACCTCCATAATTGGGCAGTGTTAATAATAATCAAAAGGAGGGTAATGGTAGAATTCTAGTTTTATGGGATCATAATATTTGGAGTTTAGGTAGTCATATATTAAACCTTCAATATATTCACTGTCTATTTTCTAATAAAGGTGGTCTTGTTTTAGAAGTTACATTTATATATGCATCAAACTTTGAAAATGATAGATTTGATTTATGGAATCATCTTGAGAATTTGAATAGAAAAATGTCTCATCCTTGGATCAAATGGGTGATTTCAATACAATCATGCATACATATGATAAAAGAGGTGGCATACCAGTCCCTTTCAGCAAATTAGAGTTTATTAATAAATTCTTCTTAAGGACTGGTATTATTGAAGCTAATATAGTAGGAAATAAATTTACCTGGAAGTCTGGTAAATTTAGAAACATACATTGCAAACTGGATAAGATTTTAATAAATCAAAAGTTTGCTTATAAATTTCCACATTACAAATGCTGCACACTTCCTCAAGCTACCAACGATCACACCCCTATTCAAATTCTTCTTATAGAAAATAATGAATGCAAGAAAAATATTCCATTTAGATTTATGAATGGTGGGTATATGAAGAAAATTATAAAAATGTCATCCATAAATGCTTGTCATTTAAAATTCAGGGCACTGCCTAATAAAATTCTTTAAATTCTTGCAAGTTGCCAAGGGACATATAAAAAACTGGAACAAGAGCAGAAATAAAAATGAGCTTACAATTGCTAGAGATGAGTGTGAAAATCTACAAAATGCTATTGATAATGATTGCTCAGACAGTAACGTTATCAATAAATTTTTTCAGGCTCAAAATAGTCTCATTACTTCTCTTCATATCCATTCAGTTAATATGAGGCAAAAGGCCAAAGTTGACTGGCTTACAAATGGGGATGAAGCTAGCAGATTTTTTTATGCGAAAATGACAAATAGAAAAAATAGAAATATTATTAGTAAACTTATTAATGCAGATGGTAATGCTTTAAAGAATTTAACTGATATTGAGAGAGAAGCCATTAATTACTTCACAGAGTTATTTAATACTAATAATCATATGGCTTCCTTTCCTTTCATCAATGTTAAATTCTCCTTAAAAGAAGTTAGTCATGAAATTTTGCTAGCTCCTGTTAATCTTATGGATATTAAAAATATTATTTTCAATGCTAACAATGATAAAAGCCCTGGTCCTGATGGATTTGGTGCAAAATTCTATAAAACCCATTGGTCTGATATTAATTCTAATATTTTTGAAGTCATTTCAGAATTTTTTAAGACAGGAAAGCTTTTAAAATCTTTCAATCATACTTTTATAACACTTGTCCCAAAAATAAATAATCCTAATGGAATGGAAGATTATAGACCAATCTCCTGTTGCAACTTTATCTATAAAATTATCTCTACTATTCTTTGCAACAGAATTAAATTGTTTTTAAAAAATTTAATCTCAGAAAACCAATGTGCTTTTATTCCTGGGAGGCTTATTACTGAAAACACTTTGCTTGCTCATGAACTAATTAGAAATTTTAATATGAAAAACAAAAGTGTCATGTGCATCAAAATTGATTTACACAAAGCTTTTGATAAAATAAATAGAAATTTCATAATTCATATGATGAGTATTATGGGTTTTAATAAAAAAAATTGTGATCTTATCAAAGAATGTATTAGCAATGTAACATACTCTGTGATGATTAATGGCTCTCCTACATGTTATATTCATAGCAATAAAGGAATTAGACAAGGGGATCCCCTTTCTCCCTATCTATTTACTATTGTGATGGAATATTTCACAATTCTAATTGATTCTGAACAAAGCAAGAGAAATATAAAAGCCATAAATAAAGTCAAACCATCTATTACTCATCTTTTATATATTAATTACTTGCTTTTATTTGTCAATGCAGATACAAATAATGCTAACTCTATTGCTAAAATCATTAAAAAGCTTGAACTATTTGCTGGGCTAAAAGTTAATGAATGCAAAAGTAAAATTTATTTCAGCAAAGGATGCAAATGTAAGAAAGAAATTTTAAACATTCTTAATTTTAATGAAGGAAATTTACCAGTCAAATACTTAGGCCTGCCTCTAAGTATAAATCAACTGAAAGATAGGGACTGCTCAAGGCTATATGAGATTATTCAAAGTAAACTAGAAGGATGGTCTAGCAAATTACTATCTCTAGCTGGTATACTAGAACTCACCCATACTGTCATCACTGCAATTATTTTATACTGGATACAAGCTCATAATATACCAGTCCAGGTAATTTGCAAAATTGAAAAAATGTGTGATAACTTTATCTGGCAAGGCAAACAACACAAAATTGCTTGGGATAAAGTATGCATGACTAAAAATGCTGGTGGTCTAGGAATTAGAAACATTAGAGACTTGAGAGAAGCAGTAAAATATAAGTTATTTTGGAAATTTTTAGATGGTAAATCTCTCTGGGCTAGATGGATGAGAGATAAATACCTTAAAAACAAAAACTTCTGGACCATTAAAGCTAGAAACTATCATTCTTATGCTTGGAAAAATATTTTAAACTGCGGGGAGAATGGCAAAAAGCTTATAGAAAGAAAGTTTAAAGATGGAAGTTCTACTAGCTTATGGTTTGACCCCTGGATATGTGGAAAATCTCTTATTGATCTGCTTGGTTGGAATAACTTGTTTCTACTTGGTGGTGCTAATGATAAAGTGCAGAGCATTATTTATAACCAGAACTGGAATGTAAACACACATCAAGCAGCTACTATATTTATAACTGCTATTGAAAAAGTGATAATTGACAGTAATATTCAAAGAGACACTTGGATTTGGAAGCTTTGTACAAAAGATGCTTTCTCCTTTAAAAAAGTGTGGAATTTTGTGAAAGGTGAAGAAACTGAAGTTTATTGGAGTAAAGTTATTTGGTGCAAATCAAACTGCCCAAAAATGTCTCATTGTTCCTATTTTGCCATACTTAATAGGCTTCCCACATTAGAAAGATGTGCAAAATGGAATAAGAATGCTGATAAAAACTGTCTTTTATGCAAAAATGGAGTGGAAAATGCAGACTATCTCTTCTTTGATTGTGCCTTTTCAAAACATATTTGGTTTATTGCAAAAAATGCTTTGGGTTTTAATCAGCATCAATCAATACAAAGCATAAGTGAAAGCATTAAATACATTCAACACTGCTTCAAACCTAAGTTTGCAGAGTTTAAAAGAGCTTCAATTATGCTAACTACTGTCATTTACCATATTTGGAAAGAAAGAAACCAAAGACTTCACCACAAAAAAGAGACTGGCAGTATTCAAATTTGGAACAGTATATTTTCTGACTTTCAGATTCTCAATAAAAAAGCCAACAAACAGAATGCTCACAAAGATGCTGATTTATCTACTGCAAATAAAGTCAAAGACTATGAGAATAGAGTTGAAGACTTCTTACTTAGAGGGAAATACGCTGCGCATATCCCTTGTAGAAGTCATAGAGGTTGCCAATGTCATCTACATGCAACTGACAAGGTTAATATCTCACTTAGACAAGACAACATCCCCCTGGACTATCTTCCTGGAGGCGGCCATTCTACAGCTGCAAAGGCTATCACCTGCAAGTGAAGTAGACATGAAAATATTAATTATAATTCTAACCTATTTCATATTGCGAACAGTAATAGGCGATTATTACCTGATGTAGGACCGAATAACTACCGCACTACCAGCAGTGTTTCCAAGGAGTTAATGATGCTGTCCATTGAGGATTACAAGCAAACAAAAGTTAAAGGCGGCAAAAAGGAAGGCTTTTTCTACAAGAGCTTATTAAATAATAAGGTCTATCACTTATCTTGCTGGAGTAAAGGAGAAAGCAGCAAATCATCTGCAACCCTTTCACAGAAAGGCGACAAATCACCTATCTATCACTATTCTACAGAGAATCTGGAGAATAACAATGTATCGAGAAAAGGGGCGAAAGCACAATTAACTATTCGCAGCAACCCAGTGGACGACAACATCGATCTGACGAAAAATAGCAAGTTTAGGATGAGGGAGCAGGATAAGCTCAGCCATCTTTGTATATCGAACAATAAAGATAGCAACTTTGAAGATGCAGACGCAAATCCTGCTCTTTTGAGACTCATAGGCATGGAGCTCAAGCCCTTGGATAAGCGTCGCATGGATAAGAAGGATCTGAGACCCCTTGAGTCTTGGAGTATTGAGATCTCCATTTTTTCTTTCATTTCCGAGCTTTTCGAAAGTTCGACATTTCTGTTTTGATGGAGGCGTGTTTGGCCTCACGTAATTAGGGTTTGTTGTTTTGTAAATGGCTTCGGGTTTGATTTTTACCCGATATAATCTGTAAATTTTGGGCTGGGCCCTTTTTTATCAATTTTCAAAAAAAAAGATCTTATTTCAGTTATTCTTAATGTGGGGCTTTCTTTTTTTGTTTATAAAGCCTCCTTCATGCATGTTTCATCTTGAGGCAACTACGTGATCATATATGTATGTATATGTACACATACATACATACCTATGTGTGCGTGAGCATGTTCGTGCTGTAACAACTCATATTTTTAACAATTAATAGTTAGTTAAATAAATCTTTACAATTGAATTAAATGAATTTATGGCCATAAAAAAGAATTTAAAGATGAATTAGAACTTGAGACTTATTCCGTCGCGTTCATAATATCGCTTCGCTTATATAAGGAATACATATAAAGTTTATTAGAATTGGATAAGACTAACAAAATGAGAACAAAAGAGAAAACACAGGAAAAATTGTCGTTTGGCCAAAATTGACCTTGTTTAATTCCGAAATTAGCTCATTTTTCCTTCATTATTTCATTCTCTTCTTCTTGTCCGGCTTCTATAAAGAAAGTGTTTCAAAAACTCAAATTTCCATAACTACTTCATCGCTTCACTAAAAATTACAAAATACATATCTCAATTTGAGTTGATGGATTCTCTACAAATCCATATCATTAAGATAGCATTTTGGTGGTGTTTAGAGCTGGATTTCAGAAATTAGAGGAGAGCGTCAAAGTGAGTTTCATTGAAGCTTGGATTTTGCGATATTTGGTGAGTGAAATTTATACTCTATGATGTATGGTTGTTAATTATGCTAATATCATGTTAAATATTCAACGTCGGTTAGGGCTTGAGTAATGAACTTGAATTGGAGTTTTAGAGATGAGAAGCTTGTTAATGGATGTTTAAATGAATTTGAATACAAAATGAAAATGTCAAATAACTTGATGTGAATTGTATAGCATTCAGTTTGATTGTTGGATTGATTATTCATTTGGGAACTAATAGAATGATAAGATATGGTTCATTGCCTCAAAGCCATTTATCGAGTGTGAAGATGCACTTGTCTGAATCTCGAATGACTTATAACAAAGACATGAATTCGCGTTGAGCAATATAGTGCAAGGTGCCTTGGTGACATAGAGCGTGCGTCGAAGATGGAAAAAAGAAAGACAAACAAGGAAATAGCGGGGAGAATTTCCACCAAGGGAAATTTCCCTGTTTAGGTTCGGCTAGTATCAAGCGTTTAGATGTCTGAATCAAAGAGTCAGATGTTTGAAATTTAGAAAATTTAACCCGTGATATTCCAGTGTAAATCTAGGATATTTAGATGTTCGAGATTTGGATTCATATGTCTGCAAAAGGGGTCAGACGTCTGAATACCCTATTTAAACGTAAATGTTGTGTTGCGCACAATTTCTTTTTGTTTTATGGGTTTTCAGGTTCGTTTTGGGGACCCTCATGATGCTTATAAGATCCAGAGTGACCATAGAGCAAGGTGATGAGTTTTGGGGATGGTATGCCTTGTCTCGGGAAATGTGACAGTTGATGTCAGATGAGGTAGAGACTAGTTTGAGATACGATTTGATTCATATGGTGACTTTTATATGGTCGTCTGGTGGTTTTGAGACGTGATAACATGGGTATATATTCCATACAATATTTAAAAAGAGATATGAAATAAAAAATCAAAATATCATTATTTTGGCTTTGCAACGTTCTAATATACATACGTATGTACGTGTTTGTAATACACATACACGCACATAAAACTAAATTTCAAATTTTGAAATTAAATTTATTTTAAAATGTTTATGAAAATGTTTATATTAATTAAATTGATATGTATATGTGTGTATATATAAAAGGAGTTATTTAAAATATTTATATAATTATATAAATACGTAACCTTAAAATATATATATATATAATATATATGTGTGTATACATGTTTCAGCAATAAAAAATATTTTTTTCAAATTGAAAATAAATATTTTTATTATTTATAAAATGCATAATTGAATTGTATTTATTTATATAACATATATATATAATACAGTTGAATATAAAAAGTATATCTAAACTAAATTTCTGAAAACATTTTGAATAAAATATTTACATGATATTTATCTTAATTTTAATTTACAAATATCATATTTAAAATTACTAAACCATGTTTTGAATTGAACAAACAATATATATATATATATTATTTTAAATAGGCTGAAGCATTTAATACATAATTTTTTTAATATCATTTCATAATTATTATAATACTATGATGATTTAGATAGATTAAATATTGTATATGTTAAACTGAAATAAATTGGCAGGCTATAACATATATGAAAAATGTGATATATAACATATATGTTATATAATGATCATTAAATATAACTGAATGAGTTAAATGAATTGTACCTTACATATGAGGCTGTAGAAATGCAAGTTGATCCAAACAGACTCCTTAGGTTTCTCAGCTCTGCACTGAGATAATCGTGCAAACACCTCATTAAATTGATTGGATGTGTTTGAGGTAAATGGAGATGGAGGTAGGGGTACTTGCAGCCAAAGAATAAAAAGGGAGGAGGAAAAAGTTAAAAAGAAACAAAGGCTTTAGGTGTTCTTTTATAGGGTGAGCTTGACCAAAAAATCTAGTATAAAACTCTCCCCTACCAAGTCAAATTTGAACTCGTTCTCCTTATGCTTGGCCAATCTTAATTTAGATCCATAATGGAACAAAAGCTCTTACATACCCATTAGTAAATTAAATCATTTAAATCCAATTTAAATCCTTATCAATATTGTAAACCGATACGCATAAATAACACTTTTATATATGCACCCAATAAATCACCAATAACACCCCTACCAATTCAAGGGAACAACATTTTACTAAACATAACTCAATACAATAATAACTAATATTTCACAAATAATAATTAATTTATAACTAGTATAAATTAATTAAATCAAGCAGTATTTCGAAGATTGACTGGATTCGGTTGTGTGATTCATAGATGTGAATTTGGCCAATGATTCATATTTAAACAATTCAAATACTGACGTTCACACGTCACAGCTAGTGGTATGACATTTTAACTTAATTCATCCCTAAAATCCAATTCTACAAATTCAAGCGGTATTTTTAGTAACGATTATTTACGTAAATTCTCTTCTTTAACACTACATCACTTTAGGACTTACAGAATTTGGTTAAGGTCAAAATTCCAATATCGTCCACATTCAACTCTGTTAGCTTATAAACAAAGTCCTTGGTTTGATAATAGCATTTATTATTAATCGTACTACTTTGGTCAGATATTTTGACTTTGAGTTGACTACAGTTGACTGTGGTACTAACCTCATACAACAGAGGAGAAGAATTCTTAATTAAATAGTGTTTCACTTCCAATACATCAAGAACCAACCATAGCCGTTCGATGGACATCATGCCATGATTTAACTATAATCAAAGTGGAGTGTTAATATGAAGTTCAACGGTATTCTCAAGCTGAGAGAACTATATAATATCATCCCTCGAGGTTTCCTATTTGAGCTAATCATTTTTAACTAATAGGAAATTTTTGGATAATTCAGACATCCGAAATTTGGATTCATATGTCTGAAAAAGGGGCCTGGCGTCTAAATATCCTATTCAAATTTCTAAAATGCTATGCTGAGCATAGTTTCTTTTTGTGTTTTGGATTTTGGTGTCTTGGGTTTTTGGGTTCTTTTTGATGACCCGTGTGATGCTTGTAAGGTCCAAAGTGACAATAGAGAAAGATGATGAGTTTCTAGGATGGTGCGCTTTGTATTGGGAAACATGACGGTTGACGTTGGACAAGGAGGAGACTATGCCGATGGTTCGAGATGCGATTTGATTCATATGAAGACTTTACAGGGCCATCTAGTGGTTTTGAGATGTGATGACTAGGAAATTATGATGAATGATTCCATGCAACAATGCGTATACGAAATAAATCTATATCTCTTAGCTACGACTTTTGGATTTAATATTTCTAAATCATTTGTTGAACAAGGCATGGTTGTTTCGGTTGTGCACGTTTGGTGACACCTATTTAGGGATTAAAAAAACCTTCTATCTCAATGGTAAAGGCAATAAACTTCGAGTTGATTTATAATAAAAGGTGATTAGACTCTATCCTAAGTCCTATTTAAAAAAAATGATAACGGTTAGGCATGTATATATTGTTGGAACTAGGCCAGTATGCATTGGGGTAAATTTCAAAAAAATTATTCCATTTAGATCTTATTGGGCCTATGAAGTCTAATTTATTTAGATCTAATCTTAACTATATCCTAATTGGTACACGTTAAATGTTAAATCGATTGACTCTGTTTGAATCTGAATTCAAATCCTTCCAAAGAGAGATACGAGACTGAAAGCACTACGTATTATTGTCCTGATTTTACTTGAAATTATGTTTTTAATGCTTGAATCAATGAAGCAAGGGGGCTATAATTTTTGGCTAGATATGGATGTAGTGGAGGCTAAAAGGAGAACAAAAAAATGAAGGATTAAGGGTGTTTAAATAATTGAGAAAGAGAGGAGCAAAAACTGGATCTGGATCCACAAATATCTCTACTAATTCAAACCCCATTTTGAAATCAAATCCAACCCCTCCTTCTACACCTATGGCAAGCCAAATCAGGTCCCTTTATAGGCCTTCCAATCACTTCAAGCCCAATAAAATAAAATACATTTAAATCTTATTTAAACTTACACTGATATTGTATATCGATATGTGTGTTTGCAACTTTTATATACGCATTATTTTCAAAAAAATCAGATAAAATTTCACAATTAATATTTCATAAATATTAACTAATTTAGTTAATTTATAACAATTATAATTAATTAAATCATTTGGTAGATGGAATATTCAACATTACGGTTGTGTGACTCTTAGGTGAAAATTTGATCAACGGTTAATATTAAATAATTTGAATACTAACATTCACATGTCACTTAGCAGGTGGTGCGACATAATGGACAAATTTATCGCTTACATAACTTCTGCAAAATCTTATTTTACTTTATTTAAGCATTACCAAGTAGCTGCAATTATTTACACCAATTCTCTTCGTCAAAACTATATAGCTTTGGACTTATGGAATATAGTAACAGTCAATATTCCAATATCGTCCATATTTAACTCTAATGTCTATTACAAGGTCCTTGGTTTAATAATAAAAATTATTATTAACTGAACTGCCTTGGCCGGGGACTTTGACTTTGAGTTGACTTTAGTTGATTGTAATACTAACCTCATATAGCCGAGGAGACAAATTCTCTCTTAAATATCATTTTACTTCCAATGCTTCCACTTAATCCAACTATAGCCGTTCAATGTACGTCATGCCATGATTTAACTATAATCAAAATGGAGCTTCCACATTGAAGATCAATAGTATTCTCAAGTCAAGAGAACGGTGTAATTTTGTCACATCAATATTTTCTGTTTGACCTTAGTAATATTAATCAACAGAAAACTATCGAGTGGGGCATTCCACAGTTATCCAATAACTATTAGTACGTAACTCATTGGTGCCCCCAAGCAAATATGAGTAATACATTGCCCAACATTTGGAGAGGGTTACGTACTCTAGTCTCAACAAATATATTGATATCTAGTCTCAATACATCTTGACCAGGAATATTTAAAACGGTACGTTTATTTTATTGTGATAAATCACTCATGATTACAATACATTGTAACTATTATCACAAAACATAACATTTATGGATTTCCCATTGAACATACTTTTAAATTAATTAATTAATATAAAAATTTATATCAAGCATATAATAGAAAGAAAACACCTTTCATTTTAAACAAGATTGGTTAACGAGTTAGATATATGTAACAATTACATAATTGCCCCTAGGACATACCTTAACTCAATCAATCCCATCCCAGTGGGAGTGATGCATATTCCTCCATCGTCCATTCTTGATTTCCCTTGGCTTTATAGAGATCGTATTCGTATAGGAGGCAAGCTTTATTTGGGAATATAGTTGTTCATTGAGAAGTGTGGCTTGGCACTAGTGAGCGGATATTTGATAATATTACGCTTGAGAGTTTGGTAAGAAGGCGGATTGCTTCTAAACAACTCCAAGAGAAGGCTTTGTGTTGGTAGGATGTGGTGATAGAGGAAGTGGAGAAGCATGCTATGACTTGGGAGGAGTTCCAATAGAGGTTTGAGGCACATGTATTTCTAAACCCGAGAAGGGCTTGCCAGTGAAAAAGTTCATGTATCTTCGACAAGGTGAGAAATCTGTGAAGTAGGACATTAATAAGTATCACCCTTGGTTCGTTTCGGGATGGATATGATCAACACTCCTGCTAAGAAAAGCCAAAAAATTTCCTAAGGACTCAATCAACCATTTAAAGATCTCGCCCTTAGCAACATTCCTATGGGAGCTACTGTAACATCCCCCTACTTGGAGGTCCAAAACTAACAACTACGAATGCTGCAGTCATTCATAGTTATTAATCTTCAGCGACCAAATACGGCGGTGTTAGATTCATTGATACACAAAAACACATGAATATGGCAAAATTTAAAATTCAAAAAAAATCACATTCCATATCAAAACATTTCCAGTTTATTACAAAATCCTAATATTCGCAAAACACGTTCAGAGAAAATATATTTATCACAACATACGCCCAGAGCGACATATGAAGATGCCCCCCGGGATGATCAGAATATATTCAGGAAATATAACAACTTTGCCATTACAATCAACACAGCGGAATCAAAAGAAAATAGAACTCTAAATAGCTAACATTCCTCCTCTACATCTCCGAAAGCTTATTCGTCTTAAGAGGTACCTGAAAACCTCAACTCTCAAGCTACTCAAAATCAATTGAGTACCCGAGAGTTTTAAATGAAAACATAAACTTCGAGTCAGACATAAAGTCTGGTATGAATAATAATCTACCATCTTATATCATTTAGATATCTAGTGAGACCACACCGCTCAGCGGAACGAGTTTCCCCTCACTAATATCGCAAAACCTTTATAAAACCATATACTGTGCTCCTGCATTCACAATGGTTAAAACAATTCAAAACGATATAATATGATGATATGCAAAACAATTGAATTAATTCTGGATTACCCATCCCCATTCAATTAGACTATCTATCTCAGTTATAGTTTTTAGGATTACTATTAACCTATTAGTTTTCATGGGCTGACTAATAACCTGTTAAACATTTAAGGATTTCCTGTCCAATTATACAGTTTTCATGGGATCACTATGAACCTATTGGTAACTCTAATAATACTCTTATCTAGTTTTCATGGGTTGACTAGGAACCTATTGGTAACCCTAATATCCTTTCTGCTTACCCTAATTTTCATGGGTTGACTAGGAACCTACTGATATCTGTCAATATTACATCCGAATATAGTTTTCATGGGCTAACTACAAACCTACTGGCCCTACCAGTATCCAATCATAGTTTTCATGGGCTTACTATGAACCTGTCTATCTGACATCTTCTTTTTCATATAGTTTTCATGGGCTTACTATAAACCTGTCTATCTGACATCTTCTTTTTCACATAGTTTTCATGGGCTAACTATGAACCTGACTATCTGACATCTTCTTTTATACATAGTTTTCATGGGCTAACTATGAACCTATTGGCCTCTACCAATAACATACAGTTTTCATGGGCTTATTGTAAACCTGTTGGCCCTTGCCAATATCTTTCCCTTATATTTTAGCATCCTATATTCTGGTCTACCTGACCTCCTGGATGCAATTCTACTCATTCAGGAGTTTATTCCATTTATATTCACTACTAGGTTAACCTAACTGGTTCTTCTACCCTTTATCCCCAAAATGCAGTTATGAGCCCATTATAAAGTGAATACATTACTTTAGAAGCAGCAACATAACAATATAGCAATACCACTCCTGTGGGTTTAAAATAAAACATGGTTAGTCCCTTTTAACCAATTTCTTTATCAAAGACAGCTTCTTCTTAAAACCATTATGAAAACTCCTTTAATATAGCCATGGGTTTTTCCTTTAAAAATAGAGCTTGGGTCATAAAACCTTTCGAAACCTTCGTAACCTAGCTCTCGACTTCATAGGATAACCTCATTCGAAATTTCTTAAAAACATTAGGCTCCTGCCTTATAATACTTTAAATTCTCCCTTTCAAAACCTTTCGAATATATTAAAGTATTAGCATTTAATTTATAAGCTTTAGCTTCGAAACCAGTTGAAAGTACCCATTTCTACACCATTGGAAGTAACCCTTCCGTAAACATTGAAAGTACTCCTTTCGAAAGCATTGGGTTTGTACTTAAAACATTACTTGGGTCAAAGTGAATATAATCAAAAGCATCTGTTTTGAAACCAATATAAAAACAATGGGGAAAACTTGATGGCATCGGCACAATCTCTTTCGAAAGCATAAAATATCTGGGTAAAACATTAGAAGGTTGGAGTCGAAACCCCTTTCGACACCATCACCTTCGAAACCCCTAACCCCTTTCGAAAGCTTTAGAAAGTGGCTTGAACTTTACAAAACAAAACCTTTCGACAGCATTAATATCTTCAATATTATCGGAAGGCTATAGGACGGCAGCAGGGTATCGACTAGGTCGGAACCCTTTCTTTCAAAACATTCTGTTATAAGTAAAGAACCCAGTCGAAAGCAATTATAAGTTAATGGCAACTCTTTCGAAACCCTTTAAAACCTCTTTCTAAACCTCTTTCGAAACCTTATGCTTTGACTCTGTCGAAGGCTTAAAACAGAACATAGGCAGGCGCTTTCCTTTTAAAAATAAACCAAGGTTCCGACCCCTTCGGAAGCTACGCTTTCGACACCTAACCTTTCTCCTATCTCCAATCCATTACGTACCATCATAGTGATACCTTTTGTATTGGTTTTGGCATAGTTGGTTTCAACAAGGATGAAGGCATGTGCTACTGTATCGAAAGGCACTTTCTTAAGTTGGCGAAACCACTTTTCTGAGCAAAACTAGGTCTAATTCTTGTTTAAGTAAACTTTTATCTAACTAGTCTGCCATATGTCAACACCACATTGGTAGCCTTAACTTTTTAGATTCTTTTCCAAAATTAACAACCGTTAATCCAGATCTAAACTATGGTTAAGTTAATCAAACAAGCCCTTCCATTTTTTATAAAAAGTCCCTCTTCTGAAAAATTTATTCTGCATAGCAAATCACTTTGGAAAATTCTCGAAAATTCCAAAAATTCACTTTAATCATGTTATCTAACATATCAAAATTCCATACCCAAATTCGTAGTATATTTTTCAAAATAAATTATAAACCCAAATAACCACATTTTCCTTTGAAAATTCATAATAATCTTTCGATAGCTTGGAAAATTCTCAAAATTGAAATCCAACTCCAAAATCATGTTTCTTATAACACAAAATTTTACAATGGCATTTAAACATCTTTAAATCTCGGTTTCAATCTAAAACCATTCAAAACTCCTTTAAACAATCTTGTTTAAATCAAATAAATCATGAATCAAGCATATCATCATCCATTATATCATAAAAACGAATTTATCCCTTAAATCTAAAAATATATGATTTAAAACCAAAATAGAGATGGAATTATTATTCACCTTGCTCTTTATAAGGAGATTGGATTGAGATAGATTACCCCTAAGTTTGGTTTTCTAGCTTTAATTTGAATTCCTTTTGGTTTCTTAATGGCCAGCCGTTCCACTATATTTTTGTTTGCATTTTAAAAATGACGTGAATGGAAAGTAAGAAGGTAGGAACGAAATATACATAAGTGTGGAAGCTAGGGGCGGCAATTCCTAATATACACTTACGTGACTTGATTAACCAAAAATCATTCTTAAGCTCATTTTTCAATTCATTAGGCTCGGCCATTAATTAATTAATTCAAGTCTCAATCCCCTTATCACTTACATTTATATTATTCTATTTAATTTATCTAATTAAATCTCCTGAATAATATTATCAAAAATTAGGGGTGTTACAGGCTCCTCTTCTTAAAGAATTTCATCCTCGAAATTCAGTAAGGACTATATACTAAACATAGTAATCATCTGTAACGACTCCTAACAAACAACTAGTCTACCTGACTAGGAAATATCTATATAAATCTAATATAGACATACCCTCAAAACAGATCAGGATAAGTATCTTGAATCCTGTCCTCTGTCTACCAAGTACAATCTTTCTCGTTGTTGCTCCACTGAACTTTCACCAACTTGACTGTCTTGTTCCTCAATCTTTTCTCATCTCTCGCTACAATCCGAACTGGTTGTCTAACAAAAGTCAAATCAGGCTCTACTACCGAGTCCTCCAAATATGTATGAGGAATGGTAGCCTCTAGATCAAGCACATACTTGCGAACATTGTTGATTCATGAGTTTTGATTCATGACACAAGCTTCAATATCATACGACGAGAATACTATATGAAAGGACAAAAAGGAGAATAACCGTATATTATACACTACAAAGGAGACAAGACTACAATCCAGATATTAGTATGAATATTTTATTTTATTGAGTCTTAGAATATTGTTAAAATCATTCCTCAAGTAGTCACACATACACACAAATTGATTTATACAAAAATAAGTGTGCACTGTGCAATTAACAGCAGGTCGGCCGACCGACCAGAAACTTCGGCCGACCGACTCTGTGTCAAGTGCACAGATATGCACCGTTTTATTCATGTTTGTAAACTCAGCTGACCGGCCCAAGTTTCTCGGTCAACCGACCAGAACATAACGGCTAGTTTTCTAAAGAGGTGCAATTGTTCATGAAGAGGAATGTCCTTTAATCCAATAGATATGGACACAACTCTTGATTGAAACTCTTCATGAAAGACTGTAACTATTCTACAACTATATAAACATGTTCAATTCACTTCTACAATCATCGATTCTTGTTTATAATTCTGAAATCTATTCTCTATTTATTTCTGCAAATAAAAGCATTCATTCTTATTCAATATCACTAGAATCCTTGAATTAATTCATATACTTCGATTCTACGTGATTATTTTCCTTCTAAATCTTCACACACATATATACTCTTGAGGATTTGATTATAGGAAAGCTGTACTATCAAAAGACAATCTGTGTTATTCAGAACACATTCATCAACAAGTTATTTGTATTAAGTTGAAGTCCTCTTCGGCTATTGAGGCGGAAAAATTCATGTTCGGCTGCTCAGGTGTCGTATACCTATTCCTCCGGGTTAAGTGAGGGGTTTAGTTTAAATCCAGAGGGTATTCAGGGACTGGACGTGGAACGGGAAGTTCGAACCAGTATAAAAATTCCAGGTGTGCTTACTTTAATTTTTATTTTACTGCTATTATCAGTTTCCGCATTTATATACCATATTACACGATCCTTAGTACTACACGTAAACTTTCATTTGGTATCAGAGCGAGGAAATCCTATAACCGTCACAAAGTTATTTGATATCTATTTCTAGTAATATGGCAACAACACATACTAACGATTTTGACACTAACACTAATACTAGTTTCACAGAGGGTCAATCAACTTCACGACCTCCACTTTTTAATGGTATACATTATAATTATTGGTCAACTAGAATGAGAATATATATGCAATCTAGTGGATTTGATATCTGGAATGTTATACAAAGTGAGTACACAACTCCTACTGGAGAATACTCAACTTGGAGTAACACACAAAAACTAGATGTTACATCAAATGCAAAGGCTATGAATATTTTATTTTGTGCATTAGATAGAAATGAATTCAATAGAGTTAGCATATGCACTTCTGGTTATGAAATTTGGAGAACACTTAAGATAACACATGAAGGAATGAATAAAGTTAAATTAAGTAAAATCTCTATGTTGAAAAATCAATTTGAAAATTTCAAAATGAGGCCAAATGAATCTATAAATGACATGTACTCTAGATTCCAAGATATTTATCATGCTTTACTATCACTAAAACAAAAGTTTACTGATTTTGATGTTGTTACAAAAATCTTAAATTCTTTAACGGACGAATGGGAAAGAAAAGTCCTAGCCATTGAAGAAGCAAGTGATTTGTCAACATTAAAACCAGAAGAATTGATAGGTAATTTAATGTCCTACGAAGTAAATTTGCAGGCAAAAAGAAATGGAGCACAAGAAAAGAAAAATGTGGCATTCCAAGCAGAAAAAGATGATTCCAACTCAGATAATGAAGATATGGCAATGATCGCTAAAAATTTCAAAAAGTTTTTGAAATTCAATAGAAACAAATTCAAGGGAAACAAAAATAATTCCAACACCAATTCCAATAGCAGCAAACCATCATCTTCAGCAATGGAATGTTATGAATGTCATAAGAAAGGACACATGAAGAAGGATTGTCCAGAGCGTAAAAAGAATAATTTCAAGAAGGACAAAACCAAACGAAAAGCTTTTTCTGTCACTTGGGACGACACTGATTCATCATCCTCATCAGAGAGTGAAAGTGATAATGAACAAGGAAATGTGTGCTTCATGGCTTCGTCAGACGATGTAAATGGTCTTACTTTTGAAGATTTAATTGAAATTAATTCTGAATTAGTAAATTTAGCAAAGCAACTTAAAAAGAAAAATAAAGAGTTGCAAAGAAAGTTAGATAGAACAGTCTTAGAAGTAGATATGCTGAAAGATGAGAAGAAAATATTAGAAGAAGAACTTGAAATTTCTCAACAATCGAATTCTAACTTATCTTCTCAAATTTCGTCAATATCTGAAGAACTAGAAATTCAGAAAAATAAAAATGATGTTTTACTTTTTGAAAATAATAGTTTAAACTCGAAGATTAAGGATTTAGAGTTAGAAAAATCTAGTCTTAAAATAAAATTTGATGATATTTCTAGAAATGTATCTAATTTCAAAAAAGGAAGAGAGAATCTTTCTAGTATACTTGAAAATTCTCAATTATCTAACAATAAATCTGGACTAGGATTTAAGAAACAAAATAATTTTGCTAAAAGTAGGATTAATAATAATATTAAGAAGGATATTAAGAAAACAGTTTACCCAAACACTAAAACCATCAAGATATGGATTCCAAAAACAAATAATATTTTGATAAGGAATAAACATATCAAAATGTTTATGGAAACTGTTCATAATAACATTAATTATGTTTATAAAGGGAATTCTAAACCCGTATGTGTTTGGCTTCCTAAGATCTAACTCTTAGGACCCTAAAAAGATTGGGTACCAACTTTTTATAAATTTTTTGCAGGTACCACATAAGAAGAGAAAAAATGGATTTTAGATAGAGGTTGCTCAAAACACATGATTGGAAACAAAGAAATGTTGTCAAACATTATATACTCAAATGGAGGAGCAGTCACCTTCGAAGATAACTCAAAAGGATATATCATCGGCAAAGGAAATGTCAGTAGCAACGGTACCTCTAATTTACCTCTCATTACTGATGTTTTATTAGTTAAAAATTTAAAACACAATTTATTAAGTATTAGTCAACTATGCGATAAAGGTTTTAATATAACTTTTTTAGAAAATAAATGTAATATTTTTGATAAAAATCATAACACTATTTTCGAAGGAAAAAGAGATAAAAACATTTATATCTTAAATATGAATGTTAATAATGATTCAAATTTGTGTTTAGTAGCTAAAGAAAATGATTCTTGTCTTTGGCACAAAAGATTTTGTCACATCAATTTTAATACTATCAACAAAATAGCTAAAAACAAATTAGTTAAAGGATTACCTAATATAAAATTCAAAACTAATATATTTTGTGATGCATGTAAATTAGGAAAATTAACAAAATCTTCTTTTAAATCAAAGAAAGTAATATTTACAGAACAACCACTTGAACTTTTACACATGGATCTTTTTGGTCCAACTCAAGTGCAGTCTATTAATCATAATAGATATGTATTTGTTATTGTAGATGATTTTTCTAGATATACTTGGATTTTCTTTTTGAAAAATAAAAGTGATACTTTTGATAATTTTAAAGTTTTTGTTAAAAGAATCCAAAATATTAAAAGTTTGAAAATTAAAAATATAAGAAGTCATCATGGAGGAGAATTTGAAAATGAAGCTTTTGAACAATTTTGTAACAAGAAAGGTATTAACCATAATTTTTCGTTTCCCAGACTACCACAACAAAATTGAGTTGTAGAAAGGAAAATAGAACATTACAAGAATGTGCAAGAACTTTATTAAATGGAACCACTTTATCGAAACATTTTTGGGCAGAAGCTGTAGCTACTGCTTGTTATGTATTGAATCGTGTTTCTATTCGACCATTAACTAAGAATACTCGATATGAACTTCTAAATGGAAGAAAACCAAATATTTCATATCTTAAAGTTTTTGGTTCAAAATGTTTTATTTTGAATACTAAAGATCAGCTAGGCAAATTCGATCCAAAATCCGATGAAGGAATATTCATTGGATATTCGGAACGAAGCAAGGCTTATCGAATTTATAATAAACGAACTCAAATTATTGAAGAAAGCCTACATGTTTCATTTGACGAAAATTTTAAATACATAAATCCAAATGTTACTATTGATTCTGATGATGAAACTACTCAGAATGAAAATAGCAATACTAAAGAAAATTTCGTTAATGATCATGATATTACTGAAAATGAGAATATTACTCCTAATATAATAAAATCTCCACTTAGAATTTTACGAGATCATCATGTGCAAAATATAATTGGAGAAGTTAATACGAATGTTAAAACCGGACATCAATTAAATCAAGTTGGTCATGTAGCTTTTCTCTCTAACATAGAACCTAAGAATATAAAAGAAGCCTCAACTGATGACTACTGGATTCTTGCCATGCAAGAAGAACTAAATCAATTCGAACGAAACGAAGTTTGGGAACTCGTTCCTAGACCTAGTGATCAATCAATCATGATACTAAATGGGTTTTCAAAAATAAAGCAGATGAACTAGGAAATATAACCAGGAATAAAGCTAGATTAGTTGCACAAGGATATAATCAAGAAGAGGGAATTGATTATGAAGAAACGTTTGCTCCAGTCGCCCGACTTGAAGCAATACGAATCTTATTGGCTTTCGCATGTTTTCATAATTTTAAACTTTATCAAATGGATGTTAAAAGTGCATTTTTAAATGGATACATAAAAGAAAATGTTTTTGTTGAACAATTACCTCTTTTTAATCATGAAAAATTTCTGGATCATGTTTATAAACTCAAAAAAGCATTATACAGTTTAAAACAAGCACCACGTGCTTGGTATGATCGTCTTAAAAGCTATTTATTAGAATCTGGTTTTGAAATTGGTAAAGTAGATCAAACGCTTTTTATTAAGAAAACTAATAAAGATATTTTGATAATTCAAATATATGTTGATGATATCATTTTTGGTTCGACAAATGAAAAACTATGTCAGGAATTTTCGACTATAATGACAAATGAATTTGAAATGTCTCATATGGGAGAATTGTCATATTTTCTTGGATTACAAATTAAACAAATTGAAAATGGAATTTTTATTAATCAAGAAAAATATTGTTATAATTTAATTAAACGATTCGGTTTGGAAAACACTGCTGCCAAACCAACTCCTATGAGCACAACGATTCATCTCGATAGAGATGAGGATGGCAAAAGTGTTGATCAAAAACTATATCGTACTATGATTGGATCTTTACTATATTTGACAGCGAGTCGACCCGATATTATGATGAGTGTTTGTTTATGTGCTCGATTTCAAGCAAATCCCAAAGAATCACATATACGAGCAGTTAAACGTATTATTCATTATCTAACTAAAACCAAAGATTTCGGGCTATTCTATCCGAAAGAATGTCCTTTCGAATTAGTTTCCTATAGTGATGCTGATTTTGGAGGAAGTCGGACGGATCGAAAAAGTACGAGCGGAACGTGTCATTTCATTGGACGTTCCTTAGTCTCTTGGTTTAGTAAGAAACAAAACTGTGTTTCCTTATCAACGTGTGAAGCAGAATATATATCTGCTGCTTTGGCATGTGCACAAGTCGTATACATGTAACAAACACTACAAGATTTTAATTGTCATCTTGAAAAATCTATAACTTATTGTGATAATACTAGTGCGATAAATCTTTCTAAAAATCCGGTCAATCACTCACGAACAAAACACATCGACATTCGTCATCACTTTCTTCGTGATTGTTTGGAAAAAGGATTAATAAATTTAGAATTTATTAATACTGAAAATCAAATTGCTGACATTTTTACTAAACCACAAAATGAAAATATCTTTATAAAACTTAGACGTGACTTAGGAATAATGTCTTTAAAAGATTTATAAATAAAAATATGCAAAAATATTGAAAAACAATAATTGTTTTATTTCTGACCAAAGCGGAACTCGAACTCATGACCTCTGACTTGCTTGTTAAATGTTGTGTTATAGCTACTTGAGCTATGGGTGTTTCTTGTCTCGGTTTTCTTTAAAGTTTGTTTTATTTGTTTTGTTTTCAGAAAAACTATTTTTAGTTCTACACTTATAAATCATACATTTACAAACAGTTTTATTGTTAAACTTCTGTGATTATATTTAAAATTAATTCCTATCCACTAATTTTTCAACAAACAGATGTTTATATATACTATGCTCATCTTTCAAAACATATACTAAGAAAATTTTAAAACTTGAAAAATGTCTTCAAACAATGACTACTACAATTCCGAAAACTCCCATCTATCATACACATCTCCGGACGATGATGGTTCTGACCGCATTCCTGAAAATGGCCCCTATCCTACCTTTCCCATGCCTAAACGTGTCCTTGAATTCTCTTCTCCGGATAAAGACCCCCGACATGGGTGGAAACCATAGGAAGACTCCCATACAGGCTATACACCTGAAAAGAAAAAAGGGAAGAATACGATGGTAATATCTCCAACCACCAAACAAAAAATTGATGAAATACATCACTACCAACGACAACAAATGGATATGCAACGGGAACTCTACTATGAACAAAAAGTCACGGCAAGACGTTTAAGTTTTCTGGAAATGATTGCCATTAAAGTTTGTTCATCAAAGAAGGATGATGTTGTTGAACCTTCTTATAGACCCTCATCCTCTTCAAACCTTGTTCAAACTCCAATAACTCCAAGATGGTCACCTATAGAAGATGTTCCGTCATGGGAACATAGATTTTAACGAACGGTGGCTAAAATTATATATATATATATATATATATGTTGTTGGTTTCAATAAAGATGTATAAATATAATGCGATAATAATATAATTTATATTTTTATAGCTTTTGTTGAAAAATAGCAAAAATGAGCATTTCTAACAGGGTCGGTCAACCGAAGACCCTGAGTTGGTCAGCCGAACCCATCCCGAGAATTTCAGCTAGTCTCAGAAAACACAGTCGGTCAGCCGACCCAGTTCCTTCGGTCGACCGAACGTATAAATCTGCTGCTTATATTCTTTTTTAAACAACCCATCCATTCACTTTTTCAAACCTACCTCTTCACTCTTACTTTCCCAATTACAGTTTTTTTAACCTAGCCCCCATTAAAACTTCTCAAATTTTTTCTTCCAAAAAACAAATGGCTCCCAAGAAGAAATCAAAGACTACCGGTGGATCATCTTCATCTACTCCAGTGGATACTCAAATTGCTTCATGGCTAGTCAATGATATAGCTCTTCAAAGATGGATACAACTTCAAGATGCAAAAATCTTTGAAGAATCATTTGTAAGTTACCCTGATTTCACTTCCTACGGTATTGAAAATGCCGCTATTGAGAGTGGTCTTGATACATTCCTTGACCATAAGAAAAATAACTTGAAAATCAATCACATTATGGTCAAGTTATTTCTAGCAAACCTCAACCTTGTTAATCCGCCGAGAAACACTGACAATTGTGTTTGGACATCGGTTTGTGGCACTTCAATTTTCCTTTCCATTGATCGAATTAACCATATTTTAGATGCTAGACTGGGTGGAATCTCATTACACGATGTAGATTGTAATATATCAACTCGTGACCAGATAAGCCATTTATTTTTCGAAGATGATGCTACAGATTTTAGACAAACATCATCACTTAGACCGAAAGCCCGTCTTTTTCATCGATTTATGATGAAATCTATAGTTCCTAGAGGCGGTTCATATCACTTAGTATATCCCAAAAACTTCAAAGCACTGTATGCTATTTGCGAGACTATACGAGTAAATTGGGCACAACTTCTTGTGGATGAATTTCTCTCTTTCAACCAAGGAAAGATGCTCCATATTTATTATGGAGAATATATAATGAGGTTGATCAATAGCTTCGTCACCCATGCTCCTGAGTCCGAAACATCCAAAGTTCGTTCTTTTGATTCAAGAACAATAAAACTAATGAAGTTGCCCGATGCACCTCCTAGACTTATAACATTTAACCAATGGCGTACTACTCCTCGAGAACAACTACGCCGTAGCTTCTCCACACCTCAACCATCAACTCATGCTACGGAACGTCTAACTCGCCAACATTCAATTCAAAGACCAACTCCCGGAATTAGTACGGAAGCGGCCATTGATATTTTGGCTCAAAATCAACTAGCATTGGATGCCCGGCTACGAAAGATTGATGGTCGTTTCAAGAAAATCAAGGGCTTATTTGTGAATTTATGGGATGCCTTATCATGTACTTCCGAAGCTGGTGCTTCTTTTGTTGCTCCCAGAAAAAGACCAGCGCCAAATTTCTCTTGGTCTACTTCAGATAACACAAGTTCCAACACATCGGCAACTCACGTACCTCACACTCAAAGATGCGGTAAGGAACCAGCTCCTCTGGATGAAAATATTCGTCCAGAATTTTGGGATTCCGATGATGATGAAGAGTGATCATATTTTTTATTTAATTTCAAGTATTATTTATGAACAATATGTCTATTGTTAAATGTTGTGTAACTATGAAAATATTCCTAGCTTGTTTAACTATGTAATATTTAAATCTTGATGTTTTCTTACTTGTATTACATGTTCCATATTTTTTATAATATATCTAATAAGTATTCCTTTTTGTCGATGACAAAGGGGGAGAAATATATGAAAACTAACAAATTCTTTGCAGAAAAGTCGCCATATATTCAGGGGGAGAATTATAATACTATTTCGTCACATAAGTATTGTCATCAATCAAAAAGAGGGAGAATGTTGATTCATGAGTTTTGATTCATGACACAAGCTTCAATATCATACGACGAGAATACTATATGAAAGCGACAAAAAGGAGAATAACCGTATATTATACACTACAAAGGAGACAAGACTACAATCCAGATATTAGTATGAATATTTTATTTTATTGAGTCTTAGAATATTGTTAAAATCATTCCTCAAGTAGTCACACATACACACAAATTGATTTATACAAAAATAAGTGTGCACTGTGCAATTAACAGCAGGTCGGCCGACCGACCAGAAACTTCGGCCGACCGACTCTGTGTCAAGTGCACAGATATGCACCGTTTTATTCACGTTTGTAAACACAGCTGACCGGCCCAGGTTTCTCGGTCAACCGACCAGAAAATAACGGCTAGTTTTCTGAAGAGGTGCAATTGTTCATGAAGAGGAATGTCCTTTAATCCAACAGATATGGACACAACTCTTGATTGAAACTCTTCATGAAAGATTGTAACTATTCTACAACTATATAAACATGTTCAATTCACTTCTACAATCACCGATTCTTGTTTATAATTCTGAAATCTATTCTCTATTTATTTCTGCAAATAAAAGCATTCATTCTTATTCAATATCACTAGAATCCTTGAATTAATTCATGTACTTCGATTCTATGTGATTATTTTCCTTCTAAATCTTCACACACATATATACTCTTGAGGATTTGATTATAGGAAAGTTGTACTATCAAAAGACAATCCGTGTTATTCAGAACACATTCGTCAACAAGTTATTTGTATTAAGTTGAAGTCCTCTTCGGCTGTTGAGGCGGAAAAATTCCTGTTCGGCTGCTCAGGTGTCGTATACTTATTCCTTCGGGTTAAGTGAGGGGTTTAGTTTAAATCCAGAGGGTATTCTGGGACTGGACGTAGAACGAGAAGTTCGAACCAGTATAAAAATTCCTGGTGTGCTTACTTTAATTTTTATTTTACTGCTATTGTCAGTTTCCGCATTTATATACCATATTACACGATCCTTAGTACTACACGTACACTTTCAAACATGAGACACATGAAATACATTATGGACACCTTCCATATTGCTCGGTAACTCTACTTTGTACGCGAGCTTTTCGATCCTTTCTAAAATCTGAAATGGACCAACATATCTTATGGAAAACTTTCCCGACATTCTAAACCGTACCACCCTTCATCGGTGATACCTTAATGAAAACCCTGTCTCCCCGTTGAGAACTCTAGGTCCTTACGCCTCTTATCTGCGTAACTTTTCTGCCTGGATTGAGCTTCCTTCATCCGATCTTGGATTAACTCAATCTTCTCTAACGCCTCCCTTACCAAATCTGGACTTAAGACCAATCTGTCTTCAGTCTCCAACCAACATGCAGGGGATTTACATGGCTTTCCATACAAAGCTTCAAAAGGCGCCATTCCTATACTAGTCCGGTAGCTATTGTTATAGGAAAACTCAACCAAATGTAGGTGATCCTCCCAAGATCCACCAAAATCCAACACACAAGCTCTCAACAAATCCTCGAGCACCTTATTGACTCTCTCTATCTGCCCATCCGTCTGTGGGTGATATGCGGTGCTCATCTTGAGCTTAGTGTCTGACACATCCTGTAGACTCTTCAAGAATTCGCTAGTGAATAAAGCATCTCTGTCGCTGACTATGCTATTAGGAACTCCATGAAGTCTAACTATGTTCTTCATGAACAACTTTGCCAAAACTGGTGTCGTCCTGGTCGACTTTACTGAAATGAAATAGTCACTCTTGGTCAACCTATCTATAATAACCCATGTGCTTTTATTTCCTCTCCTTGACCTTAGCAACCCATCAATAAAATCCATGGATATCGAATCTCATTTCTAAACTGGAGTATTTAGAGGCTGAAGTAACCCACTCCACTTCTGATGTTCGACCTTCACTTTTGACAGTTTACACACTGCCTAACCCCCAATCCAACATCCATTTTCATGCCTTCCCAATAGAGATTCTCTTCATATCTTGATACATCTTGGTCCCTCCAGGATGAATCGTAAAGTTGGATTGATGACACTCCTCAAGAACTTCTTTCCTTAAGTTCTCAACATCTGGAACACATAATCGTCCCTTCTTTCTTAACCATCCTCTTTGGTCAAGGTAAAAATCTTTCAAATCATCGACCTCAGTTCCAACGTCAAGCCTTCTGATCCTCTCAGCTAATAACGGATCCTCCTTCTGCTTAGAAGCAATTCTCTCGATCAACACTGGTCGAACTTCTAAACAAGACATCATGGCAGTACTCCGACTAGAACTAGCAGTCGATCTTTACTGCACACCACAACTGGCCAAAGCTTCTAGATCTTTCCATTCTGCCAACATAGCCAACACCATATTCTGGTGTCTCCTGCTAAGAGCATCTACTACTTTATTACCTTTCCCTGGGGTGTACTCTATACCAAAATCATAACTAGCCAAAAATACCAACCATCTCTACTGTCGCATATTCAACTCCTTCTGAGAGAATAGATATCTTAAAGACTTATGATTGATATATAACTCAAATCTCTCCCCCAAGAGATAATGCCTCCCAATTTTCAAGGCAAAAATCACAACAGCTAACTCCAAGTCATGAGTAGGATATCTTACTTTGTGCGGTCTAAGCTGCCAAGATGCATAAGCAATGACTTTACCCTTCTACATCAACACTGCTCCCAATCCAGTCCCACACGCATCTGTGTATACTACCAACCCTTAATTACCATCTAGAACTACTAACAGTAGAGGATTAGTCAACAAATGCTTTAACTTAAGGAATGCTTCCTCACATTTGTCGGACCAAACAAACTTCACTTCCTTCCTGATAAGCTTAGTCAAAGGCGCTGCTATCTACGAGAAATCCTTGATGAATCTCCGATAATAGCCAGCAAGTCCAAGAAAACTTCTGATCTCGGTTGCTGTCTCTGGTCTCTTCCAATTGTTCACAGCTTCGATCTTATCTGGATCGACTGACAATCCTTTCTCTGAAACCACATGACCAAGAAACTTAACCTCTTTCTTCCAAAAATGACACTTGAAAATTTTCGCCTTTAGCTGATTCTACCCCATTGTCTCTAAAACAACTCTAAGATGATCTTCATGCTCTATCTCATTCTTAGAGTATACCAAAATGTCATCTATAAACACCAGCACGAATCTACGAAATACTCTCGGAAGACTCGGTTCATCAAATCCACAAAGAAAGAAGGTGCATTCGTCAATCCAAATGGCATCACTAACCACTCATACGAACCATATCTAGTTCGAATTGCAGTCAAAGGAATGTTGTCCTCTGCCACTCTCAACTGATGTAACCTCATTGCCAAATCCAATTGGGAAAACACTCTAGCTACACTCAACTAATCAAACAGATCATCAAGCCTTGACAAAGGATACTTATTATTTATCCTCCTTTCCTTCAGCTTACGATAGTCAATACGCATCCTCAGTGACCCATCTGCTTTCTTCACGAATACCACGGCCGCTCCCCAAGACGAACTACTTGGTCTAATGAAATTCCTTCCTTCTAGATCCACTAGCTGCACATTTAGTTCCCTCATGTCTATCGGTGTCATCCTGCTAGGTGGTCTACTCACAGGTTCAGCTCCCAGCATAAGATCTATTCGAAACTCAACAGCTCGATTCAGTGGTAACCTTGTGACTGGCTCAAATACATCTGCAAACTCTCTTCCAATCCGAACCCGACTTAGCTCTTCTCCCACTTCCATTGCACTTAACAAAGCACAACTACTCCGGTCGGAATTTTCTACTGAGAATATAATTCGGTTATGACTATCGGGGTGTCTCAAAGATATCTCCCTATCCTGGCAGAATATCCTGGCCTCTTGCCTCCTCAACCAATCCATACCCAAAATGATTCTGAAATCTACGAAATCATAAGCATACAAACTGCACACAAACTTATGACCTCACAAATCAAGTTCTAACCGGTCACATCTCATCCCCAGAGTTGCATACCCTCCTATTGGATTCGCAACCCTTAAGGAAGTAACAAGGTATGTGGTTCTAAGCATAACCTATTAACCAAACACTGGGATATAAATGAATATAATGCACTGATATCAAAAAGTATCCTAACTGGTATACTCTAAATCAAAAATGTACCTTCCATCATAGGTTTTCCCTTGTCAGCTGCAATGGACTTAGCTGATGATCCAACAGCAAAATCTTTCCCTTTGTCCACGCTAGTTGGCTCTGGACACTGGTTCTTGTAATGCCCAGCTTGATTGCGGTTAAAGCATTTCATATTTTTCTTGTCTGTAGCCTTCTTCCCTTTGCCTGACTGGCACTCATTTGCATAATGACACTTCTTATCACACTTGTAGCAAACTAAATTAGCCTTTGCCTCAGCATCCCCTTTATGGGCTCCCTTCTTCTTAAAGAATTTCTTCTTCTTTCCCTGAGGGCCCTGGAATTCAATCGGTTTCTCCCTAATTGAAATAGCAAGCATCTCTTCATGGCGAATAGCCATCTGCACCACCACATTAGAAGGTTCTCGAATATGGGTCGGTGTCATCCTAGCAAGCTCAGGTCTCAACCCTCGAATGAACCTTTCATTCCTTCTGACATCAGTGTCAACCAAAGCATATCCATATCAAGATAGCTCATCAAACTTAGCAGCATACTCGACCACTGACATCTCTCCCTGAACCAGATCCATGAACTTTCTCATCAATGCAGATTTAGCAACTTCAGACGGAAATATCTGCTCAAACCTTCTCTTGAAACCAGCCAATGTCAGCTCTTCCTCCGGAATCCTGGCGGTCACACTATTCCACCAATAAAGCGCTGCCCCTTGCGACTATCTAGAGGCTAGCCTTCTCTTTTACCCATTATCTAAACTTAAATCAGCACAGATCCTTTCACAACTCAATAGACAATTCTCAAATTCGACAGCATCCTCTATTCCAACAAACGGATGTCCACCCAAACTAGTGTAGTCTCTGCTTAGCTTAGCATAGTTATTCCCAATAAGAGCCAAAGGATTAGCTCCTCCAACATTACCGACAACTTCAGCTTGCAAAAGGTTGGCCAACAACTGATAAACCATCCCCGCATCTACTAGTGGATTTCTAGCACCTACATTGGCTTCAGCATTTGGATTAGCATTAGCCTGTCGACCTTGATTCCTCTTGGTATTTGGTCGAGCATTACCATTTGTTGTGGTGCTTCCTCTACCTAGATTTCCTCTTTTGTTTCCTGCTTCCATATCTTCTTTCTCGTAATCTGCATACGAGCCTTAGGAAGATACAGAAGAACGATCTAAGAGAGAGGGGAACACATACTTATGTATATATATATATATATATATCAAATACCAGTACGTTATTATAGCATTGACCCAAACCCCGATATTATTTTCAAATTCATTGGATTATGATTGAAAATCTTTTAGGTTTAACTTTCTTTTAAAGTTTCATAAACCGATGCTCTGATACCAACTTGTGACATCCCCCTACTTAGAGGCCCAAAACTAACGGCTACGGATGATGCAGTCATCCATAGTTATTAATCTTCGACGACCAAATTTGGCATGTTAGATTCATTGATACATAGAAACACATGAATATGGAAAAAAATTAAACTTCAAACAAAATCACATTCCATATCAAAACATTTCCAGTTCATTACAAAATCCCAATATTCGCAAACCATGTTCAGAGAAAATATATTCATTACAACATACGCCCAAAGCGACATATGAAGATGCCTCCTAGGATGATCAGAGTATATATAAGAAATATAACAACTTTTCCATTACAATCAACATGGTGGAGTCAAAAGAAAAGAGAACTCTAAATAGCTAACATGCCTCCTGCATGTCCCCGGAAGTTTATTCGTCTTAAGAGGTTCCTGAAAACCTAGACTCTCAAGCTACTCAACATCAATTGAGTACCCAAGAGTTTAAGGGGAAAGCATAAACTTCGAGTCAGACATAAAGCCTGGTATGAATAATAATTTACCACCTTATATCATTTAGATATCTAGTGAGACCATTCCGCTTAGCGGAACAAGTTTCCCTTCATTAGTATCGCAAAACCTTTATAAAACCATATACTGTGCTCCTGCATCCATAATGGTTAAAGCAATTCAAAATAGTATAATATGATGATATGCAAAACAATTGAATTAATTCTAGATTACCCATCCCCATCCAATTTAGCTTATCTATCTCAGTTATAGTTTCTAGGATTACTATTAACCTATTAGTTTTCATGGGCTGACTAATAACTGATTAAACATTTAAGGACTTCGTGTCCAATTACATAGTTTTCATGGGATCACTATGAACTTATTGGTAACTCCAATATTACTCTTATCCTAGTTTTCATGGGTTGACTAGGAACTTATTAGTAACCCCAATATCCTTTCTGCTTACCCTAGTTTTCATGGGTTGACTATAAACCTATTGATATCTGTCAATATTACATCTGGATATAGTTTTCATGGGCTAACTACAAACCTACTAGCCCTGCCAGTATCCAATCATAGTTTTCATGGGTTTACTATGAACCAGTCTATCCGACATCTCCTTTTTCACATAGTTTTCATGGGCTAACTATGAACCTATCTATCTGACATCTTCTTTTTCACATAGTTTTCATGGGCTAACTATGAACCTGTCTATCTACTATCTTCTTTTATACATAGTTTTCATGGGCTAACTATAAACCTATTGGCCCCTGCCAATATCATATAGTTTTCATGGGCTTACTGTAAATCTATTGGCCCCTACCAATATCTTTCCCTTATATTTTAGCATCCTATATTCTGGTCTACCTGACCTCCTGGATGCAATTCTACTCATTCAGGAGTTTATTCCATTTATATTCACTACTAGGTTAACCTAACTAGTTCTCCTACCCTTTATGCCCAAAATGCATTTATGGGTCCATTATAAAGTGAATATATTCATTTTAGAAGAAGCAACATAAAAATATAACAATACCACTCTTGTGGGTTTAAAATAAAACATGGTTAATCCCTTTTAACCCGTTTCTTATCAAAGATAGCTTCTTCTTAAAACCATTATAAAAAATCATTTAATATAGCCATGAGTTTTTCCTTTAAAAATAGATTTTGGGTCATAAAACCTTTCGAAACCCTCTCGACTTCATAGGATAACCTCCTTCGAAAGCTCTTAAAAACATTAGGCTCCTTCCTTATAATACTTTAAATTCTCCCTTTCAAAACCTTTCGAATATATTAAAGTATTAGCATTTAATTTTTAGAATATTTAGCTTCGAAACTAGTTGAAAGTACCCCTTTTTACACCATTGGAAGTAACCCTTCCGAAAACATTGAAAGTACCCCTTTCGAAAGCATTGGGTTTATACTTAAAACATTACCTGGGTCAAAGTGAATATAGTCGAAAACATCTATTTCGAAACCAATATAAAAACATTGGGGAAAACTTGATGGCGTTGGCACAATCTCTTTCGAAAGCATAAAATATATGGGTAAAACATTAAAAGGTTGGAGTCGAAACCCCTTTTGACACCATCACCTTCGAAAACCCTAACCTCTTTCGAAAGCTTTAGGAAGTGGCTTGAACTTTACAAAACAAAATACCGACAGCATTAATATCTTCAATACTATCGGAAGGCTATAGGACGGCAGGAGGGTATCGACTAGGTCGAAACCCCTTCTTTCAAAACATTCTGTTATAAGTAAAGAACCCAATCGAAAGCAATTATAAGTTAATGGCAACTCTTTCAAAACCCTTTAAAACCTCTTTCGAAACCTTATGCTTCGACTCTGTCGAAGGCTTAAAACAGAACATAGGCAGGCGCTTTCCTTTTAAAAATAAACCAAGGTTTCGACCCCTTCGGAAGCTATGCTTCCGACACCTAACCTTTTGCCTATCTCCAATCCACTATGTACCATTATAGTGATACCTTGTGTATTGGTTTTGGCATAGTTGGTTTCGACAAGAATGAAAGCGGGAGCTACTATGTCGAAAGGCACTTTCTTAAGTAGGCGGAACCACTTTTCTTAGCAAAACCAGGTTTAATTCTTGTTTAAGTAAACTTTTCTCTAACTAACTTGCCACGTGTCAACACCAGATTGGTAGCCTTAACTTTTTCAAATTCTTTTTCAAAATTAACCACCGCTAATCCAGATCTAAAACATGGTTAATTTAATCAAACAAGCCCTTCTAATTTTTGTAAAGAAGTCCCTTTTTTGAAAAATTTATTTTGCATAGCAAATCACTTTGGAAAAATCCTCAAAATTCCAAAAATTCACTCTAATCATGTTATCTAATATATCAAAATTCCAAACACAAATTCATAGTATATTTTTCAAAAAAAATTATAAACCCAAATAACCACATTTTCCTTTGAAAATTCATAATAATCTTTCGATAGCTTGGAAAATTCTCAAAATTGAAATCCAACTCCAAAATCATGTTTCTCATAACACAAAATTTTCTCATGGCATTTAAACATCATTAAATATCGGTTTTGGTCTAAAACCATTCAAAACTCCTTTAAACAATCTTGTTTAAATCAAATAAATCATGAATCAAGCATATCATCATCCATTATACCATCAAAACAAATTTATCCCTTAAATCCGAAAATATATGATTTAAAACCAAAATAGAGATGGAATTATTATTCACCTTGCTCTACATATGGAGATTGGATTGAGATAGATTACCCCTAAGTTTGGTTTTCTAGCTTTAATTTGAATTCCTCTTGATTTCTTAATGGCCAGCCGTTCCACTATATTTTTGTTTGCGTTTTAAAAATGACGTGAATGGGAAGTAAGAAGGTGGGAACGAAATATATATAAGGGTGGAAGCTAGGGCGGCAATTCCAAATATACATTTATGTGACTTAATTAACCAAAACCAATTCTTATGCCCATTTAGTAATTCATTAGGCTCGGCCCTTAATTAATTAATTCAAGTCTCAATCCCCTTATCACTTTCATTTAAATTATTCTATTTAATTTATCTAATTAAATCTCCTGAATAATATTATCAAAAATAAGGGGTGTTAGACTACTTTCGAGAGTCTTGTCGAAGTAGCTTTATTGAATTCTATATCTATAGAAGCTTCCAAAGTGGAAGAAGCTAAAGTTGAAGCTAAGTCAAAATTCCAAGGCATATGGAACATGAATGATCAAGGGAAGGAAAGAAGAGAGGGGTGACTTGCAATAATGTCACTTGAAATGGCACGTTGCTATAGGTTGTCGAGACTATGAGTCAGCGAAATAGTGAACTTAAGGCTAAATTAAAACTAGAGGGAGGTGAATAGTGTTTAACTGATTATATGAATAATATTCAAATTCTTTAAGATTTTATTTGAAATGATGGAACTAATAATCACAGAATCAAAGTATAGATAAAAGTAAATGCAGTAAAAGTAAAAAGGAAAGTGTTACCACCAATTCTCACTTCAACCTTGTCGAAACCAAAATGAATAGAAGAGAAGGATGTACAAGAGATGATAGCATCAACAAAGCCTTTTGAAGGAGTCGAAGGGATGCTACAGCCAAAATCAGATGTGTTATGAACTTTCGTAGGGATCGAAATGGTCGAAAGCCCCCTTTTGCTTTAATTGCTTCCTTTCGAAACAGATGCTTTCGCATGCATGAAGGTGTTTCAAATAAGTTGAAAAACACCTTTCGAAGGAAATCAATTACAGTCATTCATATACACGCCAAACCATTCGAAACTAAAGGTTTTGCCCTCATTCACCTTCTACATAAGGATGTATTGCCAAAGCAACCACTTCGAAAGCATAAATGAGCCTTTCGAACTGGTCGAAACCATTCACAATCAAGAAGGAAAAGCTTGCTAGGATTCAATGTTGCAATCTCCAACGCTAAAGGATGGGCTTCTGCATCGACCAGCAAATGTGCCATCGAAAGCTTCCTTCTGCTTGGAAACCTTTAACGTCTTAACTCCTCTGAAGCTCTAAAGATCCGCCTATTAACAGAGTCAAAAGCTCTTATCTTTTCTTACTTACACAGCAACACAAAGTAAAGAAGCGTACCAACACCTTTTGATGAAGTCAAAAGCGCTTAAGTCCATTCAAAAGCAATGCAGAAGGAGACTCAAATGTAAACGGCAATGAAAGGTCACTAAGGCCGCCTTTCGACCGAGTTAAAAGGACTGACTCAAAAGGTGCCAACTCGCACCTATATATAAGACCCTAGGGGTCTAGTTTAGAGGATCCGAATTCTTTCATTCCATACTTGTATTTTCTTAAAGTTGTAAACCCAAATTTTCAAATTAGATTGGAAATTTGATCAATTTGTACTACTTTAGTTTAATCAAAGCAAGATTATGGAATTTTATGGATATTTGGCTGATTTGATAGTTCTAATAGATTCAGTTTGTAATCTTCTTATCTCAATTTGGTCGAAGGGTCACCATTAGAATTGGTCGAAACCCTTAGTTCAACTAATATCCATAGAGCATTGCCTCCTAGCCTCAAGTCGTCGAAAGGTCATCTTCCAAAGGAGTCTGTACCTATCCATTTGATTCACATCATTAACCCATTAGAACCAATTTAGGGTCAACTCAACTGATTCAGAAGGGAGGTTTCGGAAGGATACCAAATCAAATTAACTTGTTCGAAAGACAATATAAGAAGGATTTCAGTGTTTCGTCTAAATCAAAAGGTCCAATAAGAAGGAGTTTCAACTTCAATAACCTATTCGAAAGGAAAACTGAAGTAAATAGAATGGATTATAGCCATCTTAACCTGATTCGGGGTGTCAACTACTTTACCTTTTTGAAAGAAGGTCTTGAAAGAGTCATCTACATTTTGAATTCAACTTTGGGGTGTTGACAAATTTTTTGTTAACAAAATGAAGACGCCAGAATTTTATACTAGTTCGGACTGACCCTACATCCAGTCTCGAACAATTCCTTGTACGGATTTCTATTCAACAAGTAAATGCAAATACAATCTCAATTTAAAGGCAATGAGACACACCTTCTAGAATCCCAGCCTTTGGGTAGAGCCACTTGATTTTCAAGCCAAAAGCATACCCACTAGATTTACAGGCTACTAAGCACACCCAATTGATTTAAACCGGCTACAATCACACCCACTTGAATTTCAGGGATACCAAGCGCACCATGGAGTATAAGAGTATCATTTGATAGATTTTACGACTCAAATCTTCGATCTTGATTACAATTGATCCTATAACTCTTGAATAGCACTTGTCTTGAGAGAAATGAAAGAAATCAGAGAGTTTGTAAAAGAGAATCAAACTTGTAATGATTGAATTTTATTCTGGTTGAATTTCGATGGAGTTTTGATAGAAATTGTTTGAGAATTCAAGAGAATGAAAAGAGGAGAGAAAAATAAAAAATTAGTTAAAGAAAATTCATTTGGAAGTCTGGTGATATATAGAGAAACAACAGTCATGTCCATTCGTGAAGAGATATGACGAAAAGACACTTCCATTCAAATTTGAATTTTGAGATTTACGGCTAGTATGTCGACATACTTGCATAGAATATGTCGATATATCCCTTTGTATTTTGAAAATTTTCTTAATAGAAATTGTTTTGAAAACATTAAGTTTTGTAAAATGTTTTGAAACTTTGTACAGACATTTAAACATAGTTTATACATATTTTAATCATATTAAACTTATTAAAACTTTATAAAATAATTTTCAAATATTTAATAAGAATATTCAATAATGTAAATAGTATATATTGTTATAAATTATTTAAGTATAAACAAAAATTCAATATATATATATATATATAAACTTAAAAATATTAAACTAATATCTTTATAAGTATAAGAGATTGAAAATCATTTTTGAAATTTTTTTGAAAAGATTATTAAAACCAGAATATTTGAAAAATAATTTAAAACAAAATTAGAGAAAACTAGAGAGTTCAGGAAAGTGCTATCAAGGTTTTAATATAAATTCTATTACTCTATAACTTATCTGGAATATCCTGAAATCTTAAACTCTTCAATACTCATGAGTTCATTCTTAAACTCTTGAAACTTTATATCAGCATCTTGAATCTACTCTTAATATCAGCATCTTGATACTGTACAGTCTTCTTAATCAATATTTATCTAATATCCTGTACTATATACTATATATATCTAGATAAAACATTTGTAACTATATTTCATATAATGTCCTATAGTCGTTATCATCAAAACCAATACCTAAGGTACTAACAATCTCTCCCATTTTGATGATGACAACTCTGTATATAAATATATTATATCTCCCCCTGAGTTACAAAACTCCCCCTGAGTTACAAAACTCCCCCTTAATCTATGCCTAGATTTTATAAATTTCTCCCCATTTGTCATAAATAAAAATAACTATCTAAAATAATAACTCTAACAATAACTCCTATTATAATCCTAGCTCTAACTTTCCTAAATAAAGTACGAATTAATCCGTATAAGAATTATATATAACGATTATGAGAAAGATTATATACAAAACAATAAGTGATGTGTGAAATAATCAATCCAAATACTCATCAAATCAAACAAAGTTTATGTCACATAGCATTCAAACAAATCCACACAAATCAAAACCAATCAAATCCAAACCAAACCAAGTATTATTATTTATTACAATAAAACCTATTTAAACTAGACATTTAAAGGAACTTCAACCCATCCATCAGTGCCAAAGATTGGATCTGCTTTGATAGCATCCCAATCATCATCATCTTTGTTGATGGTACACTATGGATTAGTGGTTGGTTATTCTTCATTTAAGGCAGAAATCATCCACCGAATCACGTCAATGTATTTCTTGCTCCTTAATCTTTGACTTAATTCTAAGTGTCTCTTGTTTCTTAGGATGAAAGTAAGAATGTTCTTGAATGATTCAAGAGTTTGTTCGTGTAATAACCCGCACTTCCGTACCCCTTGAATTTACATTAATCTCCATTAATGAACTCAAGAAGAATGGAAATACGGACCATTTTGAGTTAAGAAGAAAGAGGTAGAAGAAGAAATTAGAAAATCAACATCAGAATCTAACCATCGCAGCGGAATAAAATATAATAGATAATAACTGTCTTTACACAAAAACAAACCTATACTGTCATACATACATACATGCCAGGTCAGAGTACATCAATCAATCATACAGAATAACTCATATCTGTCCATACACAGCGGAATAATAGTCAAATACGGAAGTACGCTCTATCATCCAGCTCGTCTCCTGAGCTCCACAGCTATAATCTGAACCTGTTTATCTCGGTCCGACTCGAGCATCATATAAAACAACACCTGAGTCAGTCTGGAATACCAGCGTGAGAAAATCACACTCAAATTTATTATTAGAGTTTCAAAATCCTTTGAAAACAAAAGCATCTCATAAGACCATGTCACAAATAAACATGTCGGGTTTTTACCTTACGATAGCTAAAACATTTTATATCAAAATCCTCTGATATTCGAAGATGGTCGTGGGATGGAGTCGAAGCTTATTCAATTGCATGGATTCGAAGGAGCTTTCCCTCGATGGACTCGAACACAGGTTTGCTCGATGGAGTCGAAGCAAGGGAGGTTCGATGGAGTCGAATAAAGGTTGTCCCATGGATTCGAACTATCGCATTTCGAGGATGGATTCGAGGCAAGGCTCTGGGCCAATGGATTCGAAGCAAGGCTCTGGGCCAATAGATTCGAAGCAAGGTTATGCTCCCTGGACTCGAGGCACTTTCTCTCTATGGATTCGAACCGAGGTTGGATTTCATCGATTCGAAGTAGTATATGTCTGATGGATTCGAACTGAGACCGGTCTACTCCATCTTTTGTCGATGATATCTTGAGCGTACGACCTCGGATTGACTTGAAACTTGGACCGTTGGTTCCCACGGCTTTGCTTGACGTGCCTTATCAATTGTAGCCCGATCCGGACTTGGACAAAAATCATTGATATCCATGGTGAAACAGCGTATAAGGAACTTTTACGACGAACTGTCTTTAGTTTTCTAGTCAACTTTTTGGTGTCACGGCCTTGCCAAAAGGCGGGATAACATTTGCCCCCCAAAACATGCCTTGCGATAGGAAGGTGTGTTTTGTAATGCCATAAGCTGGATGTTCATATCATGTTGATGCCCTGCAAAGAAATTGATAGTTTTATATGACCTCAAATGACGACCGTTCGCGATCAAGCCATTTGAGGTGGAATTCGACCGTTCGCGATCTAGCATTTCTATATGGCCCCAAATGACGACCGTTCGCGATCAAGCCATTTGAGGTGAGGGGTGCCGTTCGAGGCGAGTTGTGATCGTTCGCGATCGGGTGTCGTTCGAGGCGAATGGTGACCGTTCGAGGTCGGGTGCCTTTCGTTGCGATTTGTGACCGTTCGCGGTCGGGTGACGTGGAAAGAGGAATTTGATCGTTCGCGATCGTGTGTCGTACGAGGCAAAAATGTGATCGTTCGCGATCGAATGTCGTATTAGGTGAATTGTGACCGTTCGTGGTCGAGTGCCGTTCGAGGCTAATGGTGACCGTTCGAGGTCGGGTGCCGTTCGTGGCGAAGTGTGATCGTTCGCGATCGAATTGTGACCGTTCGCGGTCGGATGCCATTCGAGGCGAATTGAGTGTTCCCGGGGAGGGACTTAGTATCATCAATACTAGGTTTCACGTTCGGGTGAATTCCCGGATTGTTTCTTGCAACGGTTTATCGCCATCTCAGAGCATGCCTAGGGACCGTTCGTGATCCCGTACATGTGTAAGTGGCTTAGCCGTTATGAAATCACAAGTAGCATTTTTTCATTGAAAATAAGTCTTTAGCAGAAATGTTAAACAAAGTCAAGTTCAAATATTCAAATCAAGATGAAACAAAAGCAAAGCAAGGATGTCAAAGTGTAAACTTCCACAATGATAGGGTTAGTTGTCATTCACAGCATGCCTGTGGACCGTTCGTGATCTCGCACATGTGTAAATGACTTACCCGTGTTGGTGAGAGGTTTACAACTTGTCCATCGTTATTTCAACTAATTGATAATCACACGATGTCCTGGTTCGGGGGCACCCCTGGCTGATGTAGATGGTGGTCGCTCTGGCCCCACCGTTGGAGCTCGCCTCCTCACATATTGATGTAGCATACCGTTCCTGATGTGCCCTTCCACCTCATCCTTCAGATGTCTACAGTCGTTAGTGTTATGACCATTTAGTTCGTGGAATAAGCAATATCTGTCTGATTTTCTTTCGTCAACAGTGGGATCCCTTCGTATTGGCCTACGGTAGGGAACTTGCTCTCGTGTATCTTGGTAGATTCGCTCCAAACTCTCATTCAGCTCTGAATAAGTGGTGAATCGTGGCTCTCTCCGCAGTCGCTTTGACCTGTCACCATTGTCCTCAGCCTTTCGTTTTCCTTTATCCTTGCCTGAATCATTTTCGAGAGGCTTTTTGTCTTTAAGTGCATAAACTTCTATTCCCTCTCCTTCTTCCCTTTCAGCATTAGCGTCTTCCAATCGTAAAAACTTTTCTGCCTCGTGATAGAATTCTCCTAGATCCATTGGCGGATCCTTAGTTAATGAATTTTTGAATTCCGTGCCATCAGCTACTCCGGACACAGCTGCCATCATAACCATGGATGGATCTGGCCGATACACCGATGCTGCTGCCGCATTGAACCGCATCAAGAAATTCCTCAAAGACTCCCCAGCTTTCTGCTTTAGCGTTGCCAAACTCATCACATTCTTGGGTCTCGAAATATGAACTCTGAATTGCCTCATAAATTTCTCAATCAAATCGGTCCATGTCCCAATGGAGCCGCTCTCTAGCTGTCTGAACCATAAAGCTGCTATGTCTGTCAAATACAATGGGAAGCACCGGGCCATGACTTCCTGTGATGCCCCCAGCACTTCCATGTGCCTTATATACCTCGTTAGATGGACCGCAGGGTCCGTCCTCCCATCATACCCTTCTACTGTTGGCAGTTTGAATTCTGGTGGGTTCCTAGCCAACCTAATCGCTGGAGAAAAGGGATTCCTGTTCACATCTTCAAGATCTCTGTTTACCAATCCACCTCTCATGGCTCGCCTGACCATCTCTGCCAATCTATCATTGTCTCCAAGCTGTAGTCCTCGTTCACTACCTTCGATCTGCCCCCCGAGTCCGTGTGAGCTTTCAGGTGTTTGCCCCCCTGATTGAGCGTTCATCCCTCTATTGCTGTCAGGTTGCTCGGATGTCCTTGTCTCTCTTCCCATGTTCGGATCAACATGTCCTAAGTGTGTGCCCCCCAGCTCCGGCGCTGCGTTGGATGGTCCTGCTTCGTTCTGGGCCCTGGTTGTTCTTTGATTTTGCGCTCCAAGTTGCCCAATCTGTTGAAGCAAATTCTGGATCATTTCCTCCTGTCTCTTCATCATTGTCTCCATCTCATCCCTGGTGATGAAGACTGACGCTTGGTTTGCTCCCGAGGAAGCCTCTTGACTTCCTTCGTGCTGACTTCTCTCAGCTCTTTGCCTTCTACTCGTTTGTCGGGTCATTGTCTTTCAAATCTCCTAGCTTTCAGATCTGAACTTCAAATTTTGTGTAGCGGGTGCTAGTCAATTCTCAGTGAAAGCACCAAAGTGTTTGTGCCAAAATTGGTCACAAACCCCGAATGTTGTGAAAGCACCAGTATATGAATATAAATTAACAATATTCACACACAAATCTCAAATCTAAGCAAACAGAGTGTCACAATTCAGAAATAATGAACAGAAACACGAGATTTATAGTGGTTCGGCGATCTTGCCTACGTCCACTCTGAAGTTGATAATTTTATTGATGTTCACTCGATGATTACAATCTCTTCTAATGTAGTACAACTGAAATTATATGCTAAGTCTCAATCTAAGGTAGCGGTGGTGTTCTGGAGTAAATCTGGCAGAATCTGGGCGCTCTTCAGTACTTAGAATTATCCCCCTCCTTTCTGAATGACTAGGGGCTCTATTTATAGGTGTAAGAGGCTGATATTTCGCCTAAAATGAGGGGAGACCAGTTCTGGTACGTCAGGGGGCCCACATGGCCGAAATCTGGAGATCCGGGCCCACTTTGGGATCGATTCGACCCTTGGCTCGAATCGATCAAGAAATCATCCAATCGAGCTGAAATTTGGCGTGGACATTCTTCATCATGTGCTTAAGCTTCTGTGAAAATTTCATGGCATTTGGATTTGTAGAACTTGAGTTATGATCGATTCAAGATTGCACTTTCGGTGAAGATGGTGGTTCGAATCGACCCCTTCGAATCGATAGGGTCGAATCGATGCCAGGTGTATGTGCGCGGTGATGTGGCGCGCGCTTTTCTCGAGTTGATCCGGTTTTTCCTCCGAGTTTTACTGGGTCGACTCCTGAGTTTTAGCCGCGTTTACTTGGTGGACTCGAGACGTTGGATTCGAAGGCTCTCCTCCTTCGAATCGATGGAACAGGAGCTTGTTCGAATCGATCAGGATATGCTACTGTGGATCGATTCGAAGCTGTCTCAATATGGGGGATTCGAAGGCAATGGAATCGAAGGCATATTCCTTCGACTCGATCAAACATATATTTTCTATGTATCGATCAAGGCAGGCCTCCGGTCGATTGATACGAAGGCTTCCCAATTGATGGATTCGAAGATGGTCGTGGGATGGAGTCAAAGCTTATTCAATTGCATGGATTCGAAGGAGCTTTCCCTCGATGGACTCGAACACAGGTTTGCTCGATGGAGTCGAAGCAAGGGAGGTTCGATGGAGTCGAATAAAGGTTGTCCCATGGATTCGAACTATCGCATTTCGAGGATGGATTCGAGGCAAGGCTCTGGGCCAATGGATTCGAAGCAAGGCTCTGGGCCAATGGATTCGAAGCAAGGTTATGCTCCCTGGACTCGAGGCACTTTCTCTCTATGGATTCGAACCGAGGTTGGATTTCATCGATTCGAAGTAGTATATGTCTAATGGATTCGAACTGAGACCGGTCTACTCCATCTTTTATCGATGATATCTTGAGCGTACGACCTCGGATTGACTTGAAACTTGGACCGTTGGTTCCCACGGCTTTGCTTGACGTGCCTTATCAATTGTAGCCCGATCCGGACTTGGACAAAAATCATTGATATCCATGGTGGAACAGCGTATAACGAACTTTTACGACGAACTGTCTTTAGTTTTCTAGTCAACTTTTTGGTGTCACGGCCTTGCCAAAAGGCGGGATAACAGTACGTGATGCTGTAGAGAGTGGGTCGGCTGAGATGAAAGAATTCGGCTGTGATTTGATTTCTTTCAGATAAGGATATTTAAATTAGACCGATAATTATCGTCTAAGCGTTTATACCTCGTACGATCACACGTTAATTCTGAAAGCTACAAAATTTGAAATCCGGTAATAATTCAATATTACGGACCTAATGGAACTGGTTTCGTTGAATTCCGAGACTGCGCCTCGGAAGGCTATTTTTAAATTCAATTAAAACAATAAAATTTCAAATCTAAACAAAACACCTTTAAATTCAATTTTAAAAGTTCTATCACCTTCAATATTATTAATATAAATTTTCTAAACCTTTAAAATATTTTTAACAGGCTTAAAAATGAAGATTCAATATTTTATCCAATTCTGTTAATTAAATTCAATAATTAAATTATCCAATAAATAATTATATTTGAAATTTGAGTTAAAATTTAATCTTTTAAATATTTCAATTTCAAAAGCTCAAAATTCCGGGTCGTCACATTCCTCCCCCCTTAAAAGAATTTCGTCCCCGAAATTTCCAGTTAAGAAGAATGATTCAATACCCGTTACTATTTCTCCAATCCAAATAGTTTTAACAACTTCCCATAACAATCTTTTAATAAAAGACACACTATTCCTCTTATTAACTTCCCAAACCTATCCATAAGTCATATCCCATATCACTTACTTATCAATTCAAATTTAAATTTGAATTCAAATTTTAAATTATCAAAATTTCTCAAAATTTTTCTAACTCCCTAAATTCCCGAAAAATTTCGCCAGCGTCTCCTTTGCGCGGCTAGCTCGGTACTACTACAAAATTGCCTCTACGGGCCCCAGATTTCAAAAGAAAAACAAAAAGCCAAGTGGCTAAGTCAAAACCCAATCAAATTTCATATAGGAATTCAAATACATACCTTTTGTCGGGCAATTCAAATTTATCTTCAAAATCAAAACCAATTTTCCTTTCCCTTTATAATACCTATGAACCCTATTTAGCAATAATACCCAATCACAACATTCAAACATTTTATTGACTTCCTGACAAAATGTCAACATTTATTCATTCAAATATTAACTTAGAATATATTTCTAATACCAATTCCAATTAAAAAAAATTCACCATTCCTTTCTTAAGTTTAGTATAAGCATTTTATATGCTTCTTTTTTTTTACTTCACCACTTTAGTTAATATCACTTCTATTTATACTTATCCATACCATTATTTAAATTAGGTTTACCTACTAATTTATTTTAATTTCCAATTTGAAATTGTTTTATTGCTAACAAAAATTTCAAAAAAAATTCAAAAAATTTCTAACTCCCAAAAATTTCGGAAAATTTTGGCAGAGTCTCCTTTGTACGGAGGAGCTTTTGCAATTTGACAAAAGTGATAAATATATAAACATCGACCCACACGGTCGGAAAACAAAAAACAGTTCATATTTCCTATTTTTATTGCGTAGGCGTATCTTGTTTAGCATTTTTAAGCAGGCGGCTATTTATTTTAGCAATTAGCGCAGCCAAATCCAGCCACACGGCTTCCAAAATCCTGTACTTTCTCATTTTAAATGTGTAAGTAACAAATATATGCAATTTACTAGCATTTCATTTATATTCAAATAGCTAACACATAGATCCCATAAGTAATGTATGCGATATATATATATATATATTTTTAAACACATATGCAAGGTTTCAACACTAGTTTTAAATTGTTTGCAATCAATTCACTTACCATTCCATTCAATCCGAATAGTTTCCACTTTAATTTCTTACATTCAATTCAATTTTTAAACGAAATGTACACATATTCATTTCAATTGATTTCAATATCAATTTATTAAACTTCTATTGATTCATATAATTTTATTATTTCCGTTTACGTCAAACGACGATTTATTCTATGCGAATTTTCAAGATTCATGCATTTAAACAATCATCTTGTTCTATACCATTTTAAATTAATTCCAACTCAAGTTATATTAAATTCACTCCGATTTAATTCATTTACAACTATATACTTGCAATTTTCATTTCATATCCCAAAAAGTTTATTCCAAACCATTTTATTAAACTCGATTATAACCATTTAACAATTTACTTAAATTAACAACTTAAATTCATCTCCATTTCCGACTAAATTCTCTTCTATTAAATTCAAATAGTATATTCATCCAATCCATTTTAAACTTTATTTCACATTTATTAAAATAATATCCAAAGCAAAGTTAATTTATTCATACCCGAATTGGATTTATTTTCATCTCAAATCATTTTTATTTTAATCCAATTCCATATAACTTCAATTTATATTTACTTCACATATAATTCCATTTTATAACTCAAGATTGGATTCTTATTATACCCACCCAAAATGTCAAGCAATTTTATTTAGGCCTTTATTTCTCGGTTATTAGTCATACCCTTATATTTTTTTTAGAAACTCTTACTTTTATAAGCCATCGGAATTTATTTATTCCAGTTAAAATTTTTATTTAACTTATTTCCAGTTAAATTTAACTTCTTATCATTCTTTTAATTTCATCTGAATAAGAATCCAATTCTATTTTATAATCTCTATACTCACTGAATTTTAATTCAATTCCATTTTACTTTTACAATATCTCCACTTTTTTTAATTCACTATCAATCCAAGTCGAATTTTATTCATAATTCGAGTTTATTTCCAAACTTCATTAAATTTTCCTAAACTCGATTTTATTTCAAAAATTACTTCATTTCATATCATCAACAACTCACTTGAATTTCATTCAATTTACTTCTATTCCAATTTTTATTCAACTAGATTTTATTTTCATTTTAATTCCATTTATTTCAAACCAATTAAATTTTATCTCCCAATCCAAACACATTCACCATTTATAAGTTTATCACTTATCCCCTGATGACCTTTAAATTATTTAAAAAAGGTTTGTCGGGATTTTCAAACACCCGGCTATTGTTTCAAATCATTTCGAAATCATCAATACCTTAAAATCACACTCCTCAGATTTTTAAACCAATCCTGGCTTTATTCCCAACAATTTCCTTTGAAATTTCAAAAACAAAACAAATTTCTTCGAATAAATCAATTTGGCAGCAATCCGTCACTCAGAAGTTCGAAAATGAATTCTGAAGATGCGGCCGTCATCCTCAAAATTATTTTCCAGCGACTGAAGTGAATTCATTGCTATATCCTTTCCAAAAATTTTATTTGAAACAATTTCCTTTCCAAAAATACTTCCCAAAATAATAATGCTATTATTTATCTTCAAAACACTTTGAAAACACTTCCGAAATCTCCGGGGTTTTAAATTTACCAATTTTATTAAATCAAATTTTTAGCTATAATTCATTTGTACAATTTATACTTATACAAATTTCCATTGGTTATGTAAATCATTCTAATTTTATAATCTTATCATATATTTATTTTATTTTATTTTTATAATTTTATTTGTTAGAATATTTTCATCCAAACACCCAAACTATATAACAATTTAAGAAAATATTTCTTTTATATCAAAATACATTTTTGGGTAAAATTATTTCATTTACCCACTTTCGAAAATAATATTGTGTCGAATTGTCCTATTCAAGTGTTTAGAAACCCCTTCGATACAGTTGTCCAGACTGTGCCGACGAAGGTTCATATGCCACTCAATAAATCAACCAACACAATATAAAACCATTTTATATTCACTAACAAATACGCTCTCATATCTATTAATACACACAAAATTTCCATCAGAGCCAAGGTTATCGCCAACCTTTGCTCTGATACCACTGTAATAACCCGCACTTCCGTACCCCTTGAATTTACATTAATCTCCATTAATGAAATCAAGAAGAACGGAAATACGGACCATTTTGAGTTAAGAAGAAAGAGGTAGAAGAAGAAATTAGAAAATCAACATCAGAATCTAACCATCGCAGCGGAATAAAATATAATAGATAATAATTGTCTTTACACAAAAACAAACCTATACTATCATACATACATACATGCCAGGTAAGAGTACATCAATCAATCATACAGAATAACTCATATCTGTCCATACACAGCGGAATAATAGTCAAATATGGAAGTACGCTCTGTCATCCAGCTCGTCTCCTGAGCTCCACAGCTATAATCTGAACCTGTTTATCTCGGTCTAACCCGAGCATCATATAAAACAACACCCGAGTCAGTCTGGAATACCAGCGTGAGAAAATCACACTCAAATTTATTATTAGAGTTTCTTAATAGAATTTTTTTAATGTTTCCTCTTTTTTTTTTCTTTTAATAAACGAATTCGATTTCGAGAATCGAGTGAAGAGGGAAAAAAAGAAACGCGACTTTGATTTATTTTTATTTTTGAAGTATCGGCCATTTTATTCCTTTTGAATACGAGATGGTTTCGTTTGATTTTGGCTTCCGAGATAAGGCAAAGGGTACGTGATGCTGTAGAGAGTGGGTCGGCTGAGATGAAAGAATTCGGCTGTGATTTGATTTCTTTCAGATAAGGATATTTAAATTAGACCAATAATTATCGTCTAAGCGTTTATACCTCGTACGATCACACGTTAATTCTGAAAGCTACAAAATTTGAAATCTGGTAATAATTCAATATTACGGACCTAATGGATCTGGTTTCGTCGAATTCCGAGACTACGCCTCGGAAGGCTATTTTTAAATTCAATTAAAACAATAAAATTTCAAATCTAAACAAAACACCTTTAAATTCAATTTTAAAAGTTATATCACCTTCAGTATTATTAATATAAATTTTCTAAACCTTTAAAATATTTTGAACAGGCTTAAAAATCAAGATTCAATATTTTATCCAATTCCGTTAATTAAATTTAATAATTAAATTATCCAATAAATAATTATATTTGAAATTCGAGTTAAAATTTAATCTTTTAAATATTTAAAACGGTTAAATATTTCAATTTCAAAAGCTCAAAATTCTGGGTCGTCACAGTTCGAGGTTTTCGGTTAGTTTTTGGATGGAGAAGCCATTATGTTGGTTTTAGAGTTTTGGAATGCAAAGTAAGAAGAAAGAGAGCAGATAATAATGGTTCCCAGGTCTTAACGGATATTTAAAGGAGTGGAAATTCATTGGAAATGAATAGACATTCGATGTTTATTCAATTTTCAAAATTAATTTTTTTTGAAAAGTTACCGTTGTATGTCAACATACATACCTAGGGTATGTCTATATATATGCAGAAATTTTCAAAACAACTCTGTTTTGATATTCTAATGTTTTCAGCTTATGCTTTTTTACTTTTTCTATTTTTCAAAGATGATAAAACAATGTATAACAGTAAGAAAATTCATTAATACTTAGATAGAGATTACATAGAACACAAAGAAATGAAAAGATACATAAGATTCAACATAAACTAAAACTAGAAAATCCAAATACAAGGTAGTTTAAACAACTAGAAAGATACGGATGAAGATGATGAAGAACCACCAAGCTTGCGGATGATCTTTCTAAAGAATTTATCCATTATGTTGGAAATTAAAGTAAATTTCTTTGAAAATGATTTCTTAAGCTTCCTTTGGTTATGGACGATCTTCTCTTGATTTTTGAGAAGATATTTTTTGGATGGATTTGATGGCATATTGATACTTACCAAAGAAGTATCGTCCTCCTTTTCTTGTTCTTCCTCCTCAATTTCCATTTCATCTCCTTAATCTTCCTCTTCCTCCTCTTCTCTTATTTCATGCTCTTCTTCCCAAGCTAAGCTGTGTTCCTTTTCCGCAAGCATTTCATAAGGCTCAAAAAAGGGTGAAATATGCATAAGTGAAATGTTGGCCTTGTTAAATATTTTTCGAGTAATTGTTTCTTCTCCTTTAAGATCAACACCAAAATAATTGAAAACATGAGTAAGATATACACCATGAAATAGTGTGTTTTCATGTTTAGAAAGATTCTTAGGAAAATTTTCATTCAAAATAACCTAAGTCCAATTTATGTCGTATCGGCCATAAAAAAGAGCTTTGAAAACATTTTGAGTCGGGTTATTACAATTACCCGTTCTAGAAGTGATACTTTGTTGCAAAAGAAGGCTTAAAATTCTTGCTTTTGGATGCAAATTTTTATTTTTGAACTCAAAATCATTTTGAAAATACCATGAACTACTTTACGATTTTGAAAAAGATGAAAGGTCTGTTCCACTAGATTGCATCTAAGAATGTGACCCAAAAGTTCACAATTTAAAACAATTTGTGTCACTTTGACACTACTTCGAACTTCTCCTTCTCTACCATCATAAAACTTTCCTTTAAATTTGCTTAAAACATCTTTACTAACTTTGAATAACAAACAAAATCATTTTAAGAAGCATCGATTAAATCAAGAATTTCATTTTGCACACAAAGATTGAAATGAGCATCAGTAAGAAAATCTTCAAAAATAGCAAATCTTCCGGGAAAAACTTTTTCGAAAGATAAATACTCTATATATTCTTGAATGGCTTCTTGATCATTAAAGAGATATTCTTTTATTTTCTTAGAAAGCCTCATGGTTTCCTTAGAATTGCTTGAGGATGCCATTGAAGAATAGTTTGAAGAGATAAGAGAGTTTATGATTTTTGAATTTGGAAATGAAAGTGAGAAATGCATGGATGGAGATAGAGTAAGTAAAAAGAGAATTAAAGGACATGTTCTCTAGTCAAAAAGCAACTTTTCATAACATAGGAGTCGATGAAAAGGTGGAGGGAAATTAAGATTTTGAATTTGAAATTCAAATTCAAGTTATGTATGCATGTGTCAACATATTCTCGTGGGGTGTGTCGATATATAGGATGAAATTTACAAAAAATGATTGGGTATGTCGACATATATGACGAAACTTTCAAAAAATGATTTTTGCTTAATTATATCCTATTTTTGTATATAAATCTATTACAGTTATTAAATATATTTTATTTTATTATTTTATTTTTTAAAATATATAATATTTATATTCAAAATATAATCACACAATATTCAACCAATATTATTATTAATCTATAGGATATTCCTAACCATTAATAAAGTAACCAAAAGAAAAGAAACATGCATTCAAGAAATTTAAAAAAACTTTTGATATATTAGATGGGTACCTTTTTATGATCCATTTCACCTTTTTTCTTGAATTATGTATTGATGTGAAGCACATATTAGCGATTTCTCTAACTGATTCATTATCACTTGAGGATGTATCTGAATCATCTAATGTTGCAGCATTGGCTCTTCTCCGTTTTCTGGATGAATTAGTGTTAGGTGTAGTTTTCAATTTATCGGGATGTGGACAGTCTCGTTTTAAATGACCAGGGTTATCGTAGTTATAATATCTAATGTCATTTCTGTTTCCACTTCTACTTCCTAGATTTTTGTTGTCATTTCTTTTGAAATTGTTCACTTTCCTATATTTTAGAAATTTTCTAAAATTCCTTTTCATGAAAGCAATTTCTTCATCTTCATCGCTGTCTGAATCCAGATTATCCATCATAGCATTAAAAGCTATAGATTTCTTCTCTATTTCTTTGCTTTCTCTCATGCCCTGCATTTGTGCTTCAAAAGACATTAAATTGCAAATTAACTCTTTAATTTTTAGAGTGCTAATATCATTAGCCTCTTCGATTGCAAGAGTATTTTGATCCCATTCAGGAGTAAGTGAATTGAGGATTTCTCTAACTTGACCTTCTTCAAAAAAAACTTTTACCCAGTGCAATAAATGAGTGTACTATATCTTGGAATCTACTATACATATCAGATATGGACTCATTTGGGCTCATTTTGAATAATTGAAACTGGTTTGTTAACGTGGAAATTTTGGTCTGTTTAACCTTACTTATGCCTTCATGTGTAACTTGCAAGGTTCTCCAAATTTCAAATGCAAACTTACACATATATACTCTAATAAATTCATTTCTATCTAGCAAACAAAATAGTATATTCATAGCCTTAGAGTTACTTTGTGCAACTGCTTTTTGGTCAGCAGTCCACTATGCAAAATTAGTCCCTGGTTTAGTGTACTCAGTTTGTGTAGTATTCCAAGTGTCTAAACCAATTGACTGTAACTAAATTTCCATTCTACATGATCAATATGTGTAATTACTGCCATTGAAAAGTGAAGGTCTAGCAGTAGATTGTCCTTCGACAAATGAGTTACTAACAAGTGTATTAATCAGGTTACTAACAGTACTATTATCGACGTTGGTAGCCATTTAACTTTTTCAAAATCAAACGATGAATTCTTTAAAAACCAAAGCTCTGATACCAAATGTGAGTCGACGAAATAAGGATCTTAAGGCTAAATTAACACTAGAGGGGGGTGAATAGTGTTCAATTGATTTCATGAATATTATTCAAATTCTTTAAGCTTTTACTTGAAATGATGGAATTAGTAATCACAGAATCAAAGTACAGATAAAAGTAAATGCAGTAAAAGTAAAAGTGAAAGAACGCACTAGAATTTTATACTGGTTCAAAGTACCCTACATCCAGTTCCATACAATTCCTTGTACAGATTTCTTTTCAACTAGTAAATGCAAATACAATCTCGATTTCAAGGCAACAAGACACACCCTTCAGAATCCTGGCCTCTGGGTAGAGCCACTTGATTTCCGAGCAACATGCACACCCACTAGATTTATGGGCTATTAAGCACAATCAATTGATTTAAATAGGCTACAATCACACCTACTTCGATTTCAGGTATACCAAGCACATCACAGAGTACAAGAGTATGATTTGATAGAGTTTACAGACTCAGATCTTTGATCTTTATTACAATTGATCTTATAACTCTTGAATAACACTTGATCTTGAGAGATGAGAGAAATTAGAGAGTATGTGAAAGAGAATCAAACTAGTAATGATTAGATTTTATTCTGGTTGAATTTTAGCAGAGTTTCGATAGAAATTGTTTTAGAATTCAAGAGAATGAAAAGAGGAGAGAAAAATAAGAAAATAGTTAATGAAAATTTGTTTGCAAGTCTGGTATATATAGAGAAACAATGGCCATGTCCATTCTTGAAGTGATACGATGAAAATACACTTCCATTCAAATTTGAATTTTGAAATTTATGGCCAGTATGTCGACATACTTGCAGAGGATATGTCGACATGTCCCTTTGTATTTTGAAAAATTAGTTAATAAAAATTGTTTTGAAAACATTAAGTTTTGTAAAATGTTTTGAAACTTTGTACAAACATTTAAACATAGTTTATACATATTTTAATCATATTAAAACTTAATAAAACTTTATAAAATAATTTTGAAAGACTTAATTAGAATATTCAATAGAATGTAACTAATATATATATATATATAGTTATAAATTATTAAAGTATAAACAAAAATTCAACATATATATAAACTTAAAAATATTAACATAATATCTTTATAAGTATAAGAGATTGAAAATCATTTTTGAAAATATTTTGAAAAGATTGTTAAAACCGGAATATTTGAAAAATAATTTAAAACAAAATTAGAGAAGACTAAAGAGATCCGGAAAGTGCTATCAAGGTTTTAACATAAACTCTATGATTCTATAACATATCTAGAATACCTTGAAATCTTAAACTCTTCAATACTCATGAGTCTTCATTTTTGAACTCTTAAAACTTTATGTCAACATCTTGAATCTACTCTTGGTATTAGTATCTTGATACCGTACAGTCTTCTTAATCAATACATGTCTAATATCCTCCACTATATACTATATTTATCTTGATAAAACATTAGTATCTATATTTTATATAAAGTTATATGGTTGTTATCATCAAAATCAATACCTAAGGTACTAATAGAGACAACCTCCAAACTAAGAAATGTTTTAACTGTAGGACTTTTCAAGAAAGATTGTCCATCTCTTCCAAAGGGTGAATAAATGGTAAAATCCTATGTTATCCAAGCAACTCCAAGTTCAAGCACTCCGCCAAAGCTAGATAAGGGAAAGAACTTCGTCATGGAAGTGTACTTTTTATTTATGACTTTTCAATGCATGTTTTGTTTGATACCAGAGCTTTATATTCTTTTATTGTGATTCATCTTGTTGATATTTTACGTCTAGTGCCCTATGTTGTTGATTATTCTCTTATTTCCTCGAACCCCGTTAGGCGATCGGCACATTATCCTCTGATATGTAGAGAAACTTAATTATCTCAAGGTAGGCCTAGATTTTCTTATGATGCTTATATACTTGGTTTTTCAGGTAGTGGAATTATTCTAGGGATGATTTGAATGATGAGGCATGGCTTGTTATTGATTATGATAGTTGCATCATTCAGATAAAGGATAGTAGTTGTAATGAGATTAAGGTTCATTATGAGCCTGAGAATTCTATGATGTTAAGCTATTTATACTACTTGAATTTCTCACATTACGAACTGACACAATTTTCCATTGTTAGGCATTTCACGGATGTAATTGAAGAGGTTTTGGGTTCAAGTCCTCATCACAAAATTGAATTTCTTATTAATTAGAGTGAGATGCAAAGTCGGTCGCCATTCCTATTTGATGCATGGCTTTGAGAGAAAGAAGAGAATTGAGTACTCAAATTTTCGAGCTTTCCAAGAAGGGTCTCATTTGAAGAAGTACATTGGAGTAGGAAGCATCCATTGTATTTTCCACCAAAGCGGATGGATCCTTATGATTGTATGTAGAATATATAGAGTTGAACAAGTTAACAAGAAAGAAAAAATATCATATTCCTTGTTGATAATTTGTTCGACCAACTTGGAGGAGCAAAGATTCTGTCAACTCAATTGTGCAATGAGTTTTCACCAACTAAGGATGGCTAAGGGTGGCATTCCAAAACTGCCTTTAGAACTCTCAATACATCTTATAAATGGTTGTTAATGTCGTTCAGTATAAGCAATGCACCGATATTCTTTGTTGATCTTATAAGTCATGTCTTCCTGGACCAACTCAATGATCTAGTGGTGGTATTCATAGATGATATTTTGATCTTTTATTAAAGTGAAGAAAAGCACAAATTACACTTGAAAGAAGCATTGGAGGTGTTGAGGTGAAATTACTTGAAAGAAGAGTTTTCGAAGTGTCACTTCTAGATGTGGGAAGTGTGATTCCTAGGCCATGTTTTAGCCAGCGTGGAATGTTTGTTGATCAAATTAAAGTGCCACGATGCAAGATTGGAAGGTACCGAGTAGTGCGAAAATAGTGACTAGTTTTCTTAGGTTGACAGGATATTATCGGAAGTTCATTAAGGACTTCGCAAAGGTTGCTGCACCTTTGACTTGACTAAATAGGAAGAATCAAATCTTCTTATGGGATACATGTAGTGAAGACTCTTTTGTTGTGATAAAGCTATTATTCACTAATGCTTTAGTCTATGTTATACCAGAAGGAGCTAAACGGTTTATCGTTTACACCGATGCTAATAGGATGGGACTCGGTGCGATTCTCATGCAAGAAGGAAAAGTGGTGCTTATGCTAGTAGTCAACTTAAGACCAATGAAAGAAATTATCTAACTCTTGATTTGCAGTTGGCAGTCATTGGCTTTGCTTTGAAGACATAAAGGCTTTATTTGATGGGTGAGAGGTTTGAGCTGTTCACCAATTACAAATTGTTGAAGTATTTATTCTCCCAAAAAGGTCTCAATCTTAGGCAACAAAGATGGATGGAATTCATAACATATTATGACTTTAGAACATCTTATACTCTCAGAAAACGAAATGTTGTAGCAGACGCATTGAGTAGAAGACATGTTATGTTTGGTTCTTTTATTAAATGGAAGGGCTTGGAATATCCTGCGGATTTTAATTTCCAACCTTCTTATGATGTGTTGCCTAGTTTATTGCGACATTAGAAGTTACTCCCATGTTTATCAATTGGATCAGTTATAGCTAAAGCGTGATACAGCCTTCGAAGAGATCTTAAACCATATTGGGAAGGGAGAGAAGTCTAATCATATAAACCATTCTATTGATGGAAGGGACAATTCCACAGAGATAGGAGATTGTGTATTCCCGAAGTTGTGAATTTGATTGATGAGGTACTTCGAGAGTGTCATCGTTCAACGATGACTTTTCATCCTTATGGAAAAAAGATATACAATGACGTAAAGCACAATTTTTATTTGAAGCATACGAAGCGGCATGTTTCGAAGTTCATGGAGAAATGTGTGACTTGTCAAATATGTTGGTTGCAGAATACTGGATCTTAACGCTAATTTAACACTAGTGGGGTGTAACAACCCTCTCCGAAACAGACCTAAATCCTGATCCAAAAAAGGCCCATTGAAACTTAGACTCATTCCAAAGCTGGTTGTTGGTTGGTAAAATGAACAAAATAGAGCTATTTATCTATTCATTTAGAACTCACAGTAGAAGAATAAAATATAATAGCATAAACAATACCCATTTTATTTCAAAACAAAACCATAACATAACATCAACAATAACCGTTACATCATCTTGTTTAAAAATACATTTTTAACTTCAAATGGGTACATCAGAAAATAGCATAAATAGATAAATAGACTACTGCCACAAGCTCCTCCCATCATCATCTTTATCTTGATCTCGTCACCTTCCCTAACCTATGTTGTAATAAGGAGGGAGTCAGAACAATAATGTTTGGTGGATATAAAATCTCAAGCCTTTCTATATTAATACTTGGACAATATAATTTAAATAAGGATATGTCTTTCGCATTTTAAATATATTCAAAACCATTTAATATTTCATATAAGGGAAAGATGCGGGCTCTCAAATAGCCACTTAGTATCTTCAATCCCCGAGCAGGTTTTCCCATAATCAATAACCCATAACTATCGTTATTAATGCCTACCAATGCAAGAGATATTACCCAAGCCACTTAATACATTTTAATGGAAAATAGGAAGACTTTGACCATTTAAGACCTCAATTGCGGTAGGCTCTCATCATATAATACATATTCCCAAGGCGGACTTCGTACAGGTCTCCATCTAGTTGACATTGCATGGAAATCTCTTCGGACACTTAATACTTTAATTAAAGTGGAACTTTTCAAGATATCCTCAATCGTGCCTAAACCCAATACCGGCCATTTAATTCTTCATATAAGGGAAAGCGATCTCTCAAACAACCACTTAATACCTTCAATCTCCCGAACAAGTCCTTTGTATTATGGCCCCTACCCCATGGAGACGTCTCATAATAGTCTGATTATTCATAGGAATTGGTAGCCAAATTAGCTGGGCAGATTTACCCTACAGAATTGGGACTAACCTCTAGCGTTATACATAGTTACTTATTATACGCGATATCTCGCATTAGCCTCAAAGTAACATTGTTAGTAGCCAGATTAGCTGGGCAGACTTCTATATGCTTTTGACTAATCTCGCATCCCTATAACTTAGTCATATTTCATAACACTATCTAGGTGTATTATCACACATCTCACCATATTCATTAATTAGGCCTTATAAGAAATCCTTCTTATTTCACCTAATTAATTACTTTGCTAAGGGTGATTTAAATGACAATCATTAACCTAATTAACTACGTAACCAATACGTCACAATTGTACATTATTTACGCTAGTTTATATACATACATACATATATATAAGTGTGCATTTATTAATTTCTAGGCATGTGGAGATTATGCCCTAAACTAACGTTCAAATGTCAAACCATCAATGTTATACAAATCTCATTTTCATAATTGCATTTTTACCATTAATTCAGCATTCCAAAATCAAATCAATAGACTTGTACTTAGAATCCAACTCCAACTTATTTTACATTAAAACAATGGAATAAAACAATAATAATGGAAACTTATAATTTAATTAATTTTACACTCTATTCATCTCCATTTTACATGAAATTGGACAAGGGAATTTCTATAGAAATAAATAGTGTAAACCATGAATAAGAATTCGTGATTTACATATCATTTCTTACTCAAATCTCTTAATCAAATCTAAAGAAAAAGAATAAGAAGTGGAATGAAGGAAAAACTCATATATTGCAAAATTCATAGAAACTCCATTATTTTAATACAAAAAATTAAGATTCCAACCTAAGAATTGACATTTCGCTTTGGAGGAATTTTGGAGATTTTTATTATGGTGTCTTCGTAATCTAAAACTTCCCAAGGTACATATCAAATCCAAATTACATTATTCAATTACTGAAATAGAAAAACTAGGATTTCCACTCACAGAGTTCCTTAGCCTTTCCTTCTCTTGGATATGGTATACCTTTAATGAACTCTTTTAGATCTCTTCTTTTTAATATATACAGCAAAAGATTTGTATATACGTTAGATTCAAAAAATTAGAGTTTTGGAGGAGAAGATGTTAAGAAAATAAAAAGTAAACAAAGATAGATATATAGGATTTCTCACCTAAAATCCTAATGGAGTTTTTTAAAATCAATGAAGAGACAAATTGACAGAACTTCACCTATGTTACCAAAATATTGTGTGAATAAAAGTGAAGTGTTAGGCTCTTAGTCATAATGGTTGGAATGCACCAGAACCATTGGATTTAAGTCGGTTTAAAATTATAAAATTTGGCAGGACCATCGCTGAAAACCCTAGCTACTACCTGCATCCACCGGTCGACTACCATCTACCACCAGTCGACCGCTAGCGGTCGATCAGTCATGTGTTGGGGATCGACTAATGCTATTTTGAGAACGTTGATTATGATTTTTGCCGTTGTTTAATTTATTATCTTCCTTAATTTCATTATAACGTTAACTTTAACTTTTACATAACCCCAAGTGTAATTACTCTTAACTTCTGAATTTCAAATTTGAGAATTAATTATTTATTTAAATTTGAACTCTATTTAAATTATTTTAAACCTGAAAACTTCAAATGCCCATAACTTCTGTGTTCGAGCTCCATTTAAGCATATTATATATGAAAATTGATCAGAATTTCACCACAAATGCAACGACATAACTTTCGTGGTCAAATTCCAACTTTAGCAAAATTTTCATTTTTACCCCCATCTTATTTAAATCTATTTATGATTGATTTTATGAGGTGTTACATTCTCCCCCCATAAAAGGATTTCATTCCCAAAATTTCTCAAGGGGTGAACAACGCAATGCGTAATAAAAATTCATGTTATACACTCAAGTTATCTACATGACCACCTATTCAACAAAAAGTGCAACGTGATTGTGTATTGCAAACATACTATAAGTGAACTCAATAGCATGAGTTTGTGATCATGACATATAATTATGTATGCAAATACCCTAAACATGCATAATTTTTTTTACATGAATGCAAAGTGATAGTGAAAAGTGTAGAAATCATCTCCTATCATCCAATCTAGCAACCATGATGCAACCAAAAACCTAATTTTGAAGAGAAATGTTTGCCAGTGAAAAAATCAGGATGAGAGATCCTTGTCTTTTCTTCAGTTTTCCATGTGCTTTCTACCGGGTTGTCTCCTCATTGTACTAGGGCCAGTCTAATTTCTCTATTATGGAGCTTCCTAGTTCTATGCTCTACAATTATGGTGGCACATGATACTACTGGCTCCGTCTCAGTATCCCCAATTGATCAAGCTCTACCACAACGGCAGTGTCATGAAGGCATTTCCTTCAATGTGAGATGTGAAAAACATCGTGGACTCCTGCCAATCTATTAGGTAGCGCCACGCGATAAGAAGGTCTTCCTGTCCTTTCCAAAACTCGTAAAGGCCCAACAAATTTTGATGCCAATTTTCCAGATTTTACCTTACGAATTTTCTAAGAGGGGAGACTTGGATAAATACTGAGTCTCCAACCTCAAACTCTAACTCTTTCCTTCTCTTGTCGGCGCAAGATTTCTGGCGATCCGTCATACGTTGCCTGATCAACTCTACTTTTTTTGAAGTATAACAAATCAAATATGGTTTAAGTAGAATTTTGTCGGTGGCTTCACCCCTAAAAATTTGGTGATTTGCATGGACTCCTATAAAGCGCTTCAAAGGGGGTCATACCAATCGTCGCCTGGTGTTATTATACCTGAACTTAACTAATGGTAGTTGCTGCTCCCAATGCCCTCTGGAGTCCATATGCAAGCTCTCAATAATTCCTCCAAGATTCTACTCACCATTCAGTTTGTCCATCAGTCTATGAGTGGTAAGCAGTGCTAAGATTCAACAAAGTTCCCAAAGCCGCCTGAAAACTCCTCCAATATTTGTTTGTAAATAACGGGTCCCTACCACTGACAGTGCTTAGCGGAATTCCTTGTAATCGAACCACCTCCTTAACATAAATCTATGCTAGAGACGCTGCAATCCTATTGTTCCTAATAGGAATAAAATGGGCACTCTTTCTGAGTCGATCTACTATGACCCAAATAGCTTCATTGCCCCTCTGACTTCTAGGAGATCCTTATACGAAGTCTATTGAAATGTGCTCCCATTTCCAAGTCGAAATCTCCAATTGCAACAACAATCCTTCGGAATTTCCTTGCTCAACCTTTATTCTTTGACATGTTAAACATCTAGCAACAAACTCGGCTACTATCTTCTTCAGTACCGGCCAAAAGAAAATTCTCTTCATATCCCTATACATCTTGCCTCCTCTGGGGTGAATGGTCATCTTTAAATGGTGACACTCTACAAGTACTTCCTCCAACACACTATCAATCATTGGTACACAAAGGTGTCCATCCCTTCTTAAACATCCTTTCTCATTAACTTCATATCTACTGACATGGCGAAAAAGTTCTCCTCTTTTCAACTTACCCAGAATCTCTACTATACTATCATCCTTCTTTTGCTCAAGCCCAATGCGATTCATCAAAGGTAACCTAATCTCCATTACTGTCAGAAGGAAGGATGAGTTCTATTGGCGGTTAGAAGATGAAATTTGAGAGGTACTTCAACTGCCTCTATTTATACATAGCACCCAAGGTAGCTGCCTCCGAATGAAGGCGTTGGCATCAACATTCCCTTTTTCAAGGGTATATTATATACCAAAGTTGAATGATGTTATATAATCCATCCACCTTTGCTACCTAAGGTTTAAATCTTTTTGGGAAAATAATTATTTGAGTAATATATGGTCAGTAAACAAATCATACCTTTCTCCCAAAAGATAGTGCCTTCACATCTTCAAGGCAAAGACAATAGCTGCCAACTCCAAGTCATGAACGAGGTATCTCTTCTCATAGTCCTTCAAGTACCTACTAGCATAAGCTACCACCCTTCCATCTTGCATGAGAACTGCTCCCAATCATGTGCTGCATGCATCCATAAAAATTGTAAATGGATTTGTCCCATCAGGAATGGTAAGCACAGTTGCAATTATAAGTAGAAGTTTCTCGAATGCTTCAGTGCATTTATCATCCTAAGTAAAGACTGGATTCTTCTTAGTCAAGCGGGTTAAAGGGACTGCTATTTTTGCAAAGTCCTTTGTGAACTTCCTAAAATAGTCTGCTAACCTAGGAAAGCTCCTAACTTCCGTTGCATTCTTTGGAACCCTCCACTCTTGAATAGCTTCCACTTTTGGGGTGTCCATCGCTAATCCATGCTCGGAAACAATGTGTTCAAGAAACCTTACGTCCTTCTTCCAAAAGTGGCATTGTGCAAATTTGGCCCTAAGTTGGTGCCTCCTCAAGGTTCCTAATATCTCCCTTAAGTGATTCTCATGCACTCCTTCACTCTTGTAGAATACTAAGATACCATCAACAAACACTATGACGAACTTATTAAGTTGTCCCCTAAATACTCTACTCATCGAATCTACAAGTTATGCGGGGGCATTTGTCAATCCAAAAGGCATTACCCACCACTCATAGGGTCCATCCGGTATGCAGAATGCAGTCTTTGACATGTTGTCCTATGCGATCCTCAACTGATGAAATCCAGTTACCAAGTCCATTTGAGAGAAAACTTTGGCTCCCACAAGTTGATCGAAAAAGTCATCTATTCTAGGTAAGGGATGCCTATTATTCCTTGTCAACTTGTTAAGTTCCCTATAGTCGACACTTAGGCTAAATGAGCCGTATGCCTTAATGTTGAAAACAACAGGGGCTCCCCATTTCGAAGTACTCTATCGGATAAATCCTTTCTACAACAGCTCTGATATTTGCTTGTCCAATTCACGTCTTTCTTTGTGGGCCATATGTCTTAATGGTAGAGCAACCTGTCTAGCATCCATCTCTAAATCAGTTCTAAACCCGATCTCCCTTTAAGGTGGAAGACCTGAGACTTCCTTAAAGACATTGGGAAATTCTCTAACTACAGGTGCAAATGAAAGCCCAATAGGAGATAGGCTCAGCGAGTACAAATAACTTGACTCGACTGAGTTTTAGGGTACACAGTGGACCTCTAAGTCTCGCCCTCTACAACTCTTTAATCATACAAACCTACTATCGCAATCTAAAAATTCCCCGTAGTATGATAACCAATCCATTCTTAAGATAAGTCCATACCCCTTAAAATTTAGAAAGTACACATTACATGTGAAATCAACGTCACATATGTCCACAACTAGGTCTTTACAAATTAAAGAGAGATGAGTCGACCACCCAATAGGATTAGAGACTACTATTGGACTGGTGACATATTGGGTTTGACAATTTAAGGTGTTAACTATATTCCCAGCTATAAAGGAATGCGATGCTCCAGAATTAAATATGGTATGAATTGTAGCCCCAAAAATAAGAGTTATACCTTCAATGCTGACTTTCCTTAGTCTCTAGAGGGTGGTCTACTCAAAATAGAGGCAATCTCAATGGCATAGTCTTGTCCACTCGACCCTTCCTTCGTCGGCTTCAGGCATTAGTTCTTAAGTTGCCTTTCCTCGTGGCAGTGATAACACTTTCCCTTAAAAGCTTCCTTCATCAGACTCACCCTATAATCTTTGGCTATATGACCCTTCTTTGGGAATCTCTTACATAGCTTACTCTCTTTATTAAACTTTCCTTTCGACTTTTACCCAAAAGTTCCCCTTCTTGGTTTGATTTTGAGTAAGTCTCACCTTCTCCTTTTCCACCTCCTTTTCTTCCTCACTAGTCATCTACAGCTAAGCCATCTTAACTAATGTCTCGTATGTAGTGCTAGTGGGTGTTTGGGTTAACAACTATTCTCTAAGCGGGGAGTTCAAGCCCTTCACAAACTTCGCATCCTTTTACATTGGTATATTGATCAAGCTCATCCCGAACTTAGCCAACTCTGTAAACTTACTAATGTATTCCTTTAAAGTAGAGTCTCCTTTCTTAAGTTGTATAAGTTTCTCCAGTTGTAAATTACTTCCATCCTTGACATAAACCTTGACCCGAATCTGTCCTTGAATTCATCCAAAGTGAACATCCTACCAATATTCTCCTCAGCCATAATACTCCACCAATCTCAAGCTTCTCCCTCGAGGTGCCAATCTTCCATTCTCCACATTAGCTAATCCTCCTAACCGAGCTCTTGAAATATCTTCTCACAGTCATTTATCCAAGTCTTTGACTCTATAAAACTCTCCATTCTAGAATATACTCTTCCTCCCATATTGAGAAAGTCCTTACACACGTTTGGTAATTCAACGGGACGAGGTGCTGCGTCAGTAGGTGGGGCCGCGGGTGTCGCCAATGCAGCTTGAGGAACAAAGACTTCACCTACTTGCTTGAAGTATTGTTTAAACCATTTTGGCATCTCTCAAACGGCGAGTCTTCCTCGGGCTGGGTTCCCTACCTTGGAGAAGAATGATTATCAGCCATATCAACTATCTATAGGTTGAGCTTTTAAATATATCTTCCTAAGATAGTATCATATGCTAAAAGAAAGATTTGCCTAGTGTGTGCGTATGTTCAAAAATAGTGTAGGTATATATAGTAGGGGTTTTTGGAAAATATTTTCAAAAAGAACAAATACGCCACTAATACATATACTTTTCCCCATTAATCGGGTAACCTAGGCTCTGATACCAACTGTAACAACCCGCCCTGAAACAAACCTAAATCCCAACCCAGAAAAGGCCCAACGAAACTTAGACTCATTCCAAAGCTGGCCGTTGGTTAGTAAAAGGAATAAAACAGAGCTATTTATCTATTCTTTCAGAACTCACAATGGAAGGATAAAATATAATAGCATTAACAGTACCCATTTTATTTCAAAACAAAATCATAACATAATATCAACAGTAATCATTACATCATCTTGTTCAAAAGTACCTTTTTAACTTCAAATGGGTACATCAGAAAATACATAATAGATAAATAGACTACTACCACATGCTCCTCTCATCGTAATCTCCATCTTGATCATCGTCTCCTTGGCTGACCTGTGTTGTAATAAGGAGGGAGTAAAAACAACGATGTTTCATGAATAGAAAATCTCGAGCCTTTCTATATCAGTACTTGGGCATTATAATTCAAATAAGGATATTTCTTTCGCATTTTAAACTATATTCAAAACCATTTAATACTTCATATAAGGGAAGGAGACGGGTCGTCAAACAACCACTTAGTGCCTTCAATACTCGAAGCAGGTTTTCCATAATAAATAACTCATAACTATCGGTATTAATGTCTACAAATGCGAGAGATAGAACCCAAGCCCTTAATACATTTTTAATGGAAAATAGGCAGACACTGACCATTTAAGACCTCAATTGAGGCAGGCCCCTACCTATTCCCAAGGCGGACTCTACATAGGTCTCTATCTAGTAGATATTGCACAGAAATATCTTTGGACACTTAATACTTCAATTGAAGGGGGTCTTTCTGAGATATCCTCAATCGTCCCGAAACCTAATCCCGACCTTAAATTCTTCATATAAGGGAAAGAGGCAAACCCTCAAACAACTATTTATTACCTTCAATCCCCCAAAGAAGGTCCTTCGTATTATGACATGTACCTCATGGAGACGTCTCACGTTAATCTGACTATCCACAAGAACTGATAGCTAGATTAGATAGGATATTTACCCTATAGAATTGGGACTAACCTTGCATCATCTGTAGTCATTTATTATAAACGATGTCTCACATCAGCCCTAAAGTCACGCTGCTGGTAGCCAGATTAGCTGAGCAGACTTCTATATGCTTTTTACTAACCTTGCATCCCTATATATTTCGGAACACACTCTAGGTGCATTATCACACATCTCACCTTATTCATTAATTAGGTCGTATAAGAAATCCTTTTTATCTCTCCTAATTAATTACTTTCCTAAGGGAGATTTAAATGATAATTATTAACCTAATTAGCTACACAATTAATATGTTATGATTGTACGTCATTTACGCTAGTTTATATATATATATATATATATAATTATGCATTTATTAATTTCTAAGGAGATTATGCCCTGAACTAACGTTCAAATGTTAAATCTTCTAATGTTATACAAGTCTTATTTTCATAGTAGAATTTTTACGATAAATTCAATATTCCAAAATCAAATCAATAGACTTGTACTTAGATCCAACTTCACTTTATTTTGTATTAAAATAATGGAATAAAACAGTAATAATGGAAGCCTACCATTTAATTAATTTTACACTCTATTCAACTCCATTTTACATGTAATTAGACGAGGGAATTTTTATAGAAATGGACAGTGCAAACTATGAATAAAAATTCATCCGTTACACACTATTTCTTACTCAAATCCCTTGATCAGGTCCAAAGAAGAAGAATAAAAAGTGGAATAGAAGGTAAAACTCATATACTGCAAAATCCACAAAAAATCAATTTTTTTAATATAGAACAATTAAGATTCCAATCTAAGAATTGACATTTCGCTTTGGGAGAATTTTGGAGATTTTTATTGTGATGTTTTCATAATCCAAAACTCCCCAAGACATATATCAAATCCAAATCACACTATTCAATTACTAAAATAGAAAAACTAAGAATTTCACTCATAGAGGTCCTTAGCTTTGCCTTCTTTTGGATCTTACACGCCTTTAATGAACCCTTTTAGATTTCTTCTTTTTACATATACAGCAAGGGATTTGTATATGTGTTAGATTTAAAAAATTAGAAGTTTGGAGGAGAAGAGATTGAGAAAATAAAAAAAACAAAGATAGATATATAGGATTTCTTACCTAAAATCCTAATGGAGTTTTCTGAATCTATAAAGAGACGAACTAACAAAGTTTCGCTAATCTTCCAAAATATTACATGAATAAAAATAAAGGGGCTAGATCTTATAGTAGTTGGAATGCTCCAGAACCATTAGATTTAACTCGGTTTAAAATTATAAATTCTTGAACGTTTATTGCTTTAGACCCTAGCCGCCACCTTGTATCCACTAGTTGACTACTCCCTACTATCAATCAACCGCATGAGTCAGGGGTCGACCGGTGCTATTTTGAAAATGTTGATTCTGATTTTTGCCATTGTTTAATTTATTGTCTTCCTTAATTGCATTTTAACGTTAATTTTAACATTTACTTAATCCCCAAGTATAATTACTGTTAACTTTTGAATTTCAAACTTTGGAATTAATTATTTATTTGAATTTGAGTTCTATTTCAATTATTTTGAACTCGAAAAATTCAAATGTCTATAACTTCTTCGTTTGAGCTCCATTTTCAGCATATTATATGTGGAAATTGATTAGAATTTCGTCACGAACATAACGACATAACTTTTGTGGTCAAATTCTAAGTTTTGTAAAGTTTCCATCTTTCCCTCTATCTTATTTAAATTAATTTATCCAATTAATTTATTTATGGTTGATTTTATGGGGTGTTACACTGGGTGAATAGTGTTTTCTAACTTATGTAAATCTTTTTAAAATTCTTTCAAGATTAATATCAAACCATGGATTAACAACACAAATTTATACTAAGAATCAGTCACAAATGCAATCACAAATAAATATAAATGCAATAAAGTAAAGTAAGAGAGAAGACACTAGGAATTTTATACTAGTTCAGATTAATCAATCTACATCTAGTCCCATAAAATTGCTTGTATAGATTTCTTTTCAATCACCAACTTTAAACCGGTAGAAGGTAAACCAGAATATAATCTTGATTCTAAGGCTATGAGATACACCCTCCGATACCACGAGTCCAATGCAAACTCTCTTGATTTATCGGGCTAGAAGATCACCCACTAAATTTAGACGGGCTACTAAACACACCCACTTGATTTGAACGGGCAATAAGCACACCCACTAGATTTGAACGAGCAATAAGCACACCCAAACATATAAGAGTAGAGTTGCTGATTTCCAAATAAAAATAGTTGTACTTAGGGTACAAGATAACCTACAGCCCTGTTGATAGCAGTTTGATCATTGAATTGATGAGAGAGTACATGCAAATGTTTGAATAGTTTGTAGAGAGCAAAGTAGAATTTTTATCTGAGAAAATATACAGAGAGAGTTTAGAGAAATAAGAAGATGAAAAGTTAGTTAATAAATTCATTTTCTAACCCTTTATATAGTGTTTGAAAAGATGTATCTATTCATGAAAAGATGTAATAAACAATCACTACTTTTAAAATTAAAGAGGTATCTTTAGTGGTTTAAACAGTGTTTAAAGGGAAATGTCTATTCATGAAGAGATGTGATCAAAAATCAAAATTCAAAAATCAACACCCCAATAGTCCATATGTCGACATATGAAATATGTATGTTGACATATGCTAGTGAAATTTGAAAATGATTTTATTTTAAATTGTTTTCGAAATCATATACTTAGTAAAATAGTTTGAACATGGTTTTTTAATATTTTTAAACACTTTAAAAATACTTTTATAAAATATTTAAAAATATATTTTTAAATCAAAATAATTTTGTTTATAATATCAAAGATCAAAAATTTGTGATAAACACCAAAATCCGCTATCAACGACTATAAAAATTTATTCTAATGACTCATAATTATACAGTTAATTCTTGAGCTCTTCAAATATTTGTCTTTAAACTCATGAGTCTTGATCATCATCTCTAAACCTTTATCTTAGTCTTTATACCGATCAATCTTTAAGTTTAATCCATGTGTACTATTCTATAATATATATTACACAACTTGACAAAACATTACTATCTATTTTTGTATGGTGGTTCATTAAAATCAATATCTAAGGTATTAACAGTCTCCCCCTTTTTGATGATGATAACCATGTAAATATTCTTATATATAAAATATAATATAACTTCCCCCGAGTTAAATAACTCCCCCTTAATATATGCATGCGTTATATTTTATATTATTCTTCCCTTTGTCATCAACAGAAATGGGTGAAAAACAATACTCTCCATAAACATGATATACTTATGAATTATGGAATCAAAATTAATATTTAAATTCTAAACAATTACATGTAAGTGTTTAAAATTTAAATGACCAAATCTTTTGTGCCTAATCTAAGGGTCACTAAGTCCACTGTCTACTATCCATTTGTCCTCCTTGATTTGTGATATATGAATATCAAGTTTATATCCACTATCTGCCATATAACATACTTATTCCTGCAATTTCACATTATACCTTTCCAAAACATCAAATGAATTTTTAGAATATTTAATCTCTAATCTATTTGATAGTGCCATATAGAATTCATAACTTTTTTTGTTATAGAAGTTTTAAAAGGTGAACTATCAGTGTTGCTAGCCATTTATACTTTTCAAAAATTAAATTTCAAGATTTTGAAAACCTAATGCTCTGATACCAAATGTTGGTTGTGGAATAATGAATTTTAAGGCTAATTTAACATTAGAAGGGGTGAACAATGTTTTCTAACTTATGTAAGTCCTTTTAAAATTCTTTCAAGATTAATATCAAATCATAGATTAACAACACATATTTATTCTAACAATCAGTAATAGATGCAATTACAGAAAAATATAAAAGCAATAAGCTAAAGTAGAAGACATCAGGAATATTACACCGGATCGGATTAACAAATCCTACATCAAGTCTCGTACAATTGCTTGTACATATTTCTTTTCAGTCGCCAACTATAAATTGTGGGTTGTGAAATTATGGATCTTAAGGCTAAATAAACACTAGAGGGCGGTTGAATAGTGTTTTCTAACTTATGTAAATCTTTTTAAATTTCTTTCAAGTTAAATATTAAATCACAAATTAACAACACAAAACTATAGTATCAAATAGTTGTAGATGCAATCATAGATAAAAATAAAACAATAAAGAAAAGTAATTAGTTATAGAGATGACACAAGGGATTTTATACCAGTTCGGATTTCTTCCATATCTAGTTCCATACAGTTGCTTGCACAGATTTCTTTTTAAATGTTAAACTTTAATCGAGCAGAAGGCAAACCCAAATACAACCTCTATTTTGAAGCTACGAGAAACACCCTCCTAAATTTTGAGCTCAAGGTAGACTTACTTGATTTTAATGGGCTACAAGCACACCCACTAGATTTTCAAGCTACTAAGCACATCCACTTGATTTGAACGGGCTACAAGCACACCCAAGCAAATACAAATAGAGTTGATAGTTTTTTCAAAGACGATTTTTTAAATTCTGGATACAATGGATCCTATAGCTTCTTGAATAGCACTTTGATCTTTGAATTGAGTGAGAGATGTTTCCAAAATAGTAAGAAAGTAGTATTGAATCAATAGAATGAAATATGAATTGATTTTATGTGATTTTAAAGAGAATATAGTGCATTTTCAATGGAGTTTTCAAGAGAGTAAGAGGAGGGAAGAAAATAAGTAATTAGTTATTAAAAATTTCGTTTGAACTCCCCTTTTTATAGTAAATCAACAGATGAGTTCGTTTATGAAGAGTGCAACGAATAAGCACTTCCATTCAAAATTTGAAAAACTACTTAGTGGCATGTATGTCAACATACCATCTGTCTATATGTTGACATATGCATATATATTTTATAACCAACTGTATTTTTAACGATAGATATTTAAATAATTGATTTAATATTGAATCTTTAATTTATTTGAAGGTCCCAAAAATGTGATTTATTGCTGACAGTCGAATTAAGGTTCGAGATCACTTATGTTGAATTTGGATCGATGTTGCAAATTAAAATCAATATAAGCATTGCTATATTTGGAGATCGAATGATCGGATGCCCAAAATAATCTCGAAACGCATGAAATTATCATCCCAAGGTGCTGTCTTGGATTGTGACGAAATTTATACCATCGAGACCGGAAAACAAGAGGATGTACGCAGATGAGTTACATTGTGATTGGACGCGCCGTTTGATCGTATGAGCTTGAAACCTACGATGATTTATTTGAGAATTAAAATAAATTATATAAAATATTATTTATACAAAACCTAGCTAATCCATCTCTAACTCATTTACACTGTTCCATTCCTGTAAACAAAATTATGGCCACCACTCTCTAATCCTCCTCAAAAATCAAAAATCGAGCAATTTACTCATCAGTAATCATGAGATCAGATCCGTTAAACTCCTATCGGAGAGGACTTCGTGATGATGGTGATAATGACTCATGGATTGTGTTTGAGGTAGTGGCCGTACAATGGATGGTGGCTATGGTTAGGTCATGGAGGAGGAATAGGCAGAGGTAGGCAATGAGGCAAGTGTCGTTGCACTTCCCTTCGCGATGTGCATCTCCTGCAGTAACGGTTGGAACTTCGGTAGTTAGTTGGGATTCACGACATTAAGAAGGGGAGGCATGGTCGAATAAGTCACATTTTGCAATGATTGGCCGAGCTTGAGTTCGTGGGGTGCATCATGGAGTGGGTGCATAGAGGGACTCATTAGCGAAGATGGCATTCAATTTCATGGAGCGAAGCTCCATATCACAGCAAAAAGGTGCATGACATGTTGGGTTTGGGAATGTTGTGCAGGTACAAGAGATGTGAAGGAAGAAGGATTAGTGTTAACAAAGGTAATTAATAATTTGATTAAATTAATTAATAGCTTATTTAATCTCGATTCATATTTAATCCATATCTTTTGCATACGAGGTCCGTTTTGGATGTGGTTTCTTGCAATGCGTTTGTGATGGAGAGTTCTACGACTTGATGATATTTGGTCAGCTTTTATTAAGGTGAGTGATATTTTTCTCTCACCGTATTACGATTGTTGGTATGATATTAAAACGATTTTTTGAAATGATTTCTAACTAATAAACGTGATTTTTGATATATTTAAACCTACATCTTATTTTATAAAAGAATTAAAAATGATTTTAAAATGGTTTAAATAAAATAACATATTTTCCCTATTACCGCATTATTTTGACGATATTGATATATTTAGGTTATTTTGATATTAATCCCACATTGGTACTTGGAGTATTGTGTGTGTTTTATTATAGATGTATGTAGCTCATTTTAGACATTTATATGCTTATTGGTTTCGGGTATGCTTATTTGCTTAGTTTGGTTGAAAATGTCGATCGAAGGCGATATAATATTAGGAAATATCGCATAGGATAGAATTTCGTACATAGAGTTTCATGCACCGCGATTGATCTGAAGATGGAGGATGGACTTGGAGATGTGCTTTGGATTTCGAGATGGATGTCGAACATTTTCATTTGGTTTATACTTAGCTATTTTGGCTAAGTTTATGACCAAAGTGGTCATTATCGACTACTCTAGAGTGGTCGATATCTACCACTTTTGATCATGATCGATTTGGCCAATTTTGATGTGGATAATGGAGAGGCTTCGAAGAGCATGATGCGATGGTTCATTCATTCATTCGACATTCGATTTTGATGTTATGGCTCTTCGATGAGTGGTTTCGACGGTGAAGTGAAGATGTGATGCTTCGACGTGATGACTTCAATATTCGACGATGATGATTTCGTGATCGAAAGTGATGGCTTCGACGGTAGATAGCTACACTTCGAGATGCAAAGTAGTCGGATAAAAGGAACTATTGGAGAAAGGTTATGAGATGCATGATGGCATTCTGTGACTAACGATGGCTGTCCGGGATAGTTCCGATGACTTCAAATGGGAGTTATAAGGATAGTTCCGAGATAAGCTATGCTACAGATGTTGTGTGCAAAGGGGTTGATATTCATAGGTTCCGATGTGTACTCTTAAAGCAGGGGGGTGTGTGGATGTTCATATGGATCAGACAGGTCCTTATCTCCACACAGGAGATTTATGACGCTCAATTAGATCAGACGGGTCCTTATCTCCCAACGGGAGATTTATTTTACTTGGGATGTCTATGGGGGTGTAGTCCAGTTCCTGGCCTACTGAGTGACATGGATTCAATTATCGAGAAACCCTAATGTTGAGTGGTACTTGGCTCTATAGGGGTGGTCATACGAGTATCATATATCCAACGCACTGAGTGAGTGAATGTGAGGATGGATGCTATGTTTGCTTTAGTTACTTATCACCTTAGGGATGTCGCATGATGTAGATGTCATTGATGAGATATCTAGACACCCATTACTACTTTGATGTATAGTACACCCATGGTGATTACGATATAGAGTAGTATATTATTGATGTTATATGCTAACTCTTTGGATGCAGGGACAGATCAGGTATGATTCTTCATACCTCTGTTCCATATACTATATCGACTTTTATAGTATTTTGAGATTGTTTATTGCTCATACCAGACCGTTGTCTGACTCGAGGTTTTATGATTTGCTTCTTATTATCTTAGGTACTCTTAAATGAATAGACTAAAAAGCAGGTGTAAATGGTACATGGAGTTCTAAAGATGGACTAGTAGTGGATGATATTTTCTCATACTTATATTTAGGTTTATTATTGCATATTCCATCGTGTGACATTGTGCAGCCTTGACAGTGTTCGACTCACTATTATCAGAGACAGTTTATCAATTGAGTTTATTTATCATTTGTATAAACTCTATTACTATTTTGACTAACTGTATGAGCCTGTGTATTCTGATTCTGTAGTTCATGTAGTTATTACTGTTTCGCTTGTTTTATATCTGTGATGACTATTATATTTTATCTAATGCAATGTGCGATATATGGCAGGTTATGTTATTGTGTGATGTTTTCTTTCTCTTCTCTTCTCTTCTCTTCTATTACATTCATCTTCTTTATTTCTATTTTTTTCAATTGACAATCGTCCTATTCGGCCAGATGCTCTAGCAGCACACTATTTAGTTATATGAGCATCGGAGGTGCAAGGCGGTCGTCACATATTTTGAAAACTTGTTTCTTTTAAAATGTTTTGAAATTCATATACTTTGTAAAATAATTTGATACTTTGTAAAATAATTTGAACATAAATTATAACATTTTGAACTTTGAAAAGCTTTTATAAAATATTTTAAAATTTATTTTGAAAATTCATTTTGTTTAAAAATATAAATGATAGAAAATAGGAAACAAAAATCAAAGATTGTTGTCAAGGGCTTTAACAATATAAGCTATGACTCTATACACTAAATTATTACCTTGAGATCTTCATATCTTGGTCCTTGTACTCATAAGTCTTCATGTCTATCTTTTGGGTCTTTATATTGTACTGTCTTCGATTCAACACCCGTATAATTTTCTACACTATATACTATATAACTTAGCAAAATATTAGTATTTATATGTTATATGATTGTATATGGTTATTGGCATCAAAATCAATAACTGAGGTATTAACAATCTCCCTCCTTTTTTATAATGACAACCATTAAATATTTCTGTGTATAAAATATGATATAGCTCTCCCTGAGTTACATAACTCCCCCTAAATATATGCATGTGTATATTTTATATTTTTGTCCCCTTTTGTCATAAAAAAATGGGGGAAAAAATAAAACTCCCCCTAAATTTGATACTATTTTGTGAGAGACTAAATTTGAGAAACTATTTATTTAATTAAAACCAAATATGAATGTGGGATACCATAATCAATACCAATAATAATAGGAATAAACTCCTTAAGTAAGATGATATATACATCCAAAATACTTAATGTATCAAATTCGGTATAAACTAGATGATATACATGAAATCAAAATTTAATGATGAGAGTATGGAAAACAATTCAATATGACATAAGTGATATTATTATATAATACTAAGCATCCAAATTTGACAGAGAAGTTTGTACATTAAATTTATTACATAAAATTCATGTATAAAAAGCCATGATAATTACGAAATTTAATCATAGCCTAATCACAATATTCTATAAGCGTTGAGATATGAAGATTAAAAAATACCATTAAAAGGTACCATATAAATTTAATAATAAAAAAAAGAACTTGGAAATGGCAGTAAGATGGTTGATCATATGTTTTAGTGTCATTGCCATCATGAAAGTTTTCTTTTTCGGAGAATATTGTGATATGATCGATCATATAAAAGGTCTCCATTCATTTTTTTCATCTTTCTTATCTTATTGTGCGCAGTACCTGAAGGAATAGAACATATTTGTACTGGTATCCATACTATGTTGGATCCGTATGATTAGTCTTTTAGAAATCAAATCCAATATTTTTAAGAGCTTATGATCATGAATGTTTAAATTATGAAAAAGCATGAATGATTACTTATAATAAAAAATGAGATATTATACTAAATCGTTTACTTTCAAATTTTGATTTAACAAAAGCAGAGTCCTAAAATTCATTCATAACACTATGATTTGTGAGATAATATGACTCTAACATATAATATAATGTATTTTGTGTCTCGTTTATTATTTAAATTACAAATATATTGATGAATTCCATGTGTAAAGACACTTGGCATCATACATGTATACAATGATCTTCCTAAAGGACTTCTGTAATGACACATGTCATTTTGCATATGTGTTACTATTTGTTTATATAGCAAGTTTCATATGATGTGGTGCGGTCTCATTGGTAGAAAGAATTCTAAAAATAGAGCCTTATTCACACACTCTAAGGTACATTCAATTAATTTCATGAAGATAAAGTTAATAGCTCATCATAAACTTAGTAATAAACAAGAGTGAAGAAGTAAAATCAATATTAGAAAAGTTGAAATCATGGATGTAACATCCTGAAATTTTCAACCATTCGCATCCATACATGTCGGACTTGAATTGCTCAAAATATCAGATGGTTAATTTATATTTGGAAAACTCAACATATACAGTAAATAAAATAATCACAGACACAGAGTAATATAACAATAACACAGCGAAAACAAAGAATAGTAGTTCATGAAGCTACTATATATAACAGTGTTAAACAAGATACAACAGAAGTCACAAATACATATATGTCTCAATACAATAGTCAAATACAAGATCTGAATACATCACTGGAATCAACTGAATGACTGAAAGCAGAATCAATAGATGGATCTCCAAGCGAAGCTCCAACTCCAAACGTGAGTCTTGAATACTGGTACAACTCAGTCTGACCCGAGCGTAAAGCAAAACACGAAACACTCGAGTCAGGATTAACATTCTTATATCAATAAATCCAACTCAAGTGAAATAACAACTGAAATACAAGTAACTCAAAGGATGTTTGGGATAACCATCCTCTAAGGCCGTTAAACTATCTACTATGTAGTAATATACGCTATTATAATAATGTCTAAAGTAAAGTAAACTATCAAAATAGCGTTAAGGCCTTACATTTTCCACCTTAACACATTTTATATTCCTATAGTCTATACAGTACCGTAATCTCCCCCGTACTGGATGTCGTCAGAGGGCACTCCATAGGTATGGTATATAACTATAATATATATTATATATATACAATATACACAAGCTTAATATAATACTCAAAGCATATAATACTTTCGCAAGGTCATATAACTTATGACTGTAAACAAATATATAACATCTTCGAATGGAATATAAACAAAAATATGATTAGAAATCAATACATATTTTGACATAAATATTATATACAACATAGTTGCATATACTTCTCAAATAGGTGCATAACAAGTTAACTGACATACTATATATTATTACAGCCCAAAACTGTTTCAAAATAATATATATATATATATATATATGAACGTACTTATCAATTTATTACTGATATATATAATATATATATATATACTTAAAATGAATATTAATATATGAAATCTCAAACCAAAATGAGGCTGCAAGCTTTTCACGTAATCTGTATATGAATATATACATACTGTCAAAGTATATAACTCATAACTTGCATATAAATATACAGTAGCAAATAAAATATAAATACCTAAGAGGATCAAAGTGGAGGCTTGGCAAGCGGAGGAAGGAGCTGTGGGTCGTGAGGTGCTCGCGGGGAAGAGGGAGGGGTGGTGGCAGCAGAGTGTATGGCCGAGATGCTCATGTTGCTCGGTCGGATGGCTCTGGTTGATGGGTTTGTTCGGTAGCTTGGGTGGCTCAAGGCGGAGGCTTGATGATGGTGATGTGGCGGTGCAAGGCCGGGCGGGGAAGAAAGCACGGAGGTTTGTGTGAGTGAACATGGGTTTGGCGTAGGAAAAGAAACTGCGGTGATGGATTTCAAAGATGAACAAGGGAAAGGTCTGGCAACACATATTCTCTGGAAAAAAAATTGTTTTGAAACAAACGAATAGATGCAAAAGAAATGAACAGGAGATATAGTAAAAGTTAGAAGTGACCATTCGATTTCACCAGGTGGATATATGAATAGACTTAAGAAGGTCAAAAGGCTCGAAACGCGGAACCGCTACATTGATCGTTTCATCGATCCCGCAACGAACCAGACTTCGAAACACAGAAGTAAATATACCGCAAGGATCGACACGACGAGACGATCAAAATGGTATACAGATATCAGTGGTACAATCATCCTATCAAAAGTCGATAATCGGTACCGAAAATGCTGCTAATTTTCCGGAATAAGATAAACGGAGCAATAACAGTCAAAATTTGAAGAAACGAAATATGACGTCTCACTCAGAAGATGATTTACAAATTTATTGTATAAAATTATTCAGGTTTGGAAAACATTTTATAATCATCAATTATTAACTGATTTGAATTGAAATAAAATTACACTAGAAAATAAACTTTCATATTATCAGATGAAAATTTACCATTTGCTAAGTTTGAATATACGTATTCAAAATATTAAATTTTTATTTCAAAATATTATTATTTAAAATTTCATAAAAATTCAATTTAATTACGTTATTAAACAGTTTAAAATTTACGGGTCGTTACACTCTCCCCCACTCAAAACTTTTTGTCCCCGAAAAGGAACGAGGTAGGAGAATATAAACAACCAGAAAGGAAATAGATTGAAAAACAAAATAAATCAATTAATTTTAAACTATATAAATTTCAATTTAAATTAATTTATATTCAACAATTGATTTTTTTTCAAGGTTTTCATTAAGTATATTTAATTTCAATTTATTAATTCCCTCAAAACAAAATTTTGTATTATAAACACTCAAATTTTATTTATAAAATCATTTTGTATTGTATACTAATTTAGGTAAGTCGTATTAGAATAAAATTGGGTATTATACAAGTAAAAATTTATTATTCAATTTATTTCAAGTTTAAATATTTATTCAAAATTTAAGAGTTAAATTTCTGATTCACTTCAAACCATTTAAAGATACATACATATATCTAATCATAAATCTATATATATATATATATATATTATAAATCAAGTCATACTTAAGAAATTCAAATCAATTCATTTTTCAAAACAAAAGTGTAGCAAAGCTACAGAATGGTCTCTCCACTCTGAAACTCGAAAATGAATGTCGATGATGCGGCCGCCATCACCGAAATTATTTTCCAATAACAAAAGAGAAAAGCACAGATTTAAACTTTTTAAAATTCTTTGGAAACGATTTCTATTCAAAAATACTTTAAATAATATACATTTTAAAACTTTAAAACCAAAGTTTGAAATCATCGGAAAATAAATTCACAAATTCTTAATTTAAATTCATTTCAATTACAAATTAATTTATAAATCATGTTTATAAATTCATTTATTAAACAATAAATGATAACCAAATATTATCATTTCAAACAACCAATTTAATTAACTTTTTAAATGCCATAAAATTTTACATATATATTTATAATATAATCATACAAATTTATTTCATTTACCCAATTTTTGAAAATAATATTGTGTCTGTAACAACCCGCATATTTATCAATTTATCATTTAAATATTTTATTTAAATATTTTATCATTAATCGGACTTTGGTCCAAAAAGCTACTTTTTGCAAACAGTCGAATTAGGACTCGAGACCACTTCCATTGAGTTCAAAACGTCGTTTGCAATCTTTTAAGTATAAACTTCGATATGTTTTGAGCTAGCTAAAAATTTGACCATTTGCACTTGGGTTTGGGTTGGTGTTCAGCCCCTTTGCCAACTTAACCCCAAATCTGAACCTCTCCTCTCCACTCACTCTCACTTTCTCCTCTTTTCAGTTTTAGAGCAACAATGGTGGGAGAGATGGGAAATTAAAACTCCCAAACCCTAGTTTCATCTTCAAATCAAGTTCTAGCTCCAAACTAATAGAAGAAACCTTGGTAAGCTTCTCCTTCTTCTTCTCCAACCCTTTTCTCCTTTCAATTTCAAAAATTCCTAAACCTAACTTTAGGAATGTTCTTCTTTTTGAGCATAGATTCAAGCTCATTTGGGTTGTGTTGAAGAGTGGTTGATTCTCCCTTTGCTTTCAAACTTCTTCATACTTGTTCTTGTGCATAAAGGTGAGATTTTTATCTCACATCTATGACTATAACCATCATTGATGTTGGGTATGAATTCCTAACACTATTTCATGTTCAATTGCTTTTGGTTTGAATTGATTTGGCGAACCTTTCAATTTTTGATGTTTTGAAGTCAAAACTTTGCATCTCCTTGCTTTGAATTATGAACATGTTTTTGGTTGTGAATCGAAGAGCCTATAGGGCCGTATTACCGATTGACAAAAACCCCTAACTCCATTGCTCGACCGGGTGCAAGTGTGGGAGAGAGTTTGCTCTCCCACTAGGCTGAAAAACGACTTCAGCACGTCACCAGACGTCTGCAGGTAGGCTCAGACGTCTAGAGACTGTTTCAGGCAGTCCCCGAAACTTGCTGCAGACGTCTGAGCATATACCCCAGACGTCTGGAGCCTGTGAACTCCTCTATTTTTCCTATTTTTGCCTATTTCGTCTCGAGATTTCAATTTCCATCAATTCTAAGTTATCCGATAGGTCGAACCCCGTATACCTCTGCGTAGGCGATCTTATCTGAAAAGCATTCAACATAACTTCCTACTTTGATGGTTTTGGGAATTGATTTCTTTGGACTTTTCTCACATCTTCGAACGTGAATTTATGTGATTCGATTTGTTTCAACAATCGTTTTGTGACTTGTCACTTTAAAAATATAAAGGTTTCAATACTAGTAGTAAATATTCAAAACTCTTTCATCAAAACGATTTCAACTCTATTTTCAATATCAAACTCATTTATAAAACCGTTTTCCAATCTATTAGTATATACAAACCTTTATCTCATTCATACGAGAAAATCTAATTAAACGGCTTAGCAAAACAAGTGGTATGAAACGCTTGCGTTTACTTCGTCGGTTAATTTATGGACTTGTTCGATTGAACCTCTTGTGACAATTTTCTAGTGAAGATCTACAGTTTGTTCGTAAATATTTAAGTTAAGCTAGTGGTTATGGGACATGAAGCTAAACTCATATATTTACTGGCTTAGTGTAATTGACACTTCCTGTTGATCATGACGATCATTCTTATGATTTAGACTAGCAATTGTGCGATGTCTCTTTGTTTGCAAGGTTAGAATAGTCCTCATTGGTGTGATTCCGACTCACACATATCTATTTGCCTGCGAGGTTAGTCTAGACACCACTTGTGTGATTCCACTCACACATATCTTTTTGTTTGCGAGGTTAGACTAGACACCACTTGTGTGATTCCACTCACACATACCTTTTTGCTTTTTGGTTAGTCTAGACACCACTTGTGTGATTCCACTCACACATACCTTTTTGTTTGCGAGGTTAGACTAGACACCACTTGTGTGATTCCACTCACACATACCTTTTTGCTTTTTGGTTAGTCTAGACCTCAATCTGTGTGATTCCGACTCACACATATGGGGTAGCTCCCCATGGTCTTCGGACCGTCATGTGATAGGCCTCTTTCTTCCTCTTTTTATGATTTCTGGATTTCTTGTTTGATTTCTGGATTTTTATGTCATTGGCTTGTTATGAGTACAAGTTTAGGGTATGATGCCCTCTTTGGATCTTTGAGAAGATTCTTGTGATATTGATCATTTCTCATCGATTGATCTCCTGTTGATCATCATTCTCATACTTATAGTAGTATGTCAGTATGGATATTTTGTGTTTATGCCATATCTTTTATGTTATATCATGTCATCTGATATTTATAGCTAGACTGATCCGTTTATTATTTTCTTCTTAAATAATACTCGGGTCAGACCGAGATGTTACAGGTGCTTCTGCTTGACTTCTCTTCCAGGATTACTCTGACTTTTGGCTAACTACTTAGATTAGTAGTTTTTGTTGTATACATTTGAGATATGGACTCTATGATGTATACTTATTCTTTTATGTAGCTTGTATCTATTCTTTTGTTATATTGTGGATCTTTCTGACCACTACTCTGATGGACACTTTCAGGTGTCATATATATATATTCATATCTTTTTCCGCCTTTGTGATATGGATGTCTGTGACTGATTTATGTTATGTTCATTTCTATATTTGTTTCTGAATATATATACAGCCATTGTGTGATAGCTTTGAGTTTGTATCGGTATGTCGGATTTCCTCCTCAAATGATATGCTTTCTATTCTATCCGACATATCGGTGCTCGCACAAAGAAGTTACACGGATGGTCACTCCTCAACAGCCTTATTCTTCGTGCTAATTGACAGCACTACATCGTAGTGTTCTTGGTTGGCGTGGGTATAGAGGTGGGGCGTTACAGTGTCAGTTTGCTCTGTTGAAGTGTTTTGGAAATCCTATCGATATTGCTGATCAGACGAATTGATTGAAAACCCAAATCAACATCAACAACTCAAACAACACACTATAAAACATTTTAATATTAATACAAATACACTTCTTCGCTCGACGATTCTAGAATGGATTTCAAAATAAGGATAGAGATCCAAATTCAAAAGGGACCCTAACCAAAAGAATTCAAACTAGAAGATAGGTTCGCTAGGGAGATGTAACGACCCGTATTTTTACGGATCGAATGATTGTAACCGGTGTTATTAGGACGATGGTGTCGTAGCTTGAATCGTGTAGAAGTTAGGTCGTCCGGAGATAAGCCGTGTTGTAGCTTAAGTCGGGTAGAAGTTGAGTCGAGTGGTAGCTTAAGCCGTGTGGTGGCTTAGGTCATGGGGTAGGTTAGGCCGAGTGAACGACCTAAGGGATTGGAGCAACCTACAGAATTTGACCGACTTAAGTTGGTAGACGACTCAAGGAGTGGACGACTTATAGGGTAGGCAACTTAAAAGAGTTGGCAACTTAAGAATTAGCGGCAACGACCTAGGAGTTAGCGACCTAAGGAACTAAGTGAATTAACGACCTAAGAAGGTTAGGTCGTGGACGAGTTAAAGGAGACAAGTGGGTTGAGTCGTTAGGTCGCATAGATGTTAAGTCGTATCCTAGTTAAGTTGTTAGGTCGTGTAGTGTTAGGTCGCTAACAGTTAAGTCGTAGGGTGTTAAGTCGCGCAAGGGCTTAAGTTGTTAGGTCGTGTAGTGTTAGGTCGCTAACAGTTAAGTCGTAGGGTGTTAAGCCGCGCAAGGGCTTAAGTCGTAGGTCGTGCATTAGCATTAAGTCGTGTAAAGGTGATAAGTCGTGACCTAGCTAAGTCGTGAGGTTGTTGAGTCGTAGAGTTGTTAAGTCGTTAAGGCGTATCCCAGTTGAGTCGTTAAGTCGCAAGGAAGGTTGAGTCGTTGAGTCTTGGGTCGTGCCTAAGGGTTAGGTCGCGCGTATGTGTTAAGTCGCGCAAGTGGTTGAGTCGGAGAATCTACTAAGTCGTAGGTCGGAAGGTTGGTTAAGTCGTAGGTCGGAGGACTGTTGAGTCGTAAGTCGTGGATTGTTGAGTCTGGACGACTTATGTAGGCGGACGACTTAGGGGATTTCCAGCCTATAAATACACGGTTCTTCTTCATTTTTGGGATCCGGATTTTGAAGCGATGAAGTGCTGCTATTTTGAGAGCTCGAGTTCTATACTTCTTCACTTCTTTTCTCCACTCTAATCTTGTGATTCCTTCCATCCAAATCGAAGATCCAAGAGCCTAGATTGAAGATCTTCATCCATCGAAGGGGAATTTCATCGTTTGAAGCGGAATTTTGGCGGATCAAGATTCTTCGCTGTCCAGATCTGAAGTGTGTTGTTTTTAAGGTGTTTAGGGGATTTGGTGAGTGGTGGTTATCTCTCACACGGACCCAAAGAAGTATATCGGATTGGTGGCTTGATTTTGTGTTAAAATAGTGATTTTCATGCATTTTTGTAAATCTAAGTATAGATCTATTGTCATGATGATTTGACATCCATTTTACTACATGTTAACCTATGCAAGTTCATTCATCAAGTTGTAGAGATATTGCTCATGATTCATGCTTGTTAGATTTAGACTCTTTATTTACAAAATTGCCATTTTAGTTATAATTGCTTTTTAGATCTTGTTTGAATGTTTGATTACTTGGATTCATGATTGATTTGATTGATTGATTGTTATGAATTAGTTGATTAGTATTGGATTTAGACAAGATGGTCAAAGACGATTCAAAAGCTAAAGGAAAGGCTCTTGAAATGGGAAAAGCTGCTCGTGGCATATGTGGCGAATGATGAAGCTCATATGGATAGATTTGATGATGATGTTAAGATGAGGCTTTGCTATGATAAGATGAAGCGAGGCATGATGTGAGATAGCCTTGGTCTAATCCAGACGGGATCATTCCAAGCATGTTGATAACTCGGTGAAATGGTTCGAGTGTGAGGATAATGGTTGGCTCGAGAGGCGCTTGGGCTAGTATGAGAATAGTCGTCGAGGAGGATGACTAGAAGGCTACGATTTCATCGTTGTTGAAGGTTCTAGCAGGCTCAAAGCAAGAGTACACTGGGCAGATTCGATAGTCCCAAAAGACTACTGATTGGTGGTCGAGTACTCTGGGCAGATTCGATAGTCCTAGGCACGGGCTGCGACGACGTGCGGAGTTCTGTCTAGAACCGGGGTTACCATTAGCCCTTGACGGACGGCTGAAAGAATGTGCCGGTCATTCAATTAACGGTGATATCGAAGCAATGATAATAGTGATAGCCAGAGTCATGGATGTTTGGTTGTATCTTCATTCGGTCTCAAGAGCGATATTTTTTGGGTGCTTATCTGATCTTGGTTTAGGCCTTGGGGGTTTGTGCTTGGAAAACATCGCCCTTGACTCGAGTGACAATTACTTTACTTTAAATGTTTGCCTTGCTATGGCTACCTCTGCTTAGTGTGTCTGGGAGGCTATCACTGTAGAAAGAGGTGGAGTGGGAGGGTTGGGTTCCTATTCCTTTTACCTTTATGCTCTTTTGGTATGTTGTTAGTTAATTTACCGCTCACTAAGACTGTTGTATGACTCAAGGTTTTATGTTCCACTCTTATTACCTTGGGCTGTTCATCCGTTTTGGGATGGGCAGACTAGGTAGCAGGTGACAGGTGCTGTTCTTCGGTTTCGACGATGCTAATGACGAAGACGAGCTGGAGGCTTGCATATTACTTTCTTACTATATGTACTGGATGTTCCGCTGCTTGTATAATTCTCTGAGTGATATGTAGTGAGGCTTGTTGTATTGACTATTCAGATGCTTGTATTCAACTATTATGGAGTTTTATTGATAGGATTCTATTTTGTGAAGCTTCACTATATATATCCTCTATTGTATTTTATCCATGCGCTGTGAGTAATACGATAGATTATGCTGTCTTAACTTTACCTTGGAAATCGTCCATGGCTTCCTGGCACACTTTATAGCGCACTATGTCTAGGATTAGTACAGGGGTCATGGGCGGTCGTCACATTTGGTATCGGAGCTTTGGTTAATCGATTTTACCCAACGTTCGCTGTCATAACTACGTATGAGAGACGTAATTGTATTTTGATGGATGATTACTATATATAATATAGTAGCTTAGTAGGATTTGAATCCCTTATGCAGTTGTTCTCAAGTTGTATTAATCGTTCCTTTTTATAGATATTAAGGATGAGTCGAAGAGGGAGACCAGCTGCTAGGGAAGGCCGTGCTGCTGAGGGGGCTGCTGATTATGCTGCTATGTTCGAAGCTATGATGACTTCGATCATGAGAAGGATACCAGCTCCGGGGCCATCCGTAGATGTTGGAGTTCAAGTTCAAACTCCAAAACCGGTGGATTTTGCTAAGCTGTGTAAGGATTATACTGCTCTTGGAGGAAAAGTTTTCTTGGGAACAAAGTCAACTATTGAAGTTCAGAGATGGATTGATGCTTGTAGGAGGATTTTTGGTGATTTGGGAATCGAGGATGCAACTAAAAGGAAACTCGCATCAAGACAGCTTCAAGGGAGAGCTTCTGATTGGTGGAACTCTATCACCATTGACACTCCGGAGGAAGAAATTACTTGGGAGAAATTCCAAGCCAGATTTGAAGCTAAGTTCATTTCTACAGCTCAGAAATCTGTTCTGTTCAAGAAGTTTGTGGAGCTCAAGCAAGGTGGGAGATCAATTCTTGAGTATGTTTCTGAGTTTAAAGCCTTGTTCAAATATGCCCGGTCGTACATTGAATCCCCTTATCAGAAGAACGAGAAGTTTGTGACAGGCTTGGACAATTATCTTGGGAGGCAGTTGGTGGATCATCTGGACGATCCATTTGAGAAGCTTGTGGGGAAAGCTCTCAGGCATGAGAATTTGTTTCCTAAAGAAGGATCTGTTGTTGCTATGACCAAGGAAGAGTCTAAACCACAGCAGGGTGGAAACAAGAAGAGGAAGCAGCAGCAGAAGGGTAAGGATGGCCAGAAGAAGCTGAAGGGCGAAGTGACCTGCTATAATTGTCAGCAGAAGGGCCATTTCTCCAGAGATTGCAAGAATCCGAAGGTGCCGGTAAAGTGCCACAACTGTGACAAGCCAGGGCATATTAGGACGAATTGCCCAGAACCGCGGAAGGACAAGCAGATTGTGCAAGCTTATGCTTTGGGGGCTGTTCCATCAGCTTCAAATGCTCCTACCGCTGAAGAGAAAGGAAAGAGTGTGGTGGTTCAAGGTACTCTTTCCATATGTGGTGTTCCAGTTAGAGTGTTATTTGATACTGGGGCGTCGCATTCTTTTATTTGTAATGAGCTTATAGGCCGGCTGGGTTTAAAACCGGATATTGTTGATAGACCATTGGTTGTGACTAATCCAGTTGGGGGTTCGTCCTGCCTATGTATGCTATGCCATGGTTTGGTTATATCGAGTCACGATTGCTCTTTTGTTTGTGATTATTTTGTTCTGAACTTTGCGGGGTTCGGAATTATTTTGGGTATGGACTGGCTTAGGAAGTATGCGGCAAAGGTTGATTGTGAAAGGTTGGAGGTGACAATCGAGAATGTGGAGGGGCGAAAGGTTGTGATACGATGTAAGCATGAGGAAGGCGTCTTCATGAGCTTCATGTATTCGCTGGTTGTTCCACGGGATGGACTGTCATCGGTGCCAATCGCTAATGGATTTGAGGATGTCTTTGATGAGGTCAAAGGGTTACCGTCGCATAGGGAAATCGAGTTTCGTATCGATCTAGTTGAGGGAGCCAGACCTGTTGTGATGCCTCTTAGACGAATGGCGCCTAGGGAACAGCAAGAGTTGAGGGTGCAAGTTGATGACCTTTTACAGAAAGGATTCATTCGGCGTAGTGTGTCTGAATGGGGTGCACCAGTTGTATTTGTAACCAAAGCGGATGGATCGTTGAGGTTGTGTGTGGATTATCGTGAGCTGAATAAAGTGACTAAGAAGAACAAGTATCCATTGCCGAGAATAGATGACTTGTTTGATCAGCTTCACGAAGCTAAGGTGTTTTCTCAGATGGATTTGGCAACGGGATTTCACCAGTTAAGAGTGGCTAAGGATAGTGTGCCAAAGACTGCTTTCAGGACACCATCTGGTTTCTTTGAGTGGCTGGTAATGCCGTTTGGATTGACCAATGCACCAGCATATTTTGTGGATCTTATGAATAGAGTGTTCAGAGATCAGTTGAACAAGTTTGTGCTAGTGTTCGTGGATGATATTTTGATTTATTCCAGAACTGAAGAAGAGCACAAGGCGCACTTGCGTATTGTTTTGAAAATCTTACAGAAACATCAGCTGAAGGCTAAGTTTTCGAAGTGTCACTTCTGGAAGAGTGAAGTGAGGTTCTTAGGCCATATTATCTCTGGAAATGGAATAGCGGTTGATCCCGCCAAGATAGCAGCAATCCAGGATTGGGGTAGACCTAAGAATGCATCTGATGTGAGAAGTTTTCTTGGATTAGCAGGATACTATCATCGATTTATCAAAGACTTCTCCAAGATATCTGCACCATTAACAGGATTGATGAAAAAGAATCAAGTATTCAGATGGGATGCTAAGTGTGAGCAAGCTTTCGGAATCCTGAAAGAGCTACTGACAAGTGCTCCTGTTTTGACTATTCCAAGTGGAAATGATGAGATGGTGGTTTACACCGATGCATGTGGTACTGCACTTGGAGCAGTGCTGATGCAGAAGGGTAAAGTTGTTGCGTATGCAAGTTGGCAACTGAAACCACATGAAAGGAATTATCCGACTCACGATTTGGAGTTAGCGGCAATTGTATTTGCTCTGAAGTTGTGGAGACATTATCTATTGGGAGTTCGATTCGAGTTGTTTACAGATCATAAGTCGTTGAAGTATCTTTTCTCCCAAAAGGATTTGAATCTTAGGCAGCAACGATGGCTAGAGTTTTTGGCATCATATGATTTTGGTATAGCCTATACTCCGGGAAAGGGTAACGCAGTGGCGGATGCGTTAAGTCGAAGACATGCAGGATTGGGAGCCATGTTTTCAGAATGGAAGAGTCTCGAGTATTTGGCTGGATTTGACTTCAGGCCCAGATGCGAATTGGAACCTGAGATGTTGGCAAACTTATCTATAAGACCGACTCTTGTGGAAAGAATTGGCGAGAGCCAAAAACGATACGATAAGCTTGTCAAGATCATCCGTGATTTGGAATCTGGATTGGACCCAGAAAAGGATAAAGGATTCGAGGTCGATAGAGAGGGTTGGCTTCGGAAGCAAGGACGACTAGTTGTTCCCGATATAGATGAATTGAGAGATGAAGTTCTGAAGGAAAGTCATCACTCGAAGCTGACGATTCATCCAGGAGGAAATAAGATGTATCGGGATATGAAGAGAACCTATTACTGGGAAGGTATGAAGAAGGATGTTGGAAATTTTATTTCCAAGTGCATGAACTACCAGTTGGTAAAAGCCGAGCAAAAGAAGCCCAGTGGATTGCTTCAGCCATTAGAAGTTCCTACATGGAAGTGGGAGCAAATATCGATGGATTTTATCGATGGATTACCTAGAACAAAAACGGGAAATGAAGGGATTTGGGTCATCGTAGATCGTCTGATCAAGAGTGCAAGATTTATTCCTGTTCGATCAACCAGGACTGCATCAAAGTTGGCTGAACTATATGTTAAGTGGATAGTTCGATTCCATGGTATTTCGAAGAGTATAGTGAGCGATCGAGACCCATTGTTCACTAGTGAATTTTGGAAGAGCTTCTAGGAAGTTTTGGGAACTGAACTGTGTTTGAGTACAGCTTATCATCCCCAAACAGATGGTCAGACCGAGAGGGTCAATCGAGTTTTGGAAGATCTTCTTAGAGCTTGTGTTTTAGATTTCGGAGGATCATGGGAAGATCACCTTCACTTGGTAGAATTTTCGTATAATAATGGTTACCAGTCAAGCATTGGTATGGCACCATATGAAGCATTGTATGGAAGACTGTGTAACTCTCCGACATGTTAGTTAGAAACAGGAGAAAAGTTGATACTTGGGCCAGAAATGATTCGACAGACTTCGGATTGTATAGAGATCATTCGGTAACGAATGAAGGCAGCTCAAGACCGTCAGAAAAGTTATGCCGATAAGCGTCGTAAGGATTTGGAATTCGACGTAGGTGATATGGTTTTTGTGAATATTTCTCCACTAAAGAATGTTATTCGATTTAGGAAGAAAGGAAAATTGACTCCGAGATTTGTTGGGCCATTCCCGATCATCGAGCGAATTGGAAAGCTCGCCTACAGATTGGAGTTACCAGAAAAGATGGCGGGGGTGCACAATGTTTTTCATGTATCATATCTACGGAAGTATGTGCACGACTCGAGTACAGTGGTTTCTGCTGATAGCTGTGAAGATTTTGAGGTTGATCCAGCCGTTAAGAGACCTCGTAAGCCGCTTCGTGTTGTGGGAACCGACACGAAACAGCTTAGAAGAAAGATAGTTAAGTTGCTCAAGATACAATGGAGTGATGATGTTAACGACTGTACATGGGAGGTGGAAGAGAGGATGAAGGCAACTCATCCTGAACTCTTCGAGGTATGGCCATAAGGTGTCGTGTCATCTCACGACATTGTAACTTGTTCTAGTTTTAGAATTCTGCATGCTAGGCTAGAATTGGATGCATGGTTTGTTGATTGCTATGGATGGTAGGCATGCGGAATAGTTTTTTATCGCTCTTGGTTGTTTGGAATTTCGGGGGCGAAATTCCTAAGGGGGAGAGAATGTAACGACCCGTATTTTTACGGATCGAATGATTGTAACCGGTGTTATTAGGATGATGGTGTCGTAGCTTGAATCGTGTAGAAGTTAGGTCGTCCGGAGATAAGCCGTGTTGTAGCTTAAGTCGGGTAGAAGTTGAGTCGAGTGGTAGCTTAAGCCGTGTGGTGGCTTAGGTCGTGGGGTAGGTTAGGCCGAGTGAACGACCTAAGGGATTGGAGAAACCTACAGAATTTGACCGACTTAAGTTGGTAGACGACTCAAGGAGTGGACGACTTATAGGGTAGGCGACTTAAAAGAGTTGGCAACTTAAGAATTAGCGGCAACGACCTAGGAGTTAGCGACCTAAGGAACTAAGTGAGTTAACGACCTAAGAAGGTTAGGTCGTGGACGAGTTAAAGGAGACAAGTGGGTTGAGTTGTTAGGTCGCATAGATGTTAAGTCGTATCCTAGTTAAGTTGTTAGGTCGTGTAGTGTTAGGTCGCTAACAGTTAAGTCGTAGGGTGTTAAGTCGCGCAAGGGCTTAAGTCGTAGGTCGCGCATTAGCGTTAAGTCGTGTAAAGGTGATAAGTCGTGACCTAGCTAAGTCGTGAGGTTGTTGAGTCGTAGAGTTGTTAAGTCGTTAAGGCGTATCCCAGTTGAGTCGTTAAGTCGCAAGGAAGGTTGAGTCGTTGAGTCTTGGGTCGTGCCTAAGGGTTAGGTCGCGCGTATGTGTTAAGTCGCGCAAGTGGTTGAGTCGGAGAATCTGCTAAGTCGTAGGTCGGAAGGTTGGTTAAGTCGTAGGTCGGAGGACTATTGAGTCGTAAGTCGTGGATTGTTGAGTCGTGGATGACTTATGAAGGCGGACGACTTAGGGGATTTCCAGCCTATAAATACACGGGTTCTTCTTCATTTTTGGGATCCGGATTTTGAAGCGACGAAGTGCTGCTATTTTGAGAGCTCGAGTTCTATACTTCTTCACTTCTTTTCTCCACTCTAATCTTGTGATTCCTTCCATCCAAATCGAAGATCCAAGAGCCTAGATTGAAGATCTTCATCCATCGAAGAGGAATTTCATCGTTTGAAGCGGAATTTTGGCGGATCAAGATTCTTCGCTGTCTAGATCTGAAGTGTGTTGTTTTTAAGGTGTTTAGGGGATTTGGTGAGTGGTGGTTATCTCTCACACGGACCCAAAGAAGTATATCGGATTGGTGGCTTGATTTTGTGTTAAAATAGTGATTTTCATGCATTTTTGTAAATCTAAGTATAGATCTATTGTCATGATGATTTGACATCCATTTTACTACATGTTAACCTATGCAAGTTCATTCATCAAGTTGTAGAGATATTGCTCATGATTCATGCTTGTTAGATTTGGACTCTTTATTTACAAAATTGCCATTTTAGTTATAATTGCTTTTTAGATCTTGTTTGAATGTTTGTTTACTTGGATTCATGATTGATTTGATTGGTTGTTATGAATTAGTTGATTAGTGTTGGATTTAGACAAGATGGTCAAAGACGATTCAAAAGCTAAAGGAAAGGCTCTTGAAATGGGAAAAGCTGCTCGTGGCATATGTGGCGAATGATGAAGCTCATATGGAAAGATTTAATGATGATGTTAAGATGAGGCTTTGCTATGATAAGATGAAGCGAGGCATGATGTGAGATAGCCTTGGTCTAATCCAGACGGGATCATTCCAAGCATGTTGATAACTCGGTGAAATGGTTCGAGTGTGAGGATAATGGTTAGCGCGAGAGGCGCTTGGGCTAGTATGAGAATAGTCATCGAGGAGGATGACTAGAAGGCTAAGATTTCATCGTTGTTGAAGGTTCTATCAGGCTCAAAGCAAGAGTACACTGGGCAGATTCGATAGTCCCAAAAGACTATTGATTGGTGGTCGAGTACTCTGGGCAGATTCGATAGTCCTAGGCACGGGCTGCGACGACGTGCGGAGTTCTGTCTAGAACCGGGGTTACCATTAGCCCTTGACGGACGGCTGAAAGAATGTGCCGGTCATTCAATTAACGGTGATATCGAAGCAATGATAACAGTGATAGCCAGAGTCATGGATGTTTGGTTGTATCTTCATTCGGTCTCAAGAGCGATATTTTTTGGGTGCTTATCTGATCTTTGTTTAGGCCTTGGGGGTTTGTGCTTGGAAAACATCGCCCTTGACTCGAGTGATAATTACTTTACTTTAAATGTTTGCCTTGCTATGGCTACCTCTGCTTAGTGTGTCTGGGAGGCTATCACTGTAGAAAGAGGTGGAGTGGGAGGGTTGGGTTCCTATTCCTTTTACCTTTATGCTCTTTTGGTATGTTGTTAGTTAATTTACCGCTCACTAAGACTGTTGTCTGACTCAAGGTTTTATGTTCCACTCTTATTACCTTGGGTTGTTCATCCGTTTTGGGATGGGCAGACTAGGTAGCAGGTGACAGGTGCTGTTCTTAGGTTTCGATGATGCTGATGACGAAGACGAGCTGGAGGCTTGCATATTACTTTCTTACTATATGTACTGGATGTTCCGCTGCTTGTATAATTCTCTGAGTGATATGTAGTGAGGCTTGTTGTATTGACTATTCAGATGCTTGTATTCAACTATTATGGAGTTTTATTGATGGGATTTGTAACATCCCGAAATTTTCGACTTTCGAAAATTCAACATCGATACTCACTTTATCGACTGCTGAGCCATCGAATGCCGGAAACCCGAAAAGTTATGGTTTTAAGAAAAAGAAAAAGTAGAAGAAGAAGAAGATAGAAGAAAAAGAGAAGAAAAGGAAAAGAAGAACAACAGAACAACATCAGAGCAGAAACAATATCAGAATCTCACATATCGCAGCGGAACAATATATAATAAATAAACACTAGTCTTTTAAAACAAAGAACTATATCAGTTTATACATACATCAATCATCAGAGTCATATACAACAATGGACAGTTATATAAACTTGTCCTCATACAGAATACACAGCGGAATAAATACTATCAGATACAAATACTACGTCTCGTCCTCTAGCTTATCTCCAAAGCTCCAGAATATCCAGATAACCTGATAATCTAACTCTAGACTGCCCGTGTGGAAATTGGTGGGCACCCAGAGTTTAGAAGGGAAACAATAAACTCCGAGTCAGTCATGGTGACTGGTGTGAGATCGTAAAACAGTTATTCTTTAAAATAAACAACAGGATAATTTTAAAGTCAATTCGAAATGCTTTTGGGAAAATGAAACTACCATAAGACCTCCCGCCACACACACAATGCAAACGCAGAATTGGAGGAGATTTCTTCTTATGATAGTCAAAGATGCTTACTACGCAAAATCAAATTCTTTTTGATATTATTATTAGTGCATAGTGTAGAAATCATTTTCGAAAGTAGAATATAAATCTTAGCCAGCATAGGTACCATTATAGTATGCTTACTATAGCTGCCATATTAGATGGCAGGTTCTACAACTAAAACCGTACAAGGCTCGTATTGTTTCTTTGGATTTCCAACAAATGGTCAGGCTAAGGAACTTCCTATCCACGATGGGTACGTCCCTGGAATAGACGACCCGAGAAATAACCTAACATTACGGTTAGATCTCTGCCAACACAAGGCCGGGTTACCTCTGCAAAAATAGGTAACTACTGACACGCGTATGCCATCCCCCGATCGTCACCGATCTTCCCGAGGATCCCCGATTCGCAACAAACCACATAGATAATAATAATGCAGTAACCACAGAGGTTAAGTATCTGGGCTCCATACCATGATACCACCTTTATCCAGAAGGAATGACATACACTAAGGGGCGCTACTCCCTAGAACCTTGCTGCATCCTTCCTGTTTCGACCATTTCCGGGGTGTGAGGCTCGACGAAGTCTCGTCCACAAAGCTACGCTTTCTTAAAAAGCCCTGCTTCGGGTCAAACAAAATGATCAACCTATGATCACAAAGATATAAGATCAAACCAATGATCATATCACAAATGATCAAACACTGATCATTTCACAGCAACACTCAGTATGCCACGTTACCAAATTGGGATATATTGCTGATAAATTTCAACTACATAACCTCTGAGCTCGTACGTCTCAGAGAAGGGTGTTAAGCTAAGAGAATAAATTCTCCGCCACCAACAGAAATGTATTTGAAAGAAATCAGCTTTATATTTCAAATTGTAACGTCAGACACACAATCCATATAAGTCTGTTCCGGGATCGAACAGAACCGAAGGCACTTCTCACGAAGCCCTTGCACATCCGGATAATTTTCAATCACGTCAGGACTTCCCGTCACTAAGGGTGATAAAACCTCTAAATCGAAGATCAGTCGATGTAGAGTAACTCGACGGTAATCCTTCCATTTTCAAAAATATCCGGTCTTCAACACCGGTCTTCAAATGCGATTCATAACGACGTATCACATATTCGGAATGGGTTATACGACCCCATGGTCCTTTCCCGGCTAACCCGAATAGTGAGCGTTTATTTAAAAACAAGTGTGGCATTCAAATTCATCCAATTCACAACAAATACCTATCTAAAGGTAATTATTGATAGTCGGTTATTTAACTATCAATAAAGATGCGCAACATCATCAGATTCCAAATAATTTTCCAAATTATTTCGTCTTCAAAAATATCTTTACTAGATATAAAATTTCCACACTTAACCGTTTGAAACAAATTTCAAATATTCAATTTCCACATTTCATTTTATCTTTGAAGATAAAATCTCAAAAACAGTTCATTTCATATTGGAAAAGCATTTCCATACTTATTTAAGATAAGTAATTCACAAAACTATTTATTTTCAACATTTGAAAATATTCGATATACTTAAATCAAATTAAGTATATATTCATTCTTTAAGGAAATCATTTACTTTGACAACATTTATTTGAGTCAAAACGAATGTTACGTAAAACATCGTTACGACGACTCAAAATCACTAGTATAGGGATTCGAATTTTTAAGATAGATATATAAATCCCAATACTATATAAAAACATTTCCTTTCGGAAATCATCTACTATAACAACAGTGTTATAGTCCACCATTTCCTTATTTCTCGAAAACGTCTATTTCAACAATAAATGTTGAAAACTATGCTTTCGATTCATAACACATTTTAAAACACCTTTAAAATGTTTAACTTCATTTTTAAAATATTACTTCTTCAAAAATGAATCCATTTATTTTAGAATTATATTCGCTGTCCAAAATCGTGAATATAATTCACTTAACCCAATTTCAATCTTTCCTACACATTTTTATTTCAATAAAAATTCGCTATCCAAAATCGCGAATATATCTTCTTTAACATTTTAATTTATCAAATCCAATTGATTTCGAATTTATAAAACAACGTTTATAAATCCTATTTCTATTTCCTAATGACTTCAATTTAATAAATCTCCTTTATTTCCAATTTGATCTATAAATCTTCTTTACCGACCTATTCAATTCACAATTCAATTTTTCTACCACAATCCATATTATAAGTTAAATACTTATAATTTCATTTATTCCACAAAAATCATTTTCCATTTATAAGTTCACAAATTATAAATTTCATTTATATATAAATTCTTAAAAATTCATTTTAACACTTATAAAAACTCGGTTTATAATACCAACATTTTTAATTTATAAAGTGTCAACCTTATAAACCTTTTAAATAAACCGTTTATAATATATTTTTTTTTTTTTTTTTAAATCTCAACCTAAACCATTTTATAAATCAATCAACTGTTTATTCCAAAAATCACTTTTCGGTTAGATTCCACAAAGGTCTTGACTTTTATAACTTTAAATTTTGAACATTTATTTATCTAAAATAAATTACTTCAAAAATTTAATAAAACGTATAATTTCAAAGATCACTTTAAACGTCCTTTTAAATTAAAAGTCGTTATTTTTAAAACTTGAATCCGATGATGCTACAGCATCAAAAAAAATCAATCACAACAATCAAATATCATATATCATCATATGATGACAGAATATATCACAATATCTGTAAATAAATAAATACAGTTGAGGAATCCAGTTGGATCCCTCCAACCTGTTTCCCTGCATCCAAAGATGTTAGCACAATACCAATTCCGCTCCAGTACGGAATTATCGCGGTATATAGGTTTTTTATAAATCCGCTTACTAACGGCGCGATAGGGTCTCATCCGCTATACGAGGCGGGAAATCAATCAATCCAATATATACATATGCCAATATGTATATACTGCTATATATATAATAGATATATCCTACTATATCTAATATCACAATCAATAGCAATCAACACAATCAATAAATAACTGAAAATTCCACTTTCATTTTTTTTTGAGTGAGAAAAATCTCACCTTTGCTATTTAATTGCAATCCATTTCCACTCTGACTCGATTTTTCTTGATTTATACCTTGTATCAAATAGTTATATCATTCATTAATATATTGGAACTGATTGAACAATTAATTTCTGATTTTATTTTCAACCCCATTTCTTTTAATAAATTTATTTAACTCAAAATTTTATATTTAAAAATAAATCCCCTTTATATAAATTTTTCTCTAGTAATCTAAATAGTTTTAGATAAATCATTTAAACTTCCTTTTTAAATAAATTCTTCTTTAATAATTGATTTCACTAAAAATTATATTTTTAACTGATTTTTCCTTTTATATAGACACTGCTTATATAACCTAATGGTTTAAATTTCTTGAAATAAAATATTAACCAAAAATTAACTTTTTAAACTTTTCTGTTCAAAACTTACATATAATCATATATATATATTTTTATATGGATATAGTCATATCTATACACTTTTCTTTACTGTAAAAATTTTAGTTTACTTGACAAAATCAAAATAAAATGATACCTCTCACATACAAACTCGAACCCAGACAATCGCTCGCTGCCACCATCATAGCTTGGGACGTCGCCGTTCTCTGGCTCGACTTCGAGCCCCCCTACAGATGAACGCGACACTGCAACCTCCAGTTCGATCAATACAAGTCGCGGCCATCCTCCACCGGTCCTCGCGAGCCTCTTCCACGCCCTAAATCGCCATCGCCACGTCGAGAAACTACCACCATCCACTGCCATTATCGATCGCGACCTGACACCTCGCGCGCCACCAGCCACCACTGCCCTAGATGCCATCGCACCCACGCGCGCTGCCATTCGTGACTTCGCCAACAAATCGAACACGAGCCAATCGAACATCCCCAAATCCCAGTCGCCTTCGCGAAACCCTAGTCGTTCGTCAGAGACGAAGTCGACGTGAGCCATCGCCCCACGCGCCGCAGACGAAACTCGTTTCGAGTTGAATGAAGGCTCGCGATTTCGTGATTGCGTGAATTTGAATTGGGGAGAATGCGGCTATTATTTTCGAACTGGAAAGGGAAGAGTTCGGCCATTTTTTTTCGAACGAGATTTTCTTTTTCGTTTGAACTGTTTGAGGAGAGGGGAGACGAGATTTATCAGAGAAGATAATGGTTTTCACGATTTCCCACCGTGTTCTTCTGCGTGAATTTAGGCGTGCTTCAAGGAGGATAACGTGCTGGTATTTGACCAAATAAAATATAAATTTAAATTTGATTTCAATTTAATTTCAACGCGTTTACTCTTCGTATAGTTACGTATTAGCTCCAAAAAAATACGAAATTTGAAATCCGATAAAAATTCGATATTACGGACCCAATGGAACTCGTTTCGTTGAATTCCGAGACTGCGCCTCGGACGACTATTTTTAAATATCGATTCGAACAATATAATTTCAAAACTGATCAAATTTATTTTAAATTCGATTCTGAAGTTTTAATTATCTTCAGTAATAACAACACGAATTTTAAAAGCTTCCGAAATATTTTTCTTTGGCTTAAAATCGAAGATACAAATTTTTATTCAGCATTCACTAGATTAAATTTTATAATTTAATCACCAAATTCAAATTGAAATCGGGGATTCAAATTAAATCATCGTTCAAATATTTAAAATTAATTAAATATTCTCAATTTAATCTGGTCAAAATTCTGGGTCGTTACAAACTTCCCCCCTTAAAAGAATTTCGCCCTCGAAATTACAAGTTAGGAAAAGTGGTCCTTAACTCGTCTACTATTCTTCAACATTCAATAGTTTTATCAAATTATCAAAACAAATCTTCCTACTAAAGATTCGTTATTATTCCAACTATCTTTCTAACTTCAATTATAAGTTTCAAACAACATTGCTTTACTTCAAAACTCAAATTTAAATTCAAATTTCAAATTTAAACTTTCAAAATTTCTCAAAAATTTTCTAACGCCCTAAATTTCCGAAAAATTTCGCCAGCGTCTCCTTTGCGCGGCTAATACGGTACGACTACAAAACGTCCCTACGGACTCTCAGATTTCAAAAAGAAAAAGAAAAAGCCAAGCGGCTAGAGAGAAATCATCAAAACTCATATTATAATTCAAATACATACCTTTTTCGAGCAATTCGAATTATCTGTGAAATAAATTTTCCAATCCCTTTATACCTGTATATCTACTAGCCATGATATCTAGTTACACATTCAAACCATTTTGCAAATTCTATTACAAAATTTTCAATATAAACTGCTTATATTCTCTTTAAATTCGCGATTGAAGTTACATCCATTATCTTCAATTTTACATTTCAAATTTTATTTGAATTCAATTTCACATTTCAATTTCTCATTTGAGTTCAATTCACAATTCCAATCCATTTACTTTCAAATTCAAAATGAATTTTAACATTCAATTTCATTTTCTTGCACTTGCAATTTCAAATTTATTTATTCACACATTCATTCATTTCGATTTGAATCTCATTTTCAATCAAATTTCAAATATTTATAAGTTTTCAACTTACTTACATTCCGATTTATACAATCATTTATACTTTCACTTTACAATTTTGTTCCATTAGAATTCTATTTTCAATCATAAATTCATATTCACAATTTCATTCCATTATTGAATTTTAAATTTTCAATTACCTTCTTGAATTCTATTCCAAGTTATAAATTCATTTACAATTTGAATTTCATTCCAATCAGATCTCAATATTTTTATAAATATTTTTATATAATATTCCAGAGTCTTTTCAACTTCAAAAAATCATTTTGAAAACAATTCAAATTAGTCTTTGAATTTTTCTAAAACCAAATCCAAATTTTACAAACACTTCCATTTAAAACAATTTGGCAGCAATTCCTCTTTTGGAAACCCGAAAATGAACATCGATAATGCTGCAGTCATTACCGAAGTTATTTTCCAGCGACCGAAAAGAGTTTAGAGCTTTATCTCTCCAAAATACTTTTTCAAAATCCTTTGAAATTCATTTTCAAACCAAAAAGATTTTAAACTTTTCGAATCTCCAAAATTTACGAATTCCTTTTAAAACATTTCCAAAAACTTCTCTGGAATCTCATTTTAGATTACAAATTACATTTATAATTTACATTCTTTAAATTTCATTTGTATGTGAATTTATTTCTTTAACTTTGGAGTTACGATTTCAATTTCTTATTCGATTTCATATAAAAATGATAACTTTTCAATATCATCACTTTCCTAACATCCATACAACCATATACTATAGTACTTCATAGAAAACCATTTCTTTTTTATACAAAAATAGTTTTGGGCAAAATTATTTCATTTACCCTATTTTAAAACAATACTGTGCCGAACTGTTCTATTCGAGCGTTTAGAAACCCCTTCGATACAGTTTTGCAAGACTGTGCCGACGAAGGTTCATATACCACTCAATAAACCAATCATCACAATACAAACAATTTTATATTCAATAACAAATACGCGCTCATATCTATTATTACACTCAACTCATTCTAGAGTACTACTGACTCTATCTCTAATGAGTAACACCCAACAGAGCAGGGTTGTCGCTTAACCATATGCTCTGATACCAAATGTAACATCCCGAAATTTTCGACTTTCGAAAATTCAACATCGATACTCACTTTATCGACTGCTGAGCCATCGAATGCCGGAAACCCGAAAAGTTATGGTTTTAAGAAAAAGAAAAAGTAGAAGAAGAAGAAGATAGAAGAAAAAGAGAAGAAAAGGAAAAGAAGAACAACAGAACAACATCAGAGCAGAAACAATATCAGAATCTCACATATCGCAGCGGAACAATATATAATAAATAAACACTAGTCTTTTAAAACAAAGAACTATATCAGTTTATACATACATCAATCATCAGAGTCATATACAACAATGGACAGTTATATAAACTTGTCCTCATACAGAATACACAGCGGAATAAATACTATCAGATACAAATACTACGTCTCGTCCTCCAGCTTATCTCCAAAGCTCCAGAATATCCAGATAACCTGATAATCTAACTCTAGACTGCCCGTGTGGAAATTGGTGGGCACCCAGAGTTTAGAAGGGAAACAATAAACTCCGAGTCAGTCATGGTGACTGGTGTGAGATCGTAAAACAGTTATTCTTTAAAATAAACAACAGGATAATTTTAAAGTCAATTCGAAATGCTTTTGGGAAAATGAAACTACCATAAGACCTCCCGCCACACACACAATGCAAACGCAGAATTGGAGGAGATTTCTTCTTATGATAGTCAAAGATGCTTACTACGCAAAATCAAATTCTTTTTGATATTATTATTAGTGCATAGTGTAGAAATCATTTTCGAAAGTAGAATATAAATCTTAGCCAGCATAGGTACCATTATAGTATGCTTACTATAGCTGCCATATTAGATGGCAGGTTCTACAACTAAAACCGTACAAGGCTCGTATTGTTTCTTTGGATTTCCAACAAATGGTCAGGCTAAGGAACTTCCTATCCACGATGGGTACGTCCCTGGAATAGACGACCCGAGAAATAACCTAACATTACGGTTAGATCTCTGCCAACACAAGGCCGGGTTACCTCTGCAAAAATAGGTAACTACTGACACGCGTATGCCATCCCCCGATCGTCACCGATCTTCCCGAGGATCCCCGATTCGCAACAAACCACATAGATAATAATAATGCAGTAACCACAGAGGTTAAGTATCTGGGCTCCATACCATGATACCACCTTTATCCAGAAGGAATGACATACACTAAGGGGCGCTACTCCCTAGAACCTTGCTGCATCCTTCCTGTTTCGACCATTTCCGGGGTGTGAGGCTCGACGAAGTCTCGTCCACAAAGCTACGCTTTCTTAAAAAGCCCTGCTTCGGGTCAAACAAAATGATCAACCTATGATCACAAAGATATAAGATCAAACCAATGATCATATCACAAATGATCAAACACTGATCATTTCACAGCAACACTCAGTATGCCACGTTACCAAATTGGGATATATTGCTGATAAATTTCAACTACATAACCTCTGAGCTCGTACGTCTCAGAGAAGGGTGTTAAGCTAAGAGAATAAATTCTCCGCCACCAACAGAAATGTATTTGAAAGAAATCAGCTTTATATTTCAAATTGTAACGTCAGACACACAATCCATATAAGTCTGTTCCGGGATCGAACAGAACCGAAGGCACTTCTCACGAAGCCCTTGCACATCCGGATAATTTTCAATCACGTCAGGACTTCCCGTCACTAAGGGTGATAAAACCTCTAAATCGAAGATCAGTCGATGTAGAGTAACTCGACGGTAATCCTTCCATTTTCAAAAATATCCGGTCTTCAACACCGGTCTTCAAATGCGATTCATAACGACGTATCACATATTCGGAATGGGTTATACGACCCCATGGTCCTTTCCCGGCTAACCCGAATAGTGAGCGTTTATTTAAAAACAAGTGTGGCATTCAAATTCATCCAATTCACAACAAATACCTATCTAAAGGTAATTATTGATAGTCGGTTATTTAACTATCAATAAAGATGCGCAACATCATCAGATTCCAAATAATTTTCCAAATTATTTCGTCTTCAAAAATATCTTTACTAGATATAAAATTTCCACACTTAACCGTTTGAAACAAATTTCAAATATTCAATTTCCACATTTCATTTTATCTTTGAAGATAAAATCTCAAAAACAGTTCATTTCATATTGGAAAAGCATTTCCATACTTATTTAAGATAAGTAATTCACAAAACTATTTATTTTCAACATTTGAAAATATTCGATATACTTAAATCAAATTAAGTATATATTCATTCTTTAAGGAAATCATTTACTTTGACAACATTTATTTGAGTCAAAACGAATGTTACGTAAAACATCGTTACGACGACTCAAAATCACTAGTATAGGGATTCGAATTTTTAAGATAGATATATAAATCCCAATACTATATAAAAACATTTCCTTTCGGAAATCATCTACTATAACAACAGTGTTATAGTCCACCATTTCCTTATTTCTCGAAAACGTCTATTTCAACAATAAATGTTGAAAACTATGCTTTCGATTCATAACACATTTTAAAACACCTTTAAAATGTTTAACTTCATTTTTAAAATATTACTTCTTCAAAAATGAATCCATTTATTTTAGAATTATATTCGCTGTCCAAAATCGTGAATATAATTCACTTAACCCAATTTCAATCTTTCCTACACATTTTTATTTCAATAAAAATTCGCTATCCAAAATCGCGAATATATCTTCTTTAACATTTTAATTTATCAAATCCAATTGATTTCGAATTTATAAAACAACGTTTATAAATCCTATTTCTATTTCCTAATGACTTCAATTTAATAAATCTCCTTTATTTCCAATTTGATCTATAAATCTTCTTTACCGACCTATTCAATTCACAATTCAATTTTTCTACCACAATCCATATTATAAGTTAAATACTTATAATTTCATTTATTCCACAAAAATCATTTTCCATTTATAAGTTCACAAATTATAAATTTCATTTATATATAAATTCTTAAAAATTCATTTTAACACTTATAAAAACTCGGTTTATAATACCAACATTTTTAATTTATAAAGTGTCAACCTTATAAACCTTTTAAATAAACCGTTTATAATATATATATTTTTTTTTTTTTTAAATCTCAACCTAAACCATTTTATAAATCAATCAACTGTTTATTCCAAAAATCACTTTTCGGTTAGATTCCACAAAGGTCTTGACTTTTATAACTTTAAATTTTGAACATTTATTTATCTAAAATAAATTACTTCAAAAATTTAATAAAACGTATAATTTCAAAGATCACTTTAAACGTCCTTTTAAATTAAAAGTCGTTATTTTTAAAACTTGAATCCGATGATGCTACAGCATCAAAAAAAATCAATCACAACAATCAAATATCATATATCATCATATGATGACAGAATATATCACAATATCTGTAAATAAATAAATACAGTTGAGGAATCCAGTTGGATCCCTCCAACCTGTTTCCCTGCATCCAAAGATGTTAGCACAATACCAATTCCGCTCCAGTACGGAATTATCGCGGTATATAGGTTTTTTATAAATCCGCTTACTAACGGCGCGATAGGGTCTCATCCGCTATACGAGGCGGGAAATCAATCAATCCAATATATACATATGCCAATATGTATATACTGCTATATATATAATAGATATATCCTACTATATCTAATATCACAATCAATAGCAATCAACACAATCAATAAATAACTGAAAATTCCACTTTCATTTTTTTTTGAGTGAGAAAAATCTCACCTTTGCTATTTAATTGCAATCCATTTCCACTCTGACTCGATTTTTCTTGATTTATACCTTGTATCAAATAGTTATATCATTCATTAATATATTGGAACTGATTGAACAATTAATTTCTGATTTTATTTTCAACCCCATTTCTTTTAATAAATTTATTTAACTCAAAATTTTATATTTAAAAATAAATCCCCTTTATATAAATTTTTCTCTAGTAATCTAAATAGTTTTAGATAAATCATTTAAACTTCCTTTTTAAATAAATTCTTCTTTAATAATTGATTTCACTAAAAATTATATTTTTAACTGATTTTTCCTTTTATATAGACACTGCTTATATAACCTAATGGTTTAAATTTCTTGAAATAAAATATTAACCAAAAATTAACTTTTTAAACTTTTCTGTTCAAAACTTACATATAATCATATATATATATTTTTATATGGATATAGTCATATCTATACACTTTTCTTTACTGTAAAAATTTTAGTTTACTTGACAAAATCAAAATAAAATGATACCTCTCACATACAAACTCGAACCCAGACAATCGCTCGCTGCCACCATCATAGCTTGGGACGTCGTCGTTCTCTGGCTCGACTTCGAGCCCCCCTACAGATGAACGCGACACTGCAACCTCCAGTTCGATCAATACAAGTCGCGGCCATCCTCCACCGGTCCTCGCGAGCCTCTTCCACGCCCTAAATCGCCATCGCCACGTCGAGAAACTACCACCATCCACTGCCATTATCGATCGCGACCTGACACCTCGCGCGCCACCAGCCACCACTGCCCTAGATGCCATCGCACCCACGCGCGCTGCCATTCGTGACTTCGCCAACAAATCGAACACGAGCCAATCGAACATCCCCAAATCCCAGTCGCCTTCGCGAAACCCTAGTCGTTCGTCAGAGACGAAGTCGACGTGAGCCATCGCCCCACGCGCCGCAGACGAAACTCGTTTCGAGTTGAATGAAGGCTCGCGATTTCGTGATTGCGTGAATTTGAATTGGGGAGAATGCGGCTATTATTTTCGAACTGGAAAGGGAAGAGTTCGGCCATTTTTTTTCGAACGAGATTTTCTTTTTCGTTTGAACTGTTTGAGGAGAGGGGAGACGAGATTTATCAGAGAAGATAATGGTTTTCACGATTTCCCACCGTGTTCTTCTGCGTGAATTTAGGCGTGCTTCAAGGAGGATAACGTGCTGGTATTTGACCAAATAAAATATAAATTTAAATTTGATTTCAATTTAATTTCAACGCGTTTACTCTTCGTATAGTTACGTATTAGCTCCAAAAAAATACGAAATTTGAAATCCGATAAAAATTCGATATTACGGACCCAATGGAACTCGTTTCGTTGAATTCCGAGACTGCGCCTCGGACGACTATTTTTAAATATCGATTCGAACAATATAATTTCAAAACTGATCAAATTTATTTTAAATTCGATTCTGAAGTTTTAATTATCTTCAGTAATAACAACACGAATTTTAAAAGCTTCCGAAATATTTTTCTTTGGCTTAAAATCGAAGATACAAATTTTTATTCAGCATTCACTAGATTAAATTTTATAATTTAATCACCAAATTCAAATTGAAATCGGGGATTCAAATTAAATCATCGTTCAAATATTTAAAATTAATTAAATATTCTCAATTTAATCTGGTCAAAATTCTGGGTCGTTACAGGATTCTATTCTGTGAAGCTTCACTATATATATCCTCTATTGTATTTTATCCATGCGTTGTGAGTAATACGATAGATTGTGCTGTCTTAACTTTACCTTGGCAATCGTCCATGGCTGCCTGGCACACTTTACAGCGCACTATGTCTAGGATTAGTACAGGGGTCATGGGCGGTCGTCACAGGAGATAAATAGACTTCAAAGAGAGGAAAGAATGGATAGGCTTATATAAATCGCGGGCAACCTTAACCGGGTCAACCATGACTTCAAAATAAGATCGAGGTAGAATTCTGGAGAAAATCGACATTCGGCCGCTAGAGGTAGAATTTAGGTATAGTAAAAGATAGTAGCATCGTAAACCGAGGATACGGAAATCTCCGGTGAATCAATACTGATTGTAAAGGAGTTTCACCTCTTTACAAATCATACAGTGGAGCTATGGGAAGCTCCAGAATCACGAAAACACGAATAAGAAAGACAAGGACGGATTTCAGAACAAGTGGGAGAGTTCCAAAATTCAAAGAAAACCGAATTAAGGAGAAAGGAATTCAAGTTCGAACGAATGTGACTCTGTAATTGAAATTTACTTTATATATTGAGTTTTGCCTAAAACCAAAGCTCCGATACCACATGTAACATTCTGAATTTTTCAATCATTCGCATCCATACATGTCAGACTTGAATTGCTCAAAATATCAAATTGTTAATTTATATTTGGAAAATCAACATATACAGTAAATAAAATAATCATAGAATCACAAACACGGAGTAATATAACAAAAATGTAGCAGAAACAAAGAATAGTAGTTCATGAAGCTACTATATATATAACAGAGTTAAGCAAGATACAACAGAAGTCACGAATACATAGATGTCTCAATACAATAGTCAAATACAAGATCTAAATACATCACTGGAATCAACTGAATGACTGAAAGCAGAATCAATAGATGGATCTCCAAGTGAAGCTCCAACTCCAAAGGTGAGTCTCGAATACTGGCACAACTCAGTCTGACCCGAGCGTAAAGCAAAACACGAAACACTCGAGTCAGGATTAACATTCTTATATCAACAAATCCAACTCAAGTGAAATAACAACTGAAATACAAGTAACTTAAAGGATGTTTGGGATAACCATCCTCTAAGGCTGTTACACTATCTACTATGTAGCAATATACGCTATTATAATAATGTCTAAAGTAAAGTAAAGTATCAAAATAGCGTTAAGGCTTTACATTTTCCACCTTAACACATTTTATATTCCCATAGTCTATACAGTACCGTAATCTCCCCCGTACTAGGCGTCGTCGGAGGGCACTCCATAGGTATGGTACAAAACAAACTCGTAGTAAAGCACGCTATGGTAGGTGACACGGCACAACTAGGCAATGCCAGGGTAGATATACCAATTGCACTTCCGGGCTGGTGGTAACGCATAGCAGCCACTACCGCCCACTTCGAGCCACACTCCCAAAAAATCAAAATCCGAGGGTGCACCCAATCAATCACAAAGTAATAGAATAGTATCGAAGGAGTGTGTCCGATCGGAGGAGCTACCACACTTGGCCCATCGATTGCTCCTATTTTAGACACCTTATGCCAACTCACGGGAGTCGGGTCCATGTATATACCTCATATAGGATCGTCGCCACCATCCTACTTCATTCTGGAATCTTCACCACGTACACGGTTGTTAAAGTGGTTTTCGGGATTGGCAGAGAGTATGACAATAACCGATCCCGGTTTCTTTAACAACCCAACGTTATTATAACACCGCGGTCATTTCAAAATAGTTTAAACTTCAAAACCAAATATCATTGCCATTTCAAAACCAAATATGATATCATTTCCATTTCAAAACCAAATACGATATCACTTTCACTTCAAATATATCCATTTCCAAAAATCATATCACTTTCCAAAGTTATAACGCTTTCGAAATCATAAGTCTTTTAAAATCAAAACACTTTGGAAATCAAAACCTTGAAATTTATAACACTTTGAAATCATAGCTTTGAAATCATATCATTTTGGAATCCATAACACTTTCCTCTTAAACAGTTTAGATATTAAAATTAGTATATATAATAAAATAGTTATAAAATAAAATAGTTTATATAAAATAGTTATAAGTTAAAATAGTTTATATAAAATATTTATAAGTTAAAATAGTTTATAATAAAATAATTTATATTGAAAAAATGATTTATATTAAGATAGTTTATATTAAAATAATTTATAAAGTAATATATAAATAGTTTTAGATATATTTTAAAAATACTTTGTATAAAATAACTTCCTCAAATTTCACAAATTGATTCAAATCCACCTGAATTTCAAAAATTCAAATTTAATCAAATCTCAAATCATCAATTTCAATTCGATTCAGTTTTTAAATAAAGCATTTCAAATTATCAATTTCAAATACATATTTGAACCCTAAAATAAGCCATTTAAATTTCAATATATTCCAAAGTTTTATATACTCAACATTTCAAAACTAAATTCGATAAATTCATATATATACCAATTTCACTTTACTATTATTTAGTTTTGAAAAATTTACTTATTCATTTCAATAACATCTAAATACAACTTCAATTTACAAATTTAAATAAACATAATATCCCTTTTTAAATTTATATAAATTTGAAATATTCATTTAAGTCACTTTTAATCAAATTCAAATTATAAAACATATCTTTAAAATTTCAAATTTAATAAATCCAAGTTAAACTTATTTAAATAAAATTCTTCAATAAATAAAATTTCAAACCAATTTCAAATTTATCTTTCAACCTGTATCATTATAAACTCTATATTTGAAAAATACAAATTTTAAATAAATACTTAAACATATTTTATATTGATTAAATCAACTTTATTAAATCAACTTTAATAAATCTTTAAAATCAATATTTATTAAAACCATATATTTCTTTCAAAACCATAGGAATCAATTTCAAAATATTTATATATATATATATAGACCAACGGTGCCTGTATATATAATTTTATATCCTATGGTCAAGTGATACAGATATTTATCATTTTAATCCGCAATTTAAATATATATACTATATCTTTTCAATCCGCAATCCCAAATTCAATTCAATGGAAATCGCTTGGGTTTATCATTTCAACCCATAACGATTTTCTCTTATTCTACAGATCGTTCGGGTATGTATCATTTCAACCCATAGTGAATTCTATACTAACAGGGAACTTGCAGAGTGATAACAGGTATGATAATAAATAAACAGGCATATGTCAATAATATAAATAACAGATAATGGTGTCAGATGCCACAGGTGAACAGAAACAGATAATGGCATATATATAGCAATGTAAATAACTAACAGCAGCATATTTCAATTGAAATCAAAATTTAATAAATATAAGAATGTTAATCGTGAGTGATTGCTCACCCTTCGAGGCTAGAGAGGATAGACAATGAAATTGTATTACGAAATGAAGACACGACTTCCAAATCGAAGCTAGATGGACACGATTCGACGAACAAAGCTGATAGTTTGAATTGATGAGAATGAATCAGAATCATCTAGATAGAGACAGAATATATATTATTATTTTTCTATGAAATCAATATCAAAGTTAAGACGAATAAAAAAAATTATTTAGTTAAAGATTATTGTTTATATTTAAAACACAATATCAAATAAAACCATCCAATATACTTGAAACCAACTCATATACTTATATATATAACTATTATATCCTAACATATATAAACCTTACATACATATAATATTCTGAAATCAAATATTAATTTCTAACACATAATAAAAAAAGAACTCTATATATAATTTCAAACGCATATAGTTAGAAACCCAACAGAATGCACATATATAAACCTTTACAACTTAATATACCTTATAGTATATAACGGTTTAAACTTTATATAAAATATATATATAAGCACGTTTATTTTAAAACCAGGTATATATATACAATACAGCTTTGGAATAATATATACACATCCATATATACAGAATACTATGATTATACTGTAGCTAAGTACCACATATATAAATAAACTATGCAAACCACTATACTGAGTATGTATAACTAATATACTAGAATCATAAGAACTGCAACATAGCATAAAATATATAAACCAACAGATTGTATAATATGCATATTGCCGAAATAAACTATACACAACCCAGCAAATATCACTTTAAAACTTACTTATATATAAAGTATATAACTATAATATAATATATATATATAATATACACAAGCTTAATATAATACTCAAAGCATATAATACTTTCGCAAGGTCATATAACTTATGACTGTAAACAAATATATAACATTTTCGAATGGAATATAAACAAAAATATGATTAGAAATCAATACTTATTTTGACATAAATATTATATACAACATAGTTGCATATACTTCTCAAATAGGTGCATAACAAGTTAACTGACATACTATATATTATTATAGCCCAAAACTGTTTCAAAATAATATATATATATATATATATATATATATCTATACTTAAAATGAATATTAATATATGAAATCTCAAACCAAAACGAGGCTGCAAGCTTTTCATGCAACCTGTATATAAATATATACATACTGTCAAAGTATATAACTTCTTACTCATAACTTGCATATAAATATACAGTAGCAAACAAAATATAAATACCTAAGAGGATCAAAGTGGAGGCTTGGCAAGCGGAGGAAGGAGTTGTGGGTCGTGAGGTGCTCGTGGGGAAGAGGGAGGGGTGGTGGCAGCCGAGTGTATGGCCGAGATGCTCACGTTGCTCGGTCGGATGGCTCTGGTTGATGGGTTTGTTCGGTAGCTTGGGTGGCTCAAGGCGGAGGCTTGATGATGGTGATGTGGCGGTGCAAGGCCAGGCGGGGAAGAAAGCACAGAGGTTTGTGTGAGTGAACATGGGTTTGGCGTAGGAAAAGAAACTATGGTGATGGATTTCAAAGATAAATAGGGGAAAGGTCTGGCAACACATATTCTCTGAAGAAAAAAAATTTGTTTTGAAACAAACGAATAGATGCAAAAGAAATGAACAGGAGATATAGTAAAAGTTAGAAGTGACCATTCGATTTCACCAAGTGGATATATGAATAGACTTAAGAAGGTCAAAAGGCTCGAAACGCGGAATCGCTACACTGATCGTTTCATCGATTCCACAGCGAACCAGACTTCGAAACACAGAAGTGAATATACCGCAGAGATCAGCATGACGAGACGATCAAAACGGTATACAGATATCAGTGGTATGATCATCCTATCAAAAGTCGATAATCGGTACCGAAATGCTGCTAATTTTCCGGAAATAAGATAAACGGAGAAATAGCAGTCAAAATTTGAAGAAACGAATATGACATCTCACTCAGAAGATGATTTACAAATTTGATGTATAAAATTATTCAGGTTTGGGAAACATTTTATAATCATCAATTATTAACTGATTTGAATTGAAATAAAATTACACTAGAAAATAAACTTTCATATTATCAGATGAAAATTTACCATTTGCTATGTTTAAATATACGTATTCAAAATATTAAATTTTTATTTCAAAATATTATTATTTAAAATTTCACAAAAATTCAATTTAATTACATTATTAAACAACTTAAAATTTACGGGTCGTTACAATGGAAGAAGGTTTGTTTTTCTATTAGTATAGTAATGATAAATAATTAGTGGGATGACATTAGAAAGGAAACACTTTATAAAAGTCATTAGTGAAGAAGTATGATCAACCACGAAGAGGTATGATCGTTTTAAAAAATAAATTGTTGAAGTATTTATTTGAGTTTAACAAAATAAAAGAAAATGTCACATTAATTTAAAGTGCTTAGAATTTTTTATGTAGTTATATATACTAATTATATTCTAGAAAATAATTTTTTATATTAAAATTTTTTGTGTAAAAGGACATAAAAATTAAAAATTGCAATGGTTTACGTCAGAAATATGGCTGTTGTAACCACCAAGTGTTTGTTTATTTAAAAATAATAAAATAGTTAACTTTCGAATTTTGATACGCAATGTTTTACATAAGTAGTTTAGAGTATACATTATCATATAAAAAAGTTTCATACAAAAATATGCATTTTATAATTTTTGAGATTTTCCAAAAACTTACTGCGTTTAACATGCCCGTTCTACAATTAAAGAGAGTAGTCAATTATGTTCGAAAATCTAGAAAATTTTAATTATTTAAAATTATTTAAGATTTCTTATATAGTGAAATATATTAATTTCTTTTTGGAATATATTTTTATGATTGAAAAATAATTTGATTTAAAGGCTATAAAAATTCAAATTTTGGCTCCGAAATCTTGAAATATAACCATTGTAATTTACTAAGTGTCCGTTCATTCAAAAATAATAAAATACATAGAATTCGAATTTTGACTCCAAATTTTTTACAGAGTCGGGTATATCAATCTTGTACTCGTGTAAAAAAATTCATTTAAAATTATTAGTTTATAATTTTGAAATTTAAAACATACTATTGCATTAAGTATTTTCTGCTCTATTTTCAAAGTTTATAGACCGTTTTGTAAAAGTTTTACAAAATTTAAAAAATTAATATTTTTCTTTGAAATCTTTTTTTGGACTTTTAATACATAATATTAATTACAAAAAAATTATATAATTTTGTACAAATAAATATTTAGAATATTCTATAGATAAAATCATAAGGCATTTCAAAATTCAAGTGTCTTTTCAATTTGAAAAACTAGCCGTTATTTTTAGAGGAATTTTTTTTTGGTCTTCATGTCTATCTTTTATACTCATGAATCTTTATGTCTATCTTTTGAGTCTTCATGTTTATAATTTTAATCTTGAGATCTTCATATCTTGGTCTTTGTACTCATGAGTCTTCATGTCTATCTTTTGAGTATTTATACGGTACAGTCTTCAATTCAACACCTGTGTTATTTTCTGCACTATATACTATATATAGCTTGGCAAAACAATAGTATCTGTATTTTATATGACTGTATATGAATGTATATGATTGTTGTCATCAAAATTAATAACTGTGGTATTAACATAAACTGGGTAGAAGGAAAACCAGAATATAATCTTGATTTCGTAACTACAAGATACACCATCCTGTATCACGAGTATGGGGCAACCCTCTTGATTTACTGGGCTACGAGATCATCCACTAGATTCAGACGGACTACTAAGCACATCCACTTGATTTAAACTGGCAATAAGCGTATCCACTTGATTTGAATGAGCAACAAGCACACCCAAACAAATAAGAGTAGAGCCATTGATTTCCAAATACAACAATTGTACTTGGAATAGAGATAACCTATAGCCCTTCTGATAGCTGTTTGATCTTTGAATTGATGAGAGAGTACATGGAGATGTTTGAATAATTTGTAGTGAGCAAAGTTGAATTTGTATTTGAGAAAATTTGTAGAGAGAGTTTAGCGAAAGAAGAAGATGAAAAGTTAGTTAAAAAATTCATTTTCTAACCTTTATATAGTGTTTGAAAAGATGTATCAATTCGTGAAAAGATGTAATAAACAATCACAGCTTTTAAATATTAAAAATGCATCTTTTCACTGTTTAAACAGTGTTTAAAATGTACTGTTTATTTGTCAAGAGATGTGGTCAAAAATCAAAATTTAAAAATCATCTCCCCAGCGGTCCATATATCGACATATGAAAATATTTATGTCGACGTATGCTAAATTTGAAAATGTTTTTATTTTTAATTGTTTTAAAAATCCTAAACTTTGTAAAATAATTTGAACATAGTTTTTAAATATTTTTGAACTCTTAGAATACTTTTATGAAATATTTAAAAATATATTTTGAAATTAAAATAATTTTATTTAAAATATCAAATATTAGAAATCTGTGATAAAGATCGGAATCTGCTGTCAGGGACTTTAACAATTTATTTTAATGACTCATAACTATACATTAAATTCTCGAGTACTTTAGATCTTTGTCTTTAAACTCATGAGTTTTGATCTCTAAATCTTCATTCATGTTTTTATACTGATCAATCTTCAAGTTTAATCATTTTGTATCTATGTAATATTTTGCAAAATATACTATACAACTTGACAAAACATTAGTATCTATATTTATGTGGTTGTTGTCATCAAAATCAATATCTGAGGTATGAAAAATCTCCCCCTTTTTGGTGAAGACAACCATGTAAATCTTCCTGTACATAAAATATAATATAACCTCCCCCCCTCCCCCGGAGTTAAATAACTCCCCCTTAAGATATGCATATTGTTACCCGGCTACTTGGCCCGGCTACAAAGCGACAGTTGTAGAGGTTATGGTTGAGCCTAGACGGGACTCAAGCCAAGATAGATATGGAAGTATAAGGGTTTGGTGTAACCTGATTGGTTTAGTATATTTATGGTTCGGCATGCTTGAGGTGGCTCGGTACGTTTGTGGTTCAGCATTCTTGGGACTGATTCTAGTATCAAAGCTAGGTGCAGGTCGGTGCAATTTTTAACTGCATATAACATATGCAGTTAAAACATACACTTGAATCATGCAAATTTTGAAGTGCATTTCACTTATGCAGTTAAAAATTCATAAAATTCTTATTATACTTGCATATATATCTAATATAAAGTTATGAATTGTATTATTTTTGAGTGCATATATCGTATGCAGTTAAAAATTGCAGTTGTTAAATGTGTTTTTTAACTGCATACTTGATATGCAGTTAATAAATACAGCTGTTAAATGTAAATTTTAACTGCATTTTACATATGCAGTTAAAAACTAAAAAGATCAACTGCATTTTACATATGCAAATTTTAATTGCTTTTTACATGTGCAGTTATCAACACACATAAAATTCTACAATAATTCTCGATAACTGCTGAAAAATACACATTTATTTAGATTACTAAAGATTTTGTTAAATACAGCCATGAACGCAATTACTTACAATAATTGCAGTAGAGTCTGCAGTTATTTTACTTAACAGCATACAACTCTACATTTACATACAAGATTAAAAATAAAATTTCTTTGAACAAAAAACATTATATTATTCGAATTACTTGATATAACTTATACTTGCTATGCACAATTATACAAAAAAACATTGCTAAATTATCAAAAAATTGCAAAAAACAATAATACAAAGTCGATTGAAAATTAAATCAAGCGTTTACCTGCAAGATGATGAAACCATAATAAATCACAAAAAAAACCGAACAGTAGATCGAATTAAATCTTATTTCCCTACGAAGATTTCAAATGTTGATTACGGATACAATCACACGGGAATAGTCGACATGAAATAAACGAGGGTAATTAGGGAAACAAAATATTGTTAAAAAAATAGGGACTAGATTTACAAGTTTAAAACGGAAGAAGTTTTGGACTATTAAATTTGATTTTAGGGACTGGGCCTAATTTTCACATATTTAAAACATTGTTATTTTAATATGATAAATTTCCCATGATTATTAAAAATTATAATTACTATTACATAACATATCATTTAAAGATTTTCTATTTAATATAGTTTAAACTAATTACTTAATTAATTATATCACAATATAACAAAGTATACTGCATAAATCAAACACCTTTGTTATGACAAGATTGGTTGTCCGGTTAGATATATGTAACAAATTACATAATTGTTCCTAGGATATACCCATAATTCAATCAATCTTTCACCTGCACTTGGGGTCAATCATGGAATCTTATTCCTACTCCTTCGATTGGTTTTCTCAAAAACTAATCGGATCGGTCCCTTAGCGAATGAGTATGTCATATTGTTTTAATTTCTACTTTGTTAATTAACTCTCTTTGATGTTGATAAATTGCCATTATCATATGGAACAATTTGAGTATATTTTTCAATTTATAATTTATTTTAGGTTCTTTTACGAACTGTATCACAACATTGTTATCATATACCGATGGCATGGGATTCCCAATATTCGAAATCACCCTTAGCTCGGTTATAAATTTGTGCATTTATTTATACTGCTTATATTGTAGTGTTATTTATGACGATGTTCTTAGCTTTTGGTTAAATTAGCTACTACATATTGTTTGGAACATTTCCAACTTAAAGTTCTTAACTTAACATTGAACATGAATTTAGGATCAACATACTACACTCGATGTCACTTATGAAATTCGAGTCCGCGCTCCTTCATAAGGAATTTATTGTTTTTATAAACAATTCTTTAGTATTTCATAAACACTCGAGAACACTCTATCATTTAATGACCTTAATTCGGATTTGATACTTGCTTTATTTACCAAATACATAAACAGACACAGAACACAATGGCAGAATGAAAAACACACTACGCAAGTCATAGAGCACAAAACACGGAACACCGTCATAGAAGGGAAAAAACACAACAAATTCCATAAACATAAAATTCAACAAAGTGTCACAATGTGCAGAAATAACAAAATGTCACGGTCGCAAACACATGACCAAACAAAAATGTCTAACAGGATGCAAATGAATAGAAACAAAGATACCATATCTGGAGCAAGATAACAGTCCAATCTCACACAAGTCATGGTAACCCTCCGATATGGTAGGATCAGACTCCGTAAAAGTAGTATGGTGGAGCCTCCAGCTGGAGGACGAGCAAGAGATCCAGATGCATAACTGAGTCCAGCCAATGGTCTAGGGCCTCGAGCAATAGCTATCATCCTAGTATGTCCTGCAGGATGATGAAATGATGGTCTAGCTGCATCACTTCCCTAAGAACTTGCATGAAGATCGTGTATCGATGGCTGTGAAAATAACATCTCATTTGAAACAGTATAGGCTGCAAGGCGCTACCATCGTTGCTCGTAACAACCCTACCCCCTCTGGTGCGAAAAGAACCACCTAGTTATATCAGTAAAGATCTAAAGTCGAACTCCTTTTTCTGCTCTTTTTCCTCCATGACCAGCTGAATGAGCTGTTCTTAATCTTCTCTAGAGGGAGAAAGAGGCCATGGAGAGGTCTGTTACAATCTTTGAGAAAGCATGAATCTAACCTGCAGCACATGCACTGAACATGTACACAAGGATTTTTATGTTCGTCGCTGTTACTAGGACTCAGACTTATGACATGCTGCAATAGGAAAATAACTGTAAAAACCTTAAATGTAATTGTGTATTTCAACCTTGTATCAATGAACACGTTCTTTATTGCCTGTGCAGTAATATACAGCATCTTCTGCTACAATACATAATCAATGATCATATGTGCAAAATGAATTTATTTCTACCCCTAAAAAAATCATTCTCACAGCTGCACACAATGCACTCAACGGTCGTAAATGATCACTCAAAACCCAGTATTCCTTCCTTTGGCATTCATATTGAACTGTATCAGAATATTATCTTCACGTTTCTTCAGGAGTAGTAGAGCTATTATTGTCTTCTTATACACATTTCTTCAGGATTAGGCATTTCCTCGTCTACTACTATATGCTTTAGAAAATCTCCATTTTCATTGCATAGCTTTGTTGATAATGATGGAGAACCAAGGGGTGAATACATGCCTGCCCAAAATGAGTTGATGAATTTAGTTAGCTTTTGCAAGTTACACACATACACACGTGATGTGCGAGCACAACTTTTACACTTCTTTGATATTAATCGGTTATCTTTTAACTAATGTTCATCTAATAAAAAGGTAAGGATTCTTATACTCAAAGTTTTTATACCACTACTATTACTAAAGGGAATTCAATGAGTATGATTTGCACGGAACCTTTTAAAAATTTCCAAAATGCCCTACATCAATCAACGGGATCTCACCATTGGTTTGCAACCTCCATCACCATTCTCTTACCAACCACCCATCAATGGAATTTCACCGTCAATTTACTTGAAATAAAAGTGTCGTGACTACCAAAGCTTTTGCGCTTATAGCACACATGCGTCCGTAAACGTTTTTTATTAAATAAAAGTAAATACTTCTAGCTATTAGGTGCACGTACATGTGATTTACACTAGTACTCATAAAAATTATATATTATTTCACATTAGACTTGTTGTTTGATCCGAAACTATTTTGTATTGTCCTTTTTCTTATTACTCGTGCACTCTCACGAGAAGGTTGAGACATAGGTCGGTGTGATTGCGCATTGTAGCTGATGAGACTTATGAATTAGTTAATTATATTGGAGCTTCGCTGTCATATATATTCCAGTATGTAGTGCTATGAGTAGTCAGCACTAACTATTATTATGATACAGACAGTTATTTTATGTAGTCATTTATACACTTGAGAGATTGACTCATTTGGGAGATTATGTCTTTGATATTTCAATTTATCTTGAGCTCTTTATTTTGATCATACTCTTGTCTCAAATGTTTTATACCTATGTTCTATTATATTTTTTCTGTGTGTTGAGAGATATACGACAAATTATTACATTTTTTAGTTTTTCTTTTTTTTTCCCCTTAACAAGAGTGATGCTTAATTTTAAGCAGAGCACTCATATTGCTTAGTTAAATTTCAAATTGGACCTTTCATGGATTGAGTGCTTAGCAGCACAGAATATCCATTTATAGACACTGAACATGGAGGGACATTTCTCTTGGTATTAACAGACTTTGTGGGATCTACATATTTTATGTGATTCACAAACTCCATCGTCTGTTATGGTGTCTGAAATTTTTATTCTAGTTTTATGGCCCTTCATTTATATTACATAAGGTACCTATGAATTTTAGTTTGTAGCTAACAGATGATATAAATTGAATAATTTCTGTTTATTTTTATGTTTCTTTAACTATATAAAACAGTAACACACAGTATAGATTTGAAGAAATATATTGAATTAGTAAGTAAATCAAGCCCAAAAAATCCAGCCCATTTAGCAGACACTTGAATCAAATGATAAAACTGATTTACTGAGAAGACAAAGTCAAAATGAGATGTTTGCATCAAAGAACCGAGATAAGTAGATAAGAAGTTGTCAAAAGATTAGACTATTTGGCAAAAAAAAATATCACAAAACACGTATTAATACAGGCAGCTGAGAATAGTTTTGCTAGACTTTTAATATTCTTCTTTTACCTTTATTTTGTTTTCACTTTGTGAAATACTAGGATTTAGCATATTTCATTTCTTTAACATTTTTTTAATCAAACTCTCTAGTTATTTATTGAATTTTATTTGATTATTTTATTTTGTCGCGAAGCCGAATAACCGTCCTTTCATTTTATTCACAATTTTTTCATTAGGTTGCGCTGTTCTCTTTTTTAATTATAAAAATTCTCCACGTTTAAGCTATTTTTCTTAATTCAAGTTTTGCTTCCTCTTTAATTAGTTAAGCTTATGCGTGAAGTAGTGGTTTTATTTTAATTTATATAACCCTTTTGATTAGTTTCTCTAGGGTTTTAAATCAAATTTGTATTAACCTCTTTATAGTTTAACTGAAGATTAGGGTCCATTAGTTTCATTTTTTAATTTGAAATTTATATTATAAACTCATCACGATTATTTTTGTTGTTGGATGACTTAGGTACTCAAATCGAAATCTTGTATATTTTGTCTAAAGTTTATAGCATTAAACTTTAAGAATTTAATCAATCTTTGTGAGCAATTTGTACTTGTACACTGTGCGCTTGAGATTATTTTTATAACAAATTTGATGTTTTCATCACTTGAAAATATGCAATAGTAGCCATTTTCCTTTTGTTATTTTGCTAAGATTCATATTATCTATCGGCCTTAGCTAAAAAAATCAGCTATTGAACTAAAAATATTATTGATGTCAAAACTTAAGGCATCTATAACTTTATATCAAAATGATCAGAATAAGGATATACTAGATATCTTTACTCTTATTTTTATGTGCATACACAAAGTCTATTGTATTTAAGCAAATAATAGTATGCTAGTCATGTAAGCAAATAAGTTGGAATGAAAAATAAGTTTGCAATACATACTTCTTGGAGTGCCTCGATCATAGTCTTTTGTCACATGCAATAAGATTGTTCCAGATAAAACAACGATGAAACCGCAAATTTCAGATGCAATGCTTCCAGCATCTTGGCCATCCCAGTCCTAGAAACATAAACATAAGTATGGTTGATCCTTTAATTTACCAAAAAATACATTACTTTCCCTAAGATGTCACAAAATAGTGGTAACTTATTATCAAATAACATCCAGTTTATAGAATATACCCTCATTGATTTCAAAGATAGTATAACTTATCAAGAAAAAACAGAAAATGCAGCAATTTATCAAGAAAAAAGAGAAAAGAGAACAGAAAATGCAGCAATTTATCAAGAGAAAAGGGAAAAGAGAACAGAAAATGCAGCGCCTTGCATACATTGATACTAAAAGCATAGATAACTAAAAATTAACGAATATATGTAAATGAAATTGGATAGATCTTATTGTTAAAAACATTAGGCTGAAAAAGAAGAATGCTTAGGAGTCCCAACAAGACACTGATCAAACAAACAAGTTTAAGTAAAATTAAACAGTTTGATCAAATAATACCTTGAACATGATGACACTGGCAAGGATTGTAAGCGTGGTGAACATGACATAATATATCGGAGATATTATGACAGTGCTAAATGTGTCAAGGGCCTGAAAACAATATTAGATATATCAGTTAGACTTTCATGCATAGCATACACACACACATGTATGTAAAAATATATAGGAGAAGATGTTGGTATTCGAACAAGAATATAACATATATACCAAGGAAAAAATAATAATTTGCTCTTTGAACATTTAAAGAAAGACATGGCATGTTTGTTTTGTGCACAACATTCTGCAGTTCCTGCAGTAAAACAGTATGAGATAAAATTGCGACCGGAAAAGAAATTTTTTGTGCTCCACTGCAAACTCATTTCCATATGCGTCATGCCCACAAGTTTTTTAGTTTCAGACTCTGCAATGGCCCACATGGGCAAGCAAGATGTACAGGGAGATATATCATAAGAGATTCAATTAAGAATGAAAATCGTTCCATACATTTCTTCAGCGAGCTAAATGAGAAATAGGATGACATGTTGGAAAGTTAATTATATATAACTTAATAAGCTCAGGAATATGGTTTCATGTAAAAAAGAAAAAGAAAAAAGAAAGCTTGAATTACAGTTAAGTATTGACGAACTTTTAATTTCTGAATACACTGATTTTGGTTACATTTCACTTCGGCATTTTTACGTATGATAATAAGATTTTAGACGAGACGAGCATATAGTGGATGTACACCTCAGATCAATATCTTGGATTTTAAAGTACATCTCCAGACTCAAGGTAACTTATATGTGTAAAATTGATATTTTAAAACAATTTCATCATGAACTTTTTACCTAAAAATCCAATGAGTATATGTAACCAATTCAACCTGGTATCATGTATAAATAATAATTGTCCATTTTGGGTGTATGGACATAAGCTTAAAGATGGAATATGTTCTAAATGAATGTACAACTATAGAGTTAGGTAGAGGAATTAATGAATTACTGTAGTAAAAAATTCACTTATTCAGGTAGCCTTTTTTTACATTGATCGCTTTTTATTTAGAATTAACATAGCTACTGAACTTTAACTAACGGAGTATCATCCACCACATGATCTATTCCAAATGTCAATACAAAACTATTTGAAAGAGCTTCAACCATTGTTTTTTGGGTTTATCTTGTAATATTATTTTGAAAAATAATGTTTTATGCAAAAATCAAAAGAGCATATCAAATTCAAAACAGACAGTAATTTTTTTTTTGTGCGTGTGAGTGTGGGTGTGTGTGATATATGATGGTGAACTTTTTCATAAAAATAACTGATATTACCACAGATTAATCGCACGCACACTCGCGCGCACACACACATAGAGAGAGAGAGCAGCTATTGAGACACAACATAAAACAAAAGATTTTATACAACAAATCTTAATCGTTGGATCTCTCTGTCTTTACAGAGGGGAGATCTAGTGGATAAGATTTGTTGTATCACAAAAGTATCAAAACAAAATCTCGTCCAAAATGGCTGAGATGTAGAACTGCCGAGATGGCTAAAATGTAGAAGACTGCAACCTTTGTTCTTTTAAATTAGAATTACACAAGAATGTTTAGGTAATATGTCATTATGTTGTATGTTTGACTGTACCCAAAGGTTGACATCCAAACAATTTACATATGCAAGCGCCAATGAATTTGTGTTTTTAAGCTGTCCCAATGGGCATAATTGCAGATAAGTGCTGATTTTAGCAATCCTAAAAAATAGCGTATTCGCTTAATCAGAGCCTATATGCAACATCTTTAACAAACAAACAGTAATGATAAAAATGTGAACTAAAATAATAGGTGAAGCGAAGAACCGTTGGGATAAGTAGTGAACAACATCTGTTCAAATAACCATGGTATCCTTAATACAATTTTGACAACCACATAAGCTTTCTAAGAAGGTATTTATTCATATTTACTCACAGTTTAACCCCATGAAGAGTCAGTCACTATCAGATGTTGCATGAGTTTGTTGATTTAATGAAGAAACGGTTGGTACGAGCTAAGAGTAGAGATAAAAGCGCCAGCTACTACTTATGAAGTAAATGAACTAAGTGCAGATAAGATGAAAATATGTTGTCGTTGTATATAACCATCAATGCCTCTGCTTTAGCAATGCACTTGGTAAAATATAGAATCATGCAGATCAGCTAACCTTATTCAGATAATTTAATTGAGTGACCACACAGGTTAGCACCACCAGCAAGAAAAACCAAGTCTCTGGATATATTAACTGATTTGAACCCTCAAAAGTGAGTTTGAGAGCAGTTCCTAGAGCTTTAACACTCATAACCTGATGAATAGAGATTTTTAAATTAGCATATGCAAAAGCCAATAAGTATGATATCTTAATTTACGCAATTATCAAGGTCATTTTTTGTCACCAACAATACTGAAACTTCTGTTATAACATGTTTGCTATTACCTTTTTTTAAATAAAAAAAGATCTCATGATTTTTTAACCAACTTAAAAATAAAATGCACTAAATGTCTCAAAAATCATGGGCTTCATTTTTCTCTCTCTATTTTTCTCATTCAGGCGATCAATAAAGGGGCTTTTGTTTTACGTCCTTATAATTTATGGTATTAGTGGGAAAGGACATCAAGCGTTTCATATTGTAAACCTAGTCTCTAAAAGATAACAAATGATAAATTTCTAATATACAAAAAATAATAAAATCACAATACAAATTAGTCATCATCACAAAATTAATAGCCTAAAACATAAATTTGAATCAAAATCCATCAAATTAAGTGCAGGGACGAAGATTATAAAAAACACACAAAATTTGTACAAGCAGACATTATTCTGAACATCTAATAATTTGTATCATATATATGTATAAAACATATTATTTTTATAATTATAATAATATAATGCAAGTCAATTTAGCCAAAACAAACAAACTCAAAATTTTCATGTGGCTTGCATTATAGATAATGCAAAAGCACAAAACTCATTCAAAATTGGACAAACTGACACAAAATTGAATATTTGCTACTGTACATCATTTATTTACATAAAACAGGTCCCTTGGAAGAAAAAAAACGGTGGCTCGCCTGGTAGAAATGCAAGCTGCAACTAAAACAACCAAAATTGTACAAAGACGTAACATTTAATATCTAATAGCTTATTATCATTTATCCCCATACAACATTTTACCTTTATTATATAATGAAAGAAAATTTAGCAAATAAAAATAAATTCAAAACTTACAAATGGAAGCCATCAAAATTGCATAAAATAATATGAATTTGATGTGATTCAAAAGAAAACAAACTAAACATTTAAATCGCGGCCTCGAAAATAAAAATAGGGACTCATATTATATTATGAGAATCAAAATTATGAAAGCATCAGAGTATGCCCTTTTTTCCAGAAAGTGAAGACAGTGAATACTTAGGTACAAATATCAAAAGGAACAATTACCGATAGTGAGCCTACTAATGAGCAAATCCCCGTGAAAACCAAGGCATTAGAATGACCATAGCGAGGAGCAAAATGGAAGACCAACACAAAAACCAACACAATAACTGAAGCCACGTACACCAGAAAAGCTGAAAGATAACCAAGTGAAATAATCTGTAATCATCATAAATGACAACCTTGAAGAAAAAAAGAGCAAGTGGATCAAATTTAGAAGACTGTCAACCAACTAAAATTTGGCGTACATAAAGGCACTTTATCCACTGCATGATTTTAAGGGGTACATCAGAGTGAGTAGAAAACAGTTAAGGAATCAGGTGCGACAGTTTAGCATTCAAGTTGCACAAATGTTTGGGTGAATAAGTTGCAACATAACCAATCAAAAACATAGTTGTACACTTTGGGACGATAAAGTTATGCAAATAGCTTTACATATTTGAGTAGCCAAGATCCATATTTCTTGCACCGATGTGATCGTTCTCTCTTGAGGTGCATGAACAACAATCACAACAGATCCAACAATGCACATGACACATCCAAGAATTCCAAGATTGTGCAGCTTCTCTTTCAGTATGAAGTGAGCCAAGACAGCACTGAATTGGTATTTTCGGTTCTTGTTAGGAATTTCTATAATGATGAAATCATATAATAACAGAAGGTGAGTGTACCTAACAATTATACTTAACGCGCCTAAAGGTGTCACAAGAACTGCAGGGGCAAAAGCATATGCAACGAAATTGGCAACCTCTCCAGCAATCACTGAGGGAAAATGCACAAAGAAGTCAGTCGTTAGATGCATGCACATTCCAATAACATCTCACACTTTAGCAGTATGTATAATAGATTACAGATCCTGCTCTTTTTTAAAACAGTTAAAACTCGAATACACTTTAGAGTTGAATATTTTAATGAAGTTACCCAAAATTATTTTCATAATATGATAATAAGCGTAGCTTTAAATATTGGAAAGCTACAGACTAAAAATTGCACAAAGCTGGGAAACAAAAGAAATTTAACTTACACTGAATAGCTTAGGTTCATGATCAAAACATAATGCAGAGTAATACACATATTTTGGTCAATAATTAACATGAAATTTTCACAAATAAGAATTACATTGCTATAGTCTGAATAAATTTACATAAATCTAAAGATGGAACCGATTGTGAATCTCTTATTAAATAGCATACGTTGCTCTTATCAAGCAAAAAGTATATCAGCAAGTCTATAGTATTAAACCATGAAAACTAGTTCAAATTACTCCTAAAGTTTTCCTAATCCTCTAGTATATAAGCAATGTACAAACTATTGGCTTCTGATTGTAATAACCAGTAAACAGATAAAAATAATTAAAAGTAGTTTTAATTGCTTGTATTTGGTGAGATATAACAAAAATAATAATTCTAATCACATACATTACATATTCAACTATATTTGTGAAAACTCAAAATTCAACAATATATTGTAATTAAATGAGATTCGTTGAAACTTAATTACATGTATTCTGTTTGAGCACCACATTCGTCCATTTTGCATTCCCCAACAGTTGCATCAGTAAAACCAAATACAATTATTCAGACTCTAAACGGAGAATCAATACAGCAAATATAATCAAAATTTATTTAAGGTATATTGCTGATTCGAGAGTCCAGCTACACTTATAGGACACGTAGAAGATGCCGGGCGCCTAGATTTTTTACAAGTTTATTTGATACGCACACAGGATTTACACGGTCTTGCTAAAGCATTCAATCATACCAGCACCTAAATTATACAACATGATAAAGGTTGAAAGGGATGACTACTGAATATAAGTACATGAAGATGGGCATTACAAAATTATGTAATTATTATTCTTATTTACACTTGTAAAGCACTAACTTATTCTGATGTACAAATACGTAACATGGATATAATTTGATATAACCCACAAGTGAGAAACTCTACAAATCATTACTTCAAGTTCTATATGAACTTAATAAATTACAAAAAGTCGCATATTCAAACAATTTAGCTCACTTGTAATCATGCCAATCCACCAAAGTGGCTCCATCAAGTATGCATATCCACCAACACCTATCGAAGAAAAAACACAAACATACAACCCATCAAAAATTTAAGGATAATCGTAATTCAAATCAAACACAAAAATAAAGAGTGTAATTTTATACCAGCACGAACTCCAGAAACAGCAGCCGCCCTTTTCAACCCTTTTTTCTTAATTATAAAGCTTGCTCCAATAAATATACTTGATAAAAGAGCTAAAACAAAACCCTTCAAATTATCCGTCGAAGAACTCATCTCCTCTGCAGTCTTAAACGAAAAAATTAAAAATCTTCAATAAGGAGAATTGATTTGGAAGTAAATGGGTTTAATTGGGTTTTTATTTTGGATTCGAAATAAAATTCGATGAGATAAAACGTTGATTGACGCTCACTTTCTCTTCTATTTCCGAAGAAAAACTAAAATGGTTTGTTTCAACAAATCATATGGGACGTGGAATATTCTAATGACATCAAATTGTGATCTTGATTTGGAAATTTCGTAGTTTCGCACTGTTGTTCCAGGTGAAGGAAATAAAATCATTTATTATTTTTGTGATTATTGTAATTGGATGATACAGATGCGAATAGGACAGGGCAATGACCGGCAGTACATGTATTAGCTGTAAACTCAATATCATCTTTGTAGAATATTATAACATAAAATACATTTTACAAAGAATGCTAAGCTTGGTTGTACATGAGTGGTTGGTTCATGTAATCGCTCATTGATTGGTACATTTTTTTATAAAAATGCTAGTATATAACATAAAATAGATTTTGTCCAATTCCACCTCAGAAACAAAAGTATAGAAGAAACCAAAAAATGGAACTATCAAATTGTCCCTTTGAATTCCTCTAAATCCCCAAAAATACAGTGTTCTCACATTTTCACATAAAATTCTTTTTGTTATAGTAGCAAAATCCCATTTTTTAAACAAAAAGACTCATTACCTCTGAACTGGCCAATCATAGAACGAGTGACGGTTGTAGTCACTAACATGCAACTCAAATTAGCATCCGTCAATATTTTATTTGTGTACCATTAGTTTGTTATCTTACATGCTTTGTCTTCGTATTTTTGTTTTCAAATTTTTGTAAACTTTTGTTTCGATATCATCTTTAAGGAAACTATGAGTTCAAATTATAGTTCTGTCAAAATACTTCAAGTTGGTTATTTGGAATTTTATCATAATGTTTAATGGTATGGCTCGAATGATGGATAAAGAATACCAACCTTGATTGGACCATATTTGTATTGTGATTCTAATAACCAAGTATGATTTGGATTTCACTATCCCGACCAAACATGTGAAACTATAAGCTATTAATTTTTAGCGAACACCATGTTTCGTTGCATTCAGATAATCAATCAATTGATATGAAGTAAAGAGAAAAAAATACAAGAAATGGATAATCACAAAAGAAAGGAGCAAACTAATGGAAGTTGAGAGTAAAAGCTCAAACAAAATGAAAAGTGAAGTAAACTTTTAATGAAGGTAGGGTTTTCATATTGATTGCTAGTTATTAATAAAGCTAGTTACAATTGGAACTTGTTGGAATTAAGTAACTAAGGCATAAAAGAATTCAAAACTAACGAGGACTCGTTCAATGTGCACAGGCCGTGCACCGTACACACCATGCACATGCACACTTGATTGACTCAATCTTAAGGGAAGCATTCTTCCTCTAATTTCCTCTCTTCTATAATGTATTTGATTTTCATTTTCGACTTCATATGATCATATCTCCAATGCTCTATAGGATTTCCATTTGTATAACTGCAATGCGTTTGTCGAAATGCCTTATTATGTTTGGTAGATGTAACAGTACCCTATCCTTAAGATTTGACCTTACCTCAAGATCGGATGAGAGGAATTTATTCATAAGCTTCTAGCAGGTGGTTTTATTATGTGATTTCATTTTCATTATGATTTTTATTTTCATTAACTAGTGCTTGAGAAGTTGTTTATCTCTCTCTCTTTTTTTACCAATCTTCTATCCAAAATTTCCTCTATAATAAGGCATAACATTATCTGTTACGATATGTTGCCCCTAATCTTTCTTAAATTGGAAGACATGGAATATGATTATGAATTTTTGCAGCGGTTGGAAGTGGAACTCTAGGTGGTCGGATTGATATATGTATAGCTAACTAATTTACTACTTAAGTTATAGAAATTATCTAAGTAATTAAGTTAACTAGCTGATATAAACTAAGTAGTGGTAAGTAAAATAAGTAAAAAAAAATGATCACATCGAGATTTTTATATTGGTTCCGACTCCCATTCTATGTCCAATTCTAGAACGTATTTCTATTATTTCACCAACTCAACCCTCACTAGACTCGAAGGAACGGGTTACAACGACCTTGGCTAAGCTGTTGAATATGACTTCACGAACCATTGATGACTCTATAACAGGACTTTAATACAAAAATGTATTTCTAAACTTTTCTATCTCAGGATAGATATGTCTTCTTTTCAGTACAGACTCATATAACCTGCATAGTAAACTCTGAATTGAATGAACATGAGTTATATTAGTGTTTTGAATATTGTAGATATGGAAATAAATGATTAGACGATGATTGCTTTGGAAAATTCAAAGAGTAGTGAATGTGATAGAGTTATCGGTATGCACTATGGGCAATTATACAATTTATTACATATATCTAACTTAATAATCAATCTTATTAAAAATAAAAGGTATTTTTTTCTATTATATACTTGTTATATTGCGATATAATTAATTAATTTAATGTATATTAAATAGAAAATTCTTAAATTATATGTTATGTGATAGTAATTACAATGAGTTGTAATCATGAAAAATCTATATTATATTGCGTTAAACTTTTAAATTAGATTTAATATTTAAATTCACATAATATATTATTGTTTAAATTTCAAAAAAATATTATTTTCAAGCTGAGAGCATGAACAAATAAATATGCATAATTTTTTTAATATATATACGCGCGCGCGCTTTTATACACACACACAAACATCAATATGTGACAATCCATCGATATATCGATTCATGATATTCCTAGCAAAAAAATATATATGAAATAATGATCATGTAAACATTAATATATAATAGTACACTAGAAGGGTATGTTTCACCAAAGTTCAAAGTTCGCACGTTAAAATGAAGAAGTGAACTTCTTGAATCGAATTTCAATCTCGAAGTTGCTAGCTTCCAAATTGCCTTACCACCAATGATTATTTGATTTTTAATTTGTATTTAAATTGCTTGAATATTTGAGGAGAAGGAGGGAGTGTGTTCGGCTAGCAAAGGAAAGGATGGAGGCGGTAAAAGATCAAATCTAATGTGAAGGTTAAGATGTTTATATAAAGGAGAGGCTAGAGAGCAAAAATAGGATCAAGATCCTTAACTTTCCCTTACCCATTCTCTTTTTTTCCACATATAAAACCCCTCCCTCCTAGCCATCTTATGGCCGGCCTTCTATGTCCCTATCATTGTCGAAATTAGCATGTCTCATATGGGCCTCAAATCCATTTCAAACCAGTACAATATTTATTGCATTTAAATGCATATCGATATCAAATATTGATTAGTGTTTGTATAACTATTATATATGCACTCTACTTAATATTGTTCAATACATATCAAATAAAATTATATAATTAATATTTCACAAATATTAGTTAATTGAATTAATTTATAATAAATACAAATTAATTAAATCAAGTGGAAAAAGGAGTATTCAAAGTTTTGGTTGTGTGACTCTTATGTGCAAATTTGATCAGCGATTAATATCGAAAAATTCGAATATTAAAGTTCATACTTCATTTAGCAGGTGCTGTGATGTTATGGCTAAATTTATCGCATACTTGGTTTCGGTAAAAATCCAATTTTACATTATTAAGCGTTATTCCACAGTGACGATTATTTACACCAATTCTCTTTGTCAAAACTGTATCACTTTGGACTTACGGAATTTGGTAATGGTCAAAATTCCAATACCGTCCATATTCAACTCTATTGTCCAAATACAAAGTCATTGGTTCAATAATAACAATTGTTATTAAACGAACTACTCTGGTCAGATATTTTGACTTTGAGCTAACTTAAATTGATCGTGGTTCCAACCCCATATAACTGAGAAAACGAATCCTCTTTTGAATAGTGTTTCACTTCCAATACTTCCACTTGACCCAACTAAGTCATTCGATGTGTAACGATCCGTAAATTTAACTGGTTTTTATTAACGTTATTAATTGAAATTTTGCGAAATTTTAAACGATAAAATTTTGAAATATAAATTTGATATTTGGAATGCGTCTTGTTAAACATAGCAACTGGTAAATTTTCGTCCGAAAATATGAAAGTTTATTTCATGCGTAAATTCACTTCAATTTAATCGGTTAAAAAGCAATGAAAATAAAATGTTTCCGAAACCTAAATATTTTTACATAGAAAAATTCTAAACCATCTTCTGAGCTAGATGTTAGTTTTTCGTTTTTCCAAATTCGGACATCTTTGGCTCCGTCGATCTTATTTTTCTACGTTTTTCTTGCATTTTCCGTTGGTAGAAAATTCAAATTTTTATAATTCAATCAAACCACTGACATCTGTATACCGTTTTGATCGTCTCGTCATGCTAATCTTTATGGTATAATTATTTCTGTGTTTTGAAGTTCGTCGTGGAAAAACGGTCAACCGTATCGGTACCCGTTCGAGTCCGTATTAGTTCCATGTTAGAACCCTTGTATTCTTTGTCCTTTCAATTGCTTACTGTAGAATTCAATCAGCCACGAGTCACTAATTTTATTAAATTCTACGTATGACTTTAGCACTTCCATCTGTTCAAAAATGTGGCTTCGTATTCATTTGTCTGTTGCTCTGTTTATTTTCAAAGAAAGAAAATAATATATAACAGCTGTTCATGCATGACTTTTGTCATTCCCAATGTCTCAAATACTTTATCTGATGGTTTCTCTACTCTCCTTCTTTTGTTCCGTGTTTTCATAAAAGAAGTTCAAATATTTAAGCCTGCGTCACACCCATCAGATGCATGCTTTCAACCTTACACCAAACATCCACCTTTGCTCATCTTTTCCCTTCTGATCTCCGCACCTACATGAGCTCTCCTCTCCTCCTACTAACGAGCGCCTGCTCTTTCCCTTACTCGCCATCACGATCCCGCACCGTCCCCACCTTCCATCACAACCCGCCCGCCTTAGCATCCTCCGCCTGAACCACCTCGACATCAACGTCCAGCCCTCTCCACGCCTTACAAGTGTTCACCACACAGCAGCACACATCCACCCTCTTCCTCTCCATATGACCCGCCACCCGAGAACCCTCAACAGCTCCTCCACTGACCGGAGATAGAAACCCGTCCGTCCCCACCTTTGCCACCTAACCTGCGCCTTCCACCTCGCCTGCCACCACCGAGCATCACAGCCAACGTCTCCATTCGTTTGCAATTCAACCACCTCTTGCTTGCCGAGCACCACCCTATCCTATACAGTAGGTAAGAATATATATATATATTACTTATGATTTAGTTTTATTTTGTATATATATAGTTTTATTTCATATGTTGCTGTTGGGTGCGAACATGGTTTCGTGTACTGTAAAGCAAAATATATATCCTTGGCAAAGCAGTAAACATGATTGTGTTTATATATGTACTGTTTATATTTATATATTTACTACTGGGTTATCTATCTGTTAAGTTTAAATATACATACATGCGGTCTGGGTATGTACATATAATTTACGATGTACAGTTTAGTTATTAATTGTTTATATGAATATATGTAGAAATATACGTTATTTAAAATAATAATAATAATAAAAATGACTTATATATAAGTACATATGGTTTGTGATAACTATAATATTTGCAACCTGTGTTAGTTCAGTCATACACGTTTGCATAAGGTTTTTAAGTCTGCGTGTTGTTATAAATGGATTTATATATATATTATATATTTATTTAATCATATGTTGTCTGCATATGTGTACGTAAGTGTATAGGGTCTGGTAGTTATATATAGAATGTTATCTATATATGTGTTGGAAGGCTGCTTACTATCTTGCTTTTATGATAATAGTGAGTTTTGAAAGTATGGGCATAATATAAATATATATATATATATATTCGTACAGGTTATATAAACTAGTTGTTGCTAAGCATTTACTGTTCGTATATATAATAATGTATAAACATGTTTTGACAGTTATATAGCTATATGATCTGGTTATATATATTTGTATATTAGTTTATATATATATATACTTGAGTTTAGTTTGAGTATATTTATTTAGTCTGCATGTTGATTTGTGGGTAGAACGTATATACATATATATAGTTTTAAAGGAAATTAATAGTTTGCAGTTACATGATGTCTGTTTACATATTAGTTTAAAATATGATATATATGCTTATATTAAGTGTATTGTGTATATGCTAGTTATATATATAAAGTTATATTTTGATTTGAAAATAAATATGTATATTTTATTTTAGCATATGCTTGAGTTAATATATATGATCCTATATATAGTTATATGTATATAAGTCCATTTATATCAGTCATTGTCATCGATCCCGTTTTGATTTAAACTCGTCTATTCCTATTTGTCAGCTTTGTCCGTCAAGTCCGCTTCCAGCTTACTTCGCTTTGAGATTGTTGTTCGAATTTGTTCGATTGTCTAGGTTCGTGCTTGGATTCGTAACTCGTCTCAGCTTCATTGTGTATCTCTCTAACCTCGAAAGGTGAGCACTCACTCACGATTAACGTTCTTTTATTTATTAAATTTGATTTCAATTGAAACGACAATTGAAATATGCTGCTGTTAGTTAATTGCACTGTTATATATGCTATTGCCTATATCAGTTCACCTGTGACATTTGACACCATTACCTGTTATATATTTGAAATGATAATCCAGTTTGGTTGTTAATTGATTGATTGTTGATGTTTATATTGGACGTTAAATTGTTAATGTTAAAAAGATAAATAGTATGCAATTGAAATTGATATAGGATAATTAAATGTAAAAATTTGATTAACTGACATTTGTATAATATGACCCCTTTAACTGTTGAATTTATTGACACGTAGGATTTGTTTAATTACATTTTGAACCACTGAATGTATGTTGTTAAATTGATGATGTATGAAATTGTAAATCGATGACAAGTGAAAACCGTAATGTAATAATCTTTAATCTACATGAAATGATAGTGTAGATTCTAGAAATAATTATATTAATTCGCACAAATAACAATGCGAATTAGTACGGTTATTTCGGGATTATTTGAATAGATTATTGGATTGATATTGATTGTTGTTATTGCTTGTTTATTTACTTTGACACCATCCCAGTTATCACACTGCAAGTTCCCTTTGTATGCTTTGATTTTGAATTGAATTGGAATCGGGTTGAAATGATAAATACCCAAATTAAACTTTGACCTAGGATAGAAAATTAAATAAAACCGATTGGTCAATAATTTGATTTAAAAATAAAATAAGGATTTTATTTGAATAAATATTATGGTTTTGAAATGAAGTTGAAATGTGAATTTTAATGAAAGGAAATTGTAATATTTAATAATCTGAAACAAAATATTTACAATGTAATCGATGAAAGGATGTTGTTTAATTTGAGAAATGTTTGAATTAAGTTTTAAATTATTAAACTTTGAAATGATTGAATTAAGTTTGAAATTATTAAACTTTGAAATGATTTAATAATTAATTTTGAAATTATAATTAAGTTTGAAATTATTAAACTTTGAAATGATTTAATAATCAAGTTTGAAATTATAATTAAGTTTGGAATCATTAAACTTTGAAATTATTTAATAATTAAGTTTTGAATTATTTAATAATTAAATAAGATTGAATTATTTAATGATTAAATTGAATTGAATTCTTTGATAAGAGAAATTGAACCTTTGAATAAGTGAATTTTATTTCGTAAATAATTGAAATTGAATTTCTTTATTAATTAAGTTTTGGAAAATTATTTAAGTAAGTAAATAAGTGAAATTGAATTTCTTTAACAAGAAATGAAAATGTGATATTTTTGGAATTAATGTAAGGCTTGAAATTTAAAGAATTTGATTTGATGAATTTAATTTAATTCAATTTGTAAGTTTTGATATAAGGAAGTTGAATTTAAATAATGGATTTAATGAATTGGAAAGTTAAAAAGGAATTGTTTTGAATGATAAATTTACTTAACGAATATTGAATGAAATCGATTAATGAATTTAAATTGATTTGAATGTTCAATTAAATTAATTTAAATGATTTCGGAATAAAACTTATATTCGAACTTGAATCAATATTTGAATGGTTTTAAATAGATATTGAAATTGAATTATAAGACTTTGAAATGGTAATTTGAAAGTTTTGAAACGTAAATTATGGAAATTGATTTAGAAAGTCAAATGAAATGTTGGTTTACAAATTCTAATTGAAATTGTAAGTGATTTGGTTTTGAAATATATTAAACGACCAATCGGTGTAATAATCACGAAAGTTATTAAAGAGACCGGAATCGGTTATGGATATACTCTCTATCTAAACCGAAAACCACTTTAATAACTATACGCGGAGTGATGATCCAGAATGAAGTGGTTGGAATGATGTACGTGATGACTGAAGAAAGAGAACGATGATGGATAGCCTTGACACTTGTGTCAAATTGGAAATGACTAAAACAGGAGCTGTGCCGGGCCAATGGAGGATTAGCTACCTCAAGTGGACACACTTCTTCGAACTACTTATACTTGTTGTCGATTGGTGCACCCTTGATTTTGGGAGTGTTGTTTCACGGTGTTGCGGGCGCTGCGGTGTTGCGTTCTCACCAGTCCGGATCAGGCGAACGGTAGTATCACTACCTTGGGTATTGCCTCATGTGCCTTGTCATACTTGTATTCCATTTATGCACGACCACTACGATTTTGATTTGTACCTTTAGTATATGGATTGCCCTCTGGTGACTTCCGGTTTTGGGGAAACTACGGTCTTGTATATGCTTTTGGGAATAAAAATGTGTTAAGGGTGGAATGGGCCATGACTTAACGCTATTTTGATATCTTTATATTACTAATAGACATTATCTACTTATCGTACACTACTACATAGTAGATAGTTTGACGGATCCTTAAAGGATGGTTATTCCAAACATCCTTTAAGTTACTTGTATTTCAATTGCTATTTCACTTGAGTTGGATTTATTAATATAAGAATGTTAATCCTGACTCGAGTGTCTTGTGTTTTTGCTTTACGCTCGGGTCAGACTGAGTGTACCACTATTCGAGACTCACCTTTGGAGTTGGAGCTTTGCTTGAAGATCCAGCCATCTATTCTGCTTTCAGTATTCGATGATTCTAGTGATGTATTCTGATTCATATCTGATGTATCATATTACTCTTCCGTGTATCTGGTTTAACTCTGATGTATCGTATTACTCTTCTGTTGTAAACTCTGATGTATTTTATATATTTATATAGTAGCTTCATGAACTACTATCTCTTTTATTTCCGCTGCATTTATTACTCTGTGTCTGTGATCTGTGATTATTTTATTTACTGTATATGTTCAGTTTTGCCAAATTTAAATTAACAACGCGGTATTTTGAGCAATTCAATTCCGACATGTGTGTCTGCCTATGCACTTATAATGGATGCGAATGGTCCAAAATTCTGGGTCGTTACAGTTGGTATCAGAGCTTTGGTAGCTCTAGGCAAAATTTAACATATAGGGTAAATGTATTTACAGAATCACTCTCATTTGAGTTTCAATCTCTTCCTTTCGACTCGATTTCTTTGAATTTTGGAACGTTCCCTACGGTTCCAAATTTCATTCATGTCCCTCACTATTCATCTTCTTTCAAATTCTAGAGTATCCCATAACTCCACTTCGAATGACCCTTATAATGAATCGGCGGTCTCGCCAATCTTCGAATGATTCGTAAAGGAGTAAAACTCCTTTATAATAGGCATTGATTTACCGGAGATTTCTGTATCCTCGGTTTACGATGTTATCTATCTTCTGCTATACCTGAATTTTATTTCTCGAGATCGGATGTTGATTTACCTCAGAATTCAGCATCGATCTTATTATTAAAGTCACGGTCGATCCGGTTAAGGTTGCCCGTAAATTTAATAAGCTTATCTGTCTCCCGATTCCGTTAATATAATTATCTTATCCTCTGTTTCAAACTTATTTTCGAATCAAAATTCTCTTTGATTTAAGTCAACAAAAATTTGAATCCCTATCCTTATTTTGAAAATTTATTCCAGTATCGTCGAGCAAAGAAATGTATTTGTAAACTAATATATAAATGTTTTAATATATACTGTGTTGTTTGAGTTGTTGATGTTGATTTGGGTTTTCGATTGATTCGTCTGATCAACGCTATCGATAGAATTTCCAAAACACTTGAACAGAGCAAACTGACACAATAGTATTTTCAAAATTTGGTAAATAAAATAATCTTGTATGATTTTTTTTTATAAGTGCACATTTTCTGAAATTGAATTGTTAACTGAATTGGTTGTCGGAAAGGTAATAATTGATTTTCACTATTTGTTTTGTAAATCATTGATTATTCCAACATAAAAATAAATGAAATTATAAAGTTGGTTTATAGATTTATTTAGAAATTTAAATGAAATTAAAGTAAGAATTTGAGAATTTAAATTCCTAAAATTTCAAGCTTTGGTTTTTTAATTTTTTTTTATGTATATTATTGAACGTATTTTCAAGTAGAAACCATTTTCAAAGAATTTAAATATTGGAATCGGTACTCTTCTCTTTGTCGCTGGAAAATAATTTCGGTGATGGCGGCCGCATCATCGACGTTCATTTTCGAGTTTCGAAGTGGAGAAACCATTCTGTAGCTTTGCTACAGTTTGTTTTGAAAAATATTTTGATTTGAATTTCTTCAGTATAATTCGATTTATATATATAAGTACCTTATTTTAAAATTTAATTTGATTTGATATAAATATATTATATATATCTCTAAATTGTTTAAAGTAAATCGGAAATCTAATTCTTAAATTTTGTTAAAGGATGATTTTAATTATAAATAAACCAAAATTTAAAATAAATATTTAAACTTGAGATAATTGAATTTGAAAATTTTATTTGTATAGTACAAAATTGCATTTCAATATAACTTACCTAAATTGTGCATAAGTAAAATGTAATTGGATAATACATAAGATAAATTGAATTTATAAATAAAATTTGAGTGTTTATAATAAATGTTATACACTTAAATTTTAATTATAAAATGTTAATAGAGATAAATAGAATAATAAGATAATTGAAAAATAAATTTTGTTTTGAAGGAGAATTAATAAAATTGAAATTTGATCAACATATGAAAATACCTTGAATTTGAAAGCAATTAGTAAATATAAATTAATTTAAATCGAACTTTTATGTTTTAAATTAATTTATATGGGTTAAATATTGTGATTAGATATATTAAGTAGAATAAATTTAACAGTAATTGGAATAAAGAAGAATTTAAAATTTTTGAGGAAAATATGATTATAATAAAAGACTATTCAAATTTATGGTTTTAGAAATTGTAAATTTAAGAAAATGGGATAATAAGATAATGAATTTAGTAATAGTTGAGATTGATTTTAGGGAAATCAAATGGATTAAATCAATTATTGAATATCAATTAATTTAAATTTGAATCTATATGGTTTAAATTAATTGTTATTTTGTATTTCAAAATCTATTTTCTTTTTGGTTGTTTCTATTCTCCTACCTCGTTCCTTTTCGGTGCGAAAAGTTTTGAGTGGGGGAGAGTGTAACGACCCGTAAATTTAACCGGTTTTTATTAACGTTATTAATTGAAATTTTGCGAAATTTTAAACGATAAAATTTTGAAATATAAATTTGATATTTGGAATGCGTCTAGTTAAACATAGCAACTGGTAAATTTTCGTCCGAAAATATGAAAGTTTATTTCGCGCGTAAATTCACTTCAATTTAATCAGTTAAAAAGCAATGAAAATAAAATGTTTACGAAACCTAAATATTTTTACATAGAAAAATTCTAAACCATCTTCTGAGCAAGATGTTAGTTTGTCGTTTTTCCAAATTCGGACATCTTTGGCTCCGTCGATCTTATTTTTCTACGTTTTTCTTGCATTTTCCGTTGGTAGAAAATTCAAATTTTTATAATTCAATCAAACCACTGACATCTGTATACCGTTTTGATCATCTCGTCGTGCTAATCTTTACGGTATAATTATTTCTGTGTTTTGAAGTTCGTCGTGGAAAAACGGTCAACCGTATCGGTACCCGTTCGAGTCCGTATTAGTTCCATGTTAGAACCCTTGTATTCTTTGTCCTTTCAATTGCTTACTGTAGAATTCAATCAGCCACGAGTCACTAATTTTATTAAATTCTACGTATGACTTTAGCACTTCCATCTGTTCAAAAATGTGGCTTCGTATTCATTTGTCTGTTGCTCTGTTTATTTTCAAAGAAAGAAAATAATATATAACAGTTGTTCATGCATGACTTTTGTCATTCCCAATGTCTCAAATACTTTATCTGATGGTTTCTCTACTCTCCTTCTTTTGTTCCGTGTTTTCATAAAAGAAGTTCAAATATTTAAGCCTGCGTCACACCCATCAGATGCATGCTTTCAACCTTACACCAAACATCCACCTTTGCTCATCTTTTCCCTTCTGATCTCCGCACCTACGTGAGCTCTCCTCTCCTCCTACTAACGAGCGCCTGCTCTTTCCCTTACTCGCCATCACGATCCCGAAGCACCGTCCCCACCTTCCATCACAACCCGCCCGCCTTAGCATCCTCCGCCTGAACCACCTTGACATCAACGTGCAGCCCTCTCCACGCCTTACAAGTGTTCACCACACAGCAGCACACATCCACCCTCTTCCTCTCCATATGACCCGCCACCCGAGAACCCTCAACAGCTCCTCCACTGACCGGAGATAGAAACCCGTCCGTCCCCACCTTTGCCACCTAACCTGCGCCTTCCACCTCGCCTGCCACCACCGAGCATCACAGCCAACGTCTCCATTCGTTTGCAATTCAACCACCTCTTGCTTGCCGAGCACCACCCTATCCTATACAGTAGGTAAGAATATATATATATATTACTTATGATTTAGTTTTATTTTGTATATATATAGTTTTATTTCATATGTTGCTGTTGGGTGCGAACATGGTTTCGTGTACTGTAAAGCAAAATATATATCCTTGGCAAAGCAGTAAACATGATTGTGTTTATATATGTACTGTTTATATTTATATATTTACTACTGGGTTATCTATCTGTTAAGTTTAAATATACATACATGCGGTCTGGGTATGTACATATAATTTACGATGTACAGTTTAGTTATTAATTGTTTATATGAATATATGTAGAAATATACGTTATTTAAAATAATAATAAAAAATGACTTATATATAAGTACATATGGTTTGTGATAACTATAATATTTGCAACCTGTGTTAGTTCAGTCATACACGTTTGCATAAGGTTTTTAAGTCTGCGTGTTGTTATAAATGGATTTATATATATATTATATATTTATTTAATCATATGTTGTCTGCATATGTGTACGTAAGTGTATAGGGTCTGGTAGTTATATATAGAATGTTATCTATATATGTGTTGGAAGGCTGCTTACTATCTTGCTTTTATGATAATAGTGAGTTTTGAAAGTATGGGCATAATATAAATATAAATATATATATATATATATATATATATATATATTCGTACAGGTTATATAAACTAGTTGTTGCTAAGCATTTACTGTTCGTATATATAATAATGTATAAACATGTTTTGACAGTTATATAGCTATATGATCTGGTTATATATATTTGTATATTAGTTTATATATATATATATATACACTTGAGTTTAGTTTGAGTATATTTATTTAGTCTGCATGTTGATTTGTGGGTAGAACGTATATACATATATATAGTTTTAAAGGAAATTAATAGTTTGCAGTTACATGATGTCTGTTTACATATTAGTTTAAAATATGATATATATGCTTATATTAAGTGTATTGTGTATATGCTAGTTGTATATATAAAGTTATATTTTGATTTGAAAATAAATATGTATATTTTATTTTAGCATATGCTTGAGTTAATATATATGATCCTATATATAGTTATATGTATATAAGTCCATTTATATCAGTCATTGTCATCGATCCCATTTTGATTTAAACTCGTCTATTCCTATTTGTCAGCTTTGTCCGTCAAGTCCGCTTCCAGCTTACTTCGCTTTGAGATTGTTGTCCGAATTTGTTCGATTGTCTAGGTTCGTGCTTGGATTCGTAACTCGTCTCAGCTTCATTGTGTATCTCTCTAACCTCGAAAGGTGAGCACTCACTCACGATTAACGTTCTTTTATTTATTAAATTTGATTTCAATTGAAACGACAATTGAAATATGCTGCTGTTAGTTAATTGCACTGTTATATATGCTATTGCCTATATCAGTTCACCTATGACATTTGACACCATTACCTGTTATATATTTGAAATGATAATCCAGTTTGGTTGTTAATTGATTGATTGTTGATGTTTATATTGGACGTTAAATTGTTAATGTTAAAAAGATAAATAGTATGCAATTGAAATTGATATAGGATAATTAAATGTAAAAATTTGATTAACTGACATTTGTATAATATGACCCCTTTAACTGTTGAATTTATTGACACGTAGGATTTGTTTAATTACATTTTGAACCACTGAATGTATGTTGTTAAATTGATGATGTATGAAATTGTAAATCGATGACAAGTGAAAACCGTAATGTAATAATCTTTAATCTACATGAAATGATAGTGTAGATTCTAGAAATAATTATATTAATTCGCACAAATAACAATGCGAATTAGTACGGTTATTTCGGGATTATTTGAATAGATTATTGGATTGATATTGATTGTTGTTATTGCTTGTTTATTTACTTTGACACCATCCCAGTTATCACACTGCAAGTTCCCTTTGTATGCTTTGATTTTGAATTGAATTGGAATCGGGTTGAAATGATAAATACCCAAATTAAACTTTGACCTAGGATAGAAAATTAAATAAAACCGATTGGTCAATAATTTGATTTAAAAATAAAATAAGGATTTTATTTGAATAAATATTATGGTTTTGAAATGAAGTTGAAATGTGAATTTTAATGAAAGGAAATTGTAATATTTAATAATCTGAAACAAAATATTTACAATGTAATCGATGAAAGAATGTTGTTTAATTTGAGAAATGTTTGAATTAAGTTTTAAATTATTAAACTTTGAAATGATTGAATTAAGTTTTAAATTATTAAACTTTGAAATGATTTAATAATTAATTTTGAAATTATAATTAAGTTTGAAATTATTAAACTTTGAAATGATTTAATAATCAAGTTTGAAATTATAATTAAGTTTGGAATCATTAAACTTTGAAATTATTTAATAATTAAGTTTTGAATTATTTAATAATTAAATAAGATTGAATTATTTAATGATTAAATTGAATTGAATTCTTTGATAAGAGAAATTGAACCTTTGAATAAGTGAATTTTATTTCGTAAATAATTGAAATTGAATTTCTTTATTAATTAAGTTTTGGAAAATTATTTAAGTAAGTAAATAAGTGAAATTGAATTTCTTTAACAAGAAATGAAAATGTGATATTTTTGGAATTAATGTAAGGCTTGAAATTTAAAGAATTTGATTTGATGAATTTAATTTAATTCAATTTGTAAGTTTTGATATAAGGAAGTTGAATTTAAATAATGGATTTAATGAATTGGAAAGTTAAAAAGGAATTGTTTTGAATGATAAATTTACTTAACGAATATTGAATGAAATCGATTAATGAATTTAAATTGATTTGAATGTTCAATTAAATTAATTTAAATGATTTCGGAATAAAACTTATATTCGAACTTGAATCAATATTTGAATGGTTTTAAATAGATATTGAAATTGAATTATAAGACTTTGAAATGGTAATTTGAAAGTTTTGAAACGTAAATTATGGAAATTGATTTAGAAAGTCAAATGAAATATTGGTTTACAAATTCTAATTGAAATTGTAAGTGATTTGGTTTTGAAATATATTAAACGACCAATCGGTGTAATAATCACGAAAGTTATTAAAGAGACCGGAATCGGTTATGGATATACTCTCTATCTAAACCGAAAACCACTTTAATAACTATACGCGGAGTGATGATCCAGAATGAAGTGGTTGGAATGATGTACGTGATGACTGAAGAAAGAGAACGATGATGGATAGCCTTGACACTTGTGTCAAATTGGAAATGACTAAAACAGGAGCTGTGCCGGGCCAATGGAGGATTAGCTACCTCAAGTGGACACACTTCTTCGAACTACTTATACTTGTTGTCGATTGGTGCACCCTTGATTTTGGGAGTGTTGTTTCACGGTGTTGCGGGCGCTGCGGCGTTGCGTTCTCACCAGTCCGGATCAGGCGAACGGTAGTATCACTACCTTGGGTATTGCCTCATGTGCCTTGTCATACTTGTATTCCATTTATGCACGACCACTACGATTTTGATTTGTACCTTTAGTATATGGATTGCCCTCTGGTGACTTCCGGTTTTGGGGAAACTACGGTCTTGTATATGCTTTTGGGAATAAAAATGTGTTAAGGGTGGAATGGGCCATGACTTAACGCTATTTTGATATCTTTATATTACTAATAGACATTATCTACTTATCGTACACTACTACATAGTAGATAGTTTGACGGATCCTTAAAGGATGGTTATTCCAAACATCCTTTAAGTTACTTGTATTTCAATTGCTATTTCACTTGAGTTGGATTTATTAATATAAGAATGTTAATCCTGACTCGAGTGTCTTGTGTTTTTGCTTTACGCTCGGGTCAGACTGAGTGTACCACTATTCGAGACTCACCTTTGGAGTTGGAGCTTTGCTTGAAGATCCAGCCATCTATTCTGCTTTCAGTATTCGATGATTCCAGTGATGTATTCTGATTCATATCTGATGTATCATATTACTCTTCCGTGTATCTGGTTTAACTCTGATGTATCGTATTACTCTTCTGTTGTAAACTCTGATGTATTTTATATATTTATATAGTAGCTTCATGAACTACTATCTCTTTTATTTCCGCTGCATTTATTACTCTGTGTCTGTGATCTGTGATTATTTTATTTACTGTATATGTTCAGTTTTGCCAAATTTAAATTAACAACGCGGTATTTTGAGCAATTCAATTCCGACATGTGTGTCTGCCTATGCACTTATAATGGATGCAAATGGTTTAAAATACCGGGTTGTTATACGATGGATGATGTGTCATGATTTGACTACAATCAAAGCGGGGTTTTCATATTGAAGACCGATAGTATTCTCAAGTCAAGAGAACCATGTAAATTAGTTACATCGATATTTTCTGTTTGGCTTTAATTATATTAACCAATAGAAAAGCATCAAGTGGGTCATTCCATGAATATCTAATAACCATTTGTATGCAACCCCTTGGTTCTCCCAGCAGTCATAAGTAATACACCGCCCAACATTTGAATAGCGTTAGGTACTCTAGCCTTCACGGATGTATCAATATCCAGTTACGATGCATCTTGACTAGGAATATTTAAAATGATGTGCTTATTATATTGTGATACAATACTCATGATTACAACTATTTGTAATTACTATCACAAACACATCATTTAAGGATTTTCTGTTAAATATATTTAATTAAACATTTAATTATTTATAACACATTATAACAAATATATAAGAAAACACCTTTTATTACAAATGAGAATTGATTATAAACTTAATAATTTACAGTAAATTATAGAATTTTCCCTAGAGAATACCCCTAACTCTATCGATCTTCCACTTGCACTTGGAGCCAATTATGGAATCTCAATCTCATCCCTTCGATCAGCTTCTCGATAGTCGACAGAGCTATACCTTAATTGAATGGATCTATTGTCCTTGGTATTTACCCTTTGTATCACGACCATTTTCTTCTCGACGAGTTCTTTAATAAGGTGGAACTTCTGAAGAATATGCCAAGACTTCCTGCGTGCTCTAGGCTCCTTTGCAATCTATATTGTTGTACTGTTATCATTGAACAATGCCATTAAACTCTTGGTATCGGAAATCACTCCAATCTCACTTAAAAACTTGGACATCCAAACTACCTCTTTAGTTGCCTCATTAAAGGCGGTGTAGTTGACCTTGATTCTCAAATCAACCACTGTTTCTTGTTTATAACTTTTTAACTGACGGATTTGCTGTTGAGTATAAAGACATAACCAGACATCGATTTACTATCATCAACATCATTCTAAAAGTTTAAGTGAGTATTGTAATATCCCTAATTTTTGATAACATGATTCAGGAAATTTAAGTGGATAAATTAAATAGAATAATGATGATAAGGAGATTGAGATTTGAATAATTAATAAATATAGGGCCATGCTTATTAATAAAATAAATGGGCTTAAAATTGGTTTATAAGATAATTAACTTACAAAAGGCCGTATTAGTAAAATAGCCGCACTTTATATTCACGGCTATACATTCGCCTTTGTCCTTTCACGTTCATTTTATTTCTCAAATCAAAACAAACGCAAGAACCCTATTATAGTCGGCTATTAACAAGGAAGGGAAAGAGGAAATTTCAATCAAAAGATAAGATCAAAGCTAGGAAGGAGTAAGCTACAACAAATCTCAATATCCTTATCAACTCTAAGGTGAATAATAATCTTCTACCATCTCTATTTTATTCTATGATTATATGGTTTCGAATTTAGATTTAATTTCGTTTCTGTGAAAAAATGGATGATGATATGCTTGAGTTATATTATGATGATCTGTTTTAATTCATAAGCACATGAATTTGCATGGTTTTGACACGAAACCGATAATATATGATTTCAGATTGCCGTGGAAATTTTTTATGTTTAGTAAAACATGATTTTGGAGATGGGTTTTAATTTTCAGAATTTTCCAAGCTATGGAAATTTTATTATGAATTTTTATTGAAATATATGATATAATTGGGTTTAAAATTTATTTCAAGAATTTCAGGAAGAAATTGGGTCTAAAATTTTAATATGTTTGATTACATGATGAAATTGAATTTTTGTAATTTTTGGGGATTTTTCCCAATTGATTTATTATGAGAAGTAAATTATTTTAAAAGAAGGGCTTTTTAGCAAATGTCGGTTTTGGGTTATATGGAAAGGTTTTAACGTTTAAAATCCTTTGATATTGGATCTGAATAAATGCGTCAATTTTAAAAAGGTAAAGTATTTGAAAAGTTTTTATGACAGCCAATCAATAGTTTACAAATAGGCAAGTTGTTAGAAAGTAATTACTAAAAGTTGCTATAATTTAGCCTTTAAACCAGAAAAAGGTGTTTCGCCCTTATTAGTAAGGACCTTTCGACTCCTTTGATTCCGCCTCATTCCAGTCGAAACCAACACAGTCGAAACCCATGTTGTCGAAACCAATACGCAAGATATCACCTAGATGGTATGCAATGGATTGAAAGGAAGGCGGAAGCCATGGTGTCGAATGGGTAGCTTCCGATGGGGTCGAAAACCTGCTTTGTTTTCAAAAGTTAAAGTCTTGCCTAGTTTTACCTAATGCTTTCGACATGGTCGCAATCTATGCTTTCGAAAAGGTTTTTATTAGCTTTTGAAGAAGGTTGTTGTACGGTGTTAAAGTATTTGCTTTCGAAGGAGTACCTTTTTCCTTTAAATAATTTCTTTCGAAAGGGTAGGTTTCATCCCACTCTAAACCAAGCTGCTAATCCCCATTTTGACTGCATTGAAGTCATCTATGTTGTCGAAGGGGTTACTTCTGTTTTACATAAGTTTTTCCTGTATGCTTTCGAAGGGGCTGAGCGTTTGGAATGTAATGGAGTCGAAATGGGGTTTCGACTCTGTCCTTCAAAGTTTTGATTTTTAAAGCCTTTTTCTTTCGACTAAGATGGTTTCGACACCATCAATTTTTCCCCAAATATTTTTTGTTGGTTTCGAAAGAGATGCTTTCGTATATAACCATTTTGCCCAAATGATGTTTTTAAAGAGTAAACCCAATGCTTTCGAAAGAGGTACTTTCATTTATTATGAAGCTCTATATTTTAAAAAGGTAATTTGATACTATCGAGGTATAATAGGTTTCGAAAGAGTGTGTTCACTAAGGGCTTCGAAAGGTATGTATATATTTTTTTGAAAAGAGGTTTTTGCTTTCAAAGGAGGCTATTCAGAGGTTTCGAATGAGATGTTTTCATGGTTTCAAAACATAAACCCAATCTCAATTTAAAGTAATAACCATGGAATATATTTTGAAATGTTATTCACATCATTATTAACCCATACCTGTATTTTGGGGAAAGGGCAGAATAACCAGTTAGGTTGACCCAGTAGTGAATATAACTTAACAGATGTCAAATTTTTAATTAAAAGATATTGGCAGGGGCCAATATGTTTACTGTAATCCCATGAAAACTGTATGATATTGACAGGGTCCAATAGGTTCATAGTCATCCCATGAAAACTATGATTTGATACTGGCAGGGGCTAGTAAGTTTGTAGTTAGCCCATGAAAACTATATCCAGATTAAGATATTGACAATCAGTCACTAGGTTCCTAGTTAGCCCATGAAAACTAGGATAAGAAATAAGATATTGGAGTTACCAATAGGCTCTTACTGATCCCATGAAAACTAAGTAATTGGACAGATAGTCTTAACATTTTAACAGGTTTATAGTAATCCTAGAAACTACAATTGAAACAGATAGTCAGAATGAATGGGGATGGATAATCCAGAATTGATTTATTTGTTTTGCATATCATCATAATGTTTTGAAATACTATGTTTTAACCATTGTGGATGCAGGAACACAATATATGGTTTTATAAATGTTTTAGGATACTAGTGAGGGGAAAACCCGTTCCGCTATGCAGCGTGGTCTCACTAGATATCTAAATGTTTTGAGATGATAAATTATTATTCATACCAGGCTTTATGTCTGGCTCGAAGTTTTTGTTTTCCCCTTAAACTCTCAGGTACTCAATTAATTTTGAGTAGGTTGAGAGTTAAGGTTTCCAGATGTTCTTTTAGACGATAAAAGCTTCCGAGGACGTGCAGGAGGCAAGCTTGTTATTACAGTTCTTTTATTTCCGCTGTGTGTTTTGTTTGTAAAGGCAAATTGTTGTCTTGCCTATCTATATACTTTGACCAACCAAGGGGGCACCTTCATATGTCGCTCTTGTCGTATTTTGTAATAAATATATGTTATCTGAACGTGGTCTGCGAACTGGGATTATGTAATAAATTTGGAATATTTTGAAATGGAATGTGGAATTTGTTTGTTGTTTAATTTTTTTTCCATATTCTTGTGTTTTTGTGTATCAATGTATCTAATATCGCTGTGTTTGGTCGCCGAGGATTAATAACTATGGATGACTGCAGTATCCATAGCCGTTAGTTTTAGGCCTCCAAATAGGGGGATGTTACAAGTTAGTATCAGAGCGAGGTTTATGAAACTTTAAAAGAAACTTAAACCTAAAAGATTTTTCCAAACATAATCCAATGAATCAGATAATAAGATTAGGGTTTGGGTTAACACTATAGTAACGTACTTGTAAGTTATATATATATATATATATATATATATAAGTACGTATCCCCCGTTCTTATACCGTTCTTCTGTATCTTACTAAGGCTCGTATGCAGATTTACAAGAAATGAGATATGGAAGCAGGAAACGGAAGAGGAAATCTCGGTAGAGGAAGCACCATAACTAATGGAAATGCTCGACCCACTACTAGGAGAAACCCGGGTCGACCGGCTAATGCTAGTAACCAAAATGCTGAGGCCAATGTGGGTGTTGGAAATCCACCAATAGATATGGGGGCAATGTATCAGTCTTAGCCGGTTTGATGCAAGCTGGAGCTGCTACTGGAGTTGTTGGAAATGTAGGAGGAGCTAATCTTGTGGCTCCAGTTGAGAAAATTGCTTTGCTGAGTAGAGATTACGCCAGTTTGGGTGGGAAGTTATTCTTGGGAACGGAGAGTGCCGTAGAAGTTCAGAATTGGCCGTTGCATTGTGAACGTATTCTTACCGATTTAGGCTTGAATGATGGACAAAAGAGGAGGTTGGCCTCTAGACAGTTGCAGGGTCAGCACTACATCGGTGGAATAGTGTCACTGCTGGAGTTCCGAAAGAGCAGTTAACTTGGAATGATTTTAAAACGAGATTTGAGCAGAAGTTTGTATCTGAGTTTGCTAAGTCTGAGCCGATGAGGAAGTTTATGGATTTAGTACAAGGAGAGATGTCAGTAGTGGAGTATGCTACTAAGTCTGAAGAGCTGTCTAGATATGGATATGCTATTATAGATACTGACATCAAAAGGAATGAGAAGTTCATTCGGGGACTAAGGGTCGAGCTTGCTAAGATGACCATGGCCCATGTCTGTGATCCTTGTAATATAGTGGTGGAGATGGCCATTCGCTATGAGGAGTTGCTTGCTGATTTAGTTAAAGAAAAGTCAGTGGAAACCCATGGTTCTTAAAGGAAGAGGAGGAAGTTCTTTAAGAAAAAGGGAACTCAGAAGGGAGATACTGCCAAGAAGTCAAAGGCTGAAGTAGTTTGCTATAAGTGTGACAAAAAGAGTCACTTTGCTAATGAATGCCAGTTAGGAAATGGGAGGAAAGCTGCAGTTAAGAAGAATGTGAAATGCTTCAGTTGTGATCAAGTTGGGCATTACAAGAATCAGCGTCCAGTGCTAGTTAGTGAGGACAAAGGAAAAGTTTTTGCTATAGGACCAGCTAGACCTGCTACAGTAGATAAGAGAAAGACTGTGATGGAAGGTACGCTTTTGATCCAGAGTATTTCAGTTAGAGTACCTTTTGATACCGGTGCATCACATTTATTTATATCTCAGTGTTTGGTTGATAGATTATGTTTAGAACCCACCTATCTTGTTACTTCCTTAAGGGTTGCAAATCCAACTGGAGGGTATCCAACTCTAGGGTTAAGATGTGACCATTTAGAACTTGACTTGTTTGGTCATAAGTTTGCATGCAGTTTATATGTTATTGATTTCATAGATTTCGGGATCATTTTGGGTATGGACTGGTTGAGTAGGTATAAGGCTAGCATATTTTTGCCAGGATAGGGAAATATCACTGAGACACCCTGATAGTCATAATCGAGTGATATTCTCATTAGATAATACTTACTAGAGTGTTAGTGATATGCTTAAGGCTATGGAGGTAGTAAATGAGTTAAGTCGGTTCAGTTAGCAGGAGAATTTGCAGATGTTTTTGAGCCAGTCACTGGACTAACCCCGAAAAGAGCTGTTGAGTTTAGAATAGATCTTGTGCCAGGAGATGAACCTGTAAGTAGACCACCTAGTACGATGACACCAACTGAGATGAAGGAATTAAAGGTGCAGCTAGTGGATCTAGAAGGAAGGAATTTTATTAGACCAAGCAGTTCGCCTTGGGGAGCGGCCGTGCTGTTCGTGAAGAAACCAGATGGGTCGTTAAGGATGTGTATTGACTATCGTAAGTTAAATGAAAGGACAATTAAGAATAAATATCTCTTGCCAAGAATAGATGATTTGTTTGATCAGCTGAGTGGAGCCAGAGTGTTTTCCCAATTAGATTTGACGACAGGTTTCCATCAGTTAAGAGTGGCGGAGGACAGTGTTCCTTTGACAACATTTCGAACTAGATATGGTTCATATGAATGGTTAGTGATGCCATCTGGATTGACGAATGCACCTACTTTCTTCGTAGATTTGATGAACCAAGTTTTTCAAGAGTACTTGGATAGGTTTGTACTAGTATTTATAGATGACATTCTAATATACTCTAAGGATGAGAGAGAGCATGAAATTCATCTTAGAGTGGTGCTTGAGACGTTGAGGCAGTATCAGCTAAAGGCGAAGTTTACCAAATGTCATTTCTGGAAGAAAGAGGTAAAGTTTCTTGGTCACATGGTTTCAGAGAAAGGGTTGTCAGTCGATCCAGATAAGATCAAAGCTGTGAATAATTGGGAGAGACCAGAGATGGTGACTAAGATTAGGAGTTTTCTTGGACTTGCTGGTTACTACCAGAGATTCATTAAGGATTTCTCGCGGATAGCAGCACCCTTAACTAAGCTAACCAGGAAGGAGGTGAGATTTTTTTGGTCCGACAAATGTGAGGTGGCATTCCTTAAGTTAAAGCATCTATTGACCAATGCACCAGTATTAGCAGTTCCAGATGGAAACCGAGGATTGGTGGTGTATACTGATGCATGTGGAACTGGGTTAGGAGCGGTGTTAATGCAGAGTGGTAAAGTCATTGCCTACGCATCTAGGTAGCTTAGATCGCATGAAGTTAGATATGCTACTCATGATTTGGAGTTGGCAGATGTGATCTTCGCATTAAAGATTTGGAGGCATTATCTCTTAGGGGGGAGATTTGTGTTATATACTGATCATAAGTCTTTATGGTATTTATTCTCTCAAAAGGAGTTGAATATGAGACAGTAGAGGTGGCTGGAGTTTTTGGCTGCTTATGATTTTGGTATAGAATATACACCAAGGAAAGGTAATAAGGTGGTGGATGCTCTTGGCAGAAAACATCAAAAGCGTTAGCTATGTTGGCGGAATGGAGAAATTTAGAAGCTTTAGCCAGTTGCGTTGTGCAGTTAAGATCAACTGCTAGTTCTAGTCAGAGTTCCACCAGACTATCTTGTTTAGAAGTTCGACCAGTATTGATTGAGAAAATTCTAAGCAGAAGGAGGATCCAGTATTAGCTGAGAGGATCAGAAGACTTGAGATTGGAACAGAGATTGATGATTTAAAAGTATTTTAGTCTTGATAAGATAGGGTGGCTAAGAAAGAAGGGACGGCTGTGTTCCAAGTGTGGAAGACTTAAGGAAATAAGTTCTTGGAGAATGTCATCGATCTAAGTTTACGATCAATCCTGGAGGAACCAAGATGTATCAGGATATGAAGAGGAGCTTCTATCGGGAAGGCATGAAGAGGGATGTTGGCTTGTGGGTTAGACAGTGTGCAAACTATCAACAAGTGAAAGCTGAACATCAGGAACCAAGTGGGTTACTACAGCCTTTAGAGATTCCAATTTGGAAATGGGATTCGATATCCATGGATTTTATTGACGGGTTGCCAAGGTCAAATAGAGGTAATGAAAGTATCTGGGTTGTAGTGGACAGATTGACCAAGAGTGCCCATTTCATTCCAGTTAAGTCAACCAGAACAACACCTGTTTTAGCTAAATTGTTCCTGAAGAACATAGTTAGGCCGCATGGAGTTCCTAGTAGTATAGTCAGTGACAAAGATGAATTGCTCACTAGTGAATTCTGGAAGAGTCTATAGGAAGTAATGGGTACCAAGCTTAATATGAGTACTGCATATCACCCTCAGACAGATGGGAAGACAGAGAGAGTCAATAAGGTACTCGAAGATTTATTTAGGGCTTGTGTATTGGACTTTGGTGGATCTTGGGAAGATCACCTGCATTTGGTTGAGTTTTCCTATAATAATAGTTACCAGGCTAGTATAGGAATGTCGCCATTTGAAGCTTTGTATAGAAGACCATGCAAATCACCAGCATGTTGGTTGGAGACCGAAGACAAATTAGTCTTAGGTCTAGATTTGGTTAGGGAGGCGTCAGAGAAGATTGAGTTAATCGAAGGATGAAGGAAGCTCAGTTAAGACAAAAGAGTTACGCAGATAAGAGGTGTAAGGACCTAGAATTCTCAGTTGGAGATAAGGTTTTCATTAAGGTATCACCTATGAAGGGTGTGGTACGATTTTGAAATTCAGGGAAGTTAGCCCCAATATATGTAGGTCCATTTCAGATTATAGAGAGGATTGGAAAGCTCGCATATAGAATAGAGTTGCCGAGCAGTTTGGCAGGTGTCCATAATGTATTTCATGTGTCTCATCTTCGCAAGTATGTGCATGATCCAGAGACTACTATTCCTCCGATAGGGTTGGATGACTTAGTGGTAGAGCCTAATTTGACTTTTGTTAGACAACCAGTTCGGGTCGTAGCTAGAGATGAGAAAATTTTAAGGAGCAAGACAGTCAGGTTGGTGAAAGTTCAATGGAGCAACAACGAGAAGGACTGTACTTGGAAAACAGAGGACATGATTAGAGATGCTTATCCTGATTTGCTTTGAGGGTATGTCTATATCAGATTTATATAGATAGTTGCTAATCAGTTAGACTAGTATGGATGTTAGGTGTTGTTATAGATGATTGCTATGTTTAGTATTTAGTCCTTACTGAATTTCGAGGACAAAATTCTTTAAGGGGAGAGCCTGTAACATCCCTAATTTTTGATAACATGGTTCAGGAAATTTAATTAGATAAATTAAATAGAATAATGATGATAAGGAGATTGAGATTTGAATAAATTATAAATATAGGGCCGTGCTTATTAATAAAATAAATGGGTTTAAAATTGGTTTATAAGATAATTAACTTACATAAGGCCTTATTAGTAAAATAGCCGCACTTTATATTCACGGCTATACATTTGCCTTTGTCCTTTCACGTTCATTTTATTTCTCAAATCAAAACAAACGCAAGAACCCTAATATAGTCGGCCATTAACAAGGAAAGGAAAGAGGAAATTTCAATCAGAAGATAAGATCAAAGCTAGGAAGGAGTAAGCTACAACAAATCTCAATATCCTTATCAACTCTAAGGTGAATAATAATCTTCTACCATCTTTATTTTATTCTATGATTATATGGTTTCGAATTTATGATTTAATTTCGTTTCTGTGATAAAATGGATGATGATATGCTTGAGTTATATTATGATGATCTATTTTAATTCATAAGCACATGAATTTGCATGGTTTTGACACGAAACCGATAATATATGATTTCAGATTGCCATGGAAATTTTTTATGTTAAGTAAAACATGATTTTGGAGATGAATTTTAATTTTCAGAATTTTCCAAGCTATGGAAATTTTATTATGAATTTTTATTGAAATATATGATATAATTGGGTTTAAAATTTATTTCAAGAATTTCAGGAAGAAATTGGGTCTAAAATTTTAATATGTTTGATTACATGATGAAATTGAATTTCTGTGATTTTTGGGGATTTTTCCCAATTGATTTATTATGAGAAGTAAATTATTTTAAAAGAAGGGCTTTTTAGCAAATGTCGGTTTTGGGTTATATGGAAAGGTTTTAACGTTTAAAATCCTTTGATATTGGATCTGAATAAATGCGTCAATTTTAAAAAGGTAAAGTATTTGAAAAGTTTTTATGACAGCCAATCAATAGTTTACAAATAGGCAAGTTGTTAGAAAGTAATTACTAAAAGTTGCTATAATTTAGCCTTTAAACCAGAAAAAGGTGTTTCGCCCCTATTAGTAAGGACCTTTCGACTCCTTTGATTCCGCCTCATTCCAGTCGAAACCAACACAGTTGAAACCCATATTTTCGAAACCAATACGCAAGATATCACCTAGATGGTATGCAATGGATTGGAAGGAAGGCGGAAGCCATGGTGTCGAATGGGTAGCTTCCGATGGGGTCGAAAACCTGGTTTGTTTTCAAAAGTTAAAGTCTTGCCTAGTTTTACCTAATGCTTTCGACATGGTCGCAATCTATGCTTTCGAAAGGGTTTTTATTAGCTTTCGAAAGCTGTTGTACGGTGTTAAAGTATTTGCTTTCGAAGGAGTACCTTTTTCCTTTAAATAATTTATTTCGAAAGGGTAGGTTTCATCCCACTCTAAACCAAGCTGCTAATCCCCATTTTGACTGCATTGAAGTCATCTATGTTGTCGAAGGGGTTACTTCTGTTTTACATAAGTTTTTCCTGTATGCTTTCGAAGAGGCTGAGCATTTCGAAGGTGATGGAGTCGAAATGGGGTTTCGACTCTATCCTTCAAAGTTTTGATTTTTAAAGCCTTTTTCTTTCAACTAAGATGGTTTCGACACCATCAATTTTTTCCCAACTAATTTTTGTTGGTTTCGAAAGAGATGCTTTCGTATATAACCATTTTGACCCAAATGATGTTTTTAAAGAGTAAACCCAATGCTTTCGAAAGGGGTACTTTCATTTGTTATGAAGCTCTATATTTTAAAAAGGTAATTTGATACTATCGAGGTATAATAGGTTTCGAAAGAGTGTGTTCACTAAGGGCTTCGAAAGGTATGTATACAATGTTTTGAAAAGAGGTTTTTGCTTTCGAAGGAGGCTGTCCAGAGGTTTCGAAAGAGATGTTTTCATGGTTTCAAAACATAAACCCAATCTCAATTTAAAGTAATAACCATGGTATAAATAAAGATTTTGAAATGTTATTCACATCATTATTAACCCATAACTGTATTTTGGGGAAAGGGCAGAATAACCAGTTAGGTTGACCCAGTAGTGAATATAACTGAACAAATTTCAAAATTTTAATTTAGAAATCTTTGCAGGGGCCAATAGGTTTACAGTATGCCCATGAAAACTATATGATATTGGCAGGGGCCAATAGGTTCATAGTCAGCCCATGAAAGCTATGATTTGATATTGGCAGGGGCCAGTAGGTTTGTAGTTAGCCCATGAAATCTATATCCGGATTAAGATATTGGAAGTCAGCCAATAGGTACCTAGTTAGCCCATGAAAACTGGGATTAGAAATAAGATATTGGAGTTACCAATAGGTTCTTAATCATCCCATGAAAACTAAGTAATTGGATAGATAGTCCTTAACATTTTAACAAGTTAATAGTAATCCTAGAAACTACAATTGAGATAGATATTCAGAATAAATGGGGATGGGTAATCCAGAATTGATTTATTTGTTTTGCATATCATCATAATGTTTTGAAATACTATGTTTTAACCATTGTGCATGCAGGGGCATAGTATATGGTTTTGCAAATGTTTTAGGATACTAGTGAGGGGGAAATCCGCTCCGCTAAGCGGCATGGCCTCACTAGATATCTAAATGGTTTGAGATGGTAAATTATTATTCAAACCAGGCTTTATGTCTGACTCGAAGTTTTTATTTTCCCCTTAAACTCTCGGGTACTCAAATTGATTTTAAGTAGGTTGAGAGTTAAGGTTTCCAGGTGTTCTTTTAGATGAATAAAAGTTTTCGAGGACATGCAGGAGGCAAGCATGTTATTAGAGTTCTTTTATTTCCGCTGTGTGTTTTGTTTGTAAAGGAAAATTATTGTCTTGCCTATCTATATACTCTGACCATCAAAGGGGCTTCTTCATATGTCGCTCTTGGCATATTTTGTAATAGTTATATGTTGTCTGAACATGGTCTGCCAACTGGGATTATGTAATCAATTTAAAATATTTTGAAATGAAATGCGGAATTTGTTTGTTGTTTAATTTTCCATATTCTTGTGTTTCTATGTATCAATGTATCTAATATCACCATGTTTGGTCGCCGATGATTAATAACTATGGATGACTATAGCATCTGTAGCCGTTAGTTTTGGGCCTCCAAATAGGGGGATATTACACGTATACCCCTTCATAAAGAGGTCTCCATTCCCATATACGAGGAATAAGTCCCGAGTATTTCTTAAATACTTCAGTATACATTTTACAGCCATCCAATGCTTTTCTCCAGGATTAAACTAGTTTCGGCTTACGCATCCTTTTGTGTATGCCACATCCGTTGTAACGACCCAAATTTTTGGGTCATCGAATTTGAACATTTCATTTGTTTAAATATTCAGATTTGAATTTAAATTATAATAAAAAATACGTTTCAAATTTAGACCTGATTTTTGATGACGTATTTTTATTTTAATTTATAGAATTTTTTCCATAATTTTTAATTTGAAAAATAACTAAATTTCGTTAACTTTACGCCAAACGTCGGTTCTTTGTAATTTTACAGAATTAGTTTACCGGTCTATTTTATTGTTATTTTGTGATCGCGTAACATTGTTGTGCGCAATCATACTTTTATTTCGGTCGTTCGCGGTCCATACACGAACAGAATATGGTGTAGCATCGTACCCTGAAACTTATTATTATTTCACATATATGCTCATGCATGTTAGCACCTTCCCTTTGCCACATCTTTCTTAGCTTCTTGCACATGTGCATGTACTTTTTTCATGCTATTGTTGCTTTGCATTAAATGTTGCATTTATGGTTGTACTCTATTTAAGCATCTTTGCCTATATATGTCTCACACGCATGAAAAGATTGAACACGGCGTGACCTAAAATCTTGCATACCTTTCTCTTCGCAGTCCATTTCACTTGTTTAGGCAGCTATGCATTAAATGTTTGTACTTCCATTCTTTAGTTATGAAGTAAAAAAATCTAGTTTATATATATGTACGCATGAAACATGGTAGGGTGGACTTGCTCATTTTTTTATGCATGAACACAAAGCAACATTTCATTTTCTAATTCATATTTCCATTTTTTGCTTACTACATGCAAACAAACACACTTTATTTTCCTATACCTCTTTCTTTTCCTCTATATATATGATGTTTTGGGCGCGCGCATAGAAGAGTGGGTGTGTGGTAGTGTAAGTATGTGCAGGTGCACACATTTTGATCAGTGCATGTGAGCTTGGGGTTTGGTAGGATGGGCAGTGCGTTTGCAAGGTGTACCGACGAGTGCAGTAGGAGAAGGGGTCGATGGTGCTCGGGTAGGGACGGTCGCACAGGAAGTGATGGAGTGTGGCCTTGTTGCATGCGTGAGAAGGGAGAAGGAGAGGTGTCCAGGTGAAAAAGGAAATGGAGAAGAGTTGGGGAAAGTGTCAGGCTTGTGTGAGTGGAGGAGTTTGCGTGCATAAAAAAAAACTAGGCAACGTTGAGCGGGATGGGAAGAAAATTATATTTGGGCTGTGCATTTTTGTCTTTGGGCCGTGTGTTTTGGCATGGTTTTGAGAATGAGGTGAGATAGTTTAGTGGTTTAGTTATTTTAAATTTAGTTAATTAAATAAGTTATCTAAAGTAGTTAACTTTAAAAGGTTTAACTTCTCCATACGAAGTCCGTTTAACCCATGGATTTCGACGTTATATTCGTATTAATGAATAGAACACACTAGTGTAGTTTATTGACACGTTTAGCGAAATATAAAATATTGATAAAATATTAGTGACATTTTATTAGCAGAACAAATCCCCATTCTGCTATTATAAACTGTGTAGATTTATTATTATTTGATAATTGATCTATTTGATATTGATTTTTAATTATTTAACAAATAGATGTGTTGCCATTTATTATTGTTGTTGACTGATTGTTTGGTTGTTTGGATTGCGCTCGGCCAGTTTATGAGCGCTGATTCTTATTTATCGATTATTAACATTGCTCAACCAGTTTATGAGAAATTAATTATCCATATGCACGGGCTGGGTAGAAAACAAATATAGGCTAACACCTTGTGATTTATTTCACGATTTGACTAAAAGTTGTTTAGCGATAATATTGGTTCATTTAAATTGTTATAATTAGTTATAATAATTTGACGTCAATGGAATTGTTTTTAAAGTTGGTTTTCATAAATTAAAGTTTATGAAATGTTTAAAGAAATAGAAATATTTGGAAATGAATATTTTGAAGTTATATTATATAAAAGTGATTTATACAAAGAATGGTTTTATAAAAGTGTTTTATATAACGGAAAAAATTTCAAGGACTAAACCCGATGGTTTTAAGATGATTTTTAAAAGGATTTGGAAATGGAAATTATTATAGATTAGAAGTATTTGTAATTATTAGTGTAAATGATTTTGCCACTTCGGGATATAAAGTGATTTGTTATGTTATCGATGATTCGGGTAATCCATAACTAAAATGGTGGGCAAAGGAGGTGCAGATGTTTTGTAGCCTCAGCATAGTTCGCTCTCGTTGTAGAGGGATATACGTATCTATATTTATTTTTGGAAGGCTGAGACCCAGTTGCCTTGTTATGGCTAGAAACCTCCCGATCAGGTAGCATATAGTTTGTATGCTTGTATATTGGTATCGTTTCAAAAGGTGATTTGTTTTCAGATCCCGAAGTAAAGGACTAATTTGAATAAAAGATATATATATATATATATACATATATATATACATACATATATATATATATATTTCAAAGGTTTTGAAACAAGAAGTCGGGAATAAAGTCCAAAGAGATAATTTTCGTAAAGGTAATTAGATTTGAAAATCTAAATTTTAAAGATTAAACCTAAGTGGGTAGTTTTGGGAATTGCATATTGTTTGTGCATCATAGGCTCCATGAGTCCTATTTGCAGTAGGAGAACTACGTTGGCTTGATCCTGTATCTAATTGTGTAGCCAATTAGATAGGGGTACGTTGGCAGTCACAAGTGCTAGTGATGCAGCCCCAATAATAACATAACATTTTTCTATTTATTGGTCGCTATTTGTTTTGTGTTGTTGTTTCTTTCATGCTTACTCTTTTATTCCACATTTACATTGTTTATTGAGTTCGCAGGCAAGGATATTGCTATTTCTCATCAGAGTTGCGCAGCAATAAATTTGCAGTTATTTGTAGTATTTAATTTGGGTTTGTATTAACCACACTAGTAGATTAAATTGATTACTCTGATAACTTGTATAATTGAAAGTTGTATCCAAAACATTTAGTAATGTTGAATATTTATCAAATATTTTGTATTAAGTTAGTAGTTTTCATTCGTAGTTTTAGAACGGACGGATTTTTCGGCGATTTTTATCGGTCCGAAAATCTTAAATATGTAATCCTTCTTAATTTTGGTGGTAGGGAAATATTCCCTACTTAACACAGAAGGATTTTAACTCTGGAAATATCTAGGGGAAACACAGGGATTATATGGTACGGCTACCATGGGTGGTGCTATACTGTACGTATAAACTCGTTTCATTCTTCTAGGACAAATGATAAGGAGATCCGTCCACTTAAATGGTTAGGGGGTGATCCCCGCTCTTATATATTATCTTATTATTTCCTAAAGAACCGGTATTGAGCATTCCAGAAATTGGCGTTTGTTTTATGGAGCACTTGGGAAGCGGAAGAGTGTACTCGTAAGAGATGACTCGAACCCGTAACCATTCCAAAAATCATATACGGTTCTACGGAGGAGATTCATGATATATTGAGATGTTGGGATCCAGGTCTGATTCCGAGACCCATTAGGATATAGGACTCAGGGTGCGCTTCTAAGATCTAATTGAGATATGGGAATCTATGTGTGATTCCGAGACCCATTGGGGTGTTGGAATCCATGTGAGATTCCATGATCTATTTTGATGGCGGTACGTAAGCTGGAACGTCGGATGTAGCCTCATCAGTGGGAATGACTAAAACCAAAGATATGAGGCATGGCTAGTAAGGTTGGCGAACCCATAGGGTGTAGTCGGCTCCTCCTAGATGTCACTTATAGTCGTTATGCATGCATGGGGCGATGCAGTCGGTCTTAGCGAGACCAGCTATGTTTTTCCTATGGTACATCACTAGGGATGTATGCTGCTTCGGAAGGATATCTCTGATCCTTTTGAGGAGGACCGTTCCTCAGAGTATTGAGCGTACCTCCATGGAAATCCTACACAACTAGTGAACGAGCCTTATTGGTTTTAGATTATATACCAGTATTGTTGTGATGTACACTCCCGAGCATCACAGCTACTTGATTATTATTATTTTCGCCCTTAGATATTATTATAATATCATTGGATTTTCTATAAAAAGGTTTCAGTTATCGTAAGGTAAAAACCCGTCCGTGTTTATGTGCGACGTGGTCTTATGAGATACCTTTGTTTTGAAAGGTTATTTAAACTTTAAGAATCCATTTGATTGTGTTTCTCACGCTGGTTTTACCAAACTGACCTTAGCGTTGTTTTCCTATAATGCTCGGGTTAGACCGAGCATATTTCTAGATTTAGTTGGATATTTCTAGAGCTTCAAGAGACGAGTTGGAGGCCCAGAAATGTATTCACGTACATTGTTATTTTCTGTTGCATTCATTGTTGTATATTGTTCAGCAATTTTGTGGACAGGTTGTTATAACTGTTCGGGCTGAAATAAGTTGGTATACTCTGATTGACATCTGTATATACATATATTACAGTTTTGTTTTTGTGCAAAGATTTGTCATATATTATAGGTTATTCGTTCCGCTGTGAGATTCTGTGTTGTTTAGTTTATTCTTGTCTTCTTTCTTCTTTCTTTTCTCTAACTATCCGCATTTCCGTTCAATTTGAGTGGTTCATGTGTAGCTTATTGGCCACTTAAACTGTATGGAAAAGTGGGTCATTATATCCGTCATAGTACATAACATAGCATATATTATGGATTTTATGGCTGAAGCTCAGTGAATCCTTTTCATACGCTCTTTCTGCTTGTTAGCACGAGGAGAATCCTTCTTAGAAAGGACGATTCCAGATTGCGTCGTAATATCTCCACGCTTGGAATTCTCCATACTAAATCTTTTCAGTATGGTGCCTATGTACAAGGATTGGGACAATCATAACAGCCTTTTAGATCTCTCTATAGATCCTTATATCCAGTATATAGGATGCTTCTTCCAAATCCTTCATGGAGAAGTTCTTGGAAGCTGAGCATTCACTGATTGCAATAACAAAGTGTCATTGCCAATCAATAAAAGATCGTCGACATATAGCACTAAGAATACGAAAGCGTTGCCCTGTTCCTTTCTGTATACACATGCTCCCTCTATGTTTTGATAAATACCAAACTGTTTGATTACCTTATCAAAACACTTGTTCCAACTCCTTGAAGCTTATTTGAGTCCATAAATGGACTTTAACATCCTATAAGCTTTGCTCTCACTCCCACTGAACACAAACCCCTTGGGTTTCGACATATAGATGGTCTCTTATAAATCACCATTTCAAAATGTCGTCTTTACATCCATTTGCCATAATCCGAATGGATTTAGCATGGCTGTAGATGAAAAAGTCTCATCTTAATCAACACCTTGAATTTGACAAAATCCTTTCGCAACTAGCCTAGTCTTATAAGTACGTACTTATCCATCTATATTTAGCTTTTTCTTAAATATCCATTTAAGGCTGACGGGTTTGATCCATTCGAGTACATCTAATAAAGTTCATACTTTGTTTTCATATTTGGAACCCATCACGGATTTTATCGCTCCAAGATAAAGTGTAGAGACTTTACTCTATTATGCTTGTTGGAAAGATAAAGAAGTGCCGTCATTTAAGACACGGTCCTCCTTCTTGTCATCCATGAGAAAATTATTGGAACCGAGCCAGCCAGCATTAAAGTAATTGGGTAAATTTCAAAAAAAACCTATTTGGGTCTTTAATGGGTTTATGTATCATTTAGAACTTTTCTAATTTTTATATTAGATAAAATCAATATTTTATTTAAATTTTATTTTATACAATTTGTATTATATATATATATGCATTGTATACACATATGTGCATGCGTGTACGTGTAGTAGGATAATGCGCATATGGTATAACATGTCCGTGTATAGATGTTGGGATTTATATCGCAACATACATTTTAGCCCCTCTTGTATTCGATTTGCTGTCCAAATGTATATATGCTTGCATCATAATAATATATAATATAAATATAAATACATGTATTAAATATTTGCCATAAACAATTTATATATAAAACATTTATAAAATTTATATTTATGTATATGTATGTAAATATATAAAACACTTAAATCACTAAATTAATTAAATATTAGTTCATAAAATAAATTTTAATATATATATATATGTATATTTAATATAATACCAAAGCCACGAATAACTTATTAAAATAATATTTTTTTATTTTAAATTAATTTATGTAATACATATAAATATATATATTAATATAAACAATAAAAATAAATTTTATAAAAATTATATTTTTGCAAATTTTACTTTCGACCAAATATGTAATTTTTTATAATTAATTTCTTTTCGGTTTTACATGTTAAATTATTTTTTAAATTAAAATCCACATAAAAAATTAAAATAAAATACAAAATGTTATTTTCGAAAGTATTATATGTAATATATGTTATATAAAAATTTTATAGAAAATTTTATTATTTCTAATAAATGTATACATACACATACTATTTTAAATTATGTAATCAATTTTAGGTTAAATAAATAATTAGATATATTTATTCGAAATAAAAAATATTTTACCGCCGAATGTACTTTATACATGAATAATTTTTTTAAAATTTGAAACATATGATACATAATGTTAATCTTTTAAGTATGAATTTTTAATTAATAAAGATCAATTAATAATTTTTTTCTTCAGCCCATGAGCATTTAATAAAGCAAACGTACAAAAATATTTTTTATTATTATTTATATAGATATAAATACGTAATATACACAACCAACCAATTTGTGACAACATTTTGATATACAAGATTCATAATATAATCTAATATCCTATCATATAAATGATATAACATACAAATATGATATAACAAATATAAAATAGAGGTTTACCTTTCACTAAAAACCTTGCCTGCATGTTGAAATGTTGGATTGGTCCTCCTGAATCTATTCATAAATCAGATGTTTCTAGCTCCCAAACTGCCTTATCACCAACGATTAAATCGAAGTGTTTTTAATGTAATTTTGTACTCGTATTTTTAGGGCTTAGAGAAGGGGGTTGCTGGCCAAAATATCAGAGAGGAAGGACATGAAAAGTGTAAAAGGTGGCTTGTAAAACGGAAATCAAGAGAGTGAAAAGTGGATCACATCCTAATATCTTTCTCTTACCAATTTCACTCTTTTAACCATTCAAAATCCTCCCTAATTGCCATCATATGGATGTCCAAATCATGTCTCCTACACCCAAAAATATCATGCCTATATAGGCCTCAAATCTAGTCCAGGTCCAAACAATATTCAATGCAATTTTATATCCGATTTAAATGCATACCAAAATTGTATATTGATTGGTGTATATATATATATATATAATTATACACACATTGTTTAATATTATTCAGTGTACATCAAATAAAATTTTATAATTAATATTTCATAAATGTTAACTAATTTAATTAATTTACAATATTTATAAATTTATTAACTCAAGTGGTAAAAGGAATATTCAATTTTGGTTGTGTGACTCTTAGGTGTAAAATTTGATCAGTGATTAATATGGAACATTTCAATTATTAATGTTCACACATCACTTAGTAGTGGTGCAATATTATGGTCCAATTTATCACTTACTTGGTTTCGGTAAAATCCAATTTTACTTGATTAAACGTTATCCAACAGTGACAATTATTTACAGCAATTCTCTTTGTCAAAACTATTTCATTTGGACTTATGGAATTTGGTAATGGTCAAAATTTCAATATCGTCCATATTCAACTCTACAATTCAAACACAAAATCCTTCGTTCAATAATAGTTATTATTATTAAATGAACTACCCTATTCAAATATTTTCCCTTTGAGTTGACTTTAATTGATCGTGATACCAACCTCGTGTAATCGAGAAGACGAATCCTCTCTTGAATAATATTTCACTTCCAATACTTCCACTCGACCCAACTATAGTCATTCGATGGACGAAGTGCTATGATTTGACTATAATCAGAGTGGAGCTTTCATATTAAAGATCGACAATATTTTTAAGTTGAAAGAACTGTGTAAATTAGTCACATCGGTATTTTTGTTTAACTTTAGTAATATTAACCAAGAGAAAAATATCGAGTGAGTCATTCCATAATTAACAAATAACTATCTGTATGTAACCCTTGGTTTCCTCAGTAGTCATGAGAAATAAACTATGCAACATTTGAATAATGTTAGGTAATCTAGTCTCAATGGCTGCATCGAAATCTAGTTTCGTTGCATCTGGACTCGGAAAATTTAAAATGATGTGTTTATTATATTGTGATACAATACTCATGGTTACAACTATTTGTAATTACTACAATAAACACACCATTTATGGATTTTATATTAAATATATTTTTATTAAACATTTAATTATTTATAACACATTATAAAACATATGTAACCGAAAGAAAACACCTTTTATTAAGGATGAGAATTGATTACAGAGTTAATAATTTACAATAAATTACAGAATTGCCCTTAGGGAATACCCCTAATTCTATCAGTTTCCTGCTTGCACTTGGCACTAGTTATGGAATCTCAATCCCATCCCTTCGATCAGCTTCTCGAGAGCCGACCAAGCTAGACCCTAAGTAAATAGATCTATTATGTTATCCTTGGTATCTACCATTTATATCATGACCTCTTTCTTCTCGACGAATTCTCTAACAAGGTGGAACTTTCAAAGAATATGTCATGACTTCCTGTTTGCTTTGAGCTCCTTTGCATTCGGTATCATCGCATTGTTATGTCAGAACAATGTCATTGGATTCTCGGTATCGGGAATCACTCCAAGCTCACTCAAAAATTTGCGCATTCAGACTGCCTCTTTAGCTGCTTCATGGAAGGTGATGTACTCATTTGTCCTTTAATTTTGTTGTGTAGAGAGTTCAAGTAAAGACGAAATTGTTTCCATGCTTTTTTCAAGAGTTAAGGGTTGGTCCTCATTTTGAAAATTTTGTTGTTCGAAATTCGAATTGTTTGTATAATAGTTTTCATTGAAATATCCATAAGAATTTGGTGTGAAATTATATGGATTATATTGATTTTCATGACTATTGTAAAATTCTGGTGAGTAGGGAAATTTAGACATTTTCAAAAGTTTTTTTTCTTTTTATTTATAAAGGAAAACTATTTACCAGAAGGAATTTATTTTCAAAAGGGAAATTTGATTTTTATTTTGTTTTTGAAAAGGTTTTATATTTTTTTGGATTTTTGCTTTTCTAAAAAAACTTACTCATTTTTTTTGGATTTTTGTTTTTGATTGAAAAACTTCAAAGGATTTAAAAAAAACTAAGTTAAGAAATATTTACAATTTTTTTTAGTTTTGGATTTTGAATTTTTTTTTAAATATGCATGAACTAATGCAACTAAATGAATGCAAGGGTTTAATTACAAATTTTCTATCCTAAGTAGCTCATAACCTAAAATTGTACAATCACACTTTGTCTTAGTCCAACAAGATAGTTCTTAGCCAGGTAACGGGCAGGATTTATCGGTGCACCATGAATCACCGTAGCAATGCAACTGAAGGTTTAAGTACCTTTAGAGAAACAACCACTACAATATTTACGAATCACCGTAATATTTATAAATGGTTATTGCTCTGCCGTAGCCTAGACACCAAGAAGATAAATTTTCGAAAGAACACAACTTGTCAATATACAATCAAGACCTAGGTGAGCTTACGACACCCTTAAGTCAAGTGTTTAACCGTTATTATTAGTCAAATTCTACAATGAAATGCAAAACTGAAATTAAACATGTATTAACAATTCAACTACGAATGATTTTTTTTAAATGCAAGCAATCAATAGTGCAATTAAAATAAAACTAGAGATTAGAACACAATACCAGAGCATGCAGATTATTAGCAATTTATTATTATTATTATTATTTTTTGTAGCGGAAAAATTTTTTTTAGCAAGCAAGCAAAATGTTGAGCGGTTTATCACAACAACTTCTTTTTATTTCCTACAACCTGAAAATTAAAAAAACAAGATATACATACAGCTTTTTTTATATATGTATATATATCAAAGAAGAAACTAAAAAAACAAAACAATTGAAAACAACTCTATTTATTATATATATATATATTTCTTTTTTCTTCTTTATATATATATATCAAACGAAGAAACTTAAAACAAATGAAAAACTAAAACATTTTTTTTTGAAAACTAAAACAAATTTAATATTCCCAAAACAAGTGCAGTAAAACTAAACTAAAACTAAAATCTAATGCAAATAAAGAGAGAGTAGAGATAATTTTTTTAGCCCAACTAGAAACCCAAACCCGCAATTTCGTTCAATTCGTTCAAATTCACAAACACAATAACAACTCGAATTTCAACCAAAATTTCACAAACACAATAACACTCGTTCAAATTCGTTCCTAAAATTTCAACCAGAATTTCAATTTTTCTAAAACAAAATCAACCCGAATTTCACAAACACAATTCCACAAAGAAGCAAATGGAAGGGGTCGAAGTCGAGGTGGGTCGGGATTTTCGAGAAGCGATTTCGAGATTCGGGTGGTTTGATGATTGCAGTGTTTTGAATTGTGATGGAGTTTTGGTCGATGAAGGCAGTGGGTTCGGTGATTTTGGGTGTGCGAGTTTGTGGTCAATGATGAAAGCAAGGCAGTGAGAATTGGTAGTAGCAGAGATAGTTGTTGATGGAGGAGGTTAGGTAACGAAGAACATGTTGTCAAGGGAGTGCTTTGCAACAGTGAGTAGTGGTAATTGCTTGCTGTAGGGGGATGACAGTGAAGGTATGGTGGCTGTAACGACCCATATTTTTAGCTAATTTAAACTATTAAATTTAAAGTGATTATTGGATAAAAATGGTTAAAAATAAATTTAATGAATTATTAGTGTAGTTATTGAATATGAATTTGGATAAAAATATTAAAATAAACAATTTTGGAAATTTGGGAATTACTTATATTGAAATAAATTATATGTATCGATGGTATCTATGATAAATAATTGGAGTTGAATAATAAATGTGAATTATTTAGATAGAAATAAAATAATGTTAATAACTAAATTTTATCTGAAATTTAAGGATTTGTTAATATTGATTTATTGGATAATTTAATTTGTTTAAATTTAATATTGGAGATTATTCGAATAATTGAATTATGGATTTAATATGATTAAAAATGGTATAGGAAATTGGTTCGAATTTTATTTAAATATGAATGAAGATTTTTAACATATAAAACCTGATGTAAATGTGAATAATTAAAATTTGGAAATTTTATATTATAATTGATGAGTAAAAATAGCCATTTGACAACTATCTCGGATTTTGACGAAACCAGTTTCATCAGATTCGTAATAGTGAGTTATTATAGGATTTCAAGTTTTGTAGCGATCGAACGTGTTGTTTGGCCGTGCGAGCTTGAAACACGTAGAAATCAATTTAAGGAATTCGATAAAATAAATTGACTTTGAAAAGCTATCTTCCACATACGATCGAATTAGGCCTCGAAACTAGTTCCATTGCATTTGAAATGGGGGTAAAACATTATAAACGCCAAGCGGCACGCCTCAATTGGAGTTCGGATGATTTTGGACCTAACTATATAAATACGGCACGCATATCGAGAAAATTATTATTTTAATTTTTTTCAAAATCCTAGCCGTCAGTTTCTTTTAATGGCCAAAAATTCACCATCTTCTCTCCTCGATATCTCTTAATCCTTTCTACAAAATCGAAAATTTCCAAAAGCAAAGTTGTAGAGCTCGACAAGCTCTACACATCCAATAGTTGATTCGTGCCGAAGCGCCTCGGATTCGCCGAGATCTGTGTTGGAAGTCACTGCAGTCTTTTTGTAACAACCCTGGTTTGGAGATTACCTGTATATATTAAATTATAATGGAAGTTATAATCTAATATTGTAAATTCAAATATAATTGGAAATTTTAAATTGTTTATTTGGAATAAACAATGAATTTTGTAAATAAAATGGGAAAAATAAAGTTTGGAACTTTATTTTGTTTATTTCAGAATAAATATGGGATCAGATATTGATTGGATAAGTATTTGGTTTAAATAAATTGAAATATTGGGTATTTATTAGTTGGAGCTAATAAATTAATTAAGTGATGTATTTCAACGTTAAATTGTTGAAATAAATCTAGAGTAATGGAAATAAATTTTTAAAACATTATTTTGAGAATTTGGAGTGAAAATAATCAATTTGTAATGTTATTGGGTAAATACAACAATTTTGGAAAACATTGTCAATATTAATGTTTTATTTAATATAAAATGAGAAATATGAAGATAATATGTGTTTTATTAAAATAAAAGATGAAATATTCTTTGGAAATAATATTTTGATGATTCAATTAAGTTAAAATGGTTTATTGTAATTTATTTGACAAAGAAAATAATTTTGAACAAGTTGTGCTTTAAAAATAGTGTTTTTACACTAAAACAGTGTAAATTGTAAAATATTGTTAAAAATAAGGTTTTATTGTCAAAATATCTTTTTATAATTAAAATAAAATTTATTTTGTTCTAATAACAAGTCCATTTGCATACAAATAAGATGTATACATTTTAGTTGCCTTTAAAATGAAGAAATGAGAGAATATGATGATAATATAGAATAAAAATGAACATAGCCTTGTAATTTCCACTAAGTATAATTACTTTTGGGCTTTTGGGTTAGGGTTAGATCCATTAGCCATTAATCTAGAGGCTTCTGGTAATTGAGAAACTACTATACTTTAGTTTTCTCCTTCCTTCTCAACAAAAGTGTACAGTAAAGCAAAAAAATGAAAATGAGCGCAAATACCGACATACTTAGCTCTTATCTAATGCAAGACTATAATGGTCGCCCTTAACCAGCCCTATTCTCTGCATTAGCAAACAGAATTACTAAGTAATTCTATTTATTAATGTGGGTCTCGGGGTGGAGCGTCACAACTTGGTATCAAAGCTGGATTCAGAACAAAAATGTAATAAACACAGAACATTATACACAATTACTATACATCAAGTATAATACAAGTGTAAACATCATCCCCAAATCGTAGTTGAACCCAACCTTGTCCTTAATCTTTTGAGTCCTTTGGGAGTAGATAGAAAGGAATATGTCTAGGAATGTTAATTTTAAATTTTGTAGTATTCCTTATTCAATGAATTCCAATTGCTAATATCTTCCTCTGTGAATAATCCTAGCTTACCTTAACTTCCAGCAAATGGCTGGAAGAAGTAAAGGTCGCACTTCGGTGGTGGGACCGTCCAGTGTTTCTCGTCCCGAAGGAGTTTATATGTCGACCAACCAGATTCTTGAGCTTCGTAGGAGCACTCAGCCTCCTGCTCCTACTCATTCCTCTCCTCCACACAAATCTGCATTTGCGCGTATGTGCAGTGACTTCACCCATCTCGGAGGCAAGCCATTCAAAGGCTCCGAGACAGTTTTAGAAGTTTGGGCTTGGCTCCGAAGATGCGAGCGCATCTTCACTCGCATGGAGCTTTCCGATCATTACCCTGTTCTTGTGACATCAAGTATGCTGCAAGAACGAGCATTAGACTGGTACGAGCTCCTTATAGCTGAGATAGACGAGTCTACTCTTACATGGCAGCATTTCCGAGATCGTTTTGAGCTTAAGTTTGTGCCAGAATCTGAGAAGGCTTTCCTTGCCCGCCGCTTCCTCAAGTTGAAGCAGGGCAAATCCTCTGTGTTAGATTATGTATCCTCCTTCGAGTCTCTATCCAAGTACGGGCTCGAGTTCATTGGTACCCCATACAAGAAGAATCTTAAGTTCGTATTTGGACTTAAGAAATATTTGAAGAAGTCGCTCATGCTTCAGCTTAAGCTCTAGTTCGAGGAGCTTGTGGATTCGGCGCTTCACCTCGAAGCCGTCGAAAAAAAAAGTTATAGTAGTGATGAGGCTGAGGTTCGAATGAACCCAGATAAGAAGAAATTTCCCTTTCAGAGACCCCAATCATTTCCTCCTAAGAAGAAGAAGCAAGGCAGTTCTGGTTCTCATTCTAGTGCAGTACCTCCTTCAGATAGAGTGTTGGCTTGCTTTAATTGTGGTTCTAGAGACCATCTAGTTAGAGAATTTCCTCAAACCCCCAAGTGCCATTATTGCAAGAAGGAAGGACATATAGTTTCAGCATGTCCTAAGAAGGGGAATAATTCAAGTTCGGGGAATCTGAATGTGGCTCAGGCTTCTGGTAGTGCATCTCAGTCGCAAGGTATATTTCCTGCCATTTTGGAAGGTTCTATTTTTTTTATGGCTATTCTATTCGAATCCTCTTCGATACGGGTGCTTTGCATTTATCCATACTGGAGAAATTTGTTAAAGCTATTAGATGTTCTGGTCTTGTTGCTACTTGAGGATTGCGAATCCTTTTGAGGGGATCCGCAATACTTGATGTGAGAATTTTGGGATTTGTTCCTTGTAGTTTATCTTCGCGTGCGTATTAGCACGCTATTTTCTATCTTTAGTTTGGAGTAATTTGAGAGGGAGTGGCTTGCATTTTATCAAGCCACATTCAGTGATTTGAAGGGTCCTATAGTTAGGTATCCTAATTCAGTTGGTTGGTTAATTCGTGTCTTCGGAATATTGATTATGATTCCGAAATCTTTGTATTCACTCTTGAAGTATCGAGATGTTGATGATATATCTCAAATTCCCATCATTGTGACTCTGTTGATTGTCCATTCGGGTATGACACCCAATCGGGCAATTAAATATTGTATTGACTCATTCCTGGTTCTTAGCCTTTTGGTCATCCTTCCATGAGGATGCCCACTAAGGAAACGAGGTGATCCTTGGAATTTAATTGATATTGCCATTCTTACCTCTTTTGAGATAACCTTTTTAGATACTCATTTATAGGCTTAGTAACATTACTTCACCCGAAGTAATGATTTGCCGTTGTGTTCTTCTTCTCATTCGAGAAGATATTTTACACTTACCCTTATATCTCGTTGATTTCTTATTCGATCTATTGGTGGTTCTAGGGTCTTTCTTCAGCTTGACCCTACACCGATTCTCATTAGCTACGAGTTGCGGAGGATAGCGTTCTTTTACCGCATTCGGCACTCGTTATGAGTTTCTGAGTAGTTCGTTGTACCGTTAGGAATGACGAACACTCCAATCTATTCCCTCAACCTTGTGAATCGAGTATATTCAGGGAACATCTCGATGAGTCTCTTTTTGTGTTTTGATTTTGGTTATATGTAATGAATTGTGTTTTCAAATTTTTCAAAAAAAATTGAAGATATATTTCTAAGAGGAATTGGATTTGGTTTTTGGGATAAATAAAGAACATTTTGAGAACTAAATATGAGATACTTCTTTTATAGAAGATGATTTTTGTATTGGGTTGTCCATCAAGTGCTTTAAGAATTCTGGTCGATACGCCTGATCAACGTTATCGATAGAAATTTCCTAAACGCCGTGATGAGACAATCAGGCATGATAAATTGAGTTTTAATGAGACTAAATTTGGAAATAAATTAAAAAGATTTGAGAATAAAATTTTATTCTGGATGACGTATGCAGCCATTGAACCATAGTGGGATTGGATGAGTGGCGAGGTGGTCTTGACCATTTGGTCAAAGCTACAGCCAATCGATAGGGTTATTTATATAAATCAATGGCGAGGCAATGCCATTATGATAATTGAAATGTATGAGTTTGAATATAGTTATGTTTTATTGTTGAAATGATGAGATAATACTTTGTTTAAAGAATAAATGTTTATTGAATATTTTAAATAAGTTATACATGTTAAAGATGGAATTTGTTATGAGAATTTGGGTATTTGAAAATAAAGGGTAGTAAATTAAAAAAAAAATTATCTTAAGAATTGTTGAAATAAAATTAAAAATAGATTTCTTTTGAAAATTTAATTTTGGAATAAAAAGGGGAATATGAGTTTGAAATTATTTGTCATTTTTATAAGAACTATAGGAAGGAGTTTGGAAAATTTCCAAGTGTTGAAAATTGAGATTTTGAATTTAAAGGCAATGAGTTTTGGAACTTTAAGAGTTTGATTGTAAACAAAAATTTAGATTATGGTTTTGAAGATAATGAATTTCGAACTCTAATAAATTTTGATTGTAAATTAAAATTTATATCTATTGTGTTCCTCATGATTGTCTTGCCTTAGTGCAATAGCCTAACGACTAGCTTTTTGCGGTCGTTTGAGTAAAGTGATCTTTGAAGTAACCATCTCTCATCGGGTCTTCTTACCTCAATGGTTGTTATCTTGGTATCAGTATGGCTCCTTCCGTAGTGACATACGGAAAGTCATCAGCTTGTTGTTAGAGTTCGGATAAAGCGATGCTAAAATCTCAACTCTATTTCGAGAAACTTTTGTGAAATCAATCTCATTCGATAGATTTTTGAGTAGCACCCCATTATTTTTTTGGTTCGAAAGTGAGATACTTTCGAAATCATGATGTATTGCTCAAAGAAATTCAATGGTCCGCAAATCCTAGTATTTATACTTAGGAAAATCATTGAATTTACCAAGAAATTTTATCTTGGTCTTCTTTCGTTTTGAGTAGAGAGTGAGGAATCTTAATCTCATGCTTGTCTATCCTTCCTTTGAATGATGAAATAAATGTGTTGAATACAAACTCTTTTCTAGAAATTGCGAGGACGCAATTTTGTTAAGGGGGGAGTCTGTAACACCCTGGTTTGGAGATTACCTGTATATATTAAATTATAACGGAAGTTATAATTTAATATTGTAAACTAAAATATAATTGGAAATTTTAATTGTTTATTTGGAATAAACAATTAATTTTGTAAATAAAATGGGAAAAATAAAGTTTGGAACTTTATTTTGTTTATTTCGGAATAAATATGGGATCAAATATTGATTGGATAAGTATTTGGTTTAAATAAATTAAAGTATTGGATATTTATTAGTTGGAGCTAATAAATTAATTAAGTGATGTATTTCAACGTTAAATTGTTGAAATAAATCTAGAGTAATGGAAATAAAGTTTTAAAACTTTATTTTGAGAATTTGGAGTGAAAATAATCAATTTGTAATGTTATTGGGTAAATACAACAATATTGGAATACATTGTCAATATTAATGTTTTATATAATATATAATGAGAAATATGAAGGTAATATGTGTTTTATTAAAATAAAAGATGAAATATTCTTTGGAAATAATATTTTGATATGATTTTTCGACGCTCGAAAGTCGACATTAATACGTCCACTGTATCAAATGCCGCGCAATCGAATGCCGAAAAACCGAACCATTAGGGTTTAAAAAGAAGAGGTAGAAGAAGACAGAAGAAAAGAAAACAGAAAAACACAGAAACAGAAACAATATCAGAATCTCACATTCGCAGCGGAACAATATATAATAGATAATCACTAGTCTTTTAAACAAAGATCTATATTAGTTTATACAATACAACAATGAGAGTCCATATACAACTTAATACAACAATGGACAGTTATATAAACTTGTCCTCATACAGAATACACAGCGGAATAAATAAACAAGTACGGGAGTACGTCTCGCCATCCAGCTTGCTTCCAAAGCTCCAGAATATCCAGAATATCCTGATAACATAACTCTAGGCTGCCCGTGTGGAAAATTATGGGCACCCAGAGTTTAGAAAAGAAACAATAAACTCCGAGTCAGTCATGGTGACTGGTGTGAGATAGTAAAACAGTTATTTTTCACAAAGAAATAAAATTTATTCGCAATGCTTTTGAAAAATGAAACTACCATAAGACCTCCCGCCACACACACAATGCAAATGCAGAATTGGAGGAGATTTCTTCTTATGATAGTCAAAGATGCTTACTACGCAAATCATTGGATTATTATTATTAATGTCTAGTGTGGAAAACATTTCGAAAGTATAATATTAAGCTTAGCCAGCATACAACCATTATTGTATGCCTACTATAGCTACCATCTAAACAGTGGTGACCACCATAAGTAAATGGCAGGTTCTACAACTAAAACCGTACAATTTCGTATTGGGAATTGGATTTCCAACAAATGGTCAGGCTAAGGAACTTCCTACCGTCGCATGGGATCGCCTCTGGCTGGACGTCCCGAGAACTAACTAGCTCTCTTCCAACACAAGGCCAGATTACCCCTGTAACTAGGTAACTCACGAATATGCCACCCCCCGGTCCTTTGGGACCTTTATCTGAGGCGCCTCGATCAAACAACAATCACACAATAAATGAGATCGGAGTATCCACATAGGTTAAATACCAAGGCTCCATACCTGATACCACCCTTTTCCAGAAGGAAATGACATACCCTAAAGGGCGCGACCCTCATAACCTTGCCGCAACATTCCTGTTTCGACCATTTCCAGGGAGTGAGGTCTGACGAAGTCTCGTCCACAAAGCTACGCTTTTTCACAAAGTCGTGCTTTGATCAACAAATGATCAATAAATGATCAACACACAGCAACACTCAACATGCCACATTACCAAATTGGGAGTATATTGCTGATAAATTTCAACTACATAACCTCTGAGCTCATACGTCTCAGAGAAGGGTGTTAAGCTAAGAGAATAAATTCCCCGCCACCAAACAGAAATGTATTTGAAAAAAAATCAGCTTTATATCTCAAAATGTAATTTCAGACATGTAACCATACAAGTCTGTTCCTGGTTCGAACAGAACCGAAGGCACTTCCAAAGAAGCCCTTGCAATCCGGGTATTCATGATCCCGATCGGACTTCCCATCACAAAAAGAGTGATATAAATCTTTATACCGGAGCAACTCGGTGCAGAGACATTCGACAGGTTGTCCTTTCATTTTCGAAAATATCCGGTCTTCACACCGGTCTTCAATTGCAATTCATTTCGCCGTATCATTATTCGGAATGGGTTATCTGACACAAAGGTCTTTTCCCGGCTAATCCGAATAGTGAGCATTTGTTTTTAAAAACAATTCAAGTGCCATTTCAAAGGCAATATTGATAGTCGGTGATTTAAATATCAACAACATTCACAATAATCATCAGATTTAAATAATTTCCCAAATTATTTATTTTCAAAATATCTTCACAAGATATATATATTTTTCCACACTTCAACACTTTGAAAGCAAATTTCAAATCACTTTTCACCTTTCAACTTTTGAAAATAAATTTCAAATCAATTTCCTTACGCGGAATATATTTCCGAATATTTCTTTTAAAAACCCACTTTAGAACTTTTAATTTATATTTTTAAAAGTTACTTTGGAAATATACTCGGCTTTATCGTGAGAATACACTTTCACTTCAAAATGGTCCATTTAAACCAATTAAATAAATCCTTATCGATTTATTTCAAATTTACATCCAAATTCGTAAATTTATTTTCATACTTTTAAAAATAAATCAGTGTTTATTTTTAAAACAAATTTCCTTTTCTTTTATAAATTCCATTTTGAATTTACATTCCCAAATATTCACTTTAATCCCAAAATCAAATTCCAAATTGATTTCTAATTTTATTTCAATACCAAATCAATTACAAATTGATTTCTAAGTTTAATTTCAATAGAACAAAACATTGCAAATTTATTTCTAAGTTTATTTCCAAATAACAAACCATTTGCAAATCAATTTCCAAATTTATTTTTCAAACACTAAATCAATTTTTCATTTAACATCAAATAAATTTTCGTATCGATTTCCCAAAGATTTAATTTCAAATACCAAATCAATTACAAATTGGATTTCAAACAAATTTATCACTTTTAAATAAATTCCTTTATTCTTTCCAAATTATTCAAAACTCATTTATTAATATCTTTTCCCATATTTTGGAATTTATTCGGTAAGATTACAAAAATCAACTTTTTACCGTTAATTACTTTCTTTTAAATTTATTCAACTCTTAAAAATAAATTCACTTAAATTTTCCACTTTAATTTCAAAATCCAATTTGTATTTATTTCTGGTATCTAACGATACAAAAAAGAAAATACATCCGGCTTAATTATAGCCTTCAACAAATCCAATCACAGATATAATCGTTCACAGATTATAAATAAATAATCACACAGCATATGAAACAAATTCATAAAATTTGAGGAATCCAGTTGGATCCCTCCAACCTGTTTCCCTGCATCAACAGATGTTAGCACAATACCAATTCCACTTCGAGGTGGAATATCGCGGTATATGGGATTTATAAAAAATATCATCCGCTATTATGCGGCACATAGGGTCTCATCCGCTATATAATGCGGGAAATCAATCACCAATATATATATATATATATTCCAATATATATATATATATATATATTGCTATATATTACTATATATACTATCACAATCAATAGCAATCAATAACTGAAAATTCCACTTTCATTTGAGTGAGAAGATCTCACCTTTGCTTTTAATTTGCAATCCATTTTCATTCCGGTTTTGTTTTCTCGATTTTAACCTTGTATAAACAATTTTATACAATTTATTAATATTCGAAATAATCGAATAATAAATTTTCATTTGATAAATTTTTTTTTCCAATGACTTAATTTTGACTAGAAATTTTCCTTTTTGAAATTATATATACTCTTACAAAAATAGATTATAGATTTCCAAAAATCTAACTTTTATAAATTCTTCAAACATTCTAAAAGTTTCCTATATATTTTTCAAACCTTGTCTATAAAAATGATTTTCTTACTGTAAAATATATATTTCCCTCTATTTCAAAATTATATGTATTTATATACAGATTATTGAATAATTTCAATTCAAAGAAAAAACTGCAAAACCTCACCTTTAACACGTTTTGCGAACCCAGGCCGCTGCTCGACTTCGAACACCCAGCTCCTCCCTTCGATTCGATCGCTGCTCGAACTAAATGAGAAACCGAACTACATTCCTCGCGAGGCCACAAGGCAGATGCCCCCCAAATCCCAAAGCGTTCGTCGATAACCCCCAGAGTCTCCCTAACCTCCCATCGAGATGCCGTCTCAACCCTACGTCGAGAACATCGCCTTTGTCACGCGATCGCCCACTCGAACGCCATGCTTTCCGATCTCGCTAACCCCACTATCGAAGTCGAAATCGACCCCAGATCTGCTGCTATGACGCGACTACGGCCTCGCGAAACCCTACATGAGTCGCCGATGAGATCGCCTATCACCTCGTCATTTGCGTGCACGAGCTCCTTGGCCTCGCGATTTGAAACAATTTTCGAACGAGGCTCGGCCTTCGTTATTTTCTTTAGTTCTGCCATTTATTTTATTTTTTTCTTGCTTTCGATTTTAGTGGTAAAGGTAAAAAGTCTCGGCTATTTGATTTATCTTTTGAATGAGAGAATGGGGGACAGGAAAAGATGTTCACGTGCTCACATCGATTAGCTATAGTGATTCAAAATGAAATAAGGCGGCTGATCTGAGGATATAAGTCAAACAATGAATATAATTATATATATTTATTCTAAAGTTAAAATTGTCTCGATTAACGAAGCTTAAAATTTTGACATCTTATCGAGGCATGCCGCCAGGCGTTCGTAATGTTATACCCCTATTCTGAACGCAACGGAAAAGGTTCCGAGTCCAAATTCGATCGTATGGAGAAGATAGCTTTTTGGACCAGTTATAATATTAAATTTTCGATTTAATTTCAGTGCATTTGCTTATCGTACGGCCAAACGATCACTCCAAACATTACGAAAATTGAAATCCGATAATAATACAATATTGCGGATCCAATGGAACTGGTTTCATTGAATTCCGAGACTGTGCCTCGGAAGGCTATTTTCAAATATCGATTCAAATGATAAAATTCAAAACTAAACAAAACAGTTTCAAATTAAATTCTGAAGCTTCCGTTATCTTCAGTATTATCAATATGAATTTTCAAAGCCTAAAAAATATTTTTAATCAGCTTAAAATTGAAGATTCAAATTTTTACCCAGTTTCAATAATTAAATTTAATAATTAAATCGCCAAATTCATTCTGATATAATGAATTTCAAATTGAACTATCTTTCGAATATTTAAACTCAATTAAATATTCACATTTCAAAGGTCAAAAATTCAGGGTCGTTACACCATCAGAGAGCCACGCTCCGACACGATCTACTTCACATCCACATAACGGAGCATAGCAATCGATGTGAACGAAAGCATGGTCATCGATACGAACAAAGGAATTCGCAGCGATACGAACTGGGCTAATTTGTAACCGAGTCGAATAAGAGCGAGTCGAACAAAACAGCCAACTAGGGATTCTAATTCGTATCGATCATATCTCCTAATCTACAAGTCCAAATGCTATGGAATTTTCACAGAAGACTACGTGCATGCTAAAGAATGTCCACGCCAAATTTCGACTCCATTGGATGAAATCTTGATCGATACGAAATCTGTTCGTATCGATCACGGATCGGACCGAAACTTCACGGGCTTGGGCGCGCGGGCCTGGTCACGTGCCAGAGAGGGTCTCCCGAGATCTGAGTGAAATACCAGCCTCCTACACCTATAAATAGACCTTCAAAGCCAACAGAAAAGGGGTTCTTTCTTCTTCTTGGAGATCTCCAACGCCCAGACTCTGCTAGATACGGATCTAAACTCCATAGCTGCTGCTACAAAAAATTTCACTGCTGTTGTACTTAATTTTCAGAACTATAACTCACTATAATCCATTGTAATCAATTGTAATCAACAAGTGAACATCAATAAAGTCATCAACTTCAAAGTGGATGTAGGCCAGATCGCCGAACCACTATAAATCCTGTGTTTCTGTCCATCTCTTTCCATTTTAAATTTATTATTCTTCACTTATTATCCTCTACAATACGTAGATCTGAGATCTGTGATTATATATTTCCGATTTGCATTCACACACTGGTGCTTTCATCGACAATTGGGTGTTTGTGACCATTTTTGGCGCAAACAGCCCCCTAGCTCTAGCGCTGTGCCAGATGGTCCCGCTCCGTTCTGAACTCTGGTTGCTCCTTGATTTTGCGCTCCAAGTTGCCCAATCTGAAGAAGCAGGTTCCGGATCATTTCCTCTTGTCTTTTCATCATTGTCTCTATCTCATCCCTGGTGATGAAGATTGATGTCTGATTTTCACTCGAGGAAGCCTCTTGACTCCCTTCATGCTGACCTCTCTCTGGCCTTTGTCTTCGATTTGATTGTCTTGTCATAGCTTTTCAGATCTAAATCCTCTAAGCCTTCAAATTCAATTTCCAAATGATAGAATCCTGAGTTCAGTTCTCAATGAAAGCACCAAAATGTTTGCGCCAAAAATGATCACAAACACCCAATTGTCGATGAAAGTACCAGTTCACAATCACAGATCACAAAAATAAGCAGATAAAAAGAAGAAAAGATAAAAGAGACATGAAATTTTTATAGTGGTTCGGCGAAATCTATGACCTACATCCACTTTATAATTTATTTATCACTTGTAGTTTCATATTACAAGAGATTTTGAGAAGGAGAGGAGAAGTCACATTTTCTATTTCAGTCCCCTTTTATTTTGCAATGTTAGGTGTATTTATAGCTGTAAGCCTTGATCCAGTGATGGTGTGGAATTGTAGTGACGCTGACTAGGTTGATATTAATTGCACCGTAATCTTCTTATTTAAGGTAAGGATGAAGGGAATTAAGGAGTATTTGATATGGAAATGGTTGGCATTAATTAGTAATAAATAAGCAGGTTATCATGGTATTTATTGGGCATTAAGTCCGGCTTTGATGGGTAATGAATTGGTATTTATGGTGGAATAATAAATGCAAGGAAATCAGGAAGTAAATCTTTAATTTCTTCTTCAAGGATGATGACTAATTTGCTGGATAACAATTATCTACGTTTCGGATTGTTTAAGTTTGACATGTGTGTTTGCTTGGGCACCTGGCGGGTGCCGCATGATGGGGGTTCTCGCATTTGGTTTGGAAGCGAGCGGATGATTCTTACTCCTACATGTCCTTGGGTTGGTTTAGTCGAGAGGCTGGCCTTAAAAGCAGGCACAGGTACGGCTGTATGCTACGGTAGGTTTACTCACTGGCTGGTGGTGGTTGGAAAGCCTAGCTGGCCCATCATAGTTGGTATCAGAGTGAGGTTTAGCGATAACCTTGGCTTTGTGGTGTTTGACTCATTAGAGATAGGGTAGTAATACCCTAGAATGAGTCCGTTTGAGCGTATATATATGAGAGAGCGTACTTATTAGTGTTATAAAATGTTTTATATTGTGTTTACTTATCCGTTGAGTTGTTTATGAATTCTGGTCGATGTGCGGGCCGCCTTGTTACCGGTAAGGTTTCTAAACACTTAAACGAGGCAAGTCGACATAATATTGTTTTAAAATCGGATAATGAAATAATTTTACCTAAATTAGATTATATGTATATAATGATTATTAATGAATGATAGTTGTTAGGAGATGATAATGTTTAGCTATCATCGATTATTGGTTGAATTAAAATAATAAAAAAATTGTTTGGAATAACAAAATTGTAAATTAACGAAATATTTTCATAATGAAGTAATGAATTTGTATAAGTATATTTATAATATAGTTTAGAAATAGAAGGATTTAAAAAAATTGAGAACTTAGAATTTAAAACCCTTTGTTTTTCAAAAAAAGTTTTCGAAGCCTTCAGAATTAATATTAATATTATTTGAAAGAGTTTTGACTAGAAAAAATATTTTGAAAAGATTTTTGAAGAAATAAAAGCATTAAACAGACCTTAGTCGCTGGGAAATAATTCTGGGGATGACTGCAGCATCGCCGGTATTCATTTTCGAGTTTCTGAGTGAGAATTGCTACCAAAAGGAATTTATTTTCGATTAAAACAAGTTTTGTTGTGGAAAATATTCTAAGTATGACTTAATAAATATATGAAATAATTTTGAACTCATGAATTGAAATTTATTATATATAAAAATAAGTTTATAACTTATGAAATTTGAACAGGAAAGTAAAACTAAATTTTTCAAAAAAAAAACGGTTGAACATTTTGATTTAAGCAAATAAAAGAAAATTGAATTCGAGAAATGAAATAAAATGATTAACTTAAGAAATGTTAACTTCATTGCATAGTGAAATGAAGTAAATAAGATGAATTCTAACTCAAGAAGCTTAAATAAAATGAAATGTATTTGAAATGAATAAGGCAAAATAATAAATTGGAATTTTAAGTGAATCAATTGTATAATTTATAGAATTGAGAATATTAAGCTAAGACAAATTTAAATTTGGTTGAATGTGAATGATAAGAAAAAAATAATATTTAAAATAGAGTGAAATAAAATAAGAAATGGATTAAATGAAATAGAATTTCACTTCATAAAATATTAAACGAGTTGAGTGGGATTTGAAATGAAACTAATAAATTAGTAAAGTGAATTATTTTCACTTGAGCTATAAAATGAATTAATAAATGAATATGAACTTGAATTTTTAAATGAAATGTAATTTAAGTGTGGAAGAAATAAAATAAAATAAATGGGTGTAAGAAAAAAATTAATATGAGTAATTGAATTTAATTTAAATTGGATGTAAATAAATTAAATGAAAATGGAATGAGTTTAATAAAAATTGAATGTTAACTAATATATTATGGAATAAGTTATTAGAATAAATTGTAAATTGAAGTTAACTTAAGAGAGGTTGAATGAATTGACCGTGAAAAAAAAATTTATATATGAATTGGAGTTATAAAATAAAATTTACTTAAGTAAATTTATTATATAAGTTTGAATCAATGAATAAACTAATGAAGTAAATAAATTTATAAAAATAAAAATTCTCCGAAGTAAAATTATTAAAATGAATTTAAATTTATGAAATAAACTAATTAAGTGAATCAATGTATTAATATGAACTTAAGTTATGGAATAATAATAAAAATGAGTTGCAAATTTTGTAAAATGTTTATAATAAACTTAAATGGTTTAAAAATACTATTAGTATTAAAATACTAAGTGATAATGAAATAAATTTAACTTAACAAGGTTAAGTGGAGTGATTTTATAAATGGTTCATAAATGAATTTATATGAAATAAGTTAGACAAAAAGTGAAACAATTGGAATTTCACACATTGGACTAAATAAATTGAATATAATAAATTTGTAACGAATGTTAATAAATTGAAAGAAAGCAATTGAATGTAATATCTTTAATCGTTGAAATATAAGAGAAATTGATTTCAATGAATGTAAATAAGTGAATGCAATGAATATTGGTTGGTTGAATAAAAATGGATTGAAACCAAAGTAGTTAAATATAAAATTAAAAGTGAATGAATTGAATATAAATCCATTGAATGACTAAGGAAATGAATGTTAATCAATTGAACGTGAATAAATTTAAGGTGAACCAATTAAATTCGAAAGAAATTCTTGTGAACAAATTGAAAGCAAACAAATTGTATATAGATGAAATAAATGTCAATGAATTAAAAGTGAATCAATTTAATGTTGATAGGAAATGAAAGAAAATGAACCGAATATTGACATTTGGAAGTGTGAATTGGTATTGTTGTGAATAAGATTGGATGGATATTGTTTGTTGGATGTTTGTTTTGTTGCAATTGCTATATTCGTTTATGGTTATTGCATAATCCATGTTATATATCGATTTTACTCTTTATATATATGTTCTCAAGTTATTAAGTGTTTAGTAGGTATGGATGACATATGCTAGTTTTGGAGCTCACTTGCACGTATTTTGCTTTTGCTGTCTTAATACGAGCGAACTCGCTCATATTATTAATAATAAGGTATGTATCTCGGATTACATACCGCGATTTTATATTTTTCCCTTCGAGATGCCTCGTCATTGAGATGAGATGTATATTTGATATATATTAGGTATATTTGTGTTATATATTATATTGTAAAAATTTTCTGAACAAGCCGCGCAAAGGAGACTCTGCCGAAATTTTCCGTAAATTCGGAAGTTAGAATTTTTTTGAAGTTTTAAAAATTTTATGACTTGTTTTGTAATGTCCTGCCTTTTTGGACGTTTTAAGCAGACACACATGCCAGACTCAACCATTCAAAAGGGCAGATTGTTATGGGGTAAATAAGAAAAAGAGAAAGAAATAAAACAAATATGGAATCTCGCAGTGGAATGACAAAATATAATAAGCAAATAACAGTTAATGAAGCTGTTTTATAAATACATTTGATTATTCTTTTACAACACAAAAATCAGAGTTACATAACAGAAGAATAAATAAATAAATGCAACGGAACAACATGATGCAGTGGAATACATATCATAAATAATAATAGTACAAATCTTCGTCTTCGTTCTCCAGAAATAAGGTCTTCAACCTTGAAATGCTCAGGCTGACCTGAGCGAATTGAAAAGACAAAACACTCGAGTCAGAACTAAAAGATCTTATGTATGTTAAATCAACGGTAAATATGAGTGCAACGGCGTCAAAGATGTTTACGGGGTTTGACATCTCCTATCCAGTGTCTAACGTGAGTGCAATAACTTAAGAGATGTTCGGGATTCACATCTCCTAAGGATCCATTAAACTATCTACTATGTAGTACAATACTCTATTATAACATATCTACAGTAAAGTAAAAGTATTAAAATAGCGTTAAGGCGTTACCCATATCCCCATTAACACATTTTTATATATTATCATAGTCTATATAGTACCGTAATTCCTCCATAAACCGGAGGGCTATTAGAGGGCACTCCATAGGTATGGTACAAAACAAACTCGTAGAAGGCGCTCTAGGGCATGTGAACACGGCACTCGAGGAAATGCCAGGGTAGATATACCAATTGCGTATCCGGACTGGTGGTAACGCATAACAGCTACTATCGCCCACCTCGGAACACACTTCCAAATCAAAAATCAAGGGGTGGCCACCAAATCAATCACAAAGTAAAAATATAGTATCGAAGAAATGTGTCCGATCGGAGGAATGAACTCACTTGTCCCAGCGTGGCTCCTGTTTTAGTCACATCTAAGCTGACTCATGGGAGTCAGGGTCACGTCATACCTCATACAGAAATCGTTCGCCAAACCATCCTACTTCATTTTTGGAATCTCCACCACGTACAAAGTTGTTAAAGTGGTTTTCGGTATTGGCAGAGAGTATGACAATATCCGATCCCGGTCTCTTTAACAACCAATCGCTTATTACACACCAGATGGTTCTTTTACATTTCAAAAGTCAATTCACAATTTATATCAAAATATCATATTCTCAAAACATAATACTTTCGAAATCATATACACTTTGAAATCAAATCGTTTCCAAAATCAAAATTTCTTTCAAAATCATATTTCCAATTAGGTTAAATCCTCACTTCAAAATCATCATATTCAATTATTTATAACATTTAAATCCCAACTTAGGTTATAACATCATTTAACTGTATTTGCTTTAAACCAATGGATTTGAATATAAACACTTTCCCTCTACTTAGTCTGAAATTTAAGAAAATAGTTATAAATAGTTAAAATAGTTATAAATAGTTAAATACTCTAAAATGGTTTGATTATAGATTAAAGGTACTGTTAAATTGATTTAAGATAGTTAAATAGATTTAAAATAGATTAAATACAATTAAAATAGATTAAATAGCTTTAAAATAGGTTAATTAGATTTAAAATAAGTTAAAATGGGTTAATTAGTTTAAAATAAATTAAATGGTTTAAAATAAGTAAGATTGATTTAATATAGTTAATATAGGTAATATAGGTTAAAATAGTTTAATAATTTGAAAATCTTAGAATTTAGAATCTTTACAATAATATATTTTTAAAACAGTTTATATTAAAAATATGAATTTGAATTTAATATCAATTTAAAATATTTATTTTATTTCAACGCATCTGAACCATTTCAAATTTCCAAATCAACAAAACCCAATTTCGAATCTTTCAATTCAACTTTTAGATGAACTATTAAATTCTATATCGATTTCAATCCATGTTTGAAATATCAATTTAAATTATTCCCATTTCAATACATTTCAAAGTTATATTTCAAACAATTCAAATAACTCAATTCTGATAAATTTCACTTATATTTCATATTCAACTTTAAAAATTTCAATTTAATTTCTTAAAGCAATTCCTTTAAACAGATTCACATTTCAATCAAAACTTGGTTTTTCAATAATAAATCAATTCATATGAATCAAATTTTATTTCAAAAATATCGTTTAATAAAATTCAAAAATTAAGTATTTAAAATCATTTAATTTAACCAATCCGGTGTCCGTATATAATTCTCTACCCTAGGGTCAAGTGATACAGATATTTATCATTTCAATCTGCAATTATTTTATATTTATAGATATATATCATTTTAATCTGCAATCCCAAAAATATTAAAATCCATAAAATCGCTCGAGGTTATCATTTCAACCCATAACGATTTTTCCCTAATCTATAGATCATTCGGGTATGTATCATTTCAACCCATAGTGATTCAAATAATAATAATTAAGGGAACTTGCAGAGTGACAACAGTGTATAAATATACATAACATCCAATCATCCAACATCGAAAATCAAACATCCATCACAGTCATCATACAACTCAATTAATTAATTTCAACAATAACTAATTATTAATAACAAGTATTTAACTGGCAATTTAAATTCAATAATAAATTAAATAACGATTTAATCCAAATAAAGTCAAATTAACTGGAATAGAAAATTTAATAGACCAAACAACCATAAATAAATTCCTATAACATTATAAATTTAATAACAAGCATAAGAAATTTTAGAAGTTGTGAGTGGGTTAAAACACTCACCTTTGAATTTCAAATTGATTTGAAATTCAAATAAAGGCCCAAATTTCAACATTCTCAGAATTCTCCAAACCAACGTCAAAATGTCCAAAATTTCGATACGATCCTAGCGGAACAAACCGCGCGTGAATCCGAGTTCGTATGTAAAAGTTATTCGGATTAGAACATTGAAAAATTAAAATTAAAAATTAAATAAACAAAAACCCTTACCTTGTCCACGTCAGCTATCACTCAAAACCCTATCAACGTTCGTGAATCACAACCCCGAACCCCATACTCTAGCCGCCACGCTCGCGCCTGCTTGGGCAACGCCACCGCTCCGCCTACGAACCCCCCCAGAACGCCATGCCAACTCCCTGTTCCTCACCTACGGCCTCGCGACCCTTCCCCATGTTCGCTCACAACGAAACACGACCCAGCCGCCGCCATAGACATTTAACCCTAATTCAATTATCGATGACAATCCAACCGTTGATTCGACGAACAAACTACACTGATGAACTCCCTACGTTCCTCTCCACAAAACTGTAACCTCAATTTGACGATCCGACAAAGTTGATCGTGACACGATGAACAACCGAAGCTTAATCATCCAATTCCGGCCACCTAGAAACCCAGAACGAAAAACTAACTGCAAATTTGACCTGCGCTCATCGAGAGCTTTAAATCGATATATAATTTGATATATTTTGAGGAGTTTAAATTTTTGGAATTGAGTTTGAAATTGAATTGAGGGTTTTCGGTTTTGGTTTGTCTGCCATTGGAATGAGGAGTTGAGAAGGAAATATACGTACAGACAAATGAAAAATAAGAAATAGCTAGGGTTTATAATGAGCTATTTATAGGAATAGCTGAAAATAGAATGAATGGACCAGATTGATTTACAAGTTGAACGATAAACGACCCGAAAAGCCCCATCTGTCTCCGGAACGAAAATGGGTCATCCCATATATCAAAATAGATGTTATCGCTATAATTTTAAATTTAATGGAACAGGTTTCAAGTCCTAATTCCATCGTATGAAAAAGTTATGTTAAAACAGCTTTTTTCAAATTGATTTCAATTGATGTTAATTAAATTGATTACTAGGCATTTCGAGCCCATACGATCAAACGACAAGTCTGATTGCTACAAAACTTGAAATCCTATAATAATTCACCGTTACGGATCCGATGAAACTGATTTCGTCGAAATCCGAGTCAGTGACCAAAATGGCTATTTTCACGTTACTTAAATAAATTAATATTAAATTAATTAAATCACTTTTTAAATTCCGATTCTATAATTAACAAATTTTATCACTTTTGATTACTTATACATTTATAATAATTTAAAACAAATTTCTATATTAATTTAAAGTTAATTATTTCACTAATTTCCAAGTTTACTTTCAATTTCAATTAATCCAATTAATTATAATTTAATTACAATAAATTGACTTTATTTGATTTCAATCTTTATATTCAATCAATTATTATTCCATAGATAAGGTTAACATTGTTTTTATATTTCATTTCATTATTATCCTCCAATTTCCATCTTTTATTTGTATTAACTACTATATTTCAATTATATTGAATTTTTTGTTAATTTTACACATTAAATTATAATTTAAAATCCCAATTAATTTATTTATCTTGGTTCATCCTTTTTTTTAAATCAATTATTACCTTATGAATACGATTAACATTTCTATTCATTTTATTACACTTACAATTTGCAATTATTGTCTTAACTCACATTAATGTAACATTTATTTCATTTAATTATAATTGATTTCCAATTAAATTTAGCAGACTAAATAAATAGGCAACATATAATAATTGTCACCATTTACCCTTAATCACCTTATAAGTTTATTATTTACGAACCAATGTTACAATTAGCTATATAAATCTAATTTTATTCAATTACCATTGACTATATATTATTTCATTAGTTAATTCAATATTTACATTTGTTTTCCTTATTTTCAATTTATATCCAAGTATAACATTTAAATCATTTTAGTCGATTGGAATTTCATTCAATTTGGTAATAGTTAACTTAAATTAACATTATTAACTTTCATTCTAGTTATTATTTCATTAATGTATCACAAATTTTTATCTCTCCAAATCTTAAATCACAAAATCTTATTAAATTAACTATTTTTAATTATCGAAATTTACGGGTCGTTACATGTTTTTATATATATGTTATATTTTCCGTAAAACTGTTATCAAAATGGCATGGCAAGAACGTCGTAATGGTTTTGTAAATTAGATTTGGATTTTTATAAGTTGATTGTTTTGAATAAAATATATTGTATGTTAAATTCCTTACATAACGCCTTTTCGAGGACGAAAAGTTTTGAGTGGGGGAATATGTAACGATCCGCATTTTTAGCTATTTTAAACTATTAAATTTAAAGTGATTATTGGATAAAAATGGTTAAAAATAAATTTAATGAATTATTAGTGTAGTTATTGAATATGAATTTGGATAAAAACCTTGAAATAAACAATTTTGGAAATTTGGGAATTACTTATATTGAAATAAATTATATGTATCGATGGTATCTATGATATATAATTGGAGTTGAATAATAAATGTGAATTATTTAAATAGAAATAAAATAATGCTGATAACTAAATTTTATTTGAAATTTAAGGATTTGTTAATATCGATTTATTGGATAATTTAATTGGTTTAAATTTAATATTGGAGATTATTTGAACAATTGAATTATGGATTTAATATTATTAAAAATGATATAGGAAATTGATTCAAATTTTATTTAAATATGAATGAAGATTTTTAACATATAAAATTTGATGTAAATGCGAATAATTAAAATTTAGAAATTTTATATTATAATTGACGAGTAAAAATAGCCATTTTGGCAACTGTCTCAGATTTTGACAAAACGCATAGAAATCAATTTAAGGAATTCGATAGAATAAATTGACTTTGAAAAGATATCTTTCACATACGATCGAATTAGGACTCGAAACTAGCTCCATTGCGTTCAGAATGTGGGTAAAACATTATAAACGTCACGCGACACTCCTCGATTGGAGTTCGGTTGATTTTGGACCTAATTATATAAATACGGTACACATATCGAGAAAATTATTATTTTAATTTTTTTCAAAACCCTAGCCGTCGGTTTCTTTTAATGGCTGAAAATTCACCATCTTCTCTTCTCGATATCTCTTAGTTCGTTCCACAAAATTGAAAACTTCCAAAAGCAAAGTTGTAAAGCTCGACGGGCTCTACACATCCAATGATTGATTCGTGCCAAAGTGCCTCGGATTCGTCGAGATCTGTGTTGGAAGTCGCTGCAGTTTTTTCGTGTTTTAGGCTTTGAGATGCATGCGCGCGCGATGGGAAAGGCAACATTAGTAGAGACGGCAAGCGCGCACACGCTGGTAGTCGCTGATCGAACTCCAGCTGTCTTGAGTTGCGTGCATTTTGAAGGTGGTGTTCGCATGCGTGGGTTCTGATGTGGGCTGTGTCGCGTGAGAAGATGATAGGTACGGTTCTTTTTATTTTTGTTTTATTTTATTATGTTATTAAAATTTTAAATTATATCGTTATATTAATTTAAGCGTAACTTTTGCATACGAGCTCGGATCAACGCACGGTTTTCTCTGTTGCATTCGTATCGAAATTCCAAACATTATGGAACTTGTTTGGTTGCATTCTGAGACTGTACAAATTTGGGCCTTGGATTTTAAATCATCGATAAATTAAAGGTGGGTGTTTATACACTTATAATTGACTGAAATAATTTTTATGTTAGTTAAATTTATATTGTGAAGTGATTTAAATTTATTGGTTGTTGTTTGATAAGTTTAATTGACATTTAAACTGACATCTAAATTAATTGATAGAACTTGAATTGACTGTTAAATTTGCATTAGAATTTAATTGCCCATAAAATACCCGATATTAATAATTATGAAACTGTTGTGGATTTTGTTTTTTGATTGTTTGGATGATTGGTTGTGATGGATGCTATTGGTTGATATTTTGGATGTTTACTTATTTTGATATATCATGTAATCATCCTATATATTATTCATAGTATATAAAGCTATAAATTGAATTATTTCGAATAAATTAAGAAATAGATTGAAATGATATATACCTATGACATTTCTTTTGGATTGAAATGATATATATCCATCCCTGAATTAAATTGAAATAATGGATTCACTTGGGCATAGGATAGAGAATTATATACGGACACCTGGTTGGTTAAATTAAATGATTTTAAAATTTTGATTTGAAATTATTTAAATGATTTGGTTTTAAGAAATAAAAGTCGAATTTATGGAAATCTAATTATTTTCGAATCGAAATGTTGAAATTTAAATTTGGTAATCGAAATTGTTTGATTTATCAAAGTTGAGATTTTAAGTTATAATCGAAATATGATGTGAATGTCAGAAATTGATTTGTTTTAAATGATTGGACTTTTATTCAAATTTTGAATATTTCTAAGTAAAAGTGATATAATACAATATTTTGAAATTGAGCTCGAAATTTAATTATATTTGAAGATTTGTTTTTTGGATATTAAAGGAAAATTTGATTTAAGTGTTTTGAATCGATATTTTGGAAATCGAACTCGGAATTGATATAAATTGAAATGGTTTAAATTTGGAATTGGAGTTTTGAAATTGGAATTTAAATTAATTTGGAATTGGAATTGAAATTAATTTGGAATCGAAGTAAAATTCGACTTGAAATCGGAATTGAATCGGTTAAATCGAAATGGGAATTGGAACTGATTTAAATTAGAAAATTTGGAAAGTGAATCAGTTTGACTTTGAAACTATTTTTAAATGAATTATTTTAGTATAAACAGTTTAAAATCTATATTCCTTAAATATTCAAATTATTTTGATTTTTCAACTATTTTACTATATAAACCATTTTTTATACTCAAACTATTTTCTATTAAACTATTTTAACTATTTTAAAACTATTCAAACTATTTTCTAAAAATTCAAACTGGTCAAGTGGGTGGGATGTTTATATTTAAATCTTGGATTTAAATGTGAATGGGGTTAAAGTGAAATTGTAACCTAAATTTTAATTCAAAACAAATTTTGAAGTGAAATCGATATATCGAACTGAATTAACATTTTGAAGTAAAATATGATTTTGAAGCGAATATGATATTTCAAAATGGATTCGATTTTGAGCGAATATGATGATTTCGAAATGGATTCGATTTTGAAACGAATATGATGATTTCGAAATGGAATTGATTTTGCAGCGAATATGATATTTTGATATCAAGTACGAACTGTTTTCACAATGTAAATGAACCAACCAGGGTGTAAAATGACGTTTGGTTATTAAAGAGACCGGGACCTCTTATTGGCATACTCTCTGTCAATATTGGAACAACTTTGACAACCGTATATGCGGTGGATGATATCCAGAATGTAGTGGTTGAATTGGCGAACGGTTAGTGGAATGAAATAAGAGAACGATGATGGATAGCCTTGATACTTGTGTCATAATTAAAATGACTAAAACAAGAGCCTATGTCTGGCCAATGAAGTTAGCTACCTCTAGCGACGGTGATCACTCGTATTCCTATCGTGATTTTGTACTCGATGGGTACACCCTTTTTGTTTGGATTGATTGTCACAGTCGGCCATGGATGGGTTACAACCAGCCAGAAAGGGTAAACTGCTAGAATCCTGCCTTGGACATTGCCTCACGTGCCTTGTGATATATTTCCTTATGCGAGCTCATTACGATTTTGGTTTACCTATAAAAATGTGTTAACGTGGATCAATGTAAAACCTTGACGCTATTTTAATTTTTATTTTACTGATAGACATTATCTATTATAGCGTATACTATTATATATAAATAGTTTAACGAATCCTTAGAAGATGGAAAATCCTGTAACATCTCTTAAGTTATTGTACACACGTTATACACTAGATAGGAGAAGTAAAATCCGGTAAACATCTCCGACACTGTTACACTCATATTTATTGATATTGATTTGACTTATATAAGAGTATTTTAGTCCTGACTCGAGTGTTTTGTCTTTTCATTATGCTCGGGTCAGTCCTGAGTTCAGCGTATTGAAGATTATTCTTTGGAGGACGAAGATGAAGGTTTGGTATATTACTATTATTATTATCCCCTGCATCTTGCTATTTTGCTGTATTGATTATTTATCCCTGATGTATATATATAACTCTGATAAATGTGTATAGATTATAATTAAATGTTTAGTAAAAAACTTCATGAATTGTTTATTTGATTATTATATTTTATCGTTCTGATGTGAGATTCTCTGTTTGTTTTCTTTTTCTTTTCTTATTTTTCTTAATTAACCCCATTGATTATCTACGTTCCGGATTATTTAATTTTGACATGTGTGGATTATTGTTGATTTAAACCTTCCTAAATGTGGGTCGTCACAATGGAACAACAGTTTGAGGATGGAACGATAGTGGTGGTGATGACAACAGCTAGGAGGGTAGCATGCAGATGAAGTGTAAGTTGAGGAAGTATGTGACAATTTGAGGAAGTGTATGGGTGGTGTTGGAGTTCGAAGGGGCTGATTGCTATGGCTGTTGTTGATGGCACAGTGGTGATTGTAGTAAAGAGGCAGTAAGGCTAATGATAATGGTATGTTGGAAGTGATAGTGAGTTGACAGTTCAATGATTGGTCAAAGGTTATGGTTTCGGCAGTGTGGTGATGTGGTAATGGTCTGGTGATGTTTTGAGACTGGTAGTTGAAGATGGTTAAACAATGAAGTGCACTGTTTTGATGTATGGTTATATGTCAAGCTGGGTTGGTGGTAAGGCAAGATGTACATGGAATTGACAGTGGAAATTGAAGTATATGGCTAAAGTGAAGTGAAGTATTGGTGGTAGTTTTGGTTGGCACCGGTTGATGGTGGATGAAAACATGGGGAGGTAGTGATGTCTGATAGCAGGGTATATGAATGTGGATGGTAATGAAATGAAATTGTGGTTGTAAGTTTTGTTAATGTAGTGGAGTTGTTGGCGATCGGTGGTTGAGTGGTTCGCGGTTGGTCACGTGATGTTGGAGCAGGGATTGTAGTAGAGGTTGAAATGTCGCAGTGATGAATATGCCAAAGTTCGGGTATAAGGTTGGTGTTTTTGTTGTTGACAGTGAATGGTAGGCCGGGGGAATGTGAAGGCAGGAGTATGCAACAGTTTGAGGTGAGGAATTGTTGATTGATGATCAGGTTGTATATGGGGTTACTGATGTATGTTGCAATAGTGTATAGTGGTGAAGAGGGATGATACGGTTTTGGAGGAGTTGAACAGATGGTCCGCAGTGAATGAAGAAGTCAGTGATGTAACAAAGGAGTGAATGGATGCTTGAAGCAGATGTGCAGGAGCTTGATGTTCAGAGGAGTACAATTGTAGTAGGGTGATGAAATGGTCTCTGTGTGGAAGAGGGGTGGAAGACAGTTGTGTGGCAGATGGAGGATATGAAGTATGTGAATGTTAAGTGTAGTAGTGGGAGGTATGATATATGTACATGGAATGATGGTGGCTGTGCACCGTGGATATTGTTAAGTTAGTAGTGGTCTGCTGCAAGGGAGCAAAAATGTGAGGAGTGTTGTATGAGTAATGGGAAAGGGAGCAGAAATGTGAGGAGTGTGGGTTGATGTGTTGTAACGACCCACCTTTTGGGACGGTTTAAAATCGACAATAAACCACACATGTCAACTCATACCATTCAAAAGGGAGGATTGTTATGGGGTAATTAAGAAAAGAAGAGAAAGAAAAAAACAAAACACAGAATCTCACAGCGGAATGACAAAATATAATAATCAAATAAACAGTTCATGAAGCTGTTTTACAAATGACATTTGATTACAATTTTACAATACAGATCAGAGTTATACATACAACAGGAATAGATAAATAATGCAGCGGAACAACATGATGCGGTGGAATAAATATAATAAACAGTAATAATATACTAAATCTTCGTCTTCGTCCTCCAAAAATAAGGTCTTCACCACTGAAATGCTCAGGCTGACCCGAGCGTAATGAAAAGACAAAAACATTCGAGTCAGAACTAAAAGATCTTATGTAAGTTAAATCAAAATAAGTAAATATGAGTGTAACGGCTTCAGAGATGTTTACGGGGTTTTACATCTCCTATCCAATGTCTAACGTGCGTGCAATAACTTAAGAGATGTTCGAGATTCCATCTCCTAAGGATCTGTTAAACTATCTACATACATAATACAATACGCTATTATAATATGTCTACAGTAAAGTAAAGTATTAAAATAGCGTTAAGGCGTTACCCATATCCTCCTTAACACATTTTTATATAAATACCATAGTATATACAGATACTGTAAGCTCCACCAAACTGGTGGGATACTCAAGGAGCACCCCATAGGTACGATACAACCCAAAGTCGTAATGAGCTCGATAAGCATATGACAAGGCATGCGAGGCAATGCCAGGGTATGATTCTACCGTTTATAGAACCGGGCTGGTGGTAACGCATAGCAGTTACTACCGCCCACCTCGGAACACACTCCCATAATCAAATCCATGGTGGCCACCAAATCAATCACAAAGTAATAGATATGGTATCCTGTGTAGTTAAAGCGCTTGGCATATTCAATGCGGCGGATATGCAAAAAGTCATAGCGGGGATACAACAAGGATATAGCGGGTTATAGTGGATGGCTCTAAAATAGCATATAAAACTCATACTTAATGTTTTTACAAATATATAATGATAATTAAATGAAAAATTAACATTCAATTGAATTATAATTAATACATAAATAATTTTAAATAAAAACATGTGCGAATATACTGTAAATAAACGTAAAACTATTATATAACATAATTGAATTTAGTAGAATATTAGAGTATTTTCATTTCTGAAAATATATTAAAAATTCAATTAAATAAATTAATTTCACAATTTTTATAATGTATAAATTTCATTTTTCAATTCATTTCTATTAAATAAGATATAGCGGAATATAGCGAGAATAACATGATATAGCGGGGCTTAAAGCGGAAAGGCTATATTTGGGGATATATGGAAAAATCGTAGTGGCAGAAATCCGCTATGAGATATAGCAGGGTTATAGCGGGGTAATAGAGGGACATTAACTACATAGATGGTATCGAAGAAGCATGTCCGATCGGAGGAACGACCTCACTTAGCCCAGGTATAGATCCTGTTTTAGTCATATCAAGTTGACCCGAGGAGGTCAGGGAGGGCTACATTCATACCTCATACAGTAGCGTTTGACAAACCATCCTACTTCGTTCTGGATTCTCCACCACGTGCATAGTTGTTAAAGTAGTTTCGGTATTGGCAGAGAGTATGACAATATCCGATCTCGGTCTCTTTAACAACCAAACGCTTATTTCACACCGGTTGGTTCTTTTACATTTCCAAAACCGATTCATAATTGATATCAAAATATCATATTCACTTCAAAATCATATCACTTTCGAAATCATATTCACTTTCGAAATCATTATTCACTTTGAATCATATTTAATTTTCAAAATCATAACCACAAAATAGGTTAAATCATTATATCAAAATATTTGCTTTTAAATCAATTAAATCTAAATCATAAGATTTCCAACTTTAAACAGTTTGAATATTGAAAGTAGTTTATATATCGGAATAGTTATACATTAAAAATAGTTTATATTTTAAAAATAGGTTATAGATTAAAATAGTTTATATATTAAAAATAGTTATATATTAAAAATATATATATTAAAAGTTGTTTATAAATTTAAAATAATATATATTAAAATAGTTTATGTAACGACCCGTATTTTTATGGATCAAAAAATCGTAAAACTGTTATTTTTAGGGCGTTAGTTTTGATAAGTCGACTAGAGCTTAAGTCGTGTAGAAGTTAGGTCGTCTAGAGGATAAGCCGTGTTGTAGCTTAGGTCGTCTGGGAGTTAGGTCGGGTGGTAGTTAGGTCGGGTGAACGACTTAAGAGATTGGAGCGACCTATAGAATTTGACGACCTAAGGAGTTGGCGACTTAAGAGAGTTGGCGACCTAAGGAGTAGACGACTTAAGGAAGTTGGGACGTATTGGGATTTAAGGCGTGTAACAGTTTAGGTCGGTGGAGTGACTTAGGGAGTGGAACGACTGAACATGATAAGCGACTTAGGAGTTAACGACTTAAGTTAGTAAGCGACTTAAGGAAGGTGGCGACCTAAGAATTAGCGGCAACGACCTAGTAGTTAACAACCTAAGGAATTAAGCGGGTTAACGACCTAAGGGAGGTAGGTCGTTCGAGCGACTTAAGGGAGATAGTAAGTGGTTGTAGTTGGGTCGTGAGCGACCTATGGGGTGTTGTGTTAAAGCTAGGTCGTAAGCAGTGGCGTAGGCAGAAAAATCATCTGGGAGGGGCAAAATGTTAATTTTGGGGGTTCGGGGGCGGTAGCTCCCGAATTTTTTTTTCATGCCAACCGTTTGATTATACGAAGGAAGAATCATTCTAGAACATCATACAAGCACAACTAAGTTTGTCTTTTCATTTGCAAAATGAATACAAAATGAAACCAAACTTCAAAATGAATATGAAGTAAATACTGCAATTTTTATTTTCGACGGCAATTGTCTTTCAGCAAATTGAAGTATTTCAATTAAAACAAGCTGAATACCAAAATTGTCTTTCAGCAAAATAAGTACCAAATTGAATACTAAAATTAAATATAAAATCAATCACCTCCCATTTCGAATTAAGCAAATTCACTGACCACCCGTTGCGCCTGTTGCGGTGGGTTGCGGAGGAGTTGCGGAGGCTACAGGCTGTAATTGCGGTGGAGTTGCAGAGGCTACAGACTTGCGGCGGAGTTGCGGAGGAGCTACAGCCTACAGCGACAATTGCAGTGGATGGAGGCTGCCTTGCAAGTTGCGCCGAAGTATGCGATTTGATGTCGATTAGGTTTTATCTTCGTTTTATAGATCGAGAGTTTTGTTTATTTTACCTTTTTTCTGTTTTTTTTTTCGTTTTTTGATATTTCTGGGAGGGTCACGTGCCCAGCCCAGAAATAACGTGGCTCTGCCACTGGTCGTAAGCGACCTAAGGTAGGTCGCTTTGTTTAGTTAAGTCGCATAAGTGGCTAAGTCGTTAGGTTGCGTGTCTTTGTAGGTCGTGCACGTTTTAGACCGTGTACGTAGTTAGGTCGCGCAGGTGTTAAGTCGTGTCTCGGTTAGGTCGTTGGGTCGTTGAGTCGCGCATTTGCGCTACAGTTAGGTCGTGTAGTGTTAAGTCGCTAAGTCGCGTGCATGTACTAAGTCGTTGAGTCGAAAGCTGTTACGTCGCGCAAAGTGTTAGGTCGGGGGATCTGTTAAGTCGTAGGTCGTGGGGTATCATTAAGTCGTAGGTCGTGGGATTTATAAGTCGTGGACGACTTAAGGGGGCGGGCGACTCATGGATTCAGCCTATAAATACACGCCTTTACCTCACTTTTTGGGATCCGGATTTTGAAGCGACGAAGTGCTGCCATTTTGAGAGCTCGAGAACTACACCTCCTCACTTCTTATCTCTTCTTCTTCCTTCCATCCAAATCGAAGATCAAATCGAAGATCCAAGAGCTTAGATTGAAGATCTACAACTATCGAAGAGAGATTTCATCGTTTGAAGCAGAATTTTGGCGGATCAAGCTAAATTCTTCGCTGTCCAGATCTGAAGTGTGTTGCTTTTGAAGTGTTTAGGTGATTCGGTGAGTGGTGGTTATCTCTCACAAGGATCCAAAGGAGTATATCGGATTGGTGGCTTGATTTTGTGTTAAAATAGTGATTTTCATGCATTTTCATAAACTTGATTATAGATCCATTGTTCATGATGATTTGACATCCATTTTACTACATGTTAATCTATGCAAGTTCATTCATCAAGTTGTATAGATATTGCTCATGATTCATGCTTGTTAGATTTGGACTCTTTATTTACAAAATTGCCATTTTTGTTATAATTGTTTATTAGATCATGTTTGAATGATTGATTACTTGGATTAATGATTGATTTGATTGATTGTTATGAATTAGTTGATTAGTTGTTGGATTTAGACAAGATGGTCGAAGATGATTCAAAAGCTAAGGGAAAGGATCTTGAATTGGAAAAGCTGCTCGTGGCATATGTGGCGAATGATGAAGCTCATATGGATAGATTTGATGATGATGATGAGATGAGACTGTGCTATGATGTGAGATGGCCTTGGTTTAATCCAGACGGGATCATTCCAAGCAAATTGATGGCTCGGTGAAATGGTTCGAGTTTGAGGATAATGGTTGGCTCGAGAGGCGCTTGGGCTAGTATGACAATAGTCGTCGAGGAGGATGACTAGAAGGCTGAGATTTCATCGTTGTTGAAGGTTCTAGCAGGCTCAAAGCAAGAGTACGCTGGGAAGATTCGATAGTCCCAAAAGACTACTGTTGGTGGTCGAGTACTCTGGGCAGATTCGATAGTCCTAGGCACGGGCTGCGACGACGTGCAGAGTTCTGTCTAGAACCGGGGTTACCATTAGCCCTTGACGGACGGCTGAAAGAATGTGCCGGTCATTCAATTAACGGTGGTATCGAAGCAATGATAACAGTGATAGCTAGAGTCATGGATGTTTGGTTGTATCGTCATTCGGTCTCAAGAGCGATATTTTCTGGGTGCTTATCTGATCTTGGTTTAGGCCTTGGGGGTTTGTACTTGGAAAACATCGACCTTGACTCGAGTGATAATTGCTTTACTTTAAATGTCTGAATTGCTATGTTTATTTCTGCTTAGTGTGTCTGGGGGCTATCACTGTAGAAAGAGGTGGAGTGGGAGGGTTGGATTCCTATTCCTTTTTTCCTTTATGCTCTTTTGGTAGGTTGTTGGTTAATTTACTGCTCACTAAGACTATTGTCTGACTCAAGGCTTTATGTTTAACTCTTATTGCCTTGGGCTGTTCATCCATTTTGGGATGGGTAGACTAGGTAGCAGGTGACAGGTGTTGTAACGTCCCAGATTTTCGCGCTCGAAAATCGACATCCATACTTTACATCGTACTCGAATGCCATAGATTCGACCGTTCAAATCCGAGTCGCCGGAGCTTATAACACAGTTAAGTAAATATCACAGCGGAATAAAAAGAATATAGATATACAACATCTGATACAATATCCAGATACAATGATGATACAATGAATATCTATATACATCAGAGATATGATACAACAAATAGCAGCGGAAAAGAAAACGATAACATCAGCAGCGGATAATCTCCATCTTCAAAGCACTAATCCAGAAATAGCTCGAACTCCCAATAACGAGGCACAAAGATAAGCAAGTGCAGTCTGATCCAAAGACTGAACCAACTCCAGAAAATCTACTAAACCTGAATATCTGAAAACCCCAACTCTAGACTGCTCGTGTAGGAAATTATGAGCACCCAGAGTTTAGGAAAGGAACAATAAACTCCGGATCAGTCATGGGACTGGTGTGAGCAACAAAATAGTTTATCTTTAAAACAAATAGCAAGAGAATTTAAAGTCAATTCGAAATGCTTTTGGAAAATGAAACTACCATAAGACCTCCCACCACACACACAATGCAAACGCAGAATTGGAGGAGATTTCTTCTTATGATAGTCAAAGATGCTTACTACGCAAAATCAAATCATTTTTGATATTATTATTTGTGCATAATGTAGAAAAATTTCGAAAGTAGAATATAAATCTTAGCCAGCATAGACATTTCGCACTTATGCCTACTATAGCTACCATGTTCAATAGCAGGTTACCACCATATTCCATGGCAGGTAATACAACTAAAACCGTACAGGGCTCGTATTGTTTTGTTTGGATTTCCAACAAATGGTCAGGCTAAGGAACTTCCTATTCCATGAAAGAAACGCCTCTGGCGGGACGTTCCGAGAACCAACTGTTCTCTGCCAAACAAGGCCGGCAACCCCTTTTCCCAAGGGATAAAAGAAACCTCAGATATGCCACCCCCGGTCCTTTGGGACCTTTAACCGAGGCGCCTCGAAACCAACATCACACATAATAAATAAGTGTATCCACATGAGTAAGTATCTGGGCTCCATACCATGATACTACCCTTTTCCAGAAGGAATGGTCATACCCTAGGGGAGCTACCCCTGAAAACCTTGCCGCACGATTCCTGTTTCGACCATTACCGGGTTGTGAGGTTCGACGAAGTCTCGTCCACAAAGCTACGCTTTTTCAAAAAGCCACGCTTTGGGTCAACAGATGATCAACCTATGATCACAAAGATAAATGATCAAACAAATGATCATATCACAAATGATCAAACACTGATCATCACACAGCAACACTCAGCATGCCACATTACCAAATTGGGATATATCGCTGATAAATTTCAACTACATAACCTCTGAGCTCGTACGTCTCAGAGAAGGGTGTTAAGCTAAGAGAATAAATTCTCCGCCACCAAACAGATATGTATTTGAAAGAAATCGGCTTTATATCTCAAAGTGTAATGTCAGATATACAATCCATACAAGTCTGTTCCGGGTTCGAACAGAACCGAAGGCACTTCTCACGAAGCCCTTGCAATTCCGGATAATTTCCAATCACGTCCGGACTTCCCATCACAAAAAGAGTGATATAAATCTCTATACCGGGGACCAGTCGATGCAGAGACATTCGATGAGTTGTCCTTTCGTTTTCGAAAATATCCGGTCTTCAACACCGGTCTTCAAATGCTATCCATATACGACGTATCACTATTCGGAATGGGTTATACGACCCAAAGGTCCTTTCCCGGCTAACCCAAATAGTGAGCGAAATATTTAAAACATATGGATATGGGATTTCAATTAAGTCACAACTTATTACCCAAAATCTTTCTTCAAATGGTTTAACCAATTACCATTTCAAATCTTTAAAAAAAAAGATTCATTTTAAACAACCTTCAACGGTTTAAACACTTTCCACATTTTAATCTTTTAAATAAAAGATTCATTCACAGATTTTCCAAATTAATTCTCATTTCAATTTGATTAACTCGTTAAATCTTTAAAACAAAGATTTAACTTATAGCTTTCAAAACAATTTCATTTCGAAGGGTTTAAATAAATCGTCATTTTAAATCTGTTAAAGATAACAGATTCAATTCATAACTTTCAAAAAGAATTCATTCATAACTTGGAAAACCATTTTCAATTCAAACTTGAAATTCCTTTAACTAAACTGGAATTTCATTTTCTATCTGAAAGCTTTTATTCCTTTAAAACAAACAGTTTTCATTTTGGAAATCTGATTCATTTATACGAGTTAAAGTTCTTGGGTTAAATCCAAATTCTCAAACAATACTTTTAAAATGGTTTAAATTCATACAAACACATTTATATCATCTTTAACCGTAATTTCAAATCATAGGATTCAATTTCAACTTAAATTCAAATTTAAATCAAATTATTTAAATTTTCAAAACTCGATTAAGTTATTCAAAATAACTTTTAGATTCGAAATTCCATTTCAAAAACTTTTCACTTTTAAACCCAAATTTCAAATTTCAAAATCAATTGAAATAAAAATTCCAATTTCAAAAACAGCAGATTTAAATTATCTGTGACTTAACCGATTTCCACGTGAAATCCATATTTGTGTGTGTAAAAGTGTAGTCCAGGGGTTTCACACACAATAATGCAACATCAATCATCACAGATATATCGATAAGCGGTATAATCGATAACGCTTATCTTCATTCACAGATTCATAGATAAAATAAATTTATCAGTCACAAAGATTCACTATTACAATTCGATGTGGGTTTCGGATAACCAACTGGAATCCGACTCCCTGTCGCATCGAAATTCAAGTGTCGTTCTATGGGTCAAGGGTTTTCATATTCACATAACAGTATATCACAGAAACGGAAATCACAGATCATGACATAAATCAGGATGTATCACAAAGCATCATATATCAGAGATATCAAACAATTCCTATCATTCAACAGAATCCAAACATTCATAAGTAAGGTCAAGCATTTAATAATCATTTATAAGTAGGATTAATTAATCGTTTAATCCTAATTAATTCAATTAATTTCCAGTTAAATGAATTTATTACCAAATTCTGATTGATCAATTACAAATCATTAATTACCAATTTATCTAATGATTTTCTTAAATTAATTAACTTGAATAAATCAAAATATCCATAATTAATTACAATAAGTGATTAATCCTTAATTATTCTCATTAAGAATTTACATTTAAACAATTTAAAATCGATTGTCTAAATTAATTTATCCAATTAATTATTAAAATTAATCACCTTAATCAATACTTAACGATCTTTAGTTAATTATCTTCATTTACTGATAACATTTCTTAATCACTTTCTTAAGAAATTATCTTTGATTAATTCATTATTAATCATTTCAAATTATGATTTAATCTAATGATTTTATTCATAAGTCAAATAAATAAATCATTAATTTCTTCTCTAAGGAAATTACTTGCATTTATCATTATTAATTAAAATTGATTACCCATTAATACTCGTTAATTTATCCAAACATTTATTAACCATTTTAATTAACTTAATAACTTGTGGATTACAAATCAAATTCTAATCTTAACTTAAGTTTATATTTAAACTTCTGTTTCAAAAAAAAAAACTTGTTTAAGTTAACTTCCATTTATTTCCATACTGAAATACATATTAAGTTTTACAGTATATTAAAATTTTATGAAAAATTGTTTACTTAACATTACTTTTAAAATGCAATAGTGCTGTTTGGAAACAAACCCGAGTACTACTATCACGCTAAAACCCGAGGAAAGCACGATAATTACTCGAGTAAGGCTCGAGTTTCCTCATCTTTTTCCCGCGTTTCCTCCCCCACTCTTTCTTCTTCTTCTTCTTTCTCTGTTCTTCCAGATCCAAGGGTGCACGCAAGTGTCACCGTGCACGTGCACTTCGCCATCGGCCATCTTCTGGCATCGACTCATCGTTGAGCAAGTCACTGACCATCTCCTCACTCGACTTCAACCACCCAAAACCCAAAGCAAATTCGAAATTAAAATCGAGACACACGACACCGAGGAACCCAAAATCCCATCGATGAAAATCACTTCGCCACGCCACCCAAGGTCACCAGAATCCACGCGAGTTTGACCAAAGCTTCGCCACGACCCTATGAACATTTTTCCCTAGGTGCGATCGCCATCTCGTGCCCAACGCTGACGAACCCTTCCCCAAGACCCCATTGACTCAACTGGGTTATTAAACCCTACATTTACTTCGCGCGGCCATCATGACGAATTAGAATTTCTCTGATTATTTTTCTGATCATCACCGATACTCAAACTACCTTCTCCAAGAATCACGACTTTCGAATCGTCGTTGATCATCGGGTTTTGACGAAAATGTCTACTCTGTTCAACTCGCGATTCCTCATCATCTATAAACTTAAAAATCATAATTTCTTCACCTAAAATCATTATTTTGTAATACGAACACAATTGTATAATCAGATTGTAGAATTAAAATTCTCGAAATTTCTGACTTATGATGATTTTACTGTAAATAATTATTTTCACAGTATTCACTTTTTTCTTCTTTCTGAAATTATTTTTAAAGGTGAATTCATGATGCTATAAACAATTTCCCTTTAGAAATTGAAGCTTAATTTTGTTTAAAGAGAAAGATATGTTTTTTTTTGAAATCTTTGTTAATCTGTTACTAAACAGATATAAGTCTATACATATATACATGCCTATTTGTATTCATTCAGATATTCCATCACTACACAAAATCAAACATTCATCATATCATCACAAGGTATCAACAAAATTAGGCTTTAAAGAGAAGGTTGCTCACTATTTGAATGTTGAAGAACAGAGAAAGGCAGAGACAAAATGTTTTGCTGGAAACTTTCCTTTTTTTTCTCTTGAAACTGCTTTGAATTGCTGTTGGAAACTCCTACATTGATGCTCTGGTTGTAAATGATTTGTCTTGATGTTTTTAAGATGATATCATTTCAGTTTCTTTTCTTATCTTTGAGGAACGAACAAATGAAAATAAGGAAGGCTGAGATGTTTTGTTTATAGCATGGGTGAAGTGTTTGTACAGGGTATTGTTAGAATATTGTTTGTACAAAGGCATGTTGAAGAGTAATGGCATTTATTATATAATACCACTTACCTTTATTTTTCTTTACTTTATTTTGTACCTTGCTTCATTTCGGCTGTGTAGTGTACTAAAGATGATGGGATGAGATGATATTAGTTTGTACAAATGTCTCTATTCTTGTTTACAGCCTCATATTCATATGTACTTAGATTTCTTTTAATATGTTGTTATATTTTCATTTTATACTTTTTCATTGTGTCTTGCATTTATTATGTTGTACCCTTTTCATTTCGGCTGAAGCAATTTTGTTATGCCTTATTATTATTGTTACATAAAGATTAAGTCTTGTTTATTTGGGTGGCTGAGAATCTTATTATGGTATCTTGTCAACACTTTGTATTTTATTTGTCTAGCTTGCCTTATATTTACTTAGTTGTTATACTTATATGATTTTGTTTGTTTTCTTTTTAACTTTGTCTTTATACATAGATTTGTTTACTTTTGCTTCGTATTTTTGTTGTTTGAATTTAACTATATATTATTTTATTTTTAATAATTTATCTTATTTTATATCTATTTGAATTTGTCAAATTTATTTTCCATTCCTAGTTTAAATATTTATTATTATCTTTTAGTTATTGTCTTTTATTATTTTATAAACTCAATTATTTATTTTACAATTTAAACTCAAGTCAAATATATCTATATATTTATTATTCACAAATTCACTCATATTTGAATCGGGGAAACTCGCTCCAATATTCTAATTAAATTAACAAATATTTATCCAAAAATTTATTTAATTACTCAATTAAATCCAAAAATTTATTTAATTATTAATTTAAATAAATTTAAATTTCGGGGTCATTACAAACTTCCCCCCTTAAAAGAATTTCGTCCTCGAAATTCGCAGGCACGAAACAACAAAGAGATAGACAGATAGATCAAAGATGAATTCGATCTCCTATAATTCCTCAAACACAAGGTACGGATTCCGAATTCAAGTCGGAATATCTCAGAATACATACCAATTCGTCCATCTTCGGACTTTGGTATTCACAAGAAATTATAATAGAATTTCAAAATTTGGTTTCAAACGAAATCGTTTTATCGATTCAATTCAATTTATCCTTCATATTCTATTAATCAATTTAACTCAATTTCAAATTTCAAATTTCAAATTTCAAATTCATTAAGGTTTAAATCAAAAATCTGGTAAGAAACCGATGAAGATACGAAGTAAAGATTTTCTACAACGATTCGTAGGGTCATCATCGCACCGAAACTTCTTCTTGTAGCTGATACGAAGAAATCAAAAGAATTTGGAAACGAATCAAAGAAGATTGATAAGAAAATTATCTCCACTGTTGCAGGGTATTGACAATCTATAGTCGTATTCCCTTGTCCCCTATCTCGTCCTCTTCTTGCACTCATACTCACTATCAGTGGATAGTAAGAAAATTTACCGAGGCATTCAAACGGATATCTTAAGGATACACTCATTCTAGAGTTTACTTCACTCTATCTCTAATGAGCTACTTAATGTGTTATACTCCTGAGCTAAAGTTCAACCTTAGCTCTGATACCAAATGTAACGTCCCAGATTTTCGCGCTCGAAAATCGACATCCATACTTTACATCGTACTCGAATGCCATAGATTCGACCGTTCAAATCCAAGTCGCCGGAGCTTATAACACTATTCGGAATGGGTTATACGACCCAAAGGTCCTTTCCCGGCTAACCCAAATAGTGAGTGAAATATTTAAAACATATGGATATGGGATTTCAATTAAGTCACAACTTATTACCCAAAATCTTTCTTCAAATGGTTTAACCAATTACCATTTCAAATCTTTAAACAAAAAGATTCATTTTAAACAACCTTTAACGGTTTAAACACTTTCCACATTTTAATCTTTTAAATAAAAGATTCATTCACAGATTTTCCAAATTAATTCTCATTTCAATTTGATTAACTCGTTAAATCTTTAAAACAAAGATTTAACTTATAGCTTTCAAAACAATTTCATTTCGAAGGGTTTAAATAAATCGTCATTTTAAATCTGTTAAAGATAACAGATTCAATTCATAACTTTCAAAAAGAATTCATTCATAACTTGGAAAACCATTTTCAATTCAAACTTGAAATTCCTTTAACTAAACTGGAATTTCATTTTCTATCTGAAAGCTTTTATTCCTTTAAAACAAACAGTTTTCATTTTGGAAATCTGATTCATTTATACGAGTTAAAGTTCTTGGGTTAAATCCAAATTCTCAAACAATACTTTTAAAATGGTTTAAATTCATACAAACACATTTATATCATCTTTAACCGTAATTTCAAATCATAGGATTCAATTTCAACTTAAATTCAAATTTAAATCAAATTATTTAAATTTTCAAAACTCGATTAAGTTATTCAAAATAACTTTTAGATTCGAAATTCCATTTCAAAAACTTTTCACTTTTAAACCCAAATTTCAAATTTCAAAATCAATTGAAATAAAAATTCCAATTTCAAAAACAGCAGATTTAAATTATCTGTGACTTAACCGATTTCCACGTGAAATCCATATTTGTGTGTGTAAAAGTGTAGTCCAGGGGTTTCACACACAATAATGCAACATCAATCATCACAGATATATCGATAAGCGGTATAATCGATAACGCTTATCTTCATTCACAGATTCATAGATAAAATAAATTTATCAGTCACAAAGATTCACTATTACAATTCGATGTGGGTTTCGGATAACCAACTGGAATCCGACTCCCTGTCGCATCGAAATTCAAGTGTCGTTCTATGGGTCAAGGGTTTTCATATTCACATAACAGTATATCACAGAAACAGAAATCACAGATCATGACATAAATCAGGATGTATCACAAAGCATCATATATCAGAGATATCAAACAATTCCTATCATTCAACAGAATCCAAACATTCATAAGTAAGGTCAAGCATTTAATAATCATTTATAAGTAGGATTAATTAATCGTTTAATCCTAATTAATTCAATTAATTTCCAGTTAAATGAATTTATTACCAAATTCTGATTGATCAATTACAAATCATTAATTACCAATTTATCTAATGATTTTCTTAAATTAATTAACTTGAATAAATCAAAATATCCATAATTAATTACAATAAGTGATTAATCCTTAATTATTCTCATTAAGAATTTACATTTAAACAATTTAAAATCGATTGTCTAAATTAATTTATCCAATTAATTATTAAAATTAATCACCTTAATCAATACTTAACGATCTTTAGTTAATTATCTTCATTTACTGATAACATTTCTTAATCACTTTCTTAAGAAATTATCTTTGATTAATTCATTATTAATCATTTCAAATTATGATTTAATCTAATGATTTTATTCATAAGTCAAATAAATAAATCATTAATTTCTTCTCTAAGGAAATTACTTGCATTTATCATTATTAATTAAAATTGATTACCCATTAATACTCGTTAATTTATCCAAACATTTATTAACCATTTTAATTAACTTAATAACTTGTGGATTACAAATCAAATTCTAATCTTAACTTAAGTTTATATTTAAACTTCTGTTTCAAAAAAAAAACTTGTTTAAGTTAACTTCCATTTTTTTCCATACTGAAATACATATTAAGTTTTACAGTATATTAAAATTTTATGAAAAATTGTTTACTTAACATTACTTTTAAAATGCAATAGTGCTGTTTGGAAACAAACCCGAGTACTACTATCACGCTAAAACCCGAGGAAAGCACGATAATTACTCGAGTAAGGCTCGAGTTTCCCCATCTTTTTCCCGCGTTTCCTCCCCCACTCTTTCTTCTTCTTCTTCTTTCTCTGTTCTTCCAGATCCAAGGGTGCACGCAAGTGTCACCGTGCACGTGCACTTCGCCATCGGCCATCTTCTGGCATCGACTCATCGTTGAGCAAGTCACTGACCATCTCCTCACTCGACTTCAACCACCCAAAACCCAAAGCAAATTCGAAATTAAAATCGAGACACACGACACCGAGGAACCCAAAATCCCATCGATGAAAATCACTTCGCCACGCCACCCAAGGTCACCAGAATCCACGCGAGTTTGACCAAAGCTTCGCCACGACCCTATGAACATTTTTCCCTAGGTGCGATCGCCATCTCGTGCCCAACGCTGACGAACCCTTCCCCAAGACCCCATTGACTCAACTGGGTTATTAAACCCTACATTTACTTCGCGCGGCCATCATGACGAATTAGAATTTCTCTGATTATTTTTCTGATCATCACCGATACTCAAACTACCTTCTCCAAGAATCACGACTTTCGAATCGTCGTTGATCATCGGGTTTTGACGAAAATGTCTACTCTGTTCAACTCGCGATTCCTCATCATCTATAAACTTAAAAATCATAATTTCTTCACCTAAAATCATTATTTTGTAATACAAACACAATTGTATAATCAGATTGTAGAATTAAAATTCTCGAAATTTCTGACTTATGATGATTTTACTGTAAATAATTATTTTCACAGTATTCACTTTTTTCTTCTTTCTGAAATTATTTTTAAAGGTGAATTCATGATGCTATAAACAATTTCCCTTTAGAAATTGAAGCTTAATTTTGTTTAAAGAGAAAGATATGTTTTTTTTTGAAATCTTTGTTAATCTGTTACTAAACAGATATAAGTCTATACATATATACATGCCTATTTGTATTCATTCAGATATTCCATCACTACACAAAATCAAACATTCATCATATCATCACAAGGTATCAACAAAATTAGGCTTTAAAGAGAAGGTTGCTCACTATTTGAATGTTGAAGAACAGAGAAAGGCAGAGACAAAATGTTTTGCTGGAAACTTTCCTTTTTTTTCTCTTGAAACTGCTTTGAATTGCTGTTGGAAACTCCTACATTGATGCTCTGGTTGTAAATGATTTGTCTTGATGTTTTTAAGATGATATCATTTCAGTTTCTTTTCTTATCTTTGAGGAACGAACAAATGAAAATAAGGAAGGCTGAGATGTTTTGTTTATAGCATGGGTGAAGTGTTTGTACAGGGTATTGTTAGAATATTGTTTGTACAAAGGAATGTTGAAGAGTAATGGCATTTATTATATAATACCACTTACCTTTATTTTTCTTTACTTTATTTTGTACCTTGCTTCATTTCGGCTGTGTAGTGTACTAAAGATGATGGGATGAGATGATATTAGTTTGTACAAATGTCTCTATTCTTGTTTACAACCTCATATTCATATGTACTTAGATTTCTTTTAATATGTTGTTATATTTTCATTTTATACTTTTTCATTGTGTCTTGCATTTATTATGTTGTACCCTTTTCATTTCGGCTGAAGCAATTTTGTTATGCCTTATTATTATTGTTACATAAAGATTAAGTCTTGTTTATTTGGGTGGCTGAGAATCTTATTATGGTATCTTGTCAACACTTTGTATTTTATTTGTCTAGCTTGCCTTATATTTACTTAGTTGTTATACTTATATGATTTTGTTTGTTTTCTTTTTAACTTTGTCTTTATACATAGATTTGTTTACTTTTGCTTCGTATTTTTGTTGTTTGAATTTAACTATATATTATTTTATTTTTAATAATTTATCTTATTTTATATCTATTTGAATTTGTCAAATTTATTTTCCATTCCTAGTTTAAATATTTATTATTATCTTTTAGTTATTGTCTTTTATTATTTTATAAACTCAATTATTTATTTTACAATTTAAACTCAAGTCAAATATATCTATATATTTATTATTCACAAATTCACTCATATTTGAATCGGGGAAACTCGCTCCAATATTCTAATTAAATTAACAAATATTTATCCAAAAATTTATTTAATTACTCAATTAAATCCAAAAATTTATTTAATTATTAATTTAAATAAATTTAAATTTCGGGGTCGTTACAGGTGTTGTTCTTAGTTTTCAACGATGCTGATGACGAAGACGAGCTGGAGGCTTGCATATTACTTTCTTACTATATGTACTGGATGTTCCACTGCTTGTATAATTCTCTGAGTGATATGTAGTGAGGCTTGACGTATTGACTATTCAGATGTTTGTATTCAACTATTATGTAGCTTAATTGATGAGATTCTATTTTGTGAAGCTTCACTATATATATTCTCTATTGTATTTTATCCATGCGCTGTGAGTAATACGATAGATTCTGCTGTTTTAATTTAACCCTGACGATCGTCCATGGCTGCCTGGCACACTTTACAGCGCACTATTTCCTCGTCCAGTGCAGGGGTCATGGGCGGTCGTCACATTTGGTATCAGAGCTTTAGTTAATCGATTTTACCCAACGCTCGCTGACGTAACTACGTATGAGATACGTAATTGTATTTTGATGGATGATTACTATATATAATATAGTAGCTTAGAAGGATTTGAATTCCTTATGCAGTTGTTTCTCAAGGTGTGCTAATCATTCCTTTTTATAGATATTAAGAATGAGTCGAAGAGGGAGACCAGCTGCTAGGGAAGGCCGTGCTACTAAGGGGGCCGCTGATTATGCTGCTATGTTCGAGGCTATGATGACTTCGATCATGAGAAGGATGCCAGCTCTGGGGCCATCAGTAGATGTCGGAGTTCAAGTTCAAACTCCAAAACCAGTGGATTTTGCTAAGCTGTGTAAAGATTATACTGCTCTTGGAGGAAAGGTTTTCATGGGAACAGAGTCAACCATCGAAGTCCAGAGATGGATAGATGCTTGTCGAAGGATCTTTGGTGACTTGGGAATCGAGAATGCAACTAAAAGGAAGCTCGCATCAAGACAGCTTCAAGGAAGAGCTTCTGATTGGTGGAACTCTATTACCATTGATACTCCGGAGGAAGAAATTACTTGGGAGCAATTCCAAGCCATATTTGAGGCTAAGTTCATTTCTACAGCTCAGAAATCTGTTCTGTTCAAGAAGTTTGTGGAGCTCAAGCAAGGTGGGAGACCAGTTCTTGAGTATGTTTCTGAGTTTGAAGCTTTGTCCAAGTATGCCCGGTCGTATATTTCCTTATCAGAAGAATGAGAAGTTTGTGACAGGCTTGGACAATTATCTTGGGAAGTAGTTGGTGGATCATTTGGACGATCCATTTGAGAAGCTTGTGGAGAAAGCTCTCAGACACGAGAATCTGTTTCCTAAAGAGGGATCTGTTGTTGCTGTAACCAAGGAAGAGTCTAAACCACAGCAGGGTGGAAACAAGAAGAGGAAGCAGCAGCAGAAAAAGGGTAAGGATGGCCAGAAGAAGCCGAAGGGCGAAGTGACCTGCTATAATTGTCAGTAGAAGGGCCATTTCTCCAGAGATTGCAAGAATGCAAAGGTGCCGGTGAAGTGCCACAACTGTGACAAGCCGGGGCATATTAAGAAGAATTGTCCAGAACCGCGGAAGGACAAGCAGATTGTGCAAGCTTATGCTTTAGGGGCTATTCCATCATCTTCAAAAGCTCCTACCGCTGAAGAGAAAGGAAAGAGCATGGTGGTTCAAGGTACACTTTCCATATGTGGTGTTCCAGTTAGAGTGTTATTCGATACTGGGGTGTCGCATTCTTTTGTTTGTAATGAACTTGTAGGCCGGTTGGGTTTCGAACCGGATATTGTTGATAGACCATTGGTTGTGACTAATCCAGTTGGGGGTTCGTCATGCCTGTGTATGCTATGCCGTGGTTTGGTTATATCGAGTCATGATTGCTCTTTTGTTTGTGATTGTTTTGTTCTGAACTTTGCGGGGTTCGGAATTATTTTGGGTATGGACTGGCTTAGGAAGTATGCGACAAAGGTTGATTGTGAAAGGTTGGAGGTGACAGTCGAGAATGTGGAGGGGCGAAAGGTTGTGATACGATGTAAGCATGAGGAAGGCGTCTTCATGAGCTTCATGTATTCGCTGGTTGTTCCACGGGATGGACTTCCATCGGTGCCAATCGCTAATGGATTTGAGGATGTCTTTGATGAGGTCAAAGGGTTACCGCCGCATAGAGAAATCGAGTTTCGAATTGATCTAGTTGAAGGAGCCAGACCTGTTGTGATGCCTCTTAGGCGGATGGCGCCTAGGGAACAGCAAGAGTTGAGGGTGCAAGTTGATGATCTTTTGCCAAAAGGATTCATTCGGCGTAGTGTGTCTAAATGGGGTGCACCAGTTGTGTTTGTAACCAAAGCGGATGGATCGTTGAGGTTGTGTATGGATTATCGTGAGCTGAATAAAGTGACTAAGAAGAACAAGTATCCATTGCCGAGAATAGATGACTTGTTTGATCAGCTTCACGAAGCTAAGGTGTTTTCTCAGATGGATTTGGCAACGGGATTTCACCAGTTAAGAGTGGCTAAGGATAGTGTGCCGAAGACTGCTTTCAGGACACCATCCGGTTTCTTTGAGTGGCTGGTAATGCCGTTTGGATTGACCAATGCACCGACATATTTTGTGGATCTTATGAATAGAGTGTTCAGAGATCAGTTGAACAAGTTCGTACTAGTGTTCGTGGATGATATTTTGATTTATTCCAGAACCGAAGAAGAACACAAGACACACTTGCGTATTGTTTTGGATATCTTACGGAAACATCAGCTGAAGGCTAAGTTTTTGAAGTGTCACTTCTGGAAGAGTGAAGTGAGGTTCTTAGGCCATATTATCTCTGGAAATGGAATAGCGGTTGATCCCGCCAAGATAGCAGCAATCCAGGATTGGGGTAGACCTAAGAATGCATCTGATGTGAGAAGTTTTCTTGGATTAGCAGGATACTATCGTCGATTTATTAAAGACTTTTCCAAGGTGGCTGCACCATTAATAGGATTGACGAAAAAGAACCAAGTATTCAGATGGGATGCTAAGTGTGAGCAAGCTTTCGGAATCCTGAAAGAGCGACTGACAAGTGCTCCTGTTTTGACTATTCCAAGTGGAAATGATGAGATGGTGGTTTACACCGATGCATGTGGTACTGGACTTGGAGCAGTGCTGATACAGAAGGGTAAAGTTGTTGCGTATGCAAGTTGACAACTAAAGCCGCATGAAAGGAATTATCCAACTCATGATTTGGAGTTAGCGGCGATTGTATTTGCTCTGAGGATGTGGAGACATTATCTATTGGGAGTTCGATTTGAGTTGTTTACAGACCATAAGTCGTTGAAGTATCTTTTCTCCCAAAAGGATTTGAATCTTAGGCAGCAACGATGGCTAGAGTTTTTGGCATCATATGATTTTGGTATAGCCTATACTTCGGGAAAGGGTAACGTAGTGGCAGATGCGTTAAGTCGAAGACATGCAGGATTGGGAGCCATGTTTTCAGAATGGAAGAGTCTCGAGTATTTAGCTGAATTTGACTTCAGGCCCAGATGTGAATTGGAACCTGAGATGTTGGCAAACTTATCGATAAGACCTACTCTTGTGGAAAGAATTGGCGAGAGCCAAAAGCGAGATGATAAGCTTGTCAAGATTATCCGTGATTTGGAATCTGGGTTGGACCCAGAAAAGGATAAAGGATTCGAGGTCGATCGAGAGGGTTGGCTTCGGAAGCAAGGACGACTAGTTGTTCCCGATATAGATGAATTGAGAGATGAAGTTCTGAAGGAAAGTCATCACTCGAAGCTGACAATTCATCCAGGTGGAAATAAGATGTATCGGGATATGAAGAGAACCTATTACTGGGAAGTAATGAAGAAGGATGTTGGAAATTTTATTTCCAAGTGCATGAACTGCCAGTTGGTAAAAGCTGAGCAAAAGAAGCCCAGTGGATTGCTTCAGCCATTAGAAGTTCCTACATGGAAGTGGGAGCAAATATCGATGGATTTTATCGATGGGCTACCTAGAACTAGAACGGGAAATGAAGGGATTTGGGTCATCGTAGATCGTTTGACTAAGAGTGCAAGATTCATTCCTGTTCGATCAACCAGGACTACATCAAAGTTGGCTGAGCTGTATGTTAAGTGGATAGTTCGATTCCATGGTATTCCGAAGAGTATAGTAAGCGATCGAGACCCATTGTTCACTAGTGAATTTTGGAAGAGCTTCCAGGAAGTTTTGGGAACCGAGCTGTGTTTGAGTACAGCTTATCACCCCCAAACAGATGGTCAGACCGAGAGAGTCAATCGAGTTTTGGAAGATCTCCTTAGAGTTTGTGTTTTGGACTTCGGAGGATCATGGGAAGATCACCTTCATTTGGTAGAATTTTCGTATAATAACAGTTACCAGTCAAGCATTGGTATGGCACCGTATGAAGCATTGTATGGAAGACCGTGTAACTCTCCGACATGTTGGTTGGAAACAGGAGAAAAGCTGATACTTGGGCCAGAAATGATTCGACAGACTTTGGATTGCATAGAGATCATTTGGCAACGAATGAAGGCAGCCCAAGATCGTCAGAAAAGTTATGCCGATAAGCGTCGTAAGGATTTAGAATTCGACGAAGGTGATATGGTTTTTGTGAAGATTTCTCCACTGAAGAATGTTATTCGATTCGGGAAGAAAGGAAAATTGACTCCGAGATTTGTTGGACCATTCCCGATCATCGAGCGAATTGGAAATCTCGCCTATAAATTGGAGTTACCAGAAAAATGGCGGGAGTGCACAGTGTTTTTCATGTATCGTATCTATGGAAGTATGTGCACGACTCGAATACGGTGGTTTCTGCTGATAGCTGTGAAGATTTTGAGGTTGGTCCAGCCGTTAAGAGACCTCGTAAGCCGCTTCGTGTTGTGGGAACTGATACGAAACAGCTTAGGAGGAAAGTAGTTAAGTTGCTCAAGATACAATGGAGTGATGATGATAACGACTGTACATGGGAGGTGGAAGAAAGGATGAAGGCAGCTCATCCTGAACTCTTCGAGGTATGGCCATAAGGTGTCGTGTCATCTCACGACATTGTAACTTGTTCTAGTTTTAGAATTCTGCATGTTAGGATAGTAATTGGATGTGTGGTTTGTTGATTGCTATGGATGGTAGGCATGCAGAATAGTTTTTGATTGCTCTTGTTTGTTTGGAATTTCGGGGGCGAAATTCCTAAGGAGGAGAGAATGTAACGACCCGTATTTTTACGGATCGAAAAATCGTAAAACTGTTATTTTTAGGTCGTTAGTTTTGATAAGTCGACTAGAGCTTAAGTCGTGTAGAAGTTAGGTCGTCTAGAGGATAAGCCGTGTTGTAGCTTAGGTCGTCTGGGAGTTAGGTCGGGTGGTAGTTAGGTCGGGTGAACGACTTAAGATATTGGAGCGACCTATAGAATTTGACGACCTAAGGAGTTGGCGACTTAAGGGAGTTGGTGACCTAAGGAGTAGACGACTTAAGGAAGTTGGGAGGTGTTGGGATTTAAGTCGTGTAACAGTTTAGGTCGGTGGAGCGACTTAGGGAGTGGAACGACTTAACAGGATAAGCGACTTAGGAGTTAACGACTTAAGTTAGTAAGCGACTTAAGGAAGGTGGCGACCTAAGAATTAGCGGCAACGACCTAGTAGTTAACGACCTAAGGAATTAAGCGGGTTAACGACCTAAGGGAGGTAGGTCGTTCGAGCGACTTAAGGGAGATAGTAAGTGGTTGTAGTTGGGTCGTGAGCGACCTATGGGGTGTTGTGTTAAAGCTAGGTCGTAAGCGACCTAAGGTAGATCGCTTTGTTTAGTTAAGTCGCATAAGTGGCTAAGTCGTTAGGTTGCGTGTCTCTGTAGGCCGTGCACGTTTTAGACCGTGTACGTAGTTAGGTCGCGCAGGTGTTAAGTCGTGTCTCGGTTAGGTCGTTGGGTCGTTGAGTCGTGCATTTGCGCTACAGTTAGGTCGTGTAGTGTTAAGTCGCTAAGTCACGTGCATGTACTAAGTCGTTGAGTCAAAAGCTGTTACGTCGCGCAAAGTGTTAGGTCGGGGGATCTGTTAAGTCGTAGGTCGTGGGGTATCATTAAGTCGTAGGTCGTGGGATTTATAAGTCGTGGACGACTTAAGGGGGCGGACGACTCATGGATTCAGCCTATAAATACACGCCTTTGCCTCACTTTTTGGGATCCGGATTTTGAAGCGACGAAGTGCTACCATTTTGAGAGCTCGAGAACTACACCTCCTCACTTCTTATCTCTTCTTCTTCCTTCCATCCAAATCGAAGATCAAATCGAAGATCCAAGAGCTTAGATTGAAGATCTACAACTATCAAAGAGAGATTTCATCGTTTGAAGCGGAATTTTGGCGGATCAAGCTAAATTCTTCGCTGTCCAGATCTGAAGTGTGTTGCTTTTGAAGTGTTTAGGTGATTCAGTGAGTGGTGGTTATATCTCACACGGATCCAAAGGAGTATATCGGATTGGTGGCTTGATTTTGTGTTAAAATAGTGATTTTCATGCATTTTCATAAACTTGATTATAGATCCATTGTTCATGATGATTTGACATCCATTTTACTACATGTTAATCTATGCAAGTTCATTCATCAAGTTGTATAGATATTGCTCATGATTCATGCTTGTTAGATTTGGACTCTTTATTTACAAAATTGCCATTTTTGTTATAATTGTTTATTAGATCATGTTTGAATGATTGATTACTTAGATTAATGATTGATTTGATTGATTGTTATGAATTAGTTGATTAGTTGTTGGATTTAGACAAGATGGTCAAAGATGATTCAAAAGCTAAGGGAAAGGCTCTTGAATTGGAAAAGCTGCTCGTGGCATATGTGGCGAATGATGAAGCTCATATGGATAGATTTGATGATGATGATGAGACTGTGCTATGATGTGAGATGGCCTTGGTTTAATCCCAACGGGATCATTCCAAGCAAATTGATGGCTCGGTGAAATGGTTCGAGTTTGAGGATAATGGTTGGCTCGAGAGGCGCTTGGGCTAGTATGAGAATAGTCGTTGAGGAGGATGACTAGAAGGCTGAGATTTCATCGTTGTTGAAGGTTCTAGCAGGCTCGAAGCAAGAGTACGCTGGGAAGATTCGATAGTCCCAAAAGACTACTGTTGGTGGTCGAGTACTCTGGGCAGATTCGATAGTCCTAGGCACGGGCTGCGACGACGTGCGGAGTTCTGTCTAGAACCGGGGTTACCATTAGCCCTTGACGGACGACTGAAAGAATGTGCCGGTCATTCAATTAACGGTGGTATCGAAGCAATGATAACAGTGATAGCCATAGTCATGGATATTTGGTTGTATCGTCATTCGGTCTCAAGAGCGATATTTTCTGGGTGCTTATCTGATCTTGGTTTAGGCCTTGGGGGTTTGTACTTGGAAAACATCGACCTTGACTCGAGTGATAATTGCTTTACTTTAAATGTCTGAATTGCTATGTTTATTTCTGCTTAGTGTGTCTGGGGGCTATCACTGTAGAAAGAGGTGGAGTGGGAGGGTTGGATTCCTATTCCTTTTTCCTTTATGCTCTTTTGGTATGTTGTTGGTTAATTTACTGCTCACTAAGACTATTGTCTGACTCAAGGCTTTATGTTTAACTCTTATTGCCTTGGGCTGTTCATCCATTTTGGGATGGGAAGACTAGGTAGCAGGTGACAGGTGCTGTTCTTAGTTTTCAACGATGCTGATGACGAAGACGAGCTGGAGGCTTGCATATTACTTTCTTACTATATGTACTGGATGTTCCGCTGCTTGTATAATTCTCTGAGTGATATGTAGTGAGGCTTGATGTATTGACTATTCAGATGTTTGTATTCAACTATTATGTAGCTTAATTGATGAGATTCTATTTTGTGAAGCTTCACTATATATATTCTCTATTGTATTTTATCCATGCGCTGTGAGTAATACGATAGATTCTGCTGTTTTAATTTAACCCTGACGATCGTCCATGGCTGCCTGGCACACTTTACAGCGCACTATTTCCTCGTCCAGTGCAGGGGTCATGGGCGGTCGTCACAGTTTATATATTAGAAATAGTCTATATATTAAAATAGGTTATATATTAAAAATAGTTAACGTATTAAAAATTATTAATATATTAAAATGGTTTATATGAGAAAAATAGTTTATATATTAAAAGAGTTTATATCGAAAATAGTCTCAAATTAGAATTTTTCTTCCAATTTCACAAATCAATTCAAATCAACTTTAGTTCCAAAATTCAATTTAAATCAATTCCAGTTCAACGATTTCAATTCAAAAGGCTAAAGGTTTCAATTCAAATTCTCATTAAAACCATTTCAATTTTATATCGATTTCAAATCCATGTTTGAACTACAAATTAAAACCACTTCAAATTCAATAGGTTTCAAAGTTTAAATATTCAACATCTACAATAACTCAATTTTGATAAATTTCATTTATATTTCAAAAGTTCAACTTTAAGATTTCAATTTTAAATTCTTTAAACAATTCGTTTAAACCAATTTCAATTTCAACATTTTAAAGCTTGGATTTTGAAAATAATTCAGTTTTTGTAAATCTAATTTTATTTCATAATATCATTTAACTGGATTCAAAAATCAAGGATTTAAAATCACTTAATCTAACCAATCCGGTGTCCGTATATAATTTTCTACCCTATGGTCAAGTGATATGGATATATATCATTTCAACCCGCAATAATTTAAATTTACGGGTATATATCATTTCAACCTACAATCCCGAGTAAAATTCAAAATCCATAAAATCACTCGAGTTTATCATTTCAACCCATAACGATTTTTCCCTAATCTATAAAACCATTCGAGTATGTATCATTTCAACCCATAGTGATTTTCCTAACATCGAACTAAGGGAACTTGCAATGTGATAACAATATATAAAATAAATATAATATCCAATCATTCAAATATCAACAATTAAACATCCATCACAATCATCATTCAAATCAACCAATAAATCACAACAAATAAACTGGTTATAATTATCGGGCAGTTAACTGGCAATTAAATTCAATATTAATTTAAATGGCAATTTAATTCAAAATAAATTTAAATTAAATTCGAATGACAATTTAAATATACCAAACAACAATCAATAAATTTCTAATCACATCATAAATTTAATTTAACCAACATAAGATGGTTTAGTATTCGTGAGTGGGTTAAAACACTCACCTTTGATTTCTAGTCGATTTAAAATCCAAATTAGACCCAAAAATCTAACTATCTCAGAATGCAGCTAAACCAGTTCTAAAATATCCAGAATTTCGATACGATCGTAACGGAGAAGACTGCGTCCAAATCCGAGTTCGTATGCACAAGTTATTGATGTTAGAGGTTTAAAATTTTAAATTAAATTGAAAATAAAGAAGGGCAGTATAGTAATTCTCGTACCATCTGAAACCCTAGCCACATTCAATTGCATACGCGATCATCTCAACACTGCTCCACGAAGTACAGCCACCACCTACCATCACCGTTCGCCATGGCCTTAAGTGCTTCTACCATGATCTGACACCACACCTGGAAGTCCCCTGCCTGGCCGCGCCCTTCAACCCACGTGCGATCGCCTATGACGCCTCCAAGGCCGCCGCCGTTCAACTTTGAACAAATCGTGGAAAATTCTGGCCGCTCCGAGACCAACGAAGACCATGGATGCAATCTGCTCGACGACCTCTACTAACCCATACTTCTGATCATCGTAAAATCGACGATCCACCGTTGAAATCGAAAACCTAATTTCAACGGCCAAGGATAAATTGATGATTTTTGGCCAAACCGTGACTCGAATTGAAAAATGAACTGAAGCAGTAGGTTGCACTTATCGAGAGCTTTCCAACAATATATAATTTGACATAGTTAATTTGGTTTGAAATTAGGGTTAGGGAATGTCTGCCATTTGAGAAGGAGGAACATATAAGAAGTTGATGTATGTACATAATAAAATGAAAGGTTGCTAGGGTTGAGATAATAGAATGGGCTAGGATAAACATATATTCACAGCATACGATCAATTGGGCCCAAATGGTCGTGCAGGCCAGAAAAGCTCATTTCCAACCCTGAACGAAACCGCGACATTTTATATATCGAAAGTGAGGTTTTCGATAATTCTGAACTTAATGGAACAAGTCTCAAACCCAAATTCCATTGTATACAGAAGTTAGCTTTCAAAATAAGATTATATAAATTTAAATTCCATTAATCAATTTCTACGCGTTTCGAGCTCGCACGATCAAACGGCAAGTCCGGTCGCTACGAAACTTGAAATCCTACAGTAATTCATTGTTACGGATCCGATGAAACTGGTTTCGTCGAAATCTGAGGCAGTGTCCAAAATGGCTAATTCTCACGTTAATTAAATAAATTATTATTAAATCGATTTAATCACTTTTCAAATTCAATCTAAACTTAACAATTTTTATCATTCTTGATTACATAGAAATTAATAACCTACTAAAATAAATTTTCCATGTTAAATCCACTATTTAAATATTACATTAATTTCAAAGTTCAATTGCAATTGGAATGAACCCTTAGTTAATTATATTTTAATTTCAATCAAACTCTTATATTTTGATTCTCACTTTTATTATTAAATCATAAAATATCATATGAATATAATTAATATTAGTTTATATTTTATTACATTCATATTCTACAGTTTCATCTTAACTCATATGAACTACTGTAAGACAGTGCAGATTAAAGATCTTAAGGCTAATTTAACACTAGATGGGGGGTGAATAGTGTTTAATGGATTCTAAGACTTATATGGACTAATTTAAAAATTATGATATAAAAAAATACAAAACTTAATCACAGAACAATCACAGAATCAAACACAGATGAAGAAAGTAAATAAAAAGCAGTAAAGGAAAGAACACACCAGATTTTATACTGGTTCGGAGTTACCCTACATCTAGTCCTATACCAAGGCAAACACCTCGTACAGATTTTTATTATACCAATGTCGAGATTACAATCCTCAATTTCTAAAGGCCTTGAGGTACCCTCCTATCTTCGAGTCCGGGGCAAACTCTCTTGATTTACGAGACACAAGATCACCCAATTGATTTCCAGGCACAACCACACCTTATAGAGAGACTCGATAAACTTTTGATTACAAATTGATCCTATAACTCTGAATAGCACTTTGATCTTCGAGAGAGGGTAGAGAATCAAACAAGAATGAGATTCTAATTTGATTCATTTGAGAATTCGGTAGAATTTCGGCACGATCTTAAAAATATTAAAATTTTAGAATATGGATTTGTGGAGAAGAAGGAGTGAAGAAAATAGTTAGTTTAGAAAATTCGTTTGTGAAAGCTATTTATAGACCAGTAATAGTCATAACCATTCGTGAAGAGATTTAAACGAATAGACACTTCTTTTGAAAATTGAAAATTGAAACTTTTGAAATTAACGGCCACCATGTCGACATGGGGTATCCCATGATGTCGACATCCCTTAGTTAAAAACACTATAAAATTTGTTTTGAAAATGGTATTGAAAGGAAAACAAGATGAAATGATTCTGGAGTAAAATAAACTAATTTTCCTATGTTTTAAAATAAAGAAGAGTAGAAAAATGTATTTTTAGAATGTATATATAAATTTGATTTTAAATCTCAAATATATATATATATATATATATTATAATAGAATATTTAAAAATCAAAAGATAGTTTAAAAAACAAATGAAGTATAAAACAAGAGTTTATTTAAAAGCAAAATCAAAGAATATTTTAAGGCTAAAACATTTTGAAAAGCAGTTTTGAAAATCATTTTGAAAAACCATTTTAAAGTAGTTTTGCAAGCTCTTTCCTGCAGAATATCTCATCACATCAGGACTCAAGAACTTGTACAAAACCAGGATTTTCGTGGGTTTGTAAGCCACTTGTCGTAGGTTTGTAAGCTACTTGTCGTGGTTTTTTATGCCACTAAGAAAATAGAAATGAGTTCCATCCCAAATGAAATTTGGAATGAAGATTTCCGTGCTATTATGAAGTTTTAACAAAAACTAGACACTTATCTTGAAATCTTGATCTTGATACTCTAGAGTCTTCAATCTTGATATCTCCATTCTGAATCTTGAGTCTTGAGTCTTTATACTGATCGGTCTTCAGTAATGAATACTTGCATAGTTCCTGCATATACATATCTATCTAGACAATAGTGTTAGTATATATTTTATAATAAGATAAGTTAAAAAGGTTGTTGTCATCAAAACCAACATCTCAGTTCCTAACAATCTCCCCCTTTTTGATGATGGCACCCTGTATTTATAAAATATACTTACCATACCATAACTCCTATCATAACTCCCCCTTATTCCATGACTCCCCCTTACTCCAATCATAACTTCCCCTTACTCCAAGCCAACTACTATTTTATAACTTCTCCCCCTTTGTCATCAACAAAAACTTCTTACTAATAAATTCCCTGAACTTGATATAAGATAATCAACCATAATACAATAGAGTATATATAAGTGTAATAAGTGCCAAGTGTGATCATACGTATGAAATGTGAAATGTGATCATGAGTGTGATCATAAGTGTAATCCAGAAGTAAATCAATCATCATTCAATCATATTTACAGTAATTATTCAATCCAATCATATATACAAACCACACCAAATGTTTTAAATAAGTTAAGTCAATCAAGTTTAATACACACCAATCAAATCAAATAAATAACATACAGAATGACTAGACATTCCTTGGTACTTCCACCCATCCATCTTCTCCAAAGATAGGGTCTGCTTTGATGGCATCCCATTCTTCTTTATCTTTGTTGAGAGTGACTGGTGGATTTCCTTCGAGATCGTCTTTGTTAAGGGATGAGATCATCCAGCGAAGGGTGTCGAAATGTCTCTCTTACTCCTTGATCATCCGCATTTGACTCAATTCTTAGTGGCGCTGATTACGAAGTATGAATATAAGGATATTCTTGAATGAAGTGAGAGTTTCCTTAAGATTATCACTTAGATTCTTAATAGGAGAAGCCATAATTCAAGGAATAGGAAGAAATATGAAATGGAGTGATTAGAAATGAAGTTTGATAATTTATTCTGCAAGAAACATATATAAATAGAGGTAGAAAGTTGTTTAAAATGAATAGATACAAGTTAGTTACATGAAATTAAAATTTGAAAGCTACTTTCTGCCCTATATGTCGACATGGGGGGATGGGGGATGTCGACATGCCTCTGCCTAAAGTGACAATTTGCTTTGTTTTGAATATTATGAACAAATCTATGCAACTAAAATTTGTATAATATAAAGAACAAGCAATTATAGAGACAAGTGAATTTGAATAACAGGAAATAAAAGATTTCATTATTGATTCTAGTCAACATTACATAAAATAATATAATATTAACTAAAATAAAGAAAAATACATGGATAGAACTTGAAGCAAACAAGATAACATGAACTAAAACTAATTAGATGAAGATGAAGATGATGATAGTCCAAGCTTTCCACTAACTTTCCAAATGAACTTGTTGATTTTAGTGGAAATCTTATCCATTTTCTTACTCATTGATCTTTTGAGTGTCTTTTGATTTTCCAATATAATTCTTTGATTATTGAGAATGGTCTTATTAGATGGATTAGCGGGATTAGTAGGATATTCAATACTCTCTAAGGAAGTTTCTTGATCTTCCTCTTCCACCTCTTCGATTTCCATTCCTTCCTATTCCTCTTCTTCTTCCTCTATTTCTTCCATCTCTTCATGAGCAAGCCTTTCTTCCTTTTCCCTAAGTGTTTCATATGGTTGAAACACTAATGGAATTTGCATAAGGGAAATGTTTCATGGTTGAACACTTTTCTAGTTATAAATTCTTCCCTTTTGAAATCAACTCCAAAGTAATTAAAAATCCGAGTGAGATAAATTCCATGATATAATGTTTTCACCCATAGTAAAATTCTTGGGCCTTAGCTCATCCAAAATAACTTGAGCCCAATTGTTATCATAATTTCCAAAAATTGCAAAAAGAACTTTGCAAACTTTCAAAGTTGGGTTGTTGTAGTTTCCCGACCTTGGTATACGAGTGTGTTGAATAAAATGTTAACAATTCTTGCTTTTGGACGAAAATAATGGTTTTTGAATTCAAAATTGTCATCCCCTTCAAAAATGTGATGAAATGTCTCTTGATCATTTTTATTTATTTGAAATTCCAAGAGATTCATTCTGGTATACTTGCATCCCAAAATATTTCCTAAAATTTCACAATCCAAAATTATTTGTGTTCCTTTAACACTACTCCAAATTTGTCCATCTTGCCCATCATAAAAACCACGATTTAAATTCGCATAAAACATCTTAACAAGATTTAGATAACATACAAAATCATTTTGTTTGTTATCTACTACACTAAGAATAGAACATTGTTGAAAAAGATTTTCAATTTCATAAAAAGGAAAATCTTCAAAAATAGCAAATTTCCCCGTATGAATTTTACCAAAGTTTACATAGTTGATGTAAGCTTTGATAGCTTTTGGGTCATTAAAGATAAAGTTTTTGATAGCTTTCGGAAGTCTAATGGTGTTAGGAGTGCTTGAAGAGGCCATTGAAGAAGTTTGAGAGGAGTTGAAGATAATGAAGATAAATTTGAAATTTGAAATAAAAGTGAAAAGTGATGATAAGGAGAGTGAATTAAATAGAGATTCTATAGACATGTTCTCTGGTCAAGAGGCATCTTTCCAGAGCATTGAAGTTGATGAAAAGGTGGAGGGAAATTCAAAAGTGTGAATTCAAATTTTGAAATCAAATTTCTGAGGGGCATGTCGACATGGGGTATCCAGGTATGTCGACATGTGCCTATTGAATCAAAGGACAAGTGTTTATTCCTAATTTCTAATAAATGTATATATTATATCTTATATTCCACTTATATAATTCCTGTGATAATATAATAATACTTAAATATTAATAATTTAATATTTAAAATATTATTAAAATAATATTATTTTTGAATTTAAAATTCAAATTTCAAGGGATAAATTTGGATTTAAAATTCAAAGAATTTTTTAAAAAAAAAAAGGCAAACAAACAAGCATCCATTCAAACAAGAAAAATTAAAAATAATGTAAATGCGTACCTCTTTTTAGATCCATACTCCCATTATCGTCTGATTCATGAATAGCAATGAAACAGAGATTTGAATTATCCATCTTCTGTTCATCGTCACTGGATGATGAGTCTGAGTCATCAAGAGTTGCTGTGTATGCTTCCTTTCTTTTCCTTGATGAATCATTGTTTGAAGGGAACAACTATTTATCTGAATACTGACAATCTTTCCTATGATGCCCGACTTTATTACAATTGTAGCATCTATCATTGTTGACATTCTCCGTATTATTTCTGGAATTTCTTCGATCATTTCTTTTGTAATTATTCATTTTTCTATATTTTAGGAATTTCTGGAAGTTTCTTGTCATGAAAGCAATCTCCTCATCACTGTCTGGTTCCGAATCTTCAGTTGTTGCATTGAATGCTAACGACTTCTTTTCTATAACCTTGTTTTCTCTTCTTCCTTGCAGTTGAACTTCATAAGACATCAAATTCCAAATTAATTCTTCTATTTTCATTAGACTTGTATCATTTGCTTCTTCGATTGCAAGTGTCTTTTGATCCCATTCTAGAGTGAGTGAATTTAGAATTTTTCTGACTTGGTCTTCCTCCGAAAAGCTTTTTCCCAGTGCAATTAGTGAATGAACAATATCTTTAAATCGACAATACATGTCAGAAATGGACTCATTTGCATCCATTTTAAACAATTGAAACTGATTAGTTAATATGGAAATTTTAGTCTGTTTAACTTTGCTTGTTCCTTCACAAGTAACTTGCAAAGTTTTCCAGATTTCAAATGCAGACTTACAAACAGACACTCTATTAAACTCATTCCTATCTAGTGAACAAAATAATATATTCATGGCCTTTGAGTTATTTTGTACAACACTCTTTTGCTCAGTAGTCCACCGGGAAAAATTGGTAGTTGGTTCAACATACTCAGTTTGTGTGATATTCCAAGTGTCTAATCCTACTGATTGTAAATAAATTTTCATTCTATAAGCCCAATATGCATAATTACTGCCATTGAAAAATGGTGGTCTGACAGTAGACCGACCTTCTACTAATCAACTAGTGTTAGTGTTAATAGAACTAGTGCCAGAGTTGACATTACCAGTGTTGGTAACCATTAAAACAATTTTCAAGTTTCATATTATGAAAACTATGAAAACCAATGCTCTGATACCAATTGTAAGATAGTGCGGATTAAGGATCTTAAGGCTAATTTAACACTAGAGGGGGGGTGAATAGTGTTTAATGGATTCTAAGACTTATATGGACTAATTTAAAAATTATGATATAAACAAATGCAGAACTTAATCATAGAACAATCGCAGAATCAAACATAGATGCATAAAGTAAATAAAAAGCAGTAAAAGGAAAGAACATACTAGATTTTATACCGTTTCGGAGTTACCCTACATCCAGTCCTGTACCAAGGCAAACACCTCATACGTATTTTTATTATACTAATGTCGAGATTACAATCCTCAATTTCTAAAGGCCTTGAGGTACCCTCCTGTCTTCGAGTCCGGGGCAAACTCTCTTGAATTACGGGACACAAGATCACCCAATTGATTTCCAGGCACAACCACACCTTATAGAGAGACTCGATAAACTTTTGATTACAAATTGATCCTATATCTCTAAATAGCACTTTGATCTTCGAGAGAGGGCAGAGAATCAAACAAGAATGAGATTCTAATTTGATTCACTTGAGAGTTCGGTAGAATTTCGGCACGATCTTAAAAATATCAAAATTTTAGAATATGGATTTGTGGAGAAGAAGGAGTGAAGAAAATAGTTAGTTTAGAAAATTCGTTTGTGAAAGCTATTTATAGACCAGTAATGGTCATAACCATTCATGAAGAGATTTAAACGAATAGACACTTCTTTTGAAAATTGAAACTTTTGAAATTAACGGCCACCATGTCGACATGGGGTATCCCATGATGTCGACATCCCTTAGTTAAAAACACTATAAAATTTGTTTTGAAAATGGTATTGAAAGGAAAACAAGATGAAATGATTTTGGAGTAAAATAAACTAATTTTCCTATGTTTTAAAATAAAGAAGAGTAGAAAAATGTATTTTTAAAATGTATATATAAATTTGATTTTAAATCTCAAATATATATTATAAGAGAATATTTAAAAATCAGAAGATAGTATAAAAAACAAACGAAGTTTAAAACAAGAGTTTATTTAAAAGCAAAAACAAAGAATATTTTAAGGCTAAAATATTTTGAAAAGCAGTTTTGAAAATCATTTTGAAAAACCATTTTGAAGTAGTTTTGCAAGCTTCTTCCTACAGAATATCTCATCACATCAGGACTCGAGAACTTGTACAAAACTAGGATGTTCGTGGGTTTGTAAGCCACTTGTCGTAGGTTTGTAAGCTACTTGTCGTGGGTTTGTAAGCCACTAAGAAGATAGAAATGGGTTCCATCCCAAATGAAATTTGGAATGAAGATTTCCGTGCTATTATGAAGTTTTAACAAAAACTAGACACTTATCTTGAAATCTTGATCTTGATACTCTAGAGTCTTCAATCTTGATATCTCCATTCTGAATCTTGAGTCTTGAGTTTTTATACTGATCAGTCTTCAGTAATCAATACCTGCATAGTTCCTGCATATACATATCTATCTAGACAATAGTGTTAGTATATATTTTATAATAAGATAAGTTAAAAAGGTTGTTGTCATCAAAACCAACATCTCAGTTCCTAACAACTACAATATTTAATTGTATTAATTCACATTGATTTTGAAATTAATTTCAACGAATTAAATAATGAAATGATAATTAAACAATTACTACACATTATTAATTCAAATACATTTCTATATTTTTTTTTGGCAAAGCCGCATTTCTATGTTTATTGTTTACAAACAAAGCTAATAAATTCACATCTAATTAATTGATTTCATATTCCTTAATAAACCAATTCTAATTTATAACATATAATATCAATATTAAATCTAACATTTAATTTATTCCTTATTTACAATTATAACCAAATTAACTTTACAATTATTTCAACTGATTTAAATTACATTAAAATAGTTATCAATTAAATTAAATCAACATTATTAAATTACATTCTAGTTATTTTCTTATAATAAATCATAAATTTTAATTTCTCACAATATTAAATTTCAAAATTCTTATTTAATTTAATATTTTTAATTATCGAAAAATACGGGTCGTTACACTCTCCCCCACTCAAAACTTTTCATCCCCGAAAAGGAACAAGAAGGAATTAAGAACTTGATATAATTTATTCAAAATATTCAATTTATAAACATTTTAAACTTACATAATTAAGTATTTTAAATAAAATATATCAATTTATAAACAATTAGATCTTCATATTCAAGTTTAATAAAAGTTTGAAAATATTTTCACTCTCATAAAATTTTCTAAGTCCTAAATTCACAGAAAAAACTCGGCAGAGTCTCCTTTGTACGGATAGGTCCAAAAAATAATAATATCAATAATTACAATATATATATATATATCATATTTCAAAGATAAAACATCCCAAACCACGGAAAAACAATAAAATATCGCTATAAAACCGTAATCCGAAAACGTACCTATTTGTTGGGCAAACAACTTTATTTATAAAACCAAAAGCAGTAGCTATTGCTTTCATAAACTTGTATTCCACTTATATAATTCAAAATAGTGAGAATTATGTACAAGAGAAATATTTAGTTGTTTCAAATAGTAACAAAAGCAAATCAACACAAACATATGCAAACAAACAGCACGACCATCATATGCAACAAAGGAAACTACCAAACAATCAATAGCAACCAAACTCACGGTTTGTTCAGGTTCAGACACTTTTCATCGTACAAAGGTGGTAAATAACTATCAAGTATACTGTAACAACCCACATATTTTACGATTTTATATTTAAATATTTTATTTAAATAAAGCGTCGTTAGTCGGGTTTAAGTCCGATATGTCACTTTTTGCAAACGGTCGAATTAGGACTCGGGACCACTTCCATTGAGTCCAAAATGGCGTTTGCGATCTTTTTGAGTATAAGCATCGATATGTTTGGAGTAAGTTGAATTTTGCTATTTTCTAAGTGGGCTTTTGGGTTTGGGTTTCACCCAACTCATCCTGTACCCAAACTCAGCCCCCTCTCCTCTCCATTCACTCAATTCATTTCCTAAAACTCAAGCTCAACTGAAAATGGGAGAAGAGAATGGGAAATAGAAATTCCAAGCCCTAGTTTCCTCTTGCAAACTCAAATTCTTGCTCCAAAATCAAAGAGAAGCTTAGGTAAGCCTTCTTTTCACCCACTCCATCTCTCTCCCTCTCCAATTTCAGAAATTTCCTACAACCTAATTTAGGAAATACTTGTTTTGATCTTAGATTGGAGCTTGTAGAGTAGAAGTGAAGAGTGGTTGATCTTTTCTTTGCATTTGAGCCTCTCATCTTTATTTTTGAGTTAAAAGGTGAGTTTTGAACTCACATTTGCTTCTCTAGATATCATTGATGTTAGGTATGAATTCCTAACACTTATTCATGTTCATTTGTTTTTGATTTGAATTGATTTGGTGAACATTTCAATTTTTGGTGTTTTGAAGTCAAAAACTCAAAAATCATTGCTTTGATGTTTGATCATGCCACTACGCCATAAATGGCCTACTGCAACACCAAAAAGATGTTGGCTCAGGCCCGAAAAATGTTGCCATAGGTCTATGGCAACACTTTTAGGGTGATGCAATTTTTGCCGTTGCCTCAGACCTCAAAGGCAACATTTTGACTATCTAAGGCAACATAAGTAATATTATTGCAATAGAACCCTATTTGGGTCTATGGCAACACCCATAGGTATCTGTAGCAACATTCCAAAATGTTGCTATAGATATGAACTTTTTGAATTTGTGGGGCCCACAATGTAGAGCATATTTGATTTTTTAATAAAAATAAATATTTATTTAATAAAATGCTATTACACAGAATTTGATATTTAAACAGTAATTTATTTAAATAAATATTTTATTTCAACATTTGAAATTGTACAAATTCCTGACTCCACTATTTTACAATACAATGATATATAACACTGATATTCACATATACAGATATTCCTCACTACATCACTCAGTTCACTCATTACATATGCAGTTTCAATTTATACATACACCGACACTGACAAATATATGCCGAGCCGAAGGCGAGCCGAGAAGCGGGTCCGGGCGCAGCGCCGGCGGGGGTCCGGGGCACCGCAGTCCCGGCGGGGATCGAGCCTTCTTTGAAATGACGTAAAATGATGCACAAATGAAGACTGAGCTTAATTCCTATCCTCCATCTCCTCGCCTAAATCTGCTTGAATCCCCTACGGCCAAACACCAAAACTCTACTGCAAACTCTTCAATTTCCAATCACCACATTAGCTTCTCTCCGTAACCAATACACAACAGCACTCTACCATTGTCAAACTCCAAACTCCGTCTACATCTCTCTGCCAACATTCAGGCATCACACTGCCAACTAAAACTCCTCTGCATCACCAACTTCCACCATCACTTCCATAACTTACCAAACCAACCAACCAACCTTCAACCAATACAACTACATCCAGATTCAATGGTGAACCAACCAACCAGATTATGAACTTGCGATGGACTTGCGATGGAGGCACAGGGCATCCAGAAGCAGTACATACCCTGCCAGATTCTGAAACATTAACAAGTGTTAAAGGAGCATTTGCACAAACATATGGGGGGCATACTATCTTATTTAAATTACCAGTACCAAGTGAAGCAACCGCAATCATAGGGGAAAGTACGAAGAGATCAGCCTGGGATCTGCTCTGAACTTGCGATGGAAAGTACGAAGTGAACCAAAATCTCGAGGGCAGCAGTTCTGGTTTTGGGAGAAATTAAGGCGCTAGAAGGGTTTTCAGGTGAAGTGGTCTAAAGGAGAAAGGTAGAGGGGTTGGTGGCGAGCAGGTCTTCTGTTGGAGGCGAGAGCTGATGGCGACGACAGCGGTGGCAAAAGGGGTTTGAATGGAAAACTTTGTTTGGCTTCGGGTTTTGGTGTCGTGACAGGGCTCTGGTTGGAGCTAGATGGTCGCGATGGTTAGGGGGTAGCTGGGAGGAGGCGAATGGGAGGAGGCGACTGGGAGGAGGCGATTGGGAGGAGGCGACTGGGAGGAGGCGAATGGGAGGAGGCGAATGGGAGGAGGCGACTGGGAGGAGGCGACTGGGAGGAGGCGAATGGGAGGAGGCGACTGGGAGGAGGCGACTGGGAGGAGGCGATTGGGAGGAGGCGAATGGGAGGAGGCGAATGGGAGCGACTGGGAGGAGGCGAATGGGAGGAGACGAATTGAAATGAAAACCAAAAGGGGATCTGAACTAGTTTAGGCGGGAAAACGAAATTTTGGGCCAAATTACAGTGGTGATCCATTTTAACAACCAGATTAAATGTAGATCGTTGGATCGTATTCACGCGGATTGCTAATTTTATTAATTTTTTAATCTGAATACATCTATTGCAACACTATATAAAAATGTTGCATCGTGTTACACTTGTTTAGCTAGAGCAACACATTTTTATGGCTAAGGTAACACCAAAAATGCAACGTTGCAGTAGGACCAAAATTTTATAGCTGTCGCAACATTTTAGCTGGCAACACCTTGCAAAAGTGTTGCAGAAGGTCATTTATGGCGTAGTGTGCTTTTGGTGGTGTATTGAAGAGCCAATAGGGCTGGTTTGTCGATTGGCATAAACCCCTAGCGCCTATTGCTTGTCCGATCGCAAATTGTGAGAGTTTGCTCTTCATTTTGATAGGTTGAAAAACAGTTCCAGTGCCAGTTAGTCGACTGGCCTCTGCAGTTAGTCGACTGGCCTCTGCAGTCAGTCGACTGGCTGTAGAAACCGAAAGTTTCTAGGACTGGCTGCAGAAAACAAAAGTTTCTATTTTCTGGATCAGTCGACTGGCCTCTACAATCAGTCGACTGACTGTAGGAACCAAAAGTATCAAGTTTCTGGATCAGTTGACTGGCCTCTGCAGTCAGTTGACTGACCTACTTGTCTCAGCCCAATTTGCCTATTTTGCTTGGTTTCCAAATTTAATCGATTCGTGTCGATTCCAATTAGTTGTTATCGCATTTTTGACTTTGATGATTCCTTTTTGATTTCGTACACGGGTTTTTATAAAATGATCTTTTCAAATTGTATTAAAAGCTCGTTTCTCCAATTTATAATTTCTATTTAAAACACACACACAATTTTGCACTTCGAGCGAAGAGGGAGGAGAATTAAATGATTAAATAAAACGCGTGCTATGAACATGTGGGTTTATCTTTTTAGTTAATTCCTAATCTATCCGTTTGACCGTTTTGAACTTTGGGTCTGGTTTACCGATGAGATGAGGTGAACTTTGTACTGCTTTGAGTGTGAAATTGACTAACGGTTAGTAAACCGTTTAGTGCGAACATGTGGTATGGGACACACGTTAACATTTTTCGGGTTCCTTTCTGAGAGTTGTGACACATTCCGCCAGTTAGTGGTGTCCAGTACTGGGTCTCCGGACCTTCGCCACTATGGTTTGTTGCCTTTGGGCGTTGCCTTCGGGTGTGTGGATCCTTGTTATACAGTACCGAGCTCGAGCATCTTTTGTTTCTTTGACAATTAGATTTCCCTAGTATATTGTTCTTCGGTGTAGGTCCTTTGAACCACACGATATATAGCGATTACCTTGTGGAAACTTGTGTTACCTTTATTGGTATTTGTTATTTGCCTTCTTGGCTCGTTTTGGGATATGATATCCTTGGTTTATTTGAGTTGCCTATGATATGAGGCTTGTTATGATTCATCTTCTGTTAGATGATCTGGTTATCTCTTTTGGAGATATTTGTGGTACTTTATGACCTTGTATGTTCATTACCATTTAGTTTATCTTACTGATTTGTTTAGCTAGACTGACCCGTGTATTTTATACTCGGGTCAGACCGAGATGTTTCAGGTAGGTACATTGGACTTAGCCTATTTTGCTTCCATATGGACTATTCTGCTAGTTCCTTTTTGTTATAGCTTTTTGTATAGTCCTTTTTGGGATGTAACTCTGACATTTATTCTTTTGACTCGCCTGTATATTATGGTTTGCTTACCAATTGACATGTATCATTTTGTATACTCTGTAATGTATCTGTATGTGTAAATGTATGTGATGATCTACTATTCTGTGATGTGTATTACATTTGAGTTGTTATATTTTATTCTGATAAATCCTTCAGCCACCTATGGCTTTGTATTAAGTATTTATTGGAAATGTCGATCCATTTGAGAAAGAAGTGGCAATTGTCGGCGTATTCAATAGATAATTAAGACAAGGCTATAGATGGTCGCTCCTATCCAGCTCTATTCTCCATATTAGCAGACGGTGTTACCTTGTAATACTCTTTGCTAATGTGGGTCTCAGAGTGGGGCGTTACAGCTTGGTATCAGAGCTGAGTTCAGAACAAAATATGATAAACATAGAACAGAGACACATATTATGGTGCATTAAAGGGTAGTTCGAATGTTACGAATCTTTGAATCATCGTGCCTTATTTCTTTCCGTGCCTTTGGGGTAGATAGAAATTTGGGAATACGTCTAGAAATGCATTTTATTCCATAGTATTCCATATTTGAATTAATGATATCTACTTTGTGAATAATCTTTATCTTATCTTAACTTTCAGCTAATGGCCGGAAGGGGCAGAGGACGATGCTCGGATGCTGGGCAATCCAGCGACTCGCATCCGGACGGAGTTTATATGTCTACCGATCAGTTTTTGGAGTTATTTAAGAGCACTCAGCCTCCGACTCCTATTCGTGCATCTCCTCCACGCAAGTCTGCCTTTGCACGCCTGTGCAGTGATTTTTCTCATCTTGGAGGAAAGCCATTCAAAGGCTCCGAGTTCGTTCTTGAGGTCCAAGCTTGGATTCACACATGCGAACGTATCTTCTCTCGCATGGATCTTTCTGACCATGATCAAGTTCTTGTAACTTCTAGCTTATTGCAAAAGCGTTCCCTTGATTGGTACGAGCTTCTTGTAGCCAAACTTGATGAGTCTGTTCTTTCTTGGACTCAGTTTCGGGAATGATTCGAACTCAAATTCGTTCCTGAATTTGAGAAAGTTTTATTAGCCCGTCGCTTCCTTGAGTTGAAGCAAGGGAAGTCCTCCGTTTCTAAATATGTTGCATCATTCGAGGCCTTATCTAAGTATGGTCTTGAATTCATTAGCACCTCTTATAAGAAGAATCTGAAGTTTGTCTCTGGTCTTAAGAAATATCTTAAGAAGTCTTTAATGCTTCAGCTTAAGCTTTCTTTTGAGGAGTTGGTTGACTCGGCACTTCATCTCGAGGCCATCGAGAAGGAGTGTGATAGTGCTGATGATGTTGAGGTTCGCAAGAACCCCAATAAGATGAAGTTTCCATTTCATAAGCATGGATTTTTCCCTTCTAAGAAGAAGAAGCCTATTGAACCTGGTTCTAACTCTCAATCTGCTGGAACACCTTCCATTTGGAAGTGTTTCAATTGTGGTTCTCCTGATCATATGATTCGAGCTTGTCCTAAGCATCTCTTCTGCCATTATTGCAAGAAGGAAGGTCACCGTGTTTCCACCTGCCCTACTGCTTCTGCTAGTGCCAAGTCTGGCAAGCTTTATGTTGCTAAGGCTTCTGGAGGTTCTTCTCAGCCCAGAGGTATATCTCCATCTATTTTGGAAGGTTCTATTTTATTTCATGACCGTAGTATTCGAGTTCTTTTCGATACGGGTGCTTCGCATTCTTTCGTATAGAAAAAGCTCGTCGATGATTTGTCTTTGGATGTTTCTTGTATGGTTACTTCGTTGAGGATTGCGAATCCTATTGGGGGATCCGCAACCCTTAGCATGCTTTTTGATGATGTTGAGATTGTTTTATGTGGCTTTTCTTTTCGTGTGAATCTGCACGTTATTTCCTATCTGGAATTTGATATGATTTTGGGTATGGACTGGCTAGTGAGGTACGATGCCAGGATTATTTGTTTTGAAAGAATTTTATATCTTCGATACCCGGATCCGTCTACTTAGCTAGCACTTGTTCTTCAGAATGTGGATAATTCTGAAATGTCCTTATATTCTCTTGACTCACGGGATGATGATGATATATCTCGTATTCCTATTGTTTATGACTTCTCTGATGTTTTTGAGCCGGTTTTAGGTTTGCCACCCAAGCGAGCGATCAGTTCCGCATTGATCTCATTCTAGGCGCGCAGCCAGTTGGCCGTCCTCCCACGAGGATGTCTATAAAAGAAAATGAGGAACTCAAGGAGCAGCTTTCAGAGCTTGAGTCCAAATAGTTGATTCAGTCAAGTTTTTCACCGTGGGGTGCCACGGTTGTCTTCGTGAAAAAGTCCGATGGAACTCTTAGGCTCTGCATCGACTATCGCAAGCTTAACGAGTTGACCATCAAGAATAGTTATCCTTTGCCGAGGATCGATGATATGTTCGATCTATTGAGTGGCGCTAAGGTCTTCTCTCAGCTCAACCTTGCCACTGGTTTTCATCAGCTCCGAGTCGCGGAAGATAGCATACCTCTTACAGCTTTCTGCACTCGATATGGTTCTTTCGAGTGGCTTGTTATGCCGTTCGATTTGACGAATGCCCCTGTTTCCTTTGTTGATCTTATGAATCGAGTATTCCGGGAGTATCTCGATAAGTTCATCCTTGTGTTCATTGATGACATTCTTGTTTATTCTAAGTCTGAAGCCGAGCATGCTAATCACTTGAGAATTGTCTTGAGTACTCTTCGTCACCATCAGCTTAAAGCCAAATTCTCCAAGTGCCATTTTTGGGAGAATAAGGTTAAATTCTTAGGCCATGTTGTATCTTCCGACGGCATTTTGTCGATCCCTCAAAGATCGAAGCTATCCAGAATTGGAAGAGGCCTGAGAATGTTCATGAGATTCGTAGTTTCCTTGGATTGGCGGGTTATTACCGTCGGTTCATTAAGGATTTTTCCCGTGTTGTGCTTCCTCTCACCAGCCTTACTCGGAAAGGCATTCGTTATATTTGGTCCGATAAGTGTGAAGCTTCCTTTCAGACATTAAAGGAACTTCTCACTAATGCTCTTATTCTTGTGGTTCCCGAGGGGAATCATGATCTTGTTGTCTACACCGATGCTTGTGGTAGTGGTATCGGTGTCGTGCTTATGCAGAAGGATCGAGTAGTTGCTTATGCTTCTAGGCAACTGCGTTCGAGTGAAGTTCGCTATGCCACTCATGATCTTGAGTTAGCCGCCATTGTGTTCGCCATGAAGATTTGGCGACACTATTTATTAGGCGAGCGCTTCATTCTCTATACCGATCATAAATCCTTGAAGTATTTGTTCACTCAGAAGGAACTCAATATGAGGCAATAGCGTTGGCTCGAGTTTCTTGCCTCCTATGACTTTAATATCCTGTATACCCCTGGTAAGGTAATCTTGTTGCTGATGCGCTTAGTCGCAGACATTCGGCTGTTATTTCTATGATGCTTGCCGAATGGGATTTTCTTGAGACTCTATCTTTTTGTGATATTCGTGATCGAGCTCCATCCTCTGATTCTTCGATAGTATTATTCAGTTTAGAAGCTCGACCCTCTCTATTGGATCGTATTGCCAAAGCTCAGCGGCGTGATCCTGATCTTGTGCATCTTATTCAGCTTTATGAGACTGAACCCCGTGATGAGGCGTTGCGAGATTTCAGCATTGATCTTCATGGGTGTCTTCGCAAGAAGAACCGTCTGGTTGTGCTTTCTGATTTTGCACTTAGGCATGACATTCTTGATGACTGTCATCGGTCTAAGTATACCATTCATCCTGGCAGTAGTAAGATGTATGCCGATATGCATCGCCTTTATTATTAGGAAGGCATGAAGCGCGATGTGGCGAGTTATGTGAGTATTTGCATGACTTGTCAATGTATTAAAGCCGAACATCAGCGCCCTTCTGGTCTCCTTCAGCCTCTAGATATTCCATTGTGGAAATGGGATCAGATTTTGATTGATTTCATTGATGGCCTACCTCGTACGAGATCGGGCCATTCTAGCATTTGGGTTATTGTTGATCGCCTCACCAAATCAGCTCATTTTGTTCCTATTAAATCTAATAGGACTGCTTCTCTTTTGGCTAAGTTATATATCAAGGAAATCGTGAGACTTCACGGTGTTCCTAGTTCGATTGTGAGTGACCGTGATCCTTTATTCACCAGTCATTTCTAGCAGAGTCTTCAGCAAGCTTTGGGAACAAAGCTTAATTTCAGCACAGCTTATCATCCACAATCTGATGGACAGACTGAACGGGTGAATCGTATCTTATAGGAACTCCTCCGTATTTGTATTCTTGATTTCGGAGGTTGTTGGGAGGATCATCTACCCCTTGTAGAGTTCTCCTACAACAATAGTTTTCAGTCCAGTATCGGTATGGCTCCTTTCGAAGCATTATACGGAAGGCCACGTCGATCACCTTCTTGTTGGTTGGAATCTGGGGAGAAGCTTATTCTTGGCCTGGAATTTATTCATGATTCTTTTGAGAAGATTGTTCTTATTCGTCAGAGAATGAAAGAGGCACAGAGCCGCCAGAAATCCTACACGGATAACCATAGGAAGCCTCTCGAGTTCTCGGTTGATGATCTTGTCTTTATTCGTGTTTCTCCTTTGAAAGGGGTTATGCGCTTCAGTATGACAGGGAAATTGGCTCCTCGCTTTGTAGGACCATTTCCTATTACTGAACGTATTGGCCCTGTGGCTTATAGAGTTTCACTTCTAGCTCATCTATCCGGTGTTCACAACGTGTTTCACGTCTCTTAGCTTCGGAAGTGTCTTCGAGAATCGGATTCTGTTATCGACTCTCCTGATTTGCAAGGGCTTGAGATCTCACCAGACTTATCTATTTTACAGCAGCCTATTCGCGTACTTGTCTCGGAGGTGAGACACCTTCGAAACAAGGACGTGCCGCTCAGTAAAGTTCAATGGTCCGCTAATCCCAATGACTGTACTTGGGAAACCAGAGAGTTTATCGAGCGATCCTATCCAGGTTTTCTATCTTTGCTTAGAAAAGGTGAGAATATTTTTATCTCAAGCTTATTTTCTTTCCTTTTTAGGTGATGTAAGTATGTAGTTGTCACAAATTCTTCTCTAGGAATTGCACGGACGCAATTTTGTTAAGAAGGTGAGACCTGTAACAACCCGCATATTTTACGATTTTATATTTAAATATAGCGTCATTAGTCGGATTTAAGTCCGAAATATCACTTTTTGCAAACGTTCGAATTAGGACTGGGGACCACTTCCATTGAGTCCAAAATGGCGTTTGCGATCTTTTTGAGTATAAGCATCGATATGTTTGGAGTAAGTTGAATTTTGCTATTTTCTAAGTGGGCTTTTGGGTTTGGATTTCACCCAACTCATCCTATACCCTAACTCAGCCCCCTCTCCTCTCCATTCACTCAATTCATTTCCTAAAACTCAAGCTCAACTGAAAATGGGGGAAGAGAATGGGAATAGAAATTCCAAGCCCTAGTTTCCTCTTGCAAACTCAAATTCTTGCTCCAAAATCAAAGAGAAGCTTAGGTAAGCCTTCTTTTCACCCTCTCCATCTCTCTCTTTCTCTCTCCAATTTCAGAAATTTCCTACAACCTAATTGAGGAAATACTTGTTTTGATCTTAGATTGGAGCTTGTAGAGTAGAAGTGAAGAGTGGTTGATCTTTTCTTTGCATTTGAGCCTCTCATCTTTTTTTTTTGAGTTAAAAGGTGAGTTTTGAACTCACATCTGCTTCTCTAGATATCATTGATGTTAGGTATGAATTCCTAACACTTATTCATGTTCATTTTCTTTTGATTTGTATTGATTTGGTGAACATTTCAATTTTTGGTGTTTTGAAGTCAAAAACTCTAAAATCATAGCTTTGATGTTTGATCATGCTTTTGGTGGTCTATTGAAGAGCCAATAGGGCTGGGTTGTCGATTGGCATAAACCCCTAGCGCCTATTGCTCGTCCGATCACAAATTGTGAGAGTTTTCTCTTCATTTTGTTAGGCTGAAAAACAGTTCCAGTGCCAGTCAGTCGACTGGCTGTAGAAACCGAAAGTTTCTAGGAGTGGCTGCAGAAAACAAAAGTTTCTATTTTCTGGATCAGTCGACTGGCCTCTACAGTCAGTCGACTGACTGCAGGAACCGAAAGTTTCAGGTTTCTGGATCAGTCGACTGGCCTCTGCAGTCAGTCGACTGACCTGCTTGTCTCGGCCCAATTTGCCTATTTTGCTTGGTTTCCAAATTTAATCGATTCGTGTCGATTCCAATTAGTTGTTATCGCATTTTTGACTTTGATGATTCCTTTTTGATTTCGTACACGGGTTTTTATAAAATGATCTTTTCAAATTGTATTAAAAGCTCGTTTCTCCAATTTATAATTTCTATTTAAAACACACACACAATTTTGCACTTCGAGCGAAGAGGGAGGAGAATTAAATGATTAAATAAAACACGTGCTATGAACACGTGGGTTTATCTTTTTAGTTAATTCCTAATTTATTCGTTTGACCGTTTTGACCTTTGGGTCTGGTTTACCGATGAGATGAGGTGAACTTTGTACTGCTTTGAGTGTGAAATTGACTAACGGTTAGTAAACCTTTTAGTGTGAACGTGTGGTATGGGACTCACGTTAATATTTTTCAGGTTCCTTTCTGAGAGTTGTGACACATTCCGCCAGTTAGTGGTGTCCAGTACTGGGTCTCCGGACCTTCGCCACTATGGTTTGTTGCCTTCGGGCGTTGCCTTCGGGCGTGTGGATCCTTGTTATAAGTACTGAGCTCGAGCATCTTTTGTTTCTTTGACAATTATATTTCCCTAGTGTATCACCCTTCAGTGTAGGTCCTTTGAACCACACGATATATAGCGATTACCTTATGGAAACTTGTGTTACCTTTATTGGTATTTGTTATTTTCCTTCTTGGCTTGTTTTGGGATATGATATCCTTGGTTTATTTGAGTTGCCTATGATATGAGGCTTGTTATGATTCATCTTCTATTATATGATCTGGTTTTCTCTTTTGGAGATATTTGTGTACTTAAGTAGTATTCACTTTTAACTATTCAATTTCATTATAAATCACCTCAAAACATAATTTAGGTTCATAATATTCTAGTAGCATCTTAATTCTTTATATATGTTTATTTTTGAGGCATTTCTATCATTAAGCTTTTACTTGGATAATATTCTATTACATATTCCTATTAACATTTCAACTTTTTAAATATTTTGGTAAGTTTTATATATGCTCTTAGAATATAATTGAATGTTATACATGTTATCTTATCCATTTTAGTAAACAAAATGTTTAATAATTAAATCTTCTAGATTTTCATATCTTTTGATTTACAAGTTACAAAATTTTATTTTCTTATATATTTCATTAATCACATCGCATATAATTTCTTATTTTTCATTTTAGAAGTTTCCAACTATTAAAATAGTTAAGATTTCATTTCATTACAATAATTGAAATCCTTAATTTATAGAAACTTAAAAACTAAATGCCGGGTTCATTTCAAATCATTTTGAAATAACATATACTCATATCCTTTATATATCAAATCATATTTAGAAATTTAAAATTTAGATTTGTATATCAAATCAAATGTGTAGTAAAGCTACTATAGTGGTCTTTCCAACTCGAAAATGAATGTCGATGATGCGGCCGTCATCACCGAAATTATTTTCCAGCAACAAAAGAGGGGAGTACAGATGTTATTTCCTTTTAAAATTCCTTTAAAACATTTCTTTCAAATCACATTGAGAATACTTATCCGAAAATACTTCTAAATAATACTAATATTATATTCCAAAAATCCTTTGAAAACATATTTCAAAACCCCGGAGCTTAAGTTCTCAAATTTCCAATTTATATTCATTTTATTTATAAATCATATTTTGCATCCAATGTTTATAAAATTTTACTTCCTAGCAAACCAACATATCACATACAACCATATCCATTTATAAAAATTATTCTTTTATATACAAAATATAATACTAGGTAAAATTATTTCATTTGCCTATATTTCAAAAACAATATTGTATCGGTTTGCCCTATCAAGTGTTTAGAAATATCCCTATCGATGCCATAATGTCCCATGTTCCGACCAGAATTTATAAATACTAAACAGAACAAGTTAACACAATATAGAACATTTTTATAACACTAACAAATATGCTCTCTCATATGTATATACACTCAAACTCATTCTAGGGTATTGCTACCTTATCTCTAATGAGTCAAACCCCACAAAGCTAAGGTTATCGCTAAACCAAACCTCTGATACCAAATGTAACGGACCACCTTTTTGGATGGTTTAAAATTGACAATAAACCACACATGTCAACTCAAACCATTCAAAAGGGAGGTTTGTTATGGGGTAAATAAGATTGTATTTGACAGTGGAGGAGGTATGTAAGTGGAAGAATGGCAGAGAAGTGGAGCAGTCGAGGCAGTGCACTGTAGAGGAGAGAAGGGTTGTTATGTGGTCAGTGATGGTTTGGCAAGGCAATTCAGGGAGGTGGAAGCAGGTTACTGTAGTTGTGGAGTTGAATGCAATAGAGAGGGGATGTTTGAACTGTTTGCATAGTGCACAATTTATTGTTTTTGTATATTTTTTATGTAACAAAAAAAGAAACTTGTAAAACCAAGATAGAAAATGCAAATGTAATAAAAATATTTTTGTTTGAAATTGTGTAAGCTTTATTTTAAATAGAAAAGCAAATGCAAATGAAACTAGAAAACAAGAAATGCACACAATCATAATGCAAAAAAAAATCGCACACAAGTAGACAATAATTTTTTTAAATGCAATACACACACAAAATGAAAACACACAAAAATGAAATAAAAATAATTTGAAGAATAGAAATTAAAATCAAATACATTTCCCCGGTATTGGCGTCAAAAACTTGTTTGGCGGTCAATTCTCTATTGGATTAGAAAATAGCCGAACAAATTTTAAATTAAGAATAACCGCAAGCATATGATGTACAAAGTTAGCACGTGGCGAGTACAGATCGATCCGTAGAGAATTGTTTAGATTTTAAAATTTCCGTCCAATCAAATTAAACCAAGATTTGAGAGTGTTAAGCTAAAAAATTTGTAAAACTAACAAAAGCTAGAATGGATAAAAAAAAATGAGAGTAGAAGGCAATTTAGAGATAAATCCACTCTCTTTAACACATAAATCAACACAATATGAAATTATGATCTCTTTTTTTGGTCATTAGTGAATTTAATTGATGTGTTTATCATAATTATGGAATATTTGTGCTATTAATTAGCTCAATATAAACCATCAAATTATAACACACCCATTAAACCATTTCATAACCCTTATGAAAATTGCAATGAAATTGAAAATAAAATCTATTCTAAGTATGATCTATTAACTATTGATTAGATACATAGACCATCAAAGTTTGATTTTAAAATCACTTCATTACCATAATCATATGTAGATGAAGAGGTAATTTGTGTTTGTGTTTGTTTAAGCATAACCTATTTGGCATTAACATCATAGGCTATCAAATTCAAAGCTAAAACAACAAATTTAACCAAATCAAACATTATCATTAAGCACAAAAAGAGATCACAAGTTATCAAATTATATTGAATTTACATAATTAGAGAGCTTCATTACCCCTAAATTAAAGTGGTTTAGCCTCTCATATTTGTTATCATTTCAACAAATGTAGCATTCAACATGAAATAAAAACAAAAGAAAAATGTAAGCTAATTAAAAAGAGAGCTAATTAAAATGAAATAAAAGCTAATCTACTTGCATAAATAAAACTAAGCTACTAACATAAAAGAAAAGAAGCAGAAAAAGAACTTGAATTAAATTACATGAAAATAAAATTACATGAAAGAAGAAAATGCCTGAGTAGCCATGAAAAAGAAAAGAGAGTTTGTAATTTATTTTGTGCCTAAACTAAACTAAATAAAGAGGAGGCTCAAAGGCTCAAAAGAGGCTAAGAGATTAATTACATGAACATATGGGGTATTTATACATGTTTGGAAACCCTAATCAAATTTTTGGGAACCACCCAAATTGCCCTTGAAGAAGTGTGGCCACCAAGTTATTAGCCTCTAATTAATCCATCGTCAAGTATGCATGTAACTATAATGGCCATTAACATGTGTATTAGCTCCAAATTGTACATCGTGGTAAGTGGGGTCCTCCATAATACATGAGTTTGAATTATTTCCATTTTCATTCCTTTGTATTTTCTTATGCATGCATATTTTCCATGAAGCCTCTTTCAAAATTCACTAAAATTTCTACAAAACAACATTAAAATATTCAAGTAAATTTTCTAAAATTAATATATGCACAAAAATGACCATTTTCACCCCTATACAAAGATGACGATTTGAAAATAATTGAAATATGGGTTTAAACATGTTTAAATACTATAACAACCCAAAATTTAAGCTATAGTAATTAATTAACGAATTAATTAAATAATTAAATAATGTTGGGTGAGTTTCAGCCGAACCAGCCCACTACCGGTCCAGAGCTACCGAACCACGCTCCGTCCTCCCCATTGCCGAACCAAAGCAGCCGAACCAGCCTCCCTCAAGCACTCTACCGGACCAGCACCTCCCCATGCACTGCCGGACCAACTCCAAACCAGACCAAGGTACTACCACCTAGCACCGAATCACCTACAACCGGTCCACTCTACACTCCAACCATCTCCGAACCAAGTGATGCCGAACCAAAGCGTCTACCACCTACCGCCGAATCAAAGTACTGCCGAGCCAAAGCAATGCCGAACCAACGCTACCAGGCCAGATTACATCAGCCCAGGCCCACCAGCAGCTATATACATCCAAGACCCCTGCCCCTAGCCTCACTCTATAAATAGAGGGGCAGGGGTACAACAGAAGAGGACAAGTTTAAGAGCTCAAGCACGGAGAGAACTTTCAAATAACTTTCATATACTTGTATCAAAGCTTTTGTACTTGTAATCTGAACAAGAAAGGAGAAATAACATATAAAGTGGATGTAGGCACGTTCTGGCCGAACCATTATAAATCTGTGTGTCTTTTACATTTTAGTCCCTACTTTTTACATATTTGCATAAATCATCCAGACCACTAAAAACAACATAAAATCAACTAAATCATACGACTTGGAGGTGTTTGCCCATTTTTTATGCAAACATTTTTGGTGCTTTCACTGAGAACAAGAAGCTCAAAGCTTCAGCCTCTCCCACTTAACCTTCTTCCTAACAGCATCGTTCATTGCTTGGAAAACATGGCTCCCAGGCAGAGGAAAGGTGTTAACAGGGGAAAGAACATCATGACTAGCAGTATTCCAGATCCAGTGGTCACAAATCAAGAAGATCGTCCCGTTCCAGCAGCAGTACCAACTGGAAATCAAGCAAATCCGACCACCCCTGCCATAGAACAGCCGGCAGCAATTACTAGGGCAGATCTAGACAGAGTTGTGGCTGAAGTGACTAACCGCTTCACATCCCAGCAGGAAGCCTTGGTGGACCATCTCATGTCACGCTTAAGGGATGCTGAAGAGTCCAACCGCAACACTGAATCATGGGGTGAGTCTCGGTCTGGAGGATCTTGGAGACAACAAAAATCTTCCTTCTTCGAAGGAGCTAATGACGGAAGCGGCCATGGTAGGAGTCGAGACCGAGCTCAGCCCGAAGTTAGAACTGAGGAAACGCTTGGAACCGAACCCAACATGGGAGGTACCGGGCGGAGGTCAACTGTAGCCGAGCCGGTCGTACTTCCTAACCATGGAAACACCAATGAACGAGGCCGAGCTAGAGTCCAGCCCGAAGTTGGACCCGAGGAAGTGCTTAGATCAGACCCCAGCAGTGGAAGATCAAGGCAAGGGCCAACTGTGGATGACCCTAACATGCTCCCAGAAGACCGAAGGCAGCCACTGGAAAGTATTAGGAATGATAGACGATACCATCCCTACAGGTCATCTGGACGGAATCAATCCCACAGAACAGAACCGAACTCATTTCTATCTGCTTCAAATTCTGATGAAAGGATGGCATGCTTGTTCAGAGAGTGCGTCCAACGGGATCAAAGAGATCGAGGGATAGGCGCTAGGGTAACCAGCCCTTTCGCCCGCAATATCGAAATTGCTATCACCCCCCGAGAATGGAAAATGCCAACAATGGAACCTTACAAAGGAACCTCTGACCCCGTTGTACACTTGCAGAGATACACACAGCATATGCTCATGAGCGGGGCAACAGAGGGGGTACTGTGCAAATGCTTTCCACTGTTCTTAGCAGATCTAGCTACCTCATGGTTCTGCCATTTACCCCAAGGATCCATCAGCTCATGGGAGATGTTGAAAGAAAAGTTTATCAGCCAGTTCCGCATTCATGTGGAACAACCCAAGGACGCTTATTCCTTATCCAATGTCAAACATAAACCTGGAGAGAAGCTGCAGCAATATTTAACCCAATTCAATGCCGCAGCGGTCGCAATCCAAGATGCCGATGAGAAGCTTGTCTTAATGGCCCTCTGTAGTGGTGTGCATCCGGATACTAAATTTGCTAGAAGATTGACAAAAGAAAAACCAGCTAATTTACCCGATTTCTTCCATGAAGCCGGGAAGTATATGAGGCTTGAGGACGCTGCCACCGAGGAACGGTCAGGGCAACAAAGTAAGGCAACTCACGGCAACACGTCCGCTGCAGTGAAGGACGTTCGAAGAAATGATTCTAGAGACAATGCTGGGGGCAAGAAGGGAGAAAAGCGCCTATATCGGCCAGGACCGAGATTCGACACTTACACTCCTTTGAATGAAACCATTGAAAACATATTCCTTGCCACCCAAGACGAAGTTAAATACAGACGCCCCCCGCACAAGAAGGAATTAGATAACGCGATTAAGTCTGGAAAATTCTGCCGCTTCCACGAATCCCATGGGCATGATACCAATGAATGCCATCATCTCCGGGACTTGATTGAAGAACACATCAGAAGGAAGAGACTGGAACGCTATGTAAAAGGTCAGAACAGGACTCCAGCTCTTGCCGATGAGAACCCAAGGCTACCCTCCCCAGAGGTAGGCAGAGGAAATCGCAACACTAGCGGCTCCAGTCAAGAGAAGATAGTGGTCCATACCATCTCGGGAGGACCTCACATCGCCGACAAAAGCTGGGCAGAAATGGAAAGATATGGAAAGTCGCTTAGAAACAATGAAGACTGTGTTAATTCTGTTATAGAAGAACGCCACCCGAAGCGGAAAGAGAGTGATAACATCACATTCAGTAGGCGTGACCTAGAGGGAAGGCAGTACCCTCACATGGACCCCATGGTTATCTCTGCCCGGCTCGGCCCGGTCGAAGTTTTCCGAATTCTAGTAGACACTGGGAGCTCAGTAAATATCCTATTCAAGCATGCATTCGACAAAATGAAACTATCAATAAAGGACGTTTCTCCCTGCAATAAACCGCTACACGGTTTCACTGGAGATGCAAAGATGCCCCTCGGGCAACTGGACCTTTTTGTTGGAATTGGGAGCCATCCCCGCTTCGTTGTACGGAAACAGACATTTGTGCTGATAGAAAACCACTCGGCCTACAACGCCTTCTTAGGAAGACCAGCCTTGTCTGACTTCCAAATTGTCCTGGCCCCATGGTGCCTAAAGATGAAATTTCCAACGGACAATGGAATAGGGGAAGTAGAGGGAGACCAGGACGTTGCTCGAGACTGCTATGTAACTGAACTTCGCAACAACCACATGAAGGATAAAGGGAAGAGTGTAGAGGTTGCCCTCTGCACAAAAAGTTTGGAAGAATAGCAACTAAAGAAAGCCCCTCCTCTTCGATATACCAGCGACCCTTTCAACGAATTAGACCCCAGGGACAAAGAGGAGGAGGCCACCGCCAAGCCTGCAGAGGCTATGGAATTTGTATCTGTAGACAAACTTGACTCGAGTAGGCTATTGAAAATCGGGTCCCAACTAAAAGCAGAATTGAAGGAACAACTCATTGACTTTCTCCGCCACAACCTGGATGTATTCGCATGGTCACATGCTGACATGACCGGAATCTCTCCTGACATAGCATGCCACATACTAAATATTGCTCCTACCAAGGCGCCCGTAAAAAAAAGAAAGAGAAGTATGGGGGCAGAACGATCGGCAGCCCTCAACGAAGAAGTAAAGAACCTACTTGCCAATGACTTCATACGAGAGGCCATCTACCCATAGTGGATCGCCAACCCGGTACTGGTAAAGAAGGCTAATGGGAAGTGGCGAACATGCATTGACTTCTCCAACTTAAATGACGCCTGCCCGAAAGATTTCTTCCCACTTCCCCGAATTGATCAACTTGTAGACAGCACAGCCGGGCATGAACTCTTATCTTTTATGGATGCATACTCAGGATACAACCAAATTCCCATGCATGCTCCCGATCAAGACCACACTAGTTTCATCACTAACCGGGGACTGTACTGCTACAAGGTAATGCCTTTCGGACTTAAAAACGCAGGAGCCACCTACCAACGCCTCGTCAACAAGATGTTTGCAGGACTAATAGGACAAACTATGGAAGTGTATGTGGATGACATGCTGGTAAAGTCAAGGAAAGCCGACGATCACGTAAGCCACCTGGACGAGATGTTTCGAGTACTTCGCCAATATGGAATGAAACTTAATCCTCTGAAATGCTCCTTCGGAGTGTCATTAGGAAAGTTTTTGGGATTCATCGTCCATGCCAGAGGGATTGAAGCAAACCCTGAACAAGTCCGAGCTCTAAAAGATATCAAAATACCTTCCACTCAAAAGGAAATGCAAAGCCTGAATGGGAAGGTGGCCGCCCTAAGCCGATTCATCTCCAAAGCAACGGACAAGTGCGTCCCCTTCTTCGAAGCTCTAAAGAAAGACAAAGGAAAGTTCGAATGGACTGACGAATGCTTAACAGCTTTCCTTAACTTAATCGAACACCTCCAAAAACCGCCGGTACTCTCGACTCCAAATGAAGGAGAAGAGTTATACCTATACCTTGCTGTATCATCTCATGCTCTAAGCGCTGCTTTGGTAAGAGAAGACAACCGCACGCAGCGGCCAGTATACTTTGTAAGTAAGAGGTTTACAGGGGCAGAAGTCAGATATCCTAAACTTGAAAAGCTAGCATACTGTCTACTAATCGCATCACGAAAACTGCGACACTATTTTCAATCCCATTCCATCAGAGTTCTGACCGATCAACCGCTGAGGCAGGTACTCCATCGTCCCGACACTTCCGGACGACTACTAAAATGGCGCATTGAACTAAGTCAATATGATATTACCTACCATCCTCGCACCGCCATCAAGGGGCAAGCCATGGCCGATTTCATTGCCGAATTCACGACCAACGAAGGTAAGGAGCAATCAGAGATAGCAGAAGACATCAAGTGGAACCTCTTTGTGGATGGTGCATCAAACGAACAAGGCTCGGGGGCAGGTGTGGTAATAATCACTCCCAGGGGAAGTAAGCTGCACTATGCTATAAGGTTGGAATTCACTGCCACTAACAACGATGCAGAGTATGAAGCAGTGATAGCTGGATTAGAACTTGCCTTAGAAATCGGAGCCAATTCTTTGTGTCTTCATAGCGATTCTCAACTTATTGTAAATCAAATACTAGGAGAATTCCAGGCTCGAGAAGAACGACTCATAGCATATTTAAAGAAGACCAAGTTACTTCTCAATCGATTGGACCACTATTTAGTCAAACACATCCCTCGGTAAGAGAACCAAGAGGCCGACGAATTGGCGAAGCAAGCTAGCATGAGAGACGGCGCTATTTCCGGAGCAGTAGCCATCTCAAAGCAACTGACCCCAAGTTTTGAGCAAGTAAATCTGATAGCTGCAACTGAAGAGGCAACTTGGATGACTCCCATCTGAAACTACTTGCAAAGTGGCACACTGCCCAACGGGCGTAATGAAGTCAAGAAAATCTTGAGGAAAGCTTCCCGCTACACAATACAAGAGGGCACCCTCTATCGGCGCGGCTTCTCTAACCCCTTATTAAGGTGTGTCGCTGGGAGGGAAGCCAAGGAAATCTTATCCAACATTCATCAAGGAAGCTGTGGAGATCACACTGGAGGGCAGACTTTGGCAAAAAAGATACTCCAATATGGATATTTCTGGCCCACCTTAAGCAAGGACGCCTTAGATTTCGTCAGAAAATGTGACAGATGGCAGAAGTTTGCTAAGATTCCACGGCTACCAACAACCGAGATTACTCCAATGACCAGCCCCTGGCCCTTTGCAGTATGGGGAATTGACTTGATCGGCGAACTGCCAATGGGCCGAGGCGGGGCCAAATATGCTATAGTGGTAGTCGACTACTTCACCAAATGGGTGGAGGCAGAACCTCCAAATAAAGTATCCTCAGCAAAAGTTATTAACTTCTTGATCAAAAATGTTCTATGCAGGTATGGAGTCCCGTTCAAAATTATATCGGACAATGGTCTTCAGTTTGACAGCGAGGAGTTCGCCAACTGGTGCCAAGAACACGGAATTCACAAAAGCTTCTCATCCGTAGCTTATCCCCAGGAAAACGGACAAGTCGAAGCCGTCAACAAAATTCTGAAAACTCTAATAAAAAAGAAACTCGAAAAGTCAAAGGGCGCTTGGGTGGATGAGCTCCCTACGGCACTGTGGGCCTATCACACATCTTTCAGAACATCAACGGGGCATACTCCTTTCTCTTTGGCATACGGATCGGAGGCTATGCTCCCGGTTGAAACCATCGTGCCTTCCCACCGTAGGATCCACTATAACCCAGAAGAGAACGAAGAACTCCTTCACATGTCTTTGGATCTAATTGAAGAGAGAAGAAATGACGCGGCCCTCAAAGCAGCAGCCCACAAGCAAAAGGTGGCAGCATAATACAACTCCAAGGTCAAGCATCGTATCTTACAAGAAAGAGATCTTGTCCTCAAGCGAGTCTTCCCTCGCCCCGGAGCACTAGATCTAATCTGGGATGGACCATATGTAATTCATAAAGATCTCCACAATGGAGCTTATATTTTGTCAACAGTGGACGGAGAGGTGTTCCAGAGGGCATGGAACATCCAACACCTCCGTCGATACTTTTCTTAACTTGTATTTCCCATATGAAGTGAATTAACAAAGAGAATCAGTGGACGTAGGCATTTTTCGTGCCGAACCACTTTAAAAAACCTTGTCTCTTTTTTAACTTGTTCCTTTATATCTTGGCTGCTTGTTAACTTTATCCTTTTCTGTTGAACAAAACCCTGTGCAAATAGCATTTTCACTCAAGGCGCTCCACAGCGCGACTTCTCTGGACAAGACCCAACAAGTACTATACGAATCTATGCCCTCGCCAATGAGACACTTTTGCTCCGGCATCCCGCTGCTGCGGGTTAACTCATTGCTCGCGACGGCCCTCAAAGCCAACTATAATGAGCCGATAATAAGCCACCAAGAAGGCCGACTATAGCCGTGGCAGCTCATTACGGCGTTCGGCTCGTCGGCAACTGTGAACCTACTTTAAGCCCCAACATAAGGTGTGGCCAGCCAGGGGTAGTTCACGGTTGACGATCGACACCCACGCTAGCCGGCCACAGTAAATCGAATAATACCCACGATTACGGGCCATAATGGCCCGGGTAGTTACTGTGCGCGATCTCAGCTCCGATGTGTCTTAAGTACGGCTGTGGTAAAAAAGATTAACTCCCCGCGGAGGCGTAAGATGGGTGACAAATGTCTCCAAGACCCACAGCTAGGGAAAGTGACTACGAAGCCCGTTTGCCACGAACTTAAGCACATCGAAGGCCTTCCGTGATTGGAAGTTTTACTTTTTCTCATATTTCAATTTTATTTAAAAAAACTATTCTCCTATCCTCTGTAACAATCCCTAAAGTACAGGACACAGAATAGGAGGCATTCGCTAATGGACTGCATTCCATACTCGGTCACACAAGACATTCAAAGCTGCCATCTACAAGCGAAATATGAAGGGCGGTATTTCCTTCTTTCATGTATAAACACGTGGCTATAATTTATTCACACATCACACTAACATTGCAAGACATGAAATTATGTTGTAAACAAGAACTTGACGTCAAACACAATTGAATTACAAGAATATGCATAGCTATATTTCTCATACAACATGTCAAAATAGCAAAAACATTAAAAAAACGATAGAATCAGCTTGAGTTAAAAAATTACACGTCAAGAATAATGTTGTTTATTACAAGTAGCATAATTATAACCTAAAAAATTACATTACTGTTTTGGGACTAACATATACAGCAATGTCAAGTCCACAAAAAGATATCCAGGTCAAATCAAGGAGCCGGTTGCATCGGAGTTTTACCCTGGTCCTGTTGCCCACCTGTCCAGTCAAAGAAAGAGTTCATCAGTGATAAACAACCAAATTAACGGGAAGACTGAAGAGAGAGACTTACCGGCATATGCTCCTTGATCATCTTGATCATCATCCTCTACTTGCACACCTGCCTCCTCAGCTGCAAGCAACCGCATGCCCTCCTTCACCGCCACCTTCTCCTCCTTGGTAAACTGGGCAGTAACCACATCCATCCTGAAGGCCACGCCACCCTCCTTATCCGCCTCAGCCTTGGCCTCCTCTAGAGCCCGGAGATAAATCCTAGCCATGACCCTGGGATAATCATCCATCCAGGATAGGTTGCCCTGCTTCCAAGTACGGAAGTACATGTCCTGGAGCATCTCATCCATCATCCCCTCATTCTCCTCAAACTCCCTCATCCAGGCCTCGGAAGCCAACAGCCTTGCAACGGCAGCATCTCTCTCCAATCGGTATCTCGAGCAGTCAGCCTGAAGGGATTTCCGCATCGCCTCCATCTCCTCCCTCAGCTTGGCTTGAGCAAGCTCTGCGGCCTCAAGCCTCCCAGATAACTCCTCTATCTGCTCAAGATTCGCTTCCGAACCTCATCCACCGTGGCAATGGCCATATCGATCCGTTCCTTGCAGGTAGCCTCCATTTTCTGCAGTTCGGCTCGGCTAGCCTCTTCCATAGTTTTCTTTAGTCGTCTGGAGGCGGCCTCGTGCTGAGAGATCTGGATGGCCTGGTCGGCGAGTTGCTTGGCCTGGTCGGAAACCACTAACCGCAATCTTATGTTGGCACTCCCGATTTCCTCCCCGGCCTTGACCAGTCGGGCATGATGCCCCATCAACTTCCTGGTCTCCTCAGCAACCCGGTCGATGTTTTCCTTAGCTTCGTCCCCCATAGTGACAATCCGAGTAGTAAGCAAATCAAGGTCTAGGGACTTGGCCTCATCAAGCACCCTTACCATAGGATTGCGAGGGAGAAGGTGCTCACCAGTAACCTCGTCGAAGGAAACATCATGAGAACTTGGATCCAAATCAGGATGACCCTCAAATGGATTATGAGCCAAGCCGGGACGATCAATCTGAGTAACGGTAGGATTTTTAGACGGGTGCGGAGAGGGTATGAACTCAGTATCCTCCTCCGTGATATCATGAAGAGGCTGGATTGGGGGCTGAGGACCAGGTGAAGGCTCGGATAGGGAGCGACTCCTCTTTCTCTTTTGAATATCCTCTTCAATAACCCCGAGAAGAGGACGGTAGCCGACTACGTCCCCGGAACGGTGGGTCAGAGGCTTCGGTTTAGCGAAAGCTTTGAGGAGTTTGAATTGTTCGAGGCGGTGCCGAATGTCCGAGGTCTTGGCCACCTTACCCGCTCCTGGAATAAAAACCAAGTGTTACAAGCATACATTGAATCATAATCTAAGAAATATATCAAGTAAAAAAGAGACGGGAACTGGCTATGAAATATCCCTAAGTACATATCATAAAGGGAGTCGGCGGGAGTCAAAAATTCACCTTGAATCGCCGGAGTTGCCCTGACTGAAACGCCCTTAGAAGATGGATCGGCACCAATTCCGGCCTTGTCAGCTCTCTTCGTCTTCTCCACCAAGGCCGATCCTTCCCCCAACCCCTCAAAAGCATGGTGGAAAGCCTCATCTGTCCACTCTTGGATCTCACCTACTTGCCCAGAAGACAAAGCACCGACGCCATCACCGCTCTGTCCTTCGCCACCATCATCACCGTGACGATCACCGTCCCCTTCTTTGTCACTTCCACTCTCCGCCTCACCTCCTTCATCCTCGCCCTTTTCCCCCTCCACTTTTTCCTTCTCCTGAACATCCGGATGTGTGCTGGGAGAGGGTCCATCGGATTTCCTGAGTTTCTTCCCCCCAGCAACTGGATGCATCGGGAAGGGTCTTCTTTTGCTGCTTTTCGTCGTGGCCCCTCCTGTAGCTTTGGCAGCTCTCTCCTCCGCCGTGTCTCTCTGCTTAACCACGGATTGATGTGGAAGGATCAGGTTGTGCCCCAGAAGTGTAACATTCCTGATCAAGTAAGAAGCCGACCTATCTCTTCCCGTAATGTCTTCTATTTCCACAGCCATCTGAACCAGGCGATCATTCTCCACGACCGCAAAGCCACCTGTCGCTAGCAAGAAATAAAAACACATGAGAAGAAAAATTGCAGTCGGAACAGAAATCATAAATAAGCTTGAACTTACAGCCTGAGGTGAAGCGACGGATGGAAACAGAGTCATCTTTAACGAAGAACCATTCTTTCTTGAACATGCTGAACTTCGAGTATAAATCCAGGACCGGCTTGAAGGACACGGCCGATTCCAAGCTGGTGTAGGGAGACCCTTTCTTATAGCCTCTCAAGTTTTACAAATATCGGATCTCCCGGTTGGAAGGGGGACGCCCATATTTCCTCTGGAAAATGATGAATAGGCTCACCAAGATAGCGTAAGAGTTGGGCTGAAGCTGGAAAGGGGCCACCTTCAGGTAGGTGATGAAGCTGGCTATCCAAGCATTGATCGGAGGAATGGCCCCGCACATGCAATGGTACCTGCTGTAAGCGAAATATCCTTCAGGAGGGTCATGTGGCATAACTCCATTCCCTGGCAGCATCATATGTGCTCTATCAATCCCGAAAGAATGAGATATAACGTCAAGCTGCTCCTCTTTGAGGGAGCTAGGAAATCAGTCAGGAGGAGAGTTCAAAAGCTCCTGAGGACCGTACCCATCTACTAGTGATCTCGGGGCAGGCCCGTGATAGACAGATCCAGATTGAGCAGGGGGCACTGTGGAAGGCTCTTCTCTGTCTTGTGTTTTCTTCTTTTCTGATCGAGTTTCCACTTTGTGAGACATTTATCTGCAAACGCAAAAAACACGTCATCAGGATGAAGAAAGTAAAACAAGCAACTGCATGAAGACTAGAGTTGCATTTATAAAGTTGAACCATAAAATCTCCTTCGGCCCTATACTCCCAACCTCATCCGGTGCCAAATCACATTCAGATATTCGAAACCGAAGGTTCATTCGGTACGCACTCTCCCGAGCTTATTCGGTAGAACATGTAATTTGGTTTGGTAGCCCATTCAAAAAAAAATCATTCGGCAAAGGAAAACCCACCTGGTCTGATTATTGAGTTGATTCGGTATTCAATTAAGTGGTCCGGTAATTTCGGGCAACCAAGGTTGGATCGGTATTCAGTCGATTCGACAGTTTCAAATGGTGGGGGGAGAGCAGAGACGCGAGATCCATACTTATAGACTATTCCGAAATACCGGACCAGTTGATTCGGCATACAGGGCCGAGAGTAGATATCATAGCTAAAAACAAAACATGCCATGTGCATACACATGCCCTCCTTTGGGGGGCAAGTGTTGGGTGAGTTTCAGCCGAACCAGCCCACTACCGGTCCAGAGCTACCGAACCAAGCTCCGTCCTCCCCATTGCCGAACCAAAGCAGCCGAACCAGTCTCCCTCAAGCACTCTACCAGACCAGCACCTCCCCATGCACTGCCGGACCAACTCCAAACCAAACCAAGGTACTACCACCTAGCACTGAATCACCTACAACCGGTCCACTCTACACTCCAACCATCTCCGAACCAAGTGATGCCGAACCAAAGCGTCTACCACCTACTGCCGAATCAAAGTACTGCCGAGCCAAAGCAATGCCGAACCAACGCTACCAGGCCAGATTACATCAGCCCAGGCCCACCAGCATCTATATACATCCAAGACCCCTGCCCCTAGCCTCACTCTATAAATAGAGGGGCAGGGGTACAACAGAAGAGGACAAGTTTGAGAGCTCAAGCACGGAGAGAACTTTCAAACAACTTTCATATACTTGTATCAAAGCTTTTGTACTTGTAATCTGAACAAGAAAGGAGAAATAACATATAAAGTGGATGTAGGCACGTTCTGGCCGAACCACTATAAATATGTGTGTCTTTACAGTTTAGTCCCTACTTTTGACATATTTGCATAAATCGGCCAGACCACTAAAAACAACATAAAACCAACTAAATCATACGACTTGGAGGTGTTTGCCCATTTTTTGTGCAAACAAATAACTTTGTGAAATTATCAAAATTGAGTCACGGGAGCTGCACCATTGTGTCTGCGGTAATTTTCTAGTCAATTTCCATATATAGATTGTCAAAATCCGAGCTAAGACGAAGTAGTTACGGAATAAACAAGAAACGAGAAAACAAAAGAAAAAATAAATAAATAGGCAAGGTCGACCCTAGGGTCGAACCTCACCATGGCTAGGTCGACCCCAGCAAGTGGTTGGTCGACATGAAGGTCGACCCGCCTTCATTCTTTCATGCAGCCTTGTTCGAAAACGTCTTGTTTCCATTTCTACTCCATCCTGTGCATTCATCCTTCCATCCAACGGTTCCCAGCGAGCCTATGACGTGGTTGCACCAGATTTAATCTTCAAATCCAACAGTCTGACATCCACAAGTGACACAATAAATAAGACCCTAGGCCTAGCTATTTTTTCCATTTAGATTTTCTCCATCTAGGTTCATTGCCTGAGGCTGGACCCTAAAAGGAATATTTTTCCAAGGAGAAGATCTTTTTAATTAAAATATTTTATACCCTAGAAGTGGATTCGAGAAGGCCAAGGAAAAGAGCTAAGGACCACAGGTGAGTGTTTAAGTAATTATTTTAGATTTTTAATTAATTTAAAATAATAGGGTTTCCAATAGTTGTAGTTTTTCTATAATTTTAGGATAACCTTTATGCAAGTTTATTTACAGTTTATTTTAATGTAAATTTTGGACTTACTTTCCAGTCTATTTTCTTTTAGCTATTATATTTTAGTTATTTGCAATTATTTACTGTTAATTATAGCTTTTCCAATTATTTACAGTTATTTACAGTATTTAAAGTTATTTTACATTTTATTTGCATCTATTCTATGTTGGGATTTATTCTGTAAATGTTAGTTCTTTTTAATTCCCTTTTTATGCAAATGGAATAAATAAAAGAGAATAATTCGCTAATATGGACTAGAATATAAGAACAAAGGATTTACAGAAAATTAGATGTAAAATAAGAAGAACTATAATAAATTGGATATAGACCGAAATAGGCAAATTTAAGATATTTGCAAGCATAATTTTAACATGTAATTATAACTAAAAAGAGAAAATAGAAGAAACAGTAGAAGAAGCTTATTTTTTTAACTTAGACCTTGGGTTAAGTTAATAAGCAAACTTATAACACACAGGTTATAAAAAGAGACAACAGAAAAAGGCTTTTTATAGAACTTATATTTAAATTAATAAGCAAGCATAGCAGAAATAATAGAAAAGGCTTATTTTAAAACTTACACTAAGTTAATAAACAAAGATAGAAATAGGACCCGTACCAACAACATTCCCCTTCAGTCAGGAACTGATGGTCTCACAATAGATTAGGTGGGGCTGGGCTTGCTTATGCTAGAGTAATGGTAAATAAGAGGTCAATAAATAGAAGCTCAAATCAGAGGATTTGGGCAAGGAGTGCAACTAGATTTTTGTTTGTTAGGACCCATACCAACAGCATTCCCCTCCAGTCAGGAACTGGTGGTCTCACAATAGCATAGGTGAGGCTGGGCATGCTTATCCTGGAGTTATGGTAAATAAGAGGTCAAAAGAGGGAGCAACAGATAGCGCGAGCCGACGGTGGTCGAGCGTGTGACCTCGGTGTAGGGATATAAGTTGCTATTGAGTTCCAAGTGCTAAATAGGTGTCTTTTTGCTGTGGAACCCACAGGATGGGACTAGCTCACAGTGGCACAACAGAGATAGAAGGCCGTTCAAAGGGTAGAATTAGGACTTCAGCCTAATTAAACTAGGATTGGGATTTCAGCTAATCAAAGCAGCTATCTAGGACAAGTGCAAACAATCGAAACAATCCAAACTATCTAAGCTAAGCAAACAGTTAAACCGTATTTGATTCCAGCTTTATCTTTTCCTTTATTTCCTTTTATACTAGCATTGTTGCTAAGTCTATTATCTTTATCATGCTTAAACATGCTAGTAATTTCTTCCAATCACCGGACTTTTAGCCTGACCCACTCCTCTACTTTCTTTTTCCCCCCATAGGCCAGCAGAGGCAGGGACAGCAGATTTCAGATTTTCTTGGAGGTTCAGCTGCGGAGTTTTTCTTCATGCATTCTTCTTCTTCTTTTCAGTTTTATGTTCATGTACTGGCACTTGTTGAGAGGGATGTGCTCTGGTATTGTGACTGAGATGGTATTTTTCATGAGACATATGCATTTGGTATTTTGAGACATATATTGGTTATGACTTATTTATGAAGTTTTTAATTTTTAAATGAGTTAATGATTAAATGTTTCCGCTGTTTTATTTAATTGTCTTGTGAATCTTAGTCTTTGTAAAGTTTTAGCTATACCTACAACGCACCACATCTTTTAGTGTGTCCTTTTTGGGCATACTGGTGTGGGGTGTTTCACTTGGTATCAGAGCCTAAGGTTACAGGATTCCTAAAAACTTGTTTTAAAAAGTAAAGTATTTTCAAAAAGTAACTTATTTTTAAAAGTAGCATATCTTCAAACTAGAAGTATTTTCAGAAAAAAACTCTTATTATAGAAATGGTTTTCAAGTATAAAAGAGTTTTTAAAGAAATCCCCTCAAAAGCCCAGCTCAACCTTCTTTCGAGCCTAAATTTCCTTTCCTTTGCATAGTATGGCTGACTGGTTCCATAGATCTACGGTACCAGAGGTGCAAGGGCAAGTGCCCAATACGGCACTAGCAGGTGGAGATCCCTTTAATCCACCTACAACAGCCAATTTTTCTAAGCTATGCAAGGACTTCACTAGTCTAGGAGGCAGAATGTTTTCTGGCACAGAGGATTTCAAGGAGGCACGAGCTAGGTTGAAGGACATAGAGTGAATGTTTGGGCTGTTAGGATTGGAGGACCGACGGAGAGTTCAACCTACATCTTGGCAGCTGAAGGGAGAGCTTAAAGAGGTTCCTACGTCAAAAAGCTCTAAGAAGCCGTGGTGGAAGAGTAAGAAGGAAAAGAACAAGAGGAAAGAAGGAGGACCTCAGAAGCGGATCAAGAAAAGCAGGAAATGCAATAGCTGTGGACTGGTTGGTCATTATGCAAGGGACTCTAAGAATAAGATGATGAATGGAAGGTGTTATAGTTGTGGACAACCTGGTCACCTTAGTAAAGCTTGTCCTCAGAGAACGGGCAGAGAGCAGGTGCACCTATAGTGCAGGTACAGGCTTTGGATGCAGCACCTTCTAGTAGTGGACCAGATGGAGGTAGGAAAGTCTCTGTAGTAGGTTTGATTTCCATTTCGGATTTTCCTATTCGGACTCTTTTTGATTCTGGAGCCTAACACTCTTTCATTTCAAGTCGATTGTTTTCACTTAAATATCTCCTTAGTAGTAGACCCCATAGTTGTTTCAAACCCCATAGGAGGATTGACACACTTATCTATGATTTGTAAGGGTTTGAAATTTTTTATACTAGGTGTAGAGTTTGACAATGACACCTATGTATTGGGATTTTAGGGGTATGGGATGATTTTGGGAATGGATTGGTTGTCCACTTATGAAGCGATATTAGACTGCGAGAGGAGAGTCGTTAGACTAGAGACATGCAGCGGTAGGACTCTCGAGGTTTTTTGCGACCCACAGGGGTCAGTCATGTTGAGCTTCCTTTATTCCCTCGATTCATCATCACCAGAGTTAGATTCAGTTCTAGTCGTCAGAGATTTCCCAAACGTCTTTAAGGAGGTTAGGAGACTACGCCCTAAGAGAGAGACCGACTTCAGGAACTATTTGAATGAGAATGCTAAGCCAGTGGCATTACCCGTGAGACACATGGCTCCTAGGGAGAGGAAGGAGTTAAGTAAGCAGATCGGTGAGCTAATGGAGAAAGGCTTCATCAAAAGGAGTATATCTGAGTGGGGAGCGCCAGTCGTCTTCGCTACAAAAGCGGATGGTTCCCTTCGACTTTGCGTAGACTATAGAGAGTTGAATAAGTTCACGAAGAAGAACCGTTATCCACTTCCTAGGATAGATGACCTTTTCGATCAGTTAGTTGGCTCTTCAGTGTTTTCTTAGCTTGATTTAGCCACTGGATTTTATTAGCTTAGGGTCGCTGACGATAGCATTGATAAGACAACATTTAGGACACCCGACGGATTTTTTGAGTAGGTTGTTATGCCACTTGGGCTAACCAACCCCCCAGCCTATTTTTATAGATTTGATGAGCCATGTTTTCAAGATGTCCTAAATAAGTTCGTAGTAGTGTTCGTGGATGACATTTTGGTGTTTTCCAAGAGTATGGAAAAGCATGCTATTCATCTAGAGGAGGTTCTTAGTACACTTCGCGATCATCAGTTGAAGGAAAAATTCTTGAAATGTCACTTTTGGCGTAAGGAAGTGCATTTTAGGGCATAGAGAAGGTCAGCACACAGGAAGAGTTTGAGAAACGGTTTTGTACATTTAGGATTGGATTTTGGAGATCCAAAGAGTTGTAGGCAAAGATTGGAGATGTACAATAGATTCAGTTAGAAAGCCCATGTGTAGATAGTTGCAAAAATTATAATTGTTTCAAATAAGTGGATTTAACGGTAGTGCCTTGGAATAAATATAAGCATAAAAGAGGAATAGGAACAAAAGACTTTAGTAAGGAAATGAGATTACCAAAGTTTAGGAAGGGTACTCCTAGGGCAGTAAGAAGAAAATCCACTTTATGTTTAGCCCAATGAAATGAAATTGTTAGAATTGAAAAGTTGAAAAATATAATTGTCAATATTTTAGAGAAAGTAAATATTGTGTTTTTGAAAAAAAATGTGGTATGAGATTTAAATTGGTTTTTATATGATTTTGTTAAAAGTGAAATTATTTTTGAAGAATTATAGAGCATATATAGCTCGCTAGTTTCTTTGTAGGTAAACAAAGATTTTAAATATAAAAACCTAGATTGAATTAAGTATCGGAAACATAAGTTACATCGTTTATTGTTGTAATAGACGTTTTCATGAAAAATTAAGGGAGCACAAACTATAACACTATTGTTATAGTAGGTGACTCCCAAGGGAAATGTTTTTACATAGTATGCGAGATTTATTAGTATTTATTTTAATTAAATCCATACACTAGTATTTTTGGATTGTAGTAACGGTGTTTTACGCAACATCTGTTTCAACCCAAATAAAAATGCATTTTGAAAATAATTTCTAAGTATAATAAAAAGTGGTTTGTAAGTACACTTATTATTTAAAAAGTATTAGGAAATGTTTTCTAGTTATGGATATATTCAAACAGTTTTGAAAATGAGTTTTCCTAAAAAGAAAAGTGTAAGTTAAATATTAGGAAATTAATAAATTTCATAGAAATTGTTTATTGTAAGATAATATAGATTAAATATACTTTAATCTATTGGAATGAAATGAATAATGATAAAATTTTCTATGAAACCAAATCACAAATAAAGATGTTTTGTGCAAGTTATAAGGAATACATGGAAGAGATATACAAGGTATGGTAAGCATCATATTTTGTATAGCCTATTTCAAAAAATATAAAATAAGTTCCTTATAATTTCACATAAACATGAAGTTCTCTTTTAAAGGATTCATAAAAGTTTTTAGCGTTAATAGTTTCTTAAGAAAGTAGTTCCAATATATTAAGGTATAAAACCCTTAGGTGTAAAAGAAGTGTAATAATTAGAGACAAAGTTGGTTAGGAGAGATATTATAGAGGGCCTTTGTAGAAAGTCCGGATTTGTAGTAAGGAACTCCTCCAAGGTTAAGTAATTAGAAAGTTAAGGAGTTTTTAATAAAATAATTGTTCTTATCTACTCCAGTTTTTGCAAAATTGAAAATCTATGAAAAGAAAATGGTTTAAAACCATGTTAGAACATTTTAAAGATATTTTAAAGAAAAATGGTTTGATGAAAAAGTAAATAAGTTTTTGAAAGCGAAAAACTTAGTAACAGTTAAATTTAAATTTCCAATTTTTTATGGAAAGCTGTAAAGGTCTTTAAAAGAAAAAGAGGAATAAGTTTTGAACTGAGAATTTGTAAGTTTTCCCCTCTAGCTTTGGGAATAATGTAAATTCAAAAAGGCTGTAAGGATGCAAGTCTAGAAAGATAAAATGTTAAGTAACCAGGTACCTTTGAATTTAATGGAAATTTGAAAATAACACTTTTAAAGACAAAAATTTTGGGATTTTATATTTTAAAAGTTTAGAAGCTTTAATTTTTGAAATGGAATGATAAATACCAAACCAAACTTTCAAATGTGAAGTAGATAGGAATCATTTCCTAGGTGTGATGGAAAAAGTGTAAGGCGATGAAGGAGATAGCAGTGTTACTTTTAGAAGTAATAATTGAAGTTTCCGTAAAGTGTATAGGACACTAGTGAGAACCTAGGATTGTTGCTTCATGTGTGTAGACTATAGAAGAATAGTAAAGTGATATTAGTAAGATGGTAAGACACACATGGTTGAGGATGTATATTCTTGATTTTGGGGGAACTTGGAAGGAGCATCTTCCCTTAGTAGAGTTCTCTTATAATAATAGATTCAGACTCGCATTGGAATGACACCTTTCAAAGCTCTTTATGGAAGACCGTGGAAGTCGCCTTCGTGTTGGTTAGAGTCTACAGAGAGATTGCTCTTTGGTCCTGACATGGTTAGAGAGACTTTAGAGAAGATTGATTTGATTAGGAAAGAATAAGTACCTCTTATCCGCATCTCTTTGATAGTAAGTTTTAGAATTCCTATTCCCATCTTTAGTTTTTATTATCCTTTGGGAGGGTAGAACTTAGGATTTTACCTATGGATGGTAGGATTTGATGTAAACATGTTATGTATGATGGATACTAGTGGTTGCAAGTGGTTGCTAGTGGATGCTAATTGACGCATATACTTACACTAATCACTATTATCTCTTAGGGATCGGCCTAACTAGGACACTATAGCATATGCACATGGATGTGTGCGCATTTGCATTTTTATTTTTACTTTATTTCATGGTTGCTATAAATGGATGATTATCACATGATTGTTGCATTTGGATGATGATTGTAGCACACATATAGAACTATCAGTTATCATTAGGGAATTTGCATTTATTTGGATACATGGCACGTAAATGATTGCATAAAAGGAGGTCGATTGAATCAATAGATCGCCCAATCATTTGCATTAGTTAGGGACATTGATACTACACTATTGCATATGTATCATAAATTGCATTCGAAAAATTAAGGACAATGGATGTAATGGATGATGGTTGAGTAGTTGGTTGTAAAACTTAGATGAAAACATTTGTTTCATTCTTCTATCCTTAGAGATTTCGGGGACGAAATCCCTTAAGGAGGGGAGAATGTAACAACCCAAAATTTAAGTTATAGTAATTAATTAACGAATTAATTAAATAATAAAATAACTTGGTGAAACTATCAGAATTGAGCCACGGGAGTTGCACCATTGTGTCCGTGGTAATTTTCTAGTCAATTTCCATATATAGATTGTCAAAATTCGAGCTAAAACGAAGAAGTTACGGAATAAACAAGAAACGAGAAAATAACAGAAAATAAATAAAAAAATAAATAGGCAAGGTCGACCCTCACCATGGCTAGGTCGACCTTAGCAAGTGGTTGTCGACATGAAGGTCGACCCGCCTTCATTATTTCACGCAGCCTTGTTCGAACACGTCATTTTTCCATTTCTACTCCATCCTGTGCGTTTGTGCTTCCATCCGACGGTTCCCAGCGAGCCTATGACGTGGTTGCACCAGATTTAATCTTCAAATCCAACGGTCTGAGATCCACAAGTGACACTTTAAATAAGACCCTAGGCCTAGCTATTTTTCTCATTCGGAATTTCTCCATATGGGTTCATTGCCTGAGGCTGGACCCTAAAAGGAATATTTTTCCAAGAAGAAGATCTTTTTAATTAAAATATTTTAACCCTAGAAGTGGATCTGGGAAGGCTAAGGAATAGAGCTAAGGATCACAAGTGAGTATTTGAGTAATTATTTTAGATTTTTAAGTAATTTAAAATAATAGGGTTTCCAATAGTTGTAGTTTTTCTACAATTTTGGGATAACCTTTATGCAAGTTTATTTACAGTTTATTTTTAAGTAAATTTTGGATTTGCTTTCCAGTCAATTTTCTTTTAGCTATTCTATTTCAGTTATTTGCAATTATTTACTGTTAATTATAGCTTTTCCAATTATTTACAATTATTTTACATTTTATTTGCATCTATTCTACGTTGGGATTTATTCTGTAAATGTTAGTTCTTTTTAATTCCCTTTTTACGCGAATGGAATAAATAAAAGAGAATAATTCGCTAATATGGACTAGAATATAATAACAATGGATTTATAGAAAATTAAATGTAAAATAAGAAGAACTGTAAAAAATTGGATATAGACCGAAATAGGTAAATTTAAGATATTTGTAAGCGTAGTTATAACATGTAATTATATTTAAAAAGAGAAAATAGAAGAAATAGCAGAAGAAGCTTATTTTTTTAACTTAGACCTTGGGTTAAGTTAATAAGCAAAATTATAGCACACAGGTTATAATTAGAGACAACAGAAAAAGGCTTATTATAGAACTTATATTTAAGTTAATAAGCAAGCATAGCAGAAATAATAGAAAAGGCTTATTTTAAAACTTACACTAAGTTAATAAGCAAAGATAGAATTATGACCCGTACCAACAGCATTCCCCTTCAGTCAGGAACTGATGGTCTCACAATAGATTCGGTGGGGCTAGGCGCGTTTATGCTGGAGTAATGGTAAATAAGAGGTGAATAAATAGAAACTCAAATCAGGGGATTTGGGCAAGGAGTGCAACTAGATTTTTGTTTGTTAGGATCCGTATCAACAACATTCCCCTTCAGTCAGGAACTGGTGGTCTCACAATAGCACAAGTGAGGCTGGGCACGCTTATGCTGGAGTTATGGTAAAAAAGAGATCAAAAGAGGGAGCAACAGATATAGAAGGTCGTTCAAAGGGTAGAATTAGGACTTCAACCTAATTAAACTAGGATTGGGATTTCAGCCTAATCAAAGCAGCTATCTAGGACAAGTGCAAACAATCGAAACAATCAAAACTATCTAAGAAAAGCAAACAGTTAAACCGTATTTGATTCTAGATTTGTCTTTTCCTTTATTTCCTTTTATACTAGAACTGTATTTGATTCTAACTTAGCAACAGTATTTGATTCTAACTTAGCAACAGTTCTAGGCCAGCAGAGGCAGGGACAGTAGATTTTGGATTTTCTTGGAGGTTCAGCTGTGGAGTATTTCTTCATGTATTCTTCTTCTTCTTTTCAGTTTTAATTTCGTGTACTGGCACTTGTTGAGAGAGATGATTTTGTACTTTGTTATTGTGACTGAGATGGTATTTTTCATGAGACATATGTATTTGGTATTTTGAGACATATTTTGGTTATGACTTATTTATGAAGTTTTTAATTTTTGAACGAGTTATTGATATGTATTTGGTATTTTGAGACATATTTTGGTACAAAGAATAAGGCTATTGAGGAGCGACCAACTGTATAATTGCTTTGTGCGAGTACCGATATGTCAGATAGTATGACATGCATTTCATTTCAAAAGGAAATCCGACATATCAAATACAAACTCAAAGCTACCACACAGTGGCTATGTGACCTTTAGAAACAAATATAAAATTAGCATAACATAAATTAGTCACAGATATTCATATCACTAAGGCGGAAACAGATATGAATATAACACATAGAAGTGTACATCAAAGTTGTGGTCATAAAAGGTCCACTACATCACAAAAGAATAGGTACACATCAAGGAGTCTCTATCTCGAATGTATAAAAACAAAAACTACTAAGCTAAAGTAGTTATCCAAAAGTCAGAAGCTAGTCCCTGCTAAGAAGTCAAGTGAAAGCACCTAAAACACCTCGGTCTGACCCGAGTATTATTTAAGAAGAAAAATAATAAACGGATCAGTCTAGCTATAAATATCATATAAGATGAGACAAGATAAGAGATATGACAAAAATATATGATAATAATGTCATACTATGACAAGTATATATTAGATAACAATGAAAATCATATATATCTCAAGTTCCTCAAATACCCAAAAAGAATATCATATTCTTTACCTTATTCACCAAACCTTAAATATTGACAAAACATATCAATGAAAATCGCAAAAATTGGTGAAACATAAATTCCAGAAATCATAAGTTAGAGATCCACAAATAACAAAAATTGGGGAAAGCTTATCACAAACGGGAGCATGAAAACTCACTAACACGTGTATCACAAACGGGATGCTATCCCATAAATGAGCCGGAGCTCCTCCTAATAGGGTATAGTCCCCCTTTGCGGACTATGAGCGAAGCTCCTCCTAACAGGGTATAGTCCCCCTTTGCGGACATGAGTCGAAGCTCCTCTTAACAGGGTGTAGTCCCCCTTTTGCGGACAAAGAGACATCACATGTCGCTAGTCTAAACCACAAAATGATCATCATTAATCGATAAGTGTAAATTACTAAGCTAGTAAATAAATGAGTTTAGCTTCCTGTCCCATAACCACTGGCTTAACTTAAATATTTACGAACAAATTGTAGATTTCCACTCGAAAATTATCACGAGATTTCAATCGAACAAGTCCAATAATTAACCGACAAAGTAAACGTAAGCGTTTCGTACCACTTGTTTTGCTAAGTCATTTAATTTGATTTCTCATACGAATGAAGTAAAGGTTTGTATATACTAATAGATTGGAAAATGGTTTAAAAATGAGCTTTGTATTAAAAGTAATTGTTGAAATCATTTTTGTGAAAGAGTTTGAGTATTTACTACTAGTATAGAAACCTTTATATCTTAAAGTGACAAATTATAGAAACGATTGTAAAAACAATCTATCACCAAAATCTACATTCGACGACGTGAATGAAAACCATAAAAATCGATATCAAATCCAATCAAATGGATATTCTCAAAAATCCAAAAAAGAAGTCTTCAAAGTCGATAATAAATGACAACAACTAACCGGATCAACAAAAATCGATAAAAATTGGAAATCCACTCAAAAATAGGCAAAATAGACAAAATTCAACAGTACCAGACGTCTGGTAGGTTTATCCAGACGTCTGACCTGGGGTTTTGGAAATTTATAATTTCTTTCTCCTTTTTTGTTTTCTTCCCCGATGCCTACCAAACGTCTGGTTGGTTTTAACCAGACGTCTGGATCTTGGCTCTGCCATTTTTTTTATTCCATTTTTATTATTTTTCCAGAAGCCTCTACCAGACGTTTGGATTTTTCAACCAGACGTCTGGTTGCCCGGGCCGGGGCAGAATTTACCTCGGCCAATGATTGTCAAATCAATTCAGAAGCGATCGAACGAGCGACGGAGGCTAGAAATTTATGCCAAGTGACAACCCAGCCCTATAGGCTCTTCGATACACCCCAAATAACATGTCCAAACATCCAAGATAGGATCTTTAAAGATTTTGACTTCAAAACACCAAAAATTGGAAAATTAACCAAACCAATTCAAATCAAAAGCAATTGAACTTGAAATAGATGTTAGGAATTCATACCTAACAACAACGAAATCTATAGACATAGATGTGAGTTCAAGAACTCACCTTTAAATTCAAAAACAAGGAATGAGAAGCTCTAAAACAAGGTAAGATCAACTCCACTTCAATCTCAACTCTAGAAGCTCCAATCTATGATCATATACAAATATTTCCTAAGTTAGGTTATAGGAAATTCTGAAATTCTGAAAATTGAAGAGATATTGAGATGGAGAAGATGAAGAGGATGCTTACCTAAGCTTCTCTTTGATTTATAACTTGAATTTGAATTCCTAAGAAAATCTAGGGCTTAGGAATTTTAATTTCCTCTTCCCACCATTCTCCCTAGGGCTTGAGTGTTAGGAATTAGAATGGAATGAATGAATGAAGAGGAGTGGAGTGGGAGCTATTAGGTAGAAGAGTTTGGGTTCTCTTGTTGGGTTAGTGGGCTAGAACCCAACCCAAAGCCGAAATGAAAATACCAAAATCCTAATCAACTCCAAACATATCGATATTTATACTTAAACATGTTGTAAACGTCGTTTTGAACTCAATGGAAGTGGTCTCGAGTCCGGATTCGACCGTTTACAAAAAGTCACATTCGGACTTTAATTCAACTAACGATGCTATATTTAAATAAAACATATAAATATATAATCGTAAAATATGCGGGTTATTACAGACTCTCCTCCTTAAAGAAATTGCGTCCTCGCAATAGTAAAGAAGAAAATAAAGAGTAACAACCACACTAAGGCATAATAACACAAAAGAAATCTTTTGAAGTGAGAAGTTCACCTTAAGGAGCACGAGAGAGTAAGTCCGGATGTGTTCGCTCGATGAATTCTCTGGATTACCAAGAGCAATCCTTAGGATTTGAGGACCATTGAACTTTCACAAGCAGAACATCTTTATTTCGAAGGCGTTTAACCTCCGTAGCAATAATACGAATAGGATGTTGCTCATAAGTCAAATTAGGTGAAACTTCAATTTCTTCAATAACACCGGGCTCAAGAATAGAATCGGAATCTCTAAGGCATTTCTGTAGTTGAGAAACATGGAATACATCGTGAATAGCAGAAAATTGAGCAGGTAATAAAAGACGATAAGCCACGGAACCAATGCGTTTGGTGATGGGAAATGGGCCAATATATTGAGGTGCTAACTTTCCCGATCGACTGAAACACACAACACTCTTCATAGGTGAAACACGAATGAATACAAAATCTCTCATAAAAAATTCTAAATTCCTTCTTCGGTTATCGACATAGGATTTTTGTCTACTTTGAGCTTATTTCATCCTATGACGAATAATGTCAATCTTTTCTGTGGAATTACGAATAAAATCTGGACCTAAAACCAGCTTCTCAGCAGCTTTAAGTCAACACGAAGGAGATCGGCATGGCCTTCTCTAGAGTGCCTCGAAAGGTGCCATACCAGTACTAGATTGGAAGCTATTATTGTAAGAAAACTCAACAAGAGAAATATGATCTTCCCAACTTCCACCAAAATCAAGAACACATGCACAAAGGAGATCTTCAAGAGTTTGATTCACATGCTCTGTTTGTCCATCGGACTGAGGATGATGAGCGGTGCTAAAATTAAGCTTCGTTCCCAGAGCTTTTTGAAGACCTTTCCAAAATCCACTAGTAAATAATGGATCATGGTCGCTAACTATAGAAGTAGGAACTCCATGCAATTTAACAATTTCTTTAACATAGAGTTTGGCCAAAAGAGGTACGGTCCGATTGGACCGAACGGGGATAAAATGGACGGATTTTGTAAGTCTATCTACAACCACCCATAGACTGTCATGACCCGAACGAGAATGGGGAAGACCGTCAATAAAGTCCATGGAAATTTGATCCCACTTCCAAACTAGAATGTCCAAAGGTTGCAATAACCCACCGGGCCTTTGATGCTAAGCCTTTATGAGTTGGCAAGCCATGAAACGCTTAATAAAGTTAGCAATATCAGATTTCATTCCATCCCAATAATAAAGTCGTTTCATGTTCGCGTACATTTTACTACTACCGGGATGAATGGTAAATTTAGAACAATGGGAATCTTCTAAAATGTCTTTACGAAGATCACTAATATTTGGCATAATAAGTCTTCCAAATTTTCGAATACCTCCACGAGAATCGATTCCAAAGTCTTTCAAACCATCAATATTTCTATCCCTACAATTTTGGCTAATATGAGCCAATTCGGGATCTTAATTTTGAGCTTCATGAATGCGGTCTAAAAGAGATGGATGAGCCTCAAGGCTACATAAAACAAGAGGTGGACATGAATCGGATTCACGATCTCGAATCTCACAAGTGAACAAAGTCTCCAGATCATTCCATTCGTATATCATCATGGAAACAACCGCTTGTTGCTTACGACTAAGGGCATCGGCAACACGTTTTCCCTTTCCGGGAGTATAGAGAATATCAAGATCATAAGATACAAGGAATTCGAGCCAACGTTGTTGACGCAAATTAAGTTCCTTTTGAGAGAACAAATACTTCAAAGATTTATAATCGGTGTAGAGAACAAATTTCTCTCCCAAAAGATAATGACCCCAAATTCTAAGGGCGAAAAAATGGCCGCAAACTCAATCATGAGTGGCATATCTAGTCACGGCAGATTTTAATTGCCTAGAAGCATAAGCGATAACACATTCCCTTTGCATGAGAACGACTCCCAAACCAACACGACCAGCATCGGTATAAACAATCAATTCTTGGTTCCCTTCGGGAATCACAAGAATAGGAGCATCAGAAAGGAGTTCTTTTAATTTCTGAAAAGCAGCTTCACATTTGTCTGACCAAATGTACTTAACTCCCTTCTTTGTCAAACTAGTAAGAAGCACATAAATTTCAGAAAAGTCTTTTATGAACCGATGGTAATAGCCCGCGATTCCAAGAAAGCTACGAATTTCCGCCACACTCTCCGGTCTCTTCTAATTTTGGATCACCTCAATCTTTGAAGGATCCATGGAAAATCCGGATTCAGAAATAATATGTCCTAAAAATTTCACACGAGATTGCAAAAAGTGGCACTTAGAAATTTTTTCTTTTAATTGATTGCTCCTAAGAGTTTCCAACACAGTCCGAAGATGTTTTTCATGCTCTTCCTCGGTTTTAGAATAAACAAGTATATCATCGATAAAGATGAGAACAAATCGATCGAGGAAGTCTTTGAAAACTCGATGTTTGCACAAAAAATGGACAAACACCTCAAAGTTGTATGATTTAGTAGATCTTATGTTGTTCTTAGTGATTTGGGTGATTTATGCAAATATATGAAAAACAGGGGCTAAACTGTAAAAAGACACGCAGATTTATAGTGGTTCAGCCAGAATGTGCCTACGTCCACTTTATATGTTATTTCTCTTCTTTTGTTGTGATTACAAGTACAAAGCTTTGGTACAAGTAAAAGAAAGTTGTTTGAAAGTTCCTTCCGTGCTTGAGCTCTCAAAAACTTGTCCCCATTGTTGTATCCCTGCCCCTCTATTTATAGAGTGAAGCTGGGGTAGGGGTCTTGGAGGTATATAGCAGCTGGCGGGCCTGGGCTGAGACAATCTGGCCTGGAACACCTTGGTTCGGCATCCCTTGATTCGGTGGTAGGTTGATTCGGTGAGGAGTTGGTCCGGTCGTGTAGTTTGGACCGGCGTGTAGGCTGATTCGGTATAGACTGATTCGGTGGGGAGTTGTTCCGGTCGTGTAGTTTGATTCGGCGAGGAGTTGGTCCGGTCGTGTAGTTTGGACCGGCGTGTAGGTTGATTCGGCATAGACTGATTCGGTGGGGAGTCGAACACGGTGGATGTTTGGTCCGGTAGGGTCAAAATATACCCAACACTTGCCCCCAAAGTAGGGTAGGTGCATGCACGTATCCTGCTTTGTTTTTGACCATCCTAATTCCCCGTTTTCATCTGGTCCGGTAGCCCGCTTTTGTCTATAAGTAGATGGTTAGGGCCTTCGTTTTTCCATCTACCGAACCATTCCGTTGTCTCTTGCCGAATCAAAGTGTATCCGAATCAATCTCGAGCGTTTGCCAAACCAAGCAATTTAGCCGGACCAAGCAACTTAGCCGAACCAGGTGAGATTTTTTCTGCCGAATGAGACTTCGTAATGAGAACACCGAATGAGTTTTTACCGAATCGACTCATGGATACCGAGTGCCGAATGAAATCCCATTCGTGAATAGCCGGATGAACTCGGGTAACCCGAGATTACCGAATGAACTGTGCATCCGTTTCCCGAATGAACTTGTACCGAGTGAACATGTGTTTTATACTTCGAACTTCCAGTGAAATTCCAAATTATACTGCTTGTATATTCTAACGATATATTTTTCCCATTTTTGCAGATAAATGTCTCGAAAAGTCGAAACTCGATCAGATAAGAGGAGATCCGGGGGTGAAGGAGAGTCATCGGCTGTGCCCCCAGCTCAATCAGGATCGGAGCGTCATGGGCCCGCCCCGAGGTCATTAGTGGATGGATATGGTCCCCAGGAGTTGCTGGATTCCCCGCCTGACTGCTTTCCTAGCCTTCTCAAAGAGGAGCAACTCGATGTTATATCTCGTTCTTTTGGGATTGATAGAGCCCTCATGCTGCTGCCGGGTCCAGGAGTCATGCCATACAGTCCTCCCGAAGGATACTTCGCTTATAGCAGGTACCATTGCATGTGTGGTGCTATCCCGCCTCTCAATGCTTGGATAGTTAGCTTCCTCACGTACCTGAAGGTGGCCCCATTTCAGCTTCAGCCTAACTCTTACGCCATACTGGTGAGCCTTTTCGTTATTTTTCGGAGGAAGTATGGTCGCGCTCCCTCCAACCGGGAGATCCGGTACTTGTACAACTTAAGGGGCTACAAGAAGGGGTCCCCATATATTAACTTGGAATCTGCTGTGACCTTCAAGCCGGTCCTGGACCTTTACTCCAAATTCAGCATGTTCAAGAAAGAATGGTTCTTTGTTAGGGACGACTCCGTCTCTATCCGGCGCTTTACCTCTGGATGTAAGTTGATGCTTTTACTTATAATTTCTATCCTGATTGTGATGCTTCTTCTCATACTTTCTCATTTTTGCTAGCGACAGGTGGCTTTCCTGTTGTGGAAACTGACCGCCTGGTTCAGATGGCGGCGGAGATAGAAGGCATTCTTGGGAAATACAGATCATCTGCTTACTTGATTAGAAATGCGATCCTTCTAGAATACAACTTGATCCTTCCGCAGCAGTCTGTAGTTAAGTTGAGGGAAACGGCGGAAGAGAGGGCGGCTGCTCAGGCCAAGGGAGGCGTTGCGGCAGAGGGTGGAAAGAGAAAACCATTCACGAAACCTCCAGCCGTTGGAGGTAAGAAACTTAAGAGGTCAGACGGTCCTTCTCCCAGCAATTGTCCACTTACTCAGGGGGAGATAGACGCGGAGGAGGAAAGAGGTGAGGCGGAGGGCGGGAGTGACGTTGAGCGTCTTGGTGACGAGGGTGGCGATGGACAGGGTGGTGATGGTTCCAGGGCTTTGTCTTCTGGGCAAGTAGGCGAGATGCAAGAGTGGACGGACGATGCTCTCCGTCAGGCTTTTGAGGAGTTGGGTGATGATCCGGCTTTGGTAGAGAAGACCGGGGAGGCGGACAAAACCGGGACTGGTGCAAGTGAGTCTTCTCCGACTATTCCGGCCAAGGTGGCTTTGACAACTCAAGGTGAACTCTTGACCCCTGCACGCTTCACTAATGATAGGGACTTAGGAATATTTTATGACCCGCTTCCGTCCTGGAATGAAATCCGGGACTTATTGCAGTATCCCACTCCTCCCCAGGGTTTGTACAACCACAGCTGTGTTTCTTTTCCTTTTCTAATCTTGCAATTTACCGCGTTCCTTGAATCATATTGTAATGTAAGATTATGACACTTGTTCTTTATATCAGGAGCAGGCAAGACGCCCAAAGCTTCAGACCTTCGACACAGGCTCGAGCAATATAAACTTTCCAAAATTTCTGCTAAGCCGAAGCCCTCAGCCCAACGCTCCGGGGATGTAGTCGGGTACCGTCCTCTTCTTGGGGTCATCGAAGAGGGTATTCAGCAGAGGAAGAGGAGTCATCCTTTATCCGAAACTTCGCTCGGTTCTCAGCCTCCGGCTCAGCCTATTCATGATATTACTGAGGAGGGCAGCGAGTTTGTATCTTCTCCACACCCATCCGGAAACCCTTCTGTTGTTCATATCGACCGTCCCGATCTGGCCCGTAATCCATTTGCCGGTCATCCTGATCTGGATCCGGGTTCTCAGGATATTAATTTTGACGAAGTTACTGGTGAACACCTTCTCCCCCGTAACCCCATGGTACGAGTACTTGACGAAGCTAAGTCCTTAGACCTCGATCTACTCACCACTCGTATAGTCACTATGGGAGACGAGGCCAAGGCCAACATTGATCGGGTGGCGGAGGAGGCCAAGAAGCTGATGGGGCATCACGCTCGGCTGGTTAAGGCCGGAGAGGAGATAGGGAGCGCCAATATCCGACTTCGATTGGTGGTCTCGGATCAGGCCAAGCAGCTTGCGGATCAGGCTATCCAGATTTCTCAGCATGAGGCTGCCGCTGGGCGATTAAGGAGAACCATGGAAGAGGCTAGTCGGGCCGAATTGCGGAAAATGGAAGCTGCTTGCAAAGAGCGGATTGATATGGCTATTACCACGGTGGATGAGGTTCGGAGAGCGGATCTCGAGCAGGTGGAGGAATTGTCCGAGAAGCTTGAGGCTGCCGAGCTTGCTCAAGCTAGGTTGAGGGAAGAGATGGCGGTGATGCGGAGGTCCCTTCAAGCTGATTGCTCGAGATACAGACTGGAGAGAGATGCTGCCGTGGAAAGGTTGTCGGCCTCCGATGCCCGGATGAGGGAGTTTGAGGAGAACGAAGGAATGATGGATGACATGCTCCAGGACATGTATTTCCGGACTTGGAAGCAGGGTAACCTCTCTTGGATGGATGATTATCCCAGAGTCATGGCCAAGATATATCTTCGGGCTTTGGAGGAGGCTAAGGCTGATGCAGATAAAGAGGGTGGAACGGTCTTCAGTATGGATGTGGTCACGGCCCAGTTCACCAAGGAGGAGAAAGTGGCGGTAAAGGAGGGTATGCGGCTGCTTGCTGCTGAAGAGGCGGGTGTGCAGGTAGAAAATGACGACCAGGATGGTCAAGAAGCTAGTACTGGTAAGTCTTCCTTTCTAGTCTTTCTGTTAACTTGGTTACTCATCACTAATGAACCCTTTTTATGACCGGACAGGCGGGCAAAAGAACAAGGACAAGACTTCGACGCAACCAGCTCCATGACTGAACCTGAAAAATTCTTTTTGTAGGCTTGGCATTGTTGTATCTGTTAGTCTTAAGACAGTAGGGTAACTTCCAAGTTGTAATTCTTGCTACTTGTAATAACATTATTCTTGACGTGTAATTTTTTAGCTCAAGTTGATTTTGTCATTTCTTGAATACTTGTTGCTATTTCGACATATCGTATGAGAAATGTAGCTATGTGTATTCTTGTAATTAAATTGTGTTTGATGTCAGATTCTGGTTTTAAATCATAATCTCATGACTTGCAATGTTAGCGTGTGGTGTGGAAAAATCAAATTATAGTCATGCATTTGTACATAAAGGAAGAAAATACCGCTTTTCATGTTCTGTTTGTAAATGGCAGTTTCGAATATCTTATATGACCAAGCATGGAGAGCAGTTGACTGCCCCGCCATCTGATTGTGAATCTCTGCATCCATTGGCGGGTACCTCTTACCCTGCATCCTGTACTTTATGGTTTGTTATAGAGGATAGGAGGAAAGTTTTTTTAAGTAAAATTGAAACATGTGAAATAGTAAAACTTCCAGTCACGGAAGGCCTTCGATGTGCTTAAGTTCGTGGCAAACGGGTTTTGTAGTCACTTTCCCTAGCTGTGGGTCTTGGAGACATTTGTCACCCATCTTACGCCTCCGCGGGGAGTTAATTCTTTTTTACCACAGCCGCACTTAAGACACACCGGAGCCGAGATCGCGCACAGTAACTACCCGGGCCATTATGGCCCGTACTCATGGGTATTATTCGACTTACTGTGGCCGGCTAGCGTGGGTGCCGATCGTCAACTGTGAACTGCCCCTGGCTGGCCACACCTTATGTTGGGGCTTATAATCGGTTCACAGTCGCCGGCGAGCCTAACGCCGTAATGAGCTGCCTCGGCTATAGTCGGCCTTCTCGGTGGCTTATAATCGGCTCATTACAGTTGGCTTTAAGGGCCGTCGCGAGCAATGAGTTAACCCGCAGCAGAGGGATGCTGGAGCAAAAGTGTCTCATTGGCGAGGGCATAGATTCGCATAGTACCTGTTGGGGCTTGTCCACGTGGAGTTGCATCGTGGAGTGCTTTGAATAGAAATGCTATATGCTCAGGATTTTGTTCAACAGAAAAGGATAAAATTAACAAGCAGCCAAGATACAAAGGAACAAGTTAAACAGAGACAAGGCTTTTTTAAAGTGGTTCGGCACGAAAAAATGCCTACGTCCACTGATTCTCTCCGTTAATTCACTTCATATGGGCAATACAAGTTAAGAAAAGTATCGACGGAGGTGTTGGATGTTCCATGCCCTCTGGAACACCTCCCCGTCCACTGTTGACAAAATATAGGCCCCGTTGTGGAGATCTTTATGAATTACATATGGTCCATCCCAGATTGGGTCTAGTGCTCCGGGGCGAGGGAAGATTCGCTTGAGGACAAGATCCCCTTCTCGTAAGGCACGATGCTTGACTTTGGAGTTGTATTGTGCTGCCACCTTTTGCTTGTGGGCTGCTGTTTTTAGGACTGCATCATTCCTTCTCTCCTCGACTAGATCCAAAGACATGTTGAGGAGCTCTTCGTTTTCTTCTGGGTTATAGTGGATCCTACGGTGGGAAGGCACAATGGTTTCAACTGGGAGCATAGCCTCCGATCCGTATGCCAAAGAGAAAGGAGTGTGCCCTGTTGATGTTCTGAAAGATGTGCGGTAGGCCCATAGTGCCGTAGGGAGTTCATCCACCCAAGCGCCCTTTGACTTTTCGAGCTTCTTTTTGATCAGAGTTTTCAGAATTTTGTTGACTGCTTCGACTTGTCCGTTTGCTTGGGGATATGCTACGGATGAGAAGCTTTTGCGAATTCCGTGTTCTTGGCACCAGTTGGCGAATTCCTCGCTGTCAAACTGAAGTCCATTGTCTGATATGATTTTTAGTGGGACTCCGTACCTGCACAGAACATTTTTGATTAAGAAGTTGATAACTTTCGCTGAAGATACTTTATTTAGAGGTTCTGCTTCCACCCATTTGGTGAAATAGTCGACTGCTACTATAGCATATTTGGCGCCGCCTCGACCCATTGGCAGTTCACCGATTAAGTCAATTCCCCATACTGCAAAGGGCCAAGGGCTGGTCATCTGGGTAATCTCGGTTGTTGGTAGCCGAGGGACCTTAGCAAACTTTTGGCATCTGTCACACTTCTTGACGAAATCTAAGGCGTCCTTGCTTAAGGTGGGCCAGAAATATCCGTATCGGAGTATCTTTTTTGCTAATGTTTGCCCTCCGGTGTGATCTCCGCAGCTTCCTTGATGAATGTTGGATAAGATTTCCTTGGCTTCCCGTGATTTTACCAGCATGTCGTCTACGTATACTTCCATTGTTCGTCCTATTAGCCCTGCGAACATCTTGTTGACGAGGCGCTGGTAGGTGGCTCCTGCATTTTTAAGTCCGAAGGGCATCACTTTGTAGCAGTACAAACCCCGGTCGGTGATGAAACTAGTGTGATCTTGGTCGGGAGCATGCATAGGAATTTGGTTATATCCCGAGTATGCATCCATAAAAGACAGGAGTTCGTGCCCGGCTGTGCTGTCTACAAGTTGGTCGATTCTGGGAAGCGGAAAGCAATCCTTTGGGCAGGCGTCATTTAGGTTGGAGAAGTCAATGCAGGTCCGCCACTTCCCATTAGCCTTCTTTACTAGTACCGGGTTGGCGATCCATTCTGGGTAAATAGCTTCTCGTATGAAGTCATTGGCGAGTAGATTCTTTACTTCTTCATCGAGGGCTGCTGATCGCTCTGCCCCCATACTTCTCTTTTTTTGTTTTACGGGTGCCTTGGTAGGATCAATTTTTAATACGTGGCACGCTATGTTGGGGGAGATTCCGGTCATGTCAGCGTGTGACCAAGCGAATACATCCAAGTTGTGGCGGAGAAAATCAACGAGTTGTTCCTTCAATTCAGTTTTCAGCTGCGACCCAATTTTCAGTAGCCTACTTGAGTCGTGCTTGTCTACAGATATAAGCTCCATAGCCTCTGCAGGCTCGGCGGTGGCCTCCTCCTCTTTGTCCCTAGGGTCTAATTCATTGAAAGGGTCGCTGGTGTATCGAAGAGGAGGGGCTTTCTTTAGTTGCTATGCTTCAAGGCTTTTTGTGCAGAGGGCAATCTCTACACCTTTCCCTTTATCTCTCCTGTGGTTGTTGCGAAGTTCGGTTACATAGCAGTCTCGTGCAATATCCTGGTCTCCTTCCACTTCCCCTACCCCATTGTCTGTTGGAAATTTCATTTTCAGGCACCACGGGGCTAGGACAATCTGGAAGTCAGATAGGGCTGGTCTTCCTAGGAAGGCGTTGTAGGCCGAATGGTTTTCTATCAGCACAAACGTCTGTTTCCTTACAACGGAGCGGGGATGGCTTCCAATTTCAACGAAGAGGTCCAGCTGCCCGATGGGCATTTTCGCATCTCCAGTGAAACCGTGTAGCGGTTTATCGCAGGGAGATACGTCCTTCATTAGCAACCTCATTTTGTCGAATGCGTGTTTGAACAGGATATTCACAGAGCTTCCAGTGTCTACCAGGATTCGGTAAACTTCGGCGGGACCGAGTCGGGCAGAGATAACCATGGGATCCATGTGAGGGTACTGTCTTCCTTCTAGGTCGCGTTTACTGAATGTGATGTCATCACTTTCTTTCCGCTTTGGGTGGCGCTCTTCTATAACCGTATTGACGCAGTCTCTATTGTCTCTGAGCGACTTCCCATATCTTTCCATCTCTTTCCAGCTTCTGTCTGCGATGTGTGGACCTCCTGAGATGGTATGGACCACTATCTTCTCTTGACTAGAGCTGCTAGCGTTGCGGTCGCCTCTGCCGGTCCCTGGTGAGGGTAGCCTTGGGTTTTCATTGGCAGGAGCTGGAGTCCTGTCTTGACTTTTTACATAGCGCTCCAGTTTCTTTCTTCTGATGTGTTCCTCAATCAGATCCCGGAGATGATGGCATTCGTTGGTATCATGTCCGTGGGATTCGTGGAAGCGGCAGAATTTTCCAGATTTCTGTGCGCTATCTGATTCCTTCTTGTATGGTGGGCGTTTGTATCTAACTTCGCCTTGGGTGGCAAGGAAGATGTTTTCGACGGTCTCGTTCAAAGGGGTGTAAGAGTCGAATCTTGGTCCTGGCCGATATAGGCGTTTCTCTACTTTCTTGCCCCCAGCATTGTCTCTGGAATCATTTCTTCGAACGTCCCTTGCCACAGCAGGGGCGTTGCCATGGGTCGTCTTACTTTGCTGTCCTGACTGCCCCTCAATGGCGGCATCCTCAAGCCTCATGTATTTCCCGGCTTCATGGAAGAAATCGGGTAAAGTAGCTGGTTTTTCTTTTGTCAATCTCCTAGCAAATTTAGTGTCCGGATGCACCCCACTGCAGAGGGCCATTAGGATAAGCTTCTCATCGGCATCTTGAACTGCGGCTGCTGCGGCGTTGAATCTGGTTAGGTATTGCTGCAGCTTTTCTCCAGGTTTCTGTTTGACGCTGGATAAGGAATAAGCGTCCTTAGGTTGCTCCACATGAATGCGGAACTGACTGACGAATTTTTCTTTCAACATTTCCCACGAGCTGATGGATCCTTGGGGTAGATGACAGAACCAGGAGGTAGCAAGATCTGCTAAGAAGAGCGGGAAGCATTTGCACAGCACTCCCTCTGTTGCTCCACTCATGAGCATATGCTGCGTGTACCTCTGTAAGTGTACAACGGGATCGGAGGTTCCTTTGTAAGGTTCCATTGTTGGCATCTTCCATTCTCGGGGGGTGATAGCAATTTCGATATTGCGGGCGAAAGGGCTGGTTACCCTAGCGCCTATCCCTCGATCTCTTTGCTCCCGTTGGACACACTCTCTGAATAAGCGTACCATCCTTTCATCAGAATTTGGAGCGGACAGAAATGAGTTCGGTTCCGTCCTGTGGGGTTGATTCCGACCAGACAACCTGTAGGGATGGTATCGTCTATCATTCCTCATATTTTCCAGTGGCCGCCTTTGATCTTCTGGGAGCATGCTTGGATCAGCTACAGTTGGCCCTTGCCTTGATCTTCCCCTGTTGGGTTCTGATCTAAGCACTTCCTCGGGTCCAACTTCGGGCTGAACTCCAGCTCGGCCCCGTTCACTGGTGTTTCTGTGGTTAGGCAGCATGACAGGCTCAGCTGCAGTTGACCTCCGCCCGGTACCTTCCCCGTTGGGTTCGGCACCAAACGTTTCCTCAGGCCTAACTTCGGGCTGAGCTCGGTCTCGGCTCCTACCACGGCTACTCCTGCCGTTAGCTCCTTCGAAGAAAGAAGATCTTTGCTGTCTCTGAGATCCTCCAGATTGGGACTCGCCCCATGATTCAGTGTTGTGGTTGGATTCTTCAGCGTCCCTCAAGCGTGACATGAGATGGTCCACCAAGGCTTCCTGCTGGGACGTGAAGCGGTTAGTTACTTCAACAACAACTCTGTCCAAATCTGCCCTAGTAATTGCTGCAGGCTGTTCTGTGGCAGGAGTGGTGGGGTTAGCCTGTCCTCCATTTGTTACCGTTGCTGGAGGAGGAGGATTTACTTGATTTGCGATAGCTGGATCAGGAAGGCTACTGGATGCGATGTTTTTTCCTTTGTTAACATCTTTTCTCTGTTTGGGAGGCATGTTTTCCAAGTGGCGGATGAAGCTGTTAGGAAAACTTGTTAAGCGGATGAAGCTGGAGCTTCGAGCTTCAATTTCTCAGTGAAAGCACCAAAAATGTTTGCACAAAAAATGGACAAACACCTCAAAGTTGTATGATTTAGTAGATCTTATGTTGTTCTTAGTGATTTGGGTGATTTATGCAAATATATGAAAAACAGGGGCTAAACTGTAAAAAGACACGCAGATTTATAGTGGTTCAGCCAGAATGTGCCTACGTCCACTTTATATGTTATTTCTCTTCTTTTGTTGTGATTACAAGTACAAAGCTTTGGTACAAGTAAAAGAAAGTTGTTTGAAAGTTCCTTCCGTGCTTGAGCTCTCAAAAACTTGTCCCCATTGTTGTATCCCTGCCCCTCTATTTATAGAGTGAAGCTGGGGTAGGGGTCTTGGAGGTATATAGCAGCTGGCGGGCCTGGGCTGAGACAATCTGGCCTGGAACACCTTGGTTCGGCATCCCTTGATTCGGTGGTAGGTTGATTCGGTGAGGAGTTGGTCCGGTCGTGTAGTTTGGACCGGCGTGTAGGCTGATTCGGTATAGACTGATTCGGTGGGGAGTTGTTCCGGTCGTGTAGTTTGATTCGGCGAGGAGTTGGTCCGGTCGTGTAGTTTGGACCGGCGTGTAGGTTGATTCGGCATAGACTGATTCGGTGGGGAGTCGAACACGGTGGATGTTTGGTCCGGTAGGGTCAAAATATACCCAACACTCGATTCATAAGGTCAACGAAATAAGCTGGAGCATTCGTTAAACCAAATGGCATAACAAGCCATTCATAAGATTCATAACGAGTATGGAACGATGTCAAAGGAATGTTGTCCTCTGCAATACGAAATTGATGAAAACCGGTTGCTAAGTCTAACTGTGAAAAGACTCTAGCACCGCTAAGTTGATCGAATAGATCATCAATCCGAGGTAAGGGATTTTTATTCTTGATGGTGAGATCATTAAGCTTGCGGTAGTCAACGCAAAGCCTAAGTGTACCATCAGATTTCTTCACAAAGATAGCTGAAGCTCCCTAAGGAGAGGAACTAGAACGAATAAACTATTTTGCTTCCAATTCGGATAATTGTTTACGCATCTCCTCATTTTCCTTATTGGACATACGATAAGGAGGATGAGTGATAGGTAGAGCTCCAGGTATTAGATTAATTTTGAACTCAATTGCTCGTTCAGGTGGTAATCCTAAAACGAGTTCAAATATATCGGGAAATTCATGAACAACATGAATGAGGGAAATGACATCTTCCTCATCATCATTATCATCATCATGTGGATTTAGAGAGTATAAGGATGCCACCGAATTGGAATCTGAATCTTTAAGAACAGTAGAAATTTGCTTAACAGATAGGGGATGTCAAAGATGGATAGTCCTCTCGAGACATAGGATGTGGGCTTCATAACGGTTAAGCCAATCCAATTCGTAAAATCATTCCGAAACCTAAGTAGCGCATAACATGCAAATCGGCTCGGAAAGCATAATCACATAAAATAATCTCGACATCATTACAATGTAATCTGAGTGTTGCTGATCCACCAACCGGATTCGCAATTCTCAGTGAAGTCATCAAGCCCATAACATTCAAAGAAAAAGTATCAACAAGTTCTTTTGATATAAAAGAGTGAGATGCACCCGTATCAAAAAGAACTCGAATAGGATGATCACGAAACATAATAATGCCATCAAGGACAGAATGAGAAATACCTTGACCAAGGGAAGTGTTACTAGGGGCTTGCACAACATTCAGCTTTCCTTCTTTCTTGCTTTGAAGTTTGGGACATGAAGATATAAGATGACCCGAACTTTTGCAATAGCGGCAAGAAATAGGCCTTAGACACCTATTTATATAGTGGTCCTTAGAACCACAATTGTAGCATTCTCCACGATTAGGGATTGGAGTCTTTGCTACCGAAGTTGCTCGCTTCACTTTCTTGTTGGGATTAGGACTTTTGAACTTAATAAAGGGATGCCTCTTCTTGCTATTATTGAAGTTCTGTTTGGCACCCCTAACATCACCATCACTTTCTTTATCGGCTTCTTCAAATCGAAGAGCGATATCTACAAGCTGATCGAAAGAAACTTCTAATTTCAGAAGTAAGGCCCTTTTGAGGTTCTTATTCAAACCATAGATAAACCTTTGATTCTTCTTCAATGGCGTATTAATATACTCGACCCCATATTTAGAGAGGGATTCAAAAGGTGTGACATAATCTATCACAGAAGATTCACCTTGAACAAGGTCAATAAAGCGTCGAGCTAAAGTTACTTTTTCAGCTTCCGGCACAAACTTCAACTCGAACCTTTCCCGGAATTGCTCCCAAGTAAGATCCGCTTCAACAGTTTCTGAAATCAAAAGCTCATACCAATCTAATGCTCTCTCCTGGAGCATGCTAGAAGCCACTTGGACTCGATGTAGATCCACAAGATTCATGCGAGAAAAGATGAGGTTGCATGTTCTAAGCCAAGCCTGGACTTCTATAACGCTTTCGGAACCCTTGAATGGCCTTCCACTCAAATTGGTATAATCATTGCACAAGCATGCAAACTCGAATTTAGGATGAGTAGGCTCAGGAATGGGTCCGGCAGCTTGGGCATTCTTTACAAGATCCAAAAGCTATTGGGCAGACATAAATACGCCATCTTGAGGAGTAGCACTGGATTGACCGGTGTTGGGACGGCCAGGTCTAACCATTTCTCTTCTTTAAGAAAGAAAGAAAGAAGAGGAAAAAGGTTATTCTCGGAATGAATATCAAAAAAACTTGATTGATAAAACAAAGCATCGCAAAAGAAAATAGGAAAGAACGGGTCCTAAGACTCGAATTAAATCCTAAGGCATGATTCCTAAGAGTGACTTAGGACAATGATCCTTGCTAGATTATTCTACATTGTTCCAAAGTTTGGATCTGATACCAAACTGTGACGCCTCACCTCTATACTCATACTAACCAAGGACACTACTGGGTAATGCCGTCAATTAGTACGAAGAATAAGGCTATTGAGGAGCGACCAACTGTATAATTGCTTTGTGCGAGTACTGATATGTCAGATAGTATGACATGCATTTCATTTCAAAAGGAAATCCGACATATCAAATACAAACTCAAAGCTACTACACAGTGGCTATGTGACCTTCGGAAACAAATATAAAATAAGCATAACATAAATCAGTCACAGATATTCATATCACTAAGGCGGAAACAGATATGAATATAACACATAGAAGTGTACATCAAAGTAGTGGTCATACAAGATCCACTACATCACAAAAGAATAGGTATACATCAAGGAGTCTCTATCTCGAATGTATAAAAAAAAATACTAAGGTAAAGTAGTTAGCTAAAAGTCAGAAGCTAGTCCCTGCTAAGAAGTCAAGTGAAAGCACCTGAAACACCTCGGTCTGACCTGAGTATTATTTAAGAAGAAAAATAATAAACGGATCAGTCTAGCTATAAATATCATATAAGATGAGATAGGATAAGAGATATGATAAAAATATATGATAACAATAATGCCATACTATGACAAGTATATATTTGATAACAATGAAAATCATATATATCTCAAGTTTTCTCAAATACCCAAAAAGAATATTATATTCTTTAGCGTATTCACCAAATCTTAAATATTGACAAAATATATCAATGCAAATTGCAAAAATTGGTGAAACATAAATTCCAGAAATCATAAGTTAGAGATCCAGAAATCACAAAAAAGGGAAAGCTTATCACAAACGGGAGCATGAAAACTCACTAACACGTGTATCACAAACGGGACGCTATCCCATAAAATGAGCCGGAGCTCCTCCTAACAGGGTATAGTCCCCTTTTGTGGACTATGAGGCGAAGCTCCTCCTAATAGGGTATAGTCCCCTTTTGCGGACTATGAGCCGAAGCTCCTCCTAACAGGCTGTAGTCCCCCTTTTGCGGACAAAGAGACATCGCATATCGCTAGTCTAAACCACAAAATGATCATCATTGATCGATAAGTGTAAATTACACTAAGCTAGTAAATAAATGGGTTTAGCTTCCTGTCCCATAACCACTGGCTTAACTTAAATATTTACGAACAAATTGTAGATTTCCACTCAAAATTGTCATGAGATTTCAATCGAACAAGTCCAAGAATTAACCGACAAAGTAAACGCAAGCGTTTCGTACCACTTGTTTTGCTAAGTCGTTTAATTAGATTTCCCATACGAATGAAGTAAAGGTTTGTATATACTAATAGATTGGAAAACGGTTTAAAAACGAGCTTTGTATTAAAAGTAATTGTTGAAATCACTTTTGTGAAAGAGTTTGAGTATTTACTACTAGTATAGAAACCTTTATATTTTAAAGTGACAAATCATAGAAACGATTGTAAAAACAATCTATCACCAAAATCCACATTCGACGATGTGAATTAAAACCATAAAAATCGATACCAAATCCAATCAAATGGATATTCCCAAAAATCCAGAAAAGAAGTCATCAAAGTCGATAATAAATGATAACAGCTAACCGGATCAACAAAAATCGATAAAAATTGGAAATTCACTCAAAAATAGGCAAAATTCAATAGTACCAGACTTCTGGTAGGTTTAGCCAGACGTCTGACCTGGGGTTCTGGAAATTTATAATTTCTTTCTCCTTTTTCTTTTTCTTCCCTGAAGCCTACCAGACGCCTGGTTGGTTTTAACCAGACGTCTGGATCTTGGCTCTTCCATTTTTTTTTATTTTTCTGCCGTTTTTATTATTCTTCCAAAAGCCCCTACCAGACGTCTGGATTTTTCAACCAGACGTCTGGTTGCCTGGGCCTAGGCAGAATTTACCTAGGCCAATGATGGCCAAATCCATTCAGAAGCGATCGAACGAGCGATGGAGGCTAAGGATTTATGCCAAGCGACAACCCAGCCCTATAGGATCTTCGATACACCCCAAATAACATGTCCAAACATCCAAGATAGGATATTTAAAGATTTTGACTTCAAAACACCAAAAATTGGAAAATTAACCAAACCAATTCAAATCAAAAGTAATTGAACATGAAATAGATGTTAGGAATTCATACCTAACAACAACGAAAGCTATAGACATAGATGTGAGTTTAAGAACTCACCTTTAAATTCAAAAACAAGGAATGCGAAGCTCTAAAACAAGGAAAGATCAACTCCACTTCAATCTCAACTCTAGAAGCTCCAATCTATGATCATATACAAATATTTCCTAAGTTATGTTATAGGAAATTCTAAAAATTAAAGAGAGATTGAGATGGAGAAGATGAAGAGGATGCTTACCTAAGCTTCTCTTTGATTTATAACTTGAATTTGAATTCCTAAGAAAATCTAGGGCTTAGGAATTTTAATTTCCTCTTCCCACCATTCTCCCTAGGGCTTGAGTGTTAGGAAATTAGAATGGAATGAATGAATGAAGAGGAGTGGAGTGGGAGCTATTAGGTAGAAGAGTTTGGGTTCTCTTGTTGGGTTAGTGGGCTAGAACCCAACCCAAAGCCCAAATGAAAATACCAAAATCCTAATCAACTCCAAACATATCGATGTTTATACTTAAACATGTTGTAAACGTCGTTTTGAACTCAATGGAAGTGGTCTCGAGTCCGGATTCGACCGTTTACAAAATGTCACATTTCGGACTTTAATTCAACTAACGATGCTATATTTAAATAAAACATATAAATATATAATCGTAAAATATGCGGGTTGTTACATAAGCGCTACTGATGCTACAGTCATCAATAGTATCATTCTTCGGTGAAAATATGAGATCAGTTAATAGTATCGTTAACATCAAAAGCACAAGGATATGAAATTTTTTAAAACACATTTCATTAATAGTTTCTATATTCATTACATAACCCCAAAGATTGCCAAGTTCAGATAAATATAATTATTACAAAATATTCCAAGAGTGACAAAGATGCCCCTTTAGTCGATCAGAGTTACTACTAGACAAATACAATTTCTGCATTTACATACATTCAAACAAAATGATAACAACACAGCGGACGTAACTAGACTCCTATATATCTAGCTCTGCCTCCTGCACATCTTCTAAAGCTTTATTCGTCAAATCCAAAAACTAGAAACCTTACTCTTGAACTACTCAAATGAGCACCCGAGAGTTAAGGGGAAAAACAAAAACTTCCAGTCAGATAAAAGGTGTAAACAATAATATGTCATCTTGGTAATAGATATCTAGTAAGACCATTCCTTTGAGTGGAATAGGTATTCCCCTCACAAGTATCTTCCTAAAAATATGTCAATGACAGTCATGCTCCTGCATTCACAATAGTTAAACCAACATAAACAATTATATGCATGCATGCTACATGGGTAAACCTGACCAATCTATGTCAACTAATTAACTGTCTATCTCTACTTCATAGTTTTTTCAAGGTCACTACAAACCAATATGGATGACTCGGACCAACAAGATATACCAAAATTCTCCAACTTACCGTTAGGAAGAAACCCATCCAGACACAATCATCTTAGTGTTATCTTGACTATCTATCCATCTCATAGTTTTGTTAGGCTCACTATGAACATAATGGTTTTGCAGGCCAACCAATAACCTATTTAAGATATATATTCCTTTCTGTGAATAAATCTACTTTTAGTTTTACTCTTAACAAAGTACTACACATTGGAATTGTGGACCAATATCAACTAGAGGCTAATAGTTTAAGCAGCCCTACACTTGTCCCATTATCTGGTTTTCTAACATCTAATCCTTAAGTCAAGATGTTCCATCACAATTTATATAATTGAGATGATTAATTCTCCTATAAAATCCTGGGCTAAATACCCTTTGTATTCCTTTGAAAACATTGTTCTTTATTAATGATTTACCTCTGAAATCATACTTAAAACAAAGAAAATATAGCCCTTTACTTATTCATTTTATTATGCCAAAATATATGCGTTTTGAAATAGTTTTATTAAATTCAGAATCACAAAGAGGTGGTCGCACCTCGAAATCTTAGGCCATGAAGCCATAGAGTAAAGCTATGAAAATTGATAAAACGTGGCACTAATATTGCCGACATAGGCCATCTCACCTTTCTATATCGAAATCATGTTAAAGTTTTTTGATTTATAAAGCATAAGGCTATGTGGCCAAAATCATCTACGTCTTATGCTATTCTATATAGGTTGCCAAATATAAGCGGCATAGCCTTTGGTTTGTATAAAGTGTAGCTCTCAAGTTTAAAACAGGTACGTCGACATTGTTGAACTCCGACATCAATGCCTCAAAACAGTTGATATTAATTTCATAAAACTTGGCTACTATGCCACTATGCAGAGTATACTGAAATAATTTACTTGCAACGTCATTGCCATAATAAAATCTGCGGCATCATATCTGCTTTATACCATTAATGTAGGAAGTAACATATGACGCACTGCTGCCTTAAAGGAATAGTGTTGAAGTTAAGTTATACGATGTTATTGCCATAATACTTTTATCTTGAAAGTTATACTAGTGGCATAATTCCCATAATATAGTTAAATCCAGAATAAAATATGCGACATTATTGCCACTATATACTAATGTCGGAATATATAGATGCGGCAAAGGTAAGCGGCATAGGTAAGCGACATCAATGCCACCTATTCTTAATATCTGCAGTATGTAGTTGCAGGGTCAATACCGCATGCTTTTGGTTTATGCCGATATTGATAAGTCATAAGATTACTCATGTCATTGTTAGTTTAATGCCGAGAATCTCTATAGCTACGCTTCAACCTTATTGGAAACATATGATACCAACACAACTGATATCATAGGTTTCCCTTCTGGTTGAAGACGACATTGATGGATGCGACATGAATGAACTTCAACATTGATTACCAACGTCATGAAAAACTCGTAATTAGCATAAAACTTGTTTACTTCCTATTTTTAGTAATTTATTTTCACCTACTCTTAATCCATGTCCAATTACTATTGGTTAAGACTACACTTTATCAATTTCTTTTCCAAAAACTACTATAAACCAGATTTATCATTTTAAAATTATTTTGCTAACCATTTAACTTATATAATTATTTTAATATAATTATTAAGCCTTTCCAGCTTAATAAATTCACATAAAATCATGAACACTTGGGGAAAATCACTGAAAATCAAAAATAATATATTCTTTGACATATATAAATTTCGAGACCAAAAACATTATTTAATTATTTTTAATAATTAAAACCAGCAATAAATCCTTTTTCTCACTTAGGAAATTCATAAATATTCATACTTAATTAAAAAATAGTGAAATTGAAAACCCAATTCTAAAATAATTTTATAAACGTCATATCCAAATTTCAAGCCATTTGAACGTCATAAAGGTCTTCACATTTAAACCATGTTATTTAAGTCCATAATAAATCCAATAATCAATCATTCAAGCATATAATCAGCCCATCAATCATAATATAGCATAAAAAGAACATATAATTCAGTTTTAATCATAAAACCGAAATAAACATACAATTGTGAGATGGATAACTATTATCCACCTTGATTAGATAAAAAGACTGAGACTTATGTGTTGATTTGGTCCCCCTAAGCTTTATCCTTTGATTTCCTAGCCTTTTACCTTCTTAGATCTCTAAGAATGGTCAGCCTCTACTTGGTTTTAGTTTGTATGAAGTGAATGTGAGTGAGGAAATGAAAACGGAAGGGTTTATGTTTAGGAGATAAGGCCTTTTCCTATTTTGGCTCTCGTATTATGCATCCTCTTATTTTAGTTATAATCAATCTGATTAATTCATCAATTAAGGCATGACCTATTTAATTATAAATCTCATTTTCCTTATCTCAACACATTATTTCATCTAATTTAGCTAATTAAATACTCTAAATAATGTTACTCAAACTTAGGGGTGTTACACCCTACTAGATCTTCTAATAGGTTGCGTAGTTTTATAGACATGTGAACTTGGTTCTCCCACTGGTTCGGCCTTAGTGCTAACTTCTTGTATCTCATCCAAGTCTACAGCTTCGCTGTTAATATACTTTGATAGAAATTCCTGTTCTAAAAAGACAACATGCTGAGAAACAATAACCAATTGTTCCTTGGTATTGTAAAATATATATCCCATTATGTTTTTGGGATATCTTAAAAATTTACCATTATCAATCTTGCCTTTAGTTTATCTAGACCTACATTCTTAACATAGGCCGGACAATCTCACACCTTTAAATACTTGAGTTCGAGCTTTTTACCATACCACATCTCATATGGTGTTTAAGATATAGATTTAGTGGGTAATAAGTTCAACACATGCGCTGTGGTTTCCAATGCATATCCCCATAAGAAAGAGGTAACTCAACTTTACTCATCATAGAACAAACCATATCTAATTGGGTTTGGTTTCTTTTGCTCCGACACACCTTCGTGTTGTGGATTATAGGTTAGAGTAACCTAAGAGATAATCACATTATCTTTTAAGTATTGTTGGAGTTCTTATCCAACGTACTCACTATAACGAACCAAAATTTTAGTCATTTGAATTTGGAATATTTAACTAGTTTTAAATATTGAAAAGTTAATTTTATAAGTTAAATAACTTATATTTCAAATATAGCGATTATTTGATAATAAAATTGTTGAATTTAATATTTGAAATTACTAAAATAATTGAATCTTGAATTTAGTGTGAATAAAAATGATTTCGGAAGTTGATTTCAAATCCATTTGAATAAGAAGGAAGATAGTCTTGAAATTACTCGTTTTAATTAACGTGGGGAGATAGCCTTCTAGGGCACTGTCTCGGATTTTGGCGAAACCAATTTCACTGGATCCGTAATAGTGAATTATTATATGCCGTCGAATTTCGTAGTGATCAGAGGTATCGTTTGGTCGTGCGAATTTGAAATGCGTAGAAAATTTATTAAAGGAATTTAATTTAATATAACTCGATTTGAAAAGTTAACTTCTGTATATGATGGAATTGGCTCTCAATATATATTCCATTATGTTCGGATATGGGTATAACATATACAACGCTAGGCGACACACTTCGTTTGGAGTTCAAAATTTTAGCGAGTGAATAGTGCTGGGAAAATTTTCTATAAAAGAGCATTAACTTTCTTCATTCACCAAACCCAAACCCTAAAATCTTTAGTTACCATTAAACCCTAACATCCAACGGCCATCAATTCACGGCGAGCTAGGAGCAAAATTAGCCGAAATGTTCATCATGAAAGTTGGAGAGCTCGACTCCACAAGTTCATCCATACCAACCGATCATTGAATCATCGACGATGGAAGCGGCTAGGGCGATGCATTTGTGGTGGCGGCATGGCAGGGCACGTGATGGCAGGCGAGCTGCGATGCAATGGTGCACGCGCGAGAGCAGGTGTAGCAGCGGCAAATCGAAATCGTGATCGATTAATAGTAAAAAAAAGACGCGACCTGGAAAGAGCACGAAAAGACGGAGAGTGGGAAGAAGGTTTAATTTAAAATTTAACTAATTTAAGTTAATTATATTTAAATAATCTCGTACGTTCATTAATTCATATCTCATTCATACGGGGTCTAAATCGAGCGCGACAAGTTGCGTTGCGTTTGTATCAGCTATGATATGGAGTTGGATTGGATGAATTAGGAGCTAGTGGAAATTTTGGATTAAATTGAACGACCGTTTAATTTTAATTCAAACCGGAGCGCTTTGGTGATTTCTGAAATTTCTGTGAGTAAACTCACCTCTGTGGCCTGCTTATATTTTTATATAAGTGGGAGGAATAATTTTATTTATGTTGTTTGTTTCTTGTTTGGATGATTTACTATATTTATTAGTTGGTTTGGATATATTCTTGCCTATTGGAGCGGATGAGACCCTTTCCCGTGTAAAAGCGAATGACTCTTTGTATATGATCCTGCCTCGAAACGGTTGATTTATATTTTTATGATTATATTTTGTATGTGATGCAGGGGGACAGGTTTGAACGATTCAACAGGATTCCTCACCACTGCTGATTTTACTTTTCATATATATGGTGATATATGATGTGTTGGACGCCATATTATTGAATATGATACCATTTGACTTATTTAGTGCTTTAGTAACACTGGGCCTTATTTTTTATATTTCAAAATATTAAAATAAGGATTGTGAATTGGAAATGATTTTTAAAGTGATTTTGGGATTTTATATGTTTTAATAATATTTGATTTTTTTTAAGAAAGGAATTTATTTTAAACAAATAAAAGTATGATTTTTGGTATTTTAAATTTACCTTGTAAAGTGTTTTTAAATAGAGATTCTAGAATAATTTATATAAAGGATTTATAAAAGTATATTTTATAAATAAAGAATAAATTTTAAATGGTGTTTAAGAAATATTAAATGGATTTGAAATCAATATTTTGCAAATGGATTTTCTAAATAAATTAGATTATCAAAGAAAAGAGATTTATCAATGGATTTTATAAAGTAAATGGATTTAGAAAATAATGGATTTATAAATAGGATTTTATAAATAAAGGAATTTTATAAATGGAAGTTTTATAAAATAAAGTGAAATTTATAAATGTAGTTTACAAATATAGAAATGGTTTATGTTGAAATTTAGATACAGAGTTAATCGTTTTCAAAGTGGGATATCTTTTAAAGAAATGATTGAAAGTAATATTTTGATGGAGTTAATGGTTTTAAAAGTAATTTATCTTTTGAAAGTAATTTTTTGGGAAATAATAATCCAAATGGAATTTAATAGTTCTAAAATGATTTTTTTTGAGAAAAAATGAGTGATCCTCACAAGGAGGAGATCACTCATTTATTTTATTCCACACTGTTAAGGAGCCACCAACAAGCCTGGCAGATAGCAATACTCCCCATACAAATAAAAATGAAAAGATAAAAAACCCCCAAAAGACTATACAACCCTATACAACTAAGGTCCAAAATGAAATAAAAAACAAAAAGAAAACAAAATACAAAACCCTAATATCAGCAAAACTCGCTACTCCAAAACCAACACCTGCAGCTGCTAAGAAAAAATAAACAAGAATTATGAAATAGAATTACAAATATATATATTTATATATATATATATATATATTAATCTTTGTGTGTGCGTAAAGAAAACAAGGCATGTAAAAAGAAGACTATAACCAACGTATAAAATTATTAAAGAACTATTGCAATTCAAGAGAAACTACTAAAGAAAACGGGCCTAGATCAAAATCATTAAGTAGACTAAAACATAAATTAAAGATGAATGTCAATAAAAAAGAAATAAGTAATAACAACCACTAACTAGCATGTAACATTTGCTAACAATCCGCTAATACATATTGAGTGTATGCTACCACCGAACTACAACATATTATAGCCTGTATAACATTAATACTCTATAAAGCAACCCATCAGCAAAGGATAACAAGATTACTGATACAAACATCTAATATTAACACCTGATACTATAGTATTCATATTAACTAGTGTAAAAAACATGAATTATGAGTGAGAAGAAGACATCTCAAAATTTAGAACATAATTGGTCACTTTTTATACAAATATATACAAAAATTGGTTCATAATGACTCTCGATTTAGAACATTAAAACTAAAAGTTGCAATGATACTAATGTCTTTCCCAAAGCCCAGATCTAATTATCTAAAAAAGAAAGCTAAAGCATGCTCAACAGAAAGTGTAAGAAAAAAACTGACAGCACATTCAAACACAAACGGCAGCAAAAAACTGAAGAAACCCGAAACGCTTTATAACAAAAAGGATTAAACCAAACTAGAAACAGTTCAAATTGTCTGTAAAAGAAAAATGAAAACTCAAAATATCAAAGACAATTGAAAAAATAGCATAGTAATGCACGTCTTTCATATTAGCATTGACAGAAGAAAACTATTGCCTACAGGCAACAATTAACGATTGTTAACGCTAAAAATTGAACGCTAACACCCCGGTGTTAATGAGAGTAAAATGAAAGCACCACCCGTTGGTACGGGAACAGGAGTTAATCGGAAAATTAACAGAAAAACAATAAAAGACAGCGATTTTATAGTGGTTCGGCTTTAGAACAAGCCTACGTCCACTTTTATTTCTTTTATTGCTGATTTGGTTACAATTTGATACAATGCACTTCAAATACGATTCACTTTGATTACAAAACACTTCGATTCCAAAATACTTCAGACTAGTAGCTCAAACTTCGATGTGATAAGGCTCTTTGAATCCATATCGGATGTGCAAGATCTCTTTCGAAGCTTGTTGTAGTGTCTTCAGTGTTTGGAATGCTTGATGTGTTGGATGAGTTAAGAATTCAGCAGAGTAACGGTGCTTCAGAAGATCAGCCAAAAGTCCCCCTCCCGTTGGAGTAGCTCTAGTATTTATAAGGAGGAATCTGGGCAGAATCCAATCGCACAAGTCCTAGGTCATGTACGACCTAAAGTAGGTCGTAGGTCGGCAGCGACCTAGGGGATGGGTTCTGACTTATCTCGATTGCGCTTAGTTTCTTCTGACCGAATAAGTAGATCGCGGGCGACCTAGTATAGGTAGATGGTTAAACAGGGTATGAGGTTAAGTTGCTTAGGTCGTAAGCTTTTTAGGTCGGTATGAAGTTAAGTTGCTAGGTCGCGGGATTCCTTAGGTTGCGGTAGATGGCTAAACAAGGTAGCACCTGGTCTTCTTCTGAGTGAGTTGGTAGGTCGCACATGACCTAGGGTAGGTCGTAGGTCGCTCTTGACCTAAGGAGATGAACTTTCTTTGGTCGCTTCGCGCCTTAGGTCGCTTCGCGCCTTAGGTCGCTTAGCAACGTACATCTCTAGGTCGCTAGAACCGTTCCATAGTTAAGTCGCTCACCCGCTTATCTCCTTAGGTCGTAGCCTGTTATGAATTGTTAAGTCGTGAACTAGACCAATGAGCTCGATAGGTCGCTTACTAATTGAGTCGTTAGGTCGCTGCTCCCCATAGGTCGTTAGGTCGGTGCTCTCTTCAGAAGTTAGGTCGCTAGGTCGCAAATCAAAAGAGGGTTAACACTTGCCCCTCGAAGTACACGCCTAAGAGTTAGGTCGTGTGCTTCGATATCTTTTAACTCGTTCCCTTCTGAGTCGTAAGGTCGTGAGCGACCTAAAGGCTTGGTTAGGTCGCTCGTGTCGTTTCAAGTTTCTCCACTTTAGTGTATAAGTCGTCCACCTTTCTCTTTCTTCTCATCACTTATTCCTTCATTTGAATCCACCATTAACGATCTCTCAAGCTCCCAAAGACGATTTCAATCCGGCTAATCACCAGTTATCCTTAACATTACATCGCGTAAGTGAAACCGCTTTCTACTCAACCCTCGATTACCATTGATTCACGAACCCCATCTTTCATTTATGACCGACTTCCTTACGCCGCGTTTCATCACGAATCTTGTTACATCGACTGTTGATGGACTTGAGGTGATTCGATTTGGCTTTAGGCGATTTGCGAGAAGAAAGAGATGGGTTACAGTGCTTTAGGCTAACTGATTTGTGATTTTAGAGGGGATGAGGAGGTCGTTAACGGGTTAGATAGTTATGGGGGATGAGACTTGGGTTTGGAAGTTGATGAGTTAATGAGCTTCTCAGTGGAGAGGAAGGTAATTGGAGAAAGGAAACGAGGCTTTGGCTCGAGCAGGAGATAGCTCAAGATTCCATTGGAGACGACCTAATGAATCTTAGCGACCCATGAACCTCCGCGACCTAGGACTTAACCGATTGTATACTGCCTTGAACTGTTGGCTTAGGTTGTGACCTATTGAATTAGCGGCTTAATCTCTTGTGGTATAAGGTTTAGGTCGCGGCCGAGCTAGGACTTGGATGATTTGTATTTGAGGCCTTTTCCTTCATGTGCCTTACGACCTAAAGAATCAACGACTTAATTCAACTCACAGCATACCCTTTAAGTCGTGGACGAGCTAACACTTAGACATTTTCAAAGCTTTGACAGAACTTGACTGAATTTCCAGTTTGAACAGCCAGAATAAACCACTTGGACTTCGAACTGTTTGAACTTCTTTATAGATTACCTCTAATGCTAACAACCTGTTAAACACAATATTTGCAGGAAACTGGGACGAATATACTGCCATTGACTGCCCACATCGAATGACAGATTAGTCGATAAAGAATAATCAACTTAAATGAACTGTGCGAATGAAATGCTGTAAATCAACCAATTCAAGTGAAGTATTAAAGCAAAACTAAAATAGTTAACTAAAGTTGATTTATTTGCATTAACACTGCACTTGAATTTTAAATTAACAAGTCCTGAAATCTTGTAATCGACCAACTGTCAACTAGTTTAATTCCAGTTATGCTTGCTTTCTTTTTTTTATTAGTTTTACACAACACTTCACACTTTTTAGGAAACGTGCACCTTCACATTTGAACATCCAGTTGATTGTGTAGAATGACTTCTCAACAAGAAGAGGCAACAGTTCAAGCTGGAGAGGCTATTCCTATTCCTGCTCCATTAACTGATCCTCCAGAAAGGACTTCAACTACACTATCATATAAAGTTTTCTGCCAACTGTGCACTCAGTTCGGGATTGCTGAAGTAGATGCCATACTTCCTGGGAAAAGCGATACTGCTGATATACCACCTTCTGGCTTCATCGCAGTGAATCGTCAAATGTGCATGAGTGGAGCTATCCCTCCTTTCAACAACTTTCTTCAGCAACTTCTTCTCCGACTGGCTATCTCTCCTTTTCAACTACACCCCAATGGCTATGCCATTCTGATGGGGTTATGTGTGCTATTCAGGAGGACGTTCGACCGTCTTCCGAGCTTTGACGAAATCTGCTACTTATGCTCTTTTGCTAAAAACAAAGATCATCCCTCCATCACACTTGTGAGAAGTGCCAGGAACCGTAAACTGATCATCGGCCTCCCCGAGAGCGCTCACGGGTTTCTGAGTCAGTTTTTCTTCGTTCGCTATCCTCCGGGATTCTACGCTATCTGGAAAGTAGGAAGTAAGATCATTTATCTTTGTTCCTTATGTTTTCTGAACTTTTCGAAGCCCGAGTAGTCAAGTGTTAACTTCGCCCTTTACTTTTCAGCGCTTCCTCCTCCTTCTAGGGATCCGGGTCACAAACCAACTTTTGAGAGGCTCATGGCCGTGCCGGTTGAGGAGAGGAGTATCCAATTTCTGTTGAAAGACGATTTTTTACATCAATTCGGACTTCTGCACCCCTCCCGGTCAATTCAATTTCACGACGCTGCTGATTCTCAGGCCGGACCGTCAGATGCCCCGGTTTCAACCGAAGAGATCACCCCTAAAGAACCTGCTGTGGAAGCTTCTTTGGTAAAATGCTCCACATCTACTGACATTGTGGGGTCTTCAAGCAAGCTAACACTTTCCCCAGTCATCGAAGAAGAGGAGCCTTCTCAGCATTCCGGAAAGGCGGCTGATGTGGAAATTGAAAGGGAAGGTTCCGCCGGGCACAATGGCGATGACATCTTTGAGGGGTTGAGTGATTTGATGATAACCTCACAGGAGCTATTCAAAGATGACACTTCAAAAGCTATCTCTTCTGCTGTCGAGGCGACTTCCTCTTTACAACAAATTACAACGCCTGCTATACAAGCTGTTACCACTTCTACACTAAAGAGTGGTTTGTAGTTTGACGCGCGTAGCTTGCACATTACACACACTTAAGATTTTTTTTGGCGATTAAATGCACTCGGCTTCTTTACTTTGAAGATTTTTAACACTTGTCTCTTTTTCATTTTCAGATTCTCCGATGGGGCGAAGCAATTCGTACTATGACGACTTCCGTCACTACGGAGGGCGTGACACCTATGACTATAGGCGCTATCTCTCTGCCCGCTAGGAAACCGATGAAGAACGAGCTGCTAGAAAAGCTCGCGAAAGGCGGGATTATGAGGAGCGCCACAGAAGAGGAGACGAAAGACATGACTCATCCCAGAGAGATGATGACTCTTATAAGAGAAAATCTTATGATGATAAAGGGAAGAGTCACGTTGCTAGCGACCCGAGAAAACGGCCTAAGCTTAGTGACGCGTCTGCTATTTCTGACAAGCCTGCTGCTTCTATCTCTCTTGACATCCCCTCCAGTCCTCCTGCTCTTGAGAAGACTGACATCTAGACAATCATCAACAGGCCTCAGTATCAAGTAAAGGATGCTCCACCCACACTTCAAAACCGGTTCCCAAATTGGTGTTTAAAGGGAGTGCGTTTCGACTTAGACTTGGTACCGATTGATAAGCAAGCTATGCTAAGGAACCTTGATGCCGTTAAGCTCGACATCGAGAGAATTTCTGGATGGCAAAAGCTGGTTGACGAGCTTCAAAGAGTTAATCGTATGAATCTCGAAGCCATGTTGACTATGGAAAATGATCATTCGGAGTGGAAGAAGATTCTTAAGCAACACGATGCAGAAATGACAAATTGCTGATGATAATGCGAGACTTGAGTCTGAAGTTGAGAGATTAAAGAATGAGATTGCCACTTCTTCTACTTCCTATACATAAAAGGAAGAGATGCTCCAGAAGCAGGTTCGAGACGCTCATGCTGCTCAGCGAGATGCTGAAGCAAAACTTGAAGCGGAGCAGCACGTTACTGAAAAGTACCGCAATGACGCCATCCAGCTATGGGAGAAAGTCAGCTCCCAAGATTTGGAAATTACGAGGCTGCAGTCTCAATTGTTAAAGGCTGAAAAAGAGCGCGATGAGGCTATCGCTGGCAAAGTTGCAGCCGAAGAATCTCATGAGGCAACCAAAGTCAACATCAGCTCCACTTTATTTGACTTTTACATCCACTGCGTCTTGGGGCGTGGAAGCCTCTCATTTTTGGGACCGAAATACGAAATCACTTTGGCTGAAGTATGGGAGGCGGTGATTGACATGCTCGGCGGTGCCGGTTATGCCGAAGCAGATCTTGAAGCAACTTATTTAGATGAGAATGCCCGTGCTGCACTTGTTAAGGGAAAGGAGCAACTTGCCCAAGCGCGAGCCGCCGTGACGGGAGAGAAGCATTCCGGAAAAGAAATACCTCCTACTGCCCCTACCCGTCCTTCGGTTTCGGCTGAAATTGACATCATTGGCTCCAGCTCCCATTCTCCACCTCTCGCTAAAGTTGAAACCAAAATTGCAATTACAGAAGGCGGAGATGAAGGCCAGCACAGTACCGAGGCGTATGATTATGAGATTGAAGCTAGACAACCAACTTCACCAGGTAACTTCAGCGTTGATCCAAGTCAAGTAGATTGCTCATTTGATTTGACTGAGATCGATGAACTTCTTACTCATTACTTAAGCCTCGACGAGCCAATATCCTCTATGTTTTACGAAGAATACTGATTTAAACTTTTCTTCTTCTGTAGCGAAATTTCCAAGTGTTGAGCACGCTTCTCCTCCTCCAGCTGTTGACCCTTTGTCTCCTCAATCTACTCCTCCCTCTGCTTTCCAACCTGGATCACAAGAAGAGAAAATAGGAGCTCTTCAGGGCTTGGATGATCCAGTTGCATCGCAAGAACAACAAGTGGAGGGACTTGAAGAGGGTGAGAGGACCCCGGAGCAGACTTATGATGATGACACAAAATTGTCTGCCTTACTTACTCCGGGAAGTGAGTCTTCTTCGAAGAGGAGGAGGAAGCATGCAGTCTCAAAGAAGAAGGAGAAAAGCGCAGAAGCTTCCGCTGGTGAAGAAAAAGCAGAAGAAGATCCAGTTACACCTTCCTCTCCTTCTTCTCTGACCCGTCCACGCCGGATTCAGAAATTACTTATCAAGCCAGGCAAGAGTTCTAAAGGCGGCGTGAAGAAGGAATAAGGGGCTGGACTTTAGGCTTATTGTTTTGCTTTTTGCTTTTTGCATGTTTGACCGGAAATTGTGCGGATACCGGCCTCCGCTTGTTGAAACCTGCATATGTACAAAAATTTCATAGTATGGAATAAAATGGTTCTTTTTATTTGTACAATTTCTTGTTAGTATATTTGTGAATGCATTTATTCCTCGTTTTTGCACAAGTTTCTTTATTTACTTTGCATGAATTGCAATGAGTTTGTGGTATGTTGAGCTTGTGGTATGTAGCTGTATCATATCGTATTGCCCCCATACCATGGCTCATTGTAATATTCATCATTTCGAGGAGACTTGTATTCTTATTTTAGAGAATAATTGTTCCGTTTTTGAGGAAGTATTATTCTTCTTTAATAGAATGCGCCTCGTTTTGGAGAAGTTTTTTTTATTACACTTCGACTTTCGGGGATGATCACTTTTATTTGTTGAAAAGTAGATTCCCCTACGCAGTGAAGCGGGCCTCTGAAGAGGACTTTATTCAGCACTTCAATTTCTGGGGAAGAATTTTGTCATTATAAACAAGTTGATCTTCCTTGAGAGTTGAAGCGTGCCTCTGAGGAGGGCTTTCTTTCTTTTTCTTTTATATTAGTTGTGCCTCGTTGGAGGGCTTTTTTGTTTCCGAAGAGTTGTGCCTCCGAAGAGGGATTGTGCCTCGTTAGAGGGCTTTTGTTTAGGATTTGGATTCCGAGGAGTAGCATTTGGACTCCGAGGAGTAGCATTTGGACTCTGAGGAGTAGCTTGGACTCCGAAAAGTAGCATTTTGCCTCCGAAGAGGTCTTGTGCCTCCGGAGAGGTCTTGTGCCTCCGGAGAGGTCTTGCATGCCTTGGGGAAGGTCTTCTGCCTCCGAAGAGGGCAGTATGTGCCTTTGGAGAAGGCTTGTGCCTCCGAAGAGGTCTTGTGGTGCCTCGGGAGAGGTCTTCTGCCTCCGAAGAGGGCAGCATGCCTCCGAAGAGGTCTTGTGCCTCCGAAGAGGTCTTTATTTGATTGCCTGGAAGTTACTTTCTCACAGTTAAATGGATCCACGGGGCAAACGCAAGTTACTTAATTGGATGTTCGTTTGCACAAACGGTCACAACTAGTTAACAAGGGCTCTGTGCCTTCAGCTCGGGAAGGTGCCCCTCCGGTGGTTCCATCAACCTCTTTGTTGAGAAGAGCACTTTCATTTTTCGGCGTGCCTCCGAAGAGGGCTTGTGCCTCCGTAGAGGTCTTGTTGTGGTATTTTGTTGGCTTCCGAAGAGGAGCATTTGGACCCTGCAGAGTAGCATTTGGACTCTGTAGAGTAGCAGTAGGACTCCGAAGAGTAGCACGTGAACTCGAAGGAGTAGCGTTTGGACTCCGAAGAGTAGCACGTGAACTCGGAGGAATAGAACTTGGACTCCGAAGAGTACTTTGTTGCTCGTGTCCTTCCACCATCTGCTTCTTAGTGAGTAGCACGTGAACTCGGAGGAATAGAACTTGGACTCCGAAGATTACTTTGTTGCTCATGTCCTTCCACCATCTGCTTCTTAGTGATTCCTTATTTTCACTTCACGTACATGTCTCACTCTTTTGAAAGTTGTTTACTTTTTACCGGAGAAGTGTATTTAATTGTAAAGTGGTTCCATGGGGCAAGCGCAGGTGCCCGCTTTGGTGGAACCATCAATTGTTTGTGAATAGCACTTCTTTTGTAGGAATTGAATTTTGGAACTTTTGTGGCTTGTCATTTGCTTGTCGAGTGATTTGTAGGAATCACTTGGCTCTGTGATGTGTTGAACAAGTAAGCTTTGCTTTGATAGCCTGCAATATTAAATCGACATTTTAGCAATATTTTAAATATATTTGCATATCGAAATGAGACAGGCATCTTATAGCATTAAAGAACACAAGATTTATAGTTCTTTATTATTAATTTGCACTGATTTCTCAACGGATTACAATACAAGAGTTATACATCCATCATGATTTTACAAATTTAAGCAATGCTTTTTAAGTAAAATATGGATGCAGGTGATTGTTGTTCCAGAATCTTGGGATTGACTCCTATTTCTGCTGGATTCATAGTTTCGGATCCATATGCCAGACAGAATGAAAGGTGCTCAGTTGCAGTTTTGTGGGTAGTTAGCAGCACTTTGATTAACTTCATTTCAAAGCGTAAGTATATTTCTCAAACTCGTCCCAACTTCTGCCTGCTGGATGAGGACCCCCTGTGACAACATTAATGACAAGCTTTTTGGATTCCTGCATTGCAGTTTTGTTGCCTGAGCTGGATTGATGGGCATGATGTTGTTGCCCCTGAATGGATGAGGTTGGGTCGACTCTGTTTTTCTTCACATATTGTTGCAGTTTATTCTGTTTCAACAACTCTTCAATCACACTTTGTAACTGGCAACATTGGTTAGTGTCATGGCCAGGTTGATTGTGAAATCGGCAGAATTTCCCATTATGCACCGCACCTCTCTTCATTTCAGGTTGTTTAGGATACTCGACAACATCCTTTGTTGCGAAGAAGATGTTTTCCGGTGTATCAGTTAAGGGAGTAAAATCCGAAGTATTAAAGCGGCGAGGTTTCTTCTCAATCCTCCGCTTCTTTTCTCCGTCATTTTCCCTTTTCTGATTTCCAGATCCTCTTTTGTTAGAAGCAACTTCATTATTCTCAATTTCAGCCACAACTACTTTTGCTAGTGCAGAAAAGCTTTCTAGACGCATGAATTCATCGGCTTTTTTATAAAACTTCTCAAGTGAATTGGGTTCCTTCATTTTTAACCATCTTCCGAATTCACTTGATTTGTCGATGACTCGCATCAAATAGTTCAGGATCATACGGGGCTCTGCATTATCCACTTCGGCCAAAGCTATATTGAAACGGTTCAAAAAAGATTTGATAGTTTCTCCGGGAGCTTGTTCAAGACTGGACAGTGACATTATATCCTTTGCTTTTGAAGCATACAACCTGAACTGATCTTTGAATTTTCGAGTTAAGTTGGAGAATTGATTTACGGACCGAACTGGTAGCTTCATGAACCATAGTAGAGCCACTCCTTCCAAGTACACTGGAAAGTATCGGCATTTTATCTCATCTGATGCTCTTGCACCGGTCATATGCCAATCGTACTTGTATAAGAAATGATTTGGGTCACTTGTCCCATTATAAGCCGGGATGGTAGGAGGTACAAATTTCCTTGGAAATTCTTCTTTCAGGACCCTTTCAGTAAACGGTGTTTTGCTTGGAGCAAATCCCCAGTCATTCTCATTTTCATTCCTCTGCATACTCTCTTTCATGATGCGGCGAACCATCCCTGATAAGCACTCCTCATTGTTTAGAGGCATCACTGGGCAGACGTCAGCTATTTTTTCGGAAGTTTGCCTGGGCAAATGTTCGCGAAAAGTCGGCTGTGGCCTTGAACCTTCAACTTGGGAAGGTGGCGCTTCAGCGGTGCCAGTTGCTCTTTGAGGAATATCTTTCTCTTGGGAATTATGGGCATCTTTGGCAAAGGTTGTCTCGTTGTTTTCTGGTTGTCAATTTGCCCCAAGCAGAGCGTTTAATCTGTCCATCATCAAAGCGTTTTGAGCTTCAATTTGTTGGTATAATCCCGACACTGCATCGTCTAATTCAGCCCTTGTGACTTCAACGGCAGGAGTTGCCTGGTTTGCTACTGGGGAAGTAGAGGTCCCCTCATGAGCATTTCCAGATCTGGTAGATCTACTCTTTCTTCCAGGAGCCATGATTTCAGATAAACTTCTGGACTTTAAAGAGATTCTTTCGAAAAACTTTCGCGAAGCAATGGTGGAAAAATTCCTGAGTTCAATTCTCAGTGAAAGCACCAAAATTTTAATGCTAAAAATTGAACGCTAACACCCCGGTGTGAATGAGAGTAAAATGAAAGCACCACCCGTTGGTACGGGAACAGGAGTTAATCGGAAAATTAACAGAAAAACAGTAAAAGACAGCGATTTTATAGTGGTTCGGCTTTAGAACAAGCCTACGTCCACTTTTATTTCTTTTATTGCTGATTTGGTTACAATTTGATACAATGCACTTCAAATACGATTCACTTTGATTACAAAACACTTCGATTCCAAAATACTTCAGACTAGTAGCTCAAACTTCGATGTGATAAGGCTCTTTGAATCCATATCAGATGTGTAAGATCTCTTTCGAAGTTTGTTGTAGTGTCTTTAGTGTTTGGAATGCTTGATGTGTTGGATGAGTTAAGAATTCAGCAGAGTAACGGTGCTTCAGAAGATCAGCCAAAAGTCCCCCTCCCGTTGGAGTAGCTCTAGTATTTATAGAGAGGAATCTGGGCAGAATCCAATCGCACAAGTCCTAGGTCGTGTACGACCTAAAGTAGGTCGTAGGTCGGCAGCGACCTAGGGGATGGGTTCTGACTTATCTCGATTGCGCTTAGTTTCTTCTGAACGAATAAGTAGATCGCGGGCAACCTAGTATAGGTAGATGGCTAAACAGGGTATGAGGTTAAGTTGCTTAAATCGTAAGCTTTTTAGGTCGGTATGAAGTTAAGTTGCTAGGTCGTGGGATTCCTTAGGTCGCGGTAGATGGCTAAACAAGGTAGCACCTGGTCTTCTTCTGAGTGAGTTGGTAGGTTGCACACGACCTAGGGTAGGTCGTAGGTCGCTCCTGACCTAAGGAGATGAACTTACTTAGGTCGCTTCGCGCCTTAGGTCGCTTCGCGCCTTAGGTCGCTTAGCAACGTACATCTCTAGGTCGCTAGAACCGTTCCATAGTTAAGTCGCTCACCCGCTTATCTCCTTAGGTCGTAGCCTGTTATGAATTGTTAAGTCGTGAACTAGACCAATGTGCTCGATAGGTCGCTTACTAATTGAGTCGTTAGGTCGCTGCTCCCTATAGGTCGTTAGGTCGCTGCTCTCTTCAGAAGTTAGGTCGCTAGGTCGCAAATCAAAAGAGGGTTAACAACGATTAATTTATATGGAGCATAATGTTAGTTCAAAATCAAGAGAAAAATACAAACAACAGTAAACTATAAAACTATAATAAATGACCTCAATAACTAAAGAATCTCCTTCATATTATCTGAGACAACTGAAATTATGCTAACATAATAAGCCGACATTATAAGCCAAAGACAACTGAAATTATATTAACTTAACAATAGAGATAGAACATTATCTGCAATATACCGAGTTATGCTGACATAACAAGTCAGAGACAACTGAAACTAAAGAACTGCAATGCATTTCCTTCATATTATCTAAGATATAATAGCCATGAAAACAATTGCCTATAGGTAACAGTTTTTTGAAATATTTATAAGGTACCGATTAAATTCTCATACCAATTATACCTCTACTACAAATAAAGTATGTAAAATATAAAGCCTGTAAACAATACAGTACAAGAAATCTAATTCCTACAATGCAAAACAGGTAATAATATATCATATTTAATGTATATATCAGATAAATAAGCATGAAAAAACTAAGAGCCTACAAACATCGAAACTCATACAATACAAGAAAGTGGAATAGCAGCAAAAAAATGAAGTTACAATAATAACATAGAAAGAAAATAAATATCAACTGATTTAATAATTTTAACTATCTCTATATTAAAATAAACTTTAAAATTTAAAAGAATATACAGAGAAAGCATAGTGAACATAATATTATAGTAACAAGAAATCCATTCTAAAATTTAACTTACAATTTAATGATTAAAAGATTAAACTGAAAAAAAGAACTAACAGTCTATACTAACAAAAATTTCTCAAAAAAAGACTAGAAAAAAATTCAAATAAAAAACACATTGGCCGAATATCTAAAATACACACTCAAATAATAAGCTCCCATAATAAATCTAATTCCTTTATACAAACAGGGTGTAAATAAAAATACTTGCAACCAATCAAAAATACTCAAATAAAACAAAAACGATGTAAAGTAACATTAAATTCTATAGAAATTTAAGCAACAGAATACTATAATAACAGATTATAACAACTTTATTTTGAACTAACCTACATATTAACAATCATATAAAATAATTTCACTTTATAAGATTATCATTAACATGAAGTAAAAATCAATAAAGATAACTGTTAAAAATAAAGCAAGAACAACAACAATAATTAAAATTTATCAAAAAATAAAAAACCAAACATAAAACCTAAAAATAAAAAACTATTAGTAAACTAATGAAAATTAACTAGAATTCAATAAAAGACAATACTATGTAAAGTTTGACCTAAAATAAATAAAAACAAATCAACTAAACATAACTTAGAAAGTTATAACAAACAAAAAGTAAAATAAAATCATTTGGAATAAGCCTGAATTCAATATAATACCAGATGACTGAAATCTTCTACTATGCATTAAAATGTTAAGAATAATGTAAAGAAATTAACCCCAAAATCTGAAAGAAAACCATAAGTTTTAAAATTAAAAGATTGAATGTAATGACCCGTATTTTTAACGCTTTAAAAATACTAATTAAATAAAATTTTAATTAAAAATCCGATAGAAATAAAATTTTACGATTTATTAAATGGAAATCTCTTTGTATATAAGTTACAAATCCAAAACCAAATTCATAGACGACCAATTTCGATAAGACCGATAATGTAATACATATTAAAAATGTAATGTAATAATATGAAATAGTTGTAACCAATAGCATAAACCAAAATAATAATTTTAACGTAAGAAACGTGCGTTTTGCGTTAAATGAAATTTTCGTTAAATAAAGATAAACAATAAAATTTCGCAACAAAAATTTAATATGTGGAATGCGTCTAGTTAAACATAGCAACTGGTAAATTTTCATCCGAAAATATGAAAGTTTATTTCGTGTGTAATTTTATTTCAATTTAATCAGTTAGGAATTGATGAAAATAAAATGTTTTCGAAACAAAAATATTTTACATAGAAAAATTCTAAATCATCTTCCGAGCAAGACGTTTTTTTTTGTTTTGCTAAATTCGGACTTATTTAGCTCTGTCGATCTTATTTTTTTCTGCATTTCTACTGCGTTTTCCGCTAGTAGAAAATTCGAATTTTAATTCAATCATACCACTGACATCTATATATCGTTTTGATCGTCTCGTCGTGCTGATCTCTACGGTATATTCAACTCTGTGTTTTGAAGACTGTTACACGACGGAATCTGTAAACGTCGGTAACTGTATCGGTCCCAGCTTCAAAATCTTTTGGTTTCTGACCTTTTATTTTCCAACGTATAGTGTCAACAGCCATCATTATTCCCGACCATTCACGCGTCTGACTCTGTGATTACTACCTTTTAATATTCCTACTTTCTAGATCTCAATACTTAGTTGCGGTGGCTTTTCACTTTTGGCATCTACTCATTTCAATCTCGGAAAAGAAAAAAAGATTATTTTGCTGTAGCTCCTCTTTTTCTCTGCTCTTCTCTCTTCTCTCATTTTTCTCGGCCGTGACTTTCAAACCCATATGACATGTTACCAGCCTTCCCTTATAGTCTCGCCTCGAGCACGAACTCCAACACGCCACCACTTCCAGCCACCCTGAAGCCCGCAACCGACCTTGGCACTTCCTCCTTGTCACCTACACGAACCGCCACTCCTCTCTCTCTCTCGGCCATGGTCATCAACAACCGATATACCCCACCACCTTAGGCCAAGCCGAGCCTCTCCACACCCAGCACATGCAGCCTCCATTTGGTTCTTTGTTAGGTAATGTTATTTTACTAAATACTGTTATTTAAATTATTTAAAGATTTATGTTGGTCTGCATGCATACTTTAGTTATCTACAGTTGGTATATAGGTTACATTTGTTTTTGTATTGGCTCCTATAAATCATGTCTGCATATATAGTATACTGTGAGTTCATTCATAGTAATATATATATGTATATTGATTTCATACTCGTTTTTTTTGTTGCCTTCTACTGTTTATTTGTTTAAATATAGATCGCATATATGAGTTTACATATTTCACATATATATTTATATATGGTATGTTGAAATCTCTGTTTATTATATATTTCAAGTATTACATCTATTTTATTATGATGATTACCTGTTGTATATAAAAATATGTATATATGTTATGAATAAATATATATTTACCATACATACGTGCGTTATGTATAGTTAGTCTTATGTAAAATATATGTAGGTGTTTGTATGTATATATATTAGCTTCATACTATATAAGTCTACGCGTGAGTTTTATACTTTACAGTTTTGATGTTTACAGCATTGATTTTACAAAGTTCATCTATATCAGTTAATGATACATGTTGTTCATATAATAGTGTGTGCTGTTTTATAATTTTATGTAAGATTTTATATATATTGTAAAGTTATATCCTGTTTCGTATATGAAGGTCTCAGCCATACTGTATGTGAATATTTGTATTAGTAGTTATGAATGGGTTTGTTTAAACTATATATACGTTTACAATTTTATTGGTAATATAATATAGTAAAATGCATAGTCTATACATATCATTGTTAGTTTATATTTTTTTAACATATGTGTTACTGTATGTTTATGGAAGTAGTATGTATATATTACAAAAGTTATTAAAGTATATAGTTTTATATTGTATATGTATACTGCATAATGTATTGTATAAAAAGATTTGTTATGAAGGAAAATGTTGGATTCTAATTTTATAACCTGTCAGCTTACATTTGTTATACATATATATTGTTGATTTCAAAGTGCCGGTGTATATAAATTTATAATAATATTGATTGGAGATAAATAAATAAATAGATATATATTATTTTAATTATACGTTTGATTTTTATATATGTGTTTAATTTAAAAAAAACAATGATTTTGAAGTGTGTTATATATATATACATATTTACTTTAAGATGTGTTTGTATTTAAAATCTGGTCTTATATATATAGATATAGTTCATGTATACCATTAATCTTCGTCAATCCGGTTCTGATTTATTTCATCAATTCCTATGTATCAGCTCTGATCGTCAAACTCACGTCAATCGTGCTTTGCGTCGAAATTCGTGCTTGGATCTGTAACTCATCTCATTCTCGTTCACCTCTAGCCTCGAAAGGTGAGCAATCACTCACGATTAATGTTCTTTTATTTATTAAATTTGATTTCAATTGAAATGACAATTGAAATATGCTGCTGTTAGTTAATTACACTGTTATATATGCTATTACTTGTATCAGTTCACCTGTGACATCTGACACCATTATCTGTTATTTATGAAATGATAACCCAGTTTTGGTTGATAAATGATTGATTGCTTGATTTTTGACATTGGACGTTAAATTGTTAATGTAGAAAATGATAATAATTTGAAATTGAAATTGACGTAGGATAGTTAGATTTGAGGAATGTTAAAATCGATTAGGAGACATTTGCATAACATGACCCTTTAAATGTTGAATTAATTGACACGTAGAAATTTGATAAAATACACCTTGAACCGTTTAAATGTTTGTTGCTTAAATTGATGTTGTATGAAATTGAATAATAGATGCCAAGTGAAGAACCGTATAAAGATTAGTGTAATAATCTTTAATCTACATGAAATGATAGTGTAGATTCTAGAAATATTATATTAATTTGCACAAATAATAATGCGAATTAATACGATTATTTTGGGATTATTTGAATTGATTATTTGATTGTTATTGATTGTTGTTATTGCTTGTTTATTTACTTTGACACCATTCCAGTTATCACACTGCAAGTCCCCTTTGCTATGTTTTGATTTTGAATTGAATTGGAATCGGGTTGAAATGATAAATACCCAAAATAAAACTTTGACCTAGGATAGAGAATTAAATAAAACCCGATTGGTCAATAATTTGATTTAAAAATAAAGTAAAGATTTTATTTGAATAAATAATAAGGTTTTGAAATGAATTTGGAATTTGAATTTTTATGAAAGGAAAATGTTGATATGTAATAATCTGAAACAAAATATTAACATAGCAGTTGATGAAAGAATGTTGTTGAAAATTTAATTATTAAGTTTGGAATTATTAATAATTAAGTTTTGAAATTATTTAATAATTAAGTTTTGAAATTATTAAGTAATTAAATAAGATTGAATTATTTAATAATTAAATAAATTGAATTCTTTAATAAGTGGAATTGAACTTCTTGAATAAGTGAAATTTAGTTTCTTTATTAATTAAGCTTTGAAATTGTAACTAAGTAAATAAATAAGTGAAATTGAATTTTCTTTAACAAGAAATAGAAATGCGATTTATTGAAATTAATGTAAGACTTGTAATTTAAAGAATTGATTTGACGAATTTAATTTAATTCAATTTGAAGTTTTGATATAATGGAGTTGAACTTAAATAATTGATTTAATAAATTGGAAGTTAAATAGAAATTGTTTTGAAGGATAATTTACTTAACGAATATTGAATGAAATCGATAAACGAACTTAAATTGATTTGAATGTAGATTAAATCATTTTAAATGATTTCGGAATGAAACTTATATACGAATTTAAATGAATATTGGAATGGTTTTAAATAAAAATTGAAATTGTATTATAAGATTTTGAAATGGTAATTTGAATGTTTTGAAACGTAAATTTTGGGAAGTTGGTTTAGAAAGACAAATGAAATGTTGGTTTACAAACTCTGATTGAAATTGTAATTGATTTGGTTTTGAATTATATAAACGACCAATCGGTGTAATAATCACGAAAGTTATTAAAGAGACCGGAATCAGTTAGGGACATACTCACCGTCTAAACCGAAAACCACTTTAATAACTATACGCGGAGTTGTGATCCAGAATGAAGTGGTTGGAATGATGTACGTGATGATTGAAGAAAGAGAACGATAATGGATAGCCTTGACACTCGTGTCAAATTTGAAATGACTAAAACAGGAGCCGTGCCAGGCCAAATGGGGTTAGCTGCCTCGAGCGAAAACACTTCATCGAAACTACTCATTACTTGTTGTCGATTGGTGCACCCTTGATTTGGGAGTGTTGTTTTGCGGTGTTGCGATCGCTGCGGCGATGCGTTTTCATCAGTCCGGATCAGGCAAACGGTAGTTTCACTACCTTGGGTATTGCCTCATGTGCCTTGTCATACTTGTATCCCTATATACGCGACCACTACGATTTGTTTTGTGTTATACCTATGGAGTACTCCTTGATAGCTCACCAGTTTACGGTGGAGTTTATAGTATTGTATAGACTATAACGCTTATATAAAATGTGTTAAGGGGGATAATGGTAACGCCTTAACACTATTTTGATACTTTATAGTACTGATAGGCATTATCTATTTACCGTACACTACTACATAGTAGATAGTTTAACGGATCCTTAAAGGATGGTTATTCCAAACATCCTTTGAGTTACTTGCATTTCAGTTGCTATTTCACTTGAGTTGGATTTATTGATATAAGAATGTTAATCCTGACTCGAGTGTTTGGTGTTTTGCTTTACGCTCGGGTCAGACTGAGTGTACCAGTATTCGAGACTCACCTTTGGAGTTGGAGCTTCGCTTGGAGATCCAACTATCTATCCAGCTTTCAGATATTCAGTTGATTCCAGTGATGTATTTTGGTATTGTATTTGATTATTGTATCTGAGACATTTGTCGTACCTTATTTAAATCTGATATGTATATAGTAGCTTCATGAACTACTATCTTTTGTTTCCGCTTCATTTATTACTCTGTGTCTGTGATCTGTGTTCTATTTGTTTACTGTATATGTTCAGTTTTGCCAAATTTAAATTAACAATTCGGTATTTTGAATTATTCAAGTCTGACATGTGCGGATGCGAATAGTCCAAAATAGCGGGTCGTTACAGTTGGTATCAGAGCTTTGGTAGCTCTAGGCAAAACTTATCATATAGGGTAAATGTATTTACAGAATCACTCTCATTCGAGTTTCAATCTCTTCCTTTGAATTTTGGAACGTTTCCCTCGGTTCCGAAATTCATTCGTGTCCTTCACTATTCATCTTCTTTCAATTCTGGAGCACCCCATAACTCCATTTTGAATGATATCTATAATAAGATCGGCGGTCTCGCCAATCTTCGAATGATTCGTAAAGGAGCAAAACTCCTTTATAATAGGCATCGATTTACCGGAGATTTCTGTATCCTCGGTTTACGATGCTATCTATTCCCTGCTATACCTGAATTCCATCTCTTGAGATCAAGTGTTGATTTACCTCGGAATTCAGCATCGATCTTATTCTTGAAGTTACGGACGACCCGGTTAAGGTTGCCCGTGAATTAAATAAACTCATCCATCTCCCGATTGTGGTAATTAAATTATCTTATCTTCTGTTTCAAACTTATTTTCGAATCAAAATTCTCTTTGATTTGATTTCCATCAAATTTGAATCGCTATACATGTTTTGAAATCTATTCTTGTATCGTCGAGCGAGGAATTGTATTTGTAAACTTATATTTAAAATGTTTTAAAAATATATTATGTTGTTTGAGTTGTTGACGTTGATTTGGATTTTCGATCGATTCGTCTGATCAACGCTATCGATAGGATTTCCAAAACACTTTAACAGAGCAAACCGACAATATCGTTTTCAAATTTGGTAAACAAAATAAATTTTTGAATGATTATATTATATATACAAGTATAATTTTTTCTGAAATTAAATTGTTAATGAGTTGTTGTCCGAAATGATAATATTTAATTTTCATTTATTATTTCATAAACCATTGACTATTGGATAATATAAATAAATGAATTTATAAAAATGGGTTAAAATTGATTTTAAATTTAAATGGATTTAAACTAAATTTGAGAATTTAATATTCGGTGGTTTCAAACTTTGATTTTAAAGTTTTAAAGTGTATAGTATTTAAATATCTTCAAAAAGAATCATTTCAAAGAATTTAAAGTCTAAATCAGTGCTCTTCTCTTTATTGTTGGAAAATAATTTCGGTGATGACGGCCGCATCATCGACATTCATTTTCGAGTTTCGAAGTGGAGAGACTATTATGTAGTTTTGATACGGTTTGTTTTGAAAAATAAATTGATTTGAAATTCTAAGCATGACTTGATTTATAATATATATTGAAGATTTTAAATATGATATATCTATTTCATTTATAAAATTGTTTGAAGTTAATTGAAAATTAATTCTTAAAATTTTGATTTAAGGACGATCTTTAATGAAGCCAAAAGTTTTGACTAAATACTCAACTTGAAATAAGCAAATTGTAAAATTTCATTCGGATAATACTCAATTGCATTATATATATAACTTACCTAAATTTTCAAAAGTTAATTATGTAATTGAATATTATACAATATAAATGATATCAAAGGAAATTTTAAATAAATTTGAGTAGTCATAATAAATGTAAATATACTTAATATATATGTGATAGGATATATTAAGTAGAATAAATTTAATAATAATTTGGAATAAAGAAGAATTAAATTTGTCGAATAAAGTATGATTATAATAAATGACTATTCAAATTTAGGACTTTTGAAATTATTAATTTAAGAAAATAGGATAATATACAATAAATTGTCTTTATAAATAAAATGTGAGTGCGTATAATAAATGTTATACACAAATTTTTTTCATGGAGATAAATCGAATAATAAGTTAATTGGATAATAGATGTGATTAATAAAATAAAATCTCATTTTGAAAATTGAAATTAAATCAACTTAATGTGGTATCTTGAATTAATTGAATTTAAATTGAATTTCATTTTGAAAGAAACCTTTTGTACCTAACATTAATAAATGTGAAATAAATTTAATGGAAACTTTGAATTTAAAAACAAGTTGTTAAATATAAGTTTATTTAAATTGGAATTTATATGGTTTGAACTAATTGTTTTATTTTGTTTCAAGTCTATTTTCTTCTGGTTGTTTCTATTCTCCTTCCTCTTTCCTTTTCGGGGACGAAAAGTTTTGAGTGGGGAAGATTGTAATGACCCGTATTTTTAACGCTTTAAAAATACTAAATTAAATAAATTTTTAATTAAAAATCCGATAGAAATAAAATTTTACGATTTGTTAAATGGAAATCTCTTTGTATATAAGTTACAAATCCAAAACCAAATTCATAGACGACCAATTTCGATAAGACCGATAATGTAATACATATTAAAAACGTAATGTAATAATATGAAATAGTTGTAACCAATAGCAGAAACCAAAATAATAATTTTAACGTAAGAAACATGCGTTTTGCGTTAAATGAAATTTCCGTTAAATAAAGATAAACAATAAAATTTCGCAACAAAAATTTAATATGTGGAATGCGTCTAGTTAAACATAGCAACTGGTAAATTTTTATCCGAAAATATGAAAGTTTATTTCGTGTGTAATTTTATTTCAATTTAATCAGTTAGGAATTGATGAAAATAAAATGTTTTCGAAACAAAAATATTTTACATAGAAAAATTCTAAATCATCTTTCGAGCAAGGCGTTATTTTTCGTTTTGCTAAATTCGGACTTATTTAGCTCCGTCGATCTTATTTTTTTCTGCATTTCTGCTACGTTTTCCGCTAGTATAAAATTCGAATTTATTTAGCTCCGTCGATCTTAGAGAAGAAAGTGCTCCTCTCAAGAGGGGAGGAAGTGATGAATCACCATATTGATAAAAATGGATATATGAGATACCAAAATAGGATGTGTGTACCAGAGGACACAGAATTGAAGAAAGAGATATTGAATGAATATCACAGAAGTAAATACTCCATACACCTAGGTAACACAAAAATGTACCAAAATTTGAAAAGAGACTTCTGGTGGAAGGGGATGAAATCTGATGTAGCTAAATACATTGCCAAATGTATGACTTGCCAACAAGTCAAGGCTGAAACCCAAAGACCATCAGGGTTGATGCAGTCTCTTAGTGTACCACAATGGAAGTGGGAAGATATATCTATGGACTTCATAGATGGACTGCCTAGATCTAAGAAAGGTAATACAAGTATATGGGTGATAGTTGATAGGCTAACCAAGGTAGCACACTTCATCCCAGTCAAGTCAGAAAGAACAGCACCAAAATTAGCTCAAATTTTTATAAAGGAAGTGGTAAAGTTACATGGCATTCCCAAAACCATTGTGAGTGATAGGGATACCATCTTCACTTCAAAATTCTAGAGAAGCTTTCAAGAAGCAATGGGAAGTGAACTATGTTTAAGTACTGCCTACCATCCTCAATCAGATGGGCAGACTGAGGTAGTAAACAAAGTTTTGGAGGACATGTTGAGGGCATGTATACTGGATTTTGGGGGCAACTGGGAAGATTATCTTCATCTAGTTGAATTTACATACAACAACAGCTACCAAAGCACCATAGGAATGGCTCCATTTGAAGCCTTATATGGTAAACCCTGTTTGCCACCTGTTTGTTGGGTAGAAGCAGGAGAAAGGTCTATTTTAGGACCTGAGTACATACAAGAAACTAAGGAGAAAATTGAGTTGATAAGAAGAAGAATGGCAGCAGCTCAAGATAGGCAAAAGAAATATGCAGACATGAGAAGGAGGCAGGTAGAATATGAAGTGGGAAATTTTGTTTTCATCAAAATCTCACCTATGAAAAATGTGCTGAGGTTTGGAAAACAAGGCAAGTTAACCCCGAGATATATTGGACCATACAAAATTCTGGAAAGAATTGGTCCCTTGGCATATAAGTTGGAATTACCAGAAAACATGCAAGGTATACATGATGTTTTTCATGTATCACAATTGAGAAGGTGGGTCCATGACAAGGCAGAAATTCTTGAGACCCCAACCCAAGTGCAGATAAATTCTAATTTGATTTATGAAAAGGATCCAGTGGGAATTTTGGCAAAATATGTGAAGAAGTTGAGAAATAAATCTCTGAAACTTGTGAAGGTACAGTGGAGTCTTGATCCTAGTGATTGCACATAGGAATTAGAAGATAAAGTTAGGATAAATTATCCTAAGCTATTTTCAGATTAAAGGTAATTCTGATTTTTGATTGTTTTCTTTTGTTAGATGCATATGTTTTTAGTTATAATAAAACTAAAAATTTATTTGGTTGAGAATGTACTTGTCCTCTGAATTAAGTTTAAAATTTATTTTAAGCTTAGGAAAATTGTGGGACACAATTTCTAAAAGGAGGGGTGTATGTAATGACCCAAGATTTTAGGAATTTATTCTGAAAAATATAAATGAATTCAAAATAATTTTTGAATTAATTTTGAAAGGGGAGTGATATAGCTTGATAGTGTATCAGTATGTGTGTACATGTGTGCACAGGAAATGCACATGAACAAAAGCTAAAATCCCTGAACTCTAAGAATAAATACATATTGATATGTATGGAAATATATATATATATATAGATTAAATCCTTAAAAGCTGAATGCATAAGTAAATATACATATATGGATACTACTGAATATTTTTGAGTGTACATGTGTGTGTGTGTCAATACAGTATGATGTATATATATATATATATATAGGTGTACTAATTATTTCAGTAAGACTTATATAAATATATATGTGTTAATAAAATTATTAGAGTTCAATTCAGCAAAATAAAACATACCAATATATTTTATAGATAGGCAGAAAGAAAGAAAAAACTGAAGATATAAAAAGGAGTAGTCCTCTTGTAAATAAATAAAGAAGGTACATACCATTTACATGAAAGCTAAAAATAGGAAAAATAAGATAAAGCAGAGAAATGTTTGCTATAGGCAAAATTTGGAAGAGTATTTGATAAATAATAAAATCAAGTCACATTTTTGGCATGATTGTAGACAAAGGGAAAAAGTATTTTCTGAAAAGCAAAACTCTGAAATTAACCAAAAAGAATGTAACCACTTTTCTCTTCACCTAAATTAAGCCGGGAAGGGTAGAACTTTGGGTTTAAATAAAATGCAGATAACATGATTTTTCTGGTGGGCAAAAATGGCTTTAGCCAATACCCAAAACCCTAAGGAAGACCCTGTATATATACATGTATATGCAGCAGCCTCCTCTCCTTCTCAGAAAAGAACTTGAAAAAAGAAAGAAAGAAAACAACACCATAGAAATCATAAGGCAAGGGAAGGAAGAGAGCTTGAGGCTAAAGGCAGAAGTTCATCAATTAATTAAGGAAGCAAAGAAGGGAGCTAGGTGAGAAAACTCACTCAAAAATCTAAGGCAATAAGTCCTAATGTAGGCAGCCAGTTATAAGTAATTTTCTTAAAAGAGTATTTTCATATATGAATGCTTATCTGTGATTTTAAATCTGAAAATGTTTTGATTCTCTTTGGTTGTTCTACTTGTTTATTTATAAGAAAGTTTTATGTGTAGTTAGTATACATATATGTTTTATAAATCCAGATCTCTGATATGTTAATGTTTAGGAACATAAACAAATACCCAGAAAATAAAATGTTGAAAATAGGCAAGTAGTATTGGTTTTGGCTCAACCCAGAAAGATGTAAATAATGTTGAGCTGCAATATACTCATGTATAAGTGCTGAGGCTTGAGACAAAAAGGAATTAGGGGTGCAATAGGGTTGCCTATGTGCTGATGCTCCTGATTCAATGAAAATATATATATGTTCATATGCATAGCAAACAAAATTTTGTGATTCAGTGAAACCAGATCATTCTGAGTTTAACTCAAGCACAAATGTTTGCAAAAAGGAAAAACTCTCTCAAAAGCCATAAGCCAATGTTAGTTGCCTATACCCTTTTTAAAAATACCAGAATGCATACATATACATACAGAACCTTATTTATTTAGTCACCAATGGTTGTTTGCTTGTTTGTCTCTGTATGGTTATGAATAATATGAGATGCCATGATATGGATGTTTTTAATTAGTAAAATGGATCACTGAATGGTTTAGTCATGAAAAATCAAAAGAGTTATTATTAACTTAAACATGATTAGGAAATTGGGGTCAAGAACACTGCAGGAATGACTTGTGTTCTTGAGTAACACAAGTTGACACATGGCTTGTTTAAGTCCTGAGATCTTTGTGTAATGGAGTGAATTAGTTCATTACAGTGTGTCCATTGATTCATAAATATTGCAGATGAGACCAGGATAGATAAATATACCAAGGGAAAAATATTTGAGATGATGAGAAAACTAGAGTTTTTCCCAGAATTGAAATATGAGGATGGAATAAATGATTTAACTCATATTGGTTATTTTCCTGTTTGGTGTGAATGATTGTTTGATTATGACTGAATTGTATGCTTGAATATATGTGCCATATTTATATATGTAGTCTCTGGAAAGAAAAATTAAAGTGTGCACATGCACAATGACACAGAGCATGCACACAAGTATGATCTGATTCCAAAGGGCAGAACTTTATGTAAATGTATTTAATTTGATTTTAACCTAATTAACTAATTGCTTTTGTGAATTTTCTCATACCAGACATGTGTCTGACCCTAGTGTGCTAATGGCATCTGGGGTGTCTCATTTAAAATGAGGCAGTTTCAAATGCTTTTTCAGGGATTGCAGCAACTAAGTAGGAGTAGGAGCAAGGCTTTGAGAAGAAGATTATAGCATGCTAAACTTAGTTAGATAAGAGCCTAAATGATAAAATCCGAATGTATTAATGATTTAAATTGTTACTTGTATTAAGGGTTGAATATGGGATGGATATTTTGTTAAGTATTTTATTAAGAGATTGACTTGTATCTGGAATATATATATATCTAGTTAATATCTGATACTAAAGAAGTTAATCAAAATATTGTAAGTGAATTTAGTAAGAACACCATGTTAAAAATTGAATGATTACATTTTATAAATGTATTAGTCAATCTGGAGTCTTTGGAAAGGATTTTAGTTTTGAATAATCTGGATAGTTAACACACCTTTTCCTTTGTATTTGTAATAGGAATCTGAATTTCACCCAGATTTTAACCAAATGCATTTTAAATTCCAGACAGATTTTATAAGAAGAAAATTAAACATGGATAATGATAAACACTTCTATCATTTTCATAGACAATCATATCACATTTAGGTATTCATGCATGAATGGAATTTCTATTGCATATAACACTGAACTATGTGTGGATTGATTAAATTCAATCAATCCAATATCCTCTTGTTTTCCAGAACTCTGATTCAAACAAGAGAGGCATGTACATCTTCACATGTATGTGCTTATCTTTGTGAATGTACTGATATATTTATATTGGTTAATTGTTTTGATCCTGGATATATTTTGTTTATTGGAAAAAAGGAAAATGACCCTGGAAAATATATTTGTAATGAATGATCAATCTATATATCATCTCTGATAGTTCAAAGGAAGTTTAAAGCAAACTTAAAAGTGTAAATGAATGTAGGTGGACATCCAGACACATATAAATTGAATGTGCATATGCATGTACATAGAGATCGAATTTAGATGACAGTCTAAATAATTTAGACGTCTGAGATTAAACTTAGACGTCAGTCATAATAATTTAGACGTCTGAGGTTAAATGTAGACGTCTGTCACAAAAAAATTAGATGTCTGAATTTAGTTCAAAATGTCTTTTTCTCTCTGTTTCAATTTTAGATCTCTGAGCCGTCTGTCATAATTAGTTAGACGTCTGTGATTAAGTTTAGACGCCTGTCATAAGAATTTAGACGTCTGAACTGCTGATTTTGCCTAATTTGCCTATTTAGAAAAGAAATAAGTGGCTATGTCAATAGCTTGTATGGCATTTTGATTTCTATTTGATTTAAATTCCCTTTGATGGAAAAAAAAATCCTTATGAAATTAGGGTAGAAATAGGAGGGTCATTTCAATTATGCCCGACCATTCACGCGTCTAACTCTGTGATTACTACCTTTTAATATTCCTACTTTCTAGATCTCAATACTTAGTTGCCGTGGCTTTTCACTTTTGGCATCTGCTCATTTCAATCTCGGAAAAGAAAAAAAAGATTATTTTGCTGTATCTCCTCTTTTTCTCTGCTCTTCTCTCTTCTCACATTTTTCTCGGCCGTGACTTTCAAACCTATATGATCTGTTACCAGCCTTCCCTTATAGTCTCGCCTCGAGCACGAACTCCAACACGCCACCACTTACAGCCACCCTGAAGCCCGCAACCGACCTCGGCACTTCCTCCTTGTCACCTACACGAACCGCCACTCCTCCCTCTCTCGGCCATGGTCATCAACAACCGATGTACCCCACCACCTTAGGCCAAGCCGAGCCTCTCCACACCCAGCACATGCAGCCTCTATTTGGTTCTTTGTTAGGTAATGTTATTTTACTAAATACTGTTATTTAAATTATTTAAAGATTTATGTTGGTCGGCATGCATACTTTAGCTATCTACAGTTGGTATATAGGTTACATTTGTTTTTGTATTGGCTCCTATAAATCATGTCTGCTAGTATACTGTGAGTTCATTCATAGTAATATATATATATATGTATATTGATTTCATACTCGTTTTTTTTGTTGCCTTCTACTGTTTATTTGTTTAAATATAGATCGCATATATGAGTTTACATATTTCACATATATATTTATATATGGTATGTTGAAATCTCTGTTTATTATATATTTAAAGTATTGCATCTATTTTATTATGAAGATGACCTGTTGTATATAAAAATATGTATATATGTTATGAATAAATATATATTTACCGTACATACGTGTGTTATGTATAGTCAGTCTTATATAAAATATATGTAGGTGTTTGTATGTATATATATTAACTTCATACTATATAAGTCTACGCGTGAGTTTTATACTTTACAGTTTTGATGTTTACAGCATTGATTTTACAAAGTTCATCTATATCAGTTAATGATACGTGTTGTTCATATAATAGTGTGTGTGCTGTTTTATAATTTTATGTAAGATTTTATATATATTGTAAAGTTATATCCTGTTTCGTATATGAAGGTCTCGGCCATACTATATGTGAATATTTATATTAGTAGTTATGAATGGGTTTGTTTAAACTATATATATACGTTTACAATTTTATTGGTAATATAATATAGTAAAATGCATAGTCTATACATATCACTGTTAGTTTATATTTTTTTAACATATGTGTTACTGTATGTTTATGGAAGTAGTATGTATATATTACAAAAGTTATTAAAGTATATAGTTTTATATTGTATATGTATACTGCATAATGTATTGTATAAAAAGATTTGTTATGAAGGAAAATGTTGGATTCTAATTTTATAACCTGTCAGCTTACATTTGTTATACATATATATTGTTGATTTCAAAGTGCTGGTGTATATAAATTTATAATAATATTGATTGGAGATAAATAAATAGATATATATTATTTTAATTATACGTTTGATTTTTATATATGTGTTTAATTTAAAAAAAACAATGATTTTGAAGTGTGTTATATATATATATATACATATTTACTTTAAAATGTGTTTGTATTTAAAATCTGGTCTTATATATATATATAGATATAGTTCATGTATACCAATTATCTTCGTCAATCCGGTTCTGATTTATTTCATCAATTCCTATGTATCAGCTCTGATCGTCAAACTCATATCAATCGTGCTTTGCGTCAAAATTCGTGCTTGGATCTGTAACTCATCTCATTCTCGTTCACCTCTAGCCTCGAAAGGTGAGCAATCACTCACGATTAATGTTCTTTTATTTATTAAATTTGATTTCAATTGAAATGACAATTGAAATATGCTGTTGTTAGTTAATTACACTGTTATATATGCTATTACCTGTATTAGTTCACCTGTGACATCTGACACCATTATCTGTTATTTATGAAATGATAACCCAGTTTTGGTTGATAAATGATTGATTGCTTGATTTTTGACATTGGACGTTAAATTGTTAATGTAGAAAATGATAATAATTTGAAATTGAAATTGACGTAGGATAGTTAGATTTGAGGAATGTTAAAATCGATTAGGAGACATTTGCATAACATGACCCTTTTAATGTTGAATTAATTGACACGTAGAAATTTGATAAAATACACCTTGAACCATTTAAATGTTTGTTGCTTAAATTGATGTTGTATGAAATTGAATAATAGATGCCAAGTGAAGAACCGTATAAAGATTAGTGTAATAATCTTTAATCTACATGAAATGATAGTGTAGATTCTAGAAATATTATATTAATTTGCACAAATAATAATGCGAATTAATACGATTATTTTGGGATTATTTGAATTGATTATTTGATTGTTATTGCTTGTTTATTTACTTTGACACCATCCCAGTTATCACACTGCAAGTTCCCTTTGCTATGCTTTGATTTTGAATTGAATTGGAATCGGGTTGAAATGATAAATACCCAAAATAAAACTTTAACCTAGGATAGAGAATTAAATAAAACCCGATTGGTCAATAATTTGATTTAAAAATAAAGTAAAGATTTTATTTGAATAAATAATAAGGCTTTGAAATGAATTTGGAATTTGAATTTTTATGAAAGGAAAATGTTGATATGTAATAATCTGAAACAAAATATTAACATAGCAGTTGATGAAAGAATGTTGTTTAAAATTTAATTATTAAGTTTGGAATTATTAATAATTAAGTTTTGAAATTATTTAATAATTAAGTTTTGAAATTATTAAGTAATTAAATAAGATTGAATTATTTAATAATTAAATAAATTGAATTCTTTAATAAGTGGAATTGAACTTCTAGAATAAGTGAAATTTAGTTTCATTATTAGTTAAGCTTTGAAATTGTAACTAAGTAAATAAATAAGTGAAATTGAATTTTCTTTAACAAGAAATAGAAATGCGATTTATTGAAATTAATGTAAGTCTTGTAATTTAAAGAATTGATTTGACGAATTTAATTTAATTCAATTTGAAGTTTTGATATAATGGAGTTGAACTTAAATAATTGATTTAATAAATTGGAAGTTAAATAGAAACTGTTTTGAAGGATAATTTACTTAACAAATATTGAATGAAATCGATAAACGAACTTAAATTGATTTGAATGTATATTAAATCATTTTAAATGATTTCGGAATGAAACTTATATACGAATTTAAATGAATATTGGAATGGTTTTAAATAAAAATTGAAATTGTATTATAAGATTTTGAAATGGTAATTTGGATGTTTTGAAATGTAAATTTTGGGAAGTTGGTTTAGAAAGACAAATGAAATGTTGGTTTACAAACTCTGATTGAAATTGTAATTGATTTGGTTTTGAATTATATAAACGACCAATCGGTGTAATAATCACGAAAGTTATTAAAGAGACCAGAATCGGTTAGGGACATACTCACTATCTAAACCGAAAACCACTTTAATAACTATACGCGGAGTTGTGAACCAGAATGAAGTGGTTGGAATGATGTACGTGATGACTGAAGAAAGAGAACGATAATGGATAGCCTTGACACTCGTGTCAAATTTGAAATGACTAAAACAGGAGCCGTGCCGGGCCAAATGGGGTTAGCTGCCTCGAGCGAACACACTTCTTCGAAACTACTCATTACTTGTTGTCAATTGGTGCACCCTTGATTTGGGAGTGTTGTTTCGTGGTGTTGCGATCGCTGCGGCGATGCGTTCTCATCAGTCTGGATCAGGCAAACGGTAGTTTCACTACCTTGGGTATTGCCTCATGTGCCTTGTCATACTTGTATCCCCATATACGCGACCACTATGATTTGTTTTGTGTTATACCTATGGAGTACTCCCTGATAGCCCACCAGTTTACGGTGGAGTTTATAGTACTGTATAGACTATAACGCTTGTATAAAATGTGTTAAGGGGGATAATGGTAACGCCTTAACACTATTTTGATACTTTATATTGCTGATAGGCATTATCTATTTACCGTACACTACTACATAGTAGATAGTTTAACGGATCCTTAAAGGATGGTTATTCCAAACATCCTTTGAGTTACTTGTATTTCAGTTGCTATTTCACTTGAGTTGGGTTTATTGATATAAGAATGTTAATCGTGACTCGAGTGTTTTGTGTTTTGCTTTACGCTCGGGTCAGACTGAGTGTACCAGTATTCAAGACTCACCTTTGGAGTTGGAGCTTCGCTTGGAGATCCAGCTATCTATCCAGCTTTTAGATATTCAGTTGATTCCAGTGATGTATTCTGATATTGTATTTGATTATTGTATCCGTGACATCTGTTGTACCTTATTTAACTCTGATATGTATATAGTAGCTTCATGAACTACTATCTTTTGTTTCCGCTGCATTTATTACTCTGTGGCTGTGATCTGTGTTCTATTTATTTACTGTATATGTTCAGTTTTGCCAGATTTAAATTAACAATTCGGTATTTTGAATTATTCAAGTCCGACATGTGCGGATGCGAATAGTCCAAAATAGTGGGTCGTTACATTGAATTAAAATATAAATATAATATTACTATCACCCAGAAATTTGCAAACAACAAAACATATTATTACAAAGCATATGAAAATTATCCAACACCTCTATTAAAACTTTAAAAATAATAACATATATCTATAGACCTTATGATAAAAAAGCATAAAGTGTGATGTTTAAAAATAAAATTCACATGCTTTTGAAAATAAACATGGCTCTAAAAAAAAGTGGTATATGGCAAGTTAAATAAAATTAATATTCTATTAAATGCAGAATGTTAAAAGAATTCCTATAATGTAAGCTTAAGTATTCTAAATTTAGATTTAAAAAGTTATTATTATTAGAACAAAAAGCTTTCCTGAAAGAATCTATATGAAATTTTATTTTTCTAAGAAACTTCTTAAAATTTATTTTTTTATTTAATTTATAACTAGGATTTGAAATCCAATTAAAACTAAATATAGAAATAGCATATATTATTTGATCCAGACTTAAATTATAATTATTATAAATACGTTGACTTCTATCAAACCAAATATACCAACAAATAATGGTGAAAATAGTGTCTAGTAAAAATCTATCAAACCCAAATAAAGAAATCTAATATTATTCCAATAATTCTCACTAGTAATATGAGTAAAACTAGTATTAAATTGAATAGATTTAAAGTTCTTGCAAGAATATATTTAGTGTTATTACACTTAAAATATAAATGCAAAATATCCTCCTTTTCATTATTACAAAAATAACATTTCTTATTATTAAAAATATTTTTCCTTTTTAACAATTCAATAGTATTCAATTTTTTATGTAAAATTAACCACATATGCACCTTGGTTTTAGATGGAGCATTAGCTTTCAAAATGTATTTAAAAATATTCATTTTAATTCCAGAAAAATTAATAAATTTGTAAAAGAATTAGATGTATATTTTTTACTACTATTCCAACTCCAATTTATAATATCTTTATCATTGTCAATATTTTAAAATTCTAATTTAGCACACAATAACGCAAATTGAACAAAAGAATTACCAGTAAGCGTACGGTTAAAATTAAACTCCCAAGGAAAATCTAACTCCGGTCTATAAATATCAGAAATTAGAACAAATTTAAAATTACAGATTTCATATAATTCTTCAAATTCCACTTTAAGTGGAATACTTGATAACCAACAATCATGCCAAAACGAAGTATTGTTACCAGAATGTACAATATCATCAATTCCTAATTTATAAATATTAAGATTTAAAATAACTAATTTCCAAAAATAATAAATGTTATTTGTGCTACTTATACACAAGTGTAACAAATTAAATGTACCTCCATACCATTGACTTGATATTAATTCTTTTCATAAAGAAGTTTCGTTATTATCTCTAAATTTCCAAAACAATTTTCCTAAAAGAGAAATATTAAAGTTATGCATATTTATAATTCCTAAACCCCCTTCATTTTTGGATTTACAAACCATATCCTATTTTACAAGACATCTGTTGTTACTATTTGAATTGTAATCACTCCATAAAAAATCTCTTCTTAATTTGTCAATTTTATCTATTACCCATTTAGGAAAGCGATAAAATGACATCCAATAAATGGGTAATGCGGATAAAACCGAATTAATAAGGATAATTCTACCCACTCTTGATAAGAATTTACTATTCCAATTAGAAAGTCTTTTATTAATTTTATCAATAATGGTATTCCAATCATCATGTTTAAGTTTTTGTGGTCTAATTAAGAAACCTAAATATTCAATTGGAAATTTCGTTGTTTTACAATTTAAGGTAAGTGCGATTTGATCTACTAGATTATCTATATTATTTAATACTAAAACTGAAATTTTTTCGAAATTAATCTTTAAACCCGAAAGAAGTTCAAAGCTGTATAAAATAAATTTAAGTGCAATAATATGTTTAGGTAGATGAGACGTGAAAATCATGGTATCATCTGTAAATTGTAAAACAGAAAAACCATTGCTAGTAATCTCATTACCAATACAACTTAATAATCTATTATTGGTAGCTACCTTAATGATTCTAAAAAAAACATTAGCAGCTAAAATAAATAATAATAAAGGCGAAAGAGGATCCCCTTGTCTAAGACCGCGTCTAGACTGAATTTTATCTCCTAGAATTCTATTAACCATAATACTAAAGTTACCCGTAGAGAGCAAAGACATAATCCAACTAATCCACCGTGTACTAAAACCCCTAGCTGTTAAAACCTCATTAAGAAAAAGTCAATCAATAGAATCAAAGGCTTTAGCAAAATCTAATTTTAAAAGAGAAAGTGATATTATTTTTGCAACAGAAATTAATATATTCTTGGACTACCGCTATACCATCTGTAATATTCCTACCCTTTATGAAAGCAGTTTGAGTGCTGTCTATTAATGCATTCCTTTTAGTATTTAATCTGTTGGCTAGAACTTTAGACATAATTTTAAAAGAACAATTTAATAAAGAAATAGGAAGAAAATATTTTAATTGATTAGCACCTAATTTTTTATGTAGTAAAATTACATTAGCGTAATTAAATCTTCCTAATTGCAAAGAGCCTATATTGAATTCATTAAACATTCTAACAATATCATCTTTAAGAACATTCCAAAAAGTCTCATAAAACAAAATAGGAAAACGTTCCGGTCCAGGAGCTTTATCATTAAGCATATCTTTTATAGCCTTTATAATTTCCTCTTCATTAAAAGGGTCATCTAAGCCAACTAGGTCAACTCTAGAGTCATCATTGTAAAGCAAATCCCAATTAGCTTTAATCGCCTATTAGTTGTACTAAAAATATTTCGATAATAATTAGTAAATTCCTTATTAAGATCTACTTGGTCAAAAATCTCTACATCATTAATAAAAATGGAATTAATGGAATTACACCGTTTTCTACCATTAGCTGTTTTATGAAAAAATTTAGTATTTAAATCTCCTTCATCCATCCATTGAATTCTGGACCTTTGCTTCCACATTATTTCTTCTTGAACAATAATTTTATTTAATTCTTCTTTTAAATTATAAAGAACATTTTTTAAGAAATATTTAAATTTCTCATTTCCTCGATTTTATTCAATTTAAGAATATCATTCATTAATTTTTCTTTTTTGAATCTAATGTTACCAAAAACATCTCTATTCCATTTTTTGAGAAAAAAATCTTAAACCTCTAAGTTTTCTAACCCAAACTTTAGCAATATTACCTGGGAATTTGGAATTATAATTATTCATGGAAAGTCATTTATTAACTACTAAGTCTTTAAAGTTATTTTCCATTAACCACATTTTTCAAATCTAAAAATTTTATTACCAGAAATCGCATTGGAACATGATAAAACAATTAGACAATGATCCGAAAAAATATAAGATCCGAAAAAATATAAGATAGTCCAACAACTTTACAAGAAGGAAATTTGTCCTCAATTTCATCACTAATAAAAAACCTGTCTAGTAAAGCCCTTGAAGGAAATTCTCTATTATTCGACCAAGTAAATTGTCTATTACTTAATTTAATTTCAATTAGATTACAAGTAATAATAAAACTATCAAAATCTTCCATAGCCTCTAAATCACCTTCCTTAGAGAATCTCTCACCTAAAAATTTAGTTACATTGAAATCTCCACCAATAATCCAAGGACCAGGAGCCAAAGACCTAAATCAAAACATTCCGACCAAAGCACCCTACGTGCTATTTTTGAATTAGGTTCGTAAACATTAGAAATATTAAGGTCAAAGTCGTCATTAATGTCAGTAAAAATTAAATGCATTGAATGTTCTTTAAAAATAGATTGTAAAAGTCTAACACAATTATCTCTTCAACCTATCATAAGACCTCCTGCACTACCTCTAGTTGGAAGATAGGCCCAATGATCAAAAAATGGCACCCTAGGCTTTTAAAAGTATGATAATCGGGACTCTCTATTTTAGTTCCTTGAATAAGAACAATATCAATATTATTATCTTTGAACACATATTTAACTTTTCTACACTTTTCTAAATCATTCAATCCTCTAATGTTCCAACTAATAAATTTCATTTATCTAGTGATCTAACCCGTTCTAATTCTTTATTTTTAATAAATTTAATATCCAGTTGAATATCATCAAAAATAAAGCTCGAATTCTTAGCTAGAAAATGCATATCATTAGTAGACAAATTATTTAAAGCGCAAGCACAAAACATACTACGCAATGGAAAATCCATACCTGAACTATAGCTATCGGAAACTCTAGAAACCACTCTACAAAGCCGTGCACTTCTTCTAACTGTTTTTTGCACGAAGAACAAGAAGTAGAACCTGAGCTGCTCTTAGAATAGGACCTTTTCATCCTTTTATTGTTCCAAATTCTTCCTCCTGAATGCGAAAAAGAACAATAAAATCTCGATGCAGCAACACTCTCAACAGAATTTAGGTCATTAATGCCACCACAGTTAATTAAACAAGGTGATTTAAAATGTGATAAGTATCAAAAACATAGAATTCAACATTCATTGTTGTAATAGGCATTTCTGGGGAAGTAAGAAGGCATGGACTATAACATTGTTGTTATAGTAAATGATATCCGAAAGGAAACGTGTTATATATATATATGTATGTATGTATATATATATATATATAATCGAATCCCTATACTAGTGATTTGGGTTGTTGTAACAATGTTTTACGCAACATTGTTTTGACCCAAATAAAGGGCATTTTGAAGAATACTTTCCTTAAGGTTTTTATATGTACTTATTTTCGTTTTAAGTATATGGAGATATTTTCTAAGTGTTGAGAATGAAATGATTTGTGAGTATAATACCATTAATATAAGTATATGGAAATGTTTTCTATTATCGAATAATTTGAAATGGTTTGGTGAATTTATCCTTTTAAAGATAATTTGAAGTAAATACTGGGAAAGTGGTTTAAGTAATAAGAGATTTATTAAACAGGCCTAGTGGTTGCTTATGTGCTAGATTTTATTGTTGCTTTGATGGTTTAATAACCGACTATCAAATTTTGCCTCTTTATTGTTGTTGATCCGGAGGGACCATGATTAAATTTATCTGAAAACCACTTCGGACCAATGTATATGCATTTGAATGTACAAGTATTTGAAGACAATGATATTTGGGATTTTTGTTATGAAGGACTACTTGTTGATCATTTGGGGATAAACTCCCAATATACATATAGTAGCAGTGGTCTCTTCGTTATGAAATATCCAATGCAAGGACTAATCGCTACTGATCCTACGGGTGATTCCCAAAACAAAATGTGGTAGGAGAAGTGCCTTCGGTTTATCCTATTCGTGGACAACTTGTATGTATGAATGTCTGACATTGCATTTCTAAATCACGGACGTTGATATTTACAAACGTACATCTGTTGGTGGCGTAGGAGGCAACTCCTATTAGCTTAACACCCTTCTCTGAGACATACGAGCTCGAAAGTTGTATTTTTGTGGATGTCAATTATTGATAAAGGAAAATGGCAATGCGGCATTCAAAGTGAATTGTCTTATGTGAAAGGTATTCTTTACCTCAGGCCTCACACCCAAAAATGACCGAAATAGGGTAGATGCAACAAGGCTATATGGTTCGCAACCATTAGGATATGACCATCCCATTCTAAATATATTTATTCCTGCTATGACGCAGGGAATTAAATTATTGTGGTGTATGCGAAAAGTGCCCTCGGATATATCGGTAACGACCGAGTGATGACATATTCGGTATTATATAGTTAGAGGTAGTTCGGTCATGTGTTGGTAGAGGACCATCTGTTAGGCCTCGGTACATTCCTCTAGAGATGTACTGCCGGAAGGTAGTCCCTTCACCTGGTCATTTGTTGGAAATCCATTCTCTACCACATGTTTTCCATTTTGTTTGTAGAGCCTAGTATGCTAGAATTTAATAACGGTAACAATTTCGGCTATGCTTAATATTATTTGTATACTAGACACTAGTATAATATAATAGAATTTGATATGAAATATTTTGGTTATCGTAAGGTAAAAACCCGTCTATGTGCGACGTGGTCTTACGAGATACCTTTGTTTTAAAAGGTTTTTATAATTTTAAAATTCAATTGAGATGTGTTTTCTCATACTGGTTTACCAGACGGATCCAGGCGTTCTTCCCTTTCAATGCTCAGGTGATACTAAGCATATTTATAGATTTAGATTTGGATGCTTTGGAGCTTCAGCAGACGAGCTGGAGGTCTTTAGGACGTATTCCCGTATTTGTTTATTTTCTATTGCATTGTTGTTTAAATTATCATCATTTGTAAGAACAGGTTATTATAACTGTCCAGGTTGATGATTGTGATTTGTTTATTGTACTCTGATGGATGTATGTAAGTTATACTACATTTCTCTTTTGTAAAGATCATTGATATTATATTATATGTGTTGTTCCACTGCGTTTGTGAGATTCTATGATTTTTTTTGTTTCTTTTTCTCTTCTTCTTCTCTTCTCTTTTCCTTTATTCTTTCTTTTCCATAACTATCCGCCTTTCCATTCAATTTGGGTTTGACATGTGTGGTTTATTGTTAGTTTGAATTTTGCGGATTTACGTTCTGTTACAGCGTGGTATTATAGCTCAGGATTGGGCGAACACCTAGGCTTTGGTTGGGTACTCATTATAGATAGGGTTAGTAATACCCTAGATTGAGTTTGAGCGTATTATAGATATGAGCGCGTATCTATTAGTGCTATAAAAGTGTTTTATATTATGTTGATTTATCTGTTGAGTGGCTTATGAATTTTGGTCAATACATGAGACGCCATGTTATCGATCGGGGTTTCTAAACGCTTAAACAAGGCAAACCGACACAACATTGTTTTAAAATGGGTAAATGAAATAATTTTACCTTGATTATATTATATATATATATATAAAGGAATAATTTTTCATAAATTATGATAGTTATATATGGTGTGTTTGGTTGTTAGTGAATGATAATATTTGATTATTATCATTTGTTGTTTGTGTACTAATAAAAGTTGTTATTATTATAAATGGAAACAAAGACGAACACTTAAGAAATGGCTTTATATAACCAAAGTGAGATTAATATAAGTATAAATTTACGAATGTGATTTATAAATAAAAAAGAATTTAAAGGATAAGAAGCACTGAACTCACTACAGTCGCTGGAAAATAATTCGGATGATGACTGCAACATCATCAGTATTCATTTTCGAGTTTCTAAGTGATGAATTGCTACCTTAATGATTTACTATTAAAGTTTTGTTTGGATAAAACAAGTTTTGATTGTAAAATTCCAAGTATGATTTGATCAATATATGGAAAAAAAAAGTTTTCGAACTTATAATTTGAAATAGTATAGATAAGAAATAAGTTTTATAACTTATAAATTTAGAGAATTAGTAAGTTAAAACAAATTTTAAAAATTTGTTGAATATGAATGTTAAGAAAAGTAAATTTGAAATTGAATTATGAAGTGAAATTTAGCTTAAGTTAAATACAATGAATTTTGAAATGGAATTTAATTTAAGCAAATTTAAGTGAAATTGAATTTGATTTGTAATGAATTAATGAAATGAACTAATGAAATAAATTAATGAAATGGATATGAACTTGAGTTATAAAATGAAATTCAACTTAAATTGTAAAATGAATTGAATATGGTTTAGAATGTTGTTCGATAGAATTGATATGAACTAAAGTTTTGAAGTGAAAATTAACATAAGAAGTGTTGTAAAAAAATGTTTACCATGAACTTAAGTAAATAATTTAATGGAATGATTGTTAAGTGTTGTTAGTATTAAAGGAAATATACTAAGTAAATTGAATATGGAATGAAATGTTGTTAAACATAATTTAAACTGAATATTAATAAGTGAATGTTAATAAATTGAATGCAAGTGAAATTAATATGAATAATTGAGTTCGATTTCAATTTAATGCGGATCAAATGTAAAAGGAATTGGATGTAAATAAAAGAATGGGATATAATAAGAAACTAATTGGAATAAATATGTAATTTGTACGTATATTATTTTATTCGCATAACTGTTGAATTCAGGTTAGACTTTGATATATTCAAGATTTTTCGCTGTAAAGATTATATATTGAGATAATATATGTTATTCCATTCATGCGAGATTCTATTCTATCTTTTGTTTTCTTTTCCCCCTAATAATCGGGCTTTTCGGCACTTGGATTTGCAGCATGAATGTAACGAACCAGAATTTCTATCAATTAAAAATTTGAATATTTAATTAATTTTTAATATTAATAAGTGAAATTTATAAGTCGAATAATTTATTTATCGAATATTGGATTCAATTTGGACAATTAAATTGATAATTTAATAATTGAACTTACAGAAATAATTGAAAATTGGGTTTTTTGTGATTAAAAATGATTTATAAAGTTATATTAAATCATATTTAAGCTATAATGATGTTATAGAACTTTTAAAATTGAATTCAAAGTTAAATTGTGAAAATTAAATATTTTAAAATTTAATCGACTAGTGAAAATAGCCATTTTTGGAACAATCTAAGAATTGGACGAAACTAGTTCCATTTGATCCGTAATAGTTTGTTATTATCGAATTTCAATTTTCGTAGCAATCGGAGTTGTCGTTTGACCGTGGCAGCTCGAAACGCATCGAAATTGTTTTAATTTTAATTTGGCGAGTTAAAATAGTCATTTTTCAAACAGTCTCGGATTTCGACGAAACTAGTTTCATCGGATCCGTAATGTGAAATCATTGTATGGTTTAAATTTCGTGTCAATCGGATTTACCGTTTGTCCGGGGCAAGCCAAAACGCAAAGAAATTTAGTTAACCGATTTAATTTAAAATCGATCGTTTAATTCCGTAACTCGCACATATGACCGAATTAGCTTCCGAAACCTGTTCCATTGTGTCCGGAACGCGGGTTAAACCCTAGAAATGCTGGTCACCGCGCAAGATTTGGAGTTCGAAAAAAATCGAGTGAATAGTGTTTTTTTGGTAAATTTCTATAAAAAGGACCCTTATCGTTCCATTTGCTCAAAACCCTAATTATCATCTTCAGCCGCCACCCTAGATTTTAATGGCCGAAAATAGTCAATCTTCTTCTCTCAATTACTTCCAATCCACAATCAATTACAGAAAATTATCAACTACAATGTTAAAGAGCATTGGAAGGGCTTTAAATCTATACGGTTATGATCGGAAATAGTTGAGTGGTTCAGCGGCAATTCGCCCTCAAAGCCATCACATTTGTGCACGAAATTCGAGGAAATTGCTCGACCGAGCTTCAAAGCGTTTGGGGCGGTGGTGCTATTCGCGACGAGCTTTCGTTTGGAATCCTCCGATCGATCTCCGGTTGCTTGGTGGTGGAGCGGCACGTGGAGGAGTGGTCGCGTATATGGATTTGTCGTGCGTGAGAAACGAACGACGGAGAATGTTGCGCGTGTAGAGGAAGAGAGGATCACGTGGCCAGATATCCTTGAGTGAAAATCAACGGTCCAGATCTGCTGTAGGTTTAAAAATTTAAAAGAAAATGAAATTGTTTATATTTATAATTCGTTAAACTTTGTAAATAACATAACTTTTTGGTACGAGGTCGAAAAATTACGAAACCAATTGCATTGGCTTTGTTTTGACGAGCACTACGTTTTGGAGCTAGTGAAAATTTTGGGTAAAATTAAACGCTCAGTTAATTTTATTTGAAATAAAACGCTGAAACTGATATCGGAAATTCAAGGTGAGAACTTCTCACTCAATCGAATTGTTTCGATTTAAATTTTAAATAGTTAGATTTAAAATTGCTTGATTGTGTGATTGGATGATAAATTATTATCTGTTCTGTTGAAATAGACATTATACGCCGTATATTAAGCAGAGGTTATTTATTAAAAACATATACCGCGAATATTTCACCGTAAAGTGGAATTGGTATTATATATGTATTTGGAGTTGATTTCCCACATTATATAGTGGATGAGACCCTATTGCGCCGCATAATAGCGGATAATATTTATAAATCCCATATACCACGATATTCCATATTGGAACGGAATTGGTATTGTGCTAACATCTGTGGATGTAGGGAAACAGGTTGGAGGGATCCGACTGGATTCCTCACCGTATTGATTTATTTACAGATATTGTGATATATTCTGTTATCATATGATGATATGTGATGTTTTGTTGTCGTGATTGACTATTTGGTGCTGTCGCATCATTTGGCCTATTTTGAAGTTTTAAAATGTTAAAAAGAACGATTTCTAATTTTGAAAGAATTTTAAAGTGAATTTTTGAAAGTATACGTTTTATTAAATTTTGGAAATTGATTCATTTGAAATAAATAAAAGTTATAATTTTATTGTTATAAATTATGATTTTTGAGAAAATACAGTTGAAATATGATTTTTGAAAATATGGAGTTAATGATTTTTATAACATAGTTTAAATAGAGATTTTTGACTTTATTATAAAAGCGTTATATATAAGATTTATAAAATTTGATTTTTATAAATCAAAGTGATGGGATTTTAAAGGAGTTTGAAAGACATTTTAAAATGATGTTAAAATGGGTTTTATAAAAGGATAGAATTTACGATTTGTGAAGTCTTAAAAGAATGATTTTGTGAATAAATGAATTATAAGTGTTTAACTTATAGTATGGATTTTTGGTATAAAATTGAGTTATAAATTGAATTGGTTAATAAAAGGAATTTATAAGTTGAAGTAGTTATAAAATATAAATGGAATTTATAAACGTTGTTTTATAAATTCGAAAACGACTTATTTTGGTAAGTTAATTCTTTTAGTTTATTAAAGGAGATATATTCACGATTTTGGACAGTGAATAATATATTAGAAAGAAATATTTGGAAGTGATATTGGAATAGAATGAAAACGATTTAAAGATGTTTTAAAAATGTATTAACTATCGAAACCATAGATTTCAACATTCATTGTTGAAATAGACGTTTCTAGGAATAAGGAAATGGTGGACTATAACACTGTTGTTATAGTCAATGATTTTCGAAAGGAAATGTTTTATATAGTATTGGGATTTATATATCTATCTTAATTTCGAATCCCTATACTAGTGATTCTGGGTCGTCGTAATGATGTTTTACGTAACATTCGTTTTGACTCAGATAAATGTGTTTAAGAGAATGTTTTCCTTAACGAATGAAATATATACTTAATTGTGATTTAAGTATATTGGATATTTTCCAAATGTTGTAAACAAATAGATTTGTGAATTACTTATTATTAAATAAGTAGGGAAATGTTTTTTTTCCAATATGAAGTGAAGTGTTTTGAGGTTATATTTTTCAAAGAATTGAAATGTGGAAATTGATTTGAAATCTGTTTTTCAAAATATTTAAAGTATTGAAATTTATATCTTGTAAAGATATTTTTGGGAAATAAATAATTTTGGGAATTATTTGAATTGGATGATGTTGTGAACATTGATTGATAGTTAAATAACCGACCATCAATATTGACCCTTTAAATGGGTATTTGTTGTGATTTGCTTGAATTTGAATGCTACACTTATTTTTGAATAAGCGCTCACTATTCGGGTTAGCCGGGAAAGGACCTTTGGGTCGTATAACCCATTCCGAATATGTGATACGTCGTAATGGATTGCATTTGATGACCGGTGTCGAAGACCGGATATTTTTGAAAATGGAAGGATTACCGTCGAATGACTCTGCATCGGCTGATCTCCGATATAGAGATTTTATCACCCTTTGTGACGGGAAGTCCGGACGTGATTAGAAATTATCCGGATTGCAAGGGCTTCTTTTGAAGTGCCTTCGGTTCTGTTCGATCCCGGAACAGACTTGTATGGTTGTGTGTCTGACGTTACATTTTGAGATATAAAGCTGGTTTCTATCAAATACATTTCTGTTGGTGGCGGAGAATTTATTCTCTTAGCTTAACACCCTTCTCTGAGACGTACGAGCTCAGAGGTTATGTAGTTGACGGTTATTAGTGATATACTCACAATTTGGTAACGTGGCATGCTGAGTGTTGCTGTGTAATGATCATTGTTTGATCATTTGTGATATGATCATTTGTTTGATCATTTATCTTTGTGATCATTACTTTGATCATTTGTTTGACCCAAAGCATGGCTTCGTACCAAAGCGTAGCTTTATGGACGAGACTTCGTCGGACCTCACACCCCGGAAATGGTCAAAACAGGAAGTATGCAGCAAGGTTATTAGGGGATAACGCCCCCTTAGTGTATGTCATTTCCTTCTGGATAGAGGTGGTATCATGGTATGGAGCCCAGATATTTAACCTATGTTGTTGCTGCAAATTTATTTCTTTGTGGTTGTTGGAATCGAGGATCCTCAGATATAGATCGGTTACGATCGGGGGATGACATATTCGTGTCAGTAGTTACCCAGTTAGGGGTAACTCGGCCTTGTGTTGGTAGAGATCCGGTTAGGTTCTCGGGTCGTCTTTCCAGAGGCGTACCTATGTGGCAATGGGAAGTTCCTTGGCCTGCCCATTTGTTGGAATCCAAACTCCAATACGAACTTTGTACGATATTAGTTGTAGAACCTGCCATTTACTTATGGTGGCGCCCCACTATTTAGATTGTAGCTATAGTAGGCATAAGTGCGAAATGCCTATGCTGGCTAAGATTTATATTATACTTTCGAAATGATTTTTCTACACTATGCACTAATAATAATATAAAAAATGATTTGATTTTTCTTTTCGTAGTAAGCATCTTTGGCTATCATAAGGAGAAATCTCCTCCGATTCTGCGTTTGCATTGTGTGTGTGCGCGGGTGGCCTTATGGTAGTCTCATTTTCCAAAAGCATTGCGAATTGATTTTTAAAATATCCTATTATTTGTTTTTAAAGATAAATAACTGTTTAAGTTCTCACACCAGTCCCATGACTGACCTGGAGTTTATTGTTTCCTTCCTAAACTCTGGGTGCCCACCAATTTCCACACGGGCAGTCTAGACTCAGGTTATCAGGTCATTCTGGATTCAGGAGATGCTGTGGAGCTTAGTGGCGAGCTGGATGGCGAGACATACCACTTGTATATGATATCATTTATTCCGTTGTGTATTCTGTATGAGGACAAGTTTATATAACTGTCCAGTGTTGTATTGTTGTTGTAAACTCTGATGATGATGTAATGTATAAAAATGATATAGTTCTTTGTTTAAAGATTATTCATTTATCTATTATATGTTGTTCCGCTGCGAATGTGAGATTCTGATATTGTTTCTGTTTCTGTGTTTTCTGTGTTTTCTGTTGTTTCTTCTTTCTTTTTCTTCTGTTTTCTTCTACCTCTTCTTTTTCTCCATAACAATTCGGTTTTCCGCCATTCGATTGCTCGGCAGTTGATACAGTGGATGTATTAATGTCGATTTTCGAGCGACGAAAAATCGCATTCGTTACAATGAAGATGTATTAGTGTCGATTTTCGAGGGTCGAAAATCCCATCGTTACAATGGCCGTGTGAACGATATTAGTTCAAAAGTGAAATTGTGTGATCAAGCAAGCGATCAAATATGTTTTTGCATACGGATAATATATACATTGTATGGGTTTAATAAATTAAATGTTGATAATGAGAAATGAAAATATATATGGTTATGAAATAATTGGATGAATATTAAATGTTTGACGGCTTCTCTTGTTACATCTGCTACATTTGCATATAGTTATAATATAGTCTATGTTATATATTGATATTACTTTTCCTATACTTGTTCTCACTGGTTGTTGAGTTATTAGTAGGGCGGATAGTGTATGCTTTGCATTTGGAGCTCGGTTTTGTGTTATATTGATTGTATATACTTGCTAATACTAATAAAAGGTACACATCTCGGATTATATATCGTACTTTTATATTTTTTTTCCCTACGGGATGCCTCATCCTCGAAGACGAGATGTATATTTGTGATTATATATATATTGTAAAAAAATTCGATCTAACCACGCAAAGGGAACACTAACGAAATTTTTCGTAAATTTTAGAGAATTTTGGGAAAAAATTTGATAACTAAATTTTTTGATTTTTGAGTTATAATTTGGAATAAATGAATGGATTGTAATAGTTGAAAACTTTGAATGAATTTTAAAGACTTAGAAATTTTATAATCTATTTCAGCTAATATGTTTTGAAAAGTTAACGGGTTTGATGTATTTTTCTTACCTTGGCAATTTCGAGAACGAAATTCTTTTAAGTGCGGAGAATGTAACGACCCAGAATTTCAGTCATTTGAATTTGGAATATTTAATTGATTTTAAATATTGAGAAGTTAATTTTATAAGTTAAGTAACTTATATTTCAAATATAGCAAATTATTTGATAATTAAATTGTTAAATTTAATATTTGAAATTATTTAAACAATTGAATCTCGAATTTAATGTGAATGAAAATGATTTCGAAAGTTGATTTCAAATCTATTTGAATAAGAAGGAAGATAGTAAACTTTTAATTTGAATTAAAATGATTAAAGTGATTTTGGAAATTACTCGTTTTAACTGACATGGGAAATAGCCTTTTGGGGCATTGTCTCGGATTTCGATGAAACCAGTTTCAGTAGATCCATAACATTGAATTATTATATGCCGTCGAATTTCGTGGCGATCAGACGTATCGTTTGGTCATGCGAATCTAAAACGCGTAGAAAATTTATTAAAGGAATCTAATTTAATATAACTCAATTTGAAAAGTTAACTTCTGTATATGATAGAATTGGCTCTCGATATATACTCCATTGTCTCCGGAATAGGGGTATAACATATAGAACACCAGGCAGCATGCTTCGTTTGGAGTTCGAAATTTTAGTGAGTGAATAGGGCCGTGAAAATTTTCTATAAAAGGGCATTAACTTTCTTCGTTTGCCAAACCCTAACCTTAAAAGCTTCATCCACCATTAAACGCTAACATCCAACGGTCATCAATTCATGGCGAGCTAGGAGAAAAATTAGCCGAAACATTCAACATGAAAGTATGAGAGCTCGACTCCACGAGTTCATCCATACAAACTGATCGTCGAATCGTCGAAGATGGTAGTAGCTAGGGTGGCACTGTAACACCCCTAATTTTTGATAACATTATTTAGAAGATTTAATTAGATAAATTAAATAGAATAATGATGATAAGGGGATTGAGATTTGAATAAAACTATAAGTAGGTCGTGCTTAAGTAATTAATTATGGGCTTAGAATGGCTTATATGTCATTAATTAAAAACATGGGCATATTAGTAAATAGCTGCACCTATTAATTCACGATTATACCCATTCACGTTTCATTTTCTCTTTTTTCACGTTCATTCTAAAAACCTAAAACACAAATCAAACCCTAAGAGAAGCTGATCGTTAACAAGGGAAAAGAGGAAGAAAAATTAAATCAAAGCTAAGAATCAAAGCTAGGGTAATCAATCTTCTACAAATCTCAAATTCCTTATCATATCCAAGGTGAATAGTAATTTTATACCATCTTTATTTTATATTTATAATCATATGTTATCAGATTTAAATCTCAAATCTCAAAGCCATTAACAAGGCTACCGTAGATATTCCAGGGCCTAATGCTCAGGTGATTGGGGCGCTTGATAAGGACAAGCCTGAAGACCAATCATTTACCGAGGAACATGATGATGTTGTAGTTACGGGTGCTTCTGAGCACATTGCTAAGGTCAGCTTGAAGGAATAGGTTGAAGAGGAGGAGAAATCAAAGATCAAGGTCAAGGGTGAACCCGACGTGGTAGTGTTTGAAGATCCTCTCCATAAGCCTTTACAATTCATCCCTCTCGGCGGGTCAACCCCTATTGTGGTTCCTCCCCCTTCTTTATGTACCTCCACTCAAGGCGGTAAGAGGTCTCGAAAAAGACGCTCGACCGATTCGACCCCCAAAAAGCCGAAGAAGGAGAAGAAGTCAAAGAAACAGACAGGGTCTTGTGTTATTGTACTTAGCCCAAATAAATTGGACATACATTGTTTTCCCTTTTTTCCTTTTAGTAGCACACGGACGGGTAGGGGTGGGTTTTTTTCCACTATTCCATTTTCCATGAATTTCCATCCGCTAATTTCCTGGATTTCAAATTTTTTTTTTCCGCCAAAAGAACGCTGGAAGGAATTCCTTCCGTTTGCACATGGAATACTTTGGAATTTCAGCTGGAACATTTTCCTTCCATTAGCATTAAGTCCAATTTAAATTAATGGGCCAAGCCCACATATTTATAAAATATACGGAAGTAACGAGTAATCAGTTTCATTTTATTTCTCTCTCGCTTGCAATTTCAGACGCCGTTTCTTCAAAAAATTAAAACCCCTAACCCTAATTTTCTTCTTCCCTTTCATCCCCGCTTGTTCTGATTTGGCTCGCATCCTTGTCATCAGTGCTCGCATCCTTCTCATGCTTGCGACTAGGGTATAGTTAAAAACCTTAGCCCTAATTTGTTATTTTTGCTCAGTTACTTCAATTTTACGTTGTTTCTTTTAAGTTTGTAAGTGATGCCGACGCCTATTTTGATATTTCTAATTTTGGAATACATAAAGACATGGAAATATCTGGGTTCTGAATCAGTTGTTTTAGAATAGCACACAATTATTCATTTTTTCTAATGACCCAATACAAATGGGATAATTGAATCTGCTTTGAATTACTTTTGAAAAGGAGGTACGATTCTAATTTAAAATCAAATTAAATATTAAATATGGATCTTCGAAGGTTCTGTTTTTACTTCTCAGCACACCTTTAAGCGTTTTGCTGTATACATTTTTACATATCAGTGTAGTTTTGAGGTTTATAGTTGTACAGTCAAATTCAAATAGTCTACGTTAAAGTTATTATATGCATATTTATATATTAGAGGTGTAACTGGAAAGGACTTAGGCTGATGTTGATGTGATAAGCTCCGTTATATACAATAATAAATGTGAATATAAAGCTTGAGTAGGATGTTATAGTAAATCTTTACTAGTTAAGTTGATTAAAAGCAAATGATTGGGATTTAAAATTCACGCGTACAACCGTTGGCCACACGTATTTAAATGTAATGAGTTATATGACTTAGATACTTAAGCACATGACTGATATTGGTTATGTGGTGTTAGGTAAGATTAAGATAGTATTATTCATTACATTTTTTTCCTCTTCATGTCATCAAAATGTAAGTTTATGGTTTGTGGTGCATTGTGGGATCCAATACTATTTTGTTTCAACTCCAATGTTCCAATTTTTTTAAGTTATTACCTTATTCATTTGAATTTAATCAAAGCTTATACAACATGTTATCTTCAAACTTACAAGTTGCATGTGTACGTGAAAGTTAATTTGGGATGTTTGAAGGTTCTGTTTTTTTTCACACTGTCTATTCCAATGGCATGGTTGAAATATTGTAACTGAAACAAGTTTTATCTTTAAATGACATAATTTTGGTTTATATAGAATAATCACACTTTAAATGCATGCACTCATAAGCTCTGTCATATGGCAATTGAAGCTGAAGACAAAATACTGATAGCAAGGATATATGATAGTGGAATTTGCACCATTGTTGAATCTTTGATGTATTTGCTTTGGTATTTGCTACTCTCAGAAATGAATCTGCTATTTTGCAATCTACTTCTGTTAAGAACTTGATTCATAGTTCAGTTCAGTGCAGTTTAAGCTATTATTTGTTTGGTATTATGCTAAGTTTATACTGTACTTTTCTTCTGAATTATTAGAAATCATAATGTATTCAAATTATTACTTTGTTCAAATTTTTCCAAATCATTATTGTTTTGTATTGTTTTAGAGCTGCACCATGTTCAATTTATTACTGGTTTATATTTTGTTGATAACTGATGCTCTCTTGGTAACTGATGTTTTATGTATATGGTGTCTTCAGTTTATTATGGTTTTGTGTTTTTGCTAATGTTTGATGTATAATTTACATTTGAAATTTTTTTTGTCAGAAAAAATGGAATTCCATGTTTCTTTCGCTTTCCGTCTATTGGAATTCCGGGGTTAGCGGTATGGAATATGAACCATGTTGTATCATTCCGTCAATGATTGGAAGAAACGGAAAATGTCTCGGTTGGTACGGAAACTTTCTGTACCCACCACTACGTACGGGCATGGATCTTGAATTCTCGAATGGTCCGTAAGGAAATTTTGAGATTGTAAATAAAAATTTTGTTCCCTGGTTAATCATCGAGTGAATTATTATTTTAATAGTAGAGTAGCCTTTCCCATGCCAAGCACTTGTGATAATTTTTCCAAGTTTCGTTGATAATTCATTATCTTAATCTCGGAGCTTCTCCGTAGGATCCATCTTAAGTCACAAACGATATCAAGCCGGAATCGTAACCAACAGTCGTATTCCACCGCTAACAGTTTAAGCATTTTCCATTGATCTTAGAACGGTGTTCGTGGGATAGTGAATGGTCGAAAGCTCTATTGTCTATCCATCGGTTTGGATACTTAGAATTTTCCTCTCCTTTTTTTAGTTTGCTTCATGGAGTTAGAAAATTTTCTCATGTCATTTATACTCTAATTCGCGCTCTGGGGACTTTAAGTACTCTAATCCACACTCCGAGGACTTAGAGATTTTTCTCAAGTCATTCATACTCTAGTCCATGCTCCGGGGACTCATAGTACTCTAATCCGCACTTCGGGGATTTTGAGATTTTTCTCAAATCATTTATACTCTAGTCTGCGCTAGGGGGACTCAGAGTACTCTAATCCACACTATGGGACTTAGAGATTTTTCTCAAATCGTTTATACTCTAGTCTGCACTCCGGGGACTTATAGTACTCTAGTCCGCACTCCGGGGATTAGAGATTTTTCTCAAATCGTTTATACTCTAGTCCATGCTCCGGGGACTTAGAGTACTCTAACTCGCACTCTGAGGACTTAGATATTTTTCTCAAATTGTTTTTACCCTAGTCTGCGCTCTAGGGACTTAGAGTGCTCTAGTCTGCACTCCAGGGGCTTAGATATTTTTATCAAATCGTTTATACTCTAGTCCATGCTCCGGGGACTTAGAGTACTCTAGTTCGCACTCTGGGGACTTAGAGATTTCTCTTATTACTCATCTATTCATACGTTACATACGTCGATATCAATCAGTTTCAACACACATTTAACATAACATGTGATAACTGTAATTTACACAAAGGGAGCTTCAAGCTTTTATTCATCATAAAAATAGGGACAGAATAACTTGCCTTATTACATATCAAAAAATCAAATACCAAAGCAAATATTGAAAACAAATTCTATTAAAATATGAAAGAAATAGTCTAGGTGAAATAGCATCGTAGATGCTCGCTATTCCACGCTCTTGGAAGCGTTACGCCATCAACAATCGCTAGCTTGAAAGTTCCTTCTCCAAGCCTCTGTTCAATGACGTATGGCCCTTCCCATGTCAGGTTCATATGCGATAGGACTGAAAAGATTTGTTTCAGGACAAGGTCGCCTACTTCGAAAGTTCTCAGTCGGGCTTTAGTATTATAGTACCAGGCGACTCGGTGCCGATGTGCAGCCGCCCTCAAATCGGCCTCCTAACGCTTCTCATCAATAAAGTCAATAAGAGATTTTGGTTTGTTCTGGGATCGTAGTACGCTACCCGATGAGAAGGTACTTCGAGTTCTACAGGAATTATTGCTTCAGATTAATAAGCAAGAGCGAATGGGGTGTGGCCAATTGCACACTTATGAGTGGTCCTGTAGGCCCAGAGTGCCGTAGAAATTTCATCCACCATTTTCCTTTAGCCTTTTCCAAATGCTTTTTCAAGATGAACTTTATAATTTTGTTTACAGCTTCAACTTGTCCATTCGCTTGAGGGTGAGCGCCTGTCGAAAAACCTTTTCTCAATATGATATCTCCGACAAAACTCTTTAAACTCAACACTATCTATTTGAGTTTCGTTATCAGTTACGATAGTTTGCGGAAGACCAGAAGGACACACAATGTTTCGAACAACAAAGTTAATGACCTTCTTGGTTGTGATCGTAGCCAATGGCTCCACTTTGGTCCATTTGGTGAAATAGTCAACCACAACAATCGCATATCTCGCACCTCCTTTGAAAATCGGCAAAGGGCCGATAATATCGATTCCCCATACAGCAAATGGCCATAGACTAACCATTTGCGTGATCTCTATCGGCGGTGCTCTTGGGACTTTTCCATATATCTGGCATTTATTACACTGTCTCACATGGTCCGCTGTGTCCCAGTTCATGGTCGGCCAGTAGTATCCATAACGGAGTATCTTTTTAGCTAACATTTACCCCCCAATGTGATTGCCACACTCTCCTTCATGGACTTCTTTCAAGACGCGCTTTGTCTCGTCATGGGCAATACACCTGAGTAAGGGAACAAAGAATCCCTTTCGGTACATAGTTCCTTCTTGCATAATATACCGTGAGGCTTTACGAAGGACTTGTCACTTTTTATTCCTTTTTTCTGGCAAGATTCCATGCAACATGTATTCTTTAAATGGAGTCATCCATGACTCCCTTTCAGATTCTATTTCCAGTACTTGATCAACTTCCATCACATTTATAGTTGGGGAATGTAGTATCTCAACTGGAACCAAGCCCATATGTTGTGCATCACCGGTGCTTGCAAACTTTGCTAGCGAGTCGGCTTCCCCGTTTTGCTCACGCGGGATATGCGAAATGTCATAGTATTCCATATCCGTCAACAAATCCTGAACTCGGGTAAGATATGAGGCAAGCCGTTGTCCCTTTACCTGGTAGTCCCCTCTAACTTGGTACACCACCAGCTGTGAGTCGCAAAAGATTTTAATAGATTTCACTCCGAGCTCTCTAGAAAGTTTAAGTCCAGCAATTAATGCCTCATACTCAGCTTCGTTGTTCATAGCAGGGAAATCAAGCTTCAGAGCATAGAAAATTGACCGGTTCTTAGGGGTTACAAGAACGACGCCTGCGTCGGAACAATGATTATTGGATGCTCCATCGGTATATAGCTTCCATCGTACAGTAGGGATTACAATGCTCTCCAGGGGCTCGTCCTGCATGGTAAACTCCGCTATGAAGTCGGCCAGTGTTTGCCCTTGGATAGCCCTTTGAGGCAAATATGTGATGTCGAACTGATTGATCTCGATGTTCCATTTAAGCAGCCTCCCGGACGTCTCGGGTCATTGTAAGACCTGTCGTAAAGGCTGATCGGTGTAGACGTTGACTGGATGTAGACGTTGACTGGATGTTCATGGAAATATGGGCGAAGTTTGCACGATGCGATAACCAAGCAGTACGCCAATTTCTCAATCTTGGGGTAGTTTCTTTTTGCCCCCGTCAATCATTTACTGACATAGTACACCGGTCTCTGGATCCGGTTATCCTCACGAATCAGTGCGGCACTTATAGCATATAGCAATACTGCTAAGTAAATGTACAACTCCTCATGATCAACCGGTTTTGACAAAACAACGTGTCTCTCCAAATGACTCGCCAAAGCTTGAAAAGTGCCCTCATAGTCTTGCGTCCATTTGAAATTCCTCTTCCCCTTCCTTATCAAATCGAAGAAAGGAATGCATTTATCGGTCGACCTGGAAATGAAACAACTCAGAGCAGCGACCTTCCCGTTCAGGCTCTGCACTTGCTTAATAGTTCTGGGTGCTTGTATATCCCAAATGGCTTGAATCTTCTCTGAATTCACTTTGATTCCTTGCGCATTGAAAATAAAACCTAGGAACTTCCCTAAGGCAACACCGAATGAGCACTTAAAAGGGTTGATTTTCATGTTATAAAATCGAAGGATATTGAACATCTCTGGTAAGTCTTGAACCTGGTCGTTTGATTGTTGTGACTTCACGAGCATATCATCCACATAGACTTCCATTGTCCTCCCAATTTGATCTTTGAACATGCGATTAACCAAACGCTGATAGGTAGCTCCCGCATTCTTTAATCCGAACAGCATTACTACATAACAGTATAATCCAATATCTATGACAAAACTGGTATGCTCCTAATTTGAGATGTGCATTAGGATCTGGTTGTACCCCGAGTACGCATCCATAGATGACAACAATTCATGCCCTGCGATCGATTCAACTAGCTGATCAATTTTAGGTAGGGGAAAATTATCCTTAGGGCACGCCTTGTTCAGGTCCGAATAGTCAATACACGTTCTCCACTTCTCATTTGCCTTCTTCACCAGCACGAGGTTACATATCCATTCGGGATAGAGGGTGTCGCGAATAAACCCATTGGCTTTAAGTTTATCCACCTCCTCTTTAAGAGCCATGGACCTCTTCGGATCCATACCTTGTCTCTTCTACTTCACAGGGACATACTTTCGATCAATATTCAATGCATGGCTTGCGATAGTAGTCGAGATCCCATACATGTTCAAATGAGTCCAAGCGAATACATCTAGATTTGTTCGGAGGAAATCAGTAAGTTCTCTCTTCATCGAAGGGCTATGTTGTGATCCAATCTTCAACACCCGCGATGGGCCGTCGTGGCTGACTGAGAATCAATTGTCAGTTCAACCAGCGCTGCCTTGGCCTCCTTGGGTTCCTCCTCATCATCCCTCGGATCTATGTCTCTATAGAACCGACTGTGGTGCCCAAGCCAAGACTTAAGCGCTATTTGTCAATCTTCAGTAACCTAGATGTGGACAGACTTGTCCACACCATTTCCTTTCTCCTTCCGTTGTGCCTCTCTTAACTCAGCTACATAACAGGCACGACCAGTTGCCTAATCACCATGCACAACACCCACTCCATTATCTATTGGAAATTTCAACATCAAAAACCATAGGGCAAGGGCTGCCCAAAATTCAGCCAGGGTCGGATGGCCTAGAAAAACGTTGTACGGTGAATCAACATCCAAGACAATGAACGGCAGGATCTGCACCCTTCTACGTTCACCTTCCCCCAGCTCAACCGGTAACTCAACATAACCTACCACTTCAGTGGCCACTCCGTTGAAACTGTGTATACGAGCTTTAGATGGTTTCAAATTCTTATCCTCCATCCTCATTTTATCATAAGCCTTCTTAAAGATTATGTTCATAGAACTGCCATAATCAATCAAAATTCTTCTGACCAGAGCGGGGCCAATCATGGCAGAGATAACCATTGGATCAATAGTAGGGGACTCCACTCTATCAGCATCTCTATTTCTGAACACTACATCATCCGTCATTGTACGCTGTTGCTTAGCCGGAGTTCCATCCTCCTTATTCGAATAACATTCAAAGTTCACATGTTTCATTGAACTAGCATAGCGCTCCATTTCCTGCCAACTCCTGTCCGCAGGATGCGGTCCACCAACTATCATGTTTATTACCAACCTCCCACCTGTCTGAACGGGCTCTTCAGGCCGATGCGGGGCTTGTCCTCGATTAGGATTAGATGTTCCATTCCCGCCATCCTACGGATTCTTGACAAACTGCTACAACTTTTTCTAGCAGTTCAATTTCTCAATAACATCATGAAGATGCCTACATTTGTTGGTATTATGCCCGTAGCATTCATAAAACCGAAGGTACTTCCCGGTTTGCTTTTTTCCCTCAGTCGATTCCTTCTGACGCAGCTTCCTATACTGAAAAGTGTTACAGGTCGACAGATAGATGTTCTCTAGAGATGCATTCAGAGGTGTATAGTCGTTATATGTAGGAATCCTTGACTTCCACTTTCCAGGCTCCCTTTTCCGACGAGATTTCCTTCTCCGCCCCTTTTATATTGACCCGGCTTGTTTTGAACATTGACTGGAACCTTTTCTGAGCTTTCGCCAGATTGCTTTACTACGATGTTGCTTTGTACTGCTTCTCTACTTGGTCCTGTAGCATTACTCCTTCTAGACAATCTGGCCTCCTCCTTTCTCAGGAACTGGTTTGCCTTCGTATAGAAACACTCCAGTGTGGTGGTGAGTTTCCAGCTAGCCAATCACTGGACTCGAATTCTAGGTCAACCCCCTTATCACAGCCATAAGTATGGTGGTGTCATTTGGATTACTGACCTCAGTAGCAGCAACATAAAACCTCTGTAAGTAATCCTTCAGTGATTCCTCTGGAGCCTGGATTACACTGGATATGACATCACGTCTTTGGGGCAAGTAGCGTGAATCCGAAAATGCTCCATGAATCTTGTAGCCAGCTCGTCAAATATCGAGATTGATCGTATGGGTAACCTCGTGACTTAGCAATCCTAAACAAAGTTATAGGGAAGCATATGAATTTGGTTGCGTCATTCGCCCTGGCCGAGTCCATCAACCATTCGTACCTCATGATGTGCTGCTGGGGGTTTGTCTTCCCTTCGTAAGTGGGCATTGTAGGCATGTTGAACCTCTTGGGATATTCAGCCTGTAAAATATTGACGGTAATCAGAGTATGACTCTTAGAGACTCCCCAATCATCGTTTGTCAAGCCCTGGTTCTCCCTCATCAGCTGCCTGACCATTGCGGACAAGTTCGAGGTCTGGATAGGGGTGCCAGGTCAGGCCCCATCCTATGTATATGTTCTGGCCGGTGTCTTCGGGGCATCTCATGCCTTCTTGGCCTATTGTCCTCCAGATGCGTATCCCGAGGATTCAGTTTATTATCATTTTAGGGATGTAATTGGTCGGCATCCAAGTATGCTCCAATGCCTAAGTTCCCGGTTCTAGGGCGAGCATGACCCCTCAAGTGCAGTTGAGGAGCCATCCTCATGGTTTGCGGGCCGGTACCGACCCCTAGAGAGGGATCGACGCCGACCCGATTTTGCTGCCTGTAGTGGTCTGCCCCATGTTGCTCCATCACTCCAGCTCGTGTCGTTTCAATTCTGCAACACCTACGCCTATGGTGTCCGTCTGACGAAGTTGTGCTATCAGACGCCGAGTACGAGTAGGACTTCCTCTGGCATTTTAACGCTGTCGTTGGGCAATCTGGTTCATCAGGTTGCCATTTGTTTGGATTTGCTCATTTAGCTGCCTACGGCTCTCCATTAGCTCCCTCATCAAATCATTAAATTCGGCCCTGGTAATGGAATCAGTAGGGTTCTGGACTGTAATGAGCTACACATTTGCATTAGCAGGCTGGTTGCTTGGCCCCCTTGTTGGACACTAGCAGTTTCGTTGGCATCAACATTGTGGGAAGTAGATCTCGTGCGTCTTACCATCTTAGAATCCTTTTCTTAGATCTTGGAAAATCTGAATAGTATCTGCAAGCTTCTAAAAACGAACCCGGATCTCCTTTAGGGGATTCCTCAATCCAGTAGCAACAAAGGTGATCGTAATAGCCTGAGAATCGAGTCTCTAAGTGAAAGCACCAAAATGTTTACAACTAAATTGGTCACAAACACCCGAGAATAGGTTTAGGTAGTGAAATAAATGAAGAAATTAAGTGAAAACAGAGGAATAACACTAAATATCAAGAAAAATGCAACAAAAAACAAAAACGACAAGATTTATAGTGGTTCGGCGTTGATTGCCTACGTCCACTCTGAAGACTTTCTTTATTACTTTATCACTCAATTGATTATAGCTACAATCAGTAAGAAATAGCTTGAGAACAAGTTAGAACAAAAGGAGACTGATTACAAAAATGGCAGAGTTTCACTTGTTAGCCAAAAAAAGAGTCCCCAAAAGTGGCCCCCTACCCTTGTATTTATAGGTGAAGGCAACCTTCAACCTGACTGACATCACCAAGCCTGGACCTCCTTGACCACTTGGGCCTACCATGAGGAAGGCTCAGCCAAACATATTATGCTGGTCTATATCATCATGCCGACCCAAACATCTTTATATGCCACCCAATCCATATTTGCAAGCTGATCCCATAGTCTTCATATCCTATGCCGATCCGACCCATCTCACATACCATGTCGATCCAGTCCATCCCATTTACTACGCTGACCCGATCCATTTCACTTACAATGCCGATCCGATGAATGCCATACACTATGCCGACCTCAACATTCCAGATGCTATGCCGACCTGGTATTCTGGTATAATGTCGATCCCTTTTCATAACCACTGTTATGCCATCCCTCCATACTATGCCGATCCCTCCAACATGCCGATCCCTCCAACATGCCGACCCACTCATATTATATACTTCGCCGATCCAACCTCTACTATACACCATGTCAACCCGCCTGGGTTTCATTGAATTTGCCTAATTATCCACTATGGTTCCCAATTCAACCAAACTAAATTCTAAGCCTTCGACATCCAATGCTATCCATTTGTCGACCTTATTTAGCCTGGGCTGAATATGATTGTCCAAACATTATACTTTGGTCATGCAGATGTTGCCTCGTGATCATCCTTCCCATCAATAATCGAATTTAGACTTCATGATCAACCTTACGTAGCCGGGCCATTATACCGGGTAATAGATATCCATGAATTTTATAGACGGGTTACCAAGGTCAAATAGAGGAAATGAAAGTATATGGGTTATAGTGGACAGACTGACCAAGAGTGCCCATTTCATTCCAATTAAGTCAATCACGACGGCACCTGTTTTAGCTAAGTTGTTCATGAAAAACATAGTTAGACTGCATGGAGTTCCTAGTAGTATAGTCAATGACAGAGATGCCTTGTTCACTAGTGAATTCTGGAAGAGTCTACAGGAAGTATTGGGTACCAAGCTTAATATGAGTACTGCATATCACCCTCAAACGGATGGGTAGACAAAGAGAGTCAACAAGGTACTCGAGGATTCATTAAGAGCTTATTTATTAGACTTTGGTGGATCTTGGGAAGATCACCTACATTTGGTTGAGTTTTCCTATAATAATAGTTACCAGACTAGTATAGGAATGACACCTTTTGAAGCTTTGTATGGAAGGGCAAGCAAATTATCATCATGTTGGTTAGAGACTAAAGACCTATTAGTCTTAGGTCCAGATTTGGTGAGGGAGGTGTCAGAAAAGATTGAGTTGGTCCGAGGAAGGATGAAGGAAGCTCAGTCTAGACATAAGAGTTATGCAGATAAGAGGCATAAAGATATAAAGTTCTCAGTTGGAGATAAGGTTTTCATTAAGGTGTCACCAATGAAAGGTGTGGTGCGATTTGGAAAGTCAGGGAAACTAGCACCAAGATATGTTGGACCATTCCAGATTTTAGAGAGGATAAAAAATCTCACATATGGAGTAGGGTTACCGAGCAGTATGGCAGGTGTCCATAATGTATTTCATGTGTCTCATCTTCATAAGTATGTGCCTGATCTAGAGAGTACTATTCTTCCAACAGGGTTAGAAGATTTGATAGTAGAGCCTAATTGGACTTTTGTTAGACAACCAGTTCGGGTTGTAGCGAGAGATGAGAAAAGATTGAGGAACAAGAAAGTCAGTTGGTGAAAGTTCAGTGGAGCGATAACGAGAAGGACTGTACTTGGGAGATAGAAGATAGGATTAGAGATACTTATCCTGATCTGCTTTGAGGGTATGTCTATATTAGATTCATATAGATAGTTGCTAGTCAGGTTGGCCAATATGGTTGTTAGGAGTTGTTATAGATGAGAGCTATATTTAGTATTTAGTCCTTACTAAATTTCGAGGATGAAATTCTTTAAAGGAGGAGCCTGTAACACCCATAAATTCGATAAAATTATTCAGAATATTTAATTAGATAAATTAAATAGAATAATGATGATAAGGGGATTGATATTTGAATAAAACTATAAGAAGGCTGTGCTTAAGTAATTAATTAAATGGGCTTAGAATGGCTTATACGTCATTAACTAAAAACATGGGCATATTAGTAAATAGTCGCACCTATTGATTCACGGCTATACCCATTCTGTTTCATTTTCTCATTTTTCACGTTCATTCTAAAAACCTAAAATGCAAATCAAACCCTAAGAGAAGCCGGCCATTAACAAGGGAAAAGAGGAAGGAAAATTAAATCAAAGCTAAGGATCAAAGCTAGCGAATCAATCTTCTACAAATTTCAAATTCCTTATCATATCCAAGGTGAATAATAATTTTATACCATCTCTATTTTGTTTTTATAATCATATGTTTTTAGATTTAAGATTAAATTCGTTTTTACGATGTTTTGGATGATGATATGCTTGAATTATTCTATGTTTGATTTAAACCAATTCATTTACATATGAATTTGCACGGTTTTAGGGCAAAACTGATTGTTATTGATTTTAGAATGCCATGGAAAAATTATATGTTAGGTAAAACATGATTTTAAAGATGGTTTTCAATTTTCATAATTTTCCAAGCTATGGAAAATTTATTATGAATTTCTAAAGAAAAATATGATATATTTGGGTTTAAAATTTATTTCGGTTATTTCAGGAAGAAATTGGGTCCGAAATTTTAATATGTTTGATAACACGATCAATGTGAATTTCTGTGATTTTTGGGGATTTTTCCTACTTGATTTGCTATGGAAAATAAATTATTTTAAAAGGACTTATTTGCAATATTGGATTTGCTTAAACGTTACGTTTTTCCTTGGTTTAGATCTGATAAATGCAGCGGTTATTTTGTAAAGTATTTGAAAAGTTTTAAGGCAACCAATCAAAGGATTACAAATAGGCAGGTAGTTATAAAGCAATTACTAACAGTAGCATAATTTCAGCCTTTATTCAGAAAAGTTGGTTTCGCCTCCTATAGTAGAGCCTTTCGACTCCAATGCTTTTGCTCCAAATCAGTCGAAACCAACTTAACCAAAACCCACCTAGTTGAAACCAATACACAGGGTATCACTTAGATGGTATGTAGTGGATTGAAGGAAAGGCGGAAGCCATAGTGTCGAAAGCAATGCTTCCGATGGGGTCGAAACCTTAGTTTTGTTTACAAATGTTAAAGTGCCTGCCTTGTTTTACTTAAAGCTTTCGACGTAGTCGAAGCATATGTTTTCGAAAGGGGTTTTTCTAAATAGTTTTCAAAGGAGGTTGCCCTTTTATGTTTTAAAGGTACAGACTTTCGAAGGGTTTACTTTATTTATAAAAGAATGCTTTCAAAAGAGTGGTTTCGACCCAGTCGATACCCCACCGCTTTTATATTACCTTTCGAGTATATTAAAGTCATCAATACTTTTGAAGGGTGCTTTTGTTTTGAACTTATGTTAAGCCACTTCCTAAATGCTTTCAAATGGGGCCATAGGTTTCGAAGGCAATGGTGTTGAAAGAGGGTTTCGATGCTACCCTTCAATGTTTACTCAATGGTTTTGAGCTTTTGAATAAATGGTTCCGACACCATCAAATTTTCCCCCAAAACAATTTTATTAAAGGATTCGAAAGAGATACTTTTGTGTGTAACCACTTTGACCCAAAGATGTTTTTAAATATTAAAACCCAATGCTTTCAAAAGGGGTACTTTGAATGGTTTCGAAGCTATATTTCTAAACGTTATTAAGCAACGTTTTGACACATTCGAAAGGTATGATTAGGTTTGAAAAGGATTGATTTATAGAGCTTCGAAAGGTATATACTATGAGTTTTTAATAGAGGTTTTCTATGCTTTCGATGGAGGTCATCCAATGGTTTCGAAAGTGACATTTTAAGGTTTCAAAACAAATAACCCATTCTCATTTTAAAGGATAACCCATGGCATAAATAAAGAGCTTTGAAATGAAGTTTTTAAAGAGGTTTTCCTTGAATGACAGAATGAAGGGATTAACCAAGTTTTATATAAAATTATTTCAAGGATATTAAACCATAGTGGTTGGTATTATTTTGTTGTTATGATTGCTTCTTCATATATTTATTCATATTTTAATTAACCCATAACGGTACCTTGGGGAAGGGCAGAATAACTGGCTAGGTTGACCTAGTAGTAAATATAACTTAAGAAATGTTAAAATCTTTATTAAAAGATATTGGAAGATGCCAATAGGTTCACAGTAAGCCCATGAAAACTGTGTAAAGCAAAAGATATTGGCAAGGGCCAAGAGGTTCATAATTAGCCCATGAAAACTATGATTTGATATTGGCAAGGGCCAATAGGTTTATATTTAGCCCATGAAAACTATATCCGGATTAAGATATTGACAGTTAGTCAATAGATTTCTAGTCAGCCCATGAAAACTAGGATAAGAGAAGAGATATTGGAGTTACCAATAGGTTCTTAGTGATCCCATGAAGATTATGAAATCGAACAGGTAGTTTATAAACATTTAACCAGTTATTAGTGAGCTCATGAAAACTAATAGGTTAATAGTAATCGTAGAAACTATAGTTGAGATAGATAGTCATAATGAATGGGGATGGGTAATCCAGAATTAACTTACTTGTTTGCATATCATCATATTATTTTGAATTGTTTTAACCATTATGGATGCAGGAGCACAGTATATGGTTTTATAAAGATTTTAAGATACTAGTTAGGGGGAAACCCGTTTCGCTAGGTGGCGTGGTCTCACTAGATCTCTATATGGTTTGAGATGGTAGGTTATTCTTCATACCAGGATTTATGTCTGACTTGAAGTTTATGTTTTCCCCTTAAACAATCGGGTACTCAATTGATTTTGAGTAGTTTGAGAGTTGGGGTATTCAGGTGTTCTTTCAGACGAATAAAGCTCCCGGTGACGTGCAGGAGGCATGCTAGCTACTTAGAGTTCTTTTATTTCTACTGTGTTTGGTTGTAAAGGCAAACTTGTTTTATTGCCTTATTATATACTCTGATCATCCAAGGGGCCATATTCACATGTCGCTCTTTGCGTATTTTGTAATAAGTATATTTTTTCTGAATGTCGTTTGTGCGCTGGAATTATGTAATGAATTTGAAATATTTTGAAATGGAATATGGACTTTGTTTGCTGTTTTAATTTTTTTTTCATATTCTTGTGTTTCTATGTATCAATGTATCTAACATTGCCGTATTTGGTCGTCGAGGATTAATAACCATGGATGACTGCAAGATCCGTAGCCGTTAGTTTTGGGCCTCTAAGTTGGGGGATGTTACAAGTTGGTATCAGAGCATAGGTTTATGAAACTTTAAAAGAAACTTAAACCTAAAAGATTTTTCAAACATAATCCAATGAATCAAATAACAAGATTGGGGTTTGGATTAACATTATAATAACGTACTTGTATTTTATATATAGTTATATATATAAGTACGTATTCCCTGCTCTCTTAGACCGTTCTTCTGTATCTTACTAAGGCTCGTATGCAGATTAACGAGAAAGGAGATATGGAAGCAGGAAATGGAAGAGTAAATCTCGGTGGAGGAAGCACCACAATTGATGGAAATGCTCAACCCACCACTAAGAGGAACCCAGGTCGACCGGCTAATGCTAATAAAGAAAATGCTGATGCCAATATGGGTGCTGAAAATCCACCAGTAGATATGGGGACGATGTATCAGTTCTTTGTCAATATGATGCAAGCAGGTGTTGTTACTGGTGTTTCTGGAAATGTAGGAGGAGCTAATTCTGTAGTTCCAGTTGGGAATAATAGTTTGAAAATGATTTAAAATGCGATAAGTATCGAAACATAGAATTCAACGTTCATTGTTGTAATAGACGTTTTCGGGGAAGTAAGGAAGGCATAGACTATAACAGTGATGTTATAGTGAATGATTTCCGAAAGAAAATGTTTTATATAGTATATGATATGTATATATATGTGTATGTATATGTATATATTTAATGGAATCCCTATACTAGTGTTTTGGTTTGTCGTAACAATGTTTTGCGTAACATTTGTTTTGACCTAAATAAAGGGCATTTTGAAGAATACTTTCCTTAAGATTGTATGTATACTTATTTCCATTTTACGTATATGGAGATATTTTCTAAGTGTTGAGAATGAAATGATTTATGAATATAATACCGTTAATATAAGTATATGAAAATGTTTTCCATTATCGAATAATTTGAAATGGTTTGGTGAATTTATCTTTTCAAAGATAATTTGAAGTAAATACTGGGAAAGTGTTTTAAGTAATAAGAGATTTATTAAACAGGCCTAGTGATTGCTCATGTGCTAGATTTTATTGTCGCTTTGATAGTTAAATAACCAACTATCAAATTTGGCATCTTTATCGTTATTGATCTGGAGAGACCGGGATCAGATTTATCCAAAAACCACTTCGGACCAACGTATATGCATTCGAATGTACATGTGTTGGAAGACATTGATATTTAGGATTTTCATAATGAAGGACTGCTTGTTGATCATTTGGGGATAAACTCCCAATATACATATCATAGAAGCGATCTCTTTGTTATGAAATATCCAATGCAAGGATTAATCGCTACTGATCCTAGGGGTGATTCCCAAAACAGGATGTAGTAGGAGAAGTGCCTTCGGTTTGTCTTGTTCCTGGACAACTTGTATGGATGAATGTTTGACATTGCATTTCTAAATCACGAACGTTGATTTTTACAAACGTACATCTATTGGTGGCGTAGGAGACAACTCCTATTAGCTTAACACCCTTCTCTGAGACATACGAGCTCGGAGGTTTTATTTTTATGGAATTCAATTAGTGATAAACGGAAATGGCAATGTGGTATTCAAAGTGAAATGTGTTATGTGAAAGGTAATCGTTACCTCGGGCCTCAAACCCAAAAATTACCAAAACAGGGTAGATGCGGCAAGGATATGTGGTTCGTAACCATTAGGATATGATCATCCCCTTCTAGATATATTTATTCCAGCTATGACATTGGGTTTTAAATTATTATGGTGTATGAGATGAGAGCCCTCGGATAGGTCGATAACGACCGAGGCGATGACTTATTTAGTACTATCTAGTTAGAGTTAGGTCGGTCTAATGTTGGTAAAGGACCATCAGTTGGGCCTCGGTACATTGCTTTAGAGATGTACTACCAAAAGTTAGTCCCTTCAACTGGTCATTTGTTGGAAATCCATTTTCCACTACGTGCCTGCCATTTTGTTTGTAGAGCCTAGTATGTTGGAATTTAATAATGGTAACTATTTCGGCCATGATTAATATTATTTGTATATTAAACACTAGTATAATATAACATAATTTGATATGAAATGTTTTGGTTATCGTAAGGTAAAACCCATCCGTGTTTATGTGCAGCATGGTCTTACGAGATACCTTTGTTTTGGAAGGTTTTTATAACTTTAAAATTCAATTGAGATGTATTTTCTCACACTGGTTTACTAGACTGATCCGGGCGTTCTTCCCTTTCAATGCTCAGGTCAAACCGAGCATATTTACAGATTTAGATTTGGATGCTTTGGAGCTTCATCAGACGAGCTGGGGGTCTATAGGACGTATCATCGTATTTGTTTATTTTCTGCTGCATTGTTGTTTAAATTATCAGCATTTGTAAGGACAGGTTATTATAATTGTCCAAGCTGATGATTATGATTTGAATGTTGTACTCTGATGGATGTATTTAAATTATACTACAGTTCACTTTTGTAAAGGTCATTGATATTATATTATATATTGCTCTGCCGTGTTTGTGAGATTCTACGATCATTTTAGTTTCTTTTTCTCTTCTTCTTCTCTTCTCTTCTTCTTTCTTCTTTCTTTCCCATAGCTATCTGTCTTTCCATTCAATTTGGGTTGAACATGTGTGGTTTATTGTCAGCTTGAATTGTGCGGATTTGTGGGTTGTTACACTCACCTTCTCAATTAGATCGAAGAATCTTAATCTTACGGTTCATTTGGATTCTACTACATTATTATACTCAAAAATTTCTTATAGACATCATATTTTTTTATAAGATACATATATCCTAGTCTTGAAAAATCATCAGTGAAGGTAATAAAGTAAGAACTATTATCCTTGGTGATTATAGACATCAAACCACATGCATCACCATGTACACCCTAAAAGTTTATCAACTCTTTCGTTGCTCCCATTGAAGTGGTGCTTGGTATTTAACCTTTGAGACACGACTCACATGTATCAAATGATTCAAAATCAAGTGATGGAAGAAAACCTTCGGTTTTCAATTTGAGCAGTTGTTTCTCACTAATACGATCTAGTTTATAATGCCAAAGATAACTATCATTTATATTGTTAGAAGAACTATTCGCAGAAAACACACAGTTAGCATTGATCGCATAAATGTCGTTTCAAGAACACCATCGTGGACTTTATTTCAATTTAAACTAATGTTCATAACATTATTCGCATAATGATATATATATATATATATATATATATTTACATATATATCCAATCTCAGACAGTCTAGAAACATACACAGTTCCACAAATGAAGTCTTTTACAAAATAGCAATTATTTAATATCAATACTACTCCACTAGGCAAACATAAATGATAATCTCCTACCAACATTGCATTTACAATAGATCCATCTGCAACTTGAAGCCTCATCTCTCCTTTTGCCATGCGGCACCAGTTCCTAGGCCCCCGTAACAAATTACACATATGAGTTCCAAGTCCAGTATCTAAAACCCAAGGCAATTTATTGATTATAATACAATTTTGAATCATAAATGTACCTGATGGAACTGTAGAACTGTTCTTCTTTTTTCTCTAACAATCTTTAGGTAATCATGATTGTTCCTTTCTGGTGACCTTTCTTGTGGTGGTGGTGATATCCACCCTTAACATCGGTCTTCTTACCATTCTTATTCTTCTTACCTTCTCTTTTTCACCTTTTTGATACTTTCGAAGATGATGCACCACCATTTACAGAAAGCACAACCCCTTAATCCTTGGATGTAGAATCGATCAACCTTAACATGTTAAGGAGCTCTATGAGATTCACATTCAACTGGTTTCGGTATGAACGGTTCATACCGAGGTGTAAGAGAACCAAGGATCAAATCAACTTGTAGTTCATTGCTTATTCATACGTTCAATTATGAAAGCCTATCAATATAGCCCTTCATCATTAGTATGTAATCATCCACTTTCTGCCCTTTAGTCATTTTTATATTGAACAACTTCTTTATAAGCTCGTACCTTGCGAAACGTGATAGTTCACCAAATAAGACCTTGAGGCTATCAAATATCTCATGGATAGACATGTTTTTGTGCTGCACATAACATCCCTAGCTTGATTTTGCTCAACAACTAAGGAGAATTCAAGTAATTTATTTATATATATGGTAGAGGACAACAATATTTTAAAATTTCACAATCCTTAATATATTATATAAAGTAATATTGACTTATGGAATAATGTGTTTCTAACGAAATACCTTTGTGATTCAAGTGTCGGATACATCGGGAATCACGATATACGTACATTTATGTATATACGTATTCCTTAAGTCTTTTTAGAGTTTCTATAATGTTTCACCTTTAGTTTATACATTCATATTATATAAATTTTATTATTATACAATTTTTATATTTAATTAGATTATATAATAATCTTATGTATAACACTATATTAATTAAAAAGATTTAATTAATTTTAATTAATTAACTTTTAATCAATTGTTTATTATTCAATTTTAACATATTATATTTAATATTATATACTATAACCTTTATAGTAATACATATATACTATATATACATATATACTTATTTCTTTTAAACATTTCAAGGCAACATAACATATATCATTGTATATTATACATGCATTTATGTTTTATTTAATTAACTTATTTATTTAATTAATTTATTTTATTAATCTTATTAATAAAATTTAATTTTGAAATTAACTAACGTTTGTTTTAAAAAAAATTGAACATTATAGTATAACTTTTATAATTTTTGTATCTTACTTAAAATTTAACATTTAAATATAAAACCCATATTTTTCACTTTCAAACAATTTTGAAAATTAGTCCAAGCTCAATTCAAATTGGGTCTTTTTTATTAGGGGCAACCTTTAGGCTCACGTATCTGTTCGGGCTAGGATGGTATCAAGGTAGGGCAAAATTTGATTACCCAAACTCAATCCTTCGACACTATCTTTCCAGACAACTAACTATTTGGGCTGTGAGCTTAATTAGTCGAACCTAACATGATTAATTTAGACCACATAGACTATTGGGCTTCGATACCATTATTGGGACTAGGCCACGCGTAGCAGAGTTGTTGGTAAAAACTTTCGTCTTACAACAGTCAAACTGATGATAAAGTAATTATCGTACTAATTACCTCAATGATTTTGAATTAGAAAAGTAAGTAGTATTAAATTTGCAGTTATGTAGTGATTATGTCGATGGATGCTTACACAATTAGGTAGTTGCACTTCAACTGTTTGTTAAAATGTCAAATCTAACTAATATTTAATTTCGATACAAATAATTAAGATTTGGTGTTGAAAAATAGGTAGTTAAATGACAAAATGTAGGAAATAGTAAAGAACACAAGGAATTTTTGGATGTTAAGGAATCCTACTTCCATGGGTAAATTTCTCTTTCTTCCATTATATTTTCTAATATAGGTTTCCATGGCAGTAGTACAATAATTTCTTATTTTTAAAATCTTAAAAGTATCGAAAAGTGGAAAAGTTAAAGGTCCCTTTATTGCTATAGTGCTTTTTCTATTTATAGTATGCAGATGTACGCGAATCGTTACAATCCTTCTCTTGCCGTGGTGCTTCAGCCCTTGGTCCTGCTTGGTGTCATCTATCGGCATTGTCTGTTTGCTGCACATGGATTGCTGACGTGTCTTTATTGTAAAGTTTAAGATGAAGGTGGGAACTCCTGAAATTAAAAAAGGAATATTTGACATTGGAGCAGGAGACTTCAAATTCAAATTGGCTTTGCATACGAGTTCTTGGGAGGACAGTTGTAACACCACTAATTTCTGTTTAACATTATTCAGGGAATTTAATTGGATAAATTAAATATAATAATGTAGGATAATAAGGAGAATGAGATTTGTTAACTAATTGGGTTAGGCCTTAATTAATCAATTAATAAGATTGTTTTAAACATAGAATAAAAAGGATAAATGAGAGGGGCAAAATGGGAATACTTCTTTAATTCATTCCCTAAACCCTTCCTTTCTCCTATTCATTCTCATTTTCATTTTCAAAAATCAAAACAAAAACTAAAGGAGGCTGGCCATTGCTTAGAGAAGAAGGGAAAATCTAAGGAATTCAAATAGGAAAGTTTAGGGGATTAATCTACAGTAAATCTCAATCTCTCTTATCCAATTAAAAGTGAATCATAGTTACCATCTCATTTGTTTATGTTTTATTTTAGTTTTATAATTGATTTTCAAATTGGATGTGATTATATTTCATGCTTGGATTAATGATATCATTATTAGATTGAATAATGGTTTGTTGGAATTTTATGGAATTATTCTAATAGGTTTTAAAGGTAAACCTAAGTTTTTGATCTTCTATTGATTTGAAATTTGAATATGCTGTATAAAACATTGTTTTGGAGATGAGTTTTTAATTTCATAATATTCAAGTTTATATGAATATTTTATGAATTTTCTAAGAGAAAAAATATGTATATTTTTGGGTTTTTAATTATTAAATATAATTAAATCAACTTTTAAATCTTGAAATTTTTGTGTAGGAAAGAAGAAGGAAATCTATATATTTGGGGATTTTCCCCCAATTGTTATGGTTTTTTCTATGAAATTGTTATTCTAAAAATGTTTATAATTAATGAGTTAATTATATTAATTATATTGTTTTGCAAAGATATTTGTAAAGGTAGTACGGACCTACCAGAATATTCAGCAAAAAATATGAAAATTTAACATGAGGCAAAATTTAATAGAATGTTTTAACTTTAAAAAGAAATAAATTAGTTTTTTAGTTATTTACAAAAATGCCACTGCATTATAACATAGAGTCTTGATACCATTATTTTTATAAAAGTACGATAACTATAATAACCAATGCATGTGATAGCTACTTGATAGTTATGTAATGTATATGCTTTCATAGGGACTCGACACCTTGTGCTGTAAAAGTTTGATATCCAATGTTTTGTAAAAGCTCAATACCCATGGTTTTATAGAGGTTCGATACCCTGTTTTCTGTAAAAGTTCGATACCCAATGTTTTGTAGAGGCTTGATAACTCCATGATTTAGAGACTCGGCAAATTCTATTGTTAAAATTCGACATCCTTAAGTTTTTAGAGGCTTGGCACCTAATGTTTTTTATAACTCGACACCTCTTTCTTATAATTACTTGATAGCTTCTGTATAGGTACTTGATAACTATATTTTGTGACTCGATAGCTATATGTTTTACAAACCAAATAACTACATTTTAGAGGCTCGATGGCTGTATGTTTTTACAAACATGAAAGCCATGTTTTAGAGGCTCTATAGCCGTATGTTTTACAAACTTGAAAGCTATGTTTTAGAGGCTCGATAGCCCTTGTTTCTAAAGGCTCGACAGCCCTATTTTGCTATCAAGTGTTTTAAAAACCATATAAAGATTAGTTTTAGTGGCTCAATAGCCTTAGGTTTTAAAAACAAAATAGCTGTGCTTTATAGGCTTGTTAGCTAATGTTACATAGATGCTTGACATCCCTGTCTTGATAGCAAGTGTTTTAAAAGCTACGTAAAGATGATAGTGCTTTGGCATAAGATTTTGGCCAAGCATTGGGCTATGTTTTCTTTGTTTTGAGAATAATTTCTAGTGGTTTATCTTTTCTAAAGTAAATTATTTCAAGGAAATGAAATAGTGTTTTAACCCATTTTATATGAATTTTGCCAAAGAAAAATATTACTTAAGCTCAAGTAATTTTGTTATGTCTACGACTATTGATTGAACATATTTTGACAAATGATGTTATATGTCCTTGTTATTATTTGATCGGTTAAATTTACATATTTTATCATTTGTCGTGCTTACATTTTCATTACCCAATATTACACCTTGAGATTTAGAAACAGTATTACCAGTTAGGTTGTTCCAGTAGTGAGTATGGTCAGATTAAACTTCCGAGTGAGTAGAATTGCATCCAGGAGATTATATAGATCAATTTTATTAGGATGTCTTGAACTGATCAAAAAGATATGACTCATGGATTTAAAACCAGATGAGAGGTTAGGTGGGACTGGTGTAGGGTCGCGCCCTATGCTTCAGCCGTTAGCCCTCGATTGGTAAGGGTTCGCGATTCTAACGCGTAGGGCTTTGTCAATAGTGAGACTGAAAGACGTGTACACACAGAAAGGAACTCATAGCTCTATATACTCATTGTATTGTTTAATTGGATTTACTCCTAATCGTATTTGGAGACTTTGGGACATCTTGTTATGTTTTGACCCGAGTCAACCTAATAGTGTATTAGTTGGCCTGTGAAAACTAATAGGTTCATGGACCCTAGGAAAATTATGATTTGAGACAAACAATCAATTTTATAGGATGGGTAAACCTTGGAAATGCATAGCCCTTTAGTGATAGAGTAGTCATACTTACTCATTTTGCATGCATATGATCATATCATGTTTTATTTTAACCATTGTGGTTGAAGGTGGATGATTTATGTTCAGATTGTCATATTTGATAAAATTTTAGTGAGGGTAAAACCTGTTCCTTTCAGCAGCACGGTCTCACTATATATCTATTTTTTGGTTCGAGATGGTATATTATTATTCATACCGGACTTTTTGTCTGACCTGAAGTTTTTGTTTTTCCCCTTAGAATCTCAGGTACTCATTTGAGTAGTTCAGGAGTAGGGTTTTCATGTTAGACGAATAAGATTCTGGAGGCATGTAGGAGGCAAGCTAATATTTGGATTTTGTCTCCGCTATGTTGTTTGAGGTTTATGTTTTGTTTGAATGGATGTAATGACAAATTTATAACTGTCAAGTAGTTAGGCTCTGATCATCCAAGGAGGCATCTTCATATGCCGCTCTTGGAATATAATTGTAATTATTATATTTTCTCTAAACGTGAAATCGATGGGGCTATGTAATTAATGTGAAAGTTATTAATGAAATGTTTTTTGAAAATTCTCATATTCATGTGCTCTTGATGTTATAGATTATAATTAATTGATCTCGTTTTGTCATCGAAAAATAATACTATGGATGACTGCAAAATCAATAGCGCTTATATTTGGGACAGGGATGTTACAACTTGGTGTTAGAGCATAGGTTTATGTAAAAATTAAAAGATTTTGAAAACATAATCCGAATAAATCAGAGAATAAAATTAGAGTATGGGATAATGCTATAGTAATGTACTTATTATTGATATATATAAGTATATATTCTATCTCTATTCTCCCCCTCTCTCTTAAACTATTCTTCTGTATCTTACGAAGACTCATATGTAGGTTGCGAGAAAGCAAAATACGAAAGCAGGAAATGAAAGAGTGGATCTAAGTGGAGGAAGCACCACAACAAATGGGAATGTTAAATCCAATACTAGAAGGAATCCGGGTCGACCAACAAATGCTATTCCAAATGCAAATGCTAATGTGAGTACTGGAACTCCACTGGTAGATATGAGGACTATGTATTAGTTCTTCATGAATATGATACAAGATGGAGTTGCGGCTGGTTTGGCTAGCGAAAATATTGATAATGTCGAAGGTGCTAATCCTGAGGTACCTATTCGCAACAATTATGCCATGTTGAGCAGGGATTATACCAGTCTTGAAGGTATGCCTTTTCATGGAAAGGAAAGTGCTATTGAAGTTGAGAATTGGTCGTTGCACTATGAAAGCATCTTTGCCGACTTAGGCTTGAATGATGAGCAGAATAGGAGATGGGCATCTAAACAGTTGTAAGGAGCTTTTTTGTATTTGTGGAACATTGCGACTGTAGGAATACCAGGGGAGAATTTAACTTAGGCTGAATTTAGAAGGAGATTTGAGGAGAAGTTTTTGTCCGAGATAGCCAAGCCAACTTTGCATAGGAAGTTTGCTCAATTGGAATAGGGAGAGATGTCTGTATTGGAGTATGCAACTATTGAGTTGGCCAGATACGGATATGCTACTATTGATACTGCAATCAAATGGAATGGGAAGTTCAATCGTGGATTGAAGCCAGAAATTGCCAGGGCAACTATGCCGCATCTCAGAGATCCATGCGATGTTATGGTGGAGATGGCATTAAGAAATGAGGAAATGCTTTCGACATTTCGAAGTGACAAGCCTGTGGAGGCTAAAGGTTTCCAAGGCAAGAAAAGAAAGTTCTTTAATAAGAAGGGAGCTCAGAAGGGAGGAGCTACCAAGAAAGGGAAGGCTAATATTGTTTGCTATATGTGTGATAAGAAATGACACTTTGCTAATGAGTGTAAATCTGGCAATGGAAAGAATGTTGCGGGAAAGAATGGTGTGAAGTGTTACAACTACAACCAGATGGGGCATTACAAGAATGAATATCATGAGCCGGCCAAGGCTGATAAAAGGAAAGCTTTTTTCTCTAGAACCATAGCTTCTGGACCGACTATAAAAGAGAGAGGAAAGCCTGTGATGGGAGGTATGCTTTTGATTCATGGCAAACATGTTAAAGTATTATTTGATATTAGCACATCATATTCTTTTATCTCGCAATGTTGGTAGATAAGTTTAATCTAGAACCATCATACCTTATTACTTCCTTAAGGGTTGCGAATCCAATATGAGGTTATGCAACTCTTGGGATGAGATGTGACCGTGTAGAGTTTTAGCCGCTATGTCATGCATTTACTTGCAATTTACATGTGTTTGATTTTATGGGTTTCGGGATTATTTTAGGTATGGATTGGTTAAGCAGATATGATGATAGGATATTTTGCCAGGATATTTTTCCAGGATAGGAAAATATCATTGAGACACCCTAACAGCCATGATCAAATTATATACTCGGCAGAAAACTCGAGTTTAGATGTATGTGCTTTATTGGGTGAAAAGAAAGTGGAAGATGATGTGAATCAAGTTTTCATTGTAAGAGAGTATGCGATGCTTTTGAGCCAGTTATAGGACTACCACCTAAACGAGCTATTGAATTTCGAATAGATCTTGTACTTGGAGCTGAACCCGTGAGTAGACTACCTAGTAGAATGACACCTACTACGATGAAAGAGTTAAAGGTGCAACTGGCGAACTTAGAAGGAAAGAATTTTATTAGACTAAGAAGTTCACCTTGAAGAGCAATCGCGGTATTTGTGAAGAAACCGTATGGATCGTTAATGATGTGTATTGATTATCATAAGTTAAATGAGAAGACGATAAAGAATTAATATTGTTTACAGAGAATAGATAATTTGTTTGATCAGTTGTGTGGAGCCAAGGCATTTTCCCAATTGGATTTAGCAAAAGGGTTCCATCAATTGAGAGTGGCGGAGGACAGCTTTCTATTAATGGCGTTTCAAATAAGATATAGTTCGTATGAATGGTTAGTCATGCCCTTTGGACTGGCCAATGCGCCTACTTACTTTGTGGATTTTATGAACTAACTCTTCCGAGAGTATTTGGATAGATTCGTGTTAGTGTTTATAGATGATATTTTGATATATTCTAAGAATGAATCAGATCATGAAATTCATCTTAGAATAGTGCTAGAAATATTGAGGTAGCATCAACTAAATGCGAAGTTTTCAAAATGTCATTTTTGAAAGAGAGAAGTGAAGTTTCCTAGTCATGTAGTTTTAAAAAATGGGTTATCTATAGATCCAGCTAAGATTGAAACTGTTAGTAATTGAAAAATGCCCGAGACTGTGACTGAGAAGAAGTTTTTTGAGATTAACTGGATATTATGGGAGATTCATCATGGATTTCTCTCGTATAACGGCACCTATGACTAAACTAACAACAAAGGACGTAAAGTATGTTTGGACCGATAAATGTGAAGAAGCATTCTGAAAGCTAAAATATTTATTGACCAATGTGCCCATGCTAGTTTTTGCAAATGGAAATCAAGATCTAGTGGTGTATACTGATGCATGAGGGGTAGGGTTACGAGCCGAGTTAATGCTAAAAGGTAAAGTGATTGCCTTCGCTTCATGGAAGCTTCGACCATATGAAGTTAGATATCCGACTCATGATTTAGAGTTGGCAACAGTGATCTTTGCTTTGAAAGTATGAAGACGCTATCTTTTGGGAGAATGACTCGAGTTATTTACCGATCATAAGTTTTTGAAATATTTATTCTCTCAGAAGGAGTTGAATATAAGACAGCAAAGGTGGTTAGAGCTTTTGACCGCTTATGATTTTGATATTGAGTATACGCCATGGAAAGAAATAAAGTTGCGGATGCACTTAGCATAAAACATCAGAGTGTGGTGTTAGCTATTGTAACGACCCGCCTTTTTGACCATTGAAAGTCGATACCGAACACTACCACTGTGTTCTAATGTCGCGCATCCAATCGAAAAAAGGGTAGATTGTTAGGGTAAAAACAAAAGAAAAGAACAGAGAACAGAGAAAATCAGAATCTCTCAACGGAATTGACAACATATAATATAATAAGGACAACAGAAACTGTCACCCCAAACATACATAGTATATCAAAGTTAAAAACAAACCTTATCAACTGGACAGTTATAAAATCCTGACCTTACAAATGCCGATAGGTATACTATATAATACAGTGGAAAATAAAATACTACGATAGGCGAAACTTCAGCTCCCCTCCACGATCTTTGAAACTTCAGGGACAACCTGGGAAAATACTCGGTCTAACCCGAGCATTATAAATAAATAACACCCGCACTAGTCTAGAAATACCAGAGTGAGATAACTCGAAAAATAGGAAACATATATATATATATATAAATTCTATGAGACCACGTCGCTAATGCGGAACGGGTTTTTACCTCACAAGAATAACATCCATACAAGCAAGAGCGGAAATAAATATCAGGAAATAAATCCAAATATGATTGAGCATAAATAATATTAAACCAGACTTGAAAGAATGGAAATAGACTTAGTAAAATCCAAAGTGGATAGAATGGATAGAACAAGGAAAAACAATCCAACATGATAGAATGGACTAAATAAGGTAACAGTCAAAACTTGATAAAATGGGCTAAATAAAGTAACAGTCCAAACTCAAAAGAATAGGCCAAATAAAGTAACAGTCCAAACTCAATAGAATGGACTAAATAAACACTTAAATGTCGTGATGAGGAGTTGGCTCTGTTCATTGCAATTTTAAAGCTAAAACAGATTCAGGGATACGTATTAAATAAGGAAAGGAAATTTTCCAACAAATGACTAGGAGGGTACTACCGCCTCACCGAAAGTATACCTCTAGAAATATACTCGAGAACTCCAATGGTCTTGGAAACTTCCAAGCTGGACCCCGCCAACTGTTACCGAGAATCCGAGTATTTCACATCTGAATGCGCAACATGAATCCAATCTAGAGTGGATGTGAAAATACCCTAATGGGAGGAACCCCACATAACTTGGCCCCCACTCGCTCTTTGGTTTTAGTCATTTTTGACAAAGGATAACAAAGCTCAAATGAGTAACACATCGTCTTAGAGTGACGAAATAAAGTGGCTGAAGTAACCGATAGTTGAGATACCAACTATCGAGGACATAAAACGATCGTATATGGAAATTAAGTCTTGTATACATATCACCACTCATTGAATTCAAAGTTGTACTATTTCTAGGTTAACAATAATACCGAACAAGTCAAGGTAGTGTTACTTCAAAGTCATGTCCAACGATCACTCTTAACTTTTGAAATAGCGACAAGTTTACTTCTTCGATGTTTAGTGCTAATTATACAAATAAATCATTTCCATATAAGTGATTCGTTTTACGAAAATAATTTATTTCCATAAACGAATCAAACTTTTACTTTTAAAAACGAACTAAACTTGTTGGCTTGATTTCTATATTAGTAAAACACTTTTAGAATTAGTTCTAGATTGTTAAAACGTTAAGAGAATAATTTTTCCAAGTGCGCGACCCCGTAGGCCTAAACCAACATCAAACCGAACACCCAGAAGGTTATCTAACTTAACATCCCAATAATTAAGTTCCAATTCTTTTTATAACTTTTAAAAACAATATTAATTATCCCAAAAAATAATTAATAACATTTAAAATCCCTTTAAATAAACAATAAAATAGATAATTATTTCCAAACACTTCTATAACATTGGTAAATTAACTTTAAAATCTCCATTAAATCAGTTTATTAACTTTAAATTAGTTTATTAAAGCAATTTTTATTATATTAGTTAATTTACTTTAATCACCTTTATTAAATCAATTAATTAAAAAGATTTATTAAATTCAAATAGTCATTAATTAAATGAATAATTAATCTCAAACATCATTAATTAAAATGATAAGTAATTTTAAATTTCATTAATTAGAACAATTAATTAAGTTTAAAATAATCATAAATTAATCGGATTAATTAAATCCAACTTCATTAGTTAAACCGATTAATTAAAACATCATTTGTTAAAATGATTTATTTAATTATAAAACATCATTAATTAAAATGATTTAACTAAATTCTGAAAATCATTAGTTAAAACAATTAATTAACTTTAAAATCATCATTAATTAAAATGATTAATAAAATTCAATTATCATTTTTTTAAATGATTAATTACTTTTAAATATCATTAAATGATTATTAATTTCAGTTATCCTTAATTGAAATAATTAGTTTAATCCCATCATCATTAATAAAAATAATTAATTGAGTTCTACAAATTAATTAAACTCCATTATCCTCAATTAAAAGAATTAATTAAAATCAAATAATCATTAGTTAGAATGATTGATTAAGTATAAAACATCATTAGCAAACATGATGAATAAAATCTAAAGATAAAAACAAAATTTAATCATCATTTATTAAATTGGTTAATTAATCTCAAATTAATTATTTTAAAAGATTAATTAATTGAAACTATCATCAACCAAAATGATTAATAAATATTTTTTTAGCGGAAATACAAGCTCAAGTTCATATGATAGGGTTCTTGGGTTGAAATTTAATAAATGACGATATAGCGAAAATTACTGTAAAGAAATTTAAACTATAAAAGGGAAACCCCATTTGTGTCTCTCTACAGATTTTCCCTATAAAGTAATGGTTAACAATAATATATAGATAATCATTTGGGTTTATAACGATCAAATTAATATGTCATCCATTTTCCAAATGGAAATTCAACCAAACAAGCAATCAACCAATTTTAACTAACATCCAAACAATCATAAACGATTTTGACATCATTAATATGATATAATAAAATTAGATGTGAGTTAAACTCACATTGATTTTCGTTTCCGCCAAAACGGCCCGATTTTGGAATAAAACTGAACGGCCGTTCTATTTTGGCCAAAATTTTCACTTGCTCCAAATCCAACCAAAACAACTCCACCACGAAGCTCTCGATGACACGAGTCAAACACAACAAACGACGTTCGATTTCGATCTCTTATGAATGAGTTGCGCAAATTATAAGTTATCGATAAATTTAAATTAAAAATTAAAATATAAATAATTTATACAAACTACAACACTACCCCTTACCTAATCTTCTTCCCCATCCTCCCTGTAACTAACTTGCGCACGCAAATGATATGAACCCATCCATAAACGTGCACGGAAAATAGTGATACCATGATTTACTCAACGAAATCAAATTCCGACTTCGCCAACTGCTTTCTCGCGACGATCTACACACGCCTACCACCACGACAACCACCTCTGGAGCCACCAAGACAAACGCGACCTGCCCCATCCCAAATCGCGATTGCTACAGGTCGCGCAACCCTAAACGAAGCCGATCCCCTTCAAATTTGGCGACAAGATGGCCATCGACAAGACAAACACCAATCCACTATCCAAAATCACAATCGACGACAAAATCAGCAAAAATCCCAAACCCTAGCTCACCTACCCCTAAATCACCGTCGGCTAGTCATGGACGCAGGCTATCAAGGGTATAGGATCAAAGCTCTCAAGCATACGAGCTCACCGGATCCAACGGCATGATTTTTAGTTGCTCTTAGGATTAGATTTTAATTTTCAAAGTTTAGAATATAATTTGGTTTACTATTTTTTTACGTAAAGAAGAAGGATGGAGATGTTTTATAAAGTAAGGGAAAAATGTAGGTTATAAAAATGAAATGAAGGTACAATTGATTTTACCTAGATTTATAACCAATAAAATATAATAAATAATAAATATGCAAAATGATTATATTTCCTCTTTCCATTAGAAAAAGATTTCTCAAGCCGCAAATGTTTTTCTCTAGCCGCCAATGTTTGGGGGCTGTGAAATGATGGGTTGATATGGTGGGTATGTGCATATAAATATTATTTTAGTTTTAAATTATTTAGCAAAATATATTCGAAAATGTCAAACTCCAAACGAGACATACCGCCTAGCATTCCTAATGTTTTACCCCTATTCTGAACGCAATGGAACTTGTTTCGAGACCTAATTCAATCGTATGCAGAAGGTAGGTTTTTGGACCTAGTTATTATATTAAATTTTCGAAATTAGTTTCAACGCATTTCGATCTCGCACGACCAAACGATACATCGGATTGCTATGAAATTCGATGGCATAATATAATTCACTATTACGGATCCAATGAAACTAGTTTCGTCGAAATCCGAGACTGCGCCTCGAAAAGCTAATTTCACAGATTTAAATATTTAATTATCGATATTTATCCAATCTATTTATATTTGTAAATAAATTTACAAATTGAATCCACCAATATTATTTATTAATTAAAAGGAGTTAAATAAAATTATTAAATCCATTTAATTGACATTTAATTCACAATTCAAATATTAATTATCCCCAATATTTGAATTATAAAATATTAAATTCCAAAATTCAATTATTTTAAATATTTGAAAGTGATTAAATATTTAAAATCTATAACCAAAATTTTGGGTCGTTATAGCTATATTACTTGAATGGAAAGATTTAGAGGCATTGATTACTTGTGGTGTGGGGTTAAGGTCAATGGCTAGTTCTAGTTGGAATACCGCAATGTTATCATGTTTGGAGACTCAATCAGTAAGGATAGAAAAAATTGCTTCTAAGTAGAGAGATGATCCATTACTAGCCAAACATATTAGAAGACTTGAAGTAGGAACTAAGATTGATGATTTATAGTCTTGATAAGAATGGATGGTTGAGGAAGAATGGACGGTTGTGTGTTCCAGATGTTTGTAACACAAGGAATGAAGTTCTTAAGGAGTGTCATCGATCGAAGTTTACTATTCATCCTAGATGAACTAAAATGTATAAGGATATGAAGAGGAGTTTCTTCTAGGAAGGACTGAAAAGAGATGTAGGCTTATGGGTAAAACAATGTTTGAATTGCCAACAAGCAAAAGTTGAGCATCAAAAACCAAGTGGATTGCTTCAACCTTTGTAAATGCCACTTTGGAAATGAGATTCTATATCTATGGATTTCCAAGGTCGAATAAGGGAAATGCATGTATTTGGGTCATGGTAGATAGAGTTACTAAGAGTGCACACTTTATTCTTGTTAAGTCGAGAAGGACAACACCTACCCTGGCAAATTTATTTATGAAGAATACTATAAGACTGTATGGGATTCCTAGTAGTTAGCCAGTGGCAGAGATACTTTGTTCACTAGTGAATTCTGCAAGAGTCCGCAAGAAGTGTTAAGTACCAAGCTGAAGATGAATACTGCTTGCCATCCACAAATGGATGGGCAAACGGAAAGAGTTAACAAAATTCATAGGGATTGTTAAGGGCTTGTGTACTAGACTTCAGAGGGTCATGGGAAGACCATTTGCATTTAGTTGATTTTTCCTATAATAATAATTATCAAATTAGTATAGAAACGGCACCTTTCAAAGCTCTTTACAAAAATTCATGCAAATCACCAGCATGTTGGCTAAAAAATGGAGGCAAATTAACTCTAGGCCCAGATATGGTGAGAGAAGCTATAGAAAAGACTGAGTTGATCCAAGCAAGGATGAAGGAAGCTCGGTCTAGGTAGAAAAGTTACACAGATAAAAGGCGTAAAGGTTTAGAATTCTCGGTTGGAGACTATGTTTTTATTAAAGTATAACCGATGCAAGGTGTGATACGACTTGGAAAATCAAGAAAATTGGCGTCTAGATATGTTGGTCTGTTTCCTATCATAGAAAGGATTGGGAGACTTGTGTACCGAATAGATTTACCGAATAGTTTGGCAGAAGTTCATAATGTTTTTCTTGTTTCTCACCTTAGAAAGTGTCTGCATTATCCAAAGACTATTATTGCACCAACTATATTGGAAGATTTAGTAGTGGAACCGGATATGACTTTTGTTAGACAACCAGTTCGTGCTGTAGCAAGTGATGAGAAGAAATTAAGAAACAAGATTGTCAAGTTAGTGAAAGTCAAGTGGAGTGAAAATGAGAAAGACTGTACTTGAAAGACAGAAGACAGGATTAGAGATACTTATCCTGAGTTGTGTTAATGGTATGTTCTATATCTGTCATATAGACTTTTTGTTAGTAGGATATACTGGTATTGTTGTTATGTGTTTGTCACACATGTTTGCATGATTGTCATGTATGTCATTTTCCTTATCGTAATTTCGAGGACGAAATTTTTTAAGGAGGGGAGCCTGTAACACCCTTAACTTTTATTTAACATTATTCAGGGAATTTAATTGGATAAATTAAATGGAATAATATAAGGTGATAATGAGAATGAGATTTTTTAACTAATTTGGGTCAGCCTTAATTAATCAATTAATAAGACTGTTTTAAACATAGAATAGAAAGAGATTAATGAGAGAGGCAAAATGGGAATACTTCTTTAATTCATTTCCTAAACCATTCCACTTTCATACTCGTTTTCATTTTCAAAAACCAAAACAAAACCTAAAGGAAAGCTTTGGGGAATTAATCTACATCAAATCTCAATCTCCCTTATCCAATCTAAGGTGAGTAATAGTTACCATCCCATTTGTTCATTTTTTATTTCAGATTTATGACAGATTTTCGAATTGGATGTGATAATATTTCATGCTTGGATTAATGATATCATTATTAAATTAAATAATGGTTTGTTGGAATTTCATGGAATTATTCTAATGGGTTTTAAAGGTAAACGCTAAGTTTTTAATCTTCTATTGATTTAAAATTTGAATATGCTGTGTAAAACATTTTTTTGGAGATGGGTTTTTTATTTCATAAATTTTCAAGTTCATATGAATATTTTATGAATTTCTTGAAAGGAAAAATGTATATGTTTTTGGGTTTTGAATTATTAAATGTAATTAAATTAATATTTTAATCCTAAAATTTTTGCATATGGAAGAAGAAAGAAACTCAGATTTTCAGGGATTTTTCCCTAATAGTTATGGTTTTCTATGAATTTGTTGTTCTAGAAATGTTTATAATTAATATAAGTTAATAATATTAATTATATTGTTTTGCAAAGATATTTGTGAAGGTTGTACGTGACCTACCAAAATTTTCAGCAAAGAATATGAAAAGTATTTCATTATCCAATGTAAATTTGACATGAGACAAGAGTTCGTAAAATGTTTTAACTTTAAAAGGAAATAAATCAATTTTTAGTTATTTACAAAAATGCCATCGGCATTATTACATAGAGTCTCGATACCTTTATTTTCATAGAAGCTCGATAACTATAATAACCAATGCATGTGATAGCTACTCAATAGCTATGTAATGTATCTACTTTCATAGGTACTCGACACCTTGTGTTGTAAAAGTTCGATACCCAATGTTTTGTGAAAGCTCAATACTTATAGTTTTGTAGAGGGTCGATACCATAAAAGTTCTATATCCAATGTTTTATAGAGGCTCAATGACCCTATGGTTTAGAGACTCGGTAACTTCTTTTGTTAAAATTCAACATCCTTAAGATTTTAGAGACTTGGCCCCTTATGTTTTTAATAACTCAACACCTCTTATCATATAGTTACTCGATAGCTTCTGTATAGCTACTCGGTAACTATATTTTGTAGCTCGATAGCTATATGTTTTACAAACCAGTTAACTATGTTTTAAAGGATCGATGGTCGTATGTTTTAAAAACATGAAGGCCATGTTTTAGAGGCTAGCCATATGTTTTACAAACTTGAAAGCTATGTTTTAGATGCTTAATAGCTCGTGTTTTCTAAAGGCTCGATAGCCCTATTTTGCTATCAAGTATTTCCAAAACCATATAAAGATGATGTATATTTTTAGTGGCTTGATAGAATAAATTTTACAAACCAAATAGATATGCTTTATAGGCTCGATAGCCAATGTTAAATAGATGCTCGACATCCCTGTTTTGATAGCAAGTTTTTAAAAGCTATGTAAAGATGATAGTGCTTTGGCATAAGATTTTGGCCAAGTATTGGGCTATCTTTTCCTTGTTTTGATAATGATTTCAAGTGGTTTTCCATTTCTAATGATAATTTTTTTCAAGGAAATGAAATAGTTTTTAGCCCAATTTTATATGAATTTCACCAAAGGAAAATTTTACTTAAACTTAAGTAATTTTGTTATGTCTACGACTATTGGTTGAACATATTTCAGCGAATAATGTTATAAGTTCTTGTTATTATTTGATTAGTTAAATTTACATATGTTATCATTTATCATGCTCACATTTTCATTACCCAAACCTTGGGATTTAGGAATATAATTACCAGTTTGGTTGTTCCAGCAGTGAGTGTGGTCAGACTAAGCTCATGAGTAAGTAGAATTGCATCTAGGAGATTAAATAGATCAATTGTGTTAATATGCCTTAAACTGATACAAAAGATATGACTCATGGATTTAAAACCAGATAAAAGTTTAGGTTGGATTGGTGTAGGGTCGCGCCCTATGCTTCAGCCATTAGCCTCTGGTTGGTAAAGGTCCGCGATTCTAGTGCATAGGGCTTTATTAGTACGAGATTAAAAGTTGTGTACGCATAGAAAGGAACTCGAAGCTCTATATGCTCATCGTATTGTTTAATTGGATAATCCTAATCATATATGGAGATTTTGGGACATCTGGTTATGTTTTGGGCCAAGTCAGCCTGATAGGTTATTACTTGGCCTGTGAAAACTAATAGGTTCATAATGACCCTAGAAAAACTATGATTTGGGACAGGCGGTCAATTTTATGGGATGGGTAAACCTTGGACATGCATAGCTCTTTAGTGACAGACTAGTTATATTTACCCATATTGCATGCATACGATCATGTCATGTTTTGTTTTAACTATTATGGTTGTATGTGCATGATTTATGTCCAAATTATCATATTTGATAAGATTCCAGTGATGGGAAAATCCATTCCGTTCTACGGCGTTGTCTCACTAGATATCTGTTTTTGGTTTGAGATAGTATATTATTATTTACACAGACTTTTTGTCTGACCTGAAGTTTTTGTTTTTCACCTTAAACTCTTGGATACTCAATTGAGTAGTTTAGGTGTAGGGTTTTCAGGTTAGACGATTCGAAGACTTGCAAGAGGCAAGCTAATATTAGGAGTTTATTTTCGTTGTGTTGTTTAAGGTTTATGTTTTAATTGAATGGATGTAATGAAGAAATTTATAACCGTCGAGTAGTTAAACTCTTATCATCCAAGGAGGCATCTTCATATGTCGCTCTTGGAATTTAATTGTAATTATTATATTTTCTCTGAACATAAAATTGTTGGGGTTATGTAATGAATGTGAAAGTTATTAATGAATTTTTTTTGAAAATTCTCATATTCTTGTGCTCTTGATGTTATAGATACAATTAACTGATTTAATTTTATCACCGAGAAATACTACTATGGATGACTACAACACCAATAGCACTTATTTTCGAGCCTCAAAATGGGAATGTTACAATAGTAGGAGTTACTCGTTGGTTTTGGGGTACTACTGACGTATTTGGAGTGAGGCTTTACTGATTGATGTGCGATACTTTTGTGATGCTACGGTGCTTGCTTGATACTTAGGTGTGATCATTCTGATGTAACGACCCGCCATTTTGAACCATTCGCATCCATTATAAGTGTATAGGTAGACACTCATGCCGGAGTTGAATTGCTCAAAATACCGCGTTGTTAATTTAAATTTGACAAAACTGAACATATACAGTAAATAAAATATCACAGATCACAGACACAGAGTAATAAGTGCAGCGGAAATAAAAGAGATAGTAGTTCATGAAGCTACTATATGAATATATAAAGTACATCAGAGTTTACAACAGAAGAGTAATACGATACATCAGAGTTAAACCAGATACAATGAAAGAGTAACACGATACATCAGATACAAATCAGAATGCATCACTGGAATCATCGAATGCTGAAAGCAGAATAGATGGCTGGATCTTCAAGCAAAGCTCCAACTCCAAAGGTGAGTCTCGAATACTGGTACACTCAGTCTGACCCGAGCGTAAAGCAAAAACACAAGACACTCGAGTCAGGATTAAAATTCTTATATTAATAAATCCAACTCAAGTGAAATAGCAATTGAAATACAAGTAACTCAAAGGATGTTTGGAATAACCATCCTTTAAGGATCCGTCAAACTATCTACTATGTAGTAGTGTACGATAAGTAGATAATGTCTATCAGTAATATAAGAAGATATCAAAATAGCGTTAAGTCATGGCCCATTCCACCCTTAACACATTTTTATTCCCAAAAGCATATACAAGACCGTAGTTTCCCCAAAACCGGAAGTCACCAGAGGTCAATCCATATACTAAAGGTACAAATCAAAATCGTAGTGGTCGCGCATAAATGGAATACAAGTATGACAAGGCACATGAGGCTATACCCAAGGTAGTGATACTACCGTTCGCCTGATTCGGACTGGTGAGAACGCAACGCCGCAGCGCCCGCAACACCGTGAAACAACACTCCCAAAATCAAGGGTGCACCAATCGACAACAAGTATAAGTAGTTCGAAGAAGTGTGTCCACTTGAGGTATCAATCCTCCATTGGCCCGGCACAGCTCCTGTTTTAGTCATTTCCAATTTGACACAAGTGTCAAGGCTATCCATTATCGTTCTCTTTCTTCAGTCAACACGTACATCATTCCAACCACTTCATTCTGGATCATCACTCCGCGCATAGTTATTAAAGTGGTTTTCGGTTTAGATAGAGAGTATACCCATAACCGAATTTCGGTCTCTTTAATAACTTTCGTAATTATTACACCGATTGGTCGTTTATATATTTAAAAAACAAATCAATTTCAATTTCAATTCGTAAATCAACATTCATTTGCCTTTCTAAACCAATTTCCAACATTTACGTTTCAAAACTTCCAAATTATCATTTCAAAACCTTATAATTCAATTCCAATCTTTATTTAAAACCATTCAAATACTGATTCAAATTCGTATATACGTTTCATTTCGAAATCATTTAAATTAATTTAATTTAACATTCAAATCAATTTAAACTCATTTATCGATTTCATTCAATATTCGTTAAGTTACTTTATCGTTCAAGACAATTTCTATTAAATTTCCAATTCATTAAATCAATTCTTAAATCCAACTTCATTAAATCAAAACTTACAATTTTAAATTAAATTCGTCAAATCAATTCTTTCAATTACAAGACTTACAATAATTTCAAAAACATCACATTTCATTTCTTGTTAAAGAAATTCAATTTCACTTATTTACTTTCTTAAATAATTTTCCAAAACTTACTTAAACAAGAAAACTCAATTTCAATTATTTACAAAGTAAAATTCACTTATTCAAAAGTTCAATTTTCTCTTATTAAAGAATTCAATTCAATTTAATCATTAAATAATTCAATCTTATTAATTATTAAATAATTCAAAACTTAATTATTAAATAATTTCAAAGTTTAATAATTTCAAACTTAATTATAATTTCAAACTTAATTCAATCATTCAAAGTTTAATAATTTCAAACTTAATTATAATTTCAAACTTAATTATTAAATCATTTCAAAGTTAAACGACATTCTTCCATCAATTACATTGTTAATATTTTGTTTCATATTATTAAATATTAACATTTTCCTTTCATTAAAAATTCAAATTTCAACTTCATTTCAAAACTATATGGTTTATTCAAATAAAATCTTCAATTTATTTTCAAATCAAATTATTGACCAATCGGGTTTTATTTAATTCTCTATATCCAAGGTCAAAGTTCAATTTGGGTATTTATCATTTCAACCCGATTCCAATTCAATTCGAAAATCAAAGCATAACAAAGGGAACTTGCAGTGTGATAACTGGGATGGTGTCAAAGTAAATAAACAAGCAATAACAACAAACCATAACCATCCAATAATCAATTCAAATAATCCCGAAATAACCGTATTAATTCGCATTGTTATTTGTACGAATTAATATAATTATTTCTAGAATCTACACTATCATTTCATGTAGATTAAAGATTATTACATTACGGTTTTTCACTTGTCATCTATTTACAATTTCATACATCATCAATTTAACAACATACATTCAGTGGTTCAAAGTGTAATTAAACAAATCCTACGTGTCAATAAAGTTAACAGTTAAAGGGGTCATAATTGTCATTTAATCAAATTTAACATTTAACTATTCTATATCCATTTAAATTTGCATACCATTTATCATTTTAACATTAACAATTTAACGTCCAATATAAACATCAAACAATCAATCATTTAACAACCAAACTGGATTATAATTGCATATATAACAGATAATGGTGTCAGATGTCACAGGTGAACTGATACAGGTAATAACAGTGTAAATATCAAACAGCAGCATATTTCAATTGTCGTTTCAATTGAAATCAAATTTAATAAATAAAAGAACGTTAATCGTGAGTGAGTGCTCACCTTTCGAGGCTAGAGAGAACAGGAGATGACACGGATACGAACACGGATACAGACACTGAAATTGAGTTACGAATCCAAGCACAAATTCGATGATCAAAGCTGATAACAAGGAATAGATGAAATCAAATCAGAATTGGGTCGATGAAGATAATGGGTATAAGTGAACGTATATAAATATATATAACTATGTATATATCCCAATCCCAAGCACATATTAAATTAAATATTTTTTATTTTTATTTTTTTTCAAAATCACTTATACACAATATATAACATGTATGATGTATTCCCTTATTATTTGTACAGTCTAAAACTGAAATTGCATAATACCACTTATATTTATACCATTTTTAAACTGAAACATACCAATTTCAAAATACCAACATAACCTAAGTATTTTTAACAAACAACACTTGAGATATAAATAAACACCGTACACTAGATTTTTAACAAATTAACATATATATTTATATACTTATAAAAAAATATATATATATATAACCCAAAGCATACACATGTATACTTACTAAAAAAATCAACTTATACTATATTCTTAAAACACAAAACATATTATATATAATAACAGACAACTTTTATAATATAATATACTAACAATTGTTGTTATAATCTATATAAACTGTCATAAAACTATAACTTCATGTATAATTTATATACTCTGCCAACATATGTATAAACTGTGCACGCAACACAAATGTACAGTACACACACATATATATGTATCTAAAGCCATAACATACCTCTTTGAAATCAAGTATACAGTACATTATAGCAACCCATATACTAAATATATATCAAACAGTACTCGTGTAGACTCACGTATGTAAGAAAACCTATACTAATGCACATACACATAGCATATATGATAAAATATTTGTATAAACCATTGACACAAACATACTAAAATCTCTCATATATACAGACACATACAACACATACTTTATATAATATTTTGGAAACCAAGTTATGCGAAAATATATACTGGCATATTATACTTCATAAATCTAACCTTAGCCTTTATAAATGAAGTCGAGAAGGAGAAAATGGCCAGAAGATGAGGCCGATGGCTACGCCAAGGCGGAGTTGAAGGTGTTCGGTGGCGAAAGGAGCCGAAGTGGTGAGGAGTGAGCTACCATCGTCGAACGGTGGAGGAGCAAGTCACGGCAGGAGGACAGAGGGGAAAGGTAAAGGCGGACGAGGTGGGTTTTGGGCTTACGGCGTAGTGAAGAAGGAGGTGGATCTACGTCAGGGAGGGCGCAGGTCTCTGGTGGATCTCGGGTTGCAAGCGGCTGAGGTGGGAGGCAGTTGTGTCAGGTGGGTTGTTCGGGCCTAGCTATGCTGCCATGGCGAGTTGTCGGAGTTGGCTGAAATGGTGGAGGTCAGGTGGTCTCGGCGAGGCTATGTGGGCTGACGTGGTGATTGCGGGGTGGGGTCGGAGCTAAGGGCAGAGGTGCAAGTTGCTGTCGAGGTGGTCTGGAGCACGGTCGGGAATGGTGGCGGATCGCGTAGGGCTGTCGGCTTAGGCGTGGGGAGGTGAGAGTTAGGAGGGATGGACGGTGATCGGCAATAGAATGGGTTGTAGAAGAAAGAGAGAGAGGGAGGTTTTGTTGGGAAGGAGAAGGCTAAAGGCTTCAGGCAAGTTTTAAAAGAAATGAGAAAGGCAGGTTGGATAAGAAATAAAGTGAACAGACAGGTAATGTGAGCTGGCAATTGGACTAGTTTCCAACAGTTTGAGAAATGAATAGCAACAGTTCCCCTTTGATTTAGCTGACTCGTTCAAGCAATTTATTGTTGCTTGAATGACGCGGCTGAACTTTGAAATTCAAAAGAAAACAAACGGTCATGGATCCAGTACCGATACGGCTGCCGGTTTTGCGTTTTTCATCGTGTACGAACATCAAAATTGACGATCGAATATACCATAGAGACCAGCACGACGAGACGATCAAAACTGTATACAGATATCAGTGGTACGATTTGAATTATAAAATTTCGAATTTTCTACCAGCGGAAAATGCAAGAAAACCGATGAAAAATAAGATCGACGGAGCCAAAGATGTCCGAATTTGGAAAAACGACCATCTGACAACTTGCTCAGAAGATGGTTTAGAATTTTTCTATGTAAAAATATTTTGGTTTGGAAAACGTTTTATTTTCAACGCTTTTTAACTGATTAAATTAAAGTGAATTTACGCGCGAAATCAACTTTCATATTTTCGGACGAAAATTTACCAGTCGCTATGTTTAACTAGACGCATTCCAAATATTAAATTTTTATTTAAAAATTTTATCGTTTAAAATTTCTCAAAATTTCAACTAATTACGTTATTAAAACAGTTGAAATTTACGGGTTGTTACACTCTCCCCCACTCAAAACTTTTCGTCCCCGAAAAGGAACGAGGTAGGAGAATAGAAACAACCAGAAAGAAAACAGATTTGAAATACAAAATAACTATTAATTTAAATCATATAAATTCAAATTTAAATTAATTGATATTCAATAATTGATTTAATCCATTTGATTTTCTTAAGTTAAATCAAGCTTTAACTATTTCTATATTTTTTCATATTATCCAATCATCTTTAATTAACAATTTCAAAATCATAAATTTGAATAGTCACTTATTACAATCATATTTTATTTCAGCAATTTAAATTCTTTTTTATTCCAAATTATTGTTAAATTTATTCTACTTAATATATCTTATCACGTATATTTAACCCATATGAATTAATTTAAATCATATAAATTTCAATTTAAATTAATTTATATTCCTTAATTGATTTTAAATTCAAGGTATTTCCATAAGTTGATCTAATTTCAATTTATTAATTCTTTCAAAACAAATTTATTTTTCAATTATCTTATTATTCTATTTATCTCTATTAGCATTTTATAATTTAAAATTTAAGTGTATAACATTATAACCACTCAAATTTTATTTATAAATTCAATTTATCTTATATATTATCCAATTACATATTTAACTTCTGTATGATTTAGGTAAGTTGTATTAGAATGCAATTGAACAATATACAAATAATTTTTTTTTCCAATTCAATTATTCAAGTTCCAATATTTATTCCAAATTTTGGTTTATTTATAATAAAAATATCCTTTAACAAAATTTAAGAATTACATTTCCGATTAACTTTAAACAATTTAGAGATATATATAATATATTTATCACATCAAATTAAATTTTAAAATAAGATACCCATATATATATATATAAATCAAATTATACTGAAGAAATTCAAATCAATTTTTTTTCTCAAACAAAACCGTAGCAAAGCTACAGAATGGTTTCTCCACTTCGAAACTCGAAAATGAATGTCGATGATGCGGCCGCCATCACCGAAATTATTTTCCAGCGACAAAGAGAAGAGCAGTGATTTCAACATTTTAAAATTCTTTGAAAACGAATTCTATTCGAAAATACTTTCAATAATATATACTTTAAAATTTTAAAACCAAAGTTCGAAATCACCGGAAACTAAATTCTCAAATTTCTGAATTAAATTCATTTCAAATTCCAAATCAATTTATAAACCGTATTTATAAATTTATTTAGAACAATAAATGATAATCAAATATTATCATTTCAAACAAACAATTTTAATTTACCTATTAAATTCCAGAAAATTTTTACTTATATTTTCACAATATAATTAAACAAATTTATTTCATTTACCAAATTTGAAAGTAATATTGTGTCAGTTTGCTCTGTTCAAGTGTTTTGGAAATCCTATCGATAGCGTTGATCAGACGAATCGATCGGAAACCCAAATCAACATCAACAACTCAAATAACACAATATATTTTAAAACGTTTAAATATTAATTTACAAATACACTTCCTCGCTCGACGATACAAGAATGGATTTTAAAGCAAGGGTAGAGATTCAAATTTTTTTTTTGCAAGACTCAAATCAAAAAGAATTCTGATTCGAAGATAAGTTTGAAACAGAAGATGAGATAATTCAATTACCACAATCGGGAGATGGATGAGTTTATTTAATTCACGGACAACCTTAACCGGGTCGTCCGTAACTTCAAGAATAAGATCGATGCTGAATTCCGAGGTAAATCAACACTCGATCTCAAGAGATGGAATTCAGGTATAGCCTGAAATAGATAGCATCGTAAACCGAGGATACAGAAATCTCCGGTAAATCGATGCCTATTATAAAGGAGTTTCACCCCTTTACAAATCATTCGAAGATTGGCGAGACCGCCGATCCATTATAGATAACATTCGAAATGGAGTTATGGGGTGCTCCAGAATTAAAAGAAGACGAATAGTGAGGGACCCGAATGAAATTTGGAACCGTAGGGAACGTCCCAAAATTCAAAGGAGTCGAGTCAAAAGGAAGAGATTGAAACTCGAATGAGCGTGATTCTGTAAATACATTTACCATATATGTTGAGTTTTGCCTAGAGCTACCAAAGCTCTGATACCAACTGTAACGACCCGCCATTTTGAACCATTCGCATCCATTATAAGTGTATAGGTAGACACTCATGCCGGAGTTGAATTGCTCAAAATACCGCGTTGTTAATTTAAATTTGACAAAACTGACCATATACAGTAAATAAAATATCACAGATCACAGACACAGAGTAGTAAGTGCAGCGGAAATAAAAGAGATAGTAGTTCATGAAGCTACTATATGAATATATAAAATACATCAGAGTTTACAACAGAAGAGTAATACGATACATCAGAGTTAAACCAGATACAACGAAAGAGTAACACGATACATCAGATACAAATCAGAATGCATCACTGGAATCATCGAATGCTGAAAGAAGAATAGATGGCTGGATCTTCAAGCAAAGCTCCAACTCCAAAGGTGAGTCTCGAATACTGGTACACTCAGTCTGACCCGAGCGTAAAGCAAAAACACAAGACACTCGAGTCATGATTAAAATTCTTATATTAATAAATCCAACTCAAGTGAAATAGCAATTGAAATACAAGTAACTCAAAGGATGTTTGGAATAACCATCCTTTAAGGATCCGTCAAACTATCTACTATGTAGTAGTGTACGATAAGTAGATAATGTCTATCAGTAATATAAGAAGATATCAAAATAGCGTTAAGTCATGGCCCATTCCACCCTTAACACATTTTTATTCCCAAAAGCATATACAAGACCGTAGTTTCCCCAAAACCGGAAGTCACCAGAGGGCAATCCATATACTAAAGGTACAAATCAAAATCGTAGTGGTCGCGCATAAATGGAATACAAGTATGACAAGGCACATGAGGCTATACCCAAGGTAGTGATACTACCGTTCGCCTGATCCGGACTGGTGAGAACGCAACGCCGCAGCGCCCGCAACACCGTGAAACAACACTCCCAAAATCAAGGGTGCACCAATCGACAACAAGTATAAGTAGTTCGAAGAAGTGTGTCCACTTGAGGTATCAATCCTCCATTGGCCCGGCACAGCTCCTGTTTTAGTCATTTCCAATTTGACACAAGTGTCAAGGCTATCCATTATCGTTCTCTTTCTTCAGTCAACACGTACATCATTCCAACCACTTCATTCTGGATCATCACTCCGCGCATAGTTATTAAAGTGGTTTTCGGTTTAGATAGAGAGTATACCCATAACCGAATTCCGGTCTCTTTAATAACTTTCGTAATTATTACACCGATTGGTCGTTTATATATTTAAAAAACAAATCAATTTCAATTTCAATTCGTAAATCAACATTCATTTGCCTTTCTAAACCAATTTCCAACATTTACGTTTCAAAACTTCCAAATTATCATTTCAAAACCTTATAATTCAATTCCAATCTTTATTTAAAACCATTCAAATACTGATTCAAATTCGTATATACGTTTCATTTCGAAATCATTTAAATTAATTTAATTTAACATTCAAATCAATTTAAACTCATTTATCGATTTCATTCAATATTCGTTAAGTTACTTTATCGTTCAAGACAATTTCTATTAAATTTCCAATTCATTAAATCAATTCTTAAATCCAACTTCATTAAATCAAAACTTACAATTTTAAATTAAATTCGTCAAATCAATTCTTTCAATTACAAGACTTACAATAATTTCAAAAACATCACATTTCATTTCTTGTTAAAGAAATTCAATTTCACTTATTTACTTTCTTAAATAATTTTCCAAAACTTACTTAAACAAGAAAACTCAATTTCAATTATTTACAAAGTAAAATTCACTTATTCAAAAGTTCAATTTTCTCTTATTAAAGAATTCAATTCAATTTAATCATTAAATAATTCAATCTTATTAATTATTAAATAATTCAAAACTTAATTATTAAATAATTTCAAAGTTTAATAATTTCAAACTTAATTATAATTTCAAACTTAATTCAATCATTCAAAGTTTAATAATTTCAAACTTAATTATAATTTCAAACTTAATTATTAAATCATTTCAAAGTTAAACGACATTCTTCCATCAATTACATTGTTAATATTTTGTTTCATATTATTAAATATTAACATTTTCCTTTCATTAAAAATTCAAATTTCAACTTCATTTCAAAACTATATGGTTTATTCAAATAAAATCTTCAATTTATTTTCAAATCAAATTATTGACCAATCGGGTTTTATTTAATTCTCTATATCCAAGGTCAAAGTTCAATTTGGGTATTTATCATTTCAACCCGATTCCAATTCAATTCGAAAATCAAAGCATAACAAAGGGAACTTGCAGTGTGATAACTGGGATGGTGTCAAAGTAAATAAACAAGCAATAACAACAAACCATAACCATCCAATAATCAATTCAAATAATCCCGAAATAACCGTATTAATTCGCATTGTTATTTGTACGAATTAATATAATTATTTCTAGAATCTACACTATCATTTCATGTAGATTAAAGATTATTACATTACGGTTTTTCACTTGTCATCTATTTACAATTTCATACATCATCAATTTAACAACATACATTCAGTGGTTCAAAGTGTAATTAAACAAATCCTACGTGTCAATAAAGTTAACAGTTAAAGGGGTCATAATTGTCATTTAATCAAATTTAACATTTAACTATTCTATATCCATTTAAATTTGCATACCATTTATCATTTTAACATTAACAATTTAACGTCCAATATAAACATCAAACAATCAATCATTTAACAACCAAACTGGATTATAATTGCATATATAACAGATAATGGTGTCAGATGTCACAGGTGAACTGATACAGGTAATAACAGTGTAAATATCAAACAGCAGCATATTTCAATTGTCGTTTCAATTGAAATCAAATTTAATAAATAAAAGAACGTTAATCGTGAGTGAGTGCTCACCTTTCGAGGCTAGAGAGAACAGGAGATGACACGGATACGAACACGGATACAGACACTGAAATTGAGTTACGAATCCAAGCACAAATTCGATGATCAAAGCTGATAACAAGGAATAGATGAAATCAAATCAGAATTGGGTCGATGAAGATAATGGGTATAAGTGAACGTATATAAATATATATAACTATGTATATATCCCAATCCCAAGCACATATTAAATTAAATATTTTTTATTTTTATTTTTTTTCAAAATCACTTATACACAATATATAACATGTATGATGTATTCCCTTATTATTTGTACAGTCTAAAACTGAAATTGCATAATACCACTTATATTTATACCATTTTTAAACTGAAACATACCAATTTCAAAATACCAACATAACCTAAGTATTTTTAACAAACAACACTTGAGATATAAATAAACACCGTACACTAGATTTTTAACAAATTAACATATATATTTATATACTTATAAAAAAATATATATATATATAACCCAAAGCATACACATGTATACTTACTAAAAAAATCAACTTATACTATATTCTTAAAACACAAAACATATTATATATAATAACAGACAACTTTTATAATATAATATACTAACAATTGTTGTTATAATCTATATAAACTGTCATAAAACTATAACTTCATGTATAATTTATATACTCTGCCAACATATGTATAAACTGTGCACGCAACACAAATGTACAGTACACACACATATATATGTATCTAAAGCCATAACATACCTCTTTGAAATCAAGTATACAGTACATTATAGCAACCCATATACTAAATATATATCAAACAGTACTCGTGTAGACTCACGTATGTAAGAAAACCTATACTAATGCACATACACATAGCATATATGATAAAATATTTGTATAAACCATTGACACAAACATACTAAAATCTCTCATATATACAGACACATACAACACATACTTTATATAATATTTTGGAAACCAAGTTATGCGAAAATATATACTGGCATATTATACTTCATAAATCTAACCTTAGCCTTTATAAATGAAGTCGAGAAGGAGAAAATGGCCAGAAGATGAGGCCGATGGCTACGCCAAGGCGGAGCTGAAGGTGTTCGGTGGCGAAAGGAGCCGAAGTGGTGAGGAGTGAGCTACCATCGTCGAACGGTGGAGGAGCAAGTCACGGCAGGAGGACAGAGGGGAAAGGTAAAGGCGGACGAGGTGGGTTTTGGGCTTACGGCGTGGTGAAGAAGGAGGTGGATCTACGTCAGGGAGGGCGCAGGTCTCTGGTGGATCTCGAGTTGCAAGCGGCTGAGGTGGGAGGCAGTTGTGTCAGGTGGGTTGTTCGGGCCTAGCTATGCTGCCATGGCGAGTTGTCGGAGTTGGCTGAAATGGTGGAGGTCAGGTGGTCTCGGCGAGGCTATGTGGGCTGACGTGGTGACTGCGGGGTGGGGTTGGAGCTAAGGGCAGAGGTGCAAGTTGCTGTCGAGGTGGTCTGGAGCACGGTCGGGAATGGTGGTGGATCGCGTAGGGCTGTCGGCTTAGGCGTGGGGAGGTGAGAGTTAGGAGGGATGGACGGTGATCGGCAATAGAATGGGTTGTAGAAGAAAGAGAGAGAGGGAGGTTTTGTTGGGAAGGAGAAGGCTAAAGGCTTCAGGCAAGTTTTAAAAGAAATGAGAAAGGCAGGTTGGATAAGAAATAAAGTGAACAGACAGGTAATGTGAGCTGGCAATTGGACTAGTTTCCAACAGTTTGAGAAATGAATAGCAACAGTTCCCCTTTGATTTAGCTGACTCGTTCAAGCAATTTATTGTTGCTTGAATGACGCGGCTGAACTTTGAAATTCAAAAGAAAACAAACGGTCATGGATCCAGTACCGATACGGCTGCCGGTTTTGCGTTTTTCATCGTGTACGAACATCAAAATTGACGATCGAATATACCATAGAGACCAGCACGACGAGACGATCAAAACTATATACAGATATCAGTGGTACGATTTGAATTATAAAATTTCGAATTTTCTACCAGCGGAAAATGCAAGAAAACCGATGAAAAATAAGATCGACGGAGCCAAAGATGTCCGAATTTGGAAAAACGACCATCTAACAACTTGCTCAGAAGATGGTTTAGAATTTTTCTATGTAAAAATATTTTGGTTTGGAAAACGTTTTATTTTCAACGCTTTTTAACTGATTAAATTAAAGTGAATTTACGCGCGAAATCAACTTTCATATTTTCGGACGAAAATTTACCAGTCGCTATGTTTAACTAGACGCATTCCAAATATTAAATTTTTATTTAAAAATTTTATCGTTTAAAATTTCTCAAAATTTCAACTAATTACGTTATTAAAACAATTGAAATTTACGGGTTGTTACATCTGAGCTGCTTTGGGCTTTAGGGTGCATGACTTGCTTAACCTGGGAGTTAGTTCAATATATGTACGAACGTCATTTGAGCAGTATGCGATTCGAGCCGACTGTAATCTGATCCAACTACAACCTGAGCTGCCCTTGTTATTAATATGCATGTGTTATTGATAAGAGTGATTTATATCCTTGCTATTTTCCCGTAAGTGTAGACCTACGCTAGAGCAAAGTTTGGGTGACATCGTGTATAGCCCTCAAAACGCTTTTGGTTCCTCATAGTACTGCTCGAGGTGTGCTCCATTACTATAGGGAAGATCTATACTTGAAAGGGTTGGCAATGCATAAATTCTTAAGATTAGTAATTGGGCCTAGTGGGTGTTTTGGATGTAGAGTAGTTTTCCTATGTTGCTATTCTCTTTTTACTCTCGTGTTTGTCACATTCTAAAGTTGGTGCATCTTTCACCACTTAGTTTTGGCAGCAACACGTTACATTGGCGCAGATCTGGTATTCCCTCGGCCTAATTTATGAGCGCAGTGCTTCATCTCATTGTGACTTCATGCTCTTTAGCTTTAGCTCATTTAGTTAAAACAAAATCTGAGGCTATCGGCTAGCTCTTATGTTCTGTGGCCATTCTTATGCATTACGCCTCATTCGATCTGGTTTTAATACAAGTTGAAAACTATGAGTGTAACACCTGCCCCCAAGTTTGCATCGATCGTAGGTCAATGTAGACTTGTCCTTTTACATAAGTTTTGTCATTAGCTTGGCATGACATGCCCCGTTGTTCGAGGACTAGCCACTGTCGTTCATATGTTATGTGGTTACTACAGCCATTGAACGACGGCGTTGACTGTAAAAAGTCATTTGTTTCTAGTTTAGCTTCATCGTTCTCATTTCTAAGATTGTCGTTGTCATTCATATGTTGTGTTGTCAACATAACCATCAAATGACAGCGATGAGTTGTGAAAAGTTGTTTTTTTAGTTTTGCGTCACCGTTCTCATTTCTGAGATTGTCGTTGTCATTCTATACTGTGTTGTCAATACAACTATCAAATGGCGGCGGTGAGCTGTGAAAAGTTGTTTGTTCATGCGCTTGGCATGGTCTTCCATGCTATTTGGGAGAGGACGGAGGTTTGACTGTGACGTCGGGTCAGCCTTGTTTTCGATCCCTACTTTAAGAAAATGCTCAAATTGGGCCTTTTCTATCAGGGACAATCGTTGTGCTCATATATCTATTTGGGCCAGACCGGTAGCCTATTAGGGTAGAGTACTTGATAACCGGAACTCAATCCTTTAATACTACCTTTCTAGACACCTATTATCGAGATTGTGAGCTTGATTAATTAATCCTAACATAACTAATTTAGACCGCACAGGCTATGAGCTCCGGTACTATTGTTGGAACTGGGCCAGCTCGCAGTGGAGGAACTGGGTAAATTTCTAAAAAAAATTCCATTATGAAATCTTTAATGGGCCTATGAAGTCTAATTCATTTAGAACTTTTCAAAAAAATTTGTTAAATAAAACTAATATTTTTTTATATTTAGAAATAAAATCTTATTTTTTATAATTTGTGTAACAACTCGCCCCAAAACAGGCTAAATCCTGACCCAGCACTACGCCATAGATTGCATACTGCAACACCCAAGAAGTGATGCAGGAAGTGCCAAAAAATGTTGCTGTAGGCTAAAAAAGGGCAAAGGCAACACTTTCTTGATGATGCATTTTGCCGCGTTGCCCTAGAGTCAAAGGCAACATCTTTGCAACCCTAGGGTAACATCGGTTCTGTTATTGCCACAGGTACCAAATTTACTAAAAAGTGGGCCCCAACATGTGGGCTCACATTGTGGGGCCCACTAATTCAAACAGATATTTTCACAGATTAAATAAATATTTGCTGAATAAAATAAATAACACGGAATTTAAATTCAAACGGATATTTTGTTCAAATAAATATTTATTACAATTTTGAATAGTACAAATTCAAGCTCTCATTATATATATACAATTTCAATCACAATACAATTTTGATTACATCACAATTTTCCATTTACATTTGCACCTTACTACAATTCACTCTCACTCGTATTTATCTTCAACTTTATTCCAGATAGAATGCAGCATCTGAGCTGTCTGCAAAAATATACACTGACGCTGTAAAATTTAAAATTGAAAATAAAATATTTTTGCAGTATAAAATAAAATGAGATTTTGAAAATATTATTTGCCTCAGTTATTTGGGTTGTTCGTCATCATTTAATTCTGAATTCATCATACATGAACAGCTTGTGACATGCACAGTGTATCACTGTACATGCCACAAGGCCGTGCACACCGATATACACTTGATAAATCTACAGGGACAGGTGAGTACAAGGTCAAACCCAAATTAAAAGCCGAGTTCAACTCAAGTGAAATACAGATAACATCACGACACGAGCACAAGGTCAAACCCGAGTTTTGAAACTGGATTCAACTCAAGTACAATTTCAAAAATCAACCTGAAATGATCAAGAACCAACAAAACAGCTCAAATCAATACTCAAGCAAATACACAAACCAACAAAGGCAAGGCAATGCATTTCAATGATCAGTTCAGGTCAGTACATATGAATATGAGATCAAAGAATAGAAGGAACAACAAAAGCAATAGGTACAACAGTGCACATGATACAAGTAAAGTGGTACAGTAGTACAAAGGTCATAGGCAACCTCAAATCAGCAAAGTCCAAGCAATACATGAACAAAGTAGTTCAGGCATGCACAAGAGAGAGACAAGAAACCAGCATCACCAAACCAGTGAAATGGAACAGACCAGAGAAGCAGGTCATAAAAGTGAGTTCAAACCAGACACAACACTTGGTGGTTAAAGAATGAAACAGGGATCAAAGTACTAAGCATCATGTGCAAATGAGACAAGGTTACAAATCAAGCATACATATAAACAAATGCAACATGAAAACAACTCAAGGTCAATGCATATGAAGCAACCAGACTCGATTGAAGTGTTCAGAGATTACAAATATACAATGGAGCACATATATGAACACACATGTATACAATGCACAGCAACTCGAATATCAATGACACTGCCTCAACAGTCAGAGCATCATCAACAAACATAAACAAGACTGCAACACTACGACAACTACAAGTGATCAAGCATCAAGTCAAAGACAACTACAGTCTTACAGGAACCAAGACAAAATTCAAGCACCAGACTCGGCCAAGACTAACATGTACATAAGTAAATGCAACTGTGACATATAACATGAATTTATCAAGTCATGAAACAGCAAAATACAAGTGAGTGTATCAAGTCAGAGCTGTGACAACCAGAGTCAAAGGCAAGGAATCGAACAAGTCAAGTTATGTTAACATGAATAAACAATGTCAAGTTCAAATGTAGAAACCCAAAGACGTGATATTCAGAAAATCAGAGAATACGAAGTCAACCGAAAATCAAGCCGTGGTGGCCACGAAATCAAACAAGCCATGAGAAGCAAGAAATCAAAATATATACGAATTGAACAAGTCAGTAATCATCATCAACATCCATACGAAAATTAATGGCCGAGATAAATCAATTGACGAATTCAAATAAATTCAGACGAACGAAAGTAAAGGGATTTGAACCCTATATAAAGGTTCAACATCATTGGCAGAGAAATCATTCTAGTTCAAGCAACAAAGAATAACCATTCTACTCGAATCAAGTCGAGCATAGGCAAATTGAAAAGTAAAATCACGTACCAGTTATAACAATAGTACTCGACTAAATTGAAGAAGCCGCGAACAATCCAATTGATCAAAGAAAGAAATTGAAGCATCGACAAACAATACGACAAGCGGCGACTCTATTACGGAACCCTAATTTCAGATCGAAGAGGAGACGAGGCCGGCATTTTTTTACAGAGCATAAGCAAATCAGGAAATAAAAGAGAACGGGGCCGGCATTTTGTTAAGTGTTTGAGTGAAACCCTTCAATATTTTGTTAACTTTTGCCGCTTTGTTTTTGCTTCCCGCGTTAAAAATTATTTCAGCCCGCTTTTTTTTCAGCCCGCACTCATTTTTTATAATATTTTTATAAGTCTATAGCTACTGCAACATAGTGTTGATATCTATGCCAACATCCTGAAGCTAATGTTGTAATAGACAAAAATCAGCATAGCTATCGTTACATTGTAGCTAGCAACATCTTGTATTTTCGTTGCAATAGCCCATCTATGGCGTAGTGCAGGAAAGGTTCATCGAATCTTAGACCCATTCCAAAGCAGATTGGTTGGTAAAAAGAACAATACAGAGCTATTTATCCATTCATTCATAACTCACAGTGGAAGGATAAAATATAATAACATAAACTTCCTTGATATCTATTTATTTATGATAAGAGATGATAGGGAATTATTCATACCAGACTTATTGTTTGACTCAAAGTTTGTGTTTCTCCACAAACTCTCAGGTACTCAAAATTAATTTGAGTAGTTTGAGAGTGGGTGACTTTCAGGTTTTTAGAAGAATAAGCTTCTAGAGACGTGCATGAGGCAGTGTTAGCTATATAAGAGCTATTTTGTGTTTTCCGCCGTGATGTACTAAGAACTGTAAAGTTCATATTTATTAGTTCACTGATCATTATAAGGGGACATTTTCATATGTTGCTCTTATCGTATTTTGTACATGTATACGTGGTCTGAACGTGACTAACGTCTGGGATTATGTAATTAAATCTTAAATTGAAATTCATAAGAAATGAAAAATTATGTTTTGTTGAAGTTTAATTTTTTTTCATATTCTTGTGTTTCTGTGTTGCCAATATTTTCAAGATTCCAATTTCGGTCACTCAGAAATAACAACTATGGATGAATGCAGCATCCGTAGCAGTTAGTTTTAAGCCTACGGAAGCGGGATGTTACAGTCACCCTACTTATGCTGTATAAATTTCTTTCGTTGTAAACTTACTTTTTTCCTTGACAAGAACCTTGACTCGAATTGGTCCTTAATTCATCCTAAGTGACAATCCTACCAACATTCCCCTCAGCTACAATACTCCACCAATCTCAGGCTTCTCCCTTGAGGTGCTAAGCTGCCATTCTTCTCATCAACTGATCCTCCTACGAGCTCCCGAAATATTTTTTTGTAGTCATTTAACCAAGTCTTTGACTCCATAAAACCCTCCGTTCCAGGATACACTCTTCCATTCATATTGAGAAAGTCCTTACACATCTTTGGAAAGTCAACGAGAAAGGGTGCTGCATTGGCAGACGGGGTAAAGGGTGACGCCTGTGCAGCTTAAGGAATAAGTACTTCATTGACTTGCCTGATGTATTGTTTAAACCATTCGGGCATCCCTAGAATGGCGGGTCTTCCTCGAGCAGTGTTTCCAGCCTCAAAATAAGAATGATTATTGGCCATATCAACAATCTGTAGGTTGACCTTTAAGTTATAACTTCCTAAGGTAGTATTATATGTTGAAAGAAAGATTTGTCTAGTGTGTGTGCATATATTCAAAAATAGTGTGTGTATATCTATAGTAGGGGTTTTTGGAAAAAAAATTCCAAAAATAACAAATACACCACTTATACGTATACTTTTTCTCATAGATCGGGTAACCTTGGCTCTAATACCAAATGTAACAACTTTACCCGAAATAGGCCGAAATCCTGACCTAGAAAAGACCTATCGAAACTTAGACCAATTCCAAAGCTGTTTGTTTGTTGATAAAAGAACAACGTAGAGCTATTTATCTATTCATTTAGAACTCACAGTGGAAGGATAAAATATAATAACATAAACAATACCTATTTTATTTCAAATTCCAAATGTCACAAAACAAAACCATAACATAATGTCAATAACAACCATTACATCATCTTGTTCAAAATTACATTTTTTAAACTTCAAATGGATACATCAGAAAATAACATAAATAGATAAATAGACTACTGCCACAAGCTCCTCTCATCGTTATCTCCATCTTGATCGTCGTCTCCTTCCCTAACTTGTGTTGTAATGAGGAGTGAGTAAGAACAACAATGTCAGATAAATAGAAGATCTCGAGCCCTTCTGTGATAACCCGGATTTTTGAACATCTGTTAATTTATAATTAACTGGTTTAATTAATGAAAATATTGATTTTATTTGGATTAATAAATGAAATTCTGATATATATAAATCTGGATATGTATATAGAAGAATCTGAACTATAATAAATGCTGGATTTTTTATTTGGATAGATATTTATTTGATAATCACCTATCATAATTATTGAAGTTGACAATATTAGTCTAATAATCTTCTTTTATAATTATTTAATTAGACAAAATTTTATCTTCTCAAATTTTATAAAAATGATTTTTCTAATCATAATATATAATATATATTGAATTGGAAGTTATGTTTTTTTAATGAATTTCAAGATTTATTTAAAAATTGAGTTCTATATTTTTCTAACACTAAATAGTATCTATAAGATATATATTTATTAATTTAAAAAGTATTTTAGTTTAAAGTAAGATTTGATAAAAGATATATATATTTCTTTAAAGGCTATACTTAAAATAAAGGTAGTTTGTAAATATATAAGGTTAAAACATACATGTATAAAGGTATTATATAGATTTAAGAAAGTAATAAATACATAAAACATATTAGGTACATTATAATTACAAATGTAAACAAATTCACCATGCATTTTAACAAATGTAAACTATTTATAAAACAATAATGACAAGTGTAAGTTAATTCATACAAGTGTCTTAATTTTAATAATTTTTTTTAAAATGATAAAACTGAGTTATAGGAAAACTCTCTACTTTTTCCTCTCATTTTCTTTTCTATCTTAAATATCAAAACAAAGAAAAAGAAAATCTAAAACCAAAAACCAGTAAACAAATCTAAAGGAAGTAAACAATTATCAGCTTCTCCAAGTTTTCAAATATGAAGCAATCTAAGATCTAAGCAGAATCAAAGCAAATCCATCTCAGTTTTAAAGCAGGGTTTCAAGCTAATCAAAGTTTTCCAGTTTCCAGTTTACAAGTTTTTAAAAGATCAAGGCATTTTCCAACATAACCTGTTCAAAGCTCTCTGTTCAAACATCCTATTACAGTGAGTAGACTAACATTTTAAAGTTTTACTCTGTAAATCTTGATTGCATGTGATAAAAGATTAAAGTATGTTGTTAAATTGTTTGAATGAATATAAATTATGCTTGCATGTCTGTATATCTGGTGTGATTGTCTGAGTATCAATATGATTGCCCTGTTCTAGCTTTACAAAATTTAAAACTTGATAAAATCCAATCTCTCTCTCTGATTCTTTTTAGACTTAGATATATAAACAAACTTTGTTTGTAATAACAAGATATCTAATCTAAAAATATTTCCAGGCAAGATAAAAAGGTAGTTTTTAACAAAATGAAGAATTACAGTAAAAGTATGAACATATCGAAATCTCAATTTAAATAAATCATGTATTCAAGTATATAATCTAATTCGTTATCTGAAATGATGATTTTTAAAAATAAAATCATGAATTTTAAGAATATAGATCATGAGATAATGTATGTTGAACGGAATTCTTATTATCATTGAATTCCGATGATTGGTGGAGAAGTGGGTCTCGTGATTACGCCTGGAGGTGGCTCGTGAGTCAGGGTTCAAGGGAAAAATGGTGATTGAATTTATAAGTGGTCGAGGCAGCTCGGCGACATCGAACTAGGGTTCGATCGACAGTTTTGGTCGAATGGGTTTTAGTGGTTGCTGCATCGTCGTGGGTGGATTAGAGGCGATTGGTAGGGGGAAATCAAAGAGTAGACATGTGGCGTTGCTTGGTCACGATCGCGTAGCATCCGGTGGTTGGAGTTGGCATGGCGAGGTGGTTGTTGATGAACTGTTGGTTCCAGGAAAAAGATCGATATGCTCGATTTCGATTACTGAGGTAAACGATGGTGATGGGTGGTCATGGCATTCGTATGAGTCATGGGTGACCTGAAGGCAACGGTGATGGTGGTCGGAGTCGACTCGTTCGAGTGTGCACGTGTACGCGTGTCAGTACATGTTAAATCCAGGCGAGCTAGTTTGATTCGATGATGGGTGATGCGAGAGTTTGTTGGGGTTTGATCTCGAGGACGAGTGTGTGTCGATCGTCAACGGTGAGGTCGTCGAATTTGTTCGTGGTCGATCGGAATTGTATCTCTGGTGATCTGGAGCGAGATATCGAGTTTTGGGAAGAAGATGTATCGGGTCGATCTCGAGATGGTTGTGGGTTTGACTCGGAGCAGTTTTGGTTGTGAAGTGCACAAATGTTGGCTCGAGAATTTTGGTTTTGGGCTCGAGTTTTTGCTCGGAAAAGTTTGGATGTTGGCTCGGGTTTCTTTTGATTAACCTGGTTTAAAATTTAAAAATGAAATCGGTACCAAGTTTTAAAAATATGAATGTGAAATATTATCCAGATTTTTAAACTAGAAAGGAAACATGTCCAGGTTTAAATAGAAAGAAAATTTCTTAACAGGTTTTAGAAAACATGTTCAAGTTTAAAAGTATTTTGAAATGAATAATTTTTCAATAAATTATAAAGTCGTGGTTTAAGATTTAATTTGTTTTTGAGTTGAAATTTTTATTATGTTAATTAATTGAATTAATCTCTAATTGTTTTTAAAATAAAATGATTTAATTAAGTGACTAATTAAGACTAATTAACTATTGTGATTAATTAATGAATGTAATTAATTAAAGGGTTGATTACTTAATGAAATTAACTACTTAAAGTAATTAATAAAAGATTCTTACTTAATGTAATGAAGGTAAATTACTTTGTGAAATTACATTAAAGGGTAATTAATTATTTAAGATTGATTAAAGTAAGTAATTAAGGGTAATTAATTACTTAACGATAATTACTTAATTAAAGGTAATTAAGTAATGATTGAAGGTTGATTTAATTATTAATTAAGATAAATAAATTAAGGAGATTAATTAAAGTTAATGTGAATGGTTAAGGCTAGTTAATCTATGGGGTAATTAAAGGTTAATTACTTAATGTAATCAAAGAGAATAATTAAGATTTATTAATGGTTTGTAATTAATTAATGTAAGTAAGAATGATTAAAAGTGATTAAAGTAATTAATTTAATTTATTTAAATTAATTAGAAATAGTGTGACTAATTTATCTTGCTTATGAATGATTGGAGGACATTAAATGCTTCAGATTATTTGGTATCTCTGATATATGAGATGAAATGTTTTGTAATATCTTATGTTTGGGTTGATCAGTGATAATATGGTTATCTATCGATGATAAATTGTTGGGTAAAAGTGACACCCTATATTTAAAGTTTGAATTGTATTTCATTTGAATAACTTGGGTTAAGATGACATTAGATTCGAAGAGACAGGAGTCGGGTATTAGTTAATACCCGAAACCACTTCGATTTGAAAACTTCTAAAATTCTTTATAGTTTGATTTGAGAAATCAAATAGGCAGGTTTGGGATAATATGGACCAATTTAGCTAAGTTGATACTTAGATATTGTTTTGTGAAAATATATGTTGACCATATAAGTTGTTTACTTGTAGTAAAGTACGAGTTACCCCGGGTTTAAATAAGTTCTATGAATTAAAATTTCATGTTAGATGAGTTTACTCACGCTGGTTTCCAGCCTGACCCGGGTGTTACTTTGATGTAATGCTCGGGTCAGACCGAGTATTACAGATTTCCAGGTAAGGACGTTTTGAAGCTCAGGAGGCGAGCTGGATGGCAGGAACGTATGGAGTTTACCGCTGTGTATTTGAGAGCTTATTGATAGTAGTCTGGGACAGGTTGATAACTGTCTAGTCTATTTGTGTATATGTTGTAACTCTGATGTATTGAATGTAAAGTAACAATTACAGCTTTTCTTTGTATAAATGCTATTATTTGTTATTATATTTTATCCGCTGCGAATGTGAGATGTTGTGTTTTATTTCTTCTTTCTATTCTTCTTCTATCTTTTCTTCTTTTCCTTAACAATTCGGAATTATCGGAGTTGAAATTTCTGGGTTGTTACACCTTCTATACTAGTACTTGGGCAGTATAATTTAAATAAGGATATGTCTTTCACATTTTAAACTATACTCATAACCATTTAATACTTCATATAAGGGAAAGAGGCGGGTCCTCAGACGACCACTTAGTACCTTCAATCCCCAAAGTAGGTTTTCCCATAACCAATAACTCATAACCATCGTTATTAATGTATATCAATGTGAGAGATAGAACCTAAACCACTTAATACATTTTAATGGAAAATAGGCAAACTCTGACTATTTAAGACCTCAGTTGAGGTAGGCCCCTATCATTTAATATCTTTTCCCAATGTGGACTCCATCAGATCTCTATGTAGCTGACATTGCAAGGAGATCTCTTCGGATGCTTAATGCTTAAATTAAAGCGGACCGTTCTGAGATATCCTCAACTGTGCCTAAACCCAATCCTGACCATTTAATACTTCATATAAGGGAAAGAGGCGGGCCCTCAAACAACCACTTAATGCCTTCATTCCCCGAAGAAGGTTTTTCCATAACCAATAACCCATAACCATCGTTATTAATGTCCGTCAATGCGAGAGATAGAATCTAAGCCACTTAATATTTTTAATGAAAATTAGGCAAACTCTGACCATTTAAGACCTCAATTGAGGTAGAACTAGTGATTTAATACCTATTCCCAAGGTGGACTTCACATAGGTCTTTATCTAGCTGACATTGCATGGAGATCTCTTTAGACACTTAATACTTCAATTGAAGTAGACCTTTCTGAGATATCCTTAGCCGTGCCTAAAATCAATCCCGACCATTTAACACTTCATATAGGGGAAAGAGGCGGGCCGTCAAACAACCTCTTAATCCTTGAATTCCCTGAAGTAGGTCCTTCATATTATAATCTGTACCCATACAAACATCTCACATAAGTGCGGCTATTCATAGGAACTGGTAGCCATATTAGTGGGCAGATTTAGCAATAGAATTAGGACTAACCTCGCATCATCCATAGTTACTTATTATAAGCGATGTCTTACGTCAGCCCAAAGAAACACTATTGGTAGCTAGATTAGCTAGGTAGACTTTTGTGTGCTTTTAACTGACCTCGCATCACTATAACTTAGTCATATTTCATATCACTCTCTAAGTGTATCATCTCACATCTCACTGTATTCATTATTTAGGCCTTACAAGAAATTCTTCTTAATTTCACCTAATTAATTACTTTCCTAAGGGGGATTTAAATGACAATTATTGACCTAATTAACTATGCAATTAATACATTACACTTGTATGTTATTTGCACTAGTTATATATATATATATATATATAATGACACATTTATTAATTTCTATGCGTGCGGAGATTATGCCCTAAACTAATGTTCAAATGTCAAATCTTCCATTGTTATACAAGTCTCATTTCCACAATACCATTTTTACCATAAATCCGCTATTCCAAAAATTAAATCAATAGACCTGTACTTAGAATCTAATTCCAACTCATTTTATATTAAAACAATGAAATAAAACAACAATAATGAAAACTTACAATTTAATTAATTTCATGCTCTATTCAACTTCTTTTTACATGAAATTAGAAAAGGGGATTTCTTTTCAATTTTTCGAAATAGGCAGTGCAAACTATGAATGAGAATTCGTACCATACACACCATTTCTTAATCAAATCACTTAATCATATCTAAAGAAAAAGAATAAGAAGTGGAATAGAAGGTAAAACGCATATATTGAAAAATCCATAAAAACTCTATTATTTTAATACAAAACAAAATATTCCAACCTAAGAATTGATATTTTGCTTTAGGGTAATTTGAGGGATTTTATTGTGATTTTTTTGTTATCCAAAACTTCCTAAGGCATATATTAAATCCAAATTACACTATTCAATTACAAAAATAGAAAATTGAGATTTCCACTCATAGAGGTCCTTGGCTTTGCCTTCTCTTGGATTTGACACGCCTTCAGTAAGCCCTTTTAGATCTCTTCTTTTTGATATATACGACAAGGGATTTGTATGTACGTTAGATTTAGAAAACTAGAGGTATGGAGGAGAAAATATTGAGAAAAATAATAATTAATAAAGATAAGTATATAGGATTTACTACCTGATACCCTAAGGGAGTTTTCTAAATCTACGAAGAGATGAACTGAAAGAGCTTCGCTAATGTTCCCAAAATATTTTGTGAATAAAAGTGAGGGGGCTAGGCTTTTATTAATAATGGCTGGAACGCAGCGGAACCATCGGATGAAGGTCGGTTAAAAATAATAAAATCTGGTACATTAAAATAGCCAAAACCCTAGCCACCACTTACAAGCAGCGGTCGACCGCCACTTTCCACCGGTCGACCTCTAGCGGTCGACTGGTCGTGGTCAAGGGTTCAACCACTCCCCTATTATTGGAACAATAAAATTATTACCATTGTTAATTTATTTTCTTTCTTAATTAATATTTAACGTTAACATTAATTTTTACGTTTACTTACCCCCAAGTATAATTACCATTAACTTTTGAATTTCAAATTTAGGAGTTAATTATTTATATGAATTTGAATTCTATTTAAATTATTTTAAACTCGAAATCTTTAAACGTCCATAACTTCTTCGTTTGAGCTCCATTTTTAGTATAGTATATACGGAAATTGATCAGAATTTCGCCACGAATGTAACAGCATAAATCTCGTGGTTAAATTCCAACTTTAGTAATATTTCCATTTTTACCTCTATCTTACTTAATTTATTCATCCAATTTTTTTATGGTTGATTTTATGGAGTGTTACAGTTTGTATTTTAATTTATATATATGTATCATATACACATATGTGTATGTGTACACATGCAACATGATAATGTGTACATTGTTTGACATGTCCGTATATAGATATTGGGATTTACACTGCAACGGACATGTTAGCTCCTCATGTATACAAATGGATTATCTAAATGGACATACAAACACACACACACACAGATATATATATACATGTTTGTGTATATATAAACATGTGCATAAAATTGTTTATATATATATACATATTCAAACACACACGTGTGAAATGATAATTATTATAAAAGACTAGTTGTAAATTATTTTCATAAGGCGTTAATTAAAATACATACACATGTTTATATATAAATATGTGAATATATATGATTAAATTATAAAGTTATTTTAAGTATTAATTTGTAAAATTATTGGGAAATATTTATAATATAAAATTCGAACTACATTTTTTAGTATATATATAATTAAATTTACATATAAACATATAACTTATTATATGTATAATGTATAATTAAAAATATATTTTATAGCTTCTTTCGGCCTGACAGAAAAAGTAATTTTTTATTTAATTTTTGATTTTTTAAATAATATATTAGTTAAAAACTTATAATTAATTAATAAATCGTACTTAATTAATAAAAAAAATTATAAAAATCATTTTCGAAACCATAATGTAGATGTTGTATTATATAAAATTTTTCTAGAATTTAATATTATTTATAAATATATATACATATATTTTAATAATCAATTTTCAATTAAATAATAGTATATATATAATAAATATCGAAAAAAATAATTTTTTTGTTGAAAGACATACAAAAAAATTGAATTTTGTAATGTTTAAATATATATTATATCGTGTTAAACTTTCAGATTAGGTTTAGTATTTAAATTCATACAATAAATTATTATTTTAAATTTCAAAAATAAGAAGTTTTTTTATATTCTGGCCGAGAGCATATAAAAATAAATATGCATAATTTTTTTATACACACATACACACAAAAACACAGATATATATATTTACAACCATCAACATGTAACAATCCATCGATATACCAATTCATGATATTTCAAACAAAACAATATATGGAACAATGATCATATAAACATTAGTATATAATAGTAAACCAAAAGAGTACCTTTCATTAAAGCCCAAAGCTTGCATTTTGAAATGAAGAAGTGAACTCCTTGAACCGAATTCCATTTTCGAAGTTGCTAGCTCCCGAATTGTTTTACCACCGATGATTATTAGATTTTTAATTTGTATTTAAAATGCTCGAATATTTAAGTAGTTGGAGAGGTAGTGTTCAGCCAGTAAAAGAGAGGATAGGGGTAGTAAAAGATCAAATCTAAAGTGAGGGTTAAGATATTTATATAAGAGAGAGCTAGAGAGCAAAAGTAGGATCAAGATCCTTAATTTTCTCTTACCCATTCTCTTCTTTCAACATTCAAAATCCCTCCCTCCTAGCCATCTTATGGACGACCCTTTGTGTCCCTATCATTTTTGAAATTAAAATGTCCCATACGGACCTCCAATTTATTTCAAACCCAAACAATATTTTTCGCATTTAATTCCTATTTAAATGCATTTCGATATCAAATATGGATTAGTGTTTATATAACTATTCATGTTATTCAATACACACCAAATAAAATTTTATAATTAATATTTCACAAATAATAGTTAATTTAATTAATTTATAACAATTAAAAATTAATAAATCGGGTGGAAAAGGAGCATTCAACATTTCAGTTGTGTGACTCTTAAGTGTAAATTTGCTTAGTGATTAATATCGAACAACTCAAATATTAACGTTCACACTTCACTTTGCAGGTGATGTGATTCCAAGTTTACTTTATTAAGTGTTACCTGCTAGTGATAATTATATATACTAATTATCTTTATCAAAACTATATCACTTTGGACTTATAGAATCTGGTGATCGAAATTCCAATATCGTCCATATTTAACTCTATACAAAGTCCTTGGTTCAATAATAACAGTCATTATTAATCGAACTACACTGGCCAGAGATTTTGACTTTGAGTCGACTTTAGTTGACTATGATACTAATCTTATATAATTGAGGAAACAAATTGTAACGACCCAAAATTTCGGTCATTTGAAATTCATATATTTATTGATTTTAAATATTCACAAGTTAATTTTATAAGCTGGATAACTTATATTTGAAATATAAGGATTTAATTGGATAATTAAATTGTTAATTTAATATTTGAAATTGCTGAAATAATTGGAATCTGGAATTAATGTGAATAAAAATGATTTATAAAGTTGAATCAAATTCTATTTGAATTAGAATGATGTTCGAGAACTGTTAAAATTGAATTGAATTGGCTTGTCCGGGGGAAGCTAAAACGGATTTACGGTTTGTCCGGGGGAAGCTAAAACGCGTAGAAATCTGTTTGAGTGAATTTTAAATTCAAATAATTCGATTCGAAAACCTATCTTCCAAATACGATCGAATTGGCTTCCGATATATATTCCATTGTGTTCGGAATAGGGTTAAAACATTATAAACGCCAGGCGGCACGCTTCGTTTCGAGTTCGAAAATTTTCCGGATGAATAGTGCACGAATATTTTCTATAAAAGGCCAAATAATTTCTATTTTTACACACAAAACCCTAGCTAGGGTTCACGGCCGCCATTTATTTCGATGGCCATAAACATTCAAATCTTCTACCTCAATTATCTCTCGATCCAAACCCTTTTATCCTTCGATTCTTAAATGAAAGTTGTAGAGCATCGCGTGATCTACAAATCCAACGGCTATGATCGAAAATAACTTGATGGATCGATGGAAAATTGTGCTTAAACGTCGCACGTACATGCATGCATCTTGAGGAAAATACACAGCCGAGCTTGGCTGGATTTTCGACGATGGAAGGGGGGAGCGAGGCGCACGTCGTGGAGGTCGCTGATCGTCTTCAACTTCAACGAAGTGGGCGCGAAAATTCAATTTGAAATGGCGGCTATGGGTTTACTTGTATACGTGAAAACCTGGGAAGAAGGAGAAGCAAATTCAGACGGCCCAGATTCTCTATTTCAGAAACGAACGGTCACGATCGAAGCTAGGTTAAAAATAAAATAATAGTGAATTAATATATATTTTAAATCGTACAATCTTTAAAATAGCATAACTTTGTCATACGTGGTCTGTTTCTGACGAAACGAATTGCGTTGGATCCGTATTGATGAGCACTAAATTTTAGAGCTGATTTGGAGTTGATTAGAGCTAGTGTGAATTTTGGGTAAAATTAAACGCTCGTTTAATATTATTCGAAACAAAACGCTGCAACTGCTATTGGAAGCAATATGAGTACAACTCACTCTTTCTGAGTCACTGATATTTTTATATAAGTGAGAATAAATATTTTTTATGATGATTGATGATTGTTTTGGATGAGATATGATATATTATCTATATATTGATTGGTATTTGGATATATACCTGCCTAGTGGAGCAGATGACTCTATACGTTCCCGTGTATGAGCGGATGACCCTTTGTACGCGCATCTATCTCGAAGCGGACATTGTACATACATTTCTAATATGTATATTTGTTGCAGGTGACAAGTCGGAGGGATCCAACTGGATTCCTCACCAGTATTGTTTATTTACAGATTTTGTGATATATGCTGTTATTAGTTGATATATGATGTTTTGGTTGCCGTGATTGATGTATTTGGTGTTGTTGCATCATTGGGCCTATTTTTGGAGTTTAAAAATATTAAAGAGATGATTTCCAAATTTAAAAGGATTTTAAAGCGATTTTGAAAATATACGTTTTATTGAATTTTGAATTTTTGAGTAAATGAATTTATTTTGAATAAATTAAAGATATAATTTTTATGTTATAAAAATGATGATTTTTATGAAATAATACTTAAGTATGATTTTGGAGTTTATAAGCTTTAATAACGATTTGTAAATTATTAAAAGAATAAGTTTATTTAAATCAAGATTTTTTGAATTATATTAAATGGTTTATATATGAGGTTTATAAAATTGAATTTTTATAAATCAAAGTAAAGGAATTATTAAGGAATTTTGTAAATGATAAAATGGAGTTATAAATGGATTTTATAAGCGAATAAGATTTATAATTCAAGAAGTTGTAGAAAGAATGATTTTGTAAATAAATGATTTATAAGTGAATTAACTTATAAATTGGATTTTTGGCATATAAATGGGATAAATGAGTTTGGTTAATAAAGGGATTTTATAAATTGAAGTTTTTATGAAATATAAATGTGAATTTATAAACATTGTTTTATAAATTCGAAATCAATTGAAATTGATAAGTTAAATTTAGAAGTTATTAAAGGAGATATATCCACGATTTTGGACAGTGGATAATCCTTTAATTAAATGTGCGATAGTAATGAATTGGGTAATGAACTATATTCACGATTTTGGACAGTCAATAATCTTTTGAATTAAATAAATGTTTTGGAAAGTGATATTTTAAGTGAAGTTAAATGTTAAAGATGTTTTAAAATGTGTTAAGTATCGAATACATAGATTTCAGCATTCATTGTTGAAATAGATGTTATCGAGAAATAAGGAAATGATGGACTATAACATTGTTGTTATAGTAAATGATTTTCGAAAGGAAATGTTTGTATAGTATTAGGATTTATATATCTATCTAATTTTCGAATCCCTATACTAGTGATTTTGGGTTGTCGTAATGATGTTTTACGCAACATTCGTTTTGACCCAAATAAATGTGTTTAAGGAGAATGTTTTCCTTAAAGAATTAAATATATACTTAATCCTGATTTAAGTATATGTAATATTTTCTAAGTGTTAAAAATAAATTGATTTGTGAATTACTTATTATTAAATAAGTATATGGAAATGTTTTCCAATATAGATGTTGAAATAAGTTTTGAGATTGTATCTTTTTAAAGATAATTTGAGTGAATATTTGGCAACTGAATTAATTAATAAAAGATTAATTAAAAGGGCCTAGTGATTGTATATGGTGCTGAATATTTGTTTGTTTGCTTTGATAGTTAAATAACCGACTATCAAGTATTGGCCATATTTTAGTTCCTCGACTTGATATGGGAACTATTTAGTCATACACTTAGTACGTAGCCTTATGTGTAGGCTTGATTATCGTTTGTGTTGAGGATGTTGATTCGTATAGTGCAGAGTATTACTCCAATCTATCGAGCTTCCTTCTTGGCCCGAAGGATAGCAAGTTGAAAGTTTGAGACGTGATAAGTCTATGAGACTTAGTTTCTGTGTGAGGTTGAGAAATGCTTTTGCGTTGTTGGTGCGAAGAGACCGAGATCAGATTTATCTGAAAACCACTTCGGACCAACGTATATGCGACGATTGTGCAGGTTGATTAAGATGATATTGATATTTCGGAGTTTCATAGTGGGGGTCTGCTTGTTGATCGTTTTGGGTTAAAATCCCAATATACATCCAGTAGCAGTAGTCTCTTCATTATGAAATATCCAATGCAAGGACTATTCGCTACAAATCCTAGGGATTTCCCGACAGGATATGGTAGGAAAGTAACTTCGGTTTGTCCTGTTCCTGGACAACTTGTATGGATGTTTGTCTGACATTGCATTTCTACAGATTACGTACATTAGTTTTTACAAACGTACATCAGTGGTGGCGGAGAAGGCAACTTCTCTTAGCTTAACACCCTCCTTGAGACGTATGAGCTTAAGGGTTGTATTTTGTGGAAGGCAATTAGTAGTCAACGGAAATGGCTGTGTGGCATTCAAAGTGATGTGATATGTGATTGTGAAAGGTAATCGTTACCTCTTTGGCTTCATCAACCGGAAATGATCAAAACAGGGTTAGATGCAGCAGGGCTAAGTGGGTCGCTCCCATCAGGGTATGATCATCCTCTTCTAGATATATCTTTACACGCTACGACGTTGTGTATCTGATTATTGTGGTTTGTATGCTAGAGGGCCCTCGATAAAGATCGGTAACAACCGGAGGATGACATATTCGGTACCATCTAGTTATAGAGGTGGGTCGCTCTTGTGTTGGTAGAGGGTAGATGTTCTATGCCTCGGGACATCCATCAGAGGTGTACCCCTTCGGAAGGTAGTCCCTTCACCTGGTCATTTGTATGGAAATCCAAACTCCAATACGTACCTGCCATTTTGATTGTATTACCCAATTTGGCTATATGCTGGAATTTTGATCAATGTAACAATTTCGGCTATGATTAATATTATTTGTATATAGTAGACACTACTATAATATAAGAGGATTTGATATGAGATGTTTTAGTTATCGTAAGGTAAAAACATGTCCGTGTTTATGTGTGGACTTGTCTTACGAGATACTTTTGTTTTGATAAACGAAAAGTTTTGGTAATCTAATAAATTCAGTTGAGTGTGTTTCTCACGTTGGTTTACCAGACTGATCCGGGCGTTCTTCCCTTTCAATGCTCGGGTCAGACCGAGTATATTTACATGTTTAGATGGGTGCTTTTGGAGCTTCAGTAGGAGAGCTGAAGATCTTCATTTTTGTATACACGTATCTGTTTTGATTATCCGCTGTGCTTATTATTGTTGTTGTTGTATATTATCGGCAATTGTGAGGACAGGTTATTATAACTGTTCACACTGATAACTATTGTTTGATTGTTAAACTCTGATTGATGTATATATATACAGTTTCTGTTTTGTAAAGATCATTGATACCACAGCAATGTGAGATTCTGTATTGTTCTGTTTTGTTCTATCTTCTCTCTTCTTTTCTTTCTCTTCACTTTCCGTCAGTCTGTGCTTTTTGGGTCGGACATGTTTGGTTTATTGTCGATTCAAAGGGTACGGATTTTTGGGTCGTCACACAAATCTTCTCTTGAATAGTGTTTCACTTCCAATACTTCCTCTCGACCCAACTATAGATCGATGGACGTCGTGCCAGGATTTGACTATAATCAAAGCGAAGATTTCATATTGAAGATCAACAGTAATCCTAAGTTAAGAGAACTGTATAAGTTGGTCACAATGATATTTTTTTTGGCCTTAGTTATATTAACAAACATAAAACTATCGAGTGAGTCATTCCATAATTATCCAATAACTATCAGTATGTAATCCCTTGGTGCCCCCACCTATCATAAGTAATACACTATCCAACATTTAGAAAAGTGTTACATATTCTAGTCTCAATGGATGCGTCGATATCCAGTCTCGATACATCTTAACTAGGAATATTTAAAATGATGTGTTTATTATATTTAATACTCATGATTAAAACTATTTGTAATTACTATCACAAAGACACCATTTACGGACTTTCTGTTAAATATACATTAATCAAACATTTAATTATCTATAACACATTATAACAAATATATAATAGAAAGAAAACATAGTTTATTATGAATGAGAATTGATTAGCAAATTAATAATTTATAATAAATTACAGAATTTCCCTTAGGGCATAACCTAACTCTATTAGTGGCTGTATTACACAGTTCTCTCGACTTGTGAATACGGTTAAACTTCAACGTGGGCACTCCATTTTGATTATAGTTAAATAGTGATTTAGAGTCTGTCGAACAATTATAGTTGGGTCTGATTTGATGCACTAGAAATGAAACGCCATTCAGTAGAGAATTCGCCTCCTTGGTTATACGTGATCGGTATCACGGTCAACTGCAGTCAACTTAAAGTCAAAGTCTCTAGCCAGAGCGGTGTCGTCAATAATAGTTATTATTATTGAACAAATGGTTTTATGTTAGACTAATCAAATTGAATGTAGATGATGCTGGAATTTTGACCGAAATCAAATTTCATAAGTCTTAATAAAATATAGTATTGACGAAGAGAATTGATGTAAATAATCGTTACTACCAGGTATAGCTTATAATAGGTAAAATTGGATTTCACCGAAAAGACGTGTATTCAGCCAAAATGTTTCATCACTAGCTGAGATGATGTTTGAAGGTTAATACTTGAAATATTCAATATTAATCGCTGACACCTTTAACTCGCACAACCGTAATGATGAAAATACTTCGAGAAACCACACGATTTAATTAGTTTATACCCGTTTGTAAATTAATTAAATTAATTAGTATTTATAAAAGAGTCATATTAAATTTTATTTGATTTGTTTGAATTCCATTAGTATTTAATAAAGTATGTATATAAAAGTTATAAATGCACGTATCGATATACAATATCAACAGAACATTTAAATTGGATTTAAATAGATTAAATGCTAAATGATTTTGAATTTTTTTATGGGTCATGTGGCACCTTTTATGGACAACAATACATAATTAAAAGGGAGGGGATTTGATGAGCAATCAAATAGGGAAAGTTCTAAAGAAGGGAACTGAAAGGTTTTAATGTTTCATTTAAAATAAATTCTCTTCTAATCATTTCATTTTCTCTACAGGCCATTCATTTTTCTTTCTCCCCTCTCTCTTCCTTATCATAGCCACATTCCATGGCCTCCATAGCTTAGAAAAATTACAAAATCAAATCAAATAATAAAGGTGGTTGATTCCTTTTGATCTTTGCTAAATCTAGAGGTTGACTAAAGAATCTAGGAGCCTTTTATTTATTATTCAAGGTGCGTTCTTTTGGCTACATTTTAAGGTAAAATCCTAGTTTTATTTATGCTTATATTCAGCTTATTCATATGATTTCGATCATTTGCATACCACATCTGAATATAAGCTTATATATTTAGCTTGAACTAAATCTCTTTTTGTCACATCTCTATTAATAATATATGTTCATAATGTTAATGTGTTTCGAATCCATTTTGGGCTATACCCCTTTATCGTGGTAACATTATAGCTACCACGTGTTTCATCTTATTTAATTAGTTATTCATACTATTCTTATGGTTTGGATCTGAAATTTTATAATAAATTTATACGTACCTAAGTTGTCCTTTTGTCGTTGTTTTAGAAATTATCGTTTAACAAATAAAATTGATTGAAACCTTGTTTTAAACAATTGATATGATTTCTTTTATAACAAGATCGATACTTTTTTCAAATAGTGCACTCATTATGATGACTAAGGGCTCGAACTCATAACCTTTAGCATCTTTGTTTAAAGGTCATACCTCTAACCCCTTGAGCTAGAGGTCATTGACAAAATAATTAATATGATTTTATTATTAGATATATAAACTTGAATAAACTTCTCGTGTTGGCTATTTGAAATCATTTGGAAATTGAATACAAGTCTTATTCAATAGTTGTTTGAATGTAATTTGATTATTGTGTATTTTTGTTTGAAATCTGATTAGGAAAAATGGTCGACTTTTGCGTAAAATATAATCAATTTTTGAATCCTTCCTAACTTTATGCAAACCTTTTAATTTATTAACTTTAAATCTCAATACATATACTATATTACAAACTTTAAACATACGTGGGTTATTTTAATTAAAATATAGTTTGTAACTAATTCTATGTGTATATGTGTGTGTATGTTATTCTAATTCAAAGTTTATAAAAATGGATGTTAACCAAAAATATGGTTAACACCCCAAACTAGTGTGTATTAGAGCTAATTTATAGAAATTCCACAAATGCCCTTGGGGTTTGTGATAAATTACAAAACCATTTGAATTTGAGCATGTAGATATAAAGAATAAAATAAGAAAAAAATGAATATGCCCAAGCCATCCTTTTCATTCAAATATTTGTCTATTACAAAAGGAGCTATTGTAGAGAGAAAGAAATTCAAGTCCCTTTTTATGAGGGAATACATACATATACATATATATATATATATATATATATATATATATACATATAGGGTTAGGATGTGGAGATGCTTGTTTTAATCCACGATGTGAGACTAATAGCTCCATAAGAGTTGTAAAGGAGTGCGAAGACTTTGAGAACTTTGTGAAGCAAAGCAGGCTAATCCCCATCGAATTTGCTTTGTGGATGACCCTAATTTATTCCTCTTTTCTTTATTTCTACATATTATAACTTGGATGTGGTGTAGCTTCAATAATCATGAATTATGACTTCGATTCTTCATAAATTTGATGGCATGCTATCTTAATAAGGTATGATGGTAGCTTCAACACTATTCATGTCTTTGTTAGTGTCGCATGATTATTGTTTGTCTTTGGTACCTTCATATACCAAGGATATGTGGATAGAACTTATACGAAAGGCTTGGATTTCTTTCATGGACCTCCTTTGATGGTTAAGGAACTCCTTTCGACTCTGTCGAAAGCCTCTCTCTTTGACATGCGTGAAACCCTCTTTCGACTCTATTGAAGGTGCATTTTGCAATAGTTGTAAAATCCCTTTCGACTCCGTCGAAAGCATTGTTCCCAATGTCTATGTTGCCATGCTTTCGATGTTTATGATAGCTTACTTTCTTTAACACATGCAGAGCTTTGTTTCTGATGGACTCGAAAGTATTGCTTTGAAATAAATGGAGCTGTCTAGTTGAATGGTTCCTTCGAAGGGTTCAGCTGCTTCAGAGCTAATTGCATCAAAAAGTTTCCTTGGCTAGATTGGTGATCTCTGAATTTTATGTTGGGTTGTCTTCCAATGCCTTCGAAGTCCCTTTTGTTCAAATCAATCCTCCCCTTTTTCCATCACCCTTTCGACCTAGTCAAATGATACCTTTCACTTTTCGTTCTTTCGACTTAGTCGAAAAGTCCCTTTCGCCTTAGTCGAAACATTGAGATGTGGAATCATGTATAGAAGGCTAACTTGAACTTAGTTAAAATGATGCATTGACTTTGTCGAAAGGTTCAATCAAGGTGGATGGTATGAACCTGGGTCGAAAGGGTAGCCCTGAGCCCTTTCGACCTCCTTGGAAGCTTGTGTTTCTCCCATCTTTGTCTGAACCTACCTTTCGACTTCGATGAAAGGTTGTCTGCTAACAAACTTCCCTACGACATCGTTGAAAGGTTATCTTCTTTGTATTTTCCTGTGAACCTTTCGATCTTGTCGAAAGGTTTGTCTTCCATATACTGTCATGAACTCTCTAACCTCATCGAAAGGTTTGCTTCCGTCATTTGTTGAAAGGTTTGTTTACAACATGTTGTTCTGAACCTTTCGACATTGTCAAGAGATTTGTCTTCAACATGCCTTTATGGACCTTTTGACTTTGTCAAAAGGTTTGCTACCCTTATGCTTTTATTAACCTTTCGACTTCATTGAAAGGTTTACCTTTTACAACTTTTCCAAACCTTCCGACCTTGTTGAAAGGTTTGTCTTTACTTGAACATTATCGAGAGCTGCTTTTCATTCTTTGCTTACTTCTGAGTGTTGTTTTCTTCATAGCACCTTTTGACGTCATCGAAAGGTGTCCTGGAAGTGCCTTAACCATTTCGAAAGACTTACTAAGCTTTCGAAAAGGTTACTTTGGAACGAAAACTGACTTCAAAAGTTTTGGCATATAGTCGAAAGAAACACTATTGATTACTTTTGGAAGGGGCTTTGAAGTCATCACTACTTTCTCATCTATGTCGAAGGGTTGACTGTGGTGGAAGGTTCTGTTTATTTTCATTTGGGTCACCCTGTATGAATAATTATACCTTTTGAACATCCTTTTTTAAGTCTCCCATGATAAATTGGATCATCTCTTCATTAAGATGCAAATTTGATATTCTTCTTTCATACTTCTGCCTTCGAGGAGATTTTATAGTTAACATTTTGCCTCACCTCCTTGTATGAAAGAAGCCTTTGTTCTTAAGGAAAAAGTTTTTCATAGCTTTCCAACTCTTCATAATTTTTACTTTCCTGCAAAATCCAAACCTAAAAGTTCCATTTTTATTATCATTATTACCTTTATATTCAATGGTTGATCAGCATATTAATGTTCTTATCCACCTGATAAGCATCATTTGATATTCAGAGATCCCTGCTTTTAATTTTAGCATTAGGAAGACCTGTTTTGGATTTTTGGTTGCTTGCAACAGACTCGTTTATATCATCCCCGAAATCTAACCCAGATTAGGGCATTAACCTGTGAAGTTTGTAGATTGATAATGTGATATTCAGAATCTAGATAGTAATATCCCCAAATAACCCGAGTTTTTATGGTCAATTAAACAAGAATTAGTAGTATAATTACCATATTAAACTTGGATTTCAAATCAGGACATATTTGAGCAAATTCGTTTTTTGCAGAAAGAATCTTCGGCCCAAATTAGGGCACAAGTTGGTGTAAGCAAATAGTTGTTAGCATAGAAAACTCTTGCCCGTATTGTGGCATATTTTGAATAACCAGAAACCTATGGATATTGTCTTCATAATAGATGTTTCGGACCCAGATTAGGGTATTTAGGTGAAATTTGATAACAATTCCGGAACTTAAGTTTGAGTACCAGTAATATACCCTAATTCGGGCTTAGTAAAGATGGCGATCGATAATGTTTCGAAACCCAGATTCGGGTATTAGACGTTGAAATTCATATATGAAAATTTTGGAACTCAGATTCAAGCATTTGAAATGGATAGTAATCCAAAGATCTTATACCCAGATTAGGGTTTGAATAAGCAGCAGTCTTGATTCCCAAATTCAGGTATAATAAGTTAGTAACCGATAATGACCGGAAACCCAGATTCAGGTATTTAGATGATGAAATTTTATATGAAAGACCCGAGACCTTTATTCGGGTATTGATAATGAAATTCATATATAAGAATCCCGATGCCTAGATTCGAGCATTAATAGATTACGTCAAGAAAATCTGGAAACCCAGATTCAGGTATTAATAGATGATGTTTAAGAAAGTCCCAAAATCATTATCTGGAAATAGTATTTGAAGACCCGAAACCCAGATTCGAGTATTAATTAATGGAGATTTGTTTCACTCCTTTGCTTTTGTCCCTTCCGACATATAAGAACCCTTCAGGCTTTGCATAGAGATTATTTGATCAGCTGCCTCTTGAGCTTGGACGTCTTAGTCCATATTTAAATAATCCACCTTTATATGAACCAGGACATCTTAGTCCTTTACTGATTGAGCCTCTTCTCAGGCTTGGGCGTCTTAGTCCAATGTTTGTTGGGCCACTTCTTGGGCCTGTACATCTTGAGAGTATTGTGTGCCACTTTTATCTTTAAAGTTTTGTGTTCCCATCTTAGGGAATTGACATTTTGAGAGTATTGTGCGCCACTTCTGGCTCGGGCGTCTTAGTCCTTTGTTGTTGCCACCACCAGGATCTGGATTTTTCATCCCACCTTTGGGCATTCGTTCTCTGGGCTGGACTCTATTGTCCCTTAACAGCCTCTGGGCTCTACATCGCTTTCTAGTGATTTAGGCCTTACCCAGTCTTTCACCGGTGCTCCTTACTAGGATCTTGAGATCCCTTACTAGTGATTTAGGCCCCTTACTTAGTCACATAGGTCCTGTTTTAATGCCCTTCACTAGTGATTTAGATCTCCGTCTGACTCTTTTGTCAGAAACACCGGCAAGGTATAAGGTATGCCTTTGCTCATAGTTTCTTAATTGACCTCATCAGGACAAAAGCTTCGGTAAGCATAGTGCGCCTCATACCTTGGGTCGCCCTTTATTTATACTCGGTGGGGTAGTGAGTTTTTATTATTGTTAGAGATTTTTGAGGAGGATTTTCTCATCGTGACTCTTGCTTGTTAGTTTAAAGTAAATCTTTTTCAAGCTTTTTATTGAAATAACTTTATGACCTTTCGATCAATTCATGCATTTGAAGAAACCCTTTGTAAAAAAGAAGTATGACTTTCTTGGTGGAAAGCTTTCTTTTAGAAGAAAGAACTTTTTGAAATGGTACCCCAATATACTGAAAATCAGCTTTTCTAAAATGTTTTCGTTGGTTTAGGTTTTGAGTCATCGAGTTGAAAAGCTTTTGGATATTTGAATTCTTTTGATGGAGAAGCCCCTTCCTAGCGTTGTTACCAAGAAGGGTTGTTGCGCTAATCTCGTGATAGAAATGTGGATCCCAAATAAGAGCTTGAATGGTCATGATTCATGAACCAATAGTCTTTTAATTAAGAATGGAGTATTCTAATCAGAGTTTAAGCGGTGCTGACGAGCCACAAAAAATCCAAAATCTTTCTTTGGGAAATATGTATGAATTTCTCCTTTTCAAGGATGTCCGAATGTTTAGAAAGTGCTTTTGTCAACACATTTTAAGTCAAAATCTTTTATAAGAAGTTACTAGTGTTAAACAACATATTCCTTTCAAGATTTTATAGATTTCCCTTGGAACGGATAAATATATTTACTTTCACTAACCACTGGGTAATTAATAATAGCTCCTATGATTTTTAAAATATTTTCCAAAGACTTTGTAACAACCCTGAGATTGCAATTACCGAATGATGGAGTAAAATTATGACTTTAGGTTAAAAAGGGGGCTAAACAAATTTTCGGGAATTTAAATTTACAATTGGTTTGCAAATTAAAATATTTTGGGTTGAAATAAGGAATTTTTAAATAAAAAGTGATTATGGGTTAATGGGCCAAATGAGACAATTATATGGTTTTAATTAAAAACTAGGATGCTTATTAGGATTTTTGTTTACATGATAACATTAGAAAATAAACTAAGTCCTAATGGGTTTTAAAACCCCTTATCATGACCCATTAGCCTAACCCACTCCTTTATAATATCTCAAACTCATTTCATAACCCTAACCCTCATCCTCTTCATAAATTCCTAAACCTAAATCTAAGCATATTAATGGCCTCCATTTAGAAGCTCCATCTCCTTCTCTTCATAATTAGTTTAAATCCTAGAAAAAAAAAGAGAAGAAGAAAGGTAATGCAATCTCTCTTATTCTCTAATCCTCCTTCTTAATCCCTATTTATCTCAACCTTCATGTTGTAATCATTGTTTTATTTTTGTTGATTTTGGGTCCTTGAAGTTTCATGATCTTATGCTTTGAGATTGAGGAATTGGCTTGGTTGATATTGCACACAAGCTATTTGATCCATTGCTTCATTAAGGTAATTACTATCTATTAGTAATTATTGTTAGTTATACCTATTAGTGATAATTACTAGTTAATTTTGGTGAAAATTTGATGCTAAAAATTGAAAAAAACACCCCAAATCATCTAAAAACTGAATTTTATGTTGGCTGTTTTGTTCAGCCTGAAAATAGGCTAAAATCTGAGCTCTGGGTGCACCAGGACAGGCCTGGACTGCACTCAGGCTAGTGCAGAAACCCCTCCAGCCCAGCCCAGACGGGCTGGGCCGAATCCCCCCACCCAGCCCGCCCGGGCTGGGTCAGGACCCAAGCCCAGGCGGGCTGGGGCCTTGGAAGACCCAGCCCGCCCGGGCTGGGTAAGGACCCAGCCCGCCCGGGCTGGGTCAGGTCCCCAGCCCAGGCGGGCTGGGGCCTTGGAGGACCCAGCCCGTCCGGGCTGGGTCAGGTCCCCAGCCCAGGCGGGCTGGGACCTTGTGGTACCCAGCCCGCCCGGGCTGGGTCTGGTCCCTAGCCCAGGCGGGCTGGGTCTGTTCCCCAGCCCAGGCGGGCTGGGGCTGGATCAGGGCTGCACCATGTGGTGCAGCCCGAAAGAAAAAAAAAAGAGAAATTTTTTTTTAAACCCTGTTTCAGATTTTTTTATCTCCACTTCGCGATGCCGTCACGATCGCATCCGAAGTCGGAATTTGACGTTTTTGGTCTCGTTGGAAAGGTGGAGCTTCGAACTCCATCTCTGTAAAATTTGGGCATCATCGGCATTCATTTGTTACTTCGAATTTCGTGTCGAAGTTGAACTCTTGTCGCTGTTTGTAAACAGTGTGAATCTTGTTCTGGGTCCAACTTTGAGACGTCGCTGCTACTTCGTCTCAACTCGGAATCCAGAAATTCTTTTTGCATCTTAAAGTAGAGATGTTGGACTACATGCCTGCAAATTTTCGTGACATTTGGACATAGTTTTCTGGTCCAAATAAATTGCCGAACTTGGGTTCGCAGCAGTTTTTGAATGGTCGAACACTTAGAATATTTTTGATGATTTTCTGGTTTTCGTCGATTTCTTTGAGATTTGTCTCTGGATTTCATACACGGGCTTTATAAAAAGGTTTTAAAAGGATTTTTCACTCCAAAATGACTTTTGAAAATTATTATATAATATTATTTTAATTATTAAATTAATTACTCCATAATAGGAGAACTTTCAAAAGACCGTTTTAAAGTGATTTCAAAACTCAATTATAAATCCGTTTCGCACTATTATTTTCTATAATAAAAACCTCACACTCACTTTTTAGCACGTCGAGCGAAGTGGAAAGGTGCTTAAACGGTTAGGAAATCTCCGGCCTATGGAAACCGTGTGTATTTTCTTTCCGGTTAATCCCCGACCTATTCGATTGATCGTTTTGACCTTTGGGTCTAGTTTACCGATGATATGAGGTAGACTTTTTATTGTTTGGAGTGTGAGCTTGCTATTGGTTAGGATACCGTTTAGTGCGACCGTGGGGTATGGGACTCATTGTTAACACTTTACGGGTTCCTTTCCAAGAAGTTAGTGACACATTAGCCTCTGGGCGGCCAGTACTGGACCTCTGGGTCACCACGCCTCTGGGCAACCGTCTCTGGACACCTGCTCTTTGGAGCAGTTTATTTTTCGGCATGTGCCTCTGGGCCTTTATCCTTCTGGGAAGGATCTTGCCGTCTCGCGCGTTCTGCATCTGTGCGAGTGATCGATCACAACTTTACAGTACTTGGCAACAACGACTCTGGTCGGTGCACGTGCAATATTGGTATTATTTGATGATTTTATATCCATTCGAGTACCGCCATTCGGTGTTGGTTCTATGGAACCATACGATGTAAGTGCGACTACCTTGTGGATTCATAGTGTCTCTGGACACTGTTTTTCAGTGTTTGATTTCATTGACTTTTCAGTATATCCCCATTGCTCTTTGGAGCATCGATCTTTGCTTGGGCATTGATTACAAACTCTGGTCACTCTTGGGATTATTGCCTATGGGCATCTTTTTATACCTTTGGCTACGCCGATGATATGAGGCGATTTTATTTATTCTACACTTTGGTGTTGATTTCTCTTTGGAGATTTTTATTGTTTATTGATGCTTAGGGATCGTCATTATATTCATGTGGTTCATAATATACTTCTCTTTGGATAAGTACTGTTTTATTTATGTACCGCATTACTATATATCTCAGTTATTACTGATTGTTTAGCTAGCCTGACCCGAGTGTTTTCGCTCGGGTCAGACTGAGTTGTTTCAGGTTAGGTCTTTGGACTTAGCTTCTGTGCTTCCGCTTGGACATTATCTGATATGCTGATAGATAGCGCTTTTATTTGTCCACTATTCCGCTACTCTGTTATTATTCAGACTTTGATATGTACATATTTTTAACCCACATGTGTGAGCAGTGGCTTTGTACCCACTTATTGTATTTGGATCTGTATTGACGATGTATTGTTCTGGGATTTTATATCTGTTATGTGATTCTGTTCTGTGATGTTTTATCATTTTATTACTATGCTTATTCTGATAGATCTTTAGCCATTGTAATTTCGTTATAAATATTTATTGAATATGTCGAACCACTTGAAAAAAATAAGAGATACCACCCTTTCGACGTATTCAGTAGATAGTTATAGCTTGATTACAAATGGTCGCTTCCACTATACTCTATTCTCCGCTTTAACCGACGGTATTACTCCCGTAATACTCTTTGTTACAGTGGGTCTCAGAGTGGGGAGTTACAGCTTGGTATCAGAGCCTGGTTTCAGGAATAAGCATAATAAACACAAAACAGATACACTTAGTACAATACATCTTAATTAGATCCGAATTAAATCAAATCCCTTCCTTATGTTTATTGATAGATAAGTTAGGAATATGTTTAGGAATCTGTTATATTCCGTAGTATTCCTTAATTAATTATCTATCATTGAATCATGTCTAACTCTAATTCCCGTTTGACCAAATGAGCGGTGCGAAGGTCTTCTCTCAACTTGACCTTGCCACCGGATTCCATCATCTACGAGTCGCAGAAGACAGCATTCCTCTTACAGCATTTTGCACTCATTATGGTTCTTTTGAGTGGTTGGTCATGCCGTTCGGCTTGACGAACGCTCCGGCTTTCTTCGTCGATCTCATGAATCGAGTATTCCGGAAATACATCGATAGATTCGTTCTGATTTTCATCGACGATATTCTTGCTTATTCTAGATCCGAGGCAGCAGCGATGGCTTGAGTTTCTCGCCTCATACGATTTAGATATTCAGTATACCCTGACAAGGGGAATCGTGTTGCAGATGCGCTCAGTCGCAAACACTCGGCAGTTGTTTCTATGAAGATTGCCGAGTGGAATGTTCTTGAAACTCTATCTTTATGTGATATTAGAGATCGAGCTCCATCTTCTGATGCTCCTGTCTTATTATCCATCTTGGAAGCTCGTCCCATCTTGTTGGATCGCATTGCCCATGCTCAGCGGCAGGATCCAGACCTATTGCATTTCATTCATCTTGAGTCGGGATCCAGTGATGAGACATTGCTGGATTATTATATTGATTCTCATCGGTGTCTTCGCAGGAAGAACCATATTTTGGTACCATCTGATTTATCACTTAGGCATGACATTCTGGACGAGTGTCATCGCACTAAGTACACCATCCATCCCGGCTCGAGCAAGATGTATGCCGACATGTGTCGCCCATTTTATTGGGAGGGCATGAAGAGTGATGTTGCAAGTTATGTAAGCCGTTGCATGACTTGTCAACAGATCAAAGCTGAGCACCAGCGTCCATCCGGTCTTCTTCAGCCGCTAGAGATTCCATTGTGGAAATGGGATCAGATATCCATGGATTTTATTGACGGTCTGCCTCAATCGAGGTCAGGCCATACTTCTATTTGGGTCATCGTTGACCGCTTGACCAAATCAGCTCATTTCATTCCTATTAAGTCCACTCGGACTGCTCCTCAGCTTGCCAAGTTATATGTGAAGGAAGTCGTTTGTCTTCATGGCATTCCTAGCTCTATCGTCTGTGATCGATACACTATCTTTACTAGTCACTTCTGGAAGTGCCTACAGTCAGCTTTGGGCTCAAAGCTGAATTTCTCGACTGCTTATCATCCTCAGACTGACGGTCAGACAGAGAGGGTGAATCGTGTTTTAGAGGATCTTTTGCGCTGTTGTATTCTGGATTTCGGTGGTAGTTGGGAGGATCACTTACCGCTTGTAGAGTTCTCCTACAACAACAGCTTTCAGTCTAGTATCGGCATGGCACCTTTCGAGGCTCTTTATGGAAGGTCGTGTCGCTCTCCTGCTTGTTGGTTAGAATCTGGTGAGAAGCACCTTCTTGGTCCAGATTCAGTTCGGGAATCTTCTGAGAAGATTATTCTTATTCGTCAGAGAATGAAAGAGGTGCAGAACCGTCAGAAATCCTACGCGGACAGCCGTAGGAAGCCTCTTGAGTTCTCCATTGGTGATCATGTCTTTATTCGGATATCTCCCATGAAGGGGGTTGTGCGTTTCAGCTCTACAGGGAAGTTGGCTCCTCGTTATGTCGGACCATTTCCTATTACGAAACGCATCGGCCCCGTTGCTTATCGTGTGGCTCTACCTGCTCATTTCTCTGGAATACATGATGTGTTCCATGTCTCTCAGCTTCGCAAGTGTGTGCGCGATCCTGATTCTATTATCGAGCCTCATATTGTGCCTGATTTGGAGATCTCACCCAATCTATCTATAGAGCAGCAACCTCTTCGCGTGCTTAATTCGGAGATCAGACGTCTTTGAAACAAAGAGGTTCCGCTTGTGAAGATTCAATGGTCGTCTAATCCTAAGGACTGCACATGGGAGACCAGAGAATTTATCGAGCGTACTTATCCTAGTTTTCTTTCATCTTCCGGCACGGGTGAGCATCTATATTTTATCTTCTGAATTCCTTTTGTGGATTAGATGTTATAGACGACTCCTATATTTAAGGAATTGCGAGGACGCAATTTCCTTAAGGGGGGAGTCTGTAACAACCCTGAGATTGCAGAATAGATTTCAAACTTTCAAAAACATGTTACAGTCAAAACCGATATTGTATCTGATATTGTATCTGATTCAACGTTTTCGAAATTCATAATCCAAGAAACTGAAACCTTATATGTTTAAATCCAGATATACTTTGAATACCATGGTTTTCCAAAAGTTTGCCTATGTCCAAGGTTTCTGTATATCAAAATCAATTATGTGCAAAACCATATGTACTAAGAGTTTGAAATAGGATAGATATATTTGTAAAATTATTTACACTAAATCATCCAATTCCCTTTGAAACTTTTATGTGCTCAAAACTTGAAACTCACACATACTTAAAATGTTATACTCGAAGACTTATATTTATGGAGTCTGCAAATTTCTCAAATTTTTTTATTTTTTTTTATTTTTTTAGTTTTAAATTCACAAACTTTAGAAACAAGGCAGTTTTTGAAATGTAATCAATTACCTCAATTAAAAGTTCTGCACTTAGAATCCACTATAAGTGAAATCTCTGCATATTTGAGAATCATGCTCAAAACTTATATGTGTACACGAAGCCTGAGACCTTTAGAATCAATGTATTCAAAACTATCATTATTTAAAAACCTATGTATACCTGAGCTCTCCGATATTTTCGAAATTAATTTTGAAATTATTTCTTAAAATATTACTTTTATAGATCTGAAGCATGTGAAAATTTCTTTTGTAGTCGATCTCAAGAGATTGTAGACATTCAATGAGAGGATTTGAAGTCCCATACCTTAGATTCTTCGTTCTGATAAGTTAATTGATACCTACAAAGGAGTGATGGTGGCAGATCTGAGGCGCCGTCGAACCAAAATCAACTCTACCACTAGCGGAAATACCGCCTTGAAGGCAACTGAAGAGGAAGCATCCAAACCTTATAACTCTGAAGGCATCCCTTTCTCTCGTCGACGTTGACGAAAGTGACTTTTGAACAACTGTGGAAGCCAATATTGCGGAAGGAACTTCCTTTCATTGATGTCGACGAAAGCAATTTTTTGAATTACTAGGGCACCAAATTCCCTTCGACAACATTTGCGGAAGCTATAACTTAATGATGACGGAAGGTTCACAAATCAACTGACACGGAAGCTTTATCTAGAACCAATCAACAAACTTGGAGATTTCATTTCAATTGATGCTTCAACAAATCCCTTTCGCCAATGTTGATGGAAGAAAACACTAAACAATTGTGGTAGCAATCCTTTCGTCAATATTGACGAAAGGTATGCAAACATTTTTTTCCTATACACGTTTAAATATCAGGGGCAATTTTTATTGAAATTTAAACTCGACAAATAGATTTGACTTTAAAATTTCCAAAAATATGATATTCAAATCCCATTAGGGTATTTTGATCATGCGGAGGTTCGAACCCTCCTTCTAGCGCCAAAAATGTTAACCAAAAATATGGTTAACACCCCAAACTAGTGTGTATTAGAGCTAATTTGTAGAAATTCCACAAATGCCCTTGGGGTTTGTAATAAATTACAAAACCGTTTGAATTTGAACATGTAGATATAAAGAATAAAATAAGAAAAAAAATGAATATGCCCAAGCCATCCTCTTCATTCAAATATTTGTCTATTACAAGAGGAGCTATTGTAGAGAGAAAGAAATTCAAGTCCCTTTTTATGAGGGAATACATCTATATTTATAAGGTTAGGATGTGGAGATGCTTGTTTTAATCCACGATATGGGATTAATAGCTCCATAAGAGTTGTGAAGGAGTGTGAAGACTTTGAGAACTTTGTGAAGGAAAGCAGGCTGATCCCCATCGAATTTGCTTTGTGGATGGCCCTAATTTATTCCTCTTTGCGTTATTTTATACATATTATAACTTGGATATGGTGTAGCTTCAATAATCATGAATTAGGACTTCGATTCTTCATAAATTTGATGGAATGCTATCTTGATAAGGTATGATGGTAGGTTCAACACTATTCATGTCTTTGTTGGTGTCGCATGGTTATTTTTTGTCTTTGGTGCCTTCATATACCAAGGATATGTGTATAGAACTTAGACGAAAGGCTTGGATTTCTTTCATGGAACTCCTTTGATGGTTAAGGAACTCCTTTCGACTCTGTCGAAAGCCTCTCTCTTTGACGTGCACGAAACCCTCTTTCGACTCTATTGAAGGTGCATATTGCAATAGTTGTAAAATCCCTTTCAACTCCGTCGAAAGCATCATTCCCAATGTCTGTGTTGCCATGCTTTCAATGTCTTTGATATCCTACTTTCTTTAACACATGCAAAGTTTTGTTTCTGATGGACTCGAAAAGTACTACTTGGAACTAAATGGAGCTGTCTAGTTGAATGATCCCTTCGAAGGGTTTAGCTGCTTCGGAGCTAATTGCTTCAAAAGGTTGCCTTCGCCAGATTGGTAATCTCTAATTTTGTGCCGGCTTGTCTTCCAATGCCTTCGAAGACCCTTTTGTTCAAATCAATCCTCCCCTTTTGCCATCACCCTTTCGACCTAGTCAAAAGATACCTTTCGCTTCCGTTCTTTCGACTTAGTCGAAAAGTCCCGTTCGCCTTAGTCGAATGGTTGAGATATGGAATCATGTATAGGAGACTAACTTGAACTTGGTCGAAAGGATGCATTGAATTTGTCAAAAGGTTCGATCAAGGCGGATGGTATGAACCTGGGTCGAAAGGGTAGCCCTGACCCCTTTTGACCTCCTCAGAAGCTTGTGTTTCGCCCATCTTTGTCCGAACCTACCTTTCGACTTCGATGGAAGGTTGTCTTCTTTGTATTCTGTTGTGAACCTTTCGATCTTGTCGAAAGGTTTGTCTTCCATATATTGTCATGAACTCTCTAACCTCATCGAAAGGTTTGCTTCCGTCATCATTGAAAGGTTTGTTTACAACATGTTGTTCTGAACATTTCGATATTGTCAAGAGATTTGTCTTCAACATGCCTTTATGGACCTTTTGACTTTGTCGAAAGGTTTGCCACTCTTATGATTTTACAAACCTTTCGACTTCATCGAAAGGTTTGCCTATTACAACTTTTGCGGACCTTCCGACCTTGTCGAAAGGTTTGTCTTTACTTGAACATTGTCGAGAGCTACTTTTCATTCTTTGCTGACTTTTGAGTTTGCTTTCTTCATAGCACCTTACGACGTCGTCGAAAGGTGTCCTAAAAGTGCCTTAACCGTTTAGAAAGGCTTACTAAGCTTTCGAAAAGGTTACTTTGGAGCGAAACCTTTGACTTCGAAAGGTTTGGCGTGTAGTCGAAAGAAACGCTATTGATTACATTCGGAAGGGGCATTAAGTCATCACTACTTTCCCATCTATGTCGAAGGGTTGATTGTGGCGGAAGGTTCTGTTTGTTTTCATCTGAGTCAAAGGCTTTTACCCTATATGAACAATTAGACTTTTTGAACATCCTTTTTTAAGTCTTCCATGATAACTTGGATCATCTCTTCATCGTGATGCAAATTTGATATTCTTCTTTCATACTTCTGCCTTCGAGGAGATTTTATAGTTAACAATGGACTTTTGTGTTATCACAAATTTAACTTTAGAATCCTTCCTTTGTTGAAACTTAAGTTATACTTGTTAATTATAAATTTCAAAATATGTAATATGGTCAAATTAATTTTATTATACATGTATGCTTAAAATTTTAATTGTTGATTTGAAATGGCGTTAAATGAATGAGTAAAGGAAGGAGGACACCATCCTTTCTTATTTATAAATGCCTACTTTATTTATTATTTGTCTTGTTATAAAATTAAGCTACCTATTGTCTATTAGTAAATTATTTTAACATATCATGTATAAGTGTAAGTAAACATTGTCTATACTTATGTTATTATTATTTACATGTTTTCAAACTAGAAGTATGGACAACAAAGGCATATATAAAGGAAAAATGTGTTTGTTGCGGTGTAAATCCAAATACATATATACGTACACATTACTATGTACACAACTTATATGTTGTACTTACATGTTACACATATGAATGTATTTGATACATTCATTATAATATATTTGAATTTAAATAAAACCGAAACTTCCTTCAACCAAATTTAAAAAATAAGATTTTATTTAAAACTTTATTAGATTGCATCTACATCTGTTTAGACTTCATAAGCTTAATAGATCTAAGATAGGAATTTTTTTGAAATCCACCTATTTTACCCACTTTTGACTGGCCCGGTTCCATTAATGGTACCAGAGCCATAATGGTCTACAAGGTCTAAATTAGCAATATTATGGTTAACTGATTAAACTTACCCATTTTGTAGGATGTCTAGAAAAGTAGCTTCGAAGGTTGGGTTTGGGTAATCAAGTACTCTACCCTACTTGGCTACCCGACTGACCTAAAAGTTTAAGCAAGTCAAAAGGTTATCCCTAATATAAATGCTTAAATTCATTATAGGCCCTAAGCTAATTTTTTAAATATGTTTAGAAAATTTCAAAATAATATTTTAATAGTCAAGTTTAAAATATGACATGTTATAAATGTTATAAACTTTTCAAAATTGGTTTTAAAATTTATTGTATATTAATTTCAATTTTTTAACTTAATTTTTTAATTAAATTTTTTGTCCTAAGTATTTAATTAATTGGATTAATTACTTAGTTAAATAATTAAAAGTTAATCGATTAAATTAAAACATATATAATGATATGTGTATATTTATCTTAAAATGTTTAAGGTAACGAAGATAAAATTATGAGTTTAATTAATATTATTTTAATTAGAAATTGTTTTAATTAATTAAATTAATTGAAAGTAATTAATAAATCAATACGTATAGAATAATATGTGTACATAATTATAATAAATTTTATAGTCCACATTCATTTATAACTTGTTACGGATGAATGAAGTAAAGATTCAAAGGTTGAAATTTAAACTAAAAATTAAAGTTTTAATTAAAAATAAGTAATTAAATTAATAATATATGATTTAATTGATAAAGTTAAAATTATATTAAAAATTATTTAATTAAATAAAGTGGAACTATAAGAATCCAAAATAAGTTACACAAAAACAAATGGTCACACGGAATAAACTCTAGGTCAGTGTACCTTAACCTGAGGGTGGCATACCTACCCATCGGATTAACTACAAGCAAAGAAGTAACTAAGCAGGTAATATCCAGCCCTACTCTATTGACCGCACGTTAGAAATAAAAGAATGCGTAGATCCAGTATCAAAGAGAACTCTAACTAAAAAACTAAAATGGAAATCTTACCTTCTATTACAACATTCTTGCCTTTCTCGTCGACAGATTGTCCTCCTCTCTATTTTTCCAAAGCATATAGTCTTGCCTGCTTCAACTTTAGGCATTTCTTCTTCTTATGACCCGGTCGATCACCACTGAAACACTTGATCTTATCCACTACAACTAGTTGTGAAAAGATATTACTTAGCCACTACAACTAGTCGCGAACACTTTGCCCATAATTGTAACTAGTAATTTCCAAAAGATCTTTTCGGCTTCCTCCTCCCGGAGCATTCCCCTTAGGCAGCTGCCCCTTCTTTCCCTTAACCTCTTTTTCTACTCTACCTTCGACTTCACCTCCATCCTTCACTGAGCTTGGTACATGCTATCATACCTCCTTATCATGTCCATTAGAAATCCAAAAGGTGCTAACCAACTCCCAGCCATACTTTGTCAAGGTATTGAACTTCTAGAAATATTCCTGCATAGAAAGATCTCCTTGCTTGAGATCGATAAACTCCCTCAACAACAAACTCCTTTGAGACTCAAAAATAAATTAGGCCTCAAACCTCTTCCTAAACTGCTCCTAAGTAATATCCTCCTTAAGAGTCCTAGATATCATAGTCTCCCACCAATCTAAAGCATCTTCATGCAGCTATCTAGAAGCTAATCACAGCTTCTTCTCATCTTTCAACCTTAAATCCTTGAAGATGCGCTGTAAAAGTGTGCCAGGCGACCATGGACGATTGTCAGGGTAAATTAAAACAACAGAATCTATCGTATTACTCACAGCGCATGGACAAAATACAATAGAACATATGTATAGTGAAGCTTTACAGAACGAAATGACATCATATAAAACTCCATAATAGTTGAATACAAGCATCCAAATAGCCAATACATCAAGCCTCACTACATAACACTCAGAGAATACCAAACAGCGGAACATCCAGTACATATAATAAGAAGATAATATGCAACCCTCCAGCTCGTCTTCGATATCAGCATCGTGAGAAGAGAACAGCACCTATCACCTGCTACCTAGTCTGCCCGTCCCAAAAATGGACGAACAGCCCAAGGCAATAAGAATTAAAACATAAAGCCTTGAGTCAGACAACAGTCTTAGTGAGCAGTAAATTAACTAACAACATACCAAAAGAGCATAAAGGAAAAGGAATAGGAATACAACCCTCCCACTCCACCTCTTTCTGCAGTGATAGCCCCCAGACACACACTAAGCAGAAGCAACATAGCAGAGCATACAATTTAAAGTAAAGTAATAATCATTCGAGTCAAGGGCGATGTTTTCCAAGTACCAAGGCCTAAATCAGATAAGCACCCAGAAAATACCGCTCTTGAGTCCGAATGACGATACAACCAAACATCCATGACTCTGGCTATCACTGTTATCATTGCTTCGATATCACCGTTAATTGAATGACCGGCACATTCTTTCAGCCGTCCGTCAAGGGCTAATGGAAACCCCGGTTCTAGACATAACTCCTGCTCGTCGTCGCAGCCCGTGCCTAGGACTATCGAATCTGCCCAGAGTACTCGACCATCAACAGTTGGCCGTTGGGATTATCGAATCTGCCCAAACGTACTCTTGCTTAGAGCATGCTAGAACCTTCAACAACGATGCTATCCAAGCCTCCTAGTCATCCTCCTCGACGACTATTCTCATCTCCATTCATTATCCTCAACTCGAATCGTATCACCGAGTTATCAACATGCTTGGAATGATCCCGTCTAGATTAGACCAAGTCTTCATCACATGATTGCCTTGCTTCATCACATCCTCGCAAAGCCTCATCTCAACATCACATCATCAAATCTATGCATAAGAGCTTCATCATCCCGCTACATATGCCACGAGCAGCTTTCCCAATTCAAGAGCCTTTCCCTTAGCTTTTGAATCGTCTTCGGTCTAAATCAAACCATCAATCATCTAATTCATAACAATCAATCAAATCAAACATTAATCCAAACAATCAAACATTCAAATAAGATCTAAATAGACAATTATCACAATAATGGCATTTTCGTAATTAAAGAGTTGAAAGTCCAATAAGCATGAAAACATGAATTATATCTCTACAAACTTGATGAATGAACTTGCATGGGTTAACATATGATAAAATGGATGTAACATCATCATGAACAATGGATCTATATGGATCTACACTTAGGATGAAGAAAATGCATGGAAATCACTATTTTAACACCAAATCGAGCCAACAATCCGATATACTCCTTTGGATCCGTGTGAGAGATAATCACCACTCACCAAATCACCAAAACAAACTCAAATCAACACGCTTCAGATCTGGACAGCGAAGGATCAAGCCTGACCTATCACGAATCCGTTTCAAACGAAGAAATCTCACTTCAAAGGATGAAGATCTTCAATCTAAGCTCTTGAATCTTCAATCTTGATCTTCGGTTTGTATGAAAGGAAGCACTAGATTAGAGTGGAGAAAAGAAGTGAAGAAGTGTAGAAGTCGAGATCTCAAAATGGCAGCACTTCGTCGCTTCAAAATCCGGATCCCAAAAAGTGAGAACAACCCCCTCTATTTATAGCAGAAATCTTCCCTAGGTCGCTCGGAGTTAGGTCGTCCACGACCTACGACCTAAAACCAACCGACCTAAAGACTTGCCCAAACCTTACGACTTAACACATGGCCAAACCCAGCGACTTATCGCACGCGCGACCTAACAACTTACGCGCTTAGCGACCTAACAGAGCTCTCCATCCTACGACCTAACGATGTTACGACCTAACACTTAACAAAACCCAGCGACCTAACAACTCACGCGACCTACCAACCCAGGGACTTACCAGTGTTACGACCTAACACTTAGACCCACGCGACCTAACACTTAAACTATCCTAGCGACCTAACAACTTATGCTAACAAGCTATCCACTAGGTCGCAACATACTGGGTTGTTAACTCGCTAACTGTGATAACCCGTATTTCTAAACATCTGATAATTGGTAATTAACTGATTGTTACTATTGAGATATTGATTTTATTTGGTTAAACAAATAAAACTTGATAAATAAAAATATTTGAATATATATATAAGTGGATTTGAAACTATAATAATTGTTAGATTAACATGATGAATCTTACAGTAAATTAATATAAATAAATAGTGATGTGCAAACTATATAAATGTTGAAAATTTTAAGTGTGCTCATATACAAGTGTATAGGTATATATATATGTTTTGTAAATAGGAAGCATTGATTTGAATTAAAGGTATAACATTTCAAAGAAGATTTAAAGTTTAAATCCTATATTTTTAAAACACTAAAGAAAAACGTTTATTTGAAATAGGATTTAATTAAGAATCATACTTTCTTTAAAATATATATATAAGTATTATATATATAAGGTATTAAACATTAGAATATATAATAATATGGAAATATATAAAAACATAAATTCATGCAAAATTTACAAGTGTAAACATTTAAAATATGCATTGTGCATGTGTAAGCTAAAGATTACATGTTGGGACAAGTGGCATTTATATCTTTAATTTGAATTTTTTTTATCATTTATGTGTTAGAAAACAAGGCTGAAATAGATATTCATTTTTTTTACAAACCAGACATTTTCTTTTCTTCTCTCTGATTTCTTTTACCAGTTCATCTCAAAACAAACAGAAAAAAAAACAGCAATCTAAAACCAAAGAAAGAAAAAAATAACTTAAATCTGGACATCTTCAATCCAATTCAAGTCAGGATCAAATTCACCACGGCAAGATCATAAATCAAGTAAGGATCAAATCTAAAAGCATCACATCAAGTTCCAGATAAATAAGTTTCAGAGTTCAATGGCAGTTCAAGTTTTCAAAGTTTAAACTGCTTTAAAACCTGCTATGTTCAACAAAAAAAAAAGGTGAGTAAACAACTTTTTAAATCTGTTATATCTTGATTAGCATGTGATAATCCTTGAAGTATGATGTGAAATATGCTTTGCATGATGGTGTAAATATGATTTCATATATATATGAATGGTGATATGGGTGTGCATGTTTGGGAACAGGCATATTTGCCTCTGTTTTTGATTACAGGTTTCAAAACCTATTTCAAATCTAAAATCTCTTCCTCTAATTCTTTTTAGGCTTTAAGGTATAAACAAAATATGTTTGTATAATCAAGATCTAAGTTTTAAAAATATTTTTGAGTAAAATTAGTTAGAGTTTTTCTGGAAATTAGAATATACAGTAAAAAAAAATTCAAAGCATGTCAAAAAATTCGAACACCATGATTTATTGTTTCATTCCCATAATCTAAATTGTTTTCGAAAATCATTATTTTTAAAAACAAAATCAAGATTTTTAGTTTAGTATTGATTGAGAATTCTTGGGTTGAACGGAATTCATGTTTGGAGTGAATTCTGACAATCGGCGAGGAGTGAGAGGTCGTGATCATGGCTGGGGGTAGTTTGGAGGTCAACGATCTCGGGAAAAATGATCGTAGCATTTATCGATCATCAGAGCGACGGCATGGCCTAAATTTAGGGTTAAAACACTGATTGGGTTGAGGAGGTTGTCGAGGGGTTTTCGACATCGTCGTGGCATCGGGTGGCACCGGACCCAGGGGAAAAGCTTCGTGGGTCGTCGGAGAAGCTTGGGTCAAGATCGCGAGTTCGCCGATAGTCTGAACGTCGGAGCGTGGCATTTTCAACGAAGCGTTGGGTTCTAGGCGAGTGCTTAGTAACTCGATTTTGATTTCTGGGTAATCTCATCGATCTGGGTTGTAGTGTTTTTAGGCGAGGTCTTCATCGACGTATTGATGATCGGAGCGATGGTCGGAGTCGTCGCTATTGCTTGTGCACGTGCACGCATATTAACGTATATCAGTTGATTGGGGAAGGAGGTAAATCTCGGGTTCGAACTCAAAGGGATTCACGAAATAACTCGAAGCAAAAGAAATTGTGGGTAACCCGAAGTAGGGCTCGGGTAATTGAGAATGTGGCTCGGGTCTGGGAATTAAAAGTAAAAACAGTTTTTCAAACTTTTAAACAAAAATAAAGTTTACTTAAAAACCATTTCTTAAAACCATTTCTTTTGTGAAAATTAATGTTTATCTAGGTTGGAGCTTTTTAAAGGTTGTTTTAACCTTTGTTTTAAAAGTTATTTTAAATAAACCTAGTATTGTAATTAAGGATTAATTAATTAGGAATTAAATTTAAGATAAACTAATTGTTTAATTAATTAAGAATAATCTCTTATGCTGTGGATTAAGTATTAATTACATAATTAAGTGGTTACTTAATATAAGAGATGAATAATTAATTTATGAGAGTAATTAAAAGGTTAATTACTGTAAATGGTTGAAGAGAATTAATTTGTGTAATTAATTAAGAGTTAATTACTTAATGTAATTAAAGAATAATTAATCAAGGGTGATTAATTAAGATGGATAATTAGAGAATAATTGATTAATTTGCTATAATTAATTAAGGATTAAGCAAGCAGGATTTATAATGATGGAAGGAATTAATTTAATTTAATTTATTTTAAATTAATTAAAGATAGTGTGATTAAAATCTTTTCTTATGAATGGTTGAATGTTATTGAATGCTTTGGATTGTTGTTATACTTGGTATGTAATTGTGATGCTATATGATAGGGTGTTAGATATGGATTATCTATCTGAAATAGAATTTCTATGTGAATCTGTTACTTTGGGTATAAATGAAATTGTTTAAAGCTTTGACGACTTTGTTTAAAGATGATTTTGAATTCGAAGAGACCGGGGCCGGGTATCAGTAATACCCGGAACCACTTCGATTTATAATCTACATGATTCTATATGGATTTGATGTGAGAAATCAATAGATTGAAATGGAATAATATGGACTTTGGAACTAAGTAAGGATACTTAGAATTTGATTTGTGAAGTAAGTGTGAGCATAACAAGTAATGAACTCGTAGTGAAGTACGAGTTACCCGGGTTTTCTTTTATGGTTTGGACTTAGTATTTTCAAATTATATGGGTTTACTCACGCTGGTTTCCAGCCTGACCCGGGTGTTACTTTGATGTAATGCTCGGGTCAGACCGAGTATTACAGATTTCAGGTAAGGACGTTCTGGAGCTCAGGAGGCGAGCTGGATGGCAGGAACGTATGGAGTGTGATATATTGTTAATTATTGGGACGAGTTATTTTAACTGTATAGTGATTGTGAAATGTTGTAACTCTGATGTATAAAAATGTAATTGACTGATACAGTTTTCTTTGTATAACTGATATTATTATTTGATATTGTATTTTGATCCGCTGCGAATGTGAGAATCTGTGCCTTGTTCTGTTCTTTCTTCTATCTCTTTTCTTTTTCTTCTAACTATTTGGAAATTTCGGGTTCGAAATTTCCGGGTCGTTACAGTTGGTATCAGAGCAAAGGTTAAGCGAGAACCTTGGCTCTGTTGGGATTACTCGTTAAGGATAGGGTCAATGGTACCCTAGAACGAGTTGAGTGTATATATATATGAGAGCGTACTTGCTATTTTTATATATAAAGATTTTAAATGATTTTATATAAGAATATATTTTGATATATAAAATGATATTTCTTTCTAATAAATATATTAAAGAAATTGGTTGTTGAATCATTGAAATTAAATAAAATAATAAGAATTAAGTGGTAATAGTAATACAACCAAATTGAAATTGAATAAAGATAAGTTTGAAAGGGATCCAAACTGAAATTAAAATCTTGAATTTGTAGAAGTGTTATCAGAATAAAGATAATAATAAATTGGGTTCCAACTATGATAATCTTGGTTATTATCATAAATGGTTGTTGTGTTTAATAATGAAATGTTGTAAATAATTAAGTAAAATGTAATGTTTTAGGGAAGTAAACTTTTAGGTAAGTATGACTTATAAATTGGAATTGAAGATAATTTAAAATTATGAAATTTTAAATCTAAATCCAGAAAACTTGAAATTGTTTTAAAGAAGTTTGTTTTGAATTAAAACCAAAGGTGGTTTAAAAATTTAAAGTATAACTTGGTGTATAAAGAAAATGTATATATGAGGAATATACATAATACTAATGATGATTTGAAATAAACACTTAGTGTTGAGTTTTAAATTGGAATGTGATGTGAAACCCAATGTAAAGTAAGTTTTTTTTTAAACTTAAAGGAGAAAGATTATTAATCTGGAGTTTAAAATTTGAATAGGAATTCAAATTGTATAAAGATGACCGGATTAAGTAAATTTAATTTAACTTGGAGGAAGTTGAATAAGTTTGAATGAATAATTTGAATTGGAAATTTCAAGATGAAATTAAAATTTAACTTGGGAAGTTAAATGGTTGATTAAAATGGGAATTATGAGTGATCTCAAAATGGATTTGAAATCTGGAAATTGAAAATGGATAATAAATTAAAATCTGAAGATTAAATTGTTTTTGAATTCTTATTTGAACTTTGAAATAAGATAAGTAAAGATAATTTCAATGGAATTTTGGAATTTAGATTCAAAATTAAATGGTTTAAAGATTTAAGTTATATAAAATTAAAAATTAAGTTGATTTGATTTAAAAAAAAAAAGTAAAGGTTAATTTAATTTAAAGGATTAAATCATCATTTAAAATATTTAACTCGAATTTATATAATTCGAGATGGTTTTAAGTTGAGATTTGAATAAAATTAGTTCAAATTGAATTTGATTTGAATTAATTAGAATTGTGATTGAATATGTATAAGTTTAAAAGAAAATTCAAATGGTAATTTAGAATTGAAATGATTTGAAATTGAAGCTGGTTCAATTTGAAATTAATCCAAATTGGATTTTGAAATAATTTGGAAATTGTGATTAAAATTGAATATGTTTAAAAATCAAATGGAATTTGATTTGAATTTGGAAAGGAATTAAGGTTAATTCAACTTGAATTGGGATTTAATAAATTTCAATGGAAATTGAAGTACTGAGTCAATTTAAATGGAAGAGGAAATTTAAATTGAATTGATGAGAAATTAATTGGAAATGGAGATTGGGAAATTTGAACAGTTTGACTCTGGTTTATTTTCAAAATAAATTATTTTAATACAAATATATTTTTCCAAACTATTTACTATACAATCTTTCTTTTTAAACCCCAAACTATCGTATACTTGTTTTACAATTATTTTTGGAACTATTTAACAATTTTTCAACTGTTTTATAAACTAATTACTGATTTTAACTACTTTATAACTAATTACTATTTTACAACTATTTTACAATTATTTAACTATTCTACAGATATTTTACAAACTAATAACTATTTTTCAACTACTTATCTATTTTAAAACTTTTCAAGCTATTTTTAAATTTAAATTGGTCAGATTTCAAACTGTTTGTAATTGAAGTAATAACTCAATTGGTAATGGAAGCAATTGAGAATAAGTGAATGGAATTAAAGGAAATGTGAATAGAAAAGAGAATTGATTTGGCTAATAACCAATAAAGATAAATACGTAAGGATGTACGTATATTATTCTATTCGCATAGTGATTTGATCCAGATTCGAACACAGAATTTCGAGATAGTATTATCGATCCGAGTTGGGATTTTTCACTCGATTTTCGACGGCGAACCTGGATATGGATTTTTGATTGGTTCTGGATATTCTCTATCATAGCTACGACTATGCAAGGAGAATGACGGTTTCTGATCAAGAAACCAGATCTGAGTCCGCACTAGGAAGTCGAGTGGACGATACTAGTTCGGAAGTGAAATTGTGTGATCGAGTGAGCGATCAAACTGATATTGCGTACGGATGATATATGTACATCGTACGAGTTTGAATGAAATTGATATTGAAGATTTGTGGATAAGAACTGTAAAATGGTTTTTGAAAAGAAATATGGTTAATAACTTTATAAAAGATTTATCAAATGTGAATATTTGATTTAGAATAAAATAAAGTTATATATCCTTGTTATATAAGGTAAATCTTCCCTTGTTGAATCTATTGCTAAAAGAAAAGGGTTTTGAAATATTTGAAGTATAAAAGAGGTTTTATACAAAGTTTGAAATGATCCAAAGATTTTCAAAGTTATATATATCTATATCTATATATATATAAAGGATCTTATGAGAATGATTTTGGAAAAGGTTTTGGGAACCTATGGATTTTGGAAAGGGCTTTTGATTTTTGGGAAAATCAATTTTGGATTTTGGAAAGCCTAGTTTGAGAATTATCGATTTTGGTAATCGATTTTGTGTAAAGGATATTTTGATAAATCATAAAGGGTATGATTTGAAGATACTATAAGTATATAGTATAAAATGTTTTGAGTATAGCTCTGGGGAAAAAGGCGCTCTCTTGAAATGAACTTCTCAGGAGTGCCACTGGGTGGTACTGCCTTGAACCCCAAGGGGGGATTCTAAAGTTGATCCTGTGAGGAGTCCGGACAAAACTAGTTCCTGAGGATTATTTGTGTAGCGAAAGTCGAGGGGCTGGTGCCCACAGAGGCATTTGGGTTATGCTATGACAACAATTTAACTCAATGTCACTGCGATCTACTGCAGACCATAGCGGAAGTCATGTGTGCCGCTGAGAGCCAACTGTCTACGTTTGATTTTATATCGGTAGACTGTGACACTATGGTAACATAGCGAAAGTCGTTTGAGCCGCTGAGAGCCAACAGTCTGCGTTTGATTTTATATCGGTAGACTGCGACCTATGTGGAGGAGTTTCATTTTGACAGCGAAATCGTGTGTGCCGTTGAGAGCCAACAGTTACATGGACTTTTGCTGCGACGGCAACGTAACCCTGGAATGCAACTGCGATCTGTTGTGGGTTCCATGCTGTTATCAGTTACATGGACTTTTGCTGCGATGGCAACGTAACCCGTGATGTAACTGTGACCATGGATGGGGGTGATGATTTCCAGAGCATTCTCACCAAAGATATTTCCTCTACTTTCAAAAATGTTTTCGATATTTCCAATAAATTATTTTCCAAGTATTTTTCACTGGGTGTTGAAAACGGGTCTGCTAAATACTTATAGATTTTCAGTTCTACGCCTGATCAACGTATGACCGAATTTCTGTGAGAATGAGGAGGGACTTGTTGAGACATCGAGTTATAAAAAGCATTTTTAAAGTTATTTTGATAATATTATGTAGATTTTTAAAGTATTTAAAAAAAAAAAAGAGTTAAGAGTTAAATATGTTCAAAGAGTAATTCAAATGATAATGAATATTTTTATAAAATTCTGGTTTCGATCCTTTTCGAGGACGAAAAGATTTAAAGGGGGGAGGAATGTGATAACCCGTATTTCTAAACATCTGATAATTGGTAATTAACTGATTGTTACTATTGAGATATTGATTTTATTTGGTTAAACAAATAAAACTTGATAAATAAAAATATTTGAATATATATATAAGTGGATTTGAAACTATAATAATTGTTAGATTAACATGATGAATCTTACAGTAAATTAATATAAATAAATAGTGATGTGCAAACTATATAAATGTTGAAAATTTTAAGTGTGCTCATATACAAGTATATAGGTATATATATATGTTTTGTAAATAGGAAGCATTGATTTGAATTAAAGGTATAACATTTCAAAGAAGATTTAAAGTTTAAATCCTATATTTTTAAAACACTAAAGAAAAACGTTTATTTGAAATAGGATTTAATTAAGAATCATACTTTCTTTAAAATATATATATAAGTATTATATATATAAGGTATTAAACATTAGAATATATAATAATATGGAAATATATAAAAACATAAATTCATGCAAAATTTACAAGTGTAAACATTTAAAATATGCATTGTGCATGTGTAAGCTAAAGATTACATGTTGGGACAAGTGGCATTTATATCTTTAATTTGAATTTTTTTTATCATTTATGTGTTAGAAAACAAGGCTGAAATAGATATTCATTTTTTTTACAAACCAGACATTTTCTTTTCTTCTCTCTGATTTCTTTTACCAGTTCATCTCAAAACAAACAGAAAAAAAAACAGCAATCTAAAACCAAAGAAAGAAAAAAATAACTTAAATCTGGAGATCTTCAATCCAATTCAAGTCAGGATCAAATTCACCACGGCAAGATCATAAATCAAGTAAGGATCAAATCTAAAAGCATCACATCAAGTTCCAGATAAATAAGTTTCAGAGTTCAATGGCAGTTCAAGTTTTCAAAGTTTAAACTGCTTTAAAACCTGCTATGTTCAACAAAAAAAAAAGGTGAGTAAACAACTTTTTAAATCTGTTATATCTTGATTAGCATGTGATAATCCTTGAAGTATGATGTGAAATATGCTTTGCATGATGGTGTAAATATGATTTCATATATATATGAATGGTGATATGGGTGTGCATGTTTGGGAATAGGCATATTTGCCTCTGTTTTTGATTACAGGTTTCAAAACCTATTTCAAATCTAAAATCTCTTCCTCTAATTCTTTTTAGGCTTTAAGGTATAAACAAAATATGTTTGTATAATCAAGATCTAAGTTTTAAAAATATTTTTGAGTAAAATTAGTTAGAGTTTTTCTGGAAATTAGAATATACAGTAAAAAAAAATTCAAAGCATGTCAAAAAATTCGAACACCATGATTTATTGTTTCATTCCCATAATCTAAATTGTTTTCGAAAATCATTATTTTTAAAAACAAAATCAAGATTTTTAGTTTAGTATTGATTGAGAATTCTTGGGTTGAACGGAATTCATGTTTGGAGTGAATTCTGACAATCGGCGAGGAGTGAGAGGTCGTGATCATGGCTGGGGGTAGTTTGGAGGTCAACGATCTCGGGAAAAATGATCGTAGCATTTATCGATCATCAGAGCGACGGCATGGCCTAAATTTAGGGTTAAAACACTGATTGGGTTGAGGAGGTTGTCGAGGGGTTTTCGACATCGTCGTGGCATCGGGTGGCACCGGACCCAGGGGAAAAGCTTCGTGGGTCGTCGGAGAAGCTTGGGTCAAGATCGCGAGTTCGCCGATAGTCTGAACGTCGGAGCGTGGCATTTTCAACGAAGCGTTGGGTTCTAGGCGAGTGCTTAGTAACTCGATTTTGATTTCTGGGTAATCTCATCGATCTGGGTTGTAGTGTTTTTAGGCGAGGTCTTCATCGACGTATTGATGATCGGAGCGATGGTCGGAGTCGTCGCTATTGCTTGTGCACGTGCACGCATATTAACGTATATCAGTTGATTGGGGAAGGAGGTAAATCTCGGGTTCGAACTCAAAGGGATTCACGAAATAACTCGAAGCAAAAGAAATTGTGGGTAACCCGAAGTAGGGCTCGGGTAATTGAGAATGTGGCTCGGGTCTGGGAATTAAAAGTAAAAACAGTTTTTCAAACTTTTAAACAAAAATAAAGTTTACTTAAAAACCATTTCTTAAAACCATTTCTTTTGTGAAAATTAATGTTTATCTAGGTTGGAGCTTTTTAAAGGTTGTTTTAACCTTTGTTTTAAAAGTTATTTTAAATAAACCTAGTATTGTAATTAAGGATTAATTAATTAGGAATTAAATTTAAGATAAACTAATTGTTTAATTAATTAAGAATAATCTCTTATGCTGTGGATTAAGTATTAATTACATAATTAAGTGGTTACTTAATATAAGAGATGAATAATTAATTTATGAGAGTAATTAAAAGGTTAATTACTGTAAATGGTTGAAGAGAATTAATTTGTGTAATTAATTAAGAGTTAATTACTTAATGTAATTAAAGAATAATTAATCAAGGGTGATTAATTAAGATGGATAATTAGAGAATAATTGATTAATTTGCTATAATTAATTAAGGATTAAGCAAGCAGGATTTATAATGATGGAAGGAATTAATTTAATTTAATTTATTTTAAATTAATTAAAGATAGTGTGATTAAAATCTTTTCTTATGAATGGTTGAATGTTATTGAATGCTTTGGATTGTTGTTATACTTGGTATGTAATTGTGATGCTATATGATAGGGTGTTAGATATGGATTATCTATCTGAAATAGAATTTCTATGTGAATCTGTTACTTTGGGTATAAATGAAATTGTTTAAAGCTTTAACGACTTTGTTTAAAGATGATTTTGAATTCGAAGAGACCGGGGCCGGGTATCAGTAATACCCGGAACCACTTCGATTTATAATCTACATGATTCTATATGGATTTGATGTGAGAAATCAATAGATTGAAATGGAATAATATGGACTTTGGAACTAAGTAAGGATACTTAGAATTTGATTTGTGAAGTAAGTGTGAGCATAACAAGTAATGAACTCGTAGTGAAGTACGAGTTACCCGGGTTTTCTTTTATGGTTTGGACTTAGTATTTTCAAATTATATGGGTTTACTCACGCTGGTTTCTAGCCTGACCCGGGTGTTACTTTGATGTAATGCTCGGGTCAGACCGAGTATTACAGATTTCAGGTAAGGACGTTCTGGAGCTCAGGAGGCGAGCTGGATGGCAGGAACGTATGGAGTGTGATATATTGTTAATTATTGGGACGAGTTATTTTAACTGTATAGTGATTGTGAAATGTTGTAACTCTGATGTATAAAAATGTAATTGACTGATACAGTTTTCTTTGTATAACTGATATTATTATTTGATATTGTATTTTGATCCGCTGCGAATGTGAGAATCTGTGCCTTGTTCTGTTCTTTCTTCTATCTCTTTTCTTTTTCTTCTAACTATCTGGAAATTTCGGGTTCGAAATTTCCGGGTCGTTACACTAACCCTTAGGTCGCGTACTACTATAGGTCGCTCCCTGCTTATCCCCTAGCTTCCTTAGGTCGCTGCCCCTATAAGTCGTCTACGACTTACCACTTAACTTCCCTAAGTCGTATACTCCTTAAGTCGCTAACCTATAGGTCATACCAAGATACTAGGTCGCAACACAGCTATCTCCAAACTTCTTAGGTCATTGCCGACCTAACAATGCTAACTCGGAACCACTAGGTCGCCCATCCCTAGGTCGTTAACTACTGGGTTTAACTTGCTACTCCCATAGGTCTCTCCAAACTGTCCACGACCTAAACCACCTCGTGACTTATCACCTGAACGACTTAACACTTAGGTGCGACTCAAGACAGTGCGACCTACCACTTAATCTGGCTACGACCTAACTCTTAACTCGCCTATCCCCTTAGGTCGCAGACCTTCTCTAAGTCGCTCACGACTTATCTCCTAAGTCGCCAACAACATTTAACTAACCTCTAGGTCGCGTACGACCTAGGACTTAGGCAAATTTCAACCAAAATCTGAAACAACTAGAAAATGCTGAAAATCCCAGATTTTGACAAACTTTTCGATCCGAAAAATACGGGTCGTTACATTCTCTCCCCCTTAGGAATTTCTCCCCCGAAATTCCAAGCAATCATAGCAATCAAAGACTATTCTGTACGCCTACCATCCATAGCAATCAACAAACCATGCATCCAATTCTAGCTTAGCGTACAGAATTCTAAAACTAGAACAAGTTATAATATCGCAAGATGAGACGACACCTTAGGGCCATACCTTGAAGAGTTCAGGATGAGCTGCTTTCATCCTCTCTTCCACCTCCCACGTACAGTCGTTATCATCATCACTCCATTGTATCTTGAGCAACTTAACTACCTTCCTCCTAAGCTGTTTCGTGTTGGTTTCCACAACACGAAGCGGCTTACGAGGTCTTCTATCGACTGGATCAACTTCGAAATCTTCATAGCTATCAGCAGAAACCACTGTATTCGAGTCGTGCACATACTTCCGTAGATATGATACGTGAAAAACATTGTGCACACCCGACATCTTCTCTGGTAACTCCAATCTATAGGCGAGCTTTCCAATTCGCTCGATGATCGGGAATGGCCCAACAAATCTCGGAGTCAATTTTCCTTTCTTCCCGAATCGAATAACATTCTTCAGTGGAGAAATCTTCACAAAAACCATATCACCAACGTCGAATTCCAAATCCTTTCGACGCTTATCGTCATAACTTTTCTGACGGTCTTGGGCTGCCTTCATTCGTTGCCGAATGATCTCTATACAATCTGAAGTCTGTCGAATCATCTCTGGCCCAAGCATCAGCTTTTCTCCAGTTTCCAACCAACATGTCGGAGAGTTACACGGTCTTCCATACAATGCCTCATACGGTGCCATACCAATGCTTGACTGGTAACTGTTGTTGTATGCAAACTCCACCAAATGAAGGTGATCTTCCCATGATCCTCCGAAGTCCAAAACACATGCTCTAAGAAGATCTTCCAAAACCCGGTTGACTCTCTTGGTCTGACCATCTGTTTGAGGGTGATAAGCTGTACTCAAACACAACTCGGTTCCTAAAACTTCCTGGAAGCTCTTCCAAAATCCACTAGTGAACAATGGGTCTCGATCGCTCACTATACTCTTCGGAATACCATGGAATCGAACTATCCACTTAACATACAACTCAGCCAACTTTGATGCAGTCCTAGTCGATCGAACAGGAATGAATCTTGCACTCTTAGTCAGACGATCTACAATGACCCAAATCCCTTCATTTCCCGTTCTGGTTCTAGGCAATCCATCAATAAAATCCATCGATATCTGCTCCCACTTCCATGTAGGAACTTCTAATGGCTGAAGCAATCCACTTGGCTTCTTCTGTTCAGCTTTTACCAACTGGCAGTTCATACACTTGGAAATGAAATTCCCAACATCCTTCTTCATGCCTTCCCAGTAGTAGGTTCTCTTCATATCCCGATACATCTTATTTCCACCTGGATGAATTGTCAACTTCGAGTGATGACTTTCCTTCAGAACTTCACTCCTCAATTCATCTATATCGGGAACCACTAGTCGTCCTTGCTTCCGAAGCCAACCCTCTCGATCGACCTCAAACCCTTTATCCTTTTCTGGATCCAATCCAGATTCCAAATCATGGATAATCTTGACAAGCTTATCATCTCGCTTTTGGCTCTCGCCAATCCTTTCCACAAGTGAAGGTCTTATCGATAAGTTTGCCAACATCTCAGGTTCCAATTCACATCTAGGCCTGAAGTCAAATCCAGCTAAATACTCGAGACTCTTCAATTCTGAAAACATGGCTCCCAATCCTGCATGTCTTCGACTTAACGCATCCGCCACTGCGTTACCTTTTCCCGGAGTATAAGCTATACCAAAACCATATGATGCTAAAAACTCTAGCCAACGTTGCTGCCGAAGATTCAAATCCTTTTGGGAGAAAAGATACTTCAACGACTTATGATCAGTAAACAACTCGAATCGAACTCCCAACAGATAATGTCTCCACATCTTCAGAGCAAATACAATCGCCGCTAACTCCAAATCATGAGTCGGATAATTCCTTTCATGCGGCTTCAGTTGTCGACTTGCATACGCAACAACTTTATCCTTTTGCATCAGCACTGCTCCAAGTCCAGTACCACATGCGTCGGTGTAAACCACCATCTCATCATTCCCACTTGGAATAGTCAAAACAGGAGCACTTGTCAATCTCTCTTTCAGGATTTCGAAAGCTTGCTCACACTTAGCATCCCAACTGAACACTTGGTTCTTCTTCGTCAATCCTGTTAACGGTGCAGCTATCTTGGAGAAGTCTTTGATAAACCGTCGATAATATCCTGCTAATCCAAGAAAACTTCTCACATCAGATGCATTCTTAGGTCTAACCCAATCCTGGATTGCTGCCACCTTAGCGGGATCAACCGCTATTCCCCTTCCAGAAATCACATGGCCTAAGAACCTCACTTCACTCTTCCAGAAGTGACACTTCGAAAATTTAGCCTTCAGCTGATGTTTCCGTAAGATTTCCAAAACAATACGCAAGTGCGTCTTGTGTTCTTCTTCCGTTCTGGAATAAATCAGAATATCATCCACGAACACAAGAACAAACTTGTTCAACTGATCTCTGAACACTCTATTCATAAGATCCACAAAATATGCTGGCGCGTTAGTCAATCCAAACGGCATTACCAGCCACTCAAAGAAACCGGATGGTGTTCGAAAAGCAGTCTTCGGCACACTATCCTTGTCCACTCTCAACTGGTGAAATCCCGTTGCCAAATCCATCTGAGAAAACACCTTAGCTTCGTGAAGCTGATCAAACAAGTCATCTATTCTCGGAAATGGATACTTGTTCTTCTTAGTCACCTTATTCAGCTCACGATAGTCCACACACAATCTCAACGATCCATCTGCCTTGGTCGCAAACACAACTGGTGCACCCCATTCGGACACACTACGCCGAATGAATCCTTTCTTCAAAAGATCATCAACTTGCACCTTCAACTCCTGCTGTTCCCTAGGCGCCATCCGCCTAAGAGGCATCACAACAGGTCTGGCTCCTTCAACTAGATCTATACGAAACTCGATCTCTCTATGCGGCGGCAACCCTTTGACTTCGTCAAAGACATCCTCGAATCCATTAGCGATTGGCACCGATGACAGTCCATCCCGTGGAACAACCAGCGAATACATGAAGCTCATAAAGACGCCTTCCTCATGCTTACATCGTATCACAACCTTTCGCCCCTCCACATTCTCGACTGTCACTTCCAACCTTTCGCAATCAACTTTTGCCGCATACTTCCTAAGCCAGTCCATACCCAAAATAATTCTGAACCCCGCAAAGTTCAGAACAAAGCAATCACAAACAAAAGAGCAACCATGACTCGACACAATCAGACCTCGGCATAACATACACAAACAAGACGAACCCCCGACTGGATTAGTCACAACCAATGGCCTATCAACAATATCCGGTTCCAAACCTAACCGGCCTACGAGTTCACTACAAACAAACGAATGCGACGCTCCAGTATCAAACAGAACTCTAACTGGAACACCACATAGGAAAAGAGTACCTTGAACAACCACACTCTTTCCTTTCTCTTCAGCAGTAGGAGCTTTCGAAGACGACGGAACAGCTCCCAAAGCATAAGCTTGCACAATCTGCTTGTCCTTCCTCGGTTCTGGAAAATTCTTCCTGAAATGCCCCGGCTTGTCACAGTTGTGACACTTCATCGGCACCTTCGGATTGTTACAATCCTTCGAGAAATGGCCCTTCTGCTGACAATTGTAGCAAGTCACTTCGCCTTTCGGCTTCTTCTGGCCATCCTTACCCTTCTGCTGCTGCTGCTTCCTCTTCTTATTTCCGCCCTGCTGGGGTTTAGACTCTTCCCTGGTCACAGCAACAACAGATCCTTCCTTAGGAAACAGACTCTCATGCCTGAGAGCTTTCTCCACAAGCTTCTCAAATGAATCGTCCAAATGATCCACCAACTGTCTCCCAAGATAACTGTCCAAGCCTGTCACAAACTTCTCATTCTTCTGATAAGCAGATTCAATATATGACCGGGCATACTTGGACAAAGCTTCGAACTCAGAAACATACTCAAGAACTGATCTCCCTCCTTGCTTGAGCTCCACAAACTTCTTGAACAGAACGGACTTCTGAGCTGTAGAAATGAACTTAGCTTCAAACCTAACTTGGAATTGCTCCCAAGTAATCTCTTCTTCCGGAGTAGTGATGGTAATAGAGTTCCACCAATCAAAGGCTCTCCCTTGAAGCTGCCTTGATGCCAACTTCCTCTTAGTTGCATCATCAATTCCCAAATCACCAAAGATCCTTCTACAAGCATCTATCCATCTCTGGACTTCGATAGTTGATTCTGTTCCCAAGAAAACCTTCCCTCCAAGAGCAGTATAGTCTTTGCACAACTTAGCAAAATCCACTGGTTTTGGAGTTTGGACTTGAACTCCAACATCTACTGCTGCCCCCGGAACTGGTATCCTTCTCATGATCGAAGTCATCATAGCTTCGAACATAGCTGCATAATCAGCAGCCCCCTCAGTAGCACGGCCTTCCCTAGCAGCTGGTCTCCCTCTTCGACTCATTCTCAATATCTATAAAAAGGAATGATCAGAACATCTAGAGAAACAACTGCATAAAGGACTCAAACTCAACTAAACTACTATATTATATATAGTATTCATCCATCAAAATACAATTACGTCTCTCATACGTAGTTACGACGGCGAGCGTTGGGTAAAATCGATTAACCAATGCTTTGATACCAAATGTGACGACCGCCCATGACCCCTGCACCGAATCTAAAGAAAGTGCGCTGTAAAAGTGTGCCAGGCGACCATGGACGATTGTCAGGGTAAATTAAAACAACAGAATCTATCGTATTACTCACAGCGCATGGACAAAATACAATAGAACATATGTATAGTGAAGCTTTACAGAACGAAATGACATCATATAAAACTCCATAATAGTTGAATACAAGCATCCAAATAGCCAATACATCAAGCCTCACTACATAACACTCAGAGAATACCAAACAGCGGAACATCCAGTACATATAATAAGAAGATAATATGCAACCCTCCAGCTCGTCTTCGATATCAGCATCGTGAGAAGAGAACAGCACCTGTCACCTGCTACCTAGTCTGCCCGTCCCAAAAATGGACGAACAGCCCAAGGCAATAAGAATTAAAACATAAAGCCTTGAGTCAGACAACAGTCTTAGTGAGCAGTAAATTAACTAACAACATACCAAAAGAGCATAAAGGAAAAGGAATAGGAATACAACCCTCCCACTCCACCTCTTTCTGCAGTGATAGCCCCCAGACACACACTAAGCAGAAGCAACATAGCAGAGCATACAATTTAAAGTAAAGTAATAATCATTCGAGTCAAGGGCGATGTTTTCCAAGTACCAAGGCCTAAATCAGATAAGCACCCAGAAAATACCGCTCTTGAGTCCGAATGACGATACAACCAAACATCCATGACTCTGGCTATCACTGTTATCATTGCTTCGATATCACCGTTAATTGAATGACCGGCACATTCTTTCAGCCGTCCGTCAAGGGCTAATGGAAACCCCGGTTCTAGACATAACTCCCGCACGTCGTCGCAGCCCGTGCCTAGGACTATCGAATCTGCCCAGAGTACTCGACCATCAACAGTTGTCCGTTGGGACTATCGAATCTGCCCAAATGCACTCTTGCTTAGAGCATGCTAGAACCTTCAACAACGATGCTATCCAAGCCTCCTAGTCATCCTCCTCGACGACTATTCTCATCTCCATTCATTATCCTCAACTCGAATCATATCACCGAGTTATCAACATGCTTGGAATGATCCCGTCTGGATTAGACCAAGTCTTCATCACATGATTGCCTCGCTTCATCACATCCTCGCAAAGCCTCATCTCAACATCACATCATCAAATCTATGCATAAGAGCTTCATCATCCCGCTACATATGCCACGAGCAGCTTTCCCAATTCAAAAGCCTTTCCCTTAGCTTTTGAATCGTCTTCGGTCTAAATCAAACCATCAATCATCTAATTCATAACAATCAATCAAATCAAACATTAATCCAAACAATCAAACATTCAAATAAGATCTAAATAGACAATTATCACAATAATGGCATTTTCGTAATTAAAGAGTTGAAAGTCCAATAAGCATGAAAATATGAATTATATCTCTACAAACTTGATGAATGAACTTGCATAGGTTAACATATGATAAAATGGATGTAACATCATCATGAACAATGGATCTATATGGATCTACACTTAGGATGAAGAAAATGCATGGAAATCACTATTTTAACACCAAATCGAGCCAACAATCCGATATACTCCTTTGGATCCGTGTGAGAGATAATCACCACTCACCAAATCACCAAAACAAACTCAAATCAACACGCTTCAGATCTGGACAGCGAAGGATCAAGCTTGACCTATCACGAATCCGTTTCAAACGAAGAAATCTCACTTCAAAGGATGAAGATCTTCAATCTAAGCTCTTGAATCTTCAATCTTGATCTTTGATTTGGATGAAAGGAAGAACTAGATTAGAGTGGAGAAAAGAAGTGAAGAAGTGTAGAAGTCGAGCTCTCAAAATGGCAGCACTTCGTCGCTTCAAAATCCGGATCCCAAAAAGTGAGAACAACCCCCTCTATTTATAGCAGAAATCTTCCCTAGGTCGCTCGGAGTTAGGTCGTCCACGACCTACGACCTAAAACCAACCGACCTAAATACTTGCCCAAACCTTACGACTTAACACATGGCCAAACCCAGCGACTTATCGCACGCGCGACCTAACAACTTACGCGCTTAGCGACCTAACAGAGCTCTCCATCCTATGACCTAACGATGTTACGACCTAACACTTAACAAAACCCAGCGACCTAACAACTCACGCGACCTACCAACCCAGGGACTTACCAGTGTTACGACCTAACACTTAGACCCATGCGACCTAACACTTAAACTATCCTAGCGACCTAACAACTTATGCTAACAAGCTATCCACTAGGTCGCAACATACTGGGTTGTTAACTCGCTAACCCTTAGGTCGCGTACTACTATAGGTCGCTCCCTGCTTATCCCCTAGCTTCCTTAGGTCGCTGCCCCTATAAGTCGTCTATGACTTACCACTTAACTTCCCTAAGTCGTATACTCCTTAAGTCGCTAACCTATAGGTCATACCAAGATACTAGGTCGCAACACAGCTATCTCCAAACTTCTTAGGTCGTTGCCGACCTAACAATGCTAACTCGGAACCACTAGGTCGCCCATCCCTCGGTCGTTAACTACTGGGTTTAACTTGCTACTCCCATAGGTCGCTCCAAACTGTCCACGACCTAAACCACCTCGCGACTTATCACCTGAACGACTTAACACTTAGGTGCGACTCAAGACAGTGCGACCTACCACTTAATCTGGCTACGACCTAACTCTTAACTCGCCTATCCCCTTAGGTCGCAGACCTTCTCTAAGTCGCTCACGACTTATCTCCTAAGTCGCCAACAACATTTAACTAACCTCTAGGTCGCGTACGACCTAGGACTTAGGCAAATTTCAACCAAAATCTGAAACAACTAGAAAATGCTGAAAATCCCAGATTTTGACAAACTTTTCGATCCGAAAAATACGGGTCGTTACATAAACACACACATATACATATATATACCAATTATATAAAAATAAAAAATATATAAGATATTATAATAACTCCTTAACACTTAAGCAACCTTAAGTCAACACTACACATCAAAGTACAACCATAATCACATGCACAAGGGAGGGGGTCATGTCAGTCATGCTTAGGTAGTGGTGGAGGGACTTAGCCGTGCTAGGTGATGATGAAGGAGGAGGTGGCGCATATGGGTAATGATGGTGGAGAGAGAAAACACTTATAATATATAGGATATTATCACCATCTGTCACATCAAAATGTCACATCCATGGAGGCATATGGCCTTGCTCCTACTTGATGGTACTTTTAGCCATCCTACGGTGGTGTAGGAGGGAGGTAGTAGGTGGTGGAGGTGATGGTGAGGTGATAGCTCATGATGATGTTTGTAGATATTTTGATAAACTTGCCTATAAATGCCCACCTCCATAGCTCATTTTCCATCATTCATAATTTCTCCAAACCTGAATCAAATGGAGAAATTATTTTTTTCAACCCCTCTAAAATTACAATGGCTATAACTTTCATGTTCACCATTTCTTTTAGTTTTTAACTTAGCCATGTCAAAATCTCCATTCTTTGCAGTGCATTCTCGGACCCAGATTTTGAGGCCGAGAATACCTCCTTTTCTTTTGATCATAACTTCCTCAAAACAGATCCAAATAAAGAAATTATTTTTTCAACATCATATAAAATTCCAGTGGCTACAACTTTCATGTTTAGTACTTCTCCTAGTTATGAGTTTATGTGTGCCAAAATCCCTTCTCTTTCCGGTGCATTCTCGGGTTTGAATTTTTTGAATCCGATAATACCTCTTCTTCTAACCATATCTCCCTAAAACCAACTCGGAATTAAGTAATTGTTTTTTTAAATAATAGAGAAAAAAATATGCAACAACTTTACATTTGATAACTTTTCTAAATATTGAGTGCAACATAGTCATAAAGCCGAGAGAAAATGACCCATTTTCGGGTCCAAATACTGTAAATTAAAGGCCTCTCCTTTTTCCAATGGCCAAGCTCTTTGACCCTAGACCCTTGTGACATGAGCTACGGTAGTGGAGGAAGGATGACCGAGAGCAAGGAGGGTGGTGCAGTTGTTTAAGTGATGATTTAGTGAAGTGTCGATTCGTTTGAATGTTGGTAGGAAGAATTGAACTTGGAAAAGAGTGAGGTAACTCCATTATATATATATATATATATATTAGATGATATAATATTGTTTGCTATGCTTGGTTTTGTTAATCGTTAACCATGTTTGGTTGTTTAATATGATTGTTTGATTTCATTAACAAGTCACATTAAATACACGTCGAAAATCACAAACGAAATCACTATCCTTTTATTAATGAAATGGTATATATTAAATGTCAAACCTCTTTAAAATGGTTTTAAATGATTTTATAATGTTTTATAAACACTAGAAACAAATTTGGTGAAGTTTGAATAAGAAATGAAAAACAAGTCAAAACTAGGTGCGTCGCGTAAAGGTAGTTCACGATTTCGCGCCATAAAATTTAAATGAGTATATAAGTGGAATGTAGCTCGGAATTCTTTGTGATAAGAATTTTCTAAACTATCGTATACATAGTTTTCAAAAAAATAAAAGGATCAAGATTTCAATGAGTAGATTTTAGAATATAAGTAAAACAAGTTTTCAAAAATATCACGGTTTTGCATTTTAACGACCAAAGTTAAAAAATGATTTAAACTTGATATTTTTAAATTCCATAAAAATAGGGAAAAATATTTATAAATCCTTTAAAATGTTTTAAAAGAGATTTGAGTTATGTAAATAAATTTTCAAATAATAGAAAAGTCTTTTTTATCAATATAACTTTAAAAACACTATTCGTAGCACTATTTGCAGCAGTTTTCAATAACAATTAAAATATGGTTTTAAATTTAACAGTTCTTTCCCAAATCATTTATAAATGTTTTCTAATAAATAAATAAGTTTTTTAAAAATGATTTAAAGATTTTAAATTTAGAGTTTAAATAAATTAATTTGAAGAAAAGCTGTTATGGGCTAATATTTCAATCTTGGTCTAATAAGTCGACGAGTACACCTGATTTTTCTATTCGTGAGATCTGGATGAGGTGCTTAAACTAAAGAGATGTTCGGGAGAAACTAGTGCCCTAGCTCACCTGGCCCCCTAGGTGAGGGATAGGTAAAGTCGAAATGTCGGAAACAAGTTAAGTATAAAAGATTAAATTTTCCAAATTTAAAAACAAATTGGATTTACCATCTTAGATTACATGGTTGCAACTTATTAAAAAGTTATGTTTTTGAAAATAAGAAATCTTTTTAAAGATTTATGTAAAATGATTTGGATTTATTCCAAGTTTTAAAAAGGGTTTAATAAAACTAAAGAATTTAATAAAGAGGAGTTTAATGATTTCATATATACCAACAAGAATGTTTTGAAGATATATACATCTCTCGAAGATATTTTTCGATAAAAAGAAATGAATTAATCAAATGATAATCACCTGCTTATAAAACATCTTTTTATCGATAATTAATTCGAAGGAACCGAGATCAGATTTAGGTAATCCCTATCCAAAAACCACTTCGAACCAATTTACATATTCGAAAGTAAAGAAGATATATTGAAGGCCTTGATTTTGAAGGTGAGGATATTCATAATAGTCGGACTGCTTGTTGATAATTTTGGCCCCTGAAATAAATAAATAGCAGTGGTCCATTCGTTCTGAAATCTTCATATGCAAGGACTAACTTGCTACTAATCCTAGGGGTATTGCCCAATAGGATGTGGTAAGAGAGTTCCTTCGGTTTGTCCTGTCCCTGGACAACTTGTATGGGCGAATGTCTGACATTGCATTTCAAGATCATATTGATTGATCTCTATAAATGTATCATCTGTTTGGTGGCGGAGAAGGCAACTTCTCTTAGCTTAACACCCTTTCCTGAGACGTACGATCTCAGAAGTTATATGTTTGTACAAATTGGTTATGTGATTAGGAAATGGAAAAGTGGCATTCAAAGTGAAATATGTGTTATATGAAAGGTAATCGTTGCCTCAAAGTCTCACACTTGGGAATAGTAAAACTGGGGATGCTTTAAGCATAAGTGGCTCGCTACCATCAGGGTATGAAATCACCTTCTAGATTTAAAAAATTTCTACCGGCTATAACATCGGGTTTAAATTACGTGGTGTATGCTATGAGACGTTTCAGATAGGTCGGTAACGGTCGGGTAATGTAATACTCGATGTTATTCATGTAATTTCGAATTGGCCGGTCTTAATTCGCATGAGGACTAACATAAGGGCCCCGGGTGCATTCCTCTAGAAATGCACTATAAAGAAGGCAGTCCCTTACCTTGCTATTCAGTTGGAAATCTAATCTCCAATAAGTGCCTTCGGTTTTGTTTGTAGAACCTTAAATAATTAGGTCCGGAATTTAATATGGTAACAACTTCGGCTATGATTAATATGTATTTGTATGTAAACACTATTATAACATCAAAGAATTTGATAAAAAATGTTTTAAGTTATCATAAGGTAAAAACCCATTCGTGTTTATGTGCGGCGTGGTCTTATGAGAACTTTTCTTTTTCAAAGGGTTTTTTAATATAACCCAGTTAATTAAATTTCAAGAATCTAAACATGAAGATTAAGCCTAAGTATGTAATTAGAGAATATCATACTTGTTTGTTGCATCATAGGCTCCGTGAGTCCTATTTGTGGTAGGAGAAGTACGTTGGCTTGATCCTGTATCAAATTGTGTACCGAATTAGATAGGGGTATGCACGCAGTCACAAGTGGTAGTGATGCAGCCCCATAAATAATATAACTCTTTCATGTTTACCTGTTATTGGTTGTTACTTGTCTGATGTTAAAATACCTTTCCTGCTTATTATTTTATTCCGCATTGACATGCTATTGATTTCGCGGGCAAGGACATTGCTGTCTCTCCCAACAGAGCGCGCAGCGGTATATTTGTAGACATTGGTATTTCGTATGTATTAAACACACCTTGTAGAATTAATAAATTCCTTTGATAAGGTTTATAAACTGAATTTGTATCCTATACATTAAGAAGTGTTAAATATTTATCAAACGATGTTAGGTATTAAATCGATAGTTTTCATTTGTAGTTTAAATCGGACGGGTTTTCAGTGATTTTGACAAGTCCAGATGCCCGGGTCGTTACAAGTGGTATTAAAGCATAGGTTAGGTGCTTATGAAAATTTGTCTAGATTAACAAATCAACCTAGGAATTTTAAAATGAAACTACCTTAATTTGATAATCAAAATAAATAGGATAAGGCACCATATCTATGAACGGGGTTATGGGTGATATAATTACTGTTGGTGTGCTTCTTTTGTTGATTGTTTAGTTGTTTGATTTTTGCTTGACCAGTTTATGAGCAATTAATTTCATTTAGTATGGGTTGGGTAGAAAGTATTTGTAGGCTAAACATTTGGGATTTAAGTCACGGTTGTACTAAAAGATACTTAACGATAATATTAATTTACTTCGATCAAATTAAGTACGAACACCTTGTGAATTTAGTTTCACAATTTGACTATGTGTTATCGATAAATAATATTGGTTCAAGGAATTTATTTAAGATAAATAAATTTATGAATGTATTTTATATAAGTACTTAAATTAATTGGATTTATAAAATGTGTTTTATAAAGAAATTTTTGAAAATCTAAATCCTGGTATTTTTGGAAATAATTTAAAGATTAACTAGTTCGAGTGGCTCGAAAATAACTAAAAATATGTAGGAGTTGTGTTCGGATGGCAAACGCTTCTCTTAAGTATTACCCTTCTTGTTAAGGGAATATGTGATACTATTGGTAGTACCCAGTTCCTTGGTATTATTTTGGAGTTACTTGATCTATAAAATTTTCTAAAGTTAAAAGTATAATTTTGAATCATTAATTAATTGGTAAATTTTGGATATAAAGGTTAGTTAAAAAGGAATATATTATAATAAGAGAAGTTTATTATAAAATTGCAAAATAAAGGATAAATTGCATTTTAAATTTAAATGGTTTCTTTTGGAAAGGAGATAGAAATATTATGTAAATAAACATTTCAAAGTGATAAATTATAAACAAAGTTTTATAAATAAAGGGATATATTTATAAATGGCATTTTTATAAATAAAGTAATAAGTGCTATAAAGAATATTTTATAATGGAGTAGACTTTTGAGCGAGACTCAATAAACGAAAACTTTTCATAAAGATTTTGGGAAGTTAATAAGTACATGTATTGTACGTAGATCATTTCGTCATACAATTTTAATCTATGATTCGAGTATGGAACTTTAAGGTGTTTACACCGATCCGAAAAAGGATTTATCACTCGATTCTTCACGACGAACATTGATGAGGGTTTATGGTTGGGTACTTATGTTTTCTATCATAGTTGAGAGCTATGTAAGGGAAACGAAGTTTTCTGATCAAAGAGCCTGATTAGATTCTGCACTAGAGAATCGGGGGATCGACAGTAATTCAGAAGTAAAAGTTGTAAATTCGAATAGTAGATCGAATTAAATATGGCATATGGATGATCTATATACATTGTATGTGTATTAGTTTAAAAATAAATATTTTAGGTAAACACCTTCCGGTTTTTTTTCTGGTGTAATTTCAGGGACGAAATTCTTTTAAGATGGGGAGTCTGTAACGACCTACAAATTTATCACGTTGATAAATTATATTTATTTTTAAAAATATCTAAATAAAAGGTTGATAATACAATAATCTTGTTTTAAGTGATAATAAATAATAATAATTATTCAAATAACTGTTTTAAATTGATAATAAATCATTTATAATGGTTTTATAAATTTATATCATTAATTTGAAAATATAAGAAAATCAATATCGGTTTATCGATATAAAAATGCTTTTCGAAAACAATTGTTCAATATTGATTTATATGGTTTTATAATTCAAATGAGATTTTTAATTAATTAATAATAATAAGAAATTAGTTTTCAAACTTTGTTTACAACTATATATATATATTAACTAAGAAATGAAAATGAGACCGCAAATCGAAATCAAGATTCGTAACGATTTAACATGTAGAACTTGTGCAATGTTGCGGAGTAAATGTAAAATACATATGTACATATCCATATACACATCATTGGACACATACACATGCACATGAAAACACATATCTATACACACACCCATATATATATACACACACACACTAATTATATACAAAATAAAAAATATATAAGATATTTCAATAACTCCTTAACACTTAAAGAAACCTTAATTCAATAATACACATCAAAGTACAACCATCATCACATGTACATGGGAGGGGATCATGTCATCCATGCTTAGGTGGTGGTGGAGGGGACTTGGTCGTGCTAGGTGATGATGAAGGAGGTGGTGGCACAGAGGGGTAACGATGGTGGAGAGAGAAAACACTTATAATATATAGGATATTATCACCATTTGTCACATCAAAAGGTCACATTCAAGGAGGCACATGGCCTTGCCCCTACTTGATGGGACTTTTGACCATCCTAGGGTGGTGTAGAAGGGAGGTGGTGGAAGTGATGGTGAGGTGATAGCTCATGATGATGTTTGTAGATATTTTGATAAACTTGCCTATAAATACCCACCTCCTTAGCTCATTTTCGATCATCCATAACTTCTTAAAACCTGAACCAAATGGCGAAATTATTTTTTAAACCCTCTACAATTCTAGTGGCTATAGCTTTTATGTTTACCACTTCTTCCAATTTTGATCTTTGCCATGTCAAAATCTCCACTCTTTGCCGTGCATTCTCGGGCCCAAATTTTAAGGCTGAGAATACCTCGTTTTCTTTTGATCCTAACTTCCTCAAAACAGATCCAAATGAAGAAATTATTTTTTTAAGATCATATCAAATTCTAGTGGCTACAACTTTCATATTTAATACTTCTTCCGATTATGAGATTATCTATGTCAAAATCCCCTCTCTTTCCGTTGCATTCTCGGATTTGAATTTTGTAAACCCGAGTATACCTCTTCTTCTTCTAACCATATCTCCCTCAAAAAAATGCAGAGTTAAGTAATTATTATTTTTAAATAGTATAGAAAATAATTTGCAACAACTTTACAGTTGACAACTTTTCCAAATTTTGAGTGAAACATAGTCAAAAAACCGAGAGAACATGGCTTATCTTCGTGTCCAAATATTGTGAACTAAAGGCCTCTCCTTTTTCCAATGGCCAAGCTCATTGACCCTAGACCCTTGTGACATGAGCTATAGTAGTGGAGGAAGAATGACCAAGAGCAAGGAGGGTGGTGGAGTTGTTTAAGTGATGATTTAGTGAAATGTCGATTCGTTTGAATGTTGGTAAGAAGAATTGGACTTGGAAATTGGTGAGATAACTCCATTTATACTATTATATACATGTATTGAATGATATAATATTGTTTACTATACTTGGTTGTGATGATTGTTAATCATGTTTGGTAGTTTAATATGATTGTTTGATTTCATTAACAAGTAACATTAAATACACATCGAAAATCACAAAGGAAATCACTTTCCTTTTATTAATGAAGTGGTATATATGAAATGTTAAACCTCTTGAAAATGGTTTAAAATAATTTAATAATGTTTTATAAACACTAGAAACAAATTTGGTCAAGTTTGAATAAGTAATGAAAAACAAGTCACAACTAGGCGCATCGCATAACGGTAGTTCGCGATTTCGCGAAATAAAATTTAAATGAGTATATAAAGTGGGATATAGTTTGGAATTATATGATAAGAATTTTCCGAACTATTATATTCATGGTTTTCAAATAAAAGAAAACGATCGAGATTTCAATTAGTAGATTTTGAAATATAAGCAAAACAAGTTTTCAAAAATATCACGGTTTTGTAGTTTGATAACTAAAGTTAAAAAATTTAAATTTGATATTTTTAAATTCCATAAAAATAGGGAAATTTTTTTATAAATATTTTAAAATGTTTTAAAAGAGATTTAAGTCATATAAATAAATTTTCAAATAATAGAGAATTCGTTTTGATCAATATAACTTTAAAAACTCTATTCGTAGCACTATTTGCAACAGTTTTCAATAACAATTAAAATATGGTTTTAAACTTAACAATTCTTTCCCAAATCTTTTATAAATGTTTTCTAATAAATAAATAAGTGTTTCAAAAATGATTTAAAGGTTTTATAATTTATTCAAAAGATTTTAAATAAATTAGTTTGAAGAAAAGCTATTATAAGCAAATGTTTTAATCTTGGCTCTAATAAGCTGATGAGTGCACCTGATTTTTCTATTCATGAGATCTGGTGAGGTGCTTAAATCAAGGAGATGCTTAAGAGCAACTAGTGTCCTAGCTCACTTGGCCTCCCCTAAGCGAGGGATAAATAAGATCGAAATGTCGAAAACAGATTAAGTATAAAAAGTTATATTTTCCAAATTTGAAAACAAATTGGATTTACTGTCTTAGTAACATGATTTGAAATTATTCCGAGTTTCAAAATGGGTTTAATTAAACCAAAAAAAATAATAAAGAGGGGTTTAATGATTCCGTATATACCAACAAGAATGTTTTGAAGATATATATATACGCACATATACATAAATACACACAGATATATATATATATATATATATATATCTCAAAGATATTTTTCGATAAAAAGAAACGAATAGATCAATTATAATCACCTACTTATAAAACATCTTTTTATCGATAATGATTTGAAGGAACCGGGATCGGGTTTGGGTAATCCCTATCTGAAAACCATTTCAAACCAATTTACGCATTCAAAAGTAAAGAAGATATATTGAAGACCTTGATTTTGAGGGGGAGGATCTTCATAATGGATGGATTACTTGTTGATAATTTTGGAATGGCCCCTGAAATAAATAAATAGCAGTGGTCTCTTCGTTTTGAAATCTTCATATGCAAGGACTAACTCGCTACTAATCCTAGGGGTAACGCCCGACAGGATGTGGTAGGAGAGTGTTTTTGGTTTGTCCTATCCTTGGACAACTTGTATGGACGAATGTGTGACATTGCATTTCGAGATCATAATGATTGATCTCTATGGACGTATCGTCTATTTGGTGGCAGAAAAGGCAACTTCTCTTAGCTTAACACCCTTTTCTGAGACATACGAGCTCAGGAGTTATACGTTTGTAGAAATCAATTATGTGATTAGAAAATGGCAAAGTGGCATTTAAGGTGAAATATGTGTTATATGAAAGGTAATCGTTACCTCAAAACCTCACAATTGGGAATAGTAAAACAGGGGATGCTTTAAGGCTATGTGGCTCGCTACCATCAGGGTATGAAATCACCATCTAGATCTAAAAATTTCTACTTGCTATAACGTTGGGTTCAAATTATGTGGCGTATGCTATGAGATGTCCACGGTAGGTCGATAACGGTTGGGTAATGTAATACTCGACGCTATTCATGTAATTTTCGAATAGGCCGGTCTTAATTTGCATGAGGACCAACATAGGGGCCTCGGGTGTATTCCTCTAGAAATACACTGTACGGGAGGTAGTCTCTTACTTCGCTATTTGGTTGGAAATCTAATCTCCAATAAGTGACTTCAGTTTCGTTTGTAGGACCTTAAATGATTAGGTCCAGAATTTAATATGGTAACAATTTCGGCTATGATTAATATGTATTTGTATCTAAACACTATTATAAAATAAAAGAATTTGATAAAAGATGTTTTAATCATAAGGTAAAAACCCATCTGTGTTTGTATGTGGCGTGGTCTTATGAGATACTTTTCTTTTTTAAAGGGTATTTGAATATAAACAAGTTAATTAAATTTGAAGAATCTAAACATGAAGATTAACCCAAAATATGTAATTAGAGAATTGCATATTTGTTTGTTGCATCATAGGCTCCATGAGTCCTATTTGTGGTAGGAGAAGTACGTTGGTTTTGACCCTGCATCTAATTGGGTACCCAATTAGATAGGAGTACGTAGGCTGTCATAAGTGGTAGTGATGCAACCCCAAAAATAATATAACCCTTTCATGTTTATCTGTTATTGGTTATTATTTGTCTGATGTTCACGTACCTTTCCTACTTGTTATTTTATTCTGCATTGACATGTTTATTGAGTTCGCAGGTAAGGACATACTGCCTCTCTCAACAAAGTACGCAGCGGTAGATTTGTAGACATTAGTATTTGGTATGTATTGAACACACCTTGTAGAATTAATAAATTCCTCCGATAAGTTGTATAAACTGAATTTTTATCCTATACATTTAGCAATGTTAAATATTTATCAAGCGATATTAGGTATTAAATCGGTAGTTTTCATTTGTAGTTTATATCGGATAGGTTTTCGGCGATTTTGACAAGTCTGGGATCTTATGTCATTACATGAAGTCTAATTTATTTAGAACGTTTCGTAATTTTATTTAAATAAAATCTTTTATTTTATTTAGATTTATACACTATATAGTTTTACTTAATTTATGTTATGATATATATATATATATATATATCTTTGTGTGTGTCTTATACACATATATGTGTGTGTGCATGTGTAACATATCAATTTGTCCAAGGTATAACATGTCCACGTATAGATGTTGAGATTTACATTGAAACAGACATGTTAGCTCATCCAATATGCAAATATATGTATGTATGTATATACACTATTATTTATAAATAAATATTATAAATACATACATACATATATATATATATATTATAGTTTTGTTTAAAAAATTATATATAAGTATGTAAGTACATGTATATATATACATATTTAAGTAATCATATGAATAAAATATTAATATTGAATATGCATATTATATAATAGACTTATTTAGATATAAAGAAATTATTTATAAATATTCATAAAATAACTTTTAAAAAAATCACGGGCAATATACATACATACATATGTACACACACACATATATATATATACAAATCTGTTTTGTTACATATTTATATATATACACACAAATATATGCATAGTAAAATTATATATATATATACGTATATATATGTTAATAAAATACTCAAAAATATTTTTGATAAGTATGAAAGACCAGGTCTTGTTCATGGCTCAATAAATGTAATTTATTTATTTACTTTTTATTTTAAAGTATATTTTGTTTAAATATTCATTCGAATATTTTTAAAATTAATTACAAAATTATATTTTGAGCTGCAAATTTTTGGTCAATTCTAAATGATATTTTATACTATGAAATTTTTTTCCATAAGTTTTCGATTTAAAAATATTTTTCCTATTTTCAACTGCAAACTAAATCTTTTTTAAAATATTTTTGTTAGGAGTATTTTTACTAATAACATTAATTTTTAAAATATAAAATATAATTTTCATAATACATTTGAATTTATAATTGATTTAGGTAATAAATTGATTTAAATAATATTTAAAAATAATAAATTATATACAAAAATATTTTATCATTGCCGAAAATTATCATAGCCTTAATTCTTTAGATATAAAACTATATGACCATATTTGACTAAAGTATGATGATATAATTAATTACAATCTATATTTATCTATTTAAATAATATATTTTTATTCAATGGAATAAAATAATGTTTTTTTAATTACATAGCCATACTGACCTAAGTTGTTTATGATAAAAAAAATTATACACATATATATAACCAAACAACATGTGATAATGTTATTTGCATATCAGAATCGTCACCTAACTAACAATAGATTATAATAAAACATTGTAATTAAGCATAAATAATTATATTATGATTAGTAATAAACTTTACTTCCAATGCCTTGAAGTACACCTTGAATGATGATATCTGCCCCTTGAAACTTTTTCCGATTCAACAGAGTGATAGTTCTTAAATCATTGATCACCAGCTATCAGATAGCAGTTAACTTGATTTAAGTTGAGCTCTAGAAAATTGGAGAGTGGACAGAATTTTTTCCCAGTAAAGACTTAAATGGAGGCTTCAAAGGTTCTCAATCATACAAAGGTATATAAGCTTATATAATGGATGGATAGGAGAGAAGTATGGATCTTATCTCTTCCTCATTCTCCTTTAATATCAGCCTTACAAAGTCAAGCACTTCCTACTCAAAATTTGAGCCGCCTATACCCTTACTTACTGCCAAAGTTATCAACCCTATGATGGGTCTTAAACCCATTTAAGATCAAATAAAATATTATGCAATTAATTCTAATTTAATCGCTTGTCGATATCATATATCAATTGATATATTTATAACTATTACAAATATATTTAATAATATTAATTTATCAAAACAAAACCAAATATTATAGTTAATAATTTAAAAATATTAATTAATCTAATTAATTTAGCTACCTTATAATAATTATAATTTAATTTAAATTGCTTGGTCAATGGAGAATTCATTGTTTCGGTTGTATGGCTCGTCAGGTATAAATTTGGTCAGCAATTAATATCAAACTTTTCGAATATTAACTTTCACACATCATTAGCAGTGGTGTGACATTTTGGCCAAATTTATCGCTTACCTAGTTTCGATAAAATCCAATTTTAGTTTATTAAGCGTTATCCGAATTGTGAATTATTTTACACCAATTCTTCATCAAAACTATATCACTTTAAACTTAAGAAATTCGGTAATGGTCAAAATTCCAATAGCGTTCATATTCAACTCTATGGTGCAAATACAAAGTTCTTCGTTCAATAATAACAATTATTATAACTGAAATGCTCTGGCTAGAGACTTTGAGTTGACTTAAGTTGACTGTGATACTAACCTCATATAACCAAGGGGACGAATCCTCTCTTGAATAGTGCTTCACTATCAATACTTCCACTCGACCCAACTATAGTCACACGATGGATGTCTGCAATGATTCGACTATAACCTAAGCAGATAACTGTGTAAATTTGTCACATCGAAATATTCTGTTTGACCTTAGTTATACTAATCAATAGAAAACTATCGAGTGAGTCATTCCACAGTTATCTGATAACTATTAGTACGTAACCACTTGATGCCCCCGGCAGCTATAAGTAATACACTGCCTAAATTTGTAGAGTGTTACGTACTCTAGTCTCAATGGATGTGTTGATATGTAGTCTCGATACATCTTGACTAGGAATATTTAGAATGATACGTTTATTTTCATTGTGGTAAATTTCTCATGGTTGCAACATTTTGTAACTACTATCACAAAACGTATCATTTATGGATTTTCTATTACATATACTCTTAATTATATTAATTATTTAATATAACACATTATATCAAGTATATAATAGAAGGAAAATACCATTTATTTCGAACAAGATTGGCTATCGATTACATAGTTGCTCCTAGGACATACCCCTAACTCTATCACTTTTATCTACACCATAATCTGTCAGAACAAAACGTTCATATCCATCCACGTGATTAATGGCACTGCCTCGATTACCCCGGCCAGAGGAACATCTTCATCATTGACTTAGACAGTCGGAGTACTATCAATCTCTCTCCAAATATTGGCGACTCTAACTCTGTCTCTTCCACTTCACAAATGCATTTTATACTAAGAAAGTCTTCATAAAAAACAAAAGAAAGAAAGTGATTATGAATAGGAAATCTGTACTAAACTCATCTATATTTCCATATAGCAAAGTACAAATACGTCGTATAGTAGCAAATATTGAAGGAACTGGGCCAGCCTATAGCGGAGTTAAAAATTAAACTTCAAAAAATTTCCTTTAGGATCTATTGGGCCTATGAAGTCTAAAGGAGATCTTAGATCCAATCTAAAATAATTTTTTATATAAAATCCTTTTTCTAAGATTTACATGAATTTAATGTTTACATAAATTAGACTATATCAAATATACTCTTATATATGTATTTGTGTGTGGCTATTCCTTGTTATATTTAATTTGGAGAAGGAAACCTTACATTTCCTTCTCTTAACTTATTCAATTAATGAGGGGATGTATGGTTTTAATTGGAGGGAGAAAAGTTTTCCTTTAATTAACTGATTGATGGGTTAATTAAATGACATAGATAACCAAATTTATACTCCGCATATATTGTAAGTATATCCAAATATACTTTAATGTATACTGGGTAAGTGCAGTATACCATATTGTGTACATAATTAATGTGTGCATGTTTCGGTGCTAGGATTTACACCACAACTGACACATTCTCTATTTGTATGGCCATTGGTTGTCTAAAACATTGTTTAAAATTATATGATATGCTAATTATATATATATATGTTTAAATATATTTAATATAAATATATGTATGTGTATGTATTTTAATGAATCCTTTAAATTAGTCTAAATTGATTCAACCAAGTCAATTAGTTTGAATTGAAGATTTATTTCAAAACATGCAATGATTTGATGTAGTGAAATAATCTGAAACACATCTTGATCTATAAATCTAAATATAACATATGTTTACATGTTGATAATTTAAAGTAAGCAAAAATGTAAATATTTTACAAGAAATAATATAGTAAATTTATTAAACATAATTAGAATGTTGATACATGTAGATTTCTACATTAAAAACAGATCTCCATTCATGTCAAGATGTGTATGTGTGTGCAAATGTTTTTTTAAAACATTCATTACAAAATTGTATTCAAATTAATTTTTATACAAATACATATGCCAGCGCACGCATGCACACGTATAGTTTTGAAACAGAAAACTAATTATAAAATGATGAAACCACCATAGACATTTAACTAAATAAATAAAAATTAATTATTCTTATATGCAGATCATCAACATAAAGAAAACAATAAGAATCAAAAATCTAAACCATTGTTATAATTTTTAGATCCAATTCAAATCAACAAATTAAAAAATTTCTAATCTATACATATAGAGTTAAAGATGGAACAAACGCGTATAAAAATTTGTTAAAATAAGAAAATAAATAGATCTACAATATCATGATGGGTATATACATAAAATAGAATAGATCTTACCTAATAGATTGGTAAATGCTCTTAGATCCAAATCTGAATCAATCTCCTAGCTTTACAAGAGAAGAAGAACCATCTTTTATTTGATTGATTTAACTGGATGCCATTAAAATAATTTTTTTCATTCTATTTTGGCTTGAATTTTCAGCCATGAATGTTAGAAAAGGAATATGAAGGCTAGGGTTTTGAAAGAGAATGATTATGAGAGGCAAGTAAATGAAAGCCAAGTACTTATAGAGGTAACTTTCCTTAACCTTCTTCCTTCATTTTCTTGATCCAAACATTGGATTTCAAACCTCCTTTTTCTTTATATGGATTGTAATGAAAGAATTTTTATGGCCCATTAATTTGATCAGTAGTACTTAGCAAATAGTTACATTTAAGTCAAATTTAAATGCCAATCGATATCTTAAATCGATTAGTGCATCTACAACTTTTATATATGCACTCAAGTAAATGCTAATGACAATAAAAAAATACTAATGGCATCTATTACATAAAATAAATGATTAGTTGATATTTTGTAATGATCCAGAATTTCAGTCATTTGAATTTGGAATATTTAATTGATAATAAATATTGAAAAGTTAATTTTATAAGTTAAATAACTTGAATTTCAAATATAGTGATTTATTTGATATTTAAATTGTTAAATTTAATATCTAGAATTTTTTAAATAATTAAATCTTGAATTTAATATGAATGAAATAATTTTGAAAGTTGATTTAAATTCTATTTGAATAAGAATGAAGATAGTAAACATTGAATTTGAATTAAAGTGATTAGAATTGTTTTGATAATAATTCTTTTTAATTAACAGGCGAAAATAGGTTTTTAGGACACTGTCTTGGAATTCAACGAAACCAGTTTCATTGAATCCGTAATAGTGAATTATTATATGCCATCGAATTTTGTGGCGATCCGATCTATAGTTTGGTCATGCGAGCTCGAAACGGATAGAAATTAATTAAAGGAAATTAATTTAATATAATTTGATTTTGAAAGCTAACTTCTGTAGATGATGGAATTGGATCCCGATACTAGTTTCATTGTGTTCGGAATGGTGTAGAAACGCTAGGTGGCATGCCTCATTTGGAGTTCGAAAATTTGAAGTGTGAATAGTGTTTGAAAATTTTCTATATAAGGACCTTAAAAATTCACTTTTTCACAAAACCAAATGGAGAAACCCTAGCCACCATTAAATAACAGCCCCATCCAACGGCTAACATCCATCGGCGCCACCACGGCCGGATCTAGGCTTTGATCCCTAATGAAAAACGACAGCGATAACTATACGAAGCTATTCAACGGTCACGATCATCGTCAGGCAAGCACGGCGATCGAAATTTTCTCCAATCAGGGGCAGCTCGGAAGGGGATTCATGGCGTTAGGTGTAGATTCGGGGTGTCGAGGCCTCCGGCGTTGGTGAGGCTGGATTAGTGCTAGGCTGGGGAGAACTCCGGTGCACTGTAGGTGGCACGACGATCAAGGAAACGTCACAATGTTGGGTTGTTCTGTGCGATGGCATGGAATGAAACGATGATGCATGAGAGGGAGAGAGTAGCGTACATTAAGGATGATAATTAGCGGCAAATATGTAATTAGTGGAAAATAATTATTTTATTTAAATTCGCAATCTTATAAAATGTATAACCTTTACAAACGAGTTCCAAATCGAACGCAACAAGTTGTGTTGTGCTCGTCATTGCGAATACTACGGTATAGAGATGGATTAGAATGAATTGGAGCTAGTTGGAGTTTGTGTTAAAATTGAACATCGGTTCAATTTTAATTCAAACCAGAGTATTTTAGCGGTAACTGAAATCAAAGTGAGTAAACTCACCTCTCTGGCCCACTTATATCTTTATATAAGTGTGGATAAATTTATTTATATTGTTTGTTGCTTGTTTGGATACTTTACTATATTTATTAGTTGGTTTGGTTTTATTCTGGCCCTTGGAGCGGATGAGACATTATACGTTCCCGTGTATGTGCAAATGACCCTTTGTATATGATCCCACCTCGAAGCGGTTGTTTTATATCATTTGATTATATATTATATGTGACGCAGGGGGACATGTTGGAGGGATCCAACATGATTCCTCACACTATTGATTTTACTTTTCATATATTTTGATATATGATGTGTTGGATGACATATCTGATGACATGAATATGTTCTCTCTTATTTAGTGCTATAGTAGAACTTGGCCATATTTTTAGTATTTTGAAATACTATCAAATAGTGATTTTGAACTGAAAAGATTTTCAAAGTGATTTTGGAAGTATATATGTTTTGATAATTTTTCAATTATTAAAAGGAATGAATTTATTTTTAAACAAATAAAAAGTACGATTTTGATGTTATAAAAGCATGGTTCTATGAAATATTTTTAAATAGAGATTTTTGAATAAGTTTACATAAACGATTTATAAAAGTGATATTTTATAAATAATGAAATAGATTTATAATCAAAATTTGTAAATATTTTTTAAATATAGATTTTTATGTAAAAGAAATACATTCGAGTTTTTAAGAGTCAACTAATCTTTTAAAGGAATGTTTTGGAAGTAATTTTTTTTGATGAAGTTAATGGTTTTAAAAGTGATAATTTTTAAAAGTATGGTTTTGAAAATAATAATTCCAAATGGAATTTATTAGTTTGAAAAATGACTTAAAATGTGATAAGTATCGAAAAATATATTTTAGCATTTTTGTTGTAATAGATGTTTTCGAAGAAGTGAGGAAGGCATGGACTATAACACTATTGTTATAGTAAATGATTTCCAAAAGGAAATATTTTATGTAGTATACTTGATTTACATATATATATATATAATTAATCGAATTCCTATACTAGTGTTTATGGGTTGTCGTAACAATGTTTTACGCAACATTCGCTTTGACCTAATAAATTTTGTTTTGACCTTCCATTGTGAAATACACGAATTGGTTCTTATAATCATACGAAAGGCTTGGTGGTATAGGAAGCCTTGTTTCTTATACTTAACACCCGTCCGAAGGCGTATAAACTCGGGAGTTGTACGGTTATAGAAATATGTTTAGTGTGTCTCTAAAATGGTAGTGTTATTAAATATACTTATACCGTTGATATAAGTATATGGAAATGTTTTCCATTATCAAAACAGTTTAAAAGGTTTTGAGAATATATTTTTAAAGATAATTGGAAGTAAATATTTGGAATTTGATTTAATTAATAAAAGATTAATTAAATGGGCTTAGTGACTGCTTATGTGCTAGATTTATTTATTGCTTTAAAAGTTAAATAACAAACTATCAAATTTGGGCCATTTTTGGTTCCTTGACTCGATGTGAGAACTGATTAGTCGTGCACTTAGCACGAAGCCAACTGTGTAGTCTTGATTATCGTTTGGTATTAAGAATGTTGATTCGAGTAGTGCAGAATGACTATGTACTCCAATCTACTGAGCTTCCTTTTTGGACGAAGGATAGCAAGTTGAGAGTTTGAAATGTGACAAGTCTATGAGACTCGGTTTCCGTATGAGGTTGAGGGCCTCTTATCATTGTTGGTCCAGAGAGACCGGGGTCGGATTTATTCGAGAACCACTTCAGACCTATGTATGCGTTCGAAAGTGCAAGTTTATGATGACGATTTTTGAAGATGGAGATCTTTATGATGCAGGACTACTTGCCATTAGACTCACGATGCATATTATATTTATATGGTGATAGTAGTGCTTTGTTATGAAAATCTTCGATGCAGGGAATTCTCGTTGCTAATTGTAACGTTTACGATCTTTCGACGCTCGAAAATCGACATTAATACGTCCATTGTATCAACTGCCGAGCAATCGAATGCCGAAAAGTCGAATTGTTATGGTTAAAAAGAAGAGGTAGAAAAAGACAGAAGAAAAAGAAAACAGAAAAACACAGAAATAGAAACAATATCAGAATCTCACATTCGCAGCAGAACAACATATAATAGATAAATGAATAATCTTTAAATCAAAGAACTATATCACAAAGCATCACATATCAGAGATATCAAACAATTCAACATCCAATATAATCCAAACATCCATAAGTAGGATTAGTTTAATTATCTGATTAATTTAAATCAGATAAATTTCTATAAATCAATTTGGCTAGTTATGGTAAATTAATAACCAATTAATTTCAAATTGATTTCAAAACACCAAATCAAATTCCATATTGATTTCCCAAATTCATTTCAAGACACCAAATTAGATTTCCAAATATTTCCAAAAGATTTATTTTCAATCACCAAAAATCAATTACCAAATGGATTTCTAAATCTATTTCCTTTTTAAAATAAATTCCTTTTTAAGAAGATAAATTCCTTTATTTTCCAAACTATTCAAAAATCCAAATTTTAAATAAATTCCCAACTTATAAATAATATTTTCGAAATCCATTTATTAAAATATTTTCCCATATTTTTGGAAATAATTCGATATGATTCAAAAATAAAACTTCACCCTTTTCAAACTTCTTTTTAAATTTGTTCAATTCTCAAAAATAAATTTTCACAATAAATTTTCAACTTGAATTTTAAAAATCCAATTTTTATTTAATTTCGGTATCCAACGATACCAAAAATATATTCGGCTAAATTATAGCCTTCCACAATTCCAATCACAATATAATCACACAAAGATTATAAATAATCAACACACAATATTGAAACAAATTCAATTATTTGAGGAATCCAGTTGGATCCCTCCAACCTGTTTCCCTGCATCCATAGATGTTAGCACAATATCAATTCCACTTTGAAGTGGAATATCGCGGTATATGGTGTGACGCCCCACCTCTATACCCACGCTAACCAAGAACACTACGATGTAGTGCTGTCAATTAGCACGGAGAATAAGGCTATGGAGGAGCGACCATCCATGTAACTTCTTTGTGCGAGCACCGATATGTCAGATAGAATAGGATGCATATCATTTAAGGAGGAAATCCGACATACCGATACAAACTCAAAGCTATCACACGGTGGCTATATATAATCTTCGGAAACAAACATAGAAATAATCATAACATAAATCAGTCACAAACATCCATATCACAAAGGCGGAAAAAGATATGAATATATATATAACACATGAAAGTGTACATCAGAGTAGTGGTCAGAAAGATCCACAATAATACAAAAGAATAGCAACACGTGCTATACAAAAGAATAAGTACACAACATAGAGTCTATATCTCAAATGTGTACACCGAAAAACTACTAATCTATGTAGTTAGCCAAAAGTCAGAATAATCCTGAAGAGGAGTCAAGCAGAAGCACCTGTAACATCTCGGTCTGACCCGAGTATTATTTATAAGAAAATAATAAACGGATCAGTCTAGCTATAAATATCAGATGATAAGGTATAGGATAAATAATATGGCATGAACATGTAATAACCATAACGGCATACTACTATAAGTATGTAAATGATAATCAACAAAAGATTAACCAATATCACAAGAATCTTCTCAAAGATAAAATAGGGTATCATACCCTAAAGTTGTATTCATAACAAGTCAATAACACATGAATTCACCAATGCACAAAAACTGATATCATATCAATGAAAATCATGAAAATTGGTGAAGCACAAATTCCAGAAATCAACACATGAAATCCAGGAAAACACATAAAAAGGGGGAGGCCTAACACATGAACGGGAGCATGAAAACTCACCAACGCGTATAACACATGAACGAGAAGCTATCTCATGGAAGCTATCCATTAAATTTTAACACATGAATGGCCCGAAGACCATGGGGTGCTACCCCATATATGTGATGGTGAAACATCACAAAAAGCGGGGTCTAGTCTCCCTCGCAGACAAAGAGACATCGCTCAATCGCTAGTCTAAATCACAAAAATGATCATCATGATCATATAGAAGTGTCAATTACACTAAGCTAGTAAATATATGAGTTTAGCTTCATGTCCCATAACCACTAGCTTAACTTAAATATTTACGAACAAACTGTAGATCTTCACTGGAAAATTGTCACAAAAAGGTTCAATCGAACAAGTCCAAGAATTAACCGACGAAGTGAACGCAAGCGTTTCATACCACTCGTTTTACTAAGCCGTTTAATTAGATTCCTCATCCGAGTGAAGTAAAGGCTTGTATATACCAGTAGATTGGAAAACGGTTTGATAAACGAGTTTGGTATTTAAACATAGAGTTGAAAATGTTTTGATAAAAGAGTTTTGATATTTACTACTAGTATTGAAACCTTCATATTTTTAAAGTGACAAAACACAAAAATGATTGTAGAACAATCAATCACAGAAATTCACATACGAAGACGTGAATAAAATCCAAGGAAATCAGCTAAAAATACATCAAAGTGGAAGTTCTGTGGAATATTTTTCAGATAAGATCCCCTACGAAGGGGGGTCCAGGGGGTGGCAACCTCCTAGGTGGGGGTGCGGGGGCAACACCCCCGCTACGGGGTTCGACCTAAGGGTAAAGCGGGCGAGCGACCTAATGGATAGGTGGTCGAGCGACCTAAGGATTGAAAGGTAAGCGACCTAAGGAAAGCTCACGACCTAACATGCCTCGACCTAAGTCTTGGCCGAGCTAAGGAAAAGGATCGAACGACCTAGCGGTGGCGACCTAACTGGAATGGCAGAGTGACCTAACTGGGCAAGTGAGGCCAAGCGACCTAAGGTCTGCGACCTAAAGGCGAGCGACCTAAGAGGTCCAGCGACCTAAGGGGATACGCGACCTATCTGAAAGACTGGTCGAGCGACCTAAGAGAAGTAGGTCTAACGACCTAAAATCGGAGGCCAAGCGTCCTAAGGCCTGCGACCTAAGAGACTATCGAACGACCTAATGGTCGAACGACCTAAAAGCAAATAGATCAGACGACCTAACAAAGTTGAGGTCATACGACCTAAGACCTAACTGTCCAAACGACCTAAGAAGGTTGCACGACCTAACAGGTTCGCGACCTAAGGAGGGTGCAGTGGCGAGCGACCTAAGGAGTTATCGAAGCCGAGCGACCTACGACCTAACGTAGCCGCGACCTAGTAACTGAAGCAGGAACGAGCGACCTAGGACCTAGGCGACCCACGACCTACGACCTAACTCCTTCGAGCGACCTATGACCTAACCGCAGGCGAGTGATAATAGGTCGAAAACGACCTAAGGCCAGACGAGCTAACACTCCAGAGCGACCTAGTGCCAGAAAATCACCAAAACACTGAAAACTGGGGCTTTTCGCCCATCCAATCCAAATCCAATACAAACAAACATGCTAAAGTGATGGAGAATCATTCCCAACAGTCCAATGACGATTATAGGCAAGATGTGAGATCAAAAATCTCACATTTTCACTAAAATGGATGAAGATAGAGCTTGAAAGCAAGGAGAAGCAATCCAAAGCTTGAATCCAATATCTTCTACATGAATTTGGAGTTGAATGTTGGATTTGCAATTGTATTTGAGTTTGGAGTTTTAATTTCCCATTCCCTCCTCCATTTTAGACAAAGCTTGAAGTGTTTGATAAAGTGAGGAAGAGGAAGTGGGTTAGGGCTGAGTTAGAGAAGGTGCAGTCCAACCAAAGTCAAAGGCGGGAAAAAGTGACGAAAATTCCACTTACTCCAAACATATCGAAGTTTACACTCAAAAAGATCGCAAACGTCATTTTGAACTCAACGGAGGGGGTCTCGAGCCCTAATTTGACCGTATGCAAAAAGTAGCTTTTCGGACTAACATCCGACTAACGATAAAATATTTAAATATAAAATCGATAAATATGCGGGTTGTTACATATGGGATTTATAAAATATTATCCGCTATTATGTGGAGCAATAGGGTCTCATCCGCTATATAATGCGGGAAATCAACTCCGAATAAATATATAATACCAATTCCACTTCGCGGTGGAATTATCGCGGTATATGTTTTTAATAAATAACATCCGCTTAATATACGGCGTATAGGGTCTATTTCAGCACAATAGATAACAATTTATCATCCAATCATCACAATCAACACTATCAAGCAATTTTAAATTTAACTATTTAAAATTTAAATCGAAACAAATATTTGATTGAGTGAGGAGTTCTCACCTTGCTTTCAATAACGGTTGCAGTATTTTATTTCAAATAAAATTAAACGCACGTTTAATTTTACTCAAAATTATCACTAGCTCCAATCGACTCCAATCCAATTCCATAATGTAGTGCTCGTCAATACGAACCCGATGCAATTCGTTTCGTGCGAAACTGACCTCGTATAAAAAAGATATGATTTTTCAAAGTTTGAACGAATTTAAATATAATTATTTACAATTTCTTTTAAATTTTAAACCCTACATTCATCTGGCCGTTCGTTTCAATGAGATAGATCAAGGCCGAACATTGCTTCTTCCTTCCCAGGCCATCACGTACGCGTGAATACCCATTGCCGCCCTCTAGGGTTTCCAAACCACCTCCTCCTCGCTTGACCAGAACACGATCAGACGCCTCCACATTGAAGCCAACCATGAGCTCTACTACCGCCCCAGACCACGCGCAACTCGGCCCCTGATGCCTCGAAAAACATGAAAGAACGCACGACTTTAATCGCCAATTGTCGTTGATCCACAGCTCCGTTTCCGATCACAGCCGTTGAGATCGAAGATCTCGATACCCTCTTCAAATCTCTAGTTGAAGCCTTGGCCTAAAAGTTGATGGATGAAGAGATAATGGAGGAGGAAAGAAACGAATTTCTGGCCATAGAAATGTAAAACTGGCGGCCACAACTAGGGTTAGGGCTTTGTTGAAAAAATGAATAAAACAAGTCCTTTTATAGAAAATTTCCAAAACACTATTCATCAAAAAATTTCCGAACTCCAAACGAAGCGTGCCGGCTGACGTTTCTAAGGTTTTACCCGCGTTCCGAACACAATAGAACATGTTTCGGAAGCTAATTCGGTCATATGTGCGAGTTACGGAATTAAACGATCAAATTTAAATTAAATCGATTAAAAACGATTTCCATGCGTTTTGGCTCGCCCCGGACAAACCGTAAATCCGATTGACACGAAATTTGAAATCTTACAAAAATTTAACATTACGGATCCGATGAAACTAGTTTTGTCGAAATCTGAGACTGTTTGAAAAATGACCATTTTTAGTCGCCAATTAAATATTAAAATATTCAATTTCTACAATTTAACTTTTAATTCAATTTTAAAAGTTTACAAACATCATTCTAACTCCAATATGATTTAATATAACTTTATAAATCATTTTTATACACATTTAATCCAATTTCCAATTATTTACGCAATTTCAAATATTAAATTGTCGATTTAATTATCCAATTAAATCTAGATATTCGAAAAATAATTTATTCAGCTTACAAATTTCACTTGTTAATATTTAAAATTAATTAAATACACGAATTTCAAATGATAGAAATTCTGGGTCATTACACTAATCCCAGGCTTTACTCCCGTTTGGATGTGGTAGGAGAGTTCCTTTGGTTTGTCATGTTCCTGGAGAACTTGTATAGACGAATGTCCGACGTTGAATTTCTAGATCATTGATTGATCTCTATAAACATATCATCGGTTTAGTGCCTGAGAAGGTAACTTCTATTAGATAAAAACCCTTTCCTGAGACGTATGAGCTCAGAATTTATACATATTTAAAAATTAGTTGTGTGACCATGAAATGGCTGTATATCATTCAAAGTGGAATGTGCTATGTGAAAGGTAATCATTACCTCGAGCCTCATCACCCAAAAATGACAGAAACAAGGCAGAAGCAGCAGGGCTATGTGGGTCACCCCATTATTATATAGTCATCACCTTTCTAGATTACTCTCTATATGTCAAGTAAGTTTTGTATGCCGTGGCTACGGATAGGCTGGGAACGACTGGGGTAATGTCATATTTGGTACTATCCAACGAGGGGAAGGCCTGTTCTATTTTGGTTTAGGCATTCAGTATTTGGACCCTGGGTACATTTTTCTAGAGCCGTACTATCAGAAGGTAGTCCCTTACATTGTCATATGTATGGAATCCATTCTCTAATACATTCCTGCCATTTTGCTGTTATAACCAACTCGGTAGCTAGTATGCCGGAATTTAATAATGTAACAATTTCTGCTACGATCAATATTATTTGTATATTATACAATATTATAATATCAGATGATTTGATATGAAAGTTTTGGTTATCATAAGGTAAAAACCCATCCGTGTTTATGTGTGGCGTGGTCTTACGAGATACTTTTGTCCTGATAAAGAAAAGTTTTGATAACTTTAAAATAAATTTGAGATGTGTTTTCTCATGCTGGTTTACCAGGCTGATCCGAGCGTTCTTCCCTTTCAATGCTCAGGTTAGACCGAGCATATTTACAAATTAAATCTGGTGCTTTGGAGCTTCAGTAGACGAGCTAGAGGTCTTCCAGACGTATTTCGTACTTGTTTATTTCCACTGCGTTAGTTGTCTTAATTATCAGCATTTGTGAGGACAGGTTGTTATACCTATTCATGCCGGTCTGTTTGATTGGTGTACTCTGATTTGATGTATGTATATTAAAGACTATAGTTTCTCTTTGAGTAAAGATCTGTTGTTATATTATATATTGTTCTGCTGCGTTTTGAGATTTTATGTTGTTTTAGTTTTCTTTCTCTCTTCTTCTTCTCTCCTCTTCTTATTTCTTCTTTCTTTCCCATAACTATCCATTGTTTCATTCGGTTTGAGTTGGACATGTGTGGTTTATTGTCAGCTCGAACTGTGCGAACTTGTGGGTCGTTACACATGGTATCAAAGCTTAGGTTAGCGAACACTTAGGCTTTGGTTGGGTACTCATTATAGATTGGGTTAGTAATACCCTAGAATGAGTTATAGTGTGTGTGTGTATATATAAGCACGTATTTGTTAGTGATATAAAAATATTTTATATTATGTTGGTTGATCTGTTGAGTGGCTTATGGATTCTGGTCAATACGAGTAATTAACGCTATTTATAGAGATCCCTAAACACCTGAACATAGCAATTTTACATAGTATTGTTTTGAAATTGGGTAAATGAAATGATTTTACCTTGGTTATTTTTATGTATAAAGGAATAATTTTTCATAAATTATTATAGTTATATATGGTTCGTTTTGTTGTTAGTGAATGATAATATTTGATTAATATCATTTATTATTTGTTGTTTGTGATTTAATAAAATTTGTTATTATTATAATATAAACAAAGATAAATAACCGAGAAATAATCTTATATAAGAAAATAAGTTTTTCTAACTTATAATTTGAAAAAGAGTAAGATAAAAACAAATTTTAAATTTGTTGATTATTCTGGCTAAATAAAACAAATTGGAAATTTTATATACTCTTAGGATCAGAAGAGTATAAATCGAATATAAACTTAAGTTTTAAAGTGATTATATAACCATAAGTTGAATTATAGAATGTGGATGAACTTAAGTAAGAATTTATGAAATTTTAAGTAGATAAGTTTGTACAACTTATAAATTTGAGTAAATGGAAAGTAAAACCAAATTTTAAAATGGTTAAACATTTTGATTTAGTAAAACAAACATCCGAACTGGAGATATTGAATAAAATTTAACTTAAGTTAAATGAAATGATTTTTTAGAATGAAATTTATTGTAATTTAAAAAGAATTAATAAAGTGAATGTATGAAATGAACTAATGAAATGAATTAGTAAATTGAATATGGTTTGGAATGTTGTTTGATAGAATTGAATATGAAGTTAAGTTATGAAGTGATAATAAACATAAGTGGTTGTATAAAATGTTTATAATAAACTTAAGTAAAATTTGATGGAATGGTTTTAACTGATATTAGTATTGAAAGAAAAATTCTAAATAATAAGTGAATGTAAATGGAATGAATATGAATAGAAAGAATTTGGTATATTTAAGAAACCAATTGAAATAAATACATAAGTTGTACGTATATTATTTTATTCGCATAATTGTTTGATCCAGATTCGAATAAACGATTTTGAGATGATTTACATTGGTTCGAGTTAAAACATTTCACTCGATTCTCGACGGCGAACATTGGATAGTGATTGTTGATTAATTCTGGGTTCTCTATCATAGTATATGGCTATGCAAGGAGAATGATGGGTTTTAATCAAGGAACCAGATCTGAGTCCGCACTAGAGTGGCCATGTGAACGATACTAGTTCGGTAGTGAAATTGTGTGATCGAGCGAGCGGTCAAATATGATTTTGTGTACGGATTTTATATGTACATCGTACGGGCTTTAATAAATTAAGTGTTGACATTGGAAAATGCAAATTGATATGTTTATTAAGTAATTGGATGGATATTATTTGTTTGATGGTTTCTCTTGTTACATTTGTATATGTTATTGTATCAGTACGTGTTGTATATTGATATTACTTTCCCTATACTTATTCTGATTAGTTGTTGAGTGATTAGTAGGTGCGGATGGTGTATGCTTCGCATTTGGATCTCGCTTTTGCATTATATTCATTGTATATGCTTGCTAATTTTAAGAAAAGGTACACATACCAGATTACATATCGATTTTTTTTGTTTTTTTCCTTATGGGATGCCTCATTGAGATGAGATGTATATTATGTGATTATATATATACTGTGAATTTTTTTCGATCAAACAGCGCAAAGGAGACGCTAATGAAATTTTCCATAAATTAAGGCATTAGAAGTTTTTTGAGAATTTTGGAAAAATTTGACTTTGAGTTATAACTTGGTATGAATGAATGGAAGGAAATTAGTTGGTATAGGTGGGTGAATTTAAAAGACATAGAAATTTTATAATCTATTTGAGATGATTGATTTTGAAAAGTTAACAGCCTAAAAATCCATTTCAACTAATTGGTTTTGAAAAGTTAATGAGATTGGGGTATTTTTCATACCTTGGAAATTTCGTGGACGAAATCCTTTAAAAGGAGGGAGTATGTAACGACCAAGAATTTCAATCATATGAATTTGTAATATTTAATTGATTTAAATATTGAAAAGTTACTAAATAACTATGAATTTCAAATATAGCAATTTATTTGATAATTAAGTTGTTAAATTTAATATTTGGAATTGTTTAAATAATTAAACCTTGAATTAATATGAATGAAAATGATTTCGAAAGTTGGTTTAAATTCTATTTGAATAAGAATGAAGATAGTAAACTATGAATCTGAATTAAAGTGATTAGAATTGTTTTAATAATAATTCATTTTAATTAACGAGATAAAATAGCTTTTTAGGACACTGCCTTAGATTTCAATGAAAGCAGTTTCATTAGATCTGTAATAGTGAATTATTATATGCCGTTGAATTTCGTGGCAATCAAATGTATCGTTTGGTCGTGCGAGCTCGAAAAGCATAGCAATTAATTAAACGAATTTAATTTAATATAATTTGATTTTGAAAGCTAACTTCTATAGATGATGGAATTGGATCCCGATACTAGTTACATTTTGTTCGGAATGAGGGTGTTTAGTATAGAAACGCCAAGCGGCATGCCCCGTTTGGAGTTCGAACATTTAAACTGTGAATAGTGTTTGAAAATTTTCTTTATAAGGACCTTAAAAATTCACTTTTTCACAAAACCAAATGGAGAAACCCTAGTCACCATTAAATAACAGCCTCATCCAACGGCTGACATCCTCGACGCCACTACGGCCCGATCTAGCCCTCGACCCCTAAATGAAAAATGACAGCGACAACTATACAAACCTATTCAACGGTCACGATCATCATCAGGTAACCACAGCGATCAGAATTTTTCCCTGATCAGGGGCAGCTCGGAGGGGGATTCACGGCATTAGGTGGTGATTCGGGGTGTCGAGGCCTTCGGTGTTGGCGAGGCTATGTCGGCGCTAGGCTGGGGTGAACTTCGATGCACTATAGGCGACACGGCGATCGAGGAAACGTTGCGATGTTGGGTTGTTCTGTGCGATGGCTTGGAACGAAATGATGATGAGCGAGAGGGAGAGAGTAGCATACGTTAAGAATGGTAATTAATAATTATTTTATTTAAATTCACAATCTTATAAAATGTATAACTTTTTCATACGAGGTCCAAATCGAACGCGATAGGTTGTGTTGCGCTCGTCGTTGCGAATACTATGATATAGAGTTGGATTGGAGTGAATTGGAGCTAGTTGGAATTTGTGTTAAAAGTGAATGCCGGTTCGATTTTAATTCAAACCAAAGCGTTTCAGCGGTTATTGAAATCAAAGTGAGTAAACTCACTTCTCTGGCCCACTTATATCTTTATATAAGTGTGGATAATTTTATTTATGTTGTTTATTACTTGTTTGGATGATTTACTATATTTATTAGTTAGTTTGGTTTTATTCCCGCCCTTTGAGAGGATGAGACATTATACATTCCCGTGTATGAGCCGATGACCCTTTGTGTATGATCCTACCTCATAGCAATTGATTTATATTATTTAATTATACACTATATGTGATGCGGGAGACATGTTGGAGGGATCCAAGAAGATTCCTCACACAATTGATTTTACTTTTCATATATTTTGATATATGATGTGTTGGATGACATATTTGATGACACTAATATGTTTTTGCTTATTTATTGCTATAGTAGAACTGGGCCATATTTTTAGTATTTTAAATTACTATAAAATAGTGATTTTGAATTAAAACGATTTTCAAAGTGATTTCGGAAGTATATATGTTTTGATAATTTTTAAATTATTAAAAGGAATGAATTTTTTTTTGAACAAATTAATAGTATTGTTTTTGATGTTATAAAAGTATAGTTTTGTGAAATATTTTTAAATAGAGAATTTTGAATAAGTTTACATAAAGGATTTGTACAAGTGATATTTTATAAATAAAGAAATAGATTTATAATTGGAATGTGTAAATATTTTGTAAATATGAATTTATATAAATTAAAGGAATGTTTTGAAAGTGATATAACCATTAAAATAAAAATGGCGACCGCTACTGTTTTTTGTTCTCAATCTTCGTCTTCCTCGATTCAATCTTATTCTTCTCTTCAGCCTGCTTTTCAAATCGTAATTCTTATCATAATCGATCTTGTGCTCAAGTCATTAAAGATCGTATGCTCGCTTTTCAATTCCAAAATCTGATCTTTCGTGCTTTGAATAAAAACTGGATTGATTCTAAGAAGGGAAAGAAATTCTGCTTTAGATGTGGGGATATTAATCATCTTGCTTATCAATGCTGTGATCCAATTAAGTGCTTTGCTTGTGGTTCTTTTGGTCATAAAAGGAATGTCTGCTCGAAGAAATCTTCCAGTGTCGAGATTAAGTCGAATTTGGTTCCCTGTCCATCATTGATCGATCATGGCTTTCAATTCGTGTTAAAATGTATGTTGTTAAAGGGGATATTGTTGGCTGATCTATGGCAAAAAAGGAACGAAGGAATTAAATACCTTGAGGATCTGTTTCTTCATTTTGATGCCATTAACTCGCCGAATATAGGCAAAGGATACAGAGATCGATTTGGAAATCTGGAGGAGTATTTTGGTATAACTAAATCTTCACCTAACAATCCTATTTCAAAATATGAGAGATTTTTTGTTTCGAATTAGGCAGACTCTTTTTTTCTTGATACTGTCATAAAAGAAAAGATTCATGATTTCGATCCTATTACTCTAGGTCCTGTTGTTACTCATTGTAAAGGGGAATCGTATTCATCAAAGGTTATAAATTGTTTTGTCTCGTCTTTGGATGATCCTGGAAAGGATATTGAGCAGAGTGGCTTATTCATTCAATTAAACAGCAAAAGAGCTAAATCAAAATTTCGTGTATCGGATAATTTTGAATTATCAACTGCTAATAAATTTGAGTGCCTCGCTTTATTGACAGTCTCAAATTTTAGTGATGAAAGGCCTGGAGTTGATTGTGGAGTGGATTCTTTGTTCGATTGTTCTGCTGCAAAACATTTTAAGTTAGTGTGTGATAATAAAGTTGCCTCTGATGCTAGCACTGGGGTTAGTTTTGATGACAGTATTTTCTCAAAGATGTTTTGTTGGAACAGTCAGATGATATAGAAATCATGGATTATGATGTTTATGCCTAGAAAATAATAATTGCTGATAGCAGTAGTTCTGATGCTCGAATGGTTTATTGTTTAAGGAGTTTAGATGAATTTTCAAATGTTGTTAAGGTCAATTGTGTGGACAAATGGTTGGAAGATGCTGGGGATGTTTCTCTATGTGTTGTTGATCAACCGAACTAAATGGAATTTTGGATGACAAGTTTAAAGATCATTTGTATGTTGATTACACTGAATATAAGGGAGATGACTATAATGTCATGTTTGGTGATTTTTATGACTGGGTTGAGTTTTCAGTTTTGCCTGTTAATGAAGTTGATAGGTTGGAGAAGAAGACTGTTATATGTTTGGAAAAGTTGATGGAAGTTGCGTGTAATGAGAACTCATTCTTGTCTTCTGTAGTTAGTTCTAATATGCACGCTGATATCAGTGTGCGTGGTGCACACTGTTTGAATTTATTGGATGGTGATTTTGATAATCAATCAGCGAGTCTACTGAATTGGATAGTGCTCAAAAAATCTGATTCGCATAATGATAATCATTCTTTGAGTCTTGTTCGGTTTGTTGGTAATAGCTCTGAATTGGATGGTATCTTAAGTGATAAGATTGGAGTTCCTTTATCTGTGAAGTTCTGTGGTTATTCTGGAGATGTTGCTATAGAAAAGGTTCGTGATTGGGTCGAGCTTGTAGTTGATAATATTACTGACAAGCTCGGTTTGCATATTATTGGAAATGATAGTGGAGAGGGAGATACTTCTGATTGTTTGGTGGAGGAATACAATGTTGAATCGAACAGGGTTATTGTGAATTGTGTAGAAACAGCGGTTATGGTGGAGCAATATGTTGGAAGTGATCATTTGAGCATTCTTGTGAATGAAGGCTTTAATTCTGTTTCGGGTGAAATTGTAGATATTATGGATTTTAATAAAGCGAGCAGTGATTTTAATAAAGCAAGCTGTCATTTAGCTAATGTAAGTATTAATGGGTTGGCAGCAACTCTACTTCTTGCTCTTCTTCTTCGGGGAGAGGTGGGCGTAGGAAATCTATGGCTGTTAGTGGATCAGTTCGTCGAAGTGTCAGAATACGCGGTAGTCAGTCTCAGTTTGCGAGTGAGTTACCTAATTCGAGTACCACGAGTGGTGCTACAAATTCAGGCTCAGATATGCACTCTGATTTGGGTAGTACGTTTTCTTTATATGCTTTAGGTAGGTTGTCTACTTCTGAGTTTAGCCAGTTAGCTAATGATACAACTTACATTTTTTCTGATGTTGAGTTTGATCTAGAGTACATTAGAGGTAGGGAATTTGATAGGGCTAGATCTGTTGGTATATGAGGATTATTAGGTGGAATATCAAAGGTTTACACGATTTAAATAAATGTGACAAAGTTAGGGCTTTCTTTAAAGACTATTCTATTGATATTGCATTACTTCGGGAAACTAAAATTGCATGTCTCGATAATCGTTTTTATAGAAGATTAGGTGAGATTCCTTTTGGGAAATGGGCTTTTTTACCTTCTGTGGGCGCTTCTGGAGGTTTACTGATTGGGTGGTGGGATAACTATTTTAAACTGCTGTAATGTATTTCTAAGCAACACTCTTTCATATTATTCTCATTAATCTTAGTGATAATTCGTTTTTAAATATTCTAATATTTATGGGCCTAACTCAAAAATAGGTCGTCGAATTCTTTGGAATGAATGTTATGAATTTAGCTCTTTAGCTCCGAGTTCTTGGATTTTGGGGGTGATTTCAACGTTACGCGTTTTATAGGAGACCGTTCACCGTAGGAGGGTGATCACTCTGCTATGGTGGAATTTGACCAATTTATTTTTAATTCTAATTTGATTGAAATCACTCTTTCTAATAGATATTTTACTTGGAGTAATACCAGGGAATCCCCATCTATGGCTCTTCCTGATAGGTTTTTCGTTAGTGATGAAATCGAGGTAAATTTCCTATTTGTAGGGTTTTTGGTTTATCTTACGCTTATTCCGATCATTGTCCTATTATTCTCACATTTGAACAACAAAGGGTTATTAATAGATCATTCAAATTTGAAAAAATGTGGCTATTAGAATTCAATTTTTCGAATTTAATTAAAAATAAGTGGAATTCTATAAACCATAAGATGCAGCACGACTAGGGTTGCACTCGTTGAAATCTTCGCCTGCACCCTTTATTGATACTATTAGGCTTCTTATTAACCTGGGGCTTCGACTTCCGTCTTTGCTTTGGTCTTTATTATAATATTAGAAATAAGGATAATTCCGCAAAAAAAATTGTTTTAAAACTTAGGGATCTTAGGAATTTTCTTAAAAATTGGAATAAAAATGTTTTCGGTAGTATAAAAATTAAAAAAGGAAATATTGTTTCTGAGATGCTTAGATTAAACAAGATAGAAGAAACTAGACAACTAAATTTAGGTTAGCATAATGTTCTCGCTAATCTAAATGAAGAAAACGTTCTAATAGATTAATTCCATTATTGTGAACAATGAAGAATTAGTTGACCAAAGAGACCTTAATAAGGCTTTTACAGACTATTATAGAGATATATTTAGTATAAAAACAAACATAGAATTATTGTTAGATGGAATGAACTTTATCCGTCTGATTCTAGTGTTGATTTTTCTGAGTTAGATAATCCTTTTACTGAAGAGGAAATTTGGAAAGCTATTAATGACATGCTAGGTGATAAATCCCCAGGTCCGGATGGGTTCCAAATTTTCTTTTATAAATCATTTTGGGATGTTTTAAAATTAGACTTAATTAGCATGTTTAACGAATTCTATAAAGGAAATTTGCAATTAGGAAGATTTAATTTTGCAAATATTATTTTATTATACAAAAAAGTAGGCACTAATAACTTAAAAGATTTTAGACCTATTTCATTAATTAACCGTTCAGTTAAAATTATTTCAAAAGTTTTAGCTAATAGACTTAGTATTATAATGAACAATCTAATTGACTGTTCACAATCTTCTTTCGTTAAGGAGAGAAATATCACCGACGGTGTGGCTATTATTCAAGAATACATTAATCACTACTGTAAGACTAATATTACCTGTGCAATTTTAAAATTAGACTTCGCAAAAGATTTTGATTCGGTAGATTGGGATTTTCTAGTAGATATATTCCATGATAGAGGTTTTAGTCATAGATGGATTAGTTGGATCATAAATTTACTTAGAACTGGTAACTCTAGTATTATGGTTAATGGTATTTTAGGTAATAAAATTCAAACTAAGTGAGGTGTAAGGCAAGGGGATCCTTTATCGCCTCTTTTGTTTAACTTAGCCGCATATGTTTTCACTAAGATAATTAAAAAAGCGGTTGATAATGGATCTTTGAGGAATGTAGGTAATGATATATCGCGGAACGGTATATCTGTCCTTCAATTCGTAGATGATACCTTGCTTTTTTCTTCCCATTTACCTAGACACATTATTACTCTTAAGTTTATTTTATATAGTTATGAACTACTATTAGGTTTAAATATAAATTTTGATAAAAGTTTAGTTTTAGTGTTAAATGATTTTGACAAAGTTGAAGATTTAGTTGCTAATATGCTTAATTGCAAAACTATGAATTTTCTTTTTGATTATCTTGGTTTTTTGATTAGACCTACTAAACTTAAACATGATGGTTGGTTTATAATCATAGATAAAATCAAAAATAGGATTTCTAATTGGAATGGGAGATTTTTATCGAGAGCGGGTAGATTAGTTCTAATAATCTCTGTCTTATCAGCTCTTCCGATCTATTGGATGTCTATGCATCTTTTTCCAAATTGGGTGATTGATAAAATCGACAAAATTAGAAGGAACTTCCTATGGAGTGGGGAAAACTCAAATAGCAGTATTAAATGTTTTGTAAATTAGGAAACTGTTTGTAAATCCAAAAAGGATGGTGGTTTAGGAGTCATTAATTTGCGTAATATGAATTTGTCGTTGTTAGGTAAATAGTTATGAAAGTTTAAAGATATTAATGAAAATCCTACTTAGAAAGCATTCATTTCTAAATATTACTATTATGGTAGTAGTAACTTATATCAAATTACTCCTATGGTTTTATGTAAATTGTCCAATCTTTGGAAATCTATTTTAAAATGCCATGAGATTTTAAACTTAGGCACTAATATTACAGTTCATTCTGGTAATAGTATCTCTTTTTGGCATGATCGATGGATTTCCGTTATCCCTCTTAGAATAGAATTTAATGATCTTTATGATATCTGTAATTTTAAGGATGCTTTAATTATAGAAGATTTTTCTCCCGAAAATGACCCTCCCTGGAATTTTAGTTTGAACGAAATTTTAGTTGGTTCAACTCTTAGGCAGCTTGCTTTTCTTTATGCTAGATTAAACCTATATAATATTGATAATGATAAAGGTAATATTAATTGGGACTGGATAAGAGTAAGAAATATACTTCTAATTCTTTTTATAAATTTATTAACTTTTCGGGTGTAACCAATAACTCTTTTAAATTTATTTGGAAATCAAATGCTCCACCTAAATCTAAAATTCACATGTGGTTAATTATGCATGGAAAACTAAATACTATAGAATTTTAAAATAGAAAAAATATGCAAATCGAGAATAAATGTTATTTTTGTAAACAACATTTTGAAGATATTAAACATGTATACTTTGATTGCATGGATACTTATTTCATTCTGAATAATACCCTTGAAATCTTTAATTTTAATCTAACAACTAAAATATATGATTGTGAAAATTATTGCAATAGTTTTAGATTTAAGTTCAAAAAGGAAACTAGATTTTTACTTGACACTTTAATCATTATAATTTGTTGGTACATTTGGTTTGAAAGAAATCAGATAATTTTAAAAAATAATCATAGTCATTTTAATAAATTGATTTTTATAATTTCTTCATTTTGTTTTAATTGGATATCTAATCCTAAATATAAATTAGCTAAAAATAATTTATTTAAAAAATATCTTAATAAGGTTAATAATAATATTAATCTATTTAAATATAAAAATAATACTTCTGTCATTAATAATTGTAGTATTAATATGTTTTCAAACTTAAATGATGATTTCACTGTGTATCATAACATCCTTTTGATCAATAGACCATAAGGATATCTTTAATTTGTTTTAGATTTTGTTTTAGTTTTTAGATCATCAAGTTCATTCGATCATGGATTCCTTTTAATCTTTTTTCTTTTCTTTATTTTATTCTTTCATATTAGCTTAACTCTTATATCATTATTTCTATTTCTTTTATATGTATATATGCATATAAATTTCATTTGTATACATATATGTGTATCATTCTAACTATAGTCTTTAGTTCCTTTCAGATACAGGTCTTGGACTAGATATGGTGTTAGTTCCTTACTGCAGGTACATAGGATTGCGGCTTGTAGGATTGCTATATGCAGGGAGGGATTCTTTTAAGTACATCTTCATCTTCATTATGGAATTCTATTTTCAGGAGGATTCACTATTCAGCTTTGCGCTACTTCCAGTTTTATTGAGTCTTCAAAGTGGCGTTTCCAGTCTAGATCATTTGCAGTTCAGTTCAGATCATTCGCTTTTCCATGCCTTCAGAGTCAGTAGTATGGAGATGCCTTCTTAGATTGAGCTGGTTTCCAGCTTCTTAGGATATTACTTAGTGTTTTAGGTACTTCTAACACCTTAATATTGGGTGGTGGCCATGCTCGAGCTCGGTATTGGGGTGTAATGGGCGGTGGCCTTGCTGGAGCTCATTTTAGGGGTACCTGAGTTTTACCTTTGATTATTGTATTTAGATTAGCTACCTGCCAAGCATGTTGACGGTACCTTACCTTGTGATATATATATATATATATATATTATCATGTCTGCTCTCCTCTATTTTAGAGGATCACACATTTTTCCTCAAAAAACGAATGTTTTGAAAGTAATATTTTTTTGATGAAGTTAATGGTTTTTCAAGTGATTATCTTTAAACCAAGTTTTGAAAATAATAATTCCAAATGGAAATTAACAGTTTGAAAAATGATTTAAAATGTGATATCGAAAACATAGATTCAACATTTTCGTTGTAATAGATGTCTTCGGGGAAGTGAGGAAGGCATGGACTATAACACTGTTGTTATAGTAAATGAATTCCGAAAAGGAAATGTTTTATGTAGTATATGGGATTTATATATATAATTAATCGAATCCCTCTACTAGTGTCTATGGGTTGTCGTAATGATGTTTTACGCAATACTCGTATTGACCCAATAAATTGTGTTTTGACCTTCCGTTGTGTAATGCACGATTTGGTTCTTATGATCGTACTAGAGGCTTGGTGGTATAGGAAGCCTTGCTTCTTATACTTAACACTTGTTTGGAGGCGTATGAACTTGTGAGCTGTACGGTTATAGAAATCTGTTTAGTGTCTCTTTAAAATTGTAGTGTTATTAAATATACTTATAACGTTGATATAAGTATTTAAAAGGTTTTTCCATTGTCGGAAGATTTTAAAAGGTTTTGAGAATATATATTTTTAAAGATAATTGGAAGTAAATATTTGGAATTTGATTTAATAAAAAATCAATTAAATGGGCTTAGTGTCTGCTTATGTGCTAGATTTATTTGTTGCTTTGATGGTGAAATAACCGACTATCACATTTGGGCCATTTTGTTTCTTGACATGATGTGGGAACTGATTAGTCGTGCACTTAGCACAAACCCAACTGTGTAGGCTTGATTATCGTTTGGTATTATGAATGTTGATTCAAGTAGTGCGGAGTGACTACGGTACTCCAATCTAACGAGCTTCCTTCTTGGTCGAAGGATAGCAAGTTGAGAGTTGGAAATGCGATAAGTCTACAAGACAGTTTTCGTATGAGGTTGAGGGCCTCTTATCATTGTTGGTCCAGGGAGACCGGGTTTGGATTTATTCGAGAACCACTTCGGACCAAAGTATGCATTCAAAAGTGTAGGTTTATGATGATGATTTTTAAGGACGGAGATCTTCATGATGCAGGGCTACTTTCCACTAAACCCACAATGAATATTATATATATGGTTGAAGTAGTGCTTTGTTATGAAAATCTTCGATGCAAGGACTTCTTGCTACTAATCCTAGGGTTTACTCCCGATAGGATGTGGTAGGAGAGTTCTTCAGTTTGTCTTGTTCCTGGACCACTGGTATGGACAAACGTCTGACATTGCATTTCTAGATCACATTGATTGATCTCTATAAATGTATCATCTGTTTGGCGGCGGAGAGGAAACTTCTCTTAGCTTATAACCCTTTCCTGAGACATACGAGCTTAGGAGTTATACATTTGTAGAAATCGGTTGTGTGACCATGGAATGACAGTATGACATTCAAACTGGAATGTGCTATGTAAAAGGTAATCGTTACCTTGAGCCTCATCACCCAAAAATGACAGAAACAAGGTAGAAGCGGCAAGGCTATGTGGGTTGCTCCCATAAGGATATAGTCACCACCTTTATAGATTACTCTCTATATGTCAAGTATGTTATGTATTATGTGGCCACGGATAGGTCGGGTATGACCGGGGTGATGTCATATTTGGTACTATCCAACGAAGGGGTGGGCTGGTTCTACGTTGGTTTAGGCGTTCGGTATCTGGACCCTAGGTATATTTTTTTAGAGGTGTACTGTCGGAAGGTAGTCCCTTACCTTGTCATTTGTATGGAATCCATTCTCTAATACGTGCCAGCCATTTTGTTTGTATAACCTACTCTGTACCTAGCATGCTAGAATTTAATAATGTAACAATTTCGGCTATGATTAATATTATTTGTATTCTAGACACTATTATAATATTAGATGATTTGATATGAAATGTTTTGGTTATCGTAAGGTAAAAAGCGGTCTGCGTTTATATGCGGCGTTGTCTAACGAGATACTTTTGTTTTGATAAAGAAAAGTTTTGATAACTTTAAAATAAATTTGAGATGTGTTTTCTCACAATGGTTTACCAGACTGATTCGGTCATTCTTCCCTTTCAATGCTCAGGTCAGACTAAGCATATTTATAGATTTAGATTTGGTGCTTTGGAGCTTTAGCAGACGACCTGGGGGACTTCCAGACATATTCCCGTACTTGTTTATTTCAGCTGCATTGGTTATCTTATTTATCAGCATTTGTAAGGACATGTTGTTATAATTGTCAAGGCTAATCTGTTTGATTGGTGTACTCTAATTTGAAGTATGTATATTAAAGACTACAGTTTCTCTTTAAGTAAAGATCTATTGTTATATTATATATTATTCTGCTACGCTATGAGATTCTATGTTGTTTTAGTTTTCTTTCTCTCTTCTTATTCTCTCCTCTTCTTCTTTCTTCTTTCTTTCCCATAACTATCCGTCTTTTCGTTCGGTTTAAGTAGGACATGTGTGGTTTATTGTCAGCTCGAACTGTGCGGATTTGTGAGTCGTTACACATTTTCTAAAAATATTAATTAGTTTAATTAATTTACAACAACTTTTAACTCAATTAAATCATGTGGTATTTCAGAGAAACTATCGATACAATTGTGCGACTTGCAGGCATAAATTCAGTCAGCGATTAATATTGAACTATCCGAATATTAATGTTAATTCGTCACCTTAGCTAGTGGAGTGACATTTTGGTCAAATTTTTTGCTTTCGCATCTTCTTGATAAAATCCAAGTTTACTTATTTAACATTAACGATGGTGAATTATTTACACAATTCTCTTCGTCAAAACCATATCACTTTGGACTTATGGAATTTTGTTATGGTCCAAAATTCTAATATCTTCCGTATTCAACTCTATATTCCAAACATAAAGTCCTTTGTTTAATAATAACAATCATTATTAACCAACTACCTTGGCCAAATATATTGACTATGAGTTGTCTTCAGTTGACCATGATATTAAACCCATATAACCAAGTGGACGAATCCTCTCTTGACTGGTGTTTCACTTCCAATACTTCAACTCGACCCAATATAGTCGTTTGATGGACGTCATATCATGATTTAACTATAATCAAATCAGAGCTTTCATATTGAAGATCAACAGCATTCTCACGTCAAGAGAACTGTGTAAATTAGCCACTTCGATATTTTTATTTTACCTTAGTTATATTAACCAATAGAAAACTATCGAGCGAGTCATTCCATAGTTATCCAACAACTATCAGTATGTAACTCTTTGGTGCCTCCAACAATCATGAATAATACACTGCCTGATATTTGAAGAGCATTACGTACTCTATTTTCAACGGATGCATTGATATCTAGTATCGATATATCTTGACTAGGAATATTTAAAATGGTACTTTATTTTCATTGTGATAAATTTCCCATGGTTACAACATTTTGTAACTACTATCACAAAACATATCATTTATGGATTTTTTTTATTAAATAGACTTTTAAATTTAAGTAATTAATTAATATAATACATTATATCAAGTATATAATAAAGGAAAGCACTTATTTCAAATAGGATTGGTTATGGAGTTATATTTATGTAGCGAATTACACAATTGCCTCTAAGGCATATGTAACGACCCGTATTTTATGTATCGGAGGATCGTAAAATATTTTTATTTTATTCGTATGAGGTGTATAATTATATAATTTTGGGTTATGACTCTTGGGGAAATTTACACATTTTTGATTTTTCCAAAATTCCTGTATGATAATTTTAACCCTGAAATCCTTGTTTGGGCTATAACTTTTAATAAGAGTTGAATTAGGGTCTCAAACTAGTTCTATTGCTTCAGGATTATGGTTTCCCTTTTCGTGGAGAGGTAATAATAGAAAAAAGAATTTAGGGGTAGAAAATTGTACCATTTTTATATTTTAAAAGTTGTTGGCCAGAATTAATATATAATTAGTGAAGCCCATTAGTTGGCCCATTAGTCTATTAGAGGATCACTATAAATAGAGGCTTTAAGAGTCAAATGAAAACTTTACCTTTCATTCTAAATCAGGTCTAAACCCTAATTAGCCATAAATCTACCTTAGTTCATACAAATTTCTCTCTAAATCAAGTAAGATTGTTGATTAGTAATTAAACCATCAAATAGAAGATTAATGATCATCAAATTGATTGATTTGAAGTGTTTTTTCACTGTTCGAATTAGATCTACTCACAAGTTGATTAGATTTGGTATTTGGTGAGTAGTTTATGACTCCTTGCTATACTATGCATGTTTATATGGTAGAATTATAGGATTTAACATGTCTAAATCGATTTTTGGCCATAAAACCCTTTTTTAACTTTAATTACATGCTAAATTATGAATATGATCTAGACTGATTAGTAATCACCTTTGCTTATAATTACGTATTCATGTCATATGTAGATCTATGCTAGAAATTGAGTTGTTTATCTTATTTTGATGAGATGCATGTTTGATTTGATGAAATTACTTGTCATTCTATGTTTGAATGATATGATTTGATGTTGTTTTCTAGTGTTGTGATTGCATTGAAAGATAGGTTGGAGAATGGAGCATTTCAGAGACAAAGATAGTCGGAGTTGGACGAAACTTGGAAGGGAGGCTCCGGAGTGTTGGAAGAGCTCGTGGTTCAAGTCGCAGATTCCAAATCATTAAGTATAGAAATCGGCACCGACATGAGAGGTCAGTACCGACCTCTGTTGGTTGGTCCATGCTGGTGGCAATTTTGGTTAGGGCAAAGGTGTTCCTAGTAGAGGTTGCCCGGGATATTGGATCGGTGATTGGCTAAGTGCTTGTAACACCCCATATTTTTAATAACATTATTTAGGATATTTAATTAGTTAAACAAAATAAAATAATGTAAGATGATTAATGGATTGAAATTTGTGAGTAATAGGAGTAGTCGTGTTATGTTAATGAGTAAATCAAAACGAGATGACTTAGAAATGAATAAAAATGTGTTAGGAAATAAACAAGGGTAAAATGGGAAAATACATACCCTAAACCCTTAGGAAATCAAAACACGTGTTCATTTCATATTTTCTCAAGCAAAAACATTTCTAAGGCTGGCCACCATTAGCAATCTCAAGAGAAGATAAAGCTAGGTTTTTCAGGAGGAAGAAGTCAAATCCCACATCCTAAATCACAAGGCTAAGTTGAACAATTACTACATCTCATTTTCTTATGGTTTTTGGTTTTATGAATAAATCCGAAGTATTTTGCATGATAATGCCATGTTTTGGAATGATTAGAAGTTTATATATACTTGTCGATGATTTATGCATGTTCATATTGATTATTATGATATGTTTTGATACGAAAACCCTATTAAATGACATCTAAATGCCTTGCGAATTTAAGTATATATCAAAAATGACATTTTAGAGATGGGTTTTAATTTTCATAATTTTCTGAATTAATATGGATTTTATATTAATTTTCTAGTGGAGAAAATGATTATTTGGATTATAAATTATTTATGGCTAAAAAATTAATTATTTGGGTCTGAAATTTATATATGTTAGAAAACATATTGAAAGTGATTTTCTGGAATATTTGTTGAATTTTCCTAAGTGTTTTAATGAATATATAAAATTATTTAAGGTATGAGACTTAAATGTTTTATATATATTTATAAAAAGGAGAAGGGGTATTTTATAAAATAAAATTATTAATTATTTACGAAATCTTGGCAACACTTTTGAAAAAGAGATTTATTAACCATTGAAAGTTTGACAAACAAAGCAGGTTAGTCAAAAAGTACTTCTCTTCTAAGTTAAAGACAAAATTTCCTTGTTTTTAGCCTGTTTTGCCACTTTCGGCACCAGGGGTTTCGCCCTAGATGTTCCACCACCATGCTTTTGAAACTAATGTGCATGGTAGCAATATATTTGATACGTAGCGAATCTGATAAAGGAGGAAGGTACAAAGTTGAAACGTATGGTTTTGTAACGGTTGAAGCATGCCTTTGTTTAAAATGAAGCTGTGCCTGCTTTGCTTTCGACTTGGTTAGCTTTCTACTAAGTCAAATTGTTTTAAAGAAATGGTTTCGAATAGGTTGCACTCTTTTTTTTTAAGTAATGCTTTCGGAGGGGTCGAAACCCCTAGCTGCCGCTTTTCAACCTTTCGACTATAATGGTTTCGAAAGGTATACCCTGTTTTAAACTTGGCCACTTGTCCAATGCTTTTGAAAGGTTGGTTTCGACACCATCACTTCTTTACTTAGGAATAGCTTTCGAAAAGAATGCTTTCGACTTTATTGGGTTTCTGATCCCTTTGCTCCACTTGAAGGCATAATCCAAATGGTTTCGACCGAAACGGTTTTCAAAGGGTTTCGAAGGAGTAAACTTTGAATGATGTCGAAAGGTTTCCACATGTTCTAAATTGAACCCATATGCCTTCGAAAGGGTTAATGTTTTATTGCTTTCAAAAGGGTTAATGTTTTATTGCTTTCGAAAGGGTTAATGTTTATTGCTTCCAAAAGGGTTTTAAATGGAGGTTTCGAAGGGGTGCTCCCTTATGGTTTCGAAAGGTTTTAAAAGGAAGGTTTTCCAATGGTTTTGAAAGGTCTATGAGGAAAGGTTATTCCAATGTTGTCGAAAGGCAGTTTTAAAGTGTTTAAAAGGAAAAGATGTCTAAGGTTTTAAAGCCTTCGAAAGGTAGGTTTTCAAATGGTTTCGAAAGGATTCTATGAATGGCTTCGAAAGGAAGATTTTGGCCTTTTATCCTAGATTGAATAAAGGGTTTTACTTGGTTTCGAAAGCGGTACTTTCATTGGATTCGAAAGGGGTACTTTCAATGGATTCGAAAGGGGTGCTTTCAATGGATTCAAAAGGGGAACTTTCAAAGGTTTAAATGTTTTATTCAACAAAAGGTTTGAGTAAAGGATGTGTGTGTGTGTGTGTATAACATGGCAAGGTGATTTTGATTAAAGCGTAAAGTATATGTATTTTCCTTGTGTAAGTATGATTTAAAGGTTTTAAATCATTTTGAAAAGGTTCTCAAGGAAAATTTAGGGGAAGTTATCCCTAAGTAAAATGGCTTAAATATTAGAATACCAGATGGAACTGGTATAGAGTCGCACCCTATACATTAGCTTTAAGCCCCAGCCAACTTAGTCCAAAATTCTAGTGTGTAGGGCTTTGTCGTGGGTAAGACTAAAATGATGGTTACACACAGAAAGGAATGTATTTATATACTGATAGGTTATTGGTGAGCCCGCAAAACCATTAGGATCAGGTGACCCTTGGAAAATGTTAAGTTAAGGACAGACCGTCCAAAAGAGGAGTATTTAACAGATAGTTTAGGACAGACCATCCAGAAAAGAAGCATCTAATAGGTGTTAGAATATTTTATTTTGTTGTCTGGTAGGCCCGAGTCAGCCAAAGGTTAGTAGTTAGCCAAACAAAACTACAGAGTTCAGACAGATAGTCCATTTATTATCTGATATTTATGTTTACATAATAATGCTTTACAGTTTTAACCAGTTTTGGTTGCAGGAAAAGATTTGCAAAAGATATGCTTTAAAAGGATATTAGTGAAGGGAAACCCATTCCGCTAAGCGGCGTGGTCTCACTTAATATCAAATTACCGAGATGTATAGTATTATTCACACCAGGCTTTATGTCTGACTCGAAGTTTATGTTTTCCCCTTAAATTCTCAGGTTTTCAAAATTAATTTGAGTAGTTTGAGAGTTGAGGTTTTCCAGCTACCTCATTAGACGAATAAAGCTTCTGGAGATGTGCACGAGGCATAAGAGCTCTATAGAGTTTTTGTAATGACCATATATTTTCAACCATTCGCATCCGCACATGTCGGACTTGAATTGCTCAAAATACCGCGTTGTAAATAAAATTTGGAAAATATCAGAATATAAAGTAAATAAATAATCACAGATCACAGACACAGAGTAAAATAATGCAGCGGAAGTAAAAGAAATAGTAGTTCATGAAGCTACTATATAAATATATCATATTTACATAAGATATAACAAAAGGAATAGAGTACAACAGAAGTCTCAATAAAATAACCAAGTACAAGCTGAGTAGAACAACGGAACTGAAATAGATAGGACAAGACAAGCAGATAATCTCCAACGATTCAAATCTCCAAGAGAGTGGAAATCCAAATCTGTGAATAACTCAGGCTGACCCGAGCGTAAAGCAAAACACAAAACACTCGAGTCGGGACAATATATACTTATATAATGTAAACCAACTCAAGTGAACTGTAATAAAGGTAAAAGTAACTTAAAGAATGCTTAGGATCGCCCATTCTTTAAGGATCCGTTAAACTATCTACTATGTAGTAATATTCGCTATTATAATAATGTCTAATCATAAAATAAACATACTTTTAAATAGCATTAAGGCTTTACATTTTCCACCTTAACACGTAATAGTCCTAGTAGTCTATCCAGTATTAGCATACTCCCAAAATGGGGGCTACCCTCGATACTCCACAGGCTACGGGAGAAATCAAAAATCGTAGTAAAGCTCGATAAGGTAGGTGACACGGCACACAAGGCAATGCCAGGGTAGATATATCAATTACGCATCCGGACTGGTGGTGACGCATAGTAGACACTACCGCCCACCTCGAACAACACTCCCAAATCAAGGGTGCGCACCAAATCAATCACAAGTAATAGAATGGTATCGAAGAAGTGTGTCCGATCAGAGGTGCTACCTCATTGGTCCGTCAATCGCTCCTGTTTTAGCCACCTTATGCCAACTCATGGGAGTTGGGTCCACGTATATACCTTAGGATCGTCGCCACCATCCTACTTCATTCTGGAAACTCCACCGCGTACACAGTTGTTAAAGTGGTTTTCAGTATCGACAGAGAGTATGTCCATATCCGATCCCGGTCTCTTTAATAACCAATCGTTATTATAACCCGTGGTTATAATTTAAAAACAGTTTATACTTCAAAATAGAATATCATTTCAAATCCAAATCTTTATCAAAATAAAGATTAAATCAATTCCAAACCATTTCAATATATTTAAATAACATATCATTTCAAAACTTCATTTCAAATCATTTCAATATATCAAAATATCATATATTTCCAAAACTTCATTTCAAATCATTTTAATATATCAAAATATCATATCTTTCCAAAACTTCATTTCAAATCATTTAATATATCAAAATATCATATCATTTCAAAAACTTCATTTCAAATCATTTAATATATAACAAAATATCATATCTTTTCAAAACTTCATTATCAAATCATCACTTGAGTTCAAATCCAAATATTCAACTTTAAATACCTTTTAAATTCAAAGATATCATTCATTTATTATCATTTCAAGTCACCTTTTAAATAGTTTATATTTCAATCAAAATAATTCATTTAAACCATTTAAAAGTGTAATTATTATACTTTCAAATCAAGTATTAAAATTTCCAAAGTTTCAATTCAATTCAATCATTTATTTCAATTAAATTTCCATAGACCATTTCAAATCTTATAAATTTCAAATATAGATTTAATCCACAAAATAACTATTCAAATTATAAAATAAATTCCAAAGCTTTATTATCCTATATTTCATAAGTCCAATATCTTTTAAATAGATTCAAATTACAAGTAAACCAAATATTTTCATACTAATATAAACTTCAATTATTCATTCCAAGATTTAATATCATTTCAAATTCATTTCAAAATATCAAAATATCATTTCAAAACATCATTTATTTAATTTAAATTTAAATACCATTTAATCATATTTCAAAATAGTTGTATTTCCCAAATCAACTATTCCATTTAAATCATTTAAAGTCAATTCATTATATTTAATTATTAAATATTTAATTTCCAAAATTTAATCTTTTTCAAAGATCATTTATTCATTTGAATTTATTAAACAAAGAAAATTCAACTTTCGTAGCACTGAGAAAATGCTCGAAATGTTATGTTTAAAAACAGTTCATTAACAAAAAGACGGCATTTAAAATGCTATAATATCTTATTTTATTTTCAATTAAAATTTTAGTTAAATTTAACAACTATAGCACTAACAAAGTGCTAATAACCCTTAGTTCAAATTTGCTATTTGGTTCATTTAAAACACTATAGCATTTTCCAATGCTGTAGTATCTTTACATTACATTTCAAAAATGCTATCAAATCAATTCAGAGTTTTATTTACAATTTGACACATAATTAACTTTTAATATAAATCATTTTAACTTGAAAAATCATATATTTTCACATTTTAAAAACAATCATTTAAATACTTTTATTTCTATGATTTTATAAAGTCAAATTTCCATACAAAAATCAAATTAAATAACAATTAAATTTTCATTTCTTTAATTAAATTCTTAACTTAACACTAAGTTTAAATTTCCAAAATATAACTTATTTCCACTTATTTTACTTAATTAAAATTTCACTTTTAACAAAATTTACAATTCCCAATTTAAGTTATATTTCAACACAACTCAACTTAAACATTCATTTATTTCATATTTTAAATTATACAAAATCATTAACACTTTTAAAAATTATTATTACTTAATAAAAATCATTAAATCCATCTCTAAATCAAATTTGTCATATTTCCTTACCTTACATAAATTCCATTTATAACCAAAATCATAAATTCCAAAATTAACTTATATTTCAAATTCTACTTCACCATTTACTTAATTCACTTATTTAATTTGTAGAAAATCACTAATATTTTATAGAAATCATTTTAACAAAATTTAAATCAAAATATCATAATATTTACATTTTTAAAATATTTTAGAAATTTCAGAAAAATATATAAACCACGGGTCTGTATATAATTTTCTAGCCTAGGTCAAGTGATACAGATATATATCATTTCAATCCGTAGTTTACAAAGAAAATCCGGGTTTTATCATTTCAAACCCGCAATCCCAAGTAAATAAAGTTTATTAAAGGTCGCTCAGGCTTATCATTTCAGCCCATAACGATCTTTCCCTATTCTAAAGTCCGTTCGGGTATGTATCATTTCAACCCATAGTGATTCCTATACTAACATGGAACTTGCAGTGTGATAAACAGATATAAATGAATAGTTAACAACATATAACAATAACAGGTGATATAACATGTGTACAACAGGGGTGAACGTCATATAATCATAATATAACAGTTATAACAGGATGATATAAATTTTACAGATTCAAATGGTGTAGTTTACTAGTTATATAAGTACACGTCGTCTGGTGAGAATTACTCACCTGTTCAGAGCTGGAGATATCCACCAAAGCACACAACACAAACATAATGGAGGCACGATGACATGGATATGACTTGAAAGTGAAGAGCCAAAGCAATTTGGCTTGTTCAAACATTTACACACAACAATACAAATATATGTAAGTTTCAACACGATTTAAACATCAAATAACATTAGAATTCAAAGCCCAAAACAACATCGAATGAATTGCACTTGTTCTCAACCTCATGTACTTCAGTTAGGCAGTGATTAGGCTCAGCTAACACAGGCATAGGGTCTGGTTTGGGTGTGCAAGAGGTCGGCGTACATGGTGTTAAATGGTGAAGAGGTATAGGTGCAGCAATCTACCACTACAAAGCAAAGTTCATCATTTTCTAGGCTAAAACTAGGTTCGGACATGGGTTATGTGGGCCCAACCAGAGGTGCAGGTGGTGGTGGGTGATGTGAAAGGGGGTGGAGGTCAGGTCAGAGGTGGTGGTGGTGGAGGAAGTGGCGGCTAGAGGTGGTAGAAGGTGATGGTGAACAAACTAGGTCTAGATTTGCATGTAGGTGATGGATTCTTGGATTTTTGTGGAGATGCAAGCCATAGGGGTGCTCAGCCTGGGGATGAGGGTGGTGTAGGGAGGTTGCTGGTCGGAAAGTCAGGTGGTGGAGGTCGGGTCAGAGCTGGAGGAGGAGGAGCCAAGCCTAGAAGAAGAGAGCAAGTGCAAAAATCAATGTAAACAAGTAGAAAAAGAATAAGAAAAGGTTGAAAATCATTACCCAAACTTTCCTCAATAGCCATGGCCGAAATTGTTTTGTTTCAGAAATGAAAATGAATGCACGTGGATAGGAAATAAAGTATGAAGCTGAAAGATGTGGATAGTAAAGGCTAATTGATGAAAAGATAAGTTACAAATGTGAAAGGTTGGAAGATAAAAGGCCTTAGGCAAATCAAAAGTCATAACCTTTCAAATTTCTTTTAATTTCTTTATATAAGTTTATATTACTGAAAATAATAATACATTCAGTCACAAATTCGAAAATATAACAAAATATAAAATATATATAAATATTTATTAATTATATAAGGTTAAAAATAAGAAAATAGCACAAAATTGCAAACTAGTCTAGAAAATTTGAAAATAAATGCAATGAACTTTGGAAAATTTTTATGTACTTGAAAAGTATTTATCAATAAAGATAAGAACACAAAATAAAAATGAATTCACAAAATAAATAAATAAAGTTTAATTAAATATAATTTTAATGAAGAAAATAGCAGAAAAATAAAAACTAGGCATTATAAATTGAAATAAATTCAAGTAAACTTTGGACAAATTATATTATCACTTTAAAAATAATAAAAGACAAAAATATACATAAAATAAAATACTAACACATATTAGAACAAAATGTGACAAAGAAAATATAATTTATACAATTTAAAATAACAAAATTGCAGAATGAAACAAATTGCACTCAATATTGAAATATACATAACTTTTACAGTTTAACTCCGTTTTCAATGAAATGAAAAGCAGTGTTCAAGTTTTTACATCTAATTTCATAATAAGAGATAAAATTTAAAAAATTTAAATTTGAAGTTTAAAAGTCAAAGTTTGACCAGTTTGAACAGAAATTCACTTTTCAGTCAAATATCCAATTTATACTAGTTTGAAATTATAGTTCACATAATAATTAACATTTATTTTTAAAAATGAAATGTTTGAAATCAAACAAGTTTAAAATAGTTTCAAAATAAAATAAAGTCAAATTTAAAAATATATGCAAAAATCTAGGGTTGTTACAGTTTTCTTTTATTTGATTCCGTTGTATTGTTGTAATGGCAAAGTTGTTATATTGCCTATATATACTCTGATCAACCAAGGGGGCATCTTCATTTATCACTCTTGGCATATTTATGTAATAATTATATTTTATCTTTACCTGGGAAACGTTATGAGATTATGTAATTTGAATATGGAACATGTGTTTTGAAATGTAATGAAAAATGTTGTTTTGAAATCTATGATTTGTTTCATATTCATGTGCTTCTGATATTACGGATATCATTAACATTACCGTATTTGTACACCGGAAGTTAATACTATGGATGGCTACAACATCTGTAGCGCTTAGCTTCGGGCCTCCACATAGGGGATGTTACAACTTGGTATCGTAGCATATGTTTATGAAATACTTTAACTAAAAAGATTTTTGAAAACATAGTCCTAAGGAATTAGAGTAAGATTGGGGTATGGGATAACGCTATAGTAATGTACTTATATTTCTATATATAAGTATATGCTATATCCCTACTTTCCTATTTCTCTTAGGCTATTCATTTATATCTAACGAGGTTTGAATACAGATATGGATGCTAGAAGAGGTAGAGTTAACCTAGGAAGGGACAACACCACCACCAATGGAAATGCCCGACCCTATACGAGGAGAACCCAAGGTCAGGCTCAAGCTGAAACTGTTGGTGCTAGAGTCTCACCAGTAGATATAGGGGCTATGTATCAGTTTTTCGTAAACATGATGCAAGCGGGGATTGCTGCCGGAGTTGTTGGAAGAAATGCTGGAGGAGGAGTCCAGGAGGCTCCAATGGCCAATCATTATGCCAGTTTGAGCAAAGACTATGCCAGGCTTGGGGGAAAGCCATTTATCGGGACAGAAGATGCTATAGAAGTATAAAACTAGCCATTGCAATGTGAGAGGATTTTCGCTGATTTGGGGCTCAACGATGAGCAGAAGAGCAGGCTCGCTTTGAGGCGACTTCGAGGGGCAGCCTTATTTTGGTGGAATAGTGTGACTGTAGGTGTGGATGAAGAGACGATGACATGGGCGGAGTTTAAAAGGAGATTTCAGGAGAGATTCATGTCGCTAATGGTGCAATCTGTTTTGATCAGAAAATTTGATGAGTTAGAACAAGGAGAAATGTCAGTTCTGGAGTATGCTAGTAGGTTCGAAGAGTTGGCCAGATATGGTTATGTTATTGTTGACACAGTAATGAAGAGGAATGAAAATTTTATTAGAGGTTTGAAGCCGTAGTTGGCATGGGCTAGTCTACCTCATATTAGAGACCGTTGTGATGTGGTTGTGGAGATGGCCTTAAGACATGAAGAGATGCTTGCTTGTTAGGAAAAGAATAAGGCTAAGGAGGTCCAGGTGGGACAGAGTCAAAAGAGGAAGTTTTTCCACAAGAAAGGCGCTCAAAAAGGTGGGGAAGCAAAGAAAGGGAAGTCTGAGCTGGTTTGCTATAAGTGTGTGAAGAAGGGCTATTAAGCTCATGAGTACTGGACAGGCAAAGGGAAGAAGGCTGCAGACAAGAAGAATGTGAAGTGCTTTAACTGTGATCAAGTTGGGCCTTATAAGAACCAGTGTCCAGAGCCAGTCAGGGCGGAGAAGGGGAAGGTTTTTGCTATTAGATCATCTGCTAAGCCAACTATAGCTGATAAAGGGAAGACTGTGATGGAAGATACGATTTTGATTCAGAGTATACCAGTTAGAGTACTTTTTGATACCGGTGCATCACATCCCTTTATATCTCAGTGTTTGGTTGATAGGTTATGCTTAGAACCCACATACCTTGTTACTTCCTTAAGGGTTGCGAATCCAATAGGAGGGTAAGCAACTCTAGGGATGAGATGTGACCAGTTAGAACTTGATTTGTTAGGTCATAAGTTTGCATGCACTCTGTATGTTTTTTATTTCGTAGATTTCGGAATCATTTTGGGTATGGATTGGTTGAGGCGGTATGAGGCTAGGATATTTTGCCAAAATGGGGAGATATCACTGAGACACCCTGATAGTCATAACCGAATTATTTTCTCAGTGAAGAATTATGACCGGAGTAGATGTGCTTTGTTAAGCGCAATAGAAGTAGGAGAAGAGCCAAGTCAGGTTCGAATTGTGAGAGATTTTGCAGATGTTTTTGAGCCAGTCACAGAACTATCACCGAAACGAGCTGTTGAGTTTCGGATAGATCTTGTGCCCAGAGCTGATCCTGTAAGTAGACCCCCTAGCAGGATGACACCTACTGAGATGAAGGAATTGAAGGTGCAGCTAGTGGATCTAGAAGGAAGGAATTTTATTAGACTAAGCAGTTTGCCTTAGGGAGCGGCCGTGGTATTCTTGAAGAAGCTAGATGGGTCGTTAAGGATGTGTATCGACTATCATAAGTTGAACAAAAGGAAAATAATGAATAATTATCCTTTGCCAAGAATCATTGATCTGTTCGATCAGTTGAGTGGAGCCAGAGTGTTTTGCCAGTTGGATTTAGCGACAGGTTTCCACCAGTTAAGAGTGGCAGAGGGCAGTATTCCTTTGACAGCATTTCAGATAAGGTATGGTTCGTATGTGTGGTTAGTAATGCCATTCGGATTAACGATTGCACCTGCTTTCTTCGTGGATTTGGTAAACCGAGTCTTCCGAGAGTATTTGGATAGATTCGTATTGGTGTTTATAGATGACATTTTGATATGATCTAAGAATGAAAGGGAGCATGAAGATCATCTTAGGGTTGTGCTTGAAATGCTGAGGCAGAATCAGCTAAAGGCGAAGTTTTCCAAGTGTCACTTTTGGAAGAAAGAGGTTAAGTTTCTTGGTCACATGGTTTCAAAGAAGGGCTTGTCAGTCGATCCAGATAAGATCGAAGTGGTGAATAATTGGAAGAGACTAGAGACGGTGACCGAGGTTAGAAATTTTATTGGATTTACTGGCTATTACCGGAGATTTATTAAGGATTTCTCGCAGATAGCAGCGCCTTTGACTAAGCTGACCAGGAAGGAGGTGAAGTTTGTTTGGACTGACAAATGTGAGGAAGCATTCCTTAAAGCATTTGTTCATCAATGCACCAGTGTTAGTAGTTCCAGACGGAAACCAAGGGTTAATTATGTATACTGATGCATGTGGAACTGGATAGGGAGCTGTGTTGATGTAGAAGGATAACATGATTGCCTATGCTTCACGATAGCTTAGACCGCATGAGGTGAGATATCCTACTCATGATTTGGAGTTGGATGCAGTGATCTTCGCATTGAAGATTTGGAGACATTATCTATTAGGGGTGAGATTTGAGCTATACAGGGATCATAAGTCTTTAAGATATTTATTCTCTCAGAAGGAGTTGAATATGAGACAGCAAAGGTGGCTGAAGTTTTTGGCTGCTTATGATTTTGGTATAGAGTATACCCCAGGAAAATATAATAAAGTAGCGGACGCTCTTAGCTGAAGACACCAAAACGTGGTGTTAGCTATGTTGGTAGAACGGAAGGATCTAGAAGCTTTGGCCAGTTGTGGGGTGCAGCTAAAATCGACTGCTAGTTCTAGTTAGAGTATCGCCATGTTGTCCTGCTTAGAAGTTCTACCAGCATTGATAGAGAGAATTACTTCTAAGCAAAAGGAGGATCCATTATTAGCTGAGAAGATCAGAAGGCTTGAGGCCGGAACTAAGATCGATGATTTGAAAGATTTTTGTCTTGACCAAAGAGGATGGTTAAGAAAGAATGGACGGTAATGTATTCTAGATACTGAGAACATGAGGAAAGAAGTTCTTGTGGAATGTCATCGATCCAAGTTTACGATTCATCCTGGAGGGACCAAGATGTATCAAGATATGAAGAGGGGCTTCTATTGAGAAGGTATGAAGAGGGATGTTGGCTTGTGGTTTAGGCAGTGTGCAAACTATCAACAAGTGAAAGCCGAACATCAGAAGTTGAGTGGGTTGCTTCAGCCTTTAGAGATTCCAGTTTGGATGGATTCAATATTCATGGATTTTATAGTCGAGTTGCCAAGGTTAAACAGATGAAATGAAAGTATATAGGTCATAGTGGACATGTTGACCAAGAGTGCCCATTTCATTCCAGTTAAGTCAATCAGGACGACACCTGTTTTAGAAAAGTTGTTTATGAAGAACATAGTTAGACTTCATGGAGTTTCTAGTAGTATAGTCAGCGGTAGAGATGCTTTATTCACTAGCAAATTCAGGAAGAGTCTACAGAATGTGTTAGGCACTGAGCTCAAGATTTGTACTACATATCACCCACAGACGGATGGGCACACAGAGAGAGTCAACAAGGTACTCGAAAATTTGTTGAGAGCTTGTGTGTTGAACTTTGGTGGACCTTGGGAGCATCACCTACATTTGGTTGAGTTTTCCTATAATAATAGTTATCAGACTAGTATAGGAATGGAGCCTTCTGAAGCTTTGTATGGAAGGCCATGCAAATCCCCAGCATATTGGTGTGAAACTGGAGACAGATTGGTCTTGGGTCTAGATTTGGTTACGGAGGCATCGAAAAAGATTGATTTGATTCGGGAATGAATGAAGGAAGCTTTGTCTAGACAGAAAAGTTACGCGGATAAGAGGCATAAAGACCAAGAGTTCTCAGTTAGAGACAGTTTTCATTAAGGTATCACTGATGAAGGGTGTAGTACGATTCGGGAAGTCGGGGAAACTGGCACCAAGATATGTTGGTCCATTCCAGATTTTAGAGAGGATCGGGAAACTTGCATATAGAATAGAGTCACCGAACAGTTTGGCAAGTGTCCATAATGTTTTTCATGTGTCCCACCTTCACAAGTATGTGCATGATCCAGAGACTACTATACCTCCGACAGGGTTGGAAGACTTAATAGTAGAGCCTAAATTAACTTTTGTTCGGGTTGTAGCGAGAGATGAGCAAAGATTTAGGAACAAGACAGTCAAGTAGGTGAAAGTTTAGTGGAGCGACAACGAAAAGGACTATACTTAGGAGACCGAGAATAGGATGAGATATGCTTATCCTGATTTGTTTGATAGTATGTTTTACCTTTGTTTGTTTAGATGTGTACCTTATCGTAATTTCGAGGATGAAATTCTTTAAGTTGGGGAGTCTGTAACACCCCATATTTTTATTAACATTATTTAGGATATTTAATCAGTTAAATAAAATAAAATAATGTAAGATGATTAATGGATTGAGATTTGTGAGTTATAGGGGTAGCCGTGTCATGTTAATGAGTAAATTAAAACGAGATGACTTAGAAATGAATAAAAATGTGTTAGGAAATAAACAAGGGGTAAAATGAGAAAATACATACCCTAATACCCTAAACCCTTAGGAAATCAAAACACATGTTCATTTCATATTTTCTCAAGAAAAAACATTTCTAAAGCTGACCACTATTAGCAATCTCAAGAGAAGATAAAGCTAGTGTTCGACGATGGATTTTCTATCGAGTTAGAAAACCGTCGAACGAATTTAGAAATTAAAATATAAATGCAAGCGCACGGCGTACACTTTGTAGTACGTGGCGAATACGGGTCGATCCGCAGGGAATTGTGAGAGATTAAAAATATATTCAATCAAATTAGACGAAAGTGAGATGAAAGTTGTTAACTACAAAAAGAAGCTAAAGCTAGAATTAAAATGTGATTTAAAAACTATTGAACTAGAGAACAATTTAGAGGCAAATCCACTCTCATATTTTTGTAAATCAACAAACAATTTGTGATCTCTAGCTTTGATATTAAGTAAAATATTATTGTATTTATCATATATGGTTTGTTTATATTATTAATTAACATAACTCAAACCATCAAACTATAATACAACAAATAAACCACTTATAATTCTCATGAAAATGAAGCCAAAACAAAAGTTATTTTAAGTATGATCTATTTACTATTGTAACTAGTAATATAGATCATCAAATTTCATTTTTGCTTTAATTTCACAATCAAAAATGGATTAGCAAATGATGATGCAAATTGTGTTTATGTTGAATAAGAATAGCTCATTTGCATAAACAATATAAGCTATCAAACCCACTTGTATAAACTTGCATCAAAACTCACTTCATGAAGCATAAACCACATGAGATCATAAATCATAAAATGTTGAAATTACATAATATTTGAGAGCTTTATTACCCCTAAATTAAAGGGGTTTAACTACTCATTTGTGGCATTGAAGCAACACAAGTAACTTTCAACATTAAAAAGAGAAGAAAATAGAGAATAAGCAAAGAAGAGAATGTAATTAAACTACTTACAACAAAAGAAATTAAGCTACACTACTTGCATGAATGTAAAACTATTCTACTAACAAAGAAAAGGAAAGAACATAAATAAAAGCATTAACATAAAAACAAAGAAAAGCATGTAGAAAAAGGAGAAGAAAGAGGCTTGGAAGCCATTTTTATTTCATAGAACATTGAGCTTACAATTTGATCTCTTAATTTCCTAAGTAAAATGAAATAGTAGAAGATGATTTACATGTACATAAGAGGGCTATTTATACATGCATAAAACCCTAATTCTATTTTTTGGGGGCTTCCCAAAATACCCCTTAGGAAGTGTAGAGGCCAAGTAATCATTAGCTTCTACTAATCATCATTTAAGTGTACATGAAGCCATTAATTCCATAAGCATGTTCATTAGCCTCTAATTTGTACATTAAGGTAGGTGGGTAGGTGGGGTCCTCCATGATCTTCACTTTGAATTATTTCCCTCTTCTTTCCTTTGTATTCATTTGTGCATGCATGTATCTTCATTTAAGCCTCTTCCATATGCATCCAAATTCCTATAAAAATCATCAAAAATGTCCAAGTAAAAATTCTCAAATTTACACATGAACAAAAATGACCATTTTGCCCCTAAATGAAGATGAAAATATGATGATTTGAAAAATAATTGAATTTTGGTTTTAACATGTACTAATGCCCAAATATGATGTTTATTTAAATAAAAAGAGATAAAATATGGATGTAAATATATGCACATTTACGTGCACATTAGCTAGGTTTTTTCAAGAGGAAGAATCAAATCATTTAATCAAGATCAAATCCTACATCCTAAATCACAAGGCTAAGGTGAACAATTACTACATCTCATTTTCTTATGGTTTTCGGTTTTATGAATAAATCCAAAGTATTTTGCATGATAATACCATGTTTTGGAATGATTAGAAGTTTATATATACTTGTTGATGATTTATGCATGTACATATTGATTGTTATGATATGTTTTGATATGAAAATCCAATTAAATGACATCTAATGCCTTGCAAATTTAAGTATAGATCAGAAATGACATTTTAGAGATAGGTTTCAATTTTCATAATTTTCTGAATTAATGTGGATTTTATATTAATTTTCTAGTGGAGAAAATGATTATTTGGATTATAAATTATTTACGGCTTAATAATTAATTATTTGCGAAATTTATATATGTTAGAAGACATACTGGAAGTGATTTTTTGGAATTTTTGTAGAATTTTCCTAAGTGTTTTAATGAATATATAAAATTATTTAAGGTATGTGACTTAAATGTTTTATATATTTATAAAAACGAGAAGAGGTATTTTATAAAATAAAATTATTAATTATTTATGAAATCTTGGCAGCACTTTTGAAAAAGAGATTTATTAACCAATGAAAATTTGACAAACAAAGCAAGTTAGTCAACAAATATTTCTCTTTTAAGTTAAAGAAAAAATTTCCTTATTTTTAGCTTGTTTCGCCACTTTCAACACCAAGGGTTTCGGCCTAGACGTTTCGCCACCATGCTTTCGAAACCAATGCGCATGGTTTCAATATACTTGATATGTAGCGAATTAGATAAAGGCGGAAGGTACAGAGTCAAAACGTATGGTTTCGAAAGGGTTGAAGGTCCCTTTGTTTAAAATGAAGTTGCGCCTGCTTTGCTTGCAACTCTGGTAGCTTTCGACTAAGTCAAATTATTTTAAAGAAATGGTTTCGAATGGGTTGCGCTCTTTTGTTTTAAGCAATGCTTTCGAAGGGGTCGAAACATCTAGGCGTCGCTTCTCAAACTTTCGACTCCAATGGTTTCGAAAGGTATACCCTATTTTAAACTTGGCTACTTCTCTAATGCTTTCGAAAGGTTGGTTTCGACGCCATCACTTCTTTACTTAGGAATAGCTTTTGAAAAGAATGCTTTTGACTTTATTGGGTTTATGATCCTTTTTCTCCACTTGAAGGCATAATCCAAATGGTTTGGACCGAATAGGTTTTCAAAGGGTTTCGAAGGAGTAAACTTTGAATGGTTTCGAAAGGTTTCCATATGTTTTAAATTGAACCCAAAGGCTTTCGAAAGAGTTAATGTTTATTGCTTTCAAAAGGCTGTTAAATGGAGGTTTCGAAGGGGTGGTTCCCCTATGGTTTCGAAAGGTTTTAAAGGGAAGGTTTTCCAATGGTTTCGAAAGGTCTATAAGGAAAGGTTATTCCAATGTTGTCGAAAGAAAAAGATGTCTAAGGTTCTAAAGTCTTCGAAAGGTAGGTTTTCAATGGTTTCGAAAGGTTTCTATGAATGGCGTTGAAAGGAGGATTTTGGCCTTTCGGTCTAGATTGAATAAAGGGTTTTACTTGGTTTCGAAAGGGGTACTTTCAATGGATTCGAAAGAGGAGCTTTCAATGGATTCGAAAGGGGTACTTTCAAAAGTTTAAATGTTTCCATCAACAAAAGGTTTGAGTAAAGTGTATGTGTGTGTGTATAACATGGCAATGTGATTTTGAGTAAAGCATAGAGTATATGTATTTTCCTTGAGTAAGTATGATTTAAAGATTTTAAATCATTTTGAAAAGGTTTTCAAGGAAAATTTAAGGGAAGTTATCCCTAAGTAAAATGACTCAGATATTAGAATACCAGATGGGATTGGTATATGGTCGCGTCCTACACATTAGCTTTAAGCTCCAGCTAATTTAGTCCAAAATTCTAGTGTGTAGGGCTTTGTCACAGATAAGACTAAAATGATGGTCATACACAGAAAGGAATATATTTGTATACAGATAGGTTATTGGTGAGCCCGCAAAACCATTAGGATCAGGTGACCCTTGGGAGATGTTATGTTAAGGACAGAACGTCTAGAAGAGAAGTATTTAACAGATAGTTAAGGACAGACCATCTAGAAAAGAAGTGTCTAACAGTTGTTAGATTTTTTTTTTATGTTTTCTGGTAGGCCCGAGTCAGCCAAAGGTTAGTAGTTAGCCAAACAAAACTACAGAGTTCGGACAGATAGTCCATTTATTACCTGATATGTATGTTTACATAATAATGCTTTACAGTTTTAACCAGTTTTGGTTGCAGGAAAAGATATGCAAAAGATATGATTTAAAAGGGTATTAGTGAAGGGAAACTCGTTTCTCTAAGCGGCATGGTCTCACTTAATATCAAATAACAGAGATGTATTGTATTATTCACACTAGGCTTTATGACTGACTTGAAGTTTATGTTTTCCCCTTAAACTTTCTGGTGCTCAAAATTAATTTGAGTAGTTTGAGAGTTGAAGTTTTTTAGGTACCTCATTAGATGAATAAAACTTCCGAAGACGTGCAGGAGGCATAATAGCTATATAGAATTTTCTTTTACTTGATTGCACTATGTTGTTGTAATGGCAAAGTTGTTATATTTCCTATATATACACTGATCAACTAAGGGGGCATCTTTATATGTCGCTCTTGGCGTATTTATGTAATAATTATATTTTATCTCTACTTGGGAAACATTATGGGATTATGTAATTTGAATATGGAACATGTGTTTTGAAATGTAATGAAAAATGTTGTTTTGAAATCTATGGTTTTTTTCATATTCATGTGCTTCTGATATTATAGATACCATTAACATTGTCGTATTTGGTCACCGGAAGTTAATACTATGGATGACTGCAGCATCTGTAGCGCTTAGCTTCGGGCCTCCAGATTGGGTATGTTACAGTGCTTGAGGCTATGATGACTTGTTTCTATAATATGAAGTATGGTCCTTTGAAGAGAGGACTTGTTCTATGCTGACATATTTTGGGTAGAGTGGTCATGGTCAAAGCATCTAGGCATGGAGTACTAGAAGTAAGGAAAGAGTAGAAGGAAACTTAGACATGGATTGCTTAAGTTGAGAGGTCGGCATCGAGTAAAGCGGTAGGCGCCGACTTCACACGATGAGCCTAGGGATGGTGGAACTTCTAGGGACTGTTGTTAAGGTTCTGTGGGTTGTGATGGAGCTTATGGCTTGTTCATATCAGGTTGGATGACGATGTAATAACATGATGAAGCTATGAATCTTCGATTTGTGACTCATGGTGGGAGTAGGTGTCAAAGTTCGAAGGCTCAGTAACCTTCGATTTGTGACTCATGTATGGAGTAGGTACCGAAGGGGCTTGTATTAGGAGCTGTGGAGTGAAGGAACATGGTGGATTCCTAAATAATAGAAACTGGATTGAGCAAGAAGGGCTCGGTGTCCAAAATGGAGCAAAGAAGGGCTCGGGTGAAAATGCCAAGGAACATTGATAACTCAAACTATTTTCTGTTGTACTCGAAGTAGGAGTATTATAAGTGGGGATGCCCATGGGTCAATTGAGGGACCTGTATACTCTGGACCTTTTGGGTCTAGTGTCCGGCTTTGGGCTTCAAGACACGTATCTAGTTTTGGGCTGCGAGATACGTGAGTACAATGGAGAATCGGAATTTTCCATTAGTCTCTAGCAGCAAGGAGGTCACGAGTTGTCATATATTCAGGGCATAGGGGAAGAGTGATAATAGGAATTGTTTGATGGATTCTATGGTTGCTTAGTTTCTTTCTAGGTTATCACCCGGGGATATCATTAAGAGTGGGTACAGGAGATAGGGATATTGGGACATCCACTATTGTATGTTGTATTGTACTTTTATGATATCGTAGAGTAGCATATTATACTGTTATGTGCTAACTCTTTGGTTGCAGAGACAGGTTAGGTATAGTTCGAGTACCCTTGTTCCTTACCATATTTACCTGTGTAGCATTTTGAGATATATTTACTCTCACACCAGACTATTGCTTAACTCGAGGTTTTATGTTTTTCTTCTTATTATCTCAGGTACTCTTAATGAGTAGAGTAGATAACAGGTCTAGGTGACATAGTAGCTATTCAGAGGATGAGCTGGATGGAGATATCACGTACTATATACATATATGGAGTCTACGCTTATTCCACTGAGCAACATTATGGAGCCTGTGATAATTCTTGCCCATTTCTACTTACTATTGTCTTTGAGATGGTTGTTGAGTTTGATTATGTTGTATAAACTCTACCGTTGGTGTATAACTCTGTGGATGTTATACTTTGATAATGATTTTTTCACATTGTTATTACTGTTTCTTATGTTGTATATGTGATATTATATTTTGTCCATGCTATGTGAGATATAAGACGAGTTATATGCTACATTTTTTAATTTCAACTCTCATGATCGTCCTATACTGGCCGGGCACAACTACAACGCACCATTTAGTTATTATTTTTGCCAGTGGTATAGGGTGGTCATCATATTTGGTATCAGAGCTTTGGTTACACGATTAACCAAAGTTGATACCGTGGTCTAGTAGAGATAGGGTAGGTGTTATCGCCTTAGACTAGATCGGGAGTATATATGTATATGGGAGAGTGCGTACTTGTTATAAGTTTGGTTTTCAAAATAGCTTGCACACGAGCACTATAGACATAGTTTTCTTTATGAGAGGCTAATCATTCATATTACAAATAAGAATGAGCCAACATACAAGAAATGATGTGAGGAATTCTTCTTCAGGAGTGGAGGAGTGAGAGGGATCAAGAGTTGCTACGCCTGATGTACTAACCATGTTTAACGCTATAATGGCAATATGATGAGAAATGCTCCTCGAATAGGAATAGGTGGAGGTGCTCTAGTGCAAACGCCTAAGGTTGATTTCGCTAAGCTGAACAAGGATTACTCTACACTTAGTGGGAAGCCATTCCAGGGGACAGAATCAGCCATAGAGGTACAAGATTAGATTGATATTTGTGAGCGCATCTTCAGGGATATGGAGGTGGAAGATGCTATGAAAAGAAAGTTGGTTTCAAGGCAACTACATGGCCAAGCCATGAACTGGTGAAATGCGATTACTATTGCTACTACGGAGGATCAGTTTAGTTGGGACCTGTTCAAGGCAAGATTTGAGGAGAAGTTCATTCCGGCCACTTTGAAGTCGGTTTCGTTCCGAAAATATGATGATCTTAAGCAAGTAGAAATGTCCGTTTATGAATATATGGTAGAATTTGATGCTTTGTCTAAATATGTGATGACATTCATCAACACTTCATTAAGAAAGAATGAGAAGTTAGTTATTGGGTTGGACGACTATCTTGGAGAGAAGCAAGTGGACCTTATTAAGGAGCCTTTTGAGAAACTAATAGTGAAGGCACTTTGTCATGAGAGCCTATACCCTAAGGCTAAGACTGCCACTATTGTTTCTACTAAGAAGGAGGAGCCAAAACCATGGCAAGGTGGTAAAGGCAAGAAGAAGTGGAATGGGAAGAGAAAACAATCCCAAGGAAAAGGTGGTAAGAAGAAGGGTAAATGGGAAATCGTTTTTTATGGATGTAACGAGAAGGGTCACTTAATCAAGGATTGCAAAGTAAGTGATAAGAAGAAGTGCTACAACTGTGATATGCCTGGGCATTTGAAGAGGAATTGTCCACAACTGGTAACAGATAAGCAAGTTGTAAAGGCATATGCTTTGGATGCAGTTGCAACTTCGTCGAGTGCTCCCTTGGAAAAAAAGAAGGGGAAAGGGGTTGTTATTCAAGTTATGATTTCTATTGGTGATGTTCCTATTTGAGTTTTGTTTGATACTGGTGCTTTGCATTCATTCATATGTAGTGACGTAGTAGACAGATTGAGATTGATACTTGAGACAGTAGACCGACCTTTGACCGTGACAAACCATGTTGGTGGCTTGACAAGCCTGTGCATGGTTTGTAGCGATTTAGTCTTATCGAGTCATGGATGCTCTTTTAGGTGTGATTTCTTTATTTTGAATTTCGTGAGGTTCAGAATTATCTTAGGAATGGACAGGCTAAAGAGGTATGCGGCTGCAGTGGATTGCGAGAAGGTGTTGGTGATAATCGGGGATGTGGATGGGCGAACGGTAATGATTAGCTGCCTACTGAGGATGGGGTGATGGTAGCTTTCTATATTCGCTAGAGGTTCCACAGAAGGGGTTGTCATCAATGCCTATTGCTAGAGAGTATACAGACGTCTTCGAGGAAGTTGAGAGCAAAGTTCTCAAAGCGTCACTTATAGAGAGAAGAAGTGAGATTCTTGGGTCACATCGTTTTAGGACAAGGCACGGCAATGGATCCTGCAAAGGTGGTAGCGGTCTAAGATTGGAATCAGCACAAGAATGCTATGGATGTTAGGAGTTTCCTAGGATTGGTGGGATATTTTTGACGTTTCATAAAGGACTTTTCAAAGACAGCGGCACCGTTGACCAATTTGACGAAGAAGAATCAGACTTTTGTATGGGATGCAAAGTGTGAGCATGCATTTGTGATTCTGAAGGAGAGGTTTATGAGTGCATCAGTGTTGACAATTCTAATTGGGAATGAAGTATTGACGGTATGCACAAATGCCCATGGTACTAGATTAGGAGCGGTTTTGATGTAGATAGGAAAACCTGTTGTTTATTCTAGTCGACAAATACACGAAAGGAATTATCCAACTCATGATTTGCAGTTGGTAGCGATTATTTTTGCTTTGGTGAAATGGAGGCACTATCTATTGGGAGAGTGGTTTGATCTGTTTATGGATCACAAATCCTTGAAATAATTTTCTCTCAAAAGGATCTCAATCTTTGATGGCAACAGTGGTTGGAGTTCTTGGTCTTTTAATGATTTTAGTATTTCCTACACTCCGGGACAAGAGAATGTAGTCACCAATGCATTGAGCAGAAGACATGCTAAGTTAGAAGCAATGTTCTTAGAATGGAAGAAGATAGAGTATATTACTGGATTTGATTTCAGACCTTACTGCGAGCTAGAACCTAAAATGTTGGCAAGCTTATCGATTATACCTACTCTAGTTGAAAGGATCGGTACTAGTAAGAAGCGGGATGCTAGGCTAATGGAGATCATAGCAAAGATAGAAGAAGGAGTAGAGTCTGAAGATATGAAGCAATACTAACTCAACCGAGAAGGTTGGCTTCGTATGGACGGAAGGTTATTTGTTCTCGATGTGGATGAATTGCGAGATGAAGTGCTAAAAGAGTGTCATCATTCTAGATTGACTATTTATTTTGATGGTAATAAAATGTACCAAGAAATAAAGCGAACCTACTACTTGTAAAGCATGAAGAAGGATGTTGAGGCATTCATCTCGAAGTATATAAATTGCCAGATGGTAAAAGTAGAGCAGAAGAAACCTAGTGGAATGTTGCAACCGCTATATATTCCTAAGTGGAAGTGGAAACAAATATTAATGGATTTTATAGACGAACTATTGAGAAATCGAGTAGGGTACGATGAAATTTTGGTCATAGTAGATCGATTGACTAAGAGTGCAAGATTTATACTTGTCAAGTCAAGTAGAATGACATCCAAGCTGGCAGAATTGTATGTAAAGTGCATAGTGCGATCTCACGGTGTGCCGAAGAGCATTGTGAGTGAACGAGACCCGCTGTTCACTAGTGGTTTTTGGAAAAGCTTACAAGAGGCGTTAAGGACGAAGCCGCATCTTAGTACAGCTTATCACCCATAAACAGATGGGTAGACTAAGATGGTAAATCGTATACTATAAGATCTTTTGTGATCATGCATTATAGACTTTGGTGGATCGTTGGATGACAATTTGCGTTTGGTGGAGTTTTCATACAACAATAATTATCAGTCAAGTATTGGTATGGCTACATATGAAGCATTGTATAGAAGACCGTGTAGTGCTCCTTTATGTTGGTGGGAAGCTGACGAGAAATCAATACTTGGGCCAGATATGATTAGAGAAAGATCAGAAAAGTTTGAGATCATTCGGCAATAAATGAAAGCTGCTCAGGATCGACAAAAAAGCTATGTCGATAAGAAATGAAGGGATTTATAATTTTCTATCGAAGATATGGTGTTTGTGAAGGTTTCTCCTCTGAAGAATGTGGTTAGATTCGGTAGAAAGGGGAAGTTGGCACCTAGATTTATAGGACCCTTTCCGATAATAGAGATGATTGGAAAGCTGGCATATAGAGTCGACTTGCCTCAGAAAATGGCACGCGCGCATAGTGTCTTCCACGTCTCGTATCTATGGAAATTTATGCACGACTCAGGCATGGTAGTTGCACCGGATCGACTAGAAGATGTTGAGGTGGAACCAGAAGTTATGGGATCTCATAAGCCGCTTTGTATTATTGGGTACCATACGAAACAGCTAAAGAGAAAGACGGTAAAGCTAGTGAAAGTACAATGAAGTGGGAGTGATGATGATTGTACATGGGAGACCGAGGAGAGCATGAGGACTAAGTGTCCGGAGCTCTCCGAATGGTAAGATCCATCGTTTATCGTATCTACTTTCACTATTGTACATTATATTTCATAGATTAGTATTCTGCATGCTAGGATAGTTCATCTACACTATTGGTTGCATGGTTGCATGGTTGATATGTTTGATGGTTGCTTATGATTAATAGGCATATAGGATAATTATGGTTGCTTATACTTTGGCTTGTTTGGTGATTTCGAAGAAGAAATTCTTAAAGAGGGGAAACGTAATGACTCGTATTTTACATCTCGGAGGATCATAAAATATTTTTGTTTTATTCTTATGAGGTCGTATAATTCTATAATTTTGGGATATGACTTTTGGGGACATTTTACATACTTGTGATGTTTTCCAAATTCCCGTGTGACCATTTTGAACCTAAAAACCTTTTTTGTGCTATGACTTTTGATAGAAGCCACATTAGGATCTCAAACTAGTTCCATTGCTTCAGGACGATGGTTTCCCTTTTTATAGAGTAGTCATAATAGAAAAAAGGATTTACGAATATAAAATTTTCCCGTTTTAAGTTTCAAAAGCTACTGGCCAAAATTAGTGTGTAATTAGTGAAGCTCGTTAGTTGGTCCATTAGTCTAATTAGAGGATCACTATAAAAAGGGGCTGTAGGAGTCAAATGAAAATTTTCCATCTCATTCTAAATCAGATCTAAACCCAAATAAGCCCTAAATCCACCCTAATTCATCCAATTTCTATCTGAATCAAGTTAATTGTTAATTAGTGACTATAACATCAAATAAAAGATTAGGGATCATCAAATTGATTGATTTGGAGTGTTTTCTTTGCTGTCCACATTAAATCTACAAACAAATTAAATGGATTTGATAATTGGTGAGTGGTTTATGCCTCCTCACTGCACTATGCATGTTTATATAGTAGAATTATAGGATTTAACATGTTTAAATCGATTTATAGCCATAAAACCCTTTTCTAACTTTAATTACATGTTAAATTATGAATATGATCTAGATTGATTAGTAATCACCATCGCTCATGCTTACATTTCATGTTATATGTAGATCTATGCTAGAAATTGACTTTTTATCTTATTTTGATAGGGTGCATGTTTGGTTGGACGAAATTACTTGTTATTCTATGTTTGGATGATATGATTTGATGTTGTTTGCTAGTGTTGTGATTGCATAGAAAGATAGGTTGGAGAATTTAGCATATCGGAGGCAAAGATGGTCGAAATTGGATGAAACTTGGAGGGGAGGCTCTGGAGTGTTAGAAGAGATCGAAGTCATAAATTCCAAATCATTTAGTACAAATGTCGACATCGACATGAGAGGCCGGTACTGACCTCTATAGGTTGGTCTATGGTGGTGGTAATTTTGGTGAGGTAAGGGTGTTCCTAATAGAGGTTGCCTGGGATATTGGATTGATGATTTTCTAGGTGCTTGAGGCTATGAAGACATGTTTTTAGAATATGAAGTATGGTGCTTTGAAGGGAGGACTTGTTCTATGATGACATGATTTGGGTAGAGAGGTCCGGATCAAAGCATCTAGGCATGGAGTAATAGAAGCAAGGAAAGAGTAGAAGGAAACTTAGCCATGGAGTGGCTAAGTGGAGAGGTCGGCATCGAGTAAAGAGGTCAGCACCAACTTCACAGGTGAGTCTACAGATGGTGGAATTTCTAGGAACTGTTGCTTAGGTTCTGTGGGTCATGGTGCTAGAGCTTATAGCTTGTTTGTATCAGGTTGGATGACGATGTAACAACATGATGAAAGCTATGAATCTTCGATTTGTGACTCATGGTGGGAGTAAGTTTCGAAGATCGAATTCTCCGTAACCTTCGTTTTGTGACTCGTGTAGGGAGTAGGTACTAAAAGGGCTTATATTGGGAGTTGTAGAGTAGAGGAACATGGCGGGTTCCTAGATAAAGGAAACAAGACTGAGTAAGAAGAGCTCGGTGTCTAAAATGGAGCAAAGGAGGGCTTAGGTGAAATTGCAAAGGAATCGTTGATAACTTGGAGTGTTTTCTATTATACTCGAAGCAGGGATATTGTAAGTGGAGACTCCCATAGGCCAATTAAGGAACCTATATACCTTGGATCTTTTGGGTCCAGGTCCAGCTTTGGGCTCCAAGATATGTATCCAACTTTGGGCTCCGAGACACGTATCTAACTTTGGGCTGCGAGGTATGGGAGTACAACGAAGAACCAGAATTTTCCATTAGTCCCTAGCAGCAAGGAGGTCATACGAGTTGTCATATATTTAGGGCACATGGGAAGAGTGATAGTAGGAATTGTTTGATGGATGCTATGGTTGCTTAGTTGCTTTCTAGGCTATCACTCGGGGATATCATTGGGAGTGGTACATAAAATATGAATATTGGGACATCCATTATTTTATGTCGTATTGTACCTTTATGATATTGTAAAATAATATATTATACTATTATGTGCTAACTTTTTGGTTGTAGGAACAGGTCAGGTATGGTTCGAGTACTCTAGTTCCTTACCACATTTACCTATATAGTATTTTGAGATACATTTACTGCCCACACCAGATTGTTGTCTGACTCAAGGTTTTATGCTTTGCTTTTTATTATCTCGAGTACTCTTAAATGAATAAAGTAGATAACAGGTCTAGGTAACACAGTAGTTGTTCAAAGGACGAGCTCGATGAAGTTATCACGTACTATATACATATATGGAGTATATGCTTATTCCGTTGAGCAACACTGTGGAGCCCTTGATAGTGCTTGCCCATTTCTGTTTACTATTTATTTGAGACAGTTTTTGAGTTTGATTCTGTTGTATAAACTCTACTATTGATGTATAACTCTATGGATACTATAATTTGATGATGATTTGTTCACGATGTTATTATCGTCTCTTTTATTATATATATGATGTTATATTTTGTCCATGCGCTACGACAGATACAACAGGTTATATGCTGCATTTGTTTATTTCAACTCTGATGATCATCCTATATCGGTCGGGCATGACTACAACACCATTTAGTTATTATTTGCGCCTGTGGTATAGGGTGGTCGTCACTGCATACCCCTAACTCCATTACATACCCTCCCCAAGGTATTTATCTTTTACTATCCGATGTTACTTAGCTCTTTTTAATTTAAGTGTCCGTAAACCTAAGCTCTAATACCAACAGTAACTTCCCTCATTCCGAAACCAAAAGATGGAAAGGAATGTGCTATGGCCACTTTGGAATTATCTTTCGATGATATAAATAAGATCAGTTATATTATACAAGCTTAAGTAAACAGAGGAGATATACAAAATGAAACACATCATTATGGATCTAGTTTAATAATTGTTTTTACATCCCAAAGTCATGCCCATGGGCGCTCAAAAATATATTACAATATAGCTATTAGTGTCATGCACCAAATATGAAGATATAAACATGAACTCTAGATACAAAGAATTAAAAACAACACTAATATAACACCCCAAGCCTCCTGCATTATTCAGCTTCAGTTTTAGCTTGCATTATTCGACCATCCTAAAAGCAATTTATCTAAGCCCATAAACTCAGCCTACTCGAATGAGTACTCGTGATTTTATGGGAAAAATAAGAACTAAAACATGGATTGGACATAAAGTCTAGTACGAGTAACATATTACCCTAGACAAGGCAATAGAAAGACCACTCCGCTGATATGTAGGACAGGACTTCCTCCTTACAATACCAAAGTAATTAACTATCTGATTCACACTCAACTCTAAGTTGTTGGTTTGTTAATCAAATATCAAAGCAATAGTGTGAAGTCGAACCGAAAGAACTCATTTGGTTTGTCCCATAGAATTATCATAGTATTTTTTAATATAATATATCCTACCCTTGGCTTCCACTAAGGCCTTACATACTTTTGCGGTAGATATATATCATTAAAGTTCTACTATTCCACTGCCACTAAGGCCTTATGCCTATATACTATAAACATTTACACTTAGCTTTCGGCTGTTGCTAAGGCCTTATGCATATATACTGTATACATTTACACTTAGCTTTTGGATCTCGTTAAGGAGTTATGCCTATATACTATATACATTTACACTTAGCTTTCGGTTACCACTGAGGCTTAACGCCTTATCGTTCTTGGTTTCCACTCAGGCATTCCACCAACACTTTTGTATTTTGGCTGCCAACATAGGCCTTACACCTATTTCTTTTACAGTTCTAGACTTTCGCTCACGGCCTTGCGTCTTCTACCATTCCTTGATTGTTGCACTAGGCCTTACACCAATGCTTTTGGTTTCAATTGCCACACAGGACTTACACGTACTCTTTCGTATTTTGGTAGTCACATAGAGCTTACACCATCGCTGTCAGTTTCAGAGCTATACAAGTCTTACAACATCACTGTCAGTTTCGAGTGCCACATAGGCATTACTCTTTCATTTTCGATTTCGGATGCCATACAGGCCTTATATCAACTATCGAATTTACTACATAACCAATCACTATTAGACTTTTTTCTTTAATTATACGTTAAGCTAACATTTTGTCTAACCATCTTCTAGTTACCACATTACGTACTAGATTACCATCAATGTTCTATGTACTAGTTTCGGTCTTCTTAAGCCTTAGCTTACAGCATTGTCTCTGAAGTTACTAGTTTCAATTTATATATTCTTTCGACTGTTAAGCTACTCTCAGCAATTCCTACCCTCGGTCTCGTCTAGGTAAACCTATTATAGTTTAGTTTTTGTGGTTTATGAAATAAATCTTTAATTTATCAGAAAACACCTCCTTGTAGCACCCCATAAAAATTAATAAGAATTAATTAATAATAAGTTTAAAATGGAAATTTTGTACATACCAGAATTTGGCCATGAAAGTTACATCATTGTGTTCGTAGCGATGTTATGATCAACTTTAATATGTAAATTTTTGCGATCGAACTTCAAATGGATAAGTTATTAATGTTTGAAGTTTTTGAATATAAAATAATTTGAACAAATTCAAATTTTGAAATTAAAATAATGTTAACATAGAAATTAAAATGGGTAATAAATAATTTAACATTAGGGTAATTTAAAGTTAAAGAAAACGTTAACATTAGTATTAAAAAGGAAAATAAATAAACAAAATAAACGAGCAATAAATATATGCCATTTATAATAGACTGGTCAACCGCCTCCTCTAGGGTTCGTCGACCGCCACCGGTCGACCGCCTAGGCAGGAGCGGTCGACCAGTGGGTTTATTACGACTAGGGTTTTGTTAGGCACAAACTAGCCGAATTTTATTATTTTAAACCGACTTTAATTGTATGATCCTGAGACATTCCAATCGCTATAAATAAGCGGCTAGCCCACTCACTTTTATTTACAAAAATATTTGGGATGCTAGGGAAACTCCACCCGTCTTTTTCCACAATTAGATTCAAGGATTCAATCTAAGGGAAAGAGGTAATATGTTTATATATATATATATATTAACTTTTTCTATTCTTATCCTTCCGTAAATTCTTAATTCTGAATCTAATGTATACACAATAGAATGGTTGTATATTCTACAAAGGTGAAACCTAAAGGAGCAGTTAGACAAGGGCGTAGGTCAAATCCAAACAAAGCCGGAAACCATCTTTGAGTGGAAATTTTAGTTTTTCACATTTTAGTATTTTTATATTAGAAGTTTGGATTTGTTTTATGCCTTGGGGAATTTTATACACGAAAACCATAAAATTAAAATCCCCAAATTCCCCCAAACAAAATGTTAATTCTTATGTTTATTAGAATCTCAATTGTTTATATTAAAATAGTAGAATTTGTTTTATTATTGCAATTTGAATATATTATGTTCTATTCCACTTCCATCTTTTCTCTATTGTTGTGCTAAAGTGTTCTAAAAAGAAAATAAATTAGGAAATGGTATGTAAAGTGCGAATTCTCCTATTCATAGTTTGCACTGCCTATTTCCGTAATTTAAATATGAATCCCTTTTTCATTGTATATGTAAAAGTTAAATAGAATAAAAAAGGATTTAGATTGTAAGTTTTATTCCTTGAAATAGAAACGCCGGTTCTACTATATTGATATAAAATAAGTTTGGTGTTTGATTCTATTTTGTTAATGTATGTCTATTGTTTGGTTAAGAATATTAGCTATTTTGTAAGTTATTATATGGAGTTAGACTTATATGAATTTGGAAGCTTTGACATTTTAAACGATTAGTATAGGGAGCGAAAATCTTTGAACGCTTAGGAATATTTAGTTGGCCTAAATTACATGTGTATAAATATATTAGCACATAAATGTATTGATAACTTATAACTAATAATGTATTAATCGCGTAGTATAGAATAAATAGTTTAGTAAATAATGTTAAACCACTAGGAAAGAAGTTAAAGATAATTATGAAGATTAGTCCATAATTAAAGGCAAAATAAGACGTTTTCCTTATATGGCTTTAGTGTGTAAATGTAGATGAGGTATACTATATACATGGTATGTATATATTTTAGTATGTTAAGAGAGCGGGAAAATAGCTAATTTATAGGGAAGCGAGGTCGGTTAAAAGGACACAGAAGTCTATCCAGCTAATTGGGCTACCAGTAGTGTGACTATAGGACTAATGTGAGACATCGTCTATAATAAGTACCCATGATGGATGCATGGTTAGTTCCAATTTTGTACGGTAAATCTGCCCAGTTAATCTGGCTATGTGTACCTACGAATAGGCAGACTAATGTGAGATGTCATAGTTTGGGTATGGGCCATAATACAGATTATCTAGGTGTGGTAGTGGGAAATCTCGAAAAGGACCGTTTTGGATTTGAGGTATTAAGTGGCTATTGTATGGTCTGCCTCTTCCAATAAATAAAGTATTAAGTGATTTTATGGGATTTCTTACGATGTCGGTTAGGAAGCCAGAGAGGGATCCACCTTAGGTTTAGGTACTAAATGAAGAGATCGGCCTAGGGTATAAATATTAAATTGCAGAGTCTGCCTAATTCCTATTAAAGAGGTATTAAGTGGCACAGGTGCTTTTTCTCACATTGTTAGGACATGATTGATGATAGTTGCGTTGGAGTGGAAAGGGGCCTTTGGCCTACAGCTCAAGATATATTATGAAGTTGGACTGGAAGAGCCTTCAAGCTTACAGTTGGAGTATTCTTGTTACAGTATTGTAACGATACGAAATTTTATTACTTTGACCTATGAATATTTAATTAATTTTAAATATTCAATTAATGGTTTTTAATAGTCAAATAACCCTCTTTTAATTAATAAGTAATGATGGAATTTATTTTTGAATTTTGTTTACAAAAATATGTACTTTGAAGTAAAAGTGAAAATGTGGCCGAAAAACATTTTATAGAAAATCAACTTTTTATTCACTAAAAATTGTTCAAACATTTTGGAACTTGTATAGCAGCAAATGAACATATAATAACAATTCAAAGTGTATCGAATGGATTATTAAAGTACGAAGTCGTTGGTAAGTTCTAGAATATAATTGGTAAGTAATAAAGTGAAAGAAGACTTTTCTTCTTTACTAAAAAAAGAGTTAAATGTCAAATGATTTAATGTGCATAAGAATAAAGGCAAGTGCATAGGTTATTATTCCTTTTCCATCTCTTTGCACTTCATCATTTCATTTTTTTTTAAATTATTTCAAAAAGCTTTCAAAGTTTGAAAACTTAAAAATGGCTTCTTTTGTGAGATCTAGAATCATGATGCCTAAGCAAGGATCTAACTTACCTGGCATCGTTTCTAGGCGAGGGATAGGGTAAATCGAAATATCATAAATGTGACAAGTTAAAGAGATTTATAAAAGGAGTTTATAAATATATTTTTTTAAAAGAAGATTTATAAAAGGGGTTTATAAATAGATTTTTTAAAGGAGATTTATAAAAGGAGTTTCTAAATAGATTTTTTTAAAAGGAGTTTATAAATAGATTTTTTAAAGGAGGTATATAAAAGGAGTTTTATAAATAGATTTTAAAGGAGATTTATAGAAAGGAATTTTATAAAAGAAAAGAGATTTCATTTCCATAAATGACCTTTGTAAATTATGGTGGTATGGAAAGTATTCTTTTCATAATTAACACTAAATTCCAAGGGATGGAAACTCATCTCTATCTTGATAAGTAAGAATGGGTATTGAGGCAAGGATAGTATGCTAACTTGTCTGACTACATTGTTAATCGAGGGATAATACTGTTTGAATTCAAAAAGCGGTGGTAAGTATATTTGGTCTAATTTCCATACTATCCATTTACTTACACCAAAAGGAAAGTGGTTCGAGTTTATAGTAACAATGTTCTAAACGACATTTTTGTTGGCCCAGTTAAATATGATTTTGGGGTAAGGGAAAATATTTTCTAAGTATTGGGAGCGAAATGGTTTGTGAATATACTTATACCATCAAGACAGGTATATGAATATTTTTCAAATAGTTGGAAAGAGATTTTAATTAATGAAGGGATCAATTAAAGAGGCTTAGTGGTTGCTTATATGCTTAAATCATGCTTGGTTTCTATGAGAAATTAAATCTCTAATCGGTTTGATTGTTTATTTGACAGTTTAATAACCAATTGTCAAATCTTAACCAAATATAACTCTGAAAATATCTAGAAGAAACATGTGAATTATATGGTATAGTTATTTTCGGTAATGCTATATTATACGTATAATCTTGTTTTGCTATTCTAGGACAAATAATAAGAAAATCCATCCACTTAAACGGTTAGGAGGTGATCTGCGCTCTTATGAATTGTCTATTTATTTTCAAAAGAACCGGAGTTGAGAGCGGGGGAGTGTACTTATATGAGTGACTCAAAACCATAACCACTCCAATACCATATGCACATTCTACGCACTGTAAGAGTTTCGTGATTGGTTCAAGATGATGGAAATCGAAGACGAAGTTCTTTAAAGTGCAAGGACAACTTACTATGAATCCTGAGGGTGATTCTAAAATGGATGTAGTAGAAATAGTGCCTTCGGTTTGTTTATATCCTGAACAATTTGCATGGATAAATGCTGGAATTGCATGTTGCTTGGAGGGCAGTGTAAGCATTCCAAATGGGATTCGCAAAAAGAGAAAAAAGGTAATCGTGACCTCACAAGCCTTACAACCCGATAATGACTAAAATAGGGGATATGTAGCAGAGCTATGTGGTTCGCTACCATTAGGAACATCATACCTCGATCTAGATCCATATTAAGGGATTTCAGTTTGTGTGCGCACGAAAAAGGGTGAGGCCAGGTGCGATAGGTTTGCAGCCATGATGCCCAAGGCATGATGTAATCCGGTTTGTTATGTTAGATGGGTAGGCCGGCTCTATGTTGGTAGGGGTTGAAAGTTTTTTGACCTCGGCATATTTTTCTGGAGGTGTACTTTGGTAGGTGGTACCACGGTGTCTTGTCATTGTATGGAATCCATTCTCTAATACATGCCATATGCTTTTAGTTGTAGAACCTAGTATTATTGATTGTAATTATGGGTAACCATTCAAGATATGTTATATATTTCAAACTTTAGACATTATTATAATATCATTTGGTTTTCTATAAAATGGTTTGGTTATCGTACGGTAAAAATATGTCCGTGCTTATGTACGATGTGGTCTTACGAGATACCTGTAACATCCCCCTACTTGGAGACCCAAAACTAGCGGCTACGGGTGCTGCAGTCATCCATAGTTATTAATCCTCGGCGACCAAATATGGCGATATTAGATACATTGATACACAGAAATACAAGAATATGGAAAAAAATTAAACAATAACGAATTCCACATTCCATTTCAAAATATTCCAAGTTGATTACATAATCCCAATACGTTGACCACGTCCAGAAAACATATAAGTAATACAAAATACGCCAAGAGCGATATATGAAGATGCCCCGTTGGATGATCAGAGTACATAATAAGGCAATAAAACAAATTTGCCTTTACAATCAAAACACATAGCGAAAATAAAAGAACTCTAATAACAAGCTTGCCTCCTGCACGTCTTCGAAAGCTTTATTCATCTAAAAAGAACACCTGAAAACCTTAACTCTCAACCTACTCAAAATCAATTGAGTACCCGGGAGTTTAAGAGGAAAACAAAAACTTCGAGTCTGACAAAAAGCCTGGTATGAATAATAATCTACCATCCCAATCCATTTAGATATCTAGTGAGACCACGCCGCTTAGCGGAACGGGTTTTCCCCTCACTAGTATCTTAAAACAATTGCAAAACCATATACTGTGCTCCTGCATACACAATGGTTAAAAACATAGTATTTCAAAAACATTACGATGATATGCAAAACAAGTAAATCAAATCAGGATTACCCATCCTCATTTATTCTGACTATCCGTCTCAATTATAGTTTTAAGGATCGCTATTAACCTGTTATTTGTTTATAGACTATTTGTCCAATTTCACAGTTTTTATGGGATTACTAAGAACTTATTCGTAACTCCAATATCTTTTCCCTTATCCTAGTTTTCATGGGCTGACTAGGAACCTATTGACTATTTGTCAATATCATAATCCGGATATAGTTTTCATGGGGCAACTATAAACCTATTAGCCCCTGCCAATCTCAAATCATAGTTTTCATCGGCGGACTATGAACCTATTGGCCACTGCCAATATCTTCAGTTAAATATAGTTTTCATGGGCTTACTATGAACCTATTGGCCCCTGTCAATATCTTTAATTTAGACTTTAACATTTCTTAAATTATATTCACCACTGGGTCAACCTAGTTGGTTATTATGCCCTTATCCAAATACTATTATGGGTTAATAACAATGTGAATAAGTATATGAAGAAGTATACAACATATAATACCAACACCTTTGGTTTATTATCTTCTATATATATATATCCCTGTTAAACCCTTTTACCTTTGTATCAATGAAAACCTCTTCATTTTAAAACTCTTTATTTGTTTATGCCATGATTATTCCTTTAAATTGAGATTTGGTTTATGTTTTGAAATCTTAAAACATCATTTTAGAAACCTCTGGGTGACTTCCGTCGAAAGCAAAAACCTCTTTTCAAAACATAATAAACATAACTTTTGATGGTATCAACACGTCCTTTAAAACATAGCTTTGAAACAAATGAAAGTATCACTTTCGAAAGTGTGGGGTTTATTCTTTTTAAAAACATCATTTGGGTCAAAATGGTTATATACGAAAGTATCTCTTTCGAAACCCTCATAAAGTTGTTTTAGGGAAAAATTTGATGGTGTCGGAACCATCTATTCAAAAGCATAAACCTTTAAATTAAACTTTGAAGGATAGAGTCGCAACCCCTTTCGACTCCATTTCCTTCGAATCCCTTAACCCCTTTTGAAAGAATTTAAGAAGTGGCTTAGCTTAGTTAAAACAGAGATAACCTTTTGAAGGCTTTGATGGCTTCAATACACTCGAAAGGAAAATAGTGGCTGGGTTTCGACTAGGTTGGAACCAATCCTTTCGAAAGTTCTTATTTAAAGAAAATGGTACCCCTTTGAAAGCTAATAAGGAAACCTTCCCCGAAAGCTATTTGCATAAACTCTTTCGAAAGCATATATTTTGACTATGTCAAAAGCTTTAATTAAAGCAAGGCAAGAATTTAACTTTTGAAAACAAAACAAGGTTTCGACCCCATCGGAAACAATCCTTTCGACACCATGGCTTCTGCCTTCCTTCCAATCCATTGCGTACCATCTAAGTGATACCTTGTGTATTGGTTTCGACTATATGTGTCTCAACTATATGGGTTTCGACTAGGATGGTGCGGAGTCAATGGAGTCGAAAGGTACTGCTATTTGAGACGGAACCACCATTTCTAAATTAAAGGCTGAAATGTAGAAACTTTTAGTAATTACTTTATAAATGCTTGCCTATTTGTAAACCTATGATTGGTTGTTGTATAACTTTTCAAATACTTTACTATTAAAACTGCCGCATTTAACTAGATATTAATTAAAGGAATTATAACGTTTAAGTCCTTCCATTTAACAAAACTAACATTTGCATAAAAGTCCCACTTTTGAAATAATTTATTTTCCTTAATAAATCAACTGGGAAAATCCCAAAAAATCACAGAAAATCTCTTTCATTATATAATCAAACATATTAAAATTCCAGATCCAATTTATTCTTGAAATTCTCAAAATAAATTTTAAACCCAATAATATCAGATTTTTCTTTAGAAATTCACAATAAATTTTCCATAGCTTGGAAAATTCCGAAAAATATAAACCCATCTCTAAAATCATGTTTTGCTTAAAATAAAAAGTTTCTATGGCATTCTAAAATCATAGACTCTCGGTTTTGCATCAAAACTGTGCAAATTCATATGTGAATTAATTAAAATAAATCAAACATAATATAGTTCAATCATATCATCATCCGTATCATCATAAAAACGAATTTAATCATAAATCCGAAAACATATAATATCATGAAATAAAATAGAGATGGTATGAAATTATTATTTACCTTAGATATGATAAGAAATTTAAGATTTGTTGTAGGTTAATCCTTCTCAGCTTTTGATCCTTAGCTTTAGATTGAATTCTTCCTCTTTTCCTCCTTGTTTATGGTTTGGCTCTATTTTAGGTTTATGATTTCGTTTATGAAAATGAGAAATGAAACGTGAATGGGCAATTACAAAGGTGTATAGCCATGTATAATGAAGTGGCTATTTACTAACATGCCCATGGGTAAATTAATTAGCTTATAAACCAATTTAAGCCCACTTATTTTATTATTAAACACGGCCCTATATATGATTTATTCAAATCTCAATCCCCTTATCATCATTGTTCTATTTTATTTATCTAATTAAATTTCCTGAATAATATTATTAAAAATTAGGAATGTTATAGGCTCCCCCTTAAATAATTACGTCCTCGAAATTCAGTAAGGACTAAATACTAAATATAGCAATCATTTGTAACAATTCCTAACAACCATAGCAACCATACTAGTCTAACTAACTAGCAACTATCTATATAAATCTAATATAGACATACCCTCAAAGCAGATCAGGATAAGTATCTCTAATCATGTCCTTTGTCTCCCAAGTACAGTCTTTCTCGTTGTCGCTCCACTGAACCTTCACTAACCTGACTGTCTTGTTCCTCAATCTTTTCTCATCTCTCGCTACAACCCGAACTAATTGTCTAACAATAGTCAAATTAGGTTCTACTATCAAGTCTTCCAACCTTGTCAGAGGAATAGTAGTTTTTGGATCATGCATATACTTACAAAGATGAGACACATTCAATACATTATGGACACTTGCCATACTGTTCGGCAACTCTACTCTGTATGCGAGCTTTCCAATCCTTTCTATAATCTGGAATGGACCTACATATCTCGAGGCTAATTTCCCTGACTTTCCAACTCTCACCACACCCTTCATAGGTTAAACCATAATGAAAACCTTATCCCCAACCAAGAACTCTAGGTCTTTACATTTCTTATCTGCGCAACTCTTCTATCTGCACCGAGCTTCCTTCATCCTTCCTTGGATTAACTCAATCCTTTCTGACGCCTTTCTAACCAAATCTGGACCTAAGACTAATCTGTTGCCAGTCACCAACCAACATGCAGATGATTTGCATGGTCTCCCATACAAAGCTTCAAATGGCACCATTTCCATACTAGTATGATAACTATTATTATAGGAAAACTCAACCAAATGCGGGTGATCTTCCCAAGGTCCCCCAAAGTCTAATACACAAGCCCTCAATAAATCCTCGAGTACCTTATTGACTCCCTTTGTCTGCCCATCTATCTGTGGGTGATATGCAGTACTCATATTAAGCTTGGTACATAATACCTCCTGTAGACTCTTCCAGAATTCACTAGTGAACAAAGCATCTCTGTTACTGATTATACTACTAGGAACTCCTTGAAGTATAACTATGTTCTTCATGAACAACTTAGCTAAAACAGGTGCCGTCCTGGTAGACTTAACTGGAATGAAATGGGCACTCTTGGTCAATTTGTCTACTATAACCCATATGATTTCATTTCCCTTATTTTCCCTTGTCAACCCGTCTATAAAATCCACGGATATCGAATCCAATTTCCAAACTGGAATCTCTAAAAGCTGAAGTAACCCACTTGGTTTCTTATGTTCAGCTTTCACTTGTTGACAGTTTGCACACTGTCTAATCCACAAGCCAACATCCCTCTTCATACCTTCCCAATAGAAGCTCCTCTTCATATCCTGATACATTTTAGTTCCTCCAGGATGAATCGTAAACTTGGACCGATGACATTCTCTAAGAAATCCTTTCTAAACTCCTCCACATTCGGAACACACAACCATCCCTTCTTTCTCAATCATCCTCTCTGGTCAAGACTAAAATCCTTTAGATCATTAATCTCAGCTCCAACCTCAAGGTTTCTGACCCTCTCAACTAACACTGGATCCTCTTTCTTTTTAGAAGCAATCCTTTCAATCAACAGTGGTCGGATTTCTAAATAGGACAACATGGCGGCACTCCGACTTGAACTAGCAGTCGATCTTAACTGCACACCACAACTAGCCAAAGCTTCCAAATCCCTAAAATCCGCCAACATAGCTAACACCACATTCTGATGTTTTCTGCTAAGAGCATATGCTACTTTATTACCTTTCCCTGGTGTACACTCTATACCAAAATCATAAGTCGCTAAAAACTCCAGCCACCTCTGCTGTCTCATATTCAACTCCTTTTGAGAGAATAAATACCGTAATGACTCATGATCGGTATAATGCTCAAATCTCTCCTCTAAGAGATAATGTCTCCAAATCTTTAATGAGGAGATAACTGCCGCCAACTCTAGATCATGAGTGGGATATCTAACTTCATGCGGTCTAAGCTGTCTGGATGCGTAGGTAATAACTTTACCCTTCTGCATCAATACAGCTCCCAATCTAGTTCCACATGCATCAGTATAAACCACCAACCCTTGGTTTCCGTCTGGAACTACTGGAGCATTAGTCAGCAAATGCTTTAACTTAAGAAAGGCTTCCTCACCTTTGTCGGACCAAATAAACTTCACCTCTTTCCTAGTCAACTTAGTCAAAGGTGCTGCTATCCGCGAGAAATCCTTAGCCTGCAAGTCCAAGAAAACTTCTAATCTCAGTCGTCGTCTCTGGTCTCTTGCAATTATTCACAGCTTCGATCTTATCTGGATCGACTGACAATCCCTTCTCTGAAACCACATGACCAAGAAACTTAACCTCTTTCTTCCAAAAATGACACTTGGAAAACTTCGCCTTTAGCTAATTGTGGCTCAGCGTCTCAAGAACCACTCTAAGATGAACTTCATGCTCCCTTTCATCCTTAGAGTATATTAAAATTTCATCTATAAATACTAGCATAAACCTATCCAAGTACTCTCGGAAAACTTGGTTCATCAAATCCATGAAGAAAGCAAGTGCATTTGTCAATCCAAATGGCATCACCAACCAATCATAAGAACCATACCTAGTCCGAAATGCTGTCAAAGAAACACTATCCTTCACCACACTTAACTGATGGAAACCTATCGCCAAATCCAATTAGGAAAACATTCTGGCTCCATTCAACTGATTGAACGGATCATCTATTCTTGGCAGAGGATACTTATTCTTAATCGTCCTTTCATTCAACTTACGATAGTCGATACACATTCACAAAGACCCATCTGGTTTCTTCACAAACACCGCGGCCGCTCCCTAAGGTGAACTGCTTGGTCTAATAAAATTTCTTACTTCAAGATCCACTAGCTGCACCTTCAATTCCTTCATCTCGGTCGGTGTCATCTTGCTAGGTGGTCTCCTCACAGGCTCGGCTCCGGGCACAAGATCTATTCTAAACTCAACAGCTCTTTTAGGTGGTAGTCCAGTGACTAGCTCAAAGACATCTGCAAACTCTCTTGCTACCCGAACCTGACTTAACTCATCTCCTATCTCCATATTACTAAGAAAAGTACTAACACTTCGGTCGGAATTCTCTACTGAGAATATTACTCGGTTGTGACTATTAGGGTGTCTCGGTGATATCTCTCTATCCTGGCAAAATATTCTGGCCTCATACCTACCCAACTAATCCATGCCCAAAATGATCCCGAACTCTACAAATCAATAACATAAAAAATGCATGCAAATTTATGACCTAACAATTCGAGTTATAACTGGTCACATCTCAACCCTAGAGTTGCATACCCTCATATTGGATTCACAACCCTTAAGGAAGTAACAAGATAGATGGGTTCTAAACATAATCTTTCAACCAAACACTGAGATATAAAAGAATGTGATGCATCGGTATCAAAAAGTACTCTAACTGGAATACTCTGAATCAGAAGCGTACCTTCCATCACAGTCTTCCCTTTATATGATGCAGTAGGCCTAGCTGATCCCATAGCGAAAACTTTTCCTTTGTCCCCCCTAACTGGCTCTGGACACTGATTCTTGTAATGTCCAACTTGATCGCAGTTAAAGCACTTTACGTTCTTCTTGTTTGCAGGTTTCTTCCCATTTCCAAACTGACACTCATTCGCAAAGTGACCCTTCTTGTCACACTTATAGAAAACTATCTCAGCCTATGACTTCTTAGCAGTGTCTCCTTTCTGGGCTCCCTTCTTCTTAATGAACTTTCTCTTCTTCCCTTCAAAACCCTGATTTTCCACTGACTTCTCTTTAACATGATCAGCAAGTAACTCCTCATGGCGAATGGCCATCTTCACCACCACATTACAAGGATCACGAACATGTGGCATGGTCATTCTAGCAAACTCGGGCCTGAATCCTCAAATGAACCTCTTATTCCTTCTGATGTCAGTATCTATAATATCATATCCACATCGAGACAGCTCTTCAAACTTAGTAGCGTACTCGACTACCGACATCTCTTCCTGAACTAGATCCATAAACTTACTCATCAGCTCAGACTTCTGCTCAAATCTCCTTTTAAAATCATCCCAAGTCAACTGCTCCTCCGGAACTCCGGTAGTGACACTATTCCACCAGTGTAGCGCTAACCCCTGCAACTGTCTAGAGGCCAACCTTCTCTTTTGCCCATCATCCAGACCCAAATCAGCAAAGATAAGCTCATAATGCAATAGCCAATTCTCAACCATTATGGCACTCTCTGTCCCCACAAATGGCTTCCTACCTAAACTGGTGTAGTCTCTACTCAACAAAGCATAATTATTCCCAACCGGAGCCATGGGATTATCTCCTCCTACATTTCCGGCAACACCAGCAGTAGCTCCTGCTTGCATCAAGCCAACAAAGAACCGATACATCATCCACATATCTACTGGTGGATTTCCAGCAGCCACATTGGCGTCATCATTTTAATTATTAGCATTAGCAGGTCGACTAGGATTCCTTATGTTAGTGGGTCGAACATTTCCATTAGATGTAGTGCTTCCTCTACCGACATTTCCTCTTCCGTTTCCTACTTCCATATCTCCTTTCTCGTAAATCTGCATACGAGCCTTAGTAAGATATAGAAGAACGGTCTAAGAGAGCGGGGGATATGCACTTATATATATAACTATATATCAAGTACAAGTACGTAACTATAGCATTAACCCAAACCCAAATCTTATTATCTGATTCATTAGATTATGTCTTAAAATCTTTTAGGTTTATATTTCTTTTAAAGTTTCATAAACCTATGCTCTGATACCAACTTGTAACATTCCCATACTTGGAGGCCCAAAAATAACGGCTACGGATGCTGCAGTCATCCATAGTTATTAATCCTTGGCGACCAAATACGGCGATATTAGATACATTGATACACGGAAACATAAGAATATGGAAAAAATTTGAACAACAATAAATTCCACATTCCATTTCAAAAAGTTCCAATTTGATTACATAATCCTAGTATGCTGACCACATTCAGATAACATATAATTAATACAAAATACGCCAAGAGTGACATATGAAAATGCCACCTTGGATGATCAGAGTACCTAATTGTAACGACCCTGAAATTTCAAAAATTCAAATTTAAAATATTTAATGAATTTTAAATATTGAATGATGAATTGATTCGAATTTCAACTTTTCAGAATAAATTTTGCGATTTAATTTTAGGATTTAATCTACTGAAAATTTAATAATAGATTTGAATCGAAATTTATATAATAATAAGACAATCTGCTTTAAAATTTTAAAATATAAAATCTTTGGATTTTAAAAATCGAATTTATCTTATTTAATAAAAATAAAAACACTACATTTTGATATGATAAGAAATATGCAAATAAATGTTATATAGAAAAGAGAAGTTATATCTACAAAATTTAATACCATAAGTTATTAGAAAATAAAGAAAAAAAATTATAAAAACAAAACATAATAAAAAAAAAATATACCATACCCTATTTCGTACCGGCCCATGCCTAAACCCATGCCCCCCACGATGTTTCTCTGCACAAATACGAACCTGACCCCCTCTCCTCATCTCATTCGAAAACCCTAAATAAAATCAAACAGACGAACAAAAATGGCGACGAGAGGAAGCTAGGGCTTCGGCGATCTTCGATTTTTACGGCTTCAACTCGCGAGGGATTCAAGCTAAGGACTTCAGCCTCGTTCGTTCCTCCTTCGATCTGCTCCAACTTTCGTTCTTCGATCGCGGCTGCCTCTCCGATCTAAGGTGAGTAGTACTATCTACTCACATCTATTTCATGCCGATGATGATGCCAGGGTTTTATATAGGAGTCGAACTCCATAATTTTCGTTCGTATAAAATTATTTGAATTTGTCAGCTTATGTATTATGGCCACCGATTTTCGTATTGATAAACGAAATGATTTACGACTTGTTCAAAGTCGTATATATTTTCTGGTAGCTTGAATTTTAGGGCATGATTTCACTTCGTGGTCACCACGATTTTGACTTGATCTGGAACACGGCTTGACAATGTTGATTTTTTCGTTCTATGTTCTGACTTGTTCATTGCAGTTTTGAGTTTGACTAGACTTCGGCTATGTCTGTTCATCCCTGTAACTACCTCTGTTTCATTCTTGTGCTTTATCAACTGCAGACTTTAATCCCATATTGTCTGTGCATATATTTGTGAATTTTCTTGGTTTTGTACTGCTTTTTATTTGCTTGGTCATGTTATTGATTCCTTAGTAATCTCGGCATTGACCTTGTAGTCTTCTCTATCTTGAAAATTCCTGTTAATCTTTTTCAAATTTGATTTTTAAGAAGGAATATACAGTCTTCGAGCTACACTTGGTCTTGCTTCATGTTGCACTGTTACTTGTTCATAATAAACCTGAGTTTGCATTTTGTATACTTGGTCACTGTTGACTTTGTTGTGGCCTTTGCATTTGTGTACATGTACATAGTCTGGTCAGTGTACTTATTGTTGCCAGATTGGAGTGGGTCTGGTTCTTGCTTGATGTGCATTGAGTCATTGTTATTACAAGTACAGTTCATGGTGGCATTGTATTTAGTCTGGACTTGCAGTTGAATTTGGTCGAGTCCATTGCTTGGTTGGTGCATTTCTGGTTTGTTTTGCTACTGTCTTCTCTGATGGTATTACAGTACACTGGTAGTTGAGTTTTGAGCATGTGAGCATTTAGCATTGATATGGTTCATGAGTCTGGGTTCATCATGTAGTTGTTCGACCTAGCATTTGATTTGTAGTATTGATCTGGGTTCTCGGCCACTGTCTTCATTCCTTTAGTAGCTTCGTTCAAGTTATTTTGGGCATTGTTGTTGTTGAGCTTCTTGTTTTGGTCATTGTTGTAGTCTGCAGTTGCAACTTGTTCATCTCTGTCATGTATCAGTTGCATTGTTTCGGCCTTGACTTCTTTGGGACAAGTATGCACGTATATAAAGGTGATTGTAAGTAAATGATAAAAGCATCCATTTTGTTGCACTTGTTTCATCGTCTTCATGTACCTGCCGAATCCTATTAACCTTACTAGTGCACTGTTGGTTCACGTTGCATTCACTTACATGCTTGTTAATTATGTAGTTCTTGTATCAAGTTTTGCACGTGGCTATTTTATTTTTTGAAGCTGTTATACAAGTAATCTTTGCTTGCATATATGTTCACTAACTGTAGTATACTAGAGTCTGCATTTCCATGTTGTATTATTGATATGATATTCGACTGTTGAACTTGGTGGTCTTGTGGCCCTGTTTACTGTCATGTTGCATCTCTTCATGTTTATATGCATTAGCACACTTGAACTTGTTTATGCAATTTGTCATTATATATGTACGACCTATTTTGCATTTGGGTTGTCACTGTTGCCTTGAACTGTTGCCATCACATTCATGTGCATTTCTATTCAGGTTGCAATCTCCAGTTCCATGCCTTTTGGTCTGCATCATTTCGACCTGTTGCACTCGATCATATTTGAATATATATTTTGCACATTGGTTACTGTCACTTTGAATTGCTTACAGACTGACTTGAGTCTGCATCCATGTTGATATTTTCGTGTATCTTCTGCCTAATCTCTGAATTTGTTGAACTGGAGTCACTTGAAACTGGACATGTGCATTTCTTGGTTGTTGAGGCTTGTTGCATGTGAGTTTGTTACCTTCCAATCTTTGCCATTTCAGTAGTTTGTGATGTTGGCATTTCACTGTGTCACTGTCCATATTTGTTTGTGACAGTCCCAGCATCCATGTTGATGTTTCGTATGTTGAAGCTTTGCATTGATATACTTGTCCATCTCTGAGTTCTTCCATGTTGATCTGTTGTGGTATTGTTCTCTAGATCACTTCCAGTTGTACTGCTATTTGAAATGCAGTGCTTCATGTTGTAGATTCACTTGAGCTCTTACTTCATCCCCACTTCATCACTATATGTTGCACCATTTTCAGTTGTTTCTATGTTGTCTCTTTGATGGTCTTGAGTTACGGTGGCATCTGCTTGTTGCCCATACTTTTCAGTTGTACTGTGAAGCAGTTTGTTGATATTGATGCACTGCTGGGTTCATGTGTTCACTTGTAGTCTGTGATATTGTTGAGTCTTCACTTTGCAGTTTCTATGCACTGCAGCCACCCAAAACTCGACAGTTTGAATTGATATTTTTCTTTGCGTCGTGATGCATTGATCTTCTATGCCGTATTGGCGAGGCCGTGCACGCGTGCGTGTACGGCAGCCAATCGAATTTTCGATGGTTTTTAAAGTGACAATTTCTGTTAAGTGTTATATCGACCATCATCCGATTTCTTTGTTTAAAGAGTCGGATAGACGGGAATTATTGTGACTGTCGTCTATTTAAATTATTACTGCTTATATGCACTAATAACTGGTTTGAATTAGACTGACCTGTGTATTATTTTCTTTTGAATATAATACTCGGGTCAGACCGAGTATTTGTACAGCTTGAAGATTTTCGAGCAGCGAAGTTAGAGAGAGAATAAAGTATCATTTATTTCGAGAAAAATTGTATTTTTAGATATTCCGCTGTATCAGTATTAAATTGTATAAACTCTGATGTATATAAAAAGATTTATAGTAATGAAATAAAGATTCATTTGTTTTAATTGATTGTTATTATCTGTGTTTCTGTGGCTGATTCTGTTTAAACCTTATAAACTAAATAACAATTCGTCTTTTTGAACGTTTCGAGTTGGTTTAATTACCGACTGGAGGCGGTCAAAAGGGGGAATGTTACACTAATAAGGCAATAAAAAAAATTACTTTTACAATCAAAATACACAGCAGAAATAAAAGAACTCTAATAACAAGCATGCCTCCTACATGTCTTCGGAAGCTTTATTCGTCTAAAAAGAACACCTGGAAACCTTAACTCTCAACCTACTCAAAATCAATTGAGTACCCGAGAGTTTAAGGGGAAAACAAAAATTTCAAGTCGGACAAAAAGGCTGGTATAAATAATAATCTACCATTTCAATCCATTTAGATATCAAGTGAGACCACGCCGCTTAGTGGAACGGGTTTTCCCTTCATTAGTATCCTAAAACATTTATAAAACCATATACTGTGCTCCTGCATCCAAAATGGTTAAACATAGTATTTCAAAAACATTATGATGACTGTTAATCGACGGAAATTCTATCTGTTTAGAAAACCGTCGAAAAATTTTGAATTAAATTTATACCACAAGCGCACGGCGTACACTTGTAGTACGTGGCGAATACGGGTCGATCCGTAGGCAATTGATGATTTTAAAAATCTACTCAATCAAATTAAACCAAAGTCGAGTGAAAGTTAAGCTAGAGAATTAGAAAATTAACTAACTAACTAAAAGAAAAGAGATGCAAATATAAGGGTTAAATGACAATTTAGAGAATAAATCCACTCTCTAGATTATGTAGTTCAACACATATGAAATCATAATCTCTCTTTTATGGTCATTAGTGCTTTAATTGATGTGCTTATCATAAGTATGGCATATTTGTGCTATTGATTAGCTAAGATAAGCCATCAAACTATAACACATCCTTTAAACCACTTACTAACTTTCATGAAATTTGACAATGAAAATGAAAATGAAATCTATTTTAAGTATGGCCTATTAACTATTGATTAGAAATATAGACCATCAAATTTTAATTTCAAATTACTTTCTTATGCCTGAATCTAATTTTGATGAAGAGGCACTTGTATTAGTGATTGTTTAAGCATAGTCTATTTGGTGTCAACAATATAGACTATCAAATTCAAGGCAAAAACAACAATTAAACCACTTCAATCATTCTTCATTAAGCACAAAAGGAGAGCATGAATTAATAAATAGTTGAAGCTACATAATTAGAGAGCTTCGTTACCCCTAAATAGAAGGGGTTTAGCCTCTCATATTTGTCATTTTTTTAACAAATGTAGCTAGCAACATGAAAGAAAAATGAAATGAAAATGAAAGCTTAATGAAAAAGAGAGCTAATTAACAAGAATTAGATCTATTCTACTTGCATGAAAGTAAATCTATACTACAACATGAATGGAAATAAACAAGAAAGGGAAAAGATCATATATTAAATTGCATAAAAAAATTACATGAAAATAAAAATGGCTAAGTAGCCATGAAAAGTGAAAAAGAAGAGCTTGTTTATTTTTGAGCATAAACTAAACTAAAGAGAGACTAAGGAGGAAGAGAGTTACATGAAGATATGGGGTATTTATACAAGTGTTAAACCCTAATTCATATTTTTAGGGAATGCCAAAATTGCCCTTGAGGTAGTGTGGTGGCCAAGTAATCATTAACATCCACTAATCCCCCACTTAAATGTACATGAAGCTTTAATGTCCTTTTATCATGTGCTTAGCTCCTAATTGAAAATCAAGGTAAGTGGGTGGGGTCCTCCATGATCATCACTTTAAATTATTTCCATCTTCATTTGTTCTCTTCACTCTTATGCATGCATATATTATCATGGAGCCACTTGTAAAATTCACCAAATTTCCTACAAAACAACATAGAAAATTCTAAGTAAATTTTCACAATTTAATAAATGCAAAAAAATGACCATTTTACCCCTATATGAAGATGAATGTGTGACAATTTGAAAATAATTTGAATTTTGATTTAAACAAGTTAAAATACCCGATATGATCATTTATTTATTTAAATAGATTTAAATATGGTGGTAAAAATATGCACATTTACATGCACATCAAATACCCCCACACTTATCTTTTTATTCGTCCTCGAATAAAGGAAAAACTAAGATAAATCCATTTTCGTAGGGAGCACGATTGCATTGAGCGTATGCAACAAGCCGTTAAACCTTTGGATGTTCCCAGTAGGACGAGTATTGTCTTGTGAGGGTTTTCAGCGGATACCACCCACAAAATCCAAATGTAGAATGAAAATATTTACAAAATGCAAGATTTATTTACAAAGAGATGGATGCAAGTTTTTGAAAATATATACAAATGAAGGGTTTACTTTTAAATCGACACAAATAAGTTAAATATACGTTTTGGTCATTATCTTGAAATTTAAGTCATTTACTCGTCAAAATTTCCAACAAAAAATTAAGTTATCATAACAAATAGACTATAGTTTAACTCGTTGTTTTGGTTGATAACAAAGTGTAATTATAAAATAGATCCTTAGTTGATTATCAAAGTTTATCAAAGTGGTAATTTTATTTCTTTTCAATAACAAGTCAAATAAAATAAGTTAAAATAGTGCTTGGATTTCAATTGCTTACTCTCCCCGTTTTTTTTTTTGAAAATTTTGTTGATATTAGAAATATTTACATATGCCTAACTCAGATAAACTGAGGCCAGATATATTACCCATGCACTGCCTTGCGGACTGATGTGAGGAGAATACAGAGCGTGGCGAGTGAACACACAAGTGTGAACACTTATTGACTGTAGGCGTTATTAGTAAAATAATTTTTATATACACACCTAACTCAGATAAACTGAGGCCAGATATACCGATCGTGCACTGCCTTCCGGGCTTACGTGAGAAGGGTACAGAGCATGGCGAGTGAACACATGACTCTAGGTGTTTATTAAGAAAATATATACATATATACAAGAAATGTTTTTTTTGTGTTTTTGTTTTCTTTTTTTTAGGGAGAGAGTTTCGCAAAATCATCTTAGCATCATTTAACTTAGAAGACAAAAAAATGTTATATCCTTTACTTTAAATCAACCACCTTTTAAAACAAAGATTTCAATTAGGATATATTTCATAATTATCACATATGAATCTTCCTATATACTAGTTAAACCATTCTTATTTGTAATCAACTTTAATTTTTTTTTGTTAAGACAAATTAAATTTCAAAAATTTCAATTTAATAAACCAAAACCATATATTTATCCTATAGTGTTTCTTTAAAAATAAATCAAAATGCTTTTAAAAAAAATTGTTTTTTTTTGTTTTTGAGATTTTTTTTTTAATTTTTGGAAAGAAAATAAAAATAAAAATAAATAAACCATGAAAAATTAAAAATGATGATGAGTCTCCCCCCACACTTGATTTTGACTTTGTCCCCACAGTTATCCCAAGTGGAAGGAGAAAAATAAAAATGAAAACACGACCTTTATTTAAATGAAATTTAACGGTATTTACGAGATCAGAAAGTATATCGTCAAAAAATAAATGAAACGGCCTTCCAAAGACCGATTCATTTGTCTCGTCAAGTATGCAAGGCACAACTTAAGCTTGAAAAACCAAACCGTAAAAGATTTCAAAATTGAATGTTGATTTGGAAAAATGAATGTCGTTTGATCAAAAATTGTACGAGTTGTATTATTTTGGATGATTTTCGGGGTTGATAAAACTGTAACGACCTGGAATTTTCGATCCCGAAAATTCCGGATAGTTAGGAAATAAGAAAGAGATAGAAGAAGAAGAAACAAAAACACAACACAGATTCTCACATTCGCAGCGGATCAAAATATAATATCAAATAATAACAGTTTACAAAAGAATAATGTATCCGTCAAATTACAATTATAATATATCAGAGTTTCTCACATACACAATCACAGGACATATACAAATCACGTCTCAACTAAACAAAAATACATCACAGCGGAAACACTCCATACGTTCCTGCCATCCAGCTCGTCTCTTGAGCTCCAGAACGTCCTTACCTGAAAATCTGTAATACTCGGTCTGACCCGAGCATTACATCACAGTAACACCTGGGTCAGGCTGGAAACCAGCGTGAGTAAACCCATCTCACGAAGGAATACTAATGCATAAACTTATTTAAAACCCGGGTAACTCGTACTTCACAACGTGTTCTCAACTTATTATAGTCAACACTTATTTCATATATCATTATTTATGGCCTCAACAGAGTTAAAATGGTCCAATTACTTAATCGTTCCATTCAGGCTATTTATTACCCATATCAATCTATAAAGAATCATTTCAGGTCAAAAATCGAAGTGGATTCGGGTATCTACTGGTACCCGACCTCGGCCTCTTCGACTTCAATGTTATCTATACCAAATTATTCAAGTGAAACGCGATTCAAACTTAAAATACAAGGTGTCACTTTCCATATTAACTTATCATTTATAGATAACCATACTATCACGGTCCCAACAACATATAAGATCACAACATTTTATATCAGAATTACCTACCGATCATATACAAGCAAGATTAATTAGTCATACCATTTCAATTAAATCAAATTGATTTCTTTAAATATCCATCTTAATTAATCATCCTGGATTAATAAATCTTTTATTGCATAAGGTAATCATCTTTCAAATTAATCGCACAAATTAATAATCCTTAACCATTTACAGCAATTAACTTTTAATTACTTCACTAATTTAATCGACTATAATTAATTACATTAACCCTCAATTAATTGTAATTGATTACTTGATATTCATTTATATTTATTAATTATTCCTTAAGTAAAGCAACTCTTAATCACCCCATTAATTATAATTTAAAAATCTTTTATGCACTTGATTAATTCAAAAGCTTAATTTTTAAAGGATCATTTTTTTTAATCATCTTTACTTTACTCAATTCATTCCAATAAACTTTTAAGTAAAATTTTGTCCTTAAAGTTAAATCAAATACTGATAACAATTTACTTAACAACCTTAATTAAAATCTTAATATAAACAAATTTATTATTATAAAAATCTTTGTTTTAATTTAATCTTAAATAATATTTAACATCAAAGATGTTTATTTTAAAGATTCACTTATATCATCATACTTATTAAAATGTTGGAAATCAATTGAATTTAAAACTATTATATAATAATTTCTTTAAATAATAAGCTTTGTTTAAATAAACAAAAGCCCATAAGCCCAAAGATTCCACAACCAAACTAACAGACCCAACTTACACCCACGCAACTAAAACGGCCCAAAACCCAACAAATACCCATCGAAACATCTTCCACTCTTCTTCCCCAAAGATTTGGCTGAACACACTCTAGTTCCACCTCCAGGAATCCATCCCAAAGATGAACGGTGACACATCGCCTTGGAACAACCCTCCCTCGAATCAACGATATCATCGCCGAACCCAAACGTCACGCACCCCAACCCGTCGATGAATAACATCGGACATCAAACAAGCCTGGAACATCATGCACTGATACGCATGCACGTGTACGGCTAAAGCTCCGGCCATCTCACTGGCAAGACACCTCCTCCCTTCTCCACATCATCACTCGAATCCAATATGTTATTCGCCGAAGCAAACTTCACCGTCGGTCAAACTTCGATCACTAGTTCGAAACCACTCGAGCACCTACAGGAAGAACCAATCCCATCGACGAAAATTCCTCGTGCCACCGCCGTTGACTACCGGACACCACGTCGACGAGCCCAATCCTTCGTCAGAGCTTCACGTTCCTAAGCCATCTACCCTGACCAAGACCGATGCAACGTCGACGCCGCATTTGCCTCGAAAACAACCACGACCCAAACCAATGCTTAAACCCTAGTTCACAATCGCCAGTCCACCACGGTGAACTAGAAACTCTCCAGTTATTTTTCCGTTGATCCCCTCCACACGAGCTACCTTCAGCGTCAATCGCGACTCTCATTTTTCCCCTGATCACCAAAAATCGTCGAACAACTGATTTCCGATCAACTCGCGATATTTCGACATCCACAAATCTAAAAACCTTGAAACTAAAATCAAAAATCAAAATTTTCGAGTACTAATCAGATTACATAATCAAAGTGGAGAATTTAGACATTTGATTTTCTGTCTTAAAAATGATTATCACTTTAATTTCATCTTTTAGAGATTTTACCCAATATATACACCTGAAACCATTTTTAAAAATAAAACAACATCCATACAAATGTCTTTTCTTTAGAGATCATAACCAGAAATTATATAGATGAAGTGGTATTCTTTTATTCTGATTTAGTTTAACCTGTGTTTTAAGAACAGAGTATGATTTACATAACACAGACATGCACATGGATATACCACAGTAATTCACTGTATTTCCAACCAGAAATTTATTTCTACATCCATTTCAGATATTTCTAAAAATTTACTTTAAATGTTTATCACATGCATTCAGTTAAAACAGATTAAACTTGATAGAAGGAGGTGTTTACTCACCTTATTTGCAGAAGAAAGAACAGAGCTTTCTTTAACACTGGCTTTGAAAGTCAAGCTAGAATCTTTTGATCGCTGGTTTGTATTAGAACAGATTGTTGTTGTTTTAAGTTAAAGTTTTGTTTGTTTACAAAGTGATATTATCTCAGTTTTGAAATGAACGAATTTGGAATGAAGAAAGGTTGATAAAAGAATGAGTTTTACAAGTGATAGGTTTTGTACAGGGTAATATATTTGTTTGTACAAATTTGATCAGTGATATTTTCCTTCTTTGTTGGTTGATAGATTATTGTGGTGGCCAACATTAATTAGCTTTGTACAATTTCCCTTATTTTATTTGATTTGCACATAGATAAATAGAACGTTGTCTTCATTTACAAGCTAATGGATATTTGTACGTATATTTAAATACTTAGTTGAATGTATTTTCTTTCTTTCCTTTGCAGCCAAAGATATTTTTATTTTTCTTTTGTTCATTTCGGCTGATGGATACTTATATTAATTATTGCTGTCATTCTTGCATACTTATCTTCATTTGTTTTTGTTTCATACTTAACTATGTATATATGTTTGTTTCTTTTCTTTTTGACATGTCTTTTATAATATTACTTTATAATATAAGTTTCTATTTTTATTTCATTATATTTGTTTGTTTTCTTTTATTTTGTTGTGGTTATAATTTATTTATGTATTTATTTTATTTTGTTTTACATATATTTGTTTCCTTCTTTTGTTGTTTGGTTTCATACATCTCTATTTTTATATGTTAGTTTTTTTTCTCTCTTACAAGTGTGTACTTATATTTATTTTCATCATATTTTTTTTAATACGTTGTTATAATTTATCTAAGGTATTTATTTTATACTTTTATATCTAATATAATTTGTATCTTCATTTTCAAACCTTTTATTTACAATTTAAATTCATATCAAATATATATACATATATTTATAAATTCAAATTTACTCATATATGCTCAAATACATATATATATATATATCCACATATATACAATATTTAAATTTTAAATGATTTATACAGAATATATTTGAGTTCGGGGAAACTCGCATCCATTTATCCATTTATTTCACCAATTTTTACTCAAAAATTAATTAATTATCATTTTAATTATCAAAAATTCCTTTATTCGACTAATCAAAACTAATATTCCAATAATTACATCAGTTAATCACTCGATAAATAGACATAAAAAAAATCCGGGTTGTCACATTCCTCCCCCCTTTAGAACTTTTCGTCCTCGAAAAGGAACAAAACCAGAATTAATAAAATGCTTAAAATCAGATAAATATTCTTTGATCATTTTTAAAATACTTTTTAATATCTATATAATATTATTTCTAAATAGTTTTTATAAAAATTCTTTTATAACTCGATGTTTCAACAAGTCCATCTTCGTTCTCATAGAGATTCGGTCATACGTTGATCAGACGTAGGACTGAAAATCTATAAGTTCTCGGTACACCCATTCCAACATCCAATGAAAATATTTGGAAAATAATTTTATTGAAAATGTAGAAAACAGTTTTGAAAATAGAGAAAATACCTTTAGTGAGAATGCTTTGGAAATCATCACCCCCATCCATGGTCATAGTTACATCCTGGGTTACGTTGCCATCGCAGCAAAAGTCCATGTAACTGATTACACCATGGAACCCACAACAGATCGCAGTTACATTCCAGGGTTACGTTGCCATCACAGCAAAAGTCCATGTAACTGTAGGCTCTCTGTGGCCTCTCGATTACGCTGTCCAAATGAAACTTCTCCACTCTCACATAGGTCGCAGTCTACCGATGTAAAATCAAACATAGACTATTGGCTCTCAGCGGCACACACAACTTTCGCTATGTTACCATAGTGTCGCAGTCTACCGATATAAAATCGAACGTAGACTGTTGGCTCTCAGCGGCACACACGACTTCCGCTATGGTCTGCAGTAGATCGCAGTGACATCGAGTTACACTGTCGTCACAGCATAACTCAAATGCCCCTGTAAGCATCAACGCCCTCGACTTTCGCTACACAATAATCCTCAGGAACTAGTTTTGTCTGGACTCCTCACAGGATCAACTTTAGAACCTCCCCCTTAGAGGCTCAAGGCAGTACCACCCTGTGGCACTCCTGAGAAGTTCATTTCAAGGGAGTGCCTTTTTCCCCAGAGCCAATCTCAAAACACTTTATACTATACACATATAGTATTTTCCAAATCATACACCTAGTATGAATTTCATATAAGTGCCTTTACACAAAATCGATTCTCAAAATCGATAATTCTCAAAGTAGGCTTTTCCAAATTCCAATATTGATTTTACCCAAAAATCAAAAGCCCTTTCAAATGCCACAGTTTCTCAAAAACTTTCCTCAAAATCATTTCACAAAATCTTTTATATATACATAGATATATATAACCTTGGAAAATCTTTGATTCAATTCATACTTGTATAAATTCATTTTTATACTTCAAATACTTTCAAAAAATCTTTTCTTCCGGCAATAGATTCAACAAGGGAAGTTTTACCTTATATAACAAAGATATATAACTTTATTTATTCCAAATCAAATATTCAAATTTGATTACTCTTTACTTTTCTTCATAATCATAGAAATATTCAACTTTCACTTTTATTCATTGTATATTTCACAAAATATACTTCCATTTCAAAAACCATTTCGCAAATATTATCCACAAATTCCCAGTAACAATTTCATTCAAACCCGTACGATGTACACATATTATCCATACGTTATATCCATCTGATTGCTCACTCGATCACAAAATTTTACTTCCGAACTAGTATCGTCCACCCGACTTCCTAGTGCGGACTCAGATCTGGTTTCTTGATCAGAAACCGTTATTCTCCTTGCATAGCCACAAACTATGATAGAGAATATCCAGAACCAATCAAAAATCCATATCCAGGTTCGCCGTCGAAAATCGAGTGAAAGATCCCAACTCGGATCGATAATATTATCTCGAAATTCTATGCTCGAATCTGGATCAAATCACTATGCGAATAGAATAATATACGTACATTCTACGTATTTATTTTCATTGATTATTAGCTAAATCAATTTTCTTTCTATTCACCTGCACTTTCTCACAATTGCTTAAATCCTTATTTGGATTATCACCTCAATTCTTATCTCAAATGGATATTTATTCATAAACAGTTCGAACTCTGTCCAATTTAAATTTAGCAAATAGCTTGAAAATTTTAAAAATAGCTAAGTAGTTGGAAAATAATTATTAATTTGTAAAATAGTTGTAAAATAGTCAAGTAATTGTAAAGTAGTTGGAAAGTAGTTAAATAGTTTCAGAAATTTTAGATAGTTGCAAAATAGTTGCAAAATAGTAATTAATTTGTGGAATAGTTGAAAAATAGTAATCAATTTATGAAACAGTTGAAAATGGTTAATAGTTCCAAAAATAATTGTAAAACAAATATAAAATAGTTTGGCTTTAAAAAGAAAGGTTGTATATATATTAAATAGCTTGGGAAAATAAGTTTACATTAAACAATTTATATTGAAATAGTCCAGAGTCAAAACTATTCAATTCCCCGTCAATTCAATTTAAATTTCCACTTCCATTTAAATTGACTCAATTCCACTTTGAATAACTTCAATTTCTATTTAAATCAATCCCATTCAAACTTGAATTTTTATACTTATCCATCTTCAAATTTAATTAATTCAAACCAATTTTAACTTAAACTAATTTGGTTCAAATTCCAAATTCAAATCATCTCGAATTATATAAATTCGAGTTAAATTTTTAAATGTTGGTTTAATCCCTTAAATCAAATTAACCTTTATTTTTAAATCAATAATCCAAATCTTTAAACAATTTAATTCTGAGTCCAACTCTCAAAATTCCATTTTAAATCATCTTTACTTAACTTATTTTCAAAGTTCAAATAATAGTTCAAAATAAATTTTAATTTTACAAATTCAATTCTTCAAATTTTCTGTTCAAAGTAGTTCCATATCCTTAATTTCAAATTAAAGTTTAATTTCCCTATTATCACAATAATGGATATATTACCACGCTTCATTTCCCATTCATTTAAACAAATCAAATTCACACTTAAAGATTTTTAATAACAATAGGATAATATTATCCAAATTATTTTAAAACCTCCATCCATTTTAAATTTTCAGATCTCAAACCAATTTTGAGATCACACAAACTCCCAATTCGAATTAACCATTTAACTTCCCAAGTTAAACTTCAATTTCATTTTGAAATTTCCAAATCAGGTGGTTTGTTCTAAACCTATTTAACTTTCCCAAAGTTAAACTCAATTTACTTAATCCAGTCAACCCTGCTCAAATTTGAATTCCCGCTTCAAATTTCAAAATTCTTTTCCACTTATAAGTTCAAAACTTATATCACTTTGGGTTTTCACATCTCATTCCGAATAAAAAAAAATCAAAACTCAACATTTAGAGTTTATCTCAAATCATCTTTGATATTATGTATATTCACATATATACATATTAATTTCTTTACACACCAGGTTATACTTTAAATTTTAAACCACCCTGGTTTCAATTCAGAACAAATTCCTTTAAATTTTCAAACAACTCTTGTTTGAAATAGGACCCTTTCATTCAAATACATTAAATAATATTATTTATTATTTCTTTATTACTTTGAATTATTTTTTTCAAATTCTGGACCCAGATTTAAAACTTCACAATTTAAATCATCTTCAATTCCCATTTATAAGTCATACTTCCCTGAATGTTTTATTTCCCTAAAACATTTCATTATTTTAGGATAATACCCAAGGTTATTACAACTGGAAATCAATTCACTATTATCTTATTCTGAAAATTCTTCTCCAAATTCAAAATTTTAATTTCAGTTTGAATCCATTTCAAACTTATCTTTATTTAATTTCAATTTGGTTGTATTTCTTTTATCACTTAATTTAATTCCATTAATTTAACAACCAATTACCTTAAAATTTATTAGAAAGAAATATTGCTTTATATATATCAAAATATATCCTTATATAAAATCATTTAAAATCTTTATATAAGAAAATAACAAGTACGCTTTCTCATATATATTACACTCAACTCATTTTAGGGTACTATTGGCCCTATCCTAAATGAGTAGACCCACTAGAGCCAAGGTTCTCGCTTAACCTTTCTGCTCTGATACCAAGTGTAACGACCCGGAATTTTCGATCCCGAAAATTCCGGATAGTTAGGAAATAAGAAAGAGATAGAAGAAGAAGAAACAGAAACACAACACAGATTCTCACATTCGCAGCGGATAAAAATATAATATCAAATAATAACAGTTTACAAAAGAATATTGTATCCGTCAAATTACATTTATAATACATCAGAGTTTCTCACATACACAATCACAGGACATATACAAATCACGTCTCAACTAAACTAAAATACATCACAGCGGAAACACTCCATACGTTCCTGCCATCCAGCTCGTCTCTTGAGCTCCCGAACGTCCTTACCTGAAAATCTGTAATACTCGGTCTGACCCGAGCATTACATCACAGTAACACCCGGGTCAGGCTGGAAACCAGCGTGAGTAAACCCATCTCACAAGGAATACTAATGCATAAACTTATTTAAAACCCAGGTAACTCGTGCTTCACAACGTGTTCTCAACTTATTATAGTCAACACTTATTTCATATATCATTATTTATGGCCTCTACAGAGTTAAAATGGTCCAATTACTTAATCGTTCCATTCAGGCTATTTATTACCCATATCAATCTATAAAGAATCATTTCAGGTTAAAAATCGAAGTGGATTTGGGTATCTACTGGTACCCGACCTCGGCCTCTTCGACTTCAATGTTATCTATTAGCACCAAAATTGGTCACTAACCTCGTAGAGAAAGATTGTGTAGAGATATAAGTGATGAAGATAAATTAAAGAAGGAAGAGAATGCTAATTTAAATGCAGAAAGTAAGAACACCAAATTTATAGTGGTTCAGCGTAATTGCCTACGTCCACTTTGAGGTTAAACTTTATTGGTCTTCTTAATAGTTGATTACAAATACAATTCATGAATCAAATGCTTGAATGAAGTTGTTAAGTAGAGAAGATGAGTCTCAGAAATGGCAGAGTCTCCCCAATGTTCTCCAAAAAGGATCCATTTCATTGTGCCCCTACCCTTCTATTTATAGAGGAAGATGGGTTGGACTTCCTTCATGGGCTTAGGAGCAAGGTGCCTCTGCCTATAGTGGGTGAATCTGCGCACCAGGCCAGGCAGGCTGAATGCTCTTGCTTTATTGTGGGCCTGACAACTTGCTACCACCTCCAGTCTCTCCTGGATCAGAATCTTGTCCAGTGCTAATGATAATTTCTTCAACCGTCGTTTTGTAACCGGGCCAAGATGCCGGTTAACACTTGCCCCCCCAAAGTGTGTCGTGTGAAGCAACACAACACGCTTTGAATCAGCGAGTATTCCTTGTCTTCAGAAAGAAATCCACCATGTTTCTTGAATAATCTTTATCCTCCAATTTATCCTCCCAAGGTGTTGTATCCTTCTTTGGTCATCGTGATGCTCGGTCGATTCCCAATATTATAAATCCAGGGTTGTAGTTCATTAGTGGCCATCCATGTCTGATTCTGCAGAGCTAATAAGCTTCGGCTATATGATCTAGTCTTCTCTTAATAACCCTTAGTGAGAATTCAATTTCTGTTGATTTCAAGAAGTCGAACTTTTTTGGATGTACACATGCACGTTCGGGTACATGTTCCTGCCATTGGCTCTCGGATGCTTTTTATATGCTCATAAGTCGTCGCCAACTCCATCCAGTTTAATTGTAATTCAATCGCGATTCCTTGTTTGTACTTTCTGTGAAATAAGGGTTGCAATCAGCCACTTGAGGAGTTTTCCAAACCTCTCTTCAGTACAGACTCTATGATTTTGTTCACAGCTTCAACCTGTCCATTTGCAGTTATAATGGATCATGGAAGGTCATAAGGACAGATGACGTTACGGATAAAGAAGTTGATTATTTTCTTCATCTTGGTCGTGGTTAAGACTTCTTCATCTGCCCATTTGGTGACGTAATCAACTGCTATGATGGTGTATTTCGCACCACCTTTAGGATCGACAAGAAGATGATTTCAGTGCCCCCAAGTGGCAAACGGCTATGAACTAGCCATTTGAATAATTTCCTTCGGCGGGGTTCCCGGATTTTTTGCAAACATCTTGCACTCGTCACATTGTCTAGCATGATCAACCGCTTTTGGGTTGATAGTTGGCCAGTAATACCTGTAGCAGAGTATCTTCTTTATCATGGTTTTCCCCCTGATGTTATTACCGCATTCTTCTTCATAGAATTTACTCAAGATATCATCATGGGCGATATGCCGAAGCATGGGGATGGATAGACTCCTTTTGACACACGACTTATTCTTAGATGATTTGGCGTGAAGCTTTGAGGAGGATCTGTCGTTTTCCATTCCTCTGTTCAGTAAGAATTCCTCATTGTAGATAGTCTTTGATAGGAGTCAACCATGACACCTTTTCATTTTGTTCGCTGAGTACGTGTGTAATGATGTAATACGTGAAGTCGTTTAGCAGCTCTTGGACTTGGCCGAGATAAGGAGCAAGACAATGCCCCCTAGCAAGACCAACTTCCTTAAATTTGTATACTACCAATCAAGAATCACAAAAGACATGTAAAGTTTTCACTTCAAATCCTCTAGCAAGTTTGAGGCTGGCAGTCAAGGATTCATACTAAGCATCGTTGTTTGTTACAGGTAAATCGAGTTTTAGGACGTAGCAGATTGATCGTTCCTCAGGAGTCATTATCATGACTCCTATGCCATAACACTGATCATTGGATGCTCCATCCGCGTACATTTTCCATCTCATGGTTGGTTCTCTGCTACTCTTCGAGTAGTCATCTGAGGTAGTGAATTTGGGTGTGAGGTCTGCTAATTTCCGTCCTTGGATAGCCCTTCGTGGGAAATAAGTGATATCGAATTAGCTTAGTTCGATATTCTATTTAAGTAGTCTTTTAGACGTCTCAGGTCATTGTATGCCCTGTCGCAACGGCTGGTAGGCATAGACGTTGGAGGGGTGAGCTTAAAAGTAAGAGTGGAGCTTTCATGATGAAATCAATAGGATTGTGCTAGCTTTTGTAGCTTCGGGTTGATATCCAATGCATGGCTCGCGATAGTTAATGAAATCACATATGCATGTCAGAATGGGTCCAAGGGAACATATCATCATTTATTCAGAAAAATCCAACTAATTCTTTTATCATCACTGCACTGAGCTGTGATCCGATATTCAGCACCCGGAAAGGGTCGCCATGGCTCGCTGTAATGTCGACCATCAGCTTAGCAGGTGCCATCCCAGATTCTTTGAGTAAAGATGTAACTATTTTGCATAACATTCAATGTGAAATATGGTTGGGACGGTCAATGTTGATGGTTATTCTGGTCGAATCATAGAGTCTTGTCATGAGTTGTTAAGTCAAATAATGAAGGGCTCTGAATGCTCTAATTAATTATCTGCAAATGGCCAAAGATCAGGCTTAAAAGCACGTTGAAGGAAATGTCGAGTAGAGGCCAGCCTCGAGTTGCGTTCAACTGCATAGTTGGATCTTGCTATGAGTTTGAATTTGCTTGTATATTCAAGTAACGCATTTTCTATTCAATGCATTCATGATCCTTCACTCGCCCTACGGGTCGGAGTGACAGTCAGTTGCCCACAAGCTTTGGCATCGATTTAATGATTCCATCTCTAGGCATCCTTTCGGTCGTTGCCTTGAGTAGCTGTAAGCACTATATATAAGTTTTAATACTGAGCTATCGTAGCCAGTTTTTGGATGACCATGCGTCTTCTCCCAATCTCGGGTTGATAAATGTACTGCATGGACGGTTGAGTCTCGTCCTAGCTATGTTTATGTTTTCACCTAAACTCCAAAGACATAGGGGTGATTGGTGAATAGTCGGTTCACATTCATCTTGCTTCTCGCTCGTGCCCCCAGGTCTGGGGCATATACCGATAAGTAGGAAGGCCAGCCACACCCACTTTAGCTTTACTCTCTTTCCCGTTGAATTATGGGATCATGTCAGTCAATGGGAGACTAGGTCTCGCCTATCTTGGATTTTATCGTGGTTTTTCATTCCAAGAGGAATACTTCAATGCCACGTAAGTTTTAGGGCGTAATTTGGACAGTGGATGGTCATCCACATCCACTTTGGTTCATGCTCTGTAATCAGATCTCGGGGTAAAGTTGGCTATAAATGCAGTCGGGTTATGCTCATCCAGTTTCATACTCCTCCTGACGAATCGAACGAGGGTGCTGGAGAATTTTTGACCAAGTATTCGTGGTTTACCCTCCTTTCCATACTCTGATAGTTTTTCAAAAAACAAACATCCGAGTCACATTCGTATGTGCTTGGTGCGGATCGGCATTGACCCTTGGTCTGAGGTATGATATAGTAGGTTGCTCGTAGCTTTGGATGCCATTTCGATTGGTTCTGTATTGAGGCCTCCCTGCAGTCGCTGCCTCAAGTTATAAAGAACGCCATGTTAGGGCTATAGTAAGCTGTCGTATTCGGCTTTTTAGTATTTTGTACCCCTGCCCCCAGCATTGATTTAGCCAGGTCACTAGTTGGATGGTCGAACTCCATCCTCAGCAGGTTAATAATCCTCCTGTCGATTCCAGGCCGAAGTTTACGGAATAGAAAATGGTCGGGATCCACTCGTCTATTTATCGATGTTTATACACCGGCTGCATTCTGGTGACTTAGTGTTATTCTCCCTCCGGTTGACTCGCATCCAATTTGTGTTCATGCTTCGGTCCACGCTCCGGGGACTTAGAGATTTGTCGAATGGTTTATGCTTTAGTCCATAGTTCAAGACGCAGAGATTTTCGTCAACTCGTTTATACTCTAGTTCGCACTCTGGGAGCTTAGAGTAATCTGGTCCGCTTCTGGGATTTAGGGATTTTTCTAAAGTTGTCTATAATCTAGTCCATGCTCTGGGGACTGAGAGTACTGTAGTCCGCACTTTGGGGACGTAGAGGTTTTTGAGTCATTTATACTCTAGTCCGCACTCAGGGACTTAGAGTACTTTAGTCCGCATTCTGTCTCCCGTTCCAGAGGGTGAGACCCCCCGGATGGCTGAGAGTTTGCCTAAACCTGGTAGATAATCCTTCTCTTTAAGATTCTCTTTAAGATTCTCTTTAAGATTTTGAAAGTCGTTATTCTTTATGCAGGACTATTGCATTCTAATGCTTGTTTTCCACGATTTTGTGCAGGCCGTTCTGACCCCGAGCCCACTCCGAGGAGCGATGTCGCCAAGGAAGTGGGGGAGAAAACAAGTGAAGCCACTCACGCAGAGGAGGCTCCTGGTCCATACGCTCAGGTGATCGGAGCGCTTGATGAAGACAAGTCTGAAACCTCCTCTCCTACCGACGGGGGTTATGAAGTAGAAATTACAAGCGCCTCTGAGCACACATCCGAATTGAGCATGGAGGAACGGCTCGAGATAGAGAAGGAGGAGACAGTCAAGGTAATAGTAGAGCCCCGAGTTGTGGACTTGGACGATCCTTTGAACAAGCCGCTGAAGGTCATCCTTCCTGGCGGGTCTAAGCCCATGGAAGGCCCCCGTACTCCTTCAGTTGCTACCCCTCTATCAAAGAAGAGTACCAAGGGTAAATGCTCTGGAGAGGAGCCGTTTGGAAAGAAGTTGAAGAAGCACAAGAAGTGACTACTATCCTCGTTCAACGAGAGTTAGTTTAAGTCATGTAATTATTTTCATCTATTTCCTTAGTCCTTATAAATAAAATGTCGACTCCGAACTTTGGAGGGGTTGTAATAGAAACTCATTTCTGAATAAGGTTTAGTTCCTTTTTCTGTTTTACAAAAGACTCTTATTGTTCAGTTTTCTTTGTGATTGTGACTTTAATCCAAGCAGTTGTGAGTAACATAGACTTCTCAGTCCATCTTCATATAACTCGGAAACTCTTCGGGAGTCGTTGAACTTCCATTCTGTGCTTCGAGCACTTAGAATAATTTTTAGCCCGTATGTCAGGGATTTGACAAATTCAAGTCATCTGTGTCATAGTTCATATTCAGGGAACTTGGAGATCCGATTCGCTTATATTCGAGTCTGCACTTTGGGGAGTTAGAGTACTCCAGTCCGCACTCTGGGGACTTGGAGGTTTAAGTCATTTATACTCTAGTCTGCATCCTGGGGACTTAGAGTACTCCAGTCCGCGCTCTGGGGACTTGGAGGTTTAAGTCGTTTATACTCTAGTCCACGCTCTGGGGACTTAGAGTACTCCAGTCCGCGCTCTGGGGACTTGGTGGTTTAAGTCGTTTATACTCTAGTCCGCGCTCTGGGGACTTAGAGTACTCCAGTCCGCGCTCTGGGGACTTGGAGGTTTAAGTCGTTTATACTCTAGTCAACGCTCTGGGGACTTAGAGTACTCCAGTCCGCGCTCTGGGGACTTGTAGGTTTAAGTCGTTTATACTCTAGTCCACGCTCTGGGGACTTAGAGTACTCCAGTCCGCGCTCTAGTGACTTGGAGGTTTAAGTCGTTTATACTCTAGTCCACGCTCTGGGGACTTAGAGTACTCCAGTCCGCGCTCTGGGGACTTGGAGGTTTAAGTCGTTTATACTCTAGTCCGCGCTCTGGGGACTTAGAGTACTCCAGTCCGCGCTCTGGGGACTTGGAGGTTTAAGTCGTTTATACTCTAGTCCGCGCTCTGGGGACTTAGAGTACTCCAGTCCGCGCTCTGGGGACTTGGAGGTTTAAGTCGTTTATACTCTAGTCCGCGCTCTGGGGACTTAGAGTACTCCAGTCCGCGCTCTGGGGACTTGGAGGTTTAAGTCGTTTATACTCTAGTCCACGCTCTAGGGACTTAGAGTACTCCAGTCCGCTCTTTGGGGACTTGGAGGTTTAAGTCGTTTATACTCTAGTCTACGCTCTGGGGACTTAGAGTACTCCAGTTCGCGCTCTGGGGACTTGGAGGTTTAAGTCGTTTATACTCTAGTCCACGCTCTGGGGACTTAGAGTACTCCAGTCCGCGCTCTGGGGATTTGGAGGTTTAAGTCGTTTATACTCTAGTCCGCGCTCTGGGGACTTAGAGTACTCCAGTCCGCGCTCTGGGGACATGGAGGTTTAAGTCGTTTATACTCTAGTCCGCGCTCTGGGGACTTAGAGTACTCCAGTCCGCGCTCTGGGGACTTGGAGGTTTAAGTCGTTTATACTCTAGTCCACGCTCTAGGGACTTAGAGTACTCCAGTCCGCGCTCTGGGGACTTGGAGGTTTAAGTCGTTTATACTCTAGTCCGCGCTCTGGGGACTTAGAGTACTCCAGTCCGCACTCTGGGGACTTGGAGGTTTTAGTTGAGAGCAGTCGTATTTCCACTCTTTAATTTGTATTCATCTACTGTATCGAGGCTAATGTCGTCGAATGAACAATTGAACCACGTTTGCTCACGGAATGGGATTCTGCCCCCCAGGATGAGGGACGGAATTTGAAAAATGGACGATCGATTCTCGTCCGCTTGGTGATTATAGCTCTTCCAATCAAGTCAAGGAAGGAGGTATATGGCAGATGGTTGAATCACATCCATGTTGGGTTAGATAGCCAAATCTCTTACAATTTGCTCTGTATCTCCTTCTAGAAAATAAGGATAATAGATTGTTGAGTAGACAAAGTAAGTTGCATATGTTCCAAGGTGCAGTCGTGTCCATATATTGACAGCGACGGTTAGCGAGTACGCAGTCTACCATAGCTACTTCAAGTTGGGCTTTCGAACAACCTTTCGTGTTCAGGGTAGGATTTGATGTGTAGATGATCAAATCACGTCCACTTTAGGTGGATCCCGGCGTCACTGAGCTTCATGGGGTATTTTGTCGAACTTTGTTCTATGACTCGATTGGAGTGGATGATCGGGCCATATTCATTCCAAGCAGTTTAGGTCTCCAAGTCAAATGTGGAAGTTGATGGATGGATGGTCGGTTGTTCGAATCGATCATAAGTTGAGCATACGAACTCGGATCATCTTGAAACTTGGAACATTGGCTTCCCTGGCTTTGATTGTTATGTCTTGTTAATCGTGGCTCGATCCAGACTCGGACAAAATCCATCGATATCCATAGTGAGCCTTTGTGTAACCGATCTCCAAGACGAACTGTCACTGGTTTCTAATCAAGTTCTTGGTGTCACGGCCTTGCCAAAAGGCGGGATAACATTTGCCCCCCAAAGGACGTCTTGTGTAAACATGACGTGCTTTGAAAAACTGTAGTCTTTCATGCTGAATATTTCCGTTCAGTTGATTGCTTGACAGTCGTCTTTTAATCGTTTCGTTGCAATCTTCTTTTAGACAAATGTTCAACTAGCGTGCTTTGCTTTGGTTCTGCCCCCAGTTTTGGGGATGAGTATGGAGTTGATGTATGTTTATACTCCGTCTCGCACTCTGGGAGTACGGAGTTGAGTAGATGTTTATACTCCGTCTCGCACTCTGGAAATACGGAGTTGATTAATGTTTATACTCCGTCTCGCACTCTGGGAGTACAGAGTTAAGCGAATGTTTATACTCCGTCTCGCACTCTGGGAGTATGGAGTTGATTAATGTTTATACTCCGTCTCGCACTCTGGGAGTACGGAGTTAAGTAGATGTTTATACTCCGTCTCGCACTCTGGGAGTACGGAGTTGATTAATGTTTATACTCCATCTCGCACTCTGGGAGTACGAAGTTGATCAATGTTTATACTCCGTCTCGCACTCTGGGAGTACAGAGTTAAGTAGATGTTTATACTGCGTCTCGCACTCTGGGAGTATGGAGTTGTGCGAAGGATCGTCGTGTATCAACCCATTTTTAACCTTGATGTGATGGCTTGCCCCCGAGCTCGAGTTTCACTTAGCGAGTGGCTGGCCGTATCGCAGCCGCTCTCTACTTGAATAAATTCCACTTGCAGGATGGAATTCAGCTCTCTGTGCATCATGATGTTGTACATTGTATTTAATCCATAGCCCCAAATCAAAGGCATATTGTTGATGATTAGCAATAGAATTATTCTCGTCCAGATGTAACTCCACACGTCTGATCATGGTCTGCGTAGATTGGTTGGCAACCAAATCTGAGTACCTGGACACCTGCATCGTTTTGAAAGTAGTTTAGTTCAAGCTAGTCGTAGTTCATAGAACAATTGAAATAGAGATGGAAATGGAAATAATTCAAAGAAGATTATGGTAAGTCTCATTGATATGTGAAGCAGCATCATGTGCTCGCTATTCGACTCCGCCCCTGGCTCCTTTCAAAGGGATGTTGGCCGTCAACCATCCAATTGATAATCATAGCCCTTTATTAATAGGCATCGGATATTCGCTGCCCGCCATTCTGCAGGACTTGTACATACTATTGAAGCTTTCCTTTCCAGGTCATCTCTTCGAACATACCTCGGAGATGTTTGTAATCGCCCGTGTTAGGATCAGTGAGCATTTGGGAATATACAACATTCCCCTGATTTTCTTTAGACTTTGGTGTACTCTCTCGAGGTTGGTTTCCAGTACCACTCCGAGTCGTGAGTCTTCAAGTAGAGGTTGTCAATTGAACCTTTCAAAGAGCATATGAGCTAAATTCTGAAGTCTTGTTTCGGCTACTGGGATCTACATCCTTAGCCAACGGGCCTTCATTGTTATTTTTCTTAGTCTGCTCCACTCCTCCTCACTTTAGTTCTGATTCATTTTGTAAAAGAAACGATCCATAGTCGTAGGAGGCTCTTTAGCCAACTAGCTGTCAAAATATATCTGGAGGTCGACTTTCCTCAAACGCGATCAATATGATATCCTTGTTAGTATTTGGAATAAATTGCTTAGAGCATTGGTTTGCTTGGAGTCATCTTGACGTTTGCTAGAGTCACATCATCTATGTTCTCCCACATTTGGGAGTACCGTTTCAATAGCGGTTGCTTGTCCGTTCCCTTGATGTCATTCATAAGCTGCCGCTAGATCCTCTATGCCCTGGTCGATCATGGGATGTCAGGAAAGTGGATAGAATGTTCCTTTATTAAGTTGAGTTTTGAATTCACTATCCGGAGGCACTGCGCTGCGGCTAGGGTTCGGCATCCGGAGCCTCATTTTTGAAAATTTGGGTCGTACCCGAAATTTTTTTTTTGTAAATAGGGGTTGTATAAGAGACCGGTGTAACTTAAGTTTCGATCGGCATTGAGGGCCGTTCGGCATGACAAAGTTGCTCGGCATACAAGACTGTTCGGCATCCACACTGTTCGGCATCCCACACTGTTCGGCATTCCTCACTGTTCGGCATTCACACTGTTCGGCATTCCACACTGTTCGGCATCCACACGTTTTCGGCATTCACACTGTTCGGCATTCCACACTGTTCGGCATTCCACACTGTTCGGCATCCACACGTGTTCGGCATTCACACTGTTCGGCATCCACACTGTTCGGCATCCCACACTGTTCGGCATCCACACTGTTCGGCATTCATTCTTGTTCGGCACAACCAAGTCGTTCGGCATACAATACCGTTCGGCATTACAGAGGTGTTCGACATTCATTCTTGTTCGGCACAACCGAGTCGTTCGGCATACATACCGTTCGGCATTACAGAGGTGTTCGGCATAGAGGTATGGATCGGCCTGGAAGAGCGTTCGGCCTAGAGGTATGGTCGGCCTGGAAGAGCGTTCGGCCTAGAGGTATGGTCGGCCTGGAAGAGCGTTCGGCCTAGAGGTATGATCGGCCTGGAAGGGCGTTCGGCATAAGCCTTTTCTGGGGCGTTCAGCATATGCCTTTTCTGGAGCGTTCGGCATACCCCTTTTCTGGAGCGTTCGGCATACCCCTTTTCTGGAGCGTTCGGCATACCCCTTTTCTGGAGCGTTCGGCATACCCCTTTTCTGGAGCGTTCGGCATACCCCTTTTCTGGAGCGTTCGGAATACCCCTTTTCTGGAGCGTTCGGCATACCCCTTTTCTGGAGCGTTCGGCATACGCCTTTCTGGGGCGTTCGGCATACGCCTTTTCTGGGGAGTTCGGCATACGCCTTTTCTGGGGCGTTCGGCATATGCCTTTTCTGGGGCGTTCGGCATACGCCTTTTCTGGGGCGTTCGGCATACGCCTTTTCTGGAGCGATCGGTCGAATTGCCTTCAGAGGAGGGTCGGCCTTCATTCAACTTTAGTGCAAACTTCAACGTCCAATCCCCAGATCTTGCGTACATCAGTGAATCCAATCTACGGCTATCAGCTTCCTTTAGATTTCTTTCAAATCTGAGTAGAATAGGAAGTTTTCTAGTAAACAACTGGATCTATCTCGCGAATTTGGAAATCCACTAGTAGATGATGAGATCCAATCAAGCTGAGAATTCAATTCTCAGTGAAAGCACTAAAGTGTTAGCACCAAAATTGGTCACTAACCTCGTAGAGAAAGATTGTGTAGAGATATAAGTGATGAAGATAAATTAAAGAAGGAAGAGAATGCTAATTTAAATGCAGAAAGTAAGAACACCAAATTTATAGTGGTTCAGCGTAATTGCCTACATCCACTTTGAGGTTAAACTTTATTGATCTTATTAATAGTTGATTACAAATACAATTCATGAATCAAATGCTTGAATGAAGTTGTTAAGTAGAGAAGATGAGTCTCAAAAATGGCAGAGTCTCCCCAGTGTTCTCCAAAAAGGATCCATTTCATTGTGCCCCTGCTCTTCTATTTATAGAGGAAGATGGGTTGGACTTCCTTCATGGGCTTAGGAGCAAGGTGCCTCTGCCCATAGTGGGTGAATCTGCGCACCAGGCCAGGCAGGCCGAATGCTCTTGCTTTATTGTGGGCCTGACAACTTGCTACCACCTCCAGTCTCTCCTTGATCAGAATCTTGTCCAGTGCTAATGATAATTTCTTCAACCATTGTTTTGTAACCGGGCCAAGATGCCGGTTAACATTATCTATACCAAATTATTCAAGTGATACGCAATTCAAACTTAAAATACAAGGTGTCACTTTCCATATTAACTTATCATTTATAGATAACCATACTATCACAGTCCCAACAACATATAAGATCACAACATGTTATATCAGAATTACCAACCGATCATATACAAGCAAGATTAATTAGTTATACCATTTCAGTTAAATCAAATTGATTTCTTTAAATATCCATCTTAATTAATCATCCTGGATTAATAAATCTTTTATTGCATAAGGTAATCATCTTTCAAATTAATCGCACAAATTAATAATCCTTAACCATTTACAGCAATTAACTTTTAATTACTTCACTAATTTAATCGACTATAATTAATTACATTAACCCTTAATTAATTGTAATTGATTACTTGATATTCATTTATATTTATTAATTATTCCTTAAGTAAAGCAACTCTTAATCACCCCATTAATTATAATTTAAAAATCTTTTATGCACTTGATTAATTCAAAAGCTTAATTTTTAAAGGATCTTTTTTTTAATCATCTTTACTTTACTTAATTCATTCCAATAAACTTTTAAGTAAAATTTTGTCCTTAAAGTTAAATCAAATACTGATAACAATTTACGTAACAACCTTAATTAAAATCTTAATATAAACAAGTTTATTATTATAAAAATCTTTGTTTTAATTTAATCTTAAATAATATTTAACATCAAAGATGTTTATTTTAAAGATTCACTTATATCATCATACTTATTAAAATGTTGGAAATCAATTGAATTTAAAACTTTTATATAATAATTTCTTTAAATAATAAGCTTTGTTTAAATAAACAAAAGCCCATAAGCCCAAAGATTCCACAACCAAACTAACATACCCAACTTACACCCACGCAACTAAATCGGCCCAAAACCCAACAAATACCCACCGAAACATCCTACCCTCTTCTTCCCCAAAGATTTGGCTGAACACACTCCTGTTCCACCTCCAAGAATCCATCCCAAAGATGAACGGCGACACATCGCCTTGGAACAACACTCCCTCGAATAAACGATATCATCGTCGAACCTAAACGTCACGCACCCCAACCTGTCGATGAACAACATCGGACATCAAACAAGCCCGGAACATCGTGCACTGATACGCGTGCACGTGTACGTCTAAAGCTCCAGCCATCTCACTGGCAAGACACCTCCTCCCTTCTCCACATCATCACTCGAATCCAATATGTTATTCGCTGAAGCAAACTTCACCGTCGATCAAACTTCGATCACTAGTTCGAAACCACTCGAGCACCAACAGGAAGAACCAATCCCATCGACGAAAACGCCTCGTGCCACCGCCGTTGACCACCGGACACCACGTCGACGAGCCCAATCCTTCGCCAGAGCTTCACGCTCCTAAGCCACCTACCCTGACCAAGACCGATGCAACGTCGACGCCACATTGGCCTCGAAAACAACCACGACCAAAACCAATGCTTAAACCCTATTTCACCATCGCCAGTCCACCACGGTGAACTAGAAACTCTCCAGTTATTTTCCGTTGATCCCCTCCACACGACCTACCTTTAGCGTCAATCGCGACTCTCATTTTTCCCCTGATCACCAGAAATCGTCGAACAACTGATTTCTGATCAACTCGCGATATTTCGACATCCACAAAACTAAAAACCTTGAAACTAAAATCAAAAATCAAAATTTTCGAATACTAATCAGATTACATAATCAAAGTGGAGAATTTAGACATTTGATTTTCTGTCTTAAAAATGATTATCACTTTAATTTCATCTTTTAGAGATTTTACCCAATATATACACCTGAAACCATTTTTAAAAATAAAACAACATCCATACAAATGTCTTTTCTTTAGAGATCATAACCAGAAATTGTATAGATGAAGTGGTATTCTTTTATTCTGATTTAGTTTAACCTGTGTTTTAAGAACAGAGTATGATTTACATAACACAGACATGCACATGGATATACCACAGTAATTCACTGTATTTCCAACCAGAAATTTATTTCTATATCCATTTCAGATATTTCTACAAATTTACTTTAAATGTTTATCACATGCATTCAGTTAAAACAGATTAAACTTGATAGAAGGAGGTGTTTACTCACCTTAATTTGCAGAAGAAAGAACAGAGCTTTCTTTAACATTGGCTTTGAAAGTCAAGCTAGAATCTTTTGATCGCTGGTTTGTATTAGAACAGATTGTTGTTGTTTTAAGTTGAAGTTTTGTTGTTTACAAAGTGATATTATCTCAGTTTTGAAATGAACGAATTTGGAATGAAGAAAGGTTGATAAAAGAATGAGTTTTATAGGTGATAGGTTTTGTACAGGGTAATATATTTGTTTGTACAAATTTGATCAGTGATATTTTCCTTCTTTGTTGGCTGATAGATTATTGTGGTGGCCAACATTAATTAGCTTTGTACAATTTCCCTTATTTTATTTGATTTGCACATAGATGAATAGAATGTTGTCTTCATTTACAATCTAATGGATATTTGTACGTATATTTAAATACTTAGTTGAATGTATTTGCTTTCTTTCCTTCGCAGCCAAAGATATTTTTATTTTTCTTTTGTTCATTTCGGCTGATGGATACTTATATTAATTATTGCTGTCATTCTTGCATACTTATCTTCATTTGTTTTTGTTTCATACTTAACTATGTATATATGTTTGTTTCTTTTCTTTTTGACTTGTCTTTTATAATATTACTTTATAATATAAGTTTCTATTTCTATTTTATTATATTTGTTTGTTTTCTTTTATTTTGTTGTGGTTATAATTTATTTATGTATTTATTTTATTTTGTTTTACATATATTTGTTTCCTTCTTTTGTTGTTTAGTTTCATACATCTCTATTTTTATATGTTAGTTTTTTTCTCTTACAAGTGTGTGCTTATATTTATTTTCATCATATTTTTTTAAATACGTTGTTATAATTTATCTAAGGTATTTATTTTATACTTTTATATCTTATATAATTTGTATCTTCATTTTCAAACCATTTATTTACAATTTAAATTCATGTCAAATATATATACATATATTTATAAATTCAAATTTACTCATATATGCTCAAATACATATATATATATATATATCCACATATATACAATATTTAAAGTTTAAATGATTTATACAGAATATATTTGAGTTCGAGGAAACTCGCATCCATTTATCCATTTATTTCACCAATTTTTACTCAAAAATTAATTAATTATCATTTTAATTATCAGAAATTCTTTTATTCGACTAATCAAAACTAATATTCCAATAATTACATCAGTTAATCACCCGATAAATAGACATAAAAAAATCCGGGTTGTCACAAAAACAATTTGTTGAAATTCAAGTTTATTATCACCAATTTGAAATTCAAGATCTTCATTGAAAAATTCTTCAGAATTATAGATTTCAAAATCAAAGTGATGATTTAAATCTTCCCCGTCGGAATTTAACAACTCATCATCGAAAAGTCCAAAAAATTCGTGTTCATTAAATTCGTCTTCCTTTGTTGGATTATCAACAAATTCATTGCGTATCTCAAGTTCAAAATCCAAAGTTGTTGTATTCAAATTTTTGAAATTGAGAAAAGGAAGATCGAATTTTAAATTTGGTTCCACACCCTCAAAAGAATTGAAATCCAACTCAATTACCGTGTTTTCAACAACTTCATTAAGATTATTATTTTCAATTTCAAAAGTTGTTATTTGAAAATCATCGATTTGGGTAAAAGATGGATTATTACTTAACTCGTCACACATTGAGATTTGATTTGTTTTATCACGTTGTTTCATATATGTTTCAAACAACGAATCCGTGTGATCATCGTATATTTCGTTCATTTGTTCAACAAAATCCAATTTATAATTATTAGCTTGAGGAGTTTCGATTTGGATTTGTTGAGAAGAAAAATTTTCACTTGCATCATAGTCGAGATTATTCCCATTGCCAAAATTATTTGAAAAGTGGATCACATTTTCGTTTTGATTTTGAAATTCATTTTGGAGTTCAAAATTGAATTGGCATGGGTTTTACTCGAAATCGTTTGAATTTTGAAGTGAATTCAAATTTTGATTATTTTGAAAACTTTGATTTGAATCATTGCCCAAATATGAATTACACAAATCATTTATCATTTTATTTTGTTGTGTAGAGATTTCAAGTAAAGACGAAATGCTCTTTTCAAGATTTGAGGGTTGGTCATCGTTTTGAAAATTTTATGGTTCAAAATTTGAATCATTTAAACAATAGTTGTTGTTAAAATATCCATACAAATTTGGAGTGAAATCATATGGATTATATTGATTTTCACAACTATTGTATTCAAGTGAATATGGAAATTCGGACATTTTCAAGAATGTTTTTGGTTTTTTTATAAAGGAAAAATATTTACAAATAAAATTTATTTTTCAAAAGGGAAATTGATTTTTGTTTTGTTTTTTGGTTTTTCAATTTTTTTTTTGTTTTTGAAAAGGTTTTATAACTTTTATTTTTGGATTTTGGTTTTTTTTCTAAATTTTTTTCGATTTTTGAAATTTCAAAGAAAAAGGATTTAAAATTTCAAAGGAAAAGGGAAAAGGAATATTTACAATTTTTTTAGTTTTGGATTTTTGAAATTTTTTTTCTTTAAATATGCATGAACTAATGCAACTAAATGAATGCAATGGTTAATTACAAATGATTATCCTAAGTTAACCCAAAATTGTATAATCACGCTCTATCTTAAATCAACAAGATAGTTCTCAGCCAAGTAACGGATAGGATTTATCGGTGCACCACGAATCACCGTAGCAATGCAGCCGATGGTTTAAGTACCTTCAGAGAAACAATTCAGTATAATATTTACGAATCACCGTAATATTTATATCTGATTATTTCTCTGCCGTAGCCTAGACACCTAGAAATTAAATTGTCGAAAGAGGACAAATTGTCAATATACAACTAAGTGTTATCGATGTCTAATTGTTTTTATTGATCAAAATCTAGGATGAAATGCAAAGCAGAAAATAAACGTGTATTAACAATGCAACTACAAATGATGAAAACCCCCAAACAAAATTCTACTCCTTTTCTTTCTTCTCCTCTTTTATCAATCATCAATCAAATTCCTCATCTTCACCTTCCAAAATCGCCTCGTCTCTGGCTTCACCCCAAATCGATTAATGAAGACGTAACGGGGAAAACGTGCAGAGGTGAAAGCATGCGCGCAGGCGTGTGAATGATGAGGATACTTTCCCGGTGAGGCTTGGCTGAGGATTTGGTGCTAGGGTTTAAGCTCTGCCTCTCCCAAAATCGATTATAAATTTTCTTATTTAAGCTCTGCCTCTCCCAAAACTAAGGTTCTTCGCCGTCGTTCTGTTTCTCTTTAATTTCTCAGGTATTTATCCGCGCTTTCTCCTAATTCTATCAGCATGTTATAGTTACAATCAGCTTTTTCTAATCACCGCATACGTATTTCATTTTTTATATTTCTCCTCGGTATTATTTTTCTTGATTTAGCATGTCTTTCCCGATTTATCTGATACTAAAGTATACTTGCTGATCATAAAAAATTCCTTACAATTTTTCGCTTTGTGCTTGTCAGTTTGGCTTGCATCATGAAGTTGTTTGTGTAAAATTATTTTATTCAGTATAAATCATTGAATTTTTTAAAGTTACTGTGATTATAATTGGTCCCTGTAATTGTCGAAAATCAGGTAAGCAATGGCTCCTCCGCAGCCGAACACTGGGTTATTTGTTGGATTAAATAAGGGACACATTGTCACTAAGAGGGAGCTGCCTCTCAGACCTTCAAGTAGAAAGGGGGTATTTCCTTTTTTCTCTGGTCATTCTACTTATGTATTTCATTATTATTGTGATCTTCTGAACATTATTTCTTTTTAATTAGCAGTGGATTATAGAAATCCATAGGGGACCGCATCTGAAAACTGTTGTTATTTTTATTCATAGTTATACCATTTCTTTTTCCATGGATATGATATAACCTCAATGTCTCTACTGGATGTTAATGTTCTGATATTTTTGTCTGAATTAACGGGCATAATTCTAAATTGTAGTAGGAAAACAAGGTCGTATTGTATCTTGCCTTGCATTGGACTGTTTAGAATAGTCTTTGTTCGTTAGGGATAAAAATGCAGAATTGATAAATGATAACGTGTTGAAGTGATGTTTGTATTGTGATTTTTGTCTTAAGAAGCATCAAGTGGCAAAATTGGTGATATAGAATGGTGGTGCATGTGAACATTGAGTGCTTCTCTGTATAAGATTAGAACCCTTTGCTTATCTACTCTTTTAAAACACATTGGTAAATTTCAGTATAGTATGAACCAGATTTTAAATGTGGTGGAAGTCTTTTTATTGGTTAGTGAAACTGGGAGGCAGTTGACTGATGGTAGTATTCCTCCTCAATTACCATTATTTTCATGTTGTATTGGTCAGTTCTGGAAATTGGAAAGAGTGATATAAAGTGTTGTTATGGATTCAATCACTATCGTGTCCATGTCCATAAAAGGAAATCCAACATGGGTTGTTTAAGAATAAGCAAAATGGAAAACCCTTGGCTATAAGCAGAATAAAGAACTATATTCTTGGTCATTCTCCTGCCAATGGAATGTTTTTTATCTCATTATGACAGCCCAACATACTAATCATAATTGGGCAGTGATCACTAGAAGAGTGATTCATAACTTGGGTAATAGCATTAAGAAAATTTATTTGGAAAGCATAATTAAAGAATACTCCATCTATTTTGTTGCGTATAGAGTAGTCTTTCCTCCTCTCCATGTAAAGTTACTGTCATTATAATGCATTTCCTTCAGTAGTGATCATAGTGTTGTAAAATCTTCATCTGCATTTGTCACCATGTGGTTTTTCCCTATTCTATCTGAATCATAAAGTATGCAGTTAAAGTCTACTTCTATTAGCCAAGGGAGAGTTATACTGCTGGCAACTTTCCAATATGATCCATAGTTTTTTTCTATGCATTTGGGTGTATAAACCATAAACACAAATAAAGAACAAACTAATTCCCCCACTATCTTGAATAATAGATGAAATATGTTTGCTCATCATGCGAGAATGTACTAACCTACCATATATGAGGATTCCATATCATCAACACCTTGCTCTTGTCATCATTCACAACATTGTATACCCATTTCCAGTCTAGTTTAATGCTTTTAACAAAGACGTCGATCAAATCATGTTTCATTTTATGCTCGATCAAAACAACAATCGACGGCTGTCTACAGGTGTGGCGCAATGGAAGAAGGGGGGAAGGCATTAATTATCTTTGATTTTCTTAGTTTGGTTTTAATTTTTGATAATAAATTCGACCATGCAGGGTTTTATATAACATCTTTATCAACTGTGGATTTGAACGCAAAAGGAGCATCATCGGGCCTTGTTTTTCTGGTGATCCTTCTAAAGGAAGAAGCTGCAGTCTCTCCCTCTCTGTTATGCTTAGGTAAAGCCTTTGATTTTTCCTTTTTTGTTAAGTTTTCGTTGACGGCATTGCCATCGTTCTTGTCTTTATCTTAAACTACCAGATCATATGAATTAGAGTTTTGAGGGACAAGGTTGGAAGGATTCACTTCGGTGACAATGCTGTGAATGCTCTCTGTTTAATTGTTATTATTTAAAGGGTCTGTCTCACAAATAATATTAATGTTGTTATCATTCTAATTTTTGGAAGGATTCACTTCGGTGGCTGCTTTGGCGGCGCTTGCAACTTATGTGAATAGTTGGGTCTTTTGGCCTTTCTATTGGTTCGCTCAAGGCACCATGTTTTGGGCTCTTTTCATCTTGGGTCATGATTAGTAAGCCTAAATAAAAGTTGTATTTACTTCATATTTTTCTTCATCCAAGTAATATTTCATAATCATAAATAATGTATGATGACACTCCATAACTATCCACTATGCATATGATGGTTTGTTACATTGCATATGATAATATCCGGTAGCAATACATATGGCGTGTTAAGTTATTTGTCCTTTTATTTAAACCTTTTGGTGCAAAACTGATTACTGACTTGTTATTTTTGCATTAACTTTTACACTTCATACATTAAAAATAAGAATAAAAATAATAATAACAAACAAACAAGTAAACTTTACAATCAACTGGTGGAGTTAAGTATATGAAAAGAGTAAAAGTGTACTCACGGAAGAAGTTATGCACTTACAATGTATTTGTATATGCATTGGCTAAGTTATCAGCTGAGCTCTTAACAAACCAATGACAACCGCTGTGTAATGTATTTGTATATGCATTGGCTAAGTTATCAGCTGAGCTCTTAACAAACCAATGACAGCCGCTGTGTAATGTATTTGTATATGCATTGGCTAAGTTATCAGCTGAGCTCTTAACAAACCAATGACAACCGCTGTGTAATGTACTATGCTAGCAAAGTCTCTGTTTAAACAAGTACTTAGCTAGACATCAAAAGTATTATTTTGAGTACATTCTATGACGTCGATTGTGCAGTGGCCATGGGAGCTTCTCCAATGACACCAAGTTGAATAGCGTGGTTAGGCATTTCTTGCATTCCTCAATTCTTGTGCCTTATCATGGATGGTAAGTGTCTACTACCAGCGTATTCAATATTATTTTTACTTTATTTTTATCTCTAATGAAATATGGGTTTTTTTGTATATATAGGAGAATTAGTCACAGAACGCATCATCAGAACCATGGACATGTTCAAAACGATGAATCATGGCATCCAGTGAGTTGCAGTAGTACATTATTTAGTTCCATTTGTGCATCCTGGGATATTTCATTATCAATTTCGAGTAAAGGGTATAATCTAAACTGGTAAAATTACAGTTGCCTGAGAAAATATACAAGAATCTGGATTCAGCCACCAAAAAGCTTCGATTTTCTTTGCCATTTCCCATGCTTGCTTACCCTTTCTATTTGGTGAGTACTCATTGTCTAATTATTTGTTTAGGTATGTTATATTGCCAAAAAAACTCTCCTCACATCTGTAGCAATGTTGAACTTGAGTGTAAAATTATCCTTTATACCTTCAATGATCAATGGCAACAATAGTATGATTTTTGGTTACATACACAGTCTTTTTTTGGAAACCTCAACCGTATGTAATAGTCAAAATTTCAACTTCCCTTAATATATATGTCAACACTCAATGAACTTTCACTTAAACATACTAGTGATGATCATACTTGAACACAGAAAATTCCTGTGCTATATGACCAAAAGTGTGAGAGATTCCTGCAATTTTAACTGTGTAATATTAAAATATATATAGCTAATTTTGATTGTATTGATGCTACAGTGATCGAGGAGTCCAGGGAAAAAAGGATCACATTTCGAGTGCGAGTAAATGAAATAGTCATAAATGGAAAAATCCAGTGCGAGTGCCATACTTGTTATACTGGTTCTGATTGCTCTGTACATTTACTAGGCTGCCCTGCTGATGCAGCTGTGTATGTTCAACTTTCATCTTTCAACTTTACATAACACACACACACTCTTCTGATATACAAACTTTATTTGAATTATATATATTTTGAATACAGTGGAGATATAATGTTTCTGGAAGACTACTGGGTGAAGCAGAAAGTGAGCAGTGCAATACTAATATCAGGATGGAGCAGAATGAGCTATTTTACTACTGGGGCGGACTATATCTCTATCGAGCTTGAAAAGTATATTTATTAGTTAGCACTAGTTAGATATAACATTTATTAGTACGCGATGTGTAAATTTGTATACAAATTGTTATTGTATGTGAGTTAGGTCATTTTGTCGAAAAACTATTGTATTGGAATGGTTATGGATATTTTATTTGATTATATGGTTAATGTGTTTTTTAACTTATTTGAATATGATGATTATGTGAGTGATTGTTGATTGATATAATAGAACCAAAATAGACCATTAACAGGAAATAATAGCATGAAAAAATGGTGTAAAATAATAAACAACTTTTAGTAGCGCCAAAAAATCTTTTGGTGGCGTTTTTTAAACGCTACAAAAAGATTTATGGTGGCGTTTGAAAAACGCTGCCAAAAATGCATTTATAGTGGCGTTAAAATAAATGCAACAAAAAATCATGGATTTTTAGTCGCATGTTTTCTCGCGACGTTTATCAAAACGCCACCAAAAGTTTTTGTAGCGTTTTTTGAGCGCCACAAAAAATAAAATTTCTTGTAGTGAGAATGGAGAATGGTGCTGCACTTGTTTAATTGAAGGCAGTAGGATGCATAAGTAATATTGTGACTGTATGCAAATGGGAAGACAGTGGGAAAGTGGAGTTTGGGTGAATGAAATGAAAGTGTATGCACTGTTGAGTGGTGGTGAGAAGTTGATGTTGTTGTGGTGGTGATGAGGTTATGTGAAGAAGAAGTTTTTGTTTGGCAGAGGACAGTTAGACAGTAGACAGTAAAGGATGCTATAGATGTTGTAAATGTGAAAGTGTAAATGTAACAGCAACTGTGAAATTGTTAATAAAATTGAAAATGAAATTGTTTGTTTTGAAATTGTATGGTTCTTTTTTTTATAAAAATGCAAAACCAAATAAAACTAGAAAACAAGAAATGCACACATTCACAATGCAAACAAAAATCACACACAAATTTTTTAAAAAAAATGCAAGATAACAAACAATAAATCAAACGAAAAATAATTCGAAGAATAAAAATTTAAAATCAAAACAATTCCCTGGCAACGGTGCCAAAAACTTGTTAATCGACGGAAATTCTATCAGTTTAGAAAACCATCGAAAAAATTTCAAATTAAATTTATACCGCAAACGCACGGCGTACACTTGTAGTACATGGCGAATACGGGTCGATCCGCAAGGAATTGATGATTTTAAAAGTCTATTCAATCAAATTAAACCAAAGTCGAGTGAAAGTTAAGCTAGAAAATTAGAAAATTAACTAACTAACTAAAAGAAAAGAGATGCAAATATAAGGGTTAAATGACAATTTAGAGAATAAATCCACTCTCTAGATTATGTAGTTTAACACATATGAAATCATAATCTCTCTTTTATGGTCATTAGTACTTTAATTGATGTGCTTATCATAAGTATGACATATTTGTGCTATTGATTAGCCAAGATAAGCCATCAAACTATAACACATCCCTTAAACCACTTACTAACTTTCATGAAATTTGACAATGAAAATGAAATCTATTTTAAGTATGGCCTATTAACTATTGATTAGAAATATAGACCATCAAATTTTAATTTCAAATCACTTTCTTATGCCATAATCATATTTTGATGAAGAGGCAGTTGTGTTAGTGATTGTTTAAGCATAGTCTATTTGGTATCAACAATATAGACTATCAAATTCAAGGCAAAAACAACAATTAAACCACTTCAATCATTCTTCATTAAGCACAAAAGGAGAGCATGAATTAACAAATAGTTGAAGCTACATAATTAGAGAGCTTCATTACCCCTAAATTGAAGAGGTTTAGCCTCTCATATTTGTCATTTTATTAACAAATGTAGCTAGCAACATGAAAGCAAAATGAAAGGAAAATGAAAGCTTAATGAAAAAAAGAGCTAATTAACAAGAATTAGAACTATTCTACTAGCATGAAAGTAAATCTATACTACAACATGAAAGGAAAATAATAAGAAAGGGAAAAGATCATATATTAAATTGCATAAAAAAATTACATGAAAATAAAAATGGCTAAGTAGCCATGAAAAGTGAAAAAGAAGAGCTTGTTTATTTTTGAGCATAAACTAAACTAAAGAGAGACTAAGGAGGAAGAGAGTTACATGAAGATATGGGGTATTTATACAAGTGTTAAACCCTAATTCATATTTTTGGGGAATGCCCAAATTGCCCTTGAGGTAGTGTGGTCGCCAAGTAATCATTAACATCCACTAATCCCCTACTTAAATGTACATGAAGCTTTAATGTCCTTTTATCATGTGCTTAGCTCCTAATTGAAAATCAAGGTAAGTGGGTGGGGTCCTCCATGATCATCACTTTAAATTATTTCCATCTTCATTTGTTCTTTTCACTCTTATGCATGCATATATTATCATGAAGCCACTTGTAAAATTCACCAAATTTCCTACAAAATAACATAGAAAATTCCAAGTAAATTTTAACAATTTAATAAATGCATAAAAATGACCATTTTACCCCTATATGAAGATGAATATGTGACAATTTGAAAATAATTTGAATTTTGGTTTAAACAAGTTAAAATACCTGATATGATCATTTATTTAATTTAAATAGATTAAATATGGTGGTAAAAATAGGCACATTTACGTGCACATCAATGATATGCAAAACAAGTAAATCAAATCAGGATTACCCATCCCCATTTATTCTGACTATTTGTCTTAATTATAGTTTTAAGGGTCACTATTAACATGTTAATTGTTTACAGTCTACCTGTCTGATTTCATAGTTTTCATGGGATTACTAAGAACCTATTGGTAACTCCAATATTTTTTCTCTTATCCTAGTTTTCATGTGCTGACTAGGAACCTATTGATTATATGTCAATATCATTATCCGAATATAGTTTTCATGGGCTAACTATAAACCTATTGGCCCCTGCCAATATCAAATCATAGTTTTCATAGGCTGACTATGAACCTATTGGTCCCTGCTAATATCTTTAGTTAAACACAGTTTTCATGGGCTTACTGTGAACCTATTGGCCCCTGTCAATATCTTTAATTTGGATTTTAACATTTCTTAAATTATATTCACTACTGGTCAACCTAGCTGATTATTCTACCCTTCTCCAAAATGCTTTTATGGGTTAATAACAATGTGAATAAGTATATGAAGAAGTATACAACATATAATACCAACACCTGTGGTTTATTATCTTATATATATACCCTGGTTAAACCCTTTTACCTCTATAATCAATGAATACCTCTTCATTTTAAAACCCTTTATTTGTTTATACCATGATTATTTCTTTAAATTGAGATTGGGTTTATGTTTGAAATATTAAGATATCTTTTCCAAAACCTCTGGATGACTTCCGTAGAAATAAAAAAACCTCTTTTCAAAACATAATAAACATACCTTTCGATGGTATCGACACGTCCTTTAAAACATAGCTTTGAAACAAATGAAAGTATCCCTTTTGAAAGTGTGGGGTTTATTCTTTTTAAAAACATTATTTGGGTCAAAATGGTTTGGAAACTCACAATAAATTTTCCATAGCTTGGAAAATTCCAAAAAATATAGACCCGTCTCCAAAATCATGTTTTGCTTAACATAAAAAGTTTCCATGGCATTCTAAAATCATAGACTCTCGTTTTTGCATCAAAACCGTGCAAATTCATATGTGAATGAATTAAAATAAATCAAACATAATATACTTCAAGCATATCATCATCTGTATCATCATAAAAATGAATTTATTATAAATCTGAAAACATATAATATAATGGAATAAAATAGAGATGGTATGAAATTATTATTCACTTTAGATATGATAAGAAATTTGAGATTTGTTGTTGATTAATCCTTCCTAGCTTTTGATCCTTAGCTTTAGATTGAATTCTTCCTCCTTTTCTCCTTATTAATGGCTGGCCCTATTTTAGGTTTATGATTTGCGTTTGTGAAAATAAGAAATGAAACATGAATGGGAAATTACAAAGGTGTATAGCCGTGTATAATGAAGTGGCTATTTACTAATATGCCTATGGGTAAATTAATTAGCTTATAAACCAATTTAAGCCCATTTATTTTATTATTAAGCACGGCCCTATATATGATTTGTAACGACCCGTAATTTTCGATAATTAGAAATAGTTAATTTAATAAGATTTTGTAATATAATATTGGAAGAACTAAAACTTTATGACTTAATTAATGGGAGAAAATTTAAATATAAGATTTATTAACCGGGATAAAACTTAGAGTGAAATTTAATAATGTTAATTTAAGGTAATGGATGACTAACTGAATGTAATCTCAAGTAACTGTAATAATTGTAAGTTATAATTGGTTATCAATTTAAAATAAGGAAATAAATTTAAATGTTATATTAATTTATGAAATAGTATGTAATAAATTGTAATTGGATAGAATTAGTATTGTGTAAGTTGTTATAACATTTGTTTGTAAATAATAAACTTATAAATGTGATTAAAAGTTAATGTTGACAATTATTATATGTTACCTATTTATTTAGTCTGTTAAATTAAATTGGAAATCAATTGCAATTAAATGTAATTAATGTGAGAAATGCGGATTACGGATCTTAAGGCTAGGAATAACACTAGAGGGGGGTGAACGGTGTTTATAAGAAATTACTAAATCTTTTTGAGTTATTGTTGATTTGTACACAAATGTATGCAATATTCAAACACAGATATAATCACAGAAACAAACACAGATGCAGAAATAAAGTAAATTCAGTAAAGGAAAGAACACGCCGGATTTTATACTGGTTCGGAGTTACCCTACATCCAGTCCTGCACAACTAAGTACGGATTTCCTTTCAAAAGCAATTCAACAATTACAACCCTCGGTTTCAAGGCTACGAGGTACACCCTCCAGAATCACAATCCTCTAGGTAGAGATACTTGATTTCTGGGGCAACAAGTTCACCCAATTGATTTCCAAGGCTACAATCACACCTTTTCTCGCTTTATTGATTTCCAAGGCTACAATCACACCTTTTCTCGCTAGATAGATTACAAAGAAGCCTATAACTTTGAATAGCACTTGGATCTTGTTGAGATAGTGATAGAGAATCAAACAAGAGATGATCTAGTTAGATTCAATGTTGATTTCGGCAGAGTGATGATAGGATTTTAAATAAGAAAATGTGGAAGAAGAAGAGAAGTGAAAAACCAGAAAATCTGATATAAAATTTGTTGAAACTAACCCCTATTTATAGAAGAACAACAGTCATGTCCATTTGTAACGACCCAGATTTTCTGATAATTAAAATTCGAATATTTAATTAATTTTAAATATTAATAAATGAATTTAAGAAGTTGAATAATTTATTATTCGAATATTGGATTTACCTGGGTAATCTAATCGATAATTTAAATAGTGAAATTCCAGAAATAATTGAAATATGGGTTTAATGTGCTGGAAATGATTTATAAAGTTATATTAAATCATATTGGAGTTATAGAAATATTTTAGAACTCTTAAAAGTGAATTTGGAGTTAAATTGTGAAAATCGATATTTTAATATTTAATTATCGACTGTAAAAATAGCCAATTTTTGAACAGTCTCAGAATTTGACGAGACCAGTTCCATTGGATCCGTAATAGTTAGTTATTATCGGATTTCAATTTTCGTATCAATCGGAGTTGTCATTTGACCGTGGCAGCTCGAAACGCATCGATATCGTTTTAATTTTAATTCGGCGAGTTAAAATAGTCATTTTTCAAACGGTCTCGGATTTCGACGAAACCAGTTTCATCGGATCCGTAATGTGATATTATTGTAAGATTTCAAATTTCATAATTTTTGGATTTACCGTTTGTCCGGTACGAATTAAAACGCCTCGAAATCGATTTAAATCGGTTTAATTTAAATTGATTGTTTATTGTCATATCTCACACATACGATCGAATTAGCTTCCGAAACCTGTTCCATTGTGTCCGGAACACGGGATAAACCCCAGAAACGTCAGTTACCGCGCGTAAATCGGAGTTCGGGAAATCGAGTGAATAGTGTCGAAAATTCTCTATAAATAGCCTTCATTCACAAACAAGAAAAAAAAAAGAAACTAAACCCTTATCTTCTTCAGCCGCCACCCTTGGTTATCAATGGCCATAAAACAATCTCGTTCTTCTTATGATAACTTCAAATCCACACCATATTAGGCCACGGCCTCAACTAGAAAAGTGTAGGTCTCGACGAGACGAAGACATCCATACGGTGGAATAGTACGAAACTCGTCGTGGTGGCCAAAACTTGACCATGAGTGACGCGCGTTCGTCCTCAATTTCCGTGCAAAGGGGACCACCAAGTTTCGCAAGATTCAAGGTGAGGGTAGCACTCGCGACGAGCTTCGAAACAGTGGCATTCGATCAACTTCTCGACGTCGTATGTGGTCACGAGCATTAGGGCATTTGGGCGGCTATTGGGTTTATCATGTTCGAACGTGAAACCTGATGGAGGGAAGATGCGTGCAAGGGCTGGATTTGCTTTGGAAGGAACGAACGACCCAGATCTGATGGGTTTGAAAATGTAAATTAAATTGTAAATTATTTATATTAAAATTCGTTCAAACCTTTGAAATAGCATATCTTTTTAATACGAGGTCGAAAAATCTCGAAACCAGTTGCGTTGAAATCGTATTGACGAGCACTTCAATATGGAACTGAATTGGAAGCGATTGGAGTCAGTGAAAATTTCGGGTAAAATTAAACGCGCGTTTAATTTTATTCGAAATAAACGCTGGAACAGAATTAAAAAAATCAAGGTGAGATCTTCTCACTCAAATTTGAATGTGGAATTATTTACAGTTATTGATTGATGATTGACTGTTTGAATGTGCTATTAGATATGATAGGATATATCTATATATATAGCAGTATATACATATTGGCATATGTATATATTGGATTGATTGATTTCCCGCCTCGTATAGCGGATGAGACCCTATTGCGCCGTTAGTAAGCGGATTTATAAAAACCTATATACCGCGATAATTCCGTACTGGAGCGGAGTTGGTATTGTGCTAACATCTTTGGATGCAGGAAAACAGGTTGGAGGGATCCAACTGGATTCCTCACCAGTAGTTATTTATTTTCAGATATTGTGATATATTCTGTTATCATATGATGATATATGATATTTGACTGTTGTGATGGACTGATTGGTGTTGTTGCATCATCGGATTCAGTTTTTAAATGTAAAAAATAACGACTGTTATTTTAAAAAGGTTTTTAAAGTGATTTTTGAAAATATACGTTTTATGGGATTTTTGAATCGATTTATAAACGTAAAATTTTAAAGTTATTAAAGCTATAATTTTTAGTGAAATATAACCGAAGGGTCGTTTTTGAAATAAAAGTCGATTTATTTATAAAATGGTTTAAGTTGGGATTTTTGAATAACTATAAACGATTTGTATAGAAAGATTTATAAAATTGATATGTTGTAAATCAAAATATTGGACTTATAAAACGAATTTTTATAAGTGTTAGAAAGAAGTATAAATGGATTTCATAAGTGAATGAAATTAATAGATTTATAACGTGAAGTTATAAAGTAAATAAATATTGTAGAATAAAAGATTTATAAGAAATTTACTTATAAATTTGACTTTTGCACTTAGATGGGATATAAATAGAAATTGCAAAATGAAATGATTTTTGTAAGTTGAAATCGTTATAAAGTACAAATGTGATTTATAAACGTTGTTTTATAAATCCGAAATCACTTATTCTTATAAGTGAATTTTTGAAGTTAATAAAATGAGATTTATAAACCGGAGTTGTTATAGAAAATAGAAAATGGAATTTATAAACGTTGTTTTATAAATTCGGAAACCAATCGATTGAATTTGATAAATTAAATATAGAAGATTATCAAAGGAGATATATTCGCGATTTTGGATAGCGAATTATTATCGAAATAAAACGTGTAGAAAATAGTGAAATGTAAATAGTAAAGTATATTCACGATTTTGGATAGTGAATATATTGTTAAGTAAAATGAACTTGTTTTGGGAAAGCGATATTACAGAAATGAAGTTAATTGTTTAAAAGATGTTTTAAAACGTGATAAGTATCGAATACATAGATTTCAACATTTATTGTTGAAATAGACGTTTTCGAGAAATAAGGAAATGGTGGACTATAACACTGTTGTTATAGTAAATGATTTCCGAAAGGAAATATTTTTATGTAGTATTGGGATTTATATATCTATTTTAATTTCGAATCCCTATACTAGTGATTTTGAGTCGTCGTAACGATGTTTTACGCAACATTCGTTTTGACTCAAATAAATGTGATTTAAGAATGATTTCCTTAAAGAATGAATATATACTTAATATTGATTTAAGTATATCGAATATTTTCTAAGTGTTGAAAATAAATAGTTTTGTGAATTACTTATTATTAAATAAGTATGGAAATGCTTTTCCAATATGAAATGAACTGTTTTGAGATTTTATCTTCAAAGATAAAATGAAATGTGGAAATTGATTTGAAATTGTTTTCAAATGGTTAAGTGTGGAAATTTTATATCTTGTAAAGATATTTTTGAAGATAAAATAATTTGGAAAATTATTTGGAATCTGATGATGTTGCGCATCTTTATTGATAGTTAAATAACCGACTATCAATAATTACCTTTAGGTAGGTATTTGTTGTGAATTGGATGAATTTGAATGCCACACTTATTTTTGAATTTACGCTCACTATTCGGGTTAACCGGGAAAGGACCATGGGGTCGTATAACCCATTCCGAATATGTGATACGTCGTTATGAATCGCAATTGAAGACCGGTGTTGAAGACCGGATATTTTTGAAAACGAAAGGATTACCGTCGAGTTACTCTACATCGACTGATCTTCGATTTAGAGGTTTTATCACCCTTAGTGACGGGAAGTCCTGACGTGATTGAAAATTATCCGGAATTGCAAGGGCTTCGTGAGAAGTGCCTTCGGTTCTGTTCGATCCCGGAACAGACTTGTATGGATTGTGTGTCTGACGTTACAATTTGAGATATAAAGCTGATTTCTTTCAAATACATTTCTGTTGGTGGCGGAGAATTTATCCTCTTAGCTTAACACCCTTCTCTGAGACGTACGAGCTCAGAGGTTATGTAGTTGAAATTTATCAGCGATATATCCCAATTTGGTAACGTGGCATACTGAGTGTTGCTGTGAAATGATCGGTGTTTGATCATTTGTGATATGATCATTTGTTTGATCTTATATCTTTGTGATCATAGGTTGATCATTTTGTTTGACCCGAAGCAGGGCTTTTTGAGAAAGCGTAGCTTTGTGGACGAGACTTCATCGAGCCTCACACCCCGGAAATGGTCGAAACAGGAAGAATGCGGCAAGGTTCTAGGGAGTAGCGCCCCTTAGTGTATGTCATTCCTTCTGGATAAAGGTGGTATCATGGTATGGAGCCCAGATACTTAACCTCTGTGGTTACTGCATTATTATTATCTATGTGGTTTGTTGGAAATCGGGGATCCTCGGGAAGATCGGTGACGATCGGGGGATGGCATACGCGTGTCAGTAGTTACCTATTTTTGCAGAGGTAACCCGGCCTTGTGTTGGCAGAGATCCGGTTAGGTTCTCGGGTCGTCTATTCCAGGGACGTACCCATCGTGGATAGGAAGTTCCTTAGCCTGACCATTTGTTGGAAATCCAAAGAAACAATACGTGACGTGTACGGTTTTAGTTGTATTACCTGCTATGGAATGTGGCGGTAACCTGTTATTGAACATAGTAGCTATAGTAGGCATACGATACTGGTCGTATGTTGGCTAAGATTAATATTATACTTTCGAAATGATTTCTACACTATGCACTAATAATAATATCAAAAATGATTTGATTTTGCGTAGTAAGCATCTTTGACTATCATAAGAAGAAATCTCCTCCAATTCTGCGTTTGCATTGTGTGTGTGGTGGGAGGTCTTATGGTAGTTTCATTTTCCAAAAGCATTTCGAATTTACTTTAAAATTATCCTGTTGTTTATTTTTAAAGTATAACTGTTTTACGATCTCACACCAGTCACCATGACTGACTCGGAGTTTATTGTTTCCCTTCTAAACTCTGGGTGCCCACCAATTTCCACACGGGCAGCCTAGAGTTATATTATCAGGATATCCTGGATATTCTGGAGCTTTGGAGATAAGCTGGATGGCGAGACGTAGTATTTGTATCTGATAGTATTTATTCCGCTGTGTATTCTGTATGAGGACAAGTTTATATAACTGTCCATTGTTGTTTATTGACTCTGATGATATGATGTGATGTTATGTAATAACATATATAATTCTTTTGTTTTTAAAAGATATTCATTTATCTATTATATATTGTTCCGCTGCGATGTGTAAGATTCTGATATTGTCTCTGTTCTGTATCTGTTGTTGTTTTGTTGTTTTTCTTCTTCTTTTTCTTCTATCTTCTTCTTCTACCTTTTTCTTCTTTCTTAAAACCATAACTTTTCGGGTTTCCGGCATTCGATTGCTCAGCAGTCGATAAAGTGAGTATCGATGTTGAATTTTCGAAAGTCGAAAATTTTTGGGATGTTACAAGTGGTACCAGAGCATATGGTTAAGCGACAACCCTGCTCTGTTGGGTATTACTCATTAGAGATAGAGTCAGTAGTACTCTAGAATGAGCTGAGTGTAATAATAGATACGAGCGCGTATTTGTTAGTGAATATAAAATTGTTTTATATTGTGATGATTGGTTTGTTGAGTGGTATATGGATTCTGGTCGGTATTGTCCGTACAACTCTATCGATAGGGATCTCTAAACACTTGTATAGAACAATTCGGCACAGTATTGTTTTGAATAGGGTAAATGAGATAATTTTGCCCAAAACTATTTTTGTATATAAAAGTAATGATTTTTCTATGAATTATCATAGTATATGGATGTTTGGTTGTTATAAAATAATAACATTGAAATGTTATCATTGTTATATGAATTGGATAAGAAATTGAAATCATAACTCCAAAGTTAAGAAATAAATTCACATATACAAATGAAATTTGAGAATGTAAACTGTAAATGTGATTTGTAATTTAAAACGGAATTCCAGAAAAGTTTTTGGAAATGTTTTGAAAAGAATTTGAAAATTTTGGAGATTTGGAAAGTTTAATTCCTTTTTGATTTGAAAATGAATTTCAAAGGTTTTGAAAAGTATTTTAGAGAGATGAAAGCTCTAAACTCTTTTCGGTCGCTGGAAAATAACTTCGATGATGACCGCGGCATCGTTGGTGTTCATTTTCGGGTTTCCAAAAGAGGAAATTGCTGCAAAATTGTTTTAAATAGAAGTTGTTTGAAAAATTTGGATTTTGTTTTGGAAATTCAAAAAGGATAATTTGAATTGTTTTCAAAATGGTTTTGAATGAAGTTGATAACTTGTAAAGTTTAAAGTTTAAATAAAAATCCATTTAACGAATGAAATTTATAAATGTGAATTGAAATATAAAGAGATGAATTCATATATGAATAAAAGTTATGAATATGAATTGTAAATATGATTTACAAATGAAAATAGAATTCAAAAAGGATAATTGAAGATAAAATTCATAATAGAATTAGTAATATGAATGTATGGATGATTTTATAAATCAAGATGTAAATAAGTCGAAGACTTATAAAATATTTGGAATTTGATAGAAATGAGATTCAAATTGAAAATGAAAGAATGTGTGAATGAGTAAATAAATTTGAATAAATGAAGTGAATAAGATTAAAACTGAATGTTGAAAACGAATGTGAATAAATGAATTGGAATTGAAATGGATTAGTAACTGAAACTAAATTAAAATGGTGCAGTATGAATGAAAGATAATCAATAAAATTCAATATTCAGAAATTGAACTGAATCCAATTAAATGTTGGAATTGAATTCAAATGGAATTGAAATGTAAAGATTGAACGAAATTGAATATATAACTTCAATAGTGAATTAGAGATGATAGAAGAAGTATATATTGAAAGTTTTGTAATTGAATGTACGAAATAGTTTGAATATATGTAACTAGATATAATGGCTAGTAGGATATACAGGTGTAAAGGAATTGGAATATAATTTCGAAGATAAATTTGAATTGCTCGAAAAAGGTACGTATTTGAATTTGAATATGAGATTTTGATGATTTCTTGTCTAGCCGCTTGGCTTTTTCTTTTCTTTTTGAAATCTGAGAGTCCGTAGGGACGTTTTGTAGTCGTACCGTATTAGCCGCGCAAAGGAGACGCTGGCGAAATTTTTCGGAAATTTAGGGTGTTAGAAATTTTTGAGAAATTTTGAAAGTTTAAAATTTGAATTTAAACTCGAATTTGAATTTTGAAGAAAGCAATGCCATTTGAAACTTATAATTGAAGTTGGAAAGCTAGTATGAATGATAACGAATCTTTAATAGAAAGATTTGTTTTGATAAATTTGATAAAACTATTAGGTTGTGAAAAATAGTAGACGAGTTAAGGACATTTCTTCCTAACTTGTAATTTCGAGGACGAAATTCTTTTAAGGGGGGAAGTTTGTAACGACCCAGATTTTATGATAATTAAAATTCGAATATTTAATTAATTTTAAATATTAATAAATGAATTTAAGAAGTTGAATAATTTATTATTCGAATATTGGATTTACCTGGGTAATCTAATCGATAATTTAAATAGTGAAATTCCAGAAATAATTGAAATATGGGTTTAATGTGCTGGAAATGATTTATAAAGTTATATTAAATCATATTGGAGTTATAGAAATATTTTAGAACTCTTAAAAGTGAATTTGGAGTTAAATTGTGAAAATCGATATTTTAATATTTAATTATCGACTGTAAAAATAGCCAATTTTTGAACAGTCTCAGAATTTGACGAGACCAGTTCCATTGGATCCGTAATAGTTAGTTATTATCGGATTTCAATTTTCGTATCAATCGGAGTTGTCATTTGACCGTGGCAGCTCGAAACGCATCGATATCGTTTTAATTTTAATTCGGCGAGTTAAAATAGTCATTTTTCAAACGGTCTCGGATTTCGACGAAACCAGTTTCATCGGATCCGTAATGTGATATTATTGTAAGATTTCAAATTTCATAATTTTTGGATTTACCGTTTGTCCGGTACGAATTAAAACGCCTCGAAATCGATTTAAATCGGTTTAATTTAAATTGATTGTTTATTGTCATATCTCACACATACGATCGAATTAGCTTCCGAAACCTGTTCCATTGTGTCCGGAACACGGGATAAACCCCAGAAACGTCAGTTACCGCGCGTAAATCGGAGTTCGGGAAATCGAGTGAATAGTGTCGAAAATTCTCTATAAATAGCCTTCATTCACAAACAAGAAAAAAAAAAGAAACTAAACCCTTATCTTCTTCAGCCGCCACCCTTGGTTATCAATGGCCATAAAACAATCTCGTTCTTCTTCTGATAACTTCAAATCCACACCATATTAGGCCACGGCCTCAACTAGAAAAGTGTAGGTCTCGACGAGACGAAGACATCCATACGGTGGAATAGTACGAAACTCGTCGTGGTGGCCAAAACTTGACCATGAGTGACGCGCGTTCGTCCTCAATTTCCGTGCAAAGGGGACCACCGAGTTTCGCAAGATTCAAGGTGAGGGTAGCACTCGCGACGAGCTTCGAAACAGTGGCATTCGATCAACTTCTCGACGTCGTATGTGGTCGCGAGCATTAGGGCATTTGGGCGGCTATTGGGTTTATCACGTTCGAACGTGAAACCTGATGGAGGGAAGATGCGTGCAAGGGCTGGATTTGCTTTGGAAGGAACGAACGACCCAGATCTGATGGGTTTGAAAATGTAAATTAAATTGTAAATTATTTATATTAAAATTCGTTCAAACCTTTGAAATAGCATATCTTTTTAATACGAGGTCGAAAAATCTCGAAACCAGTTGCGTTGAAATCGTATTGACGAGCACTTCAATATGGAACTGAATTGGAAGCGATTGGAGTCAGTGAAAATTTCGGGTAAAATTAAACGCGCGTTTAATTTTATTCGAAATAAACGCTGGAACAGAATTAAAAAAATCAAGGTGAGATCTTCTCACTCAAATTTGAATGTGGAATTATTTACAGTTATTGATTGATGATTGACTGTTTGAATGTGCTATTAGATATGATAGGATATATCTATATATATAGCAGTATATACATATTGGCATATGTATATATTGGATTGATTGATTTCCCGCCTCGTATAGCGGATGAGACCCTATTGCGCCGTTAGTAAGCGGATTTATAAAAACCTATATACCGCGATAATTCCGTACTGGAGCGGAGTTGGTATTGTGCTAACATCTTTGGATGCAGGAAAACAGGTTGGAGGGATCCAACTGGATTCCTCACCAGTAGTTATTTATTTTCAGATATTGTGATATATTCTGTTATCATATGATGATATATGATATTTGACTGTTGTGATGGACTGATTGGTGTTGTTGCATCATCAGATTCAGTTTTTAAATGTAAAAAATAACGACTGTTATTTTAAAAAGGTTTTTAAAGTGATTTTTGAAAATATACGTTTTATGGGATTTTTGAATCGATTTATAAACGTAAAATTTTAAAGTTATTAAAGCTATAATTTTTAGTGAAATATAACCGAAGGGTCGTTTTTGAAATAAAAGTCGATTTATTTATAAAATGGTTTAAGTTGGGATTTTTGAATAACTATAAACGATTTGTATAGAAAGATTTATAAAATTGATATGTTGTAAATCAAAATATTGGACTTATAAAACGAATTTTTATAAGTGTTAGAAAGAAGTATAAATGGATTTCATAAGTGAATGAAATTAATAGATTTATAACGTGAAGTTATAAAGTAAATAGATATTGTAGAATAAAAGATTTATAAGAAATTTACTTATAAATTTGACTTTTGCACTTAGATGGGATATAAATAGAAATTGCAAAATGAAATGATTTTTGTAAGTTGAAATCGTTATAAAGTACAAATGTGATTTATAAACGTTGTTTTATAAATCCGAAATCACTTATTCTTATAAGTGAATTTTTGAAGTTAATAAAATGAGATTTATAAACCGGAGTTGTTATAGAAAATAGAAAATGGAATTTATAAACGTTGTTTTATAAATTCGGAAACCAATCGATTGAATTTGATAAATTAAATATAGAAGATTATCAAAGGAGATATATTCGCGATTTTGGATAGCGAATTATTATCGAAATAAAACGTGTAGAAAATAGTGAAATGTAAATAGTAAAGTATATTCACGATTTTGGATAGTGTATATATTGTTAAGTAAAATGAACTTGTTTTGGGAAAGCGATATTACAGAAATGAAGTTAATTGTTTAAAAGATGTTTTAAAACGTGATAAGTATCGAATACATAGATTTCAACATTTATTGTTGAAATAGACGTTTTCGAGAAATAAGGAAATGGTGGACTATAACACTGTTGTTATAGTAAATGATTTCCGAAAGGAAATATTTTTATGTAGTATTGGGATTTATATATCTATTTTAATTTCGAATCCCTATACTAGTGATTTTGAGTCGTCGTAACGATGTTTTACGCAACATTCGTTTTGACTCAAATAAATGTGATTTAAGAATGATTTCCTTAAAGAATGAATATATACTTAATATTGATTTAAGTATATCGAATATTTTCTAAGTGTTGAAAATAAATAGTTTTGTGAATTACTTATTATTAAATAAGTATGGAAATGCTTTTCCAATATGAAATGAACTGTTTTGAGATTTTATCTTCAAAGATAAAATGAAATGTGGAAATTGATTTGAAATTGTTTTCAAATGGTTAAGTGTGGAAATTTTATATCTTGTAAAGATATTTTTGAAGATAAAATAATTTGGAAAATTATTTGGAATCTGATGATGTTGCGCATCTTTATTGATAGTTAAATAACCGACTATCAATAATTACCTTTAGGTAGGTATTTGTTGTGAATTGGATGAATTTGAATGCCACACTTATTTTTGAATTTACGCTCACTATTCGGGTTAACCGGGAAAGGACCATGGGGTCGTATAACCCATTCCGAATATGTGATACGTCGTTATGAATCGCAATTGAAGACCGGTGTTGAAGACCGGATATTTTTGAAAACGAAAGGATTACCGTCGAGTTACTCTACATCGACTGATCTTCGATTTAGAGGTTTTATCACCCTTAGTGACGGGAAGTCCTGACGTGATTGAAAATTATCCGGAATTGCAAGGGCTTCGTGAGAAGTGCCTTCGGTTCTGTTCGATCCCGGAACAGACTTGTATGGATTGTGTGTCTGACGTTACAATTTGAGATATAAAGCTGATTTCTTTCAAATACATTTCTGTTGGTGGCGGAGAATTTATCCTCTTAGCTTAACACCCTTCTCTGAGACGTACGAGCTCAGAGGTTATGTAGTTGAAATTTATCAGCGATATATCCCAATTTGGTAACGTGGCATACTGAGTGTTGCTGTGAAATGATCGGTGTTTGATCATTTGTGATATGATCATTTGTTTGATCTTATATCTTTGTGATCATAGGTTGATCATTTTGTTTGACCCGAAGCAGGGCTTTTTGAGAAAGCGTAGCTTTGTGGACGAGACTTCATCGAGCCTCACACCTCGGAAATGGTCGAAACAGGAAGAATGCAGCAAGGTTCTAGGGAGTAGCGCCCCTTAGTGTATGTCATTCCTTCTGGATAAAGGTGGTATCATGGTATGGAGCCCAGATACTTAACCTCTGTGGTTACTGTATTATTATTATCTATGTGGTTTGTTGGAAATCGGGGATCCTCGGGAAGATCGGTGACGATCGGGGGATGGCATACGCGTGTCAGTAGTTACCTATTTTTGCAGAGGTAACCCGGCCTTGTGTTGGCAGAGATCCGGTTAGGTTCTCGGGTCGTCTATTCCAGGGACGTACCCATCGTGGATAGGAAGTTCCTTAGCCTGACCATTTGTTGGAAATCCAAAGAAACAATACGTGACGTGTACGGTTTTAGTTGTATTACCTGCTATGGAATGTGGCGGTAACCTGTTATTGAACATAGTAGCTATAGTAGGCATACGATACTGGTCGTATGTTGGCTAAGATTAATATTATACTTTCGAAATGATTTCTACACTATGCACTAATAATAATATCAAAAATGATTTGATTTTGCGTAGTAAGCATCTTTGACTATCATAAGAAGAAATCTCCTCCAATTCTGCGTTTGCATTGTGTGTGTGGTGGGAGGTCTTATGGTAGTTTCATTTTCCAAAAGCATTTCGAATTTACTTTAAAATTATCCTGTTGTTTATTTTTAAAGTATAACTGTTTTACGATCTCACACCAGTCACCATGACTGACTCGGAGTTTATTGTTTCCCTTCTAAACTCTGGGTGCCCACCAATTTCCACACGGGCAGCCTAGAGTTATATTATCAGGATATCCTGGATATTCTGGAGCTTTGGAGATAAGCTGGATGGCGAGACGTAGTATTTGTATCTGATAGTATTTATTCCGCTGTGTATTCTGTATGAGGACAAGTTTATATAACTGTCCATTGTTGTTTATTGACTCTGATGATATGATGTGATGTTATGTAATAACATATATAATTCTTTTGTTTTTAAAAGATATTCATTTATCTATTATATATTGTTCCGCTGCGATGTGTAAGATTCTGATATTGTCTCTGTTCTGTATCTGTTGTTGTTTTGTTGTTTTTCTTCTTCTTTTTCTTCTATCTTCTTCTTCTACCTTTTTCTTCTTTCTTAAAACCATAACTTTTCGGGTTTCCGGCATTCGATTGCTCAGCAGTCGATAAAGTGAGTATCGATGTTGAATTTTCGAAAGTCGAAAATTTTCGGGATGTTACACCATTCGTGAAAGGTTATGACGAATAGACACTTCTTTTGAAATTCAAATTTTTGGTCCTAACTGACACTATGTCGACATGGGGTACTAGGGCATGTCGACATCCCAAAGGAAATTTTGATGTTTTGATTTTCTTTGAAAATAACTTTTATCTTATATTAAAACTATTTTAAACATTATAAATATTCTTGACTATAGATAAAATACATAGATAAATATAGAGAACAATATATATATAATTTTACTATAATTTTATATTTAAATCTAAGTATAAATATATTATAATTAAAAGATAGTTTAAAACAAACGAAGTTTAAAAACAAGAATATTTAAGGCTAAAACAACTTTTTGAAAATCATTTGAAAAGATAATTTTAAAGGCTAAAACATTTTGAAAAGCAATTTTGAAAATCATTCCGAAGTTGTTTTGAAAAACATTTTGAAGTAGTTTTGCAAGATTCTTCTTGCAGAATATCTCATCATGTCAGGACTCGAGAACTTGTACAAAATCAGGATGTTCGTGGGTTTGTAAGCCACTTGTCGTAGGTTTGTAAGCTACTTGTCGTGGGTTTGTAAGCCACTAAAAAGGTAGAAATGGGTTTCATCCCAAAAGAAAAATGGAGTGAAGATTTCAGTGCTATAGTGAAGTTTTAACATAATTCTAGACTCAATACTTATGTTGAAATCTTGAACTCTTGATAATCTTGATACTCATGGGTCTTCAATCTTGATATCTTGAATCTCTATACTGTACAGTCTTCTTTCTTGGTACCTGCATGATTAAATCCTGCATATACATATATATCTATACTATAATGTTAGTATTTATATTTTATAATCTTATTCTAAGGTTGTTGTCATCAAAACCATCAACTCATGGACTAACAGTCTCCCCCTTTTTGATGATGACAACCTTTGTTTATAAAATATTACATCTATCCTAATAACTCCCCCTAAAACTGATAACTCCCCCTTAATCTATGCCTAACTACCCTATTTTATATGTCTCCTCCTTTGTCATCAACAAAAAAACAAACTAACTCTAAACTATATAACTCTTAGTCTAATATCCTATATGATGATAGTGTTATCATCAATACCTACTTGTAAACCTAAAACTTAGTCCTAAATTCAAACTCTCTTAAGAATCTATATAATAATACTTTTAATAGAACATATATAAGAACACGCATTATTTATTAATTATATATTTGTTTAAATTTACATTTTCGTAAAACGTAACAAGTATACACAAAACGATGAAAAACAAAAGAGAAAAAAAACTACAGAGAATCTTTGACAATTGGAGATCTATGGATCAAACAATTTGGATAATGGAAACAAAAATTTCCACGTTGTTCAACCAAGTTTCCGTCTTTGTCAAAACATACTTCGCCAACGCAAATGACTTTGTCGTTGTCTTCTGCATACTCTTCTTCCATTGGTTCTTCTTCTTCTTCTTCACTTTCCTCTTGTTCATGATCTCCTGAAGAGTCCTCGTCAATCAAGATTGGGTTAGCATGATTATCCATAAGAAATTTTTGCAAATTCCTAAGGATTTTGCCTTGCCTCTCTTGTTCTTTGGCCATTCGAAGTTGCATCACTTGGATTTCAGTCATTATCTAAAGGGTATCTTTCAGAGAATCCTCCATTTTCGTTACACGAGCGAGCGTTGATTGTTGAAACGGACTAGAAGTAGGTGATGGGAACGAAAAAGTTGATTTTAAGTTTGATTTGGAAGAGGAGGCCATTGATAAATTGATTTCAGAAGATAGAATAGAAAGAGAACAGCAAGAATGAAGAGAATTTCAAAATAGGAGAAATTTTTAACCAATTATTTGAATTTCGGTGGGAAAAAATTTAAAAATTAAAAACGTTATATGTCGACATGGGTCTAGGGGGATGTCGACGTGGTTCTTGAATTTTTCCCTATTTAATTTATTTTGAATTAGTTTTTAATTATACTTTGTTATTTATATTTTATATTTCAATTAATGAACAAATACCTAATTCTCTTCTTAATTTAGTAAATGTAGATTCATTTAAGGGTTTTGTTAAGATATCAACAATTTGATTTTCAAAATTTATATAGTCAAGAGTAATTACTTCTTTACTTATATTATCTCTGAGAAAATGGTGTCTGATATCAATATGTTTAGTTCGAGCATGTTGAGTAGTATTTTTGGATAAATTTATTGCACTAGTATTATCACAATAAATTGGTGATTTTGAGATATTTAAACTAAAATCTTTTAAAGTTTGTTGCATATATATTACTTGAGAACAAGCCAAAGCAGCAGAAATATACTCTGCTTCAGTTGTTGATAGAGAAACTGTGTTTTGCTTTTTACTAAACCGGGAAATCAGAGAATGCCCTAAAAAGTGACAAGTTCCAATTGTACTTTTTCAGTCTGATTTACAACCAGCATAATCAACATCACAGTAGGATATTAATTCAAACGAATCATTTTTAGGATAAAATAAACCATAATCAAAGGTGTGTTTAACATATCTTATAATACGTTTTACAGCTTTTAAGTGAGTTTCTTTAGGTTGGGATTGATACCTTGCACAGAGACAGACACTATGCATGATATCAGGTCTACTCGCAATGATATAGAGTAGTGATCCAATCATTTCTCTATATAATTTTTTATCAACATCTTTCGAGAGATCTTCTTTGTAACAACCCAATATATACTTCTAATTCTTTTATTTATAACTATGGGGTTTTATTTTAAGAAAGTTGAAATTCTAAATTTAAAATTTTAATGATCACCAAATTTTTATTTTTATTTTGTAAAAGAATTTAACCTTATTCGTTTACAATTTGTTTCTTAGTTAATAATTTATAAATAAAGTGTTAGATCGAATAGTATAGATAGTGGATAAATAAGCTTATAAAAGGCATGTTTTAAATTTACGTTTATACCTGTTTTATTGGGTGTGAGAACTTGTACGTATGTAATAAAATACACTTTAAATGTACGAGTAGCAAATAAATGTGAAAATATAAAATGCAGGAGTACGTTTAGGGTGCGCATTCTTAATTAGTAAATAAATTAACTATAGCCATTAAATTTTAGTACCCTGAATTCCACGAATTAGCATTACTTTTTCCCATAATATTCATTTGTTTTAAATTTGGGTATAAAATCTTTATCCAGGAATCGTTCCAAATCTTGCCAATAATTTTATTTTCTTTGTCGTTACCTTTCATAATTCGCTCAACCTATTTAAATTTCAAAACACGCAACCTTTTAATAATGCAATGCAGTGTAATCATTCTCTACCTTTTACGTTCTAAATTTAAAGAGTCTTACCGTTCTTTTATCAATCAATGCAAATAATTATTTTCTTGCCTATAACTTCTCATCTCTCATGCAATTCTAGAAAGAAAAATTAATACATCAAGTTATTCGTTTATACCCTCTTTCTTACTTTTTTTTTGCCTAGTCTCTTTATTATTTTCCTATGTCAATCTCTTGACATTTATTTCTTTATTTGTAAGTCTAGGCCTTATTTTATCTACTAAATATTTCTTATGTGTTTAATAGCTTGGCAAAAAAAATTCAATTGTACATACGTTACTTTGTTTTTATTACGCATACGCTAAATTGTTTATTTCTTCCCTTTTATTTACCGATCTATTTAATTACCATACTTTAGTTATGTATTACTCTTCCTAATCACTCCAAAATCTTCTCCTTATCTCATTCCTTTTTCATTTACATATAAGATTAAATATATATGTTTCTTTTACCTTAACTCATGACCTTTTCAATTCTAGCTTCTTTATTTCTTTTGCCATTCCTTTATCAAATCAATGTACGTTACTTTTGGATATGTGGTCCAAGATACCACTGCAAAAAAAATTAATTATTTGATTTAAATATTCGTTGCCTTATAAACGCAATAATTCAACATCACATATCAAAACAAAAATATTTGCCTGCCTTTTTGTTCCCATTTGATTTGCACACGTTACTTTTCCTTGAGTGCAAAGCTTCTACCTATAAATACAAACCTCATATCACATTTCCTCACCTCAAAATTGTCTGCATCTCCATTTGCTTCTTTCTTTTCCATGAGCAGGAAAATCAGGTAATGGTTTTATTCATTTTTTCCTTCCTTTTCTTCTTTTTGTTTGTTATATTTTGTCATCCACTTCATGCTCATCTACACCCTCCCTTCCTCTCTCCATCTAGTGAAGTGGTCAAGTCAAAATTTGATTCCATTTGTTCAGTTTATTTCAAAATTTTGTGTTAAATCTTACTTAGTTTTGATGTTGAATTTATTCGTTTCCTTTTCAAGAATAAAAATCTGGTCGCAGCCTTCGCAACTATTTGATCATGCTTCTGTGCATTCTCTTTTAAAAGTGTTACCATTATTCTTGAATCAAAATCTTCGACGGCAATAAGGTGAGTAAATCTCACCAGACTAATATGTACTTATATAGTGATAAACTGACATCACTTGAATCTGTAAATGCATATCATCCTGTTATAACTGCTATATTATAATCATATGATGTTCACCCATGTTTATTTATCTGTTATACCATATGTTACTGTTTATTATGTTATTCTGTTTATTTATATCAGTTTGTCACACTGCAAGTTCCCTGTAGATTAGTAATCACTATGGGTTGAAATGATACATACCCGAACGGACTTTAGAATAGGGAAAGATCGCTATGGGCTGAAATGATAAGCCTGAGCGACTTTTTATTTATTTTATTTAACTTGGGATTGCGGGTTTGAAATAATAAAACCCGGTTTTTCTTTGTAAACTACGGATTGAAATGATAGACATCTGTATCACTTGACCTAGGCTAGAAAATTATATACAGACCCGTGGTTTATGTACTTTTCTAAAATTTATAAAATATTTTAAAAATATAAATATTATGATATTTTGATTTAAATTTAAGTAAAAATAATTTTTTGAAATATTAGTGATTTTCTATAAATTAAATAATGAATTAAGTACATGGTAAAGGAGAATTTGAACTATAAGTAAATTTTGGAATTTATGTTTTGTTTTAAAAAGGAAATTTTATGAAGTAAGAAAAATATAATATTTTGATTTAAAATGTAATTTAAATGATTTTATAAAATTATAATGATTTTTTAATAAGTTAAAATGTTAAATAAAATGAATGTTTAAGTAAATTTTGAAATATAGCTTAAAATTGGAAATTTTGAATTTTTTTAAAAGTGAAGTTTTATTTAAGTAAAATAAAGGGAAATAAGCTATATTTTGGGAATTTAAACTTTTTGGTTAAGTTAAGAATTTAATTAAAGAAATGGAAATTTAATAATTGAATTTAAATAAGTAAATTGTTATTTAATTTGATTTTGTATGGAAATTTGACTTTATAAAATCATAAGAATAAATGGTATTTAAATGATTGTTTTAATTGTGAAATTATATGATTTTATAAGTTAAAATGATTTATATTAAAAGTTAATTGTTTGTGAAATTGTAATTTAACTCTGAATTTGATTTAACTGTATTTTTGAAATGTAATTGTTTAAATGAACTAAAGGGGTTAATTTGAACTAAAAGCTATTATAGTACTTTGTAAGTGCTATAGTTGATAAAGATAACTAAGGTTTAGTCGAAAATAAAAGAAATCTATTACCGCACTTAAGTGCTGTCTTTTGTTAAATAACTGTTTTAAACTATAACTTTACATAGCATTTTATAAGTGCTACGGAAACTATATTTTGTTGTTTTAATATATTTTAATGAAAATTAATCTTTGGAAAATGATACAACTTTGGAAATTAAATGTTAAATTTCTAAAGATAATGAAGAGACATTTAAATGGTTTTAAATGGAAGAATTTGATTTTTAATGTGAGTTTAAAATGGTATTTAAATTCAATAAAATGAATGGATTAAATGGTATTTTAAATGAATTAAAATGAATGATGTTTGAATAATATTTTGATACTTTGAAATGGATTTGAAATGATATTTGATTTCCGATTTATCTAATTTATTTGATAAATGAATATTTGAACTATATATTATTTGAGTTTATTTAAATGATATTGGACTTATGAAATATAGGATAATAAAGCTTTGGAATTTATTTTATAATTTGAATAGTTATTTTGTGGATTAAATCTATATTTGAAATTTATAAAATTTGAAGCGGTCTATGGAAATTTAATTGAAATAAATGATTGGATTGAATTGAAACTTTGGAAATTTTAATACTTGATTTGAAAGTATAATAATTACACTTTTAAATGGTTTAAATGAATTATTGAAATATAAATTATTTAAAAGGTGACTTGAAATGATAATAAATGAAGTATATCTTTAAATTTAAAGGTTATTTAAAGTTGAATATTTAGATTTGAACTCAAATGATATTTTGGTATATTAAAATGATTTGAAATGAAGTTTTGGAAAGATATGATATTTTGATATATTGAAATGATTTGAAATGAAGTTTTGAAATGATATGATATTTTAAATATATTGAAATGGTTTGGAATTGATTTAATATTTATTTTGATAAAGATTTAGATTTGAAATGATATTCTATTTTGAAGTATAAACTATTTTAAATTATAACCACGGGTTATAATAACAATTGGTTGTTAAAGAGACCGGGATCAGATATGGACATATTCTCTGTCGATACCGAAAACCACTTTGACAACTGTGTACGCGGTGGAGTTCCAAAATGAAGTAGGATGGTGGCGACCATCCTAAGGTATATACGTGGACCCAACTCCCGTGAGTTGGCATAAGGTGGCTAAAACAGGAGCAATCTCGGACCAGTGAGGTAGCACCTCTTATCGGACGCACTTCTTCGATTCCATTCTATTACTTTTTGATTTTTGGTGGCCACCCTTCGATTTGGGAGTGTTGTTCGAGGTGGACGGTAGTGGCTGCTATCCGCTCCATCAGTCCGTGTGCGTAATTGGTATATCTACCCTGGCATTGCCTTGTGTGCCGTGTCACCTACCATATCGAACCCACTACGATTATGATTTTTAAGATCCGACCGCGTTAAGGTTCTCCATCCCCTTAACGCTATTTTCTATATGATTACACTTTACTAATTAGACACTACTGTATATAGCGTATATTACTACATAGTAAATAGTTTAACGGATCCTTAAAGAATGGGCGATCCCAAGCATTCTTTAAGTTACTTGTACCTTATTATAGTTCACTTGAGTTGGTTTATATTATATAAGTATATATTGTCCTGACTCGAGTGTTTTGTGTTTTACGTTACGCTCGGGTCAGCCTGAGTATTCACAGATTTGGATTTCCACCTTCTGGAGATTTGAATCGCTGGAGATTATCTGCTAGTCTTGTTCTATCAACTTCGGTTCCGTTGTTCTATTCAGCCTGTACTTGGTTATTGTATTGAGACTTTTGTTGTACTTTATTTCTTATGTTGTATCTTATGTAACTCTGATATATTTACATAGTAGCTTCATGAACTACTATTTCTTTTACTTCCGCTGCATTATTTTACTCTGTGTCTGTGATCTGTGATTATATATATTTACTGCATATTCTGAGATTTGCCAAATTTTATTTACAACGCGGTATTTTGAGCAATTCAATTCCGGCATGTCTACCTATACACTTATAATGGATGCGAATGGTTGAAAATATCGGGACGTTACATGTGGTATCAGAGCTTTGGATTTGAGGCAAAACTTAGAATGTATGGTAAATTTAGTTACAGAATCACTTTCATTCGAGCTTGAATCTCTTCATTTTAATTTGATTTCCTTTGAATTTTGGAACGTTCCCTGCGGTTCCAAAATCCATTCTTGTCCCTCATTATTCATCTTCTTGTGATTCTGGAGTATCCCATAACTCCGCTTCGAATGAGCTTTATAGTGAATTGGCGGTCTCGCCAATACTCTAATGACTTGTAAAAATGGAAACTCCTTTACAATTAGCATCGATTCACCAGAGATTTATATCTATCCTTGGTTTAGATAATAATATCTTTTGTTATTCCAAACTCTAACTCTTGAGATCGAATGTAGATTTACCCCAGAAAAATCCACATTGATCTTATTCTTTAAGTCACAGTTGACCCGGTTAAGGTTGCTCGTGATATATATAAGCTTATCCATCTTCCTATTCTGTTATTTAATCATGTCATCCTTGTTTCCAACTTATTTCCAAATCAGAATTTCCTTTGATTTGAGTTAATCATATTTGAATCTCTATCTTTCTTTGAAAATCTATTCATGTATAGTGTATTTGTAAACTAATATTTAAAATTAAATGTTTTATATATTGTATTGTTTGGGTTGTTGACGTTGATTTGGGTTTCCGATCGTTTCGTCTGATCAACGCTATCGATAAGATTTCCAAAACACTTTGACAGAACAAACTGACACAATATTATTTTAAAATTTGGTTAATAAAATAAAATTTGATATATAAGAAAATTTTATGGAACTTAATAAATTGATTATTTGAAATGATAATACTTGATTTATCATTTATTATTCTACAAATGAATTTATAAATAGTTGTTTATAAATTTATTTGGGAACTGAAATGAATTTAAAACAAGAAATTTAAAGAATTTAATTTCCGATGGTTTCAAACGTTGTGTTAAAATTTTTAAAAGGATATTATTTAAAGTATTTTGAATAAAAATTTGTCTCTAAAGGATTTTAAAGTTTAAAAATTTAGTGATCTTCTCTTTGTCGCTGGAAAATAATTTCGGTGATGACTGCAGCATCATCGACGTTCATTTTCGAGTTTCGAAGTGAAGAGGCTATTCTGTAGTCTTGCTACAGCTTTGTTTTGGGGAATTTAGTTAATTTGAATTTCTAAATTATGACTTGATTTACATTATATATAGATATATGATTTAAAATTGATTTGACATATTATGTATATATAATTACTTATCTCCAAATGGTTTGAAGAGAATCAGAAATTAATTCTTACACTTTATCTTGAAGAATAATTTCAATTATAAAAAAAAATTTGGATAAATGATTCAACTTGAGATAATTGAATTGGAAAGTTTTATTTGTATAACACACAATTCATTCCAATATAACTTACCTAAATTACACAGAAGTTGAGTATGTAATTGGATAATATACAATATAAAAAGGATTTTATAAATAAAATTTGAGTGGTTATAATAAATGTTATAAAATTAAATTTTAGTTATAAAAGATTAACAGAGGTAAATAGTGAAAAAAGAATTTAAAGAGATTTTATTTAAATAACTTAATAATCAAATTTGATTTACTATGGAACCTTAAGTCTAACCTAGGAAATTTAATAAAGGTTATTTCCTGAAATGAATATGTTGTATAATAAATAATGTATCTTTGAATAGATAAAATAAAATACATTGAATTGGACATTTTGTAATAAAGTTTATTTAATTTGAAATCATAGTTTAATTGATGTCTAAGTGAATAAATGTGTAAAGAAATTTGATTGTTATATTTGCTATGATAAATATTTTAATTATGAAATAGAAATGTCTTGAAAAAGAATAATTATGATTTAAATAGTTAAAATGTATTTTAACATCACTAAAATTTGATAATTGAGAATTTGGTTTTCTAATGGAATTTTAAGTGTAACTTATTAAAGGAATATCTATTTATGAAATGGGTATTTTAAATAAAGTGTTAGGTTATGTGTTAAATTAAGAGCTAAGTAAAATAATGAACTTTTGACTTAATAAATGAGTATGAAAATATATAATTTTTAGAAATTGTTAATTAAAGATAACTTGATAGGATAATCAGATTTATTTAACTTAGGGGAAATTCAATGGGTGAAATCAATAATTAGTCTACATTGAAATCCATAGGGTTTAAAATAATTGTTTTACTTTGTTTTTCAATCTATTTTTCTTCTGGTAGTTTTATTCTCCTACCACCCTTCTTTTCGGGGACGAAAAGTTTTGAGTGGGGGAGAATGTAACAACCCAATATTTAATAATACTTCTAATTCTTTTATTTATAACTATAGGGTTTTATTTTAAGAAAGTTGAAATTCTAAATTTAAAATTTTAATGATCACCAAATTTTTATTTATATTTTGTAAAAGAATTTAACCTTATTCGTTTACAATTTGTTTCTTAGTTAATAATTTATAAATAAAGTGTTAGATCGAATAGTATAGATAGTGGATAAATAAGCTTATAAAAGGCACGTTTTAAATTTACGTTTATACCCGTTTTATTGGGGGTGAGAACTTGTACGTATGTAATAAAATACTCTTTAAATGTACGAGTAGCAAATAAGTAAATGTGAAAATATAAAATGCAGGAGTACGTTTAGGGTGCGCATTCTTAATTAGTAAATAAATTAACTATAGCCATTAAATTTTAGTACCCTGAATTCCACGAATTAGCGTTACTTTTTCCCATAATATTCATTTGTTTTAAATTTGGGTATAAAATCTTTATCCAGGAATCGTTCCAAATCTTTCCAATAATTTTATTTTCTTTGTCGTTACCTTTCATAATTCGCTCAACCTATTTAAATTTCAAAACACGCAACCTTTTAATAATGCAATGCAGTGTAATCATTCTCTACCTTTTACGTTCTAAATTTAAAGAGTCTTACCGTTCTTTTATCAATCAATGCAAATAATTATTTTCTTGCCTATAACTTCTCATCTCTCATGCAATTCTAGAAAGAAAAATTAATACATCAAGTTATTCGTTTATACCCTCTTTCTTTCTTACTTTTTTTTTGCCTAGTCTCTTTATTATTTTCCTATGTTTATCTCTTGACATTTATTTCTTTATTTGTTTGTCTAGGCCTTATTTTATCTATTAAATATTTCTTATGTGTTTAATAGCTTGGAAAAAATAAATTCAATTGTACATACGTTACTTTGTTTTTATTACGCATACGCTAAATTGTTTTTTTTCTTCCCTTTTATTTACCGATCTATTTAATTACCATACTTTAGTTATGTATTACTCTTCCTAATCACTCCAAAATCTTCTCCTTATCTCATTCCTTTTTCATTTGCATATATGATTAAATATATATGTTTCTTTTACCTTAACTCATGACCTTTTCAATTCTAGTTTCTTTATTTCTTTTGCCATTCCTTTATCAAATCAATGTACGTTACTTTTGGATATGTGGTCCAAGATACCACTGCAAAAAAAATTAATTATTTGATTTAAATATTCTTTGCCTTATAAACGCAATAATTCAACATCACATATCAAAACAAAAATATTTGCCTGCCTTTTTGTTCCCATTTGATTTGCACACGTTACTTTTCCTTGAGTGCAAAGCTTCTGCCTATAAATACAAACCTCATATCACATTTCCTCACCTCAAAATTGTCTGCATCTCCATTTGCTTCTTTCTTTTTCGTGAGCAGGAAAATCAGGTAATGGTTTTATTCATTTTTTCCTTCCTTCTTCTTTTTGTTTGTTATATTTTGTCGTCCACTTCTTGCTCATCTACACCCTCCCTTCCTCTCTCCATCTAGTGAAGTGGTCAAGTCAAAATTTGATTACATTCGTTCAGTTTATTTCAAAATTTTGTGTTAAATCTTACTTAGTTTTGATGTTGAATTTATTCGTTTCCTTTTCAAGAATAAAAATCTGGTCGCAGCCTTCGCAACTATTTGATCATGCTTCTATGCATTCTCTTTTAAAAGTGTTACCATTATTCTTGAATCAAAATCTTCGACGGCAATAAGGTGAGTAAATCTCACCAGACTAATATGTACTTATATAGTGATAAACTGACATCACTTGAATCTGTAAATGCATATCATCCTGTTATAACTGCTATATTATAATCATATGATGTTCACCCATGTTTATTTATCTGTTATACCATATGTTACTATTTATTATGTTATTCTGTTTATTTATATCAGTTTGTCACACTGCAAGTTCCCTGTAGATTAGTAATCACTATGGGTTGAAATGATACATACCCGAACGGACTTTAGAATAAGGAAAGATCGCTATGGGCTGAAATGATAAGCCTGAGCGACTTTTTATTTATTTTATTTAACTTGGGATTACGGGTTTGAAATGATAAAACCCGGTTTTTCTTTATAAACTGCGGATTGAAATGATAGACATCCGTATCACTTGACCTAGGCTAGAAAATTATATACAGACCCGTGGTTTATGTACTTTTCTAAAATTTATAAAATATTTTAAAAATATAAATATTATGATATTTTGATTTAAATTTAAGTAAAAATGATTTTTTGAAATATTTGTGATTTTCTATAAATTAAATAATGAATTAAGTACATGGTAAAGGAGAATTTGAACTATAAGTAAATTTTGGAATTTATGTTTTGTTTTAAAAAGGAAATTTTATGAAGTAAAAAAAATACAATATTTTGATTTAAAATGTAATTTAAATGATTTTACAAAATTATAATGATTTTTGAATAAGTTAAAATGTTAAATAAAATGAATGTTTAAGTAAATTTTGAAATATAGCTTAAAATTGGAAATTTTGAATTTTTGTTAAAAGTGAAGTTTTATTTAAGTAAAATAAAGGGAAATAAGCTATATTTTGGGAATTTAAACTTTTTGGTTAAGTTAAGAATTTAATTAAAGAAATGGAAATTTAATAATTGAATTTAAATAAGTAAATTGTTATTTAATTTGATTTTGTATGGAAATTTGACTTTATAAAATCATAAGAATAAATGGTATTTAAATGATTGTTTTTAATTGTGAAATTATATGATTTTATAAGTTAAAATGATTTATATTAAAAGTTAATTGTTTGTGAAATTGTAATTTAACTCTGAATTTGATTTGACTGTATTTTTGAAATGTAATTGTTTAAATGAACTAAAGGGGTTAATTTGAACTAAAAGCTATTATAGTACTTTGTAAGTGCTATAGTTGATAAAGATAACTAAGGTTTAGTGGAAAATAAAAGAAATCTATTACCGCACTTAAGTGTTGTCTTTTGTTAAATAACTGTTTTAAACTATAACTTTACGTAGCATTTTATAAGTGCTACGGAAACTATATTTTGTTGTTTTAATATATTTTAATGAAAATTAATCTTTGGAAAATGATACAACTTTGGAAATTAAATGTTAAATTTCTAAAGATAATGAAGAGACATTTAAATGGTTTTAAATGGAAGAATTTGATTTTTAATGTGAGTTTAAAATGGTATTTAAATTGAATAAAATGAATGGATTAAATGGTATTTTAAATGAATTAAAATGAATGATGTTTGAATAATATCTTGATACTTTGAAATGGATTTGAAATGATATTTGATTTCTGATTTATCTAATTTATTTGATAAATGAATATTTGAACTATATATTATTTGAGTTTATTTAAATGATATTGGACTTATGAAATATAGGATAATAAAGCTTTGGAATTTATTTTATAATTTGAATAGTTATTTTGTGGATTAAATCTATATTTGAAATTTATAAAATTTGAAGCGGTCTATGGAAATTTAATTGAAATAAATGATTGGATTGAATTGAAACTTTGGAAATTTTAATACTTGATTTGAAAGTATAATAATTACACTTTTAAATGGTTTAAATGAATTATTGAAATATAAATTATTTAAAAGGTGACTTGAAATGATAATAAATGAAGTATATCTTTAAATTTAAAGGGTATTTAAAGTTGAATATTTAGATTTGAACTCAAATGATATTTTGGTATATTAAAATGATTTGAAATGAAGTTTTGGAAAGATATGATATTTTGATATATTGAAATGATTTGAAATGAAGTTTTGAAATGATATGATATTTTAAATATATTGAAATGGTTTGGAATTGATTTAATCTTTATTTTGATAAAGATTTAGATTTGAAATGATATTCTATTTTGAAGTATAAACTATTTTAAATTATAACCACGGGTTATAATAACGATTGGTTGTTAAAGAGACCGGGATCGGATATGGACATACTCTCTGTCGATACCGAAAACCACTTTGACAACTGTGTACGCGGTGGAGTTCCAGAATGAAGTAGGATGGTGGCGACCATCCTAAGGTATATACGTGGACCCAACTCCCGTGAGTTGGCATAAGGTGGCTAAAACAGAAGTGATCTCGGACCAGTGAGGTAGCACCTCTTATCGGACGCGCTTCTTCGATTCCATTCTATTACTTTTTTGATTTTTGGTGGCCACCCTTCGATTTGGGAGTGTTGTTCGAGGTGGACGGTAGTGGCTGCTATCCGCTCCATCAGTCCATGTGCGTAATTGGTATATCTACCCTGGCATTGCCTTGTGTGCCGTGTCACCTACCATATCGACCCACTATGATTATGATTTTTAAGATCCGATCGCGTTAAGGTTCTCCATCCCCTTAACGCTATTTTCTATATGATTATACTTTACTAATTAGACACTACTGTATATAGCGTATATTACTACATAGTAAATAGTTTAACGGATCCTTAAAGAATGGGCGATCCCAAGCATTCTTTAAGTTACTTGTACCTTATTACAGTTCACTTGAGTTGGTTTATATTATATAAGTATATATTGTCCTGACTCGAGTGTTTTATGTTTTACGTTACGCTCGGGTCAGCCTGAGTATTCACAGATTTGGATTTCCACCTTCTGGAGATTTGAATCGCTGGAGATTATCTGCTAGTCTTGTTCTATCAACTTCGGTTCTGTTGTTCTATTCAGCCTGTACTTGGTTATTGTATTGAGACTTCTATTGTACTTTATTTCTTACGTTGTATCTTATGTAACTCTGATATATTTACATAGTAGCTTCATGAACTACTATTTCTTTTACTTCCGCTGCATTATTTTACTCTGTGTCTGTGATCTGTGATTATATATATTTACTGCATATTCTGAGATTTGCCAAATTTTATTTACAACGCGGTATTTTGAGCAATTCAATTCCGGCATGTCTACCTATATACTTATAATGGATGCGAATGGTTGAAAATATCGGGACGTTACATTCTTTACTAAGGTACTCATTGGTTGCCATGGGAGTGGGTTTTCCACTCGCAGTAGTCAAACCAAATTTACTAACTAGGTCTTTAGCATATTTTTTCTTGACTGATAAAGATACCATTATCTAATTGCTTTATTTGTAATCCTAAAAAAAGTTTAATTCATCCATATGACTCATCTCAAACTCTTTTGTCATTATTTCAGAAAATTCTTTATTCATTTCAAAATTAGTTGATCCAGAAATGATATCATCTACGTAGACTTGTACTAGTTGAATATCATTTTTATTTCTTTTAATAAAAAGAGTATTATCTACTTTACCTATTTCAAAATTTGATTGTAACAAGTAAGATCTTAGTCTATCATACCAGGCTCTAGGAGCTTGCTTTAGACCATATAGAGCTTTCTTAAGTTTGTAAACATGATTTGGAAATTTATCATTTTCAAAAAGTGGTGGTTGTTTAACAAATACTTCTTCTTTTACAAAACCATTTAAAAATGCACTTTTAACATCCATTTGAAATAATTTGAAATTATTATGATTTGCAAAAGCAAGTAGAATCCTAGTGGCTTCTAATCTTGCTACGGGGGCAAAGGTTTCATCTAAATTTATTCCTTCTTCTTGACAATAACCTTAAGCGACTAACCGGCTTTATTTCTAACAACCTCTCCTTGTTCATTCATTTTATTTTTATAAACCCATTTTGTTCCAATTATTGTTTTATTTTCAGGTCTAGGAACAAGTTCCCAAACATCATTTCTAGTGAACTGATTTAATTCTTCTTGCATAGCCAAAATCCATGAATCATCAGTTGATGCTTCTTCTTGATTTTTAGGTTCAATAGTAGATATAAAAGCTACATTACTCATTTGACTTGGTTGGTTTTTAGTTTTAACAACAGATTGCATATCTCCAAGTATATTTTCTATAGGGTGATCTTTTAAAAGTTTAATCCTTTTATTAGGATGATTTAATTCATTATTAGTTTCAGTTGACTCTTGGTTTTGAGTGAATTAAATCCTCTTCATCATTTATTTCTTCAAAAAATTTGAAATTTTCATCAGATGAAACATGCATTGTTACTTCGATGATATTAGTTTTTAAATTAAATACTCTGTATGCTTTACTTCTATTAGAATATCCGATAAAGATACCTTTGTCGGATTTAGGATCAAATTTATCTAAGTTATCTTTTGTATTTAAAATAAAACATATACTTCCAAAAATTCTAAAATAAGATACCTTAGGTTTCTTTGAGTAAATAAGTTCATAAGATGTCTTATCAGTTAAAGGTCTAATTAAAATTCAATTTAAAATATAACAGGTGGTAGCAACTGCTTCTGCCCAAAAATACTTTAGTAAATTACTATCAGAAAGCATAGTTCTCGCACACTCTTGAATCGTCCTATTTTTACGTTCTACTACTCCGTTTTGTTGTGGAGTTCTTGGAAATGAAAATTTGTGAATATTCTCTTTTTATTGCATAATTCTTCAAACTTTTCATTTTCAAATTCACCACCGTGGTCACTATGGATGGTTATAATATTTTGAGAAAATTGATTTTGAACCCTTTTTGAGAAATTCTTAAAACATTCAAAAGTATCACTTTTATGTTTCAAAAATATTCAATCAAGAATAATCATCTACAATTACAAAAACATATTTACTGTGATTTAATGACTGAATTTGAGATGGACCAAATAAATCAAGATGAAGTAATTCAAGAGGTTTTGAATTTGAAATCAAATCTTTTAATTTAAAGGAACTTTTTCTAAGTTTTCCTAGTTGACACGCATCACATATACTATCTACTTTAAAATTCATTTTAAGGAGGCCTCTTACTAGATCATGTTTTGACAGTCTAGATAAGAATTTGAAATTCAAATGCCCAAATCTCTTATGCCAAATCCAAGGGTCACTTGCATTTGCCAAAAGACACAAGTTATCATTTGAAATTTTCATACTAAGAATATAAATATTCTTTTTCCTAATTCCCTCAAATATTATGGTTGAATTATTATCTTCAATGTGACACTTGTCTTTTTCAAATTTAATTTTATATCCTTTATCGCATAGTTGACTTATATTAGCATATTGTGTTTCAGATTCATAACTAGCAAAACATTAGTAATAATAGGAATTTCAGAGTTACTCACTTTGCCGATGCCGATCACATAACCTTTTGAATTGTCTCCAAAGTTTACCAGTCCTCCGTCTTGGTATATTATATCATTCAGCATATCTGGATTCCCAGTCATGTGTCTAGAACATCCACTATCGAGTATCCATTTGTCCTTTTTGATCTCCACAGTTTGTTTGTTCTAGATTGATTCCTCAACTCCCATAAAGCATGATTCTTGTACATCAAACAATCTTAGTAGACAACTTGTATTTGAAATTGATTATATGCAGACTCAAGAGACAATGATGATCAGAATATTTCTAAACATGCATTAACAAATTTCTTAAACATAGCCATTAAATTTTTTTTTTCCAAAAAATCAGATTATGAAACTTTTGAAAACCTTGCTCTGATACCAAATGTGAGAAATGTGGATTACGGATCTTAAGGCTAGGACATGAACAGTTATAAATATATGACCTTACAAATACAGAATACAATAGTTCATGTGTGTGGTGGAAATTGATAACAATCTTCAGGAGAATCTTCTAGCTTCATGCTCCGAGCTCTTTCAAAATGTTCCAAACTAAACCTGACTACTAGGCTGCTTGGAAAAATAGGGCACCTTGAGTTTAAGGGAAAGAAATTAAACTCTGGGTTAGTCATGGGACTGGTGTGAGAAACCCAAAATACGAGTTTTGAAAACAAAGGGTATCTCATAAGACCACATTGCACATAAACAAGGAATGAGTTTTTACCTTATGATAACCAAATCATTTTAACGTAAAATCTAGTGATATTATTTTAATGACATTCTTTGAAAACCTTTCAAATAAACATATTCAAATAGCCAAAATTGTCACATTGGTTAAATTTGACGGCATAATAGGTTTACAACTAAGTCCGAAGGCACTTATTGGAGAATGGATTTGCAATGAATAGCGAGGTAAGGGACTACCTCCTATATAGTACATTTCTATAGGAATGTATCGAGGATCAACATCTTCGAAACCTCTACAAATTAAGACCAGTTTACCCGAGACCCATAGATGATATGGATAGCACTGAATATGATATCACCCCGACCGTTCCCGACTTATTCGAGAGCTCTCATACCATGCACCACATATTTTTTTACCCGACGTCATAGCGGGCGCAAAATAAATCTAGAGAAGTGATATCATACCCTAATGGTTGTGATCCACTTAGCCTTAAAGCAAACCCAGTTTCACAATTCCCGGGGTGTGAGGCTAGAGGTAACGTTTAACTTTCTTAGAACATTTTCATTTAAAATTCCACACTGCCATTTCCAATAACACACTATTGATGTAACACCCCTTCAAAAATGGGAATAATTGTCCCACATCGTGGATAATACTATAAAGTGGGTGATTATATACCAAAGCCTTCACCGTACAACAACATCAAGGCCTTTTGAGGAACAAAACCCCACACCTTGGCTTGGCCCATGAGGCGGAGGTGACTAAGTTGGGGACATTATCTGAATTAAGTGAGGTGTGGGTTGTTACATTGGTATTAGAGGCATACCCAGCCGGAATTGTGGCCTGTACGTGTTACAACCACGACGCCTAGGTGGTGTTGTGTTTATGAGTCAACGAGGGCATTAGGCTCTAAAGGGGGGAGATTGTAACACCCATTCAAAAATGGGAATAATAGTCCCACATCGTGGATAATACTATAAAGTGGGTGCTTATATACCAAAACCTTCACCTTACAACAACGTCGAGGCCTTTTGAGGAACAAAACCCCACACCTTGGCTTGGCCCATGAGGCGGAGGTGACTAAGTTGTGGACAATATCTGCGTTAAGTTAGGTGCAGGCTGTTACAATTGATTTCAACAAAAGTACAACTTCTGAGCTCGTACGTCTCAGAGAAGGGTGTTAAGCATAAGAGGGGTTACCTCCTACACCACCAAACGGATGGACATTTGTAGAGATCAATGTACTGTGTTCTTAGAAATGCAATGTCAGACATTTATCCATACATGTTGTCCAGGAATAGGACAAACCGAAGTCACTCTTCCACCATATTCTATTGGGCATTACCCTTAGGATTAGTAGCAAGTAGTCCTTGCATATGAAGATCCCAAAACAAAGGGACCAGCACTATTTATTTATCTCAACAGCTACTCCAAAATTATCAATAAGCAGTCCTTCCATTATGAAGATCCCCGCCTTCAACTTCATTACCTTCAACATGTCTTTACTTTCAAACTCGTAAATTGGTTCAAAGTGGTTTTCGAATAATAATTAACCAAATTCGACCTCGGTTTCTTCGAACCAATCATCGATAAGAAGATGTTAAATAAATAGGTGTTTATCTATTGATTAATTACTTTCTGTTTATCAAAAATATCTTCTAGAGATTTATATCTTTGAAACCATTTCTTTTCAGTATATATGGGATCGTTAAACCTCATTTATCGAATATTTTTTTAATTAAAACCTTTTTAAATCTTGGAGTAATTCTAAATCATTTCATCCTTTTATTAGGAAAATATCTCTAAATTATAAATCTTAACAAAGATTTCTTATTTCCAAATCATGACTTTCAAATGGGTCAAAAACAATGTTATTTAAGACATCGTTTACTGTAAACTCAAAATAATTAATTTTAAGTAAATGGATACATAGGAATTAATATAATTCCAAATCATTTATTTAAACCTTAACAAAAGTTTTCTAATTTCCAACACATATCTTAATAAGTTTAAACCTATCTAAGATGGTAAATCAAAAAATTTTAATATTCGAGCAAAACGATTCATAGAAATTATACTAATTCTACTCAGCATCAATTTCCATATTCAACCTTTACTATCCGTCGAATAGCGGTGAAAGCACCTTTTAAATTTACATGGATAATATGGTTCCCTCCTCAGAATTTAATACCAAATAGAAGAAGATTGTCTCTATTCAATCCAAGTTGTATTAAATTTAGAAAAATTTGAATATTTTATACTTACCTCGTTTCCGACATTTCGACCTTATCTATTCCTTATTTAGGAAAGAGAGCAGGTGAGCCAGGGCACTGGTTGCTCCTGAAAATCTCCTTAGTTTAAGCAATTCCCATTCCAATCTCATGAATAGAAAAATCCAGTCTACTCATCGGCTTTTAGAGCCAAGATTAAATCACTTGATTGTAACAGCTTTTCTTTAAATCATTTATTTAAACTCTTTTAAAATAAATTATAAAACCCCCACATTATCTTTAAAATACTTAATTATTTATTTGAAAACATTTACAAAATATTTGGGAAAGAATACTCAACTTTAAAGCATATTTCAAAAGTTATTAAAAGTGCTGCGAATAGTGCTGCGAATAGTGCTTTTAAGTTTATTTGATCAAAACAACTTTTCTATCATTTAGAAATCCATTATAACTCAAATATCTTTAAAAAATTTAAAATATTTAAAGGATTTATTCCATATTTTTAAATAATTAAAAATATCACTTTTAAAGAATTTGTCGCTTTGGTTTTCAAACTACCAAAGCGCGGCTATTTTAAAAATTTGATTTGCTCGTATTTCAAAATCTACTAAACAAAATCTCGAACTTTTTTGTAAGAGTTTGGAAATTTCTTATTACATAGAATTCCAACTTCAAATCCATCGTATAAATGGATTTAACTTCGTACGGTGCGAAATCGCGAACTACCGTTACGCGACGCCGCGCCTATTTTTTGACTCAATTGTCATAACTTGTCAAAACTTCACCAAACTGGATTTTAGTGTTTATAAAACATTTCTAAACCATTTTAAATCATTTAACGGAGTTTAATGATCCCATATCACTTTTATAACTTGATTTGGAAAGTGATTTCCTTGTGCAATATCGACGAGTATTTAACGTGACTTGTTTACACAATTAAACACTATATTAAAATAACCAATACATGATGATCAAAGAATAGTAAATATCCATAGCAATCATATCACATCATATATATATCTATAAATAGAGTTTCTCACCTTTATTAGTTTCTAACTTTACGAAAATTCACTATAGCTTCACTACGATGGAATCAAAGCCTACGGAATCGAGCATTGGACCTTTAAATGGGCTCGGCCTATGCTTGCAAATGAAACTAGGCTCGACCTTAGTGGTAGAAGGTGGTGGCCGTGGGTTTTGAGTGAAGGGAAGGAGTGATTTGCCTTGGTTTTGAAGTGGATTGCTAATGTATATATACTTATATAAATTTATTTATTTTTTTGCAATATTTTTCTTCATAATTTCCTTAAGTTAGGAAGCCATTGAAAAGCTTGAGAATGAGGAAGAAGATGAAGTAGAATAGTGTGTAAAATTATGAAGAGAACGGTGGGTATTTATAGGAAAACTTTGGAAATAAATATCTAAATGTATAATTACTCTTTTGCCCTTGCCCACACCCCTCCTCTCCCATCTAGTTGCACTGAAACGCCACCCCCTTTGTGCCTCCATGTGTGTGATGGTGATGGTACGTAAGTGAGTTGATGTTTGCTTTTTAGGGTGGAAAATATCTTGGATATTTATACTTTTTACTATATGTAAATTCTAATGTAAATGGTAAATATTTGTATGTATGTAACATCCCACCTTTTTGTACACTTAAGCAGACACACGTGCCAACTTAAACCATACAGAAGGGCGGATTGTTATGGGGTAAAGAAGAAAAAGTGGAGAAATAAAAGAAACAAAATAGAATCTTGCAGCGGAATGATAAAATATAATAATCAAATAACAGTTCATGAAGCTGTTTTACAAAACATTTGATTATACTTATACAATACATATCAGAGTTACACATACCAGAGAATGATAATAAATGCAGTGGAATACAATGGTGTAGTGTAATATATAAATAGTAGTAATAAAATCTTCGTCTTCGAGTCAGAACTAAAAGATCTTATGTAAGTTAAATCAATGAAATAAATATGAGTGTAAACGGTGTCAGAGATGTTTACGGGTTTGACATCTCCTATCCAGTGTCTAACGTGAGTGCAGTAACATAAGAAATGTTATGGATTCACACCTCCTAAGGATCCGTTAAACTATCTACTATGTAGTAATATTCGCTATTATAATAATGTCTAATCAGTAAAGTATAATCATATAGAAAATAGCGTTAAGGGGATGGTGAACCTTAACGCGGTCGGATCTTTAAACCAAACTCGTAGTGGGTTCGATATGGTAGGTGACACGGCACACAAGGCAATGCCAGGGTAGATATACCAATTACGCATCCGGACTGGTGGTGATGCATAGCAGCCACTACTGCCCACCTCGAACAACACTCCCAAATCAAGGGTGGCCACCAAAATCACAAAGTAATAAAATGGAAACGAAGAAGTGTGTCCGATAAGAGGTGCTACCTCATTGGTCCGTCAATCGCTCCTGTTTTAGCCACCTTATGCCAACTCACAGGAGTTGGGTCCACGTATATACCTTAGGATCTTCGCCACCATCCTACTTCATTCTGGAAACTCCACCGCGTACACAGTTGTCAAAGTGGTTTTCGGTATCGACAGAGAGTATGTCCATATCCGATCCTGGTCTCTTTAACAACCAAACGTTATTATAACACCGTGGTCATTTTAAAAATATATATACTTTTAAAAACACAATCATTGCCCTTTCAAAACATATTCTTTATTTCAAAATAGTATATACATCAAAAACCAAAATATTATTGCCATTTCAAACCATATCCTTTACTTCAAAATAGTATATACTTTAAAACCAAATTCAATAATATATCATTTAAATAAAATCCAAATTTTCAATCACTATTCTTACTTTTAATTATAAAACTTAAAATATTCTTTAAAACCATCTTAAACCCAAATCACATAATGCAGTCATATTCTTAATCTCAAAATTTCAATCGGTTTCAAATCAAAATATTTAAAGATAATTCTTAAATAAATTCTATTTCAAATAAATTCATTTTCAAACCATATTACTTTCAAAGTAATAACAATTTCGAAACCCAATACTTTGAAAACAATAATACCTTAATTTCAATAAAACATTTCAATTTTGATATATTTCAAGTCTTTAAATATTCCAAAATTCCCAACCAAATATGATAATCTTATATATACCTTAATTCAATTTACTATTATTTAGTTTAGAAATATTTATTTAATAAATTCAATATCACTTAAATAAAGCTCAAACTTGAAATATTCGTAAATCAAACTTAAAACATCATCAAGTTATACATAGCTTAAATTTTAGAATTTAACCATATATAAAATAATATTTATATAATATCAAAATTTAATATTTATTAAACCATATATTTCTTTCCAAACCATAGAAAATCCCTTAAAATATTTTATATATAGACCACGGTGCCTGTACATAATTTTCTATCCTATGGTCAAGTGATACGGATATTTATCATTTCAATCCGTAATTTAAAAATAAAAGTTTACGGTTATATATATCATTTCAAACCGCAATCCCGAATGAAAATGCATAATAACTTGCAGTTTATACAATATAAAATATAGCATCCATTCATCCAACTATCAATAAACAACCATTCATTACAATCATCATCCAATTTAAACAAAACATCAATATAAAGCATATAAAATATAACAGGCATCAACGAATAGTATATATTCAATAAAAATTAATAACTATTCAACTGACAGTTTATATGCAATAATAAATAAATTTAACTGGAAAATTATATGCAATAATAAAATTAAATAACAATTAAATTTAACTAAATGCTATCTAACTGAGATGATGATTAAATATATGCCCAACAATCATAGATAAATTTTAAATCACATCAAAATTTAATTTAACAAACATAAGAAATCTTAGAAGTTGTGAGTGGGTTAAAACAAACCGCGCATGAATCCGAGTCCGTGTGCAAAAGTTATGAAAATATGAAGATTGAAAAATTCTGGTGCTGGGTCGACTTCGGGTTTAACTCTGGTCCGGCGCCTAAGAATCCCGGTGCTTGCTTGGAGTTTTTGTGAAAACGACCCGAAGACCCAAGTAGTTTTCTTTCTGACTCGAAGTAGATGCAGCGTTATTGCCTCTGAAACTCGAAGCGTGACCCGAAGTTGCTGCAGATCCGCAAAATTTTTTTTTTTTAAATTGAAATTGGATTGGGAAGATTAGGGTTTGCAGCCATTGGAAATGAGGAAGAGCAAATGGAATAGTACGTATAGAAATGAGGAATGGAGGCTGCTAGGGTTTATAACTGGATATATATAGGCAAAGTCGAAATAGGATAGATGGACCCGATCTATAAACGCGCTGAACGATGAATGGCCAAAAGCCCGTTTCGACTCCGGAACGAAATTGTGTCAACCCATATATCAAAATAGATGTTTAAAAATATTTTAAACGCAATGGAAAAGGTTTCAGGTTCAAATTGTGTCGTATGAGGAAGTTATGCAAAAATCAATATTTTCAAATTTATTTCAATTGCATAAATTTTAAGGCGTTTCGAGTCCGTACGATCAACCGACAAGTCTGTAACGACCCTGAATTTCGAACAAATTAAATTGAGAATATTTAATTTATTTTAAATATTTGAACGATGATTTAATTTGAATCCCCGATATAACTTTGAAATTGGCGATTAAATTATATAATTTAATCTATTGAAAGTTGAATAAAAATTTATATCTTCAATTTTTAAGTTGAAGAAAATTATTTCGAAAGTTGTAAAATTTATATTGATAACACTGAAGATAACAGCAGCTTCAGAATTGAAATTTAAACTGTTCTGATCAGTTTTGAAATTTATATCGTTTAACCGATATTTAAAATTAGTCATTTTTCAAACAGTCTCGGAATTCGACGAAACCAGTTCCGTTGGGTCCGTAACGTTGAATTATTGTCGGGTTTCAATTTTCGTATTTTTCGAAGCTAATACGTAACCGTACGACACATAAACGCGTTGGGAATTTTCAAATTGAATTCAATTTAAAATTGGTAATTATATCAGTTAACGTCACCACGATCATTTCCTTTGATCACGCCTTGAATCACGCAGAGAATCACGATATGAAATCGTGAAAGCACGACTCACCTCTGAAAAATCACGTACCTTCCTCCCCTTCATTCAAAACTCTCGATCAAAGAAAAAATGGCCGAAGCCCATTTCACTCAGAACAGAGAAATTTAAATAAAACAATGGCGACCGGAAATAAATTAAAAGTCACGATCGAGTTTTGTATTAGGGCAGGTCGCGAGACATTCAAACAAAGAAATTCACAAACGAAAACACTTCGTTTCCCTCTTCACTTCAAAAGCAATGGCCACCGTTCTTCCCCAACTCAAATTCACGCAATCATGGAATCGCGAGCCCTTCGTTCAACTCGAAATCGAGTTTCGTTCTTCAGCGCGTGGCCATGTAAGAGGTTGGGGATTCGCGAAGGGATCGAGGTGATCTAGGGTTAGGTTCAAGATCTTGGGTTCGTTTTGCTTGTGGCCGCAGTCGAGTTCAAGTCGCGAGGCTGGCGAGTGATGATGCAGCATTGGCAGCACGCGTAGCAGAGGGGTGCCGTCGATTTCAGTTAGTGGCGGCTGTAGGGGAGGCGCCGCGTTCGGCCGGGTTGGTCACGATAGGGTTGCGTGGCGCGCCGCGTTCGAGGGTGAGGTCAGGGAGGCGTTCGAGTAGTGCTCGTATTGGTGGAGCGCGTGGGTTAGGGCTGCAGCATATTGAAATTTTGAGGTTGCGATCGATGGCAGGCTCGGCAACTCCTGTAGCCAGCGAGATGTTGGCAGTCGTTGGTACAGATTTTAACAGCGATGTGGTGAAGGTGGCTTCGTTCGACTTGGGGGAAGGTCGGCTGCGAGGTATTGATTTTTAATAATTTCAATATATGTGTATATTCGCATACATATTTGGAAATAAATATATATGAAGTTTAAAGAAGAAAAAAAAAAGAAAACTTTGTTCGGTTGGTTTTACAGAGAAAATTTTTATACAGTAAAATAAATTTGGTTATTTAAAAAAAAGATCATTTTAAATTTATATTTGGTTGTTTAAAATAAATCATCGATAATTAAATTGGTTTAAAATTAAATCATTGTGTAATTAAAAATTCAAATTAGTAATTGAATAGTTCGATTTAAATTCGAATATTAATAAATTGCAAAATTGTGTATACAAGGTATAAATCAAGAAAAATCGAGTCAGAGTGGAAATGGATTGCAAAATAAAAAGCTAAGGTGAGATTTTTCTCACTCAAATTGAATGTGGAATTTTTGCAGTTATTGATGATTGCTATTGGATGTGATATTAGATATAGTAGGATATATCTATATATATATAGCAATATATACATATTGGCATATGTATATATTGGATTGATGATTTCCCGCCTCGTATAGCGGATGAGACCCTATTGCGCCGTTAGTAAGAGGATTTTTATAAAAACCCATATACCGCGATATTCCACCTCGAAGTGGAATTGGTATTGTGCTAACGTCTTTGGATGCAGGGAAACAGGTTGGAGGGATCCAACTGGACCCCTCACATTGATTGATTTTATTTATATTGTGGTATGAATCTGTGAATGATTATATTGATGTTATTGATCATATCGATGTCTGGAAATTGATTGAAAGCTAAAAATTTAGCTGAATGGATGTTTGATATCATTGGATTCCAAAAATAAACGAAATTGAATTTTTGAATCAAAATAGAAATCTATAAGTGAATTAATTTTAGAAATTGAATAAATTTTGAAGAAAGAAATTTTTAAAGTATAAAAAGTTAATTTTTATAATCTTATCGAATTAATTCCAGAATCAAGTGAAAATGTTAAATAAATGGATTTCGTAAAATAGTGATTATAAATTGAAGAATTTAATTTAAGAATTTGGATTTTTAAATAGACTGAAAGAAACAATTGAAATATATTTTCTTTAAAAGGAATTTATTTAAAAGGAGATAAGTTGGAAATCCAATTAGAAATTTAATTGATAAGTTGAAACGATTTGGGAAATCAATGTAAAATGATTTCAATTTAAAGAATCCATTTAAAAACAGGATATTGAATAATTTGAAGGAAAATAAGGAATTTATTTAGTAGTAATAAATAAAATTAGAAATCAATCTATAATTGATTTAATATTTGGAAATGAATTCTTGAGAAATCAGTATGGAAATTTTATTTAAAATTGAAAATAAATTTAGAAATCAATACTGAAATTGATTTGGTATTGAAGTTTTTATAAATAGAATTGAAATTTATAAAAGCTGTTTATAAATCCGAAATCACTTATTTTGATAAGTAAAATATAGAAGTTAATAAAAGAAGATTTATAAATCAAAGTTGTTATAAAACAGAAATAGAATTTATAAACGTCGTTTTATAAATTCGAAATCAATTAAGTTTGATAAATTTAATATAAGAGAATATTGAAGAAGATATATTCGCGATTATGAATAGCGAATTTTTATCGAAATAAAATGTGTAGAGATTATTGAAAATATGGTTAGTGAAGTATATTCACGATTTTGGATAGTGAATATATTATTAAATAAAATAGATTTATTTTTGAAGAAGTGATATTTAAAATGAAGTAAACATTTTAAAGATGTTTTAAAATGTATTATGAATCGAAATCATAGATTTCAACATTTATTGTTGAAATAGACGTTTTCGAGAAATATAAGGAAATGGTGGACTATAACACTGTTGTTATAGTAAATGATTTCCGAAAGGAAATGTTTTATATAGTATTGGGATTTATATATCTATCTAAATTTCGAATCCCTATACTAGTGATTTTGAGTCGTCGTAACGATGTTTTACGCAACATTCGTTTTGACTCAAATAGATGTTAAAATTTATGATTTCCTTAAAGAATGAATATATACTTAATTTGATTTAAGTATATCGAATATTTTCAAATGTTGAAAATAAATAGATTTGTGAAATACTTATTATTAAATAAGTATGGAAATGCTTTTCCAAAATGAAATGAAATGTTTTTGAGATTTATCTTTGTAAAGATAAATTGAAAGTGAATATTGAAATCGATTGAAAATCGAATATCAGTAGATATTTGAAAATATAAATTCACTATGGAATTTATAAAAGAAATGGGAATTTGTTTAAAAATAAATATTGATTTATTTTTGAAGTGTGGAAATTTTATATCTAATAAAAGATATTTTGGAAGATGAAATAATTTGGAAAATTATTTGGAATCTGATGATGTTGCGCATCTTTATTGATAGTTAAATAACCGACTATCAATAATTACCTTGAATAGTATTTGTTGTGAATTGGATGAACTTGAATGCCACACTTATTTTTTTAATAATCGCTCACTATTCGGGTTAGCCGGGAAAGGACCATGGGGTCGTATAACCCATTCCGAATATGTGATACGTCGTTATGAATCGCATTTGAAGACCGGTGTTGAAGACCGGATATTTTTGAAAACGGAAGGATTACCGTTGAGTTACACTACATCGGCTGATCTACGGTTTAGAGATTTTATCACCCTTAGTGACGGGAAGTCCTGACGTGATTGAAAATTATCCGTATATGCAAGGGCTTCGTGAGAAGTGCCTTCGGTTCTGTTCGATCCCGGAACAGACTTGTATGGATTGTGTGTCTGACGTTACAATTTGAGATATAAAGCTGATTTCTTTCAAATACATTTCTGTTGGTGGCGGAGAATTTATTCTCTTATCTTAACACCCTTCTCTGAGACGTACGAGCTCAGAGGTTATGTAGTTGAAATTTTTCAGCGATATCCTCCCAATTTGGTAACATGGCATACTGAGTGTTGCTGTGAAATGATCAGTGTTTGATCATTTGTGATATGATCATTTGTTTGATCTTATATCTTTGTGATCATAGGTTGATCATTTTGTTTGACCCGAAGCATGGCTTTGTAGAAAGCGTAGCTTCGTGGACGAGACTTCGTCGAGCCTCACACCCCGGAAATGGTCGAAACAGGAAGGATGCGGCAAGGTTCTAGGGAGTAGCGCCCCTTAGTGTATGTCATTCCTTCTGGATAGAGGTGGTATCATGGTATGGAGCCCAGATACTTAACCTATGTGGTTGCTGCAAATTTATTACTTTGTGGTTGTTGGAAATCGCGGATCCTCGGGAAGATTGGTTACGATCGGGGGATGGCATACGCGTGTCAGTAGTTACCTACTTTTGCAGAGGTAACCCGGCCTTGTGTTGGCAGAGATCCGGTTAGGTTCTCGGGTCGTCTATTCCAGGGACGTACCCATCGTGGATAGGAAGTTCCTTAGCCTGACCATTTGTTGGAAATCCAAAGAAACAATACGACACTTGTACGGTATTAGTTGTAGAACCTGCCATTCACTTATGGTGGTCACCATTGTTTGGATGGTAGCTATAGTAGGCATAGTTCGGAATGTCTATGCTGGCTAAGATTTATATTCTACTTTCGAAATGTTTTCTACACTATGCACTAATAATAATATCAAAAATGATTTGATTTTTCGTAGTAAGCATCTTTGACTATCATAAGAAGAAATCTCCTCCAATTCTGCGTTTGCATTGTGTGTGTGGCGGGAGGTCTTATGGTAGTTTCATTTTCCAAAAGCATTGCGAATTGACTTTAAAAATATTCCTCTGTTTATTTAAAGATAAACTGTTTTACGATCTCACACCAGTCTCCATGACTGACTCGGAGTTTATTGTTCCCTTCTAAACTCTGGGTGCCCACAAATTTTCCACACGGGCAGCCTAGAGTTATGTTATCAGGATATTCTGGATATTCTGGAGCTTTGGAAGCAAGCTGGATGGCGAGGCGTAGTATTTGTATCTGATAGTATTTATTCCGCTGTGTATTCTGTATGAGGACAAGTTTATATAACTGTCCATTGTTGTATATTGACTCTGATGATTGATGTATGTATAAACTGATATAGTTCTTTGTTTTAAAAGACTAGTGTTATCTATTATATATTGTTCCGCTGCGATATGTGAGATTCTGATATTGTTTTCTGTTCTGATGTTGTTCTGTTGTTCTTCTCTTCTTTCTTCTACCTTCTTCTTCTTCTGCCTTTTTCTTTATCTAAAACCCTCACTATTGGAGTTTCCGGCACTCGATTGCTCGGCAGTCGATAAAGTGAGTATCGATGTCGAATTTTCGAAAGTCGAAAATTTCGGTATGTGACAAAGTGGTATCAGAGCATATGGTTAAGCGACAACCCTGCTCTGTTGGGTGTTACTCATTAGAGATAGAGTCAGCAGTACTCTAGAATGAGTTGAGTGTAATAATAGATACGAGTGCGTATTTGTTAGTGAATATAAATTTGTTTTGTATTGTGTTGACTTATCGGTTGATTGTTTATAGATTCTGGTCGGTGCAGTCTAGCTAACTGTAATCGATAGGGGTTTCTAAACTCTAAACAAGATAAACCGACACAGTATTGTTTTAAATAGGGTAAATGAAATAATTTCACCCAAAACTATTTTCGTATATAAAAGAAATGATTCTCTATGAATTATCATAATATATGGATGTTTGGTTGTTAGGAAAGTGATGATATTGAAATGTTATCATTACTATTGAAACTGAATAAGAAACTGAAATCGAAACTCCAAAGTTAAGAAATAAATTCACATACAAATGAAATTAAAGAATGTAAATTATAAATGTGATTTGTAATTTAAAATGGAATTCCAGAGAAGTATTTGGAAATGTTTTGAAAAGGATTTGAAAATTTTGGAGATTTGGAAGTTTAAATCATTTTTGATTTGAAAATGGATTTCGAAGGTTTTGGAAAGTATTTTGGAGAGATGAAAGCTCTAAACTCTTTTAGGTCGCTGGAAAATAATCCTGATGATGGTGGCCACATCATTAGAATTCATTTTCGGGTTTCCGGAAGAGGAATTGCTGCCAAACTGTTTTAAATGGAAAGTGTTTGGAAAAATTTGGGTTTTGTTATGGAAAATTCAAAGAATGATTTGAATTGTCTTCAAAATGGCTTTGAAATGTTGAAAAGACTCTGGAATACTATAAAAAAAAATATTTATGAAATATTATGAAGTTGATAACTTGTAAAGTTTAAAGTTTAAATAAAAATCCATTTAACGAATGAAATTTTAAATATGAATTGGAGGCATAAGGAAACGAATTCATATATGAATAAAATGGTGAATATAAATTGTAAATGAATTTATAAATGAAAATAAAATTCCTTAATAAAATGGAATTGTGAATGGGAATGTATAAATGGTTGTATAAATCAAGATGTAAATAAGTTGATAACTTATAGAATATTTGAAATCTGATTGGAATGAGATTCAAATTGAAAACGAATGAATTAGGGAATGAACAAATAAATTGGCAATTGCAAGTGCAAGAAAATAAAATTGAATGTTGAAATTCATTTTGAATTTGTAAGTGAATAAAACTAGAATTGAATTTAATTTGTGAAGTATTAAACTAAAATGAGTAAGTGAAGCTAATTGAATATTGACCAAATGGATAAGGAATTGAACAAATTAAATTCAATGATTATAAAAGAAAAGTAAATTGAATTCAAATGAATGTGAAATGTAAAATTGAATAGATATGTAACTTCAACAGTGAAGTAAAGATGATATAAGAAATAAGTATTGAAATTTTGTAATAGAATTTGCAAAATGATTTGAATGTTGTAACTAGATATCATGGCTAGTAGATATACAGGTATAAAGGAATTGGAGTTGATTTCAAAGATAATTTGAATTGCTCGTCTAAAGGTATGTATTTAAATTTGAATATGAGATTTGATGACTTATTTCTCTAGCCGCTTGGCTTTTTCTTTTTCTTTTTGAAATCTAAGAGTCCGTAGGGACGTTTTGTAGTCGTACCGTATTAGCCGCGCAAAGGAGACGCTGGCGAAATTTTTCAGAAATTTAGGGCGTTAGAAAATTTTTGAGAAATTTTGAAAGTTTAAAATTTGAATTTGAATTTAAATTTGAATTGAGAAGTTAAACAATGTTGTTTGGAACTTATAGTTGAAGTTGAAAATTTAGTATGAATAATAACGAATCTTTAGTAGAAAGATTTGTTTTGGAAAATTGATAAAACTATTTGAATGTTGAAAGATAGTAGACGAGTTAAGGACCACTTTTCCTAACTTGTAATTTCGAGGACGAAATTCTTTTAAGGAGGGAAGTCTGTAACGACCCTGAATTTCGAACAAATTAAATTGAGAATATTTAATTTATTTTAAATATTTGAACGATGATTTAATTTGAATCCCCGATATAACTTCGAAATTGGCGATTAAATTATATAATTTAATCTATTGAAAGTTGAATAAAAATTTATATCTTCAATTTTTAAGTTGAAGAAAATTATTTCGAAAGTTGTAAAATTTATATTGATAACACTGAAGATAACAGCAGCTTCAGAATTGAAATTTAAACTGTTCTGATCAGTTTTGAAATTTATATCGTTTAACCGATATTTAAAATTAGTCATTTTTCAAACAGTCTCGGAATTCGACGAAACCAGTTCCGTTGGGTCCGTAATGTTGAATTATTATCGGGTTTCAATTTTCGTATTTTTCGAAGCTAATACGTAACCGTACGACACATAAACGCGTTGGGAATTTTCAAATTGAATTCAATTTAAAATTGGTAATTATATCAGTTAACGTCACCACGATCATTTCCTTTGATCACGCCTTGAATCACGCAGAGAATCACGATATGAAATCGTGAAAGCACGACTCACCTCTGAAAAATCACGTACCTTCCTCCCCTTCATTCAAAACTCTCGATCAAAGAAAAAATGGTCGAAGCCCATTTCACTCAGAACAGAGAAATTTAAATAAAACAATGGCGACCGGAAATAAATTAAAAGTCGCGATCGAGTTTTGTATTAGGGCAGGTCGCGAGACATTCAAACAAAGAAATTCACAAATGAAAACACTTCGTTTCCCTCTTCACTTCAAAAGCAATGGCCACCGTTCTTCCCCAACTCAAATTCACGCAATCATGGAATCGCGAGCCCTTCGTTCAACTCGAAATCGAGTTTCGTTCTTCAGCGCGTGGCCATGTAAGAGGCTGGGGATTCGCGAAGGGATCGAGGTGATCTAGGGTTAGGTTCAAGATCTTGGGTTCGTTTTGCTTGTGGCCGCAGTCGAGTTCAAGTCGCGAGGCTCGCGAGTGATGATGCAGCATTGGCAGCACGCGTAGCAGAGGGGTGTCGTCGATTTCAGTTAGTGGCGGCTGTAGGGGAGGCGCCGCGTTCGGCCGGGTTGGTCACGATAGGGTTGCGTGGCGTGCCGCGTTCGAGGGTGAGGTCAGGGAGGCGTTCGAGTAGTGCTCGTATTGGTGGAGCGCGTGGGTTAGGGCTGCAGCATATTGAAATTTTGAGGTTGCGATCGATGGCAGGCTCGGCAACTCCTGTAGCCAGCGAGATGTTGGCAGTCGTTGGTACAGATTTTAACAGCGATGTGGTGAAGGTGGCTTCGTTCGACTTGGGGGAAGGTCGGCTGCGAGGTATTGATTTTTAATAATTTCAATATATGTGTATATTCGAATACATATTTGGAAATAAATATATATGAAGTTTAAAGAAGAAAAAAAAGAAAACTTTGTTCGGTTGGTTTTACAGAGAAAATTTTTATACAGTAAAATAAATTTGGTTATTTAAAAAAAAGATCATTTTAAATTTATATTTGGTTGTTTAAAATAAATCATCGATAATTAAATTGGTTTAAAATTAAATCATTGTGTAATTAAAAATTCAAATTAGTAATTGAATAGTTCGATTTAAATTCGAATATTAATAAATTGCAAAATTGTGTATACAAGGTATAAATCAAGAAAAATCGAGTCAGAGTGGAAATGGATTGCAAAATAAAAAGCTAAGGTGAGATTTTTCTCACTCAAATAGAATGTGGAATTTTTGCAGTTATTGATGATTGCTATTGGATGTGATATTAGATATAGTAGGATATATCTATATATATAGCAATATATACATATTGGCATATGTATATATTGGATTGATGATTTCCCGCCTCGTATAGCGGATGAGACCCTATTGCGCCGTTAGTAAGCGGATTTTTATAAAAACCCATATACCGCGATATTCCACCTCGAAGTGGAATTGGTATTGTGCTAACGTCTTTGGATGCAGGGAAACAGGTTGGAGGGATCCAACTGGACCCCTCACATTGATTGATTTTATTTATACTGTGGTATGAATCTGTGAATGATTATATTGATGTTATTGATCATATCGATTTCTGGAAATTGATTGAAAGCTAAAAATTTAGCTGAATGGATGTTTGATATCATTGGATTCCAAAAATAAACGAAATTGAATTTTTGAATCAAAATAGAAATCTCTAAGTGAATTAATTTTAGAAATTGAATAAATTTTGAAGAAAGAAATTTTTAAAGTATAAAAAGTTAATTTTTATAATCTTATCGAATTAATTCCAGAATCAAGTGAAAATGTTAAATAAATGGATTTCGTAGAATAGTGATTATAAATTGAAGAATTTAATTTAAGAATTTGGATTTTTAAATAGACTGAAAGAAACAATTGAAATATATTTTCTTTAAAAGGAATTTATTTAAAAGGAGATAAGTTGGAAATCCAATTAGAAATTTAATTGATAAGTTGAAACGATTTGGGAAATCAATGTAAAATGATTTCAATTTAAAGAATCCATTTAAAAACAGGATATTGAATAATTTGAAGGAAAATAAGGAATTTATTTAGTAGTAATAAATAAAATTAGAAATCAATCTATAATTGATTTAATATTTGGAAATGAATTCTTGAGAAATCAGTATGGAAATTTTATTTAAAATTGAAAATAAATTTAGAAATCAATATTGAAATTGATTTGGTATTGAAGTTTTTATAAATAGAATTGAAATTTATAAAAGTTGTTTATAAATCCGAAATCACTTATTTTGATAAGTAAAATATAGAAGTTAATGAAAGAAGATTTATAAATCAAAGTTGTTATAAAACAGAAATAGAATTTATAAACGTCGTTTTATAAATTCGAAATCAATTAAGTTTGATAAATTTAATATAAGAGAATATTGAAGAAGATATATTCGCGATTATGAATAGCGAATTTTTATCGAAATAAAATGTGTAGAGATTATTGAAAATATGGTTAGTGAAGTATATTCACGATTTTGGATAGTGAATATATTATTAAATAAAATAGATTTATTTTTGAAGAAGTGATATTTAAAATGAAGTAAACATTTTAAAGATGTTTTAAAATGTATTATGAATCGAAATCATAGATTTCAACATTTATTGTTGAAACAGACGTTTTCGAGAAATATAAGGAAATGGTGGACTATAACACTGTTGTTATAGTAAATGATTTCCGAAAGGAAATGTTTTATATAGTATTGGGATTTATATATCTATCTAAATTTCGAATCCCTATACTAGTGATTTTGAGTCGTCGTAACGATGTTTTACGCAACATTCGTTTTGACTCAAATAGATGTTAAAATTTATGATTTCCTTAAAGAATGAATATATACTTAATTTGATTTAAGTATATCGAATATTTTCAAATGTTGAAAATAAATAGATTTGTGAAATACTTATTATTAAATAAGTATGGAAATGCTTTTCCAAAATGAAATGAAATGTTTTTGAGATTTATCTTTGTAAAGATAAATTGAAAGTGAATATTGAAATCGATTGAAAATCGAATATCAGTAGATATTTGAAAATATAAATTCACTATGGAATTTATAAAAGAAATGGGAATTTGTTTAAAAATAAATATTGATTTATTTTTGAAGTGTGGAAATTTTATATCTAATAAAAGATATTTTGGAAGATGAAATAATTTGGAAAATTATTTGGAATCTGATGATGTTGCGCATCTTTATTGATAGTTAAATAACCGACTATCAATAATTACCTTGAATGGTATTTGTTGTGAATTGAATGAACTTGAATGCCACACTTATTTTTTTAATAATCGCTCACTATTCGGGTTAGCCGGGAAAGGACCATGGGGTCGTATAACCCATTCCGAATATGTGATACGTCGTTATGAATCGCATTTGAAGACCGGTGTTGAAGACCGGATATTTTTGAAAACGGAAGGATTACCGTCGAGTTACTTTACATCGGCTGATCTTCGGTTTAGAGATTTTATCACCCTTAGTGACAGGAAGTCCTGACGTGATTGAAAATTATCCGGATATGCAAGGGCTTCGTGAGAAGTGCCTTCGGTTCTGTTCGATCCCGGAACAGACTTGTATGGATTGTGTGTCTGACGTTACAATTTGAGATATAAAGCTGATTTCTTTCAAATACATTTCTGTTGGTGGCGGAGAATTTATTCTCTTAGCTTAACACCCTTCTCTGAGACGTACGAGCTCAGAGGTTATGTAGTTGAAATTTTTCAGCGATATCCTCCCAATTTGGTAACGTGGCATACTGAGTGTTGCTGTGAAATGATCAGTGTTTGATCATTTGTGATATGATCATTTGTTTGATCTTATATCTTTGTGATCATAGGTTGATCATTTTGTTTGACCCGTAGCATGGCTTTGTGAAAAGCGTAGCTTCGTGGACGAGACTTCGTCGAGCCTCACACCCCGGAAATGGTCGAAACAGGAAGGATGCGGCAAGGTTCTAGGGAGTAGCGCCCCTTAGTGTATGTCATTCCTTCTGGATAGAGGTGGTATCATGGTATGGAGCCCAGATACTTAACCTATGTGGTTGCTGCAAATTTATTACTTTGTGGTTGTTGGAAATCGGGGATCCTCGGGAAGATCGGTTACGATCGGGGGATGGCATACGCGTGTCAGTAGTTACCTACTTTTGCAGAGGTAACCCGGCCTTGTGTTGGCAGAGATCCGGTTAGGTTCTCGGGTCGTCTATTCCAGGGACGTACCCATCGTGGATAGGAAGTTCCTTAGCCTGACCATTTGTTGGAAATCCAAAGAAACAATACGACACTTGTACGGTATTAGTTGTAGAACCTGCCATTCACTTATGGTGGTCACCACTGTTTGGATGGTAGCTATAATAGGCATAGTTCGGAATGTCTATGCTGGCTAAGATTTATATTCTACTTTCGAAATGTTTTCTACACTATGCACTAATAATAATATCAAAAATGATTTGATTTTGCGTAGTAAGCATCTTTGACTATCATAAGAAGAAATCTCCTCCAATTCTGCGTTTGCATTGTGTGTGTGGCAGGAGGTCTTATGGTAGTTTCATTTTCCAAAAGCATTGCGAATTGACTTTAAAAATATTCCTCTGTTTATTTAAAGATAAACTGTTTTACGATCTCACACCAGTCTGAAAGTTTGTATGCTCTGATACCAAATGAAAGTGTGTATGCTTGTGCACACTAATTGTGGATCGTGTAATATGGACTAACAATATATGCGGAAAGTTATTTACAAGTAAATAATCAATAAACTAACTATATAGCAGTTCACAGATATAGAATAGTAAATGCAGTAAACTGTAAAAATCACACCAGGGATTTTTATACTGGTTCGGACCTCCCGTCCTACGTCCAGTCCCAGACTCCTATCTGGATTTTCACAACCAACTACCTCGCTTCACCCGGAGGAACAGGTTTACAACACCCGAACAGCCGAACGGGATTTCGTGCCTCTTACAACACCGAGGACTTCAACAAAAACAAATACAATTGCCGTTGACAACTTGTGCTCTTGATAACACGGATTTGTCACTTGTAGTACACCCTTCCTATAATCTTATCCTCAAAGTATGTGAATGATGTTTGTGAAGATTGAAGGAAGTATATTACTTATTGAATCAAAAGATATGAAATAATTTCAATGATTCAATAAGCAATTGAAATGTTTGAGAGTTCAAGACAGAGATCAATAGAATAGAGATTAGAATAATAGAATTGGTTAATTGAAATAATGATTTCATGATGTTTATATAAGAAATAAACAGTTGTAACCTTTTGTGAAAAGGTACAAACAAAGGTCATGATCATTGGTGAAGAGAAAGAGAAGCAACCGTTGAAGAAAAGGAAGTGTCTGTACGGAAGGTTGCTTTCTGTTTGAAAACGGTCGACAGGTCAAAATGGACCAGTAGACAGGAATTTGAATATATATACGTTATGTACACTTGTGCACGTTATCTGTGCATTCTGGGCAGAAACGGTCGACCGCCTTGTTTTAAACCGGTCGACCGGTTTAGCCCAGACTGCACAGTTAATGTGCACTCATACATATATACATTTATATTCAAAGATTGAAGGTATGAGATTATTTGAGGATAGATTTTAACATAAATAATACTACTAACATACCAAATAATCAACCTCTAATGTATGGAGCTCTTTGTGTCTCTTTAAAACAATGAATAACTTCTTTTTGTCGATCACGGCTTATCCCTTTGTCAGAAATCAAAACTCTATAAAAATCTTGACTCAACATTCTCCCCCTTTTTGATTGATGACAACATATATCTGAAGTTCTGAATCTCCCCCTGAATATGTGATCTCCCTGAGATTTTGTCTGTATTCTTTATATATATATATATATTCCTGCAAATAATTGTTAGCTCTTTCTCCCCCTTTGTCATCGACAAAAAGGAGTAATAGATAATGGAATAATATATGAATGTATCAACCAGAATATCCATTTTCCTCTTTTCTTAAGTGGCACCTGCAAAAAATATAATTAAGACCATGGTACCCACTTTTTATAGGGTCCTAAGAGTTAGATCTTAGGAATCCAAACCCATACGGGTCTGGTATCCCCTTTATATACATAATTAGAAATATAATGCACAGTATTCATGAAATTCTGAATATATTTGTTCCTAATCAAATTGTTATTTGTTTTAGGAACCCATATTTTGATAGTCTTGACATTTTTCTTCTGAAATTTCACAACTGGTTTTTGTTTGGAATATAATAAACTAAGATTTTTCTTAGCTTCAGTCTTTTGTACTTTCTTTTTCCTTTCATTACCAAGATGTTTCTTGGTTTCTTGTTTCCTATATCCCAAACCTTGTTTATTTGAAACAGATTGTGAACTTTCAATGATTTTTGTCAAATTTTCTCGACCTTTGTTAAAGTTAGAAACATTTTGAGTTATGTCATCTAACTTAGTTTGTAAGCTCGCCTTTTCTAGGTCCAGATTTTTGACTTTTGCCTTAAGCTCATGATTTTCAGTAGTGAGAGCATCATTTTTCTCTTTTTGAGTTTCAATTTCTTGACTCAAAAGAGATAATTGAGAGTCAACATTAGATGATGATTCTTGAAGTTTTTCAAGTTCTTCTTCTAATATTTTCTTCTCGTCTTTTAACATATCTCGTTCAAACTCTGCTCTACTCAAATCTGCTTTGGCTACTTTTAATTGACGTTTTATGTCTTTATATTTGACTATCAATTCAGAATTTATATCAAGTAATTCATCAAATGTAGGAATTTGTACCTCATCTTCTGTTGCCATAAAACAAACATTAGCTTGTTCATTCTCCTGATCACTTTCACTTTCAGATGAGGATGAGTCTGAATCATCCCATGTTACTGAGAAGGCTCGTTTCTTTGACTTGTCCTTCTTATGTTTGAATTTATCATTTTCTGACTTCTTCTTTTGTTCTGGACAATCCTTCTGCATGTGCCCCTTTTTGTGACAGTTGAAACATTCTATAGTTGATGAAGATGGTTTGTTTGATCCAGATTTCCTTTTGTTGTAACGACTGGCTTTTCGATATTTTAGGAATTTTTTGAATCCTTTTGCAATGAATGCCAAATCTTCATCTTCAGAATCTGATTCATTTTCATCTTTCTCAGCATGAAATGCTACATTTTTCTTTTCTTCTTTCTGTTCTTTTCTAGCCTGCAAATTTGCTTCATAGGACATTAAATTTCCTATCAATTCATCTGGCTTCATGATGGAAAGGTCATTAGCTTCTTCAATTGCTAATACTTTTCCTTCCCATTCACTAGTCAGAGAATGTAGGACTGTTGACACAACATCAAAATCTGAATATTTTTGTCCTAGTCCGATAAGTGCATGATGAATAGTTTGAAACCTTGAATACATATCATTGATTGTCTCATTCGGTTTCATTTTGAAATTTTGAAACTGACTTTTCAGCATGGCTATTTTGGCTTGTTTAACCTTGTTAGTACCTTCATGAGTGGTTTTCAGCGTTTGCCAAATTTGATATGCAGTAGTGCAGATACTAACACGGTTATATTCATTTTGGTCTAATGCACAAAACAACATATTTATTGCCTTTGCATTTACAGCTGCTGCCGTTTTCTCAGCCGTTGTCCATTCTGAATATTCAGTTGTTGGATTCACTATTTCTTTTTGAGTAGCATTCCAAGCATCATAGCTATTTGATTGCATAAAAAATGACATACGTGTAGCCCAATAGCTATAGTTGAGACCATTAAAGAATGGAGGTCTTTGTGTTGATTGACCTTCCGTGTAAGTGTTAGTGCTAGTGCTTGCGTTATTTGCCATATTACAAGAATATATCAAATAACGGTGTTACGGTTATATGATGTCCTGCTCCGATACCAAATGAAAGTTTGTATGCTCTGATACCAAATGAAAGTGTGTATGCTTGTGCACACTAATTGTGGATCGTGTAATATGGACTAACAATATATGCGGAAAGTTATTTACAAGTAAATAATCAATAAACTAACTATATAGCAGTTCACAGATATAGAATAGTAAATGCAGTAAACTGTAAAAATCACACCAGGGATTTTTATACTGGTTCGGACCTCCCGTCCTACGTCCAGTCCCAGACTCCTATCTGGATTTTCACAACCAACTACCTCGCTTCACCCGGAGGAACAGGTTTACAACACCCGAACAGCCGAACGGGATTTCGTGCCTCTTACAACACCGAGGACTTCAACAAAAACAAATACAATTGCCGTTGACAACTTGTGCTCTTGATAACACGGATTTGTCACTTGTAGTACACCCTTCCTATAATCTTATCCTCAAAGTATGTGAATGATGTTTGTGAAGATTGAAGGAAGTATATTACTTATTGAATCAAAAGATATGAAATAATTTCAATGATTCAATAAGCAATTGAAATGTTTGAGAGTTCAAGACAGAGATCAATAGAATAGAGATTAGAATAATAGAATTGGTTAATTGAAATAATGATTTCATGATGTTTATATAAGAAATAAACAGTTGTAACCTTTTGTGAAAAGGTACAAACAAAGGTCATGATCATTGGTGAAGAGAAAGAGAAGCAACCGTTGAAGAAAAGGAAGTGTCTGTACGGAAGGTTGCTTTCTGTTTGAAAACGGTCGACAGGTCAAAATGGACCAGTAGACAGGAATTTGAATATATATACGTTATGTACACTTGTGCACGTTATCTGTGCATTCTGGGCAGAAACGGTCGACCGCCTTGTTTTAAACCGGTCGACCGGTTTAGCCCAGACTGCACAGTTAATGTGCACTCATACATATATACATTTATATTCAAAGATTGAAGGTATGAGATTATTTGAGGATAGATTTTAACATAAATAATACTACTAACATACCAAATAATCAACCTCTAATGTATGGAGCTCTTTGTGTCTCTTTAAAACAATGAATAACTTCTTTTTGTCGATCACGGCTTATCCCTTTGTCAGAAATCAAAACTCTATAAAAATCTTGACTCAACACAGTCTCCATGACTGACTCAGAGTTTATTGTTCCCTTCTAAACTCTGGGTGCCCACAAATTTTCCACACGGGCAGCCTAGAGTTATGTTATCAGGATATTCTGGATATTCTGGAGCTTTGGAAGCAAGCTGGATGGCGAGGCGTAGTATTTGTATCTGATAGTATTTATTCCGCTGTGTATTCTGTATGAGGACAAGTTTATATAACTGTTCATTGTTGTATATTGACTCTGATGATTGATGTATGTATAAACTGATATAGTTCTTTGTTTTAAAAGACTAGTGTTATCTATTATATATTGTTCCGCTGCGATATGTGAGATTCTGATATTGTTTTCTGTTCTGATGTTGTTCTGTTGTTCTTCTCTTCTTTCTTCTACCTTCTTCATCTTCTGCCTTTTTCTTTATCTAAAACCCTCACTATTGGAGTTTCCGGCACTCGATTGCTCGGCAGTCGATAAAGTGAGTATCGATGTCGAATTTTCGAAAGTCGAAAATTTCGGTATGTGACAAAGTCCGATTGCTACGAAACTTGAAACATTATAATTCACCGTTACGGATCCGATGAAAGTGGTTTCGTCGAAATCCGAGTCAGTGGCCAAAATGGCTATTTTTATATTAATTAAATAAATTTAAAATAAATTAATTAAATCAAATTTCCTATTTAAATTCTGAAATTGACAATCTTTATCACTTTTACTTTCTTAATCCTTCACATTAATTTAAACCAAATCTAGATGTAAATTTAGAGTTAACAATTTTATTCATTTCAGCGTTAAATTCAATTTTCATTATATTCGCAAATTATAAATTAAATTTGCAAAAATTTCTTTTTATTTGATTTTCATTCAATTTCTCAATCTATTAGTATCCAATAGATGAGACTACCATTGGATTCATACTTTATTACGTAAGTATCTCTAAATTCCATCTAAATTTATATTTACATAATATCTAAATATTAAATTTCATCTATTTGAAATAAACCCAATTACTAAAATTTACATATTAATATATCTTGATTTACAAATTGTATATCAACCAATAATTATATTATAAATGGAATTTACGTAAATTTCAAATATTACTTCAATTGACGTAAATGAAATAATTATTTTTATTTATTGCAATTGGTTATCGGTTATAATTTAATATACTAAATAGATGGTTAATTCTTAAAATACTTGTTATCATTAACGTTTTAATTTCACTTAAAAGCTATTAATAACCAGCCCAATGTTGCTATTTGATTGAGCCTAATTCAATGCATAAATGAATGGGTGAATGATTAAAGTTTTTACACTATTGCCACAATTTCAATATACATTAAGGTTTGTTAAGTTCTAGTTGACTCCCATTTAATTATTACAATAATTACTACCCTTGCTTCAAATTTCAAAATTTAGAAATTACAAATTTTATTTTCAATATTTCCATTTAATAGACTTTCCATTCTATCATCAATCTAATTGCCTTATTATGGATAGTATTGCATTATTGAGTCGATTATCAATTTATGGGAAGAATTATTATTGGCCTACTCTTATTACATTAACAATTATCCTCTTATTCTAATATTCAATATATATAGAAATAAATTTCATCCACTTACAAATAAATGAAATTATTACATATTACCTTCCAATTAATTTAAAATTTAATTCTATAGATTGATTTGGTTTAATCGCCAAATATATATTCATAAATTACTTTACATTCACACTTCCGTTACGTTATTAGTCACCATTAAAGAAACGTTTATTAATTACAACAACATTGTAATAACTTACCTACATTGATTGTATACGTTTTTCATTATTATCATTCATTAGAATTTTATTCAACTTTCCATTAATATAAAAATTTGAATCCCATTCTAGTTATTCTTTATTAAAAATTCACACAATATTATAACTTCGTACAAGACATCCAATTACTATTTATCATTATAACTTTACAATCTATATAATTCATTGATTGATTTGCTATTTGCCTTTGTTTCCTTATATTCAATTATTAGCTTAGTATGACAATTTATAGTACTCTATTTAAAAGACATTTCATTTCAATTGTTAATCCTTAGCTTAAGTTTCTACGCTTGCATTTCATTTACTCTTCCGTTACTATATTAATAATTAGTAACGCTTATTATCAATAATAACAACATAATTACTTAATATTTATATGAACTTTAATTCAAAATATATTCATTGACCAATTAATTTGGTAATTTATAATAGTTGTTATTCTACCATTAATTCTATTTCCAAATAACGTACTACCTTATTACCTAAATTTACGAACAATTACCGTTATAATGTTTTATTGCATAAATCAATTTAATTAACAAATTATAATGGTTTCTACTATTCCTTCAATTGAATTTCATTCCAATTTGTCAAGAATTTATTATATTTACCAATGTAACACTTAATTTCCAACATTCGCTCCAATATGCATTATAAGATTTTCATTTCTTTTTACATTAAATTACAAAAATCATTTTAAATCAACATATTCAAATGGTCGAAATTTACGGGTCGTTACAATGTATATATGTGTTCATGTATATGTTAGGGTGTGTAAGTATGTTATATATGTGCACAAAACATATAAACAAGGTTGCAACAACTTTGAACAACTTTCGTACGTTATACCATTGAAAATCGAGAAGTCGTTTTTCGATCACATTTTCACTTATAAATTAATTTACATATAAATATAAAAAAATTTGAAAACTAATTTTCCATCATTATTAATTAATTAAAATGATCTCATTTGAATTGTAAAATCATTTAAATTAATATTCGATAATTGTTTACAAAAAGTGATGTTATATCGATAAAGCAATACGAATTTTCTTATATTTTCAAATCAAGTATGTATATATCTTTATAAAACTATTATAAATGATTTACTATTACTATATAACTAATTAATATGTATTATTATCACTTAAAAACAATTATTTGAATAATTATAATAATTATTAAATCATTAAATCTCAATTTAAATTCATAAGTCAATTATTAAATATGATGCCATTATTGATGATGTCATAAATACATTTTATTCCCAAAAGTAAAATAAATAATTTTATCTCATATTCTTGTTTAAATATATAAATAAGTATATGTATCCAGCTCCATGCATGACTTTCGATAATTATAGAGCTGCTTATTGATAAAATGGTTTTCGGTTAATTTCTGCTTTGCATTTCATCCTAGAATTTTGATTAGTAATAACGGTTAGACATCGATAACTTTTAATTGTGTATTGAAAAGTTGTCTTCTTTAAACAATTTAATTTCTCGGTGTCTAGGCTACGGCAGAGTAATAACCATTTATAAATATTATGGTGATTCGTAAATATTATAGTGGTTGTTCCTCTGAAGGTACTTAAACCTTCGGCTGCATTGCTATGGTGATTCGTGGTGCACTGATAACCCCTGCCCGTTACCTGGCTGAGAACTATCTTGTTGATTTAAGACAAAGTGTGATTATATAATTTTGAGTTAACTTAGGATAAATCATTTGTAATTAACCCTTGCATTCATTTAGTTGCATTAGTTCATGCATATTTTAAAAAAAAATTAGAAAAACACTCTTGAAAATGTCCGAGTTTTCCCACTCACATGAATTTTACAATAGTTGTGAAAATCAATATAATCCATATGATTTCACTCCAAATTCGTATGGATATTTTAACATCAACTATTGCTTAAATGACTCAAATTTTGAACCACAAAATTTTCAAAACAATAACCAACCCTCAAGTCTTGAAAAGAGCATTTCGTCTTTACTTGAAATCTCTACACAACAAAATCAAATGATAAATGATTTGTGTAATTCATATTTGGGCAATGATTCAAATCAAAGTTTTCAAAATAATCAAAATTTGAATTCACTTCAAAATTCAAACGATTTCGAGTATAACCCATGCCAATTCAATTTTGAACTCCAAAATGAACTTCAAAATCAAAACGAAAATGTGATCCACTTTTCAAATAATTTTGGCAATGGGAATAATCTCAACTATGATGCAAGTGAAAATTTTTGTTCTCGACAAATCCAAATCGAAAATCCTCAAGCTAATAATTATAAATTGGATTTTGTTGAACAAATGAATGAAATTTACGATGATCACACGGATTTGTTGTTTGAAACTTATATGAAACAACGTGAACAACAAAATCAAATTCCAACATGTGACGAGTCAAACAATAATCCATCTTTTTAGTGCTGTGGAAAACTACACGTTTAATTTCTGCTTTGCATTTCATCCTAGAATTTTGATTAGTAATAACGATTAGACATCGATAACTTTTAATTATGTATTGACAAGTTGTCTTCTTTGAACAATTTAATTTCTCGGTGTCTAGGCTACGGCAGAGTAATAACCATTTATAAATATTACGGTGGTTCGTAAATATTATAGTGGTTGTTCCTCTGAAGGTACTTAAACCTTCGGCTGCATTGCTACGGTGATTCGTGGTGCACTGATAACCCCTGCCCGTTACCTGGCTGAGAACTATCTTGTTGATAAAAGACAAAGTGTGATTATATAATTTTGAGTTAACTTAGGATAAATCATTTGTAATTAACCCTTGCATTCATTTAGTTGCATTAGTTCATGCATATTTAAAAAAATTTAGAAAAACACTCAAAATGTCCGAGTTTTCCCACTCACATGAATTTTACAATAGTTGTGAAAATCAATATAATCCATATGATTTCACTCCAAATTCTTATGGATATTTTAACAACAACTATTGCTTAAATGACTCAAATTTTGAACCACAAAATTTTCAAAACAATAACCAACCCTCAAGTCTTGAAAAGAGCATTTCGTCTTTACTTGAAATCTCTACAAAACAAAATCAAATGATAAATGATTTGTGTAATTCATATTTGGGCAATGATTCAAATCAAAGTTTTCAAAATAATCAAAATTTGAATTCACTTCAAAATTCAAACGATTTCGTGTATAACCCATGCCAATTCAATTTTGAACTCCAAAATGAACTTCAAAATCAAAACGAAAATGTGGTCCACTTTTCAAATAATTTTGGCAATGGGAATAATCTCAACTATGATGTAAGTGAAAATTTTTGTTCTCAGCAAATCCAAATCGAAAATCCTCAAGCTAATAATTATAAATTGATTTTGTTGAACAAATGAATGAAATTTACGATGATCACACGGATTCGTTGTTTGAAACTTATATGAAACAACGTGAACAACAAAATCAAATTCCAACGTGTGACGAGTCAAACAATAATCCATCTTTTACCCAAATCGACGATTTTCAAATAACAACTTTTGAAATTGAAAACGAAAATCTTAACGAAGTTGTTGAAAACACGGTAATTGAGTTGGATTTCAATTCTTTTGAGGATGTGGAACCAAATTTTAAATTTGATCTTCCTTTTCTCGATTTTGAAAATTTGAATACAACAACTTTGGATTTTGAACTTGAGATACACAATGAAGTTGTTGATAATCCAACAAAGGAAGACGAATTTAATGAACACGAATTTTTTGGACTTTTGGATGACGAATTGTTAAATTCCGACGAGGAAGATTTACATCACCATTTTGATTTTGAAATCGATAATTTTGAAGAAGTTTTCAATGATAAGCTTGAATTTCAAATGGGTGAAAATAAATTTGAACTTCAATCAATTTTTTATCGACCCTAGAAATCATTGAAAAGGAAACAACTCGTACGATTTTAAATAAAACGGCATTCGTTTTTCCAAATCCAAATTCAACTTCGAAATCTTTTACGGTTTGGTTTTCTAAGCTTAAGCTGTGTCTCGTATACTTGACGAGACAAATGTATCGGTCTTTGGAAGACCGTTTCATTTATGTTTTGACGATATACTTTCTGATCTCGTGTAAATACCGTTAATTTTCATTTAAATAAAGGTCATGTTTTTATTTTTATTTTTCTCCTTCCAATTGGGTTGACTGTGGGGATACAGTCAAAATCAAGTGTGGGGGGAGACTCGTCTAATTTTTATTTTTTTTAATGGTTTATTTTTGCATTTTCTTTTATAAAAACTCAAAAAAAAATTAAAGAAAAAAATCCCAAAAAACAAATTTTCTTTTGATTTATTTTTAATGAAACACTATAGGATAAATACATGGTTTTGGTTTATTAAATTGAAATTTTTTGAAAATTTATTTGTCTTAACAAAAAAAATGAAGTTTGATTACAAATAACAATGGTTTAACTAATATATAAGAAGGTTCATACGTGTTACTTATGAAATATCCTAATTGAAAATCTTTGTTTTAAAAAGTGGTGAATTCAAATAAAAGGATATAACATTTTTTTTGTCTTCTAAGTTAAATGGTGCTAAGATGATTTTGCAAAATTCTCTCCCTTTTAAAAAAAAAATAGAAAACAAAAACAAAAAAAAGTACAAGTATAAAAAAAACATTTGTATATTTGTATATATATATTTTTTAACACCTAGAGTCATGTGTTCACACTTGTGTGTTCACTCGCCATGGTCTGTACCCTTCTCACGTAAGCCCGAAAGGCAGTGCACGATCGGTATATCTGGCCTCAGTTTATCTGAGTTAGGTGTATATATATATATATAAATTCTTTTTAATAACGCCTACAGTCAATAGGTGTTCACACTCGTGTGCTCACTCGCCACGCTCTGTATTCCCCTCACATCAGTCCGCAAGGCAGTGCACGGGTAATATATCTGGCCTCAGTTTATCTGAGTTAGGCATATGTAAATATTGTTAATATCAATAAAATTTTCAAATAAAAAATTAGAGAAAGTAAGCAATTGAAATCCAAGCACTATTTTAATTTATTTGATTTGACTTGTTATTGAACAGAAACGAATATACCACTTTAATAAACTTTGATAATCAACTAAGGACCTATTTCACGGTTACACTTTGCTATCAACTGAAACAACGAGTTAAACTATTGTCTATTTGTTATGATAACTTAATTTTTGTTGGAAATTTTGACGGGTAAATGACTTAAATTTTCAAGATAATAACCAAACCTATATTTAACTTATTTGTGTTGATTTAAAAATAAATCCTTCATTCGTAAATATTTGCATTCATCTCTTTGTAAATAAATCTTGCATTATGTAAATATTTTCATCCTGCGTTTGGATTTTGTGGGTAGTATCCGCTGAAAACCCTCACGAGACAACACTCGTCCTACTGGGGACACCCAGAGGTTTAACGGCTTGTTGCATATGCTCAATGCAATCGTGCTCCCTACGAAAACGGATTTATCTTACTTTTCCTTTATTCGAGGACGAATAAAAAGATAAGTGTGGGGGTATTTGATGTGCACGTAAATGTGTATATTTTTACCACCATATTTAATCTATTTAAATTAAATAAATGATCATATTGGGTATTTTAACTTGTTTAAACCAAAATTCATATTATTTTCAAATCGTCACATATTCATCTTCATCCAAGGGCAAAATGGTCATTTTTGTGCATATATTAATTTGAGAAAATTTAATTAGAAATTTCTATATTTTTTATAGGAATTTGGCTTCATATACAAGTGGTTACATGATGATATATGCATGCACAAGAGTGAAGAGAACAAATGAAGATGGAAATAATTCAAAGTGAAGATAATGGAGGACCCCACCTACCCACCTACCTTAATGTACAAATTAGAGGCTAATGCACATGCTTATGAAATTAATGGCTTCATGTACACTTAAATGAGGATTATTTGAAGTTAATGATTACTTGGCCACCACACTACCTCAAGGGCAATTTGGGCATTCCCCAAAAATATGAATTAGGGTTTAACACTTGTATAAATACCCCATATCTTCATGTAACTCTTCTCCTCTCCCTTAGTCTCTCTTAGGCCTCCTTCTCTTTAGTTTAGTTTAGATCAAATAAAAGAAAGCTTCTCTTTTCTTTTTCCACGGCTACTTAGCCATTTTGTTTCATGTAATTTTTTTTATGCAACTTTAATATATTTCTCTTTTCTTCTCTTGTTTATTTTCCTTTCATGTTGTAGTGTAGATCTAGTTTACTTATGCATGTAGAATAATTTTTCCTTTCATTTTTGCTCTTTTTTCCTCTTGTTAGTTTCATGTTGCTTTCTACATTTGTTCATATGATAACAAATATGAGAGCTTAATCCCTTCAATTTAGGGGTAATGAAGCTCTCTAGTATGTAGATCCAACATTTTGTTGTTTATGCTCTCTTTTGTGCTTAATGAGAATGGTTGAAGTGGTTTAATGATGTTGTTTAGCTTTGAATTTGATAGTCTATGTTGTTCATAACAAATAGGCTATGCTTAAACAAACAAAACACAAATTGCCTCTTCATCTACATATGATTATGGCAAAGAAGTGAATGTTGAAATTAAAATTTGATGGCTTATATTTCTAATTAATAGTTAATAGGCCATGCTTAAAATAGGTTTTGCTTTCAACTTTGTTGTCAAATTTTATGAGATTTAAAAGTGTATTAGTGGTTGTGTTATAGTTTGATGGTTTATATTGGGCTAATTAATAGCACAAATATACCATACTTATGATAAACACATCAACTAATTCACTAATGACAAGAAAAGAGAGATCATAACTTCATTTTGTTGATTTATGTGATCTAGAGAGTGGAAATTGCCTCTAAATTGTCTTAACACTCTCATATTTTTATCAATTTTCTTTTGTTAGTTTTCTACATTTTTGGCTTAACTTTCACTCGACTTTGGTATAATTTGATTGAATAGAATTTTAAAATCATCAATTCCCTGCGGATCAACCCGTATTCGCCACGTGCTACATTCGTACACCGTGCGTTTGCGGTTATTTTTAATTTAAATTCGTTTGACGGTTTTCTAAACCGATAGAATTTCCGTCGACGAACGATTACCATCATTTTTGTTCAAAACATCATAATTTATGTTTTTAAAAGCTTATATTAAATATAATTTATCAAATTGATAAATTTGTGGGTCATTACAGACTTCCCTCCTTAAAAGAATTTCGTCCTCGAAATTACAATGCAAAACCCAAAGGTATTTTGCCAAAATATTTATTTTTAAACTTACACCCGTATGGTGTATATAGATCATCTGCATGCAATATCTGATTCAATCTACTATTCGAATCCACAACTTTACTTTCGAACAAGTATTGATCCCCAGATTCTCTAGTGTGGACTTTGATTAGGCTCAGAAACTTCTATTTTCCTTGGATAGCTCTTAACTATGATAAAAAATGTAAGGATCCAACCATAAACCCTCATCAATGTTCATCGTCAAGAATCGAGTGATAAATCCTTTTTCTAATAGGTGTAAATACCTCTAAGTTCTATACTTGAATCTTAGGTCAAACAGTAACGTGAATAAAATGATCTATGTATAACTTACGTATTTATTCCAATTGGTTTTCTTAACTATACCAAATCACAATCAATTTTATATCATTATCAATTTATGAACCATTTCATCAAACTATATTTTAGGTTTATATACACTTATAAAACACAACTTTGGTTTAATCAACACTTTTAAGTTTCTTAACTATTCACTTCATACTAAATCCATTATTGAATTACCTTTAGCAACATTACTTAAGTGTATAAATAGTTCATGACTTAAGTATATATTTGTATAATACTCCATTACATCCTAAGAGTATATATACACAAATACTAAATTTCAGATGGGTTTTACTTACATCAGGGTGTTTGACAAATTTAAAACTTGTTGTAATTTACTATCATCTCAAATTCATAAGTTATAAAACTTATCTCTTATATTTTTGTTCAAATATACTTCCAAATAATAATATTATTATTATCTCAATTTTGAAGAACAATTTTCAAAATCACTAGGATTTAAATTCTCAACTTTTAAATTCTTTTTATTTATAAATCACATTTATAAATTATACTTATATAATTTTATTTACTCAAAACATTTCACAATTGTTTATCTTTTATATTTTCAAAATTTCCTAGTTCTGAGTTAGTTGTGATTCGGAAATTTTTGATTGTCCCAAATCGTTGAAAATTCCTTTTTTTAATCAATTAGTGATCCAAATTATCTTCGGTTTAACATTTTTATAAAGATGTTTATAATTACTAATCAATTTATCAATTGGTGATTCGCATTATCTTTTTACTTAAATTTTTTATAGATCGAGTAACTCCAAATAGATACCAAAGAACTGGGTACTACCAATAGTATCATATATCTCCTTAACAAGAAGGGTAATACTTAAGTGAAGTGTTTACCATCCGAACACATCTCCTGCCCATTTTCAGTTACTTCCGAGCCACTCGAACTAGTCAACATAAGATTATTCTTTTTAATTCCTTTGTTTATAAAACTTAATTTATACGTTTTTAGGTTCATAAATTTATTTATCTTAAATAAATTTCTTAAATTTAAACCAATATTATTAACAAACACCATATAGTCAAATCACGAATCTTGTGTTTTTTTAAAATCAAACAATCAAACAATCAATGATAATAACTGAATATTATTATTCCCTTAATTGCAAACTCACACTATAAATAACTATACATTTTTAAAAGTTATTTCTTTATATATAAAATGTAATCTTAGGAAAAATTATTTCATTTACCCAAATTTTTCAAAACAAAATCATTTTTAGCATTAACAAATATGCGCTCATATATAATACTCTCAACTCATTCTAGGGTGTCACTTACCCTTCTCTAATGAGTTACTCATCCTAGGATATTACTAATTTTATCTTTGATGAGACTTTATCAGGCTTAGGTGTTCGCTCAACCTAAGCTCTGATACAAAATGTGACGAACGAGATTTTCAACTCTCAAAAATCGACAATAATACATTCTCGGTATTCATGTGCCACAAATTCAGGTGCCGGAAAACCCGACCGTTAAGGTAAAGAAACTAAAGACAAAACAAAATCTTACACGAATGGAATAACATATATTATTTCAACATATAATATTTACAGCAGAAAATTTTAAATACATTTATCAGAGTTTAACTTAACATTAACATGGACAGTTATAAATATTTGCCCTTATAGATGCAGAATACAATTGTACATGAGTGTGGTGGAAATGGATAACAATCTTCAAAAGAATCTTTTAGCTCCATGCTCCGAGCTCTTTCAAAATGCTCCAAACTAAACCTGACTACTAGGCTGCCCAAAAAAATAGGGCACCTGGAGTTTAAGGGAAACAAAATAAACTCTGGGTCAGTCGTGGGACTGGTGTGAGAAACTCAAAATATGAGTTTTTGAAAACAAAGGGTATCTCATAAGACCACGCCCCACATAAACACAAAACGGATTTTTACCTTATAATAACCAAATCATTTCTACGTAAAGTCCAGTGACAGACATTCTTTGAAAACCTTTAAAATAAACATATTCAAATAACAATTGTTACATTGGTTAAATTTGACAGCATAATAGCTTTACAACTAAGTTCGAAGGAACTTATTGGAGAATGGATTTCCAATGAATAGCGAGGTAAGTCCTCCCGTATAGTACATTTCTAAAGGAATGTATTGAGGATCAACATCTTCGAAACCTCTGCAAATTAAGACCGGCCCACCCAAGACCAATAGATGGTACAAATAGAACCGAATATGATATCACCCCGGTCGTTCCTGACCTATCCGAGAGCTCTCATACCATACACCATATAATATTTTACCCGATGTCATAGCGGGTGCAAAATAGATCTAGAAAGTTGATATCATACCCTAGTGGTTGTGATCCACTTAGCCTTAAAGCAACCCCTATTTCACAATTCCCTGGTGTGAGGCTAAAGGTAATGTTTACCTTTCTTGGAACATTTTCACTTAAAATGCCACATTGCCATTTCCAATAACACGCTATTGATTTCCAAAAAAGTACAACCTTCGAGCTTGTACGTCTCAGAGAAGGGTGTTAAGCATAAGACGGGTTACCTCCTACACCACCAAACAGATGTATGTTTGTGGAGATCAATTTATTGTGTGTTTACAAATGCAATGTTAGACATTCATACATACAGGTTATTCAAAAGCAGGACAAACCGAAGGCACTCTCCTACCACATCTTGTTGGGCATTACCTCTCGAATTAGTAGCGAGTAGTCCTTGTATATGAATACCCAAAACGAAGGGACCGCTGCTATTTATTTATCTCGGGAGCTACTCCAAAATTACCAAGAAGCAGTCCTTCCCTTATGAAGATCCCCGCCTTCAACTTCATTGTCTTCAACATGTCTTACTTTCAACCCCGGTTCCTTCGAACCAATCATCAATAAAAAGTGTTAAATAAATTAGTGCTTATCATTTGATTAATTAATTTCTATTTATCGAAATATCTTCTAGAGATATATATATTTAAAACCATTTCTTTTTGGTATATACTGGATCATTAAACCTCATTTATCAAATCTTTTTTAATTAAAACCTTTTGAAATCTTAGGTAATTTTACATTTCATCCTTTACTTACGAAAATATCTCCAAATCATAAATCTTAACAAATATTTCTTATTTCCAAATCATAACTTTCAAACAGGTCAAAAAAAATGTTATTTAAGACATCATTTACAGTAAACTCAAAACAATTAATTTTAAGTAAAAGGATCCATAGGAATTAAATAATTCCATATCATTTATTTAAATCTTAAAAAACGTTTTTTTTTCCAACACATATCTTTTTAATAAGTTAAAACCATATTATCTAAGATGGTAAATCCAAATTTTTTAGTATTTGAGTAAAACAAATCGATAGAAATTATACTAATTTTACTCACCATCAATTTTCATATTCAACCTTTACTATCCGTCGAATAGCGGTTAAATCACCTTTTAAATTCACACAAATAGTATGGGTTCCCTCCTTGGAATTTAATACCAAGTATAAGAAGATTATCTCTGTTCAATCCAAGTTGTACTAAATTTGGAAAATTTTGAATCTTTTAAACTTGCATCGTTTCCGACATTTCGACCTGATCTATTCCACGCCCAGGAAAGAGAGCAGGTGAGCCAAGGCACTGGTTGCTCTTGAACATATTCTTAGTTTAAGCACCTCCGATCCGGATCTCACGAATAGAAAAATCCAGTCTACTCATCGGCTTTTAGAGCAAAGATTAAATCACTTGATTATAACAGCTTTTCTTTAAATCGTTTATTTAAACTCTTTTAAAATAAATTATAAAACCTCCACATCATCATTAAAATACTTAATTATTTATTTGAAATTTTTTATAAAACATTTGGGAAAGAATACTTAGTTTAAAGCCATATTTCAAAAGTTATTAAAAGTGCTGTAAAAGTGTGGGAATAGTTCTTTTAAGTTTGTTTGATCAAAACAACTTTTCTACCATTTAGAAATCCATTTTTATAGCTCAAATCTCTTTTAATACATTTTAAAATATTTATAGAATTCATTCCATATTTTTAAAGAATTAAAAATATCACTTTTAAAGAATTTGTCGCTTTGGTTTCCGAACTGCCACAGCGTGACTATTTTATAAACTTGGTTTGCTCATATTTCAAAATCTACTAAATGAAATCTCGAACATTTTCTTTTGTTTCAAAACTATGATTATAAGAGTTTGGAAAATTCTTATTACATAGAATTTTGACTTCGAATCCATCATATAAAATGGATTTAACTTTCTACGATGCAAAATCACGAACTACCGTTACGCGACCGCTTATTTTTTAACTGAATTTTCCTAACTGGTCAAAACTTCACCAAATTAGATTTTAGTGTTTATAAAACATTTATAAACCTTTTTAAATCATATCAAAGGGGTTTGATGATTCCATATCACTTTTATAACTTGATTCGGAAAGTGATTTCCTTGTGTAATATCGACGTGTATTTAACGTGACTTGTTTACACAATTAAACACTATATTAAAATAACCAATACTTGATGATCAAAGCATAGTAAAAACCTATAGTAATTATATCACATCATATATATATAGTTTCTCACCTTCATTAGTTTCTGTAACGACCCGTATTTTTACGGATCGAATGTTTGTAACTGTTGATATTTGGTCGTGTAGAAGTCTGGGTCGGTTGAGCGATTTAGTGAAGAGGAGCGACCTAAGGATTGGAACGACCTAAGAAGTTAGGTCGTGTGATAGTTAGGTCGCGTAGTAAGCTTAGGTCGTATAGTAGTTTGGGACGACTTAAGAGATTGGAGCGACCTATAGGATTTGACCGACCTAAGGAAGTTGACGACCTAAGGAGTAGACGACTTAAGGGTTTAGACGACCTAAGGGGTTAGGTCGTGATATAGTTTAGGTCGGTCGAGCGACCTAAGGAAGTTAGTGGTAGCAGTTGGCGACTTAAGGAATTGGCCGACCTAAGAAGGTTAACGACCTAAGGAATGGAGCGGCTAAGGGGTTTAGCGACCTAGGGGTTGAGTGAGTTAACGACCTAAGGAAGTTAGGTCGTGGACGAGATAAGGTTTAAGTCGTTACAGTTAGGTTGTGAGACCTTGTGTTGAAGTTAGGTCGTAAGCGACCTAAGGTGGATTGATGTGTATAATTAGGTCGTAAGTGCCTTATGTTAGGTCGCGTAAAGGCTTAGGTCGTAAGTTGCGCATTAGTATTAAGGCTTAGGTCGCTAGGCCGTGAGTATAGTTAGGTCGCGTGTGTGTTAGGTCGGCATCTCGTTAGGTCGCGTGTGTGTTAGGTCGGCATCTCAGTTAGGTCGCGCATTTGCATTGTCGCTAAGTCGCGCATGCGTTAAGTCGTAGGTCGGAGGATCTGTTAGGTCGTAGGTCGAGGGATTTATAGGTCGTGGGATTTTTAGGTCGGAAGAGCGGACGACCTAGGAATTTCCAGCCTATAAATACACGGTTCTACCTCACTTTTTGGGATTCGGATTTTGAAGCGACGAAGTGCTGCCATTTTGAGAGTTCGAGAACTACACTTCTTCACTTCTTATCTCTTCTTTAATTTTGTGCTTCCTTCCATCCAAATCGAAGATCAAATCGAAGATCCAAGAGCTTAGATTGAAGATCTACATCCATCGAAGAGAGATTTCATCGTTTGAAGCGGAATTTTGGAGAATCGAGCTAGATCCTTCGCTGTCCAGATCTGAAGTGTGTTGCTTTTGAGATGTTTAGGTGATTCGATGAGTGGTGGTTATCTCTCACACGAATCCAAGGGAGTATATCGGATTGGTGGCTTGATTTTGTGTTAGAATAGTGATTTCCATGCATTTTCTTAAAACTTAAGTATAGATCTATTGTTCATGATGATTTGACATCCATTTTACTACATGTTAACCTATGCAAGTTCATTCATCAAGTTGTAGAGATATTGCTCATGATTCATGCTTGTTAAATTTGGACTCTTTATTTACAAGATTGCCATTATTGCTATAATTGTTTATTAGATCATGTTTGAATGCTTGATTACTTGGATTAATGATTGACTTGATTGATTGTTATAAATTAGTTGATTGATGATTTGATTTGGACAAGTTGGTCGAAGATGATTCAAAAGCTAAGGGAAAGGCTCTTGAATAAGAAAAGCTGCTCGTGGCATATGACGCGGATGATAAAGCTCATAGGATAGATTTGAAGATGATGTTGAGATGAGGCTTTGCTATGATGAGATGAAGCGAGGCTTGATGTGAGATAGCCTTGGCTTAATCCAGACGGGATCATTCCAAGCATGTTGATGACTCGGTGAAATGGTTCGAGTTGAGGATAATGGTTGGCTCGAGAGGCATGTGAGCTAGTATGAGGATAGTCGTCGAGGAGGATGACTAGAAGGCTGAGATTTCATCGTTGTTGAAGGTTCTAGCAGGCTCAAAGCAAGAGTACGCTGGGCAGATTCGATAGTCCTAAAAGACTACAGTTGGTGGTCGAGTACTCTGGGAAGATTGGATAGTCCTAGGCACGGGCTACGACGACGTGCGGAGTTCTGTCTAGAACCGGGGTTACCATTAGCCCTTGACGGACGGCTGAAAGAATGTGTCGGTCATTCAATTAACGGTGGTATCGAAGCAACGATAACAGTGATAGCCAGAGTCATGGATGTTTGGTTGTATCGTCATTCGGTCTCAAGAGCAATATTTTCTGGGTGCTTATCTGATCTTGGTTTAGGCCTTGGGGGTTTGTACTTGGAAAACATTGACCTTGACTCGAGTGATAATAGCTTTACTTTAAATGTTTGCTTTGCTATGTTTACTTCTGCTTAGTGCGTCTGGGGGCTATCACTATAGAAAGAGGTGGAGTGGGAGGGTTGGGTTCCTATTCCTTTTACCTTTATGCTCTTTTGGTATGTTGTTAGTTAATTTACCGCTCACTAAGACTATTGTCTGACTCAAGGTTTTATGTTCAACTCTTATTACCTTGGGCTGTTCATCCATTTGGGATGGGCAGACTAGGTAGCAGGTGACAGGTGCTGTTCTTACTTTAAATTGTTATGAAGTATAAATGTGATTTATAAACGTTGTTTTATAAATCCGAAATCACTTATTTTGATAAGTGAATTATAGAAGTTAATAAAAGAAATTTATAAATCGAAGTTGTTATAAAATAGAAATAGGATTTATAAACGTTGTTTTATAAATCTGACAATCAATCAAATTAGATAAATTTAATATAGAAGGTTATTAAGGAAATTTTATCTACGATTTTGGATAGTGGATAATTCTTGAAAAAAATGTGTAGAAAGTAGTGAAATTGGGTTAGTGAAGTATATTCACGATTTTGAACAGTGAATATATTATTAAGTAAAATGGATATGTTTTGGAGAAGTGATATTAAAAATGAAGTTAAACGTTTTAAAGATGTTTTAAAAACTATTACGAATCGAAACCATAGATTTCAACATTCATTGTTGAAATAGACGTTTTCGAGAAATGGAAGGAAATGGTGGACTATAACACTGTTGTTATAGTAAATGATTTTCGAAAGAAAATATTTTTTATATAGTATTGGGATTTATATATCTATCTTAAAATCCGAATCCCTATACTAGTGATTTTGAGTCGTTGTAACGATGTTTTACGTAACATTCGTTTTGACTCAAATAGATTTCCTTAAAGAATGAATTTATACTTAATTTTGATTTAAGTATATCGAATATTTTCAAATGTGGAAAATAAATAGATTTGTGAAATACTTATTATTAAATAAGTATGGAAATGATTTTCCAATATGAAATGAAACATTTTTGAGATTTTATCTTTTAAAGATAAATTGAAAAGTGAATATTTGAAATTTGTTTTCAAACGATTAAGTGTGGAATTTATATATCTAGTAAAGATATTTTGGAAAATAAATGATTTGGAAAATTATTTGGAATCTGATGATGTTGCGCATCTTTATTGATTGTTAAATAACCGACTATCGATAATTACCTTGAATGGGTATTTATTGTGAATTGGATGAATTTGAATGCCACACTTATTTTTGAATAAGCGCTCACTATTCGGGTTAGCCGGGAAAGGACCATGGGGTCGTATAACCCATTCCGAATATGTGATACGTCGTTATGAATCGCATTTGATGACCGGTGTTGAAGACCGGATTTTTTTGAAAACGGAAGGATTACCGTCGAGTTACTCTACATCAGCTGATCTCCGATTTAGAGGTTTTATCACCCTTAGTGACGGGAAGTCCGGACGTGATTAGAAATTTATCCGGATATGCAAGGGCTTCGTGAGAAGTGCCTTCGGTTCTATTCGATCCCGGAACAGACTTGTATGGATTGTGTGTCTGACGTTACAGATTGAGATATAAAGCTGATTTCTTTCAAATACATTTCTGTTGGTGGCGGAGAATTTATTCTCATAACTTAACACCCTTCTCTGAGACGTACGAGCTCAGAGGTTATGTAGTTGAAATTTATCAGCAATATACTCCCAATTTGGTAACGTGGCATACTGAGTGTTGCTGTGAAATGATCGTTGTTTGATCATTTATGATATGATCATTTGTTTGATCATTTATCTTTGTGATCATTTCTTTGATCGTTTGTTTGACCCGAAGCATGTCTTTATGAAAGCGTAGCTTTGTGGACGAGATTTCGTCGGACCTCACACCTCGGAAATGGTCAAAACAGGAAAGACGTGGCAAGGTTCTAGGGAGTAGCGCCCCTTAGTGTATGTCATTCCTTCTGGATAGAGGTGGTATCATGGTATGGAGCCCAGATACTTAACCTATGTTGATACTGCTTATTATGTGGTTGTTGTGAATCGGGGATCCTCGGGAAGATCGGTTATGATCGGGGGATGGCATACGCGTGTCAGTAGTTACTTATTTTTGCAGAGGTAACCCGGCCTTGTGTTGGCAGAGATCCGGTTAGGTTCTCGGGACGTCATTCCAGAGGCGTTCCTTTGTGGAATAGGAAGTTCCTTAGCTTGACCATTTGTTGGAAAATCCAAACTCCAATACGAGCCTTGTAAGGTTTTAGTTATAGAACCTGCCATCTAATATGACAGCTATAGTAGGCATACTATAATGGTACCTATGCTGGCTAAGATTTATATTTTACTTTCGAAATGCTTTCTACACTATGCACTAATAATAATATCAAAAAGGATTTGACTTTGTGTAATAAGCATCTTTGACTATCATAAGAAGAAATCTCCTCCAATTCTGTGTTTGCATTGTGTGTGTGGCGGGAGGTCTTATGGTAGTTTCATTTTTCAAAAGCATTGCCAATAAATTTTATTTTCTTTGTGAAAAATAACTATTTTACGATCTCACACCAGTCACCATGACTGACTCGGAGTTTATTGTTTGCCTTCTAAACTCTGGGTGCCCACCAATTTCCACACGGGCAGCCTAGAGTTATGTTATTAGGATATTCTGGATATTCTGGAGCTTTGGAAGCAAGCTGGTTGGCGAAACGTAGTATTTGTATCTGATATTATTTATTCCGCTGTGTATTCTATATGAGGACAAGTTTATATAACTGTCCATTGTTGTATTGAGTTGTATATTGACTCTGATTGATGTATGTATAAACTGATATAGTTTTTTTAATTAAAGATTATTCATTTATCTATTATATATTGTTCCGCTGCGAATGTGAGATTCTGATATTGTTTCTGTTTCTGATGTTGTTTTGTTGTTCTTCTTTCTTTTTCTTCTATCTTTTCTTCTACCTCTTCTTTTAAAACCCTAAGAATTCGGTTTTCCGGCATTCGTTTGCTCGGCAGTTGATACAGTGGACGTATCGATGTCGATATTCGGAAGTCGAGGAATCGGGTCCTTACAAGGATGACTAGAAGGCTGAGATCTCATCATTGTTGAAGGTTCTAGCATGCTCAAAGCAAGAGTACGTTGGGCAGATTCGATAGTCCCTGAAGGCTACTAATTGGTAGTCAAGTACTTTGGGCAGATTCGATAGTCCTAGGCACGGGTCACGATGATGTGCGGAGTTATGTCTAGAACCGGGGTTTCCATTAGCCCTTGACGGACGGATGAAAGAATGAGCCGGTCATTCAATTAACGATGATATCGAAGCAATGATAACAGTGATAGCCAGAGTCATGGATGTTTGGTTGTATCGTCATTCGGTCTCAAGAGCGGTATTTTCTAGGTGCTTATCTGATCTTGGTTTAGGCCTTGGGGGTTTGTACTTGGAAAACATCGCCCTTGACTCGAGTGATAATTGCTTTACTTTAAATTGTATGCTCTGCTATGATTGCTTCTGCTTAGTGTGTGTCTGGGGGCTATCACTGTAGAAAGAGGTGGAGTGGGAGGGTTGTATTCCTATTCCTTCTCCTTTATGCTCTTTTGGTATGTTGTTAGTTAATTTACCACTCACTAAGACTGTTGTCTGACTCAAGGCTTTATGTTTTAACTCTTATTGCCTTGGGCTGTTCGTCCATTTTGGGACGGGCAGACTAGGTAGCAGGTGACAAGTGCTGTTCTTGCTTTTCCACGATGCTGATGACGAAGACGAGCTGGAGGCTTGCATATTATTTTCTTACTATATGTACTGGATGTTCCGCTGCTTGTATATTCTCTGAGTGATATGTAGTGAGGCTGGATGTATTGACTATTCAGATTTTTGTATCAAACTACTATGATGCTTATTTGATGCGATTCTGTTCTGTGTAGCTTCACTATGTATTTTTTTTCTCTATTGTATTTTATCCATGCGCTGTGAGTAATACGATAGATTCTGCTGTTTTAACTTACCTCTACCGATCATCCATGGCTGCCTGGCACACTTTACAGAGCACCATTTCTAGATTTAGTGCAGGAGTCATGGGCGGTCGTCACAGTTTCTAACTTTACGAAAATTCACTATAGCTTCACCACAATCAAATCAAAGCCTACAGAATCGAGCCTTGGATCTTTGAATGGGCTCGTCCTATGCTTGCAAATGAAAGTAAGCTCGGCCTTGGTGGTAGAAGGTGGTGGCCGTGGGTTTTGAGTGAAGGGAAGGAGTGATTTGCCTTTGGTTTTGAAGTGGATTGCTAATGTATATATACTTATATAAATTTAATTTATTTTTGCAATATTTTTCTTCATAATTTCCTTAAGGTAGGAAGCCATTGAAAAGCTAGAGAATGAGGAAGAAGATGAAATAGAATTATGTGTAAAATTATGAAGAGAATGGTGGGTATTTATAGGAAAACATTGGAAATAAATATCTAACTATATAATTATTCTTTTGCCCCTTACCCACACCCCTCCTCTCCCATCTAGACGCAGGACAATGCCACTCCCCCTGTGCCTTCATGTGTGTGATGATGATGGTGTGTAAGTGAGTTGATGTTTGCTTTTTAACGTAGAAAATATCTTGGATATTTATAGTATTAACATGTAAATGGTAAGTATATTTGTATGTATATATGTGTTCATGTATATGTTAGGGTGTGCATGTGTATTTTATATATGTGCACAAGACATATAAACAAGGTTGCAACAACTTTGAACAACTTTCGTTCGTTAAACCGTTGAAATCGGGAAGCCAATTCCCCATCACATTTTCACTTGTAAATTAATTTATATATAAATGTGAACAAAATTTGAAACAAATTTCCCATCATTATTAATTAATTAAAATGATCTCATTTGAATTATAAAACCATATTAATATTAGATAATTGTTTACAAAAAGTGTTGTTATATTGATAAAGCAATATGAATTTTCTTATATTTTCAAATCAAGTATATATCTTTATAAAACTATTATAAATGATTTACTATCACTATATAACTAACTAAATTGGATTATTATCATTTAAAAATAATTATTTGAATAATTATAATAATTAAATCATTAAATCTCAATTAAATTCATAAGTCAATTACTAAATATGATGCCATTATTGATGATGTCATAAATACATTTTATTTCCAAAAATAAAATAAATAATTTTATTTCATATTCTTGTTTAAGTATATAAATAAGTATATGTATCCAACTCCATGCGCGACTTCTGATAATTATAGAGTTGTTTATTGATAAAATGGGTTTCAGTCATTTTATCGATATTTTTCCAAAGTATATATTTTTGTAAATACTTATTCAAAATAAGATTGCCATCATTTTTGTTCGAAACATCATAATCTATCTTTTTAAAAAGCTTATATTTGAATATTTTAAAAATAAATATAATTTATAAAATTGTTAAATTTGTGGATCGTTACAACCATTCACCTTGGAAGGAATAAAAAGGAAAAGGATTACAAGGGTAGATGTAAGGAACCTCTAGTTTGGATGGGTGATTTAGTAGGTACTTGGAGTTTGTATTAGATATTCCTAGTAGTCATGTCTAGTATGTACCCTTGGATGCATTTTGGTATAAAATGTAGTTGTTGGTGGCTTTCCTTTAAGTTTTCATTTTTAACTTAAAAAAAATAGTTAATTGGTAGTGGCATAAAAAGGTATTCTGATAAAAGAATGTGTTGATAAATGAAATATTTTCATAGATAATTTTAGGGAAATAAAATGAGATTAGCATAAGTAAGAACTAATAAGAATAAGTGTTTAAGTTTTACATAGATCATTTCTTTGCACGGTTCTTGATCTAAGATTTGAGTACATGACTTTAAGGTGATTCACACCGACCCGAATAAAGGATCTATCATTCGATTCTTGACAGCAAACACTTGGTGAGGGTTCTTGATATGGAATTGAATTTTTCTATCATAGTATATGAATTTGTAAGGAGAATGGAGGTTTCTAATCAAGAAGCCTGGTCGAAGTCCACACTAGGGAAGTCGGTTGAGCGATACTAGTTCGAAAGAGAAGTTATGTATTCGAATAAGAAATCGAATCAGATATTGCATAAGTATGAACTATGTACATCATATGGGCTTATGAATAATGTAAGTATTCATGTGTTTACATATTTCCTTCTTAGTCGTTTGTGATGAAATTTCGGGGTCGAAATTCTTTTAAAGAGGAAAGAATGACCCGGAATTTTACCTCTTTAATTTGTGAATATTTAATTAATTTTAAATATTCAATTAATGGTTTTTAATAGACATATAACCTTCTTTTAATTAATAAGTAATGATAGAGAATTTATTTTTGAATTTTCTTTACGAAATATATACTTTGAAGTAAAAGTGAAAATGTGATCGAAAAACGTTTTATCGAAAATCAACTTTTTATTCACTAAAAGTAGTTCAAACATTTTATAACTTGTATAGTAGCAAATAAACATATAATAAAAATTCAAAGTGTATCAAATTGATTAATTAAAGTAAGAAGTCATTAGTAAGTTCTATAATATAACTAGTAAGTAATAAAGTGAAAGAATACTTTTCTTCTTTATTAAAAAAGGGGTTAAATGTCAAGTAATTTAATGTGCATAAGAATTAAAACAATCATATGAGTTATTATTCCTTTTCCATCTCTTTCCACTTTATTAATTCATTTTGTTTTAAATTATTTCAAAAAAAATTCAAAAATTGAAAACTTAAAAATGGCTTCTTTTGCCTTCCTCCTTTCTTTGATTTCCTACTTCTAAACATACTCAAACCTTCTCTAATCTCTTTCATATTTTAATCATAGCCGTATATTATCTGGATAAAGTAGTCTAGCCTTTAAAAAGTTTAAAAAAATTAAAGAAAGGGGGTTTTCATTCTAGGCCGTGAGTTAAAGAGTGGAAGCTAGGAGGTGCGTGAGCATGGAGAGGGTAAAGGAGGTGTGATTTTGAGTTTTTGAATGAGAACATGGTGGCTTTGGTAATTTGGTGATGGTGGGAAGTTGATCCTTGGATCTAGTGCTTGTTTTGATTTGCTATACTTGATTTGAAAGTGAGATTCTTACTTTAAAAATTCCCTTTAGACACGCACGCACACATACATACATACACACACACAGAGATACACACACACACACACAGAGATATATATATATTGGGAAACATAGTATCTTTTGTGATGATTAAATTATATAGTTGTTGTTTGAACTTCTATTGTGATGTTGTATGTTGTAGTGCTTTGGAAAGCACTTTGATTTGTTGGTTTAAGTAGAATATGTAATGGACTTGAAAATATGGACCATGGACTTATATATTAGAGCATATGTAAATCCTATGGAATATGATTTTGACTTGGACTTGGACTTGTATTTCGAGCATATGAAAAGCACATAAGGATTGGTAGGGGACTTGGATTTGAAATGGAAGGGTCTGTATAGCGATAGTCATTATAAAGGCATTTTGATGTCATGTATTTTATTCGTATTTGAATATTGTGTCATCATGTATAAAATGTTGTATATATGATCTTATACTTCTTGTGATGTGATGCAAAGTTAATAATTATTATATGACTTGGAAAGTTGAATTCTTTTAAGAATAGAAATAAATAGTAGCTTGTTTAAGTACTATAGTGATCGCAAAGTCTCTTTCCGAATTTGAAAAGTTATACTTATGGATTTAAATCGACTTCAACTTTTATTTTAAAGAAAAATATTTTCTATACTTATAATAGTATAAAATATAGAAAGAAATAGGGTTTAAAAGTTATTTGATTTATAAAGCAAAGTTTTGAAAGTTATGGTCTATATACCGATAGTCGATATGAATGCAATTTTGAAGATCTATGATTTTAGTAGATACAAAAGGTTATCAATTTAAATATTTTGTAAATTCTTTTTAAATGTGTTTTATAAGGATTATATAAGTATTTGAAAAGAATTTTGAGATTTTAAAATTATTTTCAAATGGTATTTAATAATTTTAAAGTAATGGTTTTTCATATTATAAAACTTGTTTATTTTAGAAAAGAGTTTTTAAAAAAATATTAAGGAATTGTTTTAAAGTAATATTTCATAAAAGTATTTTAAAGATATTTTTGATATAAAAGATTTATTTTGAGATATTATAACAAGTGGTTTATTTAAAAGAAATTTGCTTACTTTTCAAAGTCAAATCCTCTTTTAAAGATGGTGATTTCAAGTTGTGAGTTGAAAGCAAGTTGATAACTTGTTTTAAATTATTTAAAGGGGGTTTGGAATTATATAAGAGGTTTAAAGAATTATTTGATATAATAAAATAAGTGTTTACTTATATATAAAGGAAAATGGTCTGTCCTTTTCAAATTAAAGGTGGATTTTAAACAAAGATTTCCAAGTAAGATTTGATATGGAAATTTTAAAGGGTGCTTTAAGTATTTTTAAAGGGAATTTTAAAGTGATAAGAAAGTGGTTTTTAACCCTTTGTTTTAAATGAAGAATATATGGAATTAAAAAGTTTTATACTCGATATTAGACTTCGAGGTAGGTAGACTTCTACCTATCCTAAAGATAAAAATGTTGTCTAGTCAAGATTTAAGAGGTAATATTATCCCAATTTAAATAGCTTCATTGTTATCCGAAGGATAGTTGTAAGTTTGTAATCAAAGACTTATGTTAAGTATTTGAAGTCTTATTTTCGTGTGTGAATTAGTTTACTTATAGAAATTAAGTATTCCTATACTTGGCACTAAAAGCCAAAGAGTAGACTGATCCTCTATCTGTAAGATCTAGAATCAAGGTGCCTAAGAAAGGATCTAGCTTACCTAGCTTTGTTTGTAGGCTAGGGATAGGGTAAATCGAAATATCGGAAATATGTCAAGTGAAGGAGATTTATAAAAGGAGTTTAAAAATAGATTTTTTAAAGGAGATTTATAAAATGAGTTTATAAATAGATTTTTTTAAAGGAGTTTATAAATAGATTTTTTTTAAAGGAGGTTTATAAAAGGGGATTTTTATAAATAGATTTTTAAAGGATATTTATAAAAAAGAATTTTGTAAAAAAAAGAGATTTGATTTCCATAAATGATCTTTATAAATTATGGTAGTATGGAAAGTATTCTTTTCATATTTAACACCAAATTCCGAGGTATGGAAGCTCATCTCTATCTTGAGAAGTAAGAATGTGTCTCAAGGCAAGATAGTACGCTAACTTATCCGATTACATTGTTAATCAAAGGATAGTATCGTCTAAAATCGAAAAATGGTGGTAATTATATTTGGTCTAATTTACATACGATATGTATACTTACACCAAAAAGAAACTGGTTTGAGTTTATAGTTACAATGTTCTAAATGACAATTGTCTTGGCCTGCTCAATATGGTTTTAGAGAAAGGGAAAATGTTCTCGAAGTGTTGGGAGTGAAATAGTTTGTGAATATACTTATACGTTGAGATAAGTATATGAATATTTTTCAAATAATTGGAAAGAGATTTAATTAATGAAGGGATTAATTAAAGAGGCTTAGTGGTTTCTTCTATGCTTAAATCATGCTTGATTTCTATGAGAAATTAAATCTCTAATTTGATTGATTGTTTATTTGATAGTTAAATAACCGACTATCAAATCTTGACCAAATATAACTATGGAAATATCCAGAAGAAACATGAGAATTATACGGTACAGTTATTTTCGGTGATGTTATACTACACGTATAATCTCGTTTTGCTATTCTAGAATAATTGATAAGGATATCCATCCACTTAAACAGTTAGGATGTGATCTTCCCTATTATGTATTGTCTGTTTATTTCTAAAAGAATCAGAGTTGAGTTTACCAGAATCTACCGATTAGTTTTGGAGTGATCGGTAAGCGAAAGAGTGTACTAATATGAGTGACTCGAAACCGTAACCACTCTAAAACCATATGCATATTGTACGCTCTGAAAGATGTTCGTGGTTGGTTCAAGATGATGGAAATCAAAGATGGGGTTCTTTGAAGTGCAATGGCTACTTGCTACTAATCTTGAGGGTTGATTCCAAAATGGATGTAGTAGAAGTAGTGCCTTCGGTTTGTTCATATCTAAACAACTTGGATGGATGAATGTTAGCATTGCATTGTTGTTTGGAGGGCAGTGTTAGCATTCCAAGTGGGATTTGCTAAGAGAGGAAAAATGTAATCATGTCCTCACAAGCCTCACAACCCGGTAATGACTAAAACATGGAATACGCAGTAGAGCTATGTGGTTCGCTACCATTATAAGTATTATTCCTCGATCCAGGTTAATATTTATGGGTTTTGGTTTGCATGCACACAGAAATGGGTGGGGACAGGTGCAATAGGTTTGCAGCCTTGGTTCCCCCCCACGGGATGATGTAATCTAGCTTGTCATGTTAGAGAAGCAGGCCGGCTCTATGTTGGTAGGGGTCAAAAGGTTTTCGACCTCGGTACATTTTTCTAGTCGTGTATTGTGGTAGGTGATACCTCAATGCCTTATCATTTTATGGAATCCATTCTTCAGTACGTGCCTTACAGTTTTAGTTGTAGAACTTAGTATTGTCGAATGTAATTATGGGTAACTATTCAAAGATATGTTACATATTTATTTTAAACCCTATACATTATTATAACATCATTGGATCTTCTATAAAAAATGGTTTGGTTATTGTAAGGTAAAAACTCGTCCGTGTTTTTTGGTCTTATAACACTACAACTGAAGAGGGAGTAATTATTGTACTAATTACCTTAATGATTTTGAATTAAAAAAGTTAAGTAGTATTAAATTTTCCATTAAGTAGTAATTATACCGATGAATGCTTACACAATTAGGTAGTTGCACTTTAACTGTTTGTTAAAATATCAAATCCAACTAGTATTTAATTCTAGTAAGTAAAAGTAAGATCTGATACTGAAAACTAGGTATGCAAATAATAAAATGCAGAAATAGTAAAAGACACAAGGAATTTATGTGGTTCGAATGTTAAAGAATCCTACGTCCATGGAGGAAATCTTTCTTCCATTATCTTTTCTAGTATAGTTTTCATGGCAGAGAATATAATAAAACCTTAAAAGTATCGAAAAGTGAAAAAGGTAAAAAAAAAAGTCCATTTCTTGCTACAGTGCCTTTTCTATTTATAGTATGATGGCGTAGGCGGATCGCCACAATCTGCTTCTTGCTGTTGTGTTTCGATCCTTGGATCCTGTCAGGTGTCGTTTATCTACGTTGTCTGCTTGATATACCCAGATTGCTAATGTGTTTTTGGCGGGAAGTTTGAGTTGAAAGCGGAAACTCCTGAAATCATGGCGGGAATTTTTGAAATCATCGCGGAAGACCTCAAATTTGAATTGGCTTTGCTTAGGGTCCTTGAAGGATAATAAGACTTACTTGTTAGTTTTGGGGTGCTGCTGGCACATTTAGAGTGAAGTTGTGCTGGTTGATGTGTGATATTCGTATAATGATGCAGTGTTTGTCAGATACACGAGTGCGATTGTTCTGAACCACTTTGGGCTTCAGGGTGCATGATTTGCCTGACTTGGGAGTTGGTCGATTTATGTACGAACGTGATCTATGATTTGGGTTGCCCTTATGTAACGACCTGCCTTTTTGGACTGTTTAAATCGACAATAAACCACACATGTCGGACAAAACCATTCAAAAGGGCAAATTGTTATGGGGCAAATAAGAAAAGCAGAGAAAGAAAGAAAACAAATACAGAATCATGCAGCGGAATGACAAAATATATTAATAAAATAACATTGATTAAACTCTAATACAGATCAAAGTTACATACAACAAGAATAAATAATAAATAAATGCAGGGGAACAACATGATGCAGTGGAATAAGTAATAAATAATAGTACAAAATCTTCCTCTTCATCCTCCAGAAAGCAGTCTTCGATAAACTGAAAAGCTCAGACTGACCCAAGTGAATTGAAAAGACAAAACACTCGAGTCAGAACTAAAGGATCTTATGTAAGTTAAATAAACGGTAAATAAATATGAGCGTAACGGCGTCGGAGATATTTATGAGGTTTGACATCTCCTGTCCAGTGTCTAACATAACTGCAATAACTTAAGAGATGTTCGGGATTACCATCTCCTAAGGATCCGTTAAACTATCTACTATGTAGTACAATACGCTATTATAATATGTCTACAGTAAAGTAAAGTATTAAAATAGCATTAAGGCGTTACCCATATCCCCCTTAACACATTTTTTATATATTCCCATAGCCTATACAGTACCGTAATTCCTCCGTAAACTGGAAGGCTATCAGAGGGCACTCCATAGGTATGGTACAAACCAAACTCGTAGAAGGCACGATAAGGCATGCGATAAGGCACTCGAGGCAATTCCCAGGGTAGATATACCAATTGTGGATCCGGACTGGTGGTAACGCATAACATCTACTACCGCCCACCTTGGAACACACTCCCAAATCAAAATCAAGGGGTGGCCACCAAATCATCTGTAACGACCCGTATTTTTACGGATCGACAAGTTCGACAGAATCTGGAATTTTAGCATTTTTGAGCCATTTCAGATTTTAGGCAATATTTGGCTAAGTCCTAAGTCGTTCACGACTTAGCATAAGTCGTAAGTCGTATACGACTTAGGAGATAGGAGTGACCCAGGACTTGGAGTTAAGTCGTTTGAACGACTTAAGAGTTGGAATGTTTGGAGCCTAGGTTGTGTAGGAAGTAAGTCGTGGGATGGCTTAAATTAACTGACCGACTTAAGGAGTGTTGGGGTTAGGATGTGAGCGACCTAAGTCTAGCAGTTAAGTCGTTGCCTAGATAAGTCGAAGTCCCTGTTTAGTTATGAGCCGTAAACTGGGGGTTTTGATAAGTCGTAACTTGTGAACGACTTATGAGTGTTAAGTCGTAGATGACTTAAGTGTTTGTGGTTGAGTCGTATACCCAGTTAAGTCGTAGACGACTTAAGAGTTTAACCCGGTTATTTGATAAGTCGTAGGATGAGCCCTTTTGTTAAGTCGTATCTTCTGTTGAGTCGTGAGCGACTTAAGAGTTAGCGGTCATAAGTCGTAGCCAGTTAACTGTTAACTCGTAGCCTGATTAAGTCGCGCGTAGGTGTTAACTCGTGCAAGTGGATGAGTCGTAGCCTTTGTGTTAAGTCGTAGACGACTTAGTAGTTGAGTCGTCTAACCAGTTAAGGCGCGTGCGCATTAAGTCGTAGGTGCGTGTGTTGAGTCGGAAGAGGCTATAAGTCGGAGACGACTTAGGAGATAGCTGTTTTGTCGTGAGTCATAGGCAGAAGTATGTTAAGTCGTTGAAGCCAGAAGTTAAGTCGTAGGGGTGATAAGTCGTAAGTCATGAACGACTTATAGAGGCGGACGAGTTACGACTTAGGGTATTTTCTGCTATAAATAGGAGAGCTTCTCTTCATTTTTGGGATCCGGATTTTGAAGCGACGAAGTGCTGCCATTTTGAGAGCTCGACTTCTACACTTCTTCACTTCTTTTCTCCACTCTAATCTAGTGATTCCTTTCATCCAAATCGAAGATCAAGATTGAAGATTCAAGAGCTAAAGTTGAAGATCTTCATCTTTTCAAGTGAGATTTCTTCGTTTGAAGCGGATTCGTGATAGATCAAGCTTGATCCTTCGCTGTCCAGATCTGAAGCGTGGTGATTTGAGGTTGTTTTGGTGATTTGGTGAGTGGTGATTATCTCTCACACGGATCCAAAGGAGTATATCGGATTGTTGGCTCGATTTGGTGTTAAAATAATGATTTCCATGCATTTTCTTCATCCTAAATGTAGATCCATTGTTCATGATGATGTTACATCCATTTTATCACATGTTAACCTATGCAAGTTCATTCATCAAGTTTGTAGAGATATTGTTCATGTTTTCATGCTCATTGGACTTTCAACTCTTTAATTACGAAAATGCCATTATTGTTATAATTGTCTACTTAGATCATATTTGAATGCTTGATTGTTTGGATTAATGTTTGATTTGATTGATTGCTATGAATTAGATGATTGATGGTTTGATTTAGACCAAAGGTGATTCAAAAGCTAAGGGAAAGGCTCTTGAATTGGGGAAAGCTGCTCGTGGCATATGTAGCGGGATGATGAAGCTCTTATGCATAGATTTGATGATGTGATGTTGAGATGAGGCTTTGCGAGGATGTAATGAAGCGAGGCATCATGTGATGAAGACTTGGTCTAATCCAGATGGGATCATTCCAAGCATGTTGATAACTCGGTGATATGATTCGAGTTGAGGATAATGAATGGATATAAGAATAGTCGTCGAGGAGGATGACTAGGAGGTTTGGATAGCATCGTTGTTGAAGGTTCTAGCATGCTCTAAGCAAGAGTACGTTTGGGAAGATTCGATAGTCCCAACGACTAACTGTTGATGGTCGAGTACTCTGGGCAGATTCGATAGTCCTAGGCACGGGTTGCGACGACGTGCGGGAGTTATGTCTAGAACCGGGGTTTCCATTAGCCCTTGACGGACGGCTGAAAGAATGTGCCGGTCATTCAATTAACGGTGATATCGAAGCAATGATAACAGTGATAGCCAGAGTCATGGATGTTTGGTTGTATCGTCATTCGGACTCAAGAGCGGTATTTTCTGGGTGCTTATCTGATTTAGGCCTTGGTACTTGGAAAACATCGCCCTTGACTCGAGTGATAGTAGCTTTACTTTAAATTGTATGCTATGCTATGTTTGCTTCTGCTTAGTGTATGTCTGGGGGCTATCACTGTAGAATGAGGTTGGAGTGGGAGGGTTGTATTCCTATTCCTTTTCCTTTATGCTCTTTTGGTATGTTGTTAGTTAATTTACTGCTCACTAAGACTGTTGTCTAACTCAAGGCTTTATGTTTTAATTCTTATTGCCTTGGGCTGTTCGTCCATTTTGGGACGGGCAGACTAGGTAGCAGGTGACAGGTGCTGTTCTCTTCTCACGATGCTAATATCGAAGACGAGCTTGAGGGTTGCATATTATCTTCTTATTATATGTACTGGATATTCCGCTGTTTTGTATTCTCTGAGAGATATGTAGTGAGGCTGGATGTATTGACTATGTGGATGCTTGTATTCAACTATTATGGAGTTTTATATGATGTCATTTTTTTCTGTAAAGCTTCACTATACATATGTTCTATTGTATTTTGTCCATGCGCTGTGAGTAATACGATAGATTCTGTTGTTTTAACCTTACCTTGACAATCGTCCATGGTCGCCTGGCACACTTTACAGCGCTCTATCTTTAGATTCGATGCAGGGGTCATGGGCGGTCATCACATTTGGTATCAGAGCATTGGTTAATCGATTTTACCCAACACTCGCTGACATAACTACGTATGAGAGACGTAATTGTATTTTGATGGATGATTACTATATATAATATAGTAGTTTAGCAGTAAGTTAGTCCTTTATGCAGTTGTTTCTCTAGATGTTCTGATCATTCCTTTTTATAGATATTGAGAATGACTCGAAGAGGGAGACCAGCTGCTAGGGAAGGCCGTGCTACTGAAGAGACTGCTGATTATGCAGCCATGTTCGAAGCTATGATGACTTCGATCATGAGAAGGATACCAGTTCCGGGGGCAGCAGTTGATGTTGGAGTTCAAGTCCAAACTCCGAAACCAGTGGATTTTGCTAAGTTGTGCAAGGACTATACTGCTCTTGGAGGGAAGGTTTTCTTAGGAACAGAATCAACTATTGAGGTCCAGAGGTGGATAGATGCTTGTAGAAGGATCTTTGGTGATTTGGGAATTGATGATGCAACTAAGAGGAAGTTGGCATCAAGGCAGCTTCAAGGAAGAGCCTCTGATTGGTGGAACTCTATTACCATCAATACTGCGGAGGAAGAGATTACTTGGGAGCAATTCCAAGCTAGCTTTGAAGCTAAGTTCATTTCTACAGCTCAGAAGTCTGTTCTGTTCAAGAAGTTCGTGGAGCTCAAGCAGGGTGGAAGATCTGTTCTTGAGTATGTTTCTGAGTTTGAAGCGTTGTCCAAGTATGCCCGGTCATATATTGAGTCTGCATATCAGAAGAATGAGAAGTTTGTGACAGGCTTGGACAGTTATCTTGGGAGACAGTTGGTGGATCATTTGGACGGTTCGTTTGAGAAGCTTGTGGAGAAAGCCCTCAGGCATGAGAGTCTGTTTCCTAAGGAAGGACCTGTTGTTGCTGTTACCAGGGGAGAGTCTAAACCACAGCAGGGTGGAAACCAGAAGAGGAAGCAGCAGCAGCAGAAGGGTAAGGATGGCCAGAAGAAGCCGAAAGGCGAGGTGACTCGCTACAATTGTCAGCAGAAGGGCCATTTCTCTAAGGATTGTAAGAATCCGAAGGTGCCAATGAAGTGTCACAACTGTGACAAGCCAGGGCACATCAGGAAGAATTGTCTAGAACCGAGGAAGGACAAGCAGATTGTGCAAGCTTATGCTTTGGAAGCTGTTCCGTCGTCTTCAAAATCTCCTACTGCTGAAGAGAAGGGAAAGAGTGTGGTTGTTCAAGGTACTCTTTTCCTATGTGGTGTTCCGGTTAGAGTTCTGTTTGATACTGGAGCGTCGCATTCGTTTGTTTGTAATGATCTCATAGGCCGGTTAGGTTTGGAACCGGATATTGTTGATAGGCCATTGGTTGTGACTAATCCAGTTGGGGGTTCGTCTTGTTTGTGTATGTTATGCCGTGGTCTAGTTGTGTCGAGTCATGGTTGCTCTTTTGTTTGTGATTGCTTTGTTCTGAACTTTGCGGGGTTCGGAATTATCTTGGGTATGGACTGGCTTAGGAAGTATGCGGCAAAGGTTGATTGCGAAAGGCTGGAAGTGACAGTCGAGAATGTGGAGGGGCGAAAGGTTGTAATACGATGTAAGCATGAGGAAGGCGTCTTCATGAGCTTCATGTATTCGCTGGTTGTTCCACGGGATGGACTGTCATCGGTGCCAATCGCTAATGGATTCGAGGATGTCTTTGACGAAGTCAGAGGGTTGCCGCCGCATAGAGAGATCGAGTTTCGTATAGATCTAGTTGAAGGAGCCAGACCTGTTGTGATGCCTCTAAGGCGGATGGCGCCTAGGGAACAGCAAGAGTTGAGGGTGCAAGTTGATGACCTTTTACAGAAAGGATTCATTCGGCGTAGTGTGTCCGAGTGGGGTGCACCAGTTGTGTTTGCAACCAAGGCAGATGGGTCGTTGAGATTGTGTGTGGATTATCGTGAGCTGAATAAGGTGACTAAGAAGAACAAGTATCCATTTCCGAGAATAGATGACTTGTTTGATCAGCTTCACGAAGCCAAGGTGTTTTCTCAGATGGATTTGGCAACGGGATTTCACCAGTTGAGAGTAGCTAAGGATAGTGTGCCGAAGACTGCTTTTAGGACACCATCCGGTTTCTTTGAGTGGCTGGTAATGCCGTTTGGATTGACTAACGCGCCAGCATATTTTGTGGATCTTATGAATAGAGTGTTCAGAGATCAGTTGAATAAGTTCGTACTTGTGTTCGTGGATGATATTCTGATTTATTCCAGAACGGAAGAGGAGCACAAGACGCACTTGCGTATGGTTTTGGAAATCTTGCGGAAACATCAGCTGAAGGCTAAGTTTTCGAAGTGTCACTTCTGGAAGAGTGAAGTGAGGTTCTTAGGCCATGTGATTTCTGGAAATGGAATAGCGGTTGATCCCGCTAAGGTGGCAGCAATCCAGGATTGGGTTAGACCTAAGAATGCATCCGATGTGAGAAGTTTTCTTGGATTAGCAGGATATTATCGACGGTTTATCAAAGACTTCTCCAAGATAGCTGCACCATTAACAGGATTGACGAAGAAGAACCAAGTGTTCAGTTGGGATGCTAAGTGTGAGCAAGCTTTCGGAATCCTGAAAAAGAGATTGACGAGTGCTCCTGTTTTGACTATTCCTAGTGGGAATGATGAGATGGTGGTTTACACCGACGCATGTGGTACTGGACTTGGAGCAGTGCTGATGCAGAAGGATAAAGTTGTTGCGTATGCCAGTCGACAACTGAAGCCGCATGAAAGGAATTACCCAACTCATGATTTGGAATTAGCGGCGATTGTATTTGCTCTGAAGATGTGGAGGCATTATCTGTTGGGAGTTCGATTCGAGTTGTTTACGGATCACAAGTCGTTGAAGTGTCTTTTCTCCCAAAAGGATTTGAATCTTCGGCAGCAACGTTGGCTAGAGTTTTTAGCATCATATGATTTTGGTATAGCTTATACTCTGGGAAAAGGTAACGCGGTGGCAGATGTGTTAAGTCGAAGACATGCAGGATTGGGAGCCATGTTTTCTGAATGGAAGAATCTCGAGTATTTAGCTGGATTTGACTTCAGGCCTAGATGTGAATTGGAACCTGAGATGTTGGCAAACTTATCGATAAGACCTTCTCTTGTGGAAAGGATTGGCGAGAGCCAAAAGCGAGACGATAAGCTTGTCAGGATTATCCGTGATTTGGAATCTGGATTGGATCCAGAAAAGGATAAAGGATTCGAGGTCGATCGAGAGGGTTGGCTTGGAAGCAAGGACGACTAGTTGTTCCCGATATAGATGAATTGAGGAGTGAAGTTCTGAAGGAAAGTCATCACTCGAAGTTGACAATTCATCCAGGTGGAAATAAGATGTATCGGGATATGAAGAGAACCTACTACTGGGAAGGTATGAAGAAGGATGTTGGAAATTTTATTTCCAAATGTATGAACTGCCAGTTGGTAAAAGCCGAACAGAAGAAGCCAAGTGGATTGCTTCAGCCATTAGAAGTTCCTACATGGAAGTGGGAACAAGTGTCGTTGGATTTTATCGATGGATTGCCTAGAACCAGAACGGGAAATGAAGGGATTTGGGTCATTGTGGATCGTCTGACTAAGAGTGCACGATTCATTCCTGTTCGATCGACTAGGACTGCATCAAAGTTGGCTGAGTTGTATGTTAAGTGGATAGTTCGATTCCATGGTATTCCGAAGAGTATAGTGAGCGATCGAGACCCGTTGTTCACTAGTGGATTTTGGAAGAGCTTCCAGGAAGTCTTGGGAACCGAGTTGTGTTAGAGTACAGCTTATCACCCTCAAACAGATGGTCAGACCGAGAGAGTTAATCAGGTTTTGGAAGATCTCCTCAGAGCTTGTGTTTTGGATTTCGGAGGATCATGGGAAGATCACCTTCATTTGGTGGAGTTTGCGTACAACAACAGTTACCAGTCAAGCATTGGTATGGCACCGTATGAGGCATTGTATGGAAGACCGTGTAACTCTCCAACATGTTGGTTGGAAACTGGAGAAAAGCTGATGCTTGGGCCAGAGATGATTCGGCAGACTTCAGATTGCATAGAGATCATTCGGCAACGAATGAAGGCAGCCCAAGACCGTCAGAAGAGTTATGCCGATAAGCGTCGTAAGGATTTGGAATTCGACGTAGGAGATATGGATTTTGTGAAGATTTCTCCACTGAAGAATGTTATTCGATTCGGGAAGAAAGGAAAATTGACTCCGAGATTTGTTGGACCATTCCCGATCATCGAGCGAATCGGAAAGCTCGCCTATAGGTTGGAGTTACCTGAGAAGATGTCGGGTGTGCACAATGTTTTTCATGTATCATATCTACGGAAGTATGTGCACGACTCGAATACAGTGGTTTCTGCTGATAGCTGTGAAGACTTCGAAGTTGATCCAGTCGATAGAAGACCTCGTAAGCCGCTTCGTGTTGTTGAAACCGACACGAAACAGCTTAGGAGGAAGGTAGTTAAGTTGCTCAAGATACAATGGAGTGACGATGATAACGACTGTACGTGGGAGGTGGAAGAGAGGATGAAAGCAGCTCATCCTGAACTCTTCAAGGTATGGCCCTAAGGTGTCGTGTCATCTCGCGATATTGTAACTTGTTCTAATTTTAGAATTCTGTACGCTAAGCTAGAATTGGATGCATGGTTTGCTGATTGTTATGGTTGGTAGGCGTACAGAATAGTCTTTGATTGCTTTGTTTGTTTGGAATTTCGGGGGCGAAATTCCTAAGGGGGAGAGAATGTAACGACCCGTATTTTTACGGATCGACAAGTTCGACAGAATCTGGAATTTTAGCATTTTTGAGCCATTTCAGATTTTAGGCAATATTTGGCTAAGTCCTAAGTCGTTCACGACTTAGCATAAGTCGTAAGTCGTATACGACTTAGGAGATAGGAGTGACCCAGGACTTGGAGTTAAGTCGTTTGAACGACTTAAGAGTTGGAATGTTTGGAGCCTAGGTCGTGTAGGAAGTAAGTCGTGGGATGGCTTAAATTAACTGACCGACTTAAGGAGTGTTGGGGTTAGGATGTGAGCGACCTAAGTCTAGCAGTTAAGTCGTTGCCTAGATAAGTCGAAGTCCCTGTTTAGTTATGAGCCATAAACTGGGGGTTTTGATAAGTCGTAACTTGTGAACGACTTATGAGTGTTAAGTCGTAGATGACTTAAGTGTTTGTGGTTGAGTCGTATACCCAGTTAAGTCGTAGACGACTTAAGAGTTTAACCCGGTTATTTGATAAGTCGTAGAATGAGCCCTTTTGTTAAGTCGTATCTTCTGTTGAGTCGTGAGCGACTTAAGAGTTAGCGGTCATAAGTCGTAGCCAGTTAACTGTTAACTCGTAGCCTGGTTAAGTCGCGCGTAGGTGTTAACTCGTGCAAGTGGATGAGTCGTAGCCTTTGTGTTAAGTCGTAGACGACTTAGTAGTTGAGTCGTCTAACCAGTTAAGGCGCGTGCGCATTAAGTCGTAGGTGCGTGTGTTGAGTCGGAAGAGGCTATAAGTCGGAGACGACTTAGGAGATAGCTGTTTTGTCGTGAATCATAGGCAGAAGTATGTTAAGTCGTTGAAGCCAGAAGTTAAGTCGTAGGGGTGATAAGTCGTAAGTCGTGAACGACTTATAGAGGCAGACGAGTTACGACTTAGGGTATTTTCTGCTATAAATAGGAGAGCTTCTCTTCATTTTTGGGATCCGGATTTTGAAGCGACGAAGTGCTGCCATTTTGAGAGCTCGACTTCTACACTTCTTCACTTCTTTTCTCCACTCTAATCTAGTGATTCCTTTCATCCAAATCGAAGATCAAGATTGAAGATTCAAGAGCTAAAGTTGAAGATCTTCATCTTTTCAAGTGAGATTTCTTCGTTTGAAGCGGATTCGTGATAGATCAAGCTTGATCCTTCGCTGTCCAGATCTGAAGCGTGTTGATGTGAGGTTGTTTTGGTGATTTGGTGAGTGGTGATTATCTCTCACACGGATCCAAAGGAGTATATCGGATTGTTGGCTCGATTTGGTGTTAAAATAGTGATTTCCATGCATTTTCTTCATCCTAAATGTAGATCCATTGTTCATGATGATGTTACATCCATTTTATCACATGTTAACCTATGCAAGTTCATTCATCAAGTTTTTAGAGATATTGTTCATGTTTTCATGCTCATTGGACTTTCAACTCTTTAATTACGAAAATGCCATTATTGTTATAATTGTCTACTTAGATCATATTTGAATGCTTGATTGTTTGGATTAATGTTTGATTTGATTGATTGCTATGAATTAGATGATTGATGGTTTGATTTAGACCAAAGGTGATTCAAAAGCTAAGGGAAAGGCTCTTGAATTGGGGAAAGCTGCTCGTGGCATATGTAGCGGGATGATGAAGCTCTTATGCATAGATTTGATGATGTGATGTTGAGATGAGGCTTTGCGAGGATGTAATGAAGCGAGGCATCATGTGATGAAGACTTGGTCTAATCCAGACGGGATCATTCCAAGCATGTTGATAACTCGGTGATATGATTCGAGTTGAGGATAATGAATGGATATAAGAATAGTCGTCGAGGAGGATGACTAGGAGGTTTGGATAGCATCGTTGTTGAAGGTTCTAGCAAGCTCTAAGCAAGAGTACGTTTGGGCAGATTCGATAGTCCCAACGACTAACTGTTGATGGTCGAGTACTCTGGGCAGATTCGATAGTCCTAGGCACGGGTTGCGACGATGTGCGGGAGTTATGTCTAGAACCGGGGTTTCCATTAGCCCTTGACGGACGGCTGAAAGAATGTGCCGGTCATTCAATTAACGGTGATATCGAAGCAATGATAACAGTGATAGCCAGAGTCATGGATGTTTGGTTGTATCGTCATTCGGACTCAAGAGCGGTATTTTCTGGGTGCTTATCTGATTTAGGCCTTGGTACTTGGAAAACATCGCCCTTGACTCGAGTGATAGTAGCTTTACTTTAAATTGTATGCTCTGCTATGTTTGCTTCTGCTTAGTGTATGTCTGGGGGCTATCACTGTAGAATGAGGTTGGAGTGGGAGGGTTGTATTCCTATTCCTTTTCCTTTATGCTCTTTTGGTATGTTGTTAGTTAATTTACTGCTCACTAAGACTGTTGTCTGACTCAAGGCTTTATGTTTTAATTCTTATTGCCTTGGGCTGTTCGTCCATTTTGGGACGGGCAGACTAGGTAGCAGGTGACAGGTGCTGTTCTCTTCTCACGATGCTGATATCGAAGACGAGCTTGAGGGTTGCATATTATCTTCTTATTATATGTACTGGATATTCCGCTGTTTTGTATTCTCTGAGAGATATGTAGTGAGGCTGGATGTATTGACTATGTGGATGCTTGTATTCAACTATTATGGAGTTTTATATGATGTCATTTTTTTCTGTAAAGCTTCACTATACATATGTTCTATTGTATTTTGTCCATGCGCTGTGAGTAATACGATAGATTCTGTTGTTTTAATCTTACCTTGACAATCGTCCATGGTCGCCTGGCACACTTTACAGCGCTCTATCTTTAGATTCGGTGCAGGGGTCATGGGCGGTCGTCACATCATCACAAAGTCATAATATGGTATCGAAGAAATGTGTCCGATTGGAGGTGCGACCTCACTCGGCCTGACGAAGCTCCTGTTTTAGCCACATCAAGATAACTCACGGGAGTCAGGGTCACGTAAATACCTCATACAGACTCGTTCGCCAAACCATCCTACTTCATTTCTGGAATATCCACCACGTGTACAGTTGTTAAAGTGGTTTTCGGTATTGGCAGATAGTATGACAATATTCGATCCCAGTCTCTTTAACAACCAAACGCTTATTTCACACCGGATGGTTCTTTTACATTCTAAAAAGGTCAATTCACAATTTATATCAAAATATCATAATCGGTTTCAAATCATATCACTTTTGAAATTATATTCACACTTAGGATTCTTATTTCAAAATCATCATATTTACTCAAATATGTCATTTCACCAGCAAATATCATTTCAAATCCCAACTCATGTTGTAACATTTTTAACCTTATTTGCTTAAAAATCAAGGCTTTAATTATAAACATTTCCACTTTACACCATCTGAAATTTGGAAAATAATTTATATAGTTTAAATAGTTTAATTAGTTTAACATGGTTTAAATAGATATATATTAGGTTTAAAATAGATTTAAATAAATTTAAAATATATTAAAAATACTTTAAATAGATTTAAAATAGTTTAAATGGTTTAAAATAGGTTTATTCTGGATTAATTAGATTTAAATTAGATTAAATGAATTTAAATTAGATTAAACAGAATTAAAAATAGATTAAATAGTTAAAATAAATTAAAATGGTTTAAAATAAATTAAATTAGTTTAATATAGTTTATTAAAGTTTAAATGAGTTAAAATGATTAAAATATATTAGAATAGATTAAATAGATTAAGATAGATTAAATAGGTTAATTAGTTTAAAATAGGTTAAATTAGCTTAAAATAAATTAAATAGTTTATATTGATTAAAATAGTTTTTAAATCAGTTTAGAATAGGTTTCAAAGTTATATCCAAACATTTCAATGACTCGATTCCGATAAATTCATTTATACATGACACTTAAACTTTAAAATTCCAATTTAAAATCCTTTGAACAATTCATTGAATAAATTTCAATTTCAACAGTAATGCTTGGATCATCGAAAATAATTCGGTTTATATAAATCAATTTTCAAAATGCCAGTTAACTAAATTCAAAATTTAAAGAAATAAAATCATTTAATTTAACCAATCCGGTGTCCGTATATAATTTTCTATGCTATGGTCAAGTGATACGGATATTTATCATTTCAGTCCGCAATTTAAATTTTTATGGTTATATATCATTTCAAACCGCAATCCTGAAATAAATAAAATCCATAAAATCGCTTAAGTCTATCATTTCAACCCATAACAATTTTTCCCTAATCTATAGATCGTTCGGGTATGTATCATTTCAACCCATATGGAACTTGCAATGTTATAACAATATAAAATACAACATCCAGTCATCCAATATCAACAATGAAACATACATCACAATCATCATCAAAATCAACCAATAAACATCAATAGATAACTGATTACTATAAACAGGTATTAAATTAACAAATAAATTTAATATTAAATAAAACAATGGTAAATGCAATAAAAGCCAAATTTAACTAGAATGACAATTTAAACATACCGAACATTAATCAATTAATTTCTAATCACATAATAAAATTTATTTAACTAATACAAGAAAATCTAGTAGTTGTGAGTGGGTTAAAACACTCACATTTGATTTCAAATCGATTTGAAATCCAAAATGAGGCCCAAAATTCAACGGTCTTGGAATTCGTCCAAACAAGTGTCAAAATGTCTAGAATTTCGATACGATCCCAGCGGAATAAACCGCCCGTGAATCGGACATCGTGCGTAAAAGTTATGCATATTAGAACATTATACGATTTATATTATAAAATCAACAAAATAATAATAAAATTTAACTCGTTCGAAACCCTACATGCACGAGAGAACACACTCGACTCTAGACTGTAAGCCGCCTCCATTCTTTGTTCGTCGCCGTCCAGATCCAGTGCCACCATTGTGCTCCTGACCTCCAACCGACCTCTTGCTCCACTCGCCATGCCCTCCATTGGATGGTCAAAACCCTAATATGAACGGCCGAGGTTCAACATTTCTGGACAAATAGTGAATCCGATTGAAAAACGAATCACACCAGTGAATCACGCTCGTTGAGAGCTTCGAATTGATATATAATTCGATAGGGTTTGGAGAATTTGAATTTTCGATTTGGTTTTGAAATTGATTAGAGGGTTTGTAATTTATCTATTTATTGCCATTGGAAAGAGGAGATGAGAAGAAAATGTACATACAATAATGAGGAAAAAAGGCTACCAAGGTTAGAACAGAACAATATATACTAGCGAAGCCCGATAAGAAATGAATAATACCCGAATTGATCTGAAACGACAAATACGACCCGAAAAGCCCGTTTCGCTTCCGAAACGAAAGTGGGTCATCCCATATATCAAAATAGATGTTTTTGATAATTTTAAACTCAATGGAACAGGTTTCAAGTTCTAATTCCATCGTATGAAGAAGTTAGCTTAAAATCAGCTTATTTCAAATTGATTTCAATTGAATTTAATTAAATTGATTTCTACGCGTTTCGAGTCCGTACGATCAAACGACAAGTCCGATCGCTATGAAACTTGAAACCTTACAATAACTCACTATGACGGATCCAATGAAACTGGTTTCATTGAAATCCGAGATAGTGGCCAAAATGGCTATTTTCACGTTAATTAAATAAATTAATATTAAATTAATTAATCACTTTTTAATTCAATATTTATAAACTAACAAATTTTCATCATTTTTGATTGCTTAGACATTTATGATAATTTAAAATAAATCTACCTATTAATTCTATGTTAATTATTCTACTAATTATAATGTTTAATTCCAATTGAAATAAATACAGTGATAATTACTTTAAATTCCAATAAATCCATTTATTCGCCTTACCATCTTATTATTCAATCAATTGGCATCTCATGACTGTAATTACCATTTGTTTATTTTTTTACACTAATCTTTTTACAGTTATCATCTTAATTTTCTTTAACATAATATTTCATTTCATTTAATTTCAATAAATCCAACTGATAAAATTTAAATTCCAATAAATTGATCAACTTGATTTCAATCCTTTATTCAACCAAATCATTATCAATTGGATATAGTTAACATTGATTTATATCTCATTACATTAATATTCTCCAATTTCATCTTAATTTACATTAACGTAACATTTAATTGCATTTGATTTCAAATTGAATTCAACAATTAAACAAATTGATAACAAATGACAATCGTTACCTTTACTTAATTTGATAACAATTGTAAGTTTGTTATCTACACACAAATGTCATAACTATTACCACAACACTATTTTTATCGATTACAATTAGTTACATATTATTTCATTGATTAATCAACATTTAAATTATCAATTATTCTTTTGATCCAATTTTAAATTAACACACACATTATTACAATTAATTTACAATCTATATCCAATTATAACCTTTTTAATCATTTCAATTAATTGGAATTACATTCAAAGCAATTGTAAATTACCTTAAATTAATACTATTACATTTTAATCCAATGACATTCTTATTATTTAATCACAAAATTTTATTTCTTCCAACATTAAATCACAAAACCTTATTAAATTCAATATTTTAATTATCGTAAAAATGCGAGTCGTTACACTCTCCCCCACTCAAAACTTTTCATCCTCGAAAAGGGAAAAGAATGAATTTATTAATCAATATATCTTATTCAAAATATTAAATTTATAAACAATTAATTTACATAATTAAATAAATTAAATAAAATATATCAATTTATAATAATTAAATCCTTTATATTTAAGTTAACAAAAGTTTGAAAAACATTTCACAAAAATTTTCTAAGTCTAAAATTCCCGGAAAATTTCGGCACAGTCACCTTTGTACGGAGAGGTCTAAGAGAAATAATAATATCAATAATAACTATATATATATCATATATTTCAAAATAAAATATCCCAAACCATGGGAAAACAATATAATATCGCTATAAAACCGTAATTTGAGAATGTACCTATTTGTCGGGCAAATAACGCTTATTTTATGAAACCAAAAGCAGTAACTATTGCTTCCATAAACCTATATTTCACTTATATAACCCAAAAGAGTTAATAATTATATAAAAGAGAAATAGTTAAGTTGTTTTAATTAATAACAAACAAACATCACAACATAACAACAATTTCATATAAAAAACCATACAACCATCACATGCAGTCAAAGAAATCAATTATTCATCCATAGCAATCAAAACAGAGGGTTTTTTTAGGTTTAGAAACCTTTATTCATATGGAATGATAAATAAACTATGAATTAAACTATACACTCAACAGTCATAGATAACTTTATAGATTATTTATAAATCTCTATACAAATAGAAGTGTAACGACCTAGATATTTTAACGATTTTTAATAACGTATTTAACTGAACTTTTCCTGAAAATTTAACAATAAAATTTGGCAATGAAAATTTGATATTTGGTAAGGGTCTATTTAAACATAGCAAATGGTAAATTTTCATTGGAAAATATAAAGGTTGGTTCTGGTGTGAAATTTTCAATTTCAATTTAAAATCAGTTAATTTGATGAAAATAAATATTTTTCAAACCTGAATATTTTTATATTATAAAAATGTAAATCTTTTTCTGAGTGAGACGTCATATTTCGTTTCGCCGAATTTGGACTGCTCTAGCCCCATTTATCTTATTTCAGCAAAAAATTGCAGCAGTTTAGCAGTGAAATATCGACTTTTGATAAGATGGTCATATCGCTGATATCTGTGTACCATTCTGTTCGTCTCGTTGTGCTGAACTCCGCAGTATATTTATTTGTGTGCTTCAGTGTCCGGTACATGGCGAAAACCGCAAACCGGTCAACAATATCGGTATTCGTTCGAGTCCATTGTTTCCCGTGACTATTCGATTATCTACCGTACAAAATCAACAGCCTTTAGCCTTTTAATATTCCCAGATATAACCATTGACTTTTGGTTGTTCACCGTTTCAATTTATATATGATGGTTGGTTTTCTACCTTTATTGGTTCTGCTGTTCGAAACAAAATATCCATGTAGTTGCATTTTCTTTATTTCAGAAACTGTTCACTCTCCATCTTCTTTTTTTTGCTCGACCATTTAACCCGTCCATTCATTCTTCATGGCTTTGGAAAGAGAAAAATATAAATAAATAAGATATTATATGAAGTTCCGATATATATATATATATATATATATAATTTCGTATATAATCCGGTTGCATTGAAACTTGAAACTACTTCTCCATTTCTTTTGTTCAAGACCTACCTGTACCTATTTTATTTCTGACGAAGCAAGCTTACTCGTCCTCCGCCTTACCCCTAGCCTTGCTGACCATTATTGCCGAAGCCCCTCCACCACCTCGCGCCTAGATCCGATCACCAGCCCACACCATGGGCCATCAGCCTGCACCTGTTCCCTATCCGCGTTCAACCATGGCCAAACAACTCCCTAACCTCCACCGCATCAAGCGATTCACCCCAAACTCGACGAGCAGCTTCCGACCTTGTTCCACCTGCCGACCATGCCACGCTCTGGCGGCCCCTTCAACTTCATCCACCATGATTCCACCACACTCCAAACTCATACCCATGCTTCCGCCGCCAGAACAGTCTTCCGCCTCCGAGTTGACCCAACGAGCCTTCGCCTCACACCATCCCATGTCTCCATTGGCCACAACAGCAGCCATCCGAGCCACTGCCATCATCTTTCCTCTGGCCTCACCACACCTCCACTCGCCCACTGCCATGCTACGTCACCAAGCCTTCCGTTGTGCCTTCCTACTCACCACCCATCGGCATTCCTCCCCTCACTCCCCTTCGCTAGGCCACTCCGCCTGACAACTGCCACCGCTCCAAGACTGTAACGACCCAGAATTTTGGACCATTCGCATCCATTATAAGTGTATAGGTAGACACTCATGCCGGAGTTGAATTGCTCAAAATACCGCTTGTTAATTTAAATTTGGCAAAAACTGAACATATACAGTAAATGAATAATCACAGATCACAGACACAGAGTAATAAATGCAGCGGAAATAAAAGGGATAGTAGTTCATGAAGCTACTATATGAATATATAAAATACATCAGAGTTTACAATAGAAGAGTAATACGATACATCAGATACAAATCAGAATACATTACTGGAATCATCGAATGCTGAAAGCAGAATAGATGGCTGGATCTTCAAGCAAAGCTATAACTTCAAAGGCGAGTCTCGAATACTGGTACACTCAGTCTGACCCGAGCGTAAAGAAAAACACAAAACACTCGAGTCAGGATTAACATTCTTATATTAATAAATCCAACTCAAGTGAAATAGCAATTGAAATACAATAACTCAAAGGATGTTTGGAATAACCATCCTTTAAGGATCCGGTAAACTATCTACTATGTAGTAGTGTACGATAAGTAGATAATGTCTATCAGTAATATAAAGATATCAAAATAGCGTTAAGTCATGGCCCATTCCACCCTTAACACATTTTATTCCCAAAAGCATATACAAGACCGTAGTTTCCCCAAAACCGGAAGTCACCAGAGGGCAATCCATATACTAAAGGTACAAATCAAAATCGTAGTGGTCGCGCATAAATGGAATACAAGTATGACAAGGCACATGAGGCAATACCCAAGGTAGTGATACTACCGTTCGCCTGATCCGGACTGGTGAGAACGCAACGCCGCAGCGCCCGCAACACCGTGAAACAACACTCCCAAAATCAAGGGTGCACCAATCGACAACAAGTATAAGTAGTTCGAAGAAGTGTGTCCACTTGAGGTAGCTAATCCTCCATTGGCCCGGCACAGCTCCTGTTTTAGTCATTTCCAATTTGACACAAGTGTCAAGGCTATCCATTATCGTTCTCTTTCTTCAGTCATCACGTACATCATTCCAACCACTTCATTCTGGATCATCACTCCGTGCATAGTTATTAAAGTGGTTTCGGTTTAGATAGAGAGTATATCCATTACCGATCCCGGTCTCTTTAATAACTTTCGTAATTATTACACCGATTGGTCGTTTATTTATTTCGAAACCAAATCAAATTCAATTTTTTTTTTCAATTCGTAAATCAATATTTCATTTGTCTTCCGAAATCAATTTCAAATAATTTACGTTTCAAAACTTCCAAATTCATGATTTCAAAATCTTATAATTCAATTTCAATTTCTATTTCAAACAATTCAAATATTGATTCAAGTTCGTATATAAGTTTCATTCCGAAATCATTTAAATAAATTTTATTTAACATTCAAATCAATTTACATTCATTTATCGATTTCATTCAATATTCGTTAAGTAAATTTATCATTCAAATCAATTTCTATTAAATTTCCAATTCATTAAATCAATTTCTTAAGTTCAACTTCATTAAATCAAAACTTAAAATTTTGAATTAAATTAAATTCGTCAAATCAATTCTTTCAATTACAAGTCTTACATTAATTCCAAAATATCACATTTCCATTTCTTGTTAAAGAAATTCAATTTCACTTATTTACTTATTTAAATAATTTTCCAAAAACTTACTTAATCAAGAAAACTCAATTTCAATTATTTACGAAGTAAAATTCACTTATTCAAAAATTCAATTTAATTTAATCATTAAATAATTCAATCTTATTTAATTATTAAATAATTCAAAACTTAATTATTAAATAATTTCAAAGTTTAATAATTTCAAACTTAATTATAATTTCATTAAAAACTTAATTATTAAATCATTTAAAACTTAATTCAATCATTTCTCAAATTAAACAACGTTCTTTCATCAATTACATTGTTAATATTCTGTTTCAGATTGTTAAATATTAACATTTTCCTTTCATTAAAAATTCAAATTTCAACTTCATTTCAAAACCATATTATTTATTCAAATAAAATCTTCATTTTATTTTTAAATCAAATTATTGACCAATCGGGTTTTATTTAATTTTCTATCCTAAGTCAAATTCATTTGGGTATTTATCATTTCAACCCGATTCCAATTCAATTCAAAATCAAAGCATAAAGGGAACTTGCAGTGTGATAACTGGGATGGTGTCAAAGTAAATAAACAAGCAATAACAACAATCAATATCAATTCAATAATCAATTCAATAATCCCGAAATAATCGTATTAATTCACATTGTTGTTTGTGCGAATTAATATAATTATTTCTAGAATCTACACTATCATTTCATGTAGATTAAAGATTATTACATTATGGTTTTCACTTGTCATCTATTTTCAATTTCATGTATCATCAGTTTAACAACATACATTCAGTGGTTCAAAGTATAATTAAACAAATCCTACGTGTCAATAAATTCAACATTTAAAGGGGTCATATTATACAAATGTCAGTTAATCAAATTTAACATTTAATTATCCTATATCAAGTTCAATTTCATACTGTTTATCATTTTAACATTAACAATTTAACGTCCAATATAAACATCAATAATCAATCAATTATCAGCCAAACTGTATTATCATCGCATAAATAATTAACAGATAATGGTGTCAGATGTCACAGGTGAACTGATACAGGCAATAGCATATATAACAGTGTAATTAACTAACAGCAACATATTTCAATTGTCGTTTCAATTGAAATCAAAGTTAATAAATAAAAGAACGTTAATCGTGAGTGAGTGCTCACCTTTCGAGGCTAGAGATGATTCGACGCATGGAAATGAGCTACGAATCCAAGTACGAATTGCAAACAAAGTAGATTGGCACGAATCGACGAATAAAACTGATGAACAAACATTGATGAAATCAATCAGAACCATCAAGATAGGACAGAACATATATATAATATATTTATTTCAATCAATATGAATTTTAAACCCATATAATTTGTAAACTTGTATCTACGTATACATATATTACAAACTAACTTATCAATAAATTGTACACACAAATATATACAACAGGTTCTGAAAACCCATATCTATAACGTCTCGCTCTTAATTGTAAACATAACTAAACTACAGATTCAAAAGAATTTACAAACACATATAAACCAGCATACACAAAATGTGATAAAATAAAATCGAATAGAACATAGTACAGTAAAATAAAATAGTATAATTTAATATAGTATGCAAACAATACTGCAAAAGAAAGAGGCTTGGTTGTATTCTCTCTATATAAGTGCGAAAGTTACCTTTCAAAATAAATATATATAAAATTTCCCAATATAAAAACTAATTGTTGTGCAACTTGTCTATTATAACAGTGGCAGATATATATAATAATCTATTATAAATTCTGTACATAAAATCCAATAGTTTTATATAACTGATGTAAAATAAAACTTATTATAAAATTTCCAAAACTCTCCATATATATATATGCAGAAAACTGATACATAATATAAATGCAAGTACCTAGAAAATATGCAGACTAGCTATGTATATTACAGTGGCAACCGTATTTACACTTTATATATAAATAACATGAAATAGTCAAGTATGCATATGCAGAGTACAAAGTAAGGTGGAAAGCTATACATACAGTCCATACATATTTTTCTTTTTCCATATATACATGCAGACCCTAACTATATATATATACTTAAAGCCATACCCCAGCATGCTTCTATTGAAATCAAATATATTGTGCAGACAAAAGATACAATGTATATAACAAATCATGTTGAAACATATATATAATGTTATTAAAATTTATACGAACTGATTTAAAAAAAAAATACTATTAGAAATTTGTACACCTAGATCTGTATGTATACGAACCAACAGATCCATGCTTAAACCCATATATGTAAACTACCTAAAAATCATTATATATATCCACATATACTTTTAGTTAATATAAAGTGTATATAAATTTTTTCTTTTATAACTCTCTTATATAATATACCTAGTTATCTGATATATATATTAACAGCAGATCTCATAATCAGAAAAAAAAATTAAAAGTTTATAAACTTACTTATATAACGACTCATCTTGATACATATTGAAAGAGAAAGGGACGCACGGCCCTGGCCTAGGCTGGAGATGAGTGGCCATGGTACTCATGCATGAGGCATGCTCGGCGATGGACACGAGGTGAGAAGCTCAGCCGAGCATGGAAGGTGATGAGCTGCTGGTTTCGAAATTTGGAGCCGAACATAGGCTTTGGTTGGGCAACAGGAAGGTGAGGCGGAGGTTGCTCGAAGTGGAGACGTGGATTTGGGTGTTTTCGGTGGTGGATGAGGGAAGTGGGAAGAGGCATACAGTAGTAGAGGAATAGGCCGACTATGTATAAGGAAGAATGTAAGAAATGTAAAGAGGAGGAGAAGAGATTAGAGTTGCCTGGAAAAATGCAACTGTTATATTTTCTTATTGAATGCACGGGTAGTCGAAAAGAACCAACACACAATTGGCAATTGGAACTAGTGAAAAATAAAAGGCCAGACATTGATTTTCTCACAATAATAAATGCCGGTGGGCTGTTGGTTTGATAGGGTAAAAATTGAATGGTCAAAAGAAATTTGAAATGTCCGAAACCGCACCGATACTGCAAATTGTTTTTCTCGATTCCGCAGCGAAACAGACTTCAAAGCACAGAAATAAATATGCCGTAGAGATCAGCACGACGAGACGATCAAACGGTATATAGATATCAGTGGTATGATTGAATTATAAAAATTCAAATTTTCCTACTGGCGGAAAATGCAAGAAAAACGCTGAAAAATAAGATCGACGGAGCCAAAGATGTCCGAATTTGGAAAAACGACAAACTGACATCTTGCTCAGAAGATGGTTTAGAATTTTTCTATGTGAAAATATTTAGGTTTCGGAAACATTTTATTTTCATTGCTTTTTAACTGATTAAATTGAAGTGAATTTACGCGCGAAATAAACTTTCATATTTTTGGACGAAAATTTACCAGTCGCTATGTTTAACTAGACGTATTCCAAATATTAAATTTTTATTTCAAAATTTTATCGTTTAAAATTTCACAAAATTTCAACTAATTACATTATTAAAACAGTTGAAATTTACGGGTCGTTACACTCTCCCCCACTCAAAACTTTGTCGAACTTCCCAAACCCTTGCCTGCCTCCTCTCTTCGAATACAAAAAAAGAAAAAGAGTGGAAGTGGTAATGTGTATATATTATAGTATAAAGTTTTAGCATGTTGTTCTCTTCGTGAGTTTGAAAAAAAATAACTATAAAGTTCTATTTGTTGTTCTTTTCTATAGAAAACATTTATATATATTTGATTTTAAGCGTACGTGTTTAAGAAATGATGATGTTGAAATAAAATATATATATTTCATGTAGTATCCGTATAGTAATTATATTAGTATACATGTAATATGTCGGTTTGAGTATTTAGTTCATATAGCATACCTAATATATATTTTATGTAGTACATATATATGATATATAGGCATTTTGATTTTTTTTTATGTGCGTTTTAATAAATATTGGGTTTAAATATATATAAAGATCTTATTTTAATATGTGTTTTAATTAAATGATGATTTTAAAAGTATATATATATATATATATTATTTTAAAGATGCGTTTTTAAATTTAATATTGAATTTTTAATTATAATATATATTGTTTTTCCGTTGAATTCATGATCTTGCTTCACCGCTGTCTAGTTAATTGTTTTGTTCATCTCTGTCCAGATATCTCAGCAGCTTTTGATTTGTTTTGCTCGTGCCCGTATCTGTATGTGTGTGCGTGTTAGTATCATCTTCTTGTTTCTCTAACCTTGAAAGGTGAGCAATCACTCACGATTAACATTCTCATATTTAGTAAATTTAATTCACATTGAAATAACAATTGAAGTATGCTGTTAAATTTGAACTGTCAATTATTTAATTGTTATATATATGAGATGCTATTTTCTGAAATTTTTCACTTATGAGATATGACACCTTAACCTTGTTGTTTATATTATGATTAAATTTGTTTTTGATGATATGCCTGTTGTTGATACGTTATATTATTATCATATTTGTTCTCACTCTACAGTTCCCTGTTAGTTTAGAAATCCCTATGGGTTGAAATGTTACATACCCGAACGATATTATAGATTAAGGAAAAATCGTTATGGGTTGAAATGATAAACCCAAGCGATTTTCATTGATTTTGAATTTTGGGATTGCGGGTTGAAATGATATACACCCGTAAATATTAAATTGCAGATTGAAATGATAATTATCCGTATCACTTGACCATAGGATAGAAAATTATATACGGACACCGTTGGTCTAGTTTGAAAAATGATTTTAGAGTTTTGGAAGGAAATATATGGATTTTAATAAACATTTATTTAATATAATGTAAGGATATTTTATTTTGTGAAATTTAGATTTTTAAATTATATGTTTGGAAATTTTAAATTTATAAGTCAGTTTTGAAAATATAAATTAATAAATTTTACTTAAATTTTATTATTTTCAAATATGTATAAAATAATATTTAAAATAGATTTAATTGAATAAAATTTAATTTACTTAATATATATATATATAATATGTTTAAAATAATTAATTAAATTTATATTAATATTTTTAAAAATAGATTTTGTAATAACTTTAATAAATTAAGGTTGGGAAGATATTTTAAATAAGAATTGATTTATAATTACATTTGTTTAAAATTGAACTTAAATAAGATCTGAAACTTATTGAATTTGAGATTTTAAAGATAGGATTTTATAACTTGAATTTGATAAAAGGTGATGAAATGAATATTTTCAAATTTAAATAATTTAAAACTTGAATATTTAGTTGATTTAAAAGGTGTAATTGAAGATTTTATTTAATTGTTATCAAAATGATTAAGTGAATATTTTCAAATTCGGATAAAATTAAAGTTAAATGTTGAATATAAATGAAACTTATATTGAAAATGTTTGAATATTTAACTTTGAATCTTATTGGACTTGAAATGATAGTTCAAACCTGTATTTGAAATCGATAAAAATTGAAATGGTTTATTGAGAATTTGAATTGAATCTTTAACCTTTTTAAATTGAAAGTGTGGAACATGGATTGATTTAAATTGAACTTCTGGAATTTAAGTTGATTTGAATCGATTTGTGGAATTGGATGAAACAATTCTAATTGGGAAACTATTTCAATATAATCTCTTTAATTAAAAATAAACTATTTTAATTTATAACTATTTTAATATATAAATTGTTTTAATATATATACTATTTTAGTTTATAACTATTTTAATATATATACTATTTCCAATATCTAAACTGTTTAAGTTAGAACTGTTATGATTACGGAAGTGTTATGATTTCAAAAGTGTTATGATTTCCAAAGTGTTACGATTTTGAAAGTGTTATAATTTTGAAATGTTACGATTCTGGAAAGGAATATTTTAAAGTGAATAATGATATCGAATTGATATGGTTTTGAAATGAATATGATATTTCGATATGAAGTATGAACTATTTGAAATGAAATGACCACGGTGTGAAATAAGCGTTTGGTTGTTAAAGAGACCGGGATTGGATATTGTCATACTCTCTGCCAATACCGAAAACCACTTTAACAATGTGTACGTGGTGGAGATTTCAAAACGAAGTAGGATGGTTTGGCGACTATTCTGTATGAAGTATTAGCGTAGTACTGACTCCCACAAGTCAGCTTGATGTGGCTAAAACATGAGCCACGTCGGGCCAAGTGAGGTCAATCCTCCGGTCAAACACATTTCTTTGATACCATTCTATTACTTTGTGATTTGATTAGGTGCACCTTTGATTTGGGAGTGTGTCTCGAGGTGGGCGGTAGTAGCTGCTATGCGTTACTACCAGTCCGGATCCGCAAACAGTATATCTAACCTAGCATTGCCTCGCCTGCCTTGTCACATGCCCTATCGCACCTTCTATGAGTTTGTTTTGTACCGTACTATGGGTGTCCTCTGGGTAAACCACCGGTTTGGTGGAGCTTACGGCATTGTATAGATTACGGGAATATATAAAATGTGTTAAGGGGGATATGGGTAATGCCTTAACGCTATTTTAACAGTTTACTTTACTATAGACATATTAAAATAGCGTATATTACTACATAGTAGATTGTTCCACGGATTCTTAGAGGATGGAAATTCCAAACATTCTTTAAGTTATTTGTATTTCAGTTGACATTTCACTTGAGTTAAATTTACTGTTATAAGAATGTTAATCCTGACCCGGGTGTTTTGTTTTTTGTTTTATGCTCGGGTCAGACTGAGTGTCACAGCATTTGAGACTCACCTTTGGAGATTGGAGCTTTGTTTGAAGATCTATCTATCCAGCTTTCAGTTATTTCAGTTTATTCCAGTCGTTTATGTTCAGACTCGTCAGTTGCTTATGTATTTGAGACTACTATGCATTTGAGATTTCTGTTGTATTTTGTTTCAGACTCTGATGTTTATATAGTAGCTTCATGAACTACTATTTATCCATTCCACTGCTTACTGTTATATTACTCTGTGTCTGTGATTCTATGATTGATTTATTTACTGTATATGCTGAGTTTTGCCAAATATAAATTAACAATCTGTTGTTTTGAGCAATTCAAGTCCGACATGTGCGGATGCGAATGGTTCGAAATAGCGGGTCGTTACAAGAAGTATCCTTTCCCAACCAATCCCTAAGCCCAACAAACAAAGAATTCAACACATTTTTAAGTTTACCCTATTTATCCGTTTTCTCATCATTTATTGTTCATTTTCATACAATGATTTTCTTTAATTCCCGTTCATTACTTAAAAAAATTTACTTTTCATTCATTCATGTAAGGCTTATTTCATTAATTTACATTCTTTACTTACATAAGTCATTTTCATTTCAATTATTTAGAGTATTCATTACCATGTAAGTCTCTTTACAAATTTAATTTATCATTAATAGATTATTTCCTTTTCACGTTTATTCTTTCATATATAGTATTGCTGAATATTAAATCCATCTCTAAATCATTTCAATGTTTTCTGAAGTTATAACTATTCAATTTATATAGTACTCATTTTAATTATAAATGAATTCAATATTAATTCAAGTTTATAATTATTTACTTACAGCATTCACCTTTTCCATTAAATCTGATTATAAATAGCTTAAAATGTTAACATAAGTTTATAATCATTTTCTTACAGTATTCTCTTTTATTACATTTAATTAGTAGCATTTCAAACTGTTGACTTCAGTTCATAACAATTTATAGCATTAGAATTCTTATTTATTGAAGTAATTCCATTGAACACTTCATTTTTTTCCAAGTTTTACTTGTATAATATTCTTATTAACATTTAAACTTTTGACATTTTGGTAAGTTATATATATGTGTTAAGAATGGAATTGAATATTACCCAAGTTTCTCTTATTTATTTAGTTAACAAAATGTTCAATGGTTACCATTTCTTATTTTCATTTCCTCTTTATTTTCAGTTTACAAATTTCAAATTTTCTTATATTTTCATTTATCGCTTAGCATCTAGTTTCTAATTACACATCTTAGAAGTTTCCAATTATTAAATAGTTAAGATTTCATTTCATTATAATAATTGAAATTTCTAATTTGCAGAAACTTAAGAACTAAATACCGGGTTCCTTTTCACTCCTTCTAAAATAATATATATATATACTCATAACTTATATATACATATATATCAAATCAACTTCCAAAATTAAAATTAAGATTCGTTTATCAAAACGGATGTGCAGTAAAACTACTACAGCAGTCTTCCAACTTTAAAACCCGAAAATGAATGACGATGATGCGTGCACTCATCACCGAAATTATATTCCAGCGACAAAGAGGGGAATACAGAACTTATTTCCTTCAAAAATTCTTTAAAGCATTTCTTTCAAATCATCTTGAAATATTTATATAAGAAAATACTTCTAAATAATATTAATATTATATTCCAAAATCTTTCAAAAGAAAATTTTCAAAATCCCGGAGCTTAAGTTCTCAAATTCTAATTAATATCCATTTTATTTGCAAATCTTATTTTTCAATCAATATTTATAAATTTCACTACCTAACAAACAACATATTACATCCAACTATATCATTTATAAAATTTTATTATTTTATATATACAAAATATATAATAGGAAAAATTATTTCATTTACCTATATTTCAATACAATATTATGTCGGTCTATCCTATTCAGTGTTTAGAAATCCCTATCGATGTCATAACGTCCTATGCATCGACCAGAATTTATAAATACAAAACGGAACAAATTAACATAATATAAAAACCTTTTATAACTGTAACGACCCTGAATTTTTGACATTTGAAATGTGAATATTTAATTGATTTTAGATATTCGAATGATAGTTCAATTTGAAATTCGAATATCAAAGTGAATTTGGCAATTAAATTATTGAATTTAATTATTGAATCTGGGTAAAAATTTGAATCTTCAGTTTTAAGCTTGTTAAAAATATTTTCAAGGCATGGAAAATTTATATTGATAATTCTAAAGATAATAGAACTTTCAGAATTGGATTTGAAACTGTTTTGTTCAGTTTTGAAATTTTATCGTTTAATCGATATTTAAAAATAGCCTTCCGAGGCACAGTCTCGGAATTCGACGAAACCAGCTTCATTGGATCCGTAATATTGTATTATTATCGAATTTCAATTTTTGTAATGTTTGGAGTGATCGTTTGGCCGTACGATAAGCAAACGCGCTGAAATTAAATCGAAAATTTAATATTTTAACTGGTCCAAAATGCTATATTCTGCATACGATCGAATTTGGAGTTGAAACCTTTTCAATTGCGTTCGGAATGGGCATATAACATTACAAACGCCTAGTGGCACGTCTCGATAGGATATCGGAATTTTGAATTGCAAATTCATGACGACTTGAATCGGAATTTAAATTGAATACATATATTTATACTCCGGTCAACATCAGTTGAAATTCTTTCTTTTCGAAGTCACTGTAGCCTATGGATTGAGGTACGTAAACAACCTTTCCTTGTTCCCTTTCTAGCTGATAACGCGTACGTTTGTTCCCCTTTTCCTCCTCTAAAATCGAGCATCTCATTCAAATAAACAAACGAAAGAAAATCGCTCGGCTTCATTTCAAAATTTTTATGGCCAAAGCCTTTCATTCCTCACGAGAAAAATAAATACAAAAAAATCAAATAAATGGCCGTAGTTCGAATCGAGCTTGTTCGAAGCCGATTTCGCACTCGAGTGAAGGCGAGTAAAGGAGGGTGATCGATGGCGGTCGAACGAGGCAGCAACGGTACGCATCGTGATGTCTGGACGGAGGCAGGGCAAGGAAAGGAAGACGCTGGTAGGGTTCGTTCGCATGAGCACGACATGGCAAGGAGACAGGGATTGGAGAATCGGGTCGATGGTCGCGAAGTCAAAGGGGATGCAGGCAAGCGATTCGAATCGCGAGATCTAGGGTTTCGCGATGAAAGTCAGGCGATGTCGGGGCCGTGGCAGCGTGGTCGCGACTGCGACTCAGGATGATGTCCAGTTCTCTTCGATAAGTCACTGAGGTAACAGAAGTATAGAAATTTCTTATTTTTGATAATCTCAGTTTAATTTAAATCTGGGTTAATTGGAAAGAAGAAATTTGTTTAAAATAAATTTAGTTGTTTAAAATGAAATCACTGGTGAATTTAATTATCAAAGGGAAGTCGTTTAACAGTAAACAGGCTAATGTTAAATACAGACAGAAAATATATATTAACAGTAAGGTAAGAGTTTTTAAGAAAAGAAAGGATGTAAAAAAAATCAGATTTTTATATATATAGAGAAGGATTTTACAGTAAAGTTAATTTCTGTTTTAATTTGCAGAAAAGAATATATATACATATATACAGTTTTTTCTCTTTGATTTTTACTGTAAGAAAGGAATTGTAATAGCAGTGTTGATTTTATTGCAAGATTTAAAATTTCTGTTTTAATTTAAAATAGATATATAAACAGAAAAAATATATATATAGATAAGGTTCAAAGAAAAATATTCCAGTGAAGTATAGAAAATTTAAATCATTAGTTAATAAAATTTTATTAAATGGGAATAAATTGTTCGATCATCTCGAATATTAATAAAATTTTATAATTGTTTATACAAGGTTTAAAACCATGAAGAAATGATCAAAACGGAAGTGGATTGCAAAATTTAAAGCAAAGGTGAGATCTTCTCACTCAAATTGAAAGTTGGATTTGCAGTTATTGATTGATTGTTATTGGATGTGATATAGTATATATATATAGTAGTATATAGCAATATATATATATTGGAATATGTATATATTGCAGTTGTTGATTTCCCGCATTATATAGCGGATGAGACCCTATTGCGCCGCATAATAGCGGATGATATTTTTATAAATCCCATATACCGCGATATTCCACCTCGAAGTGGAATTGGTATTGTGCTAACATATGTGGATGCAGGGCAATAGGTTGGAGGGATCCAACTGGATTCCTCAAATTGTATGAATTTATTTCATATGCTGTGTGATTTATTTATAATCTGTGTATGGTTATATTTGTGATGGAATTTGTTGAAGGCTATAATTTAGCCTAATGTATTTTGGTATCGTTGGATACCAGAAATGAATATAAATTGGATTTTTGAAATTAAAGAGGAAAACTTTAAGTGAATTTATTTTTAAGAATTGAATTAATTTGAAAGAAGAAATTTTAAAGTATTAAAATTGATTTTCGAAATCTTACCGAATAAATTCCAAAATATGGGAAAAGATATTAATAAATGAGTTTTGAATAATATTGTTTTAAAAGTTGAAGAATTCATGTAAAAATGGAATTTTGAATAATATGGAAAAAAAATAAAGGAATCTATTTAAAAGTGATAAATTTCAATTTGTAATTGATTTGGTATTTGAAAATGAATCTTTGAGAAATCGGTATAGAAATTTATTTGGAGTTGAAAATAGATTTAGAAATCAAATTTGTAATTAATTTGGAGATGGAAAATAAATCATTGGAAAATTAATTTGAAATTGATTTAGTGTTGAAAAATAAAATGAATTTGGTTGAAGTAAATACAAATGGTTTGTTATTTGGAAATAAACTTAGAAATAAATTTGCAATGTTTTGTTATATTGAAATTAAACTTAGAAATCAAATTTGTAATTGATTTGGTATTGAAATAAAATTGAGAAATCAATTTGGAATTTGATTTTGGAGTGTGAATATTTGAGAAATCGATTTAAAAACCGTATAAAAGTGAATATTTGGGAATGTAAATTCAAATCGGAATTTATAAAAGAAAGGGAAATTTGTTTTAAAAATAAACGCTGATTTATTTTTAAAGTGTGGAAATAAATTTACAGATTTGGGATGTAAGTTTAAAATAAATCGATAAGGATTTATTTAATTGGTTTAAATGGACCATTTTGAAGTGAAAGTGTATTTTCGCTATAAAGCTGAGTATATTTCCAAAGTAGCTTTTAAAAATATAAATTAAAAGTTCTAAAGTGGTTTTTTAAAAAGATATATTTGAAAATATATTCCGTGTGAGAAAATTTATTTGAAATTTATTTTCAAAAGTTGAAAGATGAAAATTGATTTGAAAGTTGTTTTCAAAGTGTTGAAGTGTGGAAAAAATATATATCTTGTGAAGATATTTTGAAAATAAATAATTTCGGAAAATTATTTAAATCTGATGATTGTTGTGAATGTTGTTTGATAGTTAAATCACCGACTATCAATATTGCCTTTGAAATGGCATTTGAATTTGTTTTTTAAAACAAACGCTCATTATTCAGTTTAGTTGGGAAAAGACCTTTGTGTCAGATAACCCATTCCGAATAATGATACGACATGTATGAATTGAAATTTAAGACCGGTGTGAAGACCAGGTATTTTCAAAAATGAAAGGACAACCTGTCGAATGTCTCTGCACCGAGTTGCTCCGGTATAGAGATTTATATCACTCTTTTTGTGATGGGAAGTCCGATCGGGATTGTGAATACCCGGATTGCAAGGGCTTCTTTGGAAGTGCCTTCGGTTCTGTTCGAACCCGGAACAGACTTGTATGGTTACATGTCTGACATTACATTTTGAGATGTAAAGCTGATTTCTTTCAAATACATTTTTGTTTGGTGGCGGAGAATTTATTCTCTTAGCATAACACCCTTCTCTGAGATGTACGAGCTCAGAGGTTATGTAGTTGAATGTTATCAGCGATATACTCCCAATTTGGTAATGTGACATGCTGAGTGTTGCTGTATGATGATCATTTATTGATCATTTGTGATCAAAGCACGGCTTTATGAAAAAGCGTAGCTTTGTGGACGAGACTTCGTCAGACCTCACTCCTCGGAAATGGTCGAAACAGGAATATGCGGCAAGGTTATGAGGGTAGCGCCCTTTAGAGCATGTCATTTCCTTCTGGAAAAGGGTGGTATCAGGCATGGAGCCCTGGTATTTAACCTATATGGATACTCCGATCTCATTTATTGTGTGATTGTGTGTTTATCGAGGCGCCTCGGATAAAGGTCCCAAAGGACCGGAGGTGGCATATTCATGAGTTACCTAGTTACAGGGGTAACCCGGCCTTATGTTGGCAGAGAGCTAGTTAGTTCTCGGGACGTCCAGCCAGAGGCGATCCCATGTGGCAGTAGGAAAGGAAGTTCCTTAGCCTGACCATTTGTTGGAAATCCAATTCCCCATACGAAATTGTACGGTTTTAGTTGTAGAACCTGCCATTTACTTATGGTGGTCACCACTGTTTAGATGGTAGCTATAGTAGGCATAGTTCGGAATGTCTATGCTGGCTAAGATTTATATTATACTTTCGAAATGTTTTCCACACTAGACATTAATAATAATAATCCAATGATTTGCGTATTAAGCATCTTTGACTATCATAAGAAGAAATCTCCTCCAATTCTGCTTTTGCATTGTGTGTGTGGTGGGAGGTCTTATGGTAGTTTCATTTTCCAAAAGCATTGCGAATAGATTTTATTTCCTTTGTGAAAAATAACTGTTTTACGATCTCACACCAGTCACCATGACTGACTCGGAGTTTATTGTTTCCTTTATAAACTCTGGGTGCCCATAATTTTCCACAGGGGCAGCCTAGAGTTATGTTATCAGGATATTCTGGATATTCTGGAGCTTTGGAAGCAAACTGGATGGCGAGACGTACACCCGTACTTGTTTATTTATTTTCGCTGTGTATTCTGTTTGAGGACAAGTTTATATAACTGTCCATTGTTGTATCGAGTTGTAAATTGACTCTGATTGATGTATGTACAAACTGATATAATTCTTTGTTTAAAAGACTAGTGATTATCTATTATATATTGTTCCGCTGCGAATGTGAGATTCTGATATTGTTTCTGTTTCTGTGTTTTTCTGTTCTCCTTTTCTTCTATCTTCTTTTACCTCTTCTTTTAACCCTAATGGTTCGGTTTTCCGGCATTCGATTGCGCGGCATTTGATACAGTGGACGTATTAATGTCGACTTTCAAGCATCGAAAAGTTCAGACGTTACAAGTGGTATCAGAGCAGCCGGTTAAGCGATAACCCTGGCTCTGTTGGGTGTTACTCATTAGAGATAGAGTCAGTAGTGCTCTAGAATGAGTGTGAGTGTAATAATAGATATGAGCGCGTATTTGTTAGTGAATACAAATTTTGTTTTGTATTGTGTTGACTTATCGGTTGATTGTTTATAGATTCTGGTCGGTGCAGTCTGGCCAACTGTAATCGATAGGGGTTTCTAAACTCTTAAACAAGATAAACTGACACAATATTGTTTTAAATGGGGTAAATAAAATAATTTTGCCCAAAACTATTTTTGTATAGAAAAGAAATGATTTTCTATGAATTATTATAATATATGGATGTTTGGTTGTTAGAAAGTAATAATATTGAATTATTATCATTATTATATGGAAATTGAATAAGAAATAAAATGTATAACCAAAGATTTGGAGATAAATTCATTTAACAAATGAAATTTATAAATGGAATTGAAAATATAAGGAAATGAATTCTTATACAAATAGAATTTGTAAATAAATTGTAAATGTGATTTATAATTTGAAATAGAATTCCAGAAGAATATTTGAGAAAATAAATTCATTAATCTAATGAAATGGTAAAGTGAAATTATAAATGGGTTCTATAAATTGAAATGAGTTTGGGAACTTAGAAAAAAAGAAAAAATTCAAATTAGAATTGAATTTAACTTGGATTAATTTGAATAAAAGTAAATTTGAGAATTTAATCTAGTGGACTAAATAATTTGGAATAAAATTTATTGAGATGGAATAAAAATGGTGAATGAACAAATAAAGCTACATTTGTAAATAAATGAATCGGAATTGAATAATGAAATGATATTTGATTTGAATCAAGTTGAATGAGAATCCAAACTTGGAAAAAATAAAATGGATTGAATTCAAGTAAACTAACTTGATAATTTATTAATTCATGAGATAATGAATTGGAAGTTGAACTAGTTAAATTAAAAGTGAATTGTGAGTTGAATAAAAATGGTTTGAATTTGTATATAAATTCAAGTAGTATAAATAAATTGGAAATTATTTATGAGGAAGAAAAATAAATGATAAACTTGAGTTTTGAATTGAAATAGCTTAAGTAAATATGGAATAAATGCTCGACTTAAGAAAAAAATTTGTGAAATGATTTCAAATGAAATGAATATGAATATGGAATGTAAATTAAATTGAATGGAATCAATTGCAAATGAACTGGAATTAAAATAAATTGAGTTGGTATCAATTTAAACTAGTTATAAACTAGAATGGATATTCTATTAAGTGAATATCATTGAATTTGCATAGAAACGATTGTCATTTGACGCAAACGAGATTGTATAAAATTCTATGAGTTAATGAAAGCCAATAAAATTGATTTTTGAATCAATTGAAATGGTATGAATTCGTTTCACTTAAAAATGAATTGAATGTAAGAAAGTGAGTTGTTAATCACTTGAATTGAATAGAAATTGAATGTAAATTGGATGAAAGCAATTTAGTTTGTATTGAAACCTTATAAATTGCTAATGGAATTTATTTTGAATGTATTGCTTATGAAATCAATGTGTTTGCTATTGGAAATAAATGAAATGTTAATGAATTTCTTATATTTGTCACTTACGTATTTAAATTGAGTAAGTACAGGTTTTTGGAAGCCGTTTGGCTGCATTTTGGGTTGCGCAAATGCTAATAAATAAACCGCTTTGCTTAAAATGCTAAAAAGGTACGACTACGCAATAAAAATAGGAAATATGAACTGTTTTTCTGCTTTTCCGACCGAGTGGGTCGATGTATATATATTTATATCTTTTGTCAAATTGCAAAAGCTCCTCCGTACAAAGGAGACTCCGCCAAAATTTTCTAAAAATTTTGGGAGTTAGAAAAATTTTGGAAAATTTTGTTAACGGAAAATTGATTTTCAAATTGTAATGGAAACGTAGGAATTGAACTAGAAAAGTGAATTTTTAGTTTTGAAGATAAAATGAATTCAAATAGAATTGAAATTGTAAATTGAATTCAAATGGAATCGAAAATGCAAAAGTTAAATGGAAATGAATATATAACTTTGTTTGTGAAGTGAAAATGAATATAAGAAATACTTGTATTGAACTTAAGAAATAAAGAATGAAATTCTTAAGTAAAATAAGTATTTGGAATCCAATAAGTGAATTTGGTCATTGTTGTTAAGTAAAATATACAGGGGTTATAAAGGAAAAGGAAGTTTGGATTTTGATTTCAAAGATGAATTTGAATTTCTCCACAAAAAGGTATGTGTTTGAATTTCAGTATGAAATTTGATGAATTTCTGATTTTGCCACTTGGCATTTTGTTTTCTATTGGGATTTGAGAGTCCGTAGGGACATTTTGTAGTAGTATCGAGCTAGCCGCGCAAAGGAGACGCTGGCGAAATTTTTCAAAAATTTCGAGAGTTAGAAAATTTTTGGGAAAATTTTGAATTCAAAATTTGAATTTAAATTTGAATTGTTAAGAAAACCATATTATTTGGAACTTATGGTTGATTGTGGAAAGTTAGTTAAAGTAATAACGAATCTTTAATAAAAAGATTGGTTTGATAATTTGATAAAACTATTTGGATTTGAGAAAATAGTTAGCGGGGATTGGATCATTCTTCTTAACTTGAAATTTCGGGACGAAATTCTTTTAAGGGGGGAAGATTGTAACGACCCTGAATTTTTGACATTTGAAATGTGAATATTTAATTGATTTTAGATATTCGAATGATAGTTCAATTTGAAATTCGAATATCAAAGTGAATTTGGCAATTAAATTATTGAATTTAATTATTGAATCTGGGTAAAAATTTGAATCTTCAGTTTTAAGCTTGATAAAAATATTTTCAAGCCTTGGAAAATTTATATTGATAATTCTGAAGATAATAGAACTTTCAGAATTGGATTTGAAACTGTTTTGTTCAGTTTTGAAATTTTATCGTTTAATCGATATTTAAAAATAGCCTTCCGAGGCACAGTCTCGGAATTCGACGAAACCAGTTTCATTGGATCCGTAATATTGTATTATTATCGGATTTCAATTTTCGTAATGTTTGGAGTGATCGTTTGGCCGTACGATAAGCAAACGCGCTGAAATTAAATCGAAAATTTAATATTTTAACTGGTCCAAAAAGCTATATTCTCCATACGATCGAATTTGGAGTCGAAACCTTTTCCATTGCGTTCGGAATGGGCATATAACATTACAAACACCTAGCGGCACGTCTCGATAGGATATCAAAATTTTGAGTTGCAAATTCGTGACGATTTGAATCGGAATTTAAATTGAATACATATATTTATACTCCGGTCAACATCAGTTGAAATTCTTTCTTCTCGAAGTCACTGTAGCCTGTGGATTGAGGTACGTAAACATCCTTTCCTTGTTCCCTTTCCAGCTGATAACGCGTACATTTGTTCCCCTTTTCCTCCTCTAAAATCGAGCATCTCGTTCAAATAAACAAACAAAAGAAAATCGCTCGGCTTCATTTCAAAATTTTAATGGCCAAAGCCTTTCATTCCTCACGAGAAAAATAAATACAAATAAATCAAATAAATGGTCGTAGTTCGAATCGAGCTTGTTCGAAGCCGATTTCGCACTCGAGTGAAGGCGAGTAAAGGAGGGTGATCGATGGCTGTCGAACGAGGCAGCAACGGTACGCATCGTGATGTCTGGGCGGAGGCAGGGCAAGGAAAGGAAGACGCTGGTGGGGTTCGTTCGCATGAGCACAACATGGCAAGGAGACAGGGATTGGAGAATCGGGTCGATGGTCGCGAAGTCAAAGGGGATGCAGGCAAGCGATTCGGATCGCAAGATCTAGGGTTTCGCGATGACAGTCAGGCGATGTCGGGGCCGTGGCAGCGTGGTCGCGACTGCGACTCGGGATGATGTCCAGTTCTCTTCGATAAGTCAGTGAGGTAACAGAAGTATAAAAATTTCTTATTTTTGATAATCTCAGTTTAATTTAAATCTGGGTTAATTGGAAAGAAGAAATTTGTTTAAAATAAATTTAGTTATTTAAAATGAAATCACTGGTGAATTTAATTATCAAAGGGAAGTCGTTTAACAGTAAACAGGCTACTGTTAAATACAGACAGAAAATATATATTAACAGTAAGGTAAGAGTTTTTAAGAAAAGAAAGGATGTAAAAAAATCAGATTTTTATATATATAGAGAAGGATTTTATAGTAATGTTAATTTCTGTTTTAATTTGCAGAAAAGAATATATATACATATATACAGTTTTTTCTCTTTGATTTTTACTGTAAGAAAGGAATTGTAATAGCAGTGTTGATTTTATTGCAAGATTTAAAATTTTTGTTTTAATTTAAATTAGATATATAAACAGAAAATATATATATATATATATATATAAGGTTCAAAGAAAAATATTCCAGTGAAGTATAGAAAATTTAAATAGTTAGTTAATAAAATTTTATTAAATGGTAATAAATTGTTTGATCATCTCGAATATTAATAAAATTTTATAATTTTTTATACAAGGTTTAAAACCGTGAAGAAATGATCAAAACGGAAGTGGATTGCAAAATTAAAAGCAAAGGTGAGATCTTCTCACTCAAATTGAAAGTTGGATTTGCAGTTATTGATTGATTGCTATTGGATGTGATATAGTAAATATATAGTAGTATATAGCAATATATATATATATATTGGAATATGTATATATTGCAGTTGTTGATTTCCCGCATTATATAGCGGATGAGACCCTATTGCGCCGCATAATAGCGGGTGATATTTTTATAAATCCCATATACCGCGATATTCCACCTCGAAGTGGAATTGGTATTGTGCTAACATCTGTGGATGCAGGGCAACAGGTTGGAGAGATCCAACTGGATTCCTCAAATTGTATGAATTTATATCATATGCTATGTGATTTATTTATAATCTGTGTATGGTTATATTTGTGATGGAATTTGTTGAAGGTTATAATTTAGCCGAATGTACTTTGGTATCGTTGGATTCCAGAAATGAATATAAATTGGATTTTTGAAATTAAAGAGGAAAACTTTAAGTGAATTTATTTTTAAGAATTGAATTAATTTAAAAGAAGAAATTTTAAAGTATTAAAATTGATTTTCGAAATCTTACCGAATAAATTCCAAAATATGGGAAAAGATATTAATAAATGAGTTTTGAATAATATTGTTTTAAAAGTTGAAGAATTCATGTAAAAATGGAATTTTGAATAATTTGGAAACAAATAGAGGAATCTATTTAAAAGTGATAAATTTCTAGAAATCAATTTGTAATTGATATGGTATTTGAAAATGAATCTTTGAGAAATTGGTATAGAAATTTATTTGGAGTTGAAAATAGATTTAGAAATCAAATTTGTAATTAATTTGGAGATGGAAAATAAATCATTGGAAAATTAATTTGAAATTGATTTGGTGTTGAAAAAAAATGAATTTGGAACTTGAAGTAAATACAAATGGTTTGTTATTTGGAAATAAACTTATAAATAAATTTGCAATGTTTTGTTATATTGAAATTAAACTTAGAATTCAAATTTGTAATTGATTTGGTATTGAAATAAAATTGAGAAATCAATTTGGAATTTGATTTTGGAGTTGAAAGTAAATATTTGAGAAATCGATTTAAAAACCGTATAAAAGTGAATATTTGGGAATGTAAATTCAAATCGGAATTTATAAAAGAAAGGGAAATTTGTTTTAAAAATAAACGCTGATTTATTTTTAAAGTGTGGAAATAAATTTACAGATTTGGGATGTAAATTTAAAATAAATCGATAAGGATTTATTTAATTGGTTTAAATGGACCATTTTGAAGTGAAAGTGTATTTTCACTATAAAGCCGAGTATATTTCCAAATTAGCTTTTAAAAATATAAATTAAAAGTTCTAAAGTGGTTTTTTTTAAAAAGATATATTTGGAAATATATTCCGTGTGAGAAAATTTATTTGAAATTTATTTTCAAAAGTTGAAAGATGAAAATTGATTTGAAAGTTGTTTTCAAAGTGTTGAAGTGTGGAAAAAATATATATCTTGTGAAGATATTATGAAAATAAATAATTTGGGAAAATTATTTAAATCTGATGATTGTTGTGAATGTTGTTTGATAGTTAAATCACCGACTATCAATATTGCCTTTGAAATGGCACTTGAATTTGTTTTTTAAAACAAACGCCCATTATTCGGTTTAGCCGGGAAAAGACCTTTGTGTCAGATAACCCATTCCGAATAATGATACGACGTGTATGAATTGAAATTGAAGACCGGTGTGAAGACTGGGTATTTTCAAAAATGAAATGACAACCTGTCGAATGTCTCTGCACCGAGTTGATCCGGTATAGAGATTTATATCACTCTTTTTGTGATAGGAAGTCCGATCGGGATTGTGAATACCCAGATTGCAAGGGCTTCTTTGGAAGTGCCTTCGGTTCTGTTCGAACCCGGAACAGACTTGTATGGTTACATGTCTGACATTACATTTTGAGATGTAAAGCTGATTTCTTTCAAATACATTTTTGTTTGGTGGCGGAGAATTTATTCTCTTAGCTTAACACCCTTCTCTGAGACGTACGAGCTCAGAGGTTATGTAGTTGAATGTTATCAGCGATATACTCCCAATTTGGTAATGTGACATGCTGAATGTTGCTGTGTGATGATCATTTATTGATCATTTGTGATCAAAGCACGGCTTTGTGAAAAAGCGTAGCTTTGTGGACGAGACTTCGTCAGACCTCACTCCCCGGAAATGGTCGAAACAGGAATATGCGGCAAGGTTATGAGGGTTGCACCCTTTAGGGTATGTCATTTCCTTCTGAAAAAGGGTGGTATCGGGTATGGAGCCCTGGTATTTAACCTATGTGGATACTCCGATCTCATTTATTGTGTGATTGTGTGTTTATCGAGGCGCCTTGGATAAAGGTCCCAAAGGACCGGGGGTGGCATATTCGTGAGTTACCTAGTTACAGGGGTAACCCGGCCTTGTGTTGGCAGAGAGCTAGTTAGTTCTCGGGACATCCAGCCAGAGGCGATCCCATGTGGCAGTAGGAAAGGAAGTTCCTTAGCCTGACCATTTGTTGGAAATCCAATTCCCCATACGAAACTGTACGGTTTTAGTTGTAGAACCTGCCATTTACTTATGGTGGTCACCACTGTTTAGATGGTAGCTATAGTAGGCATAGTTCGGAATGTCTATGCTGGCTAAGATTTATATTATACTTTCGAAATTTTTTCCACACTAGACATTAATAATAATAATCCAATGATTTGCGTATTAAGCATCTTTGACTATCATAAGAAGAAATCTCCTCCAATTCTGCTTTTGCATTGTGTGTGTGGCGAGAGGTCTTATGGTAGTTTCATTTTCCAAAAGCATTGCGAATAGATTTTATTTCCTTTGTGAAAAATAACTGTTTTACGATCTCACACCAGTCACCATGACTGACTCAGAGTTTATTGTTTCCTTTATAAACTCTGGGTGCCCATAATTTTCCACACGGGCAGCCTAGAGTTATGTTATCAGGATATTCTGGATATTTTGGAGCTTTGGAAGCAAACTGGATGGCGAGACGTACACCCGTACTTGTTTATTTATTTTCGTTGTGTATTCTGTATGAGGACAAGTTTATATAACTGTCTATTGTTGTATCGAGTTGTATATTGACTCTGATTGATGTATGTATAAACTGATATAATTCTTTGTTTAAAAGACTAGTGATTATCTATTATATATTGTTCCACTGCGAATGTGAGATTCTGATATTGTTTCTGTTTCTGTGTTTTTCTGTTCTCTTTTTCTTCTGTCTTCTTCTACCTCTTCTTTTAACACTAATGGTTCGGTTTTCCGGCATTCGATTCCGTGGCATTTGATACAGTGGACGTATTAATGTCGACTTTCGAGCGTCGAAAAGTCGAGACGTTACAATAACACTAACAAATATGCTCTATCATATATATATATATATATACTCAACGACTCATTCTAGGGTAGTACTACCCTATTCTCTAATGAGTCAGACCCCATGAAGCTAAGGTTATCGCTAAACCAAAGCTCTGATACCAACTGTAATGACCTGCCTTTTTGGACAGTTTAAATCGGTAATAAACCACACACGTCAGACTACACCATTCAAAAGGACAAATTGTTATAGGGCAAATAAGAAAAAGCAGAGAAAGAAAGAAAACAAATACAGAATCTCGTAGCGAAATGAGAAAATATAATAATCAAATAACATTGATTAAACCCTTATAATATAGATCAGAGTTACATACAACAAGAATAAATAATAAATAAATGCAGCGGAACAACATAATGTAGTGGAATAAGTAATAAATAATAGTACAAAATCTTCATCTTCATCCTCCAGAAGGTTGTCTTCGGTAAACTGAAAAGCGCAAACTGACCCGAGCGAATTGAAAAGACAAAACACTCAAGTCAGAACTAAAAGATCTTATGTAAGTTAAATCAACAGTAAATAAATATGAGTGTAACGGCGTCAGAGATGTTTACGGGGTTTGACATCTCCTGTCCAGTGTCTAACGTGAGTGCAATAACTTAAGAGATGTTCGGTATTACCATCTCCTAAGTATCCGTTAAACTATCTACTATGTAGTACAATACGCTATTATACTATGTCTACAGTAAAGTAAAGTATTAAAATAGTGTTAAGGCGTTACCCATATCCCCCTTAACACATTTTTTATATATTCTCATACTCTATACAATACCGTAATCCCTCCGTAAACTGGAGGGCTATCAGAGAGCACTCCATAATGGTACAAACCAAACTCGTAGAAGGCGCGATAAGGCATGCGATAAGGCACTCGAGGCAATGCCCAGGGTAGATATACCAATTGCGGATTCGGACTGGTGGTAACGCATAGCAGCTACTACCGCCCACCTCGGAACACACTCCCAAATCAAAATCAAAGGGTGGCCACCAAATCATCACAAAGTCATAATATGGTATTGAAGAAATGTGTCCGATCGGAGATGCGACCTCACTTGGCCTTGCGTAGCTCCTATTTTAGCCACATCAAGCTAACTCACGAGAGTCAGGGTCATGTAAATACCTCATACAGACTCGTTCGCCAAACCATCCTACTTCATTTATGGAATCTCCACCACGTGCACGGTTGTTAAAGTGGTTTTCGGTATTGGCAGAGAGTATGACAATATCCGATCCTGACCACTTTAACAACCAAACGCTTATTTCACACCGGATGGTTCTTTTGCATTTCAAAAAGGACAATTCACAATTTATATCAAATATCATATTCGATTTCAAATCATATCACTTTTGAAATTATATTCACAATTAGGATTCTTATTTCAAAATCATCATATTTACTCAAATATGTCATTTCACCGGCAAATATCATTTCAAATCCCAACTCATGTTGTAACATTTTTAACCTTATTCGCTTAAAAATCAAGGCTTTAATTATAAACATTTTCACTTTACACCGTTTGAAATTTAGAAAATAATTTATATAGTATAAATAGTTTAATTAGTTTAACATAGTTTAAATAGATATAAATTAGGTTAAATAGGTTTAAAATAGATTAAAATACTTTAATAGATTTAAAATAGTTTAAATGGTTTAAAATAGATTTAAATAGGTTTATTCTGGATTAAGTAGATTTAAAATAGATTAAATGAATTTAAATTAGATTAAATAGAATTAAAAATAGATTAAATAGTTAAAATAAATTAAAATAGTTTAAAATAAATTAAATTAGTTTAATGTAGTTTATTAAAATTTAAATGAGTTAAAATGATTAAAATATATTAAAATAGATTAAATAGATTTAAATAGATTAAGATAGATTAAATATGTTAATTAGTTTAAAATTGATTAAATTAGATTAAAATAAATTAAATAGTTTATTTTGATTAAAATAGTTTTTAAATCAGTTTAGAATAGGTTTCAAAGTTATATCGAAACATTTCAATGAGTCGATTCTGATAAATTCATTTATATATGACACTTCAACTTTAAAATTCCAATTTAAAATCCTTAGAACAATTCATTGAATAAATTCCAAATTCAGCAGTAACGCTTGGATCATCGAAAATAATTCAGTTTATATAAATCAATTTCTATTTCAAAATGCCAGTTAACTGAATTCAAAATTTAAAGAAATAAAATTATTTAATTTAACCAATCCGGTGTCCGTATATAATTTTTTACCCTATGGTCAAGTGATACGGATATTTATCATTTCAGTCCGCATTAAATTTTTACGGTTATATATCATTTCAAACCGCAATCCCGAATTAAATAAAATCCATAAAATCGCTCGAGTCTATCATTTCAACCTATAACGATTTTTTTCTAATCTATAGATCGTTCGGGTATGTATCATTTCAACCCATAGGGAACTTGCAATGTTATAACAATATAAAATACAACATCCAGTCATCCAATATCAACAATGAAACATGCATCACAATCATCATCCAAATCAACCAATAAACATCAATAGATAACTGACTACTATAAACAGGTATTAAATTGACAAATAAATTTAAAATTAAATTAAACAATGATAAATGCAGTAAAAACCAAATTTAACTAGAATGACAAATTAAACGTACTGAACATCAATCAATTAATTTCTAATCACATCATAAAATTTATTTAACTAATATAAGAAAATCTAGTAGTTGTGAGTGGGTTAAAACACTCACCTTTGATTTCAAATCGATTTGAAATCCAAAATGAGGCCCAAAATTCAACTGTCTCAGAATTCGTCCAAACTAGTGCCAAAATGTCTAGAATTTTGATACGATCCCAGCGGAACAAACCGCGCGTGAATCGGACCTCATACGTAAAAGTTATGCATATTAGAACATTATACGATTTATATTATAAAATCAATAAAATAATAATAAATTTTAACACGTCATCACACCTGTTCGTTCGAAACCCTTCATGCACGAGAGAACACGCTCGACTCTAGACTGTAAGTCACCTCCGTTCTTTCGTTCGTCGCCGCCCCGACCTTCGTCGCCGTCCAGACTGTGCCACCATTGTGCTCCCGACCTCCAACTGACCTCCTGCTCCACTTGTCGTGCCCTCCGCCCTCGCCTAGTGGTGGCCGACGTCGCCAATACATGTGAACAAACAAGTTCGATTTCTGGCGAATACTGACCATATGACAATGAGCGACAACCACCACAAGCTCTGCTCTCCACCCTCTACCAAACGCCGCTTCCCGATCGTCGATCGGGCGACGATCCACCGTTGGATCGTCAAAACCCTAATATGAACGGCTGAGGTTCAACCTCGATTTCTGGACAAACGGTGAATCCGATTGAAAAACGAATCACACCAGTGAATCACGCTCGTCGAGAGCTTCGAATTGATATATAATTTGATAAGGTTTGAGGTATTTGAATTTTCGATATGGTTTTGAAATTGAATAGAGGGTTTGTAATTTATCTGTTTACTGTCATTGGAAAGAGGAGATGAGAAGGAAATATACGTACAGTAATGAGGAATAAAAAGGCTGTTAGGGTTCAAACAGAACAATATATAATAGCGAAGCCCGATAAGAAATGAATAATACCCGAATTGATCTGAAATGACAAATACGACCCGAAAAGCCCGTTTCGCTTCCGAAATGAAAGTGGGTCATCACATATATCAAAATAGATGTTTTTGACTCAATGGAACAGGTTTCAAGTCCTAATTCCATCATATGAAGAAGTTAGCTTAAAATCAGCTTATTTCAAATTGATTTCAATTGAATTTAATTAAATTGATTTTTACGCGTTTTGAGTCCGTACGATCAACGACAAGTCCGATCGCTACGAAACTTGAAACCTTATAATAACTCACTGTTACGGATCCGATGAAACTGGTTTCGTCGAAATCCGAGACAGTGGCCAAAATGGCTATTTTCACGTTAATTAAATAAATTAATATTAAATTAATTAATCAATTTTTAATTCAATATTTATAAACTAACAAATTTTCATCATTTTTGATTGCTTAGACATTTATGATAATTTAAAATAAATCTACCTATCAATTCAATGTTAATTATTCTACTAATTATAGTGTTTAATTCCAATTGAAATAAATACATTGATAATTACTTTAAATTCCAATAAATCCATTTATTCTCCTTACCATCTTATTATTCAATCAATTGGCATCTCATGGCTGTAATTAACATTTGTTTATCTTATTACACTAATCTTTTTACAGTTATCATCTTAATTTTCTTTAACATAATATTTCATTACATTTAATTTCAATAAATCCAACTGATAAAATTTAAATTCCAATAAATTGATCAACTTGATTTCAATCCTTTATTCAACCAAATCATTATCAATGGATATAGTTAACATTGGTTTATATCTCATTACATTATTATTCTCCAATTTCATCTTAATTTACATTAACGTAACATTTTGTTACATTTAATTGCATTTGATTTCAAATTGAATTCAACAATTAAACAAATTGGTAACAAATGACAATCGTTACCTTTATTTAATTTGATAACAATTGTAAGTTTGTTATCTACACACAAATGTCATAACTATTACCACAACACTATTTTTATCGATTACAATTAGTTACATACTATTTCATTGATTAATCAACATTTAAATTATAAATTATTCTTTTGATCCAATTTTAAATTAACACACACATTATTACAATTAATTTACAATCTATATCCAATTATAACCTTTTTAATCATTTCGATTAATTGGAATTACATTCAAAGCAATTGTAAATTACCTTAAATTAATACTATTACATTTTAATCCAATTACATTCTTATTATTTAATCACAAAATTTTATTTCTTCCAACATTAAATCACAAAAGCTTGTTAAATTTAATATTTTAATTATCGGAAAAATGCAGGTCGTTACACCTTATTGCATGAGTTATTGATAAGGCAATCCCATATCTTCACTATTTTTCCTGTAAGCGTGGATCTGCGGTGGAGCATTGCTTGAATGGCCCTGTGTGCAGCCCTTTGGGATGCTTCTGACCCCATGCGGTTCCGCTTAGGTAGCCTTCGGTATGCATAGTGCAGATCCGTCTTGAGGGCGTTAACGAAGTATGAGTTCTGCGAATGTTGGCAGCGTAATTCAGTCATTCGTTCATTATGGCTTGCAGGCGCAGTATTTCATCGTTGGCTTCTAGCGACTATATCGGATCTTAGTTTTAGTATTTTAATGTAATATTAAAACCAGGAGATTGGCGCAGATCTAGTATCTTTGTGGCTCGTATGACTAGCGTTGTATTTTGTTCTATTGTGACTTCTTCCTTTTAGCTGTAGTTTTTTTGGTCGGATCGAGTATAGTGACCGCATACCGGCTTTTTATGCAGTACCAGTTGGATCACTTCAATATCTTCTCTTTTTCGTTTTAACTTTTATCTTTCGGCTCTGTGCCCTATTTAATTCCCTTTGATTTACCTTGAGAAATACGGATGTAACAATTTCTAAATTATATTCTTTAGTTTATGGAGTCTCTGGTTCTCTTAGGTTTAATCTTTCATTTTTCTTCTTCTTATTGTTTAGGCCGTTAGCACCGTTAAAGAGCTTTAAGTTTTTCTATTTAGTTTGTGTAAGTAATGAATTATATAGTAGTGATGAAAGAGATTTGCATTAGTTACTTTTATGGGTCGTCGGCCCACCCTAAATTACCTCTCTTACTAATATAAATCAGTTAGTTCTAACGGTTGTATTTTATTACTCATTTATCTTAGGTTTCAACTAGGACTTCCATAGTATTACATGGTTCATCCAAGCATAATGAGTTAACTAAATGTCCCATAAATATTTACTCTTTTTCATTATTTCAATTCTTTTTATTTCCATAATAATTAATTACCTAATTAATTATTTATTAATTTATGAGGTGTTACAATGTCTTCTTCACCATTGCACTCTTGAGACTGACCTCTTTGATTTTGTACATATTGTACCGTCAAAATTTAACGCTCCATCTCGATACAATATACAAACTGTCCATATTCCACCAAACTCAACTCGTCAAGAAAGGAAACTTGTTGGTTCCACATCCGAAGGCACTCATTATCTTTAAAGTTGAACAAATCTAATCAAGTTTGAGTAGTGCTCAGGCTTATAAAATCGGGCCTCTCTTTTGAAGATCTCTTTTGAAGATGCTAGGGGTATTTCATTTACCATGGAGCTTGGATACTAAAGGAGGATATCCTTGCCTGACATATTTTTTATTTTATTTTTCATTCCAAATCGAGAACATTACCGTTTGGTTCGTCTTGAGTTTCGTGTTTTCTATTTTCAATATTCACTACAAAATTGATAACGGATGCGAAAACTTAAAATTTTAAGTTATCATGACGAAGGGGGGACGATGGAAGGAGGAATGTAGCGATGGTAGAGTAAATAGATTGTTCTCCATGCTTTTGTCATCTCAAGACACGAAAAACAAAATAAATTTATTTTTTATTTTGTATATTAAATTCATTTTCAATTTTTGTTTTTCAAAAATACATAGCCGTGCGCATTTTTGTTTAACAAAAATCCAAAATTGAAAATGACAAACCAAAAGAGGTGTTAATATTTGGCCATTTCCATTCAAAAAAAGATGATGCATCGGTTCAGCACATGATTGGTATGTTGAAATCTCTCCAAACTGAAAATGAAAGTGTAAATACAAAGACATTCAACGATTTGATTCACATAAATCAATATATTTGATCCAGACAGCATTTACATAAACTTTCTACCTACCAACATTAAAAGGCTCTAAAGAAATAAGCAAGGCCATTATTAGCCAACTGCAGCAGTATATTATAATAATTTGATACAATATGAACTGCATATCATATAAAATAATCATCGACCAACTTCTTTAAAAAAAAACAATGGTTAATTTACGTATTCTTTCATGCAGCATCATTATTAAACAAGGAGCCATTATCAGTTGCAATAAATTATTTCAAATTACTCGGAGACTGGAAAAAGCTTTTCTAACATTGCATTGGAGAGAACTCCGCTTGGGTCGAGCTCTTTGCGAGCTTTGTTGTACGAATCGACTGGAAATCTCTTTCTTAGTCTAGCTTGGAGTGCTTCTAGTTCTTCCTTACCTTTTGGAACCTGTACTCGTGTGACAAAATAAAACACACTTGAATGTAGGTAAATATATATAAATGATATATAATAATAATAGCAGTAATAATAATGTGATGTGAAATACCTCAATTTTTGCCCAGTGTTCATAAGCAGAATATTTATCCCACAATTGGCCCTGTGTTAGACGTCGATAATGAAAGAATTCTTCTGTTATCTCCTTTCTTTGACGGGCTTCTGCTGTGGGGAGATACATTATTATGCCAACCTAATAATGAGAAGAACACGTTACAAAAAAGAGTTAGATGAAATGAATAACATTTTTAATATATATAAAACATAAATCCAAAACCCGCTATCGTGCGGGAGCCTCGTGCACTTGGTTCCACCTTTTTATACATAACATAAATGGGAAAAAAAAAACAGGGAGCTTGGTTTCTTTGCCTAGAGAAATACGACTGGGAGAAGTGTTGGTCAAATTATGATCGACCTTGGAACAATAGTGTTGTATGTGTTTCAACGATTATAATTTCTTTTTAACAAATTCAAGACAAATTGCGTTACTCTATTTAATGGCATATATCAGATTTTTTTTTAGTCTTTCTGGTGTAATTTTTTCATGCTGTTTTGAACTAACCAAAAAAAAAGAAAAAAAAAGTAGTTTCTGGTATTTTATTTACAGCGTGTTTCTCGCAGATCAATTAAAATAATCAACATAGTTGAAAATATTATATATATTAGGTCATGTTAATATGTGCCCAGCAGGGACTATCATTTTGGCTAAGGAGGATTAGAAGATAAGGGGCATATTTGAAAAAATGTTAAAATTTACAAGGTGATGATAGTGTAACACAGTTAATTCATTGTATGAAAGATATTACTCATCTTTTCATCCTTACCTCTCACATTTTTTCTTTCATCTTCTCTTTATTATTTATCCCGTGAACCTACCATCATGTGATCTTAAATCCGTCAGCTTTGAAGTCCACAATCGCCCTTTGAGGCCCACCCCTGGCAGTCTCAAACAACCCTCATCGTGAACCCCATCAATTTCCTTATTTCGTTAAAAAAAAAGACTTTGTTTTCTAGAAAATATAAATAATTTCATACCCTGTTTTGAAATTCAGATGAAACATAAATCTTATACATCCTTTCCTTCAAAGACATTGTTTGAATCTTAAATAAGGAAAAAAATAAACAAACATCTCTATCCTTCTTTTGACGTAGGTGGGATGGAGATAGATATGGAGACTGCAACGATGATTCCCCCATAATTCTCTAAATAATTAGGATTTACAGTTAGGAAATTATGGTTTAGGGTTTGAAGTTGGATAGACAGAGAGAGTGGGAAAATTGAACAATGGAAAGGAAGAAACATGGATTAGAGAATGTGTAATTTAGCAACTCTGAATAATTTCTTAAGTGGAAAATCAATATTTTTATTCCTACCTTAACCAAAAAAAGTAACATTTTTCATTCCTCTTAACCAAAGTTATAGTCTCTTGACTAGAACCATTGTCTCAGTGGTTGGGCACTTCAACTTTAGTGCGAGAGGTCACAGGTTCGAAACTTGCGTAGTGTGGTTCGAGCATATATTGACATATAGTATGTTGTATACTATCTATGACTTGTATTACTAATATGTATTACCATCTAAGTACTCAATTTTAAAAAAAGTGATAGTCCTTTTAACAATTCACTTAATTGTTAAAAAAACAAACACTTATACCTATATTGTCATGACTACCCTTGATACCATTATACTCAAAATGATTGACCATACAATCACTTTAATTGCATAAGAATACAAAAATCAAAAGGAACATTATGGAAATATACAATTTTAACATGTGCACAGTGGGCACGCATCAAAAAAGTGATAGTCCCTTTAACAATTCACTTAATTATTAAAAAAACAAACACTTATACCTACATTGTCATGACTACCCTTAATACCATTATACCCAAAATGATTGACCATACAATCACTTTAATTACATAAGAATACAAAAATCAAAAGGAACATTATGGAAATATACAATTTTAACATGTGCACAGTGGACACGCATCAACATTTCCCTATCTTCTTTATTTTGTATCGAAAATCATAACAAATGGTCATCCTCATAATTTCCTACCAGACAAATGAGTTCTTTCTGAAAGTATATCCATATTTGAAGTTTCTTTAGATATGGTTTTTAATCATCAAAACTATACAATACTATCAATATGACAAAAGATAAGTCATTTTAATTTAGCGAGCAATGTTAAATACACAAATACAAGAATTATGAGATACAAATTTACACTTAAAATGAAAGATAGACAGAATTTATAACCAATTAAGTTTTTCATTTCCATTAATGGGTTATTGTTATTATTTTATTTTTGAAATTGGTACTTAGAATAGGGTATACCTAATGGTACAACAAGTTGTAGGTAGTATATACATACTATAAGCTCAAATATGTTCTAGGTTCGAATCAGACTACGCAAGATCCAAACTCATTATCTTATAACAAAAGTCTGAGTCTGTCTTAGCACTGGGACGTGCCCAGATCAAAAGTCTAGATCACCATCAACTCTAAGTACAGTATTTATGAAAATAATTCCAGAAATAAATGCATACCCAAGAGAAAATATCATCTTCCACGGAGCTTGATGCAGGACTCATTGAACTCTTGCTCCTAGCAGTCCACCTTTGCTCTATAGGTGCAGGTGCAGGAACTTCTTCATTCTCGATAAGCTTTAATAACTCTTCGATGAAATCCAAATCTTTCATACTTGGTTTAGCAAGAGTACCAGCAGGAAAACAATTTTCAGACACCCATTGTTGGCCTCCACAATCAAACCCTAAAATTTCATCACTCCATCCTACTGCATACCCTTCTGATTTTCTCCAATACTCGGCTTCTGCTTTATTGATATTTATGATATGGTCTTTGTTAAGAGGATCGAGGGCAATCAGCTTATCCCTTAGCTCAGTAAATGAAAGTTGGTTAATCGCTTCATCCGTAGTGTTTTCTTCGGTTCTGTAGGTATTTTAAGGCAATTAGTTGGTCTTCATTTAACAACATGATTTTCGAACAAGAAATAGTAGTAAAATAAACAAATGTGTTACTAGTTCAATACAAACTTGTATTTTTCGAGGGATTCATCATAAAGATCGCGCACATGTTGCACAGCTTCATCTTTTGTATACTTTGATGTGAACTTTGGTTTGTTCCACCTTGAAAGAGGGTTACATTTCACAACTACAACTGAGTCTGTGTAAGGGATCCACAAATACTTCAAATGCTTGTTTTCAGATAACCATTTCCTGCAAATAGTAATTACAACTTACATATACACATCAACTCACTATCCTGCGAAAAATGGAACCTGGTAGCTAAACTGCATAAATCTATCATGTATATCAATTATCAATTAATAACACATTTTTTCAAGGTTAATTATTCTTCAAATTTACCCCTACATGAATCCTGTAGAATCATTCATTTTCTTTGAAAAAACTCAAACTAATGGACCTGAAGGGGTAAAGGTGTCATGTTTTTTTTTTCCGCTAGTTGATACAAGACCACAAGTGGTGGACAACCTGCAATTTAGCTTAAAAAATAATTACTTGTGATTTTTTCTGATCTCGTTCATGTTAGAAATGAATGTGTGCTCAACAAGCTCATTTCGATCAACACACTGAAGGGTGACTTCTGCAACAACACCAAGACCACCTAAACCACATCGTGCAAGATAAAAGAGTTCGGGATCCTTTTCTTGAGAAAGTTCTATAGTTCCTTTAGCAGGTGTCACTAATTTCATGCCAACAACTTGTTCATCGATAGGTGGTAATCTTGCACCAGTGCCATGGGCACCGACCTGGAGATAGATCATTGTATAATTTAGTTAGAGCTTGTTGTAGCTTAAACACTGAAGTATCATCTTCAACCTAATTTTTTTAACTTCTACATAAAGCAATGTATGTTTAGCTTAAGTTTTGATTACTTGGTATCAACAACGAATTTCCCTTAGTACAGAAAAATCATATCATGAGAATCAAATTTTAAGGTTAGATGTTCTCATTCGTGGAAAGGAGAAATTGAAGATTGGTCAATGTGCCATTGATCATGAAAATCAAAATTGAAAATTTCAATAAGCTCATAGCTGGAATTTGCACTGAAATGCATAGAAAAAAGTGAAATGCGACATGCGACTACTCTGAAAAATCCATAGATGAAAATATGCTTTAACAACAAACAAAAAAGATACTTGTTAGGATTATTATAATATATAAGATAGGTATACATACTGGAATTTATAATGTTGTTGATTACTTTTACTTCATTAAACGGAAAAGGTCAAATATTTTGTGCCTACTAGTCTAAATATATTATCATACCAATGTCACTTTTATCAACAAGGTTTTTTAAATGGAATTTAAACTTTAAATCCAAATGGGATGTAAATCGTATATTCAATAAATACATATTTTAAGGTTTGTGCACACTTTGAAATTGATTTTGAAATTTGAACTTCAACATTTGAACGTAAAACTCAATTTTATCCGTTGTTCCATTTTTATGGTGTTTTGAAAACAATAGAATTGGAATAGTATATTCAAATAAGTATATTAAATATGTTAATATGGATTGAAGGAGGTTTCTAAATTGCGGCTTTAACCAAATTTGAACATGAATGTAAATCGAATGGTAGAGAGAGATCCGACCTTAAATGGAATTCAAATTTTAGGATTTTAAGATATTTGATAACAATGTTCAACAACACAAAAACTTCAGAAATGCTCTCCTTGTGATGAGGACCACAGCTTTCTCTTAAAAAAATGATAGGAAAAAAATTCAAAAAAGTGTCAAAACGCATTGCATTTTTTCCCTCTTTGTTCGCTAAAATTTTGATCATATTATTGATTGAAAAAGGAATATGTTTATGTCCACTTTGAACTCATTTCTACCTACTTTGAAACTCATTTCTATCTACTTGAAACTGTGTTTCAATCTACTTTATTAAACCATGGTCCTAACCAAAAAACATTGCTTCAATATTGTCTTCACTAGTCGTCAAGAACTACTAGCTCAAGTAGCAAGTGATAAGATGTTGTAGACTGAAATCCTAGAGGTCATTAGTTCAAACTCCCGAGATATCAATATGAGTGTTTTACTTAAATAAAGTACCACTCTTATTATTAAAAAATATATTGTTTTTACTGGTCAAAACAAAAGAATGAGCAAAACGTGCTAAAATGTATATGACGTTGAAATTCAAGTTTGTCAATATATGGTTACACGTAAATGATCTACAACGCTTCAATGCGCTGTCCTCTACTTCAATAAGCGAATAGAGATGTGCAATCAAATTGAATATCTATCCGCTGCATAATACTTACAAACCAAACATGTCAGCTAACTGTTTAACTTGAGAAACTATACAACACACTTAATAACAAGCATAAATATTGTACACGTTTATTATCATTTTACTCAAGGCATCATCATATACTCATCATATCAAAAGCGGCCCATTACAATAAAAGTTTGAGGAAACAAATTGAAACTCCAATTGAATGAATTACAAACTACAAACACTTTACTAGCACTACGAACATTTCAACTAGATACCATCTACTTAGAATTTATCCTTTATATGTTCAAACTAACTACATGGCACATTAAAGCAGTGACAAGAGATTGGTCCTCATCAAATATCGCAGTTCCACAAAATGAGTTTCCAGCATTTCTCTTAGAGATATAAATTTATACCGTCTGATTATTTAAGGGAATTGGGTTTTTTGTGTTCAGATGAACTAGAAAAGCTTCTTTAAAGGTCGGAGAAAAGAAAAGCGGCTACAGATGATCATACCTGAATAATGCCCCCAACCTGCTGCTCCCTAATACTAGCAAAATTCTGCAATGTCAACCCATACTCCTTCAATCCATCGACCAAACCCGCAACCCTAATCCCCGCCTCAACCGTAACCCTCTTCTTCTCCTTATCCACGGACAAGATCCTATCCATGAGTGCGAGATTCACCATCCCTTTCCTCTGAAGCCCAATGCCATTCGGACTCAACCCCGACCCCACCGGTCTCAATTTCATCTTCTCCTTCCCGTTCGCTGCATCAGCAACAATTTTCTCGAGTTCGTCGATCGATTCTGGCTGCAGGAAGGTGCGGGTGTGGACCTCGTGGGTCCCGCTCCAGTTGGAGACTGTATGCAGCTCTTCCAAAGGGAGTGGGGCGTAGCGAAAGGGGACGGCTTTCTTATGCTTGTCGTAGGTCAAGGGGAAGGAGAAGTAAGTGGCGGCGGCGGAGGCGGCGATGAGGGCTGCGAGGCCGATGTATTTGCGGATATTCTCAGGTGACGTGGAGGTGGTGGCTTCGCTGGAGTAGGGTTTGATGGCGGTTAGGTTTCGAATGACGTGGTGGTGACGGCGGCGGAGAAGGAGTTGACGGATCATTTTCTTCGGGATAGATTCGAGTTGAGAGGGATAATGGCTGAAGATTGCTAAAATAACCCCACACTTAGGAATGGCAATGGGGCGGGTTGGGGCGGGTTTTTAGTGCCCCATACCCGTCCCGGATTTTTTAGACCTTGCCCCAGACCCGCCCCGTAGACCCGGTGCAGGTCTGGAGTTTTGCCCCGTACCCGGGACCCGTACGGGTCAGGGTAGACCCGACCCGCCCCAAGACCCGATGAGTCTCTATGTATTGATTCAAAATAGTGTACGGTGTACCAACATACATATATTTATTTGTTTATACTCATTATCACCAAATAATACATGAAATATAAATAACAATGTGTCTAAGGGAAGTTAATAAAAATGATGTCTACAATAACAATTCAGAAAATATATACATACGTTATTGTATAATTATCAATGACGCAACTTAATACTTTAATTATTTCTATAGATTATTGATTGGAACATTTTAATATCCATGCTAGAATCACTTATATCTAAGAAGATTAATAAATCATTATAGTAATAAAGCAGTTTAATGAGATGTTAGTAGTGCGGGTCGGGTTGGGGTGGGTCAGCCGAGCCCCAACCCGACCCTAGACCCGGAGCAATCAAGAACGGGTCACGGGTCTACCCGCCCCAATGACCCAATGGGGCGGGTCTGGACGGGCCAAAACAGGGGCGGGTTGACCGGGTTTGGACCCTAGACCCGCCCCATTGCCATCCCTACCCACACTGCCGAACATGGCCAGCTCTATGGGGGGAATTAATTTAAACGACAAATATTTGTATATTTTTTGCCTCAAGTACACAACCTCAATATTTTTACGACAAACATTCTCCTAAAAATTATTCATAAGGACAACAAAACTGCTACCCAGCTAAAAACTAATACCTAAAAACTGCTACCAATAACTACAAACTGATACCTAAAAACTGCTATCAATGACTAAAAACTGATACCTAAAGAAAGTTGTCCTTCAGGATAAAATATTGAAGGCCTGTCCTTGAGGCAAAAACGCTGAGAAATTTTGTCCTTGACAATAATTTCCTGCTCTTATCAGCGCCAGCCTACCCGAAAAATCAGTCATCTAATATCAGTAAAACGGTTTTTTTTTCCATAAAACGATTGAAAATTTACTATTTTATATAGATGAAAAATTAATATGTATACAAAAATCAATATTGGCTGCTCAAAATTATTTTTCTTACCATATATATTATATTTTAAATTTTTAATACCTAAATAAATTTATAATCATCCAAACTTTTTTATTTATTTGTCAGATTTATTAGTTGTGAATTAGTTGAAAAATATCCGATAAATATCTGATATTCGTTCACATCCGCTGTACGGATATTCGATATTCGAAAATAATTTGAATACGGATACGGGTACAGGTACAGAAATGACAGTATTTGAATCCATATCTGATCTGTTTACAGACCTAATCAGTACCCAAATTTTGCTTGCACCCTCCTTCGATTAAAAAAATTGCACATCCTACTTCTAATAACCCCATTTTATTCCATAATTATTCTTTTTTTTCAAATTTCTCCACGATAACAGTTTCTATAATATGCTCAGGTTGAATGTGATTTTAAATAAAACCTCGCACGGGCGAGCAAGGTTTTGAATGAAACCTCGCTCGAGCCAAGCGAGGTTTTGTATGAAATAACGATTGGATCAAGCGAGTTTTTTGAAGAAACCATGCATATAGTAATGCTGGTAGAATATCCATACTAACTACACTTCAAGTGAGCGTGATTTGTTAGGTTTTCTCACTTGCTTCAAGCTTGGTTTGTTAAGTTTCTTCACTCACTCCAAGCTTGGTGTCATCCGGTATTTGTACAAAGCTGTGCAGTTAAAGCGCTCAGTGGTTCTACAGCGGTGGACGTGGAAAATGTTATAGCGGGGGTAAAGCGGCGATATAGTGGAAAATAACGGAGATGGAAAAAGATTCATTATATATAAAACCAAATATTTAAAGTTAATTTATTCTCGTTCCCACGCCATTTGTTTAGGAAAAAAAATAGTTTTTAACCTTATATAACAAAACCAAAGAATATCATGATTTATGCAGACTAGATTTGATAACTACAATAGATTTCCAAATTATATTGAGTACTTATACCTTAAAATTAGGTCTTTAACATAACTTTGTTGATTTAATTTAAAGGAAAACCACTCAAATCAACCTTTATATATTAATGTTGCTAAAGCGGGTGCTAGCAGCTGTAACGAAAAATAGCAGGGCTTAAAGCGGATCTACTGTTTAATAGCGCTAACTTGAAATAATGTAGCATTGGAGAGCGTTATGCGTTATAGCGGGGGTTTAACTGCACATGCACAAAGCGACAAATCGATTGAATAAGACTACGAAATGATGAAGGAATGGACCAAAAGGCTTTGAAGGGATCCCGAATGAAGTTCCCAAGAAAATAATAAGTGTTGAGTCAACAAAATCGATCGATGCCGATTGATCCATCAATCAGCATCAATCTCTGAGCTTGGTATGGGGCCTATTTTGCTTCTATTATGATTTTATGTGCAAGTTTGGAGAAATATGATTTTATGTGCAAGTTTGGAGAAAAAGACAAGTTTTGGACAAGGCATATCGATCGATGGGTGGTAATGATTTTCCCCTCGAAGATCTAAAGCTTAAAGGCTTAAGCATTTTCGAAGAAAAAAGATGAAGATAAGGTAGCATATCAATCAGTGTCGATTAATCGAATTTCATAAATTGTACAGGTTTGACTTGTTCTTTGCACTGAAAACTCAGATTTGGAAGAACGTCTAATTCAAATTGGATCTGACGATTCAGGTGGGGAGATTTGTTTATAAATAGGTATCTTTAACACCTGAAAAAGGACATTTTTCTGATTCAGAATTGCTGTCGAACTTGAAATCAATCATGTCTATATTTGATTGGCATTATAATTTGGTTGTAATGGCTAAATCAATCATCAGATAAATTAGATGTAGGTCATAGAATTTGCCAAACCAATATAAAAGTTCTTATGTGTTCTTTGTTCTTTAAAAATTTCTTTCTAATTTTCATTTAATTGGGAGTATTTTCCCGTTTGATGTACAAATATGTTTTGATGCCTTCATTAAGAATTGAACTTAGGATCAGATATGTGATTGTTACTAGGATTTACATAAAATCTCCAACTGGATATGAAAGGAATGGGTTATAGAAAGGCGCCTAGTAAATCTAGAACAATCCTTGAAGAGCCAGAAGGATCTCAGCATGAAACTGATCAAGGAGAGACTTCAGAGCAACCAGAAGTTATTACGAAGCAAGAGTTGGACATGATGATGGTTGGCATGAATAAGAATATGTGGCATACTCAAATGCCCATCATGGAAGAAATGAAAAGGCATTTGCTTTGTTGACGCAACCCTTACAGTAAGGGGGATCTCACTGGCATCACAAAGGCAAAAGGGATTCTTCATCATCTGATTTAGATAAAGGAAGCTCATCAAATCAGACCCACTAGATGAGAAACATAAAATGCAAAAAGGGAGTATTTGAATGCTAAGGAAATAGAGTAAGAAAACTGGATAAACTACCCTAGTCGGACCATCGATCGGTACCGATTGATTCGAAAGGATCGGTACCCTATTGATCTGAGCTACTTGTCAATTTAACTGATTATGAAGATGACTAAGAGGAAGCTAATGCAGATGATGATGGACATGTAGTTGGTCCTCAGAATGGAGCCATTAGAGGAAATACAACGGAGAACACTCAAAGAGGATGCATTCCATGCTGACATCACCAAAGAACTGAGCGAATGGACTCCCTAAAGATTAAGAGACTTAGGCCATGTTGTGTCAGCCATGACCGTTCACCGACTCTTACACATGGTGATGCACACGATAGCTTCATTCAAAGCAAGATATATGCAATAATGAACTGTTTACTAAGACTATCAAAAGATTATTGCAATAGAATCAATAACATAATGATGAATGTGGATCTGCGGCTAGTTGGAACTCATTCACTAAGGAAAATAGAGCTTCTACGTACCCAAGGAAATCTATAATGGCGAGGATACCGATATATAATGAGTTGAAGGACCCGATGTAGCATCTAATGAAGTATGATTAGCAAATGTATGTCTGTGCTTATGATATCGTGTAGTGTAAGAGTTTTCTCCTCTCATTGGAGGGGTTGGCCATGATGTGGTTCTACAAGCTAGAGCCTAGGTCCATATCATCGTACGATGAGTTAGCATAAAAGTTTATAAAGCAGTTTAGAGTACGTTTTTTGCAGCCAAAGGATGTGATGTCCTTGGCTAACTTGCATCAAAAGTTTAGAGAGACCTTGAAGAACTTTTTAAGAGGTTCAATGATGCCAAGATAGAGGTGAAGAACCCCAGATATGACAGTGTTGATGGCTTTTTTAAGCGGTGTGAATGGTCAGACTGATTTCGGTAGATGATTGAAGATGAAGAAGCCCCCTACTTTAAAGGATTTTTTTATAGAAAAGCTAATTAGTTTCTATACTTGAAAGAGGTAGAATAGAAAGAGAATTCGGGCATTGGCGGTTAGCTTGGACCGAGCAGTGTCGTGCAGAGCAATGTTGCTGTCAAGCATGATGGTGACAGCGGGAATTGCTAATAATAGAAATAAGCGGAAGAACAATAATAACACTGGAGGAAAGAAGATGGATCCAAAGAAACATTTTTGGTTCAACCGCGATGCGAAGTATACATTGTTACCTAACTTTATGGAGAATATTTACCTTGTGATGCAAGATATGGAAAAGTATAAAAAGTCTATAACGATACGGAATTTTACCACTTTAAATATGGATAGTTAATATATTTTTAAATAATTAATAAATGGATTTTATAACTCAAAAATACCCCTTTTAAATAATAACTAGTGATGGTGAAATGATTTTCAAAATATGTTTACAAAAACAATTAGTTCAAAGGAAAATAGAAAATGTGACGGGAAAGTTTTTTTCAAAGATCCTAATTTTTCACCATTAAAAAATTGTTTAAAAGGTTGTAAATACCTTAGCACACTTAAACACATACTTAAATAAATAATGTGTACTTAATTAAGAGTGGTAAAAGTGTAAATGTAAGTCTACTTAAGAAGTAAGAGTAAAGTGATCATTTTCAAAAGAAATAAATAAAAGAAATGAAAAGATGTTAAGTCACGTTTTATGACACCATGGTACAGATCCATGCATTGTACATTGGATAAAAAGGGGTGCACCCTTAAACCAACGTGTATTACAAGGTAGAGGTAGAGGTGTGTGATGATGTGACATCATTCGTGTGGAGGGTATATACTTAAAGGACATTTAGGTAATTTTCTATAAAACTAATTTTTAATTTCTCTTTTCATTCTCACTTCATTTTCTACTTTTCAAGTTTCCATCTTCTTCTTCCTTGAGATCTCAAACTCTTTAACGGCTTCCATATTTTTAAAGCTAAAAAAAATCATTTTTTCCATTTTAAACTCTTAAAATCCTTAAAAGTCACTTATTTCTTCTTCCTACCACCTCTTCTTCCCAAAAACAAGTCCAAAACCCACCCTATACCCCTATGCCAAGCCCAAGGCACATGGCTGAGCCCATTTTGTCCATGGCCAAGCCCATTTTGGGTTGCTTTGATTCAAAAATCAAGTTATGGTTTTCAAAATCCAAGATCTAGGCTCTTTCCAAAGTTTTAAAAAGATTTACTAGAGTTTGGTGAGTAAAACTCACACATTTTTGATAAAAATAGTATTTTTACTTTATGTTAGTATTTATATGTGTAATTACTTGATTATTGGCTAGTTGTATGGTTTGGTTATGATTTTATATGTGTTTGTACATGAATTTGCATTAGACTTGAAATAAAGTCTAAAAGTATTGTTATGGTTGTAAAGTTTAGATATTTACATGTGTTGTGGTTGTGATATGATTTATATGTTATGGACAAAAGTATGTAAGAGTATGATAAGAAAGTTAGCATCTTTGTATGGTTTGACGACTTGGAATTTTTTTTATAAATAATTTGGTTATTTGTATGCAAAAATCAAAAGAGTTTTCAAGTTTCAAACTTTGTTTTAGTTTTACAAAACTCTTACTTTATGTTTGAAAAAGTTAGTAAGCTTCCATGAGTCAAGTTTCAAAAACAAAAGCCAAAGATAAGTTTTTCAAGTTATGGTCCATATAGCGATAGTCGCTATGAATGTAGTTTCGCTAAAAAGTCCACTTTTTGCAAATTAAGTTTTTATACTTAAAACATTTTGGAAATGTTTTATAAAACTTAATTATAATGATTAAGAAGTTAATTAAAGTTTTATTAATTAATTATTTTATTAATTAAGCTTGGTAATTAATAATTAATTAAGTATTAAACAATGTTTATTAATTATAATTAAGTAGGGGTTAATTACCAATTAATTATCTTTTAAAAGTGAGATTAATTTTAGTTAATCTTGATTAAATAAGATTAGTTTTTAGTTAATTATGAATTAAATATATGATTTATTTTTAATTAAGTATTAATCAAGCGTAGGGTTGATTTTTAATTAATTAATTATTAATTAAGTGTTTAATTATTCCAACTACAAATTAATTAAGGGTTTTAATTTATAACTAATTTTTTATTAAAGGTTAATTATTTCTTAATTAATAGTTAAGTTAAGACTTAATTAATATTTAATTATGATCTAATAAAAGAATTTAACTTGTATTAATTATTTAAAAAGAACTTTAAGTTTTTAATTACTTGTTTTTCCAGGATCAATTTCTTTAAAAGCAACTTTATTTTACAAAGAATAGTTTTGAACACAATGGGTTCTATTGCTGATACCATTGAGTAACCAAACAAATGTGAATATGTTATACTTAACTCTGACATTTGTTAGTAGAATAAATTCCCATTCTGCTATACCTTAATTCACTACAACAAAAAAGAATTTTCACAGGGTTTTAAAACTGTTGCCATAATTATCCGCAACCTTTCGCTGCCTACCATGACGCTGCAATAGAGTTGGAAATTAATGCAGCCTTTCATAAATGTTGGTAAAAAAGACTACTAAAGCTTTTTCAAATCGCTGTAGTAATTTTTTTTGCACGGTGTTATGCCATTATGTTTTGATAATTAGCGTTTTTATTTTGCTCTGGTTTGTTTTTCTGCTGCATTTTGTTACTTAGGTATTGCAGCCCTTTTAAAAGGCTGTGGTATATCAACGTTTTTGCTCCACTTTACTATTAATATAGCAGTTTTAAACAATTATAACAACACATGAATAATGTATTCAAAAATAAACTGCTCAATTTATAAAACACTAATATATATAATCTAATATTATAAGCAACAATAAATAATAAACATAATCAAATCTAAATCAATTCCATACATCATAAAATTTAGTCATATACAACATTTCATGAGCAATGTTTTAAGCACAAATGTTAGTGATACAAAATCTTACAAAAAGAGCTTGCTAAAAGAGCAGAATATAAATCATGGAAAGTCTAAGCCCATCTCCTTCAAAAGTCTAATATGTCTATAAGAAGAAAAAAAACAATAGAGATTAGCGGTAGAAGAGAACAAATATGAATTTATTTAGCATCAAATATGATAAGTTCAAGTAAATTTGACATGAAAAAGCAAATAATGCCATGACTTATCAAAGCTAAGGTAGTGTTTGGTTTAAAAATGAATTTTGTATTTTCGGTTTTCAATATGTATATCAAATATGAGAAGAATGGAGGGACGATGAAGGAGATGAAAGAAAGATAGATGGGAGGATGAAGAGGATTGAGGAACGACGGAAGAATGGATTGTTTCACTTTCTTGTGTTATTTCCCAAAACACGGAAAACAAAAAAGTTGTTTTCTATTTTGTATGTTAACTCTAAATTGGTTGTTTTCGACAATATACATACGTCATGTGCATTTTTGTATGGACGAAAACCCAAAACTAAAAACAACAAACCAAACACTGCCTAAGCTTTTTAATTTTTGAATGGCTCGAACTATGGGCTGGATACAACCATAACACAATTCAACTCAATTTAATTAATAAGTAATTTTGGAGTCATTAAAATAAAGAAGCAAGGTAGGCTTACAAAGGCAACAGTAAAGAATACGAGGCATGTAGACTTTTAGTAAAGAAACTAAACTAGAAAGAATAATAAGAACTAAACATAGACTTGAATCGGTACAAATTTAATATACTGACATAAAAGATAGTGCCAGTTACTCTACAATTTTTGAAACATCCAGTGGGACATATTAGATGCCCAATAATGATGTCCAAGTGTAGAAAAGACAATCCTACATCAGATAAATAACACGTGAATTAGGAATATAAATAGAAAGAAGACTGAAAATTTCTTCTTAGCTAGCTAAAGAAATTGAGTTGGATAATATATGCAAAAACTGCTTGGAAATAACAACTTAAATGGCTAATGAGAAAGAATATACACTACAAGAATGACTTCATTTAGCGATGGCATATAGCCGTCGCTGGCCGTCGCTAAAAGCCGCAACAAAATCACACTACGCAAGCAAAATAGCAACGGCTTTAGCGACGGCATCATCGCCATATTCGCGTCGGTTGGCGTCGGAAACTTGGAAAAATGGGTCATCGCTTACCGACACAAGCCTGGAACTAGAAAGCCGTCGCAATCAGACGCAAGCTGAAACAATTTGGCCGTCGCTAGCTAATGCAAGTCGAAAACCTGGAATTTAAGACAAAGCCGCTTTTAATCCATCCAACCATACAATAAACGTCATATCTCAATCTCACTTCATTTCCAAGACATATAAACTCAATATCACAACCAGTAACATCACATGCAACATATAACCTCATATATATCACAAATAATTAAAAACACAACGTAAATATCAATATTTGCATAAACTTTCATCAACTAAAACCAATATTCCATCAACCAACACAACCATATCTACACAAATACTCATGTTCATCAAATCCACAATCATCACAGTACACAACCATCAATAAAGTATCAACTCCATAACACATGTCAATAATTACACAACAAAACGATCAAAAATAGTCAAAAAAATCCATACCTACTCATCATCATCGTCATCATCTCCCGACCCATCCTCATCGAGCATCCTCACATGCTCTGCTGCAAATGCCGCAATCTGCTCATCTAGCAGCTGCGCCAGTCCTCTGCCCTTTCGCCAATCATTGAATTCTGTCATCTGCTGCTTTAGCTGAGCTATCTCCTCCTATGCCTGAGATCTCCTATAAGCCCTCTGGGTCATCATCGCTTGTAAATTATTTGATTGGAAGTTATAATTTATGCTTCTGGATTAAATATAATTTATATATAAATTAATGAAGTAGTTTACCTCCTGATTTCCATATCCATAACGCATATTTTGAGTAGGTGTGTTAATGAGAGCATCCCGAATACGGTCCTCCTCATTTAAGGTCAACTCATGGCCAGTGGACTACACCACTTGAGCTTTCTCTGCTTCATATCTCTCCTGCGATGACGAACAGTAGTTTGTAATAATAAATAATAAAGAACTTATCAAATATGAAGTGAAAAAATTAAACAAATTTACCATCACATATTGAGATTTATCGTATGTAAATTCATATGAAATATTTCCCTCCTCATCCGTGCGCTCGACGGCATGTGTGTGAGTGAAGACCTCAGCCAGTGTAGGCTCACGATTAAATTTCTGAAACTGAAGTTATATATAAAAATGAATAATGTTACCAACATAAATAAATTATCTTACAACTATTTATAAAAGCATTTTATAACTTTACCAATTCCCTACGATGCTGTTGGAAGGATTTTGACCCGTCGCGGTGCAAAGTAGGATTTTTAGCCCTGTTTGCATGGTTCCACGCCGATAATTCCTATAAATTTAAATGCACAATTAACTAAATTAATGCACCTAATATACAAATTTTAAACAAAATGTAATAACATATTGAAATGATATAACTTACCCTCGACTCCGGAGTACCCCATAGCTGCAGAAATTGAGTCCAGACATCAGCTCCCATCCAAGATGGATTCTTTCCCGCTTTCTTAGCTTTTGATATGATGTCTCTATAATTTTTATGCATTCTTTGATTCCAGTGATTTACAAAAACATCCATATCCTACAGGTCGACACGAACAGCAACCTGCATATTTGAAATTGAAATTGATTTGAATTATATACATTGTATTAATTTACAAATAAATTATAAATTTAAACTTACCATCAAGTCGGCGAATATGACATTCTTAATATGATCGGGAATATTGTTCCAGTGAGCCCGGCATCCCGACATCTGGCTCATGAATGCCTTCCTGGACACTTGCAAAATAAAGTTCGACGGTTGCACCTCAAACCCCCTATATAAAATAATATGTAGAATTTAATAAATTTTAAATAGTAAACATGTAATAAATTTGATACTTACCCCGCACTCTTTGGAACTACCTCTGCCGCTGGACGTAAATCCGGCGTTGTGCCGCTAGCACCCACACCAGTGGAAGGAGAAGGCTGAGATATGCTCGAGTGTCTCCTATGCATATCTGTTACAAGCATATCATTTCATATAATGATAAAATATCAGTTCATTATTACAAAACATGTTTGATTAATCATCATCACATAAAACTTGCACTAAAACGTCATAAATGAGACAAGATCTCCTGAGTATATATACATAATTTAAAAAAACAATAAGACATAACTCACAACATAATCATCATTATTGATAACAGCTGAAACTCAGAATATACATTATACAACAACTGATACAAAAATTCAAAATTTTCAGTCTTCGTCGTCTTCTGATTCAGTCTCGTACTCTATATCGTTCTTTTCTATACTCCTAAATGCTTCTATTAAAACATTCAATTCATAATTTAACAAACCCAAATAAATATCATTAGTTATTATTATTTCATCATTTGGCTCAAGATCCATTTGATACGCTGCTTCTTCTGAAATATTACCATCAAACGTAAATCTTGCCTTTGTTTTAAAAACAGCAGACCAGTCTGCTTTATCTCTTTTTAAGGATGGATATGGAGCAAAATAAACTTGTATTGCTTGCTTGGCTAATACGAAAGGATCATACTTATAGTAATGTGAGGTGTGCTTTATTTCTAGAAGTTTATAATCTTTGTGCACGTTGATTCCAGAACTAGGAATATTGCTAAACTAATTGCACTTGAATAAAAAAAATCTACAGGTTATACATAATATGTCAATTCTAAAACCTGTGTTAAGACACCATAAAAATCTTTTATATGCTCATCTGGATCGTCACTGCCTTTGACAAATACACCACCGTTATATGTTAATTTTTCAGCACCATAATCCTTGGTGTTGAATTTAAATCCATTGGTGAGAATATTGGATAAGTCTTGACATTTCTTTTTAGTTCGAGCGCAAGATGTTGTAATCCTTCATCAACGACGCAGTTTCTTGGATCATAAACGTAGTTCGAAAACCATTTAGAAAATTCCTTACTGAGATCGCCAGATGGATGCTGTGATTCGTAAATACTGCGAATATATATGTACTATATGTTACATTACGATTAATATGTAAGTATCATTGAAATAAATATGAATTTATTATTACCTAACAAATGGTGAAACTTCAGTACAATTAAGAAGAACATATGTGTATGCGACATGTTGATCTTTATCATCTAACCATATTTCCACACATTTTCCAACAGGTCGGCCATGTTGTCTAAAAATAGACAACATTGTTTGAGAATATCTTCTTCAACAGCTTCATCATTATGAGGACCACTTACAAATGATAATTTCACATGGTCACTGAAGTAATGAGAGAAAAATAATGAAGCTTCTTCTTCAAGATATGATTTGCAAATTAAACCCTCAACTCGTGCTTTCTGTCTAATTTTTTTCTTCAGATGATTCAAGTACCTATTACAAAATTAATCCACTTTAAATGCACTTGCGTAAATCTGAATTTTAAACTAACAACAATTTTACAGATATTTGCTATTACCTCTCAAATGGATACATCCATCCATATTGCACAGGACCTCGAAGAAGAGCTTCGGATGGAAGATGAACAAGTAAATGCTCTATTACATAAAAGAAACCTTGCAGAAATATTTTCTCTAGTTTGCATAGTAGTATAGGGATTTCTAATTCAAGTTTACATATACAGTCAATTTTTAACGTTATCGAACAAAGATATTTGTAAAACAGACTTAATTCTGTTATAACACTCCACACTTTTATAGGCAACAGTTTTTTAAAAACCACTGGTAATAAATTTTCCATCATGATATGACAATCGTGACTTTTCATCCCACTCAATTTATTGTTTTTAAAGTCAACACATCTACGGAGATTAGAAGACATCCCATCAGGGCATTTTATGTAGCATCTAGATTAACTCTAGAGGGGGGGTGAATAGGGTTATAGCAAATTTTCTCAAATTAAACACGGAAGCAAACAACAGATAAATAAATATGCAGTAAAGTAAATCACACACAGAATTTACCCAGCTTCGGCAACCCCTGCCTACTGCTGCATTCCCAGATTTCTATTAGAGTTAAACAGTATCCCGCTTACAAACACTCCTATAGACTCGCACACCCTGCTCCGCCTATAGAGCTTCGTAAACTCGCACACCCTGCTCACTGAACTAACCCTAACTAGACAATCTGACAACTCCTAAACCCTAGGTGGTGATTCACTCTGACTGGACTTTGAAAAAACAAAATACAAAATACAGTTTGAACACCAGGGCAAAATATAGAGTGACAGTTTAAAACACTTTTGCCCTCAGAATAAATTTGGCCTAAAAACTAGATCAATAAAAACTGGCCCAAAAGAAAACTAAAAACCCTATACTTAAATTAAACTTTAAAATCCAAAAACCCTAGAATTAAGACCCAATTAGGCTGGCCCGCTTTAAACAATTATCGGCCCGATTTTTTATTTCTCGATCAATATTATCTCTGGCCCAATTCCTTTTATCTCCAGCCCGATCCCTTGAGAAAAATGGCGACTCCAAAATTTAGGGTTTTCGGCGATTCTCTTGTATCTCGTATGAATTGGAGCTTCGGCTTCTTTAACAATTGCTTGATTAAATTAGGGCTTTGCCCTTGGCGAACTTGAGTAGTTTTGGAATTAGGGTTTCTTCTCTGCTGAGATTTGGAACTTCGTTCCCCTTTGTGCTCGGCTTGGCTTTGCGTGCTCCTTAGGGTTTCTGAAACGCCTCGATTTCAGGTGCGATTTCTCGTTGCTCGATTTGATACTTGCTTGTTTGTATGATCTGTTGTCGGTGATGATTGGGTTTAGCTTTTCTGTTCTTCACCGCGCCGTCAATGATGATTTTGGGTCTTCTATTTATAGAGTCTGATTTGATATTACGTGATCACCACGTTGTTGAAACTTTCCTGTTTTAAGCTCCGATATATTTGTTGGAAATTCCTTCACGAGCACGGTTTCGATTCGAACGTGCGATTTTGTGATTTTAAACTAGTCGATCCAAAAGCTTTCCTATTATAAAGTTTTGACTTTTTCAAAGAGAAAGATACGATCTTTTTTTCTTTGTTTCGTGTACTCTGTATTATGCGGCTTTGAGATTATTTCTGCACTGTTGAATTTCGTTCATCCACTGTGGCTTTCGACTTTACGTTCTCTGATTGTTTCTCGACATTAACCACTGTCCTCATTGTATATTCTGTAGCATGGTCTGGAGTTGTACTTGTGGTCTTGCATTTGGTTTAGTGATGCATTCATGTCTGCTTTGTATCATTCTTGAAGTCTTCGTTTTACTGTATGCATCACTAGTCTTTCATTTGATATGCTGTCATGGTTGCTGTGATGTTGTTTCTGGTTCTCGTTTCACTTGCATATTGTTGGTCGAAACTGGTCCTTGTATCAATGCTCTTCATTGCTGGTGTGTTGTTCCAGTTGAGTCTGCACATGTTTGGATTGCACATATGTACTGCCCTTGTACATGCTTCACTGCATCTTCTTCTACCTGTTTCATTTAGTTGTACTGCCCTATGTTGCCACTTGATCTTGCTCTGGCTTTTTGTCTGAACTGTTTGTAGTCAATTGCTTTGTCTATTCATTGGCCTTGAGGCTGGTGCATTCATTATTGAGGTCTGGTTCACTTTTGTTATGTTGGTGACATTTGCTGTTGGTTTGATGGTTCCTGTTACACTTCTTTGAACTTCACTGTGTTGTACACTTGTAGCTCATTCAAAGATTGACATGTTGCTGTTCATAGTTGTATACTTGCATGTATGTTGTCATTCTGTCTAGAGTAGGTTCTACATTCATGCATGTTGGCATTCATGCACTTGATTGCTGTACTTGATTCATCCTCTCTGTTGAATTGATTTTGGTCGAGTCCATTTGCACTTGTGTTGAATCTGATATTGATTTGACCTTGTGCACTCGAGTTGGCGAGGCAGTGCACACGTGCATACGTGTGTACTGCAGCCACTCGTAAATACCTGTCCCTGATATGAATACTGATATGCATAGATATTACACAATCAAAGATGATGACGTTAACCCATATATCTGAGACAGCTTTAAAAACAAATTTTATATTTTTGCAAATTAAATTCGTTTCTGTTCAGATTACTACTGTAGATTATCAATTATACAGGTACACAAGAGACAAGACAAATACTGGAGTTGGACAATGCAGATGCAGAAGAACAACTGAGTGTATGAGTGATGTAGTGAGGAAATCATTGTAACAATGAAAGTGTATGAGTGAGAGTGAGCTATAAATATGAAATCAGTGTACTGTAAACATTGTACTGAATAAAATATTATATTGAATAAAATTACTGTTTGAATTTGTTAAATTCTGTGCAATAGCATTATTATTCAATATTTATATTTATTCCTGTATGTGTAAAATAACATATGTAAATGTGTAAAATAAAATCTGCAAACACATCTATAATTCAATATATATATTTTGTTATCATCAAACACTAAACACACATCAAACATTTTAGTCCTTCCAACCACTTTAGCACGAGTTTATTTGCTTGTTGTCTAGCTCATAGCATGCTTTGGGTTTTTTTATTGTCGTTGGACTTCATATGAATTTCGGGACGTTTACAAAAGTGTGTTATATCAAGTCTTGAATTCAGATCGTCCTTAGTTTTTCCTTTAACATTCATAATTGTATTAAACACGTTATCAGACACATTTTTTTCGTTGTGCATCACGTCAATATTATGTCGAAGTAGGAGATCTTTCCAATAAGATAACTCTCAAAATATACTTTGTTTGCGCCAATTATGAATGTTCGATTTACCTGGAATTTCAGTCTGTATTCTAGTTTCATGTATCTTCGGGAAGTCCTTTACAATTTCACATATTTCTTCGCTTGACCAAATCTTTGGTGGTTGCATACTCTCTTATCTGTTAGCTTTAAAGTTTTTTTATCTTTTCTAAAATTATGGTTGGGATAGAGAAAACACTGATGAAAATCAAATCAAGAAATTTTCTTTCCATACCGTAAAGAAAATGATCGTGTTTCTTCCATGCAATAAGGGCAGGTTAGATGATCTATCGTACTTTAACCTGAAAGCATCCCATATGTTGGAAAATCACTAATAGTCCATAAAAAAGAAGCGAACATATGAAAATTCCTTTTTTGTGAAATGTTGTATGTTTCAACACCTTCACGCCACAATGTTTTCAGCTCTTCGATTAATGGTTGTAGATAAACATCGATTCCTTATGTCGGATCATCAGGGCTAGGGACTACAATAGTGAGAAACATGTATGAAGTTTTCATACACATCCACGGAGGTATATTATAAGAAGTAACGCTAACAGGCCAAGATGAATATTTGCTACCAAACTGAGAGAATGACGAAAACCCATCCGTACATAAACCAAGTCTAACGGTATGGCTCTCTGCAGCAAATGTGGAATATGTCTTATCGAAAATGTTTCCATGCTTCTCCATCGAATGGATGTGTCAGAGTTCCCTCTGCTTGTCTTCTCATGTTGTGTCATCGCATATGACATGCCGTGGATGAAGACGCATATAACCTTTGAAGTCTAGGGGTAATTGGTAAACAATGCATTCTCTTGTATGTAACTTCCTTTCCTTTATTATCTTGGTTTATATCTTTCCTCATTACATATTTTGCAGTTCCTAATATTAATGTCATCTTTCCAATATAACATGCAACCTTTTATACATGCATCTATCTTTTGGTAAGACAGACCAAAAGCCGACATAATTGTTTTCACTTTATAATGACTGTCGCATATCAAATTATTGGATGGCATATGCCATTTTGCAGCTTGTACAACTGCTATAAATCCAGCTTCTGTAAAGTTGAACTTTGATTTCATAGTGATGTATTCAGCGGTTACTGATAATACGATTCCACTTTTACAACCATCCCACAACAGTCTCCTAGCAGCATTCAATAAATCATAAAAAAAAATTTGCTCCCACGTTCGGTTCTTCTTCGATATCGATGTCTTCATCTTCAACTTGAACGGTAGGAAACATTGATCATGCTGCATCTTCTACCATACCTTCTATTGGATTTGTCATAACAACATCGACCTTTGATGCAATAGGATCTGCTGTAGGTGCAACAAGTTCTCCATGACGATCCCATAAATAATAATTTGGCACAAATCTAGATTTATACAAATGTACTTAACTGTATCTGGTTTCCAATGCTTCAAATGTTGACACTTACTACAAGGGCAACGAAGTTCTTCGTTATCGATTATTAGATATTGTGAATCTAATAAATTTGTGTACACCATTGTAGAAATGTTCTTTCACCGTGCCTTTCATTCCAGTTCTGACTTCATACATCCAAGTACGGTCGACAAAATAATCGAACATTGTTCCTAATTTTAAAAAATAGGTTAGTAATTTCGACAACACTTCACTTCAATTCTATTATATGCACAACTTCTCACTCAAGTGATATACTGTTGTTATTTTATTTTCTAAAATAAAGTAAAACCTTTTAGGACTTAAGGCTCCACACACCACATTTCTGTCTAATTTCGACAGCACTTCACTTCACTTCTCTTCTACGCATAACTTTGCATCCATAGGGGGTATTTTATTTGTTGTATTTTCTTAAATAAAGTAAAGCCTTTTAGGACTAAAGACTTCACACACCACACTTCTGTCTAATTTCGACGGCACTTCGCTTCTTTTCTACACATAACTTTGCATCCAGGGGGAGTATTTTATTTGTTGTATTTTCTAAAGTAAAGTAAAGCCTTTTAGAACTAAAGGCTATGCACACCAAACTTCTATCTAATTTCGACAACACTTCACTCCACTTTTCTTCTCCGCATAACTTTGCATCCAAGAGGAGTATTTATGTTGTTGTATTTTCTAAAATAAATTAAAACATTTTGGGAGTAAAGGCTTTAACTTGTGGTTGTTGTATTTGTTATAATAATACTTAATGCTTATTTTCAAATCAATATTATATTCATTTCAAATTTTTTTAGATAATCGATTTTAGTACAATATTTGTTCTTGTATATAAATTTCATAGCTTTTTAGAAAATCGATTTGAGTACATTATTTGTTGTTGTTATATTCATTTGTTAACTTATTGGAAAATCGATTTCAATAGCATATTTCTTGTTATTATGTTCATTTCTTAAGTTTAAAGAAAATCTATTTGAGTACAATATCTGTTCTTGTCATATTCATTTCTTAATTTTTTGGAAAATCGATTTGAGTACAATAATTGTTGTTGTCATATTTATTTCTGTACTTTTTTTACAAAATCGATTTCAGTAAAATATTTGTTGTTGTTATATTCGTTACTTAACTTTTTACAAAATCGATTTTATTACAATATTTGTTGTTATTATCTTCATTTCTTAACTTTTTACAAAATCGATTTAAGTAAAATATTTCTTAACTTTTTATTAACTAAATTATACGCTTTATAACGTATTTTCAAACTTTTTTAACTAATAAAATTCTAATTTACAGATTTTGTAAGCTAAAATTAGAAGTTAGCACTAATAATAACAAATTAAAATAAATTAATTTAATACTAAGCACCAATAGTTATAATTTACACACACTAATTAATTAAAGAATATTACTTATGTTTAACCGTACCTACTTAGGAGCATATTAATCAATAATTATATACTAATTTTCGCGTAAACTGTAACAAACGTCGTTTTCCACTATAATAAACATTTGCGTAAACTTATCAATAAGCATATTAATCAATAATCCTAATTTTCGAATTTTAAATCAACCCTAATTTTTAATTACAAATTAAACAATCAAACCACTTACTAACATCCCCAAATCGACTAACACACTATTATCATCGATTAATACACAATAATCATCAATTTCAAATCAATAATCAACTAATTTTATAAATTAGGGTTTTAATTTTATCTCCAAATCAACTAATAAACTATATCATCATCTAATACCAATTAATCTAACCTGTTCAAACCAAAATACTAATTTTTTTATAAATAGGGTTTAAAGTAATATACCTCAAAAATTGGGGATAAAGAGAAGGAGGAAGGAGTGCACAGCGGGAAGGGTCGTCGGCATCGGCTGGAGGCGGCTAGAAGGAAATGAAAATGAGAGGAAAATGAAATGTTCTCGGCTGGAGGGAATACTGAAATGTTCTCGGCTTCACGGGTTATATTCAAATTTGTGACGGTTAGCGACGACTAACGACGATCGCTTTTTTTAGCCGACGCAAACCATCGCCACGAACTGTCGCCAAGTGAAGCCGTTCTAGTAGTGATACCTATAACAGAGTCCCAGTTAGAAGAAGATGCTTTTTGCATTTATATCTATCAAGATCACGTGCCAAAACTGATTCCCTATCCTTCATCCTTCAGGCTTCGTTAATGATAATATACTTCTAGTTAACTCTGGATAACTTTGGATGATCATGCATAATAACTTGTATGTAGTAACAAGAATGTTGAACTTCATTAGAAGAAACTCCTATTCTCAAAGCAAAAGAGAGTTAGGATTCTTTTTGCATCAAACTACAAGATGAATTGGAAGGTTACACATTTTTGTTAAGTATGATTATTCGGCATGAATTATTGATTGTAGTTGATATTGTTAGCAAAAACATGCAATCTAAAAACTAACAATCAGTTACGCAACTGAACAATAAAAAGAGTTATAATTTTCATAGATCAGCTATAATTTCACACAAGAGGCTGTACAATAAATGGACATACATACCTCCCCCTTCCCCTCCCGCCCTCTGTGTGTGTGCACGCGCGGGTGTGTGTTTATGTGTGTGTATGTATGAGACTTATAACAATGAATTCATTCAATCACCCAAAAGAGTCCTTTGGAAGTTAGAACAGGTTATTTTAACTATCTAACAGATCAAACAACTACTTCTATTACAGATAGTTTGTACAATTCACAATGCATGAAGAATCTAAATCATGTCTCAACCTTGAACATTTATTATTATTATTATAAAGAATTTAAATTTTGATGTTGGGAAGATCATATATTTCACAATAAAGGTTGAGTGGTTTGGTTATATTGTCAATTGATAATGTATTATCACTGAACCTTGATCATGAATATTTAATAAATGACTCTGCGAAAAAAGGAAGAGGAAGAAGAAACTAGAATATTAAAAAAAGGTTTAACATCAAAATAATTCTTTCTACGTGTTGTTTCATTGCCAGCATATTGAAATCAATGATATATTGTCAGCCCCAATAGAAAAAAGGATGAGGTTGAATTAGATTGGTGTTTAGTAACATCTCAAAATATTTTTTAATAAGCTCATTTAATAAAATTCGTATAGAGACTCAAAATGTGTTGCGATGCCTATTCATATTTCCTGTACTGCCATGCATGGTCTATGTTCAGGTAATTCATAACTAAATTAGCAAGGGTTTGAACGATTTTCTCTACCTTCCATAGTCATTTTATTCAAGAGTAATAGAAAGAGATATTATTTGTATTGAATAGAAGAATAAACTGTATTGATTGAAACAATTGATAAAATGTACATACAGAACGAATGGTACAAAGCTGTATTTATATGTAAAATAGAATAAACGGGCTAGGCCCAGAGTCTCTTGGTAATCCGCATCAACATTCTGTGTCTTGTGGTTGCCGTTGGATCTCCAGTGGTTGGATGGTCCAGATAGCATATATGTAAATGGTAGGGTTAAAGCAATAGTGTGTTTGTGTGATACATCATTTCTGATAGCCGCCCTCAATTCGATCTGGGTTTTCTTCATTTTCTCTTTTCTCATCTTCATCCCGAAAAACCTTCAGCTCCTCCTTTAATCTAACAAAGTTTTTAGCTGAAAGAGCCTTGGTTAAGATGTCGGCGCGCTGATAGTAGGTTGGAACGTGCCTCACCTCCAATTTTCCAGCGACTGTCCGCTCACGTACAAAGTGCAAATCAATCTCAATGTGCTTTGTACGTGAGTGCTGTACGGGGTTGGCGGAGAGAGAAATAGTACTCAGATTATCGCACCAAACGATCAGCTTTCTTCGAGTGCTAAACCCTAATTCTGACATTAGGGTTTCTATCCATGCAACTTCAGCAGTGGCGCTGGCAAGAGATCTGTATTCTGCCTCCGTGCTTGAACGAGACGTGGTGGTTTGTTTCTTCGCACACCATGAAATGGGGTTCGGTCCGAGAAATATACAGTAGCCGGAGGTAGATCTGCGGTCGTCCACGTCGCTAGCCCAATCTGCATCACTGTAAGCGTTTATGTTTATGTCGTTGCATGTTTTGAGTAATAAACCATGATTTTGAGTCCCCTTTAAGTATTTGAGAATACGTTTGACGGCCTTCCAATGTTCATCGAGGGGGTTTTGCATGTGTTGACAAACTTTATTCACGCTGTAGCAGATGTCAGGCCTAGTTATAGTGACGTATTGTAGGGCACCCACTATACTTCTGTATTGCTTGGTATTCTCGATAGCTTCACCTTTGTGTTTTGATAAGTGCAAGTTACTAATCATAGGAGTGGGTAACGGTTTTTCTTCATTCATGTTGGCCTTTTTGAGAATTTCACCGATGTATTTCTTTTGAGACAAAAACAGTTCTGACTTGGATCTTCTTATGACTTGTATACCTAGAAAGTAGTTCACATCCCCTAAATCCTTGATGGCAAATGTTTTATCAAGTAGTTGAATTGTGTTGGTGATGTCATTATCATTACTTCCAGTAATGATAATGTCATCCACGTAAACGAGTAGATAAATGACACACTTGCCATCATTTTTCATGTATAAAGAGTTGTCTGATTTAGTGGGAGTAAATCCAAGTTTTAAAAGAGTGGCCTTCAGTTTCTCATGCCATGATCTGGATGCCTGTTTTAAACCATATATGGCCTTGTGTAGTCTGCATATTATCCTGATTGTTTTCTGATATGAAACCTTCTGGTTGCTGCATAAAAACTTCTTCATGAAGATCCTCATTTAAGAAGGCATTGCATACGTCTAGTTGTCTGATTTTCCAATTATTGCATAATGCTAGGGTTAGTATGATTCGAATAGTGGTAGGTTTTACTACGGGAGAAAAGGTTTCATTAAAGTCGAACCCAAACTGTTGTGAATAGCCTTTCGCGACTAACCTTGCCTTGTGTTTGGCTATGCTGCCATCAGCATTTTTCTTGATCTTGTAGGTCCATTTACATCCCACAATATTTTTGTGTCTTGGTCTGTCAACTAAGCTCCATGTTTGATTTCTTATGAGTGCGTTATATTCCTCATTCATGGCATTTTTCCATTCAATATGTTTGATGGCTTGAGCATAACTTTGTGGCTCTTCATTGTTGATAGATGCAGTGTATAACTTTGGCTTAAAAATGCCACTTTTCGACCTTGTTGTCATATGATGACCTGTTGCTGTCATGGTTGGTTGTTGCTGTTCCAGATCACTTTCATTTGATATGTTTTCGTTGCCATTTGATGTATTGTCTTCATTGCTGTCAGATTGATGAGTATATTCATGTAGTTGTGGTAGCATGTTTGAGCATGAGTTGTCTGAACTGCACTCTGACCTTGTATCTGATGCAGATTTTTCTCTAGTAACTTGATCTTTATCATATTTGTTTGTGATGATGTGCTCAGTTAAAACTGGAATGGATTGAACAGCTGTATTGGTTGTATCTGACTTTCCTTTTGCTATAGCTCCTTTCTCTGCAAAAGGAAATATGTGTTCATTAAAAACAACGTGTCTTGAAATGTAAATTCTTCCCTTGTTGTCTAAGCATTTGTAGCCTTTCTGGTTATTTGCATAATCCAAAAAGGTGCAAGGACTTGACCTTAAACTTAGCTTGTGTTTGTTGTAAGGTCTAAGATACGGGAAACAAAGACACCCAAAAGTTTTCAGAAATTCATAGTTGGGTTTCATACCATAAAATTTTTCATAGGGGCATATCCCTTTTAAAACATTAGTGGGCATTCTGTTTATAAGATAAACAGATGTGGTAAAAGCCTCATTCCAATATTTCATGGGTATAGAAGCTTGTGACATTAGTGTTAGACCAGTATCAACTATATGTCTATGCTTTCTTTCGACTAACCCGTTTTGTTCTGAGGTATGAGGACATGTGACTCTATGTAAGATGCCTTTTTCTTGGAAAAAATTCTTAAGAGGTAAAAACTCTTTACCCCCATCACTTTGAAATTTTTTTACAACATGATTAGTTGCCTTTCAATAAGTGTGATAAACTGTTTTACTATGTTGTAAGTTTCAGATTTAGACTTAAGAAAGAATATCCAAGCATACCTTGAATGAGCATCAACTAAAGAAAGATAATACCTGTGTCCAAGAGGAGAATTATGTGGTGCTGGGCCCCACAGGTCTGCTGCAATCAGATCCAATGGCTGACTGTGCACTGTTTCAGATCTAGTGAATGGTAATTTGTGTATTTTGTCGATTTGGCAGTGTGTGCAAACTTCAGAAATAGGTATATCATCAAAAAACACTTTATTATCATTCAGAATTTTCTTTACAATGTCATTACTGGGATGACCTAGCTTCCTATGCCAGAATTCAAGAACATTTCTTTTATTTAATGTGCTAACATTGATTTGATTACACCAATTTCTCCCTATATGGTCTTTATTCGACTTGATGGAAGTGAATTTGTATAGGCCTTTGTCCAAACTACCCTGTAATAAAATGTTTTTGTTAAGTAAATCCCTAACTAAACAAAAATTGGGGTGAAACTCAAAGTATATGTTATTGTCGTTGGCAAATTGAGAAACACTTATCAAGTTTTTCTTGATTCTAGGTACTCTTAATAAGTTGTTTAAAAATAAAACCCTTTTACCTATAATGCTGCCTTTTCCGACATGAGATATACTTATAGCTTCACCGTTACCCATATGTATGGCTTGCGTACCTGAGTAATTTTTGTTGCCAAGATTCAAGTTCTGGAGATTGTTGGTGATGTGGTTTGTTGCCCCCGAGTCTGGGTACCAGTCCTCTATATTTAGGTCATCTGCTTTAATTGAGTCATCACCATTGTTGCCCTATGTCTTGCAACCATCACTGTTGGTCTTTTGTTGTTGATCCATTTGAGCCATGTTAGCACTAGGCCCTTTTTGACTTGACTGTCCTATGTTAAATTCAGAATTAAACCTGAAGTAACATTTGTTGGCTATGTGGCCGAATTTTTCACAAATTTGGCACTTCACTCTGTTGCTGTAGTTGTTCCTACCTCTGCCCCTTCCTCTTTGTGGTTGACTGCCTCTTTGCTGATTATCAGGCCTTGAGTATTGGTTTTGTGTGAATTTCTGTTGAGTTTTGTTTCTTGAATTGAAACCAGATGCATAGTTGATTGACAGATCTGATTGCATAGCCTTCTTTTGCTCTACCCTTCCTTCATGAGCGAGAAGGGTAGACTGAACATATTGCAAATCTGGAAGTGTCTTTTGTGATGCAATAAAAGTCACTACTGACTCGTACTCTTCATCGAGTCCATTAGTTATAGTGAGAATCTGTTCACTCTCGGATATTTTGTGACCAACAGCATTCAGTTTATCGCACAAATTCTTGATTTTAGCAAGGTAGTCTCTCATGCTTGTTTCTTGTTTTCTTGCACTTTGTAGTTGTCGCTTGTAGTGCATTATCCTAGTAGCAGATTGAGAATTGAAAATCTGCTCGATACTTGTCCATATTTCATAAGAGGTGTCACACCCAACAACTTGCGATAGTAATCCAGCACTGATTGAAGATAGTAACCATGATGCGAGCAAACTGTCTTGCTTTTGATAATTTGTGTAGTCTGGGTTGGTTATGGTTTTGCCTTCCTTGTCTTCTATCATCATTGCAGGAATAGGCATAGTGCCTTTGATGTATTCTTGCAAACCATATCCCCTTAGTGCTGTTAAAACTTGGTATTTCCAGAGTAGATAATTATCCTCGTCGAGAGGAATGGTTATGACATGACCCTTTGGTTTTATGAGAATGATATTCTGGGAATTTGTGGATTCATTTTTTGTGGTGGTTGATGAATTTTCTTCATCACTATTTCTGCTTCCGGCCATATTTCAAGAACCGATGGATGATTTTAATTTTTTTTTTCAATGCAGGTGTGGAATCAATAGGAAAGATTGATGCAGCCAAGAAGATGAGTCTTGGCGAGGCACAATCAGGAAACAGTCCAAGAAAAGTGGGAAAAACAACTCCAATGATGAAAAAATGTTCGGAGGAGAGAGGGGTATCTCTGATGCAGCCAAGAAGTATGCTTGTGTATGCTTCTTGTGGCGCGGCACAGAGATGCAAAAGGGAAAAACAAGAACTGATAGGACAGACTACAGATCTGAAGGGTACCTTCTCCGGTGATGAAACCTTTCTGAGGAGAGATCGAATGAAGCACCACCCTGATGACGATCTGAAATTTAGTGCTGCCTCTGAGAATATCTCCTTTCTTGATATGCAGGATGATTTTATATGCCGTTAGGCTTGAGGCTCTGATACCATAATAGAAAGAGATATTATTTGTATTGAATAGAAGAATAAACTGTATTGATTGAAACAATTGATAAAATGTACATACAGAACAAATGGTACAAAGCTGTATTTATATGTAAAATAGAATAAACGGGCTAGGCCCAGAGTCTCTTGGTAATCCGCATCAACATTCTGTGTCTTGCGGTTGCCGTTGGATCTCCAGTGGTTGGATGGTCCAAATAGCATATATGTAAACGGTAGGGTTAAAGCAATAGTGTGTTTGTGTGATACATCATTTCTGATAAAGAGAATTATCAAAAATAGTTCATACTTCATAGTCACAAGTCGCACCCATACATGTTTATCAAGACAGCTATATCTAAGAACAGGTATAATTTTAAATTTAACGACAAGTAAAATGGTCCATACTTCAGTGGTCATATTTTAGAACAATTTTATCAATGCTCAACCTGAGATTGGAAGTGAAAAGTGAGTAATCTTACATTGGAAAACAGCTTGTTATGCTAATCCCTCATACCAACATAATATAAGCACTTCGCAGATGGCAACTAGTTTAGTAGCTCGCTCTAGAGGAAGAAGAAAATATGTTAGATAAAAATTCACCAAAATTGATATACAAGTAAGCATGCAAGAAAAACTTTGAACCTTCCAATTCACTGAAACATCAGTTGGAACTATTATAAGGTGTGCTCCATAGTTCCCGTTAAACTCCATCAAGTAAGCAATCAACGCCATGACCTATCAACCAACTTTCATTTGGTGCATTAATCTTGGTAAAATATTCCTTATCATAGCCTTCTCTTTTGCGCAGGCTGCCGTAGCTTTTACTACTTTTTTAGAGAGACCTTAATGACAAGTTTAAATAGGTTAATGAAATGCGGTTGGAAATAGGTTTAGTCGGTATTATTGGAAATAGGTTAATTCAGTTTTGATCTTTGTAACAAATAAACTATTGGCAGTATTTAATGTTGTAACATATGCATGGTCCAAGGCCCATCTTCAACTGCCCAACTATTATATATAGTATAACTATTCTATATAAGCAAATACAGTTACTGATAGTATGATGATATTAGTCTAGATGAGTAAAATTAATAGCTGATATGTGATTGTTAAAGGGTGAAACAAATTTGATTAGGTGCAGGATAGACTAAGTGATGCACTTGAAAAATAGAACTACAATTAAGCGGAAAGTGTAAGCTTGGTTGTATTGTTTTACCTTATTTATAGATCAAATACCTTTAGATATTTCATTTTATACTACTTTTATTCAAGGAATAATAAAAAGACTACAAAAAATAAATTTTATAAAAAGTTAAGAAAATGAAAGCTTTCAAAATGTTAGAAATTTGAAGTGTCAAAACATAACTTTTCAAATTTGAAGTAGTTTAAATTTTTGATTTTTCTTCATAAAAATAGAACAGATATTTAAATGAAATCACAAAAAAGAATAAAAATGTGTTTCAATTATTTTTAACAGGGGGAATAACATTGTTCTTTCCCTTTCCCTTGTTAATTTTATTTCTTAAAAGACTTAAAATCTTATCAGCAATGGAGGGATTAAACCGCCGAGTTGAAGAGAGGGGGAAAGTTGCTTTTGTATGTTAGGAAGTTTGACAAACCATCATCTCAAAGTTACTCTTTTATCGCTTTTCTCCATGTATAGTTTTTGAAAGGAAAAAAAAAGTCTACAGCAAGCATGTCATAAAATTATAAAGAATTTCGATATATTATTAGGAAAAACGAGTGAACTGCTAATGGTCCTCAAAATTATTCGATCATTCCATTTCAATGTTTTCTCAACCTAATATAAACTAGTTGGAAAACTTGTAGCACGTGCAGTTCTGGCAGCAGCATTATCTGCCACTTCAACCTCTTGGTTAGTTTTTGAAGTCGTGGTTTTTCCTCCAAGTTTACTAAGATAATCTTCTACTTGGGACAAAAATGAAGCGAGAACAGCAAATCTCTGAGCAGCATCACCATGCACACTTGTTTTCTACCGCTCAAGCAACATTTCTTTGTCAAATTCTATTCCAACCCATGTACTCACTGGTAGTTCCCTCTTAAAAAAATAATCATCTGAAGACAAAAATATGCTTAAAAAATTCTTCTCAACTCTTCTGCCTTACGTAATTTTTCACGCTCCTAAAACATCGAAGCTTCAAAACCCTAATTTTTAAATCATTGAAAAAAATTCGTTTTGAAACTAGTAGATGATGGATTTTGAAGAGGAGGGTGGATCTCTGTTGCAATCACATCAGGTTATTCGACAATTATTTACAATTATTTTCCAATAAGTTTGTTAATTTTTGCAAGTACAGTCGAATCCACTCGATCAGTGAGATTTGCGACAATCCACGTATAGGCACTACTAGGTTTAGGCCAAACGTAGCAGGAGGACAGCGTGATTACTGTAAAACCACGCGCAAGGTCTACGTGATACTGAAACTGACAACGCTAAGCTGTTGCGTGGTTTTGACAACTACCACGCAGCGGCCCTGCGTGGTAGTTCATTTTTTTTTTTCTGCTCACCTTTTTAGTGTTCAATACTTATGATACTTGTTTTCTACAAATTGTACCATTTTCAAGTGATGAAGAAACGTGCGACGAAATAGTGTTGGATTATTCAAATGAGTTTACGACTTATGATGTAAGTTTACGTTGGTTAACGTTCGAATAAATCTATACTAGGAAAAAAAATCCATACTTGTTCAAATATTACTTACATTTTTTTAAACATTTTTAATGCAGATATTTCCTTCTAGAAAAAAATTGGTTGATTGGGTTTGTGATACAGGAAAACGTCTTGGTTTTGTTATCATAATTATGAAATCGGATACTGGTGCTTCAACCAAAAAACCAAGAATTATGTTTGCTTGTGAACGAAGTGGTGTATACAAGAAGCGAGAAGACAAAAGCTCGAAGAACTTCCGAATGAACGGTACAAAAAAATGCAATTGCTCGTTTAGACTTAAAGGTGAGAAATTTCCTACTTTAGATGATTGGCGATTGCAAGTCGTTAATGGTGTTCATAATCCTTCGGAATTAAAAAATACCGAAGGACATTCGTATATTGGTCGACTAACTGAAGATGAGACCAAGTTAGTTATTGAGATGCATAGGAACATGGTAAAAGCAAAAGTAATTTTACACACGCTTAAAAGAAATGATCCTACAAATTGTACCACCATCAAAACAATTTACAATGTCATACGAGCACAAAATGCTGAGTGAGCAGGGCGGTCTCAAGTTCAATATTTGCTTAGTAAATTGAAAGAGTTTGGTTATTTTGAATGGCACCGTAAAACATTAGACGGAACATATATTATTAAAAATAATTTTTGGGCGCATCCTACCAGCTTGGATTTTCTACGTACATTTCCTCGAGTTATCATACTAGATTGCACATATAAAACCAATAGGTATAGAATGCCTTTACTTGAGGTTGTTGGCGTTACTTGCATGATCTTACATTCTGTATCGTGATTGCATACTTATTTGCTGAAACTAAGGAAAATTATATATGGGCCTTAGAACGGTTGAAATCTGTTTGGTTGACTGTGAAGTTGAATTGCCATCAGTCTTCATTTCTGATAGGGAAACAACACTAGTTAATGCTATTGGATTTGTTTTCCCAAACTCCGCACATATGTTATGCACATGGCACATTAAAAATAATGTTCTTACGTATATGGAAAAAAAGTATGAAAGGAATCAAAGTTGAAGAGAAGAAGTCATTTTTATTTGATTGGAATGAACTTGTTTGTTCAAAAAATATAGTTGTATACAATAAGAATCTGCAAGTGTTACATGAAAAGTATGCGAAGCATACTTCACTCTTGAAGTATATTCACGAGACATGGTTGGGTACGTACAAAGACTGATTTGTTCAAGCATGGACGGATGATTACAAGCATTTTGGAAATTATACTTCTAATCGGTAATTTTTTTAATAATCATGTTACTATTTATTCCAACTAGTAATAATTGTTTTAGTAATCATATGTTTGTGTCATATACAGGGCCGAGTCCACTCATTCAAAATTAAAGAAACATTTAGCTAGTTCTCAATGTACTTTTGAACAAGCTTGGACGAAGATGCATTCACTATTGGAGCTCTCGTTTACCGAACTTAAAGCATCCTTTGAGCAAAGTCTAACAAAAGTAAAGCACATATTTCATATACGAGAGTTTAGAAATTTATGAGGATTTGTTTCTACCAAGGCACTTGATTTGATTCGCTCAGAAATACAGAGAATAAAAGATGTTGGTGATGAAGAATTGTTATGTGGATGTGTCATTCGTAGAACACACGGACTGCCTTGTGCGCATGAGTTAGCTTGTCTTGGACCTGGTACCGCAATATCGCTTGATATGATTGATGTTCATTGGACAAGACTTCATCTTGTTGAAATAAGTGGAAAGAAAGATGTGGGGGTAGTAGAAAAAATGGAAGTACTATTAAACGATGTGAAAAAGATGTGTAACAACCCATAATTTTGTAAATATTTTTATTAAATTTTTATTTTGAAAACTTTGATTTTTAAATCATTTAAAATTGAATTTTTGGAATTTTCCAATGTAATTTTGGATTTTGTTTGTAATTTATTTTCCAAATATAATAAATTAATGATTTTCTGAAAATTTTATATTTTGGTCAACTTTGGTCAAACTTTGACTTTCAATTAAAATTTTTAAATTTGAATTTTTAATTTCAAATCTTTTTCTTTGAAGCAGAATATAATTCTAATATTTGTCCTGCTTTTCGTTCCATCAAATTTTGTTTTGTACTTTTTAAATTTGATAAATTACAGCATTTTACACGCAATTATTTTCTGTAATTTTATTTTCTAATTCCTATGTTCATTTCTATATTTTATTTTCTATTTTATTTTGTTTAGACTCTTGTTTTATTTATTGGATTTTTACTTGTTTATTTTTGATTTTGGGCTTGGAAATTTCAAGAGACTTCGGTTTCTCTTCTTTAAATTATGCCTTTACATTTTCTAGCCTTTTCATTGCCTTAGCTGTTCATTCCACATCTATTAGCCATGCAAAAGCTTCTCATTCCATTCACTTCTCATTTCATTTCACCTACAAGAGAAAAATATTCAAGTTTCTCATGGCTTCCTCCTTCTTTTCCTCTTTTTCCATTTTGTTTTCCTTTTGTTCCTTCATGCTTGCTCGGCCATCAAGCCTCTAACCGACCACATCTCCTCCTCTACCACCACCATGACCAACCACAACCCCTCTCCATCACCACCAAACCCAAGGTCGTGACCCCTAGATCCACTCCATCACCAAAACAAGTTGCAAACCCTAGCCGAGATCACCATATTCCACCCAATTCCTATATGTTGCTCGGCCACAACACATATTCCTTCACCTACCTTGCCATAGCCGTGCCTATTGGCGTGCCTTGACCAGATCTTAGCACATAGAGCCGAGCACACAAGCCATGGTCGAACCAATAGTACACAAACCCCTTGACCTTTTACCTTCCATAAGTTGTAACTTGCCACATCTCCGCAACTACCCAACCATAGCCGTGTGCACATGACCATAACCGAGCCTTCATGTCGTGAATCCAATCATGGCCGAGCATAATAGGATGATGATCGAGCAAATTGTAGTCTGGCCGAGCCCACTTGATGATTAAGGCAAGTCTATGTCACTTTGATTCATATTTTTCCCATTGATTTGATTTATAATCTTTTGTGTTGAATTATATACTTATGTATATTTTGTATTTTATTTGTTGCAAGATCTGAATATTGGCTCATCATCTTCTCCTTAAATCTATTTGTGCTTTGTCGTGCTTTTTGGAGTGTAGTTGTGTGTTTTGAATTGTCATCTCTAGCTTTAAAAGGTGAGTTTATCACTCTCGACAAATCGTACTTATATAAATGTGAAACAATGTCATTTGAATTGTAGTAGTTGATATGCTATGTTATATGTTCACATCTGCCTGTTATCTGACATTATATAATGATATAACCTGTTTATGTACCTGTTACATCACCTGACATCATATGATATGCTTTATTGTTTATTTAATTTTTGTTTCTCACACTGCAAGTTCCCTTTTAGTATAGAATCACTATGGGTTGAAATGATACATACCCGAACGGACATTAGAATAGGGAAAAATAATTATGAGCTGAAATGATAGGCTCAAGTGATTTTTATTTTTATTTAACTTGGGATTGCGGGTTTGAAATGATAGAACCCGGATTTTTCTTTTAAATTACGAATTGAAATGATATATTATCCGTATCACTTGACCTAGGTTAGAAAATATTATACAAACCCGTGGTTATTTTATATATTTTCTGAAAAATTATTAAGTATTTTCAAATGTAAAAATATGATATTTTAACTTAAATTTGGATTTAAATGATCTAAATAAAGCTTTAGTGATTTTTGTAAGTTAAAATGTAAAGTAAATAAATGGTTAAAATGCACCTTATATTTTGACTTATTTTGATAATTGGAAAATTTAGTTTTCAAATGGAAATTCAAGTTTGACTTATTAAAGAATATCTTATTTATGAAATGGGTATTTTTTTTAGGTGTTAAGTTATTGGTTAAAATAAAAGTTAAGTAAAATAGTGTATTTTGACATAATAAATGAATCATGGTTTTAATTGGTTATTTATTTATAAATTTTTTATTTTATTTAAATCATAAGTTAAATGATACCTAAATGAATATTTTCTGAAGCGTGAGATATGATTTTATAAGTTAAAAATGGTTAAAATTGAAGTTTTAATGTTTCTGAAATGTCATAATAAATCTGGAATTAGTACTGTAGCACTTTGTAAGTGCTGCTGTTTCTAAAGCTGAACTGTTTTGAAACTAATATATCTACTGTAGCACTTTGTAAGTGCTGTTATTTCTGAAATTGACAATGTTTTGAAATACTACTATACCTACTGTAGCACTTTAAGAGTGCTGCTGTTTCTGAATTTGAACTATTTCTGAAAATACCAATATGTGCACTACAACACTTTATAAGTGCTGCTGTTTCTGAAACTGAACTGTTTCGCAACACTAAAATACCTATTGTAGCACTTTATAAGTGCTGCTGTTTTGAATTTGACAATGTTTTTGAAATGTTAATATATTTACCGTAACACTTTATAAGTGCTGTTGTTGCTGAAATTACAATGAACTTTGGGAAATGAATATTATTTTGGAAGATATTGACATTGAATTTAAATGGTTTAAATGAATATGTTTTGAGGTGAAATATAAACCATTTTTGAAATTTATAAGTTAATACAATGTTTTCGAAATTGGTATAATTGAACAAATGAACTTAAAAATGCTATAACTTTGGTAATGAATATTATTTTTAAGGGTGTTATGATTTTTCTAAATATTATGATTTCCAAATGATAACATTTTAAACTGATATGGTTTCAAAGTATTATGGTTTCAAAGTGTTTGGTTTCAAAGGTGTTATAACTTTGAAAGTACTATGATTCTGGAAATGAATTTATTTGAAATAGTATTTAATTAAGAATTTTCTTTGAATATATTGATTTGCAATTGAAGATTTAAGAATATGACTTTATAAAGTGGTTTTGGTTTAAGATGATATAAAAAGGAATATTTCAAGTTTAAATAAATTGAAGGAAATATTCAGTGATTGGAAATCTGGGTTTATTCAAATGATATTTTGGTCTTGAAGTATAAACTAGTTTTGAAATGGATAATGATATTTTGGTCTTGAAGTATAAACTAGTTTTGAAATGGATATGATATTTTGGTTTTGAAGTATAAACTAGTTTGAAATGGATATGGTATTTGGTTTTGAAGTATAAATTATTTTGAAATAAATATCCATGGGTTATAATAATGATTAGTTGTTGAAGAGACCGGGATCAAATATGGACATACTCTCTATCGATACCGAAAACCACTTTAACAACTATGTACGCGGTGGAGGTTCCAAAATGAAGTAGGATGGTGGCGACGATCCTATTAAGGTATTTATGTGGACCCGACTCCCGTGAGTTGGCATAAGGTGGCTAAAACAGGAGCGATTGACGGGCCAATGAGGTAGCTCCTCTGATCAGACACACTTCTTCGATACCATTCTATTACTTTGTGATTTATTGGGTGTACCCTTTGATTTTTGGGAGTGTGGCTCGAGGTGGGCGGTAGTGGCTGCTATGCGTTACCACCAGTCCGGATGCGTAATTGGTATATCTACCCTGGCATTGCCTAGTTGTGCCGTGTCACCTACCCTAGCGCGCCTTACTACGATTTTGATTTGTGTCGTACCTATGGAGTATCCTCTGGTAGCCTCCCGATCTAGAGGTATTATGGTACTGTATAGACTATTGGCACTATAAAATGTGTTAAGGGGGATATGGGTAACGCCTTAACGCTATTTTTAAATAGTTTACTTTACTTTAGACATTATTATAATAGCGTATCTTACTACATAGTAGATAGTTTAATGGATCCTTAAAGGATGGGCGATCCCAAGCATCCTTTAAGTTACTTATGCATTTCTATTACAGTTCACTTGAGTTGGTTTACATTGTATAAGTATGTATGTCCTGACTCGAGTGTTTGTATTTTTATTTATGCTCGGGTCAGCCTGAGTATCACAACTTTGGATTCACCTTCTGGAGCTAGAGAGTGCTGGAGTTTATCTGTCTATCTAGTTGTCTTTCCATTTCAGTTATTTCATTCAACTTTGCTTATGTATTTGTGAACTTATGTATTCAGACTTCTGTTGTATCTGTTTTCAGACTATGATATTTTGTATCTGTTTTGAGACTATGTATTGTAGTGGCTTCATGAACCACTATGTATTTTATTTCTGCTGCGAGTTATTCTGATATTCTATGTCTGTGATTCTGTGATTATTTATTTACTGTATATATTGAGTTTTGCCAAATTTAAATTAACAATCTGGTATTTTGAGCAATTCAAGTCCGGCATGTGCGGATGCGAATGGTTGAAAATATCGGGTCGTTACAAGATGGATACTCCTTACCAAATGCAAATTTATAAGAAGATGTTGGAAGTTGTTGAACCATGTACGTCATCTCTCGCATCTCCAAAAAGCAAAATAAAAACACGTGGAAGAGAAAGCAAAAAAGTGTTAATACTTCAACTAAAAGAATTCCTTCGTCATTTGAGCTTGTCGAAAGTGTGTACTCTCAAAGTTAGTATACCTCAAAAAAGGCTCGTACTGATAAACTTCTTATTCGTAACCAAAAAAGGGATGTATAATAAATATTATTTTCATACACATATAAGTACTATATTAACTTACTGTATCATACTTTTTTCTAGTTGGAAGAACTAACTATTTGCATGAGAACTTATTTGCATCAAATACCATTGGAGTTGAAGGCATTTGTTACTGATATTATTGATGTTCGATCAGATGGTAACTGTGGATATCGGTGTGTGGCGGCTTTTCTTGATTTGGGAGAATCAAGCTGGAGTCAAATTAGGAGGGAGTTATATGAAGAATTACATGAAAATCGGAGTTTATACGATCGCATTTTCGTAGAGCACGATAGAAGTGCTTGTCTTCTCAAAAGCCTTATGCATGAAGATGAAGGTTTTGCGCCGAGGGAAAAGTGGATGTCAATGCCCGATGTTGGTTATATTATTGCAACTAGATATAACGTTGTAGTATTCAACATTAGTGAAAGACTTCTTTTGACAATACCTCCGTTGAAAGGAAAAGTGCCTCCACCGATACAACGCACTGAAATTGCAATAGCTTTTGTTAACCAAGATCATTTTGTTCAGGTACACAACTTACAGATTATTAAAATTAACAACTATTTTATTTCTTTTCATTCAAACTGAATTACACATTACCAGTCGCAGGTAAAACTAGAGCCTAAACATCAAGTACCACCAATATATTCAAAATGGTTCACAGGTCGCGATACAAATGCAAGTAAATGGGAATACATTTACACCGATCGAAGACAAGCTTGGGATGAAAGAACTGAATATGCTAAATGGAATTAGTCGTGGCACCATTTTGTAGTTGTTATATTGTATGGTAAACTTGAGTGAATGTTTGCAAATTGTTGTTGCTTAGTAACTACAAATATCTTTGTCCTCAACTAGTTGGATTATAATGTGTATCACTGTTTTGAATTTTCTTGAATGAAATGTGGATTAAAACGTGAATCTTTAAGTTTAAACTGTGTTTGTTTGTGGCGATGAACAAGTAGTATTTTTTTTACTGTGTTGGAAGTACCACATAGTGCAACTACATGAATGTTGTTCCAGTACGGGCTGATCAAACGTGGGTAGTAGCAAAACAACATTGAAGGCCTACGTGGCTAAATGACAAACCATGCACAAGCATTACATGGTTAGGTACATAACGGCGTCTTATTAGTGCGTGGTGAAAACAGAAACTCAAAAAAAATTATACAGAGGGGTTTCCTCGAATTGGCTCCACGTGGTTAGGTATGTATCCACGTTTTGTCAGTGCATGGTGAATACAGAGAATAAAAAAAATGCAGAATTCAAATAAGAAAACCTTGCACTAGCAAACAAAATACCATTAACATATGATGTTGATATACGTACAACATAGCCATCCTTTCACCCATTACAACAACGAATTCAAATGTCAAACCCACATAACATATGACATCATACATGAAATCAAACATGCTCCAAAATACAACCAGTCCACATAACATATGTTAACATACTTGAAGTCAAACACGCACCAAAATACAACCAGACAACATACTAAAGTTGAGGACGTATGTAGCGTCCACTAGCTACTCGGGCACTAGCAACATGAGGGTTAGCTTCATCCAAAAGACCGTGCACATCATGTAGAGTCTAGAGAAAAAATTAGTATTACAGTTAGTAGCCTGCAAATTCTTTCAAAGAGAGCCATTTATATTGCTTTGAATGTTTTTTACTACTAAATTAACATTCAATTTTAGCAATCAGACTAACTTCCAATTTAAATTTTCAATTTTACTAAAAATTAAGCTTACACTTTTACTAACCGATATCTATAATTTCTGACTTCTAAATGTAAAATTAAAATACTTCATAATGTACAATTTCTAACTTGCTTTCTGAAATACTGCTTAATATTACAGTTTAATGCTCAATATTACAATGTACTTTTAGATGCAATTTTACTACTACATTTACTTCACAATGTACTGCTCAATTAGTTGAAGTGAACATATACTGAAATGAAATTATATATTTAAGTGAAGTGAGATTAAATGGTGAAGTAAAATGTAACATACCGAGTACAGTTAGTCATAGGTAGGCTGAAAATGTGATGCTCCAATCAATACATTAGCAGGTAAGCGTACGAGATTGTGAACCCGTAAAACACTATGATCCCTACACCACTCCATATAATCATCCGTGCAACTCAGAAAAGACTGCTGTAGTGGTATTGATCTAAGCCCTTCTGCAATTACATGATGGTACCAATTCTCCTATATACTTTCCAAAAACTGATAACGCACCCGAGTGTATGTAGTTGAAGTTGTACTTCGACGTGCATTTGTTGCTACTGGAGGAATAGGAGCCATAGGATGTTCTGAACTCTGCCAAACTACCTAAGTACTCTATCAGGATGATACGGCTCCACAACGTTAAGGAAGAGAATGCAACCGTTGTACCAAGATATAGCATGAAATGGATGATAGTGCCGTGCAAAGATGTACGGATCAAAAATAATCTGTTCAAAGATGTAATAGATCAAAATTAGTGCTAGTAAATGAACTGATTACTCATGGCATTCAACTCATCATAATTATTGATATTACATAATAAATAAAGATAATTACCTGTTCAATTTGAATAGTATCAAGGAATATACGTAGATCGATGACTGATGCACCACTGTTTGAAGATGGATTCCATCGAGCAGCACGGGGTAAATTCTCGTAGTACAAATTTGTGGAAGGATGAAAGCATGGGAAATGCTCCAATATCCATGACTCCAGTAAGCAAAGAAATCCTGCAATCTATCTCACACCCATGCGGGTCGCTAATCAAAGCTGCCTGTAGAGAAATGCAAGTGCTTTCTGAACCCTAAGAGTAAGTGTTGACAATATCCAAATTTTTTAACATATCCAATAGCGATATGTGCACATGAGACTTGCTTTTGTCGGCAAACAATGTGTTGCCAAGAAATAATAAAAGATAAGCACGAGCGGCGCGCCTAATTGCCCGATCAATCCAATCATCGCTCACGTCTTTAAATTTATCAACTAACGTAGACAAATTTAGTTTATATCCAACCCTCTCATTCATTTCCATCCTAGCTTCTGCTTTAGTAAGGCCAAGATACTTTGAAACAATACTAACTGCTTGTTCCATTTTATATGACATACTCTATATAGGTTTACCTTCGACTGGAATGTGTAATAAAGAAGCTACATCATCAAGAGTAATAGTCATCTCACCGAATGGTAAATGGAAGGTATTAGTCTCAGGATACCATCGTTCTACAAAAGCTGGTATCAAATTCTTGTTAACACTCTTGTAGCAAGTGCTATCAATGGAAAACAAGCCTGACGAGTCAATAATGGCTTTGAATCTGGTAGCATTATCTGGAATCCTCCACTCTGATACCTTCTGTGCATGGTTGACACATGTGAGCGGTGATCGTTCCTACACAAAAAAAATTTACATTTAATTAACACAGTAATTCCAAATCTATTGTTTAGAATAATAATAGCTGCATACCTGGCCAATCCATATCATAGAAGCAACATGAGTATCAAACTCTCTAATCACCTCACTGATTCTTGGTCCACCTTTCTCGTTTACATCTTCTTCGGCTTCACCTTCTCTCTCGGGCTCATCATCTATCTCATCATCAGCATCCGTCTCCGGATCATCCTCTGTGTAATCTCTCTCTTCTCACGATGAGTCTGAACCATCTCCATGTTCCTCATCTCCCCCATCACCTTCTTCATGTTGCTCCTCATCTTGCCTTACAACAAGCTAAAAATTAGCTGCGTCCGTCTCATGCTCCTCGTTCACGTCCGCACTAATACCTTCGGCTGCTTTCTCTATTCTCCGCTTTCTTTCAGAAGTTATCATTCGAGTTCGACCCATCTGAAAATAATCAGACAAAAATCCAGTTAGCATGACAATACACATACAAAAACAATCAATAAAGCAAAAAAAGGTTGTTGCTGTTTTCAGCAACAATTATTTATAACCATCGTGGACAGCATTTTTTCCATGTAGGGAGTCTCCGTGGAAAAAATGGCTATCACGCAGCAACACTACATGGAAAAAATACCATCCACGCAGTGCTCTTGCATGAAAAAATGCTTCCCCGCAGGACCTGTGCGTTGGCATTTTTCCTACGTTGAGCCTCTTCTTGGATGTTATTTTTTCCACGCAGTATCACTGCGTGGTACGTTGAAACCAGAAAAAAAATCTAATTCAATAACGTTCAAGTGTAATCGAGTTTCAACCCTAAATTCAACACTGCTAAAAAATTCACACGATTTGCAAACAAACTATCACTCAATTCAATCAGGAATTAACGCAATTTGCAAATAAACCCTAAATTCACTAACGTTCAAGATTACCTTTGTTGCTTTGATGAGGTTGAAGCCACGCATGATGAGGAGGAGGAAGAAAATCACCTGCTTGAAGATGATAACCGTGTTGAAAATCGCGTGAGGAAGATACGTGAGGCGAAGAAAATTGTGTGAGGAAGATACGTGAGATAAGGTCAGGGGCAATTTTGGAAGAAGCGGGGAGCTACTAAGTAAGTTTGGGGGTTTACATTCTTTTTTACATTTTGGGGGGCTACTAATCGAAAATATGGGTTGGAATAGGATTTGCCCATTTCTTTATACCTATCAACATCATTGTTCTTTAATGCATCCATTCTTTTATCTCTATCACCATCCTTTATCTTAGAAGACTCTTTCAACATTCTTTGATGATACTTAGCCATGCCTCTATTATAGGTAGTTCATGCATCACGCATGGTCCACTGGGCCTCTAATAGCTTTTTATGCCATTAAAACAAAGACTTAACTGTTTATCTCTAAATTGTTTTTTAGCTTGATGAACTTGTCTAAAAAACTTGACCCTTTCACGTTCGCATTGCTTAACAAACATCTGACATTGCCTCTCAGACATTACCTTAATTTCTTTCTGTTCCTTGTCAAGTTCATCTTTCTAATTAGATTAGTACCCAACAACCTTAGATTCTTCTCTTCTATTTGGAGGCGTAACATAAGATCAGGCTTTATCCTTTTTTTTACCAAGTATACCAGTGTTTGCACCAAAAATTGGCCCAAACACCCAATAGAAATTTTGGAAAGAAATAAATGAAGAATATAAAATGAAATTAGAGGGAAATAATAAAGGAATATTAGTAAATCAAAGCAATAACACGAACACAACAATTTATAATGGTTCGGCGTTGTTTACCTATCTCCACTTTGAACAGATTGCTTTATTAATCACTTTGTAAACTGAGTACAAAAGGAATCAGATAAAAATCCTTAGTTATAATAGAGTACAAAACAACTAGTAGCGTAAAGGTCTCGAAAATGAACAACCAAGCCTGTATTTATAGACGAAGATGACAAAATATCTCTTTGAAAATTCGGCAGAAGGACCTCCAAAACCACATGGACCCACAAGAGGGATCACATTCCCCAAATACCAAAGAATATGAATCGGTATCGATCCCTATTTTGGAGGAATTTGGGGGTGCGATCCCTATGGTAGCTTCCCCATGTTGAATCATGCTTAGCCTCAAATTTTCATGTCAATTCGATTAGTAAAACTCGAGTTATTGCTTGATCTTTGCTTCAACATGAATTGCCTTCTGATTTCAGCCGATCCCTATTGAGGGAAGAGGGCCGATCCCTCTCACTATCCTTTTGAGGTGCGATCCCTAGGGTAAGCTCCCTAGGGTCCCAATAACTTACTCATAAAATTTCATATGCATTGGACTTGTGAATCTTGAGATATTAATTATTTTATATTGAACTGTACTTGCTCCCTAAAACATACTGACACCTATGCTGGGGAGTGTTTATTGTCAATCCCTCCTCTATATTGAACTATATTCCATACTTCAAACATTCTGCATTGCATGTCTCTCAATTCCATTTGATCACGACTTCATATTATCATTTGTACTTGACTTCTAGATCCCACAATTATCGCACTGGACTTATCGGCCTTGATGACAGTCGAATCTTACTTGTCCAATCAGTTCAATATAGTCGGGTCAAAATGTCGGATAACACTTGTACCCCAAAGTACGTCTTGTGCAGAACATGACGTGCTTTGAATCGAAGCAAGTTTGAGCCGTTGGAAAGAAATCCATCTAGTTTTCTGAAAAGTCGCTATCCTTCTATCGAATTATTTTCCTAAAGTGTTGTATCTCTCTTTCATTGTCATGGCGCTCGGTCGATTTCCAATAGTATAAATTCAGGATTATACTTTGTCAGTTGATATATATATCTGGTTCTATGGGACTAGTAAGCTTTGGCTATTTGATCTAGTCTTCACATTGAAAGCTTCAGGTTTGAATTTAATTTCTATCGATTTCAAAAATTGAACTTTTAGACCATACATGTGCACATTCAGATACACGTTCTTATCGTTGGCTCCAGAACGCGTTTGTACGCTCATGGGTCATCGTCAATTTTTATTGAATTATACACAATTTCATTTCATTTTGTGTATAGGTACTTTACATAATCTTCATGTCCATGTTTGTATGCACATATGCTCATGGCCGATCCTTTTTTTAATGTATGTAGGGATTGACATCTTTTTAGCCGATCCTCCTCCTCCTTTTTTAAAATATAAATGTTCATAGGGATCGGCATTCCTCTGGCCGATCCCTCCATCCTTTCTCTTAACTTCATAAAGAAGCTAAGGCAGGCCGAACCCTCCTCTCCCATATACAAGCTAACACTTTTCTTTCCAATCTTCACTTATTTCACTTCCCTTCCATTTTCTCTCATTCCTTTCAATACCGAACCCTTCTTATTTCACCATTAAAGTCGAACCCTTCCTCCTCTCTTCTTTCCTCAATTTTGAAACAAAGTCTACTGCGATCCAACTTGCCTCTACGAATCCAATTCCTCTTCCGTTCAGTCTCGATCATCTTTGAGCCACTCATCGTCACCACTAATATATATATATAGGTAGGTTTTCCTATTTTTAACCTTTAATTCATGATGAGGTGTTGGGTTTTGTTCATTTTAATTGTGGGTAAGTAAGAGATGAGAAGGAAAATGATGCAAAGTTTGGTGAAGTAATAAAGGAAGAAGAAGAGAAGAGTGAAGAACGAAGGAAACAATATGATCGGTCGTGATGAAGTAGGTGAAGAGGGGTCGGTGATGTTGGTTTTTTGTAGGTGAAGGAGAGGGTTCAGAGTAGATGTTTGGAGGAAGGGTGAAAACACTGAAGCAAAGGAATCGGTCGTGGTGATGTACGGTGAAGAGGGATCAGTCGTTTCATTAAGTAGAGGAGGGATCGGTTGAAAGGTTGGAGAGTTATAAATGCGGCCAAGCAAAGGGATCGGTAGTGGCGTGTTGTGGATGGAGGGATCGGTAGTTTTTCTTTGTAATACGGATCAGCTGTAGGCCTTGTAATAGGGATCGGTTGTTGTAAGGGATAGGGATCAGCATAAATAGGGACCGGCTATTAGTACTTGGCCAACCCTAAGCTTTGAATTAAACTTGAAAAGTAATCCATATTCACTTGTTTGGGCAATTAGAACCAACCCCATCCCAATGAACTTGAACATATGATGATAATGAACAAAAGGACTTGCATGTCCAATATCGAAGTCGAAATTGAACAGCCAAACTCCTAGGAATTATAATTTGAACAAAAACTTAACATATGGACTTTATTAATGGATTTCACACTTCGATATGCCGATAATCGATCTCAAAGCTTACACAATCGATCAATCTATTCACTAGTTGAGACGCTCAACGATGACGGTCTGGTCGGAATCCAAAGTCTCATCATTTACTTTTGCTTTTTTATTTTAAGCCGCTTATCTCTAAATTGCATGACACTGCGCCATATTAGCTTACACTTAGCATGTGGGGACAGGTAAACATTTTTAATCTTGATTATGTACTGAGTTAAGTTGATATGGACTCTAGATGTTCAAAGCGTCTAGCTGCAAAGTCTTTTGAGCCAATTTCACAACATAGCAATCCCAGAGCCGAGTCAAGATCTACAACTGTATCTGGCAGACTTTCCCTTGATCGTCAAACTGAACAAAAGGAGGTTTCCAGCCCATCGGCCGACCTTTTCTCTAACGTTTCCATCCTCCCTGCGGAAGATATAAGTCCTGCTCCCGACGTCGTAGAAGGTGCTATATTTTTAGATAACCCGACGGATTCCCAAACCTCCAGAATTGGCGAGGCCGCTCTTCATAGACTATGTTCTAGACACGGGATTTCATTTGAAGTTGTTATGGTTCCTTCGATGAACGACATGGCTTATTCGTCCCCGGAGGGGTATACAACATGCAATAAGTTCAAGTGCTGGGCCGGATGTGTGACGCCTTTCAATTCTTTTATCCGAGAGATGCTAAAATATCTTAGAATAGCTCTCGCTCTACTACACCCGAATAGCTATGCCTTTCTCTGAGGCACTTTCTTGCTATTCATGAACGTTCTATTCCGTCCGCCATCTCCTAAGGACATCAGATTTATTTATAACTTCAAACGATAGACATGAAGCTTTTCTTATACTTTCCTCAAGCTTTCGCCCAACTATTAAGTCTTAATGGGCCCTTAGAACAAACTCAGCCTCTTCAAACGCGAATGGTTCTATGTCCGATGTTCGCCTGGCTTCAAGAGGCAATGATTGGAAGGATGTAAGTGTTATCTTCACTTTATTCTCAAATTCTTTAGTCCAAGTCATATTCTGAACCAACTAATATTTTGAAAATTTATAGGTGTCCATCCACGTCCAGAGGGCGATAGCTTCTCAAAGGAAATTTATGTAATTCGTGCCACCTCGGTTGAAGACAAGGACATTAGATTCCTTGTACCTGATGAATGCTTATCTCTGTTTGGGCTGCCGGAAGAAGGTCGTAGCATTGGTCTTTCAGGATGTGCTGCACTACAAAGAAATGCTATAAAACAAGAAGGCAATACCAATAATCCAGTTGTGCCCCAAGTCGAGGGGATTCAGGATGACGCCGAAGAGGGTGAAATTAGGGGTGCCAAAATCAACAAGCCTGATGAAGCTAATGCAGGTCCAGGCAATGCGCCCGTTGTCGAACCGTAACACGGCACACAACCTCACATACCAGTAAGGAGAGGAAAAAAGCTTGCATATAAACTCCGCAGGAGAAAAACTACTAAAGAGCCTAAGTTTATTAGCACTTCCATCGACGAAGATTCTTCCTCTCAAGATTTAAAAAGCTCGATGGAAGGGTTCTCTAACCTTCCAATCCCCGATGACATCATGACTTATGACTTCCCTAATATCAGTATTGGGGGGCTCAATTCTCCTACCAGAAGTTGTGATGGCATTCTTCCCACCAGCAAAGGGGAAAAAACTCATATGAGCAAGGCTACAGCAACCGGTCATCGAAGGGGACACTAGGACACTCACAATCATGCGCACTTCACCACACGATTTTCATCTATCTTTTGTTCAATGGTCACCTATACACTTTTTTTTATTTGTAGGTGTAAGTCTCAATCCCGTGCTTTTGATTGTTTGAGGGGTTCCTCAACGCAGTACAAATTCAACCATGGCTCAGAATCGGGTAAGCGTAGAGAGAGATGATGACCGAGGAAGAAGTCGTCATTTGAGGGAATCTTCATCTTCTAAACATAAGTCCCAGTCTTGGTCATTTCATCAGGAAGTTCAGCCTAATCTCCTGTACACAGCGGCGATCAAACTTTTTTTCATGGTCCTCAAGTTGCTAAACCCCTTGAGCAGTATTCTGGTTCATCTAGCTCTAGACAGTCCCATGATCATAGGGCGAGAAAACACCCAATCATCACGTCTGATCCATCTTTGCCGACTGCATCTCCCGAGGCTTCCATTGTGGAAAAATTGGCCGAACTAAAAGTCAAATTTCCAAAGATTTTCTTCGACGGGCTTAAGTTTCTTCCTTCCATTCATACAATCCCAGGTAATGCTAAAGCGAGCTCCCTCACATGCGTCAACGATGTTTTTGTGCAACATGAATCATTCCAACACGTAGCAGAAAAGATCTCTGAGGTATCTATCGAGAGATAGCATGAAATCAATCGTCTCAAGCTAGAGGCGATCCATGATAAAGATATAATTAAACATCAAGACAATGAGATCTCAGAGTTGATAGTGAAGCTAGTCGAGGCAAAAAAAGTGCCAAAGAAACATCTGAGGTAGTGAGTCATCTAGAAGCTACCCACAAAAAGAAACTGGAGCTGCCCTTAACCACAACGGTGTGCTTGCTTTGGAAAAGGATACCTTGCAAATAGAGAAAAATATTTTGGCATGCCACGTTGAGGAGCTCGATGAACTCCTTAAAAAGGAGAGGAAAGAGAAAATCAAAGCTCAGGAGGAATAACAAAGATATTACAAAGAGGTTGTTGAAGCTCGAGAACTGAAAATCAACCTTGACGAGCAACTTGCTCAAATTGAAGTCCTAGAAGAATAGGAAAGAGAAGCGGGCAGCAATGAGATTAGAGAACAGATCAAAGCCCGGTTAGAAGATGCCAAAGAAGCCGGTCGAAATGAAATTAAGGGTATGTTCGATCCTCTGATCATTTAATATATGGCTAAAGCCCTTATCCATAGCGATCTGAGTTTTCTTGGAGAGGGCTATCTCGAGTCACTCGCTGAGGCCTGGGAATACATTATTGAAATGAAAAAGAGAACCCTCGGTGAAGCTGATTTAGATGAAGAGAAGCTAGTATGGGAGATTCTTATTAAGGATGAATCTTTAGACCTGGCTGCCGCGGGACTTCGATATTTTGACATTCTAGCACCCTCTGGCAAAGGGGAAAACACCATCGAGTCTTTGGAGTCTGATCCCAAGGGCCTCCTCCTTTTCAATCAATCGAAGAGTCGGTTTCTCTTGACCCGATATAGGATCTAAGCTACGATCTGAACATACCTGGTTATCAATCTAAGGTGTTGACTCCTATTCTGGAAGGGAGCAATCCAGCGATAACAGAGAGTCAGCTGGACACAGGTATCCCGCTTTGTTCTCCACTTTTTGAGTGATTTCGTTCTTCATGCCCAATAGTCATAGGTTTATCTTCTTGTTTCCATAAATCTTTAGGTCTTCCAGGTCCCAGTCAAACTCCAAGAAGCGGCGCCACCGAACATACTAATTAACTAAGCTTAAAAGAACTCATTGAGAGAGAGAGAAGTTTCTAAAGAAAAAAGCTAAGGCTGAACCCATAATGTGGACATTGATGATCCAAGTCCTGTCTCACTATAAGTCATTAAACCCGGGGGGCCAGTCCCCGAAAAACTCCCTCCAACTTCTGAAAGCTCTCCAGCCAAGGGTGGTCGGGGATCAAAAAGAGGAACAGGTGGATGTTTATGTGGAGCTACTCCCAAAAAACCAAAAAGGGAGAAATGTCCGAAGAAATAGCCATCAATTTGGCTTGATTTGTATATAGCTTGTATTGTATATAGCTTGTATAGCTGTTTTCTTTTTTGTTGGCCGCAATTAAGCGGGTACAACCCCTATTTTTGAATAAACTTGTACCATAATTTTGAAGTTTATTATGTAAATAAAAGTTCTTTGTTTTCTACCGAACTCTTATGTGAATTTTTATTTAACTAGTCGATTAATTACTTTTCCATTCAATGAACTTGTAATTTATTGCTCGTTGATTTGGATGACAATCCTTTAACTCTATCCCAAAGCCTCCATGTGGTCGTGGTCCTGAGTCGTATCAAACATGGGCTCGAGCCCTAATATTACACTGTAGGATTTAGTGGTTTGAGTGATTATACTCCTGCCCCCAATCTCTGGGTAACTGAGTTGGACAATGGATAGTCGAACTCCATCCTTAGCGAGTTTATACTCCTCTTGTTGGTTTCAGGCTGGAGTTTATGGAATAATGAGTGGTCGAACCACACTCATCTATTTTTTTATACTCATATTCGCACTCTGGGGATATGAGTTAGTTAGCGGGTGGTCGAATCGCTCCCGACTTGTATTTATACTCCAGTCCATACTCTGTGGACTTAGAGTTATTTCGAAAAATAGTCAGATCGTACTTTCTTAATTGATTGATTTATCCTTAAGTCCAGGCTTAACTTAGCGAGCGATTGGTCGTGTCACGTTCGTTTTTGATTCATTTATGTCCTATCACTATGTGGGATTAATTCAGCTATCGGATGGTCAAGTCACATCCAATTCTTGTTATGCACTTCGTCCATCGGGTTGTGAACAAGAATCATTAAATGGACAGTCGAACCATGTTCATTTTGTTTAGTTTAATCATGAACTAACGTAATTAGCTAGCTCCAAACTTTGGGAACCGGCTTGGACATGTCAATACTAGTTAATTCGACATCGTAATTAATATGTAATGCTACAACAAACACAGATATGAAGGAAATTCAAAACTTTATTTGCCAAATGGAAAGAAATGACATAATTTGTCTTATTGCATATCTGGAAAACCAAATGCCAAAGAAAATCCTGAAACTAATATAACTGAATGAAAAGAAATAAATTAAGTGAAATAGCATCGTAAATGCTCGTTATTCCATGGCCTTGGGAGTATGACGCCATTGACGGTTGCTAGCTTGAAAATTCCCTCTCCAGGCCTTTATTCAATGACATATGGTCCTTCCCAAGTAGGATTCATATGCGACGAAGTAGGAAAAACCCGTTTCAAGATGAGATCGCCGATTTCAAATATTCTAGGTCGGACTTTAGTGTTGTAGTACTGGGCGACTCGGTGTTGGTGCGCATCTGTCCTTAAATCAGCTTCTTCGCGCTTCTCATCTACAAAATCTAGAGATTCTAAGAGGAGATCTTAATTCATTCTAGGCCCGTAGTTGGTCACTCAATGAGCAGGAACTTCGAGTTTAATAGGAATAACGGCTTCAGAGTCGTAAGCAAGAATGAATGGAATACGGCCGGTCACAGACTTGTGGGTAGTCCTATAAGCCCACTGTGCTGTCGGGAGTTAATCCACCCACTTGCCTCTAGCCTTTTCCAAACGCTTCTTCAGAATGGACTTTATGATTTTGTTCATAGCTTCACCTTGTCTGTTTGCTTGAGGGTGAGCAACTACCACAAATCAGTTTTCAATATGATGTCGATGGTAGAAGTCTTTGAATTCAGCACTGTAGAATTAAGTCCCATTATCAGTTATAATAATTCGTGGAAGGCCAAAACGACAGATGATGTTCTAGACGATGAAGTTGATTACTTTCTTTGTTGTGATCGTGGCTAAATTTTCGGCTTCGGCTCATTTGGTGAAGCAATCAACTACGACGATGGCGTACTTCACACCACCTTTAGAGATCGGTAAGGAACCGATAATATCTATACCCCCAGATGGCAAACGGCCATAGGCTGACCATTTGTGTGATTTCCGTCGGTGGAGCTCTTGGAACTTTTGCATACATCTGGCACTTGTCGCATCACCTTACATAATCAGCAGCATCTCGATTGACGATCGGTCAATAATACCCGTAACGGAGATTTTCTTTGCAAGGGTTTGCCCTCCAGTGTGATCGCCACATTCCCCTTCATGAGTTTCCTTTAGGACTCGTTTTATTTCATCATGAGCGATACACCGGAGCAAGGGGATGGAAAAACCCTTTCTATACATGACTCCTTCCTGAATGATATATCGTGAAGCTTTGCCAAGGACTTGTTGTTTTTCATTGGGAAGAACTCCCTGTAGCAAATAGTCTTTAATCGGAGACATCCATGACTCCTTCTCTAGCTCCATCTCTAATACCCAATCGATTTCCATCAGGTTTATGCTCGGAGCATTTAGTACTTCGACTGGGAACAAGCCTATTTGTTGTGCATCCTCAGTGCTAGCAAACTTTTCCAGTGAGTCAGCCTCTTTATTTTGATCTCGAGGAATGTGCATAATATCATAGTTCTCAAAGTCAGTCAATAGCTCTAGGACTCGGGTAAGGTATGGGGTGAGTTATTGTCCTTTATCCTAGTAATCTCCTTTGACTTAGTATACTACCAATTGAAAGTCGCAAAAGATTTCAAGATATTTTATCCCTAGTTCTCTAGCGAGTTTAAGTCCAGCAATCAGAGCTTCATACTCAGCTTCGTTGTTTGTTGCAGAGAAATCAAGTTTTAAAGCATAGAAAATTGACCAATCTTTTGGAGTTACTAGAATAATTCCCGCTCCTAAACAACAATCAGTGGATGCTCCATCTGTGTGCAACTTCCACCGTATGGTAGGGGTTTCACTGCTCTTTGGGAAATCATCTTGTGTAGTGAATTCTGCTATAAAGTCCGCCAGTGTCTGACCTTGGATAGCCCTTTGAAGAAGATAAGTAATGTCAAATTGGCTTAGTTCGATATTCCACTTGAGCAACCTTCCAGACATCTTAAGTTGTTGTAGGACCTATCGTAATAGCTGGTCGGTGTAAACATTGATAAGATGAGCCTGAAAATAGAGGTGGAGCTTTCGTGAAGCAACCAATAAGCAGTATGCCAATTTCTCTATCTTCGGATAGTTCCTTTCAGCTCCTGTTAATAACTTTCTAACTTAATAGATCGGTCTTTGGATTCGATTCTCTTCGCGAAGCAGTGCGACACTTATAACATGTATCGACACGGCCAAGTAAACATACATGTCTTCATGATCTACCGGCTTTGTCAAGATGGAGGATCTCTCTAAGTGATTCACTAAGTATTGGAATGTGTCTTTACAATCTTGTGTCCATTCAAAATTCACTTTTCCACTTCTAATCAAGTCAAAGAAAGGAATGCATTTATCGGTAGCTCTGGAAATAAATCGACTCAAGGCAGCAACCTTTCCATTCTGGCTCTGTACTTGTTTGATGGTCTTTGGCACTTGAATGTTGTGGAATAGTTTGGCCCTTCTCGGGATTAGCTTCGAATCCCCGGGCATTGACGATGAAACCCAAAAACTTTCCTGATGCAATACCAAAAGAACACTTTGGAGAATTGATCTTCATTTTGTAATATCGGAGGATATCGAACATTTCTACCAAGTCTCTAATGTGGTCGCTAGATCGTCGTGACTTCACGAGCATATCATCCACATATACCTCCATTGTCTTTTCGATTTGATCTTTAAACATTTTGTTGACTAGGCGTTGATAGGTCGCTCCAGCATTCTTTAGTCCAAACGGCATTACCATATAGCAATATAATACGACATCGGTAATGAAGCCGGTGTGCTCTTGATCGAGAATGTGCATCAGGATTTGGTTATATCCTAAGTACGCATCCATGAAAAATAGTAGTTCATGTCCCGTGGTTGAGTCTACAAGCTAGTTAGTCCTTAGAAGGGGAAAGCTGTCTTTCAGGCATGCCATGTTCAAGTCTGAGTAATCCACACAGACCGCATTTCCCATTTGCCTTTCTTACAAGTACAGGATTATATAAATAATTAGGGTAAAGGGCGTTGGGAATAAACCCGTTGTCTTTGAGCCTCTCCACCACCTCTGTAAGAGCGGTGATCTCTCAAGATCCGTGCCATGCCTTTTTTATTTCACCGGGACATGCCTCGGGTTGATATTCAATGCATGGCTCGCAATGGCAGGCGAGATCCCACACATGTCAAAGTGAGTCCAAGAAAACATGTTGAGGTTCGCTCGGAGAAATCAGCAAATTCTTTCATCATCAGGGGCCTGAGCTATGATCCCACCTTTAGGACCCATGACGGGTCGCCATGGCCGACTGTGATGTCAATCATCAGCTCAACCGGTGCAGCCTTGATCTCTTTGGGCTTCTCCTCGTCATCTCTCGGATCTATATCTCTATAGAATCGACTGTGGTGCCCGAGCCAAGGCTCAGGCGCTGGTTGCCAACCTTCAATGGCTCGGATGTGGAGAGACTTGTCCACACCCTTACCTTACTCCTTTCGTTGAGCATCCCTAAATTCAGATGCATGGCAGGCATGTCCGGTCGCCTGATCACTAAGAACAACTTCAACACCATTATCTGTTGGGAACTTTAAAGTCAACTTCCATGGGGCAAGAGACGCCCGAAACTCAGCTAGGGTCGGTCGACCCAGAAAAGCATTGTATGGAGAGTCAACATCCAAAACAACAAATGGAAAATTCCGCACTCTCATGCAGTCACATTCTCCCAATTCCACGAGAAATTCAATATAATCAACTGCTTCGATTGCAGCACCATTAAAGCCATGAATGCGGGCTTTAGATGGTTTCATGTCTTTGGCTTACATCCTCATTTGATCATAAGCTTTTTTGAAAATTATATTTATGGAGCTTCCACAATCAACCAAAATCCTTCTTACTAAAGCGGGACTGATCATAGCCGAAATGACCATTGGGTCGACCGCCGGTGCCTCCACCTTGTCTGCATCTCTATTTTTGAACACAATGTCATCTATCATTGTATATTGCTATTTTGCCGAAGATCCATCTTTTATGCTTGAACAATATTCAGAATTTACATGCTTGATCCCGCTAGCGTAGCACTCCATCTCATGCCAACTCTTACCAGCTAGATGCGGTCCCCCGACTATTGTATTGATTACTAACCTTCCACCAGTCCATGCAGGCTCCTCATCCCTGTGTGGTTCTTGTCCTCTGTTGGGGTCGGATGTCCCACCATCCTACGAGGTTTTCACAAACTGTAGTAACTTTCTTTCTCGAATCAGTTTTTCGATAATATACTGGAGATGCCTGCACTCATTTGTTTTATGGCCATAACATTCGTGAAAACGACAATATTTTCCGGTTTGTTTTTGCTTCTCCATTGATTCTTTTGGAGGCGGCTTCCTATACTACATAGTATTGCAGGTAGAAAAATAGACATTCTCTAGAGATGTATTTAATGGCGTGTAATTATTGTACATTGGAATCTTAGGCTTTCCTCTTCCAGAATCTCTCTTTCATTCTCGGCTCCTATCTCCGCCTTTCTTTTGCTGATTCGGTTTATTCTGGATATTCTCTTGAACTTTTCTAGAACTATCACTGGACTACTTCACTTTAATGTTACTCTATACTCCCTCTCCATTGGTCCCACAAAATTCTTCTTCCTAGAGCATCTGACTTCCTCTTTCCTCAAATACCGAGCCACCTTTGCATAGAAGCATTCCAATGTTACAAGTGGCTTACCAGCGAACCAATCGCCAAAATTAGATTTTGTATCAATCCCTCTAGTTACGACCATCAATATTGCATGGTCATTTGGATTATTGATTTCAGTGATACCTGTATTAAAACTCTCCAAATAATCTTTCAACGATTCTCCCAAAGCCTGGATCACACTGGATAGAGACATTAAATCCTTGGGGTGAGTTTTATGCATATGGAACTGCTCCACAAACCTTGTTGCTAAATCATCAAATCTAGAGATCGACTCTGGGGGTAATCTCATAATGACATCGTTGTTATTCCAGAGAGAGTAATAGGAAAACACCTACACTTTGTTGCACCATCTGCTCATGCGGAATCCATCATCTATTCATATTTAATGATGTGCTGCCTGGGGTTGGTTTTTCCCTCGTAGGCAGGCATCGACAACATATTGAACCTCCTTGGATACTCTGCATGTAGGACATTGTCAATGAACGGGGTATGGCTTCTCGAGATTCTCCACTCGTCATTGGTCAAGCCTTGGCTCTCTCTCACTAACTGTCTAACCATAACCGATAAGTCCGACGTTTGGATAATTGGAGCCAAGCAGTGGTCGTGTTCCACCTCACATGAATGGACAGGTCGATGTCTATGGGCCGTTCCATGCCTTCTTGGGTCAACATCCTCTTGATGTATATCATGTACATTCACTTCATCATCATTTCGGGGAAGCAACCGATCGACATCCACATGAACTCTAACATCCAATCAGTCGCAGCAACTCCAGCTTGGATTCCAACATGGATAGGTAAGTTCCCACCTCTAGAGGAGGGATCAGTACCGATCCCTATGGAGGGATCAACACCTATCAGTTTTGGCAGACCAGGCAGGTTTGGCTATTGATGCCCTGAAGTTTCTACGCAATATCCGCTAATTCTATGATGCTAACGTTTGTGATACTCATCCGATAAACTAGAACTCTCTGATGCAAAGTGGTAGGGTCCCTCCCAGCTTTCCTATGCTGTTGCTGATTGAGTTGGTTTATTAGATCGATATTGTCTTGAATTTGCTGATTCGATTGTTGATGGCTATCCACTAGCTCCATTATCAGATTTTGAAATTTAGCCCTTATAATGGAATCGGTCGGATTCTAGACATTATCTGGGTTGGTTGCTGTGCACATCAAATACCCCCACACTTATCTTTTTATTCGTCCTCGAATAAAGGAAAACTAAGATAAATCCGTTTTCGTAGGGAGCACGATTGCATTGAGCGTATGCAACAGGCCGTTAAACCTCTGGGTGTCCCCAGTAGGACGACTGTTGTCTCGTGAGGGTTTTCAGCGGATACTACCCACAAAATCCAAATGCAGGGTGAAATTATTTATAAAATGCAAGATTATTTACAAAGAGATGAATGCGAGTTTTTGGAAATATTTACAAATGAAAGATTTACTTTTAAACAGACACAAATAAGTTAAATATAGGTTTGGTTATTATCTTGAAAACTTAAGTCATTTACTTGTCAAAATTTCCAACAAAAACTAAGTTATCATAACAAATAAACCATAGTTTAACTCGTTGTTTCGGTTGATAACAAAGTGTAATTATAAAATGGATCCTTAGTTGATTATCAAAGTTTATCAAAGTGGTAATTTATTTCTTTTCAATAACAAGTCAAATCAAATAAGTTAAAATAGTGCTTGGATTTCAATTGCTTACTCTCTCCATTTTTTCTTTTGAAAATTTTGTTGATATTAACAATATTTACATATGCCTAACTCAGATAAACTGAGGCCAAATATATTACCCATGCACTGCCTTGCGGACTGATGTGAGGGGAATACAGAGCGTGGCGAGTGAACACACGAGGGTGAACACCTATTGACTGTAGGCGTTATTAAAAAGAATTTTTATATATATACACCTAACTCAGATAAACTGAGGCCAGATATACCGAACGTGCACTGCCTCTCGGGCTTATGTGAGAAGGGTACAAAGCATGGCGAGTGAACACACGAGTGTGAACACAGGACTCTAGGTGTTTATTAAAAAATATATACAAATATACAAGAAATAAATTTTTTTGTGTTTTTTTTGAAAGAGAGAGTTTCGCAAAATTATCTTAGCACTATTTAACTTAGAAGACAAAAGAAATGTTATATCCTTTACTTTAAATCAACCACTTTTTAAAACAAAGATTTTCAATTAGGATATATTTCATAATTATCACGTATGAATCTTCCTATATACTAGTTAAACCATTATTATTTGTAATCAAACTTCATTTTTATTTTTGTTAAGACGAATAAATTTTCAAAAATTTCAATTTAATAAACCAAAACCACATTTTTATCTTACAATGTTTCTTTAAAAATAAATCAAAATGCTAAAAAAAAATTTGTTTATTTTTTTTTTGAGATTTTTTTTTGAATTTTGGAAAGAAAAATTAAAAATAAACCATGAAAAATCGAAAATGATGATGAGTCTCCCCCCACACTTGATTTTGACTGTGTCCCCACATTCAACCCAAGTGAAAGGAGATAAATAAAAAGATGACCTATATTTACATAAAAACGAAAAGATTATTATTTACAAGAGTTCAGAAAGTATATCGTCAAGAAGTAAATGAAACGGTCTTCCAAAGACCGATTCATTTGTCTCATCAAGTATACGAGACACAGCTTAAGCTCGAAAAACCAAATCGTAAAAGATTTCAAAGTTGAATGTTGTTTTGGGAAAACGAATGTCGTTTTATTGAAAACCGTACAAGTTGTTTTATTTTCGATGATTTTCGGGGTTGATAGAATAATTGATTGAAATTCAAATTTATTATCACCAAGTTGAAGTTCAAACTTATCATTGAAAACTTCTTCAAAATTATCGATTTCAAAATCAAAATGGTGATGTAAATCTTCCCCTTCAGAATTCGACAACTCATTTTCGAAAAGTCCAAAGAAATTGTGTTCATTGAATTCGTCTTCCTTATTTGGATTATCAACAACTTCATCATATATATTAAGTTCAAAATCCAAAGTTGTTGTATTTAAATTTTTGGAATCGAGAAAAGGAAGGTCGAATCTTAAATTTGGTTCCACACCCTCAAAAGAATAGAAATCCAACTCAATTACCGTGTTTTCAACAACTTCATTAAGATTGTTATTTTCAATTTCAAAAGTTGTTATTTGAAAATCGTCGATTTGGGTAAAAGATGGATTGTCACTTGACTCGTCACACATTGGGATTTGATTTTGTTGTTCACGTTGTTTCATATAAGTTTCAAACAACGAATCCGCGTGATCAACGTAAATTTCATTCATTTGTTCTACAAAATCCAATTTATAGTTATTAACTTGAGAATTTTCGATTTGGATTTGTTGAGAACAAAAATTTTCACTCGTATCATAGTCGAGATTATTACCATTGCCAAAATTATTTGAAAAGTGGATCACATCTTCGTTTTATTTTTAAATTCATTTTGGAGTTCGAAATTGAATTGGCATGGGTTATACTCGAAATCATTTGAATTTTGAAATGAATTCAAATTTTGATTATTTTGAAAACTTTGATTTGAATCATTGCCCAAATATGAATTACACAAATCATTTATCATTTGATTTTGTTGTGTAGAGATTTCAAGTAAAGACAAAATGCTCTTTTCAAGATTTTTGGGTTGGTCATCATTTTGAAAATTTTGAGGTTCAAAATTTGAATCATTTAAGCAATAGTTGTTGTTAAAATATCCATACGAATTTGGAGTGAAATCATATGGATTATATTGGTTTTCACAACTATTGTAAAATTCAAGTGAGTGGGGAAATTCGGACATTTTCAAGAATGTTTTTGGAGTTTTTTTTATAAAGGAAAAATATTTACAAATAGAATTTATTTTTCAAAATGGAAAATTGATTTTTGTTTTGTTTTTGATTTTTTAATTTTTTTTGTTTTTGAAAAGGTTTTATAATTTTTTTGGATTTTTGAAATTTCAAAGAAAAAGGATTTAAAAATTGAAAAGGAAAAGGAATATTTACAATTTTTTTAGTTTTGAATTTTGATTTTTTTTTTAAATATGCATGAACTAATGCAACTAAATGAATGCAGGGGTTAATTACAAATGATTTATCCTAAGTTAACCCAAAATTGTATAATCACACTTTGTCTTAAATCAACAAGATAGTTCTCAGCCAGGTAACGGGCAGGAGTTATCGGTGCACCACGAATCACCGTAGCAATGCAGCCGAAGGTTTAAGTACCTTCAGAGGAACAACCACTATAATATTTACGAATTACCGTAATATTTATAAATGGTTATTACTCTGCCGTAGCCTAGACACCAAGAAATTAAATTGTTCAAAGAAGACAACTTGTCAGTATACAATTAAGAGTTATTGATGTCTAACCGTTATTATTAATCAAAATCTAAGATGAAATGCAAAACTAAAATTAAACGTGTATTAACAATGAAACTACGAATGTAATTTTTTTGATTTTTAATTTCTGAATTTTTTTAAATATATATGCAAATGCAAGCAATCAAAAATGCAACTAAAATAAAAACAAGAGATATATACAATGCAAGGCAAATAAAAACAATAGATATATCAAGCAAGCAGTTTTTTTCTTTTTATAAAGCAAAGCGAAGCAATTATTTTTGGGCAATAGTTGAGCGAAGAAAGCAACTTTTCCAATCTGCTTTGGCAACCTAAAATTTAAAACAAATGAGAGAAATAGGAAATTCACAAATTAAATTTCAAAACCACCCTCACGAGCCCAACAAACCTGGCCCAAAAATGCAAACTACCCTTCTCTTTTATTTTACGCGATTTTATTTCTTACTTCGTACATTCTTCTGTTCAATTCCAAAAATCAATTGACTCGCAAATTCCCAATTTCCCAAATTCATAAATTTCACGAATCACTTCGTGAATTACCAGGCTCCTATTCGTTGCTAATCGTGGTGATTCGAAGGCGATGAGGGCAATAGTTGCAGTGGCGAGTTGTATCGTTTCAGACAAGGGCAGTGAATGTTGAGTGAATGTTTGATGGTGTTGGCTACAGTAGTATGTGGATGGTGAGTGTCAAATGTGGATGGTGAGTGGTTGACAGGGGGATTGGCAGTAGAGTTTATGGTAGGTGTACGGTGGTGAGTTATGATGATGGTGGTTGAGAGTGCAGCTAGGCTATTGGTGATTTTCTGGTGGTTGGTTGAAGATTGTTTGTGGAATTGAAGTTGTGAAAACCCCTTTTTTTATATCCGTTGAATTGAAGTCGAGTGACACTGGCACTGCTGTTTGTATCTACAGTTGGAGGCAGGAATGGTTGAGATGGTTTGTGAAGGTGGTTTAGTAAAATTGTGACTGCTGCACGTTGGTCGCTGTTGGTTGAAGGCAGTGGTTTGAAGTGAAATTTCAGGCGATGGTTGCTCAAGTGATTGCAGCAGGTTGGATGAGCAGTGGAGGTTGGGTTTTGGGTTGAGTGGGATGGTAGCACAATGGTGCAGTTGTTCTGCAGTTTGAATTGGCAGTCAGGTGATGTAGAACTGTTTGAGATGTTTGGTAGTTTATGGCCAGAGAGCGATTTGTTGAACCAGGTTGTTTGTTTGCAGCAAGGAGTAGTGGGAGGATGTCGTCTGATGGTAGATGATGGGAGAAAGGGTAGTAGTAGAAGTTGAATGGTGGTTTGAATGGTCACAGTGTTTTTGATGTATGAGAGGGTAGCAATGTGAGGATGTTTTGGTTTGTTTGGGTATTGGTTCAGGCGAGGTGAGTGAGGTAGTTGTGATGAAGTGTCGCGACAGTAAGGAGAAAATGAAGGGTATTGCTGTTGACAGGGGACTGTGGGTGGTGTTGCAGATTAGTATTAATGAAGGCAAGGGTGTGGGAGTTGAATGGTGGATTAGTTCGTGTACGTTTGTGATAGAGGTCAATGGTGAAGTTTGCAGTGGTTATGGAAGCTGTTGCCCAGTGGAAGATGTCGATGACAGACGTTGAGAAGTGGTGGTTTCTGGTGGCAATGTTAATGTGTGAAGAAGTTGTAATATGAACTTATAAATGAAAATGCAAAGTGAAATTGGCAAAATGAAAGTTGTAAGCAGAGCACTGTGTAGATGGCAGTGAAGAAGTTTGAAGCTGTGCAGGAGGTCTCTGTTGTATGTAGAGGTGGAAGACGAGGTAGCGATGTATTAGGGGAGACTTTTGTATGGGAAGGCAAGTGGTAAGGGATGGTTTGTGGTGATGTAATGGTTGCAACAGTTTGTGATGTAGCTGAGGTGGAGTAGCACAGTGGATGGGAGGGTCTGGAGTGAATGGATGCAGTGGCTTTAGTTGAAAGTTTCAGTGAACTGGACAGTGTAGATGTAGTGATGGCTGCTGCTATTTATGATGTGATGTAGCAGATGGTTGCACTGGTAGTTGGAGAGGGGTGGTTTGTCACTGTTGTGCACTGTTTGTGACATGCATAGTGCAACAGAGAGAGGAACAAAGAGGCAGAACAGTGGTGATGTTGGCAATGTTTTGTAAATGTAAAAAAAAAAGAAGAATAAGCAAAAATGTAAATGAAAAAAAATGAAATGGAAATTGCGAAGGGAATAAAATATTTTTGTTTGTGTTTTGAAATTGTGATGTTTTGTTTTTAAATAGATATGCAATGCAAATGGAAAGAAAAGCAAGAAACAAGCACACAAATAAAATCACACAATAATTTTTTCTTTTTTTTTAAATGCAAATACACACAAAATAAAAACACGCAAAAATCAAAGAAAACTAATCCGAAGAATAGAAAATCAAAGCAATTCCCCGGCAACGGCGCCAAAAACTTATTCGTCGATGGAAATTCTATCGGTTTAGAAAACCGTCGAACGAATTTATAAATAAAAATAACCGCAAGCGCATGGCGTACTATTGAAGTACGTGGTGAGTACGGGTCGATCCGCAGGGAATTGTTGATTTAAATTTTCTATTCAATCAAATTAACCAAAGTTGAGAGTTGTTTAAGTAAGAAACTAACAAAAACTAGCAAAAGAAAAATAGATTAAAATATGAGAGTTAAATGACAATTTAGAGATAAATCCACTCTCTAGATCATATAATTCAACAATTAATGAAATTATGATCTTTTTTTTATCATAAGTGAGTTTAAATGATGTGTTTATCATAAGTATGGCTCATTTGTGCTATTAATTAGCTCAACATAAGCCATCAAACTATAACACAACCTTTAAAACACTTACTAACTCTCATGAAAATGACAACAAAGTTGAAAATGAAATCTATTTTAAGTATGACCTATTAACTATTAATTAGAAATATAGACCATCAAATTTGAATTTCAAATCACTTTCTTATGTCATAATCATATTTTGATGAAGAGGCATTTATGTTAGTGATTGTTTAAGCATAGCCTATTTGGTGTCAACAATATAGACTATCAAATTCAAAACAAAAACAACAAATTAAACCACTTCAAGCATTGTCATTAAGCACAAAAAGAGAGCTATAATTATAAAATTGTTGAAGCTACATGATTAGAGGCTTCATTACCCCTAAATTGAAGGGATTACCTCTCATATTTGTTATCAAAACAATAAATGTAGCTAGCAACATGAAAGCAAAAGAAAAGGAAAATGAGAGCTAATGGAAAAGAGAACTACTATTCTACTTGCATGAAAAATAAAAGAAATATACACTACAGCATGAAAGGAAATAACAAGAAAAGAAGAAAAGTGCATGTATTTAAAGTTGCATAAAAAGAAATTACAAAAAATAAAAATATGTCCAAGTAGCCATGAAAAGAAAAGAGAAGCTTTCTTTTATTTTGGGCCTAAACTAATCTAAAGAGAAACTAAGAGAGGAAGGTTTACATGAAACATAAGGGGTACTTATACATGTGTTAAACCCTAATTTATATTTTTGGGGAATGCCCAAAATACCCTCTTAGGAAGTGTGAAGGCCAAGTAATCATTAGCTTCAAATAATCCTCATTTAAGTGTACATGAAGCCATTAATTCCATAAGCATGTGCATTAGCCTCTAATTTGTACATTAAGGTAGGTGGGTAGGTGGGTCCTCCATTATCTTCACTTTGAATTATTTCCATCTTCATTTGTTCTCTTTACTCTTGTGCATGCATATATCATCATGTAACCACTTGTAAAATTCACTAAATTTCCTACAAAACAACATAGAAAATTCCAAGTAAATTTTCACAATTTAATAAATGCATAAAAATGACCATTTTTCCCCTATATGAAGATGAATATGTGACAATTTGAAAATAATATGAATTCTGGTTTAAAAAAATTAAAATACCCGATATGATCATTTTATTTAATTTAAATAGATTAAATATGGTGGTAAAAATATACACATTTACGTGCACATCAGTTGCATTCGCATCCACAAGTTGATTGCTCAGGCCTCCTTACTAGATGCTAGCATTCTCGTATCCTTCTGCGTATTGAGAAGTAGATCAGCTATTCCTAACCATTGTTGATAGATTTATTTAGACTTTCTCAAATCTGAATAAACAAGTAAGCTTCTTGAAGATAATTATGGATTTCTTTCAAGGGATTTATGCAATGCAGTAGCAACAATGGGATCCAAATAAGCTGAGAATCAAGATTCTAAATGAAAACACCAAAATGTTTGCACCAAAAATTAGCACAAACACTTAGTAGAAGTTTTGAAGAGAAATAAATGAAGAATACAAAATGAAAATAGAGGGAAATAATAGCCGGAACAGCAGTAAATCAAAGCAATAACACAAACACAATGATTTATAGTGGTTCGGCATTGTTTGCCTGCGTCCGCTTGAGTAGATTGCTTTATTAATCACTTTTTAAACTGAGTACAAGAGGGATCAGATAAAAATCCTCAGTGAGGCAACTAGTAGCGTAAATGTCCCAAAATTGAATAACCAAGCCTGTATTTAGCAAAATATCTCCTTGAAAATTCGGCAGAAGGACCTCTAGAACCACATGAACCCACAAGAGGGATCACATGGCTTAAATTCCAAAGAATAGGGATCGGTACCGATCCCTATTTTGGAAGAATTTGGCGGTGCAATCCCTATGGTAGCTTCCCCATGTTGAAACATGCTTAGCCACCAATTTTCATATCAACTGGATTTGAAGAACTCGAGTTATTGCTTGATCTTTGCTTCAACATAAATTGCCTTCTGATTTCAGCCGATCCTTATTAAGGGAAGAGGGTCGATACCTCTCACGCCATCCTTTTTAGGTGCGATCCCTAGTGTAGGCTCCCTGGGGTCCCCATATCTTGCTCACAAAATTTCATATGCATTGCTCTTGTGAATCTTGAGATAGAATTGTTTTCTGTAAAACTGTACTTGCCCCTTGAAATATACCGATCCCTATGTTGGAGAGTGTTTATTGTCGATCCCTCCTATATGTTGAACTATATTCCATACTTTGAACATTCACATTGCATGTATCTTAATTCCATTCGCTCACGGCTTCATATTATCATCTGTACTTGAAGTTATCAGCCGTGATGATAGTCGAATATAACTAGTCCAATCAGTTCAATATAGCCGGGTCAAAATGCCGGATAACAACCAGTAATCTTTTTCAAGCTTTCAATCCTCTTCATCTTAAGCACATTAACCCCTCCCATTCTCCATAACAAGTGTTTTTATTTGAATGACCCATTTGTTAGCGAGCTACATGAAGTACCCTCGCCAAATTCAATAATAGAAAATGGACATTTTATTTCCAAAGCCAATGAATGGAATCACTCTACTAATATTTTCCATGTAGGATCCATTGAGAAAAGCAAGGAAGGACTTATTCTCAATAAGATGATAACACAATTGCTTGATGCATCAGAAACTAATACATCAAATGAGTTAACCATTATAAAATCGTGCAGCAGCTCACCTAAAAAAAATGCTCAGATTTTCATCTGACTCAATGTAAAATTGAAGATGGGACCTTCAAAGTAAGAGACTCAATGCTTGGAAGCCACAAAATGTCTCAAACTTTCTCCGATAAAGAAGATAATATTTTATCTAATTTGAGCACTTCAGATAATAAGTTGATCATAGTACAAGGACACGATGAATTAATATCAAAAGAAAGTATGGCAGTTCCTCTTCTTACAAACTAAAGCCACGTGACAAACAATTGATACAAGATTGAATTAAGAAACTATGTGACCTTATTCCTGATGGTTCAAGAGTATGCATTGTTCTTAGTTATAATACGATGAACAGACATTTAAAATAAATAAATAAATGTCATTTTACTATGTGATTCAGTGCAGCATTGATGCCTTGTTATATTGGACTATAAAGCATATGATTTTCTTCAATAGCATACCCAGTAATGCAGAAAAAATGGAACATTTTGCAGATTCAAATTAGGTACGCACCTTACAGACTCAAAAAATACACTTCGTAGCAGGGAAGTTATGGCTCGACAAAGTTGATTTACAAATCGAAATCAAATCACGACAGGTTGATGACGATCGCTAAATATTAGATTGGAGATCGACGGTGGAAGGTCAATGTTCAACGACGGTAAAAGTTAGTCGTTGAGTGACGTTGGAGATAGACCAGAGATTAACGGTGAAAGGTTTGATGTTGAGTGATTTGGAGATAGACTGGTGATCGATAGTCACTGAAAGTTTTATTTTTAACGAAATATGGGATAGGGTTAGGTGGGAGGGAGAGACGTCGATTGAGTGTTCTATGAGAAGCGGAAATTTTTTATTTTCCCGCACTTCATGTTTTAACCTAGACCCCGCTTCCTATCGGCACTGTTTTAGACCTTTTTTCTTTTTTATGATCCACCCAGGTAATCGTAGCATTTTTATTAAAACACTGCACACTCTTGTTTGGAAAAATATATTTTCTTATAGTGATTAAGTAGATTGTTGGACATCTCTTAGCAGAATAAATCTTCGGTCTGCTATATTAAACTTAATAGATTGTGTAGAGATGTATTTAGCAGGACAAGTCATCATCCTGCTACTATGTTGTTTGGATATGTATCAGCCAGTTGGTTTATATTGACATGTTATTCCCTGATTTGGCAATTGATTCTATTTACAGATGTGTTGGCTTATGTAAATAACTGTTATGTGATTTAGAAGTCAAATTTAATTAAAATGGTAAATTTATTTAGTACCATTGTAGTCACTAAGCCTCCTTTCAAATTTGTAAACTATAATTTTTAAATTGACTTTAATTCTATATCAATTTGAGGTTAAGTGTTTATAAATGATTTTGTAAAATGTCCAATTATTTTAATAAAGGTATTTACAAATGATATTTTATAAATAATATTTCGTAAAGAATTTATTTAAAGGATTTAAAAATGACATTTGTAAATGATATTTTTAAGAAATGGGAATTATAATTGAAGATTTATAAAAGAGTTTTATAAATGATTTTGGAGAGTTATAGGAGAAGAGTTTATAAATGACTTTGGATGTTTGTAAAAAGAGTTTATAAATAACTTTGGATATTTATAAAAAGTTTTATAAATGGATTTAGAATTTAAGAAAAAGGAGATTTCATAAATGGAAATGATTTATAAAAAGGATCTACTGAAGAAATTTATAAAAAAAGAATTTGAGATTTGGATTTCCTTTAATCGACCTTCTTAATTATGGTGGTGTGGAACTTTCATTCCATGCTTAACATCGAAGGAATAATGTTTTGAATTGTTCTTATCTCTAATTTAAATAACATTTATTTGCTCCTTTTAATATTATTTTGAAATAAGAAATCTTTCACAATGTTTGTGAATATACTTATGTCAGTGAGATAAGTACATGAATGTTTGATAAATGTTTTGAAAAGGGATTTAATAAATGAAGGTTTGTTTTTTAGGCTTAGTGATTGCTATGGGTAATTAAATCTCTAGGTTTTCGTTTGTTTGTGTATTTAATAGTTAAATAACGGACTATCAAATCTTGACCAGTTTTGACTTAGGAAGTATGATTGTATATGCGAGTTCTCTAGTGAGGACTCGAATACTTATTGTATACTTCCAAAAGAACCGGGAATGGGTCTATATGAAACTATCGGTTGTTGGTTCGGAGAGACCGGGATCAGATATGTTATCTGAAAACCACTTTGAACTAACATAAGCGTTCGAATTGAAGATATCTTGAGATGATCGAAGATGGAACTTTGAAGTGCAAGGGCTCCTTGCTACTAATCCTTAAGATGATTCCAAAATGAATGTCGTAGAAGTAGTGCATTCAGTTTTGTTTAGTCCCAGAATGAACTTGTATGGATGAATACTGACATTACATTGTGTCTGGAGGGCGGTGTAGCATTCCAAGTGGATTGCTATCTAAAAGGTAAAATGTAGCCTCAAGCCTCACAAATCAGTAATGGCCAAAATAGGGTAGATGCAGCAGGGCTATGTGGGTCGCTCCCATTAGGGTATGATTATCGCCTTACCTAGAGTCGATATCTATATGTATGCTTCGAGACCCATCAACCAAGGGGTTATCATATTCGGTACTATCCAGTAAAGGGTAGGCTGGCTCTATGTAGTAGAGGTCCAAGATGTTCTTGTCGATGCCAGGTACATTTTATCTAGAGGTAATCTATTCGGAAGGTAGTCCCTTACCTTTTCATTGTATGAAATCCATTCTCCAATAAACGTCGTGCAGACTTAGTTGTGTCCAACAATGTTGAAATGTGAGATGCAAACATTTTAGCTATATTTATTTTTTTACTTTAAACCCTAGACACTATTATTATATCACCGAATTTTCTATAAAAATGTTTTGGTTATCGTAAGGTAAAAACCCATCCATGTGTATATATGGCGTGCTCTTACGAGATTCGTTTGTTTTTAAAAGGGTTTTATAAGTTAAAATAAAATTCCTTGTGATTTGAGTTTCTAACGCTAGTTTTACCAGACTAATCCAGACGTTATTTTTCTTATAATGTTCGAATCAGGCTGAGCATGTTTCCAGATTATCTTTGGATGCTTTGGAGCTCAGGAGACGAGCTAGATGCCCAAGACGTACTTTTGTATTTTCTTTTATTTTTCGCTGTTTGTTATTGTTGTAGACATCAACGGGGCAGGTTGTTATAACCGTCCAAGCTAACAATAGGTTAGTGTACTATGATATTGTATGTATATTAAAATTCCTTCCCTTTTAAAGGCTTGTTTTATATTATATATTACTCATCATGTTTTGTAAGATTTTGTTCTATCTTTTTTTTCTTCATTTCACCCCTAATCGAAAGTGACTGTGCTATAGGTTCATGTAATATGGAATATATATTAACTAAACTTATAGACAAGTGCAGAAAATAAGATAGTAGAAAAGTAAACGATGACACTAGAGATTTTTATACTAGTTCGAACTTCCCGTTCTACGTCCAGTTCCAGACTCCTTCTGGAATTTAAACTAGCAGCCCTCACTTAACCCGGAGGAATAGGTTTACACCGCCTGAGCAACCGAACATGACTTGACCGTCTGAGCAACCGAACAGGACTTGACCGCCTAAGAAACCGAATAGGACTTGATTACAAAGTAGATTGTCTTGACCTTGTGTGTTCTTTTATTAACACGGATTTTCCAATTGTAGTACACCCTTTCTATAATCTTTTCCTCAAGTATGATGTGTGTAGTTGTGTGTATATGAATAATAGGAAGTTTCAGATTGCTTGAAAAATATAGAAATATATTTGTAAGCAATTGATAGTTGAATTCAAGAGAGTGATAGATTCAGAAAATATAATTCAAGTAAGAGCAAGAAAGTAAGTTATTTGATCTTTGAAAATCATGCATATATACAGTAATTAAAGAGTTGTTACTTCTGGTGAAAAGATATTAACGAATAGCAATGGTAGCAACTCTCTACGAAGAAGTCAACCTTTCATGAAGGCAAGTGTCTTTTCACAAAATATGATAGTTATGCAGAGTTCAGTCGACTGCCTTAGAAGCTTCAGTCGACTAAATTCAAAAACGTGCATGTGCATTTGAAATTGCACAGATTCAATCGACTGACTCATGTACTCAGTCGACTGGTCTATGTAATTTATTAAAAAAATTATATGCACAGGTTCAGTCGACTGAATACATGAGTTCAGTCGACTAAACTGTGTACTTTTGGAAACCAGCTTTAAACATGTTGAAAAGATAATTTGCAAAAGGCATGTGAAAACACTTGAGTGTGTATGTGTATACATACATACATATACATATACATATACATATACATATACATATACATATACATATACATATACATATACATATACATATACATATACATATACATGCGAGGGGGTGAACTTAAGGAAATATTTTGACATGGCTAAAACTAGACTTGGACTCTAAAACAACATATGTATATATGAACCATACTTTTAAATGTTGAGTCCGGTCTTCGTAGCTCGTTGTCGTAGATTCATGAATCGTCGTGTCGTTTGATTTTTTTTATCAATAATCAAAACATAAGATCAACATTCTTCCCCTTTTTGACGATCACAACTCCATTTGTGATATGAATGAATCTCGACAGTATTGCTTCGTGCTTCGTTGTTCTATATCTCCCCCTGAATATATTCTAGCCTTAACTTCTCCCTCTGAATCTATGCTTTTCTTGAATATATTCCTGCTATAAATTGATAGAGCTATATCTTTGTCCCCCTTTGTCATCGACAAAAAAGGAGAGTTTACAATCTAATAACATATATAATCTAAGAGCATATAGGTAAGATGGATTATCATACGAGCATTCAAAACAATAGAGAGTCAAATACATTACATAGCCAAATTGTCACAAATATTACATAGACGAAACAAATTAAGGACCTACCATTGTGTCAAAAAATATAACATACCATTTTTTCAAAATATTGAAACTAAAAGCAAGACAAGCAACTTACTCATTACCGTCATCTTCGGAACTTTCTTCCTCTTCATATCCCCCTCAATTTCTTCATCGTCTCCACTAGAATCACCTCCTTGACCTCCCACTTCTTCTCCCTCTTCTTCTTCTTCTTCCCATCCTTCTTCGAAAGTTGACCAAGTAAAGTGCAGTTAAGGTCGCTTCCCTTGAGCTGTAGGTACATGAACGGATGTGGAGGAAGATTGTCCACACGATATTGCTTCCCATATGTTGTTCAAGAAACCCTTTATGTGATTATGCCTTTTATTTTGATTAAAAATGCTACACTTATCGTTATTGCTCACGTCGCCTTTGCCGATGATATAACCTTTGGAATTATCTCTAAAAGTGACAGAACCTCCATCTGAGTAGGTAACGTTTATTAGCATCTCTTTGTTTCCTGTTATGTGTTTCGAGCAACCACTGTCCAATATCCATTTTCCTCTCCTTTTAATTGGTACCTGCAAAATATAAAATTAACATTGGTACCCACCTTTTTATTTGGGTCCTAAAAAGTTAGGTCTTAGGAAACAAAACCCAAGAGGTTTCGGAATTCCTTTTAAAAATAAATTTTTAATTTTGTGACCAGTTTCTATAAAAGATCTTATATATTTGTTTCTAATCAAGGAATTATTTGTTTTAGGAACCCAAATCTTAATAAATTTTGAATAATTTGTAACTTTTGAAATGGGTTTTTCAATTGTATTATTATTATTTTTAAAATTGTTATATAAAGAGTCCTTTATCTTTGGAATAAGTTTAGAAGTTTGCTTATACCCTAGTCCTGTTTTATTTGAAATAGTCTGAGAAATTCTATAATTTTAGAAAGATTTTCTCTACCTTTGTTAAAATTAAATACATTTTCTGTAATATCCTCCAATTTTCTTTTAAGACTGGAAATATCTAATTCTAATATTTTAATATTAGCTTTAAGATCATGATTTTCAACTAAAAGAGCATCATTCTTTTCTTTCCGAGTTTCTATTTCTTGACTTAACATAGAGAGTTGAGATGTTGTATTAGAATAAGATTCTTGAGTAGTTTCAAGTTCTTCTTCTAAAATTTGTTTCTCATCTCTTAACATATCTACCTCAATTTCAGTCCTATTTAATTTTTCAAGAGTTTCTTTATATTTTCTTTTGATATTTCTTAATTTTTCAAGTAATTCAGAATTTATTTCCAATAAATCATCAAAAGTTGGATCACTCACCTCGTCATTTGTGGCTATAAAACATATGTTGGCTTGTTCAGCATCGTTGTCCGTGTCACTGTCTGATGATGAAGATGATTTTGAATCGTCCCAAGTGACAGAGAAGGCTTTCTTTTTGAATCTGTCTTTCTTGGGCTTAAATTTGTCTTTCTTTCGATCAGGACAGTCTTTCTTGATGTTACCTTTCTTGTGACATTCATAACATTCTAGAGCAAAAGATGATGGTTTGTTGTTGTTATTATTGTTGCTGGAGCTGTTCTTGTTGTTTTTGAATTTGTTGCTCCTTTTGAATTTCAAAAACTTTTTGAAATTTTTAGCAATGAACGCCATATCTTCCTCATCTGAAACTAATTCATCTTTTTCTACTTGGAATGCTATATTCTTCTTATCTTGCGCCTGTACTCGTTTAGCCTAGAGATTAACTTCATAAGACATCAGATTTCCTATCAACTCCTCTGGTTTAATGGTTGAAATGTCATTAGCTTCTTCGATCGCTAAGACCTTTTGTTCCCACTCATCCGTTAGAGATTTGAGGATTTTTGAAACAATATCAAAGTCTATATATTTTTCTCCTGATGCTAAAAGAGAATGATATATATCTTGGAATCTAGAATACATTTCATTTATTGTTTTATCTTGCTTCATTTTGGAATTCTAGAACTGATTTTTGAGTATAGAAATCTTACTTTGTTTTACTTTATTAGTACCCTCATGTGTAATTTTAAGTGTACGCCAAATTTCATAAGCTGTGGTACACATACTTACTCTATTAAATTCATTTTTGTTCAATACACAATATAACATATTCATGGCTTTGGCATTTGCAGTAGCATCCAGTTTTTGTGTGTTAGACCATTGTGAATATTTTGTCGTAGGTATAGTATATTCTGCTTGAGTAATATTCCAAGTTTCATAACCATTAGCTTGCATATAAATTCTCATTCTAGTAGACCAATAGTTACAGTTTAATCCGTTAAATAGTGGAGGTCGTGCAGTAGATTGACCTTCAAGGAAACTTGTGTTAGTTACCGTGCTAGTGTTGTTTTCCATATTAAAATATTAGATAACTATGTTACGGTTATAAGATGACCTTGCTCCTATACCAAATAAAAGTGACTGTGCTATAGAATCGTGTAATATGGAATATATATTAATTAAACTTATAGAATAGTGCGGAAAATAAGATAGTAGTAAAGTAAATGATGACACCAGAGATTTTTATACTGGTTCGAACTTCCCGTTCTACGTCCAGTCCCAGACTCCTTCTTGAATTTAAACTAGCAGCCCTCACTTAACTTAGAGGAATAGGTTTCCACCACCTGAGAAACCGAACAGGACTTGACCGCCTGAGCAATTGAACAGGACTTAATTGCTTGAGCAACAGAACATGACTTGATTACAAAGTAGATTGTCTTGACCTTGTGTGTTCTTTTATTAACACGGATTTTCCAATTGTAGTACACCCTTCCTATAATCTTTTCCTCAAGTATGATGTGTGTAGTTGTGTGTATATGAATAATAGGAAGTTTCAGATTGCTTGAAAAATATGGAATTATATTTGTAAGCAATTGATAGTTGAATTCAAGAGAGCGATAGATTCAGAAAATATAATTCAAGTAAGAGCAAGAAAGTATGTTATCTGATCTTTGAAAATCATGCATATATATAGTAATTAGAGAGTTGTTACTTTTGGTGAAAAGATATTAACGAATAGCAATGGCAGCAACTCTCCGCGAAGAAGACAACCTTTCATGAAGGCAAGTGTCTTCACAAAATATGACAGTTATACAGAGTTCAGTCGACTGCCTTAGAAGCTTCAATCGACTGAATTCAAAAACGGCATGTGCATTTGAAATAGCACAGATTCAGTTGACTGACTCATGTACTCAGTCGATTGGTCTGTGTAATTTATTAAAAAATTATATGCACAGGTTCAGTCGACTAAATATATGAGTTCAGTCGACTAAACCGTGTACTTTCAGAAACCAGCTTTAAATATGTTGAAAAGATAATTTGCAAAAGGCATGTGAAAACACTTGTGTGTGTGTGTATGCGAGAGGGTGAACTTGAGGAAAGATTTTGACATGGCTAAAACTAGACTTAGACTCTAAAACAACACACACACACAAATATATATATATATATATATGAACCATACTTTTAAATGTTGAGTCCGATCTTCGTAGCTTCTTCTTGTAGATTCATGAATCGTCATGTCATTTGAATTTCTTGTCAGTAATCAAAACATAAGATCCAACACTAATGACCTGTCTTTCGAAGGACTAAATGATCAGAACACAAATACCGAGGATGTATAAAGTGTTGTCTTTAGTGGTTAGAAAGGCAGATCGTTATAAAGACTGCCCCAAAGGAGGCAACTAAAGAGGAGATGCGTCGACCCACTGTTTCTAACATCTAGAATTAGTTACAGACCTCGTCAAATATGTCTGTACACTATCTCAAACACTAAAAATAGTGGACCATAAGGTTTATAATTTAAAATCTTAGATCAATATGTGAACTAAGTGAAAAACCTCGCATGGGAATTTATATAGATACATAACTCAATAATGCATACATGCATCTCAAATACACAACATCTAATAAAATAAATAAATAAATAAAACATATTTATTTTTTCACACATTAATCATTATTAAATTTATAAAGAAGAATACAACAATAATACAGGAAAATAATTTAAGTAGACAACCTATAACATCTTCTATATTTTGACCTCTTTTTTCTTCCTTGCGCTTAAAACTTTACAACTGCATGGGAAAAAATGTTTTGACTATGTTTAGATTGCGCCAATTTCTGTGCACTCCAACCCAACCTAAGGGACCCAGTGGCAATTACCTAGAAAAGACTACTTACGTACCATTTTGGGGATCAAGCCCGTATAGTTGTATTTCGTGCTCTTCTCTTGCATCTAAATACTTGTTAGCACATAACATCCATGCAACTAATAAGAAAGAAACACTACATCTATTAAGTCATCACAGTCAATCATTCTAAATACGAGGGAACAACAACAGTAGCAATACAGCCATTAAACATTGACAACATTCAATGCAATCCCTAGTATCAAATAAGCCAACAACCAATATACTTACATATGGACTAGTCATCGGCTATTAGTAATACAATATCAATGCAAGTATAAATTAAACGAATGTGTACTAATCACTTCACAATAGTAACACAACATCAATACCATCAAATGTGTACTAACCAATCAACATTAGTAATGCAAATATCAAATAACCAAATGCGTACTACCAATCAACATCAGTAACACAAACATCAATCATCAAACATCCAAAACCATAATTAACCACCTATTGTTTAGTAGTAATAATGGTAAAATATCACATCCACATCCAAAACAAACTTATGTATCAATAACTAATCATATATAATGTGACGCCCCACCTCAATACCCACGCTAGCCAAGGACACTACGATGTAGTGCTGTCGACTAGCACGGAGAATAAGGCTGTTGAGGAGCGACCATCCATGTAATTGATTATTACATGGTGGCTATAAAATAATCTTCGGAAACAAAAATAGAAATAAACATAACACATAGCAGTCACAGACATCCATATCACAAAGGCGGAAGAAGATATGAATATATAACTAACACATGAAAGTGTACATCAGAGTAGTGGTCAAAAAGTTCCACAATAATACAAAAGAATAGCAACACGTGCTATACCAAAAGAATACAACTATGAGTCCATATCTCAAGTGTATACAACAAAAACTGCTAAACTAAATAGTCAGCCAAAAGTCAGAGTAGCAAATCCCGGAAGGAAGTCAAGCAGAAGCACCTGTAACATCTCGGTCTGACCCGAGTATTATTTAAGAAAATAATAAACGGATCAGTCTAACTATAAATATCAGATGACATGATATATAATAAAAGACATGGCATAAACATAGAATATCCATACTGACATACTACTATAAGTATGAAAATGATGATCAACAGGAGATCAACCGATGAGAAATGATCAATATCACGAGAATCTTCTCAAAGATCCAAAGAGGGCATCATACCCTAAACTTGTACTCATAACAAGTCAATGACATAAAAATCCAGAAATCAAACAAGAAATCCAGAAATCATAAAAAAGAGAAAGAGGCCTATCACATGATGGTCCGAAGACCATGGGGCGCTACCCCATATGTGTGAGTCGGAATCACACTGATTGAGGCCTAGGCTAACCAAAAAGCAAAAAGGTATGTGTGAATGGAATCACACAAGTGGTGTCTAGCCTAACCTCGCAAACAAAAAGATATGTGTGAGTCGGAATCACACTACTGCGGTCTAGACTAACCTTGCGGACAAAGAGATGTGTGTGAGTCGGAATCACACTACTGCGGTCTAGTCTTACCTTGCAAACAAAGAGACATCGCACAATTGCTAGTCTAAATCATAAAATGATCATCATGATCAGCGAGAAGTGTCAATCACACCAAGCTAGTAAATATATGAGTTTAGCTTCATGTCCCATAACCACTTGCTTAACTTAAATATTTACGAACAAGCTGTAAATCTTCACTAGGAAATTGTCACGAAAAGGGTTCAATCGAACAAGTCCAAGAGCTAACCGACGAAGTGAACGCAAGCGTTTCATACCACTCGTTTTACTAAGTCGTTTAAGTCGATTTCTCATTCGAGTGAAGTAAAGGCTTATATATATTAGTAGATTGGAAATCGGTTTGAGAAAACAAACTTTTGATATTAAAAATAGTGTTGAAATCGATTTGATGAAAGGGTTTTGATATTTACTACTAGTATTAAAACCTTCGTATCTTTAAAGTGACAAGTCATAAAACGATTGTTGGAACAATCTATCACAAAAATTCACATTCGGAGACGTGAATAAAATCCAAGGAAATCAGCTAAAAATGCATCAAAGTGGAAGTTCTGATGAATGCTTTTCAGATAAGATTGCCTACGCAGAGTAATACGAGGTTCGACCTACGACTTACGACCTACGACTTAACAAAGTCCTGCGACCTAAGTGGGATGCGACTTAGTGGGGCATAGGTCGGAGACGACCTACGACTTAAGGTCAAGCGACCTAGTGAAATAGCAGGGGAAACATTAGGTCGGAGGCGACCTACGACTTAAGGTTTTAACTCGCGAACGACTTAGTACTTGCTTATCTCGCGAACGACTTACGACTTAAGAGGGTGTACGACCCAACGACTTAAAGTCGATACGACCTAACGACTTAAGCTCAAATACGAGCTACGAGCTAAGGTCTATACGACCTAACGACTTAAACTCAAATACGAGCTACGAGCTAAGGTCTATACGACCTAACGACTTAACTCAGTACGACCTAAGCCAGGACGAGATAGCAGAAGGCAACGACTTAAGTCTTAACTCGGGGACGACTTAAGGGGTTAACTCGTGGACGACTTAAGGGGTTAACTCGTGGACGACTTAAGGGGTTAACTCGTGGACGACCTATGGCTTAACTCGTGAACGACTTAGCACAGGCGAACAGAAATACAAAGGCGGTGACTTTTCAACGCGCGCGACTTAAGCCCTTAACTCGCGAACGACTTACGACTTAGGCTTAACTCGTGGACGACTTAGCGATGGCCAGAAACGACTTAAGGCCAGAAAAATCACCAAAACACTGAAAATTGAAGTTTTTCGCCAATCCAATCCAAACCAAATGCAAATGTTGATGCTAGAGTGATAGGGAATCATTCCCAACAGTCCAATGACAATCATAGGCAAGATGTGAGATCAAAAATCTCACCTTTTCCACGAAATTGATGAAGATGAAGATTGAAAGCAAGGAGAAGCAATCCAAAGCTTGAATCCACAATCTTCTACTTGAATTTGATGTTGAATCTCGGATTTGCAATAGAATTTGAGTTGGGAGTTTTAATTTCTCTTTCCCACCACCATTTTTGACAAAGCTTGAAGTGTTTGAACAAATGAGAAAGAGGGTTGGGCTGAACTAAAGGGGTGCAGTCCAAACCAAAGTCAAAGGCGGGAAAAAGTGTCGAAAAGTTCACTATCTCCAAACATATCGAAGTTTACACTTAAAAAGATCGCAAACGTCATTTTGAACTCAATGGGGGTGGTCTCGAGTCCTAATTTGACCGTATGCAAAAAGTAGCTTTTCGGACTAACATCCGACTAACGATAAAATATTTAAATATAAATCGTTAGATATGCGGGTTGTTACATATAATATATCCATTCAAAATAGTATATCTGCGACCATTAGTTTCTCTTTAGTGTAGGATCGTTTTATTATTGTTTATTATAAAAGCACGTTTATTTATTTTATCTCAAAATAATAATAATTCTTCGAAAATGATAATATACTTCAAAATCCCCTTTATTACTTCTTATACTTCAAAACATCATGTTTTAATCAAAAATTATAATTGACATCAAATTACTTTTCAAAATAATAATATTATTATTATTTTACTTTACATCAAAATAATAATATATATTAAAGTCACTTTATTATTTCCCAAAATTTCTTTACCCCTATTTGTCTTAAAATAACGATATTCACTTTAAACCTAAAACCTTTTTATTGTTATTTATCTCGAAATAGTAATAATTTAACCAAAACACTTTTGGAAACATATCTTTACTATTAACATTATTATTAAAATAACTTTTATTTTATCACTCAAGCAATAAAAAAACATTTTCTTCTATAAACACCCTAAAATCAATTGTATTCTTATTTATTCAAAACAATATTACTTTTATAAAAAACTATATTATTATTAAAAAAAATATTTTATAAATACTAATAAAATCCTCAATTTAGTTTAAATAGATTTTTCATTATTATTTTTGAATTTTCCTAAAAATTCATAAATAACAACCTTATTAAGTTTCTCATATTAATTTCAGTTTAGTTCTTAAATCACTATTATTTACAAATATCATCCAAAAATTTGTAAATACTCTCATCGTTCATTTAGTTATCTATTTATCTATTTTCATATTATTACACAATTTCATCCATTTTAATCAATTATTTCTATTTCATTCAAATTCACTACTATTTGTAGTTAAACATCCAATAATACAACAATAATCAATTAACAATCCAATCTAGGCACGACACATCCAAAGCATCACATTAACCGGACATTCATTAATAGAATACAATACATCTTAACAAATGTAGGATTTCATTGGTGGATCTGCATTTAATAACTTAAAAGTCAAATAATAAAAATAAATAAATCATACTAACGTTTTTTTCCAAACAGCCTCCAAACTCAGCGATTAAGGGCCAATTCGTTCGAAATTCCTCCACGGGTCTAATGGAAATAACCACGCGTAAATCGGATTTTGTATACAAAACATATGGCAATTAGAAGTCATACAATTTAAAATATAATTAAATAAAATACAAGGTCCATTTAAAAATTTTATTCTTCTTCTCAAAATCATGACTGTGCCCTAGCCACCAATCCATGCGACCAAATCTATCGCTACACATCGATTTGGAAATCCGAGCATACTGCCACCATGTTTTCCCCATATCACACCACCTTAGGCCGGCCTCGCCACCTTCTACACCCTCTAGCAACTCGCGTCGTAGTCAAAACCTCCCCCTACTCTAAATTTTTCAACCAAACCTAGATATAACCGACTCGATCCAACCATATCAATGAACTCCTTTCGCCTTTCTCTACAACCCAATAACCTCTGATCATCCTATAGTTGTAAATCCACCATTGAATCAAAAACCTTAGATTCGACTATCCTCTTTTTTGACTATTCTTCACCTCCTATTGAAGATTCAGCCCAGATACAATCGAATTTCAAGAAATGAACTTCACCGTCGTATTCGTATTATCGCGCCGTATGAAACGACATATCATAAGGTATGCTTCTAAGTTAATTTATGATTTTTCATATTTTGTATTTTGTAATTAGTGAAGATAATTGTAGATAATCTACATTATTAGAAGAAGATTAGAGAGGATTTTGGGATTAGTGCCGAGAAATGAGAATAGAAATGACGTTTAGGGTTTTGGAACTTCATATTTATATTCAAAAAGAAGTGTTGGGATAAAGCAGCCATAAGTGCCAGAAAACCAACTTTTCGAACGTCAACAAAACTATGTCATGCCATATATCAAATATAATTTTTTTGATATTTCTAAACACAATGGGAGCATCAAAATCCCCAAAAAGGACGTTTTTACTCAAAATTTCCTTCTATCGCATAATAAATTTAAATAAATATTCAAAATTAATTGATAATTAAAAATTAATGTGCCAAATCTATGGATCATTACATTCTCGTCCTATAAAAGAATTACGCCCTTTAATTTCCACAAATACAACCCTCAACCAAATCAGCAAAGCATCATCATGGGTTTAATCACAAAACATGGGGAGTATACCAATCATAAACCATCCATATATAAGGTAGTATATGACATAGCACAATCAGTCATGACATAATACAATTCACATAAATAATTATAGAATATAGCATGTGAAAGTAACAATACATCAACAAAGGGTAGAACAATATAAATCATAGATCGGTTCCTTTGGCAAGTCATATCATGCATCTCAACGATCTAACTATACTTGTCGTTAACAAAATGTAACGACCCAGAATTTATATTAATTAAAATTTGAATATTTAATTAATTTTAAATAATAATAAGTGAAATTAATAAGCCGAATAATTTAAAATTCGAATAATTGGATTTAATTGGATAATTAAATCGATAATTTAATAGTGAAATTACAGAAATAATTGGAAATTGGGTTTAATGTGATTAAAAATGATTTATAAAGTTATATTAAATCATATTGGAGTTAGAATGATGTTATAGAACTTTTAAAATCGAATTAAAAGTTAATTTGTGAAAATTGAATATTTTAATATTTAATCGACTAGTGAAACTAGCCATTTTTCGAACAGTCTCGGAATTGGACAAAACTAGTTCCATTAGATCCGTAATAGTTTGTTATTATCGGGTTTCAATTTTTGTAGCAATCGGAGTTGTCGTTTGACCGTGGCAGCTCGAAACGCATCGAAATTGTTTTAATATTAATTTGGCGACTAAAAATAGTCATTTTTCAAAAAGTCTCGGATTTCGACGAAACTAGTTTCATCGGATCCGTAATGTGATATTATTGTAAGGTTTCAAATTTCGTGTCAATCGGATGTACGGTTTGTCCGGGGCAAGCCAAAACGCATCGAAATCGGTTTAAATCGGTTTAATTTAAATTTGATCGTTTAATTCCGTAACTCACACAGATGACCGAATTAGCTCCCAAAACATATTCCATTGTGTTCGGAACGCGGGGTAAACCTTAGAAATGTCAGCCGGCACGCTCGATTTGAAGTTCGGAAAATCCGGGATGAATAGTGTTCGTTAAATTTTCTATAAAAGCCCTTCTTACTTTTATTTTTGCAAAAATAACTAGGGTTTCAGTCAGCCGCCACTTACAACAATTCAATGGCTGAAATTCTCTTATTTCTTCTTCAATTATTTCACAATCCACAAATCAATTCAAGAAAGTTTCAACTGCAATGTTGTAGATCGTCTCGAGATCTATGACTTCAACGGTGGAGATCGAAAACAAAGCTCTGGATTGATGGCAAATCGCTCGTGAAGGCCGCGACTTCGTGCACGCATTTCGAGGAATATACATGACCGAGCTCTATGGGATTCAAGCCGTGGGTAGCTCTGGGCGATGGCGTTCGAATGGGGGTGGTTTGGTGGGGTCTGGAGGTCGGTAGGTGGTGCGACCGTTAGGGTTTTGCGCGTATTGTTGGGTTCGAACGCACGAACGGGTGAACGAAGGGGGAGGAAGGTGATTGCGAGATGCGGTTGTGATCTGTTGTTTGAAAACGAGCGGCCCAGATTGAGTTGAGTAATAAAAGAAAAAAGAAAAGAAATTGATTTATTATTTTATTATAAATCGTACAATGTTTAAAACATCATATCTTTGTCATACGATATCAGATTTCGACGAAACTTTTTGCGTTGGGACCGTATTGACGAGCACTACGCGATGGAGCTGGATTGGTAATTTTTTGATCTACTGAAAATTTTGGTTGAAATTAAACGCCTGTTTAATTTCAATCGGAATAAATCGCTATTGCGACGAATAAAAGCAAAGGTGAGAACTTCTCACTCAATCGAATGTATTCGATTTATATTTTAAATAATTAGATTTAAAATTGTTGATTTTTGTGATTGGATGATAAATTTCTATCTGTTGAATTGTAATATACATTATACGCCGTTATTAAGCGGAGGTTATTTATTAAAAACATATACCGTGAATATTTCACTGCAAAGCGAAATTGGTATTATTATTGTATTTGGAGTTGATTTCCCACATTATATAGTGGATGAGACCCTATTGCGCCGTATAATAGCGGATAATATTTTATGAACCCATATACCGCGATATTCAATACTGGAGCGGAATTGGTATTGTGCTAACATCTGTGATGCAGGGAAACAGGTTGGAGGGATCCAACTAGATTCCTCACCAGTATTTATTTGATTACAGATATTGTGATATTTGTTGATTATCATATCGATATATGATGTTGGATGTAGTGATTGACTATTTGGTGTGTTGCATCATTGGGCCAAATTGGAATTTTTAAAGGATTTTGAAAATGATGATTTTCAAATTGAAAAAGTGATTTTTCTTAAAAGTATATGTTTTATTAAAATTTTGAATCGATTCATTTTAAACAAATAAACGTTAAAATTTTAAAAATTATTAAAATTATGATTTTTGACAAATATAACCGAAATATGGTTTTGGAAATAAAAAGTTGATTAATTTATAAAATGGTTTAGATTGAGATTTTTGAAGCATTATAAACGGTTTATTTAAAAGATTTAAAAAATTGATATTTATAAATTAAAAATATCGGAATCATAAAACGAGTTTTATAAGTGTTAAAGATGAATTATAAATGGATTTTTATAAGTGAATGGGATTTATAGATTTATAAAATTGTGAAGTTATAAACCAATAGATTTTGTAAAATAACAGATTTATAAGTAATTAACTTATAAATCGGATTTTGGCATTTAAATGAGGTATAAATAGAATTTGTTAACAAATTGATTTTGTAAGTTGAAGTTATAAAATATAAATGGGAGTTGTAAACGTTGTTTTTATAAATCTGAAATTGACTTATTTTAATAAGTAAAGTATTATAGCTTACTAAAGGAAGTATATTCGCGATTTTTGGACAGTGAATATATTATTAAATTAAATGGATATGTTTTGGAGAAGCGATATTATAAAATGAAGTAATTGTTTTAAAAGATGTTTTAAAACGTGTTAAGTATCGAAAACATAGATTTCAACATTCATTGTTGAAATAGACGATTTCTGGAAATAAGGAAATGGTGGACTATAACACTGTTGTTATAGTAAATGATTTTCGAAAGGAAATGTTTTGTATAGTATTGGGATTTATATATCTATCTAAATTTCGAATCCCTATACTAGTGATTTTGGGTCGTCGTAACGATGTTTTACGTAACATTCGTTTTGACTCAAATAAAATTTGTGAAAGAGAACGATTTCCTTAAAGAATGAAATATATACTTAATTTTGATTTAAGTATATCGAATTTTTTCAAATGTTGAGAATAAATAAGATTCGTGAATTACTTATTATTAAATAAGTATGGGAATGTTTTTCCAATATGAAGTGAAATGTTTTTGAGAATTTATCTTTGTAAAGATAAATTGAAAGTGAATATTTGAAATCGATTGAAAATCGTATATCAGTAGATATTTTGAAATATAAATCCACTATGGAATTTTTAACCGAAAAGGGAAATTGTTAATAAAAATAAACATTGATTTATTTTTGAAGTGTGGAAATTTTATATCTTGTAAAGATATTTTTGGAAGATAAATAATTTACAAAATTATTTGGAATATGATGATGCTGTGCAGACCTATTGATAGTTACATAACCGACTATCAATAATTACCTTGAATGGGTATTTGTTGTGATTTGCTTGAATTGAATGCCACACTTATTTTTGAATAAGCGCTCACTATTCGGGTTAGCCGGGAAAGGACCTTTGGGTCGTATAACCCATTCCGAATATGTGATACGTCGTAATGGATTGCATTTGATGACCGGTGTTGAAGACCGGATATTTTTTAAAATGGAAGGATTACCGTCGAGTTACTCTGCATCGGTTGATCTCCGATACAGAGATTTTATCACCCTTAGTGACGGGAAGTCCAGACGTGATTAGAAATTATTCAGATTGCAAGGACTTCTTTTGAAGTGCCTTCGGTTCTGTTCGATCCCGGAACAAACTTGTATGGTTGTGTGTCTGACGTTACAAATTGAGATATAAAGCTGATTTCTTTCAAATACATTTCTGTTGGTGGCGGAGAATTTATTCTCTTAGCTTAACACCCTTCTCTGAGACGTACGAGCTCAGAGGTTATGTAGTTGATGGTTACTAGCAATATACTCCCAATTTGGTAACGTGGCATGCTGAGTGTTGCTGTGTAATGATCATTGTTTAATCATTTGTGATATGATCATTTGTTTGATAATTTATCTTTGTGATCATTACTTTGATCATTTGTTGACCCAAAGCATGGCTTTGTACCAAAGCATGGCTTTGTGGACGAGACTTCGTCAGACCTCACACCCCGGAAATGGTCAAAACAGGAAGGATGCAACAAGGTTATTAGGGGATAGCGCCCCCTTAGTGTATGTCATTCCTTCTGGATAGAGGTGGTATCATGGTATGGAGCCCAGATACTTTACCTATGTTGTTGCTGCAAATTTATTTCTTTATGGTTGTTGGAATCGAGGATCCTCGGGAAGATCGGTTACGATCGGGGGATGACATATTCGTGTCAGTAGTTACCCAGTTAGGGGTAACCCGACCTTGTGTTGGCAGAGATCTAACCGTAATGTTAGGTTATTTCTCGGGTCGTCTTTCCAGAGGCGTACCTATGTGGCAATGGGAAGTTCCTTGGCCTGACCATTTGTTGGAAATCCAAAGAAACAATACGTCGCTTATACGGTTTTAGTTGTATTACCTGCCATGGAATGTGGCGGTAACCTGCTATTGAACATGGTAGCTATAGTAGGCATAAGTGCGAAATGCCTATGCTGGCTAAGATTTATATTATATTTTCAAAATGTTTTCTACACTATGCACTAATAATAATATCAAAAATGATTTGATTTTGCGTAGTAAGCATCTTTGATATCATAAGGAGAAATCTCCTCCAAATTCTGCGTTTGCATTGTGTGTGTGGCGGGAGGCCTTATGGTAGTTACATTTTCAAAAAGCATTGCGAAATTGACTTTAAAATTATCCTCTTGTTGTTTTAAAGATAAATAACTGTTTTAGCTCTCACACCAGTCACCATGACTGACCTGGAGTTTATTGTTCTCTTCCTAAACTCTGGGTGCCCACCAATTTCCACACGGACAGTCTAGAGTCAGGTTATCAGGTCATTTTGGATTCGGGATGCTGTGGAGCTTAGTGGCGAGCTGGATGGCGAGACGTACCACTTGTATACGATATTATTTATTCCGCTGTGTATTCTGTATGAGGACAAGTTTATATAATTTTCCAGTGTTGTATTGTTGTTGTAAACTCTGATGATGATGTAATGTATAAAATGATATAGTTCTTTGATTTAAAGATTATTCATTTATCTATTATATGTTGTTCCACTGCGATATGTGAGATTCTGATATTGTTTCTATTTCTGTGTTTTCTGTTGTTTCTTCTTTCTTTTTCTTCTGTTTTCTTCTACCTCTTCTTTTTCTTCATAACAATTCGGTTTTGCGGCATTCGATTGCTCGGCAGTTGATACAGTGGACGTATTAATGTCGAGCGATGAAAAATCGAAAACGTTACAGTTGGTATCAGAGCATATGGTTAAGCGACAACCCTGCTCTGTTAGGTGTTACTCATTAGAGATGGAGTCAGTAGTACTCTAGAATGAGTTTGAGTGTAATAATAGATACGAGTGTGTATTTGTTAGTGAATATAAAATTGTTTTATATTGTGGTGATTGGTTTGTTGAGTGGTATATGGATTCTGGTCGGTATTGTCAGTACAACTCTATCGATAGGGATCTCTAAACACTTGTTCAGAACAATTCGGCACGATATTGTTTTAAATTGGGTAAATGAAATAATTTTACCTCGATTATATTTTGTATATAAAGAAATAAATTTTTCAGAATTATTAAAGTATATATATAATTGATTGTTTGGTTGTTAAAAATGTGTATATATATATATATATAAGTTGATAAAAGTTGTTTGAATAAGTTAAATAAAACAACAATTGTGAAAGAATAAATTGTATAAAAGCAAATGAATTATAATGTATGAAGTTATAATTAAAATGATTTACAATGGTAAAATAATCTTATATATAAGAAGTGAAATTTTATAAGTAAAAGATTTGTAAATGTGATTTATAATCTGAAATAAAATTCCAGAGAAATGTTTTTGAAAGGATTTGATATTTTGGAAAATTATTTTGGAAAGATAAAAGCTCTAAACTCTTTTCGGTTGCTGGAAAATAATTCCGATGATGATCACGACATCATTGGTGTTCATTTTCGGGTTTCCAAAAGAGAAATTGCTGCCAGATTATTTTAAAAGGAAGTTGGTTGGAAAATTTGGATTTTGTTTTAGAAATTCAAAAGATAATTTGAATTGATTTCAAAAAAATGGTTTTTGAAAGGTTGTAAAGACTCTGGAATCCTATTTAAAATATTTATGGGAATGATAAATGGGTTGATAACTTGTTCAAATTGAATTTTGATATAATAAATTTAACTTAAAGGATAGAGTTAAATTAAAGTAAGTATAAGTGAATCAATAAAATCCAAGCTGTAATTGTGGAATATAAGTAATTAAGTTTGAACTTATAATATGAGATAATAAATTTTGACTTTGGTAAAAGTTAAATAAAATTGGAATCTGAATTGGATTTATAAGTGGAAACTTAAGTTAAGTTAAACAAATGATGTTCAAATGGAAAATAACTTAAGTGATGTTGAACGAAGTTGATTTTGATATCAAAGTAAATTAATAAAGTGAATTTATTAAATGAATGTGAACTTGAGTTATATAAATGAAATTCAACTTTATTTGTAAAATGAATTAGCAATTGAACTAATGAATGGATTGAATGTTAATCAATCTAATGTAAATGAATTGATATGGAATAATAAATATAAGTGTTAATTCATTAAAAGCTAATGTTATTAGAAGTTGAATAAATGGAATGGAAGTCAATTTAATATCAAACCAATTGGAAATTAAAAGTGTTGAACCAAATTGAATGTAAATTAAATAATTTGGTTATGTTGAATATACCTTGGTTGTTATATGGATGTTAGTTGGTTGTATATAAATTCATTAAGTGTTAATGAAGTTGAATTGATAAATTGGAAGCTAAGTAATTGGATTTAAATTGAAAGTGAACAAATGTGAATTAGTGAATGTAAACAAATTGAGAATGAATATGTGTAAATTCCAACGTAAACGAATCAAATGTGATTAAATTGAAAACCAATTCAAGGAATATTATTGAGAAGTGAATCTATATTGATTTGGATAGACATTGATTTGTTGGATGATAGTTGTTTGATGGTTGCATTTGTTGCTTTTGAGTGCATTGCTATGTTGGTACATGTAGTTATTATGTTGCTATATATTGTATATCGATATTATTTTCTATATACATGTTCTCATTTGTTTGATTTAGTGTTTAGTAGGTGCGGATGGCGTTTGCTTCGCATTTGGAGCTCGCTTTCGCGCTATATTAGCCGTATACGCTCGCTAATAATATATAAGGTACATATCTCGGATTAAATATCGTACTTTTACACTTTTTTCCCTACGGGATGCCTCATCACTTGATGAGATGTATATTTGTGATATATATACACTTTTTTTTTCTTCGGATCGAGCAGCGCAAAGGAGGCTATGGCGAAATTTTCCGAAAATTTAAGGCGTTAGAATATTTTTGAGAAAATTGGAAAATTTTGGAAAACTAAGTAAACATTTTCTAAGAAGTTTAACTATTGGATTTTTGGAAAAGTTAAACACTTAAGAGATTTGTAAATCTAAATTGAACGGTTTGTTTTGGAAAGTTAATGGATTTCGTGAATTTTTCTTACTTGGTAATTTCGAGGACGAAATTCTTTTAAGGGGGGAAGTTTGTAACGACCCAGAATTTATATTAATTAAAATTTGAATATTTAATTAATTTTAAATAATAAGAAGTGAAATTAATAAGTCGAATAATTTAAAATTCGAATAATTGGATTTAATTGGATAATTAAATCGATAATTTAATAGTGAAATTCCAGAAATAATTGGAAATTGGGTTTAATGTGATTAAAAATGATTTATAAAGTTATATTAAATCATATTGGAGTTAGAATGATGTTATAGAACTTTTAAAATCGAATTAAAAGTTAATCTGTGAAAATTGAATATTTTAATATTTAATCGACTAATGAAATTAGCCATTTTTCGAACAGTCTCAGAATTGGACGAAACTAGTTCCATTGGATCCGTAATAGTTTGTTATTATTGGATTTCAATTTTCGTAGCAATCGGAGTTGTCGTTTGACCGTGGCAGCTCGAAACGCATCGAAATTGTTTTAATATTAATTTGGCGACTAAAAATAGTCATTTTTCAAAAAGTCTCGGATTTCAACGAAACTAGTTTCATCGGATCCATAATGTGATATTATTGTAAGGTTTCAAATTTCGTGTCAATCAGATGTACGGTTTGTCCGGGGCAAGCCAAAACGCATCGAAATCGGTTTAAATCGGTTTAATTTAAATTTGATCGTTTAATTCCGTAACTCGCACAGATGACCGAATTAGCTCCCGAAACACGTTCCATTGTGTTCGGAACGCGGGGTAAACCTTAGAAACGTCAGCCGGCACGCTCGATTTGGAGTTCGGAAAATCTGGGATGAATAGTGTTCGTTAAATTTTCTATAAAAGCCCCTCTTTTATTTTTGCAAAAATAACTAGGGTTTCAGTCAGCCGCCACTTACAACAATTCAATGGCCGAAATTCTCTTATTTTCTTCTTCAATTATTTCACAATCCACAAATCAATTCAAGAAAGTTTCAACTGCAATGTTGTAGATCGTCTCGAGATCTATGACTTCAACGGTGGAAATCGAAAACAAAGCTCTGGATTGACGGCAAATCGCTCGTGAAGGCCGCGACTTCGTGCACGCATTTCGAGGAATATACGTAACCGAGCTCTATAGGATTCGAGCCGTGGGTAGCTCTGGGCGATGGCGTTCGAATGGGGGTGGTTTGATGGGGTCTGGAGGTCGGTAGGTGGTGCGACCGTTAGGGTTTTGCGTGTATTGTTGGGTTCGAACGCACGAACGGGTGAACGAAGGGGGAGGAAGGTGATTGCGAGATGCGGCCGTGATCTGTTGTTTGAAAACGAGCGGCCCAGATTGAGTTGAGTAATAAAAAAAAGAAAAGAAATTGATTTATTATTTTATTATAAATCGTACAATGTTTAAAACATCGTATCTTTGTCATACGATATCAGATTTCGACGAAACTTTTTGCGTTGGAACCGTATTGACGAGCACTACGCAATGGAGCTGGATTGGTAATTTTTTGAGCTAGTGAAAATTTTGGTTGAAATTAAACGCCTGTTTAATTTCAATCGGAATAAATCGCTATTGCGACGAATAAAAGCAAAGGTGAGAACTTCTCACTCAATCGAATGTATTCGATTTATATTTTAAATAATTAGATTTAAAATTGTTGATTTTGTGATTGGATGATAAATTTCTATCTGTTGAATTGTAATATACATTATACGCCGTTATTAAGCGGAGATTATTTATTAAAAACATATACCGCGAATATTTCACTGCAAAGCGAAATTGGTATTATTATTGTATTTGGAGTTGATTTCCCACATTATATAGTGGATGAGACCCTATTGCGCCGTATAATAGCGGATAATATTTTATGAACCCATATACCGCGATATTCAATACTGGAGCGGAATTGGTATTGTACTAACATCTGTGATGCAGGGAAACAGGTTGGAGGGATCCAACTGGATTCCTCACCAGTATTTATTTGATTACAGATATTGTGATATTTGTTGATTATCATATCGATATATGATATTGGATGTAGTGATTGACTATTTGGTGTGTTGCATCATTGGGCCAAATTGGAATTTTTAAAGGATTTTGAAAATGATGATTTTCAAATTGAAAAAGTGATTTTTCTTAAAAGTATATGTTTTATTAAAATTTTGAATCGATTCATTTTAAACAAATAAACGTTAAAATTTTAAAAATTATTAAAATTATGATTTTTGACAAATATAACCGAAATATGGTTTTGGAAATAAAAAGTTGATTAATTTATAAAATGGTTTAGATTGAGATTTTTGAAGCATTATAAACGGTTTATTTAAAAGATTTAAAAAATTGATATTTATAAATTAAAAATATCGGAATCATAAAACGAGTTTTATAAGTGTTAAAGATGAATTATAAATGGATTTTTATAAGTGAATGGGATTTATAGATTTATAAAATTGTGAAGTTATAAACCAATAGATTTTGTAAAATAACAGATTTATAAGTAATTAACTTATAAATCGGATTTTGGCATTTAAATGAGGTATAAATAGAATTTGTTAACAAATTGATTTTGTAAGTTGAAGTTATAAAATATAAATGGGAGTTGTAAACGTTGTTTTTATAAATCTGAAATTGACTTATTTTAATAAGTAAAGTATTATAGCTTACTAAAGGAAGTATATTCGCGATTTTTGGACAGTGAATATATTATTAAATTAAATGGATATGTTTTGGAGAAGCGATATTATAAAATGAAGTAATTGTTTTAAAAGATGTTTTAAAACGTGTTAAGTATCGAAAACATAGATTTCAACATTCATTGTTGAAATAGACGATTTCTGGAAATAAGGAAATGGTGGACTATAACACTGTTGTTATAGTAAATGATTTTCGAAAGGAAATGTTTTGTATAGTATTGGGATTTATATATCTATCTAAATTTCGAATCCCTATACTAGTGATTTTGGGTCGTCGTAACGATGTTTTACGTAACATTCGTTTTGACTTAAATAAAATTTGTGAAAGAGAACGATTTCCTTAAAGAATGAAATATATACTTAATTTTGATTTAAGTATATCGAATTTTTTCAAATGTTGAGAATAAATAAGATTCGTGAATTACTTATTATTAAATAAGTATGGGAATGTTTTTCCAATATGAAGTGAAATGTTTTTGAGAATTTATCTTTGTAAAGATAAATTGAAAGTGAATATTTGAAATCGATTGAAAATCGTATATCAGTAGATATTTTGAAATATAAATCCACTATGGAATTTTTAACCGAAAAGGGAAATTGTTAATAAAAATAAACATTGATTTATTTTTGAAGTGTGGAAATTTTATATCTTGTAAAGATATTTTTGGAAGATAAATAATTTACAAAATTATTTGGAATATGATGATGCTGTGCAGACCTATTGATAGTTACCTAACCGACTATCAATAATTACCTTGAATGGGTATTTCTTTATGGTTGTTGGAATCGAGGATCCTCGGGAAGATCGGTTACGATCGGGGGATGACATATTCGTGTCAGTAGTTACCCAGTTAGGGGTAACCCGGCCTTGTGTTGGCAGAGATCTAACCGTAATGTTAGGTTATTTCTCGGGTCGTCTTTCCAGAGGCGTACCTATGTGGCAATGGGAAGTTCCTTGGCCTGACCATTTGTTGGAAATCCAAAGAAACAATACGTCGCTTATACGGTTTTAGTTGTATTACCAGCCATGGAATGTGGCGGTAACCTGCTATTGAACATGGTAGCTATAGTAGGCATAAGTGCGAAATGCCTATGCTGGCTAAGATTTATATTATATTTTCAAAATGTTTTCTACACTATGCACTAATAATAATATCAAAAATGATTTGATTTTGCGTAGTAAGCATCTTTGACTATCATAAGGAGAAATCTCCTCCAAATTCTGCGTTTGCATTGTGTGTTTGGCGGGAGGCCTTATGGTAGTTACATTTTCAAAAAGCATTGTGAAATTGACTTTAAAATTATCCTGTTGTTGTTTTAAAGATAAATAACTGTTTTAGCTCTCACACCAGTCACCATGACTGTCCTGGAGTTTATTGTTCTCTTCCTAAACTCTAGGTGCCCACCAATTTCCACACGAGCAGTCTAGAGTCAGGTTATCAGGTCATTCTGGATTCGGGATGCTGTGGAGCTTAGTGGCGAGCTGGATGGCGAGACGTACCACTTGTATACGATATTATTTATTCCGCTGTGTATTCTGTATGAGGACAAGTTTATATAACTGTCCAGTGTTGTATTGTTGTTGTAAACTCTGATGATGATGTAATGTATAAAATGATATAGTTCTTTGATTTAAAGATTATTCATTTATCTATTATATGTTGTTTCGCTGCGATATGTGAGATTCTGATATTGTTTCTGTTTCTGTGTTTTCTGTTGTTTCTTCTTTCTTTTTCTTCTGTTTTCTTCTACCTCTTCTTTTTCTTCATAACAATTCGATTTTCCGGCATTCGATTGCTCGGCAGTTGATACAGTGGGCGTATTAATGTCGATTTTCGAGCGACGAAAAATCGCAAACGTTACACAAAAAGTCCCTTAAAATATTGAGGTTGTTCTAAGCATGCATGCACAAAGAAAGTATGTAAATTGAAAATCATTATAGCTCATCAAAATAAATATACATACTCAAAAGGTGTCATCATCATACTGAACTACCAACAAATAACACACGCGTGTTAATCCCTATGCTAACTACACATTTATCATAGTATGTGAATCGTCAAAAGTATTGATGACCTTCCTCATAGTCTCATCCTCAAAACAATCAGTTTACCATCTCATTTTTACACCTTCTGAAATAATATATGTGCCCACTCATGGCTACGTCCTCAAAAAATATGTGTCTAGTCATGACTACTTCCTTAAAATAATATGGCCATCAACTCATACTGCAGTTGCATTTGTTATCGATTCTCAAACCCTTATCTTAAGGTCACTCATAAATAACCACTATCATAGTTAATGGGTACTCAACATCATAAGAATATTGTACTTTGGGATATATGGTAACCTGTATGACCACGTTGTATGGTCGAAAACTAGTTAACGTCTCAGTTTCCCTCGTGCTCAAATCCATGCCATTTCGTAAGGCCATGATATTAGACTCACGTCGTAGAGTCTAGAACAGATCACCATCGTAAAATCTAGAGTTATGTCGTATGACTCAAGTGAGCATCGTCATTAACCATTCCTTTATGAGCACACGTTGAAACCTCCAAGTTATCTATGATCTCTTAGCACACATCCAATAGAACATGCCATACGTCCTACTCCATAAGCTCACACTGTCTAACTTGTTACCTTAGACCATCCTGATAACTCGCATCATCGAGTTATCAGAGTCCTGAACATTTCTGATCACTGCACCAAAAATTCTCTATACGCATTTACATCGGAACCCATCTTATTTCAATCGTTAGAGCACATCGAAAAATCTAATTCCAATATCCTCTTATATGGAACCCATCTTGTCTTAATCTCTAGATCACATTAAAAAAATCTAAGTTTAAAAATCCTCTTATAGTGATTTCTTTATCCGATGACTGGGATGACTCAGCCAGAATACTAAAGAGGGATCTGCTAGTAGGGACAATTCCAATTCAACGTCAAAACAAAACATTTACCAAAACATTTTATTTTCAAATCAAAGCTTTCATCTTCTTTTAAACCAAAATCTTTTTCTTCCTAAAAATATCACCACCATTTTATAATGCAATTTCCTAAAATATTTCCACCATTTTAAAATCAATTTAAATTTTTTTTAGAAAACATCAATTTTACAAAAATTTCAGAGTGTAAAAATTTCTTCAAAATAGAAACTCTTTATTTAAAATATTTATGGAGGCTGGTAAAAATAGATTTTGAAATGCATATTTTAAAAGACCATGTTTTGGTAGACGTATAATGAACCTCCCATACATTGTTTTGATTCCTTAAGGGTATCTATCAAGTCTTTAGCCACCAAATTCTCTAGTAACTATTACTCATCTTTAATGAACGTCTTCACATCTCTTGGTCAATCCGAATTCTAGCCTTCCTTCACTTAGGAAGTTACATCATCCTACTATGACTAAACCAAACATGTCCCTTAACATCTTACTAGTTCTCTAATGTACATCTGCTAAAAGTCAACGTTGGATAACTACCTAATCATAAAATTATTAATACATAGCAAGCAATTTAACTTAGCATATGATATAAATAATCACAATATATCAAACAAATAATTAAAATCAATCATAGTAAAGCAAGCGATCAATAGCATAATACAAGCATAAGAATTTTATTTAAACCAGCATGATATAAATGAATAAGCGAACATATGCAAACAAGTAGTACAATTTTTTTCTTAGTTAGAAATAATTTAACAAGCAACAATTCAATACAGACAATTCAACCAAAGCAAGCTAATACAAGTAAAAAGTCGCTATCCCACACACCGAAATGAGCAGTCCCTACATCATATCCCTACTCTCTTCATGGAAGGGAAATAAGACATCCCTAGAAATTCTTAGGTAAAGTCACATATAACAGTCATAAAGGTAACATCGTCATAATGGATGTTGGGCAAACTCAAACTCATCTTGCATATCGTCTCACACCCTATGTCACACAATCTACTCTTACGGTCTTCAAATAAAGTTTCTAAATAAAATATCTTTTTAATAAAATAATCTTCAGCAAACACCACCTAAGTTTGTTATTCAAACCAAATATTTTACCTTTTCAATTATTTACTTCTAAATCAAATCATTCCCATCTTTGTAATATATTTTCTCAAAGTATTTCAAAACAAGATATTTTATAATACATCTTTTTTCCATAATATATTTTCAAATATATCATCAACAAAACTATTTTCAAATTAGTTACTTGTCCAACCAAAATCATTTACCTAAAAAATAATTTTCCCTTTTAAGACATTGGTTACTAAGGAGTACCCCTTAAATAAAAGTTTTTACAACCAAAATAATTTTTCAACTAAAAAGTCTTCCAAAATCAAAGATACTCTTTGGATAAGACGCTTACCTCAAAAAAAGCGTTCCTCACATACCTAACTCAAAATGGCATTTTCGAATAAAAATACGTGGAAATTAGGATCTGCCCCTTATTTCAAACTTAATAAATGAAAAACTTTTCTCAAAAACAAGTTTCACGAAACACCCCTGTCAATGTTTTTAGTGAAAATGTGCATTTTAGAGTGCATATATTTATAGTTAAAAGTAAAAATATTTGCAGTTAAAATGCAAATATGTGAAGCTTAAAATGCCTATATTTATAAAAATAAATATTTGCAATGTGGACTGCAAACATTTAAAGTGTAGAATGCGCATGCTTGCGATGCCTACAACAAAATTTTCATTTTATAAAATGTGCAGTTAGAACCGTAAAATTTGCAATGTAGAATGCAAATATTTGCAATTCTAACTGCAAATATGTGAATTTTAAAATGCACATTGAAAACAATGATAGGGTTTTTTGTGAAATCTATTTTTCATAGGGGCGGAAATGAATTTTGAAACTTTTGAAGGTTTGGAAAAATATGCCTAAAAATAGTTTTTAAGATTTCCATCGATGAAATAATTTCTCAAAGTATTCTTCCAAAATTAATTTTTTCTTCAAAATAACACTTTTGTTAAACATCTTTAAACTAAATCTTTTTCCATATAATATTTACTTTAAGGAACACTTCAAAGTATTTATTTGAAATTGAGCCTCTCACCAAATATTTCCAACAAGATGCATTTAACAAACATTTTTAAATGATGATACTCATATCAAAATATTCTTTCCACAAAACATCTTTTAAATAAATGCTCCATAGACCTTATAGTATTTAAGTTAAAATATTTTTCAACAAAACATTTTTCTTTCCTTAAATGAAAATTTCCTATAAAACTTCCATTGAAAACTTTTTTTAACAAAGCATTTCCAAATCATAATACTATTATAAAACACTTTTCACTAAATATATCGTGTGTATGTGTATATATATCTTTGAACAGAACATTCATCCAAAAAATAAAATATTTTTATTGTAATCATCATTCCTTACAAAATTACCTTTATAAAAATATTTTATTTCTTTAATTAAATGGTTTGTTTTCCCATGTAAAAATTTCAACAATTTACTTTGTGCCCAAAAATATGCATTTCTCCCCTTATTGATAAAATATCTTTAAAACCAAATATGTATATTTAATGTAACTTTTTCAACAAATGCCATTTTGTTAAAACTTCATAAAAATTAGTACCATTTATTAAGGTTAGGTTTCAATTATAATTTAACATCATGTATGTGCCACTTGGGTCATAAACAACACTTAATCTCTCTTATAAGTGATCTTCCTACCTACTGCTACTTTATTTATCTTCCATACAAAGATCATCATAAATAAACATTATTTTAGTGTGAGGTAATGGTAGTTATACAAATAACTCGTACACACAAAGCATATAATTAGCAATCAAAATACACTCTCATCCTATATTATAACCCAACCTAAGGTATAATTTATCCTACTCTAAATGGTCAGACCTACCCAAGGCTTTGAGAATTACTAAACCAAGCTCTAATACCAAGTGAGACGACCCACTATCTCTAACATTTAAATTAGTTACATACATCGTTGAATGCGCCTACATACTAATCTCAGACATTAAAAACAGTGGACCGTAGGTTCATAATTTAAAATCTAAGCTCAATATGAGAAACAAAGAGAAAAAACTCATAGTGGAATTTAAATGGATACATATCTCTACTATGAATACATGCATCTCAACTATACAACATCTAATAAAATAAATAAATAAAACATATTTAATTTTCCATATGTTAGTCATTATTAAATTTATAAAATGGAATACAACATCAATACAGGAAAATAATTTAAGTGGACAACTTGTAGATGTCTTCTATATTTAGATCTCTTTTCACTTCTTGCTTCCAACAAACCTTACAATTGCATGAACAAACGCTTTTAGAGTATGCCATTTCTATACACCCCAGCCAACCGAAGGGATCAGGTGGCTATTGTATACAAAAAGACTGCCAACATAACCTTTTGGGGATCAAGCATGCGCAGTTCTATTTCCTACTCTTCTCATGCATCTAATACTTGTTAGCATATAACAACCATATAATCCATATAGAGCAGGAAATACTATTCCTACTAAGCCATTATAATCAATCATCATAAATATAAGGTAACGACAATAGTGACAACGTAGCCAGTAAACATCGACAACATTCAATATTTTCATAGGGCGTTAAATAAGCCAACAACAGGTAATATACTTACATATCTACTAATCATTAATTGTTAATAGTACATTACCAATATAAGTATAAATAAACAATTATATACTAACCACTTCACACTAGTTACACAACTTCAATACTATCAAATGTATATTAACCAATCAACATTAGCAACACAAACACCAATCATCAATTACCTAAAATCTTAATTAACTACCCATTGTTTGGTAGTAATAATGGTAAAATATTCCATCCACATCCCAATGTAATTCCATCGCCACAACAAATTTATGTGATAATTCAAATCAACAATTAATCACATATATTACAACCATTCAAAACATTATATTTACGATCACTATTTTCTCAAGTATAAGATAATTTTATTATTGTTTATTATAAAAACACCTTTATTTATCTCATCTCAAAACAATAATAATTATTCAAAGACGATAATATACTTCCAAAATCCTTTATCACTTCATATACTTCAAAACATTGTATTTTAATAAAAAATAATAATTTACATCAACTTACTTTTCAAAAAAATATATTATTATTTTCTATCAAAATAATAATATATATTAAAACAACTTTAATATTTCCCAAAACCAGTTTACCACTATTTATACCAATATTCCATTTTAGACCTAAAATTCCTTTCGTTGCCATTTATCTCAAAATAGTAATAATTCAACCAGAACATTTTCGAAAACATATCTTTACTATTAGTACTATTATTCCAAAAATATTTTTTATTTTATTATCCAAACAATAATAATAATGTTTTCTTCTATGAACACTATAGAATCAATTATATTGTCATTTACTCTAAAACAAAATAACTTTTAAATTCTGTATTTATTATTTATGAAATCTTACTTTATTTTATAAATAACATTAAACTCCTTAATTTCGGTTTAAATCAATTTTTCATTATTATTTATGAATTTTCCTAAAAATTCATAAATAACAACCTTAGCAAATTTAATATGTTTCGATGAAGCTACTGAGCGTACAGATCGTCTGGCATATGCTAGAGCCCTACTTGAAATCACTCTCGGTAGAGAGTTGCCCACTTCACTTCCTATGTATTTGCATGAGCATATTCCAGACAAAGTTGTAATATTTTTCCTCTAGAAACTACTTATTTGCGTGTCTGTTGCTCCTTTGGTCACATAGCAATGTCTTGTATTCATGTTCCTCACCCTGATACGATCGAGCCTGCTATTTCTATCCCTCCAAAAATACCATTTCAGAAACCCATCAAAGAATGATGGGTTAAGGCCCTTGTGGTTCCTATCCAAGGCTAAACTTTTTTTCCTGACACTGATGCTTCTATTGTAGACCTCTATAGTTTGAAGAACTATATTGACTATTCTACTATTGTTGTTCTCGACCCTCCCTAAATGGTCCATGTTGACCCTCTGCTTCCTCCTATACTTGCACATCCTACTCCTGAATTGGCTGTATGTGAAGATCTTGGTGCTATTGGTGAAGATCTCGATGATGGGAAAGAATTTTCAATAGATTAGACTTCTCTAGTGACGATAAGCATTACTCCTACCCGATTGTATATTTCTTGTATTTATATTATTTCACTCCTTTTCTTTATTATGTGTGTGCATGTATGAGTTTTAGTTCTTGAGGTTTCTTGCCTCACACTAGTACTTATTTTGTCTATATGAAAAGTGGATGGACCACTTAAAAAACCAGCTTGCCTTAGCAAAAAAAGCAACCTTATCAAGTTTCTTATATTAATTTCATTTATTTTGTTAAATTATCTACAAATATCCTCTAAAAATCTGCAATAAAATTATATTTCATTTAATTATCTATTTTTTCATATTATTACACAATTTCATCCATTTTATTCAATTATTTTTATTCCATTCAAATTCACGACTATTTGTAACATCTAATAATACAACAATAACAGATACACAATCCCATCAAGGCACAATACATCCACAACGTTATAATAACCAGTTAGTCATCAATAGAATACAAAGCATCCAAACAAATATAAATTTTCATCAGTGGATCTACATTCAATATTTTAAAACTCAATTAATCAAAATAAATAAACCATACTAACATGCTTTAGCAAACAACCTCCAAACTCAGCAAACCAAGCGCCAAATCGTATGAAATTCCACCATGGGTCCAATAAAACAAACAACACGTAAATAAGAGTTCGTATGCAAAAGATACGATGATTAGAAGTCGTACAGTTTAAATGGTAATTAAATAAAACACATAGCCATTTTTGAAATTTTATCCTTCTTCTCTTAATCATGACCATGCCATAACTACTAATCTATGTGACTAACGCCATTGCCACACCCTGATCTGGCCAGATCCAAGCCGTAACACCCAAGAAATTTTAAATAATAAATTAAAACACTAATAAGGATAAAAATATAATTTTACATGCAAAGAAAAAATAGTAAATTTTCACTAAAATTGGAATTAGGCTTCAGAACCTATCCCATTACGTTTGGATGCCATTTGCAGTTAGAAAACGTATATAACTTGTTGAATTTGATTTAAAACGGGTTGGAATTAGCAGAAACTTGACCCATTGGCGTTTTCGAAATAATAACTTCAAGATTATGCCTAATAGCTGTAATTTTCAGCTATAAAATAACCTAATCCTAACATCTTCACTCAAAACCCTAGCCACTACTAAGAAACTCTAATCTTCTTCTTCCCCCTCTAAACTTCTTGATCTAAACATTATTTTCTTCTAAATCTCTTCTCCAATTTTTATGCCAAAATAAAACATATCAAATTAAAAGAGAAAGAGAGGGGGGAGAGAGAGAACAAAATTAAAAGAGAAAGAGAGAAAGAAGGGCAAACAAGTCAAGGCTTGGAGATATATGAAAGTGGGTTCACAAACATTAAGAGAAGGAGAAAGCTCTAAAGGTGAGTGGATCTATTATGATGTGTTTATGATGTATAAAAAATAGTAAAATTTCTTCTATATATCAACCAATTGATGATTGAAAATCAATGTAGGTAAAAATGGTGGAATAACACTATGCAATAATTTAAGAATATAACTATTGAAGCATGGGGAAAGGTAAACAAGTGGAATTCACTTCTAAACATGTAGATCTGGTTAATGTAATAGGCTTGAATTAGTAAAAGCAGATCTATGTATAAATTCCCCGAATGACCTAGATTTGATTATATAATTTTCGAGTAAGTTTGAATATACGTAGATAAATGGGTGAATATATGTATATAATCAAATATATAAGCTACCCGAATAAAATACCAATAAGACTTAAATTATATTTGAAATATTTGTTAAAAAATGAAACTTTTAGCCATACATAAGTTAACAGAAAAGATGTATAAAATAAAGAAGAAGAAGTGAAAGTAGAATATCAAAAACAACGAAATATACCCGGGTCAAACGTCTTGATTAGGAACTAGACATCCAAGTTCTTTTACAGTGCGAAACAGAAAAGAAACGGTGCAAATTTGACATAATTCGGATGTCTGGAATCAAAATCAGACATCTCAATATAAGGTTAGACATCTAAATTCCCATAGCTTGTTTTGTATATGCAATTAGACATTTGGACAAAATCCAAACGTTTGAACTAAGGTCATACGTCTAAATATACTATTCAGATGTCTGAATGGTTGAAGTTAGCCCAAGTATAACCTAGACCTGGTGCAGGCCAAGTAGGATGGGTCGGAGAAACTTATTCCCACTTTCTTGACTTTTGGGAGTTCATGTAGCTACGTAGAGCTGTGCAACAAGGAGGATCAGCTTCACACTTTGTGATGTACCAAGATTAACATTACGTGGCATGCATAACATGATACTCAATGAGGTGTATGATCATCTCACAACTAGATGGACCTATCATTATATAGCACACTTAGTCACATGTTTTAACGTGCTGATATTGGGTAAGGGTGATAGAGATGTCCATAATAGTAGGGCTATAGGACCAAGCAAGGTGGTTTGGGAGTCATATTATTAAAAGACTTCTTTAACTTTAGATTAAATGATACAAAAGGATAGGACACTTTACCAATAAGTAGGTAACACATATGCTTAAATAGGCCATAAATCGATGGAGTTGTATATTCGGCGCATGCTCAAGCATTGCAACGTACGCTCAAAAAATTTATGTGTGATTTAAGCAGTTTATCGTTGAGAAGGTTAAGTCAATGTATGGTTAGGCGGCTTATTATCAAAATCCAACCATCATATGGAAATTCTCGTAGATTGTACTTGGGTTATAGGTCTATTCAGGATGGTTTACCCATAGCACGTAAATTAATAACTTCTTATACATAGTACACAAACACAAATGAACACCCCTAGGTCATGTGGATTATAATTGCAATTTAATTACATTTCAACACCATACCATTAGTGATATAATTCACTCACTAGAGCTTGTCCGATCCCCTCCATTTCTTCCTCTTTGTATTTATTAGAGGAGGAAAGGGTAGTAGGTGAAGTGATCAAGTTAAGGTGCATGGAGAAGTGACTTGGCGTTACAGAGAAATATTATTTACAATTATTCTCCTATGTACTTTATATTATATTTTATTTATCCATCAAACTCTTATTGTACTGTCATTTAATGACACTATTTTTCAGTTGTTATATGAACCATCTTTATGTTGAGACTACCATCTAATTGGGTTATTTTTAGTACTTATTTTTATTCCATTCCACTACGAGAATGAAAGTATAGAATGTTAAAAAATTTATATTTGCCTCTATATCCTGTAAACTACAAAAACCTAACAATTCGTACTTCTTAGCATGACTCTAGTTCAAAAGCCGCTTTTGGGCTTTGGATCATTATGTCTAAACTCTAGAGGTGCGGGTTGTTACAGTTGATATCAGAGAATAGGTTCAGGATTCCTTAAGGATTAGGCATGTATTGAGAGAACACACTTGTTTACTTTTGAAATTACTATTTATATAAGTATAACATAAGCACACTCATTAAACTCTGGTAATGCTTAATACTATCTAAGGAAGGTTACTAATAATTCACAATTATAAATAAGTGAAATGCGCAATCAAATTGAAAATGGTACTGGTGAAGCAGCCGAGGTTCCAAGTGTGAATGTTCTTATGTGATTCTCCAATATCTTGAAGCAAGGGGCCAGACTGAACTTAACCCCAATGAAGGACCCACAACATAAGCAAAAGGTGCAAAACCAACTCTTCCGCCTGCTTTGGACTTCCCCAAGCTGTGTCGAGACTTCCAAAGTCTGGGTGAAAAGAATTATTTCACGACCGAATCATTTTTTGAGACATGGGCATGGTTGAGAATTTGTGATTTGATATTTGCTATGATGGGTGTGGAAAATACAATGTAGAGATAGTTGGATTCGTGGTACTTGCAAGGAGGGGAATTGAACTAGTGGGAGATTGTTATTGCTGAGACAGAAGAGACTAGAATTACTTGGACTGATTTTAAGAGGCGTCGTAGGAATAAGTTTATATCGAAGGCCGAATCCGGAGTAGAGCTAGAGAGGTTCATTCACTTAGAGGAAGGAGACTGCAATGTTAAGGAGTATGTCAATTAGTTTAATCAACTAGAAAAGTATGGCCTAAACCGTATCAATACACCAGTCAAAAAGGTGACAAAGTTTGCTAAATTGTTAAGTCCAGTTTTGAGCGATATTGCTTTGAGCCATGTACCGAGCTACTTTTGAGAGCCTAGTTGAGATGGAATTGCTATAATGACCCTAATTTTGATTAACATTATCTAGGACATTTAATTAGTTAAATTAAATGTTGAATGAAATAATGTAAATGGTTAAGGGGTTGAGATTTCTATTAAAAGAGGGTAGCCTTGCCAATTTAAACTAATGAACTAAGGGGATTAAAATGAAATAAGTAAGGGAGATAGATAAGAGAAAAATATGAATGAGTTGCATTCATATACCCTAAACCCTTCATGCCCATTCATTTTATACGTTCAAAAAAAATCAAATACTAAGAGAGGCCGGCCACCATTAAGGGAAAATAAGTAGAAGATAAGAGGAAGAAGCTTAAGCAACTTAATCCAAGATCAAACCTTAACTCCTTAATCATAAGCTAAAGGTGAGTAATAGGTTACATCTCATATTTTTGATGTTTTCGATTTCTAGATCAGACCAGAATATTTTTTCAAAGTATATTGCCATGTTTTTTATTGTTAAAATGGATATATATGCTTGTTGATGATTTATGCTATTTCATATGGATTTCTGATAAATGTTAGTGTGAAAATCCTATTAGATGACATCCAAATGCCTTGCAATTTTAATATATGCTCAGAAATGATATTTTAGTGAGGGTTTCAAGTTTCATAATTTTCTAAATTAATGTGGATTTATTATTAATTTTTTAGTGAAGAAAATAGTTAATTGGGTTTAAAATTAATTACGGCTATTTTATATTAGTTTTGGGGTCAGAAATTTATGTATATGTTAGAAAACATATTAAAAGTGATTTATTGGAATTTTTGGAGAATTTTCCTATGTGTTTTAATAAGTATATAAAATTATTTAAGGTATGAGACTTAAATGTTTTATATGTTTATAAAAAGAGAAGGGGCAATTTGCAAATGTTTTAAATTATTACTTCTGAAATTGTGACAGCATTTTAGAAAAGAAATTAGCAACCGATCATATGTTGGCAAACAAAGCAGGTTAGTTGAAAAGAATTACCTTTTAAAGTTAGAATTCAGTTTTACCATACTTTTACTGTTTTTCCACTTTCGGCACCAACCTTTCGACTAGGTACTTCTGCCTCCATCTCCATCAAAACCAATGCGCATGGTATCAAAGACTTGGTACGTAGTGAATTGGACATAGCGAAGGGTATATAGTCGAAACAAGGGGCTCCGAAGGGGTCAAAATCTTGCTTTGCTTTTAAAAGGAAATGCGCCTGCTTTGCATTCGAAAAGAATGCTTTTGACTTAGATAGATTTCAACTTGGTCAAATGGTTCTAAAGAATGGTTTCAAAAGAGGTTGCGCCTTTTGTTTTATAAAGAAGCTTTCGAAGGGGTCGAAACCTCTTGCCGCCGCATCTAACCTTTTGAAGTAATGCCTTCGAAAGGGTTTCTTTGTTTTAAAACCTAAGCCACTTCTCCAGTGCTTTCGAAGGGATTGGTTTTGACACTGTCCATTTCTTTTACTTAGGAAATTGCTTTTGAAAGAGTGCTTTTGGCTTAGTTTCTTTAGGACCCATTGTTCTATTGAAAGTTAAACCCAAAGGTTTCGAAAGGAATAGTTTTAAATGGTTTCAAAAGGTTGTTCAACATGTTTTACTTGAGCCCAAATGCTTTCAAATGGTTTGATTTATGTAAAGAACTTAATGCTTTCGAAAGGTTTAAGATAAAGGTTTCGAAGGGGTGGTTCCCCAATGTTTTCGAAAGGTTTCCAAAGGTTCGAAAGGCATGTTTAAGGTGTTTGGAAAGGACGATGTCTATGGTTTTATAAAGTTTTCAAAAGAGTTGATTTCAATGTTTTTGAAAGGTTTAATGTAAATGGTTTCGAAAGGTATGTTTTGGCCTTTTGGCCCAAGGTTATAAAGTAAAGAAGTTTACTTGTATCGAAAGGGGTACTTTCAATGGTTTCGAAAGGGGTTGTTTAAAGCTTTTAAACAAGGGTTTTGAATGTGTTCATTAACAATGTTTTGTGTAAAGTATGTATAACATGGCAAAGAAATTTGAGTAAAGCAAATAGCATATTTTCCTTGTATAAGTAAGAGTTAAAGAGTTAAATCATTTTAAAAGGGTTTTCAAGGAAAATTTAAAGGGCAGTTAACCTTAAATAAATGACTCATATATTAGAATACCAGATGGGACAGGTATAGGGTCATGCCCAATACATTAGCTTTAGCCCCAAGCAAATTTTGTCCAAAATTCCAGTGTGTAGGGCTTAGTCACATGTAAGACTTGAACGATGGTTACACACAGAAAGGAATATATATAAAGGAGAAGGATAGGTTATTGGTGAGCTCGAAAAACCATTTGGATCAAGTGACCCTTGGAGAAGTTTGTCTAATAGTTGTCGGATTATTTATTTATTTTGTATGGTAGGCCCGAGTTAGCTAATGGTTAGTAGTTACAAAACTATATTTTTCGAACAGATGGTCCATTTGTTTCCTGTTTATAAGCATAAGTGATATTGCAATTATTGTTATAATCAGTTTGATTGCAGGAGTCTGAATTGCAAAAAGATATGTTTTAAAGGGATATTAGTGAGGGGAAACCCGTTCAATTAAGTAGCATAGTCTCACTTAATATCAGTAAACCAAGATGTAATAGTATTATTCACACCAAGCTTTATGTCTGACTCAAAGTTTATGTTTTTCCCTTAAACTCTCGGGTGCTCAAAATTAATTTGAGTAGATTGAGAGTTAAGGTTTTATGGGTTTAGTAAGTGGACAAATAAAGCTTCCGAAGACCTGTAGGAGGCAAAGTTAGCTATTTAGGAGTTGCTAGTCAGTCTATTTCCGTTGTGATGTATTAAAACTTATATGTCTATTTAGTGCTCTGACCATCCAAGGGGGCATCTTCATATATCACTCTTGGCATATTTTGTAATTATTATATTTGATCAAAACCTGGGAATCGATTATGGGATTATGTAAATTGAAAATGAAATATTGCTTTGAAATATAATCAGAAAAGTTGTTTTAATTTGTGATGATTTTATTTCATATTCATGTGCTTCTAATATTATGGATACCATTAACATTACCATATTTGTTCACTGGAAGTTAATACTATGGATGACTACAACATCTGTACCGCTTAGCTTTGGGCCTCAAAATAGGGGATGTTACAACTTGGTATCAGAGGATAGGGTGATGAAAAAATTTAAACTTAGAATGATTTTGGAAACATAATCCTAAGGAATAAGAGAAAAGATCAAGGTATGGGATAATGCTACAGTAATGTACTTGTATTTGCTATATATAAGTATACGGTTTATTTCTATTCTCCCATCTCTATTAGGCCATTCTTCTGTATCTTACGAAGACTTGAATGCAAATATGGATGCAAGAGGTGGAAGAGTTAATCTTGCTGGGGGAAGCACCACAACTAATGGAAATGCCAAACCAAATACTAGGAGGAATCAAGGTCAGGCACAAGCTGCAACTGTGGGTACTGGAGTCCCACAAGTTGATATGGGGGTAATGTACCAGTTCTTCATAAACATAATGCAAGCGGGAATTACTGCTGGAGTAGTTGGAGGAAATGCCGAAGTAGGAATTCAGGCAGCTCTGGTGATCAACAACTATGCTATTTTGAGTAGAGATTATGCTCGGCTGGGAGGAAGGCCGTTTATTGGTACTGAAGGCGCAATCAAAGTGGAGAATTGGTTACTTCACTGCGGGAGGATTTTCCCTGACTTAGGGCTCAATGATGAGCAGTAGAGAAGGCTTTCTTCTAGACAGCTACAAGGAGCAGCACTGTATTGGTGGAACAATGTGACTGTTGGAGTTAATAAGGAGACCATGACATGTGTTAAGTTTAGAAGAAGGTTCAAAAAAAGGTTTATGTCAGAAATTGCTAAGTCCACTCTGCTAAAAAAGTTTGCCGAGTTGGAGCAGGGGGATATGACTGTACTTGAGTATGCAATAAGGTTTGAGGAGCTAGCAAGTTATGGCTATGCTACAGTTGATACCGTTATTAAGAGGAATGAAAAGTCCATTCAGGGGTTGAAGCCTGAGCTTGCTATGGCCATGTTAGCGCATATTAGGGATCCATGTGATGTTGTTGTTGAGATGGCCTTGAGGAATGAAGAGATGCAAGATTTTCTTGAAAGAAACAAGGCTAAGGAAGCTCAAAGAGGGCAGAGTCAAAAGAGGAAGTTTTTCCATAAGAAAGGAGCTCAGAAAGGTGGAACCGCTAAGAAGTGAAAGACATAAGTGGTCTCTTACAAGTGTGATAAGAAAGGACACTATGTCCATGAGTGCCGGACAGGCAAGGGAAAGAAAGCTGCTGAGAAGAAAGAGATAAAGTGTTTCAACTGCGATCAGATTGGGCACTATAAGAACCAGTGTAAGGAGCCAGCCAAGGATAGGAAAGGCAAGATGTTTGCATTAGAACTAGCTACCTCAAGACCAACAGTAGAGGAGAGGGGGAAAGCTGTGTTGGGAGGTACGCTTTTGATTTATGAATGTATCGGTTAGAGTTCTATTTGATACCGGTGCATCGCATTCTTTTATATCTCATTGTTTGGTAGATAAGTTTAACCTAGAACCCTCATACCTAGTTACTTCCTTAAGGGTTGCAAATTCGATAGGAGGTTATGCGACTCTTGGGATGAGATGTGACCACTAAGAGTTTGAATTGTTAGGTCATGCATTTGCTTGCAGTTTGCATGTGTTTGATTTCGTAGGGTTTGGAATTATTTTGGGTATGGGTTGGTTAAGTAAATACGGTGATAGGATATTTTTCCATGATGGGAAAATATTACTTGGACACCCTGGCTGTAGAGATCAGATCATATACTCCGTAGAAAGGATCATATACTCCGTAGAAAACCCTAGTTTTAAGGTCAATGTTTTATGGGGTGTTGTGGAGGTAGATGACGAACTGAATCGAGCTTTCGTTGTTAGAGAATTCGTAGATGTCTTTGAACCCATAGTGGGATTCCCACCGAAATGAGCTATTGAGTTTCGGATAGATTTGGTGCCTGGAGCAGAACGGTGAGTAGGCCGCCAAGCACAATGACACCTACCGAGATAAGGGAGTTAAAGGAGCGGTTGATGGATTTGGAAACCAAGAACTTTATCAGACCAAGCAGGTCGCCTTAGGGAGCATCCGTAGTGTTTGCTAAGAAGCCAAACGGATCGTTAAGGTTGTGTATCAATTATCGTAAGCTGAATGAGAAGACGATAAAGAATCGACATTCGTTACCTAGAATTGACGATTTGTTCGACCAGTTGAGTGGAGCCAGAGTATTTTCCAAGTTGGATTTGGCAATAGGGTTCCATCGGCTTCGAGCGGTAGAGGATGGTATCCCTTTGACGGCATTTAGAACCAGATATGGATTATATGAATGGTTAATAATGCCATTCGGACTAACTAATGCGCCAGCATTCTTTGTAGATTTGATGAGCCGAATTTTTCAAGAGCACTTGGATAGGTTCTGTTAACAAGAAATCTTGTCTACATCCCCAATGCATTTTATAAGATAATTATATTTGAGCATGACCATGTTGTTGAGAGGATTATCGCCTTCGAAAGCATATCTTTCAAATAAAATAACTTATTCGAAAGAATTTGTGGCGATAGCTCAAGATTTCGACCAAATCGACCTGGTTGAGAGGAATAGTAAATTTCCAAACCCTTCGACCTTGTTGAAAAGGATAATGATGCCATTCCAACCTTTCGACCAGGTTGGTATAGTCAAATTGACTCTAGGTGTTGGTCACAATATGTAGCTCTCGAAATCATCATTTTATAGGGACCCATCCCCTAAGGGAGTCAAAAATAATCAATCATCGATGTTCTCTACCCCCTTTCGATCATGGTGAAAGGTGACATTCGAGACCTTTAGACTTTGTCCTCTCTCTATTTGTATGCCTTGATTGCTTTCAACCCTTGGTGTTAATGTTCGATCCATGGAATTCCTTCGAAAGGGTTACTGATGCTTGAAAGCATAAATTCCCTTTGAATGAATTTCATTATGAATGATTGTTAGCCAATAAAAACCAGGATTCCTTTCGGAAGTACTCCTTTTGACTAGGTCGAAAGAGGTTTTTCCTTTCGAAGCAGTCTTAATTTACAATTTTCTACAATCCACTTTACCCTTCTTATATAAGATCAATTTAGGTATTCCTAAAATTCATGCACTCAACATGGTTGACACCCCATCATCACTTTATTTTCGGTTTTAAGCAAAGGTTCCAATGATGATGTGTTTCGATTGGAAATGCCTAAGTTGATCTTACATATAGCATAGACCAAAAGAGATTACGAGAATAGGTTAGAGTCATGTGCAATTGATAATTAGTCTTGCTAATGATCTAAATGATCTTCCTCGTCGCCAATATCCTTTATAAATAAGCCATCTCCTTTTTTATTCACAATATGGAATGAGTTACAAGATATTGAGCTTTTTCCCTAATTCGATTTAGGGTTTCTTCTAAGTACAATTATCACTAAGAATGAAGAGTAAAGAAAATGAATTTAGAATTCCAGAATTCTATCCTCAAAACTGGACCCCTTGGGTCTTATTTATAGATGCAGGTCGGCCCCCTTCCCCACCTTTGCTTTCGACTGGGTCGAAAGGACCCCTTTTTATATGCGGCCTCAAACCTTTCGACTTGATCAAAAGGTCATGACCCTTTCGATGTTGTCGAAAGGTATTCTCTTGTGCTTCTTGGTTTATCCTTTCGCTTCCTTGCCTTCGATCGGGTCAAAAGGTCCTCCCTTTTTATCCTGTTTTGAGCCTTTTGTCCTAGTCGAAAGTCATGCCACCTTTTGATGTTGTCGAAATGACATCCCCCCTTTCGATGTTGTCGAAAGGCATTCTTGTTCTTCTCGTCATACTCTAGTAGTTCCTTCATTTTCTCTTAACCTTTCGACAGAGTCAAAGGGGCCTTTCGACTAAGCCAAAGTGACCTTTATCATCCTTTCAACTTTTATGATTTCCAAGCATTGCTTTCTTTTCAGCACCTTTCGACCTTGTCGAAAGGTGTCCTAAATGAATCTCCGCTTCTTTTGCCGTTAGTGGAAGTATGCTTGGAGCTTTCGACACTATCAATAGGTTGACTATATTGGTTTCGAAGAGATTCACTTGTCAATGGTTTCGATGATGTTGAGTAGCCCCAGAACATATGCCTATGAACTGATGCAGGACCTTCTCTTATTATTATGGACCTAGACTGGTTCAAAAGGCTGGCTATGCTTTCGAAAAGGCTGCTATGGGGGCAAAACCCATGACTTCGAAAGGTTTGACATGTAGTTGGAAGAGCACCATTGACTATCTTCGAAAGGGGTTCTGAAGTCATCATTTCTTGTTCATTTGTGTCGAAAGTTTTGTAATGGCAGATGGGTCTATCTGTTTCCATCTGGGTCGAAGGCCTTTGAACTGTATAAGTAGTTGGTGCCTTTGGCTCCTTCGATACCTGCTTAATGCCTTTGAAACATCCTTTTTATGCCTTTCATGATGACTTGGCATGTTTCTTCATCGAAACCTCAATCTTATTAAACTTCTTTCATACTTCTACTATTAAGTAGGTTTTATGGCTAACATTTTCTACCCTTGTATGAAAGAAGCTTTTGTTCTTTAGGACAAAGATTTCATACCTTTCTTACTCTTCATACCTTCACTTTTCCTGCAAAATTCGAAGTTAATGATATTCGCTGTCATTACTATCATACTTATATGTATGTTAGTGGTTGATCAGCTCATTAATGCCCTCATTCGTTTGGTAAGCACCACTTGAAATTAATAAATACCAACTTTCAATTTTGGCATTAAAAAGACCAGTTTGAAATTTTCGATTGTCTACAGCAGACTCAATTGCATGTCAACCATTAAACCCAACCCAGATTAGGGTATTAACCTGTGAAGTTTGGAAGTTGATAACATGACATCCAGAATCCAGATAACAATATCCCAACATAGTTCTATACATGGCATTTCTAAACCCAAATTCAGGTTTTTATGGTCAATTAAATGGGAATTAGTAGGTATTATTCTCATATTAAGCTTTGAGCCCAGATTAAGGAATATGTTAGTCAATTCTCTTTGCAAAAAGAATCTTTAGCCCAGATTAGGGTACATATTACGTAAGCAGATGGTTGTTAAAAATAGAAATATTTTGTCCGCATTGGGGCATATGTTAAACAACCAGAAATCCATGAAAATTACCTTTATAATAGATGCCATGAACCCAGATTAGGGCATTAAGGCAAAATCAGATAATAATCCTGAAACCCAAGTTCAAGTATAAAGAATTGTAGTGATCGACAATGTTCCCATACCAAGACTCGGGCTTAATAATGATGGTGATTGATAAAGTTATGAAACACAGATTCGGATATTAAATGCTAAAATTCATATATGAGAATCCCGAAGCCTAGATTCAGTCATTAATAGATGATGTTAAGAAAGTCCCAAAACACATAGTTCGGTAATAATCAATGGAGTTCTATTTCACTCCTTTGCTTTTGTCCTTTTCGACATATATGAATCCTTCAGGTCTTGCATAGAAATAGTTTGATTAGCTACTTCTTGAGCTTGGACGTCTTAGTCCATGATTAGATATGTCGCTTTTTAGGCTTGGACATTTCAGACTTTCACTTGATGAGCCTCCTCTTGGCCTTGGACATCTTAGTCCATAATTTGATGAGCCTTTATCTGGGCTTGGACATCTTAGTCCGTTGTTGATTGAGCCTTCTCTTGGGCCTGGACATCTTAGCCCATTGTTGATTGAGCCTCCTCTTGGGCTTGGACATCTTAGTCCATTGTTGATTGAGCCTCTTCTTAGGCTTAAACATCTTAGTCCATTATTGATTGAGCCTCTTCTTGGGCTTGGACATCTTAGTCCATTGCTGTCTGGTGGTCTTAGTTAGCTCATCTTAGAGGCTGGAACCAAGGAATTACCTGACCTCCCTCCAAGAGGCGCCCTGCCCTGGCCCTTTTGCGGCATGGACAAGGGCTTGTTCGGTGCTTTAACCTGGCCATCTTATAGTGTGGATAAAGGCTTACTCTGTCCTCCCTTTAAGAGGTGCCTTACCCTGGCCATAATGTGGCGTGGATAAGGGCTTGTTCGGTGCTTTAACCTGGCCATCTCATGGCGCGGATAAAGGCTTACTCCGTCCTCCCTCCAGGAGGTGCCTTGACCTGACCAGAGGCATAGCCAAGGGCTTGTCCAATGCTTTAACCTGGCCATCTCATGGCGCGGCTAAAGGCTTACCCGCCCTCCCTCCAGGAGGTGCTTCGCCCTGGCCATCTAGGCGCGGACGGAGGCTTTTCTACCATCTTAGGTAGTATCCAAATATAAGGACTATTTTTCTCCCAACCATGTAGATTTTCTCTTTACGAAAAGAAGCTCTTTATTAATCCATCTTTGGAAAATATGGCCTTAAATGCTCGGCATTCTGTGTTCTAGGCACCATATTGCCATCTGGGCGGCACAATTTGTAGGCTCCCGGGGGGATTACTTTACATATGATTAATGGCCCCTCCCAGTTTGGTCCTAGGGGTCCATCTACAGGGTTCTTAGTATTGGCCATTACTCTATGGAGTACCAAATCCCCATCTTGAAATGACTGAGCTCTTACTCTTGAGTTGTAATACTTCAAGATTCTTCTCTGATATTCGATGGTTCTTACCACTGCTTCATCTCTTAGTTCATGTATCAAGTCCAATGATTCTCTTTTCAATTTTGATTCTTATCAAATGCATAGGCAATCCTTCGGTTTAAGGGTATTTCAATCTCGATTGGTAGCATTTCCTCACACCCGTATGTCAAAGAATATGGGGTATGTCCCGTTGCCGTCTTAGAAGATGTTCGGTAGGCCCATAACACTAATGGTAGCTCTTCTACCCAATTTCCTTTTGCCTTATTTAGTCGCTTTTTCAGAATTGTTTTTATGGTTTTGTTTGTAGCATCGACTGCTCCATTATCTTTTGGGTGTGCAACAGATGAAAAACTTTTAATAATCCCATTTTTGTGGTAGAATCGAGCGAATTCTTCGCTTTCAAATTGCATTCCATTGTCAGATTTTATTTTCTGGGGAATTCCGAACTTGGTTATGATGTTCTTGATAACAAATCTCAATACTTTTCCAGAAGTGATTTTCTGAAGTGGTTCAGTTTCAACCCATTTGGTAAAATAGTCAATGGTCACTACGGCATATTTCGCTCCTCCCTTTAAAATTGGTAATGGGCCGATCAAATCTATTCCCCACACATCAAAGGGCCATGGACTTGTGATTGGAGTTAATTGACTTGGGGGCAACCTGGGTATCTTTGAGTATTTCTGTCATTTCTCCCACCTTTTCACATAGTCTATGGATTGGCTTACCATATGGGACCAGTAAAATCCCTGCCTCATTATTTTCTTTGCAAGCTTTGTTCCATTTGAATGGTCGCCACAAAACCCTTCGTGTACTTCAGCCGTTAGTTTTATCCCATCATTCATGCTTACACACCTAAGATAGGGAAGAGCATATCCCTTTTTATAGAGGATTTTGTCCATCATAATGAAGGTCGGAGCTTGTCTCTTGACTTTTCTCGCTTCTCCTTTATTGGATGGTAGTATCCTTTTAACTAAATACTCAACAATGGGTGACATCCATGTATCATCATATGTGCTATTTGGCTTTGGTTGGCTTATCCTTTCTTCTATTAACTCTTGATCACTTTCCTTTTCCTCTCCCCTTTGAGACTTGGCTTGAGATCTCGTCATAACTAGAAACTCTTTCCCTTGCTTGGATGTTTCCTTTTCAATACTTGGCTTTTCCTAATATCCAACGGGGACAATTCGTGTCCCTGGGGCTCCTCTTGAGCTGGCCAATTTTGCTAAAGAATCTGCATGTGCATTCACTGCTCTTGGAACTTTATTTATCGAAAAATCCTCAAACAAAGAAAGAATTCTTAATATCTTCTTCACATATAAAGATAACTTGGGGTCGTTTGTTTGGTATATCTACTTTACTTGATTTACCATTAGTTGAGAGTCACTAAAAATCTATATTCATGGGATTTTCAGTTCTAATGCCAAGGTTAGTCCTGCTACCATTGATTCATATTCTTCCACATTGTTGGTTGCAAGAAATCCCAGTTTCATGGCATAATGAAAACGATGTCCATCTGGGGTTATGATTATATATCCTGCGCCGACACATTGTTCATTTGATGCTCCATCCACAAATAATTTCCACATTGACTTCTGATCCTTCTCCTTTTCCGATTGTTCCTTTATAAAGCTGGTGCATTCATTAACAAAGTCTTCCAGTGCTTGCCCTTTAATTGTAGCTCGTGGTTGAAATTCTATATAGTATTGACCGAGCTCAATTTTCTATTTCACTAGCCTTCCTAAGGTCTCAGGTTTACTAAAAACTTGCTTAAGAGGAAGGTCAATACCTTGATCAAATGTGCTTGAAAGTATGCTCTAATTTTTTTGAGCTGTGAGAATCAAGCAATAAGTCAAATTCTCTATAGCTAGGTATCGAACCTCTGCATCCTTTAACCACCTGCTCACATAGTATACCGGGAGCTGTGCCTCATTGTCTTCTCGGATGAGCACCGAGCTGACTACATGTTCTGACACTGCCATGTATATATACAATACTTCCCCTCTCTTGGGACTTGAGAGTATCGGTGGTTTTTCCAAATGGCTTTTTAATTCCATGAAAACTTTTCTATAATCCTCACCCCATTCGAAATTCTTCTTTTTTTAATCACATCGAAGAAAGGTATACACTTATCAGTAGCTTTTGAGATAAACCTGCTTAGGGCAGCTACTCTTCCATTTAGGCTCATCACTTCTTTACTAGTTTTAGGTTCAGCCATGTTCTTTAGGGCTTGAATTTGGTCGGGACTTGCCTCGATTCCTTAAGCACTTACTAGGTAGCCTAAGAACTTTCCAGAGTGGACCCCAAAATAGCACTTTTGCGGATTCAACTTCATTTGATATTTCCGCAATATCTCGAACATCTCCCTTAGATCCTTAAGATGGTTTTCAGGCTTGCTAGATTTTACCAGCATATCATCAATATAAACTTCCATGTTTCTGCCAATCCGCTCCTTGAACATTCGATTAACCAATCTCTAACAAGTGCCCCCTGCATTCTTTGACCCAAATGGCATGACCTTGTAACAATAAATTCCCTACTCTGTTATGAAGCTTGTATGATCCTCATCCCTCTTGAACATCGGTATCTGAGTATACCCTAAATAAGCATCCATAAGGTATAATAACTTGTGTCCACTCGTTGCATCCACTAACTGATCTATTTGTGGTAGCGGGAAACAATCCTTTGGGCATGCTTTATTCATATCTGTGTAATCGATGCATGTTCTCCATTTCCTATTCGACTTCTTCATCAGAACTGGTTTGGCTAACCATTTGGGGTAATATATCTCCCATATTAACCCATTTTCAGGAGGCTATCAATATCTTCCTTTGGAGCATCTGTTCAAACTTTATCTAATTGCCTCTTTTTCTACCATATGAGGGTTGCTCTTTGGTTGATGTTAAGGGCATGGCACAGGACAGTCGGATCAATTCCCACCATATCGAAATGTGACCAAGCAAACACATCCTTGTTGACTTTGAGGAACTGAATCAAGTCTTTCTTTAACTCACTATCAAGATATTTTCCCACTTTGACTACTCTAGAAGCATCTTCTGATTCTATATGGGTTTTCTCAAGGTTCTCTATGGGTCTTATTCTTTCCGTTTCGCCTCAGCAGTCAAACTCTGTGACTATTGGTCCCTCTTCTATTGAGTTAGTGTCAACCATCTTTCTCTTGCTTCCCGTAGGAATGTACCTTTGATACATACGCTTGTTAGACTTTTTAATATTAATCTTTGCTTCCAATGTTGGATGTAAAAATCTATCATCCGAAGGCTGTAAAATAGTGAAAGAATCAAAGTAAGCAGAATACTCCCTTTTGTATTGATCAAGCGTAGCAAAGTACATTTCTCGGGAGCTAAAATTTTCTCCTTGCACAGTTCCCCAGCCTTGCTTTGTCAAGAATTTTACCATGAGGTACTTTGGGGAAACAAAAGCATCGATCTCATCCAAGGCTGGTCTGTCGAAGAAGGCGTTGTAGTAGGAAGGTTGGTCAATTATCACAAAGATAGTTTCAAATGTTCAACAAGTTAGGGGCACTCCCATTTGCATGAGTAGCTTTATTGACCCATTGGAGTTAACCCTTTGTTGTTGAACCCAAATATCAGCTCTGTGCTTGGCTCTAATTTATGCTCCAAGATATTCATCTAATCGAAAGCATGTTTGAAGATGATATTGACCGCGCTGCATGTATCGACCAGAATCTTGGAGACGATGGATAGTCTGATTTTTGCAGTAATCATGAGGGGATCGTTATGGGGATGATGGACTCTTTTGTGCAGCTCTTGCGGCATGACCACCGGATTAGGCATTTGGATGCTAAGGCATGGGTTTTTCATTAGGGGCTCTTCTTGAATAGAATAAATCCTCTCCTTGGCCTCTTTGAGGTATCTTCTTCGAGCTCCTTTACCGCTTCCTACAGGGCGTGGCTCGCCATGGATCACATCTGGTGGGCTTAAGATTAGAGGGTCCTTATCTCCTAGCACATCTACAGCGTTGCTTGGGCAATTCTTGGAGCGTTTTCAGTTCATTGGGCCTTGTGCTGATCTTGGATAAATTCTTTTAGATGGCCTTTCCGGATCAACTTTTGAGTTATCCCGGCCATAACTCTACATTCATTGGTTTTATGGTTGTTAGCTTTATGATAAGCGAGGTAGTCCCTTCCTTTTTCTGCTCTGGATTATTCTTAGCTTTGAAGGAGGTCGGAAATTTGACTCTTTCTTTAGCTATAACATATATGTAAGATAATGGCTTTTTTTAAAGCGACTGTATTAGCAACTGGTTCTTCCCATCTAACCCTTTTGTGGCTACGGTCCAAGGCAAATCTTCCTCCTTCCTTTCTAGGAATTATCTTTCTCTTGGCATAGTAAAGCTCATCCATCTGGATGAACTTATCATCTTGGAAGTGGAAGTCTAGTAGATCTTTGTAGCCATTGACAAAGTGCTGCTTCCAGAAAGGGGTATTCTCGATTAAACCAGAGTGGACGGCTATGAGCTTATCATGATCATTCATATCCTTGGCCTTCAAGGCTTTTGCGTTGAATCTTCTCAAATAATCCCCCAAAGACTTACCCTATCTTTGCTTTATGTTTGCCAAGACCGTATAATCAATAGTAGGATCCTTGCAAATACGGAATTGAGCTGAGAACTCGTAAGAAAACTACTTCTAAGAGTAGATGGTCTTTTCTCTGTATTGTCTATACCATTTGGCCACCGCCCTCTGGAGAGTGACGGGGAACAATCGGCATTTGACTGCCCAAGAAGCATTATATAAATCCATCTGGCTGCAAAAGCCATAAGATGGTCATCTGGGTCCGTAATTCCGTGATATTTCATAGACGGGATTTTTACATATAGGGTTATTACTATTGCCATGATCTCATCATGAAAGGTTGCACCCTCTCATTATCATTGGCGTTCTCGTCCATAGTTCTTTTTCCCTTGGAGTTCATAGCATCTTTGATAGCCTTCTCAGTAGCATCTTTAAGAAAAGCTTCAACATTGCCATAATTTTTCTAACTTGGGCAATACTCTTTAGATGTCAAGCTACCAAACTATTCTAATGAGTTGTCGAGAACTCTCCCCTGATGATTAGCTCTTATTTGGGGGAGTTCTTTCTTTTTTGAGGAGGTTAAGTCCACCTTATCTTTGCACTCTTTGGAATTGGTCTTTAGATTTCTCCTAGGAGAGATAACTTCTTCTCCTTGAGTCTGTCTCAGAGTCATTGATGATTTCTGAGATAAGCCATCTTTAGCAGCTCCTGCATTTCTTTCAATTGTTGCTCCAAGCGCTTGATTTTTTCCGTATTTTCATCCTGATGTGCTGGTAACGATGTTTTCCCTGGAATGACCTCATCCAGGTTGAAAGTTGGAGCTATGTTTTCCTCCAAGGCGGTAGTGTGTATTGCTCCCTCCGCAAGTCCACTCAAACGCTTTAGCCTCATTTTTCCTATGCAAGAAAAATAAACCACAATTAGTCTGTATATAGCCACAAGGGCGTAAGTTCGAGCCCTCTTTCTAGCGCCAAAAATGTTAACAAGAAATCTAGTCAACATCCCCAATGCATTTTATAAGATATTCTATTTGAACATGACCATGTTGTTGAGAGGATTCTCGCCTTCGAAAGCATATCTTTCGAATAAAATGACTTAATCGAAAGAATTTGAGGTGGTAGCTCTAGCTTTCGACCAAATCGACCAAGTTAGAAGGAATAGTAAATTGCCAAACCTTTCGACCTTGTCGAAAGGGATAACGTTGCCATTCCAACCTTTCGACCAGGTTGGTATAGTCAAATTGCCTCTAGGTGTTGGTCACAATATGTAGCTCTTGAAATCATCATTTTATTGGGTCCCATCCTCTCAGGGAATCAAAAGCAATCAATCATCGATGTTCTCTACCCCTTTTCGATCATGTCGAAAGGTGACATTCGAGACCTTTCGACTTTGTCAAAAGGGGATGCTCTCTCTATTTGTATGCCTTGATTGCTTTCAACCCCTTGGTGTCAATGTTCGATCCATGGAATTCCTTTAAAAGGGTTACTGATGCTTCAAAGAGGGAATTCCCCTCGAATGAATTTCATCATGAATGATTGTTAGCCAATATAAACCAGGATTCCTTTCGAAAGTACTCCTTTCGACTAGGTCGAAAGAGGTTTTTCCTTTCGAAGCAATCCTAATTTTCGATTGTCTACAATCCACTTTACCCTCCTTTTATAAGATCAATTTAGGTATTCCCAAAACTCATGCACTCGACATGGTTAACACCCCTTCATCACTTTATTTTCGGTTTTAAGCATATCGATGATGATGTGTTTCGATTGGAAATGCCTAAGTTGATCTTACATATAGCATAGACCAAAAGAGATTATGAGAATAGGTTAGAGTCATGTGCAATTGATCATTAGACTAGCTAATGATCTAAATGATCTTCCTCATTGCCAATATCCTTTATGAATAAGCCATCTCCTTTTTTATTCACAATATGGAATGAGTTACAAGATATTGATTTTTTCCCTAATTCGATTTAGGGTTTCTTCTATGTACAATTATCACTAAGAATGAAGAGCAAAGAAAATGGATTTAGAATTCCATAATTCGATCCCCAAAACTGGACCCCTTGGGTCATATTTATAGATGCAGGTCGGCCCCCTTCCGCGCCTTTGCTTTCGACTGGGTCGAAAGCACCCCATTTTATATGCAGCCTCAAACCTTTCGACTTGATCGAAAGGTCATGACCCTTTTGATGTTGTCAAAAGGTATTCTCTTGTGCTTCTTGGTTTATCCTTGAAAGTCTATAGGGTGGATCGTGTAGTGTATATGCAAGTATATGTGGCTAAATATATAATGCAACTAAACCAATACTGATCTAAGTAAATATAGAATAAGCACACCAGGATTTTATACTGGTTCGGACCTCCCGTCCTACGTCCAGTCCCGAAGCTCCTCTTCAGAATTTCCTTTCACCAAATAACCCTTACTTCACCCGGAGGAAAAGGTTTACAATAACAGAGTTTCTTTGTCAACTGTGTGTTCTCTATTACACAGATTTTGACTATATAGTACAAATGCTTCCAATATATATCTAGAGAGTATTGTCTATGAGGAACTGTATATTTGGAAGAGTACAATACAAGTATGGATTGCTAGAGATCAAGAGTATGTGATGGAGTGTATAATCAGAGAGCATAAGTAAGTAAGATTTATGGTCTCTTTGATTCTTGATGATATATAGTTGTAGAGAGATTCCTTGAGTAGTTGCATCCATTAACAAGTGCTCTACAGTTGCTTCTGATGATGATGAAGAGTTGCAGCGAAGAGAAGCGAAGATGTCTTTTCAAATGCGGCAGTTGTAATTTGAATTTTAAATTCCGAGTTCAACATCAGACATCTGGTATTTGTTTCAGACGTCTGGCTATATATATTTTTCGTATACAGTAGTCTTTCAGTCGTCTAAGTGCATCAACCAGATGTCTGATCCTATCTGTTTTGTATTCCAGAGGATTTCTTCAGATGTCTGGCTAGTGCACCCAGACGTCTGAAAACTGTGCATGTTTACTCTGTGCATCTATCTTGTTGCACCATCGATCCTATTGACTTGTAGTCTCTTGTAAGTTCTTTGAGCCTTGTTCTTGTCTTTCTAGTGATGTTATTCTAGCAAGTACCTATAAATATAAATATATATACATATTCGATTTCCATTGTATAGTTGTAGTCATCAGAACCGTAGATTTGATTTCCTAACAATCCTTTCGTTTCCTTGCCTTCGACCGGGTCGAAAGGTCCTCTCTTTTTATATTGTTTTGAGCCTTTTGTCCTAGTTAAAAGCCATGCCACCTTTCGATGTTGTCGAAAGGCCATCCCCTTTTCGATGTTGTCGAAAGGTGTTCTTCTCTTCTTGTCATACTCTAGCAGTTCCTTCATTCTCTCTTAACCTTTCGACAGAGTCGAAAGGAACTTTATCATCCTTTCGACTTTGATGATTTCCAAGCATTGTTTTCTTTTCAACACCTTTCGACCTTGTCGAAAGGTGTCCTGAATGGATCTCCACTTATTTTTTCGTTAGTGGAAGTAAGCTTAGAGCTTTCGACACTATCGATAGGTCGACTATATTGGTTTCGAAGAGATTTACTTGTCAATGTTTTCGATGATGTTGAGTGGCCCCAGAATATATGCCCATGAACTGATGCGGGACTCTTTTTTATTATTATGGACCTTGACCGGTTCGAAAGGCTTGCTGTGGTTTAGAAAAGGCTGCTATGTGGGGCAAAACCCTTGACTTCGAAAGGTTTTACGTGTAGTTGGGAGAGCACTATTGACTGCCTTCGAAAGGGGTTTCGAAGTCGTCATTTCTTCATCTATGTCGAAAGTTTGGTAGTGGCAGATAGGCCTACCTATTTCCATCTGGGTCGAAGGCCTTTGAACTGTATGAGTAGTTGGTGCCTTCGTCTCCTTCAATACATGCTCAATGCCTTCAACACATCCTTTTTATGTCTTTCATGGTGACTTGGCCCGTTTCTTCATCGAAACCTCAATCTTATTAACCTTCGTTCATACTTTTGCTATAAAGTAGGTTTTATGGCTAACAGGTTCATGTTGGTGTTCATAGGTGATTTATTGATATACTCTAAGGATGAAGGAGTGCATGAAGTTCATCTTAGAGTGGTGCTTGAGACATTGAGACAACATCAACTAAGGGTGAAATTTTGAAGTGTCATTTCTGGAAGAAAGAAGTGAAGTTTCTTGGTGATGTAGTCTCAAAGAAAGGGTTGTCTGTAGATCCAACTAAGATCAAAGCGATGAATAACTGGAAGAGACCCGAAACAGTGACTGAGATAAAGAGTTTTCTCAGATTAGCTGGGTACTATCAGAGATTCATTAAGGATTTCTTGCGGATAACGACACCAATGACTAAGCTAACGCGAAAGGATTCGAAGTTCGTTTGGACCAATAAGTGTGAAATGTAAAGAGGTAAAGTGATTGCATATGCATCTCGACAACTTAGACCGCATAAGGTTAGGTACCCAACTCACGATTTGGAATTAGCAGCGGTAATTTTTGTATTGAAGGTGTGGAGACATTACCTTATGGGATAGAGATTGGAGCTATATATAGATCATATGTTGCTGAAGTATTTATTCCCTTAGAAGGAGTTGAATGTGAGACAACAGAGGTAGTTAGAGTTTATAGCCGCTTATGATTTTGGTATTGAGTACACACCTGGAAAAGGCAACAAGTTTGCTGATGCGCTTAGTAGAAAACATCATAATGCAGTAGTGGCAACGACAACTGAGTGGAACGATTTAGAAGCATTGACTACATGCAGGGTACAGTGGAGATCTTAGGCTAGGTCTAGTAAGGAAACTACTATATTGTCATGCTTAGAAGTTCGACCGCATATGATCAAAAGGATTGCTTCTAAGCAGAAGGAGGATCCATTATTAGTTGAATGGATCAGAAAGTTAAGGGATGGAGCAGAGAGCGATGACTGGAAAGATTTTAGGCTTGACCAGAATGGGTGGTTTAGGAAGAAAGGAAGATTATGTGTTCCGAATGTGGGAGATAGTAGGAAAGAAGTTTTATAAGAATGCCATCGTTCGAAGTTTACTATTCATTCGGGAGGAACTAAGATGTATCAAGGTATGAAGAGGAGTTTCTTCTGGGAAGGTATGAAGAGAGATGTAGGCTTATGGGTGAAGTAGTGTTCAACTGCCAATAGATAAAAGCCGAACATCAGAAACCAAGTGGGTTACTTCAACCTTTAGATATTTCAGTGTGGAAATGGGATTCTATCTCAACGGATTTTATAGACGGGCTGCCAGGGTTAAACAAAGGAAATGAAAGTATATAGGCCTTAGTGGATAGATTGACCAAGAGTGCCCATTTCATTCCAGTTAAGTCAACTAGAATGACACCTGTTTTAGCTAAGTTATTTATGAAGAATATAGTTAGACTTCATGGAATTCCTAGTAGTATAGTAAGCGATAAAGATTCCTTATTCACTAGCAAGTTCAAGAAGAGTCTACAGGAGATTTTAGGTACCAAGCTCAAGATGAGTACCGCTTACCATCTGCAGACCGATGGGAAAACTGAGAGATTTAATAAAGTCTTAGAAGATTTGTTACGAGCTTGCGTACTAGATTTTGGAGGATCATGGGAAGACCATCTACACTTAGTTGAGTTTTCGTATAACAACATTTATCAAGCTAGTATAGGATGGCACCATTTGAAGCTTTGTATGGAAGGCCATGCAAATCTCCAGTTTGTTGGTTAGAGACCCGGGATAGCTTAGTTCTTGGTCCAGATTTAGTTAAAGAAGTCGAAGAAAAGATTGAGTTGATTAAAGCTAAAATGAAATAAGCTCAGTCTAGACAGAAGAGTTATGTCAATAAGAGATGGAAAGACTTAGAATTCTCAGTTGGAGATCATGTTTTCGTCAAAGTATCACCAATGAAGGGTGTGATCAGATTCGGGAAATCGAGAAAGTTGGCACCAAGATTCATTGGCTCATTTCCTATTGTAGAGAGGATCGGAAAACTCGCATATAGAGTAGAGTTACCAAATAGTTTGGAAGGAGTCCACGATGTTTTTCATATTTCTCATCTAAGGAAGTGTATTCGTGATCCGGAGACTACTATAGCACCAACTATGTTAGAGGACTTAGTAGTGGAACCGAATCTGACTATAGTTAGAAAGCCAATTCGTATAGTCATGAGAGATGGGAAGAGGCTAAGGAACAAGACATTCAGCTGTACATGGGAAACTGAGAGCAGGATTAGAGATGCTTATCCCGACTTGTTGCGTGGTATGTTTTACTTTTATGATTGATTTTGATGAGTACCTTATCCTAAATTCGAGGACAAAATTATTTAAGGAGGGAAGTCTGTAACGACCCTAGTTTTGGTTAACATTATCTAGGACATTTGATTAGTTACACTAAATGTTAAATGAAATAATGTAAATGGTTAAGGGATTGAGATTTTTGTTAAGAGAGGGTAGCCGCGCCAATTTAAACTAATGAACCAAGGTGATTAAAATGAAATAAGTAAGGGAGATAGATAAGGGCAAAATAGGAATGAGTTACATTCTTATACCCTAAACCCTTCACACGCATTCATTTTACACGTTCAAAACAAAATCAAATACTAAGAGAGGCCGGCCACCATTAAGGGAAAACAAGTAGAATCTAAGAGGCAGAAGCTTAAGCAACTTAATCCAAGATCAAATCTAAACTCCTTAATCACAAGCTAAAGGTGAATAATATGTTACATCTCAAATTTTTGATGTTTTCGATTTCTAGAATAGATTCAGATATTTTTGCAAAGTATATTGCCATGTATTTTTTATTAAAATGGATATATATGCTTGTTGATGATTTATGCTATTTCATATGGATTTATGATAAATTTTAATGTGAAAATCCTATTAGATGACATCCAAATGCCTTGCGATTTTAATATATGGTCAAAAATGATATTTTAGAGATGATCCTCAAGTTTCATAATTTTCTGAATTAATGTTGGTTTATTATTAATTTTCTAGTGAAGAAAATAGTTAATTCGGTTTAAAATTAATTACTGCTATTTATATTAGTTTTGGGGTCAGAAATTTTATATATATGTTAGAAAACATATTAAAAGTGATTTATTGGAATTTTTGGAGTTTCCTAGGTGTTTTAATAAGTATATAAAATTATTTATGGTATGAGACTTAAATGTTTTATATGTTTATAAAAGGAGAAGGGGCAATTTGCAAACGTTTTAAATTATTACTTCTAAAATTTCGGCAGCACTTTTAGAAAAGAATTTAGAAAAGAAATTAGCAACCAATCATATGTTGGCAAACAAAGCAGGTCAGTTGAAAAGAATTACCTTTTAAAGTTAAAATTCAGTTTAACCATACTTTTGTTGTTTCGCCACTTTCGACACCAACCTTTCGACTAGGTTTTTCCACCTCCATCTCCATCAAAACCAATGAGCATGGTATCAAAGACTTGGTATGTAGTGAATTGGACATAATCGAAGGGTATATGGTCGAAACCTTGCTTTGCTTTTAAAAGGAAATGCGCCTGCTTTGCTTTTAAAAGGAAATGCGCCTGCTTTGCTTTCGAAAAGAATGCTTTTGACTTAGATAGCTTTCGACTTGGTCAAATGGTTTTAAAGAATGGTTTCGAAAGAGATTGCGCCTTTTGTTTTAAAAAGAAGCTTTTGAAGGGGTTGAAACCCCTTACTGCCCCATCTAACCTTTCGAAGCAATGCCTTCGAAAGGGTTTCTTTGTTTTAAAACCTAAGCCGCTTCTCCAATGCTTTCGAAGGGATTGGTTTTGCCACTGTCCACTTCTTTTACTTAGGAAATTGCTTTTGAAAGAGCGCTTTCGACTTAGTTGCTTTAGGACCCATTGTTTTATTGAAAGTTAAACCCAAAGGTTTCGAAAGGAATAGTTTTAAATGGTATCGAAAGGTTGTTCCACATGTTTTACTTGAATCCAAATAATTTTGAAAGGTTTGATTTATGTAAAGAACTTAATGCTTTCAAAAGGTTTAAGATAAAGGTTTCGAAGGGGTGGTTCCCTAATGTTTACGAAAGGTTTTAAATGGAAGGTTTCCAAAGGTTTCGAAAGGCATGTTTAAAGTGTTTTGAAAGGAGGATGTCTATGGTTTTGTAAAGCTTTCAAAAGAGATGATTTCAATGTTTTCGAAAGGTTTAATGTAAATGGTTTCAAAAGGTATGTTTTAGCCCTTTGGCCTATGGTTATAAAGTAAAGAAGTTAACTTGTATCGAAATGGGTACTTTCAATGGTTTTGAAAGGGGTTGTTTAAAGCTTTTAAATAAGGGTTTCGAATGTGTTCATCAACAATGTTTTGTGTAAAGTATATATAACATGGCAAAGAAATTTAAGTAAAGAAAATAGTATATTTTCCTTGTATAAGTAAGATTTAAAGAATTAAATCATTTTGAAAAGGTTTTCAAGGAAATTTTTATTTAAAGGGTAGTTAACCTTAAATAAATGACTCGGATATTAGAATACCAGATGAGACTGGTATAGGGTCACACCCTATTCATTAGTTTAGCCCAAGCTAATTTAGTCCAAAATTCCAATGTCTAGAGCTTAGTCATAGGTAAGACTTAAATGATGGTTACACATAGAAAGGAATATATACAAAGGAGAAGGATAGGTTATTGGTGAGTTTGGAAAACCATTAGGATCAGGTGACCCTTGGAGAAGTAAGTTAAGGACAGACCGTCCAGAAGTTTTTCTAACAGTTGTTAGATTATTATTTTTTTCTGGTAGGCCCGGGTCAGCCTATGGTTAGTAGTTATCCAAACAAAACTACATTTTTCGGACAAATAGTCCATTTGTTACCTATTTATAAGCATATATAATATTGCAATTATTGTTATAATCAGTTTGATTATAGGATTTTGAATTGCAAAAGGATATGTTTTAAAGGGATATTAGTGAAAGGAAACCCGTTCCACTAAGCGGTGTGGTCTCACTTAATATTAGTAAACCGAGATGTAATAGTATTATTCACACCATGCTTTATGTCTGTCTCGAAGTTTATGTTTTCCCCTTAAACTCTCGGGTGCTCAAAATTAACTTGAGTAGATCGAGAGTTAAGGTTTTACAGGTTTAGTAGGTGGACGAATAAAGCTTCCGAAGACGTGCAGGAGGCAAAGTTAGCTATTTAGAAGTTGCTATTTAGTTCTATTTCCACTATGTATTAAGATTTATATGTCTATTTAGTACTCTAATCATCCAATGGGGCATCTTCATATATCGCTCTTGGCGCATTTTATAATAATTATATTTGATCAAAACCTGGGAATCGATTATAGGATTATGTAAATTGAATATGAAATATTGCTTTGAAATGTAATCGGAAAAGTAGTTTTAATCTGTGATGATTTTATTTCGTATTCATGTGCTTCTGATATTATGGATACCATTAACATTTCCATGTTTTATCACTGGAAGTTAATACTATGGATGACTACAGCATCTGTAGCGCTTAGTTTCGAGCCTCAAGATAGGGGATGTTACGGTTGCTGAATTCAATTAGGAAGGAAGAACCTAAGAAGGCAGAAGGGAAGCCAGTTCAGTAAGATCAACGCAAGGGCGGAATGAGAGCTCAACGAAGAATAAAAAACCAAGGTTTAAGTATAAGAAGTGTCATCGCAAGGGGAATATGAAAAAGGATTGCAAGGAGAGCATTACTAAGATCAAACGCTACAACTGGAACCAGTTTGGGCACATGAGGAGAGCTCGTCGAACTGCACCTAAGAGTTATACCAAGTTGGTTCCAGCTTATGCACTTAATGTTGTTTCTAGTTTGAGCGCAACACTAGATGTGAAAAAGGGAATACGAGTTGTCATAGAAGGTGTATTACTCTTTCTGATTTGTCTATGCATTTTATTTGACACTAGAGCATCACACTCATTTGTTTCAAGTAAGCTAGTAGATGAATTTCACTTAGAGACTAGTATAGTTACACACTTTGTTATAGTGTTAAACCTTGTTAAGGACCGGTTCATTTATCCATGATTTGTAAGGGTTTGAAATTGTACATTTTGGATGTCAAATTCGAATGCAGTGCTTTTGTATTGGGATTTTCTGGGTTCGGTTTAATTTTGTGAATATACTGGATGGCTATATATGGAGAAGTACAAGATTGTGATAGGAAGGTAGTTTGTTTTTAGTATTTCTAGTAGGTGCGGCCTCAAGGTTTACCATGATCCCAAAAGTTCGGGGTTCTTGAGTTAGCTGTATTCCCTAGACCTCTCACATGATGAGTTAGTTTCCCTACTAATAGTTCATGACTTCCCAAATGTCTTTACCGAAGTTTCCAGTCTTCTTCCTTTGTAGGAGATCAGGTTTTGAATTTATTGTAAAGAGAATGCTAGACCTATTGCCTTACCCCTTAGACACATGGCTCCTAAGAAAGACACGAGCTTAATCAATAGGTGAATGAGTTGTTAGAGAAAGGTTTTATTTAGAGAATTATTTCAAAATGGAGAGCACCTATTGTCTTTGCTACCAAAGTAGATGGCTCCTTAAGATTTTGCTTCAATTATCTTGTATTGAATAAGCTAATAAAGAAGAATCATCATCCACTGCCACATATAGATGATCTCTTTGGTTAGTTAGTTGGAGCAAAATTATTCTCTCGACTTAATTTGGCTACCAGATTCCATTAGTTGCATGTGACAGAGAGTAGTATTCAGAATACCGCTTTTCACGCACCTGACGTACTTTGTGAGTGGTTAGCCATGCTATTTGGACCAACCAATGCACCATCTTATTTCATCGATATTATAAGTCGAATCTTTAGAGGGTTATTGAATATGTTTATGGTGGTATTTGTTGATTAGATGCTCTTATATTCAAAAAGTGAGGAAGAGCATAAGTGGCATATAAGTGAGGTACTCGATACTCTCCGTAGGCATACATTAAAGGTGAAAATTTTCAAATGTCATTTTTGGCAAATGGATGTTTGCTTTCTTGGACATGTTGTTTTTGGGCATGGAGTATTAGTCGATCTTTGTAAAATTGCTGCAGTACATGATTACGCGTACCAAAAAAAGCTACGATGGTAAGAAGTTTTCTTGGTTTGGCTTGCTATTATAGGAAGTTCATTAAGGACTTCATAAGTGTTTCTACACTGTTGACATGCCTTACGAAGAAGAATTTAGTTTTCTCATAGAATTCGAAATGCGAGCATGCTTTTATTAAGCTAAAGGATTTGTTGACCGGTGCACATGTTTTAGCACTCCTTAACGGTTCGAAAGTGTTTGCGGTATGTAATGATGCTTATGGTATAGGAATGTGCGTTATTTTTATGTAGGAGGGTAGAGTTGTTTGTTCCGCTAGTTGACAGTTGAAGGTAAATGAGAAAAACTATCCAACTCATGACCTTGAGTTAGCAGCTATTGTTTTTCCCTCAAATCTTGAAGGCATTATCTTTTGGGGAAATGATTTGAATTATTCATGGATCATAAGTCTCTAAAGTATTTGTTCTCCCAAAAAGACCTGTATTTGAGGAAGCAGAGGTGGATGAAGTTCTTGGCATCATATGATTTCAGTATCTCATATACTCCAAGCAAAGGCAATGTTGTAGTCAATGCCTTAAGTAGAAAGCATGAAACGCTAAGCACTATGTTTTTGGAATGTAAGCACTTGGAGTACATTTCTACATTTGATTTCCGACCTCCATTAGACAATACACCAGGGCTACTGGCAGCTTTTAATTTTTAGCCTTCATTTGTGGACCGTATTTGTTCAAGTTAGAAGCAAAACATAGAGTTCTTGGATATTTTTGAGAATTCCATCAGAGGAAGCATTCGAGTCACTTAGACTGCTATACCATTGATTCCTGGGGATGGATGTGAAGAGATGGTAGGCTGTGTGTTACTTTTATTAAAGAGTTAGTGGACATGGTACTAGGAGAGTCTCATCATTCTAGGATGACTATTCATCTCAGTAGTGATAAAACGTGTCATGATATGAAAATGGTGTTTTACTAGAAAAATATGAAAAGGCATGTAATGGAGTTTGTTTCCAAGCGGGTGACTTGTTAGAGAGTAAAGGTAGTGCAAAAGAATCCCAGTGGATTATTAGTACCATTGGGAATTCCACAGTGGAAATGGGAGAGCATCTCGATAGATTTCGTTGATGGGCTACCTAGGAGTAGAAGAGGGAATGAGAGCTTTTGGGTCATAGTTGACCGGTTTACTAAACACACTCATTTTATTCTAGTTTGGAGTACAAGGACAATTGTACCTTTGGCAACCTTATATGTGAAGGAGATAGTTTATTTGCATAGAGTTCCTTCTAGTATTATCAGTGATCAAGATCCGCTTTTCACCAGTGAGTTTTGGAGGAGTCTGCAGGAGGCCTTAGGCACTGAACTAAATTTAAGTACCGCCTATTACCTATAGATGCACGAGCAAATTGAGAGGGTGAATCGAGGATTGGAAGATTTGCTACAAATGTGTATTTTGAACTTTGGAGGTTCTTGGGAGGATCACTTTCCGTTAGTAGAGTTTGCATATAATTATAGCTATAAAGCAAGTACTGGAATGGCACCGTTCGAGGCATTGTACGGGAGGCTACGTAAATCTCTATATTTTGATAGGACACCATAAATAGAATCATTTTTGGGCTATATATCATAAGAGAGACTTCAGAGAAAGTAGATTTGAACCATATATGGATGTAGACTACATCGGATAGGTAGAAATTATATGTTGACATGAGACATACTGAGTTGGAGTTCATAGTGAACGACATGGTCTTTATGAAGGTCTCACCACTTAGACACGTTGTGAGGTTTAGTAGTTCGAAAAAGTTAGCACAAAGGTTTGTAGAGCCTTTTACGACCTTGGAGAGTAGGGAAGTTAGCTCATAGAGTAGAACTTTCTGAAAAGTTGGTGGTGGTTTACAATGTCTTCCATGTGTCATGATTGCGAAAGTGTTTACACAATTCAGCTACTATGGTCGAGCCTTGACAGATAGAAGAAGTTGAAGTGGAGTGGGAGTCACCTTTTCATCGTGCACTAACTTCGTTGTTGAGAATGGGACAAATCAACTCCATACTAAAGTAGCTAGATTGGTTAGAGTCCAGTAGGGAGATGATCCGGTTGAGAGTACATGGGAGCCATTGGAGAAAATCTGAGCTACTCATCTAGAGCTCTTTTTTGGTAAGTTTCTACTTAAATTAGTATGATTTCTTGAATTCATATATTATATTCCCTAGCTAGGTGTGTATGGATGCTAGACATGGATGTAAACATGTCATTAGTACATGTTATGTATGATGGTTGCCAACAAATGTATTGTTTTAGCTAGTATCGCACATATGGGATGATATGTTCATATTGGCATACGACCTATATTACCTTGTCTATTTTATTATATAAATTTAGATGCATAATGGTTTTTACATTTTGCATATGTATTGAATGGTTGCTCATCCATATAGAATTGCAAGTACATTTATTGGACATTGCATACATTCTGGATACATGGCATAAACACTTACATTTTAAGAGGTCGACTAGTTCAGGAGACTGCCTAATTTTAAATTTCATATATGTTCATATGCATTCCATACCCTATGCACATGCTGCATTAGAAATTTGAAAGTAAGGAAAATGTTTGCAAATGGTTGATGGTTGAGTAAATGGTTGTGGATATTGGATTTTATGCGCAAGTTGCATTTTTCCATCCTTGGAGACTTCGAGGACAAAATCCTTTTAAGAAGGGAGAATTTCAAACCCTAAAATTTTTAAATAATAAATTAATTCATTAAAAAGGGTAAAAATGTAATTTTACACAAAAGGAAAAATAGTAAATTTTCATTGAAGTTGGAATTAGGCTTCGAAACCTATCTCATTACATTTGAAATGTCATTTACAGTCAAAAAACATATATAATTAGTTGAATTTGATAAAATTGGTCAGAATTAGCGAAAACTGAACCTAGTGGCATTTCTATAAAAAATAATTTCAAGGTTAAGCCTAATATGAAATGATCTGTATTTTACATATCGGACGATTATAAGATATTATTTTTAAAATCCATATGAGATCGTATGACTCTATTACTTTAGAAAATGTCAACTAGTGACATTTCTTACCTTAGAATTTTTAGTGGATGGTTTTGACTCTGAACATTTTGTAAGGCCTATAACTTTTGACAAATGCCGAATTAGGGTCTGAAACCACTTCTATTGGAAATGTACAATGGTTTCCCATTACGTAGAGTGGTCATAATATGATTTTGGACTTACCATTTATAATTTACGATTGTTTAAAGTTCTGACTGGTTTTGAGCATATTAATGGGTAATTAGAGGATGATTTGTGTTGCCCATTAGCCCAAATCGAAATTAGGGTTAATACCACTTCCTCCCGGCCACCATTAGTCAGTCCTCTTCATTCCTAATTACCTTCTAATCTCCATTAATCCAGAATTGACATAAATCCATCATTTCTTCAAGTTAATTAGCATAATTAAATGATTAGAGGGAGATTAGTGAGGGGAAATTGTCGATCTACTATTCTAGCACCTTGGAATTCATAAAGCTTGCTTTTCTACTTCATATTTACCTAGGGGTTTGGGTAAATTGGTATAAGGTGAGTGGTTTTACTTCTCTTGCTATACTATGCTTATCTATACAGTAAAACAGTGATTTTTGATATGATTATTAAGTGTCCAAAACTTAGGTCAGATATGAATAACACCATAGAACTGGATTTAAAAGGATAGATTGTGATTTTATCTATTTTACACCATGTATCTACCATATTATCATTTTTATAAAATTAAATCTAGGGTAATATATGTTTGTAAATCATGCTAGGATTGATTATATGTATTGCTTGGATGTAATGTGATGATGTTCGATGATTGTATGAAGTGTTTTGATGTGTTTGCTAGTTGTTTTACATAGTTAGGAATATGGTACGTGTTTGGTGCAAGTAGCATCAAAATGTTCGAAATGTGACATGGTTGTAGTATGGTGTAATTTGGAGTCCTAGGAGACCCCAAAATAATTTGCAAGTGGTTTGGAGTTGATCTGGTAACTCAATTATGGTTCTCATTTATGGTCGGTAATGGTGAAGTATGGTCTGTGGTTAGCAAAATATAGTTGGTGATGGAATACTTTGATTCATGGAGTGGATTACTTCGGGTTTTAGAGGCAAATGCTTCAAGTCATGCTAGGAAAATCATGTCGGCGTTAGGGTTTTGTACATAGAAAAATTATGGTTGGCAAGATCATGTAGGGATTTGGCAGCTTCAAGTCAAGGAGGGAAAAGCTCTAGGGCTTTTGTATATGCACTTCAGGTCGATCCTGGAAAAGATGTAGAAGAGTAAAATTTTGACTTAGCCAAATTTTATAGAGGGAGCACATGGTTGGTGCCGACCATGTGGACTCCAGGTTCTGCATGAAGCCACTTTGAATTTAGGGCTATGGTGCTTTCGGTTCGCTTCGGGGCGAGATGGCTAAGCTTGGACTCACTTAGAGGCGTTTTAAGTGGCCGCACATGGTCAAGGCGACCATACATGGTCGGTACCGACCATGTTGGAAGTTGGAAAATGAAGATGAGATTTTGGGAGGCATATAGGCAATGATCTAGTGGCCGTGTGCATGCATGACAATTGTGAAGCAAAGAACAATGATAAATGATGAGGAGAAGGCATGGTGCTTCAATGTGATGACTTCGAATTGTGACGAGATGACCCTACAACATGAGATGGACATGTAGAGATATTCCGAACTTTGACGATGTGAGGAGTTTGAGTACTCCAACTAGGGAGTATATGTTAAGAACTAGGGTAGTCCAAAGAGGCATGGTCAACGAGGCGAAGTTATGTAATGAGGCACGGGGTGTTCCGAATCGAGTCACGTGCAGAAGGGATCATAAATAACTATGGATGTGGGTGTTTCGTGGGGCAAGGGTATATGAGGACACTCACCTGTGTACCCTGGACCATGGGATGGTCTAGCTTACCCTAGAAGGGCGGCACCTATGGGATAGTTATATGAACAAACACCAACTCCAGTTGTGACATAAAGTGTCGTTGAAAGAGTTATCGCTTATCCGAAAGACCTTAGGAAGGTCACGAAGAAGCAATATTTGGGAAAGTTGCGGTAACGAAGATCTTGGGAAGGTCATGGTGAAGCAAGACTTTGGGAAAGTTGTGGTGGCAAGAGACTTTGGGAAAGTCATGGTGCAGGGCTTCTGTACCGAACGTAGTGATATGACACCGTAAGAAAGTCATAGAGATGTAAGACATTTGGTGATGGTCATGATGCATGGTGACGTGAGACCATGATGACTAGCATAGCAATATAAGACCTAGAGGTGGTTGATGTTGCATATTTGCCTTGTGTTTGTTATGATCTCTATGATTGATGTGAGTGTTATGTGATATATGAATGTCTTGCAATTTTGGTATTCTTGAGATAGGTACCCTGATGCCCATAATATACTTAGTGTAATATGCCTGTACGATGATAATGGTAGTACCATATATGTAGTGTTATGTTATATGCTAACCCTTTGGATATAGGAAAGGGTCAGGTATGATTATCCACACCCTATGTCCTACACTATATCGATTTTCATAGTATTTTGAGATTATTTGTTGCACACACCAGACTGTTGTCTAACTCGAGGTTTTATGCTTTGTTTCTTGTTATCTCGGGTACTCTTATATATGTAGACTAGATAACTAGGTTGAGATTAGCACATGGAGCTATTCAGAGAAAGAGCAAGATGCTAGCTCTATTATACTTATTACTAGAATTTGTTGCTTATTCTGTTGTGCAATACTTTGGAGCTTTATCAATGCTTTACCTTATTTAGAGACAGATTTCAATTGATTTTATGTATAAACTCTACCCCATTTGCTTTATATGGCTATTGTGAACCTTGCACTCTGATATTTGTTTTGGTTCATTAGTTATACTTATCTATCTCACCTATTTTATATCTATGTTGATATTATATATTTTTTGATGCACTGTGAGATATACGATGGGTTATGATTATATTATTTGCAATTTTACCCTTGACAGTCATCGTACATCAACTTTGTGCCGCTACAGCACACTCTTCAGATATATGGGTACAAGGGGTGTAGGACAGTCTTCTAATAACCATAATTTTCTACTATAACTGTAGATCTAAGCCTCATCTCTCTTTACTCAAAACCCTAGTCGCCGCTAAGAAACTTTAATCTTCTTCTTTCTCCTCCAAACTTCTTAATATAAACTATTTTCTTCTAAATCTCTTCTGTAATTTCCATATTAAAAAAACATATCAAATTAAAAGGGAAAGAGAGAAGAGAGAGAAAATCAAATTAAAAGAGAAAGGGAGAGAAGAACGAACAAATCAAGCCTTGCAGATCTATGATAGATGATTTACAAAGATTAAAGTGAAGGGAAAGCTTTTAAAGGTGAGAGAATCTGTTACAATGTGTTTATGATGAAAAACATGTAGTTAAATTTCTGTTATACATCTGCTAAAATTAAAAAATATGGTTTTTGAATTTGAATTGATAATTTCGATTGAAAATCTATATGGATGAAATGATGGAAAAACACTATGTGATAATTTAATAATATAACCATTAAAACATGGGGAGGGTGAACTAGTAAATTTCACTTCTAAACATACAGATCTGGTTTGTGTAATAGGCTTGAATCAATAAAAGTAGATCTATGTATAAATTCCCTGAACTAACCTAGCTTTGATTATATTATTTTCTAATAAGCTTGAATATAAGTAGATAAATTGGTGACCATATGTATATAATTAAATAGATAAGGTACACGAATCGAATACAGATAAGACTGAAATTATAATTGAAATATCTGTTAACACTTTCAGCTATACACACTATAAGAAAAATTATTTTTTTATAACGCCAATAGATAATACTTTATAATATTTTATAATGTTATTGCTTGCTTTAATTTTTTTTATTTAAAATATGAATTCACTAGGTAACGCTAAATGTGGGCAATCTTCATCAATTATTTTTGTGGCCGCCACTTTCTCAAATTATTTTGCCTTTCCCTCTTCCCTTTCGTTTTCTCAACCAAAAATAATTCTCTCTTACAAGTTCCCAAATCCCCAATCACTCTAATTATTTTCGTAGGATGGCACCGCCACCTCGATGCTCTTCTCAACCACGTTACCTTCGACCTAGAATCTCGCGGCAATTTCGATGGTTGCTGAACATGGCCCGGAATCTCATGGCGACTTCGATGGTGCTGAACGTGACCTGAAATCTCATGGCGACCTGGATCATATTGAGGTATTGATTTCTTTTGAATTACCAAATATTACCACTTAAACGAACGAATGGTGCTCCAACCTAAGAATCAGTTCCAGTTTTTCAAGCATTTTTTCAATTAGTAAACTAATAAGGTTAGAAAAAACTAACAAGTCCAAGGAGTCATTAAGCTAACTGCACTTCCTCCTTCTCAAAATGTCCTTTATCCATGGCTAGTCTAAAGAATAAACAGAACCAAACTGGTTCATTTGATATTGGAGATAACATATTTGACATGGTGAATTACATTTCTGTATATAACGAGGAGGATAAAAGTAATCCAAAGTTAAGTTGATAACCCTGCTTACCATTCTTGACGTTTGAGCATGCTTTACCTATTCTTACTGTATTAAACAAAAGCTCTATTTGAATGTTTTTTATATATAATGATTTATTTGTAAATATGTTAATTTTTTGAGTTATTTAGAAAGATTTTCGAATATAAGTGTGTTGGGCGAATAAATTGTTTGGGTTAGTAGGTTGTGCTTAATATGAGGAAACTTAGCATTTTGTCTCTACTTTTTCGTCTCTTAATTTTTTGTTGACATTTTATAAACTTTTTCTCTCTTTACCAAAGACCAATAGTATAATAGTTGGGTAAATATATATATCCTGTCAGAAATGTGATGTTTATACATTATAGTTTATACAATTTTACTTTTGAAGAATTAAGTACAATCGCAACTTTCACATGCTATATATTTTTCATATTGATAGATTTTGTGTTTAAGTTGAACTCCTATTGTAAAATAGTAAGTTAACCTAAACATGGGCATCAAAAGTTAATGTGAGTGAAAATTTTTTAGGTAATAACTATAAGATCGGCAATTTGACATTTCAGAATTCTTTGTCATTGTTTACTTTTGTAATTTAAAGAACTTTGTTGAATACTGTTTTATGTTATTATTTTCTTTGCTGAATGGACTATGTTTTCTTTACTAAGAATAATTTTTTGTAATAGGCATGAACTTTATTTCACTTACATAAATATCAGTGCATGGGTGTTTAGGTTTGTGAAAACTATACTACAACAATCTCTTTGCCACATTGACTTTGCAGTGTTTTGTGGTTCTATCATACATGCATTGAGAACGTGCTGAAACATTGAGTTGAAAGCGGAAGAGGTATGTCGTGCATGCTTACATGTTTCGTTATTTATTCTTTGCAATCAAGTTTCCTTTTAATTTGTTTCTCCTTTAGTAGAACCGTCAGTCTACTTATAAAACCAAAAAATTTCAAAGATTGATTTTTCTAGCTTTTTACACACACTCATAAACTACTATCAATCTATGTTTTATTATTATATTCCAGTCCTCCTTTGATAAGGTAAGAAAATAAAATAATTCTATTACCACAACATCAAGTTACACACATTCACTTATGTCTTTACATATTTTGGGTGAATTAAAGTCTCAATACTTGCTTTTAAGTGTATTTTGCATAATGTAGCATTTTGAAGCCACAAGAAAGTTTTAATATGAAGTGTATTGAAGTTGTACCTATTATTTGCTTATTTTTCATTATGAAAAATGGGAAGTCTTTACCTTAGATTTTTGCTGGTATGCACAATCTCCAAGCTTAAGAATTTCATTTGTGTTACATTACGTAAAATTATGTCAGGTCCGTTTTGTCCTTTCTCATAATTTATCTGACATGATATATGACACATATGCAATCTTTGGTTTATCATTTATGAATTTGTTAAAAGCAGGTCTCATAATTGCTCATGATCTATATACATTCCTGCTTTGAAATATGGACCGAGTTACTAACTCTTATTTGAAACACGCTTATCAGATAAAATTAGTTTGGACATGGACATTCATATTTGTTTCTACATTCACATTAAGACTCCTTTACATATTCATCCACTCTTCGAGGACTCAATATATTTATTTGCCACATGACATCTACTTCTGGTGGCTTCTTGGCTCTTTTGGATATTGGAGTTATATTGAACTGCTCTATTGTTGGGATTGCATTTGACATGGTTCTGGATACAAAATAATTTGGAGGAGATGAGGCCCTACTCATTCTATCAGATATTACTAGTTTAGAAGATGCATCAGGCGATATGTATTTTATGGTTAGAAGTTGAATTTGTCAATATTAGGTTCTCTTCCTTCTCATATCAAAGTTAATAATGAAAAAATACAATATTTGGAAAACTTGATAATAATTTGGAAATAATTTGAACAACTAATTGTAGGTTGCTAGTGATGAGAATGATTTCACTACTTTTCAAATGGACACAAAGGTAATATTCTATATTGTATGATTTGCTTATACACATGCTTTTAAATTGTCTTTGCGCAGTCTAATATTTGTTAAAACTTAAAACATATTCTCTGACAATAGATTCAGGAATCACTTTATCGTTATGAAACAAACGCTTCTGCAAGCCAAAGTTCGACAAAAGCATGTTCTTTATAAGATTTAGTTTTAATTCCGTACCCCCAAGTCACTTATGCTTTTAAACCTCTTACTAGTGGCAAATAACATTGTAGTGTCAATCCTGCTACCGTGAAACTAATTGAATGATTTATCTATGAATTGAGTTTGTAGGATAACACCAAATTTATGAATAATTTATACTGTTTTAATATATTTTATGAATGATTCGAATTCTTGTCATATTTTGTGAATGAATTAAGTTGAGTTTTGAATGAATAAGAAATTGTAGTAATTATACTAATATCATAGTTTATATTGGTAAAATAATAATGATAAACAATGAACAAGATTTACCAAGTTTATATATAATCATAATAATTGTTATCTGGTTGACCAGACAGTATTCGAGTGGACATAAACGATCGAATAGGGCGAGCGAATGATGGAGAAATGACCCAAGTGCGAATATCATAAAAGGGAAAGGAAAAAGAAATATATAAAAAATGAGCGAAAATAGTTGAAAATTTGGAAATTCAAGTTTTTGGAATGGTTGGCTCGAAGCAAACCCACAAAATCCTCAGGTCTGACTCGAAGTAGGGTAGCCATGGAAAAACTCCAAGCGAGACCGAGAGTGAACCATGCAGAAACCTCAAATTAGGGTTCGGTACCGAGTACATTATAGGGATCAGTACCAACTCCTGAAAACGCGAGTCAAACACATGAAAATTGGGTCTGACTTCAAGCAAACAAACTCGGGTTGGACTTGAGTCAGACATACAAAGATCTCGGGTTAGACTCCAAGCAGGCGAAGGAAAACTTAAAACATGAAAATCTTGGTAAGTCGTTCCCCAAGCAAACAATCAAATTTCTTGAATCGGGCTCCAAGCAAGTTCAACCCAAGACAACACAACAAAAGGATCACCCAAGTTGGGGATTGGTACCGACCCCACTCTAGGGATCGGCACCGACTCCCGATTCCACCTTGGGTGGAACTCATCTTCTGCCTACATGCCTAACTCGATGCTAAGAGCCAATTTACAAAGTCATTCTATTGAATCAATGCAATTCTCCATCGATCTCCACGGACACTTTAAACATCAATTTTTCTTTTCCACAACTCCATTTGGACCCCAACCAAGCTATTATTGATACAAACAACTATGGAATCACGAAGCTAGCCATAAGATGAACCGAGTTGGAAGGTTGAAGGTAGCCATTTTGGTCATTTTAGGGGTCGGTACCGACCCCTACCCTTAGTGTTGTACTGACTGATTCAACCCAATGACGTGACGCTCTATTTTCATGGAGAACTGGTCTATAGCATGAATTACGACTTGGAGATATTTTATGCGAGATATTAGGCTCCCTGCCTCTATAATTAAGGGGGTATGGCTCGTTTTTTAAGATCTTTTGGCTCTAGTCTATTCTAAGCATATTCTCATGATTCTGAAAATCTAAGTGTTGGAGTTGTACCGACCCTAGGAACTTCTTCCTCTAAGTTAGAAAATAGTAATAGAATAGTAAAGTGGACGTAGGCCTTGCTTTGCCGAACCACTATAAATTTTTGTGTGGTTTTTTTCATTTTTCATTTATTTTCTTCAGATTTTACTCTCTACATAAATCTTTGGGTGTTTGTGCCCTCTTTTGTTTAAATAATAACAATAGTAATAATAATAATAATATTCAAAATTAACTATGTCTATAATGACAAAAACAACAACAATATAATAATATCAATAAGTATTAACCAATTTAACTAAGTTTTATAAAATTTAACTAAATTTATACAATAATAATAATTATAATAATAACAATAATAAATTAACTAAGTTTATAAAAATTAAATTCATTAATTAAGTTTAATAAGAATTAAAAAAGTTTATAAAATCAACTAAGTTTATAATAATAATAAATTAACTAAGTTTAAGAATTAACTAAGTTTATAACGATAACAACAATAATAATAAATTATAAAGTATTCAATGTCTTCACATCTAATTTATTTTATAAACTTCTAAATTTTTTAAAAAATAACTAAGTTTACAGATGAAGATCAGCAAATTTTATAAAAATAACTAAGTTTTATAAAAAATAACTAAGTTTATATATAATAATAATGATGATTAACTAAGTTTATAAAATTAATTAAGTTTGTAATAATAATACTAGCCATAACGACAATGATGATAATAATAACAATAAACAAACTAAGTTAATAATAGAAATAATAATGCCTTAAGTCTTCTCCTGGTAGATGATAATGCACATGATCATTCTGATTTATTGTTTTTATTAGAAAACTAGCTCTTATTTAGAATTTTGTTCTTTACCTACAAAATTAATGCTGTTTTAAAAGTTGTAGTCTTACTTCTATGAGTTTAGTTGTATAAATTCATAAATATATGTGCTTATATGCTTTTTTTAGTTAAGTGTAGGCATTTGATGGCTCTTGAATTTCTTTTGGTTCTTTTCATGCTCAAGTTTCTTTGGAAATGTTAGCGAACTCGCTAATATTGCTAAAAGGTACATTTTAATGCTTAACAGGGGTGTATGCTATGTGACATACACACTTTATAAGATAAATATAAGTAAATATTTGGATTGTTTACCCATGCATGTGTTTATGATTGATATATTGTGATTCCGATCATGTTTTGATCGTGTATATCTATTTCTTGTGTTTGAGATTTTTTCCGATGCTAGCTGCGCAAAAGAGATTTTGGCAATAATTTTCAAAAATTTTTACACTTAGAATATTTTTGATAAGAAATATTTAGGAAAATATTTTCTTTAATGTAGATACTTCATTTTTCAATTATATTCATATTTATATTCATTTATAATAAAGATATTCATTTCATTTGCATGTGAGAGTGAAAGATTTGTGATATTTCTTCTTTTTAATGCAAACAACTAGCTACTTGTTTTTGGTGTACGTATATAATAGAATATTTTGTAGTTAAAACCGTGGAATCTCATCTATTTGAATATTTGGTTCTATTTAATATAATATGTTGTATCTTTATGTTTAATAGTTTCTATGATTTTTTATTATCTAAATGGATTTATGTTTTAGAAATATTCTTAATAGAGCATTTTGATATGTATTGATTATTGTGAGTTATAAGGATGCATCAGATTTTAAAATTGCAAAAAAATAAACCATACCACTTAAAAAACATTATAGAAAGCTTATAAGAAAAGCGTTATCGAAAGTAAAAACATTTAGAGCGCTTTCTTGTGTTATGAATAGTTCATATCTATTATAACATGACGATATACAATGATTGTTAAACCGTTGTAAAAAAACTTACAACAGCGAAAATAAAGTGCTATAAAGATAATTTTTATAGCAGTTTGTGCTATAAATAAGCCGTTGTTTTTTATAACATATCGATATACAACGTTTACTGAACCACTATAGTTATCATTTATAGCGGTTTTAGACTGCTATTGATGACTGTTTTTATTGTAATGCATAAGTCTATAACAAGGATGAACAAACTATAGAAGAAAAAGAAGTGAAAATAGACATAAAAAACAGTGAAATATACGTAGGTCAGATGTTCGGATTATGAACTAGCATCTAAATACATTTACTGTGCAAAATAAAAAAGGAAACATTGCAAATATAGTCTGATCCAGACATCTTAACCTCTATTCAGACCTTTGTAATCAAAGTTAGACGTTTTAATATAAGGTTACATGTATAAATGCCTGCAGCTAGTTTTGTACAGGTAATCAGACATTTGAACCAAAATCCATACATCTGAACTAAGGTCAGACGTTTGAATATACCATTCAGACGTCTGAATGATTGAAGTAAGCCCTGGTTGATCTAGGCCTAGTGTAGGTTAAGTAGGATGGATTGGGGAAACTTGTTCCCTCTTTCTCGACTTTCGGGAGTTCATGTAGTTGCATGGAGCTATGCAATAAGCGGGATCGGCTTCACACTTGGTGACATACCTAGGTTAACACTTCATGGCGTGCATAACATAACACTCAATGAGGCGTGCAACGGTATTGCATCTAGATGCTTTTATCATCACTGTAGTGCACTCGATCGCATGTTTAACATGCTAGACAGTAGGGAAGGGTGACAGAGACGTCCGCAATAGTAGGGCTATAAGACCGGGCAAGGCGGTTGAACTTACCGGGGAGTCGTTTCTTAAATGATTTCTTTAGCTTCAGGTTGAATGATATAGAGCATAGAACGTGTTTACCGTTGAGAAGGTTACATAAATGCTTCGATGGGCCATAAACCGTCGGGGTTGTATACTCGGTGCGTGCTCAGGCATTGCGATGTATGTTCAGTGTGTATGTGCGGTTTAAGGAGTTTATCATTGAGAATGTTAACTCAATGCATGGTTAGGCAGTTTACTGTTAAAACCGTGTAATAGGGATATTCCTTGGTTTACATATTTTTTGGATGTCCAACTTTACAGTGAAAATTCTCGTACATTGTACTTGGGTTAAGGTGTGATTGGGATGGTTACCTTGTAGCGCTTAAATTGATAGCTTCCTATACATAGTACATGAACACAAATAAGCACCCCTATGTTGTATAATTATAACTGTAGTTTAACTACTTGTAAAAACCATACCACTGGTGATATAATTCATTCATCAGACCTTATCTGATCCCCTCCATTTCTTCCTCTTTATATCTATTATAGGAGGACAGTGTAGTAGGTGAAGTGACCAAGATAAAGTATGTGGAGAAGGTAACTTGGTTGTAACACCCGTATTTTTATAACATTATTAAGGATATTTAATTAGCTGAATTAAGTAAAATAATGTAAAGATTAATAGGTTGAGATTTTATTTAACTAAGGGTAGTCGTGCCATGTTAAATGGAAGTTAAAATGAAATAACATGAAGTAATGTGTTAGGAAATAGGTAAGGGAAAAATGGGAAATAGGAGAGACTTATACCCTAAACCCTTAGGAAATGAAACACACGTTCATTTCATTTTGTCAAACTAAAAACATCAAGGCCGGCCACCATTTTCACTCTCAAGAGAAGATAAAGCTAGGATTCAAGAGAAAGAAGTTAATCAACAAATTCAACATCAAATCTCACATCTTTTAATCTCAAAGCTAAGGTGAATGATTACTATATTCCATTTTCTTATGGTTTTCAGTTTTAAGTTATATTTGAAATATTTTTGCAAGTTATGCCATGTTTTGGATGATTAAAATTATATATATGCTTGTTGATGAATTATACATATTCATATTAGTTTTTATGATATGTTTGATATGTGAACCCTATTAAATGACATCGAAATTCCTTGAAAATTTAAATATAGGTCAAAAATGAAATTTTAGAGATGAGTTTCAATTTTTATAATTTTTTGAATTAATGTGGATTTTACATTAATTTTCTAAGTGAAGAAAATGAGTTATTGGGTTATAAATTATTTACGGCTAAAATAATAATCGTTTGGGTTTGAAATTTTTATATATTGGGAAGCATATTAAAATAGATTTCCTGGAATTTTTCCATATTTTTCCTAAGAGATTTGATTAATATATAAAATTATTTAAGGTATGAGACTTAAATGTTTTATATATTTAATTAAGGAGAAGGGGCATTTTATAAAATAAAATCATTATTTAATTTTGAAAGTATTGGTAGCACTTTTCTGAAAAGAATTTATTACCAATAAGAATTTGACAAACAAATGCAGTTTAGTTGAAAAGTTATCTCTTTTAAGTTAAAAACAAGAAAATAACACTTTTGGCATGTTTCAGCCACTTTCGGCATCAAAGCCTCCGACCCAGACCTTTCATCAAGGTCGAAAGCAAGCTTTTGACAAGGTCGAAACTAATGTGTATGGTATCAAGTAACTTGGTACGTAACGTATTGGATAACGTCGAAGGGTACTTGGTCGAGACCTTAGTTGCCGAAGAGGTTGGAGTATGTTTGTTTTATAAACCAAAAGTAACACCTGCTTTGCTTTCGAAAAGAACCTTTCGACTTGGTTGCTTTCGACTAGGTCAAATATTTAAGATAAAGGTTTAAGGCTTTCAACAAGGTCGAAAGGTAAGCATGCTTTCGAAGGGGTCGAAACCCCTAGCTGTGGCCTTTCTGCCTTTCGAAGTCATTGGCTTTCGACAATGTCAAAAGGTGTTAACAAGATTTCTTGTTAACATCCCCGATGCTTTTCATAAGATTATTTTATATGGATTCAACCTTTCTAATGAGTGGATTCACATTTTCGAATGAAATGACAAAGTCGGAAGGTTTTAAGGTCTTAATTTTGATCCCGATGAGAGGGGATTGATTCAGGAAGGTTATAAGAGACTATTCATCTCAGATAAGGATTTGAATGAAGAATCATTTTACTTTCGATCCTATCGAAAGGTTTAAGTATGGTTCAAGCATTACAGTTTAAAGGGATCAGCGGAATTGGTTAACCTTTTGATTAGCCCGGAAGGTCTATGAAGCCATTTAGCTTATACCGAAAGGTTTAGATACAGCTTAAACCTTACGATTTGACTGGATTAATGGTCTTGTTAAACCTTCCGATAGGCCGGGGGGTTTAGGAAACCATTTGGACCCTTCGACTTGTCATGATTATATGACCTTCGTCTATATCATTCCATCAAGTTCTATCTTCCTTGGAAACCGAAAGTAATCCACATCTCCTTTGAATCCCTTCAGAAGGTTATAAACCCTTTGATGGTATCAGATGGTGAGATTGCTTTGTTTGTTATCCCCTTACACTTTCGGCTTCCTATGATGATATCTCACTTGTGAAAACCTTTCGAAAAGAGTGCATGATTCAAACATATTTAGATAATAATAGATTCGATTCAATATGCCATAAGACTGATATCTGAGGCAAATTCACAAGTTATATTCTCCCTTCTTGTAATTGATATTAGGTAGGGAAGAAGGAAAATTATGAGATTATCCAATGATAGCTTCATGATATATTCTCGAAATAAACAAAGAATACAAGAAATAAATCATAAATGATTAGCCGTTAATATTAAATTAGCGCCAAATCATGATTATCCCCAAATTCCGAGTCGATCGCAAGCCACAATTCTCTTTATTTCTTCATAATGAAATCTGATACAAAATTTAAGAAGTTTGTCCTCAATCTGATTTCTAAATTAGGGTTACAGTGTATCAAGCGGGAGCAATAGTTATTGTTGAGTAGAAGAATGGGAAGAAAAAATTGGCCCCTAGATTGGACCCATTGGATCTTATTTATAGATGCAGGCGGCGTTCCTTTCGGTCCTATGTTCTCGTCAGGACAGAAGGTCCCTTCTTCTATGCAGTTGTAAACCTTTCGGTCTTAACAGAAGGTTTGTTTTTTACTCATCATCATGGGCCGCTGAATATCATCGAAGGCTTTGTGTTTCTCTAATATATTTATGAACTCTTCGTCTCCCGGAAGGGTTGGTTTCTTATGAAGCATTATGAATCTTCCGGTCTTATCGGAAGGTTGCTCCCTCATTCGATTACTGCCGAGAGCCGCGCTTTTTCTGAATGCTGTCGGAAAGTGGTCTTTCATTGAATTATGGATGATGCCTTTGCTTAAACCTTTTGATACTATCAAAGGATGTCGGTAATGTACTTTAATCGGTTTGAAAGGCTTATTATGCTTTCGAAAGGGTTGTCAATTGAGTTGCCTATTCTGACCCTATCCTTTCTACCCTTCTTGGAAGACCTCTGTTTGAATGACGAACAATGAATCCCTTCGCTTGCCTCGAAGGGTTCAGATTTGCAACAAACTTGTTTCCCGCACCCCTTCCTTTTTATTTAAAAGACTTAGGGCGCTCTTCTTTTCTTTAGTCTTTGTGTTACATTGGGGAGCCTTATAACTGTGACGCCCCCACCTCTATACCCACGCTAGCCAAGAACACTACGGTGTAATGCTGTCAACTAGCACGGAGAATAAGGCTGTTGAGGAGCGACCATCTGTGTAATTTCTTTATGCGAGCACCGATATGTCAGATAGAATAACATGCATAAGAGGAAGTCCGACATACCGATACAAACTCAAAGCTATCACATAGTGGCTGTATTTAATCCTCGGAAACAAACATAGAAACAAACATAACACAAATCAGTCACAGACATCCATATCACAAAGGCGGAAAAAGATATGAATATATAACACATGAAAGTGTACATCAGAGTAGTGGTCAAAAAGATCCACGATAATACAAAATAATAGCAACCTGTGCTATGCAAAAGAATACATCTATGAGTCGATATCTCAAATGTATACAACAACAAAAACTACTAATCTAAGTAGATAGTCAAAAGTCAGAGTAATAGATCCCTGAAGAGAAGTCAAGCAGAAGCACATGTAACATCTCGGTCTGACCCGAGTATTATTTCATAAGAAAATAATAAACGGATCAGTCTAGCTATAAATATCAGATAACATGATATAGAATAAAAGATATGTCATAGACATGTAATAACCATAATGGCATACTACTATAAGTATGTAATTGAAAATCAACAAGAGATTAATCAATATCACAAGAATCTTCTCAAAGATAAAATGGGGTATCATACCCTAAATTTGTATTCATAACAAGTAAATGACACACAAATTCACCAATGCACAAAAATTGATAAAACTTATCAATGGAAATCACGAAAATTGGTGAAGCACAAAATTCCAGAAATCATCACAAGAAATCCAGAAATCACAAGAAGGGGGAGTCCTATCACAAAACGGGAGTATGAAAACTCACCAACACGTGTAACACAAGACGAGACGCTATCTCATGGTAGCTAACCATTAATATTTGAGCCGAAGCTCCACAAGAATGGCCCGAAGACCGTGGGGTGCTACCCCACATATGTGATGGTGAAACATCACACAAACGGGGTTTAGTCTCCCTCGTAGACAAAGAGACATCGAACAATTGCTAGTCTAAATCACAAAAATGATCGTCATGATCATCAAGAAGTGTCAACCACACCAAGCTAGTAAATATATGAGTTTAGCTTCATGTCCCATAACCACTTGCTTAACTTAAATATTTACGAACAAACTGTAGATCTTCGTTAGAAAATTGTCACAAGAGGTTCAATCGAACAAGTCCAAGAATTAACCGATGAAGTAAACGCAAGCGTTTCATACCACTTGTTTTACTAAGCTGTTTAATTAGATTTCTCATCCGAGTGAGATAAAGGCTTGTATATACTAATAGATTGGAAAACGGTTTAAGAAGAAGAGTTTTGTAATAAAATAGTGTTGAAATCACTTTAATGAAAGAGTTTTGATATTTACTACTAGTATTGAAACCTTCATATTTTTAAAGTGACAAACCACAAAACGATTGTTGAAACAAATCGAACCACAAAAATTCACATTCAAAGACGTGAGTAAAGTCCAAGGAAATCAATTCCAAATCCATCAAAGTAGAGATACAATTGCGACCTAAAGTGGTCGAATTAAAGTGCAACGACTTAAAGTATAATAGGTCGAACGACCTAAGGGTAGCATGCCGAGCGACCTAGGAGAAAATCAGGTCGAGCGACCTAGTAGAAATGAGCTAACGACTTAAACAAGGCCGAGCGACTTATCAAAACAATAGTGCGAGCGGCCTATAGGTGATGCGACCTAAGGTTCATGCGACCTAAGGTGGTGAGGTCGAGCGACCTAAAAGATGTAAGGTCCAACGACCTAAAGAGAATAAGGCCTAGCGACCTAATGGTATTGTGGTCATGCGACCTAACGAAAATAAGGTCATGCAACCTAAAGGTAATAAGGTCTAACGACCTAAGAGAGGAGACAGGTCGAATGACCTAACTCATTGCCGAGCTAAGGATAGACGCGACCTAACGAGGTGCGACCTAATGAGTAGGTAAGGTCGAGCGACCTGAAGAAGTGGGCATGAGGCCTAGGTGGTGCGACTCAAGGGGTACGCGACCTAAGGGTACGCGACCTAACAAATGGGTAAGGTCGAGCGATGTAAAATGGGTAACGACCTAACTCATGCGACCTAGCGGCCCAGTTATTGCCGAACGACCTAATGAAGTAAGGGGCGAGCGACCTAATCATGGGAAGGCCGAGCGACCTAACGACCTAATAGCCGATGCGACCTACGACCCAAAGTACTGATGCAACCTACGTTGGCCGAGAGCTATGCAGAACTAGTGAAGACGTAGGCAGAACGACCTAGGCCCGGTTTTTTGCCAAAAACACTAAAAATTGGAGTTTTTCGCCAATCCAAACCAAATGCTAATGTGCATGCTAAAGTGATGGGAATTCATTCCCAACAATCTAAGATAGTTATAGACAAGAATGTGAGATAAAAATCTCACCTTTTCACGAAATTTGATGAAGATGAAGCTTGAGAGCAAAGCAAGAACAATCACAAGCTTGAATCAATGTCTTCACTTTGAATTTGGAGTTAGATGTTGAATTTGCTAATGAAATTGAGCTTGGAATTTTAATTTCCCATTCCCTCCACCATTTTTGATGAAGCTTTGTTGTTTTAGAAGAAGTGATGAAGAGGAGATGGGTTGGGGCTGAGTTAGTAATGGTTCAACCCAAACCAAAGCCCTAAGCCAAAAAGTGACGAAAATTTCACTATCTCCAAACATATCAAAGTCTATACTTAAAAAAATCGCAAACGTCATTTTGAACTCAATGGAGGTGGTCTCGAGTCCAAATTTGACCGTATGCAAAAAGTAGCTTTTCGGACTAAAATCCGACTAACGATAAAATATTTAAATATAAAATCGATAAATATGCGGGTTGTTACAAACTCCCCTTCTTAAAGAAATTGCGTCCTCGCAATATATAAGATGGAAATAAAAAGTAACAACCATAAAAGCTTATTAACACAAAAGAAATTTGAAATAAGAAGTTCACCTTAAAGAGCATGAGAAAGTAAGTCTGGATGTGTACGCTCGATGAATTCTCTAGATTCCCAAGAACAATCCTTAGGATTTAAGGACCATTGAACTTTAACAAGCGGAACATCTTTATTTCGAAGTCGTTTGACTTCCAAAGCAATAATTCGAATAGGATGCTGCTCATAAGTTAAATTAGGAGAAACTTCAATCTCTTCCACAACACCGGGCTCAAGAATAGAATCGGAATCCTGAAGGCACTTCCGTAATTGAGAAACGTGAAATACGTCATGAATAGCAGAAAATTGAGCTGGTAATGAAAGGCGATAAGCCATGGAACCAATACGTTCGGTGATAGGGAATGGCCCAATATATCGAGGCGCTAACTTCCCCGATCGACTGAAACGTACAACACCCTTCATAGGTGAAACACGAATAAATACAAGATCCCCCACAGAAAATTCTAATTTTCTTCTTCGATTATCGGCATAGGACTTTTGTCTACTTTGGGCTTCTTTCATCCTATGTCGAATAAGGTCAATCTTTTCTATGGAATCACGAATAAAATCTGGACCTAAAACCAGCTTCTCACCGGCCTCAAGCCAACAAGAAGGAGATCGGCATGGCCTTCCGTAGAGTGCCTCGAAAGGTGCCATACCAATACTAGATTGGAAGCTATTATTATAGGAAATTTCAACAAGGGAAATATGATCTTCCCAACTTCCACCGAAATCAAGCACACAAGAACGAAGAAGATCTTCAAGAGTTTGATTCACACGCTCAGTTTGTCCATCGAAATGTGGGTGATAAGCGGTGCTAAAATTAAGCTTCGTTCCCAAAGCTTTTTGAAGACTCTTCCAAAATCCACTAGTAAACAATGGATCACGATCACTAACAATAGAAGTAGGAACTCCATGCAATTTAACAATTTCTTTGATAAAGAGTTTGGCCAGCAGAGGAACGGTTCGGTTCGACTGAACGGGAATAAAATGGGCGGATTTAGTAAGTCTATCAACGACCACCCATAAGCTATCATGACCCGAACGAGAACGGGGAAGGCCATCAATAAAATCCATGGAATTTGATCTCACTTCCAAATTGGAATTTCTAAAGGTTGCAACAACCCACCGGGCCTTTGATGTTCGGCTTTGACAAGTTGGCAAGTCATGCAACACTTAACAAAGTTAGCAATATCAGATTTCATTCCCTCCCAATAATAAAGTCGCTTCATATCCGCGTACATTTTGCTACTACCGGGATGAATGGAAAATTTGGAACGATGAGAATCTTCTAGAATATTTTTACGAAGATCACAAATATTTGGCACAATAAGTCTACCAAATTTTCGAATGCCGCCACGCGAATCAATATCAAAGTCTTTCAAACCTTCAATATCGGTTTTATCCTTAAAATTTTGGCCAAGCAAATCCAATTCAGGATCTAGCTTTTGAGCTTCAAGAATGCGGTCAAAAAGAGAAGGACGAGCCTCAAGGCTACATAAAACAAAAGATGAACATAAATCAGATACACGATTTCTAATCTCACAAGTGGATAAAACCTCAAGATCATGCCATTCGGATATCATCATAGAAACAACCGATTGTTGCTTACGACTAAGAGCATCAGCAACTCGATTCCCCTTTCCGAGAGTATAAAGAATATCAAGATCATAAGAGGCAAGGAATTCGAGCCGACGCTGTTGGCGCAAATTAAGTTCCTTTTGAGAAAATAAATATTTCAAAGACTTATGATCAGTATAAAGTATAAATTTCTCTCCCAAAAGATAATGTCGCCAAATTCGAAGGGCGAAAACGATAGCCGCGAGTTCTAAATCATGTGTGGCATATCTAGTCTCAGCCGGCTTCAATTGCCTAGAAGCATAAGCAATAACACGTTCTTTTTGCATAAGAACGGCACCCAAACCAACGCGACTAGCATCGGTATAAATGACAAAATCTTGATTCCCTTCAGGAATAACAAGAATAGGAGCATAAGAAAGGAGTTCTTTTAATTTCTGAAAAGAAGTTTCACTTTTGTCCGACCAAATGTATTTAACGCCTTTCTTTGTTAAGCCAGTAAGAGGTACGGCAATTTTAGAAAAGTCTTTTATGAAACGGCGGTAATAACCTGCCAATCCGAGAAAGCTATGGATTTCAGTCATGCTCTCCGGTCTCTTCCAATTTTGAATCGCTTCAATCTTTGAAGGATCCACTGATATTCCGGATTAGGAAATAATATGACCGAGAAACTTCACACTAGATTGCCAAAAGTGGCATTTAGAAAATTTTGCTTTTAATTGATTGCTCCTAAGGGTTTCCAATATAATCCGAAGATGCTTTTCATGTTCCTCCTCGGTTTTAGAATACACAAGAATATCATCAATAAAGATGAGGACAAACCGATCGAGGAAATCTTTGAAAACTCGATTCATAAGGTCAACGAAATAAGCCGGGGCATTCGTTAAACCAAATGGCATAACTAGCCATTTATAAGATCCATAACGAGTACGGAACGAAGTCAAAGGAATACTATCCTCTGCAATACGAAGCTGATGAAAACCGGTAGCCAAGTCCAATTGTGAAAAGACTCTAGCACCATAGAGTTGATCAAATAGATCATCAATCCGAGGTAAAGGATATTTATTCTTAATAGTAAGATCATTAAGCTTGCGGTAGTCGACGCAAAGCCTAAGTGTACCATCGGATTTCTTCACGAAAATTGCTGAAGCTCCCCAAGGCGAGGAACTAGAGCGAATAAATTGCTTCGTCTCCAATTCGGATAATTGTTTGCGCATCTCTTCATTCTCCTTATTGGACATGCGATAAGGAGGACGAGTAATAGGTTGAGCTCCAGGTATAAGATTAATTTTGAACTCAATTGCTCGCTTAGGTGGTAATCATAAAACGGGCTCAAATATGTCGGAAAATTCACGGACGACGTGAATAAGAGAAATGACATCTTCCTCATCATCATTGTCATCATCAAGAGGATTTAGAGAATATAAAGATGCCTTTAAAGTGGAATCCGAATCTTTAAGAACAACATAAATCTGCTTAACAGATAGTGGATGTCGAAGATAAATAGTCCGCTCAGGACATAGGATATGAGCTTCATAACAGTTAAGCCAATCCATACCCAAAATCATTCCAAAGCCTAAATAATGCATGACATGAAAATCGGTTAGGAAAGGAAAATCACACAAAATAATCCCGACATCCTTACAAAGCAAACTGAGTGTTGCGGATCTGCCAACGGGATTCACAATTCTCAGAGAAGTCATTAAAGAGACAACACTTAAAGAAAAGGTATCAACAAGTTCCTTTGATATAAAAGAATGGGATGCAGCCGTATCAAAAAGAACTCGAATAGGTTGTTCATGAAATATAATAATGCCATCAAGGACAAAGTGAGACATACCTTGACCGCGAGATGTGTTGCCAGGGGCTTGAGCCACATTAAGCTTTCCCTCCTTCTTGCCTTGAAGTCTGGGGCATAAATGTTTATAATGATCCGGGCTCTTGCAATAGAGACAAGAACGCGGCTTCGAACACTTGTTCGCAAAATGGTCCTTAGAACCACAATTATAGCATTGCCCGCTACTAGGGGAAGGAGTCTTTGCAGCAGGAGTTGCTTGTCTCCCCTTTTTATTGGGATAAGGGCCTTTGAATTTGTTTGGCCTCTTCTTGTTGTTGAAGTTTGGTTTGGCACCCACCACTTCAACATCACTTTCCCTATCTGCCTCTTCAAGACGAAGAGCGATATCAATAAGTTGGTCAAAGGAAACTTCCAATTTAAGAAGTAATGGCTTCTTGAGATTCTTGTTTAAGCCATACACAAATCTTTGATTTTTCTTCAATGGGGTGTTGATGTATTCAACCCCATATTTGGACAGTGACTCGAAGGATGCGACATAATCTATCACGGAAGATTCACCTTGAACAAGGTCTATGAAACGACGAGCCAATGTTACTTTCTCAGCTTTTGGTACAAATTTCAATTCAAAGCATCCCCGGAATTGCTCCCAGGTGAGATCCGCCTCATTGATTTCAGAAATAAGAAGTTCGTACCAGTCCAATGCTCTTTCTTGGAGCATACTGGAGGCCACCTGAACACGGTGAAGATCGATAAGACTCATGCGAGAAAAGATTCGATCGCATGTTCTTAACCAAGCCTGGACCTCAATAATCATTTTGGAACCTTTGAATGGTTTCCCACCCAAGTTGGTATAATCGTTGCACAAACGTGCAAATCCAGACTTAGGGTGAGTAAGTTCCGGATTAGAACCAGCTGCTTGAGCATTCTTTACTAAATCAAGTAGCTGCTGAGCGGTCATAAAAACTCCATCCGGGGGAGTAACAGTAGATGGTCCGGCTCTGGGATGGCCTGGTCTAGACATTCTCTTCTTTAAGAAAGAGAGAAGAAGAAAAATTATTCTCCAAACAAATATCAAGCAAAACTTGATAGATAAAACAAGGAATCATAAAGAATATAGGATAAATCAGTACGAAGACTCGAATTAAATCCTAAGGCACGACTCCTAAGTTAGACTTAGGACGATGATCCTTGTTAAGTTATTCTACATTGTTTCGAAGTTTGGCTCTGATACCAAGCTGTGACGCCCCACCTCTATACCCACGCTAGCCAAGAACACTACGGTGTAATGCTGTCAAATAGCACGGAGAATAAGGCTGTTGAGGAGCGACCATCCGTGTAATTTCTTTGTGCGAGCACCGATATGTCAGATAGAATAACATGCATAAGAGGAAGTCCGACATACCGATACAAACTCAAAGCTATCACACAGTGGCTGTATTTAATCCTCGGAAACAAACATAGAAACAAACATAACACAAATCAGTCACAGACATCCATATCACAAAGGCGGAAAAAGATATGAATATATAACACATGAAAGTGTACATCAGAGTAGTGGTCAAAAAGATCCACGATAATACAAAAGAATAGCAACCTGTGCTATACAAAAGAATACATCTATGAGTCGATATCTCAAATGTATACAACAACAAAAACTACTAATCTAAGTAGATAGCCAAAAGTCAGAGTAATAGATCCCTGGAGAGAAGTCAAGCAGAAGAACTTGTCACATCTCGGTCTGACCCGAGTATTATTTCATAAGAAAATAATAAACGGATCAGTCTAGCTATAAATATCAGATAACATGATATAGAATAAAAGATATGGCATAGACATGTAATAACCATAATGGCATACTACTATAAGTATGTAATTGAAAATCAACAAGAGATTAATCAATATCACAAGAATCTTCTCAAAGATAAAATGGGGTATCATACCCTAAACTTGTATTTAAATGACACACAAATTCACCAATGCACAAAAATTGATAAAACTTATCAATGGAAATCACGAAAATTGGTGAAGCACAAAATGCCAGAAATCATCACAAGAAATCAAGAAATCACAAAAAGGGGGAGGCCTATCACAAAACGAGAGTATGAAAACTCACCAACACGTGTAACACAAGACGAGACGTTATCTCATGGTAGCTAACCATTAATATTTGAGCCGAAGCTCCACAAGAATGGCCCGAAGACCGTGGGGCGCTACCCCACATATGTGATGGTGAAACATCACACAAACGGGGTTTAGTCTCCATCGTAGACAAAGAGACATCGCACAATTGCTAGTCTAAATCACAAAAATGATCGTCATGATCATCAAGAGGTGTCAACCACACCAAGCTAGTAAATATATGAGTTTAGCTTCATGTCCCATAACCACTTGCTTAACTTAAATATTTACGAACAAACTGTAGATCTTCACTAGAAAATTGTCACAAGAGGTTCAATCGAACAAGTCCAAGAATTAACCGATGAAGTAAACGCAAGCGTTTCATACCACTTGTTTTACTAAGCCGTTTAATTAGATTTCTCATCCGAGTGAGATAAAGGCTTGTATATACTAATTAATTGGAAAACGGTTTAAGAAGAAGAGTTTTGTAATAAAATAGTGTTGAAATCACTTTAATGAAAGAGTTTTGATATTTACTACTAGTATTGAAACCTTCATATTTTTAAAGTGACAAACCACAAAACGATTGTTGAAACAAATCGAACCACAAAAATTCACATTCGAAGACGTGAGTAAAGTCCAAGGAAATCAATTCCAAATCCATCAAAGTAGAGATACAATTGCGACCTAAAGTGGTCGAATTAAAGTGCAACGACTTAAAGTATAATAGGTCGAACGACCTAAGGGTAGCATGCCGAGCGACCTAGGAGAAAATCAGGTTGAGCGACCTAGTAGAAATGAGCTAACGACTTAAACAAGGCCGAGCGACTTATCAAAACAATAGTGCGAGCGGCCTATAGGTGATGCGACCTAAGGTGGTGAGGTCGAGCGACCTAAAAGATGTAAGGTCCAACGACCTAAAGAGAATAAGGCCTAGCGACCTAATGGTATTGTGGTCATGCGACCTAACGAAAATAAGGTCATGCGACCTAAAGGTAATAAGGTCTAACGACCTAAGAGAGGAGACATGTCGAACGACCTAACTCATTGCCGAGCTAAGGATAGACGCGACCTAACGAGGTGCGACCTAATGAGTAGGTAAGATCGAGCGACCTGAAGAAGTAGGCATGAGGCCTAGGTGGTGCGACTCAAGGGGTACGCGACCTAAGGGTGCGCGACCTAACAAATGGGTAAGGTCGAGCGATGTAAAGTGGTTAACGACCTAACTCATGCGACCTAGCGGCCCAGTTATTGCCGAACGACCTAATGAAGTAAGGGGCGAGCGACCTAATCGTGTGAAGGCCGAGCGACCTAACGACCTAAGAGCCGATGCGACCTACGACCCAAAGTACTGATGCAACCTACGTTGGCCGAGAGCTACGCAGAACCAGTGAAGACGTAGGCAGAACGACCTAGGCCCGGTTTTTTGCCAAAAACACTAAAAATTGGAGTTTTTCGCCAATCCAATCCAAATGCAAATGTGCATGCTAAAGTGATGGGAATTCATTCCCAACAATCCAAGATAGTTATAGACAAGAATGTGAGATAAAAATCTCACCATTTCATGAAATTTGATGAAGATGAAGCTTGAGAGCAAAGCAAGAACAATCACAAGCTTGAATCAATGTCTTCACTTTAAATTTGGAGTTAGATGTTGAATTTGCTAATGAACTTGAGCTTGGAATTTTAATTTCCCATTCCCTCCACCATTTTTGATGAAGCTTTGTTGTTTTAGAAGAAGTGATGAAGAGGAGATGGGTTGGGGCTGAGTTAGTAATGGTTCAGCCCAAACCAAAGCTCTAAGCCAAAAAGTAACGAAAATTTCACTATCTCCAAACATATCAAAGTTTATACTTAAAAAGATCGCAAACGTCATTTTGAACTCAATGGAGGTGGTCTCGAGTCCAAATTTGACCGTATGCAAAAAGTAGCTTTTCGGACTAAAATCCGACCAACGATAAAATATTTAAATAAAATATTTAAATATAAAATCGATAAATATGCGGGTTGTTACAATAACCATCTACCTTCGAAAGCTCTTCCCTGAAGTTACCATGTGCCTCTTCTTCTCTGGTGTTATACAATCCTTTCAGTGTCATTGAAAGATAACTTCTTATGATACTCTTTGCCTATGCGGAAGGTCTTTGATGTGCCTTCTTTATCTTCATTTACATTTATGGTTAACATTTAGCCCCCACTGTATAAAGAAGGCTTTTTTTCTTTAGGACAAAGATTCAGGATCACCGAAAGGCCCCTGCATTCTTCCTGCTGGTAATGAATAACCGAAAACCAGAAAACCCGGTTTGATGTTGATAACGGGAACCATTGAAGCTCAAGATGCCACTTTCGGAACACTATTTTCTGACAATTAATAACAGAAATTCCAGAATGCAATTTCTGGTAATTGATAATGAAAGACCAAAATATCTCCTCCGGTGGTTAATGACAGAAGTCCAGAATACCAATTTTTGGGAATTAATAACAGTAGACCGAAATACCGACTTCGGTAATTAATAATAGAAAACCATAATACCATAGTTGGAAATTAATAATCGAAGAACGGAATACCATTACTTGTAATTAATAGAAAACCAGAATACCATCTTTAGTAAAAGAAGACCAGAATACTCTTTCCAGTATCAAGTAATAGAAGATTGGGATACTATCTCTTATGATAGAATTCTAGAATACCTATTTGGCAAATGTTCGCGAGAAGGAGTCAGTGACTTCCCTTTAATTTTCTCGTTGAATATGCCATCCTTTGGCTTTGTTGGTGTTTCGCATGCTTTTGCTTTCTCGGACCCGAGTTTTCTTTGTCCATTTATCATTTGTTCTGGCCTATTTCAGGCAGGGACTCTTTCGTCCGATTTTGTGCTTATTTAAGCAGAGCCTATTTCAGGCTGTTTGTCATATTTGACAGTAACGACCTTTTTGGTGGTTGCTATTTTAAGCTATGCCAATTTCTTGGCAGTGCCTGTTTTAGGCATGGACTTTTTTCTTAGTCCGCCGGACATTCCATCCGAGTTTCCGGTGTGATCGGCTAGCTTTTTCTGAAGCAGGGCCCGAGGACTTACCCGACCTCCCTCCAGGAGGTGCCTTAACTTGGCCATAGCATGACGCGGTTAAAGGCTTGTTCGGAACCTTGGCCAGGCCATAGCGTGGCGGGACCAAGGGATTACCCGTCCTCCCTCCAAAAGGTACCTTATCTTAGCCATAACGTGACGCGGATAAGGGCTTGTAGGCTCCTGGAGGAATTTCTTTGAAGATTATCAATGGACCTTCCCAATTAGGTCCCAATGGCCCATCTGATGGGTTTTTGGTATTGGCTATTACCCTTCAAAGTACTAAATCCCCTTATCTGAATGACTTGGCTTTTACTTTTGAGTTGTAATATTTTGATATCCTCCTTTGATATTCAGTTGTTCTCATGGCTGCTTCATCTCTTAGTCCATGAATCAGGTCAAGTGATTCCTTTCTCAATTCCTGGTTTGGATTAAAGGCGTAGGCAATTCTTTTATGAGAAGGTACCTCAATCTCTACTAGTAGCATTGCTTCACATCCATATGTTAGAGAATACGGGGTTTGACCTGTTGCATTTCTAGTTGAAGTTTTATAAACCCACAAACTAGGGGAAATTCCTCTACCCAATTTCCTTTTGCCTTGTTCAGCCTCTTCTTCAAGATGGTCTTGATTGTTTTGTTAGCTGCTTCGACGGCTCCATTGGCCTTTGGATGAGCGACCAAGGAGAAGCTTTTTATAATTCCATTCTTGTGGCAAAATAGTGAAAACTCTTCACTCTCGAATTGGGTCCCATTGTCGGATATTATCTTATAAGTTATCCCAAATCTCGTGACAATGTTTTTGATGACAAATCTTAGCACTTTCCCAGAGGTAATTTTCGGGAGTGGTTCTGCTTCAACCCATTTTGTAAAGTAATCTATTGCCACCACAGCATATTTCGCTCCTGACTTGGAGATTGGAAGCGGTCCAATTAAGTCAATTCCTCAAACATCAAATGCCCATGGGGTAGCAATAGGGGTTAGTTGACTAGGTGGGAGACGTGGTATCTTTGAATAACGCCGATACTTCTCACACCTTTTAACATATTCCATTGCTTGGTTAGTCAAATGTAGCCAGTAAAACCCATGCCTCATTTTCTTTTTGGCTAGTTTTATTCCATTAGAGTGATCCCCACAAAACCCTTCGTGTGCTTCCTTTATTATTCTCAATCCGCTTTCAGGTTTCCCACATCGTAGGTAGGGAAGGGCATACCCTTTCTTGTAGAGAACTCCATCCATAGTGGTGAAGCTCTGAGCTTGTCGTTTTAGCCTTCGCGCTTCTATTTTATCTGCAGCCAATGTTCCATTGACAATATAATCCATGATTGGCGCCATCCCAGTTTTTTCATAACTTTCCTTTGCTATTGGAGCCACAGATTCTTTATTTGGTATCTCTTGGTCTATCCCTTCCGATTCCGATGCCAAGGCTTGCGATCGGGTTAACGCTAACATTTCTGTAGCTTTTTCTTGTTTGTTTTCCTCAATGCTGGAATTGGCCTGAAATCCTACAGGTACAATTCGAGTTTCAGGGGCTCCTCTTAAGCTTGCCAACTTAGCCAGTGAATCTGCTTGAGAGTTGTCTCCTCTTGGTATTTGATGTATGGAGAAATCTTCAAAAAGAGCGAGCATCTTTAAAACTTTCTTCACATACTGACTAAGTTTAGGATCCTTGGTTTCGTATACTTGCTTAATTTGGTTAACCATCAATTTAGAATGGCTGAATACATGGATTCTTGAGATTTTAAGTTGCAAAGCAAGGGTTAATCCTGCAACTATGGATTCATACTCTACTACATTGTTAGTTGCTGAGAATCCCAACTTCATAGCATAATGTAATTTTTGCCTATCTGGGGTAATTATTACATATCCTGCCCCCTCCTTTCTCATTCGAAGCGCCATCCACAAATAGTTGCCACTTGGGTTTTGTATCCTTTTCCTTTTCGGATTGTTCTGAAATGAACCTCGTGCACTCGTTAATGAAATCGGCTAAAGCTTTACCTTTTATAGCCGTTCTAGGATGATACGCTATATCGTACTGACTTAGCTCAATGCCCCACTTGATTAACCTTCCAGAAGTTTTGGGCTTGCCAAAGACTTGCTTTAACGGGAAGTTGGTTAGTACTTGTACTGGGTGAGCCTGAAAATAGGGCCTTAATTTTCGAGCTGTCAAAATTAAACAGTATGCTAGCTTTTCTATGACTGGGTATCGGATTTCAGCGTCCTTTAACCTCCTACTTACATAATAAACTGGTAGTTGTAGTCCCTTGTCATTTCTTATCAGTACCGAGCTCACTGCATGTTTAGAAATTTCCATATATAATCCTCTCCCTCTTCTGGACTAGACAATATTGGTGGCTTTTTCAAATGCAGCTTCAATTCTTGGAATGCCTTTTTGCAATCTTCATTCCATTCAAAGTTTTTCTTCTTCTTAATTACCTCAAAGAATGGTATGCATATATCAGTGGCCTTTGATATAACTCTGCTTAGTGCTGCCACTTTTCCATTCAGACTCATAACATCTTTATTCGTCCTAGGTTCTGCCATATCCTTAATGGCCTTTGATATTCTCAATCCCTTGTGCACTCACAATATATCCAAGAAATTTTCCGAAATGGACTCCAAAGTTGCATTTATGGGGGTTGAGTTTCATTTGATACTTGCAGAGCACTTTAAACATTTTGTTCAAATCTTCAAGGTGATTTTTCACTTCTTGAGACTTTACCAACATGTCATCAACATAAACTTCCATATTCCTCCCGATTTGTTCTTTAAACATTCGATTAGCCAACCATTGATAAGTTGCTCCTGCATTCTTCAATCCGAATGGCATTACCTTATAACAATAGGTCCCTTCGTCAGTAATGAAGCTAGTATGTTCCTCGTCGGGTTTAAACATAGGAATCTGATTGTACCCAGAGTATGCATCCATTAGGGAAAGCAGCTTATGTCCACTGGTGGAGTCGACCAATTGATCTATCCTTGGCAACAGGTAACAATCCTTTGGACAAGCTTTATTCAAATTTGTATAATCTACACAAGTCCGCCACTTTTGGATTTCTTTACCATAATCGGATTTGCCAACCATTTGGGGTATCAGACTTCTTGGATAAACCCATTTTATTGCAATTTCTTGACTTCTTCCTTTAGGGCGTCAGTCCTAACCTTATCAAATTGCCTTTTCTTTTGCCTGACAGGAGGAATATCTAGATTAATATTCTGGGCATAGCTCATGACCATGGGGCTAATTCCAACCATGTCAGAGTGGGTCCAAGCAAAAACGTCCTTATTGTCTTTTAAAATTTTTGTCAATCTTAACTTTAGCCGCTCTTCAAGATTTTTTTCCCACTCTAATTATTTTAGTAGAATCCGCAGAATCTAGTAAAACCACTTCGGTTTCTTCGACTGGCTTAACTCTTTCCACCTCTCCACGACAATCCAATTCTGTAACGATCTCGCTTTCTTCGACTGAGTTGGAATCCATTCTCTTTCTCTTTCCGTAAACTGCAAAACACCTTCCAGTAATACATTTGTTAGTTTTATCATCTTTTTTCTTTGCTTCAAATGATGGATGTAAGAATCCATCTTCCGAAGGCTGTAAAGTAATGGAAGAATCAAAGTAACAAGTGAAATCCCTGTTATATTGCACTAGAGTTGCAAAATACATTTCTCGGGATGCGAACTGTTCGCCTCGAATAGTGCCCCAGTCACTTTTAGTGAGAAATTTAAGCATTAGATATTTTGGGGAGACGAATGCATCCACCTCGTCCAGTGCCAGTCATCCGAAGAAAGGATTATAGAATGTGGGCTGATCTATGATCACAAAGGTCGTTTCAAAGACTCAAGAACATGGAGGAAGTCCCAGTTGGACCAAAAGCTTCACCTGCCCAAGCGGAGTTGTCCCCTTATTATTGAACCCAAAGATTGGCTCGGGACTAGGTTCAAGTCTATCCTTAGAAATTCCCATCTGATCAAACGCATGGCGAAATATCACATTCACATCACTCCCCGTATCAACCAGGATTTTCGTGACCACCGAGGATCCTTTTTGGGTTGTGATCATTAAGGGATCATTGTGGGGGTGATGGATCCTCCTCCTTAGTTCTTGTGGATTAATCACTAGTGTGTGGATATTGATGTTGTGTTTTGGTCTTTTGAACGGCGGTTCCTCATGTATAAGGAATACACCCTTCTTGGCCTCTCGAATGTATTTACCTCGGGCGCTTTGACTTCTACTGGCAGGATGTGGTCCTTCATATATGACATCTATCCTGTTTTGGGGTGGACTTAAGCTTAGTAGTGGATCATCTTCCTCAATCACATTTACGGTATTACCAACAAGCTTCCTTGCATCAGTGTTTAACGGGAGAGTTTGCTACGGGTTCTTCACGAATTCCTTCAACTGCCCTTCTCGAATCAATTTCTGAATTATCAAGCCAGAACCTTACACTCGTTGGTTATGTGGCCATTTGCTTTGTGGTAGGCGCAATATTTATCTCCTTTTTTCCACTCAGGGTAATTTCGAGCCTTAAATGAAGTGGGGAAGTAGACCTTATCCTGGGTTATTGAGTAGATGTAGGAAATGGGTCGGTTTAACGCCACCGCGTTAGTATTGGTGTCTTCCCATCTAGCTCTCTTGGGAATTCTCTTCGGGCCGAATTTACCACCGTCCCCTCTTGTGACCAAATTTCTTCTTTGAGTAATAAAATTCATCCATTCGAATAAACTTGTCGGCTTGGAAATGGAAATCCTGAAGATCCCGGCATCCATGAATAAACAACTCCTTCCAGAAAGGAGAATTAACTATGAGTCCCGAGTGGACAGCGATGAGCTTATCTCTGTCATTCATGCCTTTGGCCTTCAAGGCTTCAATATTGAATCTCTTTAAATAATCCCCTAAGGACTCTCCATGGTTTTGCCTAATGTTAGCAAGCATGGTATAATCAATAGAAGGATCTTTGCATATGTAGAATTGAGCAGAGAACTCGTATGAGAATTGCTTCCAAGAATATATCATATTCTCACGATATTGTCGATACCATTTAGCGGCGGCCTCTTGTAATATGACCGGAAAATGTCTACACCTCACAGCGCCGGAAGCATTGTATAAATCCATCTGACTATCTAACGCCATCAAATGGTCATCCGGGTCGGTTGTCCCATGATATTTCATGGTAAGGACCTTCACATGAGATGGTATTGGAGCTGACATGATTTCATCGATGAAGGGTGTAGCCCTTTCGTTGTTGTTTACTCTTTCATCTTCAGTTCTCTTGCACTTAGCATCAGGTCTTTCACAGCCTTTTCCGCTACGTCCTTAAGATAGGCTTCATTGTTCAGGTAATTCCTTTTATTAGGTTTGTAGCCGTCCGAAGTTGAACTTGCGGAACAGTCTCTATCTTCCTCTTGAACTCTTCCTTGATAATTTGCTTTCAATGGAAGGCCCTCTTTCTATTTTGATGGAGAAATATTAGCTTTACTTTTGGTAGCATCTGTATTGGTTTTTAGATTCCTTCTTGGAGATTCAACTTCCTCACCTGCCGTGGTAGCTATCATTAATGATCGGTGAGATAACACTTCATTCAGAAGATCTTTCATTTCTGCCATTTGGCGTTCCAGATATGCCATTTTAGCCACATGTTCTTCTGGCTGAAGATCTTGAGTCGGAGCCAGTTGTGGTGACTACTAAAGCTGAGCTAGAAGTGGAGTTGATTGAGGTAGGGCAGAAGGTTGCCCATGTTCCCTATTCCCAGGGTTGAAAGAGGGTGATACATTTTCCTCCAAAGAAGTAGCATGCTCATTCCTTTTGCTAACAATAAGAGGTCTTCTTGATTTCATTTTGACCTATAACAAACCAAATTTCACCATCAATTATATTAATAAAGAAAGTCGGAGGTTCAAGCCCTCCTTCTAGCGCCAAAAATGTTAACAAGATTTCTTGTTAACATCCCCGATGCTTTTCATAGGATTATTTTATATGGATTCAACCTTTCGGTTGAGTGGATTCACATTTTCGAATGAAATGACAAAATCAGAAGGTCTTAATTTTGATCTTGATGAGAACAGATTGATTCCGAAAGTTTATAAGAAATTATTCATCTTAGATAAGGATTTGAATGAAGAATCATCTTACTTTCGATCCTATCGAAAGATTTAAGTATGGTTCAAGCATTACAGTTTAAAGGGATCAACAGAATTGCTTAACCTTTTAATTAGCCCGGAAGGTCTAAGAAGCCATTTACCCTATATCGAAAGGTTTAGATACAGCTTAAACCTTACGATTTGACTGGATCAATGGTCTTGTTAAACCTTCCGATAGGCCGGAGGGTTTAGGAAACCATTTGGACCCTTCGATCGACTTGTCATGATTGTATGACCTTCATCCATATCATTCCATCAAGTTCTTTCTTCCTTGGAAATCGAAAGTAATCCACATCTCCTTTGAATCCCTTTGGAAGGTTATAAATCCTTCGATGGTATCAGATGGTGAGATTGCTTTATTTGTTATCCCCTTACACTTTCGGCTTCCTAGGATGATATCTCACTTGTGAAAACCTTTCGAAAAGAGTGCATGATTCAAACATATTTAGATAATAATAAGAGCTGATTCAATATGCCATGAGACTGATATCTGAGGCTAATTCACAAGTTATATTCTCCCTTCTTGTAATTGATATTATGTAGGGAAGAAGGAAACTTATGAGTTTATCCAATGACAGCTTCATGGTATATTCTCGAAATAAACAAAGAATATAAGAAATAAATCATAAATGATTAGCCGTTAATATTAAATTAATGTCTAATCATGATTATCCCCAAATTTCGAGTCGATTGCAAGCCACAATTCTCTTTATTTCTTCTTAATAGAATTTGATACAAAATTTAAGAAGTTAGTCCCCAATCTGATTTCTAAGTTAGGGTTACAGTATATCAAGCGGGAGCAATAGTGATTGTTGAGTAGAAGAATGGGAAGAAAAAATTATCCCTTAGATTGGACCCTTGAGTCTTATTTATAGATGCATGCGGCCTTCCTTTCGGTCCTATGCTCTCATCAGGACGGAAGGTGCCTTCTTCTATGCAATTGTGAACCTTTCGGTCTTAACGGAAGGTTTGTTTTTCACTCATCATCATGGGTCGTTGAATATCATTGAAGGCTTTGTGTTTCCCCAATATATTTATGAACTCTTCGTGTCCTCGAAGGTTTGGTTTCTTATGAAGCATTATGAACCTTCCAGTCTTATCGAAAGGTTGCTCCCTCATTCGATTACTACTGAGAGCCGAGCTTTTCCTGAATGCTGTCGGAATGTGGTCTTTCATTGAATTATGGATGCTGCCTTTGCTTAAACCTGTCAATATTGTCGAAGGATGTCAAAAATGTACTTTAACCGGTTCGAAAGGCATATTATGCTTTTGAAAGGGTTGTCAATTGAGTTGCCTATTCTGACCCTATCCTTTCTACCCTTCTTAGAAGGCGTCTGTTTGAATGATGAACAATGAATCTCTTCGCTTGCCTCGAAGGGTTCAAATTTGCAACAAACTTGTTTCCCGCACCCCTTCCTTTTTATTTAAAAGACTTGGGGCACTCTTCTTTTCTTTAGTCTTTGTGTTACATTGGGCGGCCTTATAACCATATACCTTCGAAAGCTCTTCCCTGAAGTTACCATATGCCTCTTCTTCTCTGGTGTTATACATTCTTTTCGGTGTCATCGAAAGGTAACTTCTTCTGATACTCTTTTCCTATACGGAAGGTCTCTGATGTGCCTTCTTTATCTTCATTTACATTTTATGGTTAGCAAAAGGTATACTTGTCTTTTAAAAATCAGCCGCTTCTCCCATGCTTTTGAAAGAAAGCTTTCGACTTAAATGTTTTACTCTTTTTATTCCAATTGAAGTATAACCCAAGCTTTTGAAAGAAGGTGTTTTAAAGTGTTAATAAGGCTGGAGCCTATTGTTTTAAAAGTTATGATTTAAGCTTTCGAAGGGGAGCTTTCAAAGGGGTCGAAAGCTAAAGAGGATTTTCCATATGTTTTTAAATTAAACCCAAAGAGCTTTCAAATGGTTTATGTTTTAAAGGTTTAATGCTTTTGAAAGGTATTATTTTCCGAATGGTTTCGAAGGGGACGAAAGCCAAACTTTCAAAGGGGACGAAAGCAAAGCTTTCGATGGAGTTGAAAGGTAGCTTTTGAATGGGTCGAAAGGTAGCTTCGACAAGGTTGAAAAGTCCTATTTTTTGAATGGTTTTGAAAGGATTGAGATGGAAAGTTTTTCCAAGGTTTTCTAAGGCAATGTTTTAAAGTGTTTTAAGATAGGATGTCTAAGGTTTTGATGTTTTCGAAAGGAAGGTTTTCAATGGTTTCGAAAGGTTTTGAAGTATGGTTTTGAAAGGAAAGGTTTGGCCTCTTGGGTTAGATAATTAAAGGGTTTTACTTGGTTTCGAAAGAGATGCTTTCAAAAGTTTAAAAAGGGGTACTTTCAGTGGTATCGAAAGGGACACTTTCAAATGTTTTAAATGTTTTCATCAACTAAAGTTAGAGTAAAGTGTACATATGTAACATGGCAAAGTGATTTGAGTAAAGCATAAAAAAAATATTTTTTCCTTGTGTAAGTTTGATTTAAAGGTTTTAAATCATCTAAAAGAGATTTTCAAGGAAAATTATGGGATGGGATCCCTAAGTAAAATGACTCAGATATTAGAATACCAGATGGGACATGTATAGGGCCGTGCCCTATACATTAACTATTTGGCCCCAGCTAATTTTTGTCCAAAATTCCAGTGTGTAAGGCTTCGTCACAAGTAGACTAAAATTATGATTACACACCAAAAGGAATATATGTTTGTGCACAAATAGGTTATTGGTGAGCCTGAAAAACCATTATGATCGAGAAGACCCGGGAGATGATTGAGTTAGGGACAGGCCGTCCAGAACAGAAGTATTTAACAGATAGTTAAAGACAAACCATCCAGAAGAGGAGTATCTAACAGCTGTTAGATTAATTTTGTTTATATTGACTGGTAGGCCCAAGTCAGCCAAAGGTTAAAAGTTAGCCAAACAAAACTTATGTGTTTGAACAGATAGTTCATTTATTACATGATATTTATGTATGTTTACAAAATGATGCTTTACAGTATTTAACCAGTTTTGGTTGCAGGAAAAGGTTTTGCAAAGATATGTTTTAAAAAGGATGTTAATGAGGGGAAACCCGTTCCGCTAAGCGGCATGGTCTCACTTAACATATTAAACCAGGATGTATAGTATTATTCACACCAGGCTTTATGTCTGACTCGAAGTTTATGTTTTCCCCTTAAACTCTTGGGTGCTCAAAATTGAGTTGAGTAGGCTGAAGGGTTAAGGTCTTTTCAGGTTTTAGTAAGATGACGAATAAGGCTACCAGAGGCATGCAGGAGGAAAACAGATATCTATTTAGGAGTTGCAGTTTTATGTTTTGTTGTATTTCCGCTATGTTTGTATTAAGTCTATTATGACTATATGACTTTGATCATCCAAGGGGGTATCTTCATATACCCCTCTTGGCGTATTTTGTAATAAGTATATTGTAATCTGTGTCTGGGAACGTAATGAGATTATGTATTAGGAATATGGAACATCTGTTTTGAAATTTAATGAAGAAATGTTGTTTTGAAAATCTGTGTTTTGTTTCATATTCAAGTGCTTCGGATATTATAGATACCATTAACATAGCTGTATTTAGTCGCCGAAAGCTAATACTATAGATGACTGCAATATCTGTAGCGCTTAGTTTTGGGCCTCTAGATAGGGGATGTTACATTGGTGCTGTAGAGATATATTATTTATAGTTATTCTCTTATGTACCTTATACTATATTACATTTATCAGTCGATTTCTTGTTGTATTGTCATTTAGGGACATTATTTTTCAGGTTTTGTGTAGACCACTTTTATGTTGAGACCACCATCTAATTGGGTTATTTTATGTATTTATATTTTATTCTCCTCCGTTGTGAGATCTGAAAGTCTAGAATGTTTAAAAATTTATATTTTTCCATTTATCCTGTAAAGTATAAAACCTAATGATTCATACTTCTTGGCACGACTCGAGTTCAAAAGCCTCTTTTGGGCTTTGGATCGGTGTATTTGGAGGTGCAGTTGGTACACAAGCACACCACCACTTCCTGCTTCCCGCACCGCACCACCTAGGTTGACATTATCACCTCCGGTGCCACTTAACTGCTCACACCACCATCAAAACCTTCCCTTTCTCTGAAGTTTCTAGCCAAACCTAGACACAATCGACTCAATGCAACCTTATTGATGAACTCCTTTGTCTTCCCATACGACCTAGTTACCTCTGATCATCCTACAACTTCAAATCCTCAGTTGAGTTGAAAACCCTAGATTTGGCAGTCCATGTTTTTCCATTGATTCTTCATCTCCAGTTTAAGATCCAGCCCATATACAATCGAATTTCGAGAAATGAACTTTGCCATTGTGTTGTATCATCGTACCTTCTGGAACGACGTATCATAAGGTATGCTTCTAAGTCGATTTGTGATTTACCATACTTTATATTTTTTAATTAGTGAAGACAATAGGAGACAACCTCCATTAAAAGAAGATGAATTTTTTTGGGATAAGTGCTAAAAATGAGAATACGATGATGGATTGGGGTCTGTAACCTCATATTTATAGGCGAGAATGGTCGTGTTGGGCCAAAATGGTCGTAAAGGCCCAAAAAATCTTTTTTCGAATGTCAACCGAAACTATGTTATGTTATTTGTCGAAAATGGGTTTTTGATATTTCTAAACACAATGGAAGCATCAAAATCCTTAAAAAAGACAATCCTATTCAAAATTGCCTTTTGGTGCATATAAAATTTAAACATCCATTCAACATTAATTAACAATTAATATGCCAAATCAACGGGTCATTACAGGAGAAGTGCACTGGAAAGTAATGTCATTTCCATAAGACTCATGGATATGACACAAATGAGTGCCGACACCTCATGGATGTAATTGAGGAGCTGATTAAAAAGAAGTGGCTCCAATAGTATGTCAAAAAGCCATAGGAGGGCGGGCGAGGAAACAATCAACCACAGAAGCAGCCGCCTTAGGGTAATGTAGTAGGGCCCATTAGAGCAGGGCTAAGTGACCAAACAAAGGTTTAGTAATTGATACAGTTTTTAGAGGTTTGCATCCTACAGAGAAAAGTTGGAATGAAATGGACAAGTATGAGAGTTCCCTAAAGCATGAACCGTAGGAAATGTGCAATGCGAAAGGGGAATGAGCTCCCACCAAAAAACAATGGAGCACCCATCGTCTTTCATAATAGGGAAGCGAACCAGGTCAAGGCACCAACACCTGACCCAATGGTGATAATGGTAACAATTGTTTCGACTATAGTTTATCAAGTGTTAGTGGATAACGAGAGCTCGATGAACATCCTTTTTAAACAGACATTCGATAAGATGCAGCTCAATGAAATAGATATGTTTTCTTGTAAATTCGACATTCAAGGATTTATCGGAGAGGTGAAAACTCCTGTTAGATGCATCAAGTTACCTATTCAACTTGGGGATCACCCTCGAAAGGGAATATAGATTGAAAACTTTATTGTGGTGGATGCATTCTCTGCCTTAAACATAATTTTTTTACCGATCAACCTTAGTAGATTTTAGGATTGTGCTCTCTCCTTGATGTTTGATGATGAAACTTCCAATGGATAGAGTAGAGGTAATCCAATGAGACCTAAGCATAGGTCAAGAGTACTATGTCACAGAGCTGAAAGAGGTGCGATGAAGGGTGAAGGAATGAAAGTAGGGAAGCCTTTTTGCATTAAGAGTGTGTACACATAGCAATTACCACTTGAGCCTTAACTTGGGTCCACCAACAATCAATACAAAGCTGTGGACCCATAGAAAGAGTCAGAAGAGGCAAGGGTGGAACTGATTTAATTGATGGTCGAGGTTCAAGTGGATGAAGATGATCTACCAAAGATTATCAAAATTGGATCTCAACTCAATGCAAGGATGAAAGGAGAATTGGTAAGGTTTCTCTAGGCAAACAAGGATGTTTTTGGGCACATTTTGATATGTACGGGATTTTATCTAAAGTCGCACGTAACGCACTAAATGTGAACCCGTCCTATCCTCCATTAAAACAGAAACGATGCATCATAGAAAGCGATCTCCTATGTTGAATGATGAAGGGATAAGTTGAAAGAAAACAACTTTATCTATGATGCATTGTATGAAAAATGGTTATCAAACCAAGTAATGGTCAAGATCGTAAACGGTAAATGACAAACATGTATAATCTATTCAAACTTGAAAAAAGCATGCCCGAATGACTGCTTCTTGCTGCTGAGGATCGTCCAGTTAGTGGATGGAACAACCAGACATGAATTATTGTCCTTTATGAATGCATACTCCAACTACAATCAGATTGTGATTTATGTCACTGATCAAGAGCATACGAGCTTTATCATAGAATTGAGATTATATTCCTATGTATTGATGCTATTCTGTCTAAAGTACACGGAAGCTACTTACCAGCATTTGGTAAACAAAATGTCTAAAGCGCAGATCGGATGGTCGATTGAGGTGTATTTAGACGATATTCTAGTAATGTCACGGAAAACTACTAAGCACATAAGCAATCTTTCTTATATGTTTGATGTACTTCAGAAATATGGAATGAGATTGAATATACCAAAGTGTTCCTTTGTAGTCGCAAAGGCAAGTTTTTAGGATTTACTATGAACTTAGGGGGTATTGAAACTAACCTAAATCATATTGAAGGGTTAAAATATGATACAACCCTGAGAACAAGGAGGTAAATGTAGAGCTTGGATGGTAAAGTCGTTTCTTTGAGTCAGTTCATCTCAAACGTGATCGCTTAGTGCATACCATTCTTTAATGCCCTCGAGAAGGAAAGAGGGAAGTTCCTATGGATGAGCAAATGTGAAGCTATTTTTCAGAATCTATTGGAGCATCTGCGAAAGCCATTGGTACTATTGAAGCCTTTGGAAGGAGAGGATTTTTATATTTACCAAGTAGTATCCTCTCGGGAATTGAGTGCACCTACTGTGTGATGAGTGTAAGATCCAAAGGTCGATGTATTATATTAGAAATCGATTCACTAGATTGGAGAAACGATATCTCTAGGCCCTGCATTCAGGCTCATCCGTAAGGCTGTTGATGGATCAACCTCTAAGGTAAGTATTGCATCGACCCGAGGCCTCGGTTTGACTATCGAAGTGGAACATCGAGGTGAGTCAGTTGAGATCACATATCATCCTAAGAATGCGACTAAAGGATATGCATTGGCGGATTTCATTATGGAGTTCTCTATCTGGGATGACAAAATAGAAGAAGAACTGGTTGAAATTTCTTAATGGAAATTGTATGTTGATGGAGCATCCAATGACCATGACTTCAGATCTGGAGTAGTTAACCCCAGAAGGCAGGAAGATTTGTTATGCATTGAAACTTGATTTTCGTGTGATGATTGCCAAAGTGAAATACGACGCACTAATGTATGGACTCATGATAGCAAATAAATTGGGAGTAAGGACATTGCACATCTACAATAACTCCCAATTGGTGGTTTACTAGGTCAAGTGGGAATTTCAGGCTAAGGGTGCATGACTTTCCCCTTACCTATTAAGAGTACTAGAACTATTGGAAAATGATGCAGCGGATTAATCAAAACAATGTAGATCGATGAAAGTTGCAATCGGTGGATTGATGAATACCGAAATGCCCAAATTCGTTAATCCGAAGATACCGAATTCCAGCTATCCCGAACTCGTTGATCGCGCACGATACCGGGTTCAAAGATCTGCGATTCTTCGCACGTTGATCTAGCGCACTAGATTCCGTGAATCGGCTTCTGCAGTCGTTGAATCGAGCGCACTCGATTAACCGAAAGAGGAGATAGGAGATTACACTCAACTACCAATTGGGTGAAAGCACAAAGCTAACAAAACAAGAGTTTTATTTCAAATCAACTAAACTTTACAAAATGACACAACTTGCCTATTTATAGGCTACAACACATGCCGCAGAAAATTACACAAGTCTTAAGTCGTTTCCGACTCATCACCCTACGACCTACGACTCATCATAAGTCGTTCACGACTTATCAGTTTACAATACAAACATCACGACTTACGACCTATAACAGAACGACTCAACAATATGTACAAAGAAACAATACAACATAGATTATAGCGACTTAACAAGCAACACATACAATACATCACGACTTTACAACACTTAGGTCGTATACGACCTAACACATGTAGCGACTTATCATACAGACGACTTAAAAGATACCCAGTCTTCATGCGACTTAAAGAATCAACGGCAGAGATTAAGGCGGCATAAGAATCAACGGCTTCAATCCTCAGCGAGCTATAGCAATTGGCGACCTAAAGTTTCTCGCGACCTAACTTAGGTCGTAGGTCGTACGCGACTTATCTTAGGTCGTGAGATCTTTTTCCCAGCATACTCGTTAGGTCGCAGACGACCTAAAACACTTCCTTTAAGTCATAGCCGACTTAGATCCGCTTCTTCCTTAGGTCATGACCCGCTCGAGTTAAGTCGTAGACGACTTAGATCTGCTTCGTTAGGTCGTTCAGGCGACTTAAGGAACTTGTTAACTCGCAAGTCTTCACCAATTCGTTGCCGAGTTACACTAGGTCGTTGGAGCGACTTAAAGGACCCGTTAGGTCGTGTACGACCTATCTCTTCACCAGTTGGGACGACATTATCGCTGCATAACTCGGTAAGCTTTTGCTTGTTAACTCGTAGGTCTTCATTAAGTCATTGGGGTGACTTAAAAGCTTCGTTAGGTCGGTCCCGAGTTACGAACTCGTTAAGTCGGTCACGACTTAGTACTTGGCCTGCATCATCCTCCCCTGGTTGAGAAAAATTTGTCCTCGAATTTGTGCCATCCTCTTCCACCATAAGTTCATCCCCATGATATGGTATGAGATGTTTAACATTGAACACATCGGAAGTATACACATCCTCTGGCAGCCTCAATTTATAAGCGTTTTCATTGATCTTCTTCAAAAATTTTACTGGACCAATCTTCCGTGCTTTCAATTTATTGTATGATCCCACCGGAAAACGGTCCTTTGTTAACACTGCATAAACCCAATCACCTTCATTAAATTCAACATTTCTTCGCTTCAAGTCTGCAGATCGTTTGTATTTCTCATTTGCCTTTTCCAATCGTTCTTGAACGATTCTATGACACTCTGTTAATCCTTCAATAAAATCAGCAGCTCGCTTGACTGTCTTCTTTGGTTGTGGTATGACCGTTAACTCCAACGGCCCCTTTGGCAAACTTGAATATACAATCTGAAATGGACTGTAACCAGTGCTTCGGTTAACAGCATGATTATGAGCAAACTCCGCCTGACACAACTTTAAGTCCCAACTCTTCAGATTATCCTGAACTAGACATCGCAATAAATTTCTCAGTGATCTGTTCACAACCTCGGTCTGTCCATCCGTTTGCGGATGATAAGCGCTGCTAAAGTTCAACTTCGTTCCCACCATCTTCCACAAACTTAGCCAAAAATGACTTAGAAATCTAGTATCCCTATCCGACACAATCGATTCTGGCAATCCATGAAGTCGATATATCTCTTTGAAAAACAACTGAGCAACATGAACAGCATCCGCCGTCTTCTTACAAGCAATAAAATGTGCCATTTTCGAAAATCGGTCAACCACCACATAAACGGAATCATTTCCACGCTGTGTTCTTGGCAACCCTAACACAAAGTCCATACTCACATCAACCCAAGGCTTAGTTGGTACAGGTAACGGCATATATAAACCAGCATTAGTCGCAGTTCCTTTCGAAACCTGACAGATATGACATCGCTCCACAAACCTCTCCACCTCTTTCCTCATTGATGGCCAAAAGTAAGACTGAAATTAACTGTAATGTACGGTCTCTCCCAACATGTCCTTCTTCATGTAGCTCTTTTACAATCTTCATTCTCAAACTACATTCAGGTATGCATAATCTATTTCCTTTGAACAGAAAACCATCCACCATCACAAACTCATCCGTCTCTCCCTCCTTGACTTTATCAACAAACTTTGCAAAGTAAGGATCTTCGTCAAATAATTCTGGTAACACATCGAATCCCGTTACTTCAATCTTCATTGTTGTTAACAAATGACTCCTCCTACTCAAAGCATCGGCCACACGATTCGTCACCCCTGACTTGTGTTTAACAACAAAAGTAAAATGTTGCAGATATGCAATCCACGATGCATGTCTCGCTGAAATCTTGTCTTGCCCTTGCAAATGTTTCAATGTTTCATGATCAGTGTAAAGAACAAACTCTTTCTGAAATAGATAGTGTCTCCAGTGTTTAATAGCTTGCACAACATCATAGAATTCCACATCATATGTGCTGTATCTCATCTTTGCTCCTGACAACTTCTCACTAAAATATGCAATTGGACGTTCCCTCTGACTCAATACTCCTCCAATCCCAATCTTTGACGCATCAGTGTGTAATTCAAACACCAACTGAAAATCTGGCAACACTAGAATTGGTGCAGACGTCAGCAACTCCTTGATCTTCCCAAAAGCATTCCCTGCTTCCTCTGACCATGAAAACTGTTTACCCTTCATACAATCAGTCACAGGCGCCATCACACTACTAAAGTGTGGAATAAACCTCCGATAAAATGAAGCCAACCCATGAAAACTCCGGACTTCCGTTATCGTCTTGAGTTGTGGCCAATTTCTGACTGCTTCGACTTTACTTTGGTCAACCTGTATTCCTTCTTCCGACACAACATACCCCAGAAATAAAACACTCCTCGCCATAAAAACACACTTCTTTGTAGCAGCATAGAATTGTTCTTCACGAAGAATAATTAACACTTTCTTCAAATGCTGAACATGCTCTTCTGTACTAGCACTGTAGATTAGAATATCATCAAAGTAAACCACCACAAATTTCCCAATGTATGGCCTGAAAATATGGTTCATCACCCTCATGAATGTACTTGGTGCATTCGATAGACCAAACGACATTACCAGCCATTCATACAACCCTTCCCTCGTCTTGAATGTTGTCTTCCATTCGTCCCCTGGTCTAATGCGAATCTGATGATAACCGCTCTTCAAGTCAATCTTAGAAAAGATTACGGACCCACTGATTTGATCCAATAAATCATCAAGCCTCGGCATCGGAAATCTGTATCTGACTGTGATCTTATTCAATGCTCTACTATCTGTGCACATCCTCCACGTTCCATCCTTTTTGGGTACCAATAAGGCTGGTACAGCACAAGTACTTAAACTCTCCTGTACCGCCCCAGTTCAAGCAATTCCTCTACCTGCCTCCGCAACTCTTCATGTTCCTTTGGACTCATTCGATAATGTGGTCTATGTGGCAACATTGCTCCCGGAACCAGATCAATTTGATGTTGAATGTCTCTCAGTGGCGGTAACTCCTTCGGTAACTCATTTGGAAATACATCCTCAAATTCTTTCAAAACTGGTTTCACTTCTTCTGGAATTTCAACCTCTTCACTGCTCTCACGCCTAATCAACAAGAATACCTCGGGCTCCTCTTCAATCTCCTTAACAAACTCCTTTAAAGATAACAAAGTTTTTAGCTCTTCAATCTCTTCCGACTTACTTTCTCCTTGTGGTCTCTTCTTTGGAACTAAGATAATCTTCGTACCTTCAAACATAAAACTGTAGCTATTGGAACGACCGTCATGCTGTACTGCTCGATCATACTGCCATGGTCTTCCCAAAAGTAAGTGGCAAACATCCATCTCTACTACATCACACCAGATCTTGTCTTTGTATTTTTTCCCAATAGAGAATGGAACACGAACTCGTCTATCCACTTTCACTTCTCCTCCTTTTCTCAACCATGCTAACTTATATGGATTCGGATGTTTCTCTGTCTTCAATTTCAACTTTGTTACAGCCTCGGTTGAAACGATATTGTCACAGCTTCCTGCGTCAATCACGAATTTACACACCTTTCCCAGTATAGTGCATGTCGACTGAAAGATATTACTCCTCAACCAACTAGCTTCTTCCTGCTTCGGTGTCAAACACGATCTTCTCAGCATTAGGTTACAACCTTCATCTCCCGATGCAATATCTTGTTCATCCTCCTCAACTGGACTAGAATATTCTCCATCCTCACCTTCAAGTTTAGCAATCATAGTTCGTCTCTTCGGCTTTGGACACTCATTGCTTTTATGACCCAATTCCTGACAATTGTAACATTTGAAACCATTGTTAAACTTTGCCTTCTCAGCCTCCTTCACCACTGGTCTACTGATAGGTTTAGGAACATTAGAACTCCCACTAACACCCTTCGCTTGATTATTGGAATTAGTAAACACACCACCTCCTCGTCGTCCTTGTTTCTCCCAAGCCAACGCCTTCTGGTGTGCTTCTGCCACAGATCTAGGATCAAACATGTTAACCATATCTTGAATCTGCATTCGCAACCCCCCAATGAATCTAGATGTCAGCTGCTCTTCCGTTTCCATAATATCATTCCTCGCAATAAGCTGATAAAACTCATCCGCATAATCATTAACAGTCTTTGTGCCCTGCCTCAAATTCTGCAAACGTTGATACATCAGAGATTGGTAATTGTAAGGTAAGAACGTTGCTTTCATCAATTTCTTCATCTTCTCCCAAGATTCAATTTTTGACTTTCCCATTCGTTCACGTGTAAGTTTGGTCAGCTGCCACCACGCCAAAGCTCGACCCCTCAACCTTGTAGCAACCAACTTCACTCTACGATGTTCTGGAACTTCTTTGAAGTCAAAATTTTCTTCAACATTAGCCACCCAATCTAGAAACTCCCCTGCTTGCATACCACCTTTGAATTCAGGAATTTCAGTCTTCATCCCCGACTCCCACTTGTGATCATACTCAGAGTGATTTCTTCCTTGTCCTCGTTCTTGTATACTACCACCATCATACTCCTCTTCAAAATCAGATGTATATCGATGTCGATTCTGACCACCAACATCTCTACTACCATCACATCTGTCTACATTCCTCCGAACACGATCTCGGTCATCAACATTTCTATAACTGTCTCGGCTCACACTTCTATGATCATTATCATTACTTCTCCCTTAATTAGAATGTGGTGAAACTCTACTTCTCACGTGGTTAGATTCAGGTGAAACCCTTCTTTGATTTCGATTCATCTCCGTCATAAGCTTCTCTAATCTCCCAATGCCTTCATCCAACTTCTCATTGAATTTGTCACTTATATGTTGCTCCATTTGCTCGGCATCTTCCCGCTTATACAAATCTTCCACGTTTTGGTGACGATTAGCTCTTCTCGGCGGCATGATTTGAAACTTTACAAACTCTCCAATTCTCGGCTTTGACTTTTAAAGTGATGTACACGGCCTTCCTTGCTTCCCTTAGCTCGGCCGAAGCTCTAACTTGCCCACTTCAAAATTTCAAACACCTTTCGAACTTAGATCCAAAATGAAATGGATTGAAATCTTCACACTTGTTGCAAATTGTGACGAACACGTTGAACAACAAACTCTCGGCCGTGAATGATATAACTCGGCTCGACTTGAACTCTTCAAACTTCTTCAAAATAATTGGCTCCAAGGACTCGATTTAGCTATGATTGGCTAAAACAAGCTCTGATACCAAAATCTGATGCAGCGGATTAATCAAAACAATGTAGATCGATGAAAGTTGCAATCGGTGGATTGATGAATACCGAAATGCCGAAATTCGTTGATCCGAAGATACCGAATTCTAGCTATCCCGAACTCGTTGATCGCGCACGATACCGGGTTCAAAGATCTGCGATTCTTCGCACGTTGATCTAGCGCACTAGATTCCGTGAATCGGCTTCTACAGTCGTTGAATCGAGCGCACTCGATTAACCGAAAGAGGAGATAGGAGATTACACTCAACTACCAATTGGGTGAAAGCACAAAGCTAACAAAACAAGAGTTTTATTTCAAATCAACTAAACTTTACAAAATGACACAACTTGCCTATTTATAGGCTACAACACATGCCGTAGAAAATTACACAAGTCTTAAGTCGTTTCCGACTCATCACCCTACGACCTACGACTCATCATAAGTCGTTCACGACTTATCAGTTTACAATACAAACGTCACGACTTACGACCTATAACAGAACGAATCAACAATATGTACAAAGAAACAATACAACATAGATCATAGCGACTTAACAAGCAACACATACAATACATCACGACTTTACAACACTTAGGTCGTATACGACCTAACACATGTAGCGACTTATCATACAGACGACTTAAAAGATACCCAGTCTTCATGCGACTTAAAGAATCAACGGCAGAGATTATGGTGACATAAGAATCAACGGCTTCAATCCTCAGCGAGCTGTAGCAATTGGCGACCTAAAGTTTCTCGCGACCTAACTTAGGTCGTAGGTCGTACGCGACTTATCTTAGGTCATGAGATCTTTTTCCCAGCATACTCGTTAGGTCGCAGACGACCTAAAACACTTCCTTTAAGTCGTAGCCGACTTAGATCCGCTTCTTCCTTAGGTCGTGACCCGCTCGAGTTAAGTCGTAGACGACTTAGATCTGCTTCGTTAGGTCATTCAGGCGACTTAAGGAACTTGTTAACTCGCAAGTCTTCACCAATTCGTTGCCGAGTTACACTAGGTCGTTTGAGCGACTTAAAGGACCCGTTAGGTCGTGTACGACCTATCTCTTCACCTGTTGGGACGACATTATCGCTGCATAACTCGGTAAGCTTTTGCTTGTTAACTCGTAGGTCTTCATTAAGTCGTTGGGGTGACTTAAAAGCTTCGTTAGGTCGATCCCGAGTTATGAACTCGTTAAGTCGGTCACGACTTAGTACTTGGCCTGCATCAGAAAATATCGAGTATCACATGATAACAGAAATCCTTAGAGAGTAGAACATGAATGTTGATTCATTAACAAAATTAGTGACCCCTAGAGATGTGCATGTGATGGGAATCATGCCAGTCGACATGTTGAAATGTCCAAGTATATATGAGATGGACATTGACTACATCTTGGAAATTAAGGAAAATGAGTAATGGATGACTATAATCAAAGATTATTTACTAAGGGAACTCTCTCGAAGAGTCGAAATGAAAAGAGGAAGCACTTGGGAAAGATGCCTCGATTTATATGCAAGGAGTATTGTATAGGAAAGGATTCTCCACCTCCTTGATAATGTGTATTGACAAGAACGAAGCTAAGAATATCATAGCGGATGTTTACAAAGGAAGCTATGGTGATCGCATTGGGGAAGGACTTTAGTAAAGAAGATTTTTGTTATGGATAATTCTAGCTAACTTTTAATTTGATTTGGCCGAATATGCAAGGATATGTGACAAGTACGTGAGATTTGCAAAGATTCCTAGAGCTCTATCCAACGAGTGTACGTGGATGGTTAGCCCATGGTCATTTGCAATTTGAGGGATTGACATTATCCGAGTGCTACCAACGTCAAATGGAGGAGGTAAATATGCAGTCGTTGTAGTGTTATACTTCCCAAAATGGGTTGAGGCGAAGCCCCTCATCAAGATCACTTTAGCGAAAGTGATAAATTTTGTAGTAATGAAAATTATGTGTAGGTTCATAGTGTCATAGAAGATTAAACTAACAATGGAACTCAAGTCTAAAGTGCGAAACTCTATGAAAATGTGCTCAATATCGAATTGAGAAGATCTTTTATCCAGTAGCACATTCGCAAGTGAATGGACAAGTAAAGGCGGTTAATAAAATCATGAAATCCATCATAATGAAGAAATTGAAATAAGCTAAGAGAAACTGGGTGGTTGAGTTATTATTGGCGTTATGGACTTATTGGACAACCTATAAGTTCACAACCAGACACGTTCCATTTGCATTAGTCTATGGAGCTGAGACCATAATTCTAATTGAAGTAGAAATCCCTTATCACAGACGGAAGCATTTTGATCCCAAGGTGGATGAGGGATTGCTGCTATCATCCCTTGACTTGTAGAAGAAAAATGGGAAGAGGCTAACCCAACGGTAGCTTCTCACCAGCAAAGAGTAGCAAGGTAGTTTAACACTATGTTTCAAAACTGTTTCCAAGATCAAAGACCTAGCTTTGAAATGGGTCTTTCCGAGTATAGAGGCACTTGGTCCAAATTGGGAAGGACCTTATGTGATAAGACAAAAGCTTAGAGATAGCACTTTCAAGCTATCAACAGTTAATGGGATTCCAATTCCACGGGCATGGAATAACGAGCTCCTATACTATTGTTTCACTTGAATTCTTTTGAACATAGGCATCTCATTTTATTTAGATTGGATGCAATAAGGTAGGATTTACCATTAGGTTTATTGAAATAAAGTTAGCCTTTTGAATCAATGGAACTGTATTCATTAAGTCTGATTTTGTGCTACAAGATCGGTAGCATGAACAGACATTTCGTGTTTTGACAACTGGATGTCAAGGTACCTAGAGGTTGTCAGACTCCTTTGAACCATGATCAGTTCATTAGAGTATAATTAGACTGAGCATAGATCATATAATTCACTCTGACTCATCACATCTTTGACCAATGTCTGGAGAGAGTAAGGTCAAGGATGGATGGTTGAAGATAAGCATCATGGACATTGATACCCAAAGATAGGCGATGGTGTATAATCGAATTCTTGCAGGTACAAACACTGAATTATATCAATGCTCGTGTAGACACAACAAGAAAGTCATATAATCTCATTCGCAGCATTGAAATGCAATGTTATTTATAATTGAACAAGAAATTTTTGATTGATAACATATAAAATTAAGTAATGAAACAATACTATGTAATTGAGAAAGTTTTGTTTACAAGTATAGAGTTATAGTAAATGAATTCATTGCACAAATCATGGACATAAGTAGGCATAATATATAAGTAATTTCATTATAGATAATTATATATTTATACATGCAGGTAAGTACGTTGGCATAGAAAGTAAAAAGTGTGATAAAAGTAAATGAGATAGATTTGAATAAAAATCAACTTCAGTTACTTCACTTTTTATTTACAATTGTAGGGGCCGTTCAAGAATAACATCAGTCTATGTACAAAAGGAAACCAAATGGACCAAAAAGCGAAAAATCTTCAGTTGAGGTAACCGAATCATTCACATCCTACCCCTCTTGCCCCATTTTCCAATCTTCAATGTAGTCCAGTTCATGTGCTTTCCCTTGTAGGGTGTCTTCAATGACGTCAAGTGTTTTGCTTTAGCATCTTAATTGAATTTGTTGTCGAAGGAGGCAAGAGTCTACTAAGATACATGGGCAACTACATAAATATGGACAAAAGAAAGCCAGATAGAGATTAGGGACACTAAAATGGCTATTGATAGTGGTATTGGAGGATTGACCAAGCTCGACTTGATCTTAACCTTATAGAGCTTTGAGGATCCATAGCCAATTTGGTCGCCATCGAAGGATTGATTCCCAAGACTTCAGTAATAATCGTGTTGTCTTTATCATCGATGGATAGGTTGATATCATCCAGCTCCTCCTCCAAGGCATCAATCTTTTCAGCTTCAAGACCAAGATCAGACCCCGTTGAGGAGGTAGGAATGGGGAAGGAAGATGAGACAACGGTAGAAGCAATTGAGGCGACTACAGGACCCAGGGCTATAACAACATCATGAAGCGGTGTAATTGTTTGTAATGAAGCAATGGGAATGGTAAAGATCAAAGCCTCTTCATGAGATATCCAAGTTTTTGAAGTATTGGTGAGTTCAAGGATATACCTCTAGATTATGATGTAAGCATTAAAGAAGCAACTACAATCTTCCCTTCCTTAGGAGTCAATGTGAGGGAAGGAAGTTTATGAGCACTCGCAGGAGGATCAAACTAAAGTGTTTTGGGGTTATATCCCTCAAAAGTAGCAGCAACAACGGGTGTTTATGTTATAGATGTAGGAATCACGACGGCCTCATAACTGACTGTCGAGGAAGTGAATGTGTCCACCGAAGGACTTTTATGGATTGGGGAAATTATAGCTTTGGGTAAGTCCTTTGAGTTGGACTCAATTGGAGCCCCAGTGGGCATCTATGTGGAAATGGAAGCTTTAGGTGCTCATGACGCCTGGCCCTAGGCCAAGGTTTGTCGATCGATCTCTCCGAAAGGGCCTTCGGTGTCTGTTTGTCAATCTCTCTTTCTTTTTTCTCTATTGGCAAAGGATCTCGTCATAAACCACGGCTAAAGAGTCAAGGGTAGTTCTCTTCAAGCCATCAGATGTTTCCCATCTTTATGACATTCTCATAAATCTGAGGATGGTCTTTTCAACACCCTCTTCAAATTCTTCCTTTTCCTTTTTTACTTGGGCAAGGTAAGCTTAATGACCCGGTCCATAAGCAATTTCTTTTCTTCTTCATAAATAACATTGTTTGGGCCTGAAGCTCATCATTCTTCCTATCCACTTTATCTCTTTATTATATCACTTATTTCGGCTTGGCAATTTCAGCGGTGTCATTATCAAGCATTGAAGCATTGGCTTCGACAACTTCCTGAAGCACCTTTTTCTTCTTTATCGGTTCTCCCCATGAATGTGTACTAACTGAATCTGGTCATTAAGCATAGTGATATTATCTTTCAGCCTTTGAACCTCAGCTTATGCAGTTTCTTTATTTCTTCGACAATCTTTTCCTTCTTTGTCAATTATTTCTTAGCCTTAGATATTTGTTCAGACAAATTTTTATTAATCCACTCATCGTCGAATCTTCCCTTCTCATACATGTCAAGGTGGAGTCAATTCTTTTTATTCAGTCGGTTAAACCTTTTGCTAGCTTTCTCCAAAGTTTTTATTACCCTACCACCTTGTTTTGTATGTTCATTCTCCTTTTAAGGGAATAATATCCTCCATATTATTTTATAATAGGACCCTGGTTTAGTTTATTCTGAGATATGTGAGTTGTAGCACTAACAAAGCATCTATGGATGGGGCATAGGAGTGGAAATAGAGGTGGTGGAAGAAGTAATTTTCTCCTTTCCGGCCTTTGAATTAGATTTGAAGTTGAAGAATGTTAAGGCCTTGATTTATGCAAGGTAGGAACTAAAGTCTGAAAATTTTGGACAATACCGGTAATTGGGGCTCGACAATAAGGAGGTGGCGGATTCCACTTCCTTGGAGACGAGTCCCGTTCAGAATACGGATCTAAAGATTGAGAGAGCGAAGATCGACTTGATGTGGGGGAGAGCAAGATCCCTTTTAGGCTTATAGCAGTCTCCAAAATCTCTATCGCGCTTGGAGTAGCACCTTCTCTCTTCTTCCTTCCTTCTCCCCTTCACTTTTCTCTTAGGGGCTCTCTCTCTTTGTTTCTTTATAAGGGTCATATCTTGGTCTAGCTTGGGAACCAAATTGGTAGATGGAAATATTGCTATTGCTAGTCTACTTGCTGAGATGATCACGGAGTCTTCATCTGCCCATTGTACCTAGAAAAAAAAGAAAATATTGGATTAGAATTCAAGAATTGGAAAAGGAAAACATTCAAAGTGTGTGTATGTTGTGATCCTAAGTGTAATGTCGACGTGACCTATTAAATCTATGGACCAAGATCGGTCGGTGGGGCCGAGGAGGCAATTTCTCCCTTGGTACGAAAGAAGAACATGCCAGTGAAGACATTGAGGAAGTCCTAACATATCAGAGTGTCAAGGTTGAAGTCTTAAAGATCTGTAGCAACTCGGAATTTCAAAGCCGAATATTTTAAATATTTGAATTTTGGATTAAATGCGATTTAATTGATTTTATATCTTTATTAACCCATTTTAATTAATAACTAATGATGGTAAACTTATTTATAAAAAATGCTTACAAAAATAAATTGTTCGAAGAAATAACGATAATGTGCCCAAAAATCGTTTTATCGATAAACAGCTTTTTACTCATTAGAAGTTGTTCGAACTAGTTGTGCTTGCCTAATATACTACCGTGTCATTAACTAGCAACTAATTTTTTTTCATAATTTATGGCTAGCTAAACCATTTGGTGATGTAAGCAATGATGTCCCTTAAGATATTTATGGAGTGGGGTATTTTGGGAAGGCTTAAGGGTGAATTAATGATGTGTAAAGTAGAAGCATGAGGGAGAGCATCCTTTGCGGCTGGTCAAGAAGGTTTGGGAGGTGGTATTGACTTCCTAAACAACTCTATGAATACCCTTCACAGGTTCACAAAGTGGGGTTGTAAGTTGTGAACCAAAATAGCAAGCCTTCTTTAGCCTCTTTTTCCTTCATTTTATCGTTCTCAAAGCATATCAAATGAAGCCCAAACCTTCTCAAACTCAAGCAAGGACCCAAAGACAACATAGAAAAAACGAAAAGAAAATCAAAAGTGGAATAAATAAGGCACAAGAAGATGCTCAAGTCATGGTCATGAGAAATTTCTTGGCTAAGAAGTGTGGTTGAGTGCATTTTTAAGCTAAAGGTGGAAGATTGGGCTAGTTGGTGATGGTAGGAAGCATTCATGCGATTCTAGGTGGCTTGTGATTGTGTTAGCTTGGTTTTTAAGTGAGTTTAATCACCATTTGATTGTATATATTGTGATTTGTATATATTGTAGTGTGTATGTGTGTATGTTGTGTATAAATATAAAGTTAAAGTGAACTGACAAGTTATAATTTTGGACCATACTTGCTTTTGAAAGCAAATGACAACCCTATATTGTATATCATCACTTCTAATTTCCTCTACAACATGTAACATGGCATTGACTTGTGTTTAAATGGTTAATTCAAGTATTTTTCTACAATCTTTTTAGAAGTGTTTAATAACATTAATGAGAGTATTTTAAAAGTGGTTTGAAGTTTAAATACATTTTCAATAATTATTTGTGAATTTTCAAAGTAAAGGATTTTATATAAAAAAAGTTTTTTATTGATTTTGTTAAATTTCTAAATTTGTTATTTTTGCATAATATTTTACATAGATATTTAAAACCTATTTATAAGTATTTTAAAAGTATTTATATATAAGTTTGAAAAAAATAAGTAAAGTAATTCATAAAAGGATAAAAGTGAATTTGTTATATCCTTAAGTTATTAAGAATGGTTTTTAAGAAGTTAATTAAAAGTACATTATCTTGTTAAATAAGTGTAGGTACAACTAGTTCTTTGAAAAAGAATGTTTTAAAGATAATGTGAAGTATAAAATGGATTTGGGTTTATAGTAAACATTGTTTTAATGGCATTTGTTGTTAACCATTTTAATATACTTTTAACAATGTGAAATCTTGTTAAGATATCTGTGAATATTCTTATACCTTTGGGATAAGAATATGAAAACATTTCTATGTATTGAAAAAGGTAAAAATGCATAGTGAAATAGTAATATACATGTATATCTCTTTTGTAAAGGTATTTTAAATATATATACATATATAAGTATTTACAAAGTAGTTTTAATTAATAAAGGAATTAATTAAATAAAAAGGGGTTTGAAAGTCGCTTATGTGATTTAATCATGCTTGTGTGTTTAATCATTTATGAAAAGTATTCAGTCGTACACTTAACATTAAAAGCCGACAAAGTAGATTTATTCTATCAATTAGAGTTAAGAATGATGTTCGAGTACGACTTAGAAGAAAACAATGCTCTAACTTACTGTTTTCACTCTTGATCGAGGGATAGCATAAGTTGAGAAGATTGGAAATGTGACAAGTATAGACACCTGGTTTCCATATGCGAACATTTTCATTGTTGATAAATTGACCAAATTAACTTAGGAAGTATATAAAAGCTTCGCGGCTATATATGGTTTGAGATCCCTTGGAGGAGGACTCATTGGTATGAAACGTCTCTTTCTTTAAGGATGTATGTATATGAGATCCCCCTAGAAGGACTCCTTTATATCATGTGCTTACTTCTGAAAGAATCCGAATTTAGTTAACTGGAAATTCACTGATTTAGTTTTGAAGAGTCTGGGATCAGATAAGTGTATTCCTTATCGAAAATCGCTTCGAAACCGATATACGAGTTCTATGTTTTGGAAGCGATTTTGTAGTGAAATGTTATAGAGTTGAATTATCTGTCCTTAGGTTTAGTCCAAAGGAGAGGTCAACGTTAACATTTCAAACAATGCTAACAAGGGTACTGTTTATCTTGAGATTGATTCCAAGAGAGTGGACTTAGTTAGCATTCGTCAAACGATTTGTGCTAGAATCCATGAAGAGGTTCGAGATGCTGGAATCCATGGAGAGATTTATGAAATGTTCAAGTGATGAAGACTCATGTGAGAGAAGATGAACGTGATTTCACCATTGTAAATAACAGAAGATAGCGTAGGCTGCACATTTAGGGGTTTAGCTAACCCAAAAAGGTATATCAACTCCATATCTAGAAATGCTTATCAATTTTGCTATCAGGAGTTGATGATATTTAGCATCACATGTTTGGGTGTGGGCAGTTGTGTTTACCTTATGGTATATTTTACTTAGAGATATACGATGCTCTGAAGGCAGTTTCTGATCCTTTCCATGGGGGCCGGCCTCGATGTACTGAGGAGACCTCCATAGAAATCTATATGCGAACGTACCTTAGCAGTTTTAGTTTTACTTATAATATTATTATGTTGTGAGATGCAAGAAAAATAGCTATTTTTTTTATTTATATTCTATACTCTATACATTATTTATAATATCGCCATATGTACTTATTAGATGAGTTTGGTTCTTTTGAGGGAAAAACCATTTTGGTGATTCGAGTGGTCTCGAAAGATACTGATATATCTTGATCATATATTTCTTGAGTTTCTCATACTAGACTTATGTCTAACTCGTGGGCTTTATTTTTCCCTTGATTCCACAGATGCTCTTTCGAGTAGTCTGAGAAAAGCATGTTTTCATTGATATTCTTTGGAGCTTCAGGAGACGAGCTAGATGCTTTCATTCACCTACCATAGTATTCTTATTTCCACCGCACTATCAGTATGTATATATCAGCAATTGTGAGGACAGGTCATTATAACCATCCATGCTAATGATAATATTTAGGATTGTAACTCTGAAATGCTATATATATTAGAGTATCACTTTGCACTATCTTTTGATATTATATATTATCGTTCCGTTGTAAGATTCTGATGTTGTGTTCTTTCTTCCCCTTGTCTTTTATTTTTCTTTCTATTTACCCAAACAATTTGTCTTTCCGACACTTGAGTGCTTGGCACATGAATACCATGGACGTATTAGTGTCGACATTTGAGGGTCAAAAAGGCGGGTCGTTACCAGATCTATAGTACCCAAGTTAGGCAACGAGCTATCGATATCATCATAAGTCAAAAGTAGAGATGGCCCTTTGATTGGACTTTGATGGAAGTCAAAAGCTGGCCTAGGGAACCTTATCCTTATGCATTTTGGTCGAGGGGCAGAAGCCGAGGTCACTTTATTTCCAATGGTATCCCTAATCGATTCATGCCCCATTTCCCCTTTTCTTTCTTCTTACTCTTTTACTTATTCTCCTTCCTTATTCTTTTCTTCTTCTTCTTCTGAGTTACTAAGTATTTCTTCCATAATGTTTGGAGCACCTTGATGAGCTAGAGTTGGAGGAGCTATGCCAGCCTGAGGAGCGGTCCGTGAAGCAGCCCGAGCGGTGCTGGGTGGAGGTGGAGCATAGTGGACTCTACGGCCATTATATAAGAGTTAGTGTTGGAGCAACCGAAGATATGAGATGTGCAAAGATGTTTTTCTTTATTAGCTAGAATAGCCTTGAGTTTTACGAGCATTTGAATCAAGGCATCGTTTCCGATTCTTCAAGGAAGAACTACAAGGGAAATTAAAGTAGATTAGTGACTTGAGTAGAGCAAATTCAGGGAAGATAGAGTATGTGAAGTGAAACTTACATCCAAAAAGCCCTCTTTGGGCAAAGCCTATGGGGAATCGTATAAAGAAGTATTCATCTTTGAATTAGCTCCATTTACTATGAAGCTATATAGTGAACTTACAGCCATGAAACGCTTTAAACAAAGTGAGCGATGGACTTTTGGATCTCTCCTTGAAGCTACATAAATACCTAACCTCACCAAAGGAAGGCTACCAACCCAGATGTCTTTCGAATATAATGTAAAGGCTTAATAACACATCATAGGCATCGGGGTGAAGTTGTGTAGGAGCCAGTCTCAATTGTTGTAGCATATTCTTGAGAAACCAGTTGAAAATGGGAGCCACCTCAAATAAGCACATGTAATGGTTACAAGATATGTAACCATTTAGGAGATTATGGGCTCTGTGATAAGGCGTAGGAAGCAAATCCCTTCATGTGAAATCCCGTGTCAATCACATATTCTTTTTAAGGCCCGTAAACGTTAACTTGTAGTTGGGGAATCCGATGGGTTGTCGAGGACCATTGTACTAGTCGACTTGGCATCCTAAGGGATATCACTTAAATGCTCTTCCCATATCATATATGGAGTGACCTCTAGTAGAAGTTGTGGGAGACAGCAAGGTCTGTTAGCCCATGAAGGAGTAGAGGTAAAGGCCACCGCTAAAGGAACAAAAGTAGATATGGAAGCAACTGCAACTGCAACAGCAATGGAGAGACACTCAGAATGTCTACAAGATTCCAATTCTATATTGCAAGCTTAAAAACAAGCACGATCAGGTAATCTTAAATTATATATATACTTTAAGTAAGACCTATATATAGTAGATATATAGGATTTAACAAATGTTGATGTGTGTGTGTTCACTAATTGGATTTTCCATATCGACCAAGGCAGTATTATGTATCATTCTATGTAGTGCTTAATCGTTGTCCTTAGAATGGTGTACAAAAGCACTTTGTGTAAAAAGCCCGCTCATGCTGTCAAACGAGCTCCGGCACGCAATGAAACCATATGTTAGATTTTTTCCGATAACGTAGGATTTATGTAAGTGAACCCAGATGGAATCCAAGGTGGTGCAGAGCTTTGTCTTTGCATGATAATGGAACTTTAATTGATGAATTTGAGTGTCAATGGGATGAACATCTTAGGTCATATCAACAATTGAATTCGTTTGAAATTACAGTACATCAATCGAGGCAATTCAACGAATCAATTCGATGGTGAGTCCAAGGATGATCCACTGCCATGTCGGGTTTTGGCATTTCCTTCTTCAACCACCACCATATCCCAACCCTCCAAGCAAGGACATGACCTTCAAATGAGTCTCAGGTCAATGGTGGCAGCTAGACGGATCGATGATGAACATGGAAGCATGGAGAAAAACTAGCAGCTGCGCCCAAGGTTAGAGTGGCGGCATCACCTACCTTATCTAAGTTCAAGAACCGACAACAGTGGAAATGTCGAGATTGAAGACGTTGATTGCTAGGATGGACCGGGTGCTCAGAGGTGAGATGGATCAATGTCGAATTTATTGCTTGGATCTGGAGTTGGAAATGATTTATCGCTCAGATCTAAGCTCAAAAAGAAAGAAGATGCCGTTTCTCGAAGAGCAAAGGCAAGAAAATGATGAAGTTTGAAAATGAAAAAGGGAGATGAAAAAATCACTAAGGGTATTCTTTTATATGAGAAAACACAATATTGACTAGCATCGATTGATATCGAATCGGTACCAATCCATTGGTTTTAAAAGAACTAAGAAAGAATTGAGATCTGTTTGGCCAAGGAATGGAGTAGCTTATAGACACTTTCAATGATGTTTGAAGACTTTAGACAGAGGACTTCAACATTTATATCTTCCAAAAAGATGCAACTTTGTAGTTCTTTGGAACGGAATGCCGATATTCTCAGAGAAGATGCAATGTTTCATGAAATGAATCAAGCAATGGAAGTGTCCTTGCAAATCTAGATTTAGTCGTTTATCTCAATTCAAAACATGCTTTGTGTTTATAGAAGCATGCCTTAGGGGGCAAGTGTTATATAGTATTTGAACCAAGTGTCGGATCGAGGGAAGTGGACTATAAAATAATGAAGTAATGAACCAAGAAAAATACTTAGTTTAGAGTCAACAAAATTGATGGGTACTAATCAATCCATCGATCTGCACCGATCTATCTCTGAGCATGATATGGGGTCTGTTTTGCTTCTACTATGATTCTACATGCAAGTTTGGAGGAAAAGACATGTTTTGGACAAGACATATCAATTGGTACCGATCAATCAAGGATGACGATATTACCACGAATACCTAATCTTGAAGACTCGAGCAATTCTAAAGAGAAATGATGAAGATAAGGTCATCATATCGATCGGTACCGATCGATCAAATCTCATAGACCGCCTGGGTTGACTCATTCTTCATGCAAAAAATTCACATTTGGAAGAAAGATTGATTCAACCTAGATCCGACGATTCTAGTGGGGAGATTCGTTTATGAATAAACATCTTCAACGCTTGGAAATGACTCTTTTCGGATTTTTGCATGAATTTCTACCAAACTCGAAATCAATCAAATCTAGATTTGATTGGCATTGTAATTCGGTTGTAATAGCTAAATCTAATTAGAAATAAAAGATAAAGCAGACGTTGGTCATAGAATTTTCTGAACTACTATGAAAAATCTTGCTTGTTATTTTTTCTTTCTAAATTCTTTTTTATTTCTCATTGAATTAAGGGTGCTTACCTGTATGATGTGTTGGTTTTTATATTTCCTCTTTCACTCGGAGCATGGTTTCTTATACTTCCTCACTTGCTCCAAGCTTAGTTTTTTATGGATCAACTCTTAGCATGAGCATGGATTCGTTCCTAATCGTTTATAATATGCTAACCCTATAGTGTTGAGGGCAAATCATCTAGATAAAAAAATTAAATTTAATGAGCGGTGAAAGGAAAAAGCTGGTGTGATAATAGATCTAGCCACTCAAGAAACCTACTTTAAGCTAGGGCTAAGTTCAAATGGATTGCAAATTTTTTTTGAGGTTAGAAGTGTAGCACTGAAATATTTATTCAGTACAATAATTATACGAGTTAAGCATATTCCTACTAGATGGCGAGTACAATAAAATCGACCAAAAAGTAAAAGTAAAAAAAAATCAATTAACAACCAATTATAAAAGAGCTCCCTTGATCCAACAAACTATAAAAAATTTCCATCAAAAGAATAAAATGCAATAGAGTCACAGTCATGTGACGGAAATTAATTTTAATCTAAATGAAAACATAGTCAACAAATGCATAACTCCGAACATCTTCGAAGCACATATGTGGTCTGACCAGAGGCAAAGTGAAGAAAGCACAGGACTAGTAGATATAAACTGAAGCAACTCAAATTCAAACCTATAGTAATGAATTGTGGTTTGACAAAGACCGGTTGGATGATAGTGACAAAATATGGGCTTGGGCTAGCACAGATGATGCAGCCTATACTTGATGCAACTCCAGCGCAATGTTGTTGTAACGAAGGCAGCCTGACAATGAGGGAAGGCTAGAAATAAACAAACACAAGAGTAGACCAAAATGCATTATGGTGCAACTCGTCTGATGTAAGTCAAACTCTATGCTGTTGTAACATAGTGTAGCTAAGTGGTATAGTTGGCATGGAAATTCTGATCAGTGGGCTACAGGAGAGCAAGAAGAACGAGTACTCAGGGAAGTCGGCTACAAAGGTCAGCGAGAACCAAACATCCAACAATTTGTATACTTGATAGTAAGCCAAATAATGATTTATCCACTGAGAAACCATTTAGTTGGCGAGTAGTGCAAGTTTCCAGCTTGAGGCCAAGGCATGGAAAGTTGTAATTTTAAGTGTTTGTAGATTTTTCACAATCTGATCATGATGGAGCTTCCACTATGGCATACTTCCTCTCGAACCTATCCAAAGAGAAATATGCCAGGTAGTAAAATAATAATTTATATGCAATATTTCAAGTTGTATTATTAAGGATACGCTAATTCCTTTCGATCCATAAACACCAATTGGTGATAATATAAATTATACTAATAAGATTTCTTTGTGATTAATGATAGTTGAATCTAAAAGTTGTCCAGTAATCATAATGTGGAGGGATATTATGCTTCAATTGAAGGCCAACTATGGTAGTTAACCTATAAATAATATATTTTGTTAATGACACTGATATAAAATTTGTTTTGTTGTCTCCAAGGATGAACTACAGGAACAACACATATTATTGATGTTATTATTAATGATTTTGGATTTTAGTAATTCAATTATATTCAATTTGTTATGTATCATAAGTTACATATGTAGTTTAGTTTTATAGGGATGCATGTGTTTTTCAAGGATTTTAAAGTAGAAGAGTTTAACTATAGTAAATTTTAAAAAATAATACATTGATGTGACGATCCACTATTCATAACATCTAAGCTAGTGTCAACTGCCGTCAAAATACGCTTGCACACTGATCTCGATGTCAAAAATGGTGGGTCGTTGGGTATATAATTAAAAAACAAAATATAAAGAAATGAGGGAACCTCCTAGTGGAATTAAACAATAATATATAATATCTTAACAATGTATAACATACAAGACCCAATACAACAAGTTAAAGCTATATAGATGCCTATGTTTCTGATTAATTCCATCATCACTAAATTTACAAACAATACAACTATACTACGAGAGAAACATACCAAATAAGCAACATGTGGATGAAGCCTACAACCTATCCTGTTTTCTTTCCTTCGCTTACACATGTAAGCTTTAAGCCTTTATTGATACATGGGTATATAGAGATAAAAAGGAAAAAAAACGATCAACTAGTTTGGACTACGCCGTAAAGATACGCACCCTAGCCCAACCCAAGGGATCCGATGGTCTTACATAGAGAAAGACTGCCTACATACTCTTTTAGGGTCAATTCCACATAGTTCTATTTTTTTCTCTTCTTCTACATCAAATACTTATTAGCACATAACACTATATAGCACTAATAACTAGGAAATTAATGTAAGCAGAAAACATCATATTTTATTTTGTTACCATAGTCAATCATCATAAATATACGGTAAGAATAATAATAGCAACACACAACTACTAAATGAGTAAATGAAATTTAACAACGCTTAAAATCAACCCCAAATATCAGATAAATCAACCATAAATATTGTCATATTTGTACTAACCACCCATCAGTAGTAACACAACATCAACATCATAAATGAAAATATAAAATCCACAAAGTGTGTAATAACTACTCCATTTAATTAACACAACATCAAACTTATTAAAGTGTGTACGAACTCATCTATGTTAGTAACATAGACATTAACAGCATCAACAGACCAAAAACCATAATAAACTATGAAAAGTCCATATAGTAATAATGGTGAAACATCGCATAACTCATCCTAATATGATTCTATCTAAGTACGAAAAGAATATATGATAATTCCAATGAAAAATATAACACATGTCCCATAACAATCCATAATGGCGCACTCACACCTATTATTTCCATTAAGTATAAAATCGTCTTATATTGTTTTGTCATAACATGTTATTTCTGTTATTTCAAAACAATAATACTTCTTAAAGCGATAATATACTTATTATCAATTATCAAAATATTACTTTAAATATCTCAAGGCATCATTATTCCATCAAAAATAGTAATTTACGTCCAAATTCTTTAAAAATATATTATTACTTTACATCAAAATAAATAAATCATATTATTATCTTTCACAACAACTTTAATACAACTTAACTCAGAAATAATAATGTTCTGCATTAAATCTTAAAAACCTTTTTATTATTGTTTATCTCAAAAATAGTAATAATATAACTTAAAATACTTCTGAAAAATACCTATTTATTATTATTATTATTCTCAAAACATCCCTCGTTACTACTTTAACAATAGTAATAATATCATTGATCAGTAAACCTTGTAAAAGTGGTCCTATTATTATTTACTCAAACATAATAACATCTCACCAAAAATCATATTATTTTGTGTTAAATTCCACTCTAATAACAATAATAATTCCATCAAATTCACTTTAAAATATAAAAAAATTGTTACTATTTAATTAATTTTCCCAAAAATTCATAAATAATAACATTACTAAAATTTATGCATTAATTTCACTATAAATTATTAATTATGGTTACTTACAAATAATACCTCAAAATTTATGAATAATCATATTTACTCCAAAATTACATATTTTTCACTTATCTAGTTTAATTATTTATTTTTCCTACATCTACGAATAATTACTATAAAGCATCCATTATCCAATAATGCATCAATTAAATAGATAAACAATCATATAAGAACATATATCAAAAACACCAAAACATTCAAACAGTCATCGAAAGAGGTAAAACATATCTCAATAGGTGCATATATATGTTGATGAATACCTATTAATTTTATTTGATAGCAAGAGTGTACTTAAACTTAAGCAGATCACTCATGAATACCTATTTAATTTTTAATATACGAATACTTACAACCTTTGAATCCCACCAAGGCACATTCACAAATAGTCCAAAATTCTGTAAACCATAAAAAAAATGTTCAAAATTACACCTTAAACCCAATGAAACAAACCACACGTGAAATGGATGTCGTATGTAAAAGTTATACAAGTTAGAAGTTATAGGGTTTTAAATGCAGTTTCAAATTTTATAAGGGCCAAATAGTAAAAGTTCCATACTACATATCTTATCCTTTAGCCCAGCCCTTGATCATCCCATCGTCGAGCCACCTTCGATCATCGCCAGCCAACGCGCGACTATTGTCGGTCACCAGCAAAACTTACCCCATGGCCGCCGTCGCCATCGTAAAGAAGGACCGCCACCAAACCCAATTTTGCATCCTTCTGACATACCTTATTTTAATGGAAAAAAGAAGAAATAGTAGCAAGGTCAAAGTAAGGAAGCATAATAAGAGAGAAAAATATCAAAGGTCCAAAGAGAGAGCTATCACATGTTTAAGTTGAAGGAATCCAACACTTGTCTGAGTTAAAGTGATATTGCATCTCTAAAGAGAGAGCTATTGCATAAAAAGAAGGCTATCGCATGAATAAAGAAAGCAATCGCATCTCTAAAGAGAGAGCTATTGCATGTTTAAGTTGAAGGAAGCTATCACATGTCTAAGTTGAAGTGTTCCCACATCTCTAAAGAGACAGCTATCGCATGTCTAAAGAAGGCTATCACATGTCTAAAGAAGGCTATCGCATCCCCAAAGAGAGAGCTATCGCATGTTTAAGTTAAAGGAAGCTGTTGCATGTCTAAGTTGACATGCTATCCGATCTCAGAAAGGAGCTATTGCATGTTTAAAAAGAAAGCTATCGCATGTCTAAAGAAGGCTATCACATCCCTAAAGAGTAAGCTATCACATGTTTAAGTTAAAGAAAGCCATCACATGTCTAGTTGAAAAGTTATCACATCTGTAAAGAGTGAGCTAGCACATGTTTAAAAAGAAGGCTATCACATGTCTAAAGAAGGCAAATTCATGCCTAAAGAGAGAGCTATCGCATGTTTAAGTTGAAGAATGCCATCGCTTGTCTAAGTTGAAGTGCTATTGCATCGCTAAAGAGAGAGCTATCGCATGTTTAATAAGAAAGCTATTACATGTCTGAAGAAGTCTATCGCATCCCTAAAGAGAGGGTTATTTCATGTTTACGTTGAAGGAAGTTACATCATGTCTAAGTTGAAGTGTTATCGCATCTCTAAAGAGTGAGCCATCGCATGTGTCACCTGGTATTCTAACCCGGCTATATCGAACAGATTGCACAAGATAGATTCGACTGTTATTAAGTACGATGATCATGGAGCAATGGTTGTGGGACCCAGAAGTAAAGTATGGAGGGTTATATAAAGTCAGAATTGGAAGATAAATGTGTAGGATGCTTGAAGTATGGGATATAGCTTAGTCAAATAAAGGGATTAGTATGGTTTGGCAACTAGTAAGGGATCGACATGGTTGAGCAAGTAAGGGATCAGCATGGTTGAGCAAGTAAGGGGTCGGCATGATTGAATAAACGAGGGATCGACGTAGTTGAATGAGGATGGATCGGCTTGGTCAAGTAAAAAAGGGGTCGTTATGGTCTGTTGACTTAGGCAAGCATACTTCAGCTCATAAAGGAGGGGTCGGCATAGATGATTGAATATGGATCGGCATTTAACCTATTAGAGGGATCGGTAGGAAACAATAAAATAAACAATCTTGAATCATAGACCATGCAATAACTCGAGCTCTATTAATCTAAATGACTTGAAATTTGGAAATTAAAGATTAAAGCATCCAGAAGCCACCATAGGGTTCGCTGCCCAAAAATCGAATAACAAAGGGATCGGTGTCGACCCCTCTTCATGAGGATTTGGGCCTAGCGACCCCTCTAGTGGGCCCATATGGGTCAAAGGTCCTATAGCTGAAGTTTCGGAGAGATTGGTGGTCGTCTTCACTTATAAATACTGGCCTAAGTGGTCATTCTAAGGATCTTTTACGCTGCTAGTTACTTTAATCTTTATTTTAATCAAGTTTTTTCTATCCCTTGTCGCTGTAATCAGATCATTAGTGGATCAATAAAGATAATCTTCAAAGTGGACGTAGGCATACAATGCCAAACCACTATAAATTTCTATGTTCTTGATTATTGTTTTATTAGTCTGTTAGTTTTATTCTATTCCTTTGTTTTAATTTTACTTTCTTCATTTACTTCTCCACATAATCCACTCTTGGATGTTTGTGACCAATTTGGTTGACAACATTTTGGTGCTTTCACTGAGAGCTTGATTCTCAGCTTGCTAGGATCCCCTTTGTTACTACTGGATTAGACAAATCCCCCGAAGGAGATCCGTAGTTATCTTCATAAAGTTGCTTATGCTACTCAGATTTGCTGAAATCCGAGTAAAGAGATTGATAATGGTGAGACATACTAGATCTACTTCTCAGAATGTGGATGGAAATGAGACTGCTAACATTCAGCAAGGAGACCCAAGCAATCAACCTACAAATTTGAATGCCGATCTGGTTGAAGTTCAGAATCCTACTGATTCTATAACCAGAGCTGTATTTCATAATCTAATGAGAGAGTTGATGGAAAGCCATCGATAACTAAACCAGCAAATTCAGACTAATAATAACCCGATGAACCAGATTACTCAGCAGTAGCGTGGGAAGGCCAGGAGGGACCCTACTCCTTAATCGGCATCGGAAAGTTCAAGCTCATCAGATGAATATCTCAGGCATAGGCATGGCAGAGTTGAAGGAGATCGCGTAGAAACTTCAGAACGTCGCTTGGTAGACAATCACGGTCTGCCACAACTGATCGGTGCCGATCCTTTCCTAGGGATCGGTACCGAACCCTCCTCCAGAGGAGGGATTCCCCCCTTACACTTGGGGAATTATGCTGGAATTATTCTTGAAGGCTTGGATGGTGGAGTTCAATTGAATGCTGACCAGGTACCCCTCCGGAATGATGAGGAGATAAATTTTCAAAAGGCGCATCAAGAAGGTGGTGAACCACGAAGACATGAAATGGCCCGTAGACATTGACCGGACCATTCACGTGAGGTGGAGCGCAACCACCACTTTGCGCCACCCATCCAGATGCCGGATTTATCAGCAATGGTCAAACAGTTGGTGAGAGAGAACCAAGGCTTGACTAACGATGACTGGAGAATTTCGAGATGCCATACCTCGTTTACTGATAATGTTCTGCATGCAGAATTTCTGAGAAGATTCAACATGCCATCAATGCCTACCTACGAGGGAAAAACCGACCCCAAGCAGCATATTATGAGATACGAATGGCTAATGGATTCTACGCAAGCCAATGATGCGACCAAGTGCAGATGCTTTCCCATAACCCATTTCGAAATAGCAACAATGTGGTTCGCGAGACTACCTCTGCAATCAGTTTCTAGATTCAGTGAGTTGGCAACCAAGTTTGTTGAGAAATTCTAAATGCACGCGACTCGTCCTAAATACGTGATGTCCCTTTCCATCGTGATCTAGGCTCCAGGGGAGTCGTTGAAAGATCATTTGGAGAGATTTCATACAGCTACCACGGACTCAGTAATCCAAATGATCATGCTATACTTATGGCCGTGACGAGAGGGACTGATCTGGAATCTGAGTTTGGCGATTGGATGGCTGGTAAACTGCCTGCCACATTGGAGCATTTTTATTCAAAGGCAGCGTAGTTTTTGAAAAAGGAGGAAGTCAGGTCCTCCAGGAAAAAGCACGTTGCGGGACCGAGTGGAGAAGCGGTACAGAGTAATATTGCAATGAAACAGTCTAATGACAGTTTCGGGAAAATCCAGGTGAACGTTTCGAATAAACCGAATCAGCAAAAGGGATATAGAGATAGGAATCGAGAGCGAAAGAGAGATTCTAGGAGACTAAAGCCTAGGATTCCAATGTATGACAACTACACGCTGCTAGAAACATCCCTAGAGAATATATATCTATCTACTTGCAATATCATGCAATACAGGAAGCCGCCTCCAAAGGAGTCAACAGAGAAGCAGAAGCAGACCGGGAAATATTATTGGTTTCATGAGTGTTATGGGCACAATAAAAATGAATGCAGGCATCTCCACGATGTTATAGAAAAGCTAATTCGGGAAAGGAAATTGCAACAGTTTGTAAAAACCTCGCAAGATGGCGGAGCGAGGACAAGCTCCGCGTAGGGCTGAGGAGCCTGCATGGACTGGTTGAAGACTGGTGATAAATACGATAGTTGGAGGACTGCACCCGGTAAACAGGAGTTGGCAAGAGATTAAGCACTATGCTAGTGCAATTAGGCATGTAGATTTTGAATGTTGTTCAAATACGGAAGATGGAGCTCCGACAAAACAGCAACGCACAATGGCGGATGATTGTGATAGAAACAGGGATGCAGACAAAATAGAGGCTCCAATAATTGATCTGATGGTCATTTCAGCTATGATTGGTCCTGCATTGGTGAGAAGGATTTTGATCGATTATGGACGTTCAGTGAATATAATCTTCAAAAAGGCATATGATCAGATGACAATGGAAGTCAAAGATTTAAAACCATCTAAAGCTCGTATTCATGGTTTTAATGGCATTGCGACCGAGGTTGTTGGTTATGTGGAATTACCTGTTGAATGCACGAAGGAGAGTGCGAATCTTACCATTTATTATTTTGGATGTTGACTCTCCGTACAATTTTTCTCGGCTGACCGGCCCTGCTGAATTCCGGGCAGCTCTTGCCCCTTGATGCTTAACTTTGAATTTTTTGATGGATAATGGTGTGGGAGTTGTTCATAGCGATTAGGCGACTGGACGTGCCTGTTATGTAGTTGAGTTGAGGGAAGCTCGGCGCAAAGAAAAAGGAAAGGGTGTGGACAAGATTGTCCGCATCTAAGCTACCGAAGATTGAGAACCAGCGTTTAAGCCTTGGCTTGGACGCCACAGTCGGTTCTATAGAGATATAGATCCGAGAGATGACGAAGAGGAGCCCAAAGATACTAAGGTTGCACCGGTTGAGTTGACGATTGATTTCACGGTCAGCCACGACGACCCATCACGAGTCCTGAAGATTGGGTCACAGCTTAGCCCCCCGATGATGAAAGGACTCATTGGTTTTCTCCGAGCGAATCTAGATGTATTCGCTTGGACTCACTCTGACATGTGTGGAATCTCGCCTGCCATTGCGAGTCATGCATTGAATTTTGACCCAAAGTATGTTCCGGTGAAGCAAAATAGATGCAACATGGATCCGGAGAGATCTACCGCTCTCAAGGAGGAGGTGGATAAACTAAAAGTCAACCGGGTTTATCCGCGACGCCCTAAAGCCTGAATGGATATCTAATCATGTACTTGTGAAGAAGGCGAATGGAAAATGGAGAACATGCATTGATTATTCCTATTTGAACAAAGCGTTTCCAAAAAACAGTTTCCCTTCCAAGGATTAACCAGCTAGTTGATTCAACAACAGGACATGAATTGCTATCTTTTATGAATGCATACTTGGGATATAACCAAATCCCGATGCATATCCCCAATCAGGAGCACACCAGTTTTATTACGGATGTTGGGCTGTACTATTACGTAGTAATACCGTTTGGATTGAAGAATGCCGGAGCGAATTATCAGCGCTTAGTTAACAGGATGTTTAAAGATCAGACTGGAAAAACAATGGAAGTGTATGTGGATATATGCTCCTGAAGTCACAACGATCAAGTGACCACATTAGGGACTTGGTAGAAATGTTTGACATCCTTCGATATTAAAAGACGAAAATCAATCCTTTGAAATATTCATTTGGTATTGCATAAGGAAAATTCTTGGGCTTTATTGTCAATGCTCGTGGAATAGAAGCTAATCCCGAGAAGATTCAGGCTATCCGTGATATCCAAGCGCCAAGAACTATTAAACAAGTGCAGAGCCTAAATGGGAAAGTTGCTGCCTTAAGTCGATTTATCTCCAGAACTACCTACAAATGCATCCCTTTCTTTGATTTGATTAGGAAAGGGAAAAGAAAGTTCGAATGGACGCAGGATTGTAAAGATGCATTTCAAGCTCTGATGAGTCATTTGGAGAGACCCCTTATCTTGTCAAAGCCGGTAGATCATGAGGAGTTGTACATTTATTTGACTATATCGGCACACGCTATAAGTGCGGCTTTGATACGTGAGGAGAATCGGATCCATATGCCGGTGTATTACGTCAGTAAACGATTAACGGGAGCAGAAAGAACTATCTGAAAATAGAGAAATTGGCATACTGCTTACTAATTGCATCACGAAATCTTCTTATGTACTTCCAGGCACATCCGATCAATGTTTACACCGACCAACCGCTATGAAAGGTCCTACAGCGACCTGAGACGTCCGAAAGGTTACTCATATGGAATATTGAGCTCAGCCAATTCGATATTACTTATCTCTCTCGAAGAGCTATCCAGGGTCAGACATTGGCAGACTTTATAGCAGAGTTTACTGTGCAAGATGATCTTCCAGAAGGTAGCGAAATCCCTATTGTACAATGGAAATGGTATACTGATGGAGCATCTAATGATCATTGTTTTGGAGCTGGGATTATGCTTTTAACCCTCAAAAACCGGTCAATTTGTTATGCTTTGAAGCTTAATTTTCCAGCAACAAACAACGAAGCTGGGCATGAAGCTTTGATTGCTGGACTTAAACTCGCTAGAGAACTTGGAGTTAATCTCTTGAAATCTTTTGCGATTTGCAATTGGTGGTGTATCAAATTAGGGGAGACTACAGGCTAAGGGACAATGGCTTGCCCCATACCTTACCCGAGTTTAGGAGTTGTTGATAAAATTTGAATACTATGACATTTCACATATTCCATGCGATCAAAACAGAGAGGCTAATTTGTTGGCAAAGTTTGCTAGTACTGGCGATGCACAACAGATGGAATTGGTTCCGATCGAAGTATTAATACCCCAGGTATAAACATGATGGAAATTAATCAAACACTAGAAGCGAAATCTGAAAGGGAATCATGGATGACTCTAATCAAAAACTATTTACTGCGTGGAGCCTTACCCGATGAAAGAAATGAAAAGCGGAAAGTCCTTCGCAAAGCTTCATGGTATATTATGCAAGAAGGGATTATGTATAGGAAATGTTTCTCAGTCCCTCTACTCCGATGTATCGCTCATGATAAGATAAAGCATATTCTAAAAGAAGTTCATGAAGGAAAATGTGGTGATCACATAGGGGGACAAACTTTGGCAAAGAAAATACTCCGTTATGGGTATTATTGGCCAATCGTAAATCGAGACGCCGTTGATTATGTAAGACGATGTGATAAATGCCAATTGTATGCAAAAGTCCCAAGAGGTCCACCAATAGAAATCACGCAAATGGTCAGCCCATGGCCATTCGCTATGTGGGGTATAGACATTATCGGTTCTTTACTGATCTCTAGAGGTGGCCGAAGTACCCTATCGTTGCAGTTAATACTTCACCAAATGGGCCGAGGCAGAATCTTTAGCCACAATCACAACCAAGAAAGCAATAAACTTTTTTGTCCAAAATATCACATGTCGCTTCGGTCTTCTACAGACTATTGTAACTTATAATGGACTTAATTCGATTGTGATGAATTTAAAGACTTTTGTCGAAGATATCGTATTAAAAAGAGATTTGCAGCGGTCACTCACCCTCAGGCAAATGGACAGGTTGAAGCTATAAATAAAATCATAAAGTCTATTCTGAAGAAGCGTTTGGAGAAGGCTAGAGACAAGTGGGTGGATGAACTCCCTACGGCACTTTGGGCTTATTGGACCACTCACAAGTCCACGACTGGCCATACTCCATTCCCCCTTGCCTATGGTTCCAAAGCTGTTATTCCTGTTGAACTCGAAGTCCCTTCTCATCGAGTGATTTACTACGATCCCAAAACAAATACGGATCTCCTCTTGGAATCTCTGGACTTTGTAGATGAGAAGCGCGAGGAATTCGATCTGAGGGCGGTTACACATCGGCATCGAGCCGCCTAGTATTACAACAGTAAAGTTCGACCGAGAACCTTCGAAATTGACGATCCCATCTTGAAACGAGTTTTTCCTACCCTATCGCACATGAATCCAATCTGGGAAGGACCATATGTCATTGAACATAGACTTGGAGAAGGAACTTTCAAACTAGCGACTGTCGATGGCATTACAATTCCAAGAGCATGGAATGGCGAACATTTACGATGCAATTTCACTTAGTTTATTTTCTTTACATTTCAGTTGTATTTACTTTTATAATTTGCTTTAACATCTAATTTTCCAAATGTGTAATAAGATAGTTTATGTTATTCCTTTCCATTTAATGAATAAAGTTTCAGGCTTTCTCTGTATTTATGTTTGCTATTGCATTGTATGCTAATTACATAGAGAAACTGATTGATGTCGATGTGTGTGAACTAGCTCCCAGAGTTCGAAATCAATCAATCATGATAACTCCCAATGGGGTCAAACAAGATGAGCTCAATCAACTTGTTCGTTTAACAACTCTCATTCACAATCCAAATGATGGGATACACAATAAGGACGAATGTGGTCGACAATCTGATGATTGAATAACTCTAGTCCAGACCGTGGAACTAAAACATAATCAAGCGATCGAGATACGACCGATCGCTCGCTAAATCAAACCCCAAATCTTGGAGGGCAAACTAATCAATCAAAAAGAATACAATTTGTCTGCTCTTCGAAATAACTTTAGGTCCTCAGAGTGCGGACTGGAGTATAAACATAAATTGGATGTGAACCGACCACCCGCGAAATAACTCTAAGTCCCTAGAGTGCGGACTAGAGTATAAACACAAATCGGGTGTGAACCGACCTCCTACAAAAACTCTAAGTCCGTAGAGTGTGGACTGAAGTATAAATCAGGTGTGAATCGACGACTCGCAAGATAACTCTGAGTCCCAGAGTGCGGACTAGAGTATAAACATAGACTGGGTGCGAATTGACCACCCATCAACTAAATCTTATCCCAAAAGTGTGGATACGAACATGAATGAATAGATGAGTGGAGTTTGACCGTTCTCTATTCCACAAACTCCGGCCTGAAACCGACAGGAGGAGTATAAACTCGGTAAGGATGGAATTCGACCGTCTGACATCTAGCCTCGTCAAATCAAAATCGGGGGCAAGAGTACAGTTGCTCGAAAACCCACTGAATCCAACAGCGTAACACTAAGGCCCGAACCTACTGTTTGATACGACTCGAGGCCCCACTTGGAGGCCATGGGATGGAGTTGGTGAATTGTTACCAAAATTTACAAACAACGAGTTACAAGTACATTGAATGGAAAGTAATATTTCAACTGCTTAAGTAACAATTCATACGAAAGTTCAACAGAAAACAAAAACTTCTATTCACATAACAGGTTTTGAGATCTCAATACAAGTTATTCCAAAAAATCGGGATTCATACCCGTACAACCACAACTAGTGAAAGAAACGACTATGCAAACTATATACATTGAGCGAAAGCGGCAGTTATTTCTTCGACTTCCTCTCCTTTTTGGATTTCTCAAGAGTAGAGCCACTTGTGCTTCTCTTTCGGGACCCTTTACCGCCTTTAGCAGGAGAGCTTACGGAGGTAGAAGAAAGTTCACTGGGGATTGACCCGCCTGGTGGAATAATTTGCAGTGGCACAAGATGAGAATCGTCAATGTCCACCTCGACGTGCTCAGTCTTAGCTTTTCTTTTCAAAAGTTCCTCCTTTTCGATTCAATCCGCTCCTTCATGCTAGTCTTGTCGATGCGATCGGAGACACCGGTAATCATCACGTCATCAGACTCGTCAGCTGGGAGTGGATCCTTGATCTTATCGTCATCAAGGGCACCGATGACTTGAGTATCGGGCCCGAAACATCAGCAGCTACCGAACCCTCAGCCGGATTCTCTTGTTGCTCTGCAGCAGCACAACTTTTAGGAGTTTGACTAGGGCCTGGAAGACCTGCAAAATTTGTTAAAACAGAGGGATTGGCTCAAAACCATTACGCGTGAAGAACAAAACTTTTCATATACTGAGGAGTAAAGTGCAATACGAGCATCTAGTTAACTCTCTGTAGTTGCTGGGGTACCTCCTTCTAAAATGGGGGATCACTCTTTGGATTAGAAGCCGGGCATGTCCAGATCATAGCCAAGGTCTTGCCCCATATCGAGAGAGATTGATGTTCTAGCTGCTTGGAATGAAGAGGAACCCTTAGGATCAGTCCCTGAAGATCTGGTAATATGTTCTCCTCTCTCGGTTTCTCCTTCAAAATCGAGATTTCTCGTACAGAGATAAGTTTGGATCCTAAAATCTGGCAATAAGTTTAGATCCTAAAATCGAGATTCCTCCTTTGAAAAATCATCCACAAAAATATCTTTTCCATATCTACAAAAGGAGAAATATTAAAGATATTTTTAAATCGGCCTCATCAATCGATACTGATCGATACAATTGATCGGTACTGATCGATGGACTTAGTGCACCATCAATCAATACCAATCGATAGAATTAACCATTTTTTCCAACTTTCTCCCCACATACCTTTTTTCACTTGATTGCTAATGAGCTTTGAATCTATTTCTTCATCGTTTTGAAGTCTTGTTTCATCGAATCATCCTGTGCAAAATCAGGAATAGTGGTATTTACTCTAGGTGCATTCAAAGGCTTATACTTAGTTAATATATTTCTTATTTCAGTGTACCTTTTCAGTTTATTTTTTCATTGAGGTACAATTTTATGTTGTATTTTCTGAGCCATTTTTAAAATGTTTTTATTTCGTTGCTATGCTAAATGATATATATCCCACTGTCTCCTTAAGACAAAATATACATATGGATATTTGTTATGTTTTGACAAGAAGACGGTTTTAGTGGAAAAAAACAATCGTGAAACCCCACCTATACGGGTGGGTTAAACCTTCAACATTTGATTATTCTAAGCATGCCAAACGATACAAATGAATACAAATATTGGTTTATCCACCTTTGAAAACTTTTTCTGATGTTAAACATCTACATCTACGAATAACAAATAAAAGTCGGCTTTTCAATTTATTTGTCCATAGTTGATAAATCTAGTAAAATAATATAAGAGTTTAAATTCAATACAAAAATCATTTCAGTGCTAATGCATATAAAAATAAACTATATGATAAAAAGCAATTAATAGTTAATTCATAACTATTAACATGTAACATAAAATGTTGGTAATAAAGATCGAACAAATAATTTTCGAACACCCGCATCCGCTTTCTTTTGAATATTTGACGGTCTTTTAGATTTCGGATAGGGAAGTAAATGAATTTAAACTTTTTATCTCCTCATTATTCCCCTCCTGTGTCTACAATAAATAATCTATTTGATTTACCGATCATCTTAAGAATAATAAAAAGCACCATTCCAACACTTTTTAACTCCATCAAACATACACTTTGCACAGTAGTCAAAATAAATGTTTTCCACAAGCCAATATTGGCTTCTTATATTTGGTCAAAAGTTCCTAAACAACATAAGTCAGAAACACACAAATAATTTGAGCCGCCAACATCAATTGGTTGCATAAATTATATAAACAAACAACCCACTCTTTACTGCGAAAAATGGAACATAAGATGCTACGATATAAACAGTTAAAACATGATACAATGAAAAAGAGAGACATTAAACAACTTCTGAAACAAGATATTCCTTCCCTCCTCTAAAAAACTGACCTTCCAAGCTAGCAATATTCCCTAAACTCTATGAGAACTATTCACATCTCAATAGAAAAAACCACAATTACACCTTTACAACGATATATAATTCTTGAATATATACATGTAATGACCTTACACTACACACTTCATATTATTAACATGCATTCATGCATACACAAACGCACGCACACATGCAACCGTGAACATACATACATACATATAATTCTAGCATCATTCATTTCATTTCGTTGTGTCTTACTAATCAAAATAGAAATAGTGATCATTAAGTTAATGGATGAATATGATGATACTCTCTCCTACCATATTTTCATTCCCTTTCTTACATTATCAAATCCATCTATAGCCCTTGCATTTTAAGTCTCATTACAATTCCTTCAGAATAGGCAGCAGATGGGCATCTCTGAGTTCGACATCAGAGGATCATCTGGATCAATTTTTGCCAAATAACCCAAAATTGAGCTCGAGTTTGAGCATTGTTGGTTCAAGTGCTTTGGGCAACAGGCAATTAGAGACAAAATTCAAAAAAATTCTCCAATTTAATTAAAGCACATGATCGTAATATGTGTTGATGTAAATTAAGCATTATGTTAAATCACATTTAATACATTGGAGATGTATTGTTATAAATGAGTTCGCCTTTTTAGTTTGATTTAATCGATTTTCATTAAAACTTATGTGTTTGTAAATTACGACTTGTCTTTAATAACATAATATATATGTTATTATTTTAGTTTAGTTTAATTTAATGTAGTATTCTAATATACAATATGTATGCATTCACAATGCAAATGTTCAAATGGAACTAGCGAACATAGACCTAGCTCGTATGTGTGTAAAGGAAAGGTTCTGAGTTATGGTTTAAATTTTTGGCAAAATTCCAAGCATTTCATTAATTTCACTCCGGCCCAGTCATAAGTGGTATGGAATCTGACCAAACTTCGATTTAGGTCCTAATTCCGAATTGGCTCTTGACGTGCTGAAAAAATAGCAAAAACAACAACGGAAAAAGAAAAAATAAACAAACATATAGTCAAGGACCACTAGTTCAACTGATTAGTGGTATGATGCTTTAGACATAGCTTCTAGAGGTCATGAGTTCGAACCCATGAGATATCAAAATGAGGGATCCATCTGAATAAAGTATCACTTTTGCTATCAAAAAATAATAAAACATAGACGAATTAAAACGACGATAAATCAAACAAGATAACAACAAATGACAAAATAGTTTAAAAAAATAACATGATATTTTAATTAATTTTTTTATTACAAGAGTGGTACTTCAATTAAACAGAGCACATTTTTGTGTCTCGATGGATCAAACCCAAAACCTCTAGAACCAGTCTAGGGATCTTACCACATTTTCCATCAATTTTGATCCATTTCGGCAGAAATAGCACGAAAAATTAGTAAAAACCAACAATGAATCAGTTTTTTCATGTATAATGCATATTTAAATTTCGTTAATATAAATATGTACAATAGATTAACGTAATTCTATAGGAAAATTACCAAAATTCGAAACTAAATTATAACCAAAATTTCAAAAATTTTGAATGGACAAAACGAAAAGGGAAACAAAACTGGAACTTTGAACCTTATTCCAAATCTTCTCCTTATAAATCTCCTCAAATTTATTTTATTGGACATGTTTATAAATTCTAAAATAAGACATTCTTAACATATGTGAATGTGTATATATGACATATGTGAATGTGTATATATGTATGTATATTTGTGTGTGTATGCGTGCACAAAATCTTAATAACGTCAAAATCATCCATACAATATTTTAAAGACAATCCAAAACTTCTATCCTATTCAAAAGTGTAACTCAATATGAACCATCAAACATATTTATTTTAACCATCGAATGAAAATAGGGTTCTGAATAGGTTAGGTTTATCAAAAAAAAAATTCATGGATACAATCTTGATAGCAATTAAGGTTATGTGTACAAAATTTTGTTTCATTTTAGAAAATTGCGGCTTAGAAAGACAAAAGGAGAGATATTGAGACAATAAGTAAAAGAGGATAAATGAGCGTTCATGCGAGCACGCACAAACGTAGGCGCGCGGGCGCGCACAAACGCGCGTGCGCGTGCACACACACACATATATATATTACATATATATCCACATACACACATATATATCATATACATGTATGTATATACGCACATAAGAGTTCCACTATTTTGGTCAATTTCGTCATTTTCCCAAATTTATTCATTCTGGTTCCGCTCCACTAGTTCAATAGATTGGTTAGGAGCTTCTCTAGCGGTTTTAATATTCTGTCGGTTAAGTACCGATTGCAATAAGGCCTTTTGATCAACTTGGTCATGGGTAGCTACTGGAACATCGAAATCAATTCAGCAATTATCATCCTCCATGGAGGTTGAGGAAAGAGTAAACGAGCGTTTATTTACTCAACATTATTAAAGGCAGCTCCTTATTTCGTACACACTATTTTTGGAAAAACTTTATAAAATAGAGTTTAAAAAAGAAAGATATTTTCTTTGTAAAACTTCTCGTAAATTAAAATCAAGGAAATGGAAAATTATTTTTCTTTGTAAATTCTTTTCCAAAAACTTTATAAAAGAGAGATCTCGATCAAAATGATGTGTTTTTGAATTTTAGTTTTTAATGAGCTAGGCTTGGAACATATGTCATGTTGGCTAGGTCTAAAATTCATGTTTTATTTCAATAAACAAGTTGGACTATCAATTTCATTGTCAACCATTCATTTTTTCTACTCTCAAGTCGTGAATACATGTCTAGGGTTTTTCTTTCTCATTTGAAACGTCGATCTTCTTTCTAAAATACAATTTTTCATCCTCAAATCCAGTAAGATTTTAAGTTAAGTTCTTTTCTTTTTGCAAAACTTTCTGAACCATGATTAGTTTGTGCTATTTCCTTCCGGAGTTCCTCTTCCATTCAAATTTTTATATTTTTTAATTCCTTATCTGTTATCACTTTTTGAAATAAATTTAGTACTGTTAACTTCCAATTTGATAACAAAATTAAAAAATTTGTACTTAATCCAATTTTTTGTGTTGGGCTTTGGTGTTCTCTGCTTGATTCTATGTTTTTTAATGTAAATTTACTTTAACACAATTAACTTGAAATGTCAACGTCTTTTGCTAGTTCAAAACATTCTTTGTAAGAGAGGTTGAAAGGTCTTGCTGTTAGATTATTTTCTATTCTTGTTCAACATAGTTTGTCAGCCAATATATTGTATATTTGTTGAAGTATATATATTCTTGTTTAAAAGACTGATATTAATGATGTTAATCTGGTTAAAATAGTTTACTAATTTATATATTCTCTATTAAAATAATTGAGTAATAAATTCAACATTTCAGCTTTATATATATTTGTTTAAAAGAGTGTGCTTACTTGCTTGAACGTAAACCAATATTGAAAATATCAATTAGTCCGAGATTAAAAATCAAATCAGTCAAATCATTTTTGTAATTAGTATTTATAACTTTAGTTGTATACTTGAATGTAAAAACCGACACTGAAAATATCAAATAGTCTGAGATCATTTCGAGATGTACTTTAAGGTCCAAGATGAACACTTGATATACATTTATTTTGTCCGAGATCTCACCCGATAAGAGATAGAAAATATTTTCGTAGCTCTTCTATATTTTAATGGGTACTTCGTGCTTATGGAGAGGAGAGAAGACCGTCTGAAAAGTCCTTTGTTCATCAAATGACTGTCTATTTGTAGTTAAATTTAGCTGAAGCATTTCCATAATTTGTGTTGAGAATTTTATGTGATACTTCTTTCGCTATTTAAGATCTTCATATCGCTCTATTTAAATGCTCAAACCGGATCATTCTCAAATTAAAGCGATCAAATTAGAGCACCTAAACAGAAAAACTATATTTAGGAATATGTTTTAAGTCAAAACAAAAGAATAGAAAAATATGATTAAGTCGCATCATTCAATATTAAGAAGTTAATTGATTTTTGTACATATTTTTTTGTGTATATATTATAATTAATGACAGAAAATAGAAAATTTTGTTATGTCGTCGATTGAAGTTTGAAGGGTGGAGCCTTGGCGCGACGGTTAGGTCGCCCACATGGTGAACTGGACGTCCGAGTTCGAATCCAGGAACAGCCAATGCGACGGAAAGGTTGCATACATTATTGACCTCCTCAGAGCCCGCTATCGTGCGGGAGCCTCGTGCACTGGATTTCACCTTTGATTGAAGTTTAAATATATAGTTGCACACAGAAAATTGATAAAGGACACAAAAAGTTGATGTTAAGCTGACAATTTTTTTGTAATGGCAAGAATAAAAAATATGTAAATACCAATTTTTTATTCGAATTTCTTGCCATTAATTAGCTTCTTATTTTATATAATAAGAAAAATATTAAGTTTGAATACATCAATTTTCTTATTAGATATTAACTGAAATATCAAATTCTAATAAGAAAACCGTGGATTTTCAAAGTTTTAAACTTTTTGTCATATATGTGATAAAAGGGATTGGTAATACTTTGGTTGATGCTCTTAAATTTTGAATTTTATTTGAGTAAAACAGTCAAATCCCCTAGTAAAAGGTTTGGGATGTGTATTTCTTGTTGAAAAATCCAATCAAATGATCCTTCAATGTTTGGTTTGTTATTTTTGGTTTTTAGTTTTCGTCCATACAAAAATGCATACGACATATTTATATTGTCGAAAACGACCAATTTAGAAAACAAAGTTAACATACAAAATAGAAAACAATTTTTTTTTTTTCCGCGTTTTGGAAAATGACACATACACGTGAAACAATCCATTCTTCCGCCGTCCATCTATCCCCTTCGCCCTTTCATCCGTATTTCCTTCATCCACTCCGTCGTCCCTCCACTCTTCTCATATTTGAGATACATATTGAAAACCAAAAACACAAAAATCATTTTTAAACCAAACACTACCTTAGTTTTCCATACACCACCAAAAAAAATTAAAAGAGGACTTGATTGTCTTATTCCAACAAATTTTGAAAATTAAGAGCACCAATTCATTGCCTAGGACAAAAGGTTTAAAAGAACGGAAATTTACAATTTTATGGTACTTGAAATCCAATTAAACAAATAAACTTAAAAAGGGTTGCAAACATAAATTTATTTTTAACAGAAGCTGACCATTTTCTTTTGTTAAGATTTGATCAATAAAGGATGAAAGGAACAGTATTTATATGAGAGATTTTAGTGATATGGAAGGTGAAGTATATAATCTTATATTCAAACTTCTACGCAAAGGAAAAAACCAATTTTCCTGTTTCCTGTCTTTAGTTCAACACACACACATAATGATCCAATACAAAAATAAATTAACTTTTTAATTCTGAATGAAGCAACCTACCATAATTCCTAGTCTTTAATTTTGACTTAAAACATATTTCTAAATTTGAGAGGTATACGATATCATCATTACCATAATAGCCTTTGTGAAAACATGATACAAATGAATGTATGTTCAATAGCACCCCTTTTTTGGAGCAGCCATTTAGCACCTCTATCATCGTTTGAGTTACATGATTTTAAATGTTAAAAAATTGTGTGGATATGGTCATATCATACGCCAGATCACAATGCATTTAAATATACATAATATGGTAAACTTGATGTTTCAAACCAACAAATAAAATAAATATTTTAATGGTTACTATTGATTCAATAAATTGACGAGGTTAGACATTTCGAAACAGCCTCATAATTGTAGATATGATATTCTTAATGCAGATCAAGCATCTACAAAATTTCATAGCAGTTAAAATCGTGCAACTCAAAATATAACAGGGGTCCTAAAAAGGAGGGTTGTCATTGAACTTTCCACCCACATAATTTGAGAGGATATGGGGTAGTTATAATTTTTATATCACAATTGTTTTAGCATATTCGTGTACTAACTTCATTATCATACAACTATAATCATTATATCATGTTTTTTTAGCATCACTTGTATATTAGCCTCTATTGTATTTGAAAGAAAAAATCACTTATAAATTCTGAAACATATAAGATGTTATAATATAAAGGGACTTAACAGTTAGTTGTGAAATAAATACACGGTTAGAATCGACCGTGTATTAAATAATACACATTCAGAAGTTGAGCATGTATTCAGCACTCTTCTGGATTCAATCATGTTTCCTGAATTGAAAATTTGATACAAACCAGAAAGAGGAACAGTTAGTAACTTCTGAACAAAGAAATTCCTTCCCTCCTACAGAAAACTGACTTTCCAAGTTAAACAATATTCTCTCAACTCTATAAAACCTCTTCACATCTCAACAGTACAAAATGCATAAACCACAACCACATCTCTCCTACAATGAATCAAAAACCAAACAGTGCATCAAATCACAACAACAACAACAACAACAACAACAACAACAACAAAATGGATTATGAAATTCGAAACCTGATCTCGAGCTTGACTCGCCATGTCACGAACCTCAGCAAGCAAGCAAGCGGTTCAGATCAAGGTGGTGGGATCATAACGCTTGCTGGGTCTAACAAAGGAGCAGTGATGAAGGCAGAGTTCAATGAAGATGCTCTGGTTAACAATGATGATGATGATATGACGAACTTTGGTAAAGATGATATGAACACTTATACTAACAGTAACTATCAAGCTATTAATAATTCGATCTTGATAGATGGTGTTTTGGAAGCTGAGGATCCTGGTGTTCATATTGAGATTGTGGACTGCATTGATGATGAAGATGGTGATGATGGTAAAGGTAAAAAAAAGAAGGATAAAAAGAAAGATAAGGAGAAGAAGGAGAAGGAGAAAAAAGGAAAAACAGAGGAGAAAATAGAACAGCATGAATGATTTTATATAATCTTATCATGCATCTCTTATGCAAAAATAATATGACAAAAGATGAGTTATAGTACAAGATAAGGTACGTTCTTATTACTGTAATGAACTTGTACTTGCCATTTTGTGTGGCTTTGTGACAAATTTTAATGAAAGTGTTTCTTGAGCTTGAATGATGCCTTACAAATTTTGTGTGTTTACCACTCTCCCTCTCCCCTCCCCCTCGCCCTCTCCACCTCTCTGTGTGCGTGTGTGTCCCTCGTACGTTTAAAATTTAAAAATAAGTGAAAATTTTGTAGATATAATCCTATTATTATCAATATCATCTGTACAGAATTTAAAAACAATCCGAAAATTTAATTTATTCGAAATAATAACTCAATATGAATCATCAAAAATATGACTTAATATGAACCTGCTTGTAATGAGATCTTGTCTACAAAATTTTGTACCATTTTAAAACTACTTGGCACAAAAGATGAAAGAGAAATTTTTTGAGATAAATAAAAGGGGATGTTTTTTAAGAAAAAAAAAAGAGGGGACATGGATCCTGCAAATGCAAAGAAATGTTAACTTTGAATGTGTTATTGAACCTAGCCTATATGCGTATAGAGGAGGGTTCTACATCCTTCCCTTAAAAGGACCCCCAAATCCTTTTTAGTTGACAAGTCCATAATTTTTAAAATTAGTCAAATAAATTATAAATATGATATTATTAACATCAAGATCATCCATACAATTAACATCAAGATCATCCATACAAAGTTTAGAAGACAAATAGAAATTTTTACCATATTCAAAATTATAACTCAACACCAACCATCAGAAATACTTTATTCTAGACATCCATTTGAAACATAGTTTCGAACAGGTCAGGTGTTTAGAAAGATATTAAATTTCATGATATGATATTGACAACAATAAGATTATATATACACGATTAGTTTCATTTTAGAAATTTTTAGTACAAGACAAAAAGGATGATTTTGAGATAATAAATAAAAGTTGGCAGACCCTCATATACGTATGTACATGCGTACATATATGCATATGTGTGTGTGAGAGAGAGCTAGGATCGGCAGACCCTTTTATTTAACAATGCCTGAAGTATGAAATTAAAAACATATTTTAGTGTCAAAATATATATATACTAAAACCATACAAAGATATTAATAGTTAATAAAACATTCGGTGTAGGTGGTTTTTACATTCAAAAGCTAATACTAAACAGTCTGAAATGCCATTCAAACATAATATACTGAATAAATTATCAAACTACAACTTTTAAATACAAGATCTTTAGAAAACAAGAATGTATGAAATTAATATACACAAAATGATTTTATTTTATAGTATTTTTACTCGTCCCCTGTTAAAATTGTAATCATGTTACCACAAATCTAAAATGGCTTCTCAAGTAAGGTAGGTAAATGTGATCTAATCTACTATGAAATGCATTTAAATATATTTAAAATCGTTCCATCAAATTTACATTGGGAAAAACTACACTGAACCATGATTCTGACTTTAAAACGCTAGCCACTGAGTTTATCGCTTCTAAGGTCAAAGAAATGTCATGAAGATTGCCCAGCAATTTTAGATAGAACTGCTCACACACTTTTGTTGTTTAAAACTATACCCAATAGGTATAGTATCTAGATAACTTTTAGAGCAAGAAACGGGTATTTGTAGCTAATTTTCTAAGAAAAACTGTAGAACATGCATCCTACACTTTCAAATCTTTCATGAAACCTGTCATATAATCATACTCATTCAAAATAGGAGAGGTCATTCCTGAGTACAAACTAACCTACCCTTCATATGGCATGCATAATAAAGCATTACTTATCTAAATAACCAACATTTCTACATAATAACACTGATTCTACAAATTAGGATTATTTTTACTTACAAAGCTTAGAAGAGCTCAACTCATCGTCTTGCTACTTCATCGCAGTTAGCATTTATTTGGCAGTCATCAACTGCAGGCATGCAATCCACATCCAACCCAAAAATTCCATTATTCCCACCACCGCATTGTGCAGTCACATTACAATGCAATCCTTCACCATTGCAAGATGTTTGAAATGGAAAAACTCCCAGTTCACCATCAATCTTCCCTTTAAAATCACTCAAAAGCCTCCTTAAACTAACAAGCTCAGCTTCCAGCGCTGCTTTCCTTTGTAACTTCTTCACAAGTTGGTGGTTAATATCTCTTAGTTTCTTTACCTCTTCCTCTAAATAAGCTGCATGAGCCTTTTTCTTCTCTCTATATTTCCTCACTGCCTCTCTGTTGCCTAATGGCTTTTTAGGTTTCTTGTCCTCTTCTTTTTTGCCTTCGAAGGCAGGGAATACTTTGGTGTGGGTGTGGTAACATGTGTGGGAGTGGGTAGGTGTGGAGGGGCCAGGGAGGTTGCAAGTGTGGGTGTGGGTGCATGAATGGGTGTTCTTCAAGAACTCGTCAAAGCTGTTTGACATGTCAGAGCTTGACATGAGATGTTGGCTAGATATTTCAAGTTCTCCATCATCCATATTTTGTTGGTTAAAGCTTTCATTCAATGCACAAGCGAGATAATTATAATCTAATTGCCCTGATGCAAAAATTTGAAAGAAAATAGCTAATTCATGTTGTCAAATTAGGTAATGTATGCAATCACTGATGCTCATCAATCAAATTACTGATATGAAGTAGATTTGCCCAAGTACATATTTAGATAAATAAATTGTTCATGCATATTACCAATCTACATACACACACTCACTCACTCTCTAAAATATTGACAAACATCAAGCTATGCAGTCTTGGAAATTAGATGTTCTGCAAAAAATTTGATACTAGAGAAGGAGCAGTAGAGTGAGTCACTTAAAGATAACAAAATTATGCAAAACCCAAACACAACCATTCAATACTATAGTGACCAATTAGGTTAGCAGTCGGATATCAAGTGAACATGTAAGGGGGGAAACCTCTAACCACTATAGAACAAACAAATAAATATCGGGACTTCCCAAATAATAAATAGCGCTAAAGAGTTAATTCCAGAATAGAGAAAATAAAACTCAGCAAGTAAGAGAGGCATCTCATTCTTGTGCCTTCTATAATGACTGGTTATTCTACAAACCTTGATTTCTTTATTTTTATTTTTTAATATATATCAACTGAGAGAACAAAATTAAGAAAATAAATAGAACGAGAGGTGAGAAGTGTACATTGGAGATGTGATATGGGATTATAGGAAAATGAGACAGGTTGCCCTAGAAATAACTAGCATATATCACTATTACGTGTGTTAAATGTTCTTAGGACTTAAGTCGAGTATAAATCCTATATCACCAAACTTTGAAGTCCCATGTGTTCACATCCACAACATGGTAATCATTCATTTATCATTTATTCAATACAATCATGTAAGCATGCATAATGCATGCAACTACATAGATAATCTGTTACGTGTTTTCCATTCTTCACTTTTTTCCACTTCCATTTCTGGAAATTGATGTATGGATATCGTTTACTGAATTTTTTTTCAGATTTAATCTACTTCATTATCTGTCAAAGTTGGACAACAACCTTTTGCTATGCAAACTTACAAGTGAATCATCCATATCTTTTGGTTAAAACTTTCATTCAATGCACATGCAGAGAAATTAATAATTTACAAGATAAAAGCTACATATCCATATTTCTGATGTTGTTATAAGAAAAGTCCATACAGAAATGAATATGTAAACTAGGTCCCTAATTTTAAAAAAATAGAAAATGCAGGGAAACTTGCAGTTTTCGGGGAAAAAAAATATAATTCTATAAAAATTGATAATGGTGAAAAACTGTAAATATTTACTAAAATTATACTTAAATAACAATTTTTATTATTTATGAATCTAGAAATTTAGGTGGTGTTTGATTTACCCTTTTTAATTTTGGGTTTTCGTCCATATAAAATGCACACGACGCATGTATACTGTGAAAAATGACCAATTTGAAAAACAAAGTTAACATACAAAATAGAAAACAATTTTTCTTTATTTTTCATGTTTTAAGAAATAAGAGAATCACGAGAAACAATCCATCCTTCCACCGTTTCTCCATCCCCTCAGTGGTCCCCTCCATCTTCCTTCCATCATGTTTGTCATCCCTCTGCTCCTCTCATATTTTGTAATTAATGTTAAAAACTCAAATCACACAATTTATTTTAAACCAAACACTACCTTAATTTTTCAATTTTTGGAAAGCGCGGTTTAACTAGCCGGACTTATAACAAGATCAGAAACGGGGACCCGGTATGCAAAGCCCCTTTAATTTAATTGCCCAATAAGTATTTTTTAAAGTAAATAGTTACTGCATGTTATCAGATCGACTAATGTATGTCAAATTACTGGTATGAAATTTATTTTCACAGGTCTAAAATTTTGATAAATAGATAGTCCATGTACGTTGTCCATCTATATACATACTGAAATATTGGCACGCGTACGACTATCCAAACTTGGAAATTAAATGTTCTGTAAATTTTTCAATACTACAAAAAAAACAGAAGAGCAAAATGCCAGTAAACGATATTATGGCGATAGATAACAATTTTATGCAAAACTCAAAACAATATAGGAAACTAGATAAATTCACCCGCTAATTTTGCATTTCCACTACCAATTTTTAAATGCAAAATTCAAGTTGTACCCAACAAATAAAATCTCAGTTTCAGCAATAAAATCAACATGAACCAAGCCTTCCACGGATCCCAAACACAACTATTCAATTTTGCGCCGACTAATTAAGTTAGCAGTCAGATAGCATCAACTGAACATGTGAAGAAGAAGCGAAAGAAAATATAAACGCTAACAGAAGATAACAGAATAAACAAATAAAAGTCGGGACTTACCCAAATAGAAATAGCGCTAAAGAGGTGAATTTCCGAACAGAAAAGAGAGAACACGGCGAGTCGGGGAAAAATTCATTCTTTTGCCTTTTATAATGAGTGATGAGTGATTATTCGCTTGATTTTTTTACTATTATAATAATTATCATAGAGAGAACAAAATTAAGGAAAAAAGCAAAATGAGAGGTGAGAAGTGTAGATTGGAGATTTGATGTGGGACTATTGGAAAATGAGATCGTGCCTAGGTGTAGGAATGGTAACTTATGCCCCCCAATATTACCCCCCTAATCAGAAAAGAATAATTTAAAAGAAAAATGCTAAACGTAAATGGTCTAACAATCAATAGTAAACAAAACTCAACATAAAATAGATAACCTAACCCAATACGAACTAATTGAGGAAAATAGAGTGTTGACTCTGCGGCAATAATTGATGTTTGGAGAAGAAAAACCTCAAATGCTTTTCCATAAGTTTATTCACTTTGATTGAAAGACATATAAATTATATTTATAGCGGTTAATTAGTTGATGCTCAAGTCATCAAGTATCCGACAAGAAATAAATTGTTGCACCTAGTTAAAAAAAGAATTCTTTTTTTATTTTTAATAAAACCACTATATGGCACGTTCGATCGACGTTTAAAAAAAAGTGCATTAACTTATTTTTAGTGCTGAGAAATACGTGATTTAATTTCTTTTTTTCCATTGGATAATTATAACACCACGTAAAAATAACTATTTTATATTTTGATGCGTTAACCAAGAACCGAAGAAACTCAAAATTATTTAGTTGCATATAAATATAATTATCATGCACACTAAAAACTGAAGGCTCCATTTTGAAAAAAATGGTATTCTTAGCATTTAGAGAATAACCAAAGTGGAATCATGTTCAAGTATTTCACATCCTTGGTTTAGTAGAATACCACATGGAGTTTAGCTAAGTGTCACGGTCCACAATTTCAACTATATAAAAAGTTAAATTAAACTATTAAATGATATGTATTATATGTTGAATTACGGAGATCACGGAAGATTGGAACTCTAAAGGTAATTTTATACAGCAAAGCATAAGTAAAATAAGATTAGGCATGTCTAATCCAAATACTTGTAAAGCTCACGTGTCATTTTTTCATTCATCCATAAGAAACCTTACAAAAAAAGTAGTTCGGCTAAAAATATGAGCAAGGATCTGAGACACTGGAAAAATAATTCTAACACATGTTAGACCATGTTAATTCCATATCCTTCTCAAATCTAGGTCCTTGCCCCCAACATTCTTTATTTATTTTTCAAGGACAATTAACTTTAAAGTTTGAATTTCGTAGTACTTCAAAACAAAAATCACAAACTATCCCTACTCTTAAAATTAAGAAAACAACTTCTTATTGAAGTTGCTCTTCTTTTAAACATACTCTTCAAGGTGCTACATGTTTCCAAATGAGTCCAAACCAATTTTTAGAGAGTGAGCTTGTACAATTCAAAGTTTGAAGATGAAAGTTGGATATTATCAAGCAATTTGCATCTCTCCTTGATCAAAGATAGAACTAATAACTTCAAAGAAAACGTCGTCAACCTAGAACATTAGAACATTAATATTAGTCAAAAAAAGATATATGGCCTGTAACTTTAAAAAGGGAAAACTAAAGCCATATGAAATCATGTCAGAACATGTCTACTCATGTATCTCTACTCATTTATGTTATACGACAAAAGCTATTGCACTGTACTTTATATTGTAGCTAAAACTCGGAATCACAAATAAAACTGTAAATTGATCTAGTCAAATAGAGGATTGCTAGTGAATCACAGTTAATTTACTAAGTTAGAAGGTATTTCAGGTAAAAACCTTGCATTAACCAAACAGAAAAGAACATCAAAATCATTAATAGGAGTAATAACAGTAAAATATAATGCCTAGCTGTAAATTGCTCAAAATTTCAACCGAAAGAAGGCTTATTCAAACTTGATTAGTGCAACAAATATTATATTACATTCAGCAGCAACTGTCAATCATTTTTGAACTATATTTTTGGTTGCAAACTTCAATTCAGTAGCAAACTACAAAATCTTTAAGTCCAATCAATGAATGTTAAGTGGAAGGCAAAAAATGCATATTGAAAATGGAAAAAAATAGTAAAATTCTTAACTGCTAGTTTTTATTAAAGTTTATATCATGTTTAACAGATTTGAAATGTAACACCCTTCCGCACTGTTGTGTAATTACAGTAAGCGTATTAAATATGTTTGAAGACATTTTAGATGTAACTAAGGATAAAATAACTTATGAAACATTCTTTATTTGGGACACATTATTAAAAAAGTAATAGTTAGCATGAATATCAGATTTCGATATCCATATTTCTATATTCGGAGAAAACAAATGTCTGAAAATATATAGGAGGAATAACTTTGTTAACTATAATAAAAATTGCACATTAAATCAAATATTAATATAAGGAAATAGTTCAACTACTTTTGAAAATAATGATTCTAACAGTATATATATTTGGTTTTATTCAAACCTATAGAATTCCATGCAACGGTATGTTGGAAACCCGATTTGTGCAGTGATGTCCAATGAAGCTCTTAAAAGTTTAATCCAAAAATTCAAAAGAAAATGTATGTTATAATGCATATCACTCATTTGTTGCATTATTGTAGCTTTCAAATGCTTACTGGTTAATTTTATAGTTAGTTTTGACTTTTTGGGTTAAAAGTAATAAAACATAGATTATATGATGTATACCAAACATATTTTTGTTGTACCAACAACAAACTTCTTGAGAATACAACTATAAAATAAATTTTAACAGGTATTAGTTAAAATCATAGCATAAATGTTCGAGTGGGTAGTTTCATCATTGATTCAGTGCAAAATTAAGTAGACTCAAAACCTCATATTTTTGTTACTGATTTGAACTATACATCCACATTCACATGTCATATTTTAAATACAAAGGCAATGTTACAACCATAATTAAGAAGAATTGTTTTTTAAACATAAAAATCAAACCTTATAAATCACAGAAAAATTCTTCCTTCCCAATTTTATTACATTATATGTTCATAATTTTTTTCCTATTTCGAGATATATACATTGAAACAGTCAACACGACAACCAAGCACAAATCATAAATTTTATTTATATATTATCCATATAAGTTTGGTCAATAAAGGTAACGATGCATACATAAAAATTTAGCAGCCATGCATAATTTATGGCAATTTAAATAATATTAGCATTGTTATAGATTGAACTATAAACCAATCTATTAAGAAAATAGGTTATTCTCTTTTTACTAAACCTCTATGTATATTCTGTCATTCGGCTTAAGTCAAGGTAATTAATTCATATCAATCTTACAGCCTAACCAACATGATAACTTCAAAGGGTTAATCCATTACCATATAAATAATAATTACTCTATTATTATAAAAATAATGCTAGGTATCTTATAACTAAAGAAGTAAATGATATAAATAACTCAAGTAAATGTGTAGTCATAAAAAAAATTATTGTTCATACTATATCCAAAAGGCAGAAGAAAAAATAGTTGTAATTTTCCAAAATTCACGGAAAATGAATAAATTATATTATGATAACTTATAGTGAGAATCATGTTTTGATTTGGGAGCTACACATGTATATCTTTGGTTCCTAACCTACATCTCAAATTTAGTCTTTGCAAATTGTAGTTCCTTCGTTTGACGTTTATGAAGATTTTGTGTGTTACTAAAACGGAAAGTGGTGCTACATATTTTGATGTGTTACCAAAATTCTAGCAAATTCTATTTTGGTTTTTAATTGAAAAAAAATGAAAATGCTACTGGAACTTAACTTTTCAAATTGAAATTTCAACAAACAATATTTGTGTACAAACCTTACTTATAAAAGCCAAGCAAACTATAAAACAAACCAATTAGGGCCAATAAATTGTCAAAGTGCATCTAAATAAACTGATAACACTTTAGTACCCTTAAGCCTGAAATATTAAAGCGCAACAAAATAAGTAGTAAAAAATAATAATAAAAAGGACAAAAAAGAATAGAAAATGATAAAATTGTAAAATGAGAGTGAGCAAGTACTCGACATAAACAACCACAAAATGAGAAAAGAGACCAACATTCATAAGCACATACAATTAAATGCATACTTGGAGCATATTCGGCAACTACTTAATGTTGAATATGCTAGTATATGATTTTTGTTTGATGATAATAAACATATATATATTCGTTTAAATGTATTGTTGTTGTACTATTTTATTTTTCATATAATTAAATAAATATTTGTTGAATAAAATAAATAACACAAAATTCATATTCAAACAGATATTTTATTACAAATTCAAATAGTACACATTTGAGCTCTCACTACATTTACACAATTTCAATTACAATTCAATTTCAATTACAAAACAATTTTCACTTTACAAATTCACCTCACTACATATTCACTCAACACTCATATTTTATCTTCAACTCTATTCCAGTTTGTATCCAACATCTGAATTATTTTCAAAATAAACACTAACGCAGTAAAATTGAAAAAGAAATATTTTGCAGCTCAAAATGAAGTGTGTATTTTTGAAAATGCTATTTGCCTCAGTTATTTGGGTTGTTCGTCATCATATTCTTTTAAATCATCATACACGAACAACTTGTGACATGCACAGTGCACCACTATACATGTCACAAGACCGTGCACACCGATATACACTTGCTTGTTAAAATCGCAGGGACAGGTGAGCACAAGGTCTAACCCAAGCCGAGGCTGGATTCAACACAGGTGCAATCCAAAATACAAAACAAAATTCAATTCAGAAAGCAACAAAGTGAACATGTTCGAATATATTTAGATATGCATGAAAACACACATCAATTCAGAAGCAAGCAATTCGAATATATCAGGCTCTCGAGTTCAAGTGCACAAGCAAAACCATAATGCAAAACAATAGTGATGCAACAGAGAGTTCAATTCAAAATATACAAGTCATATGCAAAAAGCTTCAGACCACATGACTACAACTCAAAGCAACATAGATCAAGCTTCATATCAAACATCATATGGAACCAGACTCCAAGAGAAAATATGTATACATGACCTTACTACAACAACAAAGTGAACCAAAGGTGAATTCAACATGAATTGATAGAAGTACACATAGCAAGCAGCAAGTATGGTGACAAACAACACAGCCTCAAAGCTCATATGCACAAACTCGAACATGAGCACTTGAAGTTCAAAACAAAACAAGAACAAATGGCATGAACCCAAAAAGAACCACCAGACCAAATGGAACAAGGCATCAGACTCCAAAATAAACAGGAGCAAAATGAACCAGTGCACATAAAAGCAGCAGCACAAGTGTAGCCTCAACAGTATGCAAGACCAATGCACACATGAGAATACAAATGCACATCAACACATGTACAAAGCTCAACTTCATCATAAACCAAAAAGCTCCAGACTGCAAAATGTACAAGGCAACAAAACTTCAAATGAAAACAAAATGCTCAAATGAAACACAAGGGCTATACAATCTAGTGCACCAGTTCAATGAAATAATAACATGAACCAGATATATGCATACAAAGAACATAAACATGATCGAGACCAGACTTCCAGTGAAACAAGTTCAATGAAATGGTCCATACACATGAAGACTCAAATGCAACAACCAAGTTTATATGCAATAATGAGACAAACTCAAGTCTGCAGCATGATCAACACACCAGAGGAAAGTGCATAAGACAAGTGTGTCAAGACTTCAAGTTCAAAGCAAATGAACAGTACAGACTCAAAGAAACTTGAAGACCAATGAGAGTTAGAACTTCAACAGAGAATGCAACTCAAAGACATGAGTGTCAACCACACCAGAAACAGACCAGACCAAACCAGAATTTTAGAGGGATGATAACATGTTGCAAAAGGGACCAGGTAGCATACAAGTGAAGATGGATTCAGTGCATGTATACATACGCAAATGCAGTGTCATATACGCATGTATACATATATGCATATATATATATATATATATATACACACACACACATATATGCATATATATATATACATATATGCATATATATATATATATATGTATGTATACATGTATATCGTTTCAGAGAATCACACACATATATACGTACATATATGTATGTATATATGCATGGAGACCATCATAAAACTTGAAGCAATCATGAAACAAAACAAGTTCATCTCGAAGCAAATAAAAGCAAGCCAGTGGACACAACATACAACACAAGAACAGAACAGTAGAGATTCAAGCAAAACAACTTCAACATGAACCAAGCAGTAGTGCGAACAAGAACTAGGAAGTAGAATGCAAAGCAATTTAAGTTGCAGCAATTTAAGTTGCCTGGTTACTTTCTACTTTTGTTTGTTTGAATACTTAAATAAAATTTGATGCCTTCTTTTCTTGTCTTTTATTTGTTTGTTTCATGTTGATAAGCTTACACTTATCCATTTGTTTTTATTTGTTTTCCTTTCTTGAATGTATGTTAGTTTTTCTTTAGTCTTATTGCTTTGTATTATAAATGAATTTCTATCTTTACATGTTATTAGATTTTAGCAAATTTGTTTACTTATGTATTTGTTTTGTTTATATTTTATTTTATTATTTTAAACAATTTCTTGTTGATAAGTGTTGTTTTCTTTTATTATTATTTTTATTATTTTATATTGTTAGATTTTATTTAATATGTTTACTTACTTTATATTTTTATAAAACTATATATGTTCATTTTCAAAATATAGATGAATTTCTAGATTTTATTTTGTTGCTAAATCTTATCTAACTAATTTACTTTATAGTTATCTCATATATTTTTTTTCTTTTTTTCCTCCAGCTTAACATCTATTATTATTTAACTCGTATATTTATTTTTAAAACCATTTGTTTAAGATTTTATTTCAAATCCAATTTATATATATATATACATATATATATATATATTCAAATTTACTCATATATATTTATATACATATATATTCACATATATACAATATTTACAATATATTTAAATTTAAATGATTTATATCAAATTTTATTTGAATTCGGGGAAACTCGCTTCCATATAAAATTAATTTTACAATTCTTATTCAAAAATTAATTTAATTATCAATTTAATTATCGCTTTCAAAACAATTTCATTTCGAATGGTTGACATAAATCATTATTTTAAATCTGTTAAAAATAAACAGATTTAATTCATAGCTTTCAAAAAGAATTCATTCATAACTTGGAAAACTATTTTCAATTCAATCTTGAAATTCCTTTAATTAAACTGGAATTTCATTTCTTATCTGAAAGCTTTTATTCTTTTAAAACAAACAGTTTTCAATTTGGAAATCTGATTCATTTATACGAATTACAATCCTTGGGTTAAATTCAAATCCTCAAACTAATATTTTAAAATGGTTCAAATTCATATAAACACATTGATAACATCTTTAACCATAATTTCCAATCATGGAATTCAATTTCAAATATCGAATTCAAATTTAAATCAAATTATTTAAACTTTAAAACTTTATCAAGTTATTCAAATTAAATTTCATCTTTGAAATTTCATTTCAAAAGCTTTTCACATTTAAACCCAATCCATTTCCAAAACATTTGGTTTTAAATATTCAACTTTTAACTATTTCAAAATCTGTGACTTAATCGATTTCCCCGTGAAATCCATATTTGTGTGTGTAAGGGTGTGGTCCAGGGGTTTAACACAACAATGCAACATCATTCAATCATAATAGATTGAAATACATCTATAAGATTGATAAGCGATATAACTATAACGCTTATCTTTCATATACAGATCACAGATATATATATATATCACAGATAATAAATTTCAGCACGGATAATCAATTATATTACAGATCACAACATAATTCAGAATATATCACAAAGTATCAATAACAGGGAATATCAACAATTTAATCATCTAGTCAGGTCCAACATTCATAGGTAAGGTCAATTTATTTATCTGATTAAATTAAGTCAGATTTGTCACTAATCCTGGTTTAATTAACATTAATTTATTACAAACCATTTAAATTAATTAACCTTTAATATTAAATTAATTAGCCTCAATTAATAAATTAATTTATTATCCTTTCAATCATTTATCAATTAACCTCAATCATTTTAGTTAATTAACCTTAATTATGTAATTAATCAACCTTTAATTAAATCTCTAATTAAGTAATTATTCTTTAAGTAATTAACCTTTAATTACTTTCATGAATTAATTAATCTTTAATTACTAAACTTTAATTAATTTAAAAGATAAATCATTTATCTTAATTTAATTACTTAATCATCATAAAAAAATCTTCATTTAATAAACCTTGGAATTTATCATTATTAACAAATAAATTAACTTAAACCTTTAAGTTAATTAACAATTGAAAACATCTTTATCCTTTTAATTAACTCCTTAATTACATTTTAAAATTTGTTTTTAAATACTTAAAGAATTAATAATGGTCACATAATTAAGTAATTAATTCTTAATTAAATTCAAAATAATCTACTTTAAAACCTTAACAAATCCCCAACTTAACAAAGATAAGTATTTAAAAGAATTTGTTAAGAATTGTTTGAACTTAATTTTCTTTTGTTAAAGTTTTTTTTTAAAACTGCAACTTCAACTGCTCGAGACAAAACCCTGGTTTCCCCGAGCCTTGCATCGAACTACCCCTTTTCTTTTAAAATTTCACTATGTTTAATTTTTTTTTATAAAAAAACCTGTTATAAAAATCCACATGAATTCCCCCGAGAACAAACCCAAGCCAGGCCCCAAATTCTCCGAGTTCATCTTCGAGTCTCAACCCTTCTTCTCAAAATCCACAACACCCAAACTACTGATACTCTTCTGACACACGTGCACGTGCACGGAGGTTCCGGCCACCAACGATCAACGCTGCACCCCTCCTCATGTCGACGACCATCTCCTCTGACGACCTGACCTCCAGTTTCGTCGATTCGGTAGCGAAATCGAAAACGAGCTACTGAGCTTCTCCCTGTAACCCAAACACTTTAGCGAAATCGCCTCGCACCGCCGCGTCACGTCACCGGCGATCACGAGACTCTGACTACGACTGCTTCGATGACCCACGAAGCTTTTCCCCCATTCTGGTCCAGTCCGATTCACCCTAGGCAACGCCATCGCCTCGAATACCCGACCTACCCAAACAAGTGACGAATTCCCTATTCCACCTCAACGCCGCCGCCTCGACAAACTATAAATGCCTCGAGCATTTTTCTAGTGATCATCAACATGCAAGCCACCTTCGACATCAACCTCGAGATCAAAAAACCCTCCGATCACCAGAATTTCTTGAAACATGCAATTCCATTCATCTCATGGTTTCTCCATAAGTACATACTTAAAAATCTTGATTAAAGTTTTAAAAATCATCATTTGTTTGCACAAATCCAATTATAGGATCAAAATACAAAATTAAGTTTATTGAATTTTATGTTTTAAAAGAAGTTTCACTGTAGTTTCACCTTTCTAAATATCTACCAAATATTCCAACCTGATACCATATTTAAATTTTGAATTCGGTGAATACAAATACTTTTCCTTTAATAATCATGACTTAATTTTGATTAGATGAGGAGATATAAAAAAAAATTAGTGAATCTGAGCCTGTAAATACAACAGAGATGTGTATTTACATATACACAGACATGGATACTCAATCATACATCCATACATGCATATTCACACAAATCTTACCAGCACATTTTATATCATACTACAAGTACTAATCTAAACATTAACAAATAAAACAAGGTCAAGTGGTTTGCTCACCTCAATTTGAAAGAAAACAGAGCTTCTATGAACAGGCTTGAAAATTTGCAAAGTTGAAACCTTTCTCTGATCTCTAGTTTGAATTGATTCAATTTGTTGTTTTCATTGAAGCATGTTTATGTTAAAGATGAAGCTTACTTTAGACATTACTCAGTTTTTCTTGATGGACGAAAATGAATTGAAGTTGCTTCTTTGTTTTTGAAACTGCAGTTGCCAAGCTATTGAAACCTTTTTACTTTGATCTCCATTTTTGTTTTGAGTTGAAAATAAGCTTCATTTGAAATACACTTACTGGAATGCTAAGTTTCTTTTTTTAAACGAAAAGAAATGAGGAAGCTTTGATATATAGAATAGAGTTTACAGTATTGATGTTATTTTACTTGTACAAGATTTGTTTCAGAGATTTTCTTCTATAGGGGGAGGGGCTGAGATGATCTATATTGTACTAGAGAGATGTTAGTATTAATGAAGATGTCCTTATGTCTACATATATTTATCTTTTTACTTAAATTTCGTATGTACTTATAATAGTTTCTTTATTCTTTTTCAAGTGTACAAAATAGTTTTATACTTCCTGTACAAGTATGAACATGTTTTCCCTTCTTCCTTATGTCCTACAGCCTTGCTTTAGTCTAACAGCCTAGCATTGTAATCAAGTATATCTAGTTTATTTATTCCTAGAATTATGTCAAGAATTCATTATTTTTTTACTTGGTCTTGCCTGGTTACTTTCTACTTTTGTTTGTTTGAATACTTAAATAAAATTTGATGCCTTCTTTTCTTGTCTTTTATTTGTTTGTTTCATGTTGATAAGCTTACACTTATCCATTTGTTTTTATTTGTTTTCCTTTCTTGAATGTATGTTAGTTTTTCTTTAGTCTTATTGCTTTGTATTATAAATGAATTTCTATCTTTACATGTTATTAGATTTTAGCAAATTTGTTTACTTATGTATTTGTTTTGTTTATATTTTATTTTATTATTTTAAACAATTTCTTGTTGATAAGTGTTGTTTTCTTTTATTATTATTTTTATTATTTTATATTGTTAGATTTTATTTAATATGTTTACTTACTTTATATTTTTATAAAACTATATATGTTCATTTTCAAAATATAGATGAATTTCTAGATTTTATTTTGTTGCTAAATCTTATCTAACTAATTTGCTTTATAGTTATCTCATATATTTTTTTTTTCTTTTTTTCCTCCAGTTTAACATCTATTATTATTTAACTCATATATTTATTTTTAAAACCATTTGTTTAAGATTTTATTTCAAATCCAATTTAAATATATATATATATATACACATATATATATATTCAAATTTACTCATATATATTTATATACATATATATTCACATATATACAATATTTACAATATATTTAAATTTAAATGATTTATATAAAATTTTATTTGAATTCGGGGAAACTCGCTTCCATATAAAATTAATTTTACAATTCTTATTCAAAAATTAATTTAATTATCAATTTAAATTAAATTAAAATCTGGGGTCGTTACAAACTTCCCCCCTTAAAAGAATTTTGTCCTCGAAATTCGCAGGCACGAAAACAACACAGAGATAGACAGATTCGATCTCCTATAATTACTCGAACACTATTATGAATTCCAAACTCAAGTTGGAATATCTCAAAATATATTCCAATTTGTCCCTCTTCGGACTTCGATATACCCAGAAATTTCAATAAAATTTCAAATTTAAATTTGGTTTATAATTGAAATCGTTTTATTGATACAATTCAAATTTAGCCTTAATATTCTATTAATCAAATTAACTCAATTCAAAATTTCCAATTTAATTAAATTTCTAATTTCAAATTCATATTCATTAGAGTTTAAATCAAAAATCTGATAAGAAACCGATGAAGATACTAAGTAAGAATTTCCTACAACGATTCGTAAAGCCATCATCACACCGAAACTTCTTTCTGTAGTTGGTACGAAGAAATGAAAAGAATTTGGAAACGAATCAAAGAATATTGATAAGAAAGTTGTTTCCACTGTCGTAGAGTATTGACCATTTATAGTCGTATTCCCTTGTCCCCTATCTCGTCCTCTTCTTGCACTCATACTCACCATCAGTGGATAGTAAGAGAGTTTACTGAGACATTCAGACTGATATCTTAGGGATACACTCATTCTAGAGTTTACTTCACTCTATCTCTAATGAGCTACTTAACGTGTTATACTCCTGAGTTAAAGTTAAACCTTAGCTCTGATACTAAATGTAACGATATGGATTTTCGCGTTCGAAAATCGACATCCATACTTTACATCGTACTCGAATGCCGTAGATTCGACCGTTCAAATCCGAGTCGCCGGAGCTTATAACATAGTTAAGTAAATAACACAGCGGAAAAAGAATAATACATTGATATACAACACTGATACAATATCTGATACAACAGAGTGATACAATGAATATCAATATACATCAGAGATATGATACAAGAAATAGCAGCAGAAAAGAAAATGATAACATCAGCAGCGGATAATCTTCATCTTCAAAACACCAATCCAGAAATAGCTCGAAATCCCAATAACGATGCACAAAGATAAGCAATCCATATCCAAGGACTGAACTAACTCCAGATAATCTACTAAATCTGAATATCTGAAAAACCCAACTCTAGACTGCCCGTGTAGAAATATTTTGAGCATCCAGAGTTTAGGAAAGAAACAATAAACTCTGGATCAGTCATGGGACTGGTATGAGCAACAAAAACAGTTTATCTTTAAAACAAATAGCAGAGAAATTTTAAAGTCAATTCGCAATGCTTTTGAAAAATGTAACTACCATAAGACCTCCTGCCACACACACAATGCAAACGCAGAATTGGAGGAGATTTCTTCTTATGATAGTCAAAGATGCTTACTACGCAAAATCAAATCATTTTTGATATTATTATTAGTGCATAGTGTAGAAACATTTCAAAAGTAGAATATAAATCTTAGCCAGCATAGGTACCATTATAGTATGCCTACTATAGCTACCATATTAGATGGCAGGTTCTATAACTAAAACCGTACAAGGCTCGTATTGGATGAATGGATTTTTCCAACAAATGGTCAGGCCAAGGAACTTCCCATTGCCATATGGAAACGCCTCTGGAAGGAGGTCCCGAGAACCAAACTGTTCTCTACCAAACAAGGCCGGCTACCCCCCTTCCCGGGGAATATACAAAACCTCAGATATGCCACCCCCGGTCCTTTGGGACCTTTAAACGAAGTACGTCTACACCAACAACCACAAAGTAATAAATTTGCAGCAACAACATAGGTTAAATATCAGGGCTCCATACCTGACACAATCTTTTTCCAAAAGGAATGGCCATACCTGTAACGACCCGTAAATTTCAACTGTTTTAATAACGTAATTAGTTGAAATTTTGTGAAATTTTAAATGATAAAATTTTGAAATATAAATTTAATATTTGGAATACGTCTAGTTAAACATAGCAACTGGTAAATTTTCGTCCGAAAATACGAAAGTTTATTTCGCGCGTAATTTCACTTCAATTTAATCGGTTAAAAAGCGTTGAAATTAAAACGTTTTCAAAACCTAAATATTTTTACATAGAAAAATTCTAAACCATCTTCTGAGCAAGATGTCAGTTAGTCGTTTTTCAAAATTTGGACATCTATTGCTCCGTCGTTCTTATTTTCTGCAAAATAGCAGTATCCTGGTACCGATATCGATTTTTATCGGATGATCGTACCACTGATATTTGTATACCGTTTTGATCGTCTCGTCGTGCTGACCACTGTGGTATATTCATTTCTATGTTTTGAAGTTCCGGTACGCAGCGAAATGTGTAAAACGATTAGTCGTACCGGTACACGTATTAAAATTTTGGGCTTCCTTATGTCTATTCACTTACCCACTGGTTCAATTCAACGCAGCCTTTCGCTTTTCAAATTCCGGAATTCAAATCGTTCCAACTCCACTATTCAAACGGTTGCTTTCCGTAAGCGTTCATTTTCATTTTACCCCGGTTGCTATACTTTGAAAATAAAACAAACTACTCACCTTCTTTCTGTCTTCGTTATATTCTTCTTTAATAAATGCATGCAGTTCTTTCTCTATGCGTTTGTTTCCAAAGCATAGTTAATATTGTACATTCCTCCTTCACTTTCATTTCCCCACTTGAAAGAAAAAAAAACAACTCCCTGGTTCCATTACTTTGCACGCAAGTCTCCCGCCACCTCACTGCTACTTCCATCCACTTCGGCCTTCACCCACCCGTAACCATAACAACCCTCCTTGACCACATCTCTTCCTCCTTTCATGTGACCTGTCTCCTCATTGTTCACCTCACCCCCTTCTCCGACCTGACAACCTCGCCTACAAATCACCACCCGTCTTCATAGAAAGCAACGCCACCAATAGCCAATCAAATCTCCCTCTCCTCCAGTTGTGAACCACCCGAGCACACACACGTGAAAGATAATCTCGGCCTCTTCTCTTTCTCACCCATCCATGCGCCGTGGCTCTGGTAACTCTCTTCTAGCCGAGCCTATTGTGTGGTATTATATATATTCTTAGTTTATAAATTTATGGTAGTGATGTCAGTTTGAATCCAATGTATATAATATATATATTTTTAAGCTTTATAAATGTAGCTTATATAGATTATGTATAGGAAAGCTCAGTTTTGTTTTCCGTTGTCTGTTGCCTACACTTTTGCAGTAGCTTGGTTCATAATATTTCATTTTATAGTATACACTTTGTTAGTGATGTCAGTCCATGTGTGTATAGGAAGGATGTAGCCTGTATTCAACTTATTTAATACGTTTATATGTATATTATATTGGTTTTACATGTGTTTTACTGTAAAGTTTGTTAGTATATTTATTGTATATATGAAGCTTTGAATTTTAAGTATATGTCGTTTTACCTGTACTGAGATAAGGCTTGTTTATATATAGAGAGTTATAAAAGTTTTATAATTTTTTTTTCTTTCATAAAATTTCATATGACAGCTACAACATGGTTCTGTATAAATATCCTTTTTAAAAGATGTTGTGATAGTTTTATGACGTATAAGCTGGGTTTTGTTTTGTTGCTCTTATAGTAAGATGTTATATTTTAGCTATTTGTTATATCTTTCTACCTACAGTCTCAACAACTCTGATGAATACATTTTGGTTTGAGCATTGATATTTGAAAAAGTATAGATTTTTGTATACAACAGTTGTTTATGTCTTAGTCCATTTGGTTACAATATATATAGGTTTACAGCTAGCTATATAGATAGGTGTTTTATTCTGTAAGCATGTTGTATATATTTCAGTCTTTTTATATATTGTATTTTATATATTATGGTATGTCATATTACTAGTTACAGTATGTTAAGTTTTATTGTAAAAGACAATAGTTTACATTAATATATAAGCATTTATTTCAAATTTTGTTATTATAACAATGTATACATGTTCGTAAATATAAAAAGTATGTCTGCACATAAATGTTGGAGTATAGTATGTTTGTAGTTCTACTGGTAGATGCGATATATATATTCTTTTACCTAGTATAGGTTTGGGTATATGATACATTAGTTATATTTTAAAGGTTATAAAGTATGTTGGATATATGTAATACTGGTTGCTGTGAATATATAGTGATATATGCGGGTTCATCTTAAGTTTGTTTTAGAAATGTGTTTTAATGAGTATTAATAGTTATGTAATATATAATATTGATTTTCGTGTTATAAAGTATATATGGTAGTTTCGACTGTATAGTTATTTAAGTTTTAAAGTTGTATAAAATCTGGTTATATATACATATAATTTAATATTTGTGTAATTATATATAGTTTTATATAATTATGTATGTGTGTTCACTTATATTAATTATCTTCATCAATCTCGTTCTGACATGTTCCATCAATTTCTGTTATCAGTTTTGATCGTTGAATTCGTGCCGATTTGCTTTGCTTGGATTCATAATTCGATTTCGAGATCCGTATCAGTGTGCGTATCCATGTCATCTTCTAGTCTCTCTAGCCTCGAAAGGTGAGCACTCACTCACGATTAACGTTCTTTTATTTATTAAAGTTGATTTCAATTGAAACGACAATTGAAATATGCTGCTGTTAGTTAATTACACTGTTATATATGCTATTGCCGGTATCAGTTCACCTGTGACATCTGACACCATTATCTGTTAATTATTTATGCGATGATAATACAGTTTGGCTGATAATTGATTTATTGTTAATGTTTATATTGGACGTTAAATTGTTAATGTGAAAATGATAAATAGTATGAAATTGAACTTGATATAGGATAATTAATTGTTAAATTGGATTAACTGACATTTGTATAATATGACCCCTTAACTATTGAATTTATCGACACGTAGGATTTGTTTAATTACATCTTGAATTACTGGAAGTATGTGGTTAAATTGATGATGGATGAAATTGAAATTGAATGACAAGTGGAAACCGTAATGTAATAATCTTTAATCTACATGAAATGATAGTGTAGATTCTAGAAATAATTATATTAATTCGTACAAATAACAATGCGAATTAATACGGTTATTTCGGGATTATTTGAATTGATTATTGGATTGTTATCGATTGTTGTTATTGCTTGTTTATTTACTTTGACACCATCCCAGTTATCACACTGCAAGTTCCCTTTGTTATGTTTTGATTCTGAATTGAATTGGAATCGGGTTGAAATGATAAATACCCAAATTGAACTTTGACCTTGGATATAGAGAATTAAATAAAACCCGATTGGTCAAATAATTTGATTTAAAAATAAAACGAAGATTTTATTTGAATAAATAATATGGTTTTTAAATGAAGTTGAAATTTGAATTTTTAATGAAAGGAAAATGTTAATATTTTAAAATCTGAAACAAAACATTAAAAATGAAATTGATGAAAGAACGATGTTTGATTGGAGAAATGATCGAATTAAGTTTGAAATGATTTAATAATTAAGTTTGAAATTATTAAACTTTGAAATTATTTAATAATTAAGTTTTGAATTATTTAATAATTAAATAAGACTGAATTATTTAATGATTAAATTAAATTGAATTTGTGAATAAGTGAATTTTACTTCGTAAATAATTGAAATTGAGTTTCTTTATTAATTAAGTTTGGAAAATTATTTAAGTAAGTAAATAAGTGAAATTGAATTTCTTTATCAAGAAATAAAATGTGATTTATTGAAATTAATGTAAGATTTGAAATTCAAAGAATTTGATTTGATGAATTTAATTCAATTAAATTTGTAAGTTTTGATATAATGAAGTTGAATTTAAATAATGGATTTAATGAATTGGGAATTTAATGGAAATTGTTTTGAATGGCATAGTAACTTAACGAATATTGAATGAAATCGATAAATGATTTTAAATTGATTTGAATGTTAAATAAGATTTAATTTAAATGTTTTCGAAATGAAACTTGTATTTGAACTTGAATCAATATTTGGATTGTTTTAAATAGAAATTTGAATTTGAATTATAAGATTTTGAAATGATGATTTGGAAGTTTTGAAACGTAAAATTTCGGAAATTGGTTTAGAAAGACAATGAAATATTGATTTACGAATTGAAATTGATTTGGTTTTGAAATAAATAAACGACCAATCGGGGTAATAATTACGAAAGTTATTAAAGAGACCGGAATTCGGTTATGGATATACTCTCTATCTAAACTGAAAACCACTTTAATAACTATACGCGGAGTGATGATCCAGAATGAAGTGGTTGGAATGATGTACGTGATGACTGAAGAAAGAGAACGATAATGGATAGCCTTGACACTTGTGTCAAATTGGAAATGACTAAAACAGGAGCTGTGCCGGGCCAATGGAGGATTGATACCTCAAGTGGACACACTTCTTCGAACTACTTATACTTGTTGTCGATTGGTGCACCCTTGATTTTGGGAGTGTTGTTTCACGGTGTTGCGGGTGCTGCGGCGTTGCGTTCTCACCAGTCCGGATCAGGCGAACGGTAGTATCACTACCTTGGGTATAGCCTCATGTGCCTTGTCATACTTGTATTCCATTTATGCGCGACCACTACGATTTTGATTTGTACCTTTAGTATATGGATTGCCCTCTGGTGACTTCCGGTTTTGGGGAAACTACGGTCTTGTATATGCTTTTGGGAATAAAAATGTGTTAAGGGTGGAATGGGCCATGACTTAACGCTATTTTGATATCTTTTATATTACTGATAGACATTATCTACTTAGCGTATATTACTACCTAGTAGATAGTTTGACGGATCCTTAAAGGATGGTTATTCCAAACATCCTTTGAGTTACTTGTATTTCAATTGCTATTTCACTTGAGTTGGATTTATTAATATAAGAATGTTAATCCTGACTCGAGTGTCTTGTGTTTTTGCTTTACGCTCGGGTCAGACTGAGTAGTTCAGCTTTCGAGACTCACCTTTGGAGTTGGAGCTTCGCTTAGAGATCCAGCTATCTATCCAGCTTTCAGATATTCGATGATTCCAGAGATGTATTCTGATTTGTATCTGTTACTCTTCCGTTGTATCTGGTTTAACTCTGATGTATCGTATTACTCTTCTGTTGTAAACTCTGATGTATTTTATATATTCATATAGTAGCTTCATGAACTACTATCTCTTTTATTTCCGCTGCACTTATTACTCTGTGTCTGTGTTCTGTGATTATTTATTTACTGTATATGTTCAGTTTTGCCAAATTTAAATTAACAACGCGGTATTTTGAGCAATTCAACTCCGGCATGAGTGTCTACCTATACACTTATAATGGATGCGAATGGTCCGAAATATCGGGTCGTTACAATACCCTAGGGGAGCTACCCCTGAAACCTTGCCGCACAATTCATGTTTCGACCATTACCGGTCTTTGAGGTTCGACGAAGTCTCGTCCACAAACCTACGCTTTGGCACAAAGCCATGCTTTGGGTCAACAGATGATCAAAGCAATGATCACAAAGATAAATGATCAAACAAATGATCATATCACAAATGATCAAACAATGATCATCACACAGCAATACTCAGCATGTCACATTACCAAATTGGGAATATATCGCTGATAAATTTCAACTACATAACCTCTGAGCTCGTACGTCTCAGAGAAGGGTGTTAAGCTAAGAGAATAAATTCTCCGCCACCAAATAGAAATGTATTTGAAAGAAATCGGCTTTATATCTTAAAGTGTAATGTCAAACATGTAACCATACAAGTCTGTTCCGGGTTCGAACAGAACCGAAGGCACTTCTTACGAAGCCCTTGCAATTCCGGGTATTCACAATCCCGATCGGATTTCCCATCACTTAGGGAATCTCTATACCAGGAGCTACCCAGTGCAGAGACAATCGACGAGTTATCTTTTCGTTCTCGTGAATATCCGGTCTTCATCACCGATCTTCAAATGCTATCCATATACGACGTATCACTGATTCGGAATGAGTTATATGACATAAAGGTCTATTCCCGACTAACCCGAATAGTGAGCGCAGTATTTAAAAATATATGGATATTGGGATTTCAATTAAGTCATAACTTATTACCCAAAACTTTCCTTCAAAGGGTTTAAACAAATTACCATTTTAATCTTTTTAAACAAAAAGATTCAATTCACAAAGTTCACTTAATTTCACAAAGATTCATTCACAGATTTTCCAAATCGATTTCCATTTCAATTTGATTAACTCGTTAAATCTTTAAAATAAAGATTCAACTTATAGCTTTCAAAACAATTTCATTTCGAATGGTTGACATAAATCATTATTTTAAATCTGTTAAAAATAAACAGATTTAATTCATAGCTTTCAAAAAGAATTCATTCATAACTTGGAAAACTATTTTCAATTCAATCTTGAAATTCCTTTAATTAAACTGGAATTTCATTTCTTATCTGAAAGCTTTTATTCTTTTAAAACAAACAGTTTTCAATTTGGAAATCTGATTCATTTATATGAATTACAATCCTTGGGTTAAATTCAAATCCTCAAACTAATATTTTAAAATGGTTCAAATTCATATAAACACATTGATAACATCTTTAACCATAATTTCCAATCATAGAATTCAATTTCAAATATCGAATTCAAATTTAAATCAAATTATTTAAACTTCAAAACTTTATCAAGTTATTCAAATTAAATTTCATCTTTGAAATTTCATTTCAAAAGCTTTTCACATTTAAACCCAATCCATTTCAAAAACATTTGGTTTTAAATATTCAACTTTTAACTATATCAAAATCTGTGACTTAATCGATTTCCCCGTGAAATCCATATTTGTGTGTGTAAGGGTGTGGTCCAGGGGTTTAACACAACAGTGTCACATCATTCAATCATAACAGATTAAAATACAGCTATAAGATTGATAAGCGATATAACTATAACGCTTATCTTTCATATACAGATCACAGATATATATATATATATATATCACAGATAATAAATTTCAGCATGGATAATCAATTATATTACAGATCACAACATAATTCAGGATATATCACAAAGTATCAATAACAGGGAATATCAACAATTTAATCATCTAGTCAGGTCCAACAATCATAGGTAAGGTCAATTTATTTATCTGATTAAATTAATTAAGATTTGTCACTAATCCTGGTTTAATTAACATTAAGTTATTACAAACCATTTAAATTAATTAACCTTTAATAATAAATTAATTAGCCTCAATTAATAAATTAATTTATTATCCTTTAAATCATTTATCAATTAACCTCAATCATTTTAGTTAATTAACCTTAATTATGTAATTAATCAACCTTTAATTAAATCTCTAATTAAGTAATTATTCTTTAAGTAATTAACTTTTAATTACTTTCATGAATTAATTAATCTTTAATTACTAAACTTTAATTAATTTAAAAGATAAATCATTTATCTTAATTTAATTACTTAATCATCATAAAAAAAATCTTCATTTAATAAACCTTGGAAATTTATCATTATTAACAAATAAATTAACTTAAACCTTTAAGTTAATTAACAATTGAAAACATCTTTATCCTTTTAATTAACTCCTTAATTACATTTGAAAATTTGTTTTTAAATACTTAAAGAATTAATAATGGTCACATAATTAAGTAATTAATTCTTAATTAAATTCAAAATAATCTACTTTAAAACCTTAACAAATCCCCAACTTAACAAAGATAAGTATTTAAAAGAATTTGTTAAGAATTGTTTGAACTTAATTTTCTTTTGTTAAAGTTTTTTTTTAACTGCAACTTCAACTGCTCGAGACAAAACCCTAGTTTCCCCGAGCCTTGCATCGAACTACCCCTTTTCTTTTAAAATTTCACTATGTTTAAATTTTTTTTTTTAAAAAAACCTATTTTAAAATCCACACGAATTCCCCCGAGAACAAACCCAAGCCAGGCCCCAAATTCTCCGAGTTCATCTTCGAGTCTCAACCCTTCTTCTCAAAATCCACAGCACCCAAACTACTGATACTCTTCTGACACACGTGCACGTGCACGGAGGTTCCGGCCACCAACGATCAACGCTGCACCCCTCCTCATGTCGACGACCATCTCCTCTGACGACCTTACCTCCAGTTTCGTCGATTCGATAGCGAAATCGAAAACGAGCTACTGAGCTTCTCCCTGTAACCCAAACACTTTAGCGAAATCGCCTCGCACCGCCGCGTCGCGTCACCAGCGATCACGAGACTCCGACTACGACTGCTTCGATGACCCACGAAGTTTTTCCCCCATCTCCGGTCCAGTCCGATTCATCCTAGGCAACGCCATCGCCTCGAATACCCGACCTACCCAAACAAGTGACGAAACCCTATTCCACATCAACGCCGCCGCCTCGACAAACTATAAATGCCTCGAGCATTTTTCTAGTGATCATCAACATGCAAGCCACCTTCGACATCAACCTCGAGATCAAAAAACCCTTCGATCACCAGAATTTCGTGAAACATGCAATTCCGTTCATCTCATGGTTTCTCCATAAGTACATACTTAAAAATCTTGATTAAAGTTTTAAAAATCATCATTTGTTAGCACAAATCCAATTATGGGATCAAAATACAAAATTAAGTTTATTGAATTTTGTGTTTTAACAGAAGTTTCACTGTAGTTTCACCTTTCTAATTATCTACCAAATATTCCAACCTAATACCATATTTAAATTTTGAATTCGGTGAATACAAATACTTTTCCTTTAATAATCATGACTTAATTTTGATAAGATGAGGAGATATAAAAAAAATTTAGTGAATCTGAGCCTGTAAATACAACAGAGATGTGTATTTACATATACACAGACATGGATACTCAATCATACATCCATACATGCATATTCACACAAATCTTACCAGCACATTTTATATCATACTACAAGTACTAATCTAAACATTAACAAATAAAACAAGGTCAAGTGGTTTGCTCACCTCAATTTGAAAGAAAACAGAGCTTCTATGAACAGGCTTGAAAATTTGCAAAGTTGAAACCTTTCTCTGATCTCTAGTTTGAATTGATTCAATTTGTTGTTTTCATTGAAGCATGTTTATGTTAAAGATGAAGCTTACTTTAGACATTACTCAGTTTTTCTTGATGGACGAAAATGAATTGAAGTTGCTTCTTTGTTTTTGAAACTGCGGTTGCCATGCTATTGAAACCTTTTTACTTTGATCTCCATTTTTGTTTTGAGTTGAAAATAAGCTTCATTTGAAATACACTTACTGGAATGCTAAGTTTCTTTTTTTAAACGAAAAGAAATGAGGAAGGTTTGATATATAGAATAGAGTTTACAGTATTGATGTTATTTTACTTGTACAAGATTTGTTTCAGAGATTTTCTTCTATAGGGGGATGGGCTGAGATGATCTATATTGTACTAGAGAGATGTTAGTATTAATGAAGATGTCCTTATGTCTACATATATTTATCTTTTTACTTAAATTTCGTATGTACTTATAATAGTTTCTTTATTCTTTTTCAAGTGTACAAAATAGTTTTATACTTCCAGTACAAGTATGAACATGTTTTCCCTTCTTCCTTATGTCCTACAGCCTTGCTTTAGTCTAACAGCCTAGCATTGTAATCAAGTATATCTAGTTTATTTATGTGACGACCGCCCATGACCCCTGCACCGAATCTAAAGATAAAGCGCTGTAAAGTGTGCCAGGCGACCATGGACGATTGTCAAGGTAAGATTTAAAACAAAAAGAATCTATCGCATTACTCACAGCGCATGGACAAAATACAATAGAACATATGTATAGTGAAGCTTTACAGAACAAAATGACATCATATAAAACTCCATAATAGTTGAATACAAGCATCCACATATTCAATACATCCAGCCTCACTACAAATCTCTCAGAGAATACAAAACAGCGGAATATCCAGTACATATAAGAAGATAATATGCGACCCTCTAGCTCGTCTTCGATATCAGCATCGTGAGAAGAGAACAGCACCTGTCACCTGCTACCTAGTCTGCCCGTCCCAAAAATGGACGAACAGCCCAAGGCAATAAGAATTAAAACATAAAGCCTTGAGTCAGACAACAGTCTTAGTGAGCAGTAAATTAACTAACAACATACCAAAAGAGCATAAAGGAAAAGGAATAGGAATACAACCCTCCCACTCCAACCTCATTCTACAGTGATAGCCCCCAGACACACACTAAGCAGAAGCAAACATAGCAGAGCATACAATTTAAAGTAAAGCTACTATCACTCGAGTCAAGGGCGATGTTTTCCAAGTACCAAGGCCTAAATCAGATAAGCACCCAGAAAATACCGCTCTTGAGTCCGAATGACGATACAACCAAACATCCATGACTCTGGCTATCACGGTTATCATTGCTTCGATATCTCCGTTAATTGAATGACCGGCACATTCTTTCAGCCGTCCGTCAAGGGCTAATGAAAACCCCGGTTCTAGACATAACTCCCGCACGTCGTCGCAGCCCGTGCCTAGGACTATCGAATCTGCCCAGAGTACTCGACCATCAACAGTTGGCCGTTGGGACTATCGAATCTTCCCAAACGTACCCTTGCTTAGAGCATGCTAGAACCTTCAACAACGATGCTATCCAAGCCTCCTAGTCATCCTCCTCGACGACTATTCTCATATCCATTCATTATCCTCAACTCGAATCATATCACCGAGTTATCAACATGCTTGGAATGATCCCGTCTGGATTAGACCAAGTCTTCATCATATGATTGCCTCGCTTCATTACATCCTCGCAAAGCCCCATCTCAACATATCATCAAATCTATGCATAAGAGCTTCATCATCCCGCTACATATGCCACGAGCAGCTTTTCCAATTCAAGAGCCCTTCCCTTAGCTTTTGAATCGTCTTCGGTCTAAATCTAATCATCAATCATCTAGTTCATAATAATCAATCAAATCAAACATCAATCCAAGCAATCAAGCATTCAAAAAATGATCTAAGTAGACAATTATAACAATAATGGCATTTTCGTAATTAAAGAGTTGACAGTCCAATAAGCATGAAAACATGGATTATATCTCTACAAACTTGATGAATGAACTTGCATAGGTTAACATATGATAAAATGGATGCAACATCATCATGAACAATGGATCTACATGGATCTACACATAGGATGAAGAAAATGCATGGAAATCACTAATTTAACACCAAATCGAGCCAACAATCCGATCTACTCCTTTGGATCCGCGTGAGAGATAATCACCACTCACCAAATCACCTAAACCAACCCAAATCAACACGCTTCAGATCTGGACAGCAAAGGATGAAGCTTGATCTATCACGAATCCGCTTCAAATGAAGAAATCCCTCTTGAAAAGATGAAGATCTTCAATCTAAGCTCTTGAATCTTCAATCTTGATCTTCGATTTGGATGGATGGAAGCACTAGATTAGAGTGGAGAAAAGAAGTGAAGAAGTGTAGAAGTCGAGCCCTCAAAATGGCAGCACTTCGTCGCTTCAAAATCCGGATCCCAAAAAGTGAGAACAACCCCTCCTATTTATAGCTGAAATCTGTCCTTAAGTCGAAATCTGGCTATCTCCCTAAGTCGCTTCCGACCTAAGCCTCTCCGACCTAAGCCTCTCCGACCTAAGCAATGCGCTTCCTTCGACCAATGACTTAGTTGGGTTGCGACCTAACAGCTTAGACTTCTACGCGACCTAACACAACATACGACCTAACGGTTAGATCTACGCGACCTAACACTTAAACTATCCTAGCGACCTAACAACTTAGCAACCTACGCGACCTAACAGTGTTACGACCTAACACATAGCCTAACTCCTAAGGTCGCCAACTTGTTAACTCCTTAGGTCGCCAACTTGTTAACTCCTTAGGTCGCCAACTTGTTAACTCCTTAGGTCGCCAACACGGAACCACTAGGTCGCTAACTCAGAACCACTAGGTCGCTAACTCAGAACCACTAGGTCGCTAACTCAGAACCACTAGGTCGCTAACTTTCCCAGCCGACCTAACACTTAACAAAACTTAGGTCGCTCACAACATTTTCTTAAGTCGCAGACCTTCTCTAAGTTGCCAACAACCCTTAGGTCGCGTACGACCTAGGACTTAGACGAATCTGCCTAAAAATCTGAAATGACAAGAAAGTGCTAAAATTCCAGATTTTGACGAACATGTCGATCCGTAAAAAATACGGGTCGTTACATTCTCTCCCCCTTAGAAATTTCGCCCCCGAAATTCCAAGCAATCAAAACTATTCTGTACGCCTATCATCCATAACAATCAACAAACCATGCATCCAATTCTAACTTAGCGTACAGAATTCTAAAACTTAGAACAAGTTACAATATCGCGAGATGAGACGACACCTTAGGGCCATACCTTGAAGAGTTCAGGATGAGCTGCCTTCATCCTCTCTTCCACTTCCCACGTACAGTCGTTATCATCATCACTCCATTGTATCTTGAGCAACTTAACTACCTTCCTCCTAAGCTGTTTCGTGTCGGCTTCAACAACACGAAGCGGCTTACGAGGTCTTCTATCAACTGGATCAACTTCAAAATCTTCACAGCTATCTGCAGAAACTACTGCATTCGAGTCGTGCACATACTTCCGTAGATAAGATACATGAAAAACATTGTGCACACTCGACATCTTCTCTGGTAATTCCAATCTATAAGCGAGCCTTCCAATTCGCTCGATAATCGGGAATGGTCCAACAAATCTCGGAGTCAATTTTCCTTTCTTTCCGAATCGAATAACATTCTTCAGTGGAGAAATCTTCACAAAAACCATATCTCCTACATCGAATTCCAAATCCTTTCGACGCTTATCGGCATAACTCTTCTGACGATCTTGGGCTGCTTTCATTCGTTGCCGAATGATCTCTATACAATCTGAAGTCTGCCGAATCATCTCTGGCCCAAGCATCAGCTTTTCTCCAGTTTCCAACCAACATGTCGGAGAGTTACACGGTCTTCCATACAACGCCTCATACGGTGCCATACCAATACTTGACTGGTAACTGTTGTTGTACGCAAACTCCACCAAATGAAGGTGATCTTCCCATGATCCTCCGAAATCTAAAACACAGGCTCTGAGGAGATCTTCCAAAACTCGGTTGACTCTCTCAGTCTGACCATCTGTTTGAGGGTGATAAGCTGTACTTAAACACAACTCGGTTCCCAAAACTTCCTGGAAGCTTTTCCAAAATCCACTAGTGAACAATGGGTCTCGATCGCTCACTATACTCTTCGGAATACCATGGAATCGAACTATCCACTTAACATACAACTCAGCCAACTTTGATGCAGTCCTAGTCGATCGAACAGGAATGAATCGTGCACTCTTAGTCAGACGATCCACAATGACCCAAATCCCTTCATTTCCCGTTCTGGTTCTAGGCAATCCATCAATAAAATCCATCGACACTTGTTCCCACTTCCATGTAGGAACTTCTAAGGGTTGAAGCAATCCACTTGGCTTCTTCTGTTCAGCCTTTACCAACTGACAGTTCATACACTTGGAAATGAAATCTCCAACATCCTTCTTCATGCCTTCCCAGTAGTAGGTTCTCTTCATATCCCGATACATCTTATTTCCACCTGGATGAATTGTCAACTTCGAGTGATGACTTTCCTTCAGAACTTCACTCCTCAATTCATCTATATCGGGAACCACTAGTCGTCCTTGCTTTCGAAGCCAACCTTCTCTATCGACCTCGAATCCTTTATCCTTTTCTGAGTCCAATCCAGATTCTAATTCACGGATAATCTTGACAAGCTTATCATCTCGCTTTTGACTCTCGCCAATCCTTTCCACAAGAGTCGGTCTTATCGATAAGTTTGCCAACATTTCAGGTTCCAATTCGCATCTAGGCCTGAAGTCAAATCCAGCTAAATACTCGAGACTCTTCCATTCAGAAAACATGGCTCCCAATCCTGCATGTCTTCGACTTAACGCATCAGCCACTGCGTTACCTTTTCCCGGAGTATAAGCTATACCAAAATCATATGATGCTAAAAACTCTAGCCAACGTTGCTGCCGAAGATTCAAATCCTTCTGGGAGAAAAGATACTTCAACGACTTATGATCCGTAAACAACTCGAATCGAACTCCCAACAGATAATGCCTCCACATCTTCAGAGCAAATACAATCGCCGCTAACTCCAAATCATGAGTTGGGTAATTCTTTTCATGCGGCTTCAGTTGTCGACTGGCATACGCAACAACTTTATCCTTCTGCATCAGCACTGCTCCAAGTCCAGTACCACATGCATCGGTGTAAACCACCATCTCATCATTCCCACTTGGAATAGTCAAAACAGGAGCACTCGTCAATCTCTCTTTCAGGATTCCGAAGGCTTGCTCACACTTAGCATTCCAACTGAACACTTGGTTCTTCTTCGTCAATCCTGTTAACGGTGCAGCTATCTTGGAGAAGTCTTTGATAAACCGTCGATAATATCCTGCTAATCCAAGAAAACTTCTCACATCAGATGCATTCTTAGGTCTAACCCAATCCTGGATTGCTACCACCTTAGCGGGATCAACCGCTATTCCATTTCCAGAAATCACATGGCCTAAGAACCTCACTTCACTCTTCCAGAAGTGACACTTCGAAAACTTAGCCTTCAGCTGATGTTTCCGTAAGATCTCCAAAACAATACGCAAGTGCGTCTTGTGCTCTTCTTCAGTTCTGGAATAAATCAGAATATCATCCACGAACACAAGTACGAACTTGTTCAACTGATCTCTGAACACTCTATTCATAAGATCCACAAAATATGCTGGCGCGTTAGTCAATCCAAACGGCATTACCAGCCACTCAAAGAAACCGGATGGTGTCCTAAAAGCAGTCTTCGGCACACTATCCTTAGCCACTCTCAACTGGTGAAATCCCGTTGCCAAATCCATCTGAGAAAACACCTTGGCTTCGTGAAGCTGATCAAACAAGTCATCTATTCTCGGCAATGGATACTTGTTCTTCTTAGTCACCTTATTCAGCTCACGATAATCGACGCACAATCTCAACGACCCATCTGCCTTGGTTGCAAACACAACTGGTGCACCCCACTCGGACACACTACGCCGAATGAATCCTTTCTGCAAAAGATCATCAACTTGCACCCTCAACTCTTGCTGTTCCCTAGGCGCCATCCGCCTAAGAGGCATCACAACAGGTCTGGCTCCTTCAACTAGATCTATACGAAACTCGATCTCTCTATGCGGCGGCAACCCTTTGACTTCGTCAAAGACATCCTCGAATCCATTAGCGATCGGCACTGATGACAGTCCATCCCGTGGAACAACTAGCGAATACATGAAGCTCATGAAGACGCCTTCTTCATGCTTACATCGTATCACAATCTTTCGCCCCTCCACATTCTCGACTGTCACTTCCAACCTTTCGCAATCAACCTTAGCCGCATACTTCCTAAGCCAGTCCATACCCAAAATAATTCCGAACCCCGCAAAGTTCAGAACAAAGCAATCACAAACAAAAGAGCAACCATGACTCGACACAACTAGACCACGGCATAACATACACAAACAAGACGAACCCCCAACTGGATTAGTCACAACCAATGGCCTATCAACAATATCCGGTGTCAAACCTAACCGGCCAACGAGTTCATTACAAACAAATGAATGCGACGCTCCAGTATCAAACAGAACTCTAACTGGAACACCACATAGGAAAAGAGTACCTTGAACAACCACACTCTTTCCCTTCTCTTCTGCAGTAGGAGCTTTCGAAGACGACGGAACAGCTCCCAAAGCATAGGCTTGCACAATCTGCCTGTCCTTCCTCGGTTCTGGACAATTCTTCCTGAAATGCCCCGGCTTGTCACAGTTGTGACACTTCATCGGTGCCTTCGGATTCTTACAATCCTTAGAGAAATGGCCCTTCTGCTGACAATTGTAGCAAGTCACCTCGCCCTTCGGCTTCTTCTGGCCATCCTTACCCTTTTGCTGCTGCTGCTTCCTCTTCTGGTTTCCACCCTGCTGTGGTTTAGATTCTCCCTTGGTAACAGCAACAACAGGTCCTTCCTTAGGAAACAGACTCTCATGCCTAAGAGCTTTCTCCACAAGCTTCTCAAATGAATCGTCCAAATGATCCACCAACTGTCTCCCAAGATAACTATCCAAGCCGGTCACAAACTTCTCATTCTTCTGATAAGCAGACTCAATATATGACCGGACATACTTGGACAAAGCTTCGAACTCAGAAACATACTCAAGAACAGACCTTCCATCCTGCTTGAGCTCTACAAACTTCTTGAACAGAACAGACTTCTGAGCTGTAGAAATGAACTTAGCTTCAAATCTAGCTTGGAATTGCTCCCAAGTAATCTCTTCTTCCGGAGTAGTGATGGTAATAGAGTTCCACCAATCAGAGGCTCTCCCTTGAAGCTGCCTTGATGCCAACTTCCTCTTAGTTGCATCATCGATTCCCAAATCACCAAAGATCCTTCTACAAGCATCTATCCATCTCTGGACCTCGATAGTTGATTCTGTTCCCAAGAAAACCTTCCCTCCAAGAGCAGTATAATCCTTGCACAGCTTAGCAAAATCCACTGGTTTCGGAGTTTGGACTTGAACTCCAACATCTACTGCTGTCCCCGGAACTGGTATCCTTCTCATGATCGAAGTCATCATAGCTTCGAACATGGCTGCATAATCAGCAGTCTCTTCAGTAGCACGGCCTTCCCTAGCAGCTGGTCTCCCTCTTCGACTCATTCTCAATATCTATAAAAAGGAATGATTAGAACATCTAGAGAAACAACTGCATAAAGGGCTCAACTCTACTAAACTACTATATTATATATAGTATTCATCCATCAAAATACAATTACGTCTCTCATACGTGGTTACTTCAGCGAGCGTTGGGTAAAATCGATTAACCAATGCTCTGATACCAAATGTGACGACCGCCCATGACCCCTGCACCGAATCTAAAGATAAAGCGCTGTAAAGTGTGCCAGGCGACCATGGACGATTGTCAAGGTAAGATTTAAAACAAAAAGAATCTATCGCATTACTCACAGCGCATGGACAAAATACAATAGAACATATGTATAGTGAAGCTTTACAGAACAAAATGACATCATATAAAACTCCATAATAGTTGAATACAAGCATCCACATATTCAATACATCCAGCCTCACTACAAATCTCTCAGAGAATACAAAACAGCGGAATATCCAGTACATATAAGAAGATAATATGCGACCCTCTAGCTCGTCTTCGATATCAGCATCGTGAGAAGAGAACAGCACCTGTCACCTGCTACCTAGTCTGCCCGTCCCAAAAATGGACGAACAGCCCAAGGCAATAAGAATTAAAACATAAAGCCTTGAGTCAGACAACAGTCTTAGTGAGCAGTAAATTAACTAACAACATACCAAAAGAGCATAAAGGAAAAGGAATAGGAATACAACCCTCCCACTCCAACCTCATTCTACAGTGATAGCCCCCAGACACACACTAAGCAGAAGCAAACATAGCAGAGCATACAATTTAAAGTAAAGCTACTATCACTCGAGTCAAGGGCGATGTTTTCCAAGTACCAAGGCCTAAATCAGATAAGCACCCAGAAAATACCGCTCTTGAGTCCGAATGACGATACAACCAAACATCCATGACTCTGGCTATCACGGTTATCATTGCTTCGATATCACCGTTAATTGAATGACCGGCACATTCTTTCAGCCGTCCGTCAAGGGCTAATGAAAACCCCGGTTCTAGACATAACTCCCGCACGTCGTCGCAGCCCGTGCCTAGGACTATCGAATCTGCCCAGAGTACTCGACCATCAACAGTTGGCCGTTGGGACTATCGAATCTGCCCAAACGTACCCTTGCTTAGAGCATGCTAGAACCTTCAACAACGATGCTATCCAAGCCTCCTAGTCATCCTCCTCGACGACTATTCTCATATCCATTCATTATCCTCAACTCGAATCATATCACCGAGTTATCAACATGCTTGGAATGATCCCGTCTGGATTAGACCAAGTCTTCATCATATGATTGCCTCGCTTCATTACATCCTCGCAAAGCCCCATCTCAACATATCATCAAATCTATGCATAAGAGCTTCATCATCCCGCTACATATGCCACGAGCAGCTTTTCCAATTCAAGAGTCATTCCCTTAGCTTTTGAATCGTCTTCGGTCTAAATCTAATCATCAATCATCTAGTTCATAATAATCAATCAAATCAAACATCAATCCAAGCAATCAAGCATTCAAAAAATGATCTAAGTAGACAATTATAACAATAATGGCATTTTCGTAATTAAAGAGTTGAAAGTCCAATAAGCATGAAAACATGGATTATATCTCTACAAACTTGATGAATGAACTTGCATAGGTTAACATATGATAAAATGGATGCAACATCATCATGAACAATGGATCTACATGGATCTACACATAGGATGAAGAAAATGCATGGAAATCACTAATTTAACACCAAATCGAGCCAACAATCCGATCTACTCCTTTGGATCCGCGTGAGAGATAATCACCACTCACCAAATCACCTAAACCAACCCAAATCAACACGCTTCAGATCTGGACAGCAAAGGATGAAGCTTGATCTATCACGAATCCGCTTCAAATGAAGAAATCCCTCTTGAAAAGATGAAGATCTTCAATCTAAGCTCTTGAATCTTCAATCTTGATCTTCGATTTGGATGGATGGAAGCACTAGATTAGAGTGGAGAAAAGAAGTGAAGAAGTGTAGAAGTCGAGCCCTCAAAATGGCAGCACTTCGTCGCTTCAAAATCCGGATCCCAAAAAGTGAGAACAACCCCTCCTATTTATAGCTGAAATCTGTCCTTAAGTCGAAATCTGGCTATCTCCCTAAGTCGCTTCCGACCTAAGCCTCTCCGACCTAAGCCTCTCCGACCTAAGCAATGCGCTTCCTTCGACCAATGACTTAGTTGGGTTGCGACCTAACAGCTTAGACTTCTACGCGACCTAACACAACATACGACCTAACGGTTAGATCTACGCGACCTAACACTTAAACTATCCTAGCGACCTAACAACTTAGCAACCTACGCGACCTAACAGTGTTACGACCTAACACATAGCCTAACTCCTAAGGTCGCCAACTTGTTAACTCCTTAGGTCGCCAACTTGTTAACTCCTTAGGTCGCCAACTTGTTAACTCCTTAGGTCGCCAACACGGAACCACTAGGTCGCTAACTCAGAACCACTAGGTCGCTAACTCAGAACCACTAGGTCGCTAACTCAGAACCACTAGGTCGCTAACTTTCCCAGCCGACCTAACACTTAACAAAACTTAGGTCGCTCACAACATTTTCTTAAGTCGCAGACCTTCTCTAAGTTGCCAACAACCCTTAGGTCGCGTACGACCTAGGACTTAGACGAATCTGCCTAAAAATCTGAAATGACAAGAAAGTGCTAAAATTCCAGATTTTGACGAACATGTCGATCCGTAAAAAATACGGGTCGTTACAATTTATTCCTAGAATTATGTCAAGAATTCATTTTTTTTTACTTGGTCTTGCCTGGTTACTTTCTACTTTTGTTTGTTTGAATACTTAAATAAAATTTGATGCCTTCTTTTCTTGTCTTTTATTTGTTTGTTTCATGTTGATAAGCTTACACTTATCCATTTGTTTTTATTTGTTTTCCTTTCTTGAATGTATGTTAGTTTTTCTTTAGTCTTATTGCTTTGTATTATAAATGAATTTCTATCTTTACATGTTATTAGATTTTAGCAAATTTGTTTACTTATGTATTTGTTTTGTTTATATTTTATTTTATTATTTTAAACAATTTCTTGTTGATAAGTGTTGTTTTCTTTTATTATTATTTTTATTATTTTATATTGTTAGATTTTATTTAATATGTTTACTTACTTTATATTTTTATAAAACTATATATGTTCATTTTCAAAATATAGATGAATTTCTAGATTTTATTTTGTTGCTAAATCTTATCTAACTAATTTGCTTTATAGTTATCTCATATATATTTTTTTTTTCTTTCTTTCCTCCAGTTTAACATCTATTATTATTTAACTCATATATTTATTTTTAAAACCATTTGTTTAAGATTTTATTCCAAATCCAATTTAAATATATATATATATATATACATATATATATATTCAAATTTACTCATATATATTTATATACATATATATTCACATATATACAATATTTACAATATATTTAAATTTCAATGATTTATATCAAATTTTATTTGAATTCGGGGAAACTTGCTTCCATATAAAATTAATTTTACAATTCTTATTCAAAAATTAATTTAATTATCAATTTAAATTAAATTAAAATCTAGGGTCGTTACAAGTAAAGGAAAGAACACCGGATTTTATACTGGTTCGGAGTTACCCTACATCCAGTCCCGCACAACTAAGTACGGATTTCCTTTCAAACTCAATTCAACAATTACAACCCTCGGTTTCAAGGCTACGAGGTACACCCTCCAGAATCACAATCCTTTGGGTAGAGATAATTGATTTCCGGGGCAACAAGTTCACTTAATTGATTTCCAGGGCTATAATCACACCTTCTCTCGCTCAATTGATTACAAAAAGTCTATAACTCAGATTAGCACTTGGATCTTGTAGAGATAGTGGAGAGAATCAAAACCAGAAATTATCTAGTTAGATTCGATATTGATTTCGGCAGAGTAATGGTGTAATTTGTAAATAAGAAAGTGGAGAAGAAGAAGAGAAGTTAAATCAGAGAAAAAGTACTATAAAATTCGTTGAAACTGACCCCTATTTATAGAAGAACAACATCCATGACCATTCATGAAAAGTTATGGCGAATAGACACTTCTTTTGAAATTTGAATTTTGAATTAAACTGTCACCATGTCGACATGGTGCCTATGGGCATGTCGACATCCCACATACTTTTTGATGTTTTGAATTTCTTTGAAAATAACATTTATCTTATATAAAAACTATTTTAAACTTTATAAATATACTTGACTTTAGTTGAAATTCGTAAGTAAATATAAAGAACAATATATACATAATTTAACTATAATTTTATATTTAAATCTTAAGTATAAATATATAAAACAGCTAAATATATTAATATCAAAATTGTAGTTTAAAAACTTAGGATAATAATTTAAAATCAAAGATTTTTAAAATTAAGAATATTTAAAACTAAGAATATTTTTTAGGCTAAAATATATTGAAAAACCAGGACAGATGATTTTGGTTTTTAAACAGGAATATTTAAAATCATTTTGAAAAACAAGCTATATATTTTGAAAGTCATTTTGAAATAAAAGTAAGTGGATACAAAAAGAAGTTCCACTAGATTTTTCATAGGTTCCATCCTACTTAGGGTTCCATCCCTTTAACGAGCACGAAGTGGATTCCATTCCACGAATAAAATAGATTTTAAGATGTCAGTGCCTTTCTATGAGTTTTAACAATATTCCTAACTATATAACTTATCTTGGAAACTTGAACTCTTGATAATCTTGATACTCATGAGTCTTCTATCTCTATATCTTGAATCTCAATACTGTACAGTCTTCATTCTTGATACCTGCATGGTTAGATCCTGCATATACATGTATATCTAAACTTGTAATGTTAGTATTTATATTTTATAATCTATTCTAAGGTTGTTCTCATCAAAACCATCATCTCATGGACTAACAATCTCCCCATTTTTGATGATGGCAACCTTTGTTTATAAAATATTCCTTCTATCCTAATAACTCACCCTAAAACTAACAACTCCCCTTAATCTATGCCTAACTACCCTATTTTATATTTCTACCCCTTTGTCATCAACAAAAACTTACTCCTCCTTATTCTTGGACTTCAGTACCTGCATTGATAAACTATACAACGGAATATATAATATATAGATTAAGAAATAATGATACTTATAAGCATAATAAATTAATTAAAGACTATGTTCATTTCAGTGTATATATATATGTTTCACACACCAAACTTCAAACCAAATAAAATCAATCCACACAATGTATCAATTCAAACCAAATTAAATCAAACAAATTAATTCAAACAAATCAAACAAAGAAAGAAAATTAAACGTTACGAGGAACATCGACCCATCCATCTTCTCCAAATATAGGGTCTGCTTTAATTGCATCCCAATTCTCATTGTCATTGGTGAGAGAGACAGGAGGATGTGCTTCATTATCATCCTTGTGTAGAGAGGAGATCATCCATCGTATTGCATCGAAGTGTCTCTCTTTTAATTTCCTTGTATAACCTTTAATTACATAATCCCATTAACATTTAACTTTTTGAATATTCAGGTAAGTTATATATGTTTTGGAAATTGAGTATTATACAAATAAATTTATCTTAGTTCAACAATTTCCAGTTGTTTTAATTCAAATATTCATTTTACACACTCCAATTATTCAAAATATATAGAATTTAAGAATTGAATTTCCGGTTTCACTTCAAACCATTTTAAAATAAATATATACATATATTTTGTACATCAAATCATATTCCAGAAATTCAAATCAAATCCATTTTTCAAAACAAAAGTGTAGTAAAGCTACTAGGTGGCCTCTCCACTCTGAGACTCGAAAATGAATGTCGATGATGCTGCAGTCATCACCGAAATTATTTTCCAGCGACACAAGAGGAGAGTACTGACTGACATACCTCTTTTAAAATCCTTTGGAAACAATTTCTATTCCGAAATACTTTCAAATAATATAATTTTAAGACTTTGAAAACCAAATTTGAAAGCACCGAAAATTAAATTCTCAAATTCTTTAATTTAAATTCATTTATTTCCAAATCAAATTTATAAACCATGTTTTAAAATTATACAACAATAGTTAATGGTTGACAAAACAATGAATGATAATCTAGTATTATCAATTATAATAACCGATTCATTAACTATCTAATTACAGAAAACTTATACTTTTTATATATAAAATACAATCGTACAAAAAATTATTTCATTTACCAATTTCGAAAACAATATTGTGTTAGTTTGCTATGTTCAAGTGTTTTGGAATTCCTATTGATAGTGTTGGCCAGACGAATCGATCGAAACCCCAAATCAAACTTTATAATTCAAACAACACAATATAAAATATTTTATATCAATTACAAACACGATCCCTCAAAGGATGATTCAAGAATGGATAGAGATTCAAATTTAAAGGAATCCTAGTCAAAGAGAATTCTAACAAAGAAGTTAGGCTCGAAAGGAAGGTAAGATAATGAAATTACGAAAAAGGAAAAATGGATGGACTTATATTAATCACGGTGACCTTAACTGAGTCAACCGAGACTTAGAAAAGACGAGAATATCATTAATGAAAGTAGGGACAACCTTATTGAGAACATCGCAGAAATGCGATTCATGAGATCGACGAAGAAGGCAGGACATTTATTAATCCGAAAGGGATGACTAACCATTCATAGAAATCATTCGTCCGGGAGAAAGACAACAGGTTGAGCTTCCAGAAATAAGATTGGTGGGGAATTCAATTTCTCGCTTGGGAGGAAGAGAAGTGACTTCACCAAAATACCAGTATATATAATCCCCGACTATAGGGGTGGAGTCAAGATCACTAAGCTGATCATCGAGTAAAAGATAAATTGCCTGTAAAATCCTATGGCAATCGACATTCGATTACAAGAGAATTACCCGGGTCGTCTACCAGAGAAACGATTCGGCCTTTGCAAGGGATAACAGCATCAAAAACGAGGATGTAGAAATCTCCGGTGAATCGATACTTGTTGTAAAGGAGTTTTAACCCTTTACGAATCATACAATGGTTGGCGGGACTGCTGATGGTACCAGTCACACACAAGATGAAATTGCCAACCGAGGAGGCAAGATGAGCTCGAATTTATAATAGAGATCAATAGAAATAGAGCTATGGGATGCTCCAGTATCAAGAAGAACACAAACATGACAAGACAAGAATGGATTTCAGAACAAAAGGGAGGGTTCCAAGATACGAAAGAAGTTCTACTCCAGGAGGATCCTAACAAGGAATTTCAAGCTCGAACGAATATGATTATGTAATTAAATTTTACTCCATATGCTAAGTTTTTCCTAAACCAGAGCTCTGATACCACTTGTAACGACCTGGTATTTCGAACCGTTCAAATCGACAATCATCCACTGATGTCAGACTTGAATTGCTCAAAACAACAGATTGTTATTTTATATTTGACAAAACTTAGCATATACGGTAAATAAAATCAATCACGGAATTATAGACACAGTAATACAACAATAAGCAGCGGAATAGATGAATAGTAGCTCATAAAGCTACTATATAAACAACAGAGTTTTAAACTAAATACAACAGATATCCAATACATAGAAATATCAATACAAAGCAAGTGGCAAGTCTGAATGGAAAACTGTAAATAATAGAGATCACTGAAAGCTGGATAGAAGGACAGATCTTCAAGAAAACTACAAGCTCCAAAGGTGAGTTTCAAATGCTTTGACACTCGGTCTGACCCGAGCATAAAGCAAACATAAAACACTCGAGTCAGGAATAACTTTCTTATATCAGTAAATTCAACTCAAGTGAAATGTCAACTGAAATACAAGTAACTTAAAGGATGTTTGGGATTTCCATCCTCTAAGGATCCGTTAAACTATCTACATACATAGTACAATACGCTACATAAATAGTTGCTATAGTAAAGTAAACTATTAAAATAGCAATAAGGCATTACCCATATCCCCCTTAACACATTTTATATATTCCTGTAGTCTATACAATGCCGTAAGCTCCACCAAACCGGTGGTTTACCTAGAGGACACCCCATAGGTACAGTACAAAACAAACTCGTAGAAGGCGCGATAGGGCATGTGAACACGGCACGCGAGGCAATGCTAGGGTAGATATACCGTTTGCGGATCCGGACTGGTGGTAACGCATAGCAGCTACTACCGCCCACCTCGAGACACACTCCCAAATCAAAGGTGCACCCAATCAAATCACAATGTAATAGAATGGTATTGAAGAAATATGTCCGATCGGAGGAATGACCTCACTTGGTCCGGCATGGCTCCTGTTTTAGTCACATCTAAGCTGACTCACGGGAGTCAGGGCTACGTAAATACCTCATATAGAATCGTCGCCAAACCATCCTACTTCGTTCTGGAATCTCCACCACGTACACAGTTGTTAAAGTGGTTTTCGGTATTGGCAGAGAGTATGACAATATCCGATCTCGGTCTCTTTAACAACCAAACGCTTATTTCACACCGTGGTCAATATACACTTTCGAAATCATAACCATAAGATAGTTTAAACCATCATATCAAAATATTCGCTTTAAATCTATTAAATCTAGATCATAACAATTCTAACTTAAACAGTTTAAATATTAAAAATAGTTTATATATATTGAAATAGTTATAAATTAAAAATAGTTTATAATTAGAATTATTTCTTCCAATTTCACAAATCAATTCAAATCCACTTTAGTTCCAAAATTCAATTTTAAATCAATCTTAGTCCAACAACTCCAATTAAAATGGTTCAATTCAAATTATCATTAAAACCATTTTAATTTGTATCAATTTCAAATTCAGGTTTGAACTACAAATTTAAACCACTTCCAATTCCATAGATTTCAGAGTCCAATATTTGAACAATTTACAATAACTTAATTTGATACATTTCATTTATATTTCAAAATTCAACTTTAATTTTATTTAAATTTGAATTTATTCACTTACTCATTTATAATAACATTTAAATAAAATCTCAAATTAAAACTTTAAATAAAATCAAAATTTTATATCTAACTTCAATTAAATTTAGTTCTAAAATTATTCACTTAATCACTTTTAAATAATATTTAAATAAAATCTCCAATTACCCAATTAAATGAAACTAAATATTCAATTTCAATTTGTCTAAATTTGAAAATATTCATTGAGTCACTTTTAATCAAAACCAAGCTATCAAGTTATAAATTTCATATATTTAAAATCTCAATTCAATAAGTTTCAAATCAATTTCTTTTTATTTAAAAACAATTCTTAAACACATACAATTTCAAATCAATTTCAATTTATCTTCCCAACCTTAATTTATTAAAGTTATTACAACATCTATTTTTAAAATAAAATTTTAAATAAATACTTAAACATAATATATATATATATATTAATTAAATTAGATTTTATTAAATTAAATCCTATTTTATATATTTTTAAAATAATAAAATTATCACAAAAATCTTTAAAAATTATATTTTCAAAACTAACTTATAAATTTAAAATTTCCAAACATATAATTTAAAAATCTAAATTTACACACATATAAAAATAGCATTGATGTATTATATTTTAAAATCAATATTTATAAAACAAATATATTTCCTTTCACAACTTTGAAAAATCATTTTCAAAATATAGACAAACGGTGTCCGTATATAATTTTCTATCCTATGGTCAAGTGATATAGATATTTATCATTTCAATCCGCAATTTAAATATCTACGGGTATATATCATTTCAACCCGCAATCCCAAAATTCAAAATCAATGAAAATCGCTTGGGTTTATTATTTCAACCCATAACGATTTTCCCTTAATCTAAAATATCGTTCGGGTATGTATCATTTCAACCCATAGAGAATTCTAAACTAACAGGGAACTTGCAGAGTGAGAATAAATATGATAATAATATAACATATCAACAGCAGGCATATACCATTAGTAACAGATTAAAATATAATATACACAACAGGCCATAGTGTCATATGTCATAGATGAACAATTACCGATAATGGCATATCATATTTAACAATTAAATAACTTAACAATTCAATTTTAACAGCATATTTCAATTGTCATTTCAAGTGAAATCAATTTACTAAACATAAGAATGTTAATCGTGAGTGATCGCTCACCTTTCGAGGCCATAGAAATAACAAGAGTAAGATGCAGACAGATATGGATAAGCACGGATCGACATGCGGAAAAATGACAAAGCTAGAAACTGCTACTGCGACCAATTCAGGACTGCGGCGTGACAAAAGCGAAGAACGATGAACTGGATTCGACGAAAAATCAATTATATAAATTAACTTATATATACATATATATAGGCTATATATATTCATTTATTATTATTATTGAAACTCGTATATTTCCTCAAAATTATCAAATGAATCTTTAACAATATATCTATAATGAAGCTATTACAAAAATCTATTTAAAATATGACATAAATTTTAGTAAATATTTTGAACATATGAATATAACTGACTTTATTATAATTATTACAAATTACTATCATAAGCATATATATATAAAAAACAAGACACGGCCCAAAATAGTAAAATATTTATAATTCTTCTTTATATAAAGCCTCTTATATAATGTACGGTTAGCATACATATATATATATATATATATAACATATACGTATGAAATATATATATATATAATATATTTGAAAATCAATATTTATTATAAATCAATATAAACTTACTTTATTCTATATATATAACTCATCCGGAAAATACATAAGCTTATGCCCTTATATGTATATACGTACAAACTTAATATATATGTTATAGGTAAACATTGAAAGCAACTCAATATGACCTTTTATATATATATATATATATATATAAACTAATAGGTAAACTAATATAAAACTTAATCATAAATAAGTAGAAGGGAAGGGAAAGTGCTGCTGTCTTGGTGGGGAGATAGGTGTTGGAGTGCTGCTCACCGCTGTGGTGCAGGGGAAGTGGCGAGTTGAGGTGGCTTGCGGGCTGACACGCGTGCTTGGTGATGTGAGGTAGTGTTGCGACATTGGAGGGGCTGACACACGTGCTTGGTGATGTGAGGAAGTGTTGCGACGTTGGTGGGGCTGACTGCTATGGCGGAGGGTGCTACGGTGGAGGCGGCGAGTACTGTGGTGGCGGAGGGTTGGTTGATGGAAAGGCAGGTCGAGCACATGCAACGAAGGACAAGCAGGTTCAAGCTTTTATATATAACTTGTTTTATACTTTTTTTTCTTTCCTTTTTTTATAAATAAGAAGGAGGCGGACGTGGGTACAGGGGCGGTTGAGGTCGACCAGGGAAGGAGGATGCGGAGGCGTGTGGAACTAGAGCTTGGGTGGTCTTGGCAACATGTGTATATGGTGGAAGGAAAAAAATATATAAGCTAGTGGTGGTTGACAAGATCTAGACACAGGCTTCACAAAAACAAACATATATATCATATTATATTATCTCATGCATGAATTTGAAGGAAGGTTTTAGCAAAAGTGAACCAAAGGAGAAGAACAACCTTTCTAGGAATAAATTTTTAACTTTATATAATATACTATATTTCTCAAAAGAAGGACTTTGCTATCAAAATAAGGTATATGCAGAGAATTGAACGTGAAGGAAAGAGAAAGAGTTGGTAACCGAACCATCAAATATATGAAAACAAATGGGAAATTGTAAAGGCATGAGCGTTGAATTTCAGAAATATAAAAGCTAGTGGCTATTGGGTAAATACACGGTGGAAATTGAATGGACACAAGAACTCAAAAAGGCATGAAAACAGGTACAGATATGGCTAACCGTTTCGTCAATTTCATCACGTACCGGACACTGAAATACACAAACGAATATACTGTGGAAATCAGCACGACAAGACGAACAGAATGGTACACAGATATCAGCAATACGACCATCCTATCAAAAGTCGATATTCACTGCCAAAACTGCTGCAAATTCGTTGAAAATAAGATAAACGAGGCTAGAGAAGTCCAAATTTGATGAAATGAATAATGACTCTCACTCAGAAAATGATCTACATTTTTATTATATAAAAATATTCAGGATTCAAAAATATTTTATTTTCATCAAATTAACTGATTTTAAATTGAAACTGAAAATTACACAACAAAACTAACTTTCATATTGACAAGTGAAAATCTGCAATTTGCTATGTTTAAATAGATGCATACCAAATATCAAATTTTCATTTCCAAATTTTATTGTTTAGTTTCAAGCAAAAATTAGGGATGCTACATCAGAAGACTTATACGGGGAACCTATGTGGAGGTTCGAGATCTGTTCTAGATTCTCGAATCCATGTATTGATTCGTGATCTGTTCGAGATATGGGAATTCATTTGGGAATCCGTGATCTATTCGAGAAGATGGAATCCATTTGGGATTTGTGTTCTATTCAAGTGATGAAGACTTGTGTGAAAAATGACAAACGTAACATCGACATTGAAAATGGCTAAAGAGAGAGTAGGATGCACGACCTGGGTTTAGCAACCCATGTCAGGATGTTATCAACTCCATTTCAAGAGATACTTACCGGTTGTTGGCTGGTGGGAGTTGATGATATTTAGTTCACGTTGTTCATGTTTATGTTCGGACGTTGGGCCTCTTGTGTTTATGTTGTGGTATATTTTATCTAAAGATATATGATGCTCGGAAGGTAGTTTATGATCCTTGTACATGGAGTTTGGATTCAGCTTCGTCGAAGAGATCTTCGTGGAAAATCCATTATGTGAACGTTCCTTATCGATTTTGGATGTACCTCTATTATGTTGAACTGTAGTCAACGTAAACATTTCGACTATAATTAATATTTATTTTGAACCTTAGACATTACTATAATATTACTAGATTCTCTATAAATGGTTTGGTTATCGTAAGGTAAAAACCCGTCTATGTTTACACACGGCATGGTCTTACGAGATAACTTTACTTTGAAAGGTTTTTATAACATTAAAAATCTATTTGATCTGTGTTTCTCACGCTGGTTTACCAAACTGATCCGAATGTTATTTTCATACAATACTCAAATCAGCCCCGTGTATATTTCCAAATTTAGCTTCGGACTCTTTAGAGCTTATGGAGAAAAGTTGGAGTTCTACTTATCGTAGTATTGATTTCCATTGCGTTACCTTGTGTATATCATCAGCATTTGTTAGGACATGTGATTATAACTGTCTGGACAGATTACTGTAACTCTGAATAGGATGAACTCTTCGTCCTAGAGCAATCCATCAAAATCTCTATGATAATAGCCTTCCAACGAACTCGAAACTTCTCCATCTATAGAATAAATCACCTCCATCACTCAAGCGACTATTTCATCCATGCAGAGATATAAAATGCAACCACAACAATAACAAACAAGCATCATCAAGTCATACAAATCATACAATCATTTCTACATATACCTAACATGCATATAAATCCATATCGTCCAAACATGTTATGTAAACCATTTATAATCATTAAAACTTAATTCATGTTCTCAAATCAGGTCAGATTTAGAAATCATATTTTAAGCTTGAAAAATGGAACCAAAACACTTTTAAACATATACTTCAATATATAGCAAGAGGTAATAAACCACTCATCCACGTATGGTAAAACAATCGAATCAGCCACAAATGGATGTGAATTTGAAATAGACAACAAAATAGATGGAATTTCCCTCTCAATTGATAGTTGATTTGACCCTAATAATTCCACTAAGCTTGAATCCCTTAATCTTTTGATTTTTAGCCCAAAATACTATGTTAAGTTGATTTCGGAAAAAGATATGTTAATGGTAGTTTTAGGAAGATATAATAAGGATTTTGGTGGATGTTTTAATCTAAAGATTAACAAAATTTCGAAATCCCTTAATCATGCCTGTAATGACCCGTATAGTTTGATAATTAAAAACATTAAATTAAATAAGATTTTGAAATTTAATATTGTGAGAAATTAAAATTTATGATTTATAAATGGGAAAGATTATTAGAATGTAAATTAATAATGTTGATTTAATGTAATTGATAACTATTTTAATGTAACCTCAATCAATTGAAATCGTCTTGATATTTAATCCGTTTGAAATTAATTGTAAATCAATTGAAATTAATTTAATTAAATATTGCAGTTAATATGAATTAAGATGATAACTGTTGAATATTGACGTAATAAAATGTAAACCAATGTTAATTATATCTATAAGATGATAGTTAATTTAATAATAAGAGTGGAAATCAAAATAAAAGAATTTATTTGGATTTAAAATATAATTAACTAGGATTTTATTACAGTGTAATTGAACGTTGAATTTAATGAAATATTTTAATAGTGGATTTAACATAGAAAATTTATTTTGATAGATTATTAATTTCTATGTGTTCTAGAATGATGAAATGGTTAACTATTAAATTTGAATTTAAAAATGATTAAATTAATTTAATAATAATTAATTTAATTAACGTGAAATTTAGCCATTTTGGCCACTGTCTCGGATTTCGACGAAATCAGTTTCATCGGATCTGTAACAGTGAATTATTATAGGATTTCAATTTCATAGCGATCAGACTTATCGTTTGATCGTGCAAGCTCGAAACGCGTAGAAATCGATTTAATAAATTCAATTAAAATATAATCTGATTTTTGAAAGCTAACTTTTGGATACGATGGAATTAGGATTCGAGACTTGTTCCATTGAGTTTAAAAATATCGAAAACCTCACTTTCGATATATAGAATGTCATGATTTCGTTCAGAGTTGGAAATGAGCTTTTCGGGCCTGGGCGACCATTTGAGCCCAATTGATTGTATGCCGTGAATATATGTTTATCCTAGCCCATTCTATTTCCAAACCCTAGCAGCTCTTCATTTTTTCTGTACGTACTTTATTTTCATCTGTTCCTCCTCAAAAGTCAAAACGTCAAAACCTAATTCCCAAATTCAATTTCAAATCAAAATCAATCCTAAAATTCCAAATTATCCAAACTATGTCATATTATATATCGTTGGAAAGCTCTCGACGAGCGTAATCTACTGCAGCAATTCGTTTTTCGATTTGGTGCATCGTTGGGCCAGAAATTGATGATTTAGTTTCGGTCATCCATCCTTGAGTTTTCGATCCAACGGTGGATTGTCGGAGGTACCGGCTTGTAGAAGGCGGGGATCGGGTCACGGATGTTTTCTCCGTTCATCAAGATGTCGTCGTAGATCGCCAGAAATTGGCGAAAAACGATTGCGGCGGCGGAGGCTGTTTGGGGCGGCGAGTAACTCGCACGGCCAAGTGGGGGTCGCCTAGAGGTGGGCGAGGCAGCGCGTAGTCAGATGATCGTGGCAGCGGGGAATGTGGGTTAAAGTGTGGCAGTAGCGTGCTGTTGATCGAGTCGATGTGCGCTGTGTAGGGTTTGACGAGGTAAACTAATTACCATATTGCCCTCTATTTTAATTTAATTTAAATTTAAATTTATAACTTCTAACGCCTATAACTCTTTCATACGAGCTCGGATTTAGATGCGGTTTTCTCCGTTGCGATCGTATCGAAATTTCGGACGACTTGAAATTGATTTGGTCGCATTCTGAGACTATTAGATTTTTGGAGCTAATTTGGATTTTAAATCGACGATAAATCAAAGGTGAGTGTTTCGACCCACTCACAAAAGTTAAACCATCTTATGTTGGTTAAATTTATGATGTGATTAGAAATTGATCGATTAATGTTTGGTATATTTAAATTGTCGTTCAAATTTAATTTGAATTTATATTGCATTTAATTGCCATTTACATTATATTGAAATTAATTGCCAGTTAAATACCTGATAATGATAACCAGTTTATTTGTTGTGATTTATTGGTTGATTTGAATGATAATCGTGATGGATGCTTATGTGTTGATATTTTTAGATGATTGGAAGTAGGTTTATTTATATGTTGTTATAACACTGCAAGTTCCCTTAGTTTGTTGTTAGGAAAAATCACTATGGGTTGAAATGATAGATACCCGAATGGTCTTATAGATTAGAGAAAAATCGTTATGGAATGAAATGATAAACTCGAGCAATTTTATGGATTTTGATTTTTACTCGGGATTGCGGGTTGAAATGATATCTACCCGTAAATTTAAATTTATTGCGGGTTGAAATGATATATATCTGTATCACTTGACAATAGGGTAGAAAATTATATACGGACGCCGGATTGGTTAAATTAAATGATTTTAAATCCTTAATTTTTGAATCCAGTTAAATGATATTATGAAATTAAATTAGATTTATATGAACCGAATTATTTTCAAGATCCAGCTTTTAAAATATTGAAATTGAAATTGGTTTAAATGAATTGTTTAAAGAATTTAAATTGAAACCTTAAAGTTGAATTTTAAAATATAAATGAAATTTAGCAAAATTGAGTTGAAATTGGTTTTTGATATAAACTCTTTTAATATGCAGACTCTTTTTAACATATAAACTATTTTCTCATATAAACCATTTTTTTATATTAATAAATTTAATACGTTAACTATTTTTATATAACTTATTTTAATATATAAACTATTTCTAATATATCAACTATTTTAATCTATAACCTATTTTTAAATTATAAGCTATTTTAATATATATTATTTTAAATTTATAAACAACTTTTAATATATATTTTCATATATAACCTACTTAATATATAAACTATTTCTAATATATATATTATTTTAATTTATAACCTATTTTTAAAATATAGCTATTTTTAATGTATAACTATTCCAATATATATAAACTACTTTCAATATTCAAACTGTTTAAAGTTGGAACTGTTATGATTTTGATTTAATTGTGAATATTTTGATATGATGGTTTAACCTATTTTGTGGTTATGATTTTGAATATGAATATGATTTAAAGAGAACATGATTTCGAAAGTGAATATGATTTCAAAAGTGATATGATTTTGAATTGAATATGATAATTTGATATCAATTATGAATCGGATTTGGAAATATAAAAGAACCAACCAGTGTGAAATAAGCATTTGGTTGTTAAGGAGACCGGGATCGGATATTGTCATACTCTCTGCCAATATCGAAACCATTTTAACAACTGTGCACGTGGTGGAGAATCCAGAATGAAGTAGGATGGTTTGACGAATGCTACTGTATGAGGTATGAACGCAGCCCTGACCCCCTCGGGTCAGCTTGATATGACTAAAACATGAGCTATACCAGGCCAAGTGGGGTCGCTCCTCCGATCGGGCACATTTCTTCGATACCATATATGTTACTTTGTGATTGATTTTATGGCCACCTTTGATTTGATTATGGGAGTGTGTTCCGAGGTGGACGGTAGTAGCTGCTATGCGTTACCACTAGTCCAGGAGTGCAAACGGTAGAATCCTACCCTGGCGTTGCCTCGCGTGCCTTGTCATATTCCTTATCGAGCCCACTACGACTTTGGTTTGTATCGTACCTATGGAGTGCTCCTTGAGTATCCCACCGGTTTGGTGGAGCTTACAGTGTTTGTGTAGACTACGGTATTTATATAAAAATATGTTAAGGAGGATATGAGTAACGCCTTAACGCTATTTTAATACTTTACTTTATCGTAGGCATATTATAATAGTGTATTGTATTATGTATGTAGATAATTTAATGGATCCTTAGGAGATGGAATTCCGAACATCTCTTAAGTTATTGCACGCACATTAGACACTGGATAGGAGATGTAAAATTCCGTAAACATCTCTGAAGCCATCACACTCATATTTACTTATTTTGATTTAACTTGCATAAGATCTTTTAGTTCTGACTCGAGTGTTTTGTCTTTTCATTACGCTCGGATCAGCCTAAGCATTTCAGTGTTGAAGACTTTATTTCTAGAGGACGAAGATGGAGATTGTATACTATCTATTTTATATATATATATTCCACTGCATCATGTTGTTCCGCTGCATTATTTATTTATTCATGCTGTATGTATAACTCTGATTTGTATTGTAAAAGTGTAATCAAATGTTATTTGTAAAACAGCTTCATGAACTATTTATATGATTATTATATTTTGTCATTCCGCTGTGAGATTCTGTGTTTTGTTTTCCTTTCTTTTTTCTTATTTTCTTATTTACCCCATTAACAATCTTCCCTTTTGAATGGTTTGAGTTGGACATGTGTGGTTTATTGTCGATTTATATCGTCCAAAAAGGTGGGTCGTTACATTTGGTATCAGAGTTTTGGTTTAGCGATAACCTTAGCTTTGTGGGGTCTGACTCATTAGAGATAAGGTAGTAATACCTTAGAATGAGTCTGCCTGAGTTTGTGTATATGAGAGAGCGTATTTGTTAATGTTATAAAATGTTTTTATATTGTGTTAATTTGTTCTATTTAATATTTGTAAATTCTGGTCGGTACATAGGACGCTGTGGCATCGATAGGGATATCTAAATACTTAATAGGGCAGACCGACATAATATTGTTCTTGAAATATAGGTAAATGAAATAATTTTACCTAGTATTATACTTTGGATATAAAAGAATATTTTTTATAAATGGATATAGTTGTATGCGATATGTTTGTTGTTAGGAACTGAAATTTTATAAATGTTGATTGCAAAATAGAATTTACAAATAAAGTGAATATAAATTGGAAATTTGAGAACTTAAGTTCCGGGGTTTTGAAATTTGGTTTCAAAAGATTTTGGAATATAATATTAGTATTATTTGGAAGTATTTTCAGATATAAATATTTTCAATGTGATTTGAAAAAAATGTTTTAAAAGAATTTTTAAAAGAAATAAGTTCTGTACTCCCCTCTTCTATCGCTGGAAAATAATTTCGGTGATGACGGCCGCATCATCGATATTCATTTTCGAGTTTCAAAGTGGGAAGACCACTGTAGTAGCTTTACTACACATTTATTTTGATAAATAAATCTTAATTTTAAATTTTAAAATATGATTTGATATATAAAAGATATGAATATATATATATTATTTCAAAATGATTTGAAATGAACCCGGTATTTAGTTCTTATGTTCCTGTTAAATTAATGATTTTCAGTTTAGAAATAAAGTGAAATTTTAATAGTTGAAAACATTTAAAACGAAAAATAAGAAATTAAGAGTTAAGTGATTAATGGAATATAAAGAAATTAAAATTTTGTCACTTGTAAATATAAGGGTAATGAAATTAGAAGATGTAATTTATTTGTATAATATTTAATTTGCATTCTTAAAAACATGGATATAACTTACAAGAAATGTTTAAAAGTCGAAATATTAGAGGAATATGTGATAGAATATTGTACAAGTAAAAGCTTAACAATAGAAATGCCTCAAAAATGAACATATGTTAATAAATAAAAGAATTAAGATGTTACTAGAATATTATGAACCTAAATTAGGTTATGAGGTGATTTATGATTAAATTGAATAATTAAAAGCGAATACTATTTAAGTAAATAATTATAAACTTAAAGAAATGATGAGATGATTCATAAATAGTTTAATATTAAATGGTACTATACATGAAGAAATAAATTGGAATTAAAGAATAAAGAAACTTAAGTATGAATTGATTCACCAACGAATATAAATATTAAATTGAAATCAAGTTATATATATAACATGAATTAAACTACAAGGAAAATTATGTAATGCATTAAATTTATTCATTGATGATTTTAAATATTGAATGGGAAATGAATTATGTAAGTAATGAAGTTAAATTAATAAAAAATAATAATCATATGAATGAATGAAAATAAATGAACAGTAAATGACGTGGAAGGAAATTAATAAGAATAAACTTAAATAATATTTGAAATTCTTGGTTGTTTTGGCTTATGAGATGTTTGGGAAAGGATACTTCTAATTGTTTAAGGTTGTATGAATAATCTATTAAGTAATTATCTAAGGCTGTTGAGCTTAGGCTACACTGGATAGTTTATTTATCTCCCTTGTACGATGAAACGTGTCTGAAACTGAGCAAACCATTAGTTTGGTTGCTATGGATGTATGGTTGATTTCGTTGTTACATATAATGATTGTGTTGTTTTGTTTGCGTATGTTTATTATTTGGGTTGTATTGCTTTGTTATTGACAGTAACAACTAAAATATATTATTCTTCCACATAATTTTAACTCTTTGGATGATATAAGTGAAATACGGGTTTATGGAAGCAATAGCTACTGCTTTTGGTTTCATAAATAAAGCGTTGTTTGCCCGACAAATAGGTACGTTTTCGAATTACGATTTTGCAACGATATTTTATTGTTTTTCCCATGGTTTGGGATATTTTATTTTTGAAATATAATATATATTATAATTAAATTGTTATTTTTCCCGACCTAACCGTGCAAATGAGACCGTCGAAATTTTTCGTAAATTTAGGACTTAAAATTTTTTTGTGAAAGTGAAAATATTTTCAAACTTTTATTAAACTTGAATATGAAAGATTTAATTGTTTATAAATTGATATATTTTATTTAAAATACTTACTTATGTAAGTTTAAAATGTTTATAAACTGAATATTTTGAATAAAAAAAATTATATCAAGTTTCTTAATTCTTTCTTTCTCTTTTCGAGGACGAAAAGTTTTGAGTGGAGAAGAGTGTAACAACCCGTAAATTTTGATAATTAAAAATATTAAATTAAATAAGATTTTGAAATTTAATACTGTGAGAATTAAAATTTATGATTTACAAATGGGAAAGATTATTAGAATGTAAATTAATAATGTTGATTTAATGTAATTGATAACATTTTAATGTAACCTCAATCAATTGAAATAATCGTAAAGTTAAATTGGTTATAATCGTAAATAAGAAATAAATTCAATGTTGTATTAAAAAGGAGAAATTATATGTAATTAATTGAAATAGGTTAATATAAAATGGAATCAATATATGGTAAGTAATTTATCAACCTTTGTTGGTAAACAATAGGTTTATAGAGGTGAATTATTAACGTATAACGATTGATTCATTATCGTCTTGATATTTAATCCATTTGAAATTAATTGTAAATCAACTGAAATTAATTTAATTAACTATTGCAGTTAATATGAATTAAGATGGTAACTGTGGAATATTGATGTAATAAAATGTAAACAAATGTTAATTATATCCATAAGGTGATGGTTGATTTAATAATAAGAGTGGAAATCAAAATAAAAGAATTTATTTGGATTTAAAATATAATTAACTAGGATTTTATTACAGTGTAATTGAACGTTAAATTTAATGAAATATTTTAATAGTGAATTTAACATAGAAAATTTATTTTGATAGATTATTAATTTCTATGTAATCTAAAATGATGAAATGGTTAACTATTAAATTTGAATTTAAAAGTGATTAAATTAATTTAATAATAATTTATTTAATTAACGTGAAATTTAGCCATTTTGGCCACTGTCTCGGATTTTGACGAAACCAGTTTCATCAGATCCGTAACCGTGAATTATTGTACGATTTCAAGTTTCGTAGCGATCAGACTTATCGTTTGATCGTGCGAGCTCGAAACGCCTCGATTTAATGAATTCAATTAAAATATAATCTGATTTTTGAAAGCTAACTTCTGGATACGTGGAATTAGGATTTGAGACTTGTTCCATTGAGTTCAGAAATATCAAAAACCTCACTTTCGATATATAGAATATCATGGTTTCGTTCAGGGTTGGAAATGAGCTTTTCGGGCATGGGCGACCATTTAGGCCCAATTGATTGTATGCTGTGAATACATGTTTATCCTAGCCCATTCTATTTCCAAACCCTAGCGGCTCTTCATTTGTTCTGTACGTACTTTATTTCCATCTGTTCCTCCTTCTCAAAAGTCACAAGACTCACAACGTCAAAACCTAATTTCCAATTTCAATTTCAAATCAAAATCAATTCCAAAATTTCAAACTCTCCAAACTATATCATATTATATATCGTTGGAAAGTTCTCGACGAGTGCAATCTATTGCAGCAATTCGTTTTTCGATTTGGTGCATCGTTTGGCCAGAAATTGGCGATTTAGTTTCGGCCATCCATCCTAGGGTTTTTGATCCAACGGTGGATCGTCGACTATACGACGATTGGGAGGTACCGGCTTGTAGAGGGCGGCGAGAAGGTCACGGATGTTTTCTCCGTTCATCAAGATGTGGTCGTAGATCGCCAGAAATTAGCGAAATACGATTGTGGCGGCGAAGGCTGTTTGGGGCAGCAGAGCAACTCGCACGGCCAGGTGGGGGTCGCTTGGAGGTGGGCGAGGCAGCGGCGCATTCTGATGGTGGCGGCGACGATCGTGGCAGCGACGAACGTGGGTCAAAGTGTGGCGGTCGCATGCTGTTGATCGAGTCGATGTGCGCTGTGTAGGGTTTGACGAGGTAAACTAATTACCATATTGCCCTCTATTTTAATTTAATTTAAATTTAAATTTCTAACTTCTAACGCTTATAACTCTTTCATACAAGCTCAGATTTGGACGCAGTTTTTTCCGTTGCAATCGTATCGAAATTTCGGACGACTTGGAATTGGTTTGGTTGAATTCTAAGACTGTTAGATTTTTAGGCCTAATTTGGATTTTAAATCGACAACAAATCAAAGGTGAGTGTTTTGACTTACTCACAAAAGCTAAACCATCTTATGTTGGTTAAATTAAATTTATGATGTGATTAGAAATTGATTGATTGTTGTTTGACATATTTAAATTGCCATTCAAATTTAATTTGAATTTATACTGCATTTAATTGCCATTTAAATTAATATTGAAATTTATTGCGAGTCAAATACCTGATAATGATAACCAGTTTATTTGTTGTGATTTATTGGTTGATTTGAATGATGATCGTGATGGATGCTTATGTGTTATATTTTTGGATGATTGGATGTAGGTTTATTTATATGTTGTTATCACACTGCAAGTTCTTTTAGTTTGCTGTTAGAAAAAATCACTATGTGTTGAAATGCTACATACCCGAATGATCTTATAGATTGGAGAAAAATGGTTATGGGTTGAAATGATAAACTCGAACGATTTTATGGATTTTGAATTTTACTCAAGATTGCGGGTTGAAATGATATATACCCGTAAATTTAAATTTATTGCGGGTTGAAATGATATATATCTGTATCACTTGACAATAGGGTAGAAAATTATATACGGACGCCGGATTGGTTAAATTAAATGATTTTAAATCCTTAATTTTTGAATCCAGTTAAATGATATTATGAAATTAAATTAGATTTATATGAACCGAATTATTTTCAAAATCCAGCTTTTAAAATGTTGAAATTGAAATTGGTTTAAATGAATTGTTTAAAGAATTTAAATTGAAACCTTAAAGTTGAATTTTAAAATATATAAATGAAATTTATCAAAATTGAGTTATCGTAAACGTTTGAATATTTAAACTTTGAAACCTATCGAATTTGAAGTAATTTAAATTTGTAGTTCAACATGGACTTCAAATCGATATAAATTGAAATGGCTTTCAATGAGAATTTGAATCGAAGCTTTTAGCCTTTTGAATTGAAATCGTTGAACTGAGATTGATTTAAATTGAATTTTTGAAACTAAAGTTGATTTGAATTGATTTGTGAAATTGAAAGAAACAATTCTAATTTCAAACTATTTTTGATATGAACTCTTTTAATATACAGACTTTTTAATATATAAACTATTTTCTCATATAAACCATTTTTTTATATTAATAATTTTAATACGTTAACTATTTTTAATATATAACTTATTTTAATATATAAACTATTTCTAATATATCAACTATTTTAATCTATTAGCTATTTTTAAATTATAAACTATTTTAATATATATTATTTTAAATTTATAAACAACTTTTAATATATATATTTTAATATATAACCTATTTAATATATAAACTATTTCTAATATATATACTATTCCAATATGTAAACTACTTTCAATATTCAAACTGTTTAAAATTGAAAATGTTATGATTTAGATTTAAATGATTTAAATGCAAATATTTTGATATGATGGTTTAAACTATTTTGTGGTTATGATTTTGAAAATGAATATGATTTAAAGAGAATATGATTTTGAAAGTGAATATGATTTCGAAACTGATATGATTTTGAAGTGAATATGATATTTTGATATCAATTATGAATCGGTTTTGAAAATGTAAAAAACCAACCGGTGTGAAATAAATGTTTGGTTGTTAAAGAGACCGGTATCAGATATTGTCACACCTCTGCCAATACCGAAACCACTTTAACAACTGTGCACGTGGTGGAGAATCCAGAATGAAGTAGGATGGTTTGACGAACGCTACTGTATGAGGTATGAACGTAGCCCTGGCCCCCTCGAGTCAGCTTGATATGACTAAAACAAGAGCTATACTGGGCCAAGTGAGGTCGCTCATCTGATCGGACACATTTCTTCGATACCATATCTGTTACTTTGTGATTGATTTGGTGGTCACCTTTGATTTGATCATGGTAGTGTGTTCCGAGGTGGGCGGTAGTAGCTGCTATGCGTTACCACTAGTCCGCGAGTGCAAACGGTAGAATCCTACCCAAGCATTGCCTTGCGTGTCTTGTCATATGTCTTATCGAGCCCACTACGACTTTGGTTTATATCGTACCTATGGAGTGCTCCCTGAGTATCACACCGGTTTGGCGGAGCTTATAGTATCTGTATAGACTACGGTATTCATATAAAAATGTGTAAGGGAGATATAGGTAACGCCTTAACGCTATTTTAATATTTTACTTTAATGTAAACATATTATAATAGTGTATTGTATTATGTATGTAGATAGTTTAACGGATCTTTAGGAGATGGAATCCCGAACATTTCTTAAGTTATTACACGCACGTTAGACACTTGATAGGAGATGTAAAATCCCGTAAACATCTCTGAAGCCGTTACACTCACATTTACTTTGATTTAACTTGCATAAGATCTTTTAGTTCTGACTCGAGTGTTTTGTTTTTTCATTACGCTCGGGTCAGCCTGAGCATTTCAGTGTTGAAGACTTTATTTCTGGAGGACGAAGACGGAGATTGTATACTATCTATTTTATATATATTTCACTGCATCATATTGTTTCACTGCATTATTTATTTATTCCTCCTGTATGTATAACTCTGATTTGTATTGTAAAAGTGTAATCAAATGTTATTTGTAAAACAGCTTCATGAACTGTTTATTTGATTATTATATTTTGTCATTCCGCTGTGAAATTCTGTGTTTTGTTTTCCTTTCTTTTCTGTTATATTCTTATTTACCCAATTAACAATCCTCCATTTTGAATGTTTTGAGTCGGACATGTGTCGTTTATTGTCGATTTAAACCGTCCCAAAAGGTGGGTCGTTATAATGCCAAATATGAGCTTTAGGCTTTAACTACAAATTCAATCTAAATATATCTAAACTTAAAACTGTCATATCTAGACCAAATTACTAAAGGAAAAATGTCAAATCTTTCATTTGGAACAAGGAATAAGTCCAAATTCGAACCCTTACTAAAAGTACGGTCTATAGAAGTTTTATCAGAAGCTCGAAAATGTCAAATTATATCATTATCAAGTTCTAACTCATTTTAAAATCATTTGGTTATGTAAATAATATTTTACTTATCTATCGATGTGTAGAAATTTGGATCGTTACATTTTGTCTTAAGTTTATCCACCTACGACAAAATGGAACGGGTAGGAGGGCTGGTTGGTAATAGGATTTAACGAAATAGGAAAAGGTACGGATAAGACCCACAAGCGATTACAAGGGTTTGGGTGTTGGCCTTCCATGGTTGGCTCAAATGATGGTGGATATCATGAGAAGACACTCAAAGAGGAGTCAGGAGGCGTAGGCGTTGTCTGGTAGGGTTTATGGGCAGCCACGGCTTTTGAGAAAGAAGTCAACATGGCTCCTAACAGAGATCAAGGGGCGGACAAGTCTTGAGATGAGGCCCTCTGTGCGAACATGCAATTGGGTTGTGGGAGACATTGACCAACCCTTGCTAAATGAGCCTTTGTTGTTGGGCTTCGGGTATAATGGACCTGACTATACTTTACAAGAAAAATGAGCAACAGTTGCAAATGGAGTGATATTATAGATAACTAAGTTTATATTATTATTTTTGCGGTGGTTTTCGTAAACAATTTTATGTAAGAAAATCAACTATAGTTATTACATATACATTGAGATAGCCCTAATGTGAACTTTAAGACATGAGATGTAAGTTCGACATGGATGCCCGAGATTGACTCATCTCATTCGAGATCTTCCCTGATACGAGATCTAGTCTCTATCAAGACAAAACATAACCAAAATATGAGATTTAAAACCTGAGATCATGACTAAGTCTAAAACTAAGTTGTTTCGAGTGAAACGGAATGCTAGGTGCCAAAAGCAAGAAATTTTAGAGCTTAAGCCAAAGCTAGGATGGACCTAGATGTACTCTAGATAGGTCCAGAATGATTGATAATATATTGGACTTTGCTAATCTAAAAGTTCAATTGTGTAACTATATGATATTAAAAGAACAACCACTATATTATATATATATATATATATATATATATATATCAAAAGAACAATCACCATCGGATATCCTCGAAATATAGTTAAACAACTAACATATCGAATAAAATAAGAATATCTAACAAAAAATAAAGTAAATTTACTTATTTCCGCTAAAAAAAAGTAAACAATCAACACGAATAGTGCAGTTTGTTAATGGTTCGGACTGCGAGACCAAATGTTACGAGTTCGAACATTGATTATAATAAGTACCCAGACTATGTGTTTAACAGACACATACTTCCTTTTGAGTTTATAAGCGAAGTTTGATCCTTTAGGTAATTCAAAAGAAGTAAGCACATAAAAATATGTAAGTGTCATGCATATATTTAGCAAATTACAAAACCAAAAACGTACTAAATCATTTGAAATTAGTATTGAAAAATGACACATTTCAAAGAAACGTATCTATTCATAGAGAGACATGTCTCTTTATATAAAAAATCATGTTTTTTCAATACAAAGAGTTATGTTGATTTAAATAAAATTATTTTACTTTATATATCAAGCTCTTATTCAAGAGTTATGCCCATCAATTTTATGGTCAAATTAAAGAGTTTTATCATTTCCAGAGAGTCACAAGTTCATGTATAAGTATATCACCATTCTCTGCATAATCAACTCAAGAAAAAAATTATTCTATGGAATAAAAAATAAATTATACTATCACTTTGTATATAAATTATCCCCTATTTTTCATCAATTAGAATAGCAAACCTTTCAACGGAAAGAGTTTAATAAATAGTATTGCTGCAACAAAGCTCAGTCCATATATTCTATAGAGTATTTCTTCTGTAAGCAATAGGCTGTCACACAAAAACGAAACCTCAGTTACAACATAAAAATTCAATTGGAACTTCACGATCAAGCAGGTCACGTTGAAAATTGTCTCCCATCTTCAAAATAACTTGTCATCGAATAAATAATAAGATGATAAGTGATTTTTTTAAGTACCAAGTCATTATTCCAATACATTTACGCCAATTACGCATAATTCCTCCTCTTCTCAGGTCAATGGGTCTAGGTTAATTACAGACTCAAGCCTGACCCACAAAAACTCATAGGTTCAGAGAGAATCTAAAATCCAGTTACTGAGATATAATTTAAACCTTTTTCAATGAGTGATTTTGTTCACACCAGTGTTAGACATAACATTACTGTGAGTTGTTCAACTACATATAAATAGCAAATTGTCATTGAATATTGGCTGACCACATGTAGGTGCCATTCCTAGCAAATAATTACCCCATTTGAGCTGGCGTCGATCGGACGCGTCCGATGCGTCAATAGTAGGGCACACTTTTGATCCGTTTGAATGAACCATTACAATTGAACCGTTGATGTCGGACGCAGTAAATTCCACCAATTACCCAAACGGTCAAAAAATTCACTCATATATATTACCGCTCTCTCTTCTTCTTCCTCATCGGCATCAATCCAAAATTTCGAAAAGTTAACCCAAAAATCTGCAAAAATCAATCTAAAAGAAGTTTAGCTTATTCTACCATGTCTCAATTGGGTTATATTATATTAGCTCTGGGTATAGGTTCTTATAGGGCTGCTTTATTCCATTTGATCACTCATGCCTATTCGAAAGCTTTATTGTTTTTAGGATCTGGATCCATTATTCATTCAATGGAATCCATTGTTGAATTTTCACCAGATAAAAGTCAAAATATGGTTCTTATGGGAGGGTTAACAAAATATATTCCAATTACAAGAATTACTTTTTTAGTTGGACCTTTGATTGAATAGCATTTTTTCTCGATTCGAGAAAAAATGCTATTCAACGGTGTTTTGTTAAGTTTTTTTATTATGATTCAAAATAAAATAAATGGAATCACGCTCTGTAGGATTTGAACCTACGACATCGGGTAATTTAATAAACGAAATTAGAAATTAAAAGACTCGTTTTCTAAAAATCTTGTTTTTAGTATACTTTTTAATGTATTTAGTGTATTAAGTTTTGAGGTAATTTTTGCCATTCTTTTCAATCTCATTTTCATTTAGTTTCCATACTTTTTTATGTTTTCTTTTGTTTATTTTGAGCTGGAGAATGGCTAAAATCGAACCGATAAACTCTTGCAAAAGACCTAAAAATTGCTCTACAGAGCTACGACAGGTTCGTGCGTTGCATCATTCGATGCTTACCAAGCAATTGGAAGCAACTAAAAAAACATCCATAAGAAAATTACGGCGCCACTTAATGAGGTTTTGGTGACTATTTCGAATGAAATACCGGTAATCGACGGGCAAGTTCATTAGAAATATGAGGGTTTAAAAAACAATGGTCGATATGACAGGATTTGTGTAGCAAAATGAGCTTAGGATAAGATTCAGTTAGGGAACGGTTAGCGGAAGCGAGCAATTGTGGACCGATCGTGTGAACGTACTTTTGTATCGCATTTTTGTTCCTAATTTACAAGTTGGTACTAGGTCTCGTTCCACTTTCCTTTGTTTTTCAAAAGTTCGACACCACAATTTTGAGAGAACCAATAATCCATATGGAGTCACTGCAACAAATTTTTCAATGTACTATTGCAACGGAAGATGGTCCTTTCATGCCTGGTGTCGCATAAAAACAAGTTGAGACTCAACGTTTTCCTCCTCCATAACAAACTACCAACACGTCATTCGATCAAACATGAGAATTTGATGAATTTTATACTCCACTTAAAATTCTCAACATGCAACTGTCACAACAAGCTACACCGGTGTATATGGCGGAAGTTCATGTTTCAAAGATCGTAGTAGAAGAAAGCGAATGGAGAATGATAAGAAGATAAACAAGATTATTGATATGATGATATATCGAAGGAATATGAAAAATCCCATATTGAAATAAATAGTCCCTCCCCGTAATCTTGGTCTAACTGTACAATCTGTTTACCCATCTACGACCTTCAAGGATGCAGCTGTTCGTGCTAAGAAGTTTGAAAAAAAATTAACCTTTTATATAAAGCAATATCACTACTTAAGATTTGAGAGAACGGAAAAATATTCAATTCTTTAAAAGATGACACCCGAAATTGGCTGCATTGGAGGTAAAAGGTTCAAAACATACAATCAAATACCAGCAATATATGATGGTCCGTCTACTCACCCACCCACCTGCTTACCCACCAACATACCCACCATCCTACCCATCATATGATTTGTAGTTTTATTTCTAATGAATTCCGATGTTTTAATTTTTAATTTTATTTCAATATATTCCGATATTTTAATTTCTATTTTTTTGTTATGAAAGAGTGGTTCTCAAATTAAGGATAGCACTCGTTATTGTTATTATTATAACGTTAAAAAGATTAATCAAAAATTATCAACAAGTCTGATGTGTGACTATACAAAACAGACAACAACTAAGCCATTATTCCTAAACAAGTTGGGATCGGCTAGAGATGGAACTCAAATTTAAATAACAAAGTCAATTTAAAAGTCATACTAATAACAACAATAATAATAAAAACCATGATAATAATAATAAAATAATTTCAAATGAATTCCGATGTTTTAATTTTTAATTTTATTTCAACATATTCCGATATTTTAATTTCTAATTTTTTTATGAAAGAGTGGTTCTCAAATTAAGGATAGCACTCGTTATTGTTATTATTATAATGTTAAAAAGATTAATCAAAAATCATCAACAAGTCTGATGTGTGATTATACACAACAGACAACAACTTAGCCATTATTCCTAAACAAGTTGGGATCGGCTAGAAATGGAACTCAAATTTAAATAACAAAGTCAATTTAAAAGTCATAATAATAACAACAATAATAATAAAAACCATGATAATAATAATAAAATAAAGTCAAATAAGTAAACAAACAATAACAATAATAACTAAGTAAAATAAAAATAAAGATTAAAAAATAAATAAATATTTAAAAAAATAATAAAATCCATGATGATGATGATGATAGTAGTAAAAAATGGTACTAATAGTAATATTGACCGAAGACCAGACTATGTCTTAGGCTCCTATTCACAAATCCTACAATCTAAAACTTATGACACTACCCATAAACCAATCCTAAGCAAAAAAAACTCCTAACTCATAGTTCTGATACGTGGATCGCTAACTTACACGCTCCTGTCCGGCACCAGCTCTTCGAAAATATTCCAATCCTTTAAGTCTCATTTTACTACTTCCTCTCATATCAACCTTGGTCGACATCTACCTCTCTTTGAGCATTCGACGCGGCCTATAATTCCAACGCGTACAAGTCGAGGCTTCTGTTGAAGATGTCCAAACCATCTTAAGCGGTGTTGGACTAGCTTCTCCTCAATTGGTGCTATTCCTAGCTTATCACGTATATCAGCATTTCTAATTCGATCTCTTCTTGTATGACCCCAGTTCCATCGCATCTCGGCTACGCTTATCTTTTAGACGTATTGGCTTCTAGTAGGCCAGCATTCTGCACCATATAACATCGCAGGCCTGATTATCGTTCTGTAGAGATTTCCTTTAAGCTTCTATGAGACTTTCCTGTCACAAAGAGTGTCAGACACTTGTCGTCATTTCACTTATCCTGCTCGAATTCTAAAACTAACATCTTCATCAATCTCACCATTATACTGCAACATTGATCATAAATATCGAATCGATTCCTTCTTGGGCACTACTTATCCGGCCAAAGTGGCATCCTCATCCTCTGACCTGGCACTGCTGAACTCGCACTTCATATACTCTGTTTTAGTTCTGCTAAGCCTAAAACCCCTTGATTCTAAAGTCTGCTTCTACAACTCCAGTTGTCTATCAACCTCAATCTTACTTTCGCCAATTAGCACAACATCATCAGCAAAGATCATACATCAAGAAATCTCACCTTGTTTACCCTTCGTAACCTCATCTATCACTAGAGCAAAAATGTAGAGGCTCAAAGCTGACGCTTAATGTAATCCTATGTTAATGAGAAAGTCTCTATTTTCACTCTCGCATACTCTGACACTAGCCACAACATCATCGTACATATCCTTAATAAGGGTAATGTACTTTGTTGAGACTCTTTTTTTTTCTAGAGCCCACCACATAACTTTTCTCGATAATTTGTCATAAGCTTTCTCCAAATTGATAAATACCATGTGTAAATCCATCTTTGGCTCTCTAAACCTCTCCATAAATTGTCCTATCAAGAAAATCGCATCTATGGTCGACCTTCCAAGCATGAAACCAATTTGGTTTTTGAAACACTTGTCATCCTTCTTAATCGATGTTTAATGACTTTGTAACGACCCAGAATTTTGAACAAATTAAATTGAAAATATTTAATTAATTTTAAATATTTGAACGATAATTTAATTTGAATCCCCGATATAATTTTGAAATCGGCGATTAAATTATAAAATTAAATCGATTGAAGTTGAATAAAAATTTGAATATTCAATTTAAAGCTAAAGAAAAATATTTCGAAAGGTTTTAAAATTCGTATTGACAATACTGAAGATAATTTAAAACTTCAGAATCGAATTTAAAATAGATTTGATCAGTTTTGAAATTTATATCGTTCAACCGATATTTAAAAATAGTCATCCGAGGCACAGTCTCGGAATTCGACGAAACCAGTTCCATTGGGTCCGTAATATCGAATTATTACCGGATTTCCAATTTCGTATTTTTCGGAGTTGATATGAGAGCATACGGCGTGTAAACGCATTGAAATTTAATCGATTTCAATTTAAATTTAAATTTAAATTTAGTCAAACCTCAGCACGTTATCTCCCTAAATTCCTGCCTAAAATCACGATGAAGATCGTGTCGAGCATGCTGCTTTCGATTGCAAATACTCCCCTTCCCTTCCTTTATCTGTTCAAAAATTATTCAACGAAGAAAAAAATAAATAATGGCTGCCTCTCGCTCTCGTTCATTTTTAAAACCAAGGGATAGGAACTTCAAATTAAAACAAGATCATCCCCTCCAGTTTTTATTCACGAGGCACTTCGCAAATAAAGAAAAATGGCCACGACGAGGTCGCGTAGGCAGTGGCATTCTCGAGCACGCGCGTGCGCAGGCGCGGCACCGCGTGAGGTCGCGTGAGATGAAGCGAGTCGCGAGACTGGACGCTGGGATGGGTCGCGATGGCGGCTCGTTCAATTGGGGATGGAGACAATCAAAGTTAGGGTTTCAGCTCGTATTCAAGTTGTTGGGTTAGGGTGCAGCAGTGTGAAGACGTCGTCGCGAATTCCTAGAGGCGCGTCGTTCTGGTGGATGTCGCGAGGAAGAAGCGCGGCAGTAGCGAGCAGGTGTGGATAAGGTTTCGAACTCGAGTTCGATTGCAGGCATGCGATCGCGATCGAGAGTTGGTTTCTGGACATCACGAAAGTTAGGGTTCGACGAGATTCATGGATGATTGATGAAGTGATTTTCAAGGTGATGTCCAAAGTTGCTCAGCAATTCATAAAGTTGATCGAGATTTGGCGATGTGGTGTTTGTTCGATCGAAAGTGGCAGTAAGGTATTCTTTAGTTTCTGCAATTTAATGTTAAAGTTTAATGAATTACTGTTGAGTTTTAAATTATGTACAGAGAGATATATATTTACAGTAGCATATATACAGTCAAACTGTTTTAAATCTAATATACATAAGTTTTTGAAAAAATAATAATAAATAAAATAGATAAGAGTTTTAAAATTGTTTGAAAAGAGATCATGGGTAATTTAAATTACCAAAGGTTAACATCTTAGATTTAGTTTTGAAAGTAAAATTTTAATTTAATTATTAAAGGGGGAAAATTGTTAATTAAAACCATCAAAACGGAAATTTAATTGTTCGATCATCTCGGATATTAATAGATTTTATAAATTACTTATACAAGGTTAAAGTCGAGAAAACAAAAGAAGAATTGGATTGGATTGCAAAATAAAGCTAAGGTGAGATTTTTCTCACTCAAATGAAGTTGGATTTTGATTGACTGATTGATTGCTGTTTGTATTAGATATAATAGGATATATCTATATATATAGCAATATATACATATTGGCATATGTATATATTGGATTGATTGATTTCCCGCCTCGTATAGCGGATGAGACCCTATTGCGCCGTTAGTAAGCGGATTTTTATAAAACCCATATACCGCGATAATTCCGTACTGGAGCGGAATTGGCATTGTGCTAACATCTTTGGATGCAGGGAAACAGGTTGGAGGGATCCAACTGGATTCCTCAACTGTATTTATTTATTTACAGGTGTTGATATAGATTCTGTTATCATATGATGATATATGATGTTTGATGGACTAATTGATGCGTTGCATCATTGGATTCAAAATTTTGAAGTTTAAAAATAACGATTTTTACTTTAAAAGAGATTTTTAAGTATGCGTTTTATTTGAAATTTTGAATTGATTTACTTTAAATAAATAAATGTTATAAATTTAAAGTTATGGAGATTATAATGTTTGTGAAAGATAACCAAAAGATGATTTTTTTGAAATAAATAGTTAAGTAATTTATAAGATAGTTAAATTTGAATTTTTGAATTATTAAAAACGATGTATATAAAAGATGTACAAAATTGATATTTATCAATTGAAATTATTGGAATTTTAAACGAGTTGTTATAAGTGTTAAATTTGTAAAGATATGAAACTTATAGAATTATAAGTTGTAAAGATAGGAAATTTATAGAATTATAAATTGTGAAGATTTGAAGTTTATAGATTTATAAAGTTGAAGTTTATAAATTTATAAAGTATGAAGTTATAAAATGAATGGAATTGTAGAATAAAAGATTATAAGAAATTTACTTATAAATTGGGTTTTTGCCTTTAAATAGAATATTGATCGAAGTTAATAGAAAGGAAGATTTATAAATCAAAGTGGTTATACAATAAAAATAGAAAGAGAATTTATAAACGTTGTCTTATAAATTCGAAACCAATTTAATTTGATAAATTAACATAGAAGGTTATTAAAGGAAATGTATTCGCGATTTGGATAGCGAATTATCCTTAAAATAAATGTGTAGAAAAGACTGAAATTGGTTAGTAAAGTATATTCACGATTTTGGACAGTGAATATATTGTTAAATAAAATAGATTCATTTTTTTGAAGAAGTGATATTTTAAAAATGAAGCTAAACATTTTAAAGATGTTTTAAAATGTATTATGAATCGAAAGCATAGATTTCAACACTTGTTATTGAAATAGATGCTTTCGAAAAATTTAAGGAAATGGTGGACTATAACACTGTTGTTATAGTAAATGATTTTCGAAAGGAAAAGTTTTTAGTATTGGGATTTACATATCTATCTTAATTTCGAATCCCTATACTAGTGATTTTGAGTCGTCGTAACGATGTTTTACGTAACATTCGTTTTGACTCAAATTGATGTTGTTATAGAAAATAGATTTCCTTAAAGAATGAAATATATACTTAATTTGATTTAAGTATATCGAGTATTTGAAAATAAAAGATTTGTGAAACACTTATTATTAAATAAGTATGGAATGTTTTCCAAAATGAAATGAAACGTTTTGAGATTTTATCTTCTTAAAGATAAATCGAAATTGAATATTGAAAACGATTTGAAAATCGAATATCAGTAGATATTCGAAAGTATAAATTCGATACGGAATTTATAAAAGAAAGCGAAGTTGTTTAAAAATAAATATTGATTTATTTTTGAAGTGTGGAAATTTTATATCTAGTAAAGATATTTTTGAAGATAAATAATTTGGAAAATTATTTTGGAATCTGATGATGTTGCGCATCTTTATTGATAGTTAAATAACCGACTATCAATAATTACCTTGAATAGGTATTTGTTGTGAATTGAATGAATTTGAATGCCACACTTATTTTTAAATAATCGCTCACTATTCGGGTTAGCCGGGAAAGGACCATGGGATCGTATAACCCATTCCGAATATGTGATACGTCGTTATGAATCGCATTCGAAGACCGGTGTTGAAGACCGGATATTTTTGAAAACGGAAGGATTACCGTCGAGTTACTCTACATCGGCTGATCTTCGGTTTAGAGGTTTTATCACCCTTAGTGACGGGAAGTCCGGACGTGATTAGAAATTTATCCGGATATGCAAGGGCTTCGTGAGAAGTGCCTTCGGTTCTGTTCGATCCCGGAACAGACTTGTATGGATTGTGTGTCTGACGTTACAATTTGAGATATAAAGCTGATTTCTTTCAAATACATTTCTGTTGGTGGCGGAGAATTTATTCTTTTAGCTTAACACCCTTCTCTGAGACGTACGAGCTCAGAGGTTATGTAGTTGAAATTTATCAGCGATATATCCCAATTTGGTAACGTGGCATACTGAGTGTTGCTGTGAAATGATCAGTGTTTGATCATTTGCGATATGATCATTTGTTTGATCTTATATCTTTGTGATCATAGGTTGATCATTTTGTTTGACCCGAAGCAGGGCTTTGTAGAAAACGTAGCTTTGTGGACGAGACTTCGTCGAGCCTCACACCCCGGAAATGGTCGAAACAGGAAGGATGCAGCAAGGTTCTAGGGAGTAGCGCCCCTTAGTGTATGTCATTCCTTCTGGATAAAGGTGGTATCATGGTATGGAGCCCAGATACTTAACCTCTGTGGTTGCTGCAAATTTATTACTTTGTGGTTGTTGCGAATCGGGGATCCTCGGAAAGATCGGTGACGATCGGGGGATGGCATACGCGTGTCAGTAGTTACCTATTTTTGCAGAGGTAACCCGGCCTTGTGTTGGCAGAGATCCGGTTAGGTTCTCGGGTCGTCTATTCCAGGGACGTACCCATCGTGGAAAAGGAAGTTCCTTAGCCTGACCATTTGTTGGAAATCCAAAGAAACAATACGAGCCTTGTACGGTTTTAGTTGTAGAACCTGCCATTTAATATGGTAGCTATAGTAGGCATACTATAATGGTACATATGTCGGCTAAGATTAATATTCTACTTTCGAAATGTTTCTACACTATGCACTAATAATAATATCAAAAAGAATTTGATTTTTGCGTAGTAAGCATCTTTGACTATCATAAGAAGAAATCTCCTCCAAGTCTGCGTTTGCATTGTGTGTGTGGCGGGAGGTCTTATGGTAGTTTCATTTTCCAAAAGCATTGCGAATTGACTTTAAAAAAAATTTCTGTTGTTTATTTTAAAGATAAATAACTGTTTTACGATCTCACACCAGTCACCATGACTGACTCGGAGTTTATTGTTTCCCTTCTAAACTCTGGGTGCCCACCAATTTCCACACGGGCAGCCTAGAGTTATGTTATCAGGATATTCAGGATATTCTGGAGCTTTGGAGATAAGCTGGATGGCGAGACGTAGTATTTGTATCTGATATATTTATTCCGCTGTGTATTCTGTATGAGGACAAGTATAAAGCTGTCCATTGTTGTACTGAGTTGTATATTGACTCTGATGATTGATGTATGTATAAAATGATATAGTCCTTTGTTTTAAAGATTATTCATTTATCTATTATATATTGTTCCGCTGCGATGTGTAAGATTCTGATATTGTTTTCTGTTCTGTTGTTCTTCTTTCTTCTCTCCTCTCTTCTCTCTTTTCTTCTTCTTCTACTTTTTTTCTTCTTTCTAAAACCCTCACTATTGGAGTTTCCGGCACTCGATTTCTCGGCAGTCGATAAAGTGAGTATCGATGTCGAATTTTCGAAAGTCGAAAATTTCGGTACGTGACAGACTTTCTCCTAAAACTTCATTGTATGACTCATAAGCTTAATTCCTCTGTAGTTTGTGCAACTTTGAATAACTCCTTTATTCTTAAAAATTGAAACTAATATGTTTCTCCTCCACTCATCTGGCATCTTGTTTGATTTGAAAATATTATTGAACAACTTAGTTAGCCAGACTATCCCTGCATCTTCAAGGCATCTCCACATCTGTATGGAGATGTCATCAAGCCCCATGCTTTGCCCGCTTTCATCCATTTTTAGCCCCTCTTTTACCTTGGACTCTTGAATGCTCCGAACAAAATGTCTACTGGTGTCATCAAAAGAGTCGTCCAGCTCGATCGTAGTGCTATCACCTTCTTCATTGAATAACTTGCATTTAACTTGGTTGAAATCTCTCATCTTCCTCTCGTGGAGCTTAGTTATCCTATAGACGTTTTTTTCACCCTCCTTCATACTTAACTTTTGACTTCATACGCCCGACCATTTACTTCACTCACCGCTCTCTTTGCGTTCTTCTTTGTCATTTTATACTTTTGCATGTTGTCCTCACTTATGTGATAATGTAAGCACTTATGGCATTTCTTCTTCTCTTTGATAGCTTTTTGCACATATCACTGTTCGACCTCCATGAACCTTTAGGTTCGCGTTTATTTCCTTTTGTTAACCCAAACACCTCAGTAACCACTTTTCGAATGCACGTTGTCATCTCATCCCACATGTCATATGCTTCTCCTTCCACATTGCATGCCTCTTCTCCCATTATTCTATCCTTAAACACCCGTGAGGCGTCTCATTTGAGCTTCCACCATTTCGTCCAACTAATCTTGGCTCCTTTATCCTGTCGAACACGAATTCGAAGACGGAACTCAGATATCAAAAGCTGATGTTGTGAGACGACACATTCTGCAGGTATAACTTTGTAATTTACACAAGCTCGTTTATCATCTCTTCTAATAAGGACAAAGTCAATCTGGCTAGAGTGTCGGCCACTATTGCAAGTAACTAAGTGCGATGTATCTTTCTAGAGAAAGTATTAGCTATCATGAGGTCATAAGCAATAGCGAAATTCAATATTTCTTCTCCTTCTTAGTTTCTATCATCATATCCAAAATCAACATGCACTCTCTTAAACCTCCCACTGGTTGTACCAACATGACCGCTGAAATCTCTCCTATGAGAAGTTTCTGGCTGGTAGACACATCTCTAACCATAACATCAAACTCTTCCCAAAAATTCCTCTTGGCGGCTTCACTTAGGCCTACTTGTGGGGCATAGGCACTAATGACGTTCAAAACTATATCACCAACTACCAACTTGACTAGGATAATCTTGTCCATTTGTCTCCTAACGTCGACCACTCTGTTTTTAAGATTCCTATCAATTAAGATTCATACCCCGCTCTTGTTACGTTCTTTCCTCGTGTACCATAACTTGAAATCTGTGTTCTCCACCTCCTTCACCTTCTGGCCCGTCCATTTGGTTTCCTGAACGCATAAGATATTTACACGTCTTCTAGTCATAGTATCAACTGTCTCTCTTAACTTTTCTGTTAAGGATCCTATATTCCAACTACCTAACCGAATCCTACTTTCATCGACTAGCTTTCTTGCCCTTCGCACCCGCCGAGTAAAGTGCGAAGACCGTTGCTCATTTATCACTACACCGGGACGTCGATGCAGCACGCCACTAAGGGAGTGACGATCCAGCCCTTGCATATTTATCACCATACCCGAGCCTCGATATGGCGCGCCACTAAGAGAGTGGCGAACCAGCCCTTGCTCACTTATCACCATACCCAAGCTTTGATATGGCGCGTCGTTAAGAGGGTTACGCCCCAACGAAATATAATAATGTTCCATTTCCATAAGAAAGGCTATGGTTTTTATGTTGGCTCGCCAAGCTATCACAACTCTCCTCCTTTATCTTGGCTTGGGACGGACTGTATAGAAAATTACACAGACAAAGTTAATGTGTGGCTATACACGATAGAGGAAAATAATACTGAAATAAAAATCGTCACCTAGATGATCGCTTAGGTACATAAACAAAAGTGGAAACTATATAACAAGATAGATGCGAAAGATGTATGTCGTATAAGGAATGAGTCTAAAGTTGAAGCATGAGAATGGACAGTCGAGATGTAAAATCTGGATAACGGTAGAAGGAAGCATAGGCTAGGAGGTGCACTGTCGACTATGAAAAAGGGCTGGAGAGGGCTAATGAGGATTTCTGTTGACGGTGGCTGAAGGAGCAGAAAAGCTAGCGTATCTAAAAATTTCCTAAATGAACGATTATAGTTAAATCTGAAATGGATCCAAAATTCTTTTGGGGATGAGATTTTAGTATTAATGTCAAGGTCAAAAATAGCAAATATGTTACTGAATGAATTAACATTCGAAGAACATGTGTGTAGTGGTTTCCGGAGCTGCGTGTTGTTTGTCCATATCAATTGTATCAATAATATTAATAAGTCTCTGGTATTGCCTAAACACATTTCCTAAATTTTGATTAGAAGAGATATTCCAGTTAAATATATCATGGGACCTAAATACGTCACCAATGAGATCGATCTTGTTGTTGGATGCCAAAAGCTCAGGAAATTCATGTTTTAATGTAATTTGAGAAGCCCAGGGATCATTCCAGAAGGACGTTTTGTTTCCTGAGTGAATATTAAATTGAAGTCATAGTTTAAATATGTGGAACATGTTGGAAATATTTTTTCAAAAGGAGAGGAGGAAATGCGTATTTGGTTTATATAAATTTTTAAAAACCATTGTAGTAGAAATTGCTAAGTATCTCTTTCCATGTTCTTGTATCATCGTCTAGGAATTTCAAAATCCATTTACCTAAAATTGAAGTGTTAAGGACTTTTAGATGCAATACCTAGTCCACCTTGCGACTTAGGCTTGCATACTATATCTCATTTAATGAGGAAGTTTAAGTTGGAGCAATTTGACCCACTTTTCCATAAGAAGTTCCTTCTTATGTTATCAATTTTGTTAATCACCCAAGTAGGGAAACGATAATCGAACAGCCAATATATCGTCGTCTAGGAATTTGTAATTTTATTATCGTTGTATTCTATTGTATTTTTAGTTTAATTTGTATTTTTATTTCAATTTCTAGTGATTAATGAAAATTGCCTTTTTTAATTATATTATTTAATTATTTAATTAAAAAATAATTAGAATAAAAAAACAATAACAAAAAAATTAATCATAACAAAACAATTAAATATCTCTTTTATATGTCATTTTCGCAACACAAACGCAATCTCTTTTCGTTAAATATTCTTTTTCGTGCCACTTTCAAATGCTCATTGCTCCTTTCTTTTAAGGGAAGAACGCACCCATAATGTTCTTTTCACATGCTGTGAACAAAATTACACTCCTACATTATTCAAGGAGAGAGTTTAAAGTTTAAACAAAGTTCTGCTTGTGTCATGTATACACATAATTTATTTGGTACAATTATGTTTGTTTAGTCATCTTTTCTAAGTTGCTTGACCAAAATTAGTAGGAATTTAAAATTTAAATTTAGTTTAAATTTTTGTCAGATTTGTTAAACCAGTTACAACATAAAACTTTTAAGTAATAAAGACACTTTAAAAATTATTCTCTAAGTATTTATAATAATGGAGGTATGGATTTTCGATCATGCATGCACCAGGTTACAGTCTAGGCTTCTATGACTCTGAGCCAGTGTGATAACACATCATTTCAACAAACAGAAAGTTATAGTAGTACTTCTGTAGCAATGCATGCCATACAAGAACCAAAAATATTAACAGCATGCCCAGTTAACAGTCAAGCTTTTACTTGACTATTTTAGTAACCTTAATCAAAGCACATATGGTATCCCTAAAACAATTGAAATTGGTATATAAAAGATATGTTTTATGATATATTCATAAAGAAGGACAACGCTGATCATCCCATATTTGTACTAGATTATCCATTCCTTTTTAAAGATATGTCTATAAGCTTGTATGTTTATGGTCAAAAGGAGATCCGTATAATAGTGAAGATGGTTATACCCATCATCCTAAGTTTTGTATTCCATGTTTGACATCTGTTAAACATACAGGTTTACATATTTGTAGGCAAATCGAGATGCATGCACTCAAAGATCAAGATGAAAAGACAAACTATGCCAATCATCCTAATATTTCTAGTTAATCATTGATTAATATATTTTCAAATTTTGAAAGTATAAGCTTGTTTTAGAAAAGAGCTACGAATTTAGAGGGGATGAACCCCCAAATTTTAGTATGTACATATTTTAGAGGGAAGCGCATAGCTAAAAAGAATAAGTACTAAAAAGGTTGAAATGAAAAATGAACTGTGATTACAAGCAAATATTTTTCTTGCAGGTAGTGTCTTTATCAGATTTACTGAAATTGCGAAATATATTTTTAAATTCTATCACACACGTACGAAATCTTTGTATGCACTATATGTTAAATATGACCTTTCTCCAACACTTTGTTTTATAACACAGCATATAATGACAAACGATGTTAAAAAAGCGAAGAAAATAAAAACCTCACTTACCGCACAAGCAAGAAAAATCAAGAAGATCTCGACTCCCAATTAATCTGCAGGCCACTGCAATCAAATGATGGTATGACTTTGGTTAAAGCAACTTCACGATGCTTCAATAACAAAATTGATTGTTGGTCCTCCTCATTCTTCTTCCTCCTAGGCAATTTACGTGAAATGCTCTTCCATTTATATTCAAACTCACAAGCTATGAATCAAAATATATGAAGTTATGACACCTTGTTTCCAAAATTGTTCAACAAAAGAGCCTCTTAATGTTTTAATCACCTTCACTACGGCCTTTAAATCCTTGAACCAAGCATGCTAGGTTCCATGGCCTCCCTGCTGCTGATGCTTTAGCTCCTCCTTTTAATTCACCATTGTGTTGTCTCAGTCTGTAATATTAACACTACTCGGAAAATCATTCAAAGGAAAGTAAATACAATTATGTAGAAGAAAACGTATGAATTTCACTGTTTGTTCGGTAGATAGATCCTGCAATTATACAAAGTTCCAATCTTTCTATTGCATACGCCTAATAACTACTTCACAAATCACGTAATTTCATCTGGATTCATCTAAAATGTCCCATTAACATAAAATTCATCGAATTAGGGCATTCTGAAAGTACAACTATGATTAATAAGGAAATCAGGGATTTACCGACGAGGGAAATTGGTGGTGACACCAACGTAAGTTTTCGGCAATCGGGAGGAGATGATGAGATAGACAGTCCAATTTGAAACTTCCACCTGCGATGAATTTTCTGAGTCCGATGAACTAGTAGCGATTTGCGTTTTTTTCCTTTTCTGTTTACAGGATGCATTAGTAGAAGAAATTAATTGATTGAAATTAGGGATTTGACTTTTGCGACATCGGAAGGTTTGGGATAGCATTGTCATTGTAGTGGACGATAGTCCTTACAATTATTGTTCATCCAATCTCTAAGAATATTTTTAAAATGTTTAATGATGAAAACACAAGAATAAGCAAAAGACCACTTCTATTTAAACTCAAAAAATGTTGAGCCCCCTTAGCTCAAACCCGCTTTTTTAGATTTAAAAAAAAACACACCTCCTGATTTATTGAGTTTCCTGTTACAATATATGTAAATCATAAAATGAATATGCTTTTACGTTATTTTGTTTAGTCGCACATCGTGAAATAAGTTAAATCCTTAGCTTTGAAACATTTATATAAAGGAGGCTATGTAATGTAAATACATGTCTATTTTTCAGAAATGAATAATATATTTTCTGTCTCTCTCTAATAGCTTCTACTTTCTTCATTTTGTAACACGTTATCAACACGAAGCTCTTACAAATCTTCAAAACGGTAAGCTATCTTTCTGATCTGATTGATCAAATCTTTCATATCTCATTCTATTAATTTTATTTCTTTTAGATCTCATTGCATCATTGATCTAATTATTCAGACCTGATTCTATTGGTACATCTTATTTTTTTGTCCATGTATTTCAGATCTTGTTTTGTTGTAGATCTTTTTTTTTAATTCTAATTTTTCAGATCTCTTGTAGATTTTACTATCATGTTCAAATCATATATTTTTTAGATTTGTAGATTTTAATCATCATATCTTTTATTTAATTTTTATTCAGGTATATCCATTTTTTGTTATAATTTTGAATTTGATCTGAAACTAAAATGTAATTTCAGATCTTATTCTGTTAGTTTTCTTTTTAGATCTTATCTATCATAGATCTAATTTTCCAGATTTCATTATATATATATATATATATATATATACTTACATATATATATATATACATACACACACACATATATATATCTTATCTCATAAATCTTGCTCTATTAATCTTATACATACACACACACACACACATATATCTTATCTCATAAATCTTGCTCTATTAATCTTATCATTTTAGATCTCATTTTATCGTAGATCTAAACTTTTAGATCTCATTCCATTGTTTGGTGGGAAAAAAAAAGTTTTTCATTTTGAATTTTTTTGTTTGGATTTCGGTTTGAATGAGAACTGTAGAAATGATTTTGCCACATGATTTATATTTCCAGAAGAAATATTTCATTGTTTCTTAGAGAAACAAATATAAGGATAATACATATCTAGAAGATCGTATTAAGTTTATATGAAAGAATAAGAACCTGAAGTTCATATGTGCGAAGGTGAAAGATTAAAGTCTTCATAAGCTGAAATGAAGCCTTGAAGAAAATATGCGAGCAATTCCAGAAGAAGATGTTGATATGTCCAGAAGACATAACATAAAAACAATATGCTAGAATAACATTACAAATGTGGTAAATATTATTTCCTCGAAGAGAAATAGTATTATGATTCTCATGTTTGAATACAATTTCGAAGAGTCTTCTTGTTTCATTGTGTTTATTTAATATTGAAGACCTAAAGTTCTTAGATAAAAATTATGCATATAAGTTTGCATTCCTAAAGAAAAGGGATTATATATCAAAACTCAAATATATAAATTTGAGATGTGAAACTTTGAATTATTAGAAAAGCTAATTCAAATTATGGTAAATTCCAACCATATTTGCAATCAAACCTGAAGTTTGATAATGAAAATCAAGTTGTACCATTTAGGATCTAAGGTACTAAACAAAGACTTTATTTTAAAGTAAAATTGGAACTTGAAGTTCTAAAAATATTTTCCAATAGTATTAACTACTAAACCAAATAATTGTACAGAAATTTGTTCACTCCAGAAGTGGTGATAATAATAAAAAAAATCTCCAGAAGAGATTTGTTGATATATTTGGTGCTTTTACTAAACCAAATAAATACATAGAAATATATCTACTCTCCTACTCTCTTTCTTTTTAATAGAAAACAAGGTATTCTAACAGGAAGTTTATTTCCTAATTTTTTTTCCTTCTTCCATGCATCCAATCATGCCTTTCAAAAGGTGAAATATATAATAGATCAAGTTTCCTTCCTTTGGCTCATCAAGTATGTATTTTGGATTCTTCATAAAATGAATGTTAATATTTATACACCCACCAATTCTGTTATATTATATATAAAACTCATTCCTCTTTCCTCTTTCAGCAAAGAGGTATTCTAATGTTTACTATTTTATATGCTTAATCTTTTACCTATTATTGTCATGTCACAAGATTATACTTATTGATTTTTATCAATAGTTATAACTCATACAACATACTTTTTAGTTGCCAAGTCAAACTATTTTATTTTTCATAATATTATTCATACACTATGTGATGTACAAATTTCCTCTCTCTGTTTAGCTTACAATATGTAAATAGTTGCATATATTAATTCATATATTAATCCATAGCAATTAATAAATCATTAAATAAAATTAATTGATTAATGAGAATGGTCCAACAAAGATGCGTATGAATACTTCATACATTTATTCTTCTTTTATATCTCTTATTGTTGACAAGAATCATAACGTATGGCATATATTTATGTTTCTCACTATTGCAGTTGTTATGAATTAATAAATGGTATTTAATACTACCTATTCATATTCTTAAATCTGCTTATACTATGAAAGTAAACATAATAAAGTCAGCACAATCTCTGATTATAATTCATCCCTTCTCCACCAATCAATCCATATAAAGGCCTTTCCATATTTTCAAGGGTAGTTTTGCATTTTCAAGGAAAATAATGAATGCAATTAATGAGACTGGATCTAGAGCTATCAAAAGGATGTAAATAAGAAATTATAGTCGCTTTTATAGATTATATTTGGTTGTCTTTTACTATTTTGCAGTAATGTTTTTTTTCTCTTTCACTGTAACTACTATCAGACATGGGTTCTTATTTTATGAAATGCATTGATTATATACCATGAACAATATTTTGATGCTTTTGCATTTTTATTTCCACTTATAGTTGGTGATATGATAAACATAGCCAAGCTTGAATTTAAAACTTTGGACTTATTAGGAGATAACTTTTTGTCATAGATATTGGATGCTGACATTCAATTACAATCTCAATGCTTAGAAAATGCAATTAAGAATGATAATAATATGTCCCAGTAGGATAAAACAAAGGCTCCTGTATTTTTAAGGTGTCATATCCACGGCAACCTTAAAATAAGACATTTAACTGAAAAAGATCATCTTTACTTATGGAACCCCTGAAGGAGCGTTATGACCACTAGAAGATGGTCACACTTCCAAACACTAGATAAGAGTGGTTGAACCTGGAGTTTCAACCAGTTGGAAGTTGGTGCTTGTATGTTTTTCCTTTCAGAACTAATTGAAATAACGTACCGATGAATGTTGTGTTTTAATCAGTGGTCCATTTTAAATTTTTTTGGAAAGTATTAGCATTTATTTAATGCTTACAAATTTTAATAGTTGATTAACTATATTGTCTTAATTCTTAAGATATGGACCATCAATATTTGAGTGATAATATATGCTTACTAGATAGTGAAACTACTCATATGATTTTGAAAAACCAAAAGTTTTTCTTTGAACTATCTAAAAATATTTTAGCTAAAAATTTCAATCAAAACAAATCTGCTAATATAATTGAAGGGCCGGAAGAGCCCATATAGTATTACCAAATGGTACATATATCTTAATTCAAAAAACATTATACTCAAGCAAATTTAAAAGAAATTTGTTGAATTTTGAGGATATATAAATGAATGGTTACCATATTGGAACTATAATGAAAAAGTCAAAGAATATCTTTGCGTTATTTCTAAAATTGAAAGCCAGAAGCTTATTTTAGAAAAATTTGGTACAATTTCAACTGGATTATATTTCATGAAATTTGGCATAATTGAATCCTATATTTAAACATGAGCCAAAAGCTCACAAATATCACTTGAATGCATCTTATCAATTGATAAAAGAATTATCCTCCTATTATTAATATGTATGGTGTATTTGCTAGTATTAATATGATAATGGATCAAAATGAGAATCCAAAGATGATTATTATTTAATGTGACAATGTTTGTCAACATTGATGGGGAGGATTAAGGGATACAAGTTCATTTTGATCATCAGTATCAAATATTTGTTAACATTTATAATGATGCAAAATATTAAGTAACTTGAATAAATTATTAATAATATCCCTAGTAGACTTTCTCCAATATAGATTTGAATCTCTGAAGGATCAAAACGTGTAAACCACATCTAAAATATGGTACAAAAGTCAGTTTGAAATACTTTTGGAGTAAGTAATAAAGATGCCAAACAAAAGAGGTGAGTGTTCTTGAAGAAACACTTAAGGGTGCTCCTGAAGGGACTAATGACATGATTGTTAAATTACCCTAGAAGTGGTTTAGGTACCTAAAACATGATAATTAAAGAGATCTCAATAAATCATGTCTAGAACTGACAAGAAATAATCATCGATGATAAATTTGTAAATAATAAAGCGCTTATGTTTATAAATAGATTAAGTATCTTGAATTAGGGGAAAACATGACTGGACATCATGAATCCTTTACTAATAGAGGAATATGGACATGTAGTTCGCAAAGTAGCGAAAGTATTTGAAATGCTTAATATACCCCGAAGGTATAAATATGGTTTAAACCATATTAAATGATGAAAGTATAAAAATTTCTGAAGAATACAAATAACTTTCGTGGATATAAAGAATGCAAAGAACAAGGAGCATAGATTCAAACCTACTTTTAAGTATTGTTGTAATGAAAATCTTGATATAATTCATGATGAGTAGATTACTTCCTATTTTTAAGTATTGTTGTAATGAAACTCTATTTGATTCTATAAATTATTGAAATATGTGTAGGATCGATTTCACCCTAGGGGGAGGGGGGAGTGAATAGGGTGATACTATCAATTATACAAGTTTAATGCAGAAATATATAAAATAATTGCAGCACTGGTAATAGTTGAATAATAGCATCACAGATAATAGCAGAATATAAAAAGGAGAAATAGAACAACACAGATTTACCCAGCTTTGGCAAAACTCTACCTACGTGCTGCCCACAAGGTTTCTACTAGAAATTAAGTAGATAGATGCTTACACACATAAACTTGCGACACCCGCTATCGAATAACCTAGTCGCACGGCTAGAAAATTACAAAAGTTTTAAAAAGAATTACAATAAAAACAAGAAACCCTATTTTAAAATAAAAAGCCCAAAGTATTTAGAGATGTCGGCCCAATTTAAAATTAAAAGAGCATCCCTCTTTTTTAAAACATTTATTTCTTCGTCCCGTATCTCTTTTGTTTGCGATTATGGCTGCTTCGTTCCTCAATTAGGGCTTCGTGATAAATTGTTGAAGTTGCCGTTTAAAAGAAATGATGCTTCGAAACCTTTCTTCGATCGATTTATATGTTCACGGCAGCTTCAATTTGGGTTCGATTTGGATAATCCTGGTATGTAATTTCTTTGTTCCTCATGCTGATATGCTTTGAACACAATTCGATTCGAGTTATTGATTTATTCTTCTCTGTTGTTGCTTGAACTCGAATGCTTTTTAATGTCGATGATGATAGGGTTTACATAGGGTTTAATTCCCTTAATTTCCGTTCGAATTGAATTCGTCTGATAATTCTTTCTGCCATTGATTATTACTTGAATGCTTGTGATTTGTACTGACTTGTTCAATTCGTATATCCTCGTTGCTTGATTACCACGGCTTCATGAATTTGCTTTAGATTTTGGTTCCGTTCTTTTTGGGCATTTGACTTTGTTTCTGTGACTTCGACACTTTGATTATTTGGACTTGTTCAATCTGTGTAACTTTGTTTGGTTTACTGTTACCTTGGTCATCACGGCTTAGAGTCTTTAGCATCTTGACTTGGTTTGAAAATGCTGCTTTGATTCTTATTTGAACCGGTTTTGATTATGGTGTTTGAATTTGCTGACTGCACTTTGGTTGATTGACCTGTCCACTTTGTTTCACTGTTAGTCTTCACTTCAGTAAAAATGCCTCTGGTCTAGTTGATGTTTTCATATTGCCTACTGCATATATATGTATACGTGTGTGTTTGCGCACGTATATATGTATACTTGTGAAGCTTTGCTCGACTTGATACTCTGTTGCTTGACCATATGCATTTTGTTGTTTAACATTTTGTAGTCTGTTACTTGAAGTCTGAAAGCATTTGTTTCTGTGGTCTTCACTTCAGTTGATTGCATTACTTGTTCACTATCTTGTGCCATTTTATTTAGTGCTCTAGTCGTCTGCACTATGGCATAGCTGTTGTGAATCTGTCTCACTTGAACTGTTTGCATTTCCATATGAACTGATATGGGCTAGTGTATATATGCATATGTTCTATTTATCACTTCTGCATTTCATATAAATGTTCCTTTATACTTTGTACCGCCCATATGTGTTCATTTGTTTGCATTTACTTCACTTGAGCTTGTACTGGCTTGAGAGCCTGGACTGATTTGATTGTTTCTGATTAGTTCAGTGCTGATTTGGGTCTTGTCTTTACTGTACTGATTTTGGAAACTGATCTTGTTGTACTCGACAATTTAGTGATGTATTTGTATTGCACCTGAGTTGAACCTAGCTTTGGCTCGAGTTTGACCTTGTGCTCATATCGTGACTTTATTTGTATCGCACTTGAGTTGAATTCGACTTTTGATTGGTTTTGACCTTGTGCCCACCTATCCCTGCAGTTTTGTCAAGTGTATATCGGTGTGCACGGCCTTGTGGCATGTACAGTGATACACGGTGCATATCACAAGCTGTTCGTGTATGATGAATTCAAAAATGAATATGATGACGAACAACCCAAATAATTGAGGCAAATAATATTTTCAAAACACATTTTATTTTACACTGCAAAAATATTTCTGTTTCAATTTTACTGCGTCAGTGTTTATTTTTCAGATAGCTCAGATGCTTGATTCAAAATGGAATAAAGGTGAAGATGAAATACGAGTGAACGAGTGATATGTAGTGAGGTGAAAATGTATGTAATAATTGTATACTAAAAAATCGTGTTATAATTTGAAATGTTGTATATATAGCGAGAGCACAAATTTGTAGTGTTCAAAATTGTAATAAAATACTTGTTTGAATAAAATATCTGTTTGAATTTAAATTCTATGTTACTTATTTTATTCAGCAAACATTTATTTAATTATGTGAAAATAGAATAGTACAATAAAAAATACATTTAAATGAATATATATATATATATGTTTATTATCATCAAACAAAAATCATATACTTGCATATTCAACAATCTCCCCTTTTTGATGATAACAAACATATATTTAAGATTTTGAATTTATTAAATGTATTTGGGTATAGATGAAATCTATTTGCTCCCCCTATTTGAATGCTCCCCCTACACCAAAGCTCCCCCTTCATATATGCATGAAAATAAATAAAAATATGCAAATAAAAATTTGAATTGAATTATTTACCAACCAAAATCTTAACTTCTCTCTCCCCCTTTGGTTATCAGCAAAAAGAGTAATAGTGTTAGAAAAATTAGATATAAAGTGATAGACATTAATACACTATTAATACCCAATCGAGTATAAATGTTAAATTTCAATAAAAAATCAAACAAAAATCATAAATATTCTGTTAGGCGCATATTCCACTTTAGAATGATAGGGGTCATGTTGGTGTATAAAACCATATAGTTGTGTCTATTTATGGTATATTAATATTAGGAATTTGAATATCTACTAACCATGCATAACCGTTAGGACTTTTAAATGATATTAGTAGTATTCCCAAAAATTTTAAAAGAAACAGAAAAAACAAATTTCAAGTATCTTCTAACCACGCATAACCGTGAGGAATTTTAAATGGGATTAGAATCAACTCGTCTATTTTAATAAACAATTTTTAAATGTGTTCCATACATGCATAACCGTGAGGACTTTAAATGAGAGTGAATACTTTGGAAAAAATAAATAAAATAAAAACGAATAATTTCCTATTTAAAATACCACATATTGACATACTATATTAGATTTTGATGAGTGATAGTCGTTAGAAATATGATAGAAATAGAGATGGTCATGGAATTTTTACCCATCAAAAGCTATTATAAATCTTGTTTAGATTTCTAAAGAAATTTACTAAATATACTGTCTCAAGTCGTAATATATGATTAATATCGACACTCATCATTTTTTCAATCACAGTTTATCTTTCTGATAATCAGTAAGGAGTCAGATTAGTTAATGTAGTCATTTAAGATCAAATCCAAAAATAATTATAAAAGCAAATTTTCTAAAATGACTAATCTGAAACAAGGTCAACAAAAACTATTTTTTGGAAGGGGTTTTATAAGAGAAATGTCGGCTAATTGAAAATCAGTTGAAATGAAAAATATGCAGATGTTTTCTTTAAAAACAATGCGACTACTGAATGTCTCAACGTAAATCACGTTCCACTGGTAATTTTTCTATCAACTAGATTACCAGTGTAATCTGCATCCGAATTTTCCTTTGGCTCAAGATTATCATTAGATGGATGTTATAGACCAGATCGTGAAGTTGCAACAAATGCCTTAAAATCTTTTTCCAGCTTTTAAATGAAATTGTTTTGGATTTGAATTGAAACCGTGCAAATAAACAAACAGTGAACATAGTGTCAGATCCAGAAGCAGTAAGATAAGCAAATAAATCCACGTGTATCATGAGTAATCATCAATCAATAAAACACCATCATTAATCTAAACAAAATCTATATGAACTAGTTCAAAGACTCTAGATGAACTTATAGTGTTCTCGGCACAAAAAGATAATTGGCCAATAATTTTGAATAAGCCAGAATCAAAGTCAACATTCATTATCACATAACTGGCTGATTTAAATCAAATTATGGTGCAGATTATCACATTTAATAAATCGTTTAAGATAAATATACCGTTACCTATTTTATCTTTACGGTAATTTTTCGTTGTTGCCCATTGTGATTCTGCCACCTTTATACTAGGCTAAGGAACTTTGATTTGTCGCCCTTTGTGTACCTGGAACAGCCAGAATCTAGATAGCACTGTTGTTGTTCCTTAGCCTGCTACCACTCCTACACGAGAAAAGATTTTTGTGATCTATTTGTTTTTATAGGTCCATGGTTGTTAGTGGCAAAAAATTTCAAAAATATGTTTGAGTAGACCCAAAACTATTTATATTTGTTCCTTTTGGCACCTAGATTTGTTTAACTTTGAGGGATTTTATATTTGTGCCTTTTGGAACCCAAATTGGTATGGTTTTCACATGTTTGGGTCTGTACTAGCAATTTGTTTTGATTGTATCCAATTTTTCTACAGATCGTGCACTCGGATTTTACTTGATTAATTTTGCTTCTAACAAGTTCAGATTGATTAAATCCAAGTCCATGTCTATCAACATTGACTGTTTGTTTTCTTATTAGCATATTTAGTGATTTTTCTCCTTTGGAGAATTTTCCTAAATCGTTGACAGCTGTTGGACTTGTGTTTTGAGTGATTCGTTTTTGTTCAATAATTGAGTGCACCTTTTAATAAATTTTCTCTCCTCGTGTTTTCACTTTCTTTCAAAATCAGAATTTCATTTTCCATTTAATTTTAGTTTTTTATTTTTTAATTTCTTCTTCGAATAATGGACACTTTTCACACTTAGGGCACTTGTTTTGATAGTTTTTAACCAATTGATCAAGCTGTTTATTTAAATCTACCAAAGTATCTCTTTGTGATTCAATTTTAGCGTATTTTTCCCTAAGTCGTTCAAAACAGCCATTTACTTAATGAAAATATATAAGTAATTCTGAGTGAGTAAGTTTTGATACCTCGCGTGGCTCATCATCATCACTGTCAGTTATATCACCTCGAAGGCACAGATTTGGTTTTTTGCTCTCACTGTCAGTGCTTTTATTACCATCGTCACTTTTATTCCACGTGGCTACAAAACTTCTCCTTTTCGATTTCTATTCTTGGCCGAGTCGATTTTGAGGACGATTAGGCTTGATGTGGCCAGGTTCACTGCACTTGTGATAGATGATTTCCTGCTCTTCTGAGTTGTCTAGCGCTTTGACTATTCTGCTTTTCAGTTGTTGATTTAGAGCTGGATTTCCATATTTGTGATTCCACCTTTTGAATTTCTTTATTAATAGTGCCAGCTCGGCTGCTCCATCATCATCATTATCATCACTACTTTCTATTGTTCCTTTGAGAGCTTTCGATTTCTTTCGAATATCATCTCCTTCACGCTCTTCCTTGAATTTCATTTCTAGCTCATAAGTGGTGAGATTTTCGATGAGTTCATCAACTTTGATTTGTTTCAAATCCTTCGATTCTTGAATAGCAGTGACTTTGGCTTCAAAATTTCATGAAAGGACTCTAAGGATTTTTTGGACTATCTCCAACTCTGTGTATGATTTTTCGAGAGCTTTTGATTTGTACACCATATTGGAAAGTCGTCCGTACATCTCTTTGACATTTTCTTCCTTGGCCGTTGTGAAATTCTCGAACTCGCTACTCAGCATGGCAAGGCGAGATTCCTTGACTTGAGATGTTCCTTCATGAGTCACTTCAAGTGTCTGCCAGATTTCCTGTGTAGTTAGACAATGTGAGACACAATTAAATTCAATTTGATATAATGAACAGATAATAGAATTCATAGCTTTAGCGTTAGTATTTTGTAGTTTATTTTCAAGGTCTGTCCATTGATCCATCGGTTTTTCTATCTCCTGATTATTTACCACTATGGTTGGTGTCCTATACCCTGTCTCAACTATATTCCAAGCATCAATGGTTTTCATAAAAAATTTCATTCTATTTTTCTAATAAGCATATTCACCATTGAACATTGGTGGTCTAACTATGGACTGACCTTCAGCAAAAGCATTATTAGAAGGACATTTAAAAAATTTAAAACAACAATTTGTTTTTGAAAAATCAAAATTTTAAAATCAAAAATTGGCTTTTGTTCCTAGCTCCGATACCACTTGTAGGATCGATTTCATCCTAGAGGGAGGGGTGAATAGGGTGATACTATCAATTATACAAGTTTAATGCGAAAATATATAAAATTATTGCAGCACTGATAATAGTCGAATAATAGCATCACAGATAATAGCATAATATAAAAAGAAGAAATAGAACAACACAGATTTACCCAGCTTCGGCAAAACCTTGCCTACGTGCTGCCCCCAAGGTTTCTACTAGAAATTAAGTAGTCAGACACTTACACACGTAAACACGCGACACCCGCTATCGACTAACCTAACTCTATGCTTAAAACTCTGCCACAACTCAACCACTTAGCTGCGAATTCTCGAACTACACCACCGCAGTTCGTCCCCTAGTCACACGACTATAAAATTACAAAAGTTTTAAAAAGAATTACAATATAAAAACAAGAAACCCTAGTTTAAAATAAAAAGCCCAAAGTATTTAGAGATGCCGGCCCAATTTAAAATTAAAAAAGCATCCCCATTTTTCAAAACATTTATTTCTTCGGCACGTATCTCTTTTGTTTGCAATTATGGCTGCTTCGTTCCTCAATTAGGGCTTCGTGATAAATTATTGAAGTTGCTGCTTAAAAGAAATGATGCTTCTAAACCTTTCTTCGATCGATTTACATGTTCACGGCAGCTTCAATTTGAGTTCGATTTGGATAATCCTGGTATGTAATTTTTTTGTTCCTCACGTTGATATGCTTTGAACTCAATTCGATTCGAGTTATTGATTTATTCTTCTCTGTTGTTGCTTGAACTCGATTGCTTTTTAATGCTGATGATGATTGGGTTTATACAGGATTTAATTCCCTTAATTTTCGTTCGAATTGAATTCGTCTGATAATTTTTTCTACCGTTGATTATTACTTGAATGCTTGTGATTTGTACTGACTTGTTCAATTCGTATATCCTTGTTGCTTGATAACCACGGCTTCATGAATTTGCTTTAGATTTTGGTTCTGTTCTTTTTGGGCATTTGACTTTGTTTCTGTGACTTCGACACTTTGATTATTTGGACTCGTTCAATATGTGTAACTTTGTTTGGTTTACTGTTACCTTGGTCATCATGGCTTAGAGTCTTTGGCATCTTGACTTGGTTTGAAACTGCTGCTTTGATTCTTATTTGAACCAGTTTTGATTATTGTGTTTGAATTTGTTGACTGCACTTTGGTTGATTGACCTGTCTACTTTGTTTCACTGTTAGTCTGCACTTCAGTAAAAATGCCTCTGGTTTAGTTGATGTTTTCATATTGCCTACTGCATATATATGTATACGTGTGTGTTTGCGCATGTATATATGTATACTTGTGAAGCTTTGCTCGACTTGATATATGTTGCTTGACCATATGTATTTTGATGTTTAACATTTTGAAGTTTGTTGCTTGAAGTCTGAAAGCATTTGTTTCTGTGGTCTTCACTTCAGTTGATTGCATTACTTGTTCACTATCTTGTGCCATTTTATTTACTGCTCTAGTCGTCTGCACTATTGCATAGCTGTTGTGAATCGGTCTTACTTGAACTGTTTGCATTTCCATATGAACTGATATGGGCTTGTATATATATGCACATGTTCTATTTGTCACTGCTGCATTTCATATTAATTTTCCTTTATTCTTAGTACTGCCCATATGTGTTCATTTGTTTGCATTTACTTCACTTGAGTTTGTACTGGTTTGAGAGCTTGGACTGATTTGATTGTTTCTGATCAATTCAGTGTTGATTTGGGTCTGGTCTTTACTGTACTGATTTTGGAAACTGATCTTGTTGTACTCGACAATTTAGTGATGTATTTGTATTGCACCTGAGTTGAACCTAGCTTTGGCTCGGGTTTGTCCTTGTGCTCGTATCGTGACTTTATTTGTATCGCACTTGAGTTGAATCCGGCTTTTGATTGGGTTTGACCTTGTGCTCATCTGTCCCTGCAGTTTTGTCAAGTGTATATCCATGTGCACGGCCTTGTGGCATGTACAGTGATACGCTGTGCATGTCACAAGCTGTTCGTGTATGATGAATTAAAAAATGAATATGATGACGAACAACCCAAATAACTAAAACACATTTTATTTTACACTGCAAAAATATTTCTTTTTCAATTTTACCGCGTCAGTGTTTATTTTTCAGATAACTCGGAGGTTGGATTCAAGATGGAATAAAGATGAAGATGAAATACGAGTGAACGAGTGATATGTAGTGAGGTGCAAATGTATGTAATAATTGTATGTTGAAAAATCATGTTATAATTTGAAATGTTGTATATATAGCGAGAGCACAAATTTATACTATTCAAAATTGTAATAAAATACTTGTTTGAATAAAATATCTGTTTGAATTTAAATTCTATGTTACTTATTTTATTCAGCAAACATTTATTTAATTATGTGAAAATAGAATAGTACAATAAAAAATAAATTTAAATGAATATATATATATATGTTTATTATCATCAAACAAAAATCATATACTTGAATATTCAACAATCTCCCCCTTTTGATGATAACAAACATATATTTAAGATTTTGAATTTATTAAATGTATTTGGGTATAGATGAAATCTATTTGCTCCCCCTATTTGAATGCTCCCCCTACACCAAAGCTCCCCCTTCATATATGCATGAAAATAAATAAAAATATGCAAATAAAAATTTGAATTGAATTATTTGCCAACCAAAATCTTAACCTTCTCTCCCCCTTTTGTTATCAGCAAAAGAGTAATAGTGTTAGAAAAATTAGATATAAAGTGATAGACATTAATACACTATTAATACCCAATCGAGTATAAATATTAAATTACAATAAAAAATCAAACAAAAATCATAAATATTCTATTAGGCGCATGTTCCACTTTAGAATGATAGGGGTGATGTTGGTTTGTAAAACCATATAGTTGTGTCTATTTGTGGTATATTAATATTAGGAATTTGAATATCTACTAACTATGCATAACCGTTAGGACTTTTAAATGAGATTAGTAGTATTCCCAAAAAATTTAAAAGAAACAGAAAAAACAAATTTCAAGTATCTTCTAACCACGCATAACCGTGAGGAATTTTAAATGGGATTAGAATCAACTCGCCTATTTTAATAACCAATTTTTATATGTGTTCCATACATGCATAACCGTGAGGACTTTTAAATGAGCATGAACGCACATATACAAATATTCCAAGTAATTCACCCATGCATAACCGTGAGGACTTTAAATGAGAGTGAATACTTTGGAAAAAATAAATAAAATAAAAATGAATAATTTCCTGTTTAAAATACCACATATTGACATACTATAATGGATTTTGATGAGTCATGGTCATTAGAAATATGATAGAAATAGAGACGGTCATGGAATTTTTACCCATCAAAAGTTATTATAAATCTTGTTTAGATTTTTAAAGAAATTTACTAAATATACTGTCTCATGTCGTAATATATGATTAATATCGACACTCATCACTTTTTTAATCACAATTTATCTTTCTGATAATCAGTAGGGAGTCAGATTAGTTAATGTAGTCATTTAAGATCAAATCCAAAAATAATTATAAAAGCAAATTTTCTAAAATGACTAATCTGAAACAAGGTCAACAAAAACTATTTTCTGGAAGGGGTTTTATAAGAGAAATGTCGGCTAATTGAAAATCAGTTGAAATGAAAAATATGCAGATGTTTTCTTTAAAAACGATGCGACTACTGAATGTCTCAACATAAATCACGTTCCACTGGTAATTTTTCTATCAACTAGATTACCAGTGTAATCTGCATCCGAATTTTTCTTTGGCTCAAGATTATCATTAGTTGGATGTTATAGATCGGATCGTGAAGTTGCAACAAATGCCTTAAAATCTTTTTCCAGCTTTTAAATGAAATTGTTTTGGATTTGAATTGAAACCGTGCAAATAAACAAACAGTGAACATAGTGTCAGATCCAGAAGCAGTAAGATAAGCAAATAAATCCACGTGTATCATGAGTAATCATCAATCAATAAAACACCATCATTAATCTAAACAAAATCTATATGAACTAGTTCAAAGACTCTAGATGAACTTATAGTGTTCTCGGCATAAAAAGATAATTAGCCAACAATTTTGAATAAGCCAGAATCAAAATCAACATTCATTATCACATAACTGGCTGATTTAAATCAAATTATGGTGCAGATTATCACATTTAATAAATCGTTTAAGATAAATATACCGTTACCTATTTTATCTTTACGGTAATTTTTCGTTGTTGCCCATTGTGATTCTGCCACCTTCATACTAGGCTAAGGAACTTTGATTTGTCGCCCTTTGTGTACCTGGAATAGCCAGAATCCAGATAGCACAGTTGTTGTTCCTTAGCCTGCTACCACTCCTACACGAGAAAAGATTTTTGTGATCTATTTGTTTTTATAGGTCCATGGTTGTTAGTGGCAAAAGATTTTGAAAAATATTTTTGAGTAGACCCAAAACTATTTATATTTGTTCCTTTTGGCACCTAGATTTGTTTAACTTTGAGGGATTTTATATTTGTGCCTTTTGGAACCCAAATTGGTATGGTTTTCACAATTTTGGGTCTATACCAGCAATTGTTTTTATTGTGTCCAATTTTTCTACAGATCGTGCACTCGAATTTTACTTGATTAATTTTGCTTTTAAGAAGTTCAGATTGATTAAATCCAGGTCCATGTCTATCAGCATTGACTGTTTGTTTTCCTATTAGCATATTTAGTGATTTTTCTCCTCTGGAGAATTTTCCTAAAGTCGTTGACAGTTGTTGGACTTTTGTTTTGAGTGATTCGTTTTTGTTCAATAATTGAGTGCACCTTTTAATAGAATTTTCTCTCCTCATGTTTTCACTTTCTTTCAAAATCAAAATTTCATTTTCAAGCAATTTAATTTTAATTTCTGATTTTTTAATTTCTTCTTCGAATGATGGACACTTTTCACACTTAGGGCACTTGTTTTGATTGTTTTTAACCAATTGATCAAGCTATTTAATTAAATCTATCAAAGTATCTCTTTGTGATTCAATTTTAGCGTATTTTTCCCTAAGTCGTTCAAAACAGCCATTTACTTCGTGAAATTATATAAGTAATTCTGAGTGAGTAAGTTTTGATACCTCGCTTGGCTCATCATCATCACCGTCAGTTATATCACCGTGAAGGCACAGATCTGCTTTTTCGCTCTTACTGCCAGTGCTTTTATTATCATCGTCACTTCTATTCCACGTGGCTACAAAACTTCTCCTTTTCGATTTCTATTCTTGGCCGAGTTGATTTTGAGGATGATTGGGCTTGATGTGGCCAGGTTTATTGCACTTGTGACAGATGATTTCCTGCTCTTCTGAGTTGTCTAGCGCTTTGACTATTCTGCTTTTCAGTTGTTGATTTAGAGCTGGATTTCCATATTTGTGATTCCACCTTTTGAATTTCTTTATTAATAGTACCAGCTCTGCTGCTCCATCATCATCATTATCATCACTACTTTCTGTTGTTCCTTTGAGAGCTGTCGATTTCTTTCGAGTATCATCTCCTTCATGCTCTTCCTTGAATTTCATTTCTAGCTCATAAGTGGTGAGATTTCTGATGAGTTCTTCAACTTTGATTTGTTTCAAATCCTTCGATTCTTGAATAACAGTGACTTTGGCTTCAAAATTTCATGGAAGGACTCTGAGAATTTTTCGAACTATCTCCAACTCCGTGTATGATTTTCCAAGAGCTTTTGATTTGTATACAATATTGGAAAGTCATCCGTACATCTCTTTGACATTTTCTTCCTTGGCCGTTGTGAAATTCTCGTATTCGCTACTCAGCATGGCAAGGCGAGATTCCTTGACTTGAGATGTTCCTTCGTGAGTCACTTCAAGTTTGTGCCAGATTTCCTGTGCAGTTAGACAATGTGAGACACAATTAAATTCAATTTGATCTAATGAACAGATAATAGAATTCATAGCTTTAGCATTAGTATTTTGTAGTTTATTTTCAAGATCTGTCCATTGATCCATCGGTTTTCTATCTCCTGATTAATTACCACTATGGTTGGTGTCCTATACCCTGTCTCAACTATATTCCAAGCATCAATGGTTTTCATAAAAAATTTCATTCTATTTTTCCAGTAAGCATATTCACCATTGAACATTGGTGGTCTAACTATGGACTGACCTTCAGCAAAAGCATTATTAGAAGAAGCTATTTAAAAATTTTAAAACAACAATTTGTTTTTGAAAAATCAAAAATTGGCTTTTGTTCCTAGCTCTGATAGCACATGTAGGGTCGATTTCATCCTAGAGGGAGGGGTGAATAGGGTGATACTATAAATTATACAAGTTTAATGCAGAAATATATAAAATTATTGCTGCACTTATAATAGTCGAATAATAGCATCACAGATAATAACAGAATATAAAAAGCAGAAATAGAACAACACAGATTTACCCAGCTTCGGCAAAACCTTGCCTACGTACTGCCCCCAAGGTTTCTACTAGAAATTAAGTAGTCAGACACTTACACACGTAAACTCGCGACACCCGCTATTGACTAACCTAACTCTACGCTTAAAACTCTGCCACAACTCAGCCACTAAGTTGCGATTTCTCGAACTACACCACCGCAGTTCGTCCCCTAGTCACACGACTAGAAAATTACAAAAGTTTTAAAAAGGATTACAATATAAAAACAAGAAACCCTAGTTAAAAATAAAAAGCCCAAAGTATTTAGAGATGCCCGCCCAATTTAAAATTAAAAGTGCATCCCCCTTTTTCAAAACATTTATTTCTTCGGCCCGTATCTCTTTTGTTTGCGACTTTGCGTTATGGCTGCTTCGTTCCTCAATTAGGGATTGGTGATAAATTGTTGAAGTTGCCGCTTAAAAGAAATGATGCTTCTAAACCTTTCTTCGATCAATTTATATGTTCACGACAGCTCCAATTTGAGTTTGATTTGGATAATCCTGGTATGTAATTTCTTTATTCCTCACGTTGATATGCTTTGAACTCAATTCAATTTGAGTTATTGATTTATTCTTCTCTGTTGTTTCTTGAACTCGAATGCTTTTTAATGCCGATGAAGATTGGGTTTATATAGGATTTAATTCCCTTAATTTTCGTTCGAATTGAATTCGTTTGATAATTTTTTCTACCGTTGATTATTACTTGAATGCGTGTGATTTGTACTGACTTGTTCAATTCGTATATCCTCGTTGCTTGATTACCATGGTTTCATGAATTTGCTTTAGATTTTGGTTTCGTCTTTTTGGGCATTTGACTTTGTTTCTGTGACTTCGACACTTTGATTATTTGGACTCATTCAATCTGTGTAACTTTGTTTTGTTTAATGTTACCTGGTCCTCACGGCTTAGAGTCTTTAGCATCTTGACTTGGTTTGAAACTGCTGCTTTGATTCTTATTTGAACCGGTTTTGATTATGGTGTTTGAATTTGCTGACTGCACTTTGGTTGATTGACCTGTCCAGTTTGTTTCACTGTTTGTCTTCACTTCAGTAAAAATGCCTCTGGTCTAGTTGATGTTTTCATATTGCCTACTGCATATATATGTATACGTGTGTGTATTTGCGCATGTATATATGTATACTTGAAGCTTTGCTTGACTTGATACTCTGTTGCTTGATCATATGCATTTTGCTATTTAACATTTTGTAGTCTGTTGCTTAAAGTCTGAAAGCATTTGTTTATGTGGTCTTCACTTCAGTTGATTGCATTACTTGTTCACTGTCTTGTGCCATTTTATTTACTGCTCTAGTCGTCTACACCATTGCATAGCTGTTGTGAATCTGTCCCACTTGAACTGTTTTCATTTCCATATGAACTGATATGGGCTTGTGTATATATGCACATGTTTTATTTGTCACTGCTGCATTTCATATAAATGTTCCTTTGTTCTTTGTATTGCCCATATGTGTTCATATGTTTGCATTTACTTCACTTGAGTTTGTACTGGTTTGAGAGCCTAGATTGATTTGATTGTTTCTGATCAATTCAGTGTTGATTTAGGTTTGGTCTTTACTATACTGATTTTGGAAACTGATCTTGTTGTACTCGACAATTTAGTGATGTATTTGTATTGCACCTGAGTTGAACCTAGCTTTGGCTCGGGTTTGAGCTTGTGCTCGTATCGTGACTTTTATTTGTATCGCACTTCAGTTGAATCCGGCTTTTGATTGGGTTTGACCTTGTGCTCACATATCCCTACAGTTTTGTCAAATGTATATCGATGTGTACGGCCTTATGGCCTGTACAGTGATACACTGTGCATGCCACAAGCTGTTCGTGTATGATGAATTCAAAAATGAATATGATGATTAACAACCCAAATAACCGGAACATATTTTATTTTACACTGCAAAAATATTTCTTTTTCAATTTTACCGCATCAGTGTTTATTTTTCAGATAGCTCAGATGCTGGATTCAAGATGGAATAAAGCTGAAGATGAAATACGAGTGAACGAGTGATATGTAGTGAGGTGCAAATGTATGTAATAATTGTATACTGAAAAATCGTGTTATAATTTGAAATGTTGTATTATAGCGAGAGCACAAATTTGTTCTATTCAAAATTGTAATAAAATATTTGTTTGAGGAAAATATCTTTTTGAATTTAAATTTTGTGCTACTTATTTTATTCAGAAAATATTTATTTAATTATGTGAAAATAGAATAGTACAATAACAAATACATTTAAATGAATATATATATATATATGTTTATTATCATCAAACAAAAATCATATACTTGCATATTCAACAATATATCATACCTTACTTTACTCTTTTTCCTTCACTAAGATTTTTCCCATAGAGTTTTTCTTAGTAAGGTTTTAACGAGGCATTAGTTCGATCCAGAAGTATCAAACTTCATTTGAAGAAATGAGAAAATAAGATATGTCATTGTACTCTTTTTTTTCCTCCACTGAGATTTTTTCCATTAGGTTTTTCTTAGTAGAGGTTTAATGAGGCATTATTTTGATCCCGAAATATCAAACTCTTAGAAGGAAATCATTTTTAGTATGATATCTATGATTTCACAAGTTGCACTCTTTTCCTCTTTCAAGGTTTTTCCCATTGGGTTTTCCTTACAGAGGTTTTTAATGAGGCAACGGACAATATCTATATCGACTGAATGGATAAATGCAAGCAAGATAATAATAAGGGGGAGCAATCATCATACATGTTTCAAAAGGGAAAATTTCAAGTTATCAAAACATTCAAGATTTTGAAGACGCGTATTCAAGGGGGAGTATTACAATATATGTAAATCATAAAATGAATATGCTTTTATGTTGTTTTGTTTAGCCCCACATCGTGAATAAGTTAAATCCTTAGGTTTGAAGCCTTTATATAAAGGAGGCTATGTAATGTAAATACATGTCTATTTTTCAGAAATGAATAATATATATTCTGCCTCTCTCTCTAATGGCTTCTACTTTCTTCATTTTATAATATTCCTCCGTTATTTCTAGTTTTTCTCTTGCATTTCTCACGTACCCAAATTTATTTCGCTCAATAAATAAATCTGCTATAATGAGAAATTAATTTGCAATATTAAAAACATTATATCTTTCAGTAGATGTATCAGATTTCAATTTCGTTTTCACCAGTAAATCACAAATTTTATTATATTTGGATTGGGATTCATATGTGATATGATTTGATGTTTTTTTACAACGGCAAATATTTGTCGCCTCTGTAAAATTTTAAAAAAAAATTTAAGCACAAACACATTCAAATTATCAAACACATACACATTCAAATTACATTATGGTCAAATTACATTGTTTACATTGCCATTGTTCTCAAACACATTCAAGTACAAACGCAAACATTAATAATACCATTGTTTTTTCTTAAAACCAAAAAAAAGCAAATTAATTCCATTGTGCATATTGAGTTCATTCATACAAAACTTGCTGGGCAAATATTTGCTTGGCAAATTTCCGGCCCTGTAAATTAAAAAAAAATTCAAGCACAAATACATTCAAATTACTTTGTGATCAAATTACATTGTTTACATTATCATTGTTGTTAAACACATTCAAGCACAAGCACAAACATAAACATTAATATCAAATACCATTGTTTTTTTTGAACTAAAAAACAAAGCAAATTAATTCCATTGTGCATATTGAGTTCGTTCATCCCAAGCTTGTAGGGTAAATTACAATGGTAAATAGTTACAGTGGCAAATATTTACTGTCTCTGTAAATAAAAAAAAGTTGTCAAGCACTGTCACAAACCATGCAACAAGTATTGATGGTGCCATAATCTATAAAAAAAAATTATGCAGCAAGCAGTGTGATAAACAACCACGCAGTGGCAAAGCGTGGTTATTTCAGACAACCACGCATTATTAGCGCGTGGTTGTTTGCGTGATTGTTTGCAGGAACCATGCATTGCTAATGCGTGGTTCCTTCACACGGTCATTCACTATAAATGTATGATTGTCTGAAACAACCATGCTTTGCTACCTCCGCGACGTTTGCAATTAAATAAAATTAAATGTGAATGCTTACAGCATCTGTAAACTCGGCATTAATAGTAGTAGAATCATCGAACTCCATCATTCGATGAAAAAATTTGATAACTTTTAGATTGAATTTGGAATTTAATTTGAAATAGGAATGGAGTTTTTAGGGTTTTGGAGGAAAGTTAGAAAGTGAATACAACAAGAACGTAAGAGGAGAGATGAGAGGGTATATTTGTCTTTATTTTGTTCCTAATAAGGGGGAAAACCCAGCATTTTTCTGAGTTTAAATAAAATTATCCATAGCAAAATTGGGCAAAACTTCATCAAAAAACAAAAACAAAAATAAGAGCAATGCTATAATAACTGGATAATAATGTATACGGAGAATACGAGCTTGCATATGAACAATGGATAGTAGGGTAGGCATATAATTTTAATGCTTAGAATTTTAGCTGGAATTTAATTTGATAAAGGAATGGAGTTTTCAAGGGGTTAACGCCGGTTGATCCAACAATTTTGTAAAAATAATGGTGGTCCATTCAAGAACCATTTTCGATGGGGTCCGATCGAAAAGAAAGAAAAAAATGATGGAGGATCATAGAAATAATGAGAACAATGAATTTTTTTTCTATTAAGGGGACACGATATTTTTTGTATACCACATGGTAATTTTACAAAAATTGAAACCCTAATTCAAAATTGGAATCTCTTTAACAATGCTCATGCAAATTATTCTAGATTTTTTATTCTGATCTTCATTGATTTTAATTATTGCTTGGAAATGTAAAATGATGAAAGTCTCACTAGTATTTAGTGTATAAAAAAATGAAATTGAGGAATGAAATGAGAAATTGGATTAAGAAAAAATTCTTCTCTAAATTGTATGGCAATGAATTAACAAATAAGAACCAATAAAAAAACAGATACTTGACATCTAATAGGACAGTGAAGTATAAAGAGAAGTAGAAATTAGTTGTTCTTTACAAAATTTGCAAATTTAAAATAAACCAAGTGTAAATTCTTCACCTAGAAAATGGAAAAGACAAAAGGAGATCGGTTAGTTTTTGGGTATTAAACAAGAAAACGCTAAAAAGGTCTTTGGAGCACTGTAATCCACGACCTTGTATTATGACAACAAATAGTTATTGTATTCAATATATTTGTGGAGTGCGATACAAGTACAAATGTATGTCATCGGATTTGTGCATAATTTTGATATGGTTAGAGCATCTGTAGGAGGATGGCAATTTTTAGGAGGAGGATGAAAAAAAGCGTGAATTCCTCCCACACTTCCAACAACGAGTGGGAGGAATTACCCTTTAAAAAAATCTATAAACGATGTTCATAAAACCATTTATAAAGCTATACGGGTTTCAAAAACCCTATTTCTTTAACCAGTCTAAATGTTTGAATGTACTCATTTTCTTAAACGACTTTTTAAAAACCATTTAGAGCATAAATGGTTTTTAGAAAACTATTTAAGAACTCACGCTCAAAATAAAATGGGAGGAACTCCCACTTTTTCTTCTTCCCCATACTCAAATCCATGTCGTTGGAGCGTGAGAAAATGGAAAAAAATGGGAATTCATCCCGTTTTCCACCAGATTAGTGATGTGGAAATGCTCCTACAGACTTAAGTTGTTCAAATTCAAACACAAAGTAAAGTGGAATGAGTAATAATGACAAAAGGAATTCCAAAATTAAAGTAATATTTATTTTCTTATCAAAATTGAAAAAAGTAGCTCACTAAGTTTACCTAAACCATAACATTACATTTGCAATTCGAAGCACGAAAAAAAAAGAATGATTTCAACGAAAGATTTCAAACGCTAGAAAATGATTAGAAGCATTTTTGGCGGAAGAATTCATCTTTTTATTCTCTCTTATGAATTTCTTGATTTTTTACCAATTCTTTTCAAAATATGTTACCCTTATTTTGTTTATTTATTATCTTTTTGGTAATTAGCTACATCCATATCTTGCCTATTTTTACTAAAGAGATATCCTCGGTTAGAGGAGAACACTTGAATAATATATAAACTAAATATAATAATACCAATATGCATGATAGGTGACTAACTATGAAAGTCTGCGGGTGTCAATAACTATATGTTATATAGATGATCAGCTAAACACTAATCTACAGCATAGAGGAAGGTACCCAATCTAAAAGGGTAACAAGCAGGAATACACATGAAATAATGGAGGAACAGCTAACAAAAGTCTGCACACATAGAATCTAAGCATTATGTGAAGCCAAGAGGTGAGATTTTGAGAAACCAAACTATGACTAATCTAAGTAGGGCAAACTCGATACATTTGTTCCCATCAACTAGCCTAGTGTAACGACCCGCTTTTCCATACAATTCAAGGTAACAATAAACCACATCTATCCAACCTAAGGGAAAGAAAGAAGAAAGAAGAAGAGAAGAGAAGAAGAAGAGAAAGAAACTAAAACAACACAGAATCTCATAACCGCAGCGGAATAATATATGATATAATATCAATGATCTTTACAAAGAGAAACTACTATATACATCCATCAGAGTACAACAACAAATCATAATCATCAGCCTGGATAGTTATAACAACTTGTCCTCACAATTTCTGATCATTTCAACAATAAAGCAATGGAAAATAAACATATACAAGAATACGACTTGAAGACCTTCATTTCGTCTCCTGAACTCCAATGCATCCAAAGCAATCAGGTAAATATGCTTGATCTGACCCAGGCATTATAATAAAATAACACCCGAGTCAGTTTGGAAAATCAACGTGAGAAAACACACCCAACTGGATTTTAAAGTTATAAATTGGAAATCAAAAGTATCTCGTAAGACCTCCCGCACATAAACACGAATGGATTTTTACCTTACGATAACCAAAATATTTTTATAGAAAATCCTCTGATATTATAATAATGTCTGATATACAAATACTTTTGAACCACCCTAAATTGTTACATTATTAAATTCTAGCATACTAGGCTCTAAAGTCAAAACCGTAAAGGCACGTATTGGGGATTGGATTCCATACTATGCTAAGGAACTACCTTCCGAAGGTACATCTCTGGATAAAATGCATCGAGGTCTGACAAGAGCAACCCCTACCACATAGGACTGGCCTACCACTTAACTGGTAGTATCGAAATGATCACCCCACTCGTAAATGGGCTCCAAGCATACAAAAATAGATAGTAGCCGATCTAGATTTGGAATGACCATGCCCAACTTGGGAGTGACCCACTTTGCCCTGCTGCATGCCTGATTTTTGTCATTCCCGGTTGATGAGGTTTTGAGGCTACGTTTTACCTTTTGTATAGTAGTTCCCACTTGGAATGCTAACACTGCCCTTTAGGGAATAATGCAATATCAACATTCATCTACAAATTCATTTTGGGACTGAACGAAACACTTAAGAGCTCCGTCTTCGAATTCCATCATCTTCAAGATGTCTTCACTTTGGAAATGCTTGAGTTGGATCGAAGTGGTATTTGGATAACATAACCGATCCCGGTCTCTTCGAAAAAAACCTTTTAATAATTCCTGGTAAACTCAACCCTGGTTCTTTAGGAAATAAACAGTCAAAGATAAGAGCGGAGATCACCTCCTAACCGTTAGTGGATGGATTTCCTTATCATTGTCCTAGGAGAATGAAACGAGATTTATATGCATGGTACAACATCATCGAAGATGACTGTGTCATATAACTCACATGTTTCCCCTAGATATTTCCAAAGTTATGTTTGGGTCAAATTTCGATAGTCGGTTATTTAACTATCTAATAACAAACATTCAATCATGGATTTAATTCTATAGGGAAAACCAACAGTGGTTAAGCACCAAGAAATACTAAGCCTATTTTAACAAATCCTTCCATTAACTAAAATCACTTTGTAAATATTTGTACCAAAATACTTTACAAAAGTATATATACCCAGAAATCCCTATTTCTCAATACTTGGAAAACTATACATATACTTATCTCAACAGCATAATTATATTCATAAAACTGAGAATGATTTCCTTTCTACATAATTCAAATATCATTTACAAATCCCTTACCAATCTCAAAAACCATTTATAAAACCGTTTATAACCTTTTAAAATAATTAATAAATATCATTTCTCAAGTCATTTATAAACCTTTTTATAAGTCCATGCAACTATTTATAAAGCACTTCTCATAAACCAATTTATCCATTTATAAATTTCCTCTATAATTATCTAAAACCATTTGCAAAGCTCTAATACATTATAAATGATTCTCCTTAAATCTCCAAAATTTTTGCAAACTTCTCTTATAAAGCCCAAATCTATTTATAAAACCTTATTTATAAATCTAGAATACATTTATAAATAAATAATAATCATTTACTTTAACTACTATTATATAATAATAAACACTATAAGTAAATAAATATTAACTTTAACATCTTAAAAATAGTAATTGATAAATTTCAAAACATTCTTAATAAATAAAAATAAATTATCTTCAACATTTTTATAATCACTAATAACTAATTTCCAAATCTTTATTGATAATTGATTAAAATTAATTTCAAACCATGTTAATAATTTAAATAATAAACCTTTAAAAATATTAGAATATTGATAAACCACTTTTAAAAGGTATTAATATGAATAAACAACTTTTAAAACATAATTATATTCCCTTGGTAAAAATCCATACTTAATTTCCAACATGATCATTTCTATATTTATAAAACTATATTTATCAATATCTTCTATTTTATGAAACTTCTTTTCATAAAATCTCTTTTATTTACGAACCTCATTTATAACTCCATCCTTTCATAAATCTTACTTACTCATAAAATCCGTTCAAAACATAATTTCAACCGTTTTTAACCTTGCTCCCGTAGGTATAATTTCTTTTATAAATTTCTTCCAATTTATAAAATATCGTTTAACAATCCAAAAGTTACCCTCACTTTCAACTTCCAAAATAGACTCAACTATTTTCTAAAATAACATGCTACATCATATAATAAATCCACCATTTGATTTATTTTCCCAATCTATCCAATGACAATAATTTCCTTTTATTTATAAACAATATTTATAAATCTGTACTTTTACTAACGAAAAGTTGGTTTTACAAACCTTCACTATCTTTGTAAAATATCTCTTTTGTAAATTATCATACTTATAAATTTCACCTTTATAAATAAATTATAATATATGTACCTACACACGCACATATATACATATCACTTTATATAAAATGGTTAATAAATATTTATATCAAAATATTTCTATTTTCTTTTTAAAACCATATACCTAAATTATAAAGGACTAACTTATTTTTCCAAGGTTTTAAATTTTTTATTCAGAGTTCAAAAACTCTATTTAAAATATTTCATAAAATTATCAATTTATAATATCTAAAATTCATACTTTTATTTTTAAAAAGATTACCGAAACATATACAAATTCCAAAATCACTTTGAAATCCCTTTTAAAATCAATCACTATTTTATAGTATTTAAAATACAAAAAATAAGGCCCAATGCTACTAAAGCACTAAATAAGCAAAATCACATACATGTCATTAATATGGCATTCAACATATCATATGTCACAATATATATGAAAATAAAATCAAAAGTGCGAGGAATCCTGTTGGATCCCTCCAACATGTTCCCCTGCATCACATATAACATATAATCATAAAAATATAAATCAACCGCTTTGAGGCGTGATTCGTATAATAAGGGTCATCCGCTCTTACATGGGAGCGTAATAAGGTCTTATTCGCTCTAGGAGCGGGAATATATCCAAACCAACAATATAATTTAGTAAATTATCCAAATAGTTAATAGCAATCAACAATAAAATATCCACGCATTTAATAAATAATTTTATCGACTAAAAATATTTTCGGTTAAGCAAAAAAGATGTTACTCACATTTAATTTTCAGTCGTCAAAACATCCCGATTTGGACTAAAATCGAATGGCCGTTCGATTTTAGCATAAATTCCAACAAGCTCCAATCTCGTTCAATCCAAGTCCATAGCGTAGTACTCGCCGATATGAACGCAACACGACTTGTTATGTTCAATTTGGACCTTGTACGAGAAGGTTATGAACTAATAACGTTCAAGGTAATAAAACTTAATAATTGACTTAATTTAAATAAAATTAAAATTCAAACCTTTTAATTACCTTATCCCTTTCTCTGGTGTACATGCAACAATCCTAGGCCCGACTTTCTTTATTTTAAATGGCCTGTGGTAAAACCTAGCGCCACCACCCGACACCGCCGTCCTCCGTCGCACACCGCCCACCTTGCACCTACCCTAGGCGCTTGCCGTTCACCATACGTGAATCACGCACGAACGAACCCAAAGGAGCATGAGCTACTCCTCGAACCCCGCAACATCACCGCACAACAGCCCACCGCTCGTGCATGCCTCGCCTCACTGCTGCCCTCTACACCACCACGCCCTCGTGCACGCTTGTGCCTCCAATTGATGAACCTGAACCCAATCCCATAAAATAATGTTGCCCCCTCATTTGAACGCAAGAATGCATGTATCAACCCATTTCCAATTCAAGGATTTATGCTTTCCATTATTCGAATTATATTTCTTTTGATTTCAATTTATAAGAGGAGGATTTTATGGGTTCTCTTTTTCATTAAGTACAAAACGATCTAAAAAGGAGAAAAGGGAGTATGGGCAGAGCGTATGAGGGTAAGGTGAAAGGTATGGTGATGGTAGGGTGTTATATATATATATATATGTATATATATTTGAAAATATCCAACTTTAAACACCCGAAAATCTCAAACTTTTTTTGACACGTGCCACCTAGCATTATGTATGTTATACCCCTATTCCGAACATAATGGAACTAGTCTCGAGTTCTAATTCGATCATATACAGAAGATAGGTTTTCAAACCCAGTTATATTATATAAATTTATGAAATTAACTTTTTCGCATTTCGATCTCGCTCGCCTAACTGATACGTCCAATCATCACAAAATTTTATGGCATATAATAATATACTATTATAGATCCAATGGAATTGGTTTCGTCGAAATCCGAGATAGTGCCCCAAAAGGCTATTTTTATACGTTAATTAAAACAAATTTATTTCAATAACCGAATTATTCACTTTTAATTCTAAATTAAAGGTTTATTTATCTTCCTCCTTATTCAAATAGATTTGAACTCAAATTTCGAAATCATTTTCATTTATATTAAATTCAAGATTCAATTATTTAAATCATTCCAAATATTAAATTCAACAAGTTTAATTATAAAATAAATCATTATATTTGAAATGCAAGTTATTTATCTTATAAAATTAACTTTTCAGTATTTAAAATCAATTAAACATTCCAAATTTAGATGCTGAAATTCTGGGTCGTCACATTCTCCCTCCCACCTAAAAGAATTTCGTCACTGAAATTTCCCAAGTAAGAAAAATGCCCAAACCCATTAACTTTCAAAACCAATTAGATAAAAATGTTTATCGCAATTTTCTTAGTCTTTAATTTCATAATTAAATTTCCAAAACCAAATAATGCCATTCCAAGTTATAAAACTAAAATCCAAATTTTAGTTATAAAAAATTTTCCAAAATTTCTTAAAAATTTTCTAACACCTTAAATTTACGAAAATTTACGCTAGTGTCTCCTTTGCACGGCTCGATCATAAAAATTTACAATGTATAATCACAAATATACATCTCATCTTCGTGGATGAGGCATCCCGTAGGGAAAATTTAAAAGTACAATATGCAATCCGAGATATATACCTTTTATTATATTAGCAAGCATATATAATCAATATAATGCGAAAGCGATCTCCAAATGCGAAGGATACGCCATCCGCACCTACTAATCACTCAACAAACAATGAGAACAAGTATATAGAAAGCAATATCAATATGTAACATGTACTAATATAATATCTATACGCAAATTTAACAAGACAAACATAAAACAAATAATCTCCATTCAATTAATTCATAACCATATCAAATTCATCTTCCAATGCCAATATTTAATTTATTAAAGCCCGGACGATGTACATATATCATCCATATACAAAACCATACATGATCGCTCACTCCATCATAAAAAATCACTTCCGAACTAGTATCATTCACACAATCACTCAAGTGGGGACTCAAATTCGGTTCCTTGATTAGAAACCGCCATTCTCCTTGTATAGCCATATACTATGATAGAGAAAATCAGAATCAATCAAAAATCCATATCCAGGGTTCACTTTTAAGAATCGAGTGAAAAATCCTAACTCGGATCGGTGTAAATCACCGTGAAATCATATACGAATCTAGGTTAAACAGTTATGCGATTAAAATAATATACATACAACTTACGTATTTATTTAAATTTACTTCCACTCAATTGATTTACATTCAATCATTTACATTATGTTTAACAACATTTAATTCCATATTTAATCCATTTATGGATCATTTCATAAAATCATTTCATTTTAGCTTTTCCTAAGTTAAATCCTATTTCATTACCACTTAGTATTTTCTTTCAATAATAATATCACTTAAGAACCATTCCATCAAATTTTTACTTAAGTTCATTATAAACATTTTTTATATAACACTTCTAATATGTATTTTTACTTTATAACTTAAGTTCATATTCAGTTTTATCAAATGACATTCCAAACGTACTCAATTCATTTTACACTCAAGCTGAATTTTATCTTATAACTCAAATTCATATTCACCCCATTTCTTCATTTCAAACAAATTCAATTTCATTAACTCCATTCATTTAACTTTACTTAAGTTAATTCTTTAATCCATATCTCAATCCTAAATCTCTTTTCTTATCAATACCATTTCCAAATTGCAAAAACTCATTATCCTATGTTTTCTCAAAACATTTAGATAAAAAAATTCGGAATTTTAAACATCCAGTTTTTATTTCAAATCATTTTGAAATCATATATACACATAACTCCTTTATATATCAAATTACACTCCTAGGGTCTAAAACAAATTTGTTTAACCAAAGCAAAACTTTAAGGGAAATCATTAAGGTAGCGATTCATCACTTAGAAACTCGAAAACGAACGCTGTTGTAGTCATCACTAGAATTATTTTCCAATTACTAAAGTGAGTTTAGAGCTTTATATCTCTTTAAAATCATATTTCAAAATATTTCTAACCAAAATATTTTCAAAATAATACTATTATTATTTTTCTAAAACCTTTCGAAAAACAATTTCCACAATCAATGGGTTTTAAATTCCCAAATTCCTTGTTTTAGAACCATTTCATAACCATTTCTGTTTACAATTCATATCCATACAAATACTTGTACAACTTCATTTCAATTCTATTTATAAGTGACATTTATAAATCACATTTATATAATCTCACTTCTTATGTAATATCATTCCACCAACGTTGATTGTTTTAATTATAATCAATACTTATAATTCATGCTTACAAATTTATTTTCCTATTTAATTCAATTTACAAATGTTTATCTTTGTTTAAATTATGATAATAACAACTTTTATTAGATCAACAAACAATAAATGATAATAATCATATATTATCATTTCCTAACAACCAAACATACCATACATAACCATAATAATTTCTGAAAAAAGTTATTCCTTTATATATGAAATATAATTTTGGTAATATTATTTCATTTACCCACTTTAAAACAATACTGTGTCAGTTGCCTTGTTTAAGTGTTTAGAAACCTCTATCGATACCATTGCGTCCCACGTATCGATTAGAATTCATAAGCCACTCAACGGATAAGTTAACATAATATAAAATATTTTTTTATACCACTAACAAATACGCGCATACACACACAGTCAAACTCATAATAAGGCATTCCATTACCTTATCTCTTAACGAGTTTCCCCACCAAAGCTAAGATTCTCGGATAACCTCACTCTGATATCACGTGTAACGACCCACTTTTCTATACAGTTCAAGCTGACAGTAAAGCACATTTATCCAACCCAAATCGAACATAAATACGAATAGTTAAGGGAAAGAAAGAAGAGAAGAGAAGAAGAAGAGAATGAAACTAAAACAACACAGAATCTCACAATCGCAACGGAATAATATATATAATATAATATTAATAATCTTTACAAAGAGAGACTATTACATACATAAATCCACCAGAGTACAACAACATATCACAATCATCAGCCTGGACAATTATAACAACCGATCCTCACAATTTTTGATGATTTCAACAACAAAGCAGCAGAAAATAAATATATATGAGAATACAACTTGAAGACCTCCAACTCGTCTCCTGAGCTCCAATGCATCCAAGGTAACCTATAAAATGCTCGGTCTGATCTGAGCATTATAATAAAATAATACTCGAGTCGGTCTAGAAAACCAGCGTGAGAAAATACACCAAACTAGATTTTAAAGTTATAAAAACAGTTGGAATCAAAAGTATCTCATAAGACCATGCCGCACATAATCACGGATAGGTTTTTACCTACAATAACCAAAATATTTTTATAGAAAATTCTAATAATGTCTAATATACAAATACTTATTAATCATTGCTGAAATTGTTATATTATTAAATCTAGCACACTAGGTTCTAAAATCAAAACTGTAAAGGCACGTATTAGATATTGGATTTCATACTATGAAAAGGTAAGGAACTACCTTCCGAAGGTGCATCTCTAGATAAAATGCACCGGGGTCTGATAAGAAAATCCTATACTCCTGCCACAGGGACTAGCCTACCACTTGACTAATATTACCAAATATGATCACCCCACCTATTAATGGGCCCCGAAGCATACAAGGATAGATGGTAACCGATCTAGATTTTGGAATGACCATGCTCTACTTGGGAGCGACCTACTTGGCCCTACCGCATGCCCGATTTTTGTCATTTTCCGATTGGTGAGGTTTTGAGGCTACATTTTACCTTTTATATAGCACTTTCCACTTGGAATGCTAACACTGCTCTCCAGGCAATAATGCAATATCAGCATTCATTCATACAAGTTCGTTTTCGGACTGAACGGAACACTTGAGATCTCCATCTCTGAATTCCATCATCTTCAAGATATCTTCACTTCGAAACGCTTGAGTTGGATTAATGTGGTTTTCGGATAACATACCAGATCTCGATCTCTTCGAAAACAACCTTTCGATAATTCTCAGTAAATTCAACCCCGGTTCTTTAGGAAATAAACAGTCAAAGACAACAACGGAGGTCACTTCCTAACCGTTAGTAGACGGATTTCCTTATCATTGTCCAAGAAGAACAAAACGAGATTTATACGCACGATACAAAATCATTGGAGATGACTGTGCATATAACTCATGTGTTTCCCCTAGATATTTCCAAAGTTATGTTTGGGTCTAATTTCGATAGTCGGTTATTTAATTATGAATAACAAACATTCAATCAGGGATTTAATTCCATAGGAAAACCAACATTGGTTAAGCACCAAGCAACACTAAGCCTCTTTTAACAAATCCTTCCATTAACTTAAATCACTTTGTAAATATTTGTACCAAAATATTTTTACAAAGGTATATATACCTAAAAATCCCTATTTCTCAATACTTGGAAGAATATCCATATACTTATCTCAACGGTATAAGTATATTCACAAAACTTAGAAAGATTTCCTTTCTATACAATTCAAAAATCATTTACAAATCCCTTACCAATCTCAAAAACCATTTATAAAACCATTTAAAAAACCATTTATAACCTTTTATAACCATTTATAAATATCATTTCTCAAGTCATTTATAAATCTTTTTATAAATCCATGAACCTATTTGTAAAACTCTTCTTATAAATATATAAACCATTTATATATTTCCTCTATAATTATCTAAAACCATTTGCAAAGCTCTCTTCATACATTATAAATGATTCTCCTTTAAGTCTCCAAAACATTTTACAAACTTCTCTTATAAAGCCCAAATCTATTTATAAATCTCGAAAACATTTATAAATAAATAATAATCATTTGCTTTAAAACACTATTATATAATAATAAGCATTATAAATAAATAAGTATTAACTTTAACATCTTAAAAATAGTAACCGATAAATTTCAAAACATTCTTAATAAATAATAATAAATTATCTTCAACATTTTTATAATTACTAATAATTAATTTCCAAATCTTTACTGATAAATAATTAAAATTAATTTCAAACCATATTAATAATTTAAATAATAAAATTTTCAAAATATTAAAATATTGATAAACCACTTTTAAACGGTATTACTATAAATAAAAAACTTTTAAAAAATAATTATATTCCCTTGGTAAAAATCCATACTTAATTTCCAACATGATCATTTCCATATTTATAAAACTATATTCATAAATCTCTACTATTTTATGAAACTTTCTTTCATAAAATCCCTTTTATTTACGAATCCCATTTATATCTCCATCCCTTTATAAATCTCGCTTATTCATAAAATCCATTCAAAACATAATTTCAACCATTTTTAACCTTGCTCCCATTGGTCTAATTTCTTATAAATTTCTTCCACTTTGTAAAATATCGTTTAACAATCCAAAAGTTAATCTCACTTTCAATTTCCAAAATAGAATCAACTATTTTTAAAAATACCATGCTACATCGTATAATAAATCCACCGTTTGATTTATTTTTCCCAATCTATCCAATGATTATCATTTCCATTTATTTATAAACACTGTTTATAAATCCATACTTTTACTAACGAAAATACGGTTTTGCAAATCTTTACTTCCATCGTAAAATATCTCCTTTGTAAATTATCATACTGTAACGCCAGGAGATTTTCGACACTCGAAAATCAATACTAATGCATCCACTATATTACATGCTGGGAAATCGAATGCTGGAAAGCCCAATTATTAGGGCAAAGAAAGAAGGAAGAAGATAAGAAGGAAACTAAACAACACAGAATCTCATAGCATTACGAATAATCTATAATATACAACAAATCTTTACACAAAAGTCAAACTGTAATATATGTGTATATAGACATCAATCAGAGTATACTAACCTATTTTAGCCTGGACAGTTATAATAGCCTGACCTTACAATGGCTGTCAAACACAACAATGAATGCAATGGAAAATAACCATCTACGTGAATACGTCTTTGGGACTCCAACTCGTCTTTAGAAGCTCCAAAGCATCCAAACAAATCTGTAATATGCTCGGTCTGACCTGAGCATTATAATAAAATAACACCCGGGTTAGTCTGGAAAACCAGTGTGAGAAAACACACCCAACTGGATTTTAAAGTTAAATAAATCCTTGAATCAAAAGTATGTCGTAAGACCATGCCGCACATAAACACGGATGAGATTTTATCTTACAATAACCAAAGCCTTTTCTATAGAAAATCCATTGATATTATAATAATGTCTAAGGGTGAAAATAATAATAATCAAGTAGGTGTGATTCTCGTGAGTGTACATCACAACAATACTAGGTATATAATTAAAAACCGATAAGGCTCGTTCACTAATTGGGTAGGATTTCATGTAGGTACCCTCGATACTTCAAGAACGGTCCTCTTGCATAAGGATCAAAGATATCCTTCCGAAGCAGCATACATCCCTAGTGATGTACCATAGGAAAAACATAGCTGGTCTGGCTAAGACTGAATGCATCGCCTCATGCATGCATAACAACTGTAAGTAATATCTAGGAAGAGCCGACAACATCCTATGGGTTTGCCAACCCTACTGGACATGCGTCCTATCTTTGGTTTTAGCAATTCCACTGATGAGGCTACGTCTAGTGCTCCAGCTTACTCACTGCCACCAAATAGATTACGAAATCCCACATGGACTCCCGACGGGTCTTGGAACCACACATGGATCCCAACATTTCAATATATGTCATGAAACTCCTCATAGAATCATATATCGTTTCGGAGTGGTTACGGGTTTCGAGTCATCTCTTACGAGTACACTCTTCTATTTCCTTGGCGCTCCAAAATCAAATCGCCGATTTTCTAGAATGCTCAATACCGATTCTTTAGGAAATAATCAAACAATACACAAGAGCAGAGATCACCCCCAAACTGTTTAAGTGGACGGATCTCCTCATCATTTGTCTTAGAAGAACAAAGCGAGTTTATACGTACAGTATAGCACCACCGACGGTAACTGTACCATATAATTACCATGTTTCTTCTAAATATTTCCCGAGTTAAAATCGTTCGGTGTTAAGTAGGGAATATTTGCTTACCACCAAAATTAAGAAGGATTACATATCTAGGACAAGATTTTGATAATCGGTTATTAAACTATCAATAAACACACATTCAAACAAAGATTTATTCCATAGGTGAAAATAACATCGGTTATATACATAAGCAACCACTGGCCTCTTTTTAATAAACCTTTCATTCATTTTAAAAGCACTTTGTAAATTACTTGTACAAAAATACCTTTACAAGGGTATATCCGCCCATCCCTATATTTTTAATACTTAGAAAATATCCATATACATATCTCAACGGTATAAGTGTATCCACTAAATTGAGAAGGATTTTCTTTTTATTCGATTTTCATATCATTTATAAATTCCCTTACAATTCTCCAAAACCATTTGTAAACTATTTTATAAATCTCCAAAAAGCCATTTATAATCCCTTTATAAAAATTCAATCACTTATAAGCTCTTTGTACATTCAAAAATCATTATAAACCCCTTATAAATCAATAAAACCATTTTAAAATTCCTTTTATAAATCTATATACCCCTTTTTAAAATTCGTTTATAGATATCTAACCATTTATATACTCTTTAAACTTGTAAATTATCTTCCCTTAAGTCTTCAAACCATTTTATAAATTCCTTTATAAAATCCAAATCTTTCAACTCTATTCATGGGTCTCAGAAACATTTACGAATAATCAATTTTTTTTTACTTCAAACATCATTATGTAATAATAATTATTAACAATAAACATTTAAATAAATGAAAATTATTAACTTTAAAACATCTAAGAAATAATAATTAATAATTCAAAATATTGTTAATTGAACAATAACAATTAATCTTTACCATTTCCATAAATAATATTAATTTTTCTCAAAATCTTATTAATAATCCTTATTATTAATTTCAAACAATAATTATTCTTGAAATAATTAACCTTTCAGTTTATTAACCTTTTCATAAATTCCTTAAAACATATTAACTATAAACAAACGACTTTAAATCAATACTAATACAATTAAATAACCATAAAATAATATTATTATAATTTAATAACCTTAAAACCATATTAATATAATTAAATAACATTAAAATAATATTATTATAATTTAATAATTTTAAAACCATACAAATATTATTAAATAACTTTAAAATAACATTAATATGAATAGATAACCTTTAAGACAAAATATTTCGAAACCTAATTTCAGTTTTATTTATCATTTCTTGTCTCAAAAGCCAATTCCAACTGAAACGACAATTTATAGTATTTTTAAAATACTATTTGAGGCCAATAGCCACCCAACACTTAACCAATATCGATATTGATTTTCTATCACCATTGAGTTTTAGTTTTCAAACATATAACAATTATGCGAATAGAATAATATACGTACAACTTACGTATTTATTTCAACTAAGTTCTTAGATATACCAACTTCATTTTATTCACATTGACTTCATTACTTAGTATATTCTTTCAATACCAACTCACTTAAGAATCATTCCACCAAAATTTTATGTTTAATAACGTTTTACTCCATACTAAATTCATTTAAGTCTGATTTCATAAATTTTACTCAAGTTTATAAACATTTCATTCAATTCTTGTCATGTTTATACCACTTCACAACTTAAGCCCCTATCCATTTATAACCAAATTCAATTTCATTTTCCAATTTCAACATTCCATTTTATCAATCAACATTCCAAACCATATCCAATTCACTAATTAATTTAATTAGTTCCTTCATTAACTCATTTCAAATCTAAATCAATTTTACTTCAAAAACTATTTCATTTAACCTAACTTAGGCTAAATTTCTTTTCAAAATTCATTTTTTTAACATAAGTAAAGATTTATATCCAATAAATTCCAAAATTTTGTTTTAACTTACAAATTTCCAAATTTAATAAATTATAAAACTTATTTTCTCACATTTTCATAAATCATAGATGAAAATTTCCAAGTTTAAACACCTCGTTCTTATTTATTTCAAATCATTTTGAAATATTATAATTGATTTCTTTGTAATTCAAATCAAATTTTGAATTTTAAAATCAAAACTAGTTTTACCAAAACAAATCTCCAATGGTAGCGATCCCTCTCTTGGAAACCCGAAAATGAACAATGATGATGCTGCAGTCATCATCAAAATTATTTTCCAACGACCGAAGTGAGTTCAGGGCTTTCTATTTCCTTTAAATTCCATTTTAAAAATATTTCCATTCAAATATATTTTCCAAAACTTCGAAAAACCATTTCCAAAACCAACGGGGTTTAAATTCCCAAATTCCCAGCTTTTAAATCCTTTCTAATTTATCAAACGCTTTTAAATCACATTTATATAATATACTTCTGAAATTTCAGTTCCTTTCAATTCATAAATCAGACTTATAAACCATGTATTTATATAATCTTACTTTGGTTATATAAAATCATTCCTTAATTGTTTATCTTATTTGCATTATAATAATAACAACTTTTATTCGATCACAAACAACAATTAATAAATGATAATAATCAAATATTATCATTCTCTAACAACCAAACACACCATATATACGATAACAATTTCTAGAAAAAAATCCTTTATATATAAAATATAATCAAGGTAAAATTATTTCATTTACCCAATTTCAAAACAATACTATGTCAAATTGCTCTATTCAAGTGTTTAGAGATCCCTATCAATTACGTTAATTACTCATATTGACTAGAATCCATAATCCACTCAATAAATTAACCAAACAATATAAAACAATTTTGTATCAATAACAAATACGCGCTCATACACAAACACACACTCAAACTCATTCTAGGGTGCTATCGACCCTATTTCTAATGAGTTACCCCACCAAAGCCAAGGTTCTCGCTTATCCTTCAGTTCTGATACCAAATGTAACGACCGGGGGTCTTCGACCCTCGAAAATCGAAACTAATACGTCCACTGTATTACATGCCAAGAAATCAAATGCCGAAAAACCCAATTATTAGGGAAAAGAAAGAAGGAAGAAGAAAAGAAGGAAACTAAACAACATAGAATCTCACACGGAACAAATAATCTATAATATACAACAAATCTTAACACAAAAGTCAAACTGTAATATATGTACATACATACATCAATCAAAGCATACTAAACTATTTTAGCCTGGACAGTTATAACAGCCTGTCCTTACAATTGCTAACAAACACAACAATGAATACAGTGGAAAATAACCATCTACATGAATACGTATTTGGGCCTCCAACTCGTCTTGTGAAGCTCCAAAGCATTCAAAGTAATCTGTAATATGCTCAGTCTGACCCGAGCATTATAATAAAATAACACCCGAGTCAGTCTAGAAAACCAGCATGAGAAAACACACCCAACTAGATTATAAAGCTATATAAATCCTTGAAATCAAAAGTATCTCGTAAGATCACGCCGCACATAAACACGGACGGTTTTTACCTTACGATAACCAAAACCTTTTCTATAGAAAATCCGTTGATATTATAATAATGTTTAAGGGTGAAAATAATAATAATCAAGTAGCTGTGATGCTCGTGAGAGTACATCACAACAATACAAGGTATATAATAAAAAACCGATAAGTCTCATTCGCTAATTGTGTATGATTCCATGGAGGTACCCTCAACACTTCAAGAACGGCCTCATGAACAAGGATAAGGGATATGCTTTCGAAGCAGCTTACATCCCTAGTGAGTACCATAGGAAAAACATAGCTGGTCTCGCTAAGATTGAATGCATCGCCTCATGCATGCATAAAAACTGTAAGTAATATCTAGGAGGAGCCGAGTGCATCTTATGGGTTTCCCAACCCTACTGGCCATGCCTCCTGTATATGGTTTTAGCCATTACCGCTGATGAGGCTACGTCCGACGCTCCAGCTTACGCACCTCCACCAAATAGAATACGGAATCCCACATGGACTCCCATACCCCAACGAATCTCGGAACCACACATGGATCCCAACATTTCAATATATGTCACGAAACTCCTTCATAGAACCGTATATGGTTTTGGAGTGGTTACGAGTTTCGAGTTATCTCTTACGAGTATACTCTTCTGTTTCTCTGGCGCTCCAAAATTAAATCGCCGATTTTCTGGAATGCTCAATACGGATTCTTTAGGAAATAATCAGACAATACTCAAGAGCGAGGATCACTCCCTAACCGTTTAAGTGGACGGATCTCCTCATAATTTGTCCTAGAAGAACGAAGCGAGTTTATACGTACAGTATAACACCACTGATGGTAATTGTACCATATCATTCCCATGTTTCCCTTAGATATTTACTGAGTTAAAATCCTTCGGTGTTAAGTAGGAAATATTTCCGTACCACAAAATTAAGAATGATTACATATTTAGACCAAGATTTTGATAGTCGATTATTTTACTATCAATAAACACACATTCAAACAAAGATTTATTCCATAGGTGAAAACAACATCGGTTAAGCACATAAGATACCACCGGCCTCCTTTTAATAAATCTTTCGTTCATTTTAAAAGCACTTTGTAAATTAGTTGTACAAAAATACCTTTTACAAGGGTATATCTGCCCATCCCTATATTTTTAATACTTAGAAAATATCCATATACTTATCTCAATGGTATAAGTGTATCCACTAAATTGAGGAAGATTTTATTTTTATTCGATTCTAATATCATTTATAAATTCCCTTACAATTCTCCAAAACCATTTATAAACCATTTTATAAATCTCCAAAAAACCATTTATATCCCTTTATAAAAATTCAATCACTTATAAGCTCTTTTCAAAAATCATTTATAAACCCTTTATAAATCCATAAAACCATTTATAAAATTCCTTTTATAAATCTATATACCCATTTTTAAAATTTGTTTATAAATATCTAACCATTTATAAACTCTTTAAACTTGTACATAATCTTCCCTTAAGTCTTCAAACCATTTTATAAATTTCTTTATAAAATCCAAATCTTTCAGCTCTATTCATGGGTCTTGGAAACATTTACAAATAATCAAAAATCTTTTACTTGAAACATCATTATGTAATAATAATTATTAACAATAAACATTTACATAAATGAAAATTATTAACTTTAAAACATCTTCAAAATAATAATTAATAATTCAAAATATTTTTAATTGAACAATAATAATTAATCTTTACCATTTCTATAAATGATAATAATTTATTCTCGAAACCTTATTAATAATCCTTATTATTAATTTCAAACCATAATTATTCTCGAAATAATTAACCTTTCAATTCATTAACCTTTTGATAAATTTTTTGAAAAATATTAACTATAAACAAATGACTTTAAATCAATACTAATACAATTAAATAACCTTAAAATAATATTATTATAAATTAATAACCTTAAAACCATACTAATATAATTAAATAACCTTAAAATAATATTATTATAATTTAATAACTTTAAAACCATATTAATATTATTAAATAAAATTAAAATAATATTAATATGAATAGATAATCTTTAAAACAAAATATTTTCGAAACCCAATTTCGGATTTATTTATCATTTCCTGTCTCAAAAGCCAACTCCAACTCAAACGTCAATTTACAGTATTTTTAAAATACTATTTGAGGCCAATAGCCACCTAACACTTAAACCAATATCGATATTGATTTTCTATCACAATTGAATTTTAGTTTTCAAACATATAACAATGTTATGACCACAGTACCCACATTAGGTTCATTTTCAATAAACCATATAAAAGAAATATTATCGAAACAATTCAACAATAACGAGGAATCCCGTTGGATCCTTCCAACCTGTTTCCCTTTGCATCACAAACATTATATAATCATTAAATAAAACCAACCGCTTCAAGGCGGGATTCGTATACAAAGGGTCATTCGCTCTTACACGGGAACGTAACAGGGTCTCATCTGCTCCAATAGTCGGGAATATTTAACCCAACTAATATAAATATAGTAAATCACCCAAACAATCATTCAATTTTTTAGCTATATATTATACTAGTTAACCAAAAAGGTGAGATTAACTCACCGAAATTTTCTATCGTCACCAAGGCGTTCCGGTTTGGAACTAAAATCGAACGACGTCCGATTTTAGCTCAAATTTCAACTGTCTTCAAATCCAACCAAACCAGTTCCATCGCGAAGCTTTCATCATTACGAGCACAACACAAAAATCCGCGCCTCAATTGAACCTGATATGAGAGAGTTATGCAATTTTTAATTTATCGATTTAATTATATAATTTAATTTACTCAAATTTCAAAAGAATTACAAAATTACCCCTACTCCTTTCGTCCCCAGTTCACCGATATCCTCCCTCGTGCATGCTGTTTGTGCACCATTACCATGCGTGTTTCCCTTTATCTCCTCCATCCCTCAACGATTTTCAATTTCGATCGTTGCATTGAACTTCTTGACCGAATCTCCATTACGTTGCCACCATCTCACCACGCCCGCAACCCTACCCTGAAACGCGACATCCACGGCTTATGCCACTTCCACGGTCTACTTTGCACCCCCCAATACATGACCGAACCCCTCAGAAAGATCGCCGCCGCCTTTTTCGCTTCTCCGAGCTCGTATATGATCTCGAAACTTACCATCGATCATCACAGTGATCGATTTCTCAAGCCCTAGTTTTTATTCAAACAAAAACTTCACTATCGAGCTCCAATTAGAAGACGCAGCCACAATACTGACCTCATGATGAAGCTGAAACCAAAACAAGGCCAAAGATCTAAAATTTAAATTTTTTCATTAAGTATACATTTTGTTGAAATTTGTTTCTCTTCTTTTTCTTTTTTCCACTTACTGGAATGATTATAAGGGGAATGGAGGGAAAGCTGAAATGATGGGGACGATTTAAACATGGGGGTATGGGCAAGTATGGCTCTCCTTGATATGGTGATATGGTTATATAATAATATTTATATTATTTAAAATTTTCAACAAAACATATCCCAAAATCTTGAACTCAAAAAGAGGCGTGTCGCCTGGTATTTTATATATTATACCCCTATTTTGAAAATAATGGAACTTGTCTCGAGACCTAATTCGATTGTATGCAGAAGATAGGTTTTTGAACCCAATTATTATATTAAATTTTCGATATTAAATTTTATGAGTTTCGATCTCGCACGACCAAATGATACATCCGATGGCCACGAAAATTATCGGCATACAATAACTCACTACTACGGATCCAATTACACTGATTTCGTTGAAATCCGAGACATTGCCCTGGAAGATTAATTTCACTTGTTAACTAAAACGATTAAAAATCAGTTAAATCACTTTTAAATCCAATTTCAAAGTTTTATTATCTTCATTTTTATTAATAGGAATTTAATAAGCTTTTAAATTATTTTTATCCAACTTAAAACCTAAGATTCAATTATTTGGACATTTTGAATTATTAAATTCAATAACTAAATTATCTAATAAATCGCTATATTTGAAATTTAAGTTATTTAATCTATAAAATTAACTTTTCAATATTTAAAATCAATTAAATATTCAATTTTCAATTAACTAAAATTATGGGTCGTTACACTCTTTCTCCCTCAAATGAATTTCGTCCCCGAAATTGCGAAGGTAAGAAAAATGCCGAAACCCATTTCTTTTTAAAACCTATTAGTTGAAACAACTTACCGAATCATTTTTAGCTTTTAACTTTTCCCCAAAAATCAATTTGTTGAAACCATTGTCATTACTTTTACTAAGTTTTCTAAACCATTCATAGATTGCAACTAATATCATCTCATTCAATCTTTTCAGGTTATAACTCAAAAATCAAATTTTAATTATCAAAATTTTCTTCAAATTTCTCAAAAAATTTCTAACGTTTTAAATTTATGAAACTTTTTACTAGTGTCTCCTTTGCGCGGCTCGATCGAAAAACTACCTCTCGCCACTACGGCCCAAACCAATAAAAGAAAATAAAAGCCAAGTGGCTCAATCTTAAAACCATCAAATCAATCAACAAAATAAACATGTACCTTTTTGTTAGGCAACCAATTTTTACTTATGAAATCAAAGACATCAAACTAGCTCTTGCTTCTATATATCTACATCTTATTTACCAATGATATCTAATCATATAATCCATAATCACATTATTCTACAATTTCAGTTTCCAACATTTAATTTATTTAAGCCCATACGATGTACATATATCATCCGTACGCAATATCATATCCGATCGCTCGATCAATCACACAATCTCACTTCCGAACTAGTACCATTCACATAACCACTCTAGTGTGGACTCAGAACCGGTTCCTTCATTAGAAACCAACATTCTCCTTGCATAGCCATATACTATGATAGAGAATTCCAGAATCAAATAAAAATTCATGTCCTGTGTTAGCCATCGAGAATCGAGTGAAAAATCCTAACTCGAGTCGATGTAAATCATCTCGAAATCACGTACTCAAGTCTGGATCAAACAGTTATGCGAATAGAATAATATACGTACAACTTACGTATTTATTTCAACTAAGTTCTAAGATATACCAACTTCATTTTATTCACATTGACTTCATTACATAGTATATTCTTTCAGTACCAACTCACTTAAGAATCATTCCATCAAAATTTTATGTTTAATAACGTTTACTCCATACTAAATCCATTTAAGACTTATTTCATAAATTTTACTCAAGTTTATAAACATTTCATTCAATTCTTGTCCTGTTTATACCACTTTACAACTTAAGTCCCTATCCATTTATAACCAAATTCAATTTCATTTTCCAATTTCAACATTCCATTTTATCAATCAACATTCCAAACCATATCCAATTCGCTAATTAATTTAATTAGTTCCTTCATTAACTCATTTCAAATCTAAATCAATTTTACTTCAAAAACTATTTCATTTAACCTAACTTAGGCTAAATTTCTTTTCAAAATTCATTTTATTTAACATAAGTAAAGATTTATATCCAACAAATTCCAAAATTTTGTTTTAACTTACAAATTTCCAAATTTAATAAATTATAAAACTTATTTTCTCACATTTTCATAAATCATCTAGATGAAAATTTCCAAGTTTAAACACCTCGTTCTTATTTATTTCAAATCATTTTGAAATATTATAATTGATTTCTTGTAGTTCAAATCAAATTTTGAATTTTAAAATCAAAACTAGGTTTACCAAAACAAATCTCCAATGGTAGCGATCCCTCTCTCTGAAACCCAAAAATGAACGTTGATGATGCTGCAGTCATCACCGAAATTGTTTTGAAACATCCGAAGTGAGTTCAGGGCTTTCTATTTCCTTTAAATTCCATTTTAAAAATATTTCCATTCAAATATATTTTCCAAAACTTCGAAAAACCATTTCCAAAACCAACGGGATTTAAATTCCCAAATTCCCAGCTTTTAAATCCTTTCTAATTTATCAAACGCTTTTAAATCACATTTATATAATATACTTCTGAAATTTCATTTCCTTTCAATTTATAATTTAGATTTATAAACCATGTATTTATATAATCTTACTTTGGTTATATAAAATCATTCCTTAATTGTTTATCTTATTTGCATTATAATAACAACAACTTTTATTCGATCACAAACAACAATCAATAAATGATAATAATCAAATATTATCATTCTCTAACAACCAAACACACCATATATACGATAATAATTTCTAGCAAAAAAGTCCTTTATATATAAAATATAATCCAGGTAAAATTATTTCATTTACCTAATTTCAAAACAATACTATGTCGAATTGCTCTGTTCAAGTGTTTAGAGATCCCTATCAATTACGTTAATTACTCATATTGACTAGAATCCATAAGCCACTCAATAAATTAACCAAACAATATAAAACAATTTTGTATGAATAACAAATACGCGCTCACACACACACACACACTCAAACTCATTCTAGGGTGCTATCGACCCTATTTCTAATGAGTTCCCCCACCAAAGCCAAGGTTCTCGCTTATCCTTCAGTTCTGATACCAAATGTAACGACCAGGGATCTTCGACCCTCGAAAATCGACACTAATACGTCCACTGTATTACATGCCAAGAAATTGAATGCCGAAAAACCCAATTATTAGGGAAAAGAAAGAAGAAGATAAGAAGGAAACTAAACAACATAGAATCTCACAGCGGAACAAATAATCTATAATATACAACAAATTCTAACACAAAAGTCAAACTGTAATATATGTACATACATACATCAATCAAAGCATACTAAATTATTTCAGCCTGGACAATTATAACAGCCTGTCCTTACAATGGCTAACAAACACAACAATGAATACAGTGGAAAATAACCATCTCCATGAATACGTCTCTGGGCCTCCAACTCGTCTTCTGAAGCTCTAAAGCATCCAAACTAATATGTAATATGCTCAGTTTGACCCGAGCATTATAATAAAATAACACCCGAGTCAGTCTGGAAAACCAGCATGAGAAAACACACCCAACTGGATTATAAAGTTATATAAATCCTTGAAATCAAAAGTATCTCGTAAGATCACGCCACACATCAACACGAACGGGTTTTTACCTTACGATAAACAAAACCTTTTCTATAGAAAATCCGTTGATATTATAATAATGTCTAAGGGTGAAAATAATAATAATCAAGTAGCTGTGATGCTCGTGAGAGTACATCACAAAAATACAAGGTATATAATAAAAATCCGATAAGTCTCATTCGCTAATTGTGTATGATTCCATGGAGGTACCCTCAACACTTCGAGAACGGCCTCATGAACAAGGATCATGGATATGCTTTTGAAGCAGCTTGCATCCCTAGTGAGTACCATAGGAAAAACATAGTTGGTCTCGCTAAGACTGAATGCATCGCCTCATGCATGCATAACAGCTGTAAGTAATATCTAGGAGGAGACGAGTGCATCTTATGGGTTTCCCAACCCTACTGGCCATGCCTCCTGTCTCTGGCTTTAGCCATTACCGCTGATGAGGCTACATCCGACGCTCCAGCTTACGCACCTCCACCAAATAGAATACAGAATCCCACATGGACTCCCATACCCCAACGAATCTCGGAACCACACATGGATCCCAACATTTCAATATATGTCACGAAACTCCTCCATAGAACCGTATATGGTTTCAGAGTGATTACGGGTTTCGAGTTATCTCTTACAAGTATACTCTTCTATTTCTCTGGCACTCCAAAATTAAATCGTCGATTTTCTGGAATGCTCAATACCGATTCTTTAGGAAATAATAAGACAATACTCAAGAGCGAGGATCACTCCCTAACCGTTTAAGTGGACGGATCTCCTCATAATTTGTCCTATAAGAACGAAGCGAGTTTATACGTATAGTATAACACCACCGATGGTAATTGTACTATAATTCCCATGTTTCCCTTAGATATTTACTGAGTTAAAATCCCTTGGTGTTAAGTAGGAAATATTTCCGTACCACAAAATTAAGAATGATTACATATTTAGACCAAGATTTTGATAGTCGATTATTTTACTATCAATAAACACACATTCAAACAAAGATTTATTCCATAGGTGAAAACAACATCGGTTAAGCACATAAGCAACCACCGGCCTCCTTTTAATAAATCTTTCATTCATTTTAAAAGCACTTTGTAAATTACTTGTACAAAAATACCTTTTATAAGGGTATATCCGTCCATCCCTATATTTTTAATACTTAGAAAATATCCATATACTTATCTCAATGGTATAAGTGTATCCTCTAAATTGAGAAAGATTTTCTTTTTATTCGATTCTAATATCATTTATAAATTCCCTTACAATTCTCCAAAACCATTTATAAACCATTTTATAAATCTCCGAAAAACCATTTATAAGCTATTTTCAAAAATCATTTATAACCCCTTTATAAATCCATAAAACCATTTATAAATTCCTTTTATAAATCCATATACCCATTTTTAATTTTTTTAATAAATATCTAACCATTTATAAACTCTTTAAACTTGTAAATAATCTTCCCTTAAGTCTTCAAACCATTTTATAAATTCCTTTATAAAATCCAAATCTTTCAGCTCTATTCATGGGTCTTGGAAACATTTACAAATAATCAAAAATCTTTTACTTCAAGCATCATTATGTAATAATAATAATTATTAACAATAAACATTTACATAAATGAAAATTATTAACTTTAAAACATCTTCAAAATAATAATTAATAAATCAAAATATTTTTAATTGAAGAATAATAATTAATCTTTACCATTTCTATAAATGATAATAATTTATTCTCGAAACCTTATTAATAATCCTTATTATTAATTTCAAACCATAATTATTCTCGAAATAATTAACCTTTCAATTCATTATACTTTTGATAAATTCTTCAAAAACATTTTAACTATAAACAAATGACTTTAAATCAATACTAATACAATTAAATAACCTTAAAATAATATTGTTATAAATTAATAACCTTAAAACCATACTAATATAATTAAATAACCTTAAAATAATATTATTATAATTTAATAACATTAAACCCATATTAATATTATTAAATAAAATTAAAATAATATTAATATGAATAGATAATCTTTAAAACAAATATTTCCGAAACCTAATTTCGGATTTATTTATCATTTCCTATCTCAAAAGCCAATTCCAACTCAAACGTCAATTACAGTATTTTTAAAATACTATTTGAGGCCAATAGCCACCCAACACTTAAACCAATATCGATATTGATTTTCTATCACAATTGAATTTTAGTTTTCAAACATATAACAATGTTATGACCACAGTACCCACATTAGGTTCATTTTCAATAATCCATATAAAAGAAATATTATTGAAACAATTCAACAATAACAAGGAATTTCGTTGGATCCCTCCAACCTGTTTTCCCCTGCACCACAAACGTTATATAATCATAAATAAAATCAACTGCTTCGAGGCAGGATTCGTATATAAAGGGTCACTCGCTCTTACATGGGAACGTAATAGGGTCTCATTCGCTCCAATGGGCGGGAATATTCAATCCAACTAATATAAATATAGTAAATCATCCAAACAATCATTCAACAATTTTTATTACCTATATATCATACTAGTTAACCAAAAAGGTGAGATTTACTCACCGAAATTTTCTGTCGTCGCCAAGACATTCCGGTTTGGAACTAAAATCGAATAATGTCCGATTTAGCCCAAATTTCAACTATCTTCAAATCCAAACAATCCATCTTCATCGCAAAGCATTCATTATTACGAGCACAATCCAAAAATCAACGCCTCGATTGGATCTCGTATGAGAGAGTTACAAAATTAAATTAAATTATATAATTTAATATACTCAAATTTAAAAAGAATTACAAAATTGCTCCTACCCCTTTCTTCCCCAATTTACCGATATCCTCCCTATGCATGCTATTCGTGCACTATTGTCGTGCGTGTTTCCCCCTTATCTCCTCCATTCCTCAACGATTTTCAATTCTGATCATTGCATTGAACTTCTAGGCCGAATCTCATCACCTTGCCACTATCTCATCACGCCCGCGACCCTTCCTGATAAGTCAGCTTATGCCACCGCCCACGGTCGACTTTGTGCCCCCCAAAACGTGACCGGACCTCTCAAAAAAATCGCCGCCACCTTTCTTTGCATCTCTGAGCTCAAATATGATCTTGAAACCTCCCATTGATCATAACAATGATCGATTTTTCAAGCCCTAGATTTTATTCAAACAAAATCTTCACTATTGAGCTCCAATTCAAAGACGCAACCACAATACTGACCTCATGATGAAGCTGAAACCAAAATAAGGCCAAGGATTTAAATTTTTAAATTTTTCATTAAGTACACATTTTGTTTGATATTTTTTTCTCTTCTTTTTCCTTTTTCCACTTACTGGAAGATTATTAGGGGAATGGAGGGAAAGCTGAAATGATGGGGATAGTTTAAACATGGGGGTATGGGCAAGTATGGCTCTGGTATTGCCTTGATAAGGTTATATAATAATATATATTATTTGAGTTTTTAAAATAATCAACAAAACATACTCGAAAATATCGAACTCCAAAAGAGGCATGCCGTCTGTCGTTCTATATGTTATACCCCTATTCTAAACATAATGAAACTTGTTTCGAGGCCTAATTCGATCGTATGCAGAAGATTGGTTTTTGCACACAATTATTATATTAAAATTTTGATATTAAATGCTACGCATTTCGGTCTCGCACAACCAAACGATACGTCCAATGGCCACAAAAATAGTTAGCATAAAACAACTCGTTATTACGGATCCATGACAATGGTTTTGTTGAAATCCAAGACGGTGCCCCGGAAGGCTATTTTCACTCGTTAACTAAAACGAATTATTTTCAAAATCAGTTAAATCGCTTTTAAATCCAATTTAAAATTTTTATTATCTTCACTTTTATTAATAGTAATTTAATAAGCTTTTAAATTTTTTTATCCAACTTAAAACCCAAGATTCAATTATTTGGACAATTTGAATTATTAAATTCAATAATTAAATTATCTAATAAATCGCTATATTTGAAATTCAAGTTATTTAATCTATAAAATTAACTTTTCAATATTTAAAATCAATCAAATTTCGATTAACTAAAATTCTGGATCGTTACACATACTTATAAATTTCACCTTTATAAATAAATTATAATATATGTACCTATATATATATATCACTTTATCTGAAATGGTTAATAAATATTTATATTAAAATATTTCTGTTTTCTTTTTAAAACGATATGCCTGTATTATAAAAGACTGACTTATTTTCCAAGGTTTTAAAAATCTTTATTCAAATTTCAATAATTCTATTTAAAATGTCTCATAAAACTTTCAATTTATAATATCTAAAAATCATACTTTTGTTTTTAGAAAAATTATTTAAACATATATAAATTCCAAAATCTCTTTGAAATCCCCTTTAAAATCAACCACTATTTTATAGTATTTAAAGTACCAAAATAAGGCCCAATGCTACTCAATCACTAAATAAGATAAATCACATACATGCCATCAATATGGAATCTAACATAACATATATCATAATATATATGAGAATAAAATCAACAGTGTGAGGAATCATGTTGGATCCCTCCAACCTGTCCACCTACATCACATACAGTATATAATCATAAAAATACAAATCAATCGCTTCGAGGCGGGATTCGTATACATAGGGTCATCCGCTCTTACATGGGAACATAACAAGGTCTTATCCGCTCCATGGGCAGGAATATATCCAAACCAACAATATAATTTAGTAAATTATCCAAATATTCAATAGAATCAGTAATAAAATATCCACGCATCCAATAAATAATTTTATCAACTAAAAATTATTTATGGTTAACCAAAATAGGTGAAATTTACTCGCATTTGATTTTCAGTTGTCAAAATGTTCCGATTTGGACTAAAATCGAATGGCCATTTGATTTTAGCATAAATTCCAACAAGCTCCATCTCGTTCAATCCAACTTCATAGCGTAGTACTCACCGATACGAATGCAACACGACTTATCGCGTTCAATTTGGACCTCGTACGAGAAGGTTATGAATTAATTAACGTTCAAGATAATTAAACTTAATAATTAACTTAATTTAAATCAAATTAAATTTTAAGCCTTTTATTTACCTTCTCCCCTTCTCTCATGTACACGCAACAATCCCAGTCCCGACTTTCTTTATTTTAAACGACCGCGACAAAACCTAGCACCACAACCTGGTGCAGCCGTCCTCTGCCGCACGCTGCCCACCTTACGACCACCCTCGCTGCTTGCAATTCACCATGCATGCACGCGAATCATACACAAACGAACCCAAATGAGCACGAGCTGCTCCTCGAACCCCGCGACATCACCACACAGTAGTCCGCCACATGCGCACCACGCTTCATCGCGGCCCTCTGCGCTACCATGCCCTCGCGTGCGTACACGCCTGCACCTCCATTTGGTGAATCCGAACCCAATCCCAGAAAATAATGTCACCTCCCCTCAATTGAACGCAAGAACGCATGTATACAACCATTTTAAATTCAAGGATTTATGCTTTCCATTATTCGGATTTTATTTCTTTTGATTTCAATTTATAAGAGGAGGATTTTATTGGTTTCCCTTTTCACTGAGTACATAACGATTTAAAAAGGAGAAGAGGGAGTATGGGCAGAGTGTATGAGGATAAGGTGAAAGTATGGTGATGGTAGAGTGTTATATATATATATATATATTATTCGAAAATATCCAACTTTAAACATCCGAAAATCTCAAACTCCTTTCGAGACGTACCGCCTGGCGTTCTATATGTTATACCCTATTCCGAACACAACGGAACTAGTCTCGAAGTCTAATTCGATCATATATAGAAGATAGCTTTTCAAACCCAGTTATATTATATAAATTTCTGAAATTAACTTCTACGTATTTCAATCTTGCATGCCTAACATATACGTCCAATCGTCACAAAATTCGTCAGTATATAATAATATAATATCACAGATCCAATGGAACTGGTTTCGTCGAAATATGAGTTTGTGCCCCCAAAAGGCTATTTTTATACGTTAATTAAAATGAATTTATTTCAAAAAACGAATTAATCACTTTTAATTCTAAATTAAAGGTTTACTATCTCCTTCTTATTCAAATAGATTTGAAATCAACTTTCAAAATCATTTTCATTCATATTAAATTCAAGATTCAATTATTTAAATAATTCCAAATATTAAATTCAACAATTTTGATTATCAAATAAGTCATTATATTTGAAATCCAAGTTATTTATCTTATAAAATTAACTTTTCAGTGTTTAAAATCAATTAAATATTCCAAATTTAGATGATTAAAATTCTAGGTCGTTACACCAAGGCAGCTCTGATCCTCTATCCCATGTTGTAGAGGTGGAGTACATATGTTGATGGATGTCGCGCACAATCAGTTTATGATGAGACTTCAACTTAGGATTGCATCTCCAAGTTTGTATCAAAAGAGAAATTTGCAAAGCAATAAAATATAATATAGAAGCAACACTTCTATTAATATTATTAAAGGTGCGTTGATTTATTTCTGTGAATAGACACCAACTAGTAGTCACGTAAATTATATCCATAAGATGTATGCTTAATTGGTGATAATTGAGTCTATAGGTTGTCCAATTATCCTATGGTGAGGAGATAGGATGGGCAAGGGGATAGGATAGGCTGGTTGTAATCCAAAAAGGATGATTACCCTATGAATAGTTTTTTATTTCAGAAGTAGGTTACAAAATAAACACATTATTGTTGCAAAAATCCAAGATTTTATATAATTAGCAATTCAATCGTGTTAAGTTTATCATGAATCATGATCTACCTATGTAAGTTGGCTTTGGGGAGGGGGCATAATCTTCCATATATGTTCTAAAGTAAGTCAGTTTAATACTAGGGAAGTTAGAAAATTATACATTGACTTTTGTAAGTATTTCTTCTTTTTGTCCCAACTCCATTCCACCGTATCATATCGTTCGTCTATGTTTATTTGTTTAATCCTTTAAGTGCTTGAAATTGCCTTGATGAGGTCCTTATCAGATTATTATTAAAGGCGAGACTCCACTTGAATTCTTCATAAGGTTTAAAAAGATTTATTGCTAGGTCATTTTTGTTATTACAAATGAAAAAAAGATAGTAAAATCCAGTTTTAAAGCTGTAGGCGATAACCAAGTATTGTCCAAAAAAGAAAATTTGTCCTCCTTATGTACAATATAGTTAAGACCTAGTTTGAAAATATCAAATAAGTTAGTAACGTCCTTTCAGAAAAAACAGATATGGTGACAGAGAGGTAAGTGTATGTTATATGAGCCATTATAGTAAACTTTTGATATAATTTCCTTCCACGTTGCTTTTTATAGCACCCCATATTTTGGAGTACAATAATATAGGATTAAATTAATAATAAGCATTTTTAAAAAGATTTTAACTAAAGGAATTACTCTAGGGAAATTCAATTAATCAAGTATGAGATACTTATAATGGTTTTCTACCGGTGGGGCCACCATTGATCGACTAGTTAGGACCGGTGGGCTGGTGGTGGACCATCGGTAGACTGATCGAGGGTTGTTTTGCTCTTATGTTCATTCTGCCTTTGGTCTCCCTTCATTTTTGGTTATAGTTTTCCTTCAAGTCAACTTTTTACTTAATATATTTCAATTATTACATCAATTTACTCTCATTTTATAGTTATTCAATCATTTAACAAGTATTACACACATGAAATTCTACTTATGATGAAATGACTTCAATAATCAACACTTTATTCAATTAATCACTTTATTATTCATTTAGTTCAACTTTCAATGATTAGACTTCAATAAATTTATATTAAATCCCTAAATGAGACTAGTAATCATACTATATCATTATAATTGTAATATTTAGGACTAAAATCATCCTACTCACCAAATCGAATACAAAAATCAAGTTTTAATGAAGGTCCTTTAATGTTTAGAAATGTGCATCCAGAAATCTCCTCAAATCGCCTTATATCTGGTATCCAATTGCATTCCTCGCTACATTGATCGTTTTGATATAAATATCATTCAATTCCATCGAGAAATGGGTGAGATATTTTTATTTGAACTTTTAAGAGGAAAATGGAAGAAAAACGAACAAAGAAGAAATAAAGTCTGAAATGAATGTACGTTTTGAAATGGGTTGTAACAGAGGGAAATAGCTGTTGAAAATTCAAATTTAGATTCAAATAACGGGCTCAAACCGCTTTCGATGTTCTTATAGTCAAAACTAATCAAAAAATCTAATCTACGAAATGATGCAACTCTCATCATCAAATTCCATTATTTGAAAATTGTCCATTTTATATTTATAAGTTAAGTTGACCAAAATAGCATTTAAAAGTTATTAAAATTTCCGAGGTTTTCCAATCCACTTTCAGTATCATTAGACCTTAGACTATATATATTCATATGTATTAATCCAAAGAGTTTGTTAAATCTTTTGTCGCCCTCACTAAATGAGTCTTGTGCAATTAATCATTTTAGATACAATTCATAAGTACCATATGATTCAAAATCATATTATTAAAAAAATTGTTGCGCCAAATTTTTTTTATAACATCCCAAAGTTGAGTAAATCTAGTAAGTATGAAAACAATAAAAACAAGAACAAATAAACACTTTTTATGATGCTTCGGAAAATTCTGCAGCCTACGTCCAGTTTAATCTTATGTTTTCTCTCCGGAATACAATGGTTACAACCTAAATCTGACCACAATCTAGTAGATCTCGGATTGAATAGAGTTTCTAAGAGTATGCGATGGAAGAAGGTAGAAAATCCAAGGTGAAAAAATCATTTTCTAGTTGTAGGTATCTTACTATTTACATGCCAATTTCAGCGTAGAGCTTGCCATCCTGGTTAGAACAAGTCATAATCTCCGGATCTGAATATCTAGCATAAAGAACAGGTCACCCTCTATGAACCTTGAGAATGTCAATTACGTGTCGATAGCGATTGGTTGGCTACTTGGTACCTACATGAATTTATATGTCAAAGCTTCATCTCTTCCTTGAGCTTCCAAGTCCTCAAAGCTTGCTAGTCCATACTCCTTAACTAAATCATCTCTGTATCGACTGGTCGAATACTCGGTGCTAACATGACTTGAGTTGTCCATGACTCATCCATACTTTGTGTGTCCTTTTCCTTTATCATTCTCGTTATGCTCCAGGTCTTTGGATTTATTCTTTCGTCGTTCTGAAGTCCAATTCATCTATTTGAGTCTCTTCTGAGACGGTGGAAAATTTGTCAGTAACATTTTCCCGACAAGCATACCTTGTGAATATAGGGCATGCTTTACTCAAGAACAAGTATTAAAACTAATGAATTGTCATCACTTGCCTTCTTCGAATATCCATTGATCTCGATTGTGGTAAATCATCCAGATCCTTTGGATTCACCTGAAAATCAAAGGTGATTCTAGATCATAGCTAAGAACTATAGTCCTTGCTCAAGTGTTAGTTGTAAATCGTAACCATTCTTTATTCCTATGGAATTATAATATCATGTATCATGCAGCAAGGTTATCATTTTATACTTCATTATCAATGTCATCCTATATTCACCTAGGATTAAGTCATCATATATCAATGTCGTCCCATGTTTGCCCAAGATTTAGATTATCATAAGCCAATATTCATATCGCCCCATATTCACCCAGGATTTATCTATCTTAGGTTAATCATATATCATGCATTATTGATCAAAGGGGTTCATTGCCACCAATTGGAAGCTACTTATAAATCATTTAGTATCACCAAGCATCCCATTATAAGTAAAGTTGACCAAATTGAGGCAACGACAATCATTATCAAGAAATAAGGCATTCAAATCCTAAAGTTAAGTTTAGATCTCTTCGATCGCATAATCATGTATCCAGTTCAATTTCTGATCTCTCTAGATCATACCTAACTTGATTTCTGATCTCTCCTGATTGCATAACCATATTAAGCTAATCTGCTCGCTCTCCGATGAGGGGCCCAACGTTTGAGCAATTCCTTTTGGTCACCCTCTAGTGAGGGGACTTACCACCCAATTTGGTCCATCTACTCTCTCTCCAATGATGGGCTAGCTATCATTTACAAGCCCATTCACTCACTCTACGGCCAGGGGACTTGAACCTTATGGTTCATCATCCCATCTCTTCGAACGGGAAAACCATGTCCAATTAGTTTATTTATCGATTTCGGGAGGTCACCAATCTCTATTGGTGTTTTGTAATCAGTATCAGTCATTATGCTCGACTGATTATAAAAATCAAACATTGGTTCACAAAATCCAAATCAAAGCAACAAACGAACATCCTAAACATCCATCTTATTCTAAACATCTACCTTATCAATGATTACTCTCAAACATCCAACTAAGAGCGTGCCTAAAGACCAGTCGAGGTCCTATATACATGTAAGTGGTTTAAGAGTAATATTGCCTTATTTGTTCAAAACAAAAGGCAAAATGAGGGAATCGAACCTAACTCCTATTCATCCTGATCATGAGATAATCATTCTCGATCCCGATTCACGATCATGTTTTGATACATTCGCCGCAGATGGTGGCTGTTCCCTTGGCACCATTGTAATTTGGTTCCTCACATATTATTGTAGCCAGTTACGCTGAACTTACTCTTCAATCAGATCTCGTAGATGCTCGCATCTATTTGTTTAATGCCCATCCAGATCATGAAATAGGCAAAACTTTCCATGCTTTTTCTCCCGATCTGTGGGATCTCTCCTGGCTAGCTTTCAGTATGGGATTTGCCCCTGGAATCCAAGTATATCCTCTCCATGGTCTCCTTCAAATCAGCACAGAAGGAAAATTTTGGCTCCCTCCTTTGCCACTTTGGTCCTTCGAAGCTATCGTCAACTTTTCGCTTTCCTTTATCCTTTCCAAATCCTATTCCCGATGGTCCGCGTCATTCACAATGTTAACTTCAGCATTTTTGGCTCTAGCATCCTCTTGACACATGTATACATCGACTTGATGGTAAAATTCTACAAGGTCCATTAGTGGATCCCTTTCCAAAGCCACTTTGAAATTTGTTTTATTTGCAGCTCCTGTGACTATTGCCATCAGTACTATTGATGGATCAGGCTTATGTACTACAACTGCCGTTGCATTGAATCCGGTCAAATAACTACGTAGGGTCTCACCTGCTCTCTGTCTTACACTTGAATGCATCATCACATTCTTCGGTTGAGAAATGTGAATTCTGAACCGGTTCATAAATCTCTCTACTAATCCTATCCACATGTTGATGGACCCTTTTTCCAGCTGTCTGAACCACATCGCAGCTTACTCTGTCAAGTATAATGGCAATCACCATCTTATCGCTTCCTCAGAAGAAGCACCAACACCTCCATGTGTCGGATATATCTCATCAATTGAATGGTCGGATCCGTCCTCACATTGTACATCTCCAACATCGGTAGCTTCAAATTAGGAGGATTGCATACTTATTGGATGTTATGGGTGAATGGATCTCTGTTCATGTGCTCTAAACTCTAACCTTGGGGTCCACCTCTTGGTATTCTCCTGACCATTTTAGAAATTATGTCATTGTCATCCAATGGAAGTCTCTAACTCTAGCTTCCTTCTCCCCACCGTTCTTATAGTGTGCTTCTGGTTCCAACTCCTATTATCATGCATTCACATTCTGATCCGCATTTCTGGCTCCAACATCTCCCGTTTCAGATATCTCAGCTTGACCTAGGCCAAAATTATTTGTGCCCCGCAAGATATTCATGTCGGTACCGACCTGATTTAGGTCAGTACCGAGTGGTTATGGTTGAGGGGTTTCGACTCCATTTTGATATACTCTAACTCCAAATGCTCCCACATCGCCTTCTGGCCTCTAGTTTTGAGTTCCAGCTGCTCCGGCTGTTTTTTGTTGCTCCATTCTTATGAAAAATCCATCTAACATTTCCACTTGTCGATCCATTATCCTATCTTTCATCTCTTTTATCATTCTTTCCATCTCTTTTCTATTCTTGTAGACCGATGGATTTGAACTTGAGGACACCTCCTGGTTGCTCCATGTCCTTGTTGGCTTCCTTCAGGGATCGCTTTTCTTGTTGATGGTTTATTCATCTCTTCCAAACTTCATATCCAAGCTTGTTCACAGTGAAAGCACCAAAAATTTTATGTCAAAAATTAACACAACACCCCAAAGTTTAGTAAATTAAAATGCAGCAAGTATGAAATCAATAAAAATAAGAATAAACATGTAACTTATAGTGGTTCAACGAATACTACGGCGTGCGTCAACTTTAATCTTATTATCTAATGTTTTATCTTCAGAATATAATGATTACACCCAACCATAGTCTACTAGATCTCGAATTTGATAAAGGTTCTAAGAGTTAATGGTGGAAGAAGATAGAAAAATCCAAAGTGCAAAAAGTCATTTTTTAGTTGTAGATAGCTTGTTATTTGTAGGTCAATTCCAGTATAGATCTTCCCATCTGGGTTAGAACACGTCTTAATCTCTAGATCTGAATATCCAGCATAAGGAACAAGTCGTCCCCTATGTTGGAATTAGGCCAGCTCGCAATGGAAGAAATTGAAGAAACATGTATCAAATACATTCATTTGTGTGAAGTGTAAGTGTAGTATATAAGTGATGTATATATATGCATAAATGAAACATGTATAAATGAATTTAGAGAAGGAAAGCATCTGTTTCCCTCTCTTACCCTATGCAATTAACAAGACAAGATATGATAATATATGAAGAGAGAGAGAAACATCTCATTTCTCTCCATATTTAATTGTAATAATTAATGTATTAAATGACAATTATAACTTATTAACCAAATTAACACATGTCTCTGTTGTTTAATTTTTTAATTAATGAATATGCATACATACATAAATACATACATACATACATACATACATACATACATATATATATATATATATATATAGAGTGAAAACCTATTAGTTGTCTTAAATAATTTAAAATCCAAAATTAACATTAATGGGAATTATTTCAATTAAAGAAAGATTTGACAACAAAAGGTTACATTATTGCATAAAATCCTCTTACAAATTTGCATTAAACTTAACATGCATATTTTTATATACATGAACGTTACAATTTAGTAACTTAGATCTAAATAACATATATTTACAAACATTATAGTATATGATATATGTATATATACATTTATACAAATAAGTTTTGATTTTAAAGCTAACGGTTTTTATTAAACTTTTAATCTAGAAAAGAAATAATACTTTAGATTTACATGAGTTTTTAAATATAGAAAACGACAAAGAATTAGAATTTGCAATAAAGTCCATTCATTAATCTTAAATTAAGTTTTTTAAGCAAGGATTGAAATAATTATATTCAGATATTTACCATATGGAATTAAAGATTAATTTCAAAATAGTAGATAATTTAACATATACAATACATTTGCATTTATGTATATAAATGTTACATGATTATTTTAAAAAAAATCATTCAAAATTAGATTTCAATTACGCAAATTTCCAAAACAAAATAATAGAAATTTGGACAAAATAGGCAAGTGTAAATTTGTGATAAGAATTTACATATCTAAACAATACAGAGAATAATGATAAGTTATCAAGATTAATATAAATTCAAAACACATCAATTTACCCTAAATATCATTAAAGGGACATGATGAACAAACATATGTCTAAATCAAAATAATAAACATGTTTTAATCAAAATAAACATAAGTCAGATTTAATTTACATATGGCAAGGTGAATAATTAAACATGACATGGATCATAGAAAATCTAAGTATATCGATCATATGAATAAATAGATGAATTTAAATAAGAAAATTACCTTTGGATGTAGCAATCAATCTCACATTGAACAATAAGTCAAATCTCCTAGATTTAAAAATCAGCCTCCAGATTTTGCAATGATCAAGAGGGATAACCCACTTTTAATAAACAAATTTGATTTGTATTTATTGGGATAATTTTAGCCGTGAGAGCTCTCAAAATTTCGGCCATTAGAGAGGAAGAAGAGAATCAGAAAGTTACAGAAAATAATGAACTGAAAAAGCTTATGAAAAGACTGAAACAAAGAAGGTAATCAATGCCCAATTAAAGAGAGGCTTTTTTCCTTTTTTATCGTATTCTTTTCCTTTTATTAATTCCTTTAAAAACTAGTGCTCTCTCTCTTATATATCCAGCAAAACATGGACGTAACATGGGCCTCAAATGATACCAAACCTATTAAGCATTTATTTCATTTAAATCTAATTTAGACAACTTATTGATATCATATATTGATATGCGCGTTTATAAATTTTATTTATGCACTTTATTAAATGCTAACGGTATACAAACAAATCAAAATAAAACATAATAATCAATATTTCATAAATATTAATTAATTAAGTTAATTTATAATGATTATAGATTATTAAATAGCGTGGTTTATTAAGAGTGTTCATCGTTACGGTGGTGCTACTCAAATGTGTAAATTTAGTCAGTGATTTATATTGGATAACTCGAATATTAACATTCATTCGTCACTTTAGCTAGTGGTGTGACATTTTTATTGCTTATATCTTTATGATATAATCCAGTTTTATTTATTCAAGCATTACCCAGAAGTGACAATCATTTATGTCAATTCTCTTCATCAAAACTGTATCACTTTGGACTTATGGAACTTGGTAATAGTCAAAAATCCAATATTATCCATATTCAACTTTATAGTCCAAACACAAAGTCTTTGGTTCAATAATTATAAATATTATTAACCGAACTGATTTGGCCCAAGACTTTGACTTTGAGTAGCTTTAGTTGACCATGGTACTAAAGTCATATAACTGAGGAGATGAATCCTCTCTTGAATAGTGTTCCACTTCTAATGCTTTAACTCGGCCCAACTATAGTCATTCGATGGATGTCGTGTCATGATTTAACTATAACCAAAGTAGAGTTTCCATATTGAAGATCAATAGTTCTCTTAAGTCAAGAGAACTGTGTAATTTTTTCACATTGATTTTATTTATTTGACCTTAGTTATATTAACCAATAGAAAACTATCGAGCGATTCGTTCCACAGTTATTCAATAACTATCAAAACGTAACTTCTTGGTGTCCCCATAAGTCATGAGTGATACACTACTTAGCATTTGGAGAGCGTTACGCACTCTAGTCTCAACGGATGCATCGATATCCAGTCTTGATACATCTTAACTAGGAATATTTAAACTAGTGTGTTTATTTTATTATGATAAATCACTCATGGTTACATAACATTGTAACTATTATCACAAAGCATACCATTCATGGATTTTCTATTAAATATACTTTTAATTAAACTAATTAATTAATACGACTTATTATATTAAGTACATAATAAAAGGAAAACACCTTTTATTTCGAACAAGATTGGTTATCGAGTTAGATATATGTAACAAATTACATAATTGCCCTTAAGGCATATCCCTAACTTTATCAATCTCCCACTTGCACTTGAGGTCAGTTATGGAATCTTTATCCCATCCCTTCAATCATTTTGGTGAGTACTAATCGTATTAGACCTTTCATGAATGGATCTGCTATGTTGGTTTAATTATCTACTATGTTAATCAACTCTCTCTGATACGGATAAACTACCTTATCATATGGAACTACTGGGAATACGTTTCTCGACTTCTAGTGAGCTTTTATTATTACATTGATGTCATATAACGATGATCGATATTCTTAATACTTAGAATCACCCCTAGCTTAGTTATATATATGTGCATACACACACACATACACACACACACACACTTAGCTTTTATTACGGCGCTATTCAAGGCGATGTACGTAACCATTTTATTAAATCAACCACAATGTTTCGTTTGGAACATTTCCAACTTAAAGCTTCTTAACTTTAATTTATTATTGACATATTATACTCAATATCACTTATGAAATTCGAGTCTGAACAATCTTCATAAGGATTTCGTTGTTTTGATAGACAATTCTTTAGTATTTCATAAATACACGAGAACATCTCAAACAACCATCTAGTGATATCAACTTGGATTTGATATTTGCTTCATGTATCAAATACATAAACACAACATAACATGTATGCTTATTTTTATTGCCAATGCATGAGGAATCAATTTAATGTGTTCCTTATTAAACACTTTAATAAGGTGTTTCTGCATAATGTCTAGGATATTCCTAATGTCCTTTATACTATATATGAAAGGCATCATTTGCAAATCCAACGTCACATATTAAAACAACTAATGCTGATTTTAACATAAGTGCATCATTAATGATTGGTAATGTGTTGTTTACTAATGGTTTAGAAATATCTATGTACCTTTTGACTTTCATTCTTGTAAGCACATGCTTCCTTTGTATTTCAATTGACAATCAAACTATTTGATATTTCAATCAACACTATTCAATTTTTATGCATGTCGAATGATACTTCATATCTATTCTTGGATCATATCCAAGAAACCACAAACTCAATATCGCTTCCACAGACTTTGAGACACTTTTGTTGTTATGTGCAAACAGTCAATTTTAAATCATCATTTAAAATTTTCCATTTCAAGACATATGTACCAAAACACAAAGTCAAACCAAACAATAATTTTGTGAGTAAATTCAAATTAACTTAAGCACGTTGAATAATGAATCTATTACGCTAAGTTCAACAATTAAAATTTATAGGATTATTCTTATTAATATTACTCATTAAATTCCAACTGCATTAGTCTTGTTCTTAAGACACAATCACAGTCGATAGATCACATCTCTTCGGGTACAACTATCAAATCATATTTTGATGATGTACTTGGAATCGATTTCGAATTTTCGTATCATACCATATTGTAGAGTCAATACTCTTAATGGCCTAATTGATAATTAAGGATTATCTATTTTGATATTGATAAGAAACTCATAGTTTCTCATTAACATGTGAGAATACTTATTAGACATTTCAATGTGATGTGTTCGTTTAGGTTTGGTTAACTTTATTTCATCCCATGTAATCAGTTTCATCTTCGGATGGTATCCGAATCCATTTAACTTCTAATAATTTCTAAAAGAAATTCATTTTCTACGAAGTTGATATTTCTTAAAACAAAAGTTGTTTTTCAGTGCAACAGAATAGGTTTTCATAAAAACTTTATGAATTGCCTTATATATAAAACTGGTTTGATTTTTAGTTTATAGTATTTTCGTTTAAAACATAAATTGTTCATCCAATGGCATTCGTTCCAAAACTCCTTTTGGGTCGATTCATACAAGATCCCTCACGTGCAATTATTATGTGTGCTCTTTCAGCTTATACAACCTGTGTAACGTCCCGAAAATTTTCGACTTTCGAAAATTCAACATCGATACTCACTTTATCGACTGCTGAGCCATCGAATGCCGGAAACCCGAAAAGTTATGGTTTTAAGAAAAAGAAAAAGTAGAAGAAGAAGAAGATAGAAGAAAAAGAGAAGGAGAACAACAAAACAACAACAGATACAGAGCAGAGACAATATCAGAATCTCACATATCGCAGCGGAACAATATATAATAGATAAATGAATAATCTTTAAACAAAGAACTATATCATTTTATACATACATCAATCAGAGTCAATATACAACTCAATACAATACATCACATCAATGGACAGTTATATAACTTGTCCTCATACAGAATACACAGCGGAATAAATACTATCAAATACAAATACTACGTCTCGTCATCCAGCTTATCTCCAAGCTCCAGAATATCCTGATAACATAACTCTAGGCTGCCCGTGTGGAAATTGGTGGGCACCCAGAGTTTAGAAGGGAACAATAAACTCCGAGTCAGTCATGGTGACTGGTGTGAGATCGTAAAACAGTTATTCTTTAAAATAAACAACAGGAAAATTTTAAAGTCAAATTCGAAATGCTTTTGGAAAATGAAACTACCATAAGACCTCCCGCCACACACAATGCAAACGCAGAATTGGAGGAGATTTCTTCTTATGATAGTCAAAGATGCTTACTACGCCAAAATCAAATTCTTTTTGATATTATTATTAGTGCATAGTGCAGAAAACATTTCGAAAGTATAATATTAATCTTAGCCAGCATAGGCATTCCGCACTTATGCCTACTATAGCTACCATCCAAACAGTGGTGACCACCATAAGTGAATGATAGGTTCTACAACTAAAACCGTACAAGTGTCATATTGTTTCTTTGGATTTCCAACAAATGGTCAGGCTAAGGAACTTCCTATCCACGATGGGTACGTCCCTGGAATAGACGACCCGAGAACCTAACCGGATCTCTGCCAACACAAGGCCGGGTTACCTCTGCAAAAATAGGTAACTACTGACACGCGTATGCCATTCCCCGATCGTCACCGATCTTCCCGAGGATCCCCGATTCGTAACAAACCACATAGATAATAAAAATGCAGTAACCACAGAGGTTAAGTATCTGGGCTCCATACCATGATACCACCTTTATCCAGAAGGAATGACATACACTAAGGGGCGCTACTCCCTAGAACCTTGCCGCATTCTTCCTGTTTCGACCATTTCTGGGGTGTGAGGCTCGACGAAGTCTCGTCCACAAAGCTACGCTTTCTACAAAAAGCCCTGCTTCGGGTCAAACAAAATGATCAACCTATGATCACAAAGATATAAGATCAAACAAATGATCATATCGCAAATGATCAAACACTGATCATTTCACAGCAACACTCAGTATGCCACGTTACCAAATTGGGATATATCGCTGATGAATTTCAACTACATAACCTCTGAGCTCGTACGTCTCAGAGAAGGGTGTTAAGCTAAGAGAATAAATTCTCCGCCACCAACAGAAATGTATTTGAAAGAAATCAGCTTTATATCTCAAATTGTAACGTCAGACACACAATCCATACAAGTCTGTTCCGGGATCGAACAGAACCGAAGGCACTTCTCACGAAGCCCTTGCACATCCGGATAATTTTCAATCACGTCAGGACTTCCCGTCACTAATGGTGATAAAACCTCTAAATCGGAGATCAGCCGATGTAGAGTAACTCGACGGTAATCCTTCCATTTTCAAAAATATCCGGTCTTCAACACCGGTCTTCGAATGCGATTCATAACGACGTATCACATATTCGGAATGGGTTATACGACCCCATGGTCCTTTCCCGGTTAACCCGAATAGTGAGCGTTTATTCAAAAATAGGTGTGGCATTCAAATTCATCAAATCACAACAAATACCTACTCAAGGTAATTATTGATAGTCGGTTATTTAACTATCAATAAAGATGCGCGACATCATCAGATTCCAAATAATTTTCCCAAATTATTTTATCTTCCAAAATATCTTTACTAGATATAAAATTTCCACACTTAACCGTTTGAAAACAAATTTCAAATATTCACATTTCATTTTATCTTTGAAGATAAAATCTCAAAACAGTTCATTTCATATTGGAAAAGCATTTCCATACTTATTTAAAAATAAGTGTTTCACAAATCATTTATTTTCAACGTTTGAAAATATTCGATATACTTAAATCAAATTAAGTATATATTTCATTCTTTTAAGGAAATCATTCTTAAAACACATTTATTTGAGTCAAAACGAATGTTACGTAAAAAATCGTTACGACGACTCAAAATCACTAGTATAGGGATTCGGAATTAGATAGATATATAAATCCCAATACTACATCAAAACATTTCCTTTCGGAAATCATTTACTATAACAACAGTGTTATAGTCCATCATTTCCTTATTCTTCGAAAACGTCTATTTCAACAATAAATGTTGAAATCTATGATTTCGATAATTCACGCGTTTTAAAACATCTTTTAAAACAATTACTTCATTTTATAATATCGCTTTCCCAAAACCATATCCATTCTACTTAAAACATATTCACTGTCCAAAATCGTGAATATACTTCACTTAACCATATTTAAATCTTTTCTACACATTTATTTCAAGAATTGTCCACTATCCAAAATCGTGGATAAAATTCCCTTAATAACCTTCTATCTTAAATTCATCAATTTTGATTGATTTATTTCCGAATTTATAAAACAACGTTTATAAATTCCATTTTCTATTTTATATAACAACTCCGGTTTATAAATCTCATTCTATTAACTTCTAAAATTCACTTATAAGAATAAGTGATTTAGGATTTATAAACAACGTTTATAAATCGCATTTGTACTTTATAACGATTTCAACTTTTTAAAGAATCATTTATGAACAAATTCGATCAATATTTCATTTAAAGGCAAAAATCCAAGTTATAAGTAAATTACTTATAAATCCTTTATTCTACAACTTCATTCATTTTTAACTTCACAACGTAAATCTATTAATTTCATTCACTTATGAAATCCATTTATACTTCTTTTTAACACTTATAAAATTCGTTTTATAAGTCCAATATTTTGATTTACAAAAATATCAATTTTATAAATCTTTTCTATACAAATCGTTTATAGTTATTCAAAATCCCAACTTAAACCATTTTATAAATAAATCGACTTTTATTTCAAAAACGACACATCGGTTATATTTCACTAAAAATTATAACTTTTATAACTTTAAAATTTTACGTTTATAAACCGATCCAAAAATTCCATAAAATGTATATTTTCAAAAATCACTTAAAAAACCCTTTTAAAATAACAGTCGTTATTTTTACATTTCAAAACTGAATCCGATGATGCAACAACACCAATCAGTCCATCACAACAGTCAATATCATATATCAATATGATAACAGAATATATCAAAATATCTGTAAATAATCAATACGGTGAGGAATCCAGTTGGATCCCTCCAACCTGTTTCCCTGCATCCAAAGATGTTAGCACAATACCAATTCCGCTCCAGTACGGAATTATCGCGGTATATAGGTTTTTATAAATCCGCTTACTAACGGCGCAATAGGGTCTCATCCGCTATACGAGGCGGGAAATCATCAATCCAATATATACATATGCCAATATGTATATATTGCTATATATAGATATATATCCTACTATATCTAATATCACATCCAAACAGTCAATCATCAATCAATAACTGTAAATAATTCCACATTCAAATTTGAGTGAGAAGATCTCACCGTGATTTCAATTCCGTTCCAGTACGTTTTATTTCGAATAAAATTAAACGTGCGTTTAATTTTACCCGAAATTTTCGTTAACTCCAAACGACTCCAAATCAGTTGCACTGCGTAGAGCTTGTCGAGACGATTCCAACGCACTTTGTTTCGTAATTTTCTGTTAACGTATGACAAAGTTATCGCAGTTAAAAGATTTAACGAATTTAAATATTATAATTATTTACAATTAAATTTTACATTTCCCATTCAGTTCATCACAGCCGTTCATTTCAAAGCCCTACATCTCAGCCCTTGCGCGCATCTTCTCCCTCCCAGGTATTTCACGCGACCGAGAACCCAACGCCGCCCTTAAACCCTAAACGACGCGACCACCTTCCGACCTCCAGACCCCATCAAACTACCCCCACCGGAACCGCCCCCGCGAATGCCACCCACGGCCACGAGCACGGCCAGCTCGGTCGCCGCCAGCGCACGCAATTCGAGAATGAACGTACCCCCCTTTGACTGCAAATTGCCGTTGAATCCTTGCTCCATTTTTCATCATCACCGTTCAACTTGAAGCTCTCGATGCCCTCTATCTTTTCTTAGTTGACAATTTCTTGGATTGAATGATGGATTCGAAGATAAAGGAGGGGGAAGAAGATTGAATTTCGGCCATTGGTTTGAAGTGGCGGCTGGGCTGAATGAAACCCTAGGCTATTTCTTTTTTTTTATTTGTGAATAAAAGGGGGTATTTATAGAGAATAAAACGACACTATTCATCCCGGTTTTCCAAACTCCGATTTACGCGCTGTAACTGGCATTCCTGGGGTTTACCCCGCGTTCCGGACGCAATGGAACAGGTTTCGGGAGCTAATTCGATCGTATGTGTGAGATATGGCAATAAACGATCAATTTAAATTAAACCGATTTAAATTGATTTCGAGGCGTTTTAATTTGTACCGGACAAATGGTAAATCCAAAAATTACGAAATTTGAAATCTTACAATAATATCACATTACGGATCCGACGAAACTGGTTTCGTCGAAATCCGACACTGTTTGAAAAATGACTATTTTAACTCGACGATTTAAAAATTAAAAAGATATCGATGCGTTTCGAGCTGCCACGGTCAATCGACAACTCCGATTGATACGAAAATTGAAATCCGATAATAACTAACTATTACGGATCCAATGGAACTGGTCTCGTTCAATTCTGAGACTGTTCGAAAATTGGCTATTTTTACAGTCGATAATCAAATATTAAAATATTCAATTTTCACCGATTAACTTCAAATTCAATTTTAAAAGTTCTATAACCTTTCTATAACTCCAGTATGATTAAAGAAAATTTTACAAATCATTTTCAATCATATTAACTCGATTTTCAATTATCTCTGGAATTTCACTATTTAATTTATCGACTTAATTCTCAAATAAAACCCAATATTCGAAAAATAAATCATTCGACTTCTAAATTCCATTTATAAATATTTAAAATTAATTAAATATTCGAATTTTAATTATCTAAAATTCTGGGTCGTTACAGACTTCCCCCCTTAAAAGGATTTCGTCCTCGAAATTACAAGTTAGGAAGAAGATACAAAATCCGTTAACTTTCCAAAACAAATCGTTCAAATTAGATTTTCAAATCTGTTAAGTGTTTAACTTTTCCAAAATTCATAGTTAACTTCTCACAAAATCTTTACTAAGTTTTCAAATCATAACTTAGTTTTCAAAATTTTCAAATTTCTCAAAAATATTCTAACGCCTTAAATTTTCAGAAAATTTTGCCAGCGTCTCCTTTGCGTGGCTCGATCCGAAAAAAATGACAGTGTATATATATCACAAATATACATCCCATCAAGTGATGAGGCATCCCGTAGGGAAAAAAGTGTAAAAGTACGATATTTAATCCGAGATATGTACCTTATTATTTATTTAGCGAGCGTATACGGCTAATATAGCGCGAAAGCGAGCTCCAAATGCGAAGCAACGCCATCCGCACCTACTAAACACTCAACAAACCATATGAGAACATGTAGATATGAAAATAAAATCAATATACATCGTATAGCAACATAACTACATATGCTAACATAACAATGCATTCAAAAGCAACAATGCAACCATCAAACAATCATCCAACTATCATCCAACAACTTCATAACCAAATCAATATAGATCCACTTCTCATTAACATTCATTGAATTTGTTTTCAATTTTTAAATCATATTCGATTCATTTACATTGGATTTAATCAACATTCTCTTTCAATTCAATTAGTTTACATTCACTAATTCACATTCGTTCACTTCCAATTTGAATTTAATCACATAGCTTTCCAATTTGCTAATTCAATTTCATTAATACTTAATGAATTTTTATACACAATCAACTAACAATCAAATAACAACCAATGTATATTCAACACAACCAAATTATAAATTTTACATTCGATTTGGTTCAACACTTTTAAATTAAATTGACTTCCATTCAATTTATTTAATTTCTCAACATCATTAGCTTTTAATGAATTAACACTTATATTCATTATTTCATATCAATACTTCACATTAGATTGATTAACATCCAATCCATTTATTCAATTCAATTGCTAATTCATTTAACAAATAAAGTTGAATTTCATTTATATAACTCAAGTTCACATTCATTTAATAAATTCCCTTTATTAATTTACTTTGATATCAAAATCAACTTCGTTCAACATTACTTAAGTTATATTCCAATTAAACATCATTTGTTTAACTTAACTTAAGTTTCCACTTATAAATCCAAATTCAAATTTTAATCCTATTTAACTTTTACCAAAGTCAAATTTCTTCACTTATTCAAAATTCATATTAAATCCAGATTTCATATTCCACAATCTCAACTTAGATTTAATTGATTCACTTATACTTACTTTAATTTAACTTCATCCTTTAAGTTAAATTTATTCTATCAGAATTTAAATTATATAAGTTATCAATCCATTCAATTCCAGAGTCTTTTCAATCTTTCAAAACTATTTTGAAATCTGTTCAAATTTATCTTTTGAATTCCCAAAACAAAAATCCAAAATTTCCCAATCAACTTTTATTTAAAATATTCTGGCAGCAATTCCTCTTTTGGAAACCCGAAAATGAATTCTAATGATGTGGCCATCATCATCAGGATTATTTTCCAGCGACCTGAAAAGAGTTTAGAGCTTTCATCACTCTAAAACATTTTTCCAAAATATCAAATCCTTTCAAAACACTTCTCTGGAATTTTATTTCAGATTATAAATCACAATTACAAATCTTTTACTTATATAACTTCACTTCATATATATAAGATTATTCCACAATTGTAAATCATATTAATTATAACTTCATCTTTATAATTCATTGGTTTATACAATTTACTCTTTCACAATTGTTGTTTTATTTAACTTATTCAAACAACTTTAATTAACTTGTATATATATATATACATTTTAACAACCAAACAACCAATTCATATATATACTTTAATAATTCTGAAAAATTATTTCTTTATATACAAAATATAATCAAGGTAAGATTATTTCATTTACCCAATTTTAAAACAATATCGTGCCGAATTGCTCTATATAAGTGTTTAGAGATCCATATCGATAGAGTTGTACGGACAATACCGACCAGAATCCATATACCACTCAACAAACCAATCATCACAATATAAAACAATTTTATATTCACTAACAAATACGCACTCGTATCTATTATTACACTCAACTCATTCTAGAGTACTGCTGACTCTATCTCTAATGAGTAACACCCAACAGAGCAGGGTTGTCGCTTAACCATATGCTCTGATACCAAATGTAACGTCCCGAAAATTTTCGACTTTCGAAAATTCAACATCGATACTCACTTTATCGACTGCTGAGCCATCGAATGCCGGAAACCCGAAAAGTTATGGTTTTAAGAAAAAGAAAAAGTAGAAGAAGAAGAAGATAGAAGAAAAAGAGAAGGAGAACAACAAAACAACAACAGATACAGAGCAGAGACAATATCAGAATCTCACATATCGCAGCGGAACAATATATAATAGATAAATGAATAATCTTTAAACAAAGAACTATATCATTTTATACATACATCAATCAGAGTCAATATACAACTCAATACAATACATCACATCAATGGACAGTTATATAACTTGTCCTCATACAGAATACACAGCGGAATAAATACTATCAAATACAAATACTACGTCTCGTCATCCAGCTTATCTCCAAGCTCCAGAATATCCTGATAACATAACTCTAGGCTGCCCGTGTGGAAATTGGTGGGCACCCAGAGTTTAGAAGGGAACAATAAACTCCGAGTCAGTCATGGTGACTGGTGTGAGATCGTAAAACAGTTATTCTTTAAAATAAACAACAGGAAAATTTTAAAGTCAAATTCGAAATGCTTTTGGAAAATGAAACTACCATAAGACCTCCCGCCACACACACAATGCAAACGCAGAATTGGAGGAGATTTCTTCTTATGATAGTCAAAGATGCTTACTACGCCAAAATCAAATTCTTTTTGATATTATTATTAGTGCATAGTGCAGAAAACATTTCGAAAGTATAATATTAATCTTAGCCAGCATAGGCATTCCGCACTTATGCCTACTATAGCTACCATCCAAACAGTGGTGACCACCATAAGTGAATGATAGGTTCTACAACTAAAACCGTACAAGTGTCATATTGTTTCTTTGGATTTCCAACAAATGGTCAGGCTAAGGAACTTCCTATCCACGATGGGTACGTCCCTGGAATAGACGACCCGAGAACCTAACCGGATCTCTGCCAACACAAGGCCGGGTTACCTCTGCAAAAATAGGTAACTACTGACACGCGTATGCCATTCCCCGATCGTCACCGATCTTCCCGAGGATCCCCGATTCGTAACAAACCACATAGATAATAAAAATGCAGTAACCACAGAGGTTAAGTATCTGGGCTCCATACCATGATACCACCTTTATCCAGAAGGAATGACATACACTAAGGGGCGCTACTCCCTAGAACCTTGCCGCATTCTTCCTGTTTCGACCATTTCTGGGGTGTGAGGCTCGACGAAGTCTCGTCCACAAAGCTACGCTTTCTACAAAAAGCCCTGCTTCGGGTCAAACAAAATGATCAACCTATGATCACAAAGATATAAGATCAAACAAATGATCATATCGCAAATGATCAAACACTGATCATTTCACAGCAACACTCAGTATGCCACGTTACCAAATTGGGATATATCGCTGATGAATTTCAACTACATAACCTCTGAGCTCGTACGTCTCAGAGAAGGGTGTTAAGCTAAGAGAATAAATTCTCCGCCACCAACAGAAATGTATTTGAAAGAAATCAGCTTTATATCTCAAATTGTAACGTCAGACACACAATCCATACAAGTCTGTTCCGGGATCGAACAGAACCGAAGGCACTTCTCACGAAGCCCTTGCACATCCGGATAATTTTCAATCACGTCAGGACTTCCCGTCACTAATGGTGATAAAACCTCTAAATCGGAGATCAGCCGATGTAGAGTAACTCGACGGTAATCCTTCCATTTTCAAAAATATCCGGTCTTCAACACCGGTCTTCGAATGCGATTCATAACGACGTATCACATATTCGGAATGGGTTATACGACCCCATGGTCCTTTCCCGGTTAACCCGAATAGTGAGCGTTTATTCAAAAATAGGTGTGGCATTCAAATTCATCAAATCACAACAAATACCTACTCAAGGTAATTATTGATAGTCGGTTATTTAACTATCAATAAAGATGCGCGACATCATCAGATTCCAAATAATTTTCCCAAATTATTTTATCTTCCAAAATATCTTTACTAGATATAAAATTTCCACACTTAACCGTTTGAAAACAAATTTCAAATATTCACATTTCATTTTATCTTTGAAGATAAAATCTCAAAACAGTTCATTTCATATTGGAAAAGCATTTCCATACTTATTTAAAAATAAGTGTTTCACAAATCATTTATTTTCAACGTTTGAAAATATTCGATATACTTAAATCAAATTAAGTATATATTTCATTCTTTTAAGGAAATCATTCTTAAAACACATTTATTTGAGTCAAAACGAATGTTACGTAAAAAATCGTTACGACGACTCAAAATCACTAGTATAGGGATTCGGAATTAGATAGATATATAAATCCCAATACTACATCAAAACATTTCCTTTCGGAAATCATTTACTATAACAACAGTGTTATAGTCCATCATTTCCTTATTCTTCGAAAACGTCTATTTCAACAATAAATGTTGAAATCTATGATTTCGATAATTCATGCGTTTTAAAACATCTTTTAAAACAATTACTTCATTTTATAATATCGCTTTCCCAAAACCATATCCATTCTACTTAAAACATATTCACTGTCCAAAATCGTGAATATACTTCACTTAACCATATTTAAATCTTTTCTACACATTTATTTCAAGAATTGTCCACTATCCAAAATCGTGGATAAAATTCCCTTAATAACCTTCTATCTTAAATTCATCAATTTTGATTGATTTATTTCCGAATTTATAAAACAACGTTTATAAATTCCATTTTCTATTTTATATAACAACTCCGGTTTATAAATCTCATTCTATTAACTTCTAAAATTCACTTATAAGAATAAGTGATTTAGGATTTATAAACAACGTTTATAAATCGCATTTGTACTTTATAACGATTTCAACTTTTTAAAGAATCATTTATGAACAAATTCGATCAATATTTCATTTAAAGGCAAAAATCCAAGTTATAAGTAAATTACTTATAAATCCTTTATTCTACAACTTCATTCATTTTTAACTTCACAACGTAAATCTATTAATTTCATTCACTTATGAAATCCATTTATACTTCTTTTTAACACTTATAAAATTCGTTTTATAAGTCCAATATTTTGATTTACAAAAATATCAATTTTATAAATCTTTTCTATACAAATCGTTTATAGTTATTCAAAATCCCAACTTAAACCATTTTATAAATAAATCGACTTTTATTTCAAAAACGACACATCGGTTATATTTCACTAAAAATTATAACTTTTATAACTTTAAAATTTTACGTTTATAAACCGATCCAAAAATTCCATAAAATGTATATTTTCAAAAATCACTTAAAAAACCCTTTTAAAATAACAGTCGTTATTTTTACATTTCAAAACTGAATCCGATGATGCAACAACACCAATCAGTCCATCACAACAGTCAATATCATATATCAATATGATAACAGAATATATCAAAATATCTGTAAATAATCAATACGGTGAGGAATCCAGTTGGATCCCTCCAACCTGTTTCCCTGCATCCAAAGATGTTAGCACAATACCAATTCCGCTCCAGTACGGAATTATCGCGGTATATAGGTTTTTATAAATCCGCTTACTAACGGCGCAATAGGGTCTCATCCGCTATACGAGGCGGGAAATCATCAATCCAATATATACATATGCCAATATGTATATATTGCTATATATAGATATATATCCTACTATATCTAATATCACATCCAAACAGTCAATCATCAATCAATAACTGTAAATAATTCCACATTCAAATTTGAGTGAGAAGATCTCACCGTGATTTCAATTCCGTTCCAGTACGTTTTATTTCGAATAAAATTAAACGTGCGTTTAATTTTACCCGAAATTTTCGTTAACTCCAAACGACTCCAAATCAGTTGCACTGCGTAGAGCTTGTCGAGACGATTCCAACGCACTTTGTTTCGTAATTTTCTGTTAACGTATGACAAAGTTATCGCAGTTAAAAGATTTAACGAATTTAAATATTATAATTATTTACAATTAAATTTTACATTTCCCATTCAGTTCATCACAGCCGTTCATTTCAAAGCCCTACATCTCAGCCCTTGCGCGCATCTTCTCCCTCCCAGGTATTTCACGCGACCGAGAACCCAACGCCGCCCTTAAACCCTAAACGACGCGACCACCTTTCGACCTCCAGACCCCATCAAACTACCCCCACCGGAACCGCCTCCGCGAATGCCACCCACGGCCACGAGCACGGCCAGCTCGGTCGCCGCCAGCGCACGCAATTCGAGAATGAACGTACCCCCCTTTGACTGCAAATTGCCGTTGAATCCTTGCTCCATTTTTCATCATCACCGTTCAACTTGAAGCTCTCGATGCCCTCTATCTTTTCTTAGTTGACAATTTCTTGGATTGAATGATGGATTCGAAGATAAAGGAGGGGGAAGAAGATTGAATTTCGGCCATTGGTTTGAAGTGGCGGCTGGGCTGAACGAAACCCTAGGCTATTTCTTTTTTTTTATTTGTGAATAAAAGGGTGTATTTATAGAGAATAAAACGACACTATTCATCCCGGTTTTCCAAACTCCGATTTACGCGCTGTAACTGGCATTCCTGGGGTTTACCCCGCGTTCCGGACGCAATGGAACAGGTTTCGGGAGCTAATTCGATCGTATGTGTGAGATATGGCAATAAACGATCAATTTAAATTAAACCGATTTAAATTGATTTCGAGGCGTTTTAATTTGTACCGGACAAATGGTAAATCCAAAAATTACGAAATTTGAAATCTTACAATAATATCACATTACGGATCCGACGAAACTGGTTTCGTCGAAATCCGACACTGTTTGAAAAATGACTATTTTAACTCGACGATTTAAAAATTAAAAAGATATCGATGCGTTTCGAGCTGCCACGGTCAATCGACAACTCCGATTGATACGAAAATTGAAATCCGATAATAACTAACTATTACGGATCCAATGGAACTGGTCTCGTTCAATTCTGAGACTGTTCGAAAATTGGCTATTTTTACAGTCGATAATCAAATATTAAAATATTCAATTTTCACCGATTAACTTCAAATTCAATTTTAAAAGTTCTATAACCTTTCTATAACTCCAGTATGATTAAAGAAAATTTTACAAATCATTTTCAATCATATTAACTCGATTTTCAATTATCTCTGGAATTTCACTATTTAATTTATCGACTTAATTCTCAAATAAAACCCAATATTCGAAAAATAAATCATTCGACTTCTAAATTCCATTTATAAATATTTAAAATTAATTAAATATTCGAATTTTAATTATCTAAAATTCTGGGTCGTTACAACCTGCCAATTCCTTAGCCTAGGATATGGTGGAGTTTCTTATAAATGTTTATCATGTATAAAATCGTAAATTATTCTTTAGATGAAATTAATTTTAACATTGTGTACTACTCTGTAAGTACATGTCTTAAAGAAATTAACTCAACTTCACTCATAGTTATTTGTACTTTGTTTAATAAAATTCGATTACTCCTTGTCAACATCATGATGCATTATAGGAAGGAGTGACTTTTGAGATTGAATCTTTAGGCATTTTAGCCATATTTAGAACTCTTTCCAATATACTCACCTATTTGATCAAATCAAATCATTTTATTTTCTTTATCACGTTATTTAATTTACTTCCACTTGTATTCTATTAGCTTATTATAGACATACTACATGTGTACCAAATACACGTGTTCATTTATAGCGACCTGGGATTTTTCGACCTTCGAAAATCGACATCAATACGTTCACTGTATAACATGCCGAATATTCAAGTGCCGGAAATCCCGATTGCTAGGGGTAAAGAAGAAAGGGTAGAAGAAAATAGAACAACAACACAAAATCTCACAATCGCAACGGAACAAAATATAATATAAAATAATAGATTTTTATACAAAGAATCTGTAGCTGTTAATATATATATATACACACACACACACACAATCATCAGAGTACAACAATCAATACATCAATATGGACAGTTATTATAACTTGTCCTCATATACATAACACACACACACACAGCGGAATAACCAAGTACATATAAATGCCTAAAATTCTCCAGTTCGTTTCCTGAGCTCCAAAGCATCCTAACATGAATCTGTAATACTCGGTCTGACCCGAGCATTATAATAAAATAACACCCGAGTCAGTCTGGAAAACCAGCGTGAGAAAAACACACTCAATTTGAGTTATTACTAATTTCAAAATCCTTTGAAAACAAAGGTATCTTGTAAGACCACGTCACACATAAACATGACGGGTTTTTACCTTACGATAACGAAAACATTTTATATTAAAATCATCTGATATTATAATAGTGTCTACAGAAAGTAAATTAAAAAATAGCTAAAATGCTTACATCTCACATTTTAGCATAGTTGGGCACAATCAAAACCGTACAGGCTCGCAGTGGATATTGGATTCCATACAATGACTGGGCTACTGGGGTACCGCCCATCACAGTACACCTTTAGAAAAATGTACCGAGATCATACCTAACGATCCCTGCCAACTCAGGACTAGCCTACCCCTTACTGGATAGTACCGAATATGTTATCACCCCGGGTGTTCCACCCTAATCGAGCGCTCTCTTTTTCATGCACAACCATATCCATAATTGTAATATAATATATCTAAGGGTATCTAGAAAGGTGATAACATACCCTAATTAGGTGCGATCCACTTAGCCCTGCTGCATCTCCCATGTTTTAGTCATTCTCGGTTGATGAGGCTTGAGGCTGCGATTACCTTTCTAAGAATTTATACTTAGAATGCTCATTGCCCTCTAATGACAATGTGCTGATAGCATTCATCCATACAAGTTGTTCTGGGTATGAACAAACCGAATCTCCTTCAAGATCACCGTCTCCATTATCTTCGAGATATCATAATTCGTAACGCACAAACCGAATCGAAGTGGTTTTCGGATAATTAAATCCGATCCCAATCTCTTCGAAACGATCAATAAATTTTAGCCTGATTTGATAATCGGTTATTTAACTATCAAATAACATCCATAAGCAGTCACTAGGCCCATATTTAATTTTTTTTCAAAATATTCATTTCAAAATACCTTTACAAAGATATATATTCAAATTCCTTTCCATATTCCAATATTTGAAAACAAATCAAATACTAAAATCGATAATAGGATATTTCCAAACCATCTCAACACTAGAAATATTTTCAAATTTCCATTTTAATACTTAGGAAAATATATAAGTCTTATTTTCCAAAATCATTTCAAATATCAACACTTAAGAGAATATTTCGTAACTTATCTCATAAGTCTCCAGAATCATTAATAAATTCCCTTTTACAATTTCCAAAACCTAATATACTTATTTATAACCCCATTCAAAAATTTATAACTTCTTTTATGAATTCAGATTTCATTTTCGAAGTTCCCATATTCAACATTTTTGAAATTCCATCTCCTTCAAATCCCTTTTAAAATTCCTCTTACTAACATCATATCCATTTTATAAACCCCATTCACAAATCTCGAGGAGATTTATAAATACTTCAATCATTTCAAAACTATATATATATATAATAAGTATTATAAATAATAATTCATTTTTAAAACATATTTAAGTAATTATTTAAAATATTAAAACACTTTATATAACATTGATAATTAATTTCCAATTCATTTTAAAATAACTAATTGATTTACAAAGCTGATTATAAAAAAATTGAATTTATTTCAATAAATATAAAATACTTAAATAACTAACTTTTCGAAATATTTTAATCTAAATAATAGTTTTTAAGCTACATAGCATAATAAATAAAAATCCCATTTAATTTTTTTTAATTTCTTGACAAAAATCTATTTTAAAAATCTAATATTGCCAATCTCAATTTATAAATCCCTCTTGGTTCATATCACATCGACTACATGTAACAACCTGAAATTTTCAATCATTCGCATCCATACATGTTAGATTTGAATTGCTCAAAATATCATATTGTTAATTTTTATAGTTGGAAAATCTCAGCATATACAGTAAATAAATAATCACAGAATCACAGACACAGAGTAATATAACAATAATGCAGCGGAAACAAAAGAATAGTAGTTCATGAAGCTACTATATATATAACAGAGTTAAATAAGATACAACAGAAGTCTCGAATACATAGATGTCTCAATACAATAGTCAAATACAAAATCTAAATACATCACTGGAATCAACTGAATGACTGAAAGCAGAATCAATAAATGGATCTCTAAGTGAAGCTCCAACTCCAAAGGTGAGCCTCGAATACTGGTACAACTCAGTCTGACCCGAGCGTAAAGCAAAAACACAAAGCGCTCGAGTCAGGATTAACATTCTTATATCAATAAATCCAACTCAAGTGAAATATCAACTGAAATACAAGTAACTCAAAGGATGTTTAGGATAACCATCCTCTAGGATCCGTTAAACTATCTACTATGTAGTACAATACGCTATTATAATATGTCTAAAGTAAAGTAAACTATTAAAATAGCATTAAGGCTTTACATTTTCCACCTTAACACATTTTATATATTCCCATAGTCTATACAGTACCGTAATCTCCCCCATAATGGGCGTCGTTAGAAGGCACTCCATAGGTATAGTACAAAAAAAACTCGTAGAAGGCGCGCTAGGGTAGGTGACATGGCACAACTAGGCAATGCCAGGGTAGATATACCAATTACACTTCCGGGCTGGTGGTAACGGAGAGCCACAGCAATCGCCCATCTCGAGCCACACTCCCGAAAATCCAAAGGTGCGCACCAAATCAATCACAAAGTAATAGAATGGCATACGATGGAGTGTGTCCGATAAGAGGAGCTACCTCATTGGCCCGTCGATTGCTCCTGTTTTAGCCACCTTATGCCAACTCACAGGAGTTGAGTCCACGTATATACCTCATATAGGATCGTCGCCACCATCCTACTTCATTCTGGAATCTCCACCGCATACACAGTTGTTAAAGTGGTTTTCGGTATCGACAGAGAGTATGCCCATATCCGATCCTGGTCTCTTTAACAACCAATCATTATTATAATACCACGGTCATTTAAAAATAGTTTATACTTCAAAACCAAAATATCATTTTCATTTCAAACCATATCAAAATGATATCATTTTCACTTCAAACCCATATTAATACAATACCATTTTTCACTTCAAATATATCCATTTCCAGAAATCATAATACTTCCAAAGTTATAACACTTCTGAAACAAAAACACTTTGAAATCATAATATTTTGGAAAAACCTTAACTTTGAAATTATAACTTCCACCCTCAAACTGTTTAGATATTGATAATAGTATATAATAAATAGTTTATAAAATTAAACAGTTTATATAAAAATAATTATAAGTTAAAATGGTTTATATTGAAATAATTAGTATACTAAAATAGTTTATATTAAAAATGATTTATATTAAAATAGTTTATATTAAAATAATTTATAAAGTAAAATATAAAATAGTTTAAATATAATTTAAAACACTTTATATAATAAATGCAAGGACCCGTTTCTTCGACTTCCGAAAATCGACGTTAATACGTCCACTGTATCAACTGCCGAGCAATCGAATGCCGAAAAACCGGATTCTTAGGGTTTAAGAAAGAAGAGGTAGAAGAAAACAGAAGGAAAAGAAAGAAGAAACAACAGAAAACACAGAAACAAAAACAATATTAGAATCTCACATTCGCAGCGGAACAACATATAATAGACAAATGAATAATCTTTAAATCAAAGAACTATATCATTTTATACATTACATCATCATCAGAGTTTACACAACAATATACAACAATGGACATGTATATAAACTTGTCCTCATACAGAATACACAGCGGAATAAATAATATCAGATACAAATACTACGCCTCGTCATCCAGCTCGCCACTGAGCGCCACAGCATCCCGAATCCAGAATGACCTGATAACCTGACTCTAGACTGCCCGTGTGGAAATTGGTGGGCACCCAAAGTTTAGGAAGGAAACAATAAACTCCAGGTCAGTCATGGGACTGGTGTGAGAACTAAAATAGTTATTTATCTTTAAAACAAACAACAGGAAAATTTTAAAGTCAATTCGCAATGCTTTTGGAAAATGAGACTAACATAAGGCCTCCCGCACACACACACACAATGCAAACGCAGAATCGGAGGAGATTTCTCCTTATGATAGTCAAAGATGCTTACTACGTAAAACAATCAAATCATTTTTGATATTATTATTAGTGCATAGTGTAGAAAAATCATTTCGAAGGTATAATATAAATCTTAGCCAACATAGACATTCCGAACTATGCCTACTATAGCTACCATCTAAACAGTGGTGACCACCATAAGTAAATGGCAGGTTCTACAACTAAAACCGTACAAGGTGCGTATTGTTTCTTTGGATTTTCCAACAAATGGTCAGGCCAAGGAACTTCCCATTGCCACATAGGTACGCCTCTGGAAAGACGACCCGAGAAATAACCTAACATTACGGTTAGATCTCTGCCAACATAAGGCCGGGTTACCCCTAACTGGGTAACTACTGACACGAATATGTCATCCCCCGATCATAACCGATCTTCCCGAGGATCCTCGATTCCAACAACCACAGAAGAATAATAATAATGCAGTAACAACATAGGTTAAATATCTGGGCTCCATACCATGATACCACCTCTATCCAGAAGGAATGACATACACTAAAGGGGCGCTACCCCCTAATAACCTTGGTGCATCCTTCCTGTTTTGACCATTTCCGGGGTGTGAGGTCCGACGAAGTCTCGCCCACAAAGCTACGCTTTGGTACAAAGCCATGCTTTGGGTCAACAAATGATCAAAGTAATAATCACAAAGATAAATGATCAAACAAATGATCATATCACAAATGATCAAACAATGATCATCACACAGCAACACTCAGCATGTCACATTACCAAGTTGGGAATATATCGCCGATAACCTTCAACTACATAACCTCTGAGCTCGTACGTCTCAGAGAAGGGTGTTAAGCTAAGAGAATAAATTCTCCGCCACCAACAGATATGTATTTGAAAGAAATCAGCTTTATATCTCAATTTGTAATGTCAAACATACAATCCATACAAGTCTGTTCCGGGATCGAACAGAACCAAAGGCACTTCAAAAGAAGCCCTTGCAATCCAGATAATTTCTAATCACGTCCGGACTTCCCGTCACTAAGGGTGATAAAATCTCTATATCGGAAATCAGCCGATGCAGAGTAACTCGACGGTAATCCTTCCGTTTTCAAAAATATCTGGTCTTCAACACCGGTCATCAAATGCGATCTATTATGACGTATCACATATTCGGAATGGGTTATACAACCCAAAGGTCCTTTCCCGGCTAACCCGAATAGTGAGCGCAATATTTTGAAAATAAGTGTGGCATTCAAATTCAAACAAATCACAACAAATACCCATTCAAGGTAATTATTGATAGTCGGTTATTTAACTATCAATAGGTCTGCACAGCATCATCAGATTCCAAATAATTTTCCAAATAATTTATTTTCCAAAAATATCTTTATAAGATATATAATTTCCACACTTCAAAAATAAATCAACGTTTATTTTTTTATACAATTTCCCTTTTCGGTTATAAATTCCATAGTGGATTTATATTTCAAAATATCTACTGGTATACGATTTTTAATCGATTTCAAATATTCACTTTCAATTTATCTTTACAAAGATAAATCCTAAAAAACGTTTCATTTCATATTGGAAAAGCATTTCCATACTTATTTAATAATAAGTAATTCACAAATCTTATTTATTTTCAACATTTGAAAATATTTAATATACTTAAATCAAAATTAAGTATATATTTCATTCTTTAAGGAAATCATTTTCTTAAACGCATCTATTTGAGTCAAAACGAATGTTACGTAAAACATCGTTACGACGACCCAAAATCACTAGTATAGGGGTTCAAAATTAAGATAGATATATAAATCCCAATACTATACAAAATATTTCCTTTCGAAAATCATTTACTATAACCACAGTGTTATAGTCCACCATTTCCTTCTATTTCTCGAAAAACGTCTATTTCAACAATGAATGTTGAAATCTATGTATTCGATACTTAACACATTTTGAAACATCTTTTAAAACAATTACTTCATTTCGTAATATCACTTCTCCAAAACATATCCATTTTATTTAATAATATATTCACTGTCCAAAATTGTGAATATGCTTTATTTACCCAATTCAATGTTTCTACACATTTATTTAAAAGATTATCCATTGTCTAAAATCGTGGATATAATTCCTTTAATTAACTTCTATAATTCACTTATCAAAATAAGTGATTTTTGATTTATAAACAACGTTTATAAATCACATTTATATTTTATAACAATTTCAACTTATAAAAATCATTTTATTAGCAAATTCTATTTATATCCCATTTAAGTGCCAAAATCTAATTTATAAGTAAATTACTTATAAATCTTTTATTTTACAACATCTATTCATTTTATAACTTCACATTATAAATCTATTTATTTCATTCACTTATGAAATCCATTTATACTTCATTTTAACACTTATAAAAGCTCGTTTTACAATTCCAATATTTTAAATTTATAAATATCAATTTTATAAATCTTTTATATAAACCGTTTATTATTATTCAAAAATCCCAATTTAAACCATTTTACAAATTAATTAACTATTTATTTCAAAAATCACTTTTCGCTTATATTTCACAAAAATCATAACTTTTATAACTTTAAAATTTTAACGCTTATCTATTTAAGATGAATCAATTCAAAATTTTAATAAAACGTATAATCTCAAAAATCACTTTAAAAATCCCTTTAAAATCAAAATCGTTATTTTTAAACTTCAAAAATGGATCTAACGATGCAACAGCACCAAAAAATCAATCATGGCATCCAAACATCATATATCGATATGATAATAGAATATATCACAATATCTGTAAATAAATCAATACGGTGAGGAATCCAGTCGGACCTCTCCAACCTGTTTCCCTGCATCCACAGATGTTAGCACAATACCAATTTCGTTCCAATACGTAATATCGCGGTATATGGGATTTAAAAAATATTATCCGCTATTATGCGACGCAATAGGGTCTCATCCGCTATATAATGCAGAAAATCAACTCCAAGTACAATAATAATACCAATTTCACTTTACGGTGAAATATTCGCGGTATATGTTTTTAATAAATAACCTCCGCTTAATAACGGCGTATAATGTCTATTTCAATCAACAACAGATAATAATTTATCATCCAGGCATACAATCAACAATTTTAAATCTAACTATTTCAAATTTACATCGAACTATTTCGATTGAGTGAGAAGTTCTCACCTTGCTTTTTATAACGGTTGCAGTATTTTATTTCGGATAAAATTAAACGAACGTTTAATTTTACCCGAAATTTTCACTAACTCCAATCAACTCCAAACCAGATCCATTGCATAGTGCTCGACAAAACAAAGCCAATACAATTCGTTTCATGCGTTTCCGACCTCGTATGAAAGAGTTATCAATTTTTAAAGTTTACCCAATTTATTATACAATTATTTACAATTTTATTTTAAATTTTTAAACCTAAATTGCATCAAAGCTGTTGCTTTCTGTTCAACAAATCATGGCCGCACCAGCCTTCTTCTCTCCCCCGCTCACTCTCAGTACACGCACGCGTGAGACAACCCATAACTCGCACTCCAAATCGAACGACGCGACCACCCACGTTCGCCTCTACCCCGATCAAGCTCCGCCACGTGAAGCGCCACCACAAGCTCTGCCTCCGACCTGAACAACGTGCAACTCGGCCATCTCCTATGTCATGAAAACGAGTTCGAACGCACGCGTTAAAATGGGGATTGCCGCCGATTCGCTCGCCCATTTACGATCTCACCCGTTGGATTTGTAGAGCTCGCGGAGCTCTACAACATTGCAGTTGAAGATTTTAGCTAATTGTTGATGGATTTGAGTGGAATTGAAGGGAGAATGACGAGCATTTCTGACCATTCAAAACAAAAGTGGCGGCTAGGGCTGGAATGAATTAGGGTTTGCAAATGAATGATGAAGGTTTCCTTTTATAGAATTTTAACGAAAAACACTATTCACTCCAAAATCCGAACTCCAAATCTCACGCGGTGACCGGCGTTTCTAGGGTTTAAACCACGTTCCGGACACAACGGAATAGGTTTTGGGAGCTAATTCGGTCATCTGTGCGAGTTACGGAATTAAACGATCAAATTTAAATTAAACCGATTTAAACCGATTTCGATGCGTTTTGGCTTGCCCCGGACAAACGGTACATCCGATTGACACGAAATTTGAAACCTTACAATAATTTAACATTACGGATCCGATAAAACTAGTTTCATCGAAATCCAAGACTTTTTGAAAAATGACTATTTTTAACTCGCCAAATAAATATTAAAACAATTTCGATGCATTTCGAGCTGCCACGGTCAAACGACAACTCCGATTGCTACGAAAATTGAAATCCAATAATAACAAACTATTACGGATCCAATGGAACTAGTTTCGTTCAATTCTGAGACTGTTCGAAAAATGGCTAATTTCACTAGTCCATTAAATATTAAAATATTCAATTTTCACAAATTAACTTTTAATTCAATTTTAAAAGTTCTATAACATTACTATAACTTCAACATGATTCAATATAACTTTATAAATCATTTTTAATCACATTTAATCCAGATTTCAATTATTTCTGGAATTTCAACTTTTAATTTATCGATTTAATTATCCAATTAAATCCAGATATTCGAATTTTAAATTATTCGACTTATTAATTCTACTTGTTAATATTTTAAAATCAATTAAATATTCGAATTTTAATTGATAGAAATTCTGGGTCGTTACAAACTTCCCCCCTTAAAAGAATTTCGTCCTCGAAATTACCAAGTAAGAAAAATTCACAAGATCCATTAACTTTTCAAAACAAACCGTTCAAATTTGATTTTACAAATCTCTTAAGTGTTTAACTTTTTCAAAATCCATAGTTAAACTTCTTACAAAATGTTTACTAAGTTTTCAAAATTTTTTCAATTTTCTCAAAAATATTCTAACGCCTTAAATTTTCGGAAAATTTCGCCATAACCTCCTTTGCACGGCTCGATCCGAAAAAAAATGACAGTGTATATATATCACAAATATACATCTCATCAAGTGATGAGGCATCCCGTAGGGAAAAAGGTGTAAAAGCACGATATTTAATCCGAGATATGTACCTTATATATAATTAGCAAGCGTATACGGCTAATATAGCACGAAAGCGAGCTCCAAATGCGAAGCAAACGCCATCCGCACCTACTAAACACTCAATCAAACAAATGAGAACATGTATATAGAAAATAATATCGATATACATCATATAGCAACATAATAACTACATGTGCTAACATAGCAATTGCAACTAAAGCAATAAATGCATTCATCAAACAACTATCATCCAATAAACAACCAACAAATCCATACCAAATCAATATTGATTCACTTTTCATTTATATTCATTGAATTGGTTTTCAATTTAATCACAGTTGATTCATTAACGTTGGATTTTACTAACGTTCATTCATTCGTTTCCAACTAGTTCATATTCACTAATCAAATTCAAATTAGTTCACTTTCTATTTGAATCAAATTCAATTTCTATTCAAATTTACATATTATCAATTTGAATTCAATTACTTTAGCTTCCAATTTTGCTAATTTAATTTCATTAACACTTAATGAATTTATATACAATCAACTAACATCCATATAACAACCAATGTAGATTCAACATAACCAAATTTATTTAATTTACATTCAATTTGGTTCAACACTTTAATTTTCCAATTGGTTTAATATTAAATTGACTTCCATTCAATTCATTCAAATTCCAATTTCATTTACTTTTTATAAATTAACACTTACATCCATTGTTTCATATCAATTTATTTTCATCATATTGATTCACATTCAATTCATTTCTTAACTCAATTGCTAATTCCTTTTACAATTAAAGTTGAATTTCATTCATATAACTCAAGTTCATATTTATTTAATTCACTTTATTAATTTACTTTGATATCAAAATCAACTTCGTTCAACATCACTTAAGTTATTTTCCATTTCAAACATCATTTGTTCAAATTAACTTAAGTTTCCACTTATAAATCCAATTCAGATTCAAATTCTATTTAAATTTTACCAACGTCAAAATTTATTATCTCATATTATAAGTTCAAAACTTGATTACTTATATTCAACAATTACAACTTAGATTTAATTGATTCACTTATACTTACTTTAATTTAACTCTATCCTTTAAGTTAAATTTATTATATCAAAATTCAAATTATATAAGTATCGACTCATTTATCATTCCCATAAATATTTTAAATAGGATTCCAGAGTCTTTTCAACCTTTCAAAAACCATTTTTGAAATCAATTCAAATTATCTTTTGAATTTCTAAAACCAAATCCAATTTTTTCCAACCAACTTCCATTTAAAATAATCTGGCAGCAATTCCTCTTTTGGAAACCCGAAAATGAACACCAATGATGTCACGATCATCATCGGAATTATTTTCCAGCGACCGAAAAGAGTTTAGAGCTTTCATATCTCCAAAGCAATTTTTTTCCAAAATATCAAATCCTTTCAAAAACATTCCTCTGGAATTTTATTTTAGATTATAAATCACATTTACAAATCTTTTACTTATAAAATTTCACTTTTATATATAAGATTATTTTTTTACCATTGTAAATCATTTTAATTATAATTCCATATATTATAATTCATTTGCTTATACAATTTATTCTTTTACAATTGTTGTTTTCATTTAACTTATTCAAACAACTTTTATTAACTTATATATATTTATATTTTTAACAACCAAACAATTCAACTTATATACACTTTTAATAATTTCTGAAAAATTATTTCTTTATATACAAAATATAATCGAGGTAAAATTATTTCATTTACCCAATTTAAAATGATACTATGTCGTCTTGCCTCGTTTAAGTGTTTAGAAATCCCTATCGATAATATGGCGTCCCACATACCGACCAAAATTCACAAACATCTCAACGGATAAGCAAACACAACATAAAACATTTCATATTCACTAACAAATACGCGCTCGTATCTATTATTACATTCACACTCATTCTAGAGTACTACTGACTCTATCTCTAATGAGTAACACGCAACAGAGCCATGGTTGTCGCTTAACCATATGCTCTGATACCACGTTGTAAGGACCCGTTTCTTCGACTTCTGAAAATCGACGTTAATACGTCCACTGTATCAACTGCCGAGCAATCGAATGCCGAAAAACTGGATTCTTAGGGTTTAAGAAAGAAGAGGTAGAAGAAAACAGAAGGAAAAGAAAGAAGAAACAACAGAAAACACAGAAATAGAAACAATATCAGAATCTCACGTTCGTAGCGGAACAACATATAATAGATAAATGAATAATCTTTAAATCAAAGAACTATATCATTTTATACATTACATCACCATCAGAGTTTACACAACAATATACAACAATGGACAGGTATATAAACTTGTCCTCATACAGAATACACAGCGGAATAAATAATATCAGATACAAATACTACGCCTCGTCATCCAGCTCGCCACTGAGCGCCACAACATCCCGAATCCAGAATGACCTGATAACCTGACTCTAGACTGCCCATGTGGAAATTGGTGGGCACCCAGAGTTTAGGAATGAAACAATAAACTCCAAGTCAGTCATGGGACTGGTGTGAGAACTAAAACAATTATTTATCTTTAAAACAAACAACATGAAAATTTTAAAGTCAATTCGCAATGCTTTTGGAAAATAAGACTACCATAAGGCCTCCCGCACACACACACAATGCAAACGCAGAATCAGAGGAGATTTCTCCTTATGATAGTCAAAGATGCTTACTACGTAAAACAATCAACTCATTTTTGATATTATTATTAGTGCATAGTGTAGAAAAATCATTTCGAAAGTATAATATAAATCTTAGCCAACATAGACATTCCGAACTATGCCTACTATAGCTACCATCTAAACAGTGGTGACCACTATAAGTAAATGGCAGGTTCTACAACTAAAACCGTACAAGGTGCGTATTGTTTCTTTGGATTTTCCAACAAATGGTCAGGCCAAGGAACTTCCCATTGCCATATAGGTACGCCTCTGGAAAGACGACCCGAGAAATAACCTAACATTACGGTTAGATCTCTGCCAACATAAGGCCGGGTTACCCCTAACTGGGTAACTACTGACACAAATATGTCATCCCCCGATCGTAACCGATCTTCCCGAGGAACCTCGATTCCAACAACCACATAAGAATAATAATAATGCAGTAACAACATAGGTTAAATATCTGGGCTCCATACCATGATACCACCTCTATCCAGAAGGAATGACATACACTAAAGGGGCGCTACCCCCTAATAACCTTGCTGCATCCTTCCTGTTTTGACCATTTCCGGGGTGTGTGGTCCGACGAAGTCTCGTCCAAAAATCTACACTTTGGTACAAAGCCATGCTTTGGGTCAACAAATGATCAAAGTAATGATCACAAAGATAAATGATCAAACAAATGATCATATCACAAATGATCAAACAATGATCATCACACAGCAACACTCAGCATGTCACATTACCAAGTTGGGAATATATCGCCGATAACCTTCAACTACATAACCTCTGAGCTCGTACGTCTCAGAGAAGGGTGTTAAGCTAAGAGAATAAATTCTCCGCCACCAACAGATATGTATTTGAAAGAAATCAGCTTTGTATCTCAATTTGTAATGTCAGACATACAATCCATACAAGTCTGTTCCGGGATCGAACAGAACCGAAGGCACTTCAAAAGAAGCCTTTGCAATCCAGATAATTTCTAATCACGTCCGGACTTCCCGTCACTAAGTGTGATAAAATCTCTATATCGGAGATCAGCCGATGCAGAGTAACTCGACGGTAATCCTTCCGTTTTCAAAAATATACGGTCTTCAACACCGGTCATCAAATGCGATCCATTACGACGTATCACATATTCGGAATGGGTTATACGACCCAAAGGTCCTTTCCCGGCTAACCCGAATAGTGAGCACAATATTTTGAAAATAAGTGTGGCATTCAAATTCAAACAAATCACAACAAATACCCATTCAAGGTAATTATTGATAGTCGGTTATTTAACTATCAATAGGTCTGCACATCATCATCAGATTCCAAATAATTTTCTAAATTATTTATTTTCCAAAAATATCTTTATAAGATATATAATTTCCACACTTCAAAAATAAATCAACGTTTATTTTTTTTATACAATTTCCCTTTTCGGTTATAAATTCCATAGTGGATTTATATTTCAAAATATCTACTGGTATACGATTTTTAATCGATTTCAAATATTCACTTTCAATTTATCTTTACAAAGATAAATCCTAAAAAACGTTTCATTTCATATTGGAAAAGCATTTCCATACTTATTTAATAATAAGTAATTCACAAATCTTATTTATTTTCAACATTTGAAAATATTCAATATACTTAAATCAAAATTAAGTATATATTTCATTCTTTAAGGAAATCATTTTCTTAAACACATCTATTTGAGTCAAAACGAATGTTATGTAAAACATCGTTACGACGACCCAAAATCACAAGTATAGGGGTTCAAAATTAAGATAGATATATAAATCCCAATACTATACAAAATATTTCCTTTCGAAAATCATTTACTATAACCACAGTGTTATAGTCCACCATTTCCTTCTATTTCTCGAAAAACGTCTATTTCAACAATGAATGTTGAAATCTATGTATTCGATACTTAACACATTTTGAAACATCTTTTAAAACAATTACTTCATTTCGTAATATCACTTCTCCAAAACATATCCATTTTATTTAATAATATATTCACTGTCCAAAATCGTGAATATGCTTTATTTACCCAATTCAATGTTTCTACACATTTATTTAAAAGATTATCCATTGTCTAAAATCATGGATATAATTCCTTTAATTAACTTCTATAATTCACTTATCAAAATTAGTGATTTTGGATTTATAAACAACGTTTATAAATCACATTTATATTTTATAACAATTTCAACTTATAAAAATCATTTTATTAGCAAATTCTATTTATATCCCATTTAAGTGCCAAAATCTAATTTATAAGTAAATTACTTATAAATCTTTTATTTTACAACATCTATTCATTTTATAACTTCACATTATAAATCTATTTATTTCATTCACTTATGAAATCCATTTATACTTCATTTTAACACTTATAAAAGCTCGTTTTACAATCCCAATATTTTAAATTTATAAATATCAATTTTATAAATCTTTTATATAAACCGTTTATTATTATTCAAAAATCCCAATTTAAACCATTTTACAAATTAATTAACTATTTATTTCAAAAATCACTTTTCGCTTATATTTCACAAAAATCATAACTTTTATAACTTTAAAATTTTAACGCTTATTTATTTAAGATGAATCAATTCAAAATTTTAATAAAACGTATAATCTCAAAAATCACTTTAAAAATCCCTTTAAAATCAAAATCGTTATTTTTAAACTTCAAAAATGGATCTAACGATGCAACAGCACCAAAAAATCAATCACGGCATCCAAACATCATATATCGATATGATAACAGAATATATCACAATATTTGTAAATAAATCAATACGGTGAGGAATCCAGTCGGACCCCTTCAACCTGTTTCCCTGCATCCACAGATGTTAGCACAATACCAATTCCGTTCCAATACGGAATATCGCGATATATGGGATTTAAAAAATATTTTCCGCTATTATGCGGCGCAATAGGGTCTCATCCGCTATATAATGCGGGAAATCAACTCCAAGTACAATAACAATACCAATTTTACTTTACGGTGAAATATTCGCGGTATATGTTTTTAATAAATAACCTCCGCTTAATAACGGCGTATAATGTCTATTTCAATCAACAACAGATAATAATTTATCATCCAGGCATACAATCAACAATTTTAAATCTAACTATTTAAAATTTACATCGAACTATTTCGATTGAGTGAGAAGTTCTCACCTTGCATTTTATAACGGTTGCAGTATTTTATTTCGAATAAAATTACGTTTAATTTTACCCGAAATTTTCACTAACTCCAATCGACTCCAAACCAGCTCCATTGCGTAGTGATCGACAAAACGATGCCTACGCAATTTGTTTCATGCGTTTCCGACCTCGTATGAAAGAGTTATCAATTTTTAAAGTTTACCCAATTTATTATACAATTATTTACAATTTTATTTTTAATTTTTAAACCTAAATTGCATCAAAGCCGTTGCTTTCTGTTCAACAAATTGTGGCCGCACCAGCCTTCTTCTCTCCCCCGCTCACTCTCAGTACACGCACGCGTGAGACAACCCATAACTCGCACTCCAAATCGAACGACGCGGCCACCCACGTTCGCCTCTACCCCGATCAAGCTCCGCCACGTGAAGCGCCACCACAAGCTCTGCCTCTGACCTGAACAACGTGCAACTCGGCCATCTTCTATGTCATGAAAACGAGTTCGAACGCACGCGTTAAAATGGGGATTGCCGCCGATTCGCTCGCCCATTTACGATCTCACCCGTTGGATTTGTAGAGCTCGCGGAGCTCTACAACATTGCAGTTGAAGATTTTAGCTGATTGTTGATGGATTTGAGTGGAATTGAAGGGAGAATGACGAGCATTTCTGGCCATTCAAAACAAAAGTGGCGGCTAGGGCTGGAATGAATTAGGGTTTGCAAATGAATGATGAAGGGTTCCTTTTATAGAATTTTAACGAAAAACACTATTCACTCCAAAATCCGACCTCCAAATCTCGCGCGGTGACCGGCGTTCCTAGGGTTTTACCCACGTTCCGGACACAACGGAATAGGTTTCGGGAGCTAATTCGGTCATCTGTGCGAGTTACGGAATTAAACGATCAAATTTAAATTAAACCGATTTAAACCGATTTCGATGCGTTTTGGCTTGCCCCGGACAAACGGTACATCCGATTGACACGAAATTTGAAACCTTACAATAATTTAACATTACGGATCCGATGAAACTGGTTTCGTCGAAATCCAAGACTTTTTGAAAAATGACTATTTTTAACTCGCCAAATAAATATTAAAACAATTTCGATGCGTTTCGAGCTGCCACGGTCAAACGACAACTCCGATTGCTACGAAAATTGAAATCCAATAATAACAAATTATTACGGATCCAATGGAACTAGTTTCGTTCAATTCTGAGACTGTTCGAAAAATGGCTAATTTCACTAGTCCATTAAATATTAAAATATTCAATTTTCACAAATTAACTTTTAATTCAATTTTAAAAGTTCTATAGCATTACTATAACTTCAACATGATTCAATATAACTTTATAAATCATTTTTAATCACATTTAATCCAGATTTCAATTATTTCTGGAATTTCAACTTTTAATTTATCGATTTAATTATCCAATTAAATCCAGATATTCGAATTTTAAATTATTCGACTTATTAATTCTACTTGTTAATATTTTAAAATCAATTAAATATTCTAATTTTAATTGACAGAAATTCTGGGTCGTTACAAACTTCCCCCCTTAAAAGAATTTCGTCCTCGAAATTACCAAGTAAGAAAAATTCACAAGATCCATTAACTTTTCAAAACAAACCGTTCAAATTTGATTTTACAAATCTCTTAAGTGTTTAACTTTTTCAAAATCCATAGTTAAACTTCTTACAAAATTCTTACTAAGTTTTCGAAAAATTTTCAATTTTCTCAAAAATATTCTAACGCCTTAAATTTTCGGAAAATTTCGCCATAACCTCCTTTGCGCGGATCGATCCGAAAAAAAATGACAGTGTATATATATTACAAATATACATCTCATCAAGTGATGAGGCATCCCGCAGGGAAAAAGTGTAAAAGTTTGAAATATTCACTAAATAAACCCAATATCATTTAAATAAAACCCCAAATTTCAAACCACTAAATATTTCCTTCGATTTATTAAACTTGAAATATTCATTTAATCACTTAAACAAAAATCAAGTTATAAAAATCATATCTTTAAAAGCTCGAATTTAAAAATTTCAAATCAAACTTATTTAGGTATAATTCTTAAATAAATATAATTCCAAATCAATTTCAAATTTATCTTTTCAACCTGAATAATTTCAAACTCTATATTTGAAAATATAAATTTAAATAAATACTTAAACATATTTTATATTTATTAAATCAACTTTATTGAATCAACTTTAATAAATATTGAAATCAATATTTATTAAAAACCATATATTTCTTTCCAAAACCAAAGAAATCATTTTCAAAATATTTATATAGACCAACGGTGTCTGTGTAAAATTTTCTATCCTATGGTCAAGTGATACAGATATTTATTATTTCTATCCGTAATTTAAATATTTACGGGTATATATCCTTTCAACCCGCAATCCCAAATTCAATGTCAATGAAAATCGCTTGGGTTTATCATTTCAACCCATAATGATTTTCTCCTATTCTAAAGATCATTCAGGTATGTATCATTTCAACCCATAGTGAGTTCTATACTAACAGGGAACTTGCAGAGTAATAATAGATATGATAATAACATAACTAGCATATATCATAAATATAAATAACAGATAATGGTGTCAGATGTCACATGTGAACAGATACAGATAATAGCATATATATAGCAATGTAAATTACTAACAGCAGCATATTTCAATTGTCATTTCAATTGAAATCGAATTTAATAAATAAAAGAACGTTAATCGTGAGTGATTGCTCACCTTTCGAGGCTGGGGAGATGAATGAAATTGAAAGCGAATAGACAAAGACAAGCATATAGATCAAGAGAGCGGGACAGTGACAAGTTAGGAGTTTGCTGCGATAAATTTGATATTGAGAATGTCAGTCAAAAAGGGCAAGAGATCAATGAACAAGGTATATTTCATATATAAATTTCAGAAACAATTTAAAATATACATTAAAATAAAAATATAAATAAAATTTGAAAACCAAACTTCTGCATACCTATATATATACATATGCAGGCTACTTTATGTGCAGTCATAGGGAAATGTAAACAAATAAGCATATGCAGACCAATATATAACATAACATATTATACATATACTTTAAATCATATTATAACATAGAAAACTTTATATAAAACATATTTAACCTATATAAACTAAACTGTTATTTATATATATACTTACATATAACCAACCTCATACATATGCAGACGAACAAGCTATGTAACATACATATATCAAACTTATTAACAATCTATATAACTCATATAAAATCCGACAGAACCATTTTCTTATATAAACTAACATAATAACTAACAATCTTAAAACTGCAAACATATATATAATTTATATAAACAAACCTATATATATAAACAGTCAGACAAATATTGCTATTCAAACTTACTATATACTTATATATACAACAACCGATTAAACACAACTTACATAAACTTACATGTTTATATATACACAATATATATACACACACACATTATCCTTTAAACTAATACATAAAATTAAATATTGCCAAAACATGTATTAACTGTTAAACTGTAAGTAATTAGAGTATAAAATAAAGTAACAGACCCATAACAGCTTGCAAACAAAGAAACAAAAGGAGCTGCTACTTACATTTAAAAATCTTACTTTACTAATATGTATACATTTTAATAACAAATACTTTACCATTCAAGCTCCTCATATATATGCACGTACGCATATATATGTGTGTGTGTGTGTGGGGTGCAAGTTGGAAGGCCGAAGCAATGGGTTTTGGCAGAGGGGCTCTCGGTTGGAGTGGCAGGGGACAGGCAGAGATTTGGCAGCATAAGAATGGAGAGAGGCGATAGCAAGTGGGAGGTGATGGGTTGATAGTGAAGTGAGCGGAGGTTGGAGAGGAGCTGATGGATGAGGTGAGTTTGGGTTCATGCACGCGGTGACGGATCTCGGCAAGGCGAGGAGTGGAAAAATGACAAGGAAGAGAGCTACAGGGATGAATACGTGAGTATGCTTTTATATATCTTCATTTTTTTATGAGTATGGCCGAAACAGAAAGAAGAACAGAGGAAAGTGAAACAACAAAGAAAATGAACGAACCAGAGGAGAATGGAAAGGAACCAGAAAGTATATTGAACAGTGGAATAGCCAAAGGTCATACGTGAATTCCCAGAAATAATTAAAGCTGCTGACTATTGGCTTCTGAACGGTGGAAAAATGAATGGCCACAAGGAAATAAAAAGACGGATCGTTACGGTTAACCGTTTCATGTGTTCCGCTGCGTATCGAACTTCAAAACACATAATTGAATATACCGCAGAGATCAGCACGACGAGATGATCAAAACGGTATACAGATATCGGTGGCACGATCATCCTACCAAAAGTCGATAATCAGTACCGAAAATGCTGCAAATCTGTCGAAAATAAGATAAACGAAGCAATATCAGTCCAAATTTGGAGAAACGAAATATGACGTCTCACTCAGAAGATGATTTACAAATTTATTGTATAAAAATATTCAGGTTTGGAAAACATTTTATTATCATTAATTTTTAACTGATTTGAATTTGAATAAAAATTACACAATAAAATAAACTTCCATATTATTAAATGAAAATTTACAATTTGTTATGTTTTAATAACGTATACCAAATATCAAATTTTTATTTCAAAATTTAATCATTCAAAATTTCACAAAAATTCAATTAATTAAATTAATAAAATAAATAAAATTTACAGGTCGTTACACTACGTTTCCAATTTCATGATCATTCCCACATTTCAAAATAGAATCCACTTTTTTTCCTAAAACCCGATTCCCATATCTCGATGTAATTCACACTATAAATTTATATTCCAATTTATCAACCGATATCATTTTCCCTTATTTATAAACATCGGTTATAAATTTATAAACTTCCATAAGATTCACTTGTTTATAAAACTAATCTCTTTATAAAATTTCATTTTATGAATCCATTTCTTTTAAATCCCATTTATTTTTCAAATCTACTTCTAAATATCGATTTTCAACTTCTTTTCAAATTTCGAAAATATCACTTTAAAAGTCCATTATTAAAAATCCTTTATATAAATTATTTTAAAATTTCTATTTTAAACATTTTACAAATAGATAAGTACAAACCCCAATATCAAATCATTTTGTTTTATCCAAATCAGTTTTCTTTAAAATAATCCAAATTTCAATAAAAATATTTTTATATCCAAAATCTCCTTTTAATTTCTTCAAATTCAAAAATAATATTTATAGCATCCAATAGATCAAACACATCACAATCCATAACAGGATATTCACAAACTTCATATATCAATATATATGGACAATTAATATTTTTTTGAGGAATCCAGTTGGATCCCTCCAACCTGTTTTCCCTGCATCCACAGATGTTAGATAACATAAAATACCAATCCTACTACGAGGGGATATCGTGGTATATAGGGTCGTCCGCTATTATGCGGGGCACATAGTGTCTCATCCGCTCCAATCAGCGGGAAATATAACCAACTACCAATATATATACTACTATATATAATATAACATCCAACTGATAATAATAATTTATCAATTCAACCAAGCATTCAATAATTAATTTTAATTATTGTAAATTAAAGTGGTCAACCAAATTGAGTGAGATTTACTCACCTTGATTTTTATTTGCAGTCCGTTCCAATTCTAAATCAAATTGAACAACGTTCAACTTAATTTAGAATTCTAGCTACCTTCAATAAATTCCGGATCAATTTTTATTCTGAAATCCCGACCTCGTAAGAAATATTTATATCTTTTGTAAGCATTCGAATTTAACGATAAAATTAATTAAATTAAATTTCTATTACCATAATTAATTACCTTGGTATTGTATCTTAATCCAACCCCTAATCATCGTCTTCGCACTCATGCGACCTATGAGCTTCCACCTGCCTTCGCCACGCTCCTCCGCATGCTATAGGAAATGCAACTTCCCCCCTTGTTTTTTATATGTTCGCGCATGCCATAAAACCCTAGCAAAAAATCGTCGCCGCCCTCAAACAGATGCCCTTAACAGCCGCGCGCGAGCGCCACCAACCACCATGTTCGAGATTCGTGCCTCCTACCTCGCCTCGCATCCCTCGCCTTAAACTACCTCGTGCGCCGCACGTGATGGTGCAAGAAACCTTAACCAGCGATGCCCCAGTAGTCACCCTTCCTCTTAGCCTCGCGCGTATCGATAGAGCAACGCGATGTAATCGTGGTTTTTTTTATTTCTGATGAATTGGAACTGAGCAGAGAGAAGGAACTCACGATTATAATCTGAACGAGGATAGCTTCACAAGAAAGATGAATACGCGACTTATACTGGAAGCGTCTCGAGTACGGTTAATACGTTTAACTAGTTTGACTTTCAAATTTTATTATATTCTAAAATTTCCAAAATATCTAGTTATATATAACTTAAAATCCCGATCTCCTATCGAGGCGTGCCGCCTAATGTTCCTAATGTTATACCGCTATTCCAAACCCAATGGAACAAGTTTCGGGAGCTAACTTGATCGTATGTGGAAGATAGCCTTTTGAGTCGACTATTTAAATCAAATTCGATTAAATTATTCTAGGCGTTTTCAGATCGTACCACCAAACGGTAATCCAAATGCTACGAAATTTGAAATCTGATAATAATATACTATTTTGGACCTAATGGAACAGGTTTTGTCAAATTCCGAGACTGTGCCCTAGATCGCTATTCAAATGCGTCAATTAAATTAATGATTTTAATTTTTTTTGAAATCTCTTGAAATCCCAGTTTTAAAAACTTATTAACTCAATTCTAATTCAAATAGAATTTACATCAACATTAGAAATCGTTTCGATTCATATTAAACTCCAATTCCAATTATTTATATGATTTCCAATTATAAATTCAACAATTAAATTTATTCAATAAATCGCTATATTTAAAATTCACATTCATTTTATAATTTCAACCAAAATCTTCGTATTCATAAATCAATTTCTATTCCAAATCCAATAATTTAAAACCATTCAAATATTCAAAATCAAACGACAAAAAATCCGGGTCGTTACATTACTCCCTTCTTAAAAGAATTTCGTCCCCGAAATTGCTAAGGTAGGACGAATGATCCAAACCCATTATTTTTCAAAAATCCATTTAGTGAAAATTCGATATTTCACTTTTCTAATCTTTTAGTTCCAACCCAAACAATTAGTTTTCCATTTCTAAACCAAACCCCTTTATTTCATTATAATTCAAAATCAAATTTTGGTTAACAAAAATTTTTAAAATTTTTCTAACACCCTAAAGTTTCGAAATCTTTTGGCAGTCTCCTTTGTACAGAGAGCCTTTTGCAATATGACAAAAATGTTAAATATATATACATCGACCCACACGGTCGGAAAACACAATATACATATATCAATATATTTTATATTTTCTTGATTTATTGCATAGGCGTACCTTTATTAGCATTATTAAGCGAGTTCGCTTAATTTATATGCAATTATGCTGCCAAAATCTAGCCCAATAACCTCCGTGTACATGTACTTACTCAATTTAAACATGTAAATACCAAAAACATGGAATTTAATATCATTTCATTTATTCAAATAATCAAACACATACTTTGCATAAACCAATATACTAAACGTGTATTTATAAGCAACTATACGGCTCCATCATTCAATTATTCATTTCAATCGATTTATGTATCACCCCATTCAATTTAGAATGGTTCACAAAAAAATTATTAACATTCATTTCACATTAATACATACCAACCATTATCATAATATTCATATCATATCCATTTCAAATGGATTATAATCAATTTATTCACTTACCACACATATTCCATATTTTATTTACTTCCGTTTATGCCAACGACCATATTTTCAGTCAAATCCGGTGATATTCGTTTAAGTAAAATAGTCACTTAGGCTTATAAACCATTTAAATTGATTCTAAACCAATTTATCCATTTTTATTGATTCACATTCAATTTATTCATAAAAATCTTGTTCGCTCAATTTTATATTCAGTAACAATCCAATCCATGCCAATTTTATTTATGAACCATTTCATAATTTACATAAGCCAAATTTTCATCCAAATATATTAACTTCAGTTAATTCATTTACTTTAAATTATTTCTATCATATAACTCAAGTTCATTTTTCATTGCAATCGAATTCCATTTCTATTTACTTGGTATATTTCAATTTACATGATATTTCTTGAAAATCATTTCATAAAATTAATATTAAGGTTTATCATAATCTTTTATACAACATATATGTTCATTCCATTTCAAAACTTAATTTCATACTCGAATTCATTTAAATAATATCCCAAAACTATATTCAATTTATTTAACTTAAATAGAATTTATTTATAACTTAAGTCATCACCATTCCAATCCATTTCTATTTTATTATACAACGTTTCAAAATATATTTAACTCGCTTACATTTAAGTCGAATTTCATTTATAACTTAAGTCCCATATTAAATTTTCAATTCCAATCCACAATCCATTCTACTTAACCAAGTTAAGTTCCAATTCTATATTCAATTAACTAATTAATTTAGTGGAAATTAGGGAGACATCCCTATCATACTTTCATATTGTAAAGCGGGTCCCTGTCAAAGTTTCATTGTAAATCCGGTCCCTATTTTCTAGAAACAAAGAAAAATTATTGCTGAAATGTCAGCAACTTTTATAAATAAGTGCTGAAATTTCAGCAACTTTCCCTGTCAAAGTTTCATTGTAAATCCGGTCCCTATTTTTTAGAAATAAAGAAAAATTATTGCTGAAATGTCAGTAACTTTTATAAATAAGTGCTGATATTTCAGCAATTTTCATACACTGTGTTCACTGTTAAATAAATGTTGCTGAAATGTCAGCAACTTTTATAAATAAGTGTTGATATTTCAGCAACTTTCATACACTATGTTCACAGTGTACAGAAAAGTTGCGGAAATGTCAGCAACTTTTATGAAAAGTTGCATCATGCTCTGCAATAATCGTGAATAAAAAACAGGGATCTAATTTACAATGAAATTTAGTGAAGGACTTTTCGTGTATTTTGAACTTTAATAAGGACCTGTGCCAAAAGTACCCATTAATTTATCTAATTAGTTCACCTCCAATTTATAATTCAATATCTGATTTTTATTTCATAAATTACTTCATTTAATTTACATGAGTCCAAATTCATCTTATAATTCCAGTTTGGATTTTTTCCTAAATATTTAATTATTTCATTTTGGTTTTACCATTTTATTTCTCACTTTAATAAATTGTACCACTTATTATTCACAATTTTATAAATTCGATATTCGAGTTTATTCCATTCAAATTTATAACTTATAGTTATATAACCACTTTAATATTCAAAATTATATTCACTTTAATTTAATAACATTTCCAATCCAATTCAACTTTACTTAACTTATCCCAAGTTAAATTTCAATCATTTTAACTTGCTCAAGTTAAAATTTAATTCCAAAATTCAAATTCCACACTTTTCTTTCTTATTTAAACCATTCTCAATTTATAAGTTCAAAACTTATATCCTGATGCTTTTTCCAAACATTTAAATTAAAATTCCAGAATTCAACACCCATTTTTTTTCAAATCATTTTGAAATTATAAATTATATATATATATATATGTATGTATACCAAATTCCACTTTTTAAATTTAAACCAAACCTAGTTTTTATCCAAAACAAATTTCCTTCGGAATTTTCAAAACAATCTTTGTTTTCAAAAAAAATCCTAATATCAAATTACTATGGTAGCAATCCGCCACTTAGAAACTCGAAAATGAACACCGATGATGTCGCGATCATCATCAGAATTATTTTCCAGCAACTATAGTGAGCTCAGTGCTATATCACTTCAAAAATACATTTTAACCACTTTCATTCAAAAATATTCCAGAAATAATATCACATTACTCTTTTCAAAAATTTTGGAAACATTTCCAAAACTCCCAAGATTTCAAAATTTCCAAATACTTAGTTCAAATCCATTTAAAACATTTCTCAAACTTCCGGGGTTTTAAATTCCCAAATTCTGGTTTAAATCTATATTTATTTATAATTCATTTGCACAAATCATCCTTATACAATCTCAATTTGATTATATATATATCCATTTCAACTTTTGTAAATTTTATTTAGATTATACTAATTAACCAAACACACCAATTATACTATAATAATTTCAAAAAAATTATTTCTTTCATATCAAAATATAGTTTAGGTAAAATTATTTCATTTACCCGCTTTAAAACTATACTGTGTCGGTCTACCTGATTCAAGTGTTTAGAAACTCCTATCGATTTAGTGGCGTCCCACTACTTTACCAGAATTTATATGCCACTCAATAGATAAATCAACACAATATAAAACATTTTATATTCACTAACAAATACGCACTCATATCTATTATTACACTCAAACTCATTCTAGGGTACTATTGACTCTATCTCTAATGAGTAATCCCCACCAAAGCCAAGGTTCTCGCTTAACCTTCGGCTCTGATACCAAGTGTAGCGACCCAAGATTTTTCGACCTTCGAAAATCGATATCAATACGTTCACTGTATAACATGCTGAATATTCAAGTGCTGGAAATACCGATTGCTAGGGGTAAAGAAGAAGGAGGTAGAAAAAAATAGAACAACAACACAGAATCTCACGATCGCAGCGGAACAAAATATAATATAAAATAACAGATTTTTAAACAAAGAATCTGTAGCTGTTAATATATATATACAGTCATCAGAGTACAACAATCAATACATCAATATAGACAATTATTATAACTTGTCCTCATATACATAACACACACACAACGGAATAACCAAGTACGTATAATACGCCTGAAATTCTCCGGCTTGTCTCCTAAGCTCCAAAGCATCCTAACCTGAATCTGTAATACTCGGTCTGACCCGAGCATTATAATAAAATAACACCCGAGTCAGTCGAGAAAACCAGCGTGAGAAACACACTCAATTTGAATTATTACTATTTTCAAAATCCTTTGAAAACAAAGGTATCTAGTAAGACCACGTCACATATAAACATGACGGGTTTTTACCTTATGATAACCAAAACATTTTATATTAAAATCATCTGATATTATAATAGTGTCTACAGAAAGTAAATTAGAAAATAGCTGAAATGCTTGCATCTCACATTTAAGCATAGTTTGGCACAATCAAAACCGTACAGGCTCGTAGTGGATATTGGATTCCGTACAATGACTGGGCTACTGGGATACCGTCCATCATAATACACCTTTAGAAAAATGTACCGAGATCGTACCTAACGATCCCTGCCAACACAGGACCGCCTACCCCTTACTGGATAGTACCGAATATGTTATCACCCTAGGTGTTCCACCCTAATCGAGCGCTCTCTTTTTCATGCACAACCATATCCATAATTATAATATAATATATCCAAGGGTATCTAAAAAGGTGATAACATACCCTAATTGGCTGCGACCCACTTAGCCCTACCGCATCTCCCCTGTTTTAGTCATTCCCGGTTAATGAAGCTTGAGGCTACGATTACCTTTCTAGGAATTTATGCTTAGAATGCTCATTGCCCTCCAATGACAATGTGCTGATAGCATTCATCCATACAAGTTGTTCTAGGTCTGAACAAACCGAATCTCCTTCAAGATCATCATCTCCATTATCTTCCAGATATCATAATTCGTAACGCACAAATCGGATCGAAGTGGTTTTCGGATAATTAAATCTGATCCCGGTCTCTTCGAAACGATTAACAAAATTAGTCCAGATTTGATAGTCGGTTATTTAACTATCAAATAACATCCATAAGCAGTCACTAGGCCCATATTTTTTTTCCAAAATATTCATTTCAAAATACCTTTACAAAGACATATATTCAAATTCCTTTCCATATTCCAATATTTGAAAACAATTTCAAATACTTAAATCCATAACATGATATTTCCAAACCATCTCAACACTTAGAAATATTTCCAAATTTCCATTTTAATACTTAAGAAAATATATAAGTCTTATTTTCCAAAATCATTTCAAATATCAACACTTAAGAGAATATTTCATAACTTATCTCATAAGTCTCCGGAATCATTAATAAATTCCCTTTTACAATTTCCAAAACCCAGTATACTTTTTTATAACCCCATTCAACAATTTATAACTTCTTTTATGAATTTAGATTTCATTTTCGAAGTTCCCATATTTAACATTTTTGAAATTCCATTTCCTCCAAATCCCTTATAAAATTCCTCTTACTAACATCATATCCATTTTATGAACCCCGTTGACAAATCTCGAGAAGATTTATAAATACTTCAATCATTTCAAAACTATATATATATAATAAGTATTATAAATAATAATTCATTTTTAAAACATATTTAAGTAATTATTTAAAATATTAAAACACTTTATATAACATCGATAATTAATTTCCAATTCATTTCTTTAAATAACTAACTGATTTACAGAGCTAATTATAAAAAAATAGAATTTATTTCAATAAATATTAAATGCTTGAATAACTAACTTTTTGAAATATTTTAATCTAAATAATAGTTTTTAAGCTACATAGCATAATAAATAAAAATCCTATTTAAAACAATTTTAATTTCTCGACAAAAATATATTTTAAAAATCCAATATTGCCAATTTCAATTTATAAATCCCTCTAGTTCATATCACATCGACTACGTTTCCAATTTCATAATCATTCCCACATTTCAAAATAGAATCCAATTTTTTTCCTAAAACTCGATTCCCATGTCTCGATGTAATTCACACTGTAAATTTTTATTCCAATTTATCAACCGATATCATTTTCCCTTATTTATAAACATTGTTTATAAATTTACAAACTTCCCTGAGATTCACTTGTTTGTAAAACCAATCTCTTTATAAAATTTTGTTTTATGAATCCATTTCTTTTAAACCCCATTTATTTTACAAATCTACTTCTTAATATCGATTTTCAACTTCTATTCAAATTTCGGAAATATCACTTTAAAAGTCCATTATTAAAAATCCTTTATATAAATTATTTTAAAATTTCTATTTTAAACATTTTACGAATAGATAAGTACAAACCCTAATATCAAATCATTTTATTTTATCCAAATCAATTTCTTTCTAATAATCCAAATTTCGATATAAATATTTTTATATCCAAAATCTCCTTTTAATTTCTTCAAATTCAAAAATAATATTTATGGTATTTAAAATACCAAATTAAGGCCAGTGCTATTATAGCATCCAATAAATCAAACATATCACAATCCATAATAGGATATTCACAAACATCATATATAAATATATATGGACAATTAATATATTTTTGAGGAATCCAGTTGGATCCCTCCAACCTGTTTTCCATGCATCCATAGATGTTAGGTAACATAAAATACCAATCCCACTTCAAGTGGGATATCATGGTATATAGGGTCATCCACTATTATGCGGGGCGCATAGTGTCTCATTCGCTCCAATCGATGGAAAATATAACCAACTACCAATATATATACTACTATATATAATATAACATTCAACTGATAATAATAATTTATCAATTCAACCAAGCATCCAATAATTAATTTTAATTATTGTAAATTAAAATGGTCAACCAAATTGAGTGAGATTTACTCACCTTGATTTTTATTTGCAGTCCGTTCCAATTCTATATCAAATTGAACAGTGTTCAATTTAATTTAGAATTCCAGCTACCTTCAATAAATTCCGAAGCAATTTTTATTGTGAAACCCCGACCTCGTAAGAAATATTTATATCTTTTATAAGCATTTAAATTTAATAATAAAATTAATTAATTTAAATTTCTGTTACCATAATTAATTACCTTGGTATTGTATCTTAATCCAACCCCTAATCATCGTCTTCTCACTCATGCGACCTCTGAGCTTCCACCTGCCTCCACCACCCTCCTCCGCACGTTATAGAAAACGCAACTTCCCCCCTTCATTTTTTTATATGTTCGTGCACGCCACAAAACCCTAGCAGAAAATCACCGCCGCCCCCAAACACATGCCCTTAATTGTCGCGCGCGAGCGCCGCCAACCACCATGTTTGAGATTCACGCCTCCTACCTCACCTCGCATCCCTTGCCTGAAACCACCTCATGCACCACACACGATGGTGTAAGAAACCCTAACCAGCGATGCCCCAGTAGCTTCCCTTCCTCACAGCCTCGCGCGTATCAACAGAGCAATGCGATGTAATCGTGGTTTTTTTTATTTCTGATGAAGTCGAACTGAGCAGAGAGAAGGAAGTCATGATTTTAATCTGAACGAGGATAGCTTCACAAGAAATATGAATACGCGACTTATAATGGAAGTGTCTCGAGTACGGTTAATACATTTGACTAGTTTGACTTTCAAATTTTATTATATTCTAAAATTTCCAAAATATCTCGTTATATATAACTTAAAATCCCGATCTCCTATCGAGGCATGTCGCCTGGCGTTCCTAATGTTATACCACTCATATGAACCCAATGGAACAAGTTTTGGGATCTAACTTGATCGTATGTGGAAGATAGCCTTTTGAATCGACTATTTAAATCAAATTCGATTAAACTATTCTAGGCGTTTTCAGATCGTACGACCAAACGGTAAATCCAAACACTACAAAATTTAAAATCCGATAATAATACACTATCATGGACCCAATGGAACAGGTTTCGTGAAATTCTAAGACTATGCCTTAGATCGCTATTTAAACGCGTCAATTAAATTGATGATTTTAAATTTTTTTGAAATCTCTTGAAATCCCAGTTTTAAAAACTTATTAACTCAATTCTAATTCAAATATAATTTACGTCAACATTAGAAATCATTTTGATTCATATTATACTCTAATTCCAATTATTTATATGATTTCCAATTATAAATTCAACAATTAAATTTATTCAATAAATCGCTATATTTAAAATTCACATTCGTTTTATAATTTCAACCAAAATCTTCGTATTCAGAAATAAATTTCTATTCCAAATTCAATAATTTAAAACCATTCAAATATTCAAAATCAAACGATGAAAAATCCGGGTTATTACATCATGTTTATGATAAATCATCACTGAACACAATGAAATACATGTAATCATTTTGGAATTAATAAAATTTTTATTGCATACATCTGTATGTATCAATTTGTAGAGTTTATCAACTTTATGACCACTCCCACCGAATAGGTGCATTGCCTTCTATTATTTGAGATATAATGTACTAATACCATATGATTTATAATCATATAATCAAAGAATTATTTCTCCAAACTTTAGCTTAGTCAATAATTCCAAAACAGTTGCAAATAATTTAGATACTACTATATTTTCCAAAGCATCACAAATATTATAGTTTTATTTTATAATGAATATTCATAATATTCGTATTGAAATGAACCATGTCTATTTTTCAATCAACTGAAAAAAAGTTATTATTTCGTAAATAATGTTTGGTATGTTTTACGAAAATAATTTTCATAACTTAATGCGACCAAAAGTGTCATATGGCATGCTTCCACTATTTCCGCCATTACTATAATAGCGTATGAAATACGAAGCTCCATTGAACCACTTAATATGGGCTATTTATTTTATTAACTGTAACTGGTTTACAGTCGAGAATTTTCAGATCAAGCATCTTAAATTCAAAAAAATAAATAATACAGAAAACAATTTTCTATATGAAAATAATTCTGGAATAGAAATCATATTCACATTCTAATGTTAAGTATCTACAATTGTTTTACAATTCTCGTTTTCGAATTTCTTTATGAAGTAGAAGTGACCATTTACTCTCTTCATCCCAACTGTGCCTTAAGTTACATCCACTCTTATAATTCGATTTCGTTTCCAAATGGTCGAACTATTAAAGGTAATCCTTACTACAATATCACAACGAAATCTTTAAAAAAGTGCATTTGATCATCCTTAATGTAACGACCCGGAATTTTGATCGTTAGATTTTGAACATTTAATTCAATTTAAATGTTGAATGTGAATTATATTTGATTTGAAATAAGAATTTTTGGTTAAATCAATAAGATTTGTTACAATTTCAAATATGACTATTAAATTGGATTTGGATAAATAATAATTAAATATTTGAAATTGGAAAATTTGTGAATCAAGATGTAAATGGTTATGAAAATGGTTTCTAAGGTTTATTTTAAGTCTAATTTGATTTGAATTTTTATATTAGACTTTGGATGGAATCAAAAGTCGATAAGTTAAACTTGGAATTTTATATTAATTTAATAATGGGATTTAATAATATAATAATGAAAATAATCAGATTTTGATTCGGAATGAATCAGGATGATTTTTAATGTGAATGTAAATTCTGTATGATTTATATTCAAGTTAGTAAAATTTAAAAAAAAGTGGAATTTTAAATGATTTCGATGATTTTGAAAATCGCTCGAATTTATAGACAAGTTAAAATAGCCTTCCGGGGCATAGTCTCGGAATTCGACGAAACCAGTTCCATTGGATCCGTAATAGTTAGTTATTATCGGATTTCAAATTTTGTAGTGTTTGGAGTTGCCGGTTGTTCGTACGGGTGAGAAACGCGTTGAAATTTAAATTGATAATTTAATATTTTAAATCGAAAAAAGCTATCTTCCACATATGACCGAATTAGGCCCCAAAACACATTCCATTATGTTCGGAATGCGAGTAAAACCTTATAAACTCCAGGCAACAAGTGTGATTTGGAGTTCATTTCGAAAAGCTTGTTATTTGGGAATTTTATTAATAAAATATTAGATTAGGACGTATATATATTCACGCGAACAGTGTAAACCCTAGGGCTATTTTCGCGGCCGCCACTATGGTAATCGATGGCCCATACACTCCCTCCTTCTTCCTCATTTTTCTTCAAATTCGTAGATCGTTAGCTAAAATTTTCAACTAGAGAATCGAAGGGGACTTCGAGATCCACGAAGTGAACGGGTGCGATGGGTTATGGCGAAGTGGATCGGCGGTTACAGGAGCTCGAACGCGGCCTGTTCGTGCGCATTTTTCGCGATGAGCATGGCACCGAGTTCGACGAGGTTTGGCATGGAGGTTGAGGTGACGAAGGGCTTCAAGGTAGAGGCATCTGATCGTTGTCTCGACGATCGATGGCGGGGCGGTAAATAGTGTTTCACGGCGATGTTGGGTTCGAGCAAACGTGTTGTCGTGTTGGGAAGAAGACGCGGCCGTGATTGGTCGGTAATTAAAAAAAAAAGAATTTGTTTTATAAAATTATATTCAAACTTTATAAATCTATAACTTGTGCATACGTGGTCAGAATTCGACGATTTTGGTGGCGCCGGAATCGCAGCGACGAGCAGCCCACTGTGGTGTAGATCTGGAATTGTTTCGAGCAAGTGAAAATTTTGCATTAAATCGAACGTGCTCGATTTAATGTAAAATTTGAACGCTCGACGAATTCAAGGTGAGTTAATCTCACTCACATCTGGAATGCTAGTCAATTTAATTAGTTAATATTTTAATGATTGGTTGGTTGGTTGAATGTGATGATTATTATCAGATTGGATTGATATTATTTGTGTGCTAACATCTGTGGATGCAGGGAAACAGGTTGGAGGGATCCAATTGGATTCCTCACAATATAGATATTATCTTCATAATCTGTGATGTATTTATTTATATTCCATGATAGTTTAATCTGGAATTTTGTTATGCTGTGTTATGGTTGGATAAATATAATCAGGTATTTTAAAATATCAATAAAATGAAATGGGGATTAAAAGGGAAATGAAAAGGAATTTTGAGTAATGGATTTAAAGAAATGAAATTCAGGGAATTGGTTTGGAACTTGAAGTGTTTTTGAAACTATGATTTTAAAGGGAAATGAGGAATGAGAATTTATAAACCGGGTTTATAAATGAAATGGAATATTTATCGGGGGATAAATTTGGAAGTATAGATTTCCAGTGGGAACTTCTATAAGAAGGTGCAAATTGTTTTAAAGGTAATAGTGGGATTATTTTTAAAAGATAGAAAGTGTATTTTCCTGGAAAACTAAGTATGTTTTCAAAGGAAAGCTTTCGATGTATAAACTAGAAGTTTAAAATGTGTTTCTAGAATGTTTTAGAAGAAAATACTATTTTTAATTATTTTCAAGTGAAAAGTAAATATTTATTAAGGTAATTATGGTATTTAATTATTTTAAAGATAAATTGGCTTTATGTTTTTAAAGGAATTTTCTAATATTTATACTTTATATAAAACCTTATTTTAAAAATTGTTTGTGGCTTAAATTGTACTTGGGAATTTATTATAGAATTCATAACTATTATTTGAGTAAAATGACTTAAGCGGTTTTTTTTTAAAATGTGTTTAAGTATACACTTTTGAGAAAAGTGATTTGAAAACTGTTTTCAAAATGGTTGAACTACGGAAAATAGCTTGCGAAGTTATTTTTAAAAATAAATAATTTGGGAGAAATTTTTATGGCTTGATGATTGTTTATGAATGTTATTTGATAGTTAAATAACCGACTATCAATATTAGCCAATGCGCTGATCGTTTCGAAGAGACCGGGATCGGGATTTATTTTCCGAAAACCACTTCGAACCAGTTTGAACGTTTTCGTGAGGAACACAAGAGCTGGGAGTCGAAGATGGTGCAGTGAAGTGCAAGGGCTAGTCGCTGCTAATCCTGAGGGTGAATCCAAAATGGATGTAGTAAGAATAGTGCCTTCAGTTCCGTTCGAACCCGGAACGGACTTGTATGGATGAATGCTTTTAGAACATCGTCAGGTGGACAATGAGCATTCTAAGTGATATGTTCTAAAAAGGTAACACTTAGCCTCAAGCCTCATCAACCGGGATGACTGAAAATCAGGGGTTATGCAGCAAGGCTAAGTGGGTAGCACCCATTAGGGTGAGGTCATCCCTGTCTAGATGTCCCTTTTTATTCGGCTTATTGGGCGGTTGCTGATCCCAACCGCGGGGTGATCTTACTTGGAATTACCCAGTAAGGGGTAGTCCCGGCCTTGTGTTGTAGGGGATCGGGCGTGGTCCTTGGTTCGCTGATCTAGACCAGGTACTGTGATAGGTGGTACCCCAGTGCCTAGTCATTAGTTGGAAATCCATTCTCCCTATGCGCCTGTACGGTTTTGGTTGTGCCCAACTATTGCTGAAACATGAGATGCAAGCATTTCAGCCAGATTCTATTTTACTTTCTATAGAGACTATTATAATATCTGACGAATTTGATAAAAAGTGTTTTAGCTATTGTAAGGTAAAAACCCGACATGTTTATTTGTGGCGTGGTCTTACGAGATGCTTTTGATTTTCAAAGGATTTTTGAAACTTTAATAATCAGTTTGGATGTATTTCTCTTCTGCTGGTATTCTAGACTGACTCGGGTGTTATTTTATTATAATGCTCGGGTCAGACCGAGTATTATAGATTACAAGATAGGATGTTGTGGAGCTGGAGTCCGAGACGTATTATTCGTACTTGTTTATTCCACTGCTATGGTTGTTTGAAATTGCCAGCAAGTTGTGAGGCAGGCTGATATTACTGCCAGGCCGGTAATTGTTCTTTACTGGTGATATACTTTGATCATGTACTATATATAACAGATATGGTTTCATTTTGTGTAAAGATCTGTTATTATTTATTATATTTTGTTCCGCTGCGATTGTGAGATTCTGATGTTGTTTAGTTCCTTCTTTCTTCTATCTTCTTTCTTTTTCCTCAACAATCTGTCTTTTCCGGCACTCGATCGTCGGCATATTATACTGTGGTGAATTTTGTGTCGATTTTCGAGAGTCGAAAAGGGCGGGTCGTCACATTTGGTATCAGAGCTTAGGTTGGCGATAACCTAGGCTTTGGTGGGGAAATTACTCATTAGAAATAGAGTCAATAGTACTCTAGAACGAGTTTGAGTGTATTAATAGCTATGAGCACGTATTTATTAGTGAATATAAAAATTTGTTTTTATACTGTGTTGACTTATCCACTACAACAAAATATGATATTAATAACGCTATTTAATAACACGTTATTCTGAAGCGTTATTATTGACCCTTAATTATCTAGTTACCGGTTGATTTTTGTTCTCCCTGCACGTGTAACGCTGCCCCAAAACATCTCCCTCCAACTTCCCAAATTATTTTCCCTCTCCCTCCAAAACCATTCCGCCTCCCTCCAAAACGCACGCATCTCCCTCCTCCAAATTACGTTAGCGATTCGAAGACTCCAAAACGCGTGCAGCTCCCTCCTCCAAATTACGTTAGTGATTCAAAGAAAGCAGAAACCCTATCAAGTTTTGTCGAAGAAAGCAAACTCCTTCGATTTCGAAGCGAGGGCTTTGCGTGTAGCTTCGATCTGTTTGTAGAAGTTTCAGTAGGATCGAAGTTGAGGTTCCCGCTTCGATCAAGTTTGAAACCGAAGCAGGAGACTACTGACGTTCAAGAACTGTCAGTTTCTAGAAGGTTTAGTTTTTTTTCCTACTTGATAAATATTTGCTGAAAAATATTATGTACTGTTTGACCAAGAATTATGCGATTAGTTTGAATTTAAAATGCTAAACCCACTATGTCTTTGGTATTTAATATTTTTTGGTAAAACTGTTGATTTGTGGGTTCTCTTTTGTATTCCATTTAGTAGATGATATACTTAGATAACTCAAGCTTGTGCAAAAATTGAGGCATGGTTATGTATGACTAGTACTGGGCTAAATATTTACTTCATAATCGAATGATGCACAGTCACAGAATTATCAAGTTAGAAATCTATATTGTGCATATGCTGGCAAACTCAGTAAAGTTCACTTAAAAATACAGATAGATGTGCATCAGATGAAGATGAATATATTTCGATTCAGTTGTATGTTTAGCATGATTTCCCGGTACCTTTAGTAATGATAGTTTGAGTAACTTGACTCATAAAATTATTAGATGTCATATTTGGATCAGACTATATGATGATTATTCAACTTATAATTCCTATCAAATGATTCATGATAGAAACTTATGGAAAATAAGAACTTGCATGGTTAATCAAAGTTATTTGGGAAAAACACATAGAGGATGATGTTGAATAGCTATCAACTGAATTATATTAACTGTACTGTTTGTAACTAATCTTGGAGTATCAACTTTTGACTTGTTGGAGGTTTATCTGTATCATTTAACTAATCTCAACATGGCAGTCTTTTTGCCAGTTAATTATTATTATTATTCATGTGCTAAGAATACAGAATAATCAGTTTCATGTTTCAGTTAAATGTTAAAGTGTGTAAAATGCATAAGCAACCGCTCTATCTATTATCTTTCGAGTTTCATATTAGATTCTTCATCCTCTTGTACAAACTATCTTCTGTTCCCAGTGAGGCATACTGATGTGTAGTTTAATTTGCTGCATTTTCAATCTTAATGAACATTTAACATAAACATATAACTGAACTTAGAATTTACTAAGTTATCCAAACTATATGAACTGCATTCATATCTTGAGTTTGATCATCATTTTGTAATACACATAGGGTAAGGTCCTCACCAGGTGTTGCTCAAAGTACAAGTGCACTTGATCTTTCTGGAAAAGAAAAATCTACAAAACCTCCTAAAAGGCTTTCAGTACCAACCAAGCTTAATCCTACTCCACGTAAAGTATTAACTGGAAATGTGATCCCAATTTCAAATGTCAGTACAAAAAGTGACACACCTCTGTCCGAAGTTTCAAAGTCTTCTAGCTGGCGAAAGTTTTGTGTGCTTTCTTCTGTCTCTTACTGGATGGCCCAGATTAAACTTGTAGAGTCTGCTTCTAAGCACACTATATCACTTGGTTTTTTTAAGCTTACACTGGTGTTAGGATGCGAGGTACGCAAATATAAGCAGATATAATGCGTGAGTATGTAGATTAGCTCCTTAAATTATGAGGTGTGGTGAAATGTATAGTACTATATCACTTGGGTTTTTTAAGCTTGCATTGGTGTCAGGGTGTGAAGTGTAGGTATGTAGGCTAGCCCATTAAATTATGATGTGCTAAGCATTTATGCTGCTATAAGAAGATATAATGTGTTGGTATGAAGGTGTAACGACCCGTATTTTTACGGATCGAAATATCGTAAAACAGTTGTCATTAGGTCGTTAATGTTGATAAGTCGTCCAGAGATGAGTTGTGCAGAAGTTTAGGTTAGGTCGTAGACGACTTATAGGAGTTGGCGACCTAAGAAAGATAGTGGTAGCGGTTAACGACTTAAGAGGTTGGAGCGACCTAAGGAAGTGGGCGATTTAAGGGTTAGCGACTTAACCAGGTTGGCGACTTAAGAAGGTTAGACGACTCAAGGAGTGGACGACTTATAGGGTAGACGACTTAAGAGTTAGCGACCTAAGGGACTAAGTGAGTCAACGACCTAAGAAGGTTAGGCCATGGACGAGTTAAGGAGATAAGTGGGTTGAGTCGTTAGGTCGCATAGATGTTAAGTCGTATCCTAGTTAAGTTGTTAGGTCGTGTAGTGTTAAGTCGCTAAGAGTTAAGTCGTAGGTCGCGCATTAGTGTTGAGTCTTAGGTCGTGACATTTTTAGGTCGTGGAAGCGCATATGCGGTAGGTCGCTAGGTCGTGCGCATGTGTGCTAGGTTAAGTCGCGTGAAGGCTTAAGGGGTTAGGTCGCTGAGTGTTAGGTCGTGAGCGACCTAGGAGCGAGCTAAAGTTAGGTCGTGGCTTTTGTTAAATCGTAGGTCGCGCATATGTATTAAGTCGCGCAAGGGCTTAGGAAGTTAAGTCGCAGGTCTGCTAACTCGTAGGTCGGAAGGTTGGCTAAGTCGTAGGTCGGAAGGATGGCTAAGTCGTAGGACGAAAGGTAGGTTAAGTCATAGGTTGGAGGACTGTTGAGTCGTGAGTCATGGAGTTCTGATGAGTCATGGACGACTTATGAAGGTGGACGACTTAGGGGATTTCAGCCTATAAATACACGGGTTCTTCTTCATTTTTGGGATCCGGATTTTGAAGCGACGAAGTGCTGCTATTTTGAAAGCTCGAGTTCTATACTTCTTCACTTCTTTTCTCCACTCTAATCTTGTGATTCCTTCCATCCAAATCGAAGATCAAATCGAAGATCCAAGAGCCTAGATTGAAGATCTTCATCCGTCGAAGAGAGATTTCATCGTTTGAAGCGGAATTTTGGCGGATCAAGTTAGATTCTTCGCTGTCTAGATCTGAAGTGTGTTGTTTTTAAGGTGTTTAGGTGATTTGGTGAGTGGTGATTATCTCTCACAAGGATCCAAAGGAGTATATCGGATTGATGGCTTGATTTTGTGTTAAAATAGTGATTTCCATGCATTTTCTTAAACTTAAGCGTAGATCTATTATACATGATGATTTGCTATCCATTTTACTACATGTTAATCTATGCAAGTTCATTCATCAAGTTGTAAAGATATTGCTCATGATTCATGCTTGTTAGATTTGGACTCTTTATTTACAAGATTTCCATTATAGTATAAATTGTTTATTAGATCATATTTGAATGATTGATTACTTGGATTAATGATTGACTTGATTGATTGTTATAAATTAGTTGATTGATGATTTGATTTGGACAAGTTGGTCGAATATGATTCAAAAGCTAAGGGAGAGGCTCTTGAATGGGAAAAGCTGCTCGTGGCATATGTGGCGGATGATGAAGCTCATATGGATAGACTTGATGATGATGTTGGGATGTGGCTTTGATATGATGAGATGAAGCGAAGCATGATATGAGATAGCTTTGGTTTAATCAAGACGGGATCACTCCAAGCATGATGGTAACTCGGTGAAATGGTTCGAGTTGAGGATAATGGGAGCTCGAGAGGCGCTTGAGCTAGTATGAGAATGGTTGTCGAGGAGGATGACTAGAAGGCTGAGATTTCATCGTTGTTGAAGGTTCTAGCAGGCTCAAAGCAAGAGTACGCTGGGCAGATTCGATAGTCCCAAACGGCTACAGTTGGTAGTCGTGTACTCTGGGCAGATTCGATAGTCCTAGGCACGGGCTGCGACGACGTGCAGAGTTCTGTCTAGAACCGGGGTTACCATTAGCCCTTGACGGACGGCTGAAAGAATGTGCCGGTCATTCAATTAACGGTGATATCGAAGCAATGATAACAGTGATAGCCAAAGTCATGGATGTTTGGTTGTATCGTCATTCGGTCTCAAGAGCGGTATTTTCTGGGTGCTTATCTGATCTTGGTTTAGGCCTTGGGGGTTTGTACTTGGAAAATATCGACCTTGACTCGAGTGATAATTGTTTTACTTTAAATGTCTGCTTTGCTATGTTTACTTCTGCTTAGTGTGTCTGGGGGCTATCACTGTAGAAAGAGGTGGAGTGGGAGGGTTGGATTCCTATTCCTTTTTCCTTTATGCCCTTTTGGTATGTTGTTAGTTAATTTACCGCTCACTAAGACTGTTGTCTGACTCAAGGCTTTATGTTTAACTCTTATTGCCTTGGGCTGTTCATCCGTTTTGGGATGGGCAGACTAGGTAACAGGTGACAGGTGCTATTCTTAGGTTTCGACGATACTGATGACGAAGACGAGCTGGAGGCTTGCATATTACTTTCTTACTATATGTATTGGATGTTCCACTGCTTGTATATTCTCTGAGTGATTTGTAGTGAGGCTTGATGTATTGACTATTCAGATGTTGTATTCAACTATTATGAAGCTTAATTGATGAGATTCTGTTTTGTGAAGCTTCACTATATATATTCTCTATTGTATTTTATCCATGCGCTGTGAGTAATACAATAGATTCTGCTATTTTAACTTAACCCTGATGATCGTCCATGGCTGCCTGGCACACTTTACAGCGCACTATATCTAGGATTAGTGCAGGGGTCATGGGCGGTCGTCACATTTGGTATCAGAGCTTTGGTTAATCGATTTTACCCAACGCTCGCTGACGTAACTACGTATGAGAGACGTAATTGTATTTTGATGGATGATTACTATATATAATATAGTAGCTTAGAAGGATTTGAATTCCTTATGCAGTTGTTTCTCAAGGTGTATTAATCATTTCTTTTATAGATATTGAGAATGAGTCGAAGAGCGAGACCAGCTGCTAGGGAAGGCCTTACTGCTGAGGGGGCTGCTGATTATGTTGCTATGTTCGAAGCTATGATGACTTCAATCATGAGAAGGATACCATCTCCGGGACCATCAGTAGATGTTGGAGTTCAAGTTCAAACTCCAAAACCGGTGGATTTTGCTAAGCTGTGTAAAGATTATACTGCTCTTGGAGGAAAGGTTTTCTTGGGGATAGAGTTAACTATTAAAGTCCAGAGGTGGATAGATGCTTGTAGAAGGATCTTTGGTGACTTGGGAATCGAGGATGCAACCAAAAGGAAGCTCGCATCAAGACAGCTTCAAGGAAGAGCTTCTGATTGGTGGAACTCTATCACCATTGATACTCCGGAGGAAGAAATTACTTGGGAGCAATTCCAAGCCAGATTTGAAGCTAAGTTCATTTCTACAGCTCAGAAATCCGTTCTGTTCAAGAAGTTTGTGGAACTCAAGCAAGGTGGGAGATCAGTTCTTGAGTATGTCTCTGAGTTTGAAGCTTTGTCCAAGTATGCCCGGTCGTATATTGAATCTCCTTATCAGGAGAATGAGAAGTTTGTGACAGGCTTGGACAGTTATCTTGGGAGGCAGTTGGTAGATCATTTAGACGATCCATTTGAGAAGCTTGTGGAGAAAGCTCTCAGGCACGAGAATCTGTTTCCTAAAGAAGGATCTGTTGTTGCTGTGACCAAGGAAGAGTCTAAACCACAGCAGGGTGGAAACAAGAAGAGGAAGCAGTAGCAGCAAAAAGGCAAGGATGGCCAGAAGAAGCCGAAGGGCAAAGTGACCTGCTACAATTATCAGCAGAAGGGCCATTTCTCCAGAGATTGCAAGAATCCAAAGGTGCCGGTGAAGTGCCACAACTCTGATAAGCCGGGGCACATTAGGAAGAATTGTCCAGAACCGAGGAAGGACAAGCAGATGGTGCAAGCTTATGCTTTGGGGGCAGTTCCATCATCTTCAAAAGCTCCTACCGCTGAAGAGAAAGGAAAGAGTGTGGTGGTTCAAGGTACTCTTTCCATTTGTGGTGTTCCAGTTAGAGTGTTATTCGACACTGGAGCGTCGCATTCTTTTGTTTGTAATGAACTTGTAGGCCGGTTGGGTTTGGAACCGAATATTGTTGATAGACCATTGGTTGTGACTAATCCAGTTGGGGGTTCGTCCTGCCTGTGTATGCTATGTCGTGGTTTGGTTATATCGAGTCATGATTGCTCTTTTGTTTGTGATTGTTTTGTTCTGAACTTTGCGGGGTTCAGAATTATTTTGGGTATGAACTGGCTTAGGAAGTATGCGGCAAAGGTTGATTGCGATAGGTTGGAGGTGACAGTCGAGAATGTGGAGGGGCGAAAGGTTGTGATACGATGTAAGCATGAAGAAGGCATCTTCACGAGCTTCATGTATTCGCTGGTTGTTCCACGGGATGGACTGTCATCGGTGCCAATCGCTAATGGATTTGAAGATGTCTTTGATGAGGTCAAAGGGTTACCGCCGCATAGGGAAATCGAGTTTCGTATCGATCTAGTTGAAGGAGCCAGACCTGTTGTGATGCCTCTTAAGCGGATGGCGCCTAAGGAACAGCAAGAGTTGAGGGTGCAAGTTGATGATCTTTTACAGAAAGGATTCATTCGGCGTAGTGTGTCCGAATGGGGTGCACCAGTTGTGTTTGTTACCAAAGCGGATGGATCGTTGAGGTTGTGTGTGGATTATCGTGAGCTGAATAAAGTGACTAAGAAGAACAATTATCCATTGCCGTGAATATATGACTTGTTTGATCAGCTTCACGAAGCTAAGGTGTTTTCTCAGATGGATTTGGCAACGGGATTTCACCAGTTAAGAGTGGCTAAGGATAGTGTGCCGAAGACTGCTTTCAGGACACCATCCGGTTTCTTTGAGTGGCTGGTAATGCCGTTTGGATTGACCAATGCACTAGCATATTTTGTGGATCTTATGAATAGAGTGTTCAGAGATCAGTTGAACAAGTTCGTGTTAGTGTTCGTGGATGATATTTTGATTTATTCCAGAACTGAAGAAGAGCACAAGACGCACTTGCATATTGTTTTGGAAATCTTACGGAAACATCAGCTGAAGGCTAAGTTTTCGAAATGTCATTTCTGGAAGAGTGAAGTGAGGTTCTTAGGCCATGTTATCTCTGGAAATGGAATAGCGGTTGATCCCGCCAAGATAGCAGCAATCCAGGATTGGGTTAGACCTAAGAATGCATCTGATGTGAGAAGTTTTCTTGGATTAGCAGGATATTATCGTCGATTTATCAAAGACTTTTCTAAGATAGCAGCACCATTAACAGGATTGACGAAAAAGAATCAAGTATTCAGATGGGATGCTAAGTGTGAGCAAGCTTTCGGAATTCTGAAAGAGCGATTGACAAGTGCTCCTGTTTTGACTATTCCAAGTGGAAATGATGAGATGGTGGTTTACACCGATGCATGTGGTACTGAACTTGGAGCAGTGTTGATGCAGAAGAATAAAGTTGTTGCGTATGCAAGTCGACAACTGAAGCCGCATGAAAGGAATTATCCGACTCATGATTTGGAGTTAGCGGCGATTGTATTTGCTCTGAAGATGTGGAGACATTATCTATTGGGAGTTCGATTTGAGTTGTTTACAGATCATAAGTCGTTGAAGTATCTTTTCTCCCAAAAGGATTTGAACCTTCGTCAGCAACGATGGCTAGAGTTTTTGGCATCATATGATTTTGGTATAGCCTATACTCCAGGAAAAGGTAACGCCGTGGCAGATGCGTTAAGTCGAAGACATGCAGGATTGGGAGCCATGTTTTCAGAATGGAAGAGTCTCGAGTATTTGGCTGGATTTGACTTCAGGCCCAGATGTGAATTGGAACCTGAGATGTTGGCAAACTTATCGCTAAGACCGACTCTTGTGGAAAGGATTGGCGAGAGCCAAAAGCGAGACGATAAGCTTGTCAAGATTATCCGTGATTTGGAATCTAGATTGGACCCAGAAAAGGATAAAGGATTCGAGGTCGATCGAGAGGGATGGCTTCGAAAGCAAGGACGATTAGTGGTGCCCGATATAGATGAATTGAGAGATGAAGTTCTGAAGGAAAGTCATCACTCGAAGCTGACGATTCATCCAGGTGGAAATAAGATGTATCGGGATATGAAGAGAACCTATTACTGGAAAGGTATGAAGAAGGATGTTGGAAATTTTATTTCCAAATGCATGAACTGCCAGTTGGTAAAAGCCGAGCATAAGAAACCCAGTGGATTGCTTCAGCCATTAGAAGTTCCTACATGGAAGTGGGAGCAAGTATCGATGGATTTTATTGATGGGCTACCTAGAACAAGAACGGGAAATGAAGGGATTTGGGTCATCGTAGATCGTTTGACTAAGAGTGCAAGATTCATTCCTGTTCGATCAACCAGAACTGCATCAAAGTTGGCTGAACTGTATGTTAAGTGGATAGTTCGATTCCATGGTATTCCGAAGAGTATAGTGAGTGATCGAGACCCATTGTTCACCAGTGGATTTTGGAAGAGCTTCCAGGAAGTTTTGAGAACTGAACTATGTTTGAGTACAGCTTATCATCCTCAAACAGATGGTCAGACCGAGAGAGTCAACCGAGTTTTGGAAGATCTCCTTAGAGCTTGTGTTTTAGATTTCGGAGGATCATGGGAAGATCACCTTCATTTTGTGGAATTTTCGTATAATAACAGTTATCAGTCAAGCATTGGTATGGCACCGTATGAGGCGTTGTATGGAAGACCGTGTAACTCTCCGACATGTTGGTTGGAAACAGGAGAGAAGCTGATACTTGGGCCAGAAATGATTCGACAGACTTCGGATTGCATAGAGATCATTCGGCAACGAATGAAAGCAGCCCAAGACCGACAGAAAAGTTATGCCGATAAGCGTCGTAAGGATTTGGAATTCGACGTAGGTGATATGGTTTTTGTGAAGATTTCTCCACTGAAAAATGTTATTCGATTCGGGAAGAAAGGAAAATTGACTCCGAGATTTGTTGGACCATTCCCGGTCATCGAGCGAATTGGAAAGCTCGCCTACAGATTGGAGTTACCAGAAAAGATGGCAGGTGTGCACAATGTTTTTCATGTATCGTATCTACGGAAGTATGTTCACGACTCGAATACGGTGGTTCCTGCTGATAGCTGTGAAGATTTTGAGGTTGATCCAGTCGTTAGGAGATCTCGTAAGACGCTTCGTGTTGTGGGAACTGATACGAAACAGCTTAGGAGGAAGATAGTTAAGTTGCTCAAGATACAATGGAGTGATGATGATAACGACTATACGTGGGAGGTGGAAGAGAGGATGAAGGCAGCTCATCCTGAACTCTTCAAGGTATGGCCATAAGGTGTCGTGTCATCTCACGATATTGTAACTTGTTCTAGTTTTAGAATTCTGCATGCTAGGCTAGAATTGGACGCATGGTTTGTTGATTGCTATGGATGGTAGGCATGCGGAATAGTTTTGATTGCTATTGTTTGTTTGGAATTTCGGGGGAGAAATTCCTAAGGGGGAGAGAATGTAACGACCCGTATTTTTACGGATCGAAACATCGTAAAACAGTTGTCATTAGGTTGTTAATGTTGATAAGTCGTCCAGAGATGAGTTGTGCAGAAGTTTAGGTTAGGTCGTAGACGACTTATAGGAGTTGGCGACCTAAGAAAGATAGTGGTAGCGGTTAACGACTTAAGAGGTTGGAGCGACCTAAGGAAGTGGGCGATTTAAGGGTTAGCGACTTAACCAGGTTGGCGACTTAAGAAGGGTAGACGACTCAAGGAGTGGACGACTTATAGGGTAGACGACTTAAGAGTTAGCGACCTAAGGGACTAAGTGAGTCAACGACCTAAGAAGGTTAGGCCGTGGACGAGTTAAGGAGATAAGTGGGTTGAGTCGTTAGGTCGCATAGATGTTAAGTCGTATCCTAGTTAAGTTGTTAGGTCGTGTAGTGTTAAGTCGCTAAGAGTTAAGTCGTAGGTCGCGCATTAGTGTTGAGTCTTAGGTCGTGACATTTTTAGGTCGTGGAAGCGCATATGCGGTAGGTCGCTAGGTCGTGCGCATGTGTGCTAGGTTAAGTCGTGTGAAGGCTTAAGGGGTTAGGTCGATGAGTGTTAGGTCGTGAGCGACCTAGGAGTGAGCTAAAGTTAGGTCGTGGCTTTTGTTAAGTCGTAAGTCGCGCATATGTATTAAGTCGCGCAAGGGCTTAGGAAGTTAAGTTGCAGGTCTGCTAAGTCGTAGGTCGGAAGGTTGGCTAAGTCGTAGGTCGGAAGGATGGCTAAGTCGTAGGACAGAAGGTAGGTTAAGTCGTAGGTTGGAGGACTGTTGAGTCGTGAGTCGTGGAGTTCTGATGAGTCGTGGACGACTTATGAAGGCGGACGACTTAGGGGATTTCAGCCTATAAATACACGGGTTCTTCTTCATTTTTGGGATCCGGATTTTGAAGCGACGAAGTGCTGCTATTTTGAGAGCTCGAGTTCTATACTTCTTCACTTCTTTTCTCCACTCTAATCTTGTGATTCCTTCCATCCAAATCGAAGATGAAATCGAAGATCCAAGAGCCTAGATTGAAGATCTTCATCCGTCGAAGAGAGATTTCATCGTTTGAAGCAGAATTTTGGCGGATCAAGTTAGATTCTTCGCTGTCCAGATCTGAAGTGTGTTGTTTTTAAGGTGTTTAGGTGATTTGGTGAGTGGTGATTATCTCTCACACGGATCCAAAGGAGTATATCGGATTGATGGCTTGATTTTGTGTTAAAATAGTGATTTTCATGCATTTTCTTAAACTTAAGTGTAGATCTATTATACATGATGATTTGCCATCCATTTTACTACATGTTAATCTATGCAAGTTCATTCATCAAGTTGTAGAGATATTGCTCATGATTCATGCTTGTTAGATTTGGACTCTTTATTTACAAGATTACCATTATAGTATAAATTGTTTATTAGATCATATTTGAATGCTTGATTACTTGGATTAATGATTGACTTGATTGATTGTTATAAATTAGTTGATTGATGATTTGATTTGGACAAGTTGGTCGAAGATGATTCAAAAGCTAAGGGAAAGGCTCTTGAATGGGAAAAGTTGCTCATGGCATATGTGGCGGATGATGAAGCTCATATGGATAGACTTGATGATGATGTTGGGATGTGGCTTTGCTATGATGAGATGAAGCGAAGCATGATATGAGATAGCTTTGGTTTAATCAAGACGGGATCACTCCAAGCATGATGGTAACTCGGTGAAATGGTTCGAGTTGAGGATAATGGGAGCTCGAGAGGCGCTTGAGCTAGTATGAGAATGGTTGTCGAGGAGGATGACTAGAAGGCTGAGATTTCATCGTTGTTGAAGGTTCTAGCAGGCTCAAAGCAAGAGTACGCTGGGCAGATTCGATAGTCCCAAACGGCTACAGTTGGTAGTCGTGTACTCTGGGCAGATTCGATAGTCCTAGGCACGGGCTGCGACGACGTGCAGAGTTCTGTCTAAAACCGGGGTTACCATTAGCCCTTGACGGACGGCTGAAAGAATGTGCCGGTCATTCAATTAACGGTGATATCGAAGCAATGATAACAGTGATAGCCAGAGTCATGGATGTTTGGTTGTATCGTTATTCGGTCTCAAGAGCGGTATTTTCTGGGTGCTTATCTGATCTTGGTTTAGGCCTTGGGGGTTTGTACTTGGAAAATATTGACCTTGACTCGAGTGATAATTGTTTTACTTTAAATGTCTGCTTTGCTATGTTTACTTCTGCTTAGTGTGTCTGGGGCTATCACTGTAGAAAGAGGTGGAGTGGGAGGGTTGGATTCCTATTCCTTTTTCCTTTATGCTCTTTTGGTATGTTGTTAGTTAATTTACCACTCACTAAGACTGTTGTCTGACTCAAGGCTTTATGTTTAACTCTTATTGCCTTGGGCTGTTCATCCGTTTTGGGATGGGCAGACTAGGTAACAGGTGACATGTGCTGTTCTTAGGTTTCGACGATACTGATGACGAAGATGAGCTTGAGGCTTGCATATTACTTTCTTACTATATGTACTGGATGTTCCGCTGCTTGTATATTCTTTGAGTGATTTGTAGTGAGGCTTGATGTATTGACTATTCAGATGTTGTATTCAACTATTATGAAGCTTAATTGATGAGATTCTGTTTTGTGAAGCTTCACTATATATATATATTCTCTATTGTATTTTATCCATGCGCTGTGAGTAATACGATAGATTCTGCTGTTTTAACTTAACCCTGATGATCGTCCATGGCTGCCTGGCACACTTTACAGCGCACTATGTCTAGGATTAGTGCAGGGGTCATGGGAGGTCGTCACAGAAGGCTAAAGCCCATCAAATTATGACTTTATGATGTGTTATGCTTTTGTGTTGCTATAAGCTATAGCTGGTGATAGGTATAGTGGTTGTTGGTACTAAGAATTTGGGCTATAAGCTATAGCTGGTGATTCAAATGGTTATATTGTTAACTTTGAATCTTATGTTATATATGTATTATGCTTTATGGAGTATCAATTGCTTATCATATTCTTCAATATTTTTAATTATTCCTGCTTTGTTACCTTTTTTATCAGCCATTTCAACGGCTGAGAGAAGAACTGAAGTCGTATGTGGTGAAACACAATCTCCTAACTGAACATGAAGAAGCCACAAAGGTTGTACTTAAGAACTTCAACATAGATATTGAGAAGTTAAAATTTGTGGAAGATGGACCTCTTTCTAACAAGGCAGAAAAGTCTGCATCAACTAATGCTGGGAATCTGAAACCGAAGTGTTTGAATTCGGGTGCTCTTTCTGTCACAAACCCAAACATGACATGTACCAAGAAGAATTCAAATAGGAAGAAGAATAACTCTAATATCAGTGAAGCTTAGAAGAAGGTTCAAAAGTCAAAAACTGATCATAACAACAGCGGGTCTGCAAAAGGCAAAAAGCTTGCAAAAGATACTGTCAATGATGAAGGTACCAATCTTAATTAAAAATAAAAATAAATTCTTGAATTATTATCCTAGATACACATTTGAATCTATAATTTTTGATAACGCCAATTGATAACACAGATGAATACCAAAGTTTTATGTGTATTCAACAGTCTGGTTGCATCTTTATTTAATAAGGTAAAAACTTTGAAGTATTAATCATGCTCTTCTACTCTTCCAGTACATCACTCGTACTTATATGGTAAATTGACATTTTATATGGAATCGCTATGTTATTCTTAATTTTTTCCCCAGATATAAGTGTTTCTGCAAATTCACAACAATTATTTTATGTGGGCAATAAAACTTACTGCTCTCTTTTTACAATTTATGTTAATGATGAACTGTGAGTATCATGCATATACCATGTTTGATTAAAATTGTCTAACTAGAACTGTAGCCCGTCTTATCCTGTTTAAAACCATTTACAAATAACCTTGATTGCTTGAACTATCATATTTACTTCCTGTAAATTTTTACATGGCCAACTGCCATTGTCGACTAATGTTCAAATCAAAATGTTATTATGAAATTTGTTTTAGAATTTACAAAATTTATGATAGATCTGAAATTTGTTGAAAGCTAGAGTTGGGCTTCTATGAAAGGTATTTACCTTATCAGTTACCATGGTACAATTTTTACTAATGTAAATGGATATAAGGCACAACTTTGTATATAGAGCCATTATGTATTTAACAACAAACATTTACCTTGAATTATTTGTATAAAGAGAGTAATGTAGTTTCTCAAGAAGTAGAACAAGCCATCCTATCAAATTGTATGCAACTTAAAACAGATAATGGTGTCATCCTATCAAATTTAACCGATGTACTAAGATCAAGCATAATTTTTTTACATTAAGGCATTTCCTCATTAACTATTACTAAGATAAATCATAAAGTATGGGATATTTGATTTATTGTATTTGTTATGTCAAAAAAAAAACATACACTTGTAAAACTTTGATTGTCCCATGTATATATTTGCACAACCTTATTTCAATAGGATTCCGGGTTATTATTGCATGTTATAAGCTTGCAGCTCCAAGTTTCCTGCAACTTACAAGCTTGCAACGGGAAGTTGCTTGCAAGTTGCAAGCAAACTTGCAACTACAAGTTGCTTGCAAGTTGCATGTGTGCAGTTGGCAGTTGTCTGTTGCAAGCAAGCTTGCAACTTCAAGTTTCTTGTTTGTAGTGGCAAGCAAGCTTGCAACTGCAGGTCATCAATTATCACTTCTAAACTATGTTTGAATAGTATATAGGAACTTGAATTTGCAACATGCAAGGCCTAAAAAGTATTTCAGAACTTGATGTAGGCTATACTGCTCTTTGGTTGGCAAGGTTTGTAATAGAATTAACTATATAGTACTGTAAAACCAGTAATATTTCAAGATATCAAAAAACTAGTTCGTTAAATTGAAATTAGATCATCGGTGCATGCAGGATCAAACCCAAATCAGCATATGGCAGGTGGGAGATGTTCTTGCTATTTCTCGCGTATTTTGTGATGAACTCCCGAAGCAATATGTTGTTGTTGAGCCTGAAAGTAAGGTATTTTCTTCATTATGTTATATTCTAGTTGTGCGCATTTTTGCAATTGAAGTGCATATACTGCTTATTACCGATTAATTTCTGTGAGTGAAGGACTTTTATCTTGCTAATGCGAGAGGATATGGTTGATGGATCACTTGAATTTTTCATTCTTCTAAGTTTATAAAAATTAGATAAGTTTCCATTTATCATGTTAAAAGTCATCTTCAGGTGAAAAATATAAAACTATTTGTTTATTTATTTTTAACTATATGTTTTTCTCATGTTAAAATGTCATCAGATTTACAGAAGCATGAGACACATATAGGCAGTAAAGGTATTAAATTTTCTATTTTACTAGTATATATTTTTAAATGTTGATAACCTTTTATTTTTTCATTTGTTACCAAATATATTGCAATATCAGGTTTTCTCTTATTGCTAGGCATATAATATATGGTGCAATCTTAGTAATAAATGCTTGGTTTCTGTTGTAGGATTTAAAATCTTTCAAAATCTATGCCATTTCTCACGTTTTTTTGTCTAATAATTCTATGGATATCATTTTTAAAAAAGCACAAATTAATTAAATCATTTTCTGCTTCATTATTGTTTTGTAGGTAAATTTTTGTGATGGTAACTCATAAGCAATTCCAACTCCAGAAAAAGCATGCTTAGACAACCGGAGAAGAAACTGATATTACTATCTTGTGTAATCTATATTAAGGTTGATTATGTGGAAGTTGATTATGTGGAAGTTCATGACAATGGATGTTGAAGGTGAGGAGGAGTAGGCAGCGAGAAGTAAATGGTGGATGGTCGCCTTGGATATGCTTTGATGTGGTTCAGTGGACAGAGTTGTTTTACTGCATTGTTGGGCAGTGGAGTGATCATGTAGAAGTAGTGGTATATTGTCGAGGAGGAACCAAGCAGGGTAGTTGAATGAATATTGTGTGGATAGTCTATTTGTTTGAAGAGTTTTGGTTACAAGTATGAGTGGTTGAAGTAAGGGTAAGATGTATGCACTGATGGCTGCTTTGATGAGAGGAGGGTATTGAGGCAAGTTTATGATGGCAGGGGAGATACCTGGCAGGATGGTAGTGGGGAGAGGTGGTTGTCAAGCAGTAGTATGTGAGTATAGATGATGTGAATAGTTGGTTGTGGTGATGGGATGTTTTTGTAGTGGTGATTAGAAAGGCAGTGGAAATTGACAAACCGTGGTGAACTGTGATGTAGTTTGTGATGTAGTCATTATAGTGGATGGTTGTTGAAATATGGTGGTGAAGTGATGGATATTCGCAGTGCACAGTTGGTCAAAGGTGAATGAAGATAGTTGTTGTGCAAGGATGAATGACAGGGAGGAGGAAGTGGGGTGTTTGTGATCAGGCAGCAATATGAAATGATGGCTGAAAGGAAGTAGGCAGTGGTGGTTGCAGTGAAGTATGCAAGTTGGTTTTTTTCTATTTCATTTGAATATGCACTACTCTAAATTGGATGAAGTAATGGAGTATTGAATGTAAGGAAGAGGGATGGCAGCTTATTTGGTTGTGATGTGCACAGAAATGAGCAAAAAAGTGCAGTGGCATTTATTTGTATTGAAATGTGGTATGAGGCAATGTGGATGTTGTATATACTGAAGCAAAGTAGAAGTGTTGTTAGAAGGCAAAAGTTTGCAGAGGAGAAGGGGGTATGCAATAGTGTAATGAAACGACGATAGTATTGATGTTGAAGTGTTGAACTGTATGATGATGACAGTGTTGGATGGAGTTGTTGAATATAGCAGCAAGGATGTATGTAGTGTTGAAGTATGGTGGTGGTAAGGGAGAAATGTGGGCAGTGTTGTCTGTATATTTCCTGTAATCCTTCCCTAATGAAGTCAATGCTGGGAGACCATTGCTTAATAACAATAAATCTAGAGTTGAACGTGTAAAGGCCCATTGTTAATAACTTTTAATACTTTTGAAGTTGTAGAAAAGTCTACAATGAAATGTCCAGGTTTTTAAATTATGAGATATTATATGTATAAATATTTTGTATTTTTAGTATAACGTGTTACATCTCTTAGCTGTATTATAAAATATTATATGTATAATGCTTAATGGTGTTATAAAGATTTCCAATTCCGTTGAGATTTAGCTGTATTATAGCAGCTACAATGAGCTATTGAATAAATATTTTATAGCGGCAAAATGGTGTTATAAAGATTTCCAGTTCCGTTGAGATTTAGCTGTATTATAGCGGCTATAATGAGCTATTGAATTAACGTACCATAGCAGCGAATTTGCGTTATAAAACTAAGCTCAACCAGAGCGGCATATTTTGTGTTATAAATATTCAACAGTTTTTTATAACATGTCGATATACAGCGCTTATCAAACCGCTATGGTTGTGATTAATAGCGGCTATATGCCGCTATAAAAGACACTTTTTGTTGTAGTGATCGATTGAGTGTTTATGAATTCTGGTCGGTACGGGAAGTACAACCGTATCGATAGAGGTTTCTAAACTCTTAAACAAGATAAACCGATATAGTATTGTTTTCAAAGTGGGTAAATGAAATAATTTTACCCAAAATTATATTTTGATATAAAAGAAATGATTTTCTAAAATTATTATATATATTTGGATGTTTGGTTGCTAATATTATAATCAAATAGGAATCTAAAATTAGAAATGGTTATAACAATAGAGAATTCTATAAGTATGACTTATCCAAAGAAGTATAACTAAAATTTGATTTAAACCAGAATTTAAATCCTGGAAATTTTGAAAAGTGTTTTAAATGAATTTAAACAAAAAGTTTGGAAATTTAAATCTTGGAAATGTTTGAAATGTTTTCCAGAGTGTTGAAGAAAATAATGGAGTATTATTTTGGGGAAATGTCTTTGAATGGGAAATTGTTCCAAAAGGAATTTATGGAAGTAAGGAAGCACTGAACTCACTTCAGTCGTTGGAAAATAATTCTGATGACGATGGCCACATCATCAGAATTGATTTTCGAGTTTCTAAAGTGATGGATTTGCTACTATAGTGATTGGTTATGATATTTGTTGGACTTGTCGGGTATACAAGTTGTTTTAAAAATTTCAAGAGGGAAATTTGTTTTGGTAAAACCAAGTATTTTGGAATCAGGGGATTTGATTTTATATACCAAGAGGGTATGTGTTGATTATTATTTCAAAATGGTTTTGAAATTAAACTGGGCAATTGAATTCTGGGAATTCTATTTAAAATAAAAATGTGAAAGTTAAAATGAATCAACTATTGAACTTATAAAGTGAGATTGATATTAATAAGGAAGGAAAGAGAAATTTTTATCCTGGAAATAAAATTTAACTGGAGTGTATGGAAGTGAATAAAATATATTTGCATTTAACTCGGGATAAGTTAAATATAAAATTGAATTTGGAATTGGATTAAATTGGATATAAAGTTGAAATGTAAAATGATTATAATTGTGAGTTATAATTGTGCAATGAAAATTTATACCCTTAAGTTATTAAGTGTTATAATCGAAAATTGTGATTATAAGGTGAAAATGAATAAAATGAATAAAATGAGCAATATAAGCTTTTAAATAAATAAGTTGGTGAACTTATGAATAAGAAATGGAATTGTGAAACCAAAGTAAGATAGTTGGTATTTTATGGAAAATTCAAAATTTAATCCTAAACTAAATGTAAAACCAAAATGAAATGTAAAGTGAGATAAGACAAAGTGAAATATAAAAGGATGAATGGACTTAGGTTGGTAAATAAGTTTTGAACTTATATATTAGAAAATAAAAATTTAAATTAAATGGAATTGAGTTAAATTTGGATTGAATTGAAATCAAAAAAATTCAGTTATGTTATAAATAATATTGAATGAAATTCAAATTCTTATTTAAAATAGTAATGGAAATGGTATAAATTTAAGTTGGCTAAATAAAATTTAGTAGGACTTGAATTAAAATTTGGAGAAAAATTAAATTGAAAGAAAGTTAAATTTGGTTAAAACGATATTGAATGGATAAAATTCTCACTTAACTAAATTCAAGGGAATTGAATGAAGATGAATTTAGCGTAAGCTAAATAAAAAAAGGGTAATGGGGTTAATAAATTTTTGGAAGCTTGTTAGAAGTTTGAAAAAAATGAAAGGCAAAATAAAACCTAGTTCTGGTCTAAAATATTTGAAAATGGTCATGTTATTAATAAATTCAGAAAGGAATTGAGAAGGTGAATAAAAAGAAAATGGATTTCAAGTAACTAGTTGAATTTAAAACTTGAAATGGATTGGAATTTGATTGGATAAGGATCAAATTAAATTGAAGTAGAATTGATGAAAGAAAAATGGGATGTAATAGAGTTGAGACAACTTAAGAAATTTTGAAACGGTTGTTGTCGAGCTTATAAAATGGTTTTGAATGGACCTGTATGAATAATGAAATTAAAATGTAAGAGTAAGGATTTAATTCAATAACGGTAATGAAGTGAGAATGATTGGGGGTGGATAATTCCGAATGAAATAAAATTAATAAAAATCTAAGTTGGAATTAATTTAAAATGGTTATAAGCTTAAGAAATGGTTACTTGTTTGAATAACAACAAACTTGCATAGGAATTGGTCGTTTTGTTGTAAACGAAAGTGAATTGATTTGAAGAAGCAAATAAAGTTGGTTTTGAATCAATTGGTATAAGTGCAATATAATTAAGTGGTTTTGCATATAAATGAAAGTGGATTATTAAAGAAATGCAAGTATATCAAATTGAAAATAAAATTTGATTGTGAATCAATTTGGAATTGAATTGAAGTAAATTAATGTAAGAAAAGCATATGTTAACCATATTTATGAATTGAGGATAGTAAACTTGAATGTAAATCATTCAAGTGAAATAAAAGGAATTTAAAATGGTGTCAAAACCTTATGGTTGCTTATAATATATGGTTAACGTGTTAAATTATGAAGTTTATTTGTTTAAACTATGTAATTGATGTGCTTGGCTAGTTTAATGAACGGAATGTGGTTAAACTCTCATATTATTGAAAACTCATGTGTTTGTTTGAGTAAGTACAACTATGAGAGGCAATCGATAGAGTTGGAGCGCATATATGCAGTATAAATTAGCCGCTTGCTTTTAAAATGCTAATCAAAAGGTACGCCTACGCAATAAAATTGGAAAATGATATATATATTGTGAAATATTTTGTTTTACGACCATATGGGTCGATGTATATATATTTATATCTATTGTGATATTGTGAAACGCTCTCCGTACAAAGGAGACGCTGTCAAAATTTCCAGGAAATTTTGGGAGTTAGAAATTTTTTTGGGAATTTTGAAAATTTTGGTTAACTAGTAACGTTATTTTTGAAATGAAGTTGTAAACAAAACTTTTGAGTTATAAATAAAGAGAATGGTTTTGGAATTGAGCTAAGAATTTTGGTGAAGTGAATGTAAGTTTTTAACTAAGTAAATTTGGGTAAGTAAATGAGCTTAGTAGCATTTTCCTACCTTAGCAAATTTCGAGGACGAAATTTTTATAAGGGGGGAGGAATGTAACGACCCGGAATTTTGGTCGTTAGATTTTGAACATTTAATTCAATTTAAATGTTGAATGTGAATTATAATTTGATTTGAAATAAGAATTTTTGGTTAAATCAATAAGATTTGTTACAATTTCAAATATGACTATTAAATTGGATTTGGATAAATAATAATTAAATATTTGAAATTGGGAAATTTGTGAATCTGGATGTAAATGGTTATTAAAATGGTTTCTAAGGTTTATTTTAAGTCTAATTTGATTTGAATTTTTATATTGGACTTTTGGATGGAATCAAAAGTCGATAAGTTAAACTTGAAATTTTATATTAATTTAATAATGGGATTTAATAATATAATTATGCAAATAATCATATTTTGATTCGGAATGAATAAGGATGATTTTTAATGTGAATGTAAATTCTATATGATTTATAATCAAGTTAGTAAAATTAAAAAAAAGTGGAATTTTAAATGATTTCGACGATTTTGAAAATCGCTCGAATTTATAGACGAGTTAAAATAGCCTTCCGGGGTACAGTCTCGGAACCAGTTCCATTGGATCCGTAATAGTTAGTTATTATCGGATTTCAAATTTTGTAGTGTTTGGAGTTGCCGGTTGTTCGTACGGGTGAGAAACGCGTTGAAATTTAAATCGATAATTTAATATTTTAAATCGAAAAAAAAGCTATCTTCCACATATGACCGAATTAGGCCCCAAAACACATTTCGTTGTGTTCGAAATGTGGGTAAAACCTTATAAACGCCAGGTGGCACGTGTGATTTGGAGTTCGTTTCGAAAAGCTTGTTATTTGGAAATTTTATTAATAAAATATTAGATTAGGACGTATATATACTCACGCGAACAGTGTAAACCCTAGGGCTATTTTCGCGGCCACCACTATGGTAATCGATGGCCGATACACTCCCTCCTTCTTCCTCATTTTTCTTCAAATCCGTAGATCGTTAGTTAAAATTTTCAACTAGAGAATCGAAGGGGACTTCGAGATCTACGAAGTGAATGGGTGCGATGGGTTATGGCGAAGTGGATCGATGGTTACAGGAGCTCAAACGCGGCCCATTCGTGCGCGTTTTTCGCGATGAGCATGGCACCGAGTTCAACGAGGTTTGGCGTGGAGGTTGAGGCGATGAAGGGCTTCGGGGTGGAGGCATTTGATCGTTGTCTCGATGATCGATGGCGGGGCGGTAAATAGGGTTTCATGGCGATGTTGGGTTCGAGCGAACGTGTTGTCGCGTTGGGAAGTAGACGCGGCCGTGATTGGTCGGTAATTAAAAAAAAAGAATTTGTTTTATAAAATTATATTCAAACTTTATAAATCTATAACTTGTGCATACGTGGTCAGAATTCAACGATTTTGGTGGCGCCGGAATCGCAGCGACGAGCAGCCCGCTGTGTTGTAGATCTGGAATTGTTTCGAGCAAGTGAAATTTTTGCATTAAATCGAACGTGCTCGATTTAATGTAAAATTTTAACGCTCGACGAATTCAAGGTGAGTTAATCTCACTAACATCTGGAATGCTAGTCAATTTAATTAGTTAATATTTTAATGATTGGTTGATTGGTTGAATGTGATGATTATTATTAGATTGGATCGATATTATTTATGTGCTAACATCTATGGATGCAGGGAAATAGGTTGGAGGGATCCAACTGGATTCCTCACAATATAGATATTATCTTCATAATCTGTGATGTATTTATTTATATTCCGTTATAGTTTAATTTGGAATTTTGTTATGCTGTGTTATGGTTGGATAAATATAATCTGGTATTGTAAAATATCAATAAAATGAAATGGGGATTAAAAGGGAAATGAAAAGGAATTTTGAGTAATGGATTTAAAGAAATGAAATTCAGGGAATTGGTTTGGAACTTGAAGTGTTTTTGAAACTGTGATTTTAAAGGGAAATGAGGAATGAGAATTTATAAACTGGGTTTATAAATGAAATGGAATATTTATCGGGGGATAAATTTGGAAGTATAGATTTCCGGTGGGAACTTCTATAAGAAGGTGCAAATTGTTTTAAAGGTAATATTGGGATTATTTTTAAAAGATGGGAAGTGTATTTTCCTGGAAAACTAAGTATGTTTTCAAAGGAAAGCTTTCGAAGTATAAACTAGAAGTTTAAAATGTGTTTCTAGAATGTTTTAGAAGAAAATACTATTTTTAATTATTTTCAAGTGAAAAGTAAATATTTATTAAGGTAATTATGGTATTTACTTATTTTAAAGATAAATTGGCTTTATGTTTTTAAAGGAAATTTTCTAATATTTATACTTTATATAAAACCTTATTTTAAAAATTGTTTGTGGCTTAAATTATACTTGGGAATTTATTATAGAATTCATAACTATTGTTTGAGTAAAATGACTTAAGCGGTTTTTTTTAAAATGTGTTTAAGTATACACTTTTGAGAAAAGTGATTTGAAAACTGTTTTCAAAAGGGTTGAAGTACGGAAAATAGCTTGTGAAGTTATTTTTAAAAATAAATAATTTGGGAGAAATTATTATGGCTTGATGATTGTTTGTGAATGTTATTTGATAGTTAAATAACCGACTATCAATATTAGCCAATGCGCTGATCGTTTCGAAGAGACCGGGATCGGGATTTATTTCCCGAAAACCACTTCGATCCAGTTTGAACGTTTACGTGAGGAAGACAAGAGCTGGGAGTCGAAGATGGTGCAGTGAAGTGTAAGGGCTAGTCGCTACTAATCCTGAGGGTGACTCCAAAATGGATGTAGTAGGAATAGTGTCTTCGGTTCCGTTCGAACCCGGAATGGACTTGTATGGATGAATGCTTTCAGAACATCGTCAGGTGGACGATGAGCATTCTAAGTGATATGTTCTAAAAAGGTAACGCTTAGCCTCAAGCCTCATCAACCAGGAATGACTGAAAATCAGTGGTTATGCAGCAAGGCTAAGTGGGTAGCACCCATTAGGGTGAGGTCATCCCTGTCTAGATGTCCCTTTTTATTCGGCTTAGTGGGCGGTTGCTGATCCCAACCGCGGGGTGATCTTACTCGGAATTACCCAGTAAGGGGTAGTCCCGGCCTTGTGTTGCAGAGGATCGGGCGTGGACCTCGGTACGTTGATCTAGACCAGGTACCGTGACAGGTGGTACCCCAGTGCCTAGTCATTAGTTGGAAATCCATTCTCCCTACGGGCCTGTACGGTTTTGATTGTGCCCAACTATTGTTGAAACGTGAGATGCTAGCATTTCAGCTAGATTCTATTTTACTTTCTATAGACACTATTATAATATCTGACGGATTTGATAAAAAGTGTTTTAGCTATCGTAAGGTAAAAACCCAACATGTTTATTTGTCGCGTGGTCTTACGAGATGCTTTTGATTTTCAATGGATTTTTGAAACTTTAATAATCAGTTTGGATGTATTTCTCTTATGCTGGTATTCTAGACTGACTCGGGTGTTATTTTATTATAATGCTCGGGTCAGACCGAGTATTATAGATTACAGGATAGGATGCTGTGGAGCTCAGGTGTTGAGCTGGAGTCCGAGACGTATTATTCGTACTTGTTTATTCTGCTGCTATGGTTGTTTGAAATTTCCACCAAGTTGTGAGGCAGGCTGATATAACTGCCAGGCTGGTAATTGTTCTTTATTGGTGATATACTCTGATGATGTATTGTATATAACAGATATGGTTTCATTTTGTGTAAAGATTTGTTATTATTTATTATATTTTGTTCCGCTGCGATTGTGAGATTCTGATGTTGTTTTGTTCATACTTTCTTCTATCTTCTTTCTTTTTCCTCAACAATCTGTCTTTTCCAGCACTCGATCGTCGGCATATTATACTGTGGTGAATTTTGTGTCGATTTTCGAGAGTTGAGAAGGAGGTCACACTTAATTTTTAAGGATATCAATTGCATTTTATGTAAGCTGATCAAATTGATATTTTAATGATCAAATTGTTGGATCTATCTTATAGCCTTTGGCCTAGTATTATATTTAACACAAAAAGAACGTTATTGTAATTGACCATATTGACTACACGTTTTCACACTACAATTTACTTACTGATTTCAATGAACCAATTTCATAGAGATTTTGTATATTATTAGTTGTGACTATTCATCATATAACATTTATATGTGATCACACATGGATCAAATATCCATATTCTTGTATTGCTTTTAAAGTTCTAAATTCATGGAAGACAATACACAGTCCCAGGCAAGTAAACTCGTAAAATGACAAGGTTACGAACGTATTTAGTTGGTACAATTTGGTGCTTACATGGATCAACATGAAAAAGATTATTGGTAAGTACATTTTATATATCTTTGTCAATATTTAATTCAGTTCCTCCGAATATTTTAATTGATAAACATTTTATCAGTCAAATACTATGCATTATATTTTGCATAGTATATGGTATTTGATTTACTTGTCCTGCATCCACAATGGTTAAAAACATAGTATTTCAAAATATTATGATGATATGCAAAACAAGTAAATCAAATTTGGACTACCCATCCCCTTTTATTCTGACTTTTTGTGTCAATTATAGTTTTAAGGGTTACTATTAAACTTTTAAATATTTATGGACTATTTGTCTAAATTCACAGTTTTCATGGGATCACTAAGAACCTATTGGTAACTCCAATATCATTTTATATATCCTAGTTTTCATGGGAAAACTAGGAACCTATTGACTATCTGTCAATATCTTAATCCGGATATAGTTTACATGGGCTAACTACAAGCCTGCTGGCCCCTGCCAGTGCCAAATCATAGTTTTCATGGGTTGACTATGAACCTATTGGCCCCTGCCAATATCTTACAGCTTTCATGGGCTTACTGTAAACCTATTGTCCCCTTTCAATATCTTTAATTTAGATTTTAACATCTGTTAAGTTATATTCGTTACTGGGTCAACCTAAATGGTTATTATGCCCTTTCCCCAAAAATTATGGGTTAATAAGAATGTGAATAAATATATGAAGATGTAAACATAACAACAAAATAGTACCAACACATGTGGTTTATTATCCTTGAAATCCTCTTTATATATTTATCTTGGTTAGACCCTTTAACCTTTTTAAATCAAGGAAAAATTCTTTATTTCAAAACACTTTGTTTATTTATGCCATGGTTATTACTTTAAATTGAGATTGGGTTTATGTTTTGAAATCATAATAGCAACTCTTTCGAAACCTCTAGATAGCCTCCTTCGAAAGCAAAGATTTCTTTTCAAAACATAGTATACATACCTTTCAAAGCCTTTAGTAAACATTTTCTTTCGAAACCTATTATACCTTTTGATGGTATCAAATCATCTTTTAAAATATAGAGCTTCAAAACTAATGAAAGTACCCCTCTCGAAAGCATTGGATTTTATTCTTTAAAAACAACACTTAGGTCAAAATGGTTATATACGAAAGTTCTTTCAAAACCAACTAAAAATTTGTTGGGGAAATTTGATAGTGTTAGAACCATCTAGTCAAAAGAAAAGGCCTTTAAAAATTAAAACTTTAAAGGACAGAGTCGAAACCCCCTTCGACTCCATCACCTTCAAAACCCTCAACTCATTCGAAAGCAATTAGGAAGCGGCTTAACTTAGGTAAAACTAGAGATAACCTTTCGAAGGCATTGATAACTTCAATACTTCGGAAGGAAAATGGCAGCTAGGTTTCTACTAGGTCGGAACCTACCCTTTTGAAAGCAATTATTTAAAGGAAAAAAGTACTTCTTCGAAAGCAATACTTTAATACAACATGACAACCTTCTTTGAAAGTTAATTATAAAACCCTTTCAAAAGCATATCTTTCAACTATGTCGAAATCTATAGGTAAAACAAGGCAAGAACTTAACTTTTGAAAATGAAGCAGGGTTTTGACTCCATCGGAAGCTTACCTTTCGACACCAAGGCTTCCACCCTCCTTCCAATCCACCGTGTACCAACTAAGTGATACTTTGTATATTGGTTTCGACTACGTGGGTTTCGACTATGTAGATTTTAGACTAAGAGGAAACAGAAACAATGGAGTCGAAGGGTACTTACTAATAGAGGCGGAACACCTTTTTCTGATTTAAAGGCTGGAATATAGCAACGTTTAGTAATTACTTTCTAACAACTTGCCTATTCGCAAACCATTTATTGGCTGTCATAAAAACTTTTCAAATACTTTACATTTAAAACTGCCACATTAATACCAGATCTAAAACATAAAAATGTATATTTAAGCCCTTCCATATACTAAAACCAATTCTTTTAGAAAAGTCCTTCTTTTAAAATAATTTATTCCCCTTAGTAAATCAATTGGGAAAAATTCACAAAAATCACAGAAACTGAATTTCATCATATAATTAAACATACTAAAATTTCAGACCAAATTTCTACTTGAAATATTCAAAATAAATTTTTGAACCCAATTACATCATATTTTTCCTCAAAAATTCATAATAAAATTTCCATGGCGTGGAAAATTCTGAAAATTAAAACCCATCTCCAAAATCTTGTTTTAATAAAAAAATTCCATGGCATTTTAAAATCAATAACCCACGGTTTTGCCCGTAAAACCATACAAATTTTTCATATAAATAAAATTTTAAATCAAACAATCCATAACTTTAGCATATCATCATCCAAAATCTCATAGAAACGAAATAAACACTTAAATCAGAAATCATAGGATTATAGAAACCAAAAGGAGATGGAATAAATTGTTATTCACCTTAGATTTGATAAGGAATTTGAGATTAGTTATTGCTTAACCCTTCCTAGCTTTGATCTTATCTCTTGACTGAAATTTCCTCTTTTTCCTTCCTTGTTAATGACCAGCTATATTAAGGTTCTTGCATTTACTTTTGGTTTGAGAAAAATGAACGTGAATGGACAAAGATGTGGAGTGTATAGCCATATAAAATAAAATGGCTATTTACTAATATGACTTTGTGTAGTGAATTAACCAATAAACCAATTTGAAGCCCATATATATAGTTTACTCAAATCTCAATTTCCTTATCATCATTATTCTATTTAATTTATTAATTGAATCTTCTGAATAATGTTATCAAAAATTCGGGATGTTATAGGCTCCCCCCTTAAAAAATTTCGTCCTCGAAATTCAGTAAGGACTAAATACTAAACATAGCAATCATCTGTAACAACTCCTAACAATTATACTAGTTGTCTAACTGACTAGCAACTATCTATATAAATCTAATATAGACATACCCTCAAAGCAGATCAGGATAAGTATCTCTAATCCTATCCTCTGTCTCCCAAGTACGGTCCTTCTCGTTGTCACTCCATTGAACTTTTACCAACTTAACTGTCTTGTTCCTTAATCTTTTCTCATCTCTAGCTACAACCCGAACTGGTTGTCTAACAATAGTCAAATTAGGTTCTACCACTAAATCATCCAACCCTGTAAGAGGAATAGTAGTCTCTGGATCATGCGCATACTTACGAAGATGAGACACATGAAATACATTATGGACACCTTCCATACTGCTCGGCAACTCTATGCTATATGCGAGCTTTCCAATCCTTTCTAAAATCTGGAATGGACCAACATATCTCGGGGCTAACTTCCTTGATTTTCCAAATCGTACCACACCCTTCATAGGTGATACCTTAATGAAAACCTTATCTCCAACTGAGAATTCTAAGTCTTTACGCCTCCTATCAGCGTAACTATTCTGTCTGGACTGAGCTTCCTGCATCCTTCCTCGAATTAACTCAATCTTCTCTGACGCCTCCTTGACCAAATCTAAACCTAAGACTAATCTGTCTCCAATCTCCAACCAACATGCTGGTGATTTGCATAGTCGTCCATCAATGCTTCAAACGGCGTCATTCCTATACTAATCTTTACAGGAAAACTCAACCAGATGTAGGTGATCTTCCCAAGGTCCACCAAAGTCCAATACACAAGCTCTCAATAAATCTACGAGTACCTTATTGAATCTCTCTTTCTATCCATCTGTCTGAGGGTGATATGCAGTACTCATATTAAGCTTGGTACCCATCACTTCCTATAGGCTCTTCCAGAATTCACTAGTAAACAAAACATCTCTGTCACTGACTATACTACTAGGAACTCCACGTAGTCTAACTATGTTCTTTATGAACAACTTAGCTAAATTAGGTGTCGTCCTAGTTGACTTAACCGGATGGGCACTTTTGGTCAATCAGTCCACTATAACCCATATACTTTCATTACCTCTATTTGACCTTGGAAACCCGTCTATAAAATCCATGGATATTGAATCCCATTTCCAAAATGGAATATCTAAAGGTTGAAGCAATCCACTAGACTTTTGATGTTCAGCTTTCACTTGTTGACAGTTTGCACACTAGCTAACCCACAAGCCAACATCCCTCTTCATGTCTTCCCAATAGAAGCTTCTCTTCATATCCTGGTACATTTGGTTCCTCCAGAATGAACTGTAAACTTGGATCGATGTCATTCTTCAAGAACTTCTTTCCTCAAGTCCTCTATATTCGGAACACACAACCATTCCTTCTTTCTTAGCCATTCTTTCTGGTCAAGGCTAAAATCCTTTAAACTCATCGATCTCTATTCTAACCTTAAGTCTTTTAATCTTTTCAGCTAATACTGGATCCTCCTTCGGCTTAGAAGAAATTCTCTCAATAAATACTAGTCAGATTTCTAAACAAGACAATCGGGCAGAACTTTGATTAGAACCAGCATTCGACCTTGACTGCACATTGTAATTGTTTAAAACTTCTAAATACTTCCACTCCACCAACATAGCTAACACAACATTTTGATGTTTTCTACTGAGAGCATCTACTACCTTATTACCTTTCCCTGGTGTATATTCTATACTGATATCATAAGCTGCCAAAAACTCCAACCACCTCTAATGTCTCATATTCAACTCCTTCTAAGAGAATAAATATCTTAAAGACTTATGATCGATATATAACTCAAATCTCTCCCGTAGGAGATAATGTCTCCAAATCTTCAATGCGAAAATCATAGTTACCAACTCTAAATCATGAGTAGGATATCTTACTTCATGCGGTCTAAGCTTCCTAGATGAGTAGACAATAACTTTACCATTCTGCATCAATACTGCTCCTAATCCATTTCTGCATGCATCAATATATACCACCAACCCTTGGTTTCCATCTGGAACTACTAACATGGATGCATCGGTCAACAAATTCTTCAACTTAAGGAAGGCTTCCTCACATTTGTCAGACCAAATAAACTTCACCTCCTTTCTGGTTAGCTTAGTTAAGGGTGCTGCTATCCGCGAGAAATCCTTAATGAATCTCTAGTAGTAGCCAGCAAGTCCAAGAAAACTTCTGATCTCAGTCATCGTCTCTGGTCTCCTCCGGTTGTTCACAGCTTCAGTCTTATCTGGATCGACTCACAATCTTTTCTTTGAAACCACATGACCAAGAAACTTAGGTAGTGTTTGGTTTAAAAACAAATTTAGTGTTTTTGGTTTTCAATATGCATGTCAAATATGAGAAGAATGGAGGGACGACGGAGGGGATGAAAGAAATACGAATGGGAGGACGAAGGGGATAGAGGTACGATAGAAGAATGAATTATTTCACGTGCTTGTTTTATTTCTCAAAACTTGGAAAATAAAAAAAAGTTGTTCTCTATTTTGTATGTTAACTTCATTTTCTAAATTGGTCATTTTCGACAATTTACATGTGTCGTGTGCATTTTTGTATTGACGAAAACCCAAAACTAAAAACAACAAACCAAATACTACCTTAACCTCTTTCTTCAAAAAATGACACCTGGTAAACTTCGCCTTTAGCTGATTCTGCCTCAATGTCTCAAGCACCACTCTAAGATGAACTTCATGCTCCCTCTCATCCTTAGAGTATACCAAAATGTCATCAATAAACACCAAAACAAACATATCCAAGTACTCTCGGAAAACTCGATTCATCAAATTCACAAAGAAAGTAGGTGCATTCGTCAATCCAAATGGCATCACCAACCATTCATATGAACCATACCTTGTCTGAAATGCTGCCAAAGGAATACTGTCCTCCACCACTCTTAACTGATGGAAACCTGTCGCTAAATCCAACCGGGAAAATACTCTGGCTCCATTTAACCGATCAAACAGATCATCTATTCTGGGCAAAGGATACTTATTCTTAGTCGTTCTTTCGTTCAGCTTACGATAGTCAATACACATCCTTAACGACCCATCTGGTTTCTTCACAAACACAGCGACCGCTCCCCAAGGTGAACTTCTTAGTCTAATAAAATTCCTTCCCTCTAAATCACTAGCTGCACCTTCAATTCCTTCATCTCGGTTGGTGTCATTCTGCTAGCTGGTCTACTCACAGGTTCGACTCTAGGCACAAGATCTATTCTGAACTCAACAGCTCTTTTCAGGGGTAGTCCAGTGACTGGTTCAAAAACATCTTCAAACTCTCTTGCTACCCAAACATGACTTAACTCATCTCCTATCTCCATAGCATTCAGCAATGCACTAACATTCCAGTCATTATTCTCTACTGAGAATATCACTCGGTAATAACTATTAGGGTTTCTCAATGATATCTCTTTATCCTAGAAAAGTATTCTAGCCTCATACCTACCCAACCAATCCGTTCCCAAAATGATACCAAAATCATTGAAATCAATAACATACAAAATGCATGCAAATTTATGACCTAACAAATCAAGTTCTAATTGGTCACATCTCAACCCTAGAGTTGCATACCCTCCTACAAGATTCGCAACCCTTAAGGAAGTACAAGGTAGGTGGGTTCTAAGCATAATCTATCAACCAAACACTGAGATATAAATGAGTGTGATACACCGGTATCAAAAAGTACTCTAACTGGAATACTCTAAATCAAAAGCGTACCTTCCATCACAGTCTTCCCTTATCTACTGCAGTAGGCCTAGCTGCTCCAATAGCAAAGACCTTTCCTTTATCTGCCCTGACTGGCTCGGAACATTGATTTTTGTAATGCCCAACTTGATCACAGTTGAAGCACTTCACATTCTTCTTGTTTGCAGCTTTCTTCCCATTCCTTGACCGGCACTCATTCGCAAAGTGACCCTTCTTGTCACACTTATAACAAACTACCTTTGCCTTTGACTTCTTAGCTGTATCTCACTTCTGGGCTCCTTTCCTTTTAAAGAACTTTCTCTTCTTCCCTTGAGAACCCTGAGCTTTCATTGTTTTCTCCTAAGCCTAATCAGCAAGTAATTCCTCATGGCGAATGGCCATCTCCACCACCACGTTACATGGATCACGAACATGTGTCATGGTCATTCTAGCTAACTCGGGCCTTAATTCCTGAATGAACCTCTCATTCCTTCTGATGTCAGTATCTATAATAGCATATCCATATTGAGACAGTTCTTCAAATCTAGCAGCATACTTGACTACTGACATCTCTCCCTAAACTAAACCCATAAACTTCCTCATCAGTTTAGACTTAGCAAACTCAAATACAAATTTCTGCTCAAATCTCATTTTGAAATCAGTCAAATTATCTGCTCTTCTTGCACTCTGGCAGTAACACTATTTCACCAATGTAGTGCCGACCCCTGCAACTATCTAGAGGCCAACCTTCTCCTTTGCCCATCATTCAGACCCAAATCGGTAAAGAATCACTTGCAATGCAATAGCCAATTCTGAATCTCCACGGCGCTTTCCGTTCCCAAGAATGGTTTCCCACCCAAACTGGTGTAATCTCTACTCAGCAAAGAAATATTCCCAACTAGAGCCACAGGATTAGCTCCTCCTACATTTCCAGCAACACCAGCCGCAGCTCCAGCTTGCATCATCCCAACAAAGAACTAATACATCGCCCCCATATCTACTAGTGGATTTCCAACACCCATATTGGCTTTAGCATTTTGGTTACTAGCATTAGCCGGTCGATCTAGGTTTCTCTTGGTAGTGGGTCAAGCATTTCCGTTAGTTGTGGTGCTTCCTCCACCGAGATTTCCTCTTCTATTTCCTGCTTCCATATCTCCTTTCTGGTAAATCTACATATGAGCCTCAGAAAAATATAGAAGAACGGTCTAAGAGAGCGGAGAATGCATACTTTCATATGTAACTATATATATCAAATACAAGTACATTACTATAGCATTAACCCAAAGCCCAATCTTATTATCTGATTCATTGGATTTTGTTGAAAAATCTTTTAGGTTTAAGTTTCTTATAAAGTTTCATAAACCTATGCTCTGATATCAACTTGTAACATCCCCCTACTTGGAGGCCCAAAACTAACGGCTACAGATGCTACAATTATCCATGGTTATTAATCTTCGACGACCAAATATGGTGACATTAGATACATTGATATATAGAAACACAAGAATGGGGAAAAATTTTAAACAGCAAAAAAATTCCACATTTCATTTCAAACATTTTCAAATTGATTACATAATCCCAGTTCGCGGACCTCGTTCAAATAACATATAATAATTATAAAATATGCCAAGAGCGACATATGAAGATGCCCCCTTGTTGATCAGAGTATATAGTAAGTTATTAAATAGTTTGCCTTTACAATCAAACACAAAGTGAAAATAAAAGAACTCTAACAAGAAGCTTGCCTCATGCATGTCTTCGAAAGCTTTATTCCTCTAAAAGAACAACTGGAAACCTAAACTCTCAACCTACTCAAAGTCAGTTAAGTACTCGAGAGTTTAAGGGGGGAAAACTTCGAGTTAGACATAAATCCTGGTATGAATTATAATCTACCATCTCTAAATCATTTGGATATCTAGTGACACCATGCCGCTTAGTGGAATGGGTTTTCCCCATGATTATAGTCGTTCGATGGATGTCATGCCATGATTTAACTATAATCAAAGTGGAGTTTCCACGTTGAAGATCAACAGTATTCTAAAGTCAAGAGAACCGGGTAATTTTTTCACATCGATATTTTCTGTTTGACTTTAGCTATATTAACCAACAGCAAACTATCGAGTGAGTAATTTTATAGTTATCCAATAATGATCAGTACGTAACCCCTTGGTGCCCCCCAGTAGTCATGAGTAATACACTGCCTAACATTTGGAGAGCGTTATGTAGTTTGGTCTTAACAGATGCATCGATATCCAATCTCGATACATCCTGACTAGGAATATTTAAAATGGTATGTTTATTTTATTGTGATAAATTACTCATGGTTACAACACATCGTAACTATTATTATAAAACATATCATTTATAGATTTTCTATTAAATATACTTTGAATTAAGTTAATTAAAAAATATAACTCATTGTATCAAGTATACAATAGGAAGAAAACACCTTATAATTTCAAAAAATGAGAAACTATATTTTTAACGTGATTTAAATAATTTATTATATCCCAAAGTATTCACTCTTATTTAAAAGTCCTCATGTTTATGCATGAGCATATAACTTTAATCTCTAGATATGTGCTTCCTCTCTCATTTAGAATTCTCACGTTTATATAAGGATGGGATACTTATATGAGAAAGGGATAAATATTCAAGTAACGTCTAACCTCATTTAAAAGACAAGATTGGTTATCATGTTAGATATAAAAAATTACATAATTGCCCGTAGGGCATATACCTAACTTTATCACCCTACGAATCTCGAGAACATCAATCATGTCAGTACCGATTGGTTGACTATTCAATATCGACATAAATTTTTATATTGAAGCTTCATCTTTTCCTTAAGCTTCCAAACCTCAAAGCTTGCTAGTCTATGCTTCTTGACTAAATCATCTTGGTACCGACTGGTCAACTACTCGGTACCGACATGACTTGAGTTGTCCATGACTCATCCAAACTTTGTATATTCTTTTCATTTATCATTCTTAACATCCTCCAAGTCTTTGAATTTATTTCTTTATCATTTTGAAATCCAATTCATCCGTTTGAGTCTATTTTGAGACTGTTGAAAAGTTACCGATGATAAAATTATTTCTCAAAGATATAGGTTAGTCCATGTTCCAAAAATTAATTGCAAATATTTTAAGCGCTTCTGCATTTTTCTGTAGCTAATACATCACTATTATTATGAAAAAAAATACCATCATCAAAATACCAAAAAACTTTATAACAAATATTCATAACATTCATATTTAATCGAAGAAACATCTATTTTCGAGCAAAATTGAAAATGGGTATTATTTCATAAATAATATTTTATATATACATATACATGACATTACAAATATATATATGATAGTAATATTTAAACCTTGATGCATCCATCGGTAATTTTTATATAGTGTGCTCCCACTAGTTCTTCAGTTACAATAACAACATTGGAAATAAAAAGCTCCATTTAATCTCTTGCTGTAGGCTATTTATTTGCATGACTATTCTTGATTCAAGATTTGAATACATGATTTCTAGGTGATTTACACCGGTGAGAGGCAGAAAATTTTCACTCGATTCTCGACGAATAACACTTGATACAGATTCTTGATATGATGCTGAGGTTTTCTATCATAGTATATTGCTATGTAAGAAAAACAGAGGTTTCTAATCAAGGAACCCAATCAAAGTCCGCATTAGATAGGTTAAGTGATCTATACTAGTTTTGAAGTGAAGTTTATGTTATCAAGCAAGTGATCAAATTGGATATTATGTTATCAAGAAAGTGATCGGATTGGATATTAGTTTATGAGTTATACACATCGTACGAGCTATAGATGTATATTAAGTTTGGTTGGCTTATGGAGAATTCAGGGAATGATTTTTTGATTTGTTAGGTAGCATGAATAATCGTTTTAGTAATAACCTGAGGCCGTTGAACGTAAGACACGCTTTATAGATTATTTATCATCCTTTTGTGATGAGTGGATTTTTGACCCGAGCAACCCATGAGCTTTGTTTGCTAGTAATTTTGAATAATGTTATGTATTTATAGTGCTTATTTCTTTTGTTGCTTGTGTTGTAATTTCGAGGACGTAGTGTTTTAAGTAGGGGAGAACATAACTACCCAAAATTTCAAACACTTCGTATTTAAATATCTAAATTATTCGAATTTTGGCTCAATGTGATTAAAATGGATTTCATAACCTTGTTAACCCCCTTTTAATCAATAACTAATGATTGTAAAAGTTTTTTCAAATATGTTTACAAAAATAAATAGTCGAAGAAATACCGATAATATGACTAAAACATAGTTTTGTCAATAAACAACTTTTTCTTGATAAAAGTTGTTCAAACTCTTTGGACATGTCTAATATATTAATGTTTCATTAATTAACAACTAAAAATATTTTGTGTGTTATGGTTAACTGAATTATTAGTGATGTCATGCATGATGTAGTTTAGGAAGCCCTAAGGGCCAAGTAAGAGGAGAGATATTTTTGAATGGATCATACAGGAGAGGATGCTCCTTTTTAATTGAAAAAAGAAGTGGTATGGAGGGTTAGTAACCTCTTGAACTAGTCGACAAATACGCTTCATAATATTACAAAAGTAGTTTACAAATGATGAACAAAACTGTCTTCATTCCTCTTCTCTTCTCTTTAAATTCTAAAGCAATCAAATGAACTCCAAACTTCACCAAACTTTGGCTAAGACCCCAACACAACATAGAAGGTAAGAATATCAACTCAAAGCTCAAAGAAACTGAGAAAAATCGTGTACCTTGTGGTGGCCATGAGCAATTTATGGAGGTGGGAAGTGGCCAAGTGCAAAAGTGAATTTAGGTGTTTAGTGATGATAGGAAGTTGTTCTGGTGTTCTAGTGCTTATGCTTTCTTATAAGATTGTTATGAGGTGAGTTTACTCACCATTTGATTGTGTGTGTGTGTATTATGTTATATATGTTGTGTATAACTATAAAGTTAAAGTGAACTAATTAAAGTTATAACTTTGGACCTCCTTTGTTTGAAAGCAAATGACAACTATACTTTGTATATCATCACTTCTATTATCCTCTACAACATGTATCATGGGCTTGAATTTGTATTTACATGTTTGATTTGGTTGTTTATGGCATTGAAGTGTGTTTGAACGTGTTAGAAGCAAGAAAGGTCGTTATAAATGCACTTCGAAATCCCTTGTGTTTAAACTCCTTAAAATAATTGAATGTAAATATATCATGAAATAATATATTTTGGTTGTTCTCTACACCTATAATAGTGTATGGGACAACAAGGAAATGGTTTGAAGGATTATATAAATGATAGGACAAAGTTTAAAAAGTTAGAAGTGAATTAGTTGCTATAAATGCACTTAGTAAATAGCTTGTTTTGGGAATTTTTAATATTAATTCAAAAGATATACTTAAGGGTTTCTTTACAAGGCTTTGAGCACCCAAAGTATAGTACTTATTGTAAAAATTTTAGATCTTAATCATTCATTTGGGTGGTGAAAATTGGCTAATATTTTCATGCATTTTCTAAAAAGCTCTCTATCCAAACCTTTCAGAGCACTTAAAAAAGCTGCCTTTGAGCTAGAATGACACTCCTGGCCTTTTGTTGTTGCCATGTGATTTTATGCTACTTTTGCAATTTTAAATTAATTATTTTTATGAGATATTTTTAATGAAGTTTAATAGTAGGTTTCTAAGTATTTTAAAACTAGTTTCATGTTTTAATATATATTTAATATTTATGTATAAAATTGTAGAGTAAAGGATTTGTTTTGTAACATTTATTTAAAATGGTTTTTTAGTAATTTCTAAATTTGTTATTTTTACATAATATTTTATATAGATATTTAAAATATATTTGTAAGCATTTTAAAGGTGTATATATACAAGTTTGGAAAAGTAAGTTGCGTAATTTATAAAGGAATAAAGGAAGTTTGGTTATAACTTAGTTAAAATGAATGGTTTTGAGAAGTTAATGAAAAGTATATTAATTTGTTAAATAAGTCTAGGTCTACTTAATCTTTAAAAAGCACGTTTTAAAGATAATGTTAAGTATAAAAGTGGTTTTGGGTTTATAGTAATAGTGGTTATGTAATATTTGATTTTAACCCCTTTGTTTATACTTTAAAAATGTGAAATCTTATCAATAGATTTGTGAATATTCTTATACTTTCGAGATAAGAATATGATTACATTTATAAGAACGTAAAGAATAGAAATAAATAGTGAAATAGTAGTACATGTAAAGGCTATATATGTATGTATGTATGTATGTATGCATGTATATATATAAGTAGAAAAAGGAAGTGAATAAAAGCATCGTAGATTTATACGATTTGAGATCCCCAGGGGAGGGCTCCTTTATATTGTTAGTTTACTTCTAAAAGAAGTAATAGATTGATAAAAGAAGTTTTAATTAATAGAATAATTAATTGAATAAAAAGGTTATTAGAAATCGCCTACGTGACCTAATCGTGCTTTATGTGACTTAATCATGCTTTGTGTGTTTACTTGTCCATGGGAAGTATTTAATCCTATACTTAGCACTAAAAGTCGATAAAGTAGATTTTTCCTATCTGGGGGAGTTAAGAATTATGTTCGAGTAGAGCTTAGAAGTAACAGTGCTCTAAACTACCAGTTTCACCCTTGATCGAGGGATAATGTAAGTTGAGAAGGCCGAAATTATGATAATTATATAAGACTTGGTTTCCATATGCGATCGTTTTCATTGCTATTTTAATTTGGCCAAAGTTAACTCAGGGAATATATAAAAGCTTCACTGTTTCTTTAAGATCCCCTAGGGAGGACTTATTAGTATGAAACATCTCTTGCTTTAGGAATGAGATATATGAGATCCCTCAAGGAGGACTCCTTTATATTGTTCGCTTACTTTTAGGAGAATCGGAATTGATTTAACGATAAATTCTATTGATTTAGTTTTAAAGAGACTAGGATCAAATAAGTATACTTAGGTATTACTTACCGAAACCAACTTCAAAACTGATATGATTTGGAAGTAGTTTGGAGCGAAATGTTATAGAGTTGCATTATATATACTAAGGTTAAGTCCAAGGGAGAGGTCAGCGTTAACATTTCAAATAAATATTGTAGAGTTGAAATGTCTATTCTAAGGTTAAGCCCAAGCACTATGCCAAAAAACGCATCAGACGATAAATATGTCATGTTGTTTGGAAGCATATCTATCTGTCGTTAGATCCAGTGCCGTCTCATTGCAAATCAGACCACAGTTATGCCCCATTGTCTGATATGCATTAACACAGTAGAAAAAAGTCGTACGTTGTCTTATGTTATAATATTATTCCCAAGATTACTTATTAGACAACATATGAATATTGACGAATATTGTAGAATATAATGATTTATGATTTTTGTTTAATGATAATAAATATTTTATTTAAAATTTTATATTTTATTCAAACAAATATTTTATTTCATTTCAATTTCAAATAACACACATTGAGCTTCCACTATATTTCATACTTTCATACATAACATTATTTTCACACTCTCATATACAATATTTTTTTCCTCTCACTCACACACTCGAATTTGATATTTTCTTGCTTCTGCTCAAGTCTTCTCTATCTTGCCAATCAAACAAACAACAACACAGTAAATAGAAAAAAGGAACAAACTGATATTTGCAAAAATAAGAATGTTATTTAATATGATATTACCTCAGTTATTTGGGTTGTTTGTTTACACACTTTAAAACTAGAATCAAAGTGCACGAACAACGTATGACATACACAATGTATTTCTATACATGCCATAAGGCCGTACACACAAAACACAGTTGTGTCAATAAATTATAGGGACAAATGCGAAGGTCAAGCCTGAAGGCTCAATGCAATGCAAGTGTGCACGAGGTCAAGCCTAAGAAAGCTTGGGCACAACTCAAAGTGCATCACGTAGTGTACAAGAGTCACGACAAAGTTTCAGAAATAAGATGAATAAATAAGTCCAAAAACAAGGACATGCATCAATACAGAAACTACATTCACATCAAAAAAACATTATTAGTGTAGAAACAAGATGCACAAATATGTGCAGAAATACTAAGAAACAAGATGCATAAATAAGTTCAGAAACAAAATGCACAAATGATCCAGTATTAGTGCATAGCATTACAAGAAGCTAAACAATACAGGACAATGTGCATCCTGGAAATGCAAACAAGAAAACTCGACAACAAAATATGAAAAGGCACAACATCACAAAAACAATGGAGACTCGCTTAGTACATGCACACTATTCAACAAAAACAAGCAAATAGACTAGCAAAGTCACACCTATAGAAGCACATTAACATACATATATACATATATGTATATACAAGTATACATATGCACAACAGCTATTTCAAACTTTGGGAAGCACACTAATAAGTCTTACATGCAATTCAACAGAGATACAAACCAGTGAGCAAATACTTTGAAAAAAATCCATGGTCGAGCACACAACGGTGATAAAAACCCGTTGTCCATTAGAAAATTCAAACTAGCAGTTCAATAGAGATACAACCCGTAGAGATAAAAACCAAAAAATATAAAAACTCCTATATATACAAACCAACGGAGATAAAAACTTCAGGAAGAACACAAATCATTGCAAAGATCAAGTCAGAATTAAAACCAGCAGTTCAGTAGAGATAAAAACTCTAGGAAGCACACAATTCATTACAAAGATCAAGTCAGAATTAAAACCATCGTCCGTAAGAAAATCCACGACTGATCAAATACTTTGAAAATTTCAAATCGATGTATATATTCGAAAATATAGGAAATTAATCCCTATATATACCCATATCATTATTGGTAGAAAAAAATATCAAGTCGAATTCGAGCATAAAATTGAAAAGAGGCAAAATTGTTAAACATACCAAATCGACAGCAATCTACTCGATGTAGAAGTAACCGAAAGCAAATCCAAGCAATAAGATTGATCGGTAAGGCAACCAAGGAAAACTAATTACTTCGATCACAAGTAAACCGATGGATTTCAACAAAGAAAGAAACAACCAATAACAACCAATGAGATTCACCATATTTCTCATCACAACTTCACAAGCAAAAATTGGGTTTTGAGATTAGGTTTCGAGAGATTAAGTTTTGAGATTGGGTTCCGTCGAGATTAGGTTTTGAGAGTGAGAGAGTATCGGATTGAGGGGGAAATCAATTATAAAAGGAAAAATGATTATAAGCTGAGGGGAAAAATAATTATAAGAGGGGAACCAAAATAATGATATGGAGCCAAAATTAATTTTTTTGATAATTTCAATCAAACAACAGATAAATATTATTTGAAAACAAATGATGTTTGATTATTGTTGTGTCACATAACAGATGACCTTTCTGTATTTGTGTGAAACGGTAGTATAGCAAAAAAATTACCATATATAGTGCGATCATTGTTGTCTGATTCACTTTATGGCACAGTGAAGGGAGAGGTCAGCGTTAGCATTAGTCGGATGATTTATGCTGGAAATCATGGAGAGGTTCGTGAATTGTTCAAGATGCTGGAATCCATGAAGGGGTTCGAGATCTGTTCGAGTGATGAAGACTTGTTTGATGAGATGTTGAATGTGACTTCATCATCGAAAATGACAAAAAATAAAGTAGGATGTCTAGCCAGGGTGTTTAGCTAACCCAAAAGGGTACATCAAATCCATATCTAGAGATGCCGTTGATTGATTAGGGCCGGGAGTTGATGGTATTCAGTATCATGTTTTCGAGCATAGACCAGCTATGTTTACCTTTGAGGTATTTTGTATCTAGAGATATATGATGCTTGGAAGGTAGTTTCTAACTCTTGTGCAGGAGGCCCGTTCTCGATATACTAAGGCACCTTCACGGAAATCGATATGCGAACTCTCTTTAGCAGTTTTAGTTATACTTCTAATATTGTAGTGCTATGAGATGGAAGCAGCACGACTATTTTCTAATTTATATTCTACACCCTAAGAACTATCTATTATATCACCTTATGTACTTCTTAGATGGGTTTTGGTCCTTTTGAGAGGAAAACCGTTATGATCATTCGAACGATCTCAAAAGTACTGTTATATGATGGTCATATATTTCTTGAGTTTCTCACACCAGACTTAGGTCTGACTCATGGTTTTATTTTTACCTTAATTCCTTAGGTTCTCTTTCAAGTAGTTTAAGAAAGAATTTTTTTTTTGGATATCTTTGGAGCTCAAGGAGATGAGATGGATGCTTTTACCTACCTTGGTATTCTTATTTCAACTGCACTAATAGTATGTATATATCAACATTTGTGAGGAAAGACTATTATAACTATCCTGAATGTTTTAATAATACTTAGGTTAATAACTGTTAAATGATATATATCTTGTAATAGCTCCTTGTACTCCCTTTGACATTATCGTTCCGCTGTGAGATTTTGATGTTTTGTTGTCCTCTTTCTTATTTTTCTCTTTCTACATTTTCGCTTTACTCTAACAATATGTCTTTTCAACACTTGGTTGTTGGCACTTGAATAACGTGGATGATAAGTGTCGGCATTTGAGGGTTGAAAAGGCGGGTCATTACAATAATTTAACTATAATCAAAGTGGAGTATCCACATTAAAGTTCCATGGTATTCTCAAGTCGAGGGAATTGTATAACATCGTCACTTTGGGATTCTCGGTTTGACCTTAGTTATATTAACCAATAGAAAGCTGTCGAATGAGTCATTACATAATTGTCCAATAACTATCAACACATAACCTCTTGGTGCCCCTAGCAACCTTGCGTAATTATGACGCCCCACCTCTATACTCAGGCTAGCCAAGGACACTACGGGGTAATGCCGTCGACTAGCATGAAGAATAAGGCTGTTGAAGAGCGACCATCTGTGTAATTGCTTTGTGCGAGTATCGATATGTCAGATAGTATAACTTACATTTCATTTCAAGAGGAAATCCGACATATCAAATACAAACTCAAAGCTACCACATAGTGGCTATGAGGCATTCAGAAACAAATATAGAAATAAACATAACACAAATCAGTCACAGATATTCATATCACAAAGGCGGAAACAAATATGAATATAACACATAGAAGTGTACATCAAAGTAGTGGTCAAACTAGATCCACTACATCACAAAAGAATAGATACAATTGCTAGACAAAAGAATAAGTATACATCAAGGAGTCTCTATCTCAAATGTATACTAACAAAAACTACTATGATAAAGTAGTTAGCCAAAAGTCAGGTGAAGGACCCTGATAAGAAGTCAAGCAGGAGCACTTGAAATACCTCGGTCTGACCCGAGTATTATTAAGAAGAAAATAATAAACGGATCAGTCTAGCTATAAATATCAGATAAAATGAGATATGATAAGAGATATGACCAAAACGCATGATAACAATAATGCCATACTGTGACAAGTATACATCAAATAACAACAAAAATCATACAATATCTCAAATCAAATCGAAGCACCAAAAAGAATCACATTTTTTAAATTATTCACCAAAACACAAATATTGATAGAGCTTATCAATTCAATCCATGAAAATTGGTGAAACACAAATTCTAGAAATCATCAACTAGAAATCCAAAAATCACAAAAGGGGGAAGGCCTATCACAAACGGGAGCATGAAAACTCACCAACACTTGTATCACAAATGAGTCACTATCCCATGGTCACTAACCATAGAGCCGGTGCCATGACGTAGTACAGCGAACGCCCGAGGAGCCAAAAACCCAAATAATCCAAAACATCGACGTAGTACAGCGTTACGCCCGATGAACCAAACTCAAATAATCAGGCACAACGACGTAGTACAGCGAACGCTCGATGAAACTGAACACAAATAATCTGGAACATCGACGTAGTACAGCGAACGCCCGATGAACCAAACTCAAATAATATGGAACAACGACGTAGTACAGCGAACGCCCGATGAACCGAACTCCAATAAGCCGGAACAACGACATAATACAGCGTTACGCCCGATGAACCGAACTCCATAAAACCATAGGTCGCTAACCTATAAAAATGAGACGAAGCTCCATAAATCGAGGTACAGTCCCCCACGTGGACAAAGAGACATCGCACATCGCTAGTCTAAACCATAAAATGATCATCATCGATCATCAAGAAGTGTCAATTACACTAAGCTAGTAAATAAACGAGTTTAGCTTCATGTCCCATAACCACTGGCTAAACTTAAATATTTACGACCAAATTGTAGATTTCCACTCGAAAATTGTCACAAGATTTTCAATCGAACAAGTTTAAGAATTAACCGACAAATTAAACGCAAGCGTTTTATACCACTTGTTTTGCTAAGCCGTTTAATTAGATTTCTCATACGAATGAGGTAAAGGTTTGTATATACTAATAGATTGGAAAACAGTTTTACAAACGAGATTTGTATTAAAATAGAGTTGAAAACATGTTTGTGAAAGAGTTTGGATATTTACTACTAGTATAGAAACCTTTGTATTTGAAAGTGACAAATCACAAAAATGATTGTAAAAACAATCAATCACCAAAGATTCACATTCGAAGACGTGAATCAAAACCATAGAAATCGATATCAAATCCATCAAATGGATATTCCCAAAAATCCAAAGAAAGATGTCATCAAAGTCGATAATAAGTGATAACAACTATTCGGATCAACAACGATCGATTAAAAATAGGAAATCCACTCAAAAACATAAGCAAATAGGCAAACTGCTCAATTCCAAACGTCTGGAGGTTCAATCCAGGCGTTTGAAAACTAACCAGACGTTTGGTTTAGAATCCATACGTCTGGATTTGTTCTCTGGAAATAATCCAGAGAACCCCCAGACGTCTGAAACTTCAAGTCAGACGTCTGAGACCCATCCAGACGTCTGATCCTAAATTTCAGACGTCTGGAATTAGTCTCTGCCTTTTTTTATATTCTGCGTGCTTATATTTTTCTCTCCAGGTCCAAACCAGACGTTTGGACTTGGTCACCAGACGTCTGGTCACCTAGTCTGGGCAACAATTTGCCTAGGCCAAAGTGGCCAAAACATATCGGGAGCAATTGGACGAGCAACGACGACTAAGGATTTACGCCAAACGACAACCCAGCCTTAAAGGCTCTTCGATACATCCCAAATATCAATGTCCAAACATCCATAGAAAGATTTTCATGAAATTGGACAAAACCAAAAATTGGAGAATTCACAAAACCAATTCAAAATCAAAGCAAATGAAAATGAACAAATGTTAGGAATTCATACCTAACAACAATGATAGCTATAGACATAGATGTGAGTTAAAGAACTCACCTTTAAATCTCAAAGACACGAATGAGAAACTCTAAAACAAAGGAAAGGCCAATTCCTCTTCAATACACCTCTAGAAGCTCCAATCTAAGCTAATAAGCAAATATGTCCTAAGTTAGGGTTTAGGAATTTCTGAAATTGAAGAGAGATAAAAATGGAGAAGATGGAGAGGATGCATACCTAAGCTTCTCTTTGATTTTGGAGCAAGAACTCGAGTTTCCAAATCAAACTAGGGTTTGGAATTTCTATTTCCAATCTTTTTCCCCCATTTCTCTTGAGCTAGAGTGTTAGGAAAAGGAATGAGTGAATGAAGAGGAGTTGAGTGGAGTGTTAGGGTATTAAGATGGGTTAGTGGGCTGAAACCCAAACCCAAAGCCCAAATAGAAAAATAGCAAATTCTACTCAACTCCAAACATATCGATGTTTATACTCAAAAAAGTTGTAAGCGCCATTTTGGACTCAATGGAAGTGGTCTCAAGTCCCAATTCGACTGTTTACAAAAAGTAACATTTTGGACTTTAATCCGATTAACGATGCTATATTAAATAAAACACATATATAATCGTAAAATATGCGGGTTGTTACAGACTCCCCTCCTTCAAGAAATTGCGTCCTCGCAATAATTAAGAGGAAAATAAAGAGTAACAACCATAAAAGCATATCAACACAAAAGAAAATTTGAAATTAAAAGTTCACCATAAAGAGCACGAAAGAGTAAGTCCGGATGTGTTTGCTCGATGAATTCTCAAGATTCCCAAGAGCAATCCTTAGGATTTGAGGACCATTGAACTTTCAGAAGAAGAACATCTTTATTTCGAAGGCGTTTAACCTCCGAAGTAATGATACGAATAGAATGTTGCTCATAAGTCAAATTTGGTGAAACTTCAATTTCTTCAATTACACCGGGCCCAGGAATAGAATCGGAATCCCTAAGGTATTTCCGTAGTTGAAAGATGTGGAATACGTCATGAATAGCGGAAAATTGAGCTGGTAAATAAAAAGGGGATAAGCCACGGGACCATTACGTTCGGTGATGGGAAAGGGACCAACATATCGAGGTGCTAACTTTCCCGATCGACTGAAACGCACAACACCCATCATAGGTGAAACACGAATAAAATCTGGACCTAAAACCAGCTTCTCACCGGCTTCAAGCCAACACGAAGGAGATCGGCACGGCCTTCCGTAGAGTGCCTCGAAAGGTGCCATACCAATACAAGATTGGAAGCTATTATTGGAAGAAAACTCAACAAGAGGAAAATGATCTTCCCAACTTCCACTAAAATCAAGAACACAAGCACGGAGGAGATCTTCAAGAGTTTGATTCACACGCTCGGTTTGTCCATCGGACTGAGGATGATAAGCAGCGCTAAAATTAAGCTTTGTTCCCAAAGCTTTTTGAAGACCTATCCAAAATCCACTAGTAAATAATGGATCACAATCGCTAACAATAGAAGTAGGAACTCCATGCAATTTAACAATTTCTTTGACATAGAGTTTAGTCAAAAGAGGTACGGTCCAAAAAAGAAGGATGAGCCTCAAGGCTATACAAAATAAGAGATGAACATAAATTGGATTCACGATCTTGAATCTCACAAGTGAATGAAGTTTCGAGATCATTCCATTCGGACATCATCATGAAAACAACCGCTTGTTGCTTACGACTAAGGGCATCGGCAACCCGATTACCCTTCTGGGAGTATAAAGAATATCAAGATCATAAGATGCAAGGAACTCGAGCCAACGTTGTTGATGCAAATTAAGTTCCTTTTGAGAAAATAAATATTTCAAAGATTTATGATCAGTGTAGAGAACAAATTTCTCTCCCAAAAGATAATGACGCCAAATTCTAAGAGCTAAAACAATGGCCGCGAGCTCTAGATCATGAGTGGCATATCTAGTCTCGACAAGCTTTAATTGTTAAGAAGCATATGTGATAACACATTCCCTTAGCAAGAGAATGGCACCCAAACCAATACGACTAGTACCGATATAAACAATCAATTCTTTGTTCCCTTCGGGAATCGCAAGAATAAAAGCATCGGAAAAAAGTTCTTTTAATTGATCCTCTTTCCCGAAAAGCTAAGACATTCAAAATTATAATGAACTTTATGTAATCATCTTTTTAGGAAAATTTACTTATTACAAGTCAATTTACTTTGTCTGACTGTCACATCATAGTGTTTAGGAGATTCCTATCGATAATGTTGACCAGGCGCATCGACCAGAATTCTTAAAGCACTCAATGGGCAAATCAACACAAAATCATCTTTTATATGATAAAAATGTCTCATAAAAATTTTACAAATATTCTTTGCTCGTTTTAAGAACAAAATCCAATCATACTTAAAAATATCTTATTAAAAATATTTGCAAATTTTAAATTGTTGTTTTCATCCATAATCAATAAATACAAGGATAAACTCATCGAGATATTCATAGAATACTCGATTCATAAGATGGATGAAATAAGGTAGAAGGTTCGTCAAACCGAATGACATAACGAACCACTCATAAGAACCATAACAAGTACGGAATGCGGTAAGTGGAATGCTACCCTCTGCAACTCATAGCTGATGAAAATCGGTGGCAAGGTCGAGCTGAAAAGACCTTAGCACCACTCAATAGATTGCTTAGGTGATAATCCTAAGACAAGCTTTAAAATTACCGGAAAATTCACAAACTACTTGAGTGAGGGAAATAACATCTTCCTCATCAAGTGGGTTTAAAGAATAAAATGATGCCACCAAATTGGAATCAAAATCATTAAGAACAATAGAAATCTGCTTAACAGATTGAGAATGTCGAAGATGGATAGTCCTCCCGGGACATAGGATATGGGCTTCATATGATTAAGCCAATCCTTTCCCAAAATCAATTCCAAAGCCTAAGTAACGCATAACATGCAAATCGGCTCAAAAAGAATAATACATAAAATAATCTCGACACCTATACAAAGCAAACTGAGTGTTGCGGATCCATCAATCGAATTCGCAATTCTTAATGAAGTCATCAAGCCCATAATATTTAAAGAGAAAGAATCATCAAGTTCTTTTGATATAAAATAATGAGATGAACCCGTATCAAAAAGAACTCGAATAAGATAATCACAAAACAAATATCGTCAAGGATTGAATGAGAAATACCTTGACCAAGAGAAGTGTCACTAGGAGCTTGCACGACATTCAACTCTCCCTCTCTCCTACTTCGGAGTATGGGACATGTAGATATAAGATGGCCCAAACTTTTTCATTAACGACAAAAAAATGGTTTTGGGCACTCTTTTGTATAGTGATCCGTAGAACCACAATTGTAGCATCATCCACGACTAGAGGTAGGAGTCTTTGCTACCGAAGTTTCTTGCTTCCCTTTCTTTTTGGGATTGGGGCCTTTGAACTTAATAGGCCTCTTCATGTTATTGTTGAAGTTCTGTTTGGCACGCGCAACTTCAACATCACTTTCTCTATCGGCCTCTTCAAGCCGAAGAGCGATATCTACAAGCTGATCGAAAGAAACTTCTAGTTTCAGAAGTAAAGGCTTTTTGAGGTTCTTATTCAACCCATAAAAAAATCTCTGATTTTTCTTCAACGGGGTATTAATATATTCGACCCCATATTTAGAGAGAGATTCAAAAATTTGACGTAGTCGTTCATAGAAGATTCACCTTGAACAAGGTTAATAAAGCGCCGCGCTAAAGTTACTTTTTCAGCTTCCGACACAAACTTCAATTCGAACCTTTCCCGGAATTGCTCCCAAGTAAGATCCGCTTCAATAATTTCCGAAATCAAAAGCTCATACCAATCTAATACTCTTTCTTGGAGCATGCTAGAAGCCACTTGGACTCGATGTAGATCAATAAGGTTCATGCAGGAAAAGATGCGATCGCATGATCTAAGCCAAGCTTGGATTTCTATAACATTTTCGGAACCCTTAAATGGCCTTCCACCCAAAGAGGTATAATCTATGCACAAGCGTGCAAACCCGGATTTAGGACGAGTAGGCACTGGAACGGGTCCGGCAGCTTGGGCATTGTTCATAAGATCTAAAAGTTGTTGAGCAGACATAAATACTCCATCCTGAGGAGTAGCACTGGATTGACCGGCACTGGGACGGCCTGGTCTAACCATTTCTCTTCTTGAAGAAAGAAAGAAAGAAAGAAGAGAAAAAGGTTATTCACAGAATGAATATCAAACAAACTTGATTGATAAAACAAGGCATCATAAAAACAAATAGGATAGAACGGTACGAAGACTCGAATTAAATCCTATGGCACGATTCCTAAGAAAGACTTAGGACAATGATCCTTGCTAGATTATTCTACATTGTTCCGAAGTTTGGCTCTGATACCAAGCTGTGACGCCCCACCTCTATACTCATGCTAGCCAAGGACACTATGGGGTAATGCCGTCGACTAGCACAAAGAATAAGGCTGTTGAGGAGCGACCATCTGTGTAATTGCTTTGTGCGAGTATCGATATGTCAGATAGTATAACTTACATTTCATTTCAAGAGGAAATCCGACATATCAAATACAAACTGAAAGCTACCACACAGTGGCTATGAGGCCTTCGGAAACAAATATAGAAATAAACATAACACAAATCAGTCATAGATATTCACATCACAAAGGCGGAAACAGATATGAATATAACACATAGAAGTGTACATCAAAGTAGTGGTCAAACTAGATCCACTACATCACAAAAGAATAGATACAAGTGCTAGACAAAAGAATAAGTATACATCAAGGTGTCTCTATCTCAAATGTATACTAACAAAAACTACTAAGCTAAAGTAGTTAGCCAAAAATCAGGTGAAGGACCCTGATAAGAAGTCAAGTAGGAGCACTTGAAATACCTCGGTCTGACCTGAGTATTATTTAAGAAGAAACTAATAAACAGATCAATCTAGCTATAAATATCAGATAAAATGAGATAGGATAAGAGATATGACAAAAACGTATGATAAGAATAATGCCATACTGTGACAAGTATACAACAAATAACAACAAAAACCATACAATATCTCAAATCAACTCGAAGCACCAAAAAGAATCACATTCTTTAAATTATTCACCAAAACACAAATATTGATAGAGCTTATCAATTCAATCCACGAAAATTAATGAAACACAAATTCTAGAAATCATCAACAAAAAATCCAGAAATCACAAAAAGGGGAAGGCCTATCACAAACGGGAGCATGGAAACTCACCAACACGTGTATCACAAATGGGTCGCTAACCATAGATCCGGTGCCACGACGTAGTACAGCGAACGCCCGAGGAACCAGAAACTCAAATAATCCAGAACATCGACGTAGTACAACATTACGCCCGATGAACCAAACTCAAATAATCAGGTACAACGACGTAGTACAGCGAACGCCTGATGAACCTGAACATAAATAATCCGAAACATCGACGTAGTACAGCGAACGCCCGATGAACCAAACTCAAATAATACGGAATAACGACGTAGTACAGAGAACGCCCGATTAACCGAACTCCAATAAGTCGGAACAACGACGTAATACAGCATTACGCCCGATGGACCGAACTCCATAAAACCATAGGTCAATAGCCTATAAAAATGAGATGAAGCTCCATAAATCGAGGTACAGTCCCCCACGTGGACAAAGAGACATCGCACATCGCTAGTCTAAACCATAAAATGATCATCATCGATCATCAAGAAGTGTCGATTACACTAAGCTAGTAAATAAATGAGTTTAGCTTCATGTCCCATAACCACTGGCTTAACTTAAATATTTACAAACAAATTGTAGATTTCCACTCGAAAATTGTCACAAGATTTTCAATCGAACAAGTTTAAGAATTAACCGACAAAGTAAATGAAGCGTTTCATACCACTTATTTTGCTAAGATGTTTAATTAGATTTCTCATACGAATGAGGTAAAGATTTGTATATACTAATAGATTGGAAAATGGTTTTACAAACGAGATTTTTATTAAAATAGAGTTGAAAACATCTTTGTGAAAGAGTTTGAATATTTACTACTAGTATAGAAACATTTGTATTTGAAAGTGACAAATCACAAAAATGATTGTAAAAACAATCAATCACCAAAGATTCATATTCGAAGACGTGAATCAAAACCATAGAAATCGATATCAAATCCATCAAATGGATATTCTTAAAAATCCAAAGAAAGAAGTCATCAAAGTCGATAATAAGTGATGACAACTATCCAGATCAACAACGATCGATTAAAAATAGGAAATTCACTCAAAAACATAAGCAAATAGGCAAACTGCTCATTTCCAGACATCCGGAGGTTCAATCTAGGCGTCTGAAAACTAACCAGACATCTGGTTTAGAATCCAGACGTTTGGATTTGTTCTTTGGAAATAATCTAGAGAACCCACAGACGTCTGAAACTTCAAGTCAGACGTCTGAGACCCATCCAGACGTCTGATCCTAAATTTCAAACGTTTGGAATTAGTCTCTGCCTTTTTTTTTATATTCTGCGTGCTTATATTTTTCTCTCCAGGTACAAACCAGACGTCTGGACTTGGTCACCCGACGTCTGGTCACCTAGTCTGGGCAACAATTTGCCTAGGCCAAAGTGAACAAAACGTATCGGGAGCGATCGGACGAGCAACGACGACTAAGGATTTACGCCAAACGACAACCCAGCCTTAAAGGCTCTTCGATACATCCCAAATATCAATGTCCAAACATCCATAGAAGGATTTTCATGAAATTGGACAAAACCAAAAATTGGAGAATTCACAAAACCAATTCAAAATGAAAGCAAATGAAAATGCACAAATGTTAGGAATTCATACCTAACAACAATGATAGCTATAGACGTAGATGTGAGTTAAAGAACTCACTTTTAAATCTCAAAGACACGAATGAGAAACTCTAAAACAAAGGAAAGGCCAATTCCTCTTCAATACACCTCTAGAAGCTCCAATCTAAGCTAATAAGCAAATATTCCCTAAGTTAGGGTTTAGGAATTTCTGAAATTGAAGAGAGATAGCGATGGAGAAGATGGAGAGGATGCTTACCTAAGCTTCTCTTTGATTTTGGAGCAAGAACTCGAGTTTCCAAATCAAACTAGGGTTTGGAATTTATATTTCCAATCTTTTTCCCCCATTTCTCTTGAGCTAGAATGTTAGGAAAAGGAATGAGTGAATGAAGAGGAGTTGAGTGGAGTGTTAGGGTATTAAGATGGGTTAGTGGGCTAAAACCCAAATAGAAAAATAGCAAATTCTACTCAACTCCAAACATATCGATGTTTATACTCAAAAAAGTTGTAAACGCCATTTTGGACTCAATGGAAGTGGTCTTGAGTCCCAATTCAACTGTTTAAAAAAGTAACATTTCGAACTTTAATCCGATTAACGATGCTATATTAAATAAAACATTTAAATATACAATCGTAAAATATGCGGGTTGTTACAGTAATACACTGCTCAACATCTGGAGAGCGTTACACACTATGGTCTCAACGGATGTACTATATCATTTCTCGAAATATCTTGACTAGGAATATTTAAATCATATATTATTTTATATTGTGATAATTTTCTCATGATTACAACTCTTTGTAATTATTATTATAGAACATATCTAAAAACCCAAAAAAGGGATCAACACCTTTGATCAAACTATGGAGCACCAGCCCTGTTCTTACAAAGCAATAACATAGAGAATAGTTGTAAAAAGAGCACAAATAGTAAAAAGGTAAGAAGAATTTTATAGTGGTTCGGTTGTAAATGAAGCCTATGTCCACTTTATAACTTTCTGTTAACTGACTGTTGTTACAAGTTGAATTGGATTATGATATGATTGAATCTCTAAGTTAGATCAAGTCACCAGTGCAAGAGTTCACTGGAGAATCACAGTGAACCCCTAGGTGATTTCTATGAGGGAGGAAGAGTGAAGAATAGTTTCTACAAAGTTCTAGTAGACGGTCCAGAAGATCCTTTTTATGTTGCAGGAATGATTCTATTTATAGGGATTGAAGAGCTATTGGGCTAGGCCGCTTAACCAGAAGCCTATTCTTGATGGTACGAAGGCGCTCCAAAAATTTCACAACAAACTGACCTATTCTGATGGATCACTAGCGATCCATGTAGTTAAATTTTTTTGTCACTTTCACTTGGATTGCGCTTCTTGCCTTATGTAAGTGCTTTCCATGTAATTTCATAACGAATTGTCTTGTTTTCATGGTAATTCATGTACATGTTCCATTGAAATATAACTAGAATCAGATGAAGGCTTACTTCTTAAACTAGTTTGCTTGGAATATCATGAAATTTGGCAGATATCTTTAGAAAAGATATCGGTTCACGATGCAAGAAGTTTGGTGGATCCATAAGCAATGTAACGACCAACTTTTCCATACAGTTCAAGCTGACAATAAACCACATAAATCCAACCCAAATTGAACGAAAAGGTTGATAGTTAGGGAAAAAGAAAGAAAAAGAAGACAAGAAGAACTAAAAAAGATAGAATCTCACGATGGAATGCATAGTCTATAATAGGTAAAAAATCTTAACACAAAACAAAACTGTGATATATGTATATACAGACATCAATCGGAGTATATTAACCTATTTCAGCCCGGACATTTATAATATCCTGTCCTCAAAATTGCTAAATAATATACAGCAATGAATGGAACAGAAAAATAACCATCTACGTGAATTCGTCATTGGATCTCTAGCTCATCTCCTGAAGCTCTAAATATCCAAGAAAACCAGGAAATATGCTCGGTCTGACCCGAGCATTATAGGAAAACAACGCCAGGTCAGTCTGGTAAAACCAGCATGTGAAACACATTCAAACGGATTCTTAAAGTTTAAATAACCTTTCAAAAACAAAGGTATCTTGTAAGACCACGCTGCACATAAACACGGATGGGTTTTTACCTTATGATAACAAAACCTTTTATATCATAAATCTAATGATATTATAATAATGTCTAAGGGTGAAATAATAATAATCAAGTATCTGTGATGCTCGTGAGTGTAGATCACAACAATACTAGGTATATAATCGAAAACTGATAAGGATTGTTCGTTAATTATGTAGGATTTCCATGGACGTGCCCTCGGTACTTCAAGGAATGGTCCTCCTGCACAAGGATCAAAGATATCCTTGCGAAGCAGCATACATCCCTAGTAATGTACCATAGGAAAAACATAGCTGATCTCGCTACGACCGAATGTATCTCCCCATGCATGCGTAACAACAATATGTGACGTCTAGGTGGAGCCAACTATACCCTATGGGTTTGCCAACCCTACTGGCCGTGCCTCCTATCTCTAGTTTTAGCCATTCCTGCTGATGAGGCTACGTCCGGCATTCCAGCTTACGCACCACCACCAGATAGACCATGGAATCCCACATGGATTCCAATACCCCAACGGATCTTGGAATCGCACCTAGATTCTCACATCTTATTAAATCTTGGAATCAAACTCGGATTCCTATATCCCAATGGGTTTCGGAATCACATATGGATCCCAACATCTTAAAATATCACGAATTTCCTCTATAGAACCATAAATGCTTTTTCGGAGTAGTCATGGGTTCGAGTCGTCTCTTATGAGTACACTCTTCCGTTTCCAATGTGCTCCACAAAACAAACCATCGATTTTTGGAATGCTCAATACTAGTTCTTTAGGAAATAATTAAACAATACATAAGAGCAAGGATCAGCCCTTAACTGTTTAAGTGGACGGATCTCCTTATCATTTTGTGACGACTGCCCATGACTCCTGCACTAAACATAGAAATAGTGCGCTGAAAAGTGTGCCAGGCAGCCATGGATGATTGTCAGAGGTAAGTTAAAACAGCAGAATCTATCGTATTACTCACAGCGCATGGATAAAATACAATAGAGAAATATATACATAGTGAAGCTACACAGAACAGAATCGCATCAAATAAGCCTCATAGTAGTTTGATACAAAAATCTGAATAGTCAATACATCCAGCCTCACTACATATCACACAGAGAATATACAAGCAGCGGAACATCCAGTACATATAATAAGAAAATAATATGCAAGCCTCCAGCTCGTCCTCGTCATCAGCATCGTTGGAAACTAAGAACAGCACCTGTCACCTGCTACCTAGTCTGCCCATCCCAAAATGGATGAACAGCCCGAGGTAATAAGAATTGAACATAAAACCTTGAGTCAAACTACAGTCTTAGTGAGCGGTAAATTAACTAACAACATACCAAAAGAGCATAAAGGTAAAAGGAATAGGAACCCAACCCTCCCACTCCACCTCTTTCTACAGTGATAGCCCCCAGACACACTAAGCAGAAGTAAACATAGCAAAGCAGACATTTAAAGTAAAGCAATTATCACTCGAGTCAAGGTCAATGTTTTCCAAGTACAAACCCCCAAGGCCTAAACCAAGATCAGATAAGCACCAAGAAAATATTGCTCTTGAGACCGAATGACGATACAACCAAACATCCATGACTCTGGCTATCACTGTTATCATTGCTTCGATACCACCGTTAATTGAATGACCGGCACATTCTTTCAGCCGTCCGTCAAGGGCTAATGGTAACCTCGGTTCTAGACAAAACTCTGCACGTCGTCGCAGCCCGTGCCTAGGACTATCGAATCTGCCCAGAGTACTCGACTACCAACTGTGGTCTTTTGGGACTATCGAATCTGCCCAGCGTACTCTTGCTTTGAGTCTGCTAAAACCTTCAACAACGATGAAATCTCAGCCTTCTAGTCATCCTCCTCGACGATGATTCTCATACTAGCTCAAACCCCTCTCGAGCCAACCATTATCAACGAACTCGAACCATTCCTCGAGTTATCAACATGCTTGGAATGATCCCGTCTGGATTATACCAAGGCTACATCACATCATAGCAAAGAATCATCTCATCATCATCAAAACTATCCATATGAGCTTCATCATCCGCCACGTATGCTACGAGCAGTTTTTCCAAATCAAGAGCCTTTCCCTTAGCTTTTGAATCATCTTCGACCATCTTGTCTAAATCCAACAACTTATCAACTAGTTTATAACAATCAATCAAATCAATCATTAATCCAAGTAATCAATCATGCAAACAAAATCTAAAAGCAACTATAACTAAAATGGCAATTTTGTAAATTAAGATTCCAAATCTAACAAGCATGAATCATGAGCAATATCTCTACAACTTGATGAATGAACTTGCATAGATTAACATGTAGTAAAATGGATGTCAAATCATCATGAACAATGGATCTATACTTAAGTTTACGAAAATGCATGAAATCACTATTTTAAACACATAATCAAGCCACCAATCTGATACACTCTTTTGGATTCGTGTGAGAGATAACCACCACTCACCGAATCACCTAAACACTTCAAAAGCAACACACTTCAGATCTGGACAGCGAAGGATCTAACTTGATCTGTCAAAATTCCGCTTCAAACGATGAAATCTTTCTTCGATGGTTGTAGATCTTCAATCTAAGCTCTTGGATCTTCAATCTTGGATGGAAGGAAGTACTAGATTTAAGAAGAGATAAGAAGTGAAAAAGTGTAGTTCTCGATCTCTCAAAATGGCAGCACTTCGTTGCTTCAAAATCCGGATCCCAAAAAGTGAGGCATAACCCGTGTATTTATAGGCTGGAAATCCTTAGGTCGTCCGCCCCTTAAGTCGTCGCCGACCTAACGACCTAACTACCCCGACCTACGACCTAACACTCACGCGGCTTAGTGACTTAGCAGAAGTCACGACCTAACACACATGCGACCTAACGACAACGCAAGTGCGCGACCTAACTGAGATGCCGACCTAACGACAACGCAAGTGCGTGACCTAACTGAGATGCCGACCTAACGACTTAACAGGAGTACCGACCTAACACTTACACCTTCACGCGACCTAACAACTTAGCCTTTACGCGACCTAACTAGCATATAGCAACCTGATATAGGTCGCTCACGACCTAACTAAATCATAGGTCGCTCACGACCCAACTATACACAAAATCTACCTTAGGTCGCATACGACCTAACTTCATTACAGGGCAACATAGGTCGCTTACGACCTAAACTACAACAACTGAAATCCTTAAGTCGCTCGAACGACCTACCTCCCTTAGGTCGCTAACCTACTTATGTCGCTAACTCCTATGCCGCTTATCTTGTTAAGTCGATATCCCCCTTAAGTCACTCACTAATGCTACCAACTTCCTTAGGTCGCTCGACCGACCTAAACTATAACACGTCCTAACTATCACACGACCTAACTCCTTAGGTCGTTCCAATCCTTAGGTCGCTCCTCTTCACTAAGTCGCTCAACCGACCCAGACTTCTACACGACCTAAGCTACTACACGACCTAACTCTGGACGACTTAAGCTTTGGTCGACTTAAACTCTGGACAACTTATCAACACTAACGACCTAAAAATAACAGTTTTACGATCTTTCGATCCGTAAAAATACGGGTCGTTACATTCTCTCCCCCTTAGGAATTTCGCCCCCGAAATTCCAAACAAACAAGAGCAATCAAGAACTATTCTGCATGCCTACCATCCATAGCAATCAACAAACCATGCGTCCAATTACTAGCCTACCATGCAGAATTCTAAGACTAGAACAAGTGACAATGTTATGAGATGACACGACACCTTATGGTCATACCTCGAAGAGTTCAGGATGAGCTGCCTTCATCCTCTCTTCCACCTCCCATGTACAGTCGTTATCATCATCACTCCATTGTATCTTGAGCAACTTAACTACTTTCCTCCTAAGCTGTTTCATATCAGTTCCCACAACACGAAGCGGCTTACGAGGTCTCTCAACAGCTGGATCAACCTCAAAATCTTCACAGCTATCAGCAGAAACCACAGTATTCGAGTCGTGCACATACTTCCGTAGATATGATACATGAAAAACATTGTGCACACCCGACATCTTTTCTGGTAACTCCAATTTATAGGCGAGCTTTCCAATTCGCTCGATGATCGGGAATGGTCCAACAAATCTCGGAGTCAATTTTCCTTTCTTCCCGAATCGAATAACATTCTTCAGTGGAGAAATCTTCACAAAAACCATATCACCTACGTCGAATTCCAAATCCTTACGACGCTTATCTGCATAACTTTTCTGACGGTCTTGGGCTGCCTTCATTCGTTGCCGAATGATCTCTATGCAATCCGAAGTCTGTCGAATCATTTCTGGCCCAAGTATCAGCTTTTCTCCTGTTTCTAACCAACATGTCGGAGAGTTACATGTTCTTCCATACAATGCTTCATACGGCGCCATACCAATGCTTGACTGGTAACTGTTATTATACGAAAATTCTACCAAATGAAGGTGATCTTCCCATGATCCTCCGAAATCTAAAACACAAGCTCTAAGGAGATCTTCCAAAACTCGATTGACTCTCTCGGTCTGACCATCTGTTTGAGGGTGATAAGCTGTACTCAAACACAGTTCAGTTCCCAAAACTTCCTGGAAGCTCTTCCAAAATTCACTAGTGAACAATGGGTCTCGATCACTCACTATACTTTTCGGAATACCATGGAATCGAACTATCCACTTAACATACAGCTCAGCCAACTTTGATGCAGTCCTGGTTGATCGAACAGGAATGAATCTTGCACTCTTAGTCAGACGATCTACGATGACCCAAATCCCTTCATTTCCCGTTCTTGTTCTAGGTAGCCCATCAATAAAATCCATCGATATTTGCTCTCACTTCCATGTAGGAACTTCTAATGGCTGAAGCAATCCACTGGGCTTCTTTTGCTCAGCTTTTACCAACTGGCAGTTCATGCACTTGGAAATAAAATTTCCAACATCCTTCTTCATACCTTCCCAGTAATAGGTTCTCTTTATATCCCGATACATCTTATTTCCACCTGGATGAATTGTCAGCTTCGAGTGATGACTTTCCTTCAGAACTTCATTTCTCAATTCATCTATATCGGGAACAACTAGTCGTCCTTGCTTCCGAAGCCAACCCTCTCGATCGACCTCGAATCTTTTATCCTTTTCTGGGTTCAACCCAGATTCCAAATCACGGATAATCTTGACAAGCTTATCGTCTCGCTTTTGGCTCTCGCCAATTCTTTCCACAAGAGTAGGTCTTATAGATAAGTTTGCCAACATCTCAGGTTCCAATTCACATCTGGGCCTGAAGTCAAATCCAGCTAAATACTCGAGACTCTTCCATTCTGAAAACATGGCTCCCAATCCTGCATGTCTTCGACTTAACGCATTTGCCACTGCGTTACCCTTTCCCGGAGTATAGGCTATACCAAAATCATATGATGCCAAAAACTCTAGCCATCGTTGCTGCCTAAGATTCAAATCCTTTTGGGAGAAAAGATACTTCAACGACTTATGATCTGTAAATAACTCGAATCGAACTCCCAATAGATAATGTCTCCACATCCTCAGAACAAAAACAATCGCCGCTAACTCCAAATCATGAGTAGGATAATTCCTTTCATGCGGCTTCAGTTGTCGACTTGCATATGCAACAACTTTACCCTTCTGCATCAGCACTGCTCCAAGTCCAGTACCACATGCGTCGGTGTAAACCACCATCTCATCATTTCCACTTGGAATAGTCAAAACAGGAGCACTTGTCAATCGCTCTTTTAGGATTCTGAAAGCTTGCTCACACTTAGCATCCCATCTGAATACTTGGTTCTTTTTCGTCAATCCTATTAATGGTGCAGCTATCTTGGAAAAGTCTTTGATAAATCGGCGATAATATCCTGCTAATCCAAGAAAACTTCTCACATCAGATGTATTCTTAGGTCTAACCTAATCCTGGATTGCTGCCACCTTGGCGGGATCAACCGCTATTCCATTTCCAGAGATAATATGGCCTAAGAACCTCACTTCACTCTTCCAGAAGTGACACTTCGAAAACTTAGCCTTCAGCTGATGTTTCCGTAAGATTTCCAAAACAATACGCAAGTGCGTCATGTGCTCTTCTTCAGTTCTGGAATAAATCAAAATATCATCCATGAACACTAGTACGAACTTGTTCAACTGATCTCTGAACACTCTATTCATAAGATCCACAAAATATGCTGGCGCATTGGTCAATCCAAACGGCATTACCAGCCACTCAAAGAAACCCGATGGTGTCCTGAAAGCAGTCTTCGGCACACTATCCTTAGCCACTCTTAACTGGTGAAATCCCATTGCCAAATCCATCTGAGAAAACACCTTAGCTTCGTGAAGTTGATCGAACAAGTCATCTATTCTTGGCAATGGATACTTGTTCTTCTTAGTCACTTTATTCAGCTCACGATAATCCACACACAACCTCAATGATCCATCTGCTTTGGTTGCAAACACAACTGGTGCACCCCATTCGGACACACTACGCCGAATGAATCCTTTTTGTAAAAGATCATCAACCTGCACCTTCAACTCCTGCTGTTCCCTAGGCACCATCCGCCTAAGAGGCATCAGAACAGGTCTGGCTCCTTCAACTAGATCGTTACGAAACTCGATCTCTCTATGCGGCGGTAACCCTTTGACCTCATCAAAGACATCCTCAAATCCATTAGCGATTGGCACCGATGACAGTCCATCCCGTGGAACAACCAGCGAATACATGAAGCTCATGAAGACGCCTTCCTCATGCTTACATCGTATCACAACCTTTCGCCCTTCCACATTCTCGACTGTCACCTCCAACCTTTCACAATCAACCTTTGCCGCATACTTCCTAAGCCAGTCCATACCCAAAATAATTCCGAACCCCGCAAAGTTCAGAACAAAACAATCACAAACAAAAGAGCAATCATGACTCGATATAACCAAACCACGACATAGCATACACAGGCAGGACGAACCCCCAACTGGATTAGTCACAACCAATGGTCTATCAACAATATTCGGTTCCAAACCCAACCGGCCTACAAGTTCATTACAAACAAAAGAATGCGACGCTCCAGTGTCGAATAACACTCTAACTGGAACACCACAAATGGAAAGAGTACCTTGAACCACCACACTCTTTCCTTTCTCTTCAGCGGTAGGAGCTTTTGAAGATGATGGAACTGCCCCCAAAGCATAAGCTTGCACCATCTGCTTGTCCTTCCTCGGTTCTGGACAATTCTTCCTAATGTGCCCCGGCTTATCAGAGTTGTGGCACTTCACCGGCACCTTTGGATTCTTGCAATCTCTGGAGAAATGGCCCTTCTGCTGACAATTGTAGCAGGTCACTTTGTCCTTCGGCTTCTTCTGGCCATCCTTGCCTTTTTGCTGCTGCTGCTTCCTCTTCTTGTTTCCACCCTGCTGTGGTTTAGACTCTTCCTTGGTCACAGCAACAACAGATCCTTCTTTAGGAAACAAATTCTCGTGCCTGAGAGCTTTCTCCACAAGCTTCTCAAATGGATCGTCTAAATGATCTACCAACTGCCTCCCAAGATAACTGTCCAAGCCTGTCACAAACTTCTCATTCTCCTAATAAGGAGATTCAATATACGACCGGGCATACTTGGACAAAGCTTCAAACTCAGAGACATACTCAAGAACTGATCTCCCACCTTGCTTGAGTTCCACAAACTTCTTGAACAGAACGGATTTATGAGCTGTAGAAATGAACTTAGCTTCAAATCTGGCTTAGAATTGCTCCCAAGTAATTTCTTCCTCCGGAGTATCAATGGTGATAGAGTTCCACCAATCAGAAGCTCTTCCTTGAAGCTGTCTTGATGCGAGCTTCCTTTTGGTTGCATCCTCGATTCCCAAATCACCAAAGATTCTTCTACAAGCATCTATCCATCTCTGGACTTCAATGGTTGACTCTGTTCCCAAGAAAACCTTTCCTCCAAGAGCAGTATAATCTTTACATAGCTTAGTAAAATCCACCGGTCTTGGAGCTTGAACTTGAACTCCAACATCTACTCCTGACCCCGGAGCTGGCATCCTCCTTATGATCGAAGTCATCATAGCCTCGAACATAGCAGCATAATCAGCAGCCTCCTCAGCAGCACGGCCTTCCCTAGCAGCTGGTCTCCCTCTTCGACTCATTCTTAATATCTATAAAAGAAATGATCAGCACACCTTGAGAAACAACTGCATAAAGGACTCAAATCTTTCTAAGCTACTATATTATATATAGTAATCATCCATCAAAATACAATTACGTCTCTCATGCGTAGTTACGCAACGAGCGTTGGGTAAAATCGATTAACCAAAGCTCTGATACCAAATGTGACGACCGCCCATGACTCCTGCACTAAACATAGAAATAGTGCGCTGAAAAGTGTGCCAGGAAGCCATGGATGATTGTCAGAGGTAAGTTAAAACAGCAGAATCTATCGTATTACTCACAGCGCATGGATAAAATACAATAGAGAAATATATACATAGTGAAGCTACACATAACAGAATCGCATCAAATAAGCCTCATAGTAGTTTGATACAAAAATCTGAATAGTCAATACATCCAGCCTCACTACATATCACTCAGAGAATATACAAGCAGCGGAACATCCAGTACATATAATAAGAAAATAATATGCAAGCCTCCAGCTCGTCCTCGTCATCAGCATCGTTGGAAACTAAGAACAGCACTTGTCACCTGCTACCTAGTCTGCCCATCCCAAAATGGATGAACAGCCCGAGGTAATAAGAATTGAACATAAAACCTTGAGTCAGTCTACAGTCTTAGTGAGCGGTAAATTAACTAACAACATACCAAAAGAGCATAAAGGTAAAAGGAATAGGAACCCAACCCTCCCACTCCACCTCTTTCTACAGTGATAGCCCCTAGACACACTAAGCAGAAGTAAACATAGCAAAGCAGACATTTAAAGTAAAGCAATTATCACTCGAGTCAAGGTCAATGTTTTCCAAGTACAAACCCCCAAGGCCTAAACCAAGATCAGATAAGCACCCAGAAAATATTTCTCTTGAGACCGAATGACGATACAACCAAACATCCATGACTCTGGCTATCACTGTTATCATTGCTTCGATACCACCATTAATTGAATGACCGGCACATTCTTTCAGCCGTCCGTCAAGGGATAATGGTAACCCCGGTTCTAGACAGAACTCCGCACGTCGTCGCAGCCCGTGCCTAGGACTATCGAATCTACCCAGAGTACTCGACTACCAACTGTGGTCTTTTGGGACTATCGAATCTGCCCAGTGTACTCTTGCTTTGAGTCTGCTAAAACCTTCAACAACGATGAAATCTCAGCCTTCTAGTCATCCTCCTCGACGACTATTCTCATACTAGCTCAAACCCCTCTCGAGCCAACCATTATCAACGATCTCGAACCATTCCTCGAGTTATCAACATGCTTGGAATGATCCCGTCTGGATTATACCAAGGCTACATCACATCATAGCAAAGCCTCATCTCATCATCATCATCAAAACTATCCATATGAGCTTCATCATCCGCCACGTATGCAACGAGCAGCTTTTCCAAATCAAGAGCCTTTCCCTTAGCTTTTGAATCATCTTCGACCATCTTGTCTAAATCCAACAATTAATCAACTAGTTTATAAAAATCAATCAAATCAATCATTAATCCAAGTAATCAATCATGCAAACAAAATCTAAAAGCAATTATAACTAAAATGGCAATTTTGTAAATAAAGAGTCCAAATCTAACAAGCATGAATCATGAGCAATATCTCTACAACTTGATGAATGAACTTGCATAGATTAACATGTAGTAAAATGGATGTCAAATCATCATGAACAATGGATCTATACTTAAGTTTACGAAAATGCATGAAATCAATATTTTTAACACATAATCAAGCCACCAATCCGATATACTCTTTTGGATCCGTGTGAGAGATAACCACCACTCACCGAATCACCTAAACACTTCAAAAGCAACACACTTCAGATCTGGACAGCGAAGGATCTAACTTGATCTGTCAAAATTCCGCTTCAAACGATGAAATCTTTCTTCGATGGTTGTAGATCTTCAATCTAAGCTCTTGGATCTTCAATCTTGGATGGACGGAAGTACTAGATTTAAGAAGAGATAAGAAGTGAAAAAGTGTAGTTCTCGAGCTATCAAAATGGCAGCACTTCGTTGCTTCAAAATCCGGATCCCAAAAAGTGAGGCATAACCCGTGTATTTATAGGCTGGAAATCCTTAGGTCGTCCGCCCCTTAAGTCGTCGCCGACCTAACGACCTAACTACCTCGACCTACGACCTAACACTCACGCGGCTTAGTGACTTAGCAGAAGTCACGACCTAACACACACGCGACCTAACGACAACGCAAGTGCGCGACCTAATTGAGATGCCGACCTAACGACAACGCAAGTGCGCGACCTAACTGAGATGCCGACCTAACGACTTAACAGGAGTACCGACCTAACACTTACAGCTTCACGCGACCTAACAACTTAGCCTTTACGCGACCTAACTAGCATATAACAACCTGATATAGGTCGCTCACGACCTAACTAAATCATAGGTCGCTCACGACCCAACTATACACAAAATCTACCTTAGGTCGCATACGACCTAACTTCATTACAGGGCAACATAGGTCGCTTACGACCTAAACTACAACAACTGAAATCCTTAAGTCGCTCGAACGACCTACCTCCCTTAGGTCGCTAACCTACTTATGTCGCTAACTCCTATGCCGCTTATCTTGTACGTATTCTGTGATATTCCGACTTGAATTCGGAATCCGTATCTTGTGTTCGAGTAATTATAGGAGATTGAATCTGTCTATCTCCGTGTTGTTTCGTGCCTGCGAATTTCGAGGACGAAATTCTTTTAAGGGGGGAAATTTGTAACGACCCTGGAATTTAAATTTATTTAAATTAATAATTAAATGCATTTTTGAATTAAATTGAGTAATTAAATAAATTTTTGATAAAAATTTGTAAATTAATTAGGAAAATTGGAAGCGAGTTTCCCCGATTCAAATAGAAAATATATAAAATCATTTAAATTTAAAAATATTGTATGTATATGTATATATGTATTCGGGCATATATAAGTAATTTGAGTAGATTTGAAATTTTATATATATATATATATATATTAATTGGATTTAAATTTTAAATAAATGGTTTTAAATATAATACATACATATATACTTTGGACACAAGTATAAAAAATAAATAAATAAATAATTTTAGTTATAAAAATATAAGATAAAAAGAAAAAAAATAGAAGTTTACCTATTCTATAAAGTGATAATTAATACCTAAACTATGAATAAAAAATAAAATAAAAACATGGTATATAAGATGGAATATAGGATTATAAAATATAAAGTAACATATAGTTAAGTTCAAACAACATAATTAAAATAGAAATTTATTTACAATACAAAGTATAATAACAAACAACAAGAAATAATGTATTCATACAAACAAAATAAAATATATTCAATTAAGTATAAACTAATACGAATAACTAAAACAACATTATAAAGTAATAAAACACATTAACTATGAAATTCATTTTAAATTATAAAATAACAAAAAGGAATATATGAAAGCTTATAAAACAAATAAGAAGACAGTGATACTCAACTATGAAACAAACATAAATATGTATGTAGTAGCTTGCAAAATGGAACATGTGAACCTGGAAATAAAATCAAGCACATAAAGGAGGTATGTAGGCTGTAAACAATCAAGTATGAACACAAAGAAAATTTGTTCAGGCAAGAAGAAGTATAAAAGAAATTCAGTAATAAACAAATCAAGTAAAGTGATTCATGTACTTACCAATATCTTCACAGCCGAAAGCAAAGGACCATGGTGATAAATGCAACATACTTCTAGCATTTAATGCAAGTATCTCTTGCCATACCCATTGTATATACAAACAATATTTTATCACCTGTACAATATTTTTCACTGGTAAACTCAATTGTATATTAGCTCTTCTCACTTCATTTCATTTTCGTTCCATTTCAAACCCAGAAAACACTCCTGTAACCTTCTCCTTCTATATGTATCTCCTTACTCTAGTTCATTCTAAAAACATAAGCAGCTAGAGAAGATAAGTTAGCATTCTTTCAAACAAAAACATCTTTCAATTAATCAAAAAGCAAAGGCAATGTCTTCAGCCTGGAAAAGCAAGCAAAGCTTCAAGCCTGTTCAATATTTCAAAACTCTGTTCATTTTCCTTAATCTGGTGAGTAACATTTATATTTAAGCTAATTCCAGTAACTATAGCTGCTAAATTATTCTGTGATAATCATGTTTGGAGTGGATGAAGGTGATGGAATTCTCTGTAATATGTATGGTTCTTGAATACATGTTTGGGTTTTTAATGTGTTCTTCTTGTTCTAGAGTTCCAGTTTTAAACCCAAATCAAAACCATGATTACATGTTCAATCCTTGTTAAGGCTTAAGGTTTAAAACAAAGTATGGGTATATAACATAAGTATAGTTTGGAATTTTATTTAGTATAAATTATAACTGTGAGGTTTCTTTTATCCCTTGGGAAAAGGGGTTGCCGGCCTTGTTTGGCAGAGAACAGTTGGTTCTCGGAACGTCCCGCCAGAGGCGTTTCTTTCGTGGAATAGGAAGTTCCTTAGCCTGACCATTTGTTGGAAATCCATCTTCCAAATACGAACTTTGTACGGTTTTAGTTGTATTACCTGCCATGGAATGTGGTGGTAACCTGCTATTGAACATGGTAGCTATAGTAGGCATAAGTGCGAAATGTCTATGCTGGCTAAGATTTATATTCTACTTTCGAAATTGTTTTCTGCACTATGCACTAGTAATAATATCAAATGATTTGATTTTGCGTAGTAAGCATCTTTGACTATCATAAGAAGAAATCTCCTCCAATTCTGCGTTTGCATTGTGTGTGTGGTGGGAGGTCTTATGGTAGTTTCATTTTCCAAAAAGCATTGCGAATTGACTTTAAAAATCTCTGCTATTTGTTTTTAAAGATAAACTGTTTTTGTTGCTCACACCAGTCCCATGACTGATCCGGAGTTTATTGTTCCTTTCCTAAACTCTGGGTGCTCATAATTTCCTACACGAGCAGTCTAGAGTTGGGGTTTTCAGATATTTAGGTTTAGTAGATTATCTGGAGCCAGTTCAGTCTTTGGATCGGACTGCACTTGCTTACCTGTGTGCCTCGTTATTGGGAGTTCGAGCTATTTCTGGATTTGTCTTTGAAGATGGAGATTATCCGCTACTGATGTTATCTATCGTTTTCTTTTCCGCTGCTATTTGTTGTATCATATCTCTGATGTATATTGATATTCATTGTATCACTCTGTTGTATCAGATATTGTATATCAATGTATTATTCATTTATTCCGCTGTGTTATTTACTTAATGTTGTTATAAGCTCCGGCGACTCGGATTTGAACGCTCGAATCTACGACATTCGAGTACGATGTAAAGTATGGATGTCGATTTTCGAGCGCGAAAATCTGGGACGTTACATTTGGTATCAGAGCTAAGGTTGAACTTTAGCTCAGGAGTATAACACGTTAAGTAGCTCATTAGAGATAGAGTGAAGTAAACTCTAGAATGAGTAATTCTCAGATATCCGTCTGAACGTCTCAGTAAATTCTCTTACTATCCACTGATAGTAGATATGAGTGCTAGAAGAAGACGAGATAGGGGACAGGAAAATACGACTATAAATGGTCAATACCCTGCGACAGTGGAAACAATCTTTCTCTATCAATTTTCTTTGATTCGTTTCCAAAATTCTTTTGATTGCTTCGTATCAGCTATAAGAAGAAGTTTCGGTATTATGATGGCTCTACGAATCGTTGTAGAAATTCTTACCTCGTATCTTAATCGGTTTCTTATCAGCTTTTTAATTTAAACCTTAATGAATTTGAAATTGGAAATTTTAAATTAAAGTTAAATTGATTAATAGAATATGAAGGCTAAATTGAATTGAATCGATAAAACGATTTCGTTTGAAACCAAATTTGAAATTCTATTGAAATTTCTGTAAATACCAAAGTCCGAAGAGGGACAAATTGGTACGTATTCTGTGATATTCCGACTTGAATTCGGAATCCGTATCTTGTGTTCGAGTAATTATAGGAGATTGAATCTGTCTATCTCCGTGTTGTTTCGTGCCTGCGAATTTCGAGGACGAAATTCTTTTAAGGGGGGAAATTTGTAACGACCCTGGAATTTAAATTTATTTAAATTAATAATTAAATGCATTTTTGAATTAAATTGAGTAATTAAATAAATTTTTGATAAAAATTTGTAAATTAATTAGGAAAATTGGAAGCGAGTTTCCCCGATTCAAATAGAAAATATATAAAATCATTTAAATTTAAAAATATTGTATGTATATGTATATATGTATTCGGGCATATATAAGTAATTTGAGTAGATTTGAAATTTTATATATATATATATATATTAATTGGATTTAAATTTTAAATAAATGGTTTTAAATATAATACATACATATATACTTTGGACACAAGTATAAAAAATAAATAAATAAATAAATTGAGTTATAAAAATATAAGATAAAAAGAAAAAAAATAGAAGTTTACCTATTCTATAAAGTGATAATTAATACCTAAACTATGAATAAAAAATAAAATAAAAACATGGTATATAAGATGGAATATAGGATTATAAAATATAAAGTAACATATAGTTAAGTTCAAACAACATAATTAAAATAGAAATTTATTTACAATACAAAGTATAATAACAAACAACAAGAAATAATGTATTCATACAAACAAAATAAAATATATTCAATTAAGTATAAACTAATACGAATAACTAAAACAACATTATAAAGTAATAAAACACATTAACTATGAAATTCATTTTAAATTATAAAATAACAAAAAGGAATATATGAAAGCTTATAAAACAAATAAGAAGACAGTGATACTCAACTATGAAACAAACATAAATATGTATGTAGTAGCTTGCAAAATGGAACATGTGAACCTGGAAATAAAATCAAGCACATAAAGGAGGTATGTAGGCTGTAAACAATCAAGTATGAACACAAAGAAAATTTGTTCAGGCAAGAAGAAGTATAAAAGAAATTCAGTAATAAACAAATCAAGTAAAGTGATTCATGTACTTACCAATATCTTCACAGCCGAAAGCAAAGGACCATGGTGATAAATGCAACATACTTCTAGCATTTAATGCAAGTATCTCTTGCCATACCCATTGTATATACAAACAATATTTTATCACCTGTACAATATTTTTCACTGGTAAACTCAATTGTATATTAGCTCTTCTCACTTCATTTCATTTTCGTTCCATTTCAAACCCAGAAAACACTCCTGTAACCTTCTCCTTCTATATGTATCTCCTTACTCTAGTTCATTCTAAAAACATAAGCAGCTAGAGAAGATAAGTTAGCATTCTTTCAAACAAAAACATCTTTCAATTAATCAAAAAGCAAAGGCAATGTCTTCAGCCTGGAAAAGCAAGCAAAGCTTCAAGCCTGTTCAATATTTCAAAACTCTGTTCATTTTCCTTAATCTGGTGAGTAACATTTATATTTAAGCTAATTCCAGTAACTATAGCTGCTAAATTATTCTGTGATAATCATGTTTGGAGTGGATGAAGGTGATGGAATTCTCTGTAATATGTATGGTTCTTGAATACATGTTTGGGTTTTTAATGTGTTCTTCTTGTTCTAGAGTTCCAGTTTTAAACCCAAATCAAAACCATGATTACATGTTCAATCCTTGTTAAGGCTTAAGGTTTAAAACAAAGTATGGGTATATAACATAAGTATAGTTTGGAATTTTATTTAGTATAAATTATAACTGTGAGGTTTCTTTTATCCCTTGGGAAAAGGGGTTGCCGGCCTTGTTTGGCAGAGAACAGTTGGTTCTCGGAACGTCCCGCCAGAGGCGTTTCTTTCGTGGAATAGGAAGTTCCTTAGCCTGACCATTTGTTGGAAATCCATCTTCCAAATACGAACTTTGTACGGTTTTAGTTGTATTACCTGCCATGGAATGTGGTGGTAACCTGCTATTGAACATGGTAGCTATAGTAGGCATAAGTGCGAAATGTCTATGCTGGCTAAGATTTATATTCTACTTTCGAAATTGTTTTCTGCACTATGCACTAGTAATAATATCAAATGATTTGATTTTGCGTAGTAAGCATCTTTGACTATCATAAGAAGAAATCTCCTCCAATTCTGCGTTTGCATTGTGTGTGTGGTGGGAGGTCTTATGGTAGTTTCATTTTCCAAAAAGCATTGCGAATTGACTTTAAAAATCTCTGCTATTTGTTTTTAAAGATAAACTGTTTTTGTTGCTCACACCAGTCCCATGACTGATCCGGAGTTTATTGTTCCTTTCCTAAACTCTGGGTGCTCATAATTTCCTACACGAGCAGTCTAGAGTTGGGGTTTTCAGATATTTAGGTTTAGTAGATTATCTGGAGCCAGTTCAGTCTTTGGATCGGACTGCACTTGCTTACCTGTGTGCCTCGTTATTGGGAGTTCGAGCTATTTCTGGATTTGTCTTTGAAGATGGAGATTATCCGCTACTGATGTTATCTATCGTTTTCTTTTCCGCTGCTATTTGTTGTATCATATCTCTGATGTATATTGATATTCATTGTATCACTCTGTTGTATCAGATATTGTATATCAATGTATTATTCATTTATTCCGCTGTGTTATTTACTTAATGTTGTTATAAGCTCCGGCGACTCGGATTTGAACGCTCGAATCTACGACATTCGAGTACGATGTAAAGTATGGATGTCGATTTTCGAGCGCGAAAATCTGGGACGTTACATTTGGTATCAGAGCTAAGGTTGAACTTTAGCTCAGGAGTATAACACGTTAAGTAGCTCATTAGAGATAGAGTGAAGTAAACTCTAGAATGAGTAATTCTCAGATATCCGTCTGAACGTCTCAGTAAATTCTCTTACTATCCACTGATAGTAGATATGAGTGCTAGAAGAAGACGAGATAGGGGATAGGAAAATACGACTATAAATGGTCAATACCCTGCGACAGTGGAAACAATCTTTCTCTATCAATTTTCTTTGATTCGTTTCCAAAATTCTTTTGATTGCTTCGTATCAGCTATAAGAAGAAGTTTCGGTATTATGATGGCTCTACGAATGGTTGTAGAAATTCTTACCTCGTATCTTAATCGGTTTCTTATCAGCTTTTTAATTTAAACCTTAATGAATTTGAAATTGGAAATTTTAAATTAAAGTTAAATTGATTAATAGAATATGAAGGCTAAATTGAATTGAATCGATAAAACGATTTCGTTTGAAACCAAATTTGAAATTCTATTGAAATTTCTGTAAATACCAAAGTCCGAAGAGGGACAAATTGGTACGTATTCTGTGATATTCCGACTTGAATTCGGAATCCGTATCTTGTGTTCGAGTAATTATAGGAGATTGAATCTGTCTATCTCCGTGTTGTTTCGTGCCTGCGAATTTCGAGGACGAAATTCTTTTAAGGGGGGAAATTTGTAACGACCCTGGAATTTAAATTTATTTAAATTAATAATTAAATGCATTTTTGAATTAAATTGAGTAATTAAATAAATTTTTGATAAAAATTTGTAAATTAATTAGGAAAATTGGAAGCGAGTTTCCCCGATTCAAATAGAAAATATATAAAATCATTTAAATTTAAAAATATTGTATGTATATGTATATATGTATTCGGGCATATATAAGTAATTTGAGTAGATTTGAAATTTTATATATATATATATATTAATTGGATTTAAATTTTAAATAAATGGTTTTAAATATAATACATACATATATACTTTGGACACAAGTATAAAAAATAAATAAATAAATAATTTGAGTTATAAAAATATAAGATAAAATGAAAAAAAATAGAAGACCTAACTCTGGATGACTTAAGCTTTGGTCGACTTAAACTCTGGACAACTTATCAACACTAACGACCTAAAAATAACAGTTTTACGATCTTTCGATCCGTAAAAATACGGGTTGTTACACATTTGTCCTAGAAGAACAAAACTAGTTTATACGTACATTATAGCACCACCGACGGTAACTGTACCATATAATCCTCGTGTTTCCTTTAGATATTTCCAGAGTTAAAATCCTTCAGTGTTAAGTAGGGAATATTTCCCTACCACCAAAATTAAGAAGGATTACATATTTTGGCCAAGATTTGATAGTCGGTTATTTAACTATCAAATCATCAAACATGCGAACAAAGATTATATTTACCATGGAAAGCCACTAAGTCTCATAAATTAATCTTTCATTATTTTAAAATCGCATTTCAAATACTTGGAAAATCACTTCCATATACTTATCTCAACAAGATAAGTATATTCACAAACCACTATATTTTCGATACTTAGAAAATATAACCATATACTTATCTTAATGGTATAAGTATATTCATAAATCATTTCACCTTTCAAAAACTTGGAAACTTTTCCGTGTACTTATACTATGATATAAGTATATTCACCTAACACTTAGAAAGATTTCCTATTTTGAAATCATATTTAAATGATCAAACCCAAATATCATCTAAATTGGAGAAACCCAAAACACTAATCCCTTTATAAACATTTCTAATAAATCCCAAACCCCATTTATAAAATTTCCCTTTCTCAGATCTTTTAAACTTATTTATAAATTCTTTTATAATTATCCAAAGCCATTTATAAAACTCTTCTTATATTTAATCCAACTCATTAATAAACTCTTCAATAACGTCCTCTTGATAAACCGTAAGTTATTTAAAATAGCTTTAAATAACAAATTACTATTTAAAACATCCTCCTATTTCATTTTAATCAAATCTTATTTAAAATAATACTTTAGAATCTATTGAATAATATATTAAATTAATTTCAAATACTAATAAGTATTAATAAGTTAACTTCAAAACAATATTAATATAATAATTAATTAATTTTAATAAGTTATTAAACAATAATTAATTAACCTTAACTAATATTAATATAAAAATTAATTATCCTTTAAATATAATTAAATAACTTAAATCAATATGATTAATTAACTTTAGTTAAAATTTAAAGTATAGATAATCTTTTAAATAATTAATTAAAATGTAATTAAAACATTTCTAAACCATAACTAAATAACTTTAAAAATAACTTTTACTAAAACATTTTAAAACAACAATTAAATAACTTTAAAAATAACTTTTAAGAATAATATTAATAAAATTATTAACTTTAAATCATTATTAAAAACAATTATTAATTATCTTTAACCCTTATAATAAAAATAATTATTCTTAAAATAACTTTCAAATTAATAATTAGCTTTTCAGATTCGAAAAAGGCTTAACAATCACCATGGTACTTAAATAAGCTACCATATTAACTTTTCAATTCAATAACATATATTAACATAATCGATGACCTTATAAATAAATTCAATACTTAACCATCATTAGTTAATATGCCACTTATTCAAAGCGGGATATCAATTAACGATATAAAATCAAACATCCAAAACTATAAAATAGTAGAACGAGAATTTATTCTGCTAATTAATTGCCAAATTAATTGAATTAGTGGAAGGGTGTTTTATTTCGCTAAATGGATGTCTAATTACCATATTCGATCCAATTTAACTTAACAGTAATTATTTGGCCAAATAAACGTCAAAGATTAAGGTATATAAATTTTAATCGACGTTATTATTTAAAATAACGCAATAAATCATGTCTGTAATAATATGTCATAATTTATACCTATCCAAAGCTACAACAAGTTACTCTACAATGTTGTACTCATCAATATGAGTATAATGCAAATATCCATGGGTAAATCGGATTACATATGAGAGGGTTACACTATTTCAAACTTTCAATATCTTTAAATAATTAAATAAGCGAAGATAAAAGCTCTCACCATCAAAATGCAAACGGGCCCAAAGCCCATAAATACAAAACCGAAACCCAAGCCTGCAAGCTTCCTTCTTCCCCCAATTACATCGACCCAAAGAAAAATTGATTAGAGCGAAATCAAGTGCACGCCCGTGCACACGTGCACGTGCACGGACTCCACTGGCAACTAGCGACAGTCGCAATCACACCAGCAACCTCGCCTTCCCATGCTTGACCTCCCTGACTCCTCGCCAATCCCTTCGACCCCTTCATGCTAAATGCGACCACTTCTACCCATTCGAACTACCTACATGCAATACAAAACCTCCTTGTCCAATCACCACAACCACATTCAAGGCCTACCGCCACCACTGATAAGACCGCCTACCTTTCCCTCACCTCTGAGCCCCTTAGTACCAAGTCTGATGCTTCCCTATTTTGCTAGCGACGTGATAGCCAAACCCCATCATAATAATCTCCGAAACCCTACTTTTAACTATTCTCACTAATCAAAAATGGGCCATGGTCATCGCCTCTGCCTCGTGCCAAGGCCCCTCCCTGTCATCTCCGATCAGCCCCTCGACCACCAGTTCGCCGAAAAATATTTTTTAAATGGATTCCAATTAACTCCTCCTCTACGATTATTCACAACCCTAAAAGTCACCAAACGACCACTAAAAATCATGATTCGGCGCTACAGTCCCATCCATATCCTCTGTTCGCCGATTCGTGATCGTCGAAAACGGTCGTTTTCTCGACCACTTGTTGTTATTTGTAGATATCTCTCAAACCACTCGACGAAACCCTACGAAACTATTTTTAGAGTAAACTAGATTCGATGACGAACAACTTTCATTTTGGTGGTTTTGGATGATTTTGCCAAGATTAAGAGATATTTATTTTTAAATGAAGGAAAAGGTTTGAATTTCCTTGATTTATAAAATTAACAGAGGAAGTAAACAAAAATGGAGAAGAAAAAGTCTCTACCTCTTGACATACCCATATACACACACATGTTTACCTTGATCAAAAACCAAAATCCATTTTCATGTCAAATCAAGAAGACAAGGTGACTGCTATGGTGTAGGGGAATCCAGTGAATGGCAACTGGTAGGGGAAAAGAAGAACAAGAGGTTGGCTGTATGGAAAATGGAAGTGTACTGTGTACAATTTTCCTATGAATATTTATGTATTTTATTTTAAATTTGAATAGATGAGATTATGGCATCCCGCCATAATATATCGCGTCCGATTACAAGCCGCGATCGACAGAATATAAAGTACGATCGCGTATAGCAATGTTATATGACTCCAAAACAAAAATAAAATAGATAAGTTATTAATTTCTATGAAGTCTCAAAATGCCAGCGTTTGCTATACGTCAAATGAGAATCGTATAATTTTCCAAATTAAAAATTATGGAAAATTTCTAAAAATTACGTCATTGTAAATCAAGTCTCATTTTGAAATAGGTAATTTATCATAATTTAAATTCAAATCCAAATATTTAAATAAATTAAATATTCGAATTTGAAGACCCAAAATATGGGTTGTTACACTCTCACCCCTAAAAAGAATTTCATCCTCGAAATTTCAGCATAAGAACATTCAATAATATTCATAGCCCACATGATGTTCATAGATCATCTTTATATAGAATCTGATTTGATCACTACTCGAATATATAACTCTACTTCCCAACCAGTATCGTTCACCCAATTTACTAATGCGGACCCTGATCAGGCTCCTTGGTTAGGACCCTCTGTTCTCCTTACATAGCTGTAGCTATGATAGAAAACCTTGGTTCCATGTCAAGAACCCTCATCAAGTGCTCGCCGTCAGAAATCGAGTAATAGATGCTTAGTTGGAACGGTGTGTGTCACGATCCAAATTTCAGCATTCGAAAATCGACACCCGTACTTCACTTGTACTCGAATGCCGCAGATTCAATCGTTGAAATTCGACTCGTGCCGGAGCTTATAACATAGTAAGTATAACAACACAGCAGAAGAAAGAAATAGATGATATCATATACAACTCCAATGAATACAATATCCAGAATGATATATAACAATGATATCAAAAATACAAGAATATCAAAGATATGATACAATAACAGCGGAAAAATATCAGTAGAAGAGATTACTCCAAATGATCTGAAAAGAGAATGAGTCCAACGACTCCAACATCTAGCTCGAACCACCATCACGTTGCACCAAGAGAAGCAACGTCAGTCATGATCTCCAAAAACTGAACTAGCTCCAACTAGTCTACTAGACCTGACTATCTGAAAAACCCAACTCCAGACTGCCCATGTGGAAAATTGTGGGCACCCAGAGTTTAAGAAAGGAACAATAAACTCCGAGTCAGTCATGGGACTGATGTGAGTAACAAAAACAGTTTATCTTTAAAACAAACCACAAAGAATTTTTAACATTGAAATCCGCAATGCTTTTGGAAAATGAAACTACCATAAGACCTCCCACCACACACACAATGCAATCGCAGACTTGGAGGAGATTTGTTCTTATGATAGTCAAACATGCTTACTACGCAAAAGAAAACTCTTTTGATATTATTACTAGTGCATAGTGTAGGAAACATTTCAAAAGTATAATATTAATCTTAGCCAGCATAGGCATTTCGCACTTATGCCTACTATAACTACTATGTTCAATAGCAGGTTACCGCCACATTCCATAGCAGGTTATACAACTAAAACCGTACAGGGTTCGTATTGTTTCTTTGGATTTTCCAACAAATGGCCAGGCTAAGGAACTTCCTATGCCACGTAGGAACGCCTCTGGAGGGACGCCCCGAGAGACAACTGCTCTCTGCCAAAACAAGGTCGGTTACCCCCTTCCCGGGTAGTAAACCTGAGATATGCCACCCCGGGTCGTTTGCGACCTTTATCCGAGGCGCCTCGATCACACAGCAACAATCTCACAATAAATGAGATTGGAGCAACCACACAGGTAAATATCTGGGCTCCATACCATGATACCACCTTTTTCCAGAAGGAATAGACATACCCTAGGGGAGCTACCCCTGAAACCCTGCCGCACTTTCCTGTTTCGACCATTTCCGGTTTGTGAGGCTCGATGAGGTCTTGTTCACAAAGCTACGCTTTTTCACAAAGCCCTGCTTTGATCAACAAATGATCAACAAATGATCAGCAACACACAGCAACACTCAGCATGTCACACTACCAAATTGGGAGTATATCACTGATAACCTTCAACTACATAACCTCTGAGCTCGTACATCTCAGAAAAGGGTGTTAAGCTAAGAGAATAAATCTCCGCCACCAAACAGAAATGTATTTGAAAGAAATCATCTTTATATCTCAAAGTGTAATGTCAGACATACAACCATACAAGTCTGTTCCGGGTTCGAACAGAACCGAAGGCACTTCGAAAGAAACCCTTGCAATCCGGGTATTCACAATCTCGATCGGATTTCAAATCACTTAGGAAATCTCTATACCGGCGCGACTCAGTGCAGTGACAATCGATAGGTCATCCTATCATTCTCAAAAATACCCGGTCTTCAACACCGGTCTTCAAATGCAATCCATATACGACGTATCATTATTCGGAATGGGTTATATGACACAAAGGTCCTCTCTCGGCTAAACCGAATAATGAGCGTAACATTTTAAAACATATGGATATTGGGATTTCAGTTAAGTCACAACTTATTACCCAAAACTTATCTTCAAATGGTTTAAACACTTTACCATTTTAATCTTTTACACAAAAAGATTCATTTCACAAAGTTCACCCAATTTCACAAAGATGATTTTCAAATCGATTTCCCTTTCAATATGGATTAACTCGTTAAATCTTTAAATCAAAGATTTAACTTATAGCTTTCAAACAATTCCATTTTAACCTTTCCAATTTCAAAAACAAAGTTCAACAATCTTTCACAAAGATTTATTCATAATTTGGAAAACCATTTTCATTTCAAACTTGAAATTCCTTTAATACAAATTGGAAATTCATTCCTTATATGAAAGCTTCTAATTTTTTGAAAACAAATAGTTTTCATTTCGGAAAATCTGATTCATTTATACGAGTTAAAGTACTTGGGTTAAATTCAAATTCTCAAAACCATACTTTTAAAATGGTTTAAATTCATATAAACACATTTATAACATCTTCAACCATAATTTCCAATCATGGAATTCAAATTAAATAAAATTATTGAAAAATTTTACCAAGTTATTCAAAATAACTTTATCTTAAAAACTCCTTTTAACATTTAACCCAAATTCATTTCCAAAAGCAATTGAAATTAAAATTTCAATTTCAAAAATATTAAATTTAAATCATCTGTGACTTAACCCATTTCCTTGTGAAATCCATATTTGTGTGTGTAAAAGTGTAGTCCAGGGGTTTCACACAGTAGTTCAACATCAATAAATCATCACAGATCAAAATACAGAAATATAGTTGATAAGCGGTATAAACTATAACGCTTATCTTTCATTCACAGATATATAAGTCACAGATAATAATTTACATTCATCCCAGATAAATAACTACAATACAGATCACACACAAATTAGAATATATATCACACAGCATCACAGATCAGAATATCAAACAATTCAATCATTTAGTCAAGTCCAAACATTCACAAGTAAATTTATTAATCAACTGATTCATTTAAATCAGATGTATCAATTATTAATCCGGGTTAATTATAATAAGTTAATTACAAATTATTTGAAATAAATCCTCCTTTCAAATTTATTAGTTAACCATTAATCATTAACTAATCAATCTTAATCAATGAACCAATTTAACCTTTTATTACTAAATTTATCTTAACAAATCATAATTATTAATTAATCCTTTAATTATTCATAAACAATTATACTCAAATTTCAAATTATCATTCAATTTATTACATCTAGAAATTATCTATTAATTACTTCTCGAAGTAATTATACTTTTCAAATTATCAAGGGATTATTCTAGATTAACTTAAGAAATTTCACTTGAACTAATCAAATTAACTCAATTAATTACTCTGAATAATTAATGCTTTAATTACTGTCATTAAGTGATTATACTTAATAATTCCACAATTGATTATTATTAAATCAATCAATCTAAATTTATTGTTAAAATAAATCACATTGATTAGTTATTCAAAAATCTTAGTTAATGACCTTCATCAACATATTTAAAATTTACTTAAATCAAATTCTCTTTGTATTCACATATTTAAAGTATAACTTTACATTTAAATTTATTTAAACATTTGAATTTATAAAACTTTATTTAATTCAAAATCTTGAATTCAAATTTAGATTTAAATTCAGATTTTTAAAATTTGATTTTTAACCTCTGTTTAAATCATTCCTTCATGATTTCAAATTCCATTTTAAATTTAAATTGTTTAAAATATACTTTCAAGTTGCTTAACCATTTTTAGTTATTAAACAAATTAAATTTAAAATTTGATTTATGTCCAAAGTAAGTTTAAAAACTAACTTGAATTTATATTTAAACTTTAAATTTCAACTCAAGTTTAAACCTGGATTTATAAAATTTAAATTCAGTTTTAAATTTTCAAAACAGAGACAGGTTTTATGTTTAAACCTGGAAATCCATTTATACCCAAACCTCCCTATTCCTGCTTTGAGACCAAAGCTGGAAAACTTCGAGTCCATCCCCTATTCGCACGCGCTTTAACTCGAGCTCCCCCATCTTCTTTCCCAAACCATCAACCTGACACACAACCAACACGTGCACGTGCACAGTGCCTCGGCGACACTACGATGATCGACGATACCTCCAACCTGACGACGAACATCACGACACCAACCCCAGATCAACCCAAGACCCAAACATGTCCTCAATCAAAATCGAGCATAGCTCGAACAATCGTGACTCAGACATCGACCAAAGAAATGACTCGCCGTCGCGACTTCGACCACCAGACGCTTCGAGATTTCAGCCACGTCTTCGTCAACCACCGAGCCACCACCTCCCCAGAGCACGTGCGACTCGATTCACGTACGAGGCCGCGATGATCATTTTTCCGACCATCTCAAAAATTAGGTTTAAAAACAAAAACTTCACGCCGCCGCCGCCTCGACGATCGAGAATATCTTCGGCTATTTTTCCCAACACCACCGTAGGCTCCTCCACCTCCACGCATAATCCTAGCCTCTCCAGTACCCCCGATCGCCAGAGATTGATCAAAATGTCTTTTCCGTTCGTCCCCAAACTGCTCCTAAACCCCACCTTTAAAAATTATGAATCTTTTTTTTTTAAATCATATTAAAGTATAATAATTCCATTTATATGCCTGAATTCATAAATTATGGAGTTCGAATTTTGCTTATTTATAGTTAACTCTGTTGTCTTGCTTTCCAGAGAAGGTTAAACATTGTTTTAACTTATATAAATTTTTAAAACTTAGTATATGCTTGAACAAACAATCTTTGTTTTAAATTTAAGCCCAAGCAACAAGTAGATCGAATGGAAATGATTTTTGAAATCAAAACTTTGTTCTAGAGTTCCAGGAAATGAGCCTGTAAAACATTTCCAGATTCCATTTATATTCAGAGAATCCATGCATATCTAAACAAATTTATTCACAAAGATATGTATATGTAAACAACAGATTTATACCTTTAAAAGTTAAGAAAAATATGTTACTCACATTGTTTCCAGAAAAAGAACAGAGCTTTACTTTTTGTTGAAACAGCCTTGTGAAAATGCAAACTGAAGTCTTCAATTTGATCTCTGGTTTGTTTTGATTAGTTGAGATGTTTTAAGTTTGTAAAATGGTGATATAATTTTTTTTCTAGTTTGCTAAGTTTTTGTAAACAAAAATGAAATGAGACAAATTTATATATGTGGAACAAGTATACAAGATATAATTTTACTTGTACAATTTGGTCAGAGATTTTCTTTTGCTTGGAGGCTGATAGATAGTGTTGTGATGGCTTCATTAATTGCCTTGTACAAATGAATATTTTTCTTATTTTATTTTGTATATTGCATGAATAAAAATCTGGTGGCTGACGTGATTTTTGATTTGGTGGTGGCTTATTTGATAAGCTTATACCTTATACTTATCCATTGTTTTTTTTTCACTTTTTTTTCTTTCTTTTATAAGCCTACATATATATATTTGTTTTCTTTTATTTGTTATTAGATTTTAGTTAAGTGTTAATTTATCTTATATATTTTTACTTTTATTTATTCCTATCTTTAGCTTAAATATTTATTATTATTTTTACTTTTATTTTTTTATTTTCTTGTATTTCTTGATATATATTTATTTTCATTATTTTGTAAATATATTTTTAAAAACCCAAATATTTATTAAACCATCAATTCTAAATTCAAAATTATTTATTATTAAATTTGTGTCAAATGTCTATATTTTATAATTATTTTCAAACCATTTATTTGAGATTTAAATTCATTTTCAATGTATATATATATATATATATATATATATAAATTCAAATTTACTCATATATGCCCATATACATATATATACAATATTTAAATTCATATGATTTAATATATATTCTATTTGAATTGGGGAAACTCGCTTCAATTTACAATTAATTTTACAATTTTAATTCAAAAATTCAATTAATTATCAATTTAAATATATATAAAATCCGGGGTCGTTACAGTGTGAAATACCTCAAGCCTTGTACTCGAATATTAGATCAAAACTATATGGGAAGAGAAATGATCTACATACGCCTTCGCACTTTTTTAATTGGTTAATTCTAATACCACTAAATTATTTTTGAAAATATTTTATATAACAAAGCTTAAGTTTACAACTAGTACCACCCCCAATCATATCCTAAGCGTATACTCCACTATAATTCAAACTTTATTTTGAATTTACTTAAGAATCCTAAACATTCGGTTTTTATTCGAAACACCTTTTTGAAAGGATACCATATTTCGGAAACTTAAGGGCCAATTTTGAAATGATATTATATATTTTTAATCCATAATAAATATATAGATAGCCTGAGTAACCCCAAAATTATACCAAGGAACTGGGTACTACCAAACAGTATTATATATCCCTTACTATAAGGATAATACTCAAGGGAAACCTTTACCATCCGAACGCATCCCTTACCCATTTTTAGTTTTTGAGCCACTCAAACTAGTTAACTAAAAATCACTTCTTTCCTTTCAAACCCATTTTTGAAACAATATCACAAATATATTTCTAGCGAAATATTTCAAAAAAATATTCAATTCCAATTTTCTTTGAATTCGTTCGGATTCGAACTCATCCCAACCGTACAATGACAAAGAGAATAATTTACTAAGTACACAATACCGTTCACCTAAGCAAACATCCGATCGTCACTTAGAAGATCATTATGATCATCACAAAATAAATCAGTATTTATTTCCCAAACCAACACCAAATGAATACGCATTTTTCTATAAAATTCCTTTTAAAGCTATTTATACTTAGATATATTTCTAAGCAAACTATTTCCAAAATATTGATACACCAAAACCTCTTTAAGATCCAAAGCTATCTCAAATAAAATTTTTATTTCCTTTCTCCATAATCATTTGAAATAATAATGTACACTTTTACTTTATAGTAAATCAAACCATACTTTTGAAATCAAATCAAAAATTGCTTTATCTAAACAATTATATAGCAAGGTCCTAATGGTAGCAATTGCCTACTTAGAAATGATTTTATACCAAGAACATTTTCAGTTACTATTATTAACTTGTAAACCATGAAAACCATTTTGCCAGCATCACCAAAATTTAAACTCTCAAATTCATTTATTTATACACACATTTTTATAAATCAAATTTATAAGATATCCCCATTTAAAGGAAACCATTCTCAATTATTTATTGCGAAAATATTCTAACTTCCTTATATAAATCATTTTCCAAGTATTTATTTCAGAAAAATTTGAGTTTCTTTTAATAAACTTCTTTTATGAAATTCCAATTTAATACAACCAACTTTTATATTAAAGCATTTTCAAAATTATTTCAAAATATTCCAATTTATTTTTAATAAAACAATATTTTTTTAAACTTAACTTTTATCAAATCAATCCTTTATATAAAATCGTTTCTAAAATGTTCAAATTTTCTGTTAAATAAACAACCTTTAGAAATCAAATCTTACTTAACATTAACAACGAACGTCTTATATTCAAATTGTGAAACTTAATTCACAAGGTATTCATTTCAATGTTTCCAAATTCCTATCTACCAAATCCAAATTTCAAAAAGAAGATTATAAATAGATAAATGGATAATAGTCAATGCTCAAAAATAGGCAAGCACAACCAATCAAATCCTAGATGAAAATGATGAAATACTATCATTCCTAACAACTAAGCACTACCAAGAATAACTATAATAAATTTTTGGGAAAATTACTTCTTTTATATATAAAATAAAATTTTGGGTAAAATATTTTATTCACCCATTTTAAAACAATACTGTGTTAATTGGTCTTATTTGAGTGTTTAGGAAATCCCTATCGATAACATAGGCCGAACGCATCGGCTAGAATTCTTAAGCCACTCAATTGATCAAACAACACAACAGAAAACATTTTTATGAAAATAACAAATATGCCCTCTTATATAAACTCTCAAACTCATCCTAGGGTCTCACTTACCCTATCTCGAATGAGTAACCCCATCCAAGCCTAGATGTTCAGCCAACCTAATTAAGCTCTGATACCGACTGTAATGACCCACTTTTACGTACAGTTCAAGCTAACAATAAACCACACATGTCCAACCCAAATTGAATGAAAAGGGGGATAGTTAGGGAAAAAGAAAGAAGAAGAATATGAGAAGAACTAAACAACATAGAATCTCATATCGGAACGAATAATCTATAATAGATAACAATCTTTAGACAAAACAAAACTGTGATATATGTATATATAGACATATATCAGAGTATACTAACCTATTTCAGCCCGAACAGTTACAACAACCTTTCCTCACAATTGATGAATAATATACAACAATGAATGAAATAGAAAAATATTCATCTACGTGTATACGTCTCTAGGCCTCCAACTCGTCTCCTGAAGCTCCAAATATCCAAGAAAACCTGTAAATATACTCGATCTGACCCGAGCATTATAAGAAAACAATGCTTGGGTTAGTCTGGTAAAACCAGCGTAAGAAACACAATCAAATGATTCTTAAAGTTTAAATAACCTTTCAAAAACAAAGGTATCTCGTAAGACCACGCCACACATAAACACGGACGGGTTTTTACCTTACGATAACCAAAAACCTTTTATATCATAAATCCAATGATATTATAATAATGTCTAAGGGCGAATATAATAATAATCAAGTAGTTGTGATGCCCCTGAGTGTACATCACAACAATACTAGGTATATAATCGAAAACCGATAAGGCTCGTTCGCTAATTGTGTAGGATTTCCATGGAGATGCCCTCAGTACTTCGAGGAATGGTCCTCCTGCATAAGGATCAGAGATATCCTTCCGAAGATGCATACATCCCTAGTGATGTGCCATAGGAAATACATAGCTGGTTTCACTAAGACCGAGTGCATCGCCCCATGCATGCATAACAACTATAAGTGACATCTAGGTGGAGTTGACTACACCCTATGGGTTTGCCAATCCTACTTGCCATGCTTCATATCTCTGATTTTAGTCATTCCCGCCGATAGGGCTACGTCCGAAATTCTATCTTACGCACCGCCACTAGATAGACCATGGAATCTCACATGGATTCCAATACCCCAACGTATCTTGGAATCGCACCTAGATTCTCACACCTCAATTAGATCTTGGAATCACACGCTGATTCCATATCCCAATGGGTCTCGGAATCACACAGGACCCCAACATCTTAAAATATCATGAATCTCCTTCATAGAACCGTAAATGGTTTTCAGAGTGGTCAAAGGTTCGAGTCATCTCTTACGAGTACACTCTTTTATTTCCCGGTGCTCCACAAAACCAACCAACGATTTTCAGAATGCTCAATACCGGTTCTTTAGGAAATAATCAGACAACACATAAGAGCAGGGATCGACCTTTAACTGTTTAAGTGGACGGATATCCTTATCATTTGTCCTAGAAGAACAAAACTAGTTTATACGTACATTATAGCACCATCGACGGTAACTGTACCATATAATTCTCGTGTTTCCCCTAGATATTTCTAGAGTTAAAATCCTTTGGTGTTAAGTAGGAAATATTTTCCTACCACCAAAATTAAGAAGGATTACATATTTTGGCCAAGATTTGATAGTCGATTATTTAACTATCGAATAATCAAACATTCGAACAAAGATTATATTTACCATGGAAAGCCACTAAGTCTCATAAATACATCTTTCATTATTTTAAAATCGCATTTCAAATACTTGGAAAATCACTTCCATATACTTATCTCAACAAGATAAGTATATTCACAAACCACTATATTTTCGATACTTAGAAAATATAACAATAAACTTATCTCAATAGTATAAGTATATTCACAAACCATTTCACCTTTCAAAAACTTGGAAACTTTTCCATATACTTATTCAATGATATAAATATATTCACCCTACACATAGAAAAATTTCCTATTTTGAAACCATATTTAAATGATCAAACCCAAATGTCATCTAAAATGGAGAAACCCAAAACACCAAACCCTTTATAAAACATTTTTAATAAATCCCAAACCCTGTTTATAAAACTTCCATTTCTCAGATCTTTAAAACTCGTTTATAAATTCTTTTATAATTATCCAAAGTCATTTATAAAACTCTTCCCATATTTAATCCAAGTCATTAATAGACTCTTTAATAACGTCCTCTTGATAAACCATAAGTTATTTAAAATAGCTTTAAATAACAAATTACTATTTAAAACATCATTCTATTTCATTTTAATCAATTCTTATTTAAAATAATACTTTAGAATCTATTTAATAATATATTAAATTAATTTCAAATACTGTTATTGTATTAATAAGTTAACTTCAAAACAATATTAATATAATAATTAGTTAATTTTAAAATGTTATTAAACAATAGTTAATTGACCTTAACTAATATTAATATAAAAATTAATTATCCTTTAAATATAATTAAATAACTTAAATCAATATAATTAATTAACTTTAATTAAAGATTAAAGTATAGATAATCATTTAAATAATTAATTAAAATGCAATTAAAACATTTCTAAACCATAAATAAATAACTTTTACTAAAACATTTTAAAACAATAATTAAATAACTTTAAAAATAACTTTAATAATCATATTAATAAAATAATTAACTTTAAATCATTATTAAAAATAATTATTAATTATCTTTAACCCTTGTAATAAAAATAATTATTCTTAAAATAACTTTCAAATTAATAATTAGCTTTTTAGATTCGAAGAAGGCTTAAAGATCACCATGGTACTTAAATAAGCTGCCATATTATTCAAATAACTTTTCAATTCAATAACAAACATTTACATAATCCACGACTATGTAAATAAATCCAATACTTAACCATCATTAGTTAATATACCACTTATTCGAAGAGGGTTATCAATTAACTATATAAAATTAAAGGTCCAAAACTATAAAATAGCAGAACATGAATTTATTCTGCTAATTAATTTCCAAATTAATTTAATTAGCGGAAGGGTGTTTTATTCTGCTAAACAGATGTCTAATTACTATATTTGATCCAATTTAACTTAACATTAATTTATTTTGCCAAATAAACATCAATGATTAAGGTATATAAGTTTTGATCGACATTATTATTTGAAATAACATAATTAAATCCTGTCCGTATTAATATGTCATAAATTTAAACTTATCCAAAGCTACCAACAAGTTACTCTACAACATTGTACTCATCAATACGAGTATAACGCAAAAATTCGTGAGTAAATCAGATTACATATGAGTGAGTTGCACTATTTTAAACTTTCAATATCTTTAAATAATTAAATAAGCAAATATAAAAGCTATCACCATCAAAATGCAAACGGCCAAAAACCCATATATACGAACCCGAAACCCAAGCCTGCAAGCTTCCTTCTTCCCCAAATTACATTGACCCAAATAAAAATTGATTGGAACGAAATCAAGTGCACGGTCGTGCACACGTGCACGTGAACGGACTCCTCTAGCAACTAGTGACAGTCGCGATCACACTAGCAACCTCGCCTCCCTATGCTTGACCTCCCTGACTCCTCGCCAATCCCTTCGGCCCCTTCATGCTAAATGTGACCACTTCTACCCATTCGAACTACCTATAGGCAACACAAAACCTCCTCGCCCAATCACCACACCCACATTCAAGGCCTACCCCTACCACTGACAAGACTGCCTACCTTTCCCCTCACCTCCGAGCCCCTTAGTGCCAAGTTCGATGCCTCCCTATTTTGCCAGCGATGTGATAGCCGAACCCCACCATAAAAACTCTAAAACCCTACTTTTAGCTATTCTTAACAACATAGACCGCTAATAAAAATTTGCCATGGTTATCGCCTCCGCCTCATGCTAAGGCCCTTCCCCGTCATCTTCGATCGGCCCCTCGACCACCGGTTCATCGAAAAATATTTTTTGAATGGTTTCCGATCAAATCCTCCTCTATGATGATCCACAACTCTGAAAATCACCAAACGTCTACTAAAAATCATGATTCGATGCAACGGTCCCATCCATATCCTCAGTTCGCCAATCCGTGATCGTCGAAAATGGTCATTTTTCTCGACCACTTGCTATTATTTTTAGGTATCTCTCAAACCACTCGATGAAAACCTATGAATCTATTTTTAAGGTAAACTAGATTCGATGACCAACAACTTTCATTTCGGTGGTTTTGGATGATTTTGCTTAGATTAGGAGATATGGATTTTTGAATGAAGGAAGAGGTTTGCATTTCCTTGATTTATAAAATTAACAGAGGAAGTAAACAAAAATGGTGAAGAAAAAGTCTCTACCTCCTGACATACCCATATACACACATGTTTACCTAGAGCAGAAACCAAAATCCATTTTCATGTCAAATCCTGGAGACAAGATGGCAGCTATGGTGTAGGGGAATCCAGTGAATGGAAAATGGTAGGGGAAAAGAAGAACAAGATTTGACTGCGTGGAAAATGGCAGTGTACTGTGTACAATTTGCTTATGAATATTTATATATTTTATTATAAATTTGAATAGATAGATTGTGGCATCCCGCCATACCATATCGCGCCCAATTACGAGCCGCGATCGACAGAATATAAAGTACGATCGTGTATAGCAATGTTACATGATTCCAAAACAAAAATAAAACAAACTAGTGATTAATTTCTGTGAAGTGTCAAAATGCCAACGTTTGCCGTAAAATACATCAAACGAGAATTTATTTATTTTCCAAATTAAAAATTATGGAAAAATCCTAAAAATTAAATTAAAAATACGTCATTGGAAATCTAGTCTCAGTTTGAAATAGGTAATTTATCATAATTTAAACTCAAATCCAAATATTTAAATAAATTAAATATTCAAATTTGAAGACCCAAAATATGGGTTGTTGCAAGCAATACCTATGGATCGGTAGCGACCCAGGGCGATGGATCGCTAGCGATCCATCCACTTAGCTTATTTTTGCATCTTTCCTTATGGGTCCTTCTTAGCTCCTTCTTTTGATACTTTTTGTTGATTCTTGAGATGTTCCGACTTGTCGTACGTGTTCTAGTTCCCTTTGGATTCTATTAGGTTAAAAACCCAGTTAACATTTGCACCCCAGAGTATGCCTTCGTTGGAAACAAGGCCTGCTCTGGAAGTAATTACTTTTGAGTTTCCCTTTAGTGAGGTTCAATTGATCACATTTAGGTCATGGCTTTAGCTATTCAGCCATTTGTTGAGTTCTTATGTGAGTTTTGTTGCCCATAATAATGAATCAATTTCAGTCCCACAACTTATCAATTGCTTGCAAATAACTCGTGGGTCATGCTTGGTGAGTTTGGAGAAATTTGATTGTGATTTAATGAATCGCTAGTGATCCATCAAATTACATGATCTATAGTCCATGGATCGCTAACGATCCAAGGACTTAGCAAAATTTTCATAGTAACCTCCTACTTAACTTCATTTGGACCGACCTTTCTCCTTTCCATGCTTTTCCTCACGAACCAATCCAACTTCTCTTGCGACCTGATCTAACGTATTCAAGCCCTAAATTCTCACCCACCATCGCCATCGTCGATCTCCTCTGCCGAAGCTTCTTTCTACTGTTCCCACTCGAATTCGCCGTCACTTTAAGCTAGCCCTAAGTTCCTGAAATGGCACCTAGAAGGATTGTCGCCGATCTTATTCTCCTAGATTGCCGCCGACCTTATTCATCTTGGATCGCCAACAACTTGAGATTGACCATTTTTTCCTTTTGACTTGAGGTAGGTGACGTGGATTTGGCGTTTATTTAGTGATTTTGTGATGAAGTTGCTTGGTGATAGATGGAATAGAGAGTTCAAGTTGATAGTGGCTTTGTTGAAGAAGATAATAAATAGAGTCTTGAATTCTTCATGGAACGAAGCCTGAGTTTTGCCCAAGTGCTTGACATTTTTTGCTACCTTTGTCCATAGAGTCAGAATTAACTTGCACTGATTCATTAATCCGGGACATTTTGTGGATTTATTTTGATTTTTCTAGGAGGTGATAATAGCTTAGAGCAGCGTCTCGTATGCAACTCGTGTTGTTATCACTTTCCAGGAAACTGAAATCGACTCATGCTGAGAATTCTCTTCTTAATTCAAACCCATTGATCTACATTTGCTCACTTTGGATTGGTCTTGTCATTGCACAGTCGGTGTACCTAGAATAGGAAGAGCTTTCTGTGTCACCTCGGATAGTAGATCACTTATCGATCGTTTATCGACAACGGGTAAGCGTAGAAGAAATAACTTTAATGAATGATATGAAAAACTCTTTTTCTTTCTTCATTGCGAGTGCACTATCTATACGGGATAGAGCATTTGTAGTGTTTAGGATACCAATCCCATCCTATATAGACAACACACTGCACTTGCCCAAGTTAACACTTGAAATCTGATGTGTTAGCATAAATTGATACTTTTTTGAAATTCAAGTGTTAAGCGTAAGGGGAATTTTAGTTATAAATAGCATTAACTAACCGCGTTAGATACAAGTTCGGTTGCATATAATGAAGCATCCGTTACTTGTCGTAAATCCAATGGAGGAAGTCCGACACTCTCAGAAGCCAAATCGACATTAGTTATGCCTTCACAGATGATTTCAATAGCGCCTACTTCTTCAGCACAGCCAGATGAATACAGTCAATTGGTTCCAGTTGGTCCGGTTGTAGATAGAACTCCTCCAAGCTTTAGAGTTCTACTCAACCCTCCAGAGAGAGCTTCCTCTGTAATCTCTGCTAATGTTCCGCATAACATTTGTTTAAAGCATGGCACTCCGGATGATGACATCCACCTTCCATCAAAAAACGAGTTTGCACATATGCCATCTTAGGGGCACACCGCTTGCCACTGGTACATGCACTTGAATGGAATAGTGTCCCCCTTCAATCACTTCTTAAGAGAGTCTCTACTAAACTTAGGAATTGCTCCATTTCAGATTCACACCAATGGATATGCGATTTTGACTTGTCTTCACGTTTTATTTATGCGGCCTTTCAATCGTGCCCCAAGCTTTGATGAGTTGAGATATTTCCTCTCATTCAAGAAGGGAGATGAATGCCTGTCCCTCATGATCATCGAGGCTCAAAGAAACTGCAAAATCATGTTGTAGCTTCAAAGTAATATATCCCAATTCAAGATCCAATAATTTTTCATTAGGTGTTCTAAGGGGCTTAATCGTCACTGGACGACGGTGGGTAAGTCTTCTCTTTTACTCGTTGAGATTTAATACGTTGATGCTGTATATTTAATAGACTAAATACTCCTTGTGGTTATTTCAAGGCCAAACAAAGATCCATCACTCGATCCCATCTTATAAAGTCTTAAGGCCATAGATGCTAAAGAGAGATCGATCGAGTTTTTACTAACAAATGCGGATTTTCTTCGGCACGGGTTGTTGAATCCTAGGATATCTTCCGTTGCCACTAAAGTTCCGTCTCCTTCCCATTCTTGAATTCGAACATGCTCCACTTCTTCACTACACGGCTCCAAAGAGGGCGATCTTCCAGAAGGAGAAGGTCCATCTAGAGGGTCAACTGAAGAAATTCATGAAGGAAGAGATGCTAGATAAATTGAAGAAATTCATGAAGGAAGAGGTGTTACGACCGGAGCCTGTTGCCCAATTATGATGCCCTTGATCCTGGAGGAGGGGGAAGAGGAATTCAAGTAGCGTGAGGGCAAGGCTATAGTGATAACGGAAAAGGAGGAGGTGAAATTAAGAACAACAACAACTATGGTTCCTCCTCTAATGGTGAGGCATTTGATGCAAATTCTAGTGAAGGAAACTTCGAATCAAGCGACGAAACTTTGGGAATGACTCCTGTTCTCCCGGATTCATCTCCCCAAGAGATTTCTGCAAAGTTACTCCCCAAATAGCCGAACTACTTCATGGTTCTCCACCTAAGGAAACCGATGTTAACTTTGGGGACTAGAGCGACATTTATGTAGACATCGATGAACTCGTTGGAGATGATTTCGAATTCGAGGAATTGTCCTCACGTCCCGGTCATGTTGTGTCTAGAGTTAGCCTGACTCATACTGTAATCGCTTCTTGATCTAGTTTGTGAAGTCCTTTAAGGCCGCCAACGACATGTTACACATTTCATTAGGGTCACATACACTTACATATGCATTATTTGAGTTCATTTTCTAGTGCTAAAGTTCTTCATTCATTTCTTTTTTATTAGGTACCATAGGAGGCCGTGGACTTTATGAGGACCTTGAATAATTCATTGATGCATAGCGCTGGTCAAGACAGACTCTAAGCCACCATCAGCCCTGAGAAAGCAAGGAAGAGTAGAGAAGGAGGGAAGATTTAGAAGCCAAAGTTCGCCATCAAGACAATAGGGACCGAGGCAGAGTTAACAGGAGTGGTTATGAGAAGAGGAAAACTCCTAACGATCGGGAAGAGCCATCCAAGAAATGAAAGATAGATCATGGCTCTCTTCCTTCCGAGCACCAAGCATTACCCTAGCTCCAGTCTCTATTGGAATTGAAGTTCCGACTTCTACTATTCAAGTTTCACCATCAACCCCGACCCTATCAGCTCACGTTGTGCCTGTTTCTAGTTCTTCACATCCCATTAGGAGCCTGGCTTATATTCTTCCGTCCGGTCCCCTTAAGCTTGAAGTTGCGCTTCCTGGATGGTTTTTGAAGGGAGTTAAATTTGATCGTGACCTGCGCCCAATTGATAAAGATTCTTATATGCCCTATCTCCAGGCGATTCAAAGCGATTTGCATCAAGCTGAAGGATGGGAGAAGTTATGCAAGCAACTAGCAGACACCAACCGTAACAATTACTAAGAGATACTTTCCTTCGAGTCAGAAAAGGATGATTATAAGAGATGTTAACGAAACATGATGTCAGAATCAAGCAGTTGACAAAGGAGAGGGCCATTGGACTCTGAGAGAGTAAGAGAAACGCCAGATTGTTGAAGGAATTGAGAGAGGCGCACACCAAAATTCAGATCATGTTCCGAGATGAAATCAAGAAGGCCTATGCAGATGTGGTTAAGCTAAAAAAGGAGCTTGAATCCTATGATGAGATTGTCAAAGCTCAGAAGGAAACAATTGCTTTTCATGATGAAGCCGTCGTAGCTTATAAAAAGACAATTGTCGATTATACGGGAATGATGGAATACCATGACAAGACCATTTCTGATCAGACCCAAATGATTGCTTCACTCCAAGAAAGAATCGCATAGCTTAACGTTGAAAAGACCCAAGTTGAACTTGAGAAGGCCACCCTAACAGCGGACTACTTGGAGTTGTAGGATACTTTCGAAAGGAAAATGGAGAAGATGAATGATACCATCTTGAATTTCTAGGTTAACTCCTTGCTGCAGCAGGGCAGCCTCAGCTATCTAGGCCCTAAATTCTCACGTACTCTTGCTGTTGTTTGGGTAGAATTTCTGGCCCGTTGCTAAGAGAATGGAGATGTATACACAGAGCAAGAGTTGGAGGACGCCTATCTCAACAAAGAGTCGAAAAAGGCTTTGGTAGAGGGTCGGAAGATTATTCGGATTAAGAGGGAACATGAGGCCGCCAATGCTACTGCAACTACAATTGCAAAAGTTCCATCAAAGCCTTTCATTCTAGGCCTGGAAAAACTTTGAAATAGCCTCGTGATCAGTTAGAAACTATTCCGAGTTCTGCTAGTACTGCTTTGTTGCCTGCCCTTCTAACGACTATCTCGGAAGCTTTGGGTGGTCCTGGAACTTCTCCAAAGACTGTGCAGCCATCCAAAGAAGGAGAAGGTGAGGAGTATGAGGTTTCTCGGCTACTCTTCTGATGCAGGTAACTTTTCTATTTCTCTCGAGTTTGAGAATTTCCAGTTCATGTCATAGGAATAAGACAAATTGAATGCTTTCATTTTTGATCTTATAGGTTCGTCATCTTTGCCTACTAAACATCCAATTTCTTCGGTCCTGGAGCCTACTGCTATTTCTACTACCTCGACGCTTATTTCTGTAGCTGCTTCCATGACCACACCCATGTCTAGCTCAGAACCAGAGCCGGAATCTGAGAAGATTGCTGCTTTACATAGCCTAGATGACCCTTTTATATCTTTGGAGGGCGATTCTACAGCAGCTAACATTTGAAAGCAGGCAGACTAAGCTAGCCACCTAAGTAAAACCGAACAACAGTTGATGGTAGTTAAGAGGGAAAAAATAGAGGAAAGGAAGTCTTCAAGGAGCTCCAGCAAGTCCCGAAAGCGCAAGATCAAGGGGGAGTCCTCCGAGGGGTCGAAGAACAAGGAGGAGATATTGGCATGAAGGCGATAATTGATATTTCAAGCAGTGACATAACTCCTTGCAGGGATTTTGAGAAGAAGAAACTTCCGACCAAAGATAGAAAGAGAATCGGTGGAAAGAAATATTGAAAGGCTCGAGTAACAGTGGGGTTGGATATTGGGACATTCTAATTTGTTTGATATGTGTTTTTGTACAAGTGTAGAGTCTACACCTATTACATTTGTTGCTATAGCATCTGTATTTTTCTTTTTGTTGGCTGATATTGTGTGGATAAGGTCCCTACATTTTGATTTTGTATAGAATATGTTATAAGGAATGAAAAGAGTAACGTTTCAACTGTCATCTCTTGTGTGTTCTTCCTTATTTGTCATATACTTAGCTTGCTTTTTCATTACTTATGTATGTAAATGGCATGATTATTTGTCCTTCGATTTCTATACTTCACATTGTCATGCCATTCTCCGTATGTGATGCCTTTATTTCTGCGATTTTACGTAATACATATGCATTTTTTAACTTTTATAACTAGATCTGTTGTGATTCCCAAAATTCTTTGTTTGGAGAAACAGACCTGTGGAGTTGTTTTCCTTTCAACTAAATGTTGGTAAGTATATGCCCCCTACTTTACAGGGTTGTTTTCTTCGAACACTTAACAAATGACTAGTTGATTCAAGCGATCCCTTGGATGTCTGTAGCCCTATTTACCTTACGGTTCCTATCTTCGGGAACTTGTGACCTGAGTGTCTTGACTCTGCGGATTTTGTCGGTCAACAATCAAAATTCTCTACCGATTTCTACTTGTATGATATTGCTGGACCCACGTCGATTACTTTTGATAGTGGGAGTGGATTCTTGTTAGTCTTGCAATAAATGAGTTTCCTAGCATTGCCGGGACAATACCGATATTTAAGAGTGCGCACGGCTTATGAAATGCATGGCCTTTTAGAGTGTGCATGGTCTATGGGATGCGCGGCTTTTGGAATCGATATGACCTGTCGTTCCGGAATGGTTTGGAATTTCTCGATGCTACCAATATTTAGGTAACGTGATGAGTTCATGTTTTGAGAGCATGATTCTACGGCTCAAGAAGTAATGCACGGCTTATGGTGGTGCATGGCTTTGACGGGGCCTTCCCAGCGTTGCCATAGCAACACTAGCTCTAAGAAGGTAGGGATCGAGTTCCGTGATCCAACAGTTTGAGTCGATTTGCTTCCATCGACTCGGCAAGTAAATGAGGCCTACTTGAGTGGTTCTACTATCTTAAGTAGTGATTGAACAGTTTTGAGTCAATTTGACCTCGTCGACTCAACAGGTTACTTTTGTGAACATAGTTTTATTGGTTCAACAAGAAAAGCAATAAAAGTTGGGCAAGTTCTGCTTATTTACAATGTCTTCGGTATTCCGGGATGGCTTATTTATAGGAAATAAGAAGTACATAAGGTAGTCTTAGATAAAGAAACGTTGCAATGATTTGATGTTCCAAGCTTGGAAAATTTGAGTTCCATCTACAGTTGTTATCTGAATGTGCCATCCCCTAGTTTCTGGCTGATCACATAGGGCCTTTCCCAATTTGGTCCTAATGTTCCTAGTACAGGGTAGACCCATTTGAGTCACCCACTTCGAAAGTGCAGTTACGGACTTTGGAATTGAAATATCGTGCGACCCTTAGCAGTCCTTAACTCGGCTTCTTCTCGTCGATCAAATCGAGCGACTTAAGTAGGATTTGCTTGTTTTGCCTTTGATTAAAGCTTTTCCTTCGATGAGAGGGGACCTCTAGCTCGACTGGGATCATTGCTTCTAAACCATATGCCAGGGCGAATGGGGAGTTCCTCGTTGTAGATTTGTGCGTTATCCTGTAAGCCCATAATGTGAGTGGAAGTTCATCAACCCAATTTCCTTTAGATTTAGTTAGCCGCTTTTTGATGATGGATTTGATGATCTTATTCACTTCTTCCACTTTCCCGTTTGTCCGCGGATGTGCAGTAGTGGAAAAGCTTTTCTCGATTTGAAAGCGTTTGCAAAAGTCTTTAAACTCAGCGCTTTCGAATTGAGTCCTGTTGTCCGTGGTGGTCTTTGGTGGCACTCCAAACCCGTAAATAATGTTTTTAGTGACTAAATTAAAAACTTTCTTTATGGTAATAGTGGCCAATGGTTCCACTTTGGCCCATTGGTGAAATAGTCAATAGCAACGATAGCATATTTGGCTCCTCCTTCAGCCATTGGTAATAAGCCAATCATATCAATTCCCCAAATTACGAATGGCCATGGCTAGCCATCTGTGTCAGTTCCGTCGAAGGAGTTCTTTTGATCTTGCCAAATCTTTGGCATTGGTCATACCATCTAGCATAATCTGCTGTGTCGTGGTTTACTATTGGCCAAAAATACCCATATCAGAGGACTTTCTTCCCGAGGGTTTTCCCCACAGTGTGATCTCCATAGTCGCCTTCATTAACTTCCCTGAGGATTATTCGGGCTCATACACCTAAGCAAGGGAGCAGAGATTCCTCTTCGGTAGAACATCCAATCCTGTACTACAAACCGCGGCACCTTCCGAAGGATATTTCCGTCGATTCTTGTCTACATGGAGTGTTCCTTTGAACAAGTAACCCTTAATCGAAGTCATCCACGTTTCCAGCTCTTCGGTTGTTTAAAAAATCCAATCTGTATCCATCTCGCTTATGCTTGGAGCGGTCAGGGCTTCGACTAGCCCTAAGGACCAAGCTTCTTCGGAACTGGCCAGTTTGGCTTGATAGTCTGCCTTCGTGTTTTGTTCCCTTGGGATACGAGTTATGGTGTATTATTCAATGGAATTCAGCAATTTCATCACTTTAGATTGATACGAGGTGAGGTTCTCTCCCCGAGCTTGGTATTCACCTTTCACCTGGAAGACGACTAGCTGAGAGCCGCTATAGATGTGTATGGACTTTATCCTAAGTTCCTTCACAGCTTTCAGCCCAGCTATTGGTGCTTCATACTCCGCTTTTTTATTGTTCCAGGGAATTCCAAGCGTAATGCATAACAAATAGATTACCCTTCAGAAGTTTCAAGCACTACTGTAGCCACTAAGCAGAAGTAGTTAGATGCACCATCGACGAACAATTTCTAATGTGTTTCCACTTCCGGGCCTATTTCTTCTTCGTTATCCTGTATCGTAAATCCGACAATGAAGTCTGCCAGTGCTTGCCCATTGATCGCCCTACGCGGATGGTAAGCAATTTCGTATTGACTTAACTCGATGTTCCATTTGATAAGCCGCCCAAAGGTCTCGGGGTGATACAACACTTACTTCAGGGGTTGATCTGTTAGTACTTTGATCAAGTGTGCCTGGAAGTATGGTCATAACTTTTCGGATGCGACCAAAAGGCAATGTGCTAATTTTTCCAATTTTGGATAGTTCTACTCGGCTCTAAGGAATTGTTTACTGATGTAATACGCATCGCTTGATCTTAGCTTCTTCTCATACGAGCATGACGCTTAATGCATAAGGCAAGACTGCTAAGTAGATAAACAATTCTTCTTCGTCTATCGGCTTGGACAGGATTGGTGGAGTTTCCATACGTCGCAGCAGCTCTACAAACGCAGTTTGACAGGCTTGATTCCATTCGAAGCTCTTCTTTCCCATTTTTAGCTTTTCAAAGAATGTTATACATTTCTCGGTTGCTTTTGAGATGAACCAGCTTAGTGCTACAACTTTTCCATTCAAGCTTTGTAACTCTTTCGCGTTCATTGGTGCCTCGACTTTCCATAAAGCGGCAATTTGTTCGGGATTTGCTTCAATGCCTCTGCCGTTTGTAATGAATCTCAAGAACTTTCCAAAGGCCATCTGAAATGACACCTAAGTGGATTGAGTTTCATTCCATATTTATAGAGTATTTTAAACATCTCGATGAGGTTGTTCAAGTGATTTGCAGCCATGCACGATTTTACCAACATATCGTCTATATAAATTTCCATAATCTTCCCAATCTACCATTTTAACATGGCGTTCACCAGTCGTTTGTAGGTTGCCCTTGCATTCTTTTAGGCGAATGACATTACGTTATAGTGGTATAATCCCATATCAGTAATGAAACTGGTATTTTCTTGGTCAAGTTCATGCATCATGATCTTGTTGTACCCCGAGTAAGCATCCATAAATGATTATAGGTTCATTTCTACCTATCTTGTCCACAAGTTGGTCGATTCTAGGCAGAGGAAAGCTGTCTTTTGGGCAAGATTTGTTTAGGTCCGAATAGTCGATACATGTTCGTCATTAACCATTGGACTTCTTGATTAAGAACAGGTTGGATACCTAATGTTGCATCGCAGATAAAACCATTCATCATTAGCTTATCCACTTCTTCTTTTAGTGCTTTGGACCGTTTGGGTCCTAGGATGCATCTCTTCTACTTCACTGGTACGTACTTGGGATCAAAATAAGTGTGTGGCATGCAATCTCCGACAAAACTCGCTCATATGAGAATGTGTCCAAGCGAATACATTTAGGTTAGCATGAAGAAATTTGATGAGTTTTAGTCGCATCTTGATTCTAAGATGTGATCCAATTTTCAGGACCCGTGTTGGGTCATCCATTTCGACTGGGACAGACACCTCCAATGCCTTATCGAATGGGCTATGGTCCCTAAGCTAGGGTCGACTCTATAGTTGCTATTAGGTAGGCTCACAAATATGGAGAGTTATCCCCACATTATTCCGCGTTTCTTTTCTTTTAGACTTGCATAGTTCTATGATGTAGCACTCTCTAGCGGCACTTTGGTCTCCTTTGATCACCCCAACTCCATTCTCTGTCCAAAATTTCATGGTTAGACACCACTGAGCTAAAGCAATCTAACAATCTTCCAAAGCGGGCCACCAAAGAAAGCATTGTAGGCGGGTATTTCATCTACAATCACAAAGATTTGGATGAGGACGACTCATCGGTCATCTCCTTCAAGTTCTACAGGTAAATCGATTGTTCCAACGGGTTGCTTAGGTTCACTGACTAATCCATGGATTTTTGTTCGGCAAGTAGATACGTCTTTCATATTGATCTTCAATTGATCAAATATATGTTTGAAAAGGATATTCATAGAACTGCCACTATCCATCAATACTCATCGGACCAGGGCTTGTGTAACTCCCCTAATTTTAGATAAGATTATTCAGGAGATTTAATTAGCTAAATTAAATAGAATAATGGTTAAGGGATTGATATTTGAATATATAAAGGGTATCCATGCCTAGTTAAGTAATGAATTATATGGGTTTAAAATGAAATAGGAACGGAAAATTAGATAAGGGTAAAATAGGAATGAACCATATTCATATACCATAAGCCTTCATACCATTTTATTTTACACATTCACAAAAATTAAAATCAAAACCAAGAGGCAACCACCATTAAAAAGAGTAAGGGGAAGAAAAGCTAAATCAAGAGGAAAAGCTTAATTAAAATTAATTCCATGATCAAATCTCAACTCCTTAACAACAAAGCTAAAGGTGAGTAATATCTAACATCTCATATTTTGATATTTTCGATTACTAAGATTAGATCCGAATATTTTGGCAAGTATATTACAATGTTTTGAATGATGTTTACATGTATATATATGCTTGTTGATAAATTATGCTTATCCATATTGATTTTATGGTATGTTTTGGATTGAAAAAACCTATTATATGGAATCCAAATGCCTTGCGAATTTTATATAAGGTTAGAAATGATATTTTGGAAATGTGTTTCAAGTTTCATAATTTTCTGAATTATTGTGTAAATTAATATTATTTTTCTAGTGAAGAAAAAGGTAATTTGGGTTTAAAATTAATATCGACGGTTATGTATATGTTTTGGGTCTAAAATTTAAATATGTTAGAAAACATATTAAAAGAGATTTATGTGAACTTTTATAGAATTTTCGTAAGTGTTTAATAGATATATAAAATTATTTAATGTACGCGACTTAAATGTTTTATATATTTATAAAAGGAAAGGGGCATTTTGTAAATAATTTAATTTGTTTACTTTTGAAATTTTGGCAGTACTTTTGGAAAAGAAATTAGCAACCAATCATATTTTGACAAACAAGGCAGGTTAGTTGAAAAGAATTACTTTAAAAAGTTAAAAATCAATTTATACATGCTTTTTACACTTTCGGCACCTAGGTTTCGACATAGTACTTCCGCCTCCATCACCATTAAAAGCAATGCACATAGTGTCAAAGACTTGGTACAGAGTGAATTGGATATAGGCGAAAGGTACTGGGTCGAAACAAGGGGTTCCGATGGGGTCGAAGCTTTTGCTTTGCTTTTTAAAGAAAATGCACCTGCTTTGCTTCTGAAAGGAATGGTTTCGAATAAGATAGCTTTCAACTTGGTTAATGGTTTTAAAGTAAGAATGCTTTCGGATGAGGTCGCGCCTTCGTTTTAAGTGAATGCTTTCGAAGGGGTCGAAACCCCTAACTTCCGCCTTTTACCTTTCGACCTAGTTTGGTTTCAAAAGGGTCACTTGTTTTAAAATTAGAGTCACTTCTCCAATGCATTCGAAGGGATAGGTTTCGCTACCATCTACTTCTTTTACTTGGGAATTACTTTCGAAAGAGTTGCTTTCGATTTGGTTGTTTTATGATCCTTTTTGACATTATAAATGTTAAACCCAAAGGTTTCGAAAGGTTTTCCATATATTTTAACTTGAACCCAACGCTTTCAAAAGGTTTGTTTAAGCAGTATACTTTAGTGCTTTTGAAAGGTGATAAGTAAAGGCTTCGAAGGGAAGGTTCCCAGTATTTTCAAAAGGTATATGTATAAAAGGTTTCGAAGGGCTGATTCCCGGTGTTTTCAAAATGTTTACCTTAGTGTTTAAAAGGAAGGTTTCCAATGGTTTCGAGAGGCATATTTAAGGTATTTTAAAAGAGGATTTCTAAGGTTTATAAAGCTTTCGAAGAAGATGTTTTCAATGGTTTTGAAAGGTATGTTTGGCCTTTAGGCCTAAGGTTATAAAGTAATGTAGTTTACTTATATCGAAAGGGGTACTTTCAATGGTTTCAAAAAGGGTAGTTTCAATGGTTTCGAAAGAGATTGTTTAAAGGTTTTAAACAAAGGTTTCGAATGTTCTCATCAACTATGTTTTGAGTAAAGCATATGTCATGGAAAGGAGATTTGAGTAAAGCAAATAGTATGTTTTCCTTGTATAAGTATGATTTAAAGGGTTAAATCATTTTGAAAAGGTTTTCAAGGAAAATTTAAAGGGTAGTTACACTAAGTAAAATGACTCAGATATTTGTATACCAGATGGGACTGGTATAGGGTCGCTCCCCATACATTAGCTATTAGCCCCTAGCTAATTTAGTCAAAATTCCAATGTGTATGGCTTAGTTACAAGTAGGACTTAAATGATGGTTACATATAGAAATGAATATAGATGCACAGAGATAGGTTATTGGTGAGCCCATAAAACCATTAGGTTCAGGTGACCCTTGGAGAATTAAGTTTAGAACAGACCGTCTAGAAGTATGTCCAATAGTTGTTAGATAAATTATTTAAATTGTCTGGTAGGTCCGAGTCAGCCGAAGGTTAGTGGTTATCCAAACAAAACTATATTTTGATTGGACAGCTGGTCCATTTATTACCTGTTTTGAGAATATATGATATTTGCTATTTTGATATAATCAGTTTGATTAACCAGTTTGGTTGCGGGATTACGATTTGCAAAGAGATATGTTTTAAAGGGATATTAATGAGGGGAAACCCGTTCCGCTAAGCGGCATGGTCTCACTTAATATCAGCGAATCAAGATGTAATAGAAATTTTCAAACCAGACTTTTTGTTTGACTCGAGTTTTATGTTTTCCCCTTAAACTCTCGGGTGCTTAAAGTTGATTTGAGTAGTTTGAGAATTTGGGTTTACAGGTTTTAGTATAGGAGTTGTTGTTTTTGTTTTATTCTACTGTGTTATATTTAAGACAGTTTATGACTATTTAGTACTTTGGTCAACCAAGGGGACATCTTCATATGTCGCTCTTGGCGTATTTATGTAATAATTACATTTGATCTGAACCTGGGAGATGATATGGGATTATGTAATTTGGATATGAAATACATTTTGAAATGTTATCAGAAATATTATTTTTGAAATCTACGACTTTATTTTATATTCATGTGCTAGTGCTACTGATATTGTAGATACCATTAACATAGCTGTATTTTGTCGTTGAAAGTTAATACTATAGATGACTGTAGCATCTGTAGTGCTTAGCTTTGGGCCTCAAGATAAAGGATGTTACAACTTTGTATTAGAGCATAGGATTATGAAAAACTTTAAACTAAAATGATTTTTGAAAACATAATCCAAAGGAATTAGAGGTAAGGTCGGGGTATGGGATAAGGTTATAGTAACATACTTGTATTTGTTATATATAAGTATACGCTTTAGCACTATTCTCCTATCTCTCTTAGGCTATTCTTCAGTATCTTACGAGACTCGAATGTAGATATGGATGCTAGAAGAGGAAGAGCTAACCTTGGTAGGGAAAGCACCACAACTAATGAAAACGCCAGACCAAATACGAGAAGGACCCAAGGTCAGGCACATGCTGGAAATGTGGGTGCTGGAGTCCCGTAAGTAAACATGGGAGCCATGTATCATTTTTTTGTGAATATGATGCAAGCTGGAATTGATGCTGGAGTAGTGTAACGACCCGGAATTTTGGATATTTGAAATTGGAATATTCAATTGATTTTAAATATTTAAAAGTTAATTTTAACTTGAATTTCAAATATAACCATTTATTGGATAATTTAATTATTAAATTAATAATTGAATATCTGGGTAAATTAGTGAACCTTGAATTTTAAGCTTGTTAAAAATAATTTAAAGGCTTATAAAATTTATATTTATAATAATGAAGATAATAAATCTTTTTAAATTGAATTTAAAAGTGATTTGTTCAGTTTTAAAAATATATCGTTTAAATTTACATTTAAAAATAGCCTTCCAGGGCACAGTCTTGGAATTCGACGAAACTAATTCCATTGGATCGGTAATAGTGTATTATTATCGAATTTCAAATTTTGTATCGTTTGGAGTTACCATTTGGGCGTACGGGATATAAACGCGCTGAAATTTATATCGAAAATTTAATATAATAATTGGGTCCAAAAGCTATCTTCTCCATACGATCGAATTAGGACTCGAAACCTTTTCCATCCCATTCGGAATATGGGTATAACATTATAAACGCCTAAAGACATGCCTCGATAGGCTTTTGAGGTTTTGAGTTGCGTAAAATGATACATTTGAAGATTTAAAATTTATATTTGACTAGTCAACAGCCGTATTATATCCTTTCAGCTCCTATAACACGCAACCTACTGATCATGTTCTTTTCTTTCCTATCTTCCCTTTTCCTTTCTTAAACCGTCGGTAAAAAAGAAAAAAAAAGAGGTAATTCAAAAACTTCAAAAGGGAGAAATCATCTCAAATATATATATGTACACGGCCTGAGTTAAAAAAAATATTTATCAATTAGTCGTCTTCTTTTACTCCGTTTTTGTTCTTAATAGAGGAAGTAATGATGGCCGACCCTAGAAATTAAAATCAATTCAAGTTTATATCTTAAAATTCAAAAACGATCTCTTTGGGGTGCTATCGGGTCGCTTTACAACTAGTATCACTATGGAGAGTACGGCAACCATAGGGCATTCGACAGTTCGCCATAGATCGGGATTTTTTTAGGGAGGGATTTAAGCGATGCGGTGCTGTGTGGAGGGTAGATTTGCATTTGGAAAGGAGAGGAGCTCGTACGGCTGGGTTTTGGTGGCCTCCATTTAAGGCTTAGCCATGCGACAGTTTACTGTAGCGGCCGTAAATTGAGACATCGCGGTAGGTAGAAGCGGGTTGTTACATCAATGATTTAGGGTTGCATGCACGTTTCATTCAAGGCTTTTGGGTGTAGTGGAGGAAGAAGGTGAGCAGTTTCCATCTTGGTTTATGTTTTGTAATTTAATGTTGAACTCTGAAAATTTATTTTATTACCATTCAAAAAACAGAATTGTTAATTAGTTGGTTTTGTTCATATGAAATGTACATAGATAAATCTTTAATTTAAAAGTAGTGATATTTAAATAAAAATTGGAGTCTTATATATCGTATAATTTATTCGTACGAGGTTTAAAGCGAAAACGGGATCAGCTGTAAAATTCGTAGATGGAATGTACGGGATGGAATTAAAAATTTGGAATGGACTGCAAATTAAAATAAAGGTGAGTTAAGCTCACTCAATTTTGGATCACCGTAATTAATTTTAAATAGTTAAAATTAATTGTTGATTGATTGATAGAATTGATAAATTATTATCAGTTGGATGTGATATTATATATATAGTAGTATATATATTGGAGCAATTGATATTCCCGCTTATATATATATAGCGGATGAGACCCTATGCGCTCCGTATAATAGCGGATGACCCTATATATCGCGATATCCCACTCGAAGTGGGATTGGTATTTTTATATTGTGCTAACACCTTTGGATGCACGGAAACAGGTTGGAGGGATCCAACTGGATTCCTCACAATTGTTGAATTTAATTTCATATATTTTGATATATGGTCTGTTTGAATAATCTGGGATAGATTATAGTGGAAATTGAATTTATTGGATGCTATGGTATTACTGGATAGATTTTGTCATTTTAAAATACCATAAACATGAATATTGAATTTTTAAGAGAAAGTAAACAGGGAAAATTGAAAGTAAAATATTTATAGTGGAAATTGGATTTATTAAAGGAACTGAATTTGAAAAAAATAATATAAATAGCTTGATTTTTAAATTTGTACTTAATAACTTCGGAATATGGAAAAATAGAGATTTTGAATAATAAATAAAAGGATTTTAAATAATAGAACTTGAGCGATATTGTTTAAGTGAAAAAGGGGTTTATTTTTAAAATCGAGATTTAAAATAGTTTGGGAAGATAAAAAAGAAATTTGGAAAGAAGATATGAAATCGTTATACTAGATTTTTAATAAGATTTTGTAAAGAAAGTGGAATCTGAATTTAGTGGGTTTGGGATATATTCTGGTTATCTAAGAAATTAATTTAAAAATGGAATTTAATTTAGAAATCGATTTAAAATCGATTAGGCATTGTGAAAACTGTTATAAAGGAGAAATGAGACTATGGAATTATAAATGGAGTTTATAAATCAAGTGAAGTAAATTATCGGTGGATAAATTGAAATTATAAATTCACGGTGAGGATTTATAAGGAGATGGGTAAATCGGTTTAAAAAAATGGTGGATTTATTTTTAGAAATGTAAAAAAGGGAATTTATGGAATTGAGGCGTAAATTAAATTGGAAATAAATCAAGAGAGATTTATAAGTATTAGACTGGTTATATTTGAAATTAAGAAATATATTTTATCGAGAAATGGAGTTGTTTTAGAAAGGAAGGATTTGTAATTTAAGCTGGGAAAATTTTAAAAGTGTTAAAGGATAATTCAGAAAATTTGTTATTTAGTTGTTAAAAATTATTTAAAGTATATATTAATTGGGTTAGTTGATAGTAAGTTAACTATTATTTAAAAGTTTAATCAGTATGATTATTTTAAAAGGATACTTATTCAATATTAATATTATTCTTTATATAATAACTTTTATTTAAAGAGTATTTTCCTAAAATTTAACTTAGGGATTTTTATAGAAATTTCAAAAGTATTATTTTGAAAATTTTTAAATAAAGTTTTCGGGAAGTAATGGTATACTCGCATGGCGAAATCAGAGGCAGTAAGTGCCTGCAGTTGAGTCTTGGATTTCTCTGAGATAGAGACGTAACCATTGAGCTGTGAATCCATGGTTTGATACCGCAGTGGTACTTTCCATATTACTTCAAAAAGATTTTCAAATATTTTTGAAAAAGATAGTTTTTGAATATACTAAATTTGATAAGATAAGTATATATTTTGAATAAAAGAGATTTAAGTGATTGAAAATTTAGTTGAATAAGACTTAGTGTTTCTCAGTGGAAAGAAAATATTTGGTTGAATGATTGTTATTTGATAGTTAAATAACCTACTATCAAATCTGGTCCCAAAGTATAACTTTGGGAATATCTAGGATGTAACGACCCATAAATTTTAATGGTTTTAATAACGTAATTAACTGAATTTTTGTGAAATTTTAAATAATTGAATTTAGAAATGAAAATTTATTATTTGGTATGCGTCTATATAAACATAGCAAATAGTAAATTTTCATCAGAAAATATGGAAGTTTATTTCATTGTGTAATTCTATTTTAATTTAAATCAGTTAATATTTGATAGAAATAAAATGTTTTCCAAACTTGAATATTTTTATATAATAAATTTGTAAATCATCTTCTGAGTGAGACGTCATATTTCGTTTTGTCAAATTTGGATAGCCATTCCTCCGTTTATCTTATTTTCGACGTTTTAGCAGCATTTTCTGTACCGGATATCGACTTTTGATAGGACGACCATATCACTGATATTTGTATACCGTTTTAATCGCCTCGTCGTGATGATCTCTACGGTATATTCATTTTTGTGTTCCGTAGTTCCCGTACACGGTGAAATATGTGAAACGGTTCACCGTATCGATTCCGTATTTGAGTCTTTTGGGTTCTTGCGTCTTTTCATCTTTCTACCGTGTTAATCAATATCCATTTCCTTTATTTATATTCCAGAATTTAAGTTTTTGACGGTCTCAATTCCTATGGTTATTATTACATGCGGTTTAATTCTCTGTCTTTTATTTATTTCAATTCTATTCGTTCTATTTGTAAAAATATATGTATATGTTGCATCTCCATTTGCAAACCCTTCTTCTTCTTGGCTTTAGCTGCATCTCTGCTTTGGCACTTCATGGCGGAATATTGCTTCCTTTTTCCTTCTGGAAAATCTTTATAAAACCGCCTACAAAAAAGGGCTTGCGTCCATATTTCTCTAACACAAACCTTCTGAAGCCACTTTGTACTCGCATGGAACAGCACAGCAACCGACCACACTCCACTCCATGCCGCACGCAAACCCCATCCCTCGTCCACTTTATCTCACTTCCGCCAGCTGCTACCAACCACTGAAAGCACCACATCCCATTCACCATCATCATCCGCCTCACCTCACCCTGAACCTGCTTGAACCCCCTGCCGAGACTGCAACTCGTCAACCCATTTTTCTTCTTTTTCTTCAGTTCTAGCCATATAGGAAATATAGTATACTATGCGTTGCATATGTATATCCTTATATATGTATGATTTCCTGAGAAGCAAGTTCACATGGTTCGCATGTATAATCCTGGAAACCTGTTGTTGCTCGCCACCTCGGCCCTGCAGCAAACATATATGCCTCTTCTTTTCTTTAATATAAATAAAATAATAGGTTGTGATCTGTTTGTATATATATACACTAGCAGTTGCCATTTTTCTATAGATTTGGTGATAACTATATATGGATGTGATATTTAAAACTATAACATATATATATTTGTCAATTTTGAAAGGCATGTATATAGTATATATTTTGTTAGTAACAGGTCCTATAGAAAGAAAATATATAATAAGCAGTAAGATACGTATGCCTTATTTTATATACATATTTGATTTTGAACTATATAAGTGTTAATGTGTTTATTTATGCATACAAGAGACATACATTGATATTTGGATTTTTTTTAAATAATATAAAGTTTTAAAATATGATATATAAATATTTGGATCTTTATGATATTTAGGTTTGTTTTAAATTGATGAGAAGCTGCCTGATTTTACTATCGATTTATAGATATGTTATATATAAATATTTTGATTTCTAGTGTTTTAAATTAAATATTGATTTTTTTATATAAAATTTATATAGTTATATATGTATATTTCATACAAATATATATATATAATTTAAAATATGAGTTTTCAAATTTAATATTGCTTCTTGAAAATATATTATAAAGATTTTCTTTATTTTGTTTTATTTTAATATGAGTAAATATTGGATTTCATTTGAAGTTGTATATATATTTGTCTCCATCGATTTCTGAATTCCAACCTAGCTTTGATTTGTTCATAGACTTCGTATTGATCGTGCTTTGCTCTTGGTCTCACCGCTGTCCAAAATTTGATCGCAGCAGTTGGTTGCTTTGATTTATTCCGTGTGCTTGTCCTGTTTTCTCTAGCCTCGAAAGGTGAGCAATCACTCACGATTAACGTACTTATATTTATTAAATTTGATTTAAATGGAAACGACAATTGAAATATGCTGCTAAATTGAACTGTTAATTTTATAATTGCTATATATGATATGCTATTATCTGAATGTGTTCACCTATGGGATATGACACCATATCCTATTGTTTATGTTTTATTTAATTTGTTATTGATGATATATCTCCGTTGTTGAAATGTTATATTATTATTATATCTGTTCTCACTCTGCAAGTTCGCTGTTAGTTTAAAATTCCCTATGGGTTGAAATGATACATACCCTAACGATCATGTAGAATAGGAGAAAATCGTTATGGGTTGAAATGATAAACCCAAGCGATTTTCATTGACATTGAATTTGGGATTGCGGGTTGAAATGATATATACCCGTAAATATCTAAATTGCGAATTGAAATAATAAATATCTGTATCACTTAACCATAGGATATAAAATTATATACAGACGCCGTTGGTTTATATATATATTTTTTGAAAATGATTTCCAAGGTTTTGAAAGGAAATATATTGTTTTAATAAATATTGATTTTAAGATATTATATATAAATGTTATTTTTATAAAGGTTTAAATTTCAGATTTTTTAAACTTTATGTTTTGAAAATTTTAAATTTTTAAGTTAGTTTTGAAAATATAATTTCTAAGATTTTACTTATAATTTTACTATTTTTAAAATATATAAAATAAGATTTTTCATAAATAAACTTAATAATAAGATTTAGTTTAGTAAAATTTAATTTAATTAGTATACAATATGTTTTAAAATATTTATTTAAAGATTAATATTACTATTTTAAAATAGATTTATTACTTTAATAATAAAGGTTGGAAAAGATAAATTAATGTTAACTTGGATTTAAATTTTGTTAATAATTGAATTTAAATAAGCATTGATTGAGATCTGTTGATTTGAGGTTTTGGAAGATATGATTTATAACCTGATTTGATGAAAAGTGATTAACTGAATATTCTCGAATTTAAATAAGATTGGGACTGAATATTTAATGTTAATTTAAATTTACAAATTGAGATTTTAATAAATTATTATTAAAATAATTAAGTGAATACTTTCCAATTTGAATAAATTAAAGTTAAACGTTGAATATAAATGAAATTTATATTGGAAAAGGTCTGAATATTTAACTTGAATCCTTGAAACTATAAATTGAAATGGTTAAACTGGAATTGATCTAAATTGAATTTTTGAATTGAATCGATCTGTGAAATTAGTGGAAACAAATAAAATAGTTTAATTTATAACTATTTTAACATATATACTATTTCAATATCTAACTGTTTATGTGAAAACTGTTATGATTTCAAAAGTGTTATGATTTCAAAAGTGCTATGGTTTTGAAAGTGTTATAATTTTGAAAGTGTTACGATTTTTGAAAATGAATATTATTTAAAGGGTGTAATGATACCAAATTGATATGGTTTGAAATGATATGATATTTTGATATGAATTATGGATTGTTTGAAATAAAATGACCACGGTGTTATAATAACGTTTGGTTGTTAAAGAGACCGGGATCAGATATTGTCATACTCTCTACCAATACCGAAAACCACTTTAACAACTATGTACGTGGAGATTCCAGAATGAAGTAGGATGGTTTGGTGACGGTTCTGTATGGTATTTACGTGACCCTGACTCCCGTGAGTCAGCTTGATGCGGCTAAAACAAGAGCCACGCCGGGCCAAGTGAGGTCATTCCTCCGATCGGGCACATTCCTTCGATACCATTCTATTACTTTTGTGATTGATTGGGTGCACCCTTTGATTTGGAAGTGTGTCATGAGGTAGGCGGTAGTAGCTGCTATGCGTTACCACCAGTCCAGATACGCGAACGGTATATCTACCATGGCATTGCCTCAAGTGCCTTTTCGCATGCCCTATCGCGCCTTCTATGAGTTTGGTTTGTACCATACCTATGGAGTGCCCTATGATAGCCCTCCAGTTTATGGAGGAATTACAGTACTGTATAGACTATGGGAATATATAAAAATGTGTCAAGGGGGATATGGGTAAGGCCTTAACACTATGTTAATACTTTTACTTTACTGTAGACATATTATAATAGCGTACATTACTATATAGTAGATAGTTCCACGGATCCTTAGAGGATGGTTATCCCAAACATCCTTTGAGTTATGTAACAACCTTGTATTTTGTGATTATTTTAATTATTTATTTTGGTTATTTTAATTGATTTCCTGATTTAAAAACTTTATTTTATTTATTAAAATGAATAAATTTTGTTATTTTAAATATAAATTTTGATTTTGATGTGAATTAGAATTCCAAACATGACTAAAAAGAATATTTTCCAGAAAAGTGAATTTTGGTCAATATGGTCAAACTTTGACTTTTAATTTAGAAATTTGAAAGTTTGAAAATTTGAATTTTATCTTTTATTATGAAAGTAAATAAAATTTTAAGAATAATGCTTTTCGTTTCGTTGAAATCTGATTTATAATGTGAAAGTTATGCCTTTTTCAATATTGTGTGTAATTTGCTGTATTTAACAAATTGTTTATTTTAAATTGTATAAATAATATTTTATTTGGTCATGTAATGTTCTAATTTATATTTATATGGGTAAAATAACATGTTGTGCATATATTTTGGTTTTAAAACATTTTTTAAAAGTATAATTGACATTTTCCAGTGTTAGTTGTATTTTGCTTACAATTTCTAATTTCCAGTTTCAATTAATTAAAGTAATTCTTTATTTATTTTTCTATTTTTTTCTTAAAATCTTATTTGATTCTCATTCCCACTTTATTTTGTTCCTCATTTATTTTATTTATTTGACCTTTTATTTGTTTTAAAGTGAAATAGAAATTTTCTAAAACTAGTGATATTCTATTTGTAAATTTTAAGTCCTGTTTTGAATTTTTAAGCAATTTCTTTAGTTCTTTTTCTAATTTCTCTAAATTTAATTATTTATTTCATTTTGAAAATATAAATGAATTATTTTACTTCACATTTTTGTTTTAAAATATTTTTAAAATGAAGTTGTTAATTTTTCAATGTCAATAGTGATTTATTTGTAATTTCTAGACCCTGTTTTCAATTTTTAAGCAATTTCTTATATTCTTTTTCCATTTTCTTTAAAATTAATTAATTATTTTTATTTTATATTACTTTGTTTCGGTTTTAAAGTCAATTTACTGATTTTATTTTTGTTTTATTTGAATATAAAGAAAAAGAAATATGAAGAGTTTTAAAAGCTTATTTACCTTAAGTCCTTTCATCTCCTTTGTCCTTTCATTTGCCATAACTCCTCAATTACTATCTTGGCTGTGCATTTTTGGTTTGTAGCCGTGAGTTTTCAGCCTCCATTCACCCAAAAACATTTTACCTTCTCATTCATTCATGGCTTCAAGAAAAATCTATAGGTAATGGCTACTTTTTACACTTTTCTTCTCATTTTTCATGTATTTTGCCTTGTTTTCTTTGCTTCTTTGAATGGCCTCCACTCCATATCCATGGCCACCACCCCCTACATCTCTTCCCTGCCATCACCACCAGCTACTCCTCTGGTCTTGACCAAGGCCGAGCCACCATGATGCCAAAACTCCACAAAAAATTGCAAAACAAGCCATAAAAACATGATTGTTTACCACTATTGCTTCACCACTCCATTTTCCACCACCACCACCACCTTAGGCCACCTCCACCACCTTTGGCCAGACCACCACACACCTTTCCTTCCACTGACCTGATCCATACCCCTCTGACCTGACCACACAAGCCCATGTCCGAGCCATTTTTGTGAACAAAACCCACCTATTTTGCCTTAAACTCTTCATATTCCTTTGTATAAACTTCCTCCTCATATTCTACTACCTAGGCCATGCATACACATGACCAAACCTGAGCCAAACTTGTTCAAACCAGAGCCAAAACCATCTCTAGGCCATGACAAAAGAATAGAGAAAGCAAGGCAAAAGATTTGGCATTCGTATCTCTTTTTATTTAAAAGTTATTTCATTTCTAGTGTATTGAAATTTATGGTTTGCTTTGATTTTTGTTTGGGTTGTAGCACAAGATCTATATCATTGGATTTTCTCTCCACACTCAAATTGTATTAGAGTTGTCGTGCCTTCGTAATATTTGTGTTGTGAGCTTTGTTGGCAAATCTCCAGCTTAACAGGTGAGTTATTCTCACCAGACAATATGTACATATATAACTAGTGAATTGACCCCTTTTGAATCTGTAAAATGCATTATCATGTTACACTTGCTATGTTATGATTTTATGATGTTCACCCATGCTTAAACACCTATTATATTATATGTTACTGTTATATTATGCTGTTCTATTATTTTTATCAGTTTATCACACTGCAAGTTCCCTTTAGATTAAAATCACTATGGGTTGAAATGATACATACCCGAACGGACTTTAGAATAGGAGAAAATCATTATGGGCTGAAATGATAGGCTTGAATGATTTTCAATTATTTTTTTCATTTCCTTGGGATTGCGGGTTTGAAATGATCAAACCCGGGTTTTCTTTGTAAATTACAGGTTGAAATGATATATTACCCGTATCACTTTACCTAGACTAGAAATGAAATACAGACCCGTAGTTAAAATATGACTTATAAATTTTTTAAAAAATATTTTAAAAATGTAAATATTATGATATTTTGATTTAAACTAAATAAAAATGATTTTTGTAAAGCATTATTGATTTTCTGAAAATTTATAAGTGAAATAAATTAATGGTAAAATTAGAAAATTTGAAATGTAAGTTATTTTGGGAAATTTTAATTTGGTGATAATTGGAATTTAAATTAAATGTGAAATGTGATAAATTCATGATAATTTGGATTAAAGTGAATTTAAATGATTTTTATATTATATTAATGATTTTGAATAAAGTTAAAATGTGAAATGAATGAATATTTAAGTTGAAATTTTGAAATATAACTAAAATTGGAAATTTGTGAATTTGGCTTAAAAGTGAATTTTAAGTTAAGTAAATAAAAAATGGAATTAAGTTATATTTGAAAATTTAAACTTAAGTGTTAAGTTAATTTAATTTAATGAATTTATAATTTAATATTGGAATTTAATAAGTGAATTATTATTAAATTTTGATTTTTGAATGGAGGTTTAACTTTATAAAATCATGAATATAAGGGTATTTGAATGATTGTTTTAAAAGTGAAATTATATGATTTTTTAAGTTAAAAATGATTTATATAAAAATATAATTGTTTGTGAAATTATACCGAATATTTGAAGTTAATTAACTGCATTTCTGAAATGCTATTAATTCTAATGTAAATGATAATACAACATTTGTAAATGCTGTAGTTGATAATAATGAACAAAATGGCTAAATTTAATTAAAGGCTATTATAGCATTTTTGTAAATGTTATAATGGTTGAATTTAACTAAGTTTATTTGAAACTAATGTAACCCTATTACAGCATTTTAAATGCTGTCTTTTGTTAAATTGAACTGTTTTAAATGTGACTTTCCATAGCATTTTTTAAATGCTGCGAAAGTTGAATTTTCATTATTTTAATTAATTTAAGTGAACGAATGAACTTTGAAAGATTAAAATTTTGGAAATTTAATAATTTAATTATTAAATATAATAACTTCATTTTTATGATTTAAAATAAAGTAATTTGTTTCGAAATATAAACTATTTTGAAATATGATATTTTGATATTTTGAAATGGATATTTGAAGGATATTGAATTTTGAAATGATATTTGATTTCGAAGTATAAAATATCATTTTGAAATTTTAACCACGGGATGTATTTAATTTATAGTTTAACTGATCCTTAAAGGATGGGCGATCCCAAGCATCCTTTGAGTTATTATGCATTTCTACTACAGTTCACTTGAGTTGGTTTACATTATATAAGTATATATTGTCCTGACTCGAGTGTTTTGTATTTTACTTTACGCTCGGGTCAGCCTGAGTATTTACAGCTTAGCTTTGGATTTCTTTCTGGAGCTAGGAATCGCTGGAGATTCTGCTTGTCTAGTTATCTGTTCCTTTCAGTTCAGTTGTTCTATTTCAGTTCTGGTATTCATAAACTTCTATTTATTTGAGATTTCTATTGTATATGTTTTCAAACAAATATTATGTATTTTGTTTTGAGAGTTTGTTATAGTAGCTTCATGAACTACTATGGTATTTTTAATTTCCGCTGCGAGTTATTCTGATATGTTCTGTGTCTGTGATTCTATGTATTTGATTTCATTTGCTCCAAATTTATTTACAATCTGTTATTTTGAATTATTCAAGTCAGACATGTGTGGATTATTGTCGATTTGAATGGTCCAAAATACCGGGTCATTACAGTTGGTATCAGAGCTTTGGTTTTAGGCAAACCTTAGCCTGCGGAGCAAAAACTCATTAGAGATAGGGTAGAAATACCCTAGAATAAGTGAAATCAATCTCAGAATCATTTATTTGTGAGAGAACGTATTTTCGAAGTATAAAATGATTTTCAAATGATTTTTAAAGAATTTTCAAAGATTATTTTGATATAAATTTCCTTGCTTTAAAAGTAAAATATTTCTTAAACTTCATTCCTTTCGTATCCACCTTGTTAGTAATTTCTTTGATTAGGATCCTCTAAAATTTTGAACTTCTCTCTTGATTGATCTAGATCCTTTGTTGATAGGAATCTATTTTGGGTATGGCAAAATCAGTAGTTTGTTAGGATGCTTTGAGTAAACTATGTTGTATCTTTTGCTTAGCTAAAGTTGTCCAACTAAAGATATTTAAGCTTCTGTTTTCGTATGTTATGAATTCGAGTCTTTCCAAATTTTGAATGGGAATTTTTCTGTATCGATATAGGTTATATTTCTCTAATCTTCATTTGGATTCTTATCGAATAAGATTCCTTTGAATTTTGGAATGCTCACTTGTTCTGAAATCCATTCCTATCTCCCCTAATTGTATTCTTTTGATTTTGGAGCATTGCATCACTCCACTTTGTATGACCTTTATAGGGTGGCGATTCCGCCAATCTTTGAATGATTATAATTGGCATTGATTCATCGGATATTTCTGTATCCTCGGTTTACGATGTTTTCTATCTTCTGCTATATTTAGATTCTATCTCTGGCAATCGAAGGTCAATTTGCCTTAGATTTTCGCATCGATTATATTCCTGAAGTCACGGTTGACCGGTTAAGGTCGCCCGCGATTCATATAGGCTTATCCATCTTCTATTTGGTAATTTAATTATCTTACCTTCGTTTGAGCCTATCTTTGAATTAGAATTCTATTTGATTAGAGTCCTTCTAAATTTGAATCTCTGTTTTTCTTTGAAATCCATCCTTGAATCGTCCCTTGGAAAGTTTGTGGTTGATTGTCTTTTGAAAATTGTGTATTCATCGTAGTTTTTATTTTGATAAGGATGACCATATTTTTATATAAAGATGAAATGTTTTTGATTAGGATTATATACCTTTTAAAAAAAATGAGAATTTGAAGTTTTGAAAGGATTTGAAATTGTGAAAATTTTATAAGAAATGGTTTCATATAAAATGATTTATAACTGAAGGTTTTGAATCTGAATTTAAGTGATTGAACTCCAGCATTTTGGAACTGGTTTTAGGATTTTGAAATAATAAATAATATGATTTGAAATTATTTTTCCGAATAAGTAATGTTTCAATGATTTTAATGGGTTTTAATGATTTCGAAAGGAATTTCAAAGAAGTTTTCAAAGTAAATGGAAGTCCAGAACTCACTTGTGTCACTGGAAAATAATTTCGGTGATGAGTGCACGCATCATCGACATTGATTTTCGAGTTTCTGAGTGAGGGAGAGGCCACTTTAATAGCTTTGCTATGCGAGTGATTTTGTGAAACCATTTTTGATTTCAAATTCCGAAGTATGATTTGATATTCGAAAGATATATGTAAATATATTTGAAACGATTTGAAATGAACCGGTGTTCAGTCCTCGAGTTTTGGATTTGATATAACCCTATCTATTAAAATTGATTTACTGATTTGTTGCTAATTTCCAACTCTTGAATTTGAAAATGATTTCTTCAACTATTTCGAAGTTCGAGTACTTCCAAATCAAGGTTAACTTTTCAAAGCTAAGAAATTTGAAAAGTATTTTGATAAAGTATATAAGTTTGTTTTGAATGTTTAAGTATGAAGTAATCTGATTTAAATAAGTTGAAACTGTTTTGTTAAGTAAATGAATAAGGCAATTTAAATTTTTTTCTAATATGAAATTTAGATTTGAAATGTTTTGAAAAGAAATTGTTCTTCAAAATATTTTGAATAAATTTTAAGTGTTTTAACTTAGTAACATCTTTATGAAACTATATAGGTAACAAGTTGGAATAAATATATAAGTTGTACGTATGCTGTTTTATTCGCATAATTAATTTGATCCAAGTTTGAGTACACAAGTTCGAGGTGAATTACACCATTTCGTGTTAGGATTTTTCATTCGATTCTTGATGACGAATATTTGATATGGATTTTGGGCTCGATTCTAGAATTCTCTATCATAGTAAGTGGCTATGCAAGGAGACTGATGGCTTCTAGTCGAGAAACCATGTCGAAATCCGCATTAGGGAAGTGAATGGACAATACTAGTTCGAAAGCGAACTTGTGTGATCGAGCAAGCGATCGAATGTGACTTTGCGAAATGATGACATATGTACATCTTATATTCTAATATCTTTGATATATTTTGACGCTGAAATTGAAAGCCGTCGAGTTAGAATATCTTTGCTTACTAAAAGAAAATTTCCAATTTAAATTACAAAGATATATAACCCATAAAAGCAAAGATATTCAATCCCATATGGCTCTTCATACAGCGAAATTATTTTGAAAATTTGATCCTTATGTAAGATAGACCTTACGTAAGTATAAGATGATTTTGAAAACATTTGATTTTGGAAATTAATTGGTTGACTTAAATTATATTGATTTGGAAATTTGGATTTATTTTCTAAATCTATTATTTTGGAAACTTTGAAACTAAAGATAATTAATTTGAGAAGAAATAATTTGGTGAAATTGTATATGATTTTGAAATTGAACTGATATTGAAACAAATTGAAATTTGAGAACCTTATGTTACTAAACACTTGATTTGGGAGTTGTCGAACTTATATAAAATTGATTTGTATGAGTATGAAATTGATTCGAAAACTTTAGATTTGAAAAGGTACTCAATTTGAAAGTGAAATCTTATATAATTGAAGTCTATATAAGTATGATTTGATATACTATTGATTTTGGAAAGTATTCGATTTGAAAATTAAATCTTATATATAATGGATTTTATATAAGTACGATATTTGAAAGTGATTTGAAAAGGTACTATATGATACATATTTTCGAAGTAAAGATATGGAAAGTGCCTTCTGCTTGATATCCGATTTGTGGCCACATCTTGGATTCATTCTATCGATATTATTCTCTCTGATTTTTGGTTTTCCGGATATGATACTCGAGTGTCCTTCGAATTCCATGGCGTTACCCATGGTCTTACGATCGTGACTGCATAGCGCAACTGCCTGGCTGAGTCTTGCCTAGGGGTACGGATTGTTTTCTGGGGGATCCAGGCGTAACCATTGTGTATCCTGCAATCTGTGTAGGTCGCGAATAGTAGCGCAAATGCTTGGCTGAGTCTTGCCTGGGGGTACAGATTGTTTCTTGGGGGATCCAGGCGTAACCATTGTGTATCCTGCATTCTACTAGTCATCATGGCGTAACTCGCAGGGCTGAGAAAGCTTACGGATATGGATTGTTTCCTGGGGGATCCAGGCGTAACCATTGTGTATCTGCGAACCATGGTTAGACAAAGGTTTTGTTTGTTTTTGTTTGGATTGTACTTTCCATATCTGTTTTTAAAAGTTTTTCCAGTATTTTCACTGGGTGTTGAAACAAGTCTACTAAGTACCTAGAGAATTCTAGTTTTGCGCCTGATCAACGCACTACCAGAGTCTACAGGAACAAGGATAAACTTGTTAAGACATCGAGTTATAAAAGTATTTTGATAAAATATTATATAAATGATACTTTGATTAGTTATTTCCTTTTTAAACGATTTTAAAGTGTTTTAAATATTTTACCTCTTCAACCAACAATTTTAAATTAATGGCTCATCCTTGTCTTTCGTCCTATTTTCCCTTCTACTATTCCTATTCTCCACCTTATTAAACTTACCCATAACAATAGTTATCAAGTATAATTTTAATCTTCTTGTCATCTTGTCTTAATCCTATTCCATTTTATCTTTTCTGTGTTTTCCGTACCTCATTCCTTTTCGAGGACGAAAAGATTTGAGTGGGGGAGAGTGTAACAACCCTGTATTTTGTGATTATTTTAATTATTTATTTTGGTTATTTTAATTGATTTCCTGATTTAAAAACTTTATTTTATTTATTAAAATGAATAAATTTTGATTTTGATGTGAATTAGAATTCCAAACATGACTAAAAAGAATATTTTCCAGAAAAGTGAATTTTGGTCAATATGGTCAAACTTTGACTTTTAATTTAGAAATTTGAAAGTTTGAAAATTTGAATTTTATCTTTTATTATGAAAGTAAATAAAATTTTAAGAATAATGCTTTTCGTTTCGTTGAAATCTGATTTATAATGTGAAAGTTATGCCTTTTTCAATATTGTGTGTAATTTGCTGTATTTAACAAATTGTTTATTTTAAATTGTATAAATAATATTTTATTTGGTCATGTAATGTTCTAATTTATATTTATATGGGTAAAATAACATGTTGTGCGTATATTTTGGTTTTAAAACATTTTTTAAAAGTATAATTGACATTTTCCAGTGTTAGTTGTATTTTGCTTACAATTTCTAATTTCCAGTTTCAATTAATTAAAGTAATTCTTTATTTATTTTTCTATTTTTTTCTTAAAATCTTATTTGATTCTCATTCCCACTTTATTTTGTTCCTCATTTATTTTATTTATTTGACCTTTTATTTGTTTTAAAGTGAAATAGAAATTTTCTAAAACTAGTGATATTCTATTTGTAAATTTTAAGTCCTGTTTTGAATTTTTAAGCAATTTCTTTAGTTCTTTTTCTAATTTCTCTAAATTTAATTATTTATTTCATTTTGAAAATATAAATGAATTATTTTACTTCACATTTTTGTTTTAAAATATTTTTAAAATGAAGTTGTTAATTTTTCAATGTCAATAGTGATTTATTTGTAATTTCTAGACCCTGTTTTCAATTTTTAAGCAATTTCTTATATTCTTTTTCCATTTTCTTTAAAATTAATTAATTATTTTTATTTTATATTACTTTGTTTCGGTTTTAAAGTCAATTTACTGATTTTATTTTTGTTTTATTTGAATATAAAGAAAAAGAAATATGAAGAGTTTTAAAAGCTTATTTACCTTAAGTCCTTTCATCTCCTTTGTCCTTTCATTTGCCATAACTCCTCAATTACTATCTTGGCTGTGCATTTTTGGTTTGTAGCCGTGAGTTTTCAGCCTCCATTCACCCAAAAACATTTTACCTTCTCATTCATTCATGGCTTCAAGAAAAATCTATGGGTAATGGCTACTTTTTACACTTTTCTTCTCATTTTTCATGTATTTTGCCTTGTTTTCTTTGCTTCTTTGAATGGCCTCCACTCCATATCCACGGCCACCACCCCCTACATCTCTTCCCTGCCATCACCACCAGCAACTCCTCTGGTCTTGACCAAGGCCGAGCCACCATGATGCCAAAACTCCACAAAAAATTGCAAAACAAGCCATAAAAACATGATTGTTTACCACTATTGCTTCACCACTCCATTTTCCACCACCACCACCACCTTAGGCCACCTCCACCACCTTTGGCCAGACCACCACACACCTTTCCTTCCACTGATCTGATCCATACCCCTCTGACCTGACCACACAAGCCCATGGCCGAGCCATTTTTGTGAACAAAACCCACCTATTTTGCCTTAAACTCTTCATATTCCTTTGTATAAACTTCCTCCTCATATTCTACTACCTAGGCCATGCATAAACATGACCAAACCTGAGCCAAACTTGTTCAAACCAGAGCCAAAACCATCCCTAGGCCATGACAAAAGAATAGAGAAAGCAAGGCAAAAGATTTGGCATTCGTATCTCTTTTTATTTAAAAGTTATTTCATTTCTAGTGTATTGAAATTTATGGTTTGCTTTGATTTTTGTTTGGGTTGTAACACAAGATCTATATCATTGGATTTTCTCTCCACACTCAAATTGTATTAGAGTTGTCGTGCCTTCGTAATATTTGTGTTGTGAGCTTTGTTGGCAAATCTCCAGCTTAACAGGTGAGTTATTCTCACCAGACAATATGTACATATATAACCCTTTTGAATCTGTAAAATGCATTATCATGTTACACTTGCTATGTTATGATTTTATGATGTTCACCCATGCTTAAACACCTATTATATTATATGTTACTGTTATATTATGCTGTTCTATTATTTTTATCAGTTTATCACACTGCAAGTTCCCTTTAGATTAAAATCACTATGGGTTGAAATGATACATACCCGAACGGACTTTAGAATAGGAGAAAATCATTATGGGCTGAAATGATAGGCTTGAATGATTTTCAATTATTTTTTTCATTTCCTTGGGATTGCGGGTTTGAAATGATCAAACCCGGGTTTTCTTTGTAAATTACAGGTTGAAATGATATATTACCCGTATCACTTTACCTAGACTAGAAATGAAATACAGACCCGTAGTTAAAATATGACTTATAAATTTTTTAAAAAATATTTTAAAAATGTAAATATTATGATATTTTGATTTAAACTAAATAAAAATGATTTTTGTAAAGCATTATTGATTTTCTGAAAATTTATAAGTGAAATAAATTAATGGTAAAATTAGAAAATTTGAAATGTAAGTTATTTTGGGAAATTTTAATTTGGTGATAATTGGAATTTAAATTAAATGTGAAATGTGATAAATTCATGATAATTTGGATTAAAGTGAATTTAAATGATTTTTATATTATATTAATGATTTTGAATAAAGTTAAAATGTGAAATGAATGAATATTTAAGTTGAAATTTTGAAATATAACTAAAATTGGAAATTTGTGAATTTGGCTTAAAAGTGAATTTTAAGTTAAGTAAATAAAAAATGGAATTAAGTTATATTTGAAAATTTAAACTTAAGTGTTAAGTTAATTTAATTTAATGAATTTATAATTTAATATTGGAATTTAATAAGTGAATTATTATTAAATTTTGATTTTTGAATGGAGGTTTAACTTTATAAAATCATGAATATAAGGGTATTTGAATGATTGTTTTAAAAGTGAAATTATATGATTTTTTAAGTTAAAAATGATTTATATAAAAATATAATTGTTTGTGAAATTATACCGAATATTTGAAGTTAATTAACTGCATTTCTGAAATGCTATTAATTCTAATGTAAATGATAATACAACATTTGTAAATGCTGTAGTTGATAATAATGAACAAAATGGCTAAATTTAATTAAAGGCTATTATAGCATTTTTGTAAATGTTATAATGGTTGAATTTAACTAAGTTTATTTGAAACTAATGTAACCCTATTACAGCATTTTAAATGCTGTCTTTTGTTAAATTGAACTGTTTTAAATGTGACTTTCCATAGCATTTTTTAAATGCTGCGAAAGTTGAATTTTCATTATTTTAATTAATTTAAGTGAACGAATGAACTTTGAAAGATTAAAATTTTGGAAATTTAATAATTTAATTATTAAATATAATAACTTCATTTTTATGATTTAAAATAAAGTAATTTGTTTCGAAATATAAACTATTTTGAAATATGATATTTTGATATTTTGAAATGGATATTTGAAGGATATTGAATTTTGAAATGATATTTGATTTCGAAGTATAAAATATCATTTTGAAATTTTAACCACGGGATGTATTTAGTTTATAGTTTAACTGATCCTTAAAGGATGGGCGATCCCAAGCATCCTTTGAGTTATTATGCATTTCTACTACAGTTCACTTGAGTTGGTTTACATTATATAAGTATATATTGTCCTGACTCGAGTGTTTTGTATTTTACTTTACGCTCGGGTCAGCCTGAGTATTTACAGCTTAGCTTTGGATTTCTTTCTGGAGCTAGGAATCGTTGGAGATTCTGCTTGTCTAGTTATCTGTTCCTTTCAGTTCAGTTGTTCTATTTCAGTTCTGGTATTCATAAACTTCTATTTATTTGAGATTTCTATTGTATATGTTTTCAAACAAATATTATGTATTTTGTTTTGAGAGTTTTTTATAGTAGCTTCATGAACTACTATGGTATTTTTAATTTCCGCTGCGAGTTATTCTGATATGTTCTGTGTCTGTGATTCTGTGTATTTGATTTCATTTGCTCCAAATTTATTTACAATCTGTTATTTTGAATTATTCAAGTCAGACATGTTTGGATTATTGTCGATTTGAATGGTCTAAAATAGTGGGTCGTTACAAGTTACTTGTATTTCGGTTGATATTTCACTTGAGTTGGATTTATTAATATAAGAATGTTAATCCTAACTCGAGTGTTTTGTGTTTTGCTTTACGCTCGGGTCAGACTGAGCGCCACAGCATTAGAGACCCACCTTTGGAGTTGGAGCTTCGCTTGGAGATCCATCTATATCTATTCAGCTTCCAGTTATCCAGTTGTTGGTTCATACTTGTCATCTGTTTGTATTCGAGACAACATTTTATTTGAGATATTATGTTGTATTTTATTTCAACTCTGTTATTTATCTATTCCCCTGCTTACTGTTGTAATACTCTGTGTCTATGATTCTGTGATTATTTATTTACTGTATATTCCGAGTCTTGCCAATTATAAATTAACAATCTGATATTTTGAGCAATTCAAGTCCGACATGTGTGGATGCGAATGGTTGAAAATAGCGGGTCGTTATAGTTGGTATCAGAGCTTTGGTTTTAGGCAAACTTAGCATATAGTGTAGATTTAATTACAGAATCACTTTCGTTCGAGCTTGAATCTCTTTCTCTTTGACTTGGTTTCCTTTGAATTTTGGAATGTTCCCCTCGGTTCCAAAATCCATTTTTCTCTCCCTATTCATGTTTCTTCGATCCTGGAGCATCCCATAGCTCTGCTATATGATTTGTACAGAGGTGAAACTCCTTTGCAACAGGCATTGATTCACCGGAGATTTCTGTATCCTTGGTTTACGATGTTGCTATCTTTTGCTATGCCCAAATTTTATTCTCTTGTGATCGGATGTCGATTTGCCTCAGAATTCTGCATCGATCTTATTCTTGAAGTCTCGGTTGACCCGGTTAAGGTCACCCATGATTAATATTAGTATATTCATCTTTTCACTTTTGCTATTTAATTATCTTATCTTCCATTCCGAGCCTATCTTCTAGTTAGAATTCTTTTGATTAGGGTTCATCTAATTTGGATCTCTATCCTTGTTTTGAAATCCATTCTTGAATTATCGAGTGAGGGAGTGTATTTGTATTAATATAAAATGTTTTATATGTGTGTCGTTTGAATTGTTAATGTTGATTTGGGTTTTCAATCGATTCGTCTGATCAGCGCTATCGATAGAAATTCCAAAACACTTGAACAGAGCAAACTACACAATTTTGTTTTCAAATTTGATAAATGAAATTTTTTGTATGATTATATTATATATATAAGTATAATTTTTTCTGAAATTAAAAAGTTAAATGAATTGGTTAACAAAATGATAATATTTGATTTTCATTTATTGTTTTGTAAACCATTTGACTATTGCAACATGATATAAATAAATGAATTTATAAGCCTGGGTTATAAATTAGATTTGAAAATGAAATCAATTTAAAATGAGGATTTGAGGATTAAATTCTCGGTACATTTCAAAGTTTGGTTTTAAAGTTTTGAAAAGTGTATATTATTAAAAGTATTTTCTAATAGAAATTGTTTCCAAATAATTTTAAGGAGTAAATTAGTACTCTCCTCATTGTCGCTGGAAAATAATTTCGGTGATGACTGCAGGCATCATCGACATTCATTTTCGAGTCTAGAAGTGGAGAGGCCCCTTAGTAGCTTTACTACACTTTTGTTTGGGAAAATGAATTTGATTTAAATTTCTTGTGCATAAATTGATTTGTAAAATATATATATGTAAATAATTGTTTCAAAATAGTTTGAAGTGTAACCGAAAATTTGAATCTTAAGTTTTATATTAAGAAATGGTTTCAATTATTGAAATAAAGTGAAATGTTTGAATAATTGGAATATCTGAAATGATAAATGGAATTAAACCAACCTGAAATAATTAAGTTGAGCAAACTTATTTGTATAACACTAAATTACATTCTAATATATATAACTTGCCTAAAATATTCAAAAAGTTAAATGTTAGGATGAATATGTAATTGAAGGTTACACAAGTGAAATTTTAGAAATAAAATTGTTTATACTAAAATTTGCTTAATAGAAAATGTTGTAAATAAAAGAAAATTTGTATAGTGTTTAATTATACTCAGAAACATTAACATAACTTACCTAGAAAGTTTAAATGTAATTAGAATGTAATTGGATAATATACACTATGATATAAGTAATAGGATATCAAAAATGATATTTTGTTAAGGGAATTTACTGATAATAAATTGGATAATAAAAAAGGAAATTTATTTGTTGAATAATATAGGGTTATAAAATGTTTATACACTTAATATGTGTTGTAAAATATGTCTAGTGGAATAAATTAAATAATAAAAGAGAAGACCATTTAAGAAGATAAATATGAACTTAAGAATAGTGAACTTGTATTTTTGTGGAATCAACTTAGCTGAAGATAGATGGATAAAATAAATGAGTTAATTTAAAAATGAATTTGTTGAAAGAAATGTTGATAAAATGAAAGAAAATCAATTTTAAATTGAATGACTATTTATTTGTTGAATAAAGTGGATTAAACCAAATTGTTGAATATTAATTTATCTAAAATTAAAATCTATATGGTTGAATAGTTGAAGTTGAATGTTGAGGTGGAATTAACTATGGTTGATCAAATAGATTTAATAGATGAGTAAAATAAAACAAATTTGGTTGTGAAATTTTTTGTAATAAATGTTAATAGATTTGAAACAAATCAATTTAATAAAAATATATGGAAATGAAATCAATCAAATGTGAACACAATTGAAATCAATTAGTTGAATATAAACCAATTGAAAAAAATGAGATTTATATGGTTTCTGAATTAACAAATTTTAATTAAATACATAGAATAAAATAAATTGAAATTAATGATTGTGTTTTATATTATTAATCTATCTTTTCTTTCTGGTTGTTCATATTCTCCTACCTCCTTCCTTTTCGGGGACGAAAAGTTTTGAATGGGGAAGAGTGTAACGACCCGTAAATTTTAATGGTTTTAATAACGTAATTAACTGAATTTTTGTGAAATTTTAGATAATTGAATTTGGAAATGAAAATTTATTATTTGGTATGCGTCTATATAAACATAGCAAATAGTAAATTTTCATCAGAAAATATGGAAGTTTATTTTGTTGTGTAATTCTATTTTAATTTAAATCAGTAAATATTTGATAGAAATAAAATGTTTTCCAAATCTGAATATTTTTATATAATAAATTTGTAAATCACCTTCTGAGTGAGACGTCATATTTCATTTTGTCAAATTTGGACAGCTATTGCTCCATTTATCTTATTTTCGGCGTTTTAGCAGCATTTTCGGTACCGGATATCGACTTTTGATAGGACGGTCATATCACTGATATCTGTATACAATTTTAATCATCTCGTCATGATGATCTCTACGGTTTATTCATTTTTGTGTTTCGGAGTTCCGGCACGCGGTGAAATCGGTGAAATGGTTCACCGTATCGGTTCCGTATTTGAGTCTTTTAGGTTCTTGCGTCTTTTCATCTTTCTACCGTGTCAATCAATAGCCATTTCCTTTATTTATATTCCAGAATTTAAATTTTTGACGGTCTCAATTTCTATGGTTATTATTACATGCAGTTTAATTCTCTGCCTTTCATTTATTTCAATTCTATTCGTTCTATTTGTAAAAATATATGTATATGTTGCATCTCCATTTTCAAACACCTTTTCTTCTTAGCTTTAGCTGCGTCTCTGCTCTGACACTTCATGGTGGAATATTGCTTCCTTTTTCCCTTCTGAAAATTCTTTATAAAACCCCCTATAAAAAAGGGCTTGCGTCCATATTTCTCTAACACAAACCTTCTGAAGCCACCTTGTACTCGCATGGAACAGCACAGCAACCGACCACACTCCACTCCATGCCGCACGCAAACCCCATCCCTCGTCCACTTTATCTCACTTCCGCCAGCTGCTACCAACCAACAAAAGCACCACGTCCCCTTCACCATCATCACGCGCCTTACCTCACCCTGAACCTGCTTGAACCCCCTGCCGAGACTACAACTCGTCAACCCATTTTTCTTCTTTTTCTTCAGTTCTAGCCGTAAAGGAAATATAGTATACTATGCATTTCATATGTATATCCTTATATATATATATATGTATGTATGATTTCCTGAGAAGCAAGTTCACATGGTTCGCATGTATAATCCTGGAAGCCTGCTGTTGCTCGCCACCTCGGCCCTGCAGCAAACAGATATGCCTCTTCTTTGCTTTTATATAAATAAAATAATAGGTTGCGATCTGTTTGTATATATATACACTAGCTGTTGCCATTTTTCTATAGATTTGGTGATAACTATATATGGTTGTGATATTTAAAACTATAACATATATATTTGACAATTTTGAAAGGCATGTATATAGTATATATTTTGTTAGTAACATGTCCTATAGAAAGAAAATATATAATAAGCAGTAAGATACGTATGCCTTATTTTATATACATCTTTGATTTGGAACTATATAAGTGTTAATGTGTTTATTTATGCATACAAGAGACATACATTGATATTTTGATTTTTTTAAAATAATATAAAGTTTTAAAATATGATATATAAATATTTGGATCTTTATGATATTTAGGTTTGTTTTAAATTGATGAGAAGCTGCCTGATTTTACTATCGATTTATAGATATGTTATATATAAATATTTTGATTTTTAGTGTTTTAAATTAAATATTGATTTTTTTATATAAAATTTATATAGTTATATATGTATATTTCATACAAATATATATATATAATTTTAAATATGAGTTTTCAAATTTAATATTGATTCTTGAAAATATATTATAAAGATTTTCTTTATTTTGTTTTATTTTAATATGAGTAAATATTGGATTTCTTTTGAAGTTGTATATATATTTGTCTCCATCGGTGTTGGGAGGATGCTTTTGATTCACGGTATGTCAGTTAGAGTACTGTTTGATACTGGTGCATCGCATTCTTTTATATCACATTGTTTGGTAGATAAGCCTAACCTAGAACCCTCATACCTAGTTACTTCCTTAAGGGTTGCAAACCCGATAGGAGGGTATGTGACACTTGGAATGACGTGTGACCACCAAGAGTTTGATTTATTAGGTCATACCTTCGTTTGCAGTTTTCATGTGTTTGATTTCGTAGGGTTCAGAATTATTAATTTGGGTATGGATTGGTTAAGTTAGTAAGATGCTAGGATATGTTTCCATGATAGGGAAATATCGCTTAGGCATCCTAACTGTAGTGGTCAGATTGTATATACCAGAGAAAACTCTAGTTGTGAGGTGAACGCTTTGTTGGGTGTTGTGGATGTAGAAGATGAGTTGAATCAAGTTTTCGTGGTTAGAGAAATCGCAATGTCTTCAAGCCAGTAGTAGGATTGCCGTCGAAACGAGCCATTGAGTTTCGGATGGATTTGGTGCCTGAGCAGAACCAGTAAGTAGACCGTCAAGTAGAATGACACCTACCGAGATGAGGGAGTTAAAGGTGCAGTTGGTTGATTTGGAAGGCAAGAATTTTATTAGACCAACCAGTTCACCTTAGGGAGCAGCCACAGTGTTTGCCAAGAAGCCAGACGGATCGTTAAGGTTATGTATTGATTATCGTAGGTTGAATGAGAAGACGATAAAGAATCGTTATCCCTTGCCTAGGATTGACGATTTGTTCGACCAGTTAAGCGGAACCAAGGTATTTTCGTAGTTGGATTTAGCGATAGGGTTCCATCAGCTTAGAGTGGTAGAGGATAGTATTCCTATGATGGCATTTAGAACCAGATATGGATTGTACGAATGGTTAGTGATGCCATTCGGACTACTAATGCGCCAGGATTCTTTGACTTGATGAACCGAGTTTTCCGAGAGCACTTGGATAGGTTCATATTGGTTTTCATAAATGATACTTTGATATACTCTAGAGATGAAAAACAGCATGAAGTTTATCTTAGAGTAGTGCTTGAGACGCTGAGGCAGCATCAGCTAAATGTGAAGTTTTCGAAGTGCCATTTCTGGAAGAAGGAAGTGAAGTTTCTTAGTCATGTAGTCTCGAAGAAAGGGTTATCTGTAGATCCGACTAAGATTGAAGCGGTGAATAATTAGAAGAGACCCGAGACAGTGACTAAGATAAAGAGTTTCCTTGGATTAGCTGGTTATTATCGAAGATTCATTAAGGACTTTTCGCGGATAGCGGTATCGATGACCAAGATAACATGAAAGGATGCGAAGTTTGTGTGGACCGATAAGTGTGAGGAAGCAATCCAGAGTTGAAACACTTATTGACTAATGCACCTGTGATGGTAGTTCCAGAAGGGAATCGGGAATTGGTAGTTTATATAGATGCATGTGGAACTAAATTAAGATTTGTGTTAATGCAAAGAGGTATAGTGATTGCCTATGCATCTCGACAGCTTAGACCTCACGAGGTTAGATATCCAACGCATGATTTGGAATTGGCTGCGGTGATTTTTCCGTTGAAGGTGTAGAGACATTATCTTTTGGGAGAAAGATTTGGGTTATATACGGATCATAAGTCGCTGAACTATTTATTATCTCAGTAGGATTTGAATATAAGACAACAGAGGTGGTTAGAGTTTTTAGTCACTTATGATTCGGTATTGAGTACACACTGGGAAAAGGCAACAAGCTTGTAGATGCACTTAGCAGAAAACATCAGAATGCAGTGTTGGCGATGATAGTTGAGTGGAAAGATTTAGAAGCGCTGACGACATGCAGAGTACAATGGAGATCTCAGAGTGGGTCTAGTATAGAAATGGTTGTATTGTCATGTTTAGAAGTTAGATTGATGATGATCGAAAAGATTGCTTCTAAACAGAATGAGGATCCAGTGTTAGCTGAACGGATCAGAAAGTTAAGGGATGGAATAGAGAGCGATGACTTGAAAGATTTCAATCTTAACCAGAATGGGTGATTAAAAAACGAAGGAAGATTAATTGTTCCGAATGTGGGAAGCATTAGTAAAGAAGTCGAAGTTCACCATTCATCCGGGAGGAACTAAAATGTATTAGGACATGAAGAGGAGTTTCTTCTGGGAAGGTATGAAGAGGGATGTAGGCTTATGGGTGAAGCAGTGTTTGAACTGTCAACAGGTAAAAGCCGAACATCAGAAACCAAGTGAGTTACTTCAGCCTTTAGATATTCCAGTTTGGAAGTGGGATTCTATTTCTATGGATTTTACTTACGGATTGCCAAGGTCAAACAGAGGAAATAAAAGCATATAGGTTATAGTAGATAAGTTGAACAAAAATGCCCATCTCATTCCAGTTAAATTAACTAGGATGACACCTGTTTTGGCTAAGTTATTTCTGAAGAATGTGGTTGACCGCATGAGATTCCTAGTAGTATAGTAAGCGATAGAGATTCCTTATTCACTAGTGAATTCCAAAAGAGTCTACATGAGATTTTAGGTGCCAAGCTCAAGATGAGTACTGCTTACCATCCGTAGACTGATGGGCAAACAGAAAGAGTTAACAAAGTCTTAGAAGACCTGTTACAAGGTTGTGTGCCAGATTTCGAGGGATAATGGGAAGACTATCTACACTTAGTCGAGTTTTCGTATAACAACGGCTATCAGGTTAGTATAGGGATGGCACCGTTTGAAGCTTTGTACGGAAGGCCATGCAAATCTCCCGTTTGTTGGTTAGGGATCGAGGATAGGTTCGTTCTTGGTCCGGATTTGGTTAGAGAAGCTGCAGAAAAGATTGAGGTCATTTGAGCTAAGATGAAGGAAGCTCAATCTAGGCAGAAGAGCTATGCGAACAAACGACGGAAAGACTTAGAGTTCTCAGTAAGAGATAAGATTTTCGGCAAAGTATCACCGATGAAAGGAGTGATCAGGTTTGGGAAATTAGGGAAGTTGGCACCGAGATTCGTTGGACCATTTCCTATTGTAGAGAGGATAGGGAAACTCGTATATAGAGTAGAGTTACCGAGTTTTGGCAGGAGTCCACGATATTTTTCATGTTTCTCATCTAAGGAAGTGTATTTGAGATCCAAAGACAACTATAATACCGACTGTGTTAGATGACATAGTAGTGGAGCCGAATTTGACTATAGTTAGAAAACTGGTTAGTATAGTCGCGAGAGATGAGAAGAAGCTAAGGAACAAGACAGCATATTAGTTAGAGTCCAGTGGAGTGACGACGAGAGAGACTGTACTTGAAAAACTAAGAGCATGATTCGAGATACTTATCCTAACTTGTCATGGTATGTTTTACCTTTATGATTGATTTGACGTGTGCCTTATCGTAATTTCGAGGACGAAATTCTTTAAGGATGGGAGTCTGTAACACCCCTAATTTTATATAACATTCTTCAGGAGATTTAATTAGCTAAATTGAATAGAATAATGGTTAAGGGATCGAGATTTGAATAAATTAAGGGTAGCCATGCCTAGTTAAGTAATGAATTAAATGGGTTTAAAATAAAATTGGAAGGGGAAATTAGATAAGGGTTAAATAGGAATGAGCCACATTCATATGCCATAAGCCTTTATACCGTTTCATTTTACGCGTTCACAAAAATCAAAATCAAAATCTAGAGGACGATCACCATTAAAGAAGAGTAAGGGGAAGAAAAGCTAAATCAAGAGGAAAAGCTTAATTAAAATTCAGTCTAAGATCAAATCTCAACTCCTTAAAATGTAAAGGTGAGTAATATGTTACACCTCATATTTTGATATTCTCTGTTTCTAAGATTAAATCAGAATGTTTTTGCAGGTATATTGCCATGTTTTGAATGATGTTTATATATATACACACACACTTACTTGTTGATGAATTATACTTATCCATATTGATTTATGATATGTCATTGGTTGAAAAACCTATTACATGACATCTAAATGCCTCGCGAATTTTATATAAGGTCAGAAATGATGTTTTGAAAATGGGTTTCAAGTTTCATAATTTTTTGAATTATTGTGGAGTTAATATTAATTTTATAGTGAAGAAAAAGGTTATTTGGATTTAAAATTAATTTCAAAAATTATGTATATGTTTTGGGTCTGAAATTAAAATATGTTAGAAAGCATATTAAAAGAGATTTATGTGAATTTTTATAGAATTTTCTTAAGTGTTTTAATAGATGTATAAAATTATTTAAGGTATGAGACTTAAGTTTTTTATATATTTATAAAAGGAGAAGGGGCATTTTGTAAATAATTTAATTTGTTTACTTGTGAAATTTCGACAGTACTTGTAGAAAAGAAATTAACAACAATCGTATTTTGAAAAACAAGGCATGTTAATTGAAAAGAATTACTTTAAAAGGTTAGAAATCAGTTTATACATGTTTTTTACATGTTTCACCACTTTCGGCACCTAGGTTTCGACATAGTACTTCCACCTCCATCACAATCGAAACCAATGCACATAGTATCAAAGAGTTGATACAGAGTGAATTGGATATAGGTGAAAGGTACTGGGCCGAAACAAGGGGTTCCGATGTGGTCGAAGCCTTTGCTTTGCTTTTTAAAGAAAATGCGCCTGCTTTGATTTTGAAAGGAATGGTTTCGAATAAGATAGCTTTCGACCTGGTCAATGGTTTTAAAGAAAGAATGCTTTCGAATGACCTTACACCATCGTTTTAAGTGAATGCTTTCGAAGGGTTCAAAACTTCTAAATTCCGCTTTTACCTTTCGACCCAGTTTGGTTTCGAAAGGGTCCCTTGTTTTATAATTAGAGCTGCTTCTCCAATGCTTTCGAAGGGATTGATTTCGACACAATCCACTTCTTTTACTTAGGGATTACTTTCGAAAGAGTTGCTTTCGATTTGGATGTTTTATAACCCTTTTTGATATTATAAAAGTTAAACCCAAAGGTTTTGACAGGGATGGTTTCGAAAGGTTTTTCCATATATTTTAACTTGAACCCAACGCTTTCGAAAGGTTTGTTTAAGTAGTTTACTTTAGTGCTTTCGAAAGGTGATAAGTAAAGGTTTCAAAGGGAAGGGTCCTAGTATTTTCGATAGGTATATGTATAAAAGGTTTCGAAGTGGTGATTTCCCAGTGTTTTCGAATGGTTTACCTTAGTGTTTAAAAGTAAGGTTTCCAATGGTTTCTGAAGGCATATTTAAGGTATTTTAAAAGCGGATGTCTAAGTTTTATAAAGCTTTCGAAGAAGATGTTTTCAATGGTTTCGAAAGGTATGTTTGGCCTATAGGCCTTAGGTTGTAAAGTAGTTTACTTATATCGAAAGGGGTACTTTCAATGGTTTCGAAAGGGCTACCATTAATTGTTTCGACTTTCAATGGTTTCGAAAGAGATTGTTTAATGGTTTTAAACAAAGGTTTCAAATGTTTTCATCAACTATGTTTTGAGTAAAGCATATGTTATGGCAAAGAGATTCGAGTAAAGCAAATATTATGTTTTCCTTGTATAAGTACTATTTAAAGGGTTAAATCATTTTGAAAAGGTTTTCAAGGAAAATTTAGAAGATAGTTAACTCTAAGTAAAATGACGTAAATATTTGTATACCAGATGGGACTACTATAAGGTCACGCCCTATACCTTAGCCATTAGCCCCTAGCTAATTTAGTCCAAATTCCAGTGTGTAGGGCTTAGTCATAGGTAAGACTTAAATGATGGTAGGGCTTAGTCATAGGTAAGACTTAAATGATGGTTACATAGAGAAATTAATATATATGTACAAATATAGTTTATTGATGAGCTTGCAAAACCATTAGGATCAGGTGATCCTTGCAGAATTAAGCTAAGGACAGACCGTCTAGAAGTATGTCTAACAGTTGTTAGATAATTTATTTATTTTTTCTGGTAGGCCCGAGTCAGCTGAAGGTTAGTAGTTAGCCAAACAAAACTACATTTTGATTGGACAGCTGGTTCATTTATTACCTGTTTTGAGCGTATATGATATTTTCTATTTTGATATAATCAGTTTGATTAACCAATTTGGTTGCAGGATTATGGTTTGCAAAAAGATATGCTTTAAAATGATATTAGTGAGGGGAAAACCGTTCCACTAAGCAGCGTGATCTCACTTAATATCAATAAACTGAGATGTAATAGAATTATTCACACCAGGCTTTATGTCTGACTCGAAGTTTATGTTTTCCCCTTAAACTCTCGGGTGCTCAAAGTTGATTTGAGTAGATTGAGAGTTTAGGTTTATAGGTTTTAGCAAGTGAATGAATAATGCTTTCAGAGACGAGCAGGAGGCTGACGTATAGCTATTTACGAGTTTCTATTTTTTTTATTCTGCTATGTTGTATTTAAGACAGTTTATGTCTATTTGGTACTCTGGTCAACCAAGGGGGCATCTTCATATGTCGCTCTTGGCGTATTTATGTAATAATCATATTTGATCTGAACCTGGGAGACGATATGGGATTATGTAATTTGGATATGAAATATGTTTTGAAATGTAATCAGATTTATTTTTTCTAAAATCTGTGATTTTGTTTCATATTCATATGCTTCTAATGTTATGGACACCATTAACATGCCATATTTTATCATCGGAAGTTAATACTATAGATGACTGTAGCATCTGTAGCGCTTAACTTTAGGCCTCAAGGTAGGGAATGTTACAGCTGGTCCGATTCCTACTGTCATGACCATGGGTCAAGGGCTAGAGCTTCTATTCGTCCAGTGTCTCGATTCTGAAGCACCATGTCATTATTCAGGATCCTCTTCTGCATGGCAGGAGTTTCATCTTCAATCACAAAGCATAAACCTTTCGAAGCATGTCTTAGTGAGCTCGCATATCACTCCATTTCTCCCTAACTCTTCTGCATGGGATGGGGTCCTCCAGATGTTGTTTCGATAATAAGTCTCTGGTCGGTCCGTCTGGTTCCCTCTTCGCTGGTCCCAGCTTGGTTTCCTCAATCTCTAGAAGCTTGAAGTGCTATAGGCTGGTCTGGATTTTGCGGCTTCCTCACATACTGAAGCTTGTTTTCCCCAATCAGTTCTTAAATCGGGTTCTTCAAGTGATGGCACTCATTCGTGTTGTGACCATGTGTTTCATGGAAATGATAGTACTTTCCAGGGCGCTTGTTATTCAGTCGCTTCGTTTTTAGGTGGCTTCTTGTACTTCTTTGTCCCTTGTGTCACAAGGTAGATGTTCTCTGGAGTATCAGTAAGCGGGGTGTAGTCTTTGGGCCTGAAGCCTTTAAGTCGCTTGCTATTTCCATTTCGCTTGTTGAAATTCTGGTTCTTCCTTTTTAAGATTCATGTCATTCCCATATTTTCTACGGTGGTACCAAAGGTATTTGCGTCTTGGTTCGTTGCCATACCATTCTGTCCAATGTTGGTTGGTTGTAGGTTAGTAGGTCTTCCCTCTAGCTCTTCTACTTCTTCCGATCTCACGTGCTAACTCGCCTTTCAATTAAACTCCTTCCTAGTGGTAGGTTGCTTCATTTTGATCCATTTCCTAAATTTAGCATCGGGATGGATGGCGTGGATCGGAGATATGAAGACCATATCTTCGTTTGGATCACTTACTTCAATGATCGCGTTGTTATACCGACTCATGAAGGATTTCAAAGATTCATTTCGTCCTTGGAATAAGCCTGATAAGGACATCACGTCTTTGGTTGTGCCATGTGAAGCCTAAACTGATTGAGGTACCTCATTGCTAATTCATCGAAAGTGGAGATGGATTTAGGTGGGAGCCTGGTAAACCACATGGAAGCGATTCCCTCCAAGAAGATTGAAAAAAATCTACACCGAACGGCATTTGAAGTATTCGCTCCAACCACGTACTAACTATACTTATACAAGTGCGGTTTTAGGTCCCTAGTTACATCGTAGGATGAGATAGTTGGCATAGTGAATCTTTTAAGATATCGTTCATTCAGAATGTCATCAGTGAAGGGAGTACGGTTTGGAGCAGATCCCCATTCATCATCTCTTCTATTCTTACTTTCGTCCATTATTCACTTGACCATGTTTGCGATATATACCTCAGATGTCCGCTAATCCGTGGGTTGGCTATCAGCGATTGTACCAAGTGTTTGATTTTGCAAACAATCTTGGTTAGTGGGTTGAAGCCTATGCTATCCTATCTTCGGTAGAGCAACTCCCTCGGAGTTCCATTGGCTTGCGGTTGGTCGTGTAGGGGTAGTTTGGACCTCTCTGCCAATATTTAGTACGTTAGTGTTCTCTTTCAACTCGTCGTCGTCAAGTTGTTGTCCATCTTCAGAGCCAGAGAGATATAATTCTATATCTTCCAATGGGGTTTTCTTCTCCAGATTTAGGTTTATGGCGGGCTGTTTTGCAGTTGGTGGAGTGCTTGCATTTCCTTCTATGGTGATTCCTACAGCCCTACCTACTACTCCTTTTTGCTATTTCTTTCTGTTTCTCCTGTTTAGGCAAGAATAAAATAATTTTCCTACTTTGTAGCAGCCGCGGGCTTTGGCATGGTTCTCAAAGTAGCAAGTGATTGCAAGGTGAGGAGGGCATTTAATTTTTCCATAAAAGCTTTTTGTATGTTCTCCATCTTTTGATTGATTCCATCAACCATCTTGTTTAACTTGCCTCTAGTGACAACTTCATGCCGGATAGAAGACCCCAACATCTAATCCCCTATGTTGGCACCAGAGTTTGCTCTGGCTAATGGGTTGTTGGTGCCGTTGATGTCAACTTGCTGAGGATTGGCTTCCTCTCTAGTTATTACAGCTCCTATGGATCTTCTGAAAGCAGTTCTCTTTCTTCCTGGTGCCATTGATTCTCAACAGTAAATTTTCTAATCCAAAGATTGGGGATCTAACCTTTAAACTTGTCTGATCTAAAGTAAATAGCTAGATCTAAGCCTGAGTTTGGTTCTCAATGAAAGCACCAAAATTTTAACCCAAAAAAATGAATCAACACCATGGATTGAGTGTTAATGCACCAGCCCTTTTCTTACAGAGCAATAATATAAAGAATAAATGTAAAAAGACCAGAAATAGTAAAAGAAGAAGAAGATTTTTATTGTGGTTCATCTGTTAATGAAGCCTACGTCCATTTTATAACTTTCTATTAACTGATTGATGTTACAAGTTAAATCGTATTACAATATGATTGAATCTACTAAGTTAGATCAAGTCATCGGTGTAAGAGTTCACTAGAGAATCACAACGAACCCCTAGATAACTGTTGTGAGGGAGGAGAAGAGTGAAGAATAGTTTCTATAGAGTTCAAGTAGCCAGTCTAAAAGATCCTCTTTAAGTTGCAGATTGGGTTGTATTATAGAAGTTGAAGAGCTATTGGGCTAGGAACTTTACCAGAAGCATATTCTTGATGGTATGAAGGTGCTCTGAAACTTTCACAACGAACCGACCTAACCTGATTGACCGCTAGCGATCCATAGGGCATGGATCGCTAGCAATCCATGTGGTTAAACTATTTTTTGCACTTTTCACTTGGGTCACACTTCTTGCCTTATGTAAATGTTTTCCATGTAATTCATAATGAGTTGCCTTGTTTTGATGGTAATTCATGTACATGTTGCATTGAACTATGACTAGAATCAGATGAAGGCTTACCTCGTGAACTAGTTTGCTTGGAATATCATGAAACTTGGCAAATATCCTTAGAAAAAATATTGGTTCATAATGCAAGAAGTTTGGTGGATCCACAAGCAATCCCTATGGAACGCTAGCGATCCATGGGTGATGGATCGCTAGCGATCCATCCACTTAGCCCATTTTTTCATCTTTCCTTTTGGGTCCTTCTTAGCTCCTTCTTCGGATCCTTTTTGGCTGATTCTTGAGATGGTTCGACTTGTCGTAGATGTTCTAGTTCCCTTTGAATTTTACTGGGTTAAAAACCCAGTTAACAATATCATCTAAGGATTTTTCAATTATAGGCTTTGGGTTAATTGCTTTATTAATAATATCACTGTATAATAATGTATATAATAGAAATCAAATACCTTTATTATGAACAAGTTTGATCACATAGTTAGAAATATGTAACAAAGTATATAATTTCCCCTAGGACATACCCTAAACTCTACCAATCTCCCACTTGTACTTGGGGTCTCAACGGATGTATCGATGTCCTTTCTCGAAACACCGTGACTAAGAATATTTAAAATAATATGTTATTTTTTAAAGTGATAAAATTTTCACGATTGCAATACATTGTAATTACATCACATAATACATTATTTAAGGATATCCAATTTAATATACTTTAAATTAATTACTTAATTAATTATATCGCAATATAACAAAGTATATTATAGAAATCAAACACCTTTACTATGAACAAGATTAGTTATCGAGTTAGATGTATGTAACAAATTACATAATTACCTCTAGGCATACCCTTAACTCTATCACTTTCGCTATAATTATTTAAAAAAATTGAATATTATAGAATTACTTTCGACAAAGGGTTATTTCTGTATTGGTTATTATTTTAATTATAATATATATACACACACAGAGTATAATAGTCACTTTATTTATTTTAAAACTCTAAAAAATTTCTTTCAGTTTTATAAAAAAAATTCATTATGTTTTTGGCTTTTCAAAAAATAATATAAAAATTAGTTTTTATGTGTATGTATAAGTTAATAATTTTCGTATAGAAATTATTTTAAAAAAATTGTTTTGCTGCTAGTTTAATAAAAAAACATTTTTTATTTTTATTTTGATATTATATTTCAAAGGTAAAAGTTGATTTAAATTTTAAAATTGGATTTTATCAAATCAACAAATCCATATGGACTTTTTTTCAATTATGCTCGGGAGAACCTGGCGGACTGGTAAACTCCTAAAAGGGAATTAAGTTGTGCATGTCCGCTTCAACTCATGGCACCTATAACCCCTTGGTTCTATTTTTTACGAGAAATATGTGTAAGACATGGCTCGAACCTGGGACCATCGCCAGACCTAGGCACCATCATACAGATTTATTTCAAATAAAAATAAATAAACGCTTATTATTTGCTGGCGGCATAATAATAATATTACTAATTATTATTTAAGTATATGTATTTTAAATATTTGTTTTGAAAAGGTCAAAATTTATAAATTTTGAATTTTACATATTATATATAATATAGATATATATTAAAAAATATTTTAAATGTAAATATTCATATATTTAAATGTATTAAATTATAATAGCAAATTATTTTCAAATGATATTTTTGTATATATATAAACATACACACACATGTATGTATGTATGTATGTATTATTTTGTCTATGGTTGTAGCTCAATGGATAGGGAGCTTTCCTCTGGTAATAAGAGGCGGGTTCGATCCTATCCTGGGCAACTATCCCTTGAGTAAAATTAACCAGTGTAGTGGAGGTCAAAAGGGACCAATATGGTGCAGACTGGTTTTTCCCCACACCTCGAATTTTACAATCGAAGATTAGTTTTCTGTTCAAACACACACACAAGCATGCACACACACACTGATGGCCGAAAATAAAAAAATAAAAATAATATAATGTATTTATATAAATTCAATGATATATATATAGAGTTCCTGTAACGACCCGATTTTTCTAAGCCCGAAAAATCGAACCATTTGTTAAAGAAGAAGAGGTAGAAGAAGAGAAAACAGAAAACAACAACAGAATCTAACCATCGCAGCGGAATAAAATATAATATATACAAACAGATCTTTACACAAATTAAAACTATATCTGTTTTATTCAATACATCATCAGAATGCATCATCAGAGTACATCAACATTAATAACATACACTGGGTACACAGCGGAACATATAACACAAATATGGAAGTACGTATCGCCATCCAGCTCGTCTCCTGAGCTCCACAACACCATCCTGTATCCTAAAATACTCGGTCTGACCCGAGCATCATATAAAACAACACCCGAGTCAGTCTGGAATACCAGCGTGAGAAAATCACACTCAAATTGATTATTAAAGTTTCAAAATCCTTTGAAATCAAAAGCATCTCGTAAGACCACGCCACAAATAAATATGTCGGGTTTTTCCCTTACGATAGCTAAAACACTTTTTTATCAAAATCCTCTGATATTAATATTATAATAGTGTCTATTTACAAATACTTATTCAAATAGCTGAAATTGTTACATTATTAAATTCCAGCATATTAGCCACATCGTGGGTAATACAAACAAAACTCGTACAAGGCACGTAGGGAGAATGGTTTTCCAACGAATGACTAGGCACTGGGGTATCACCTGTCACAGTACGTGGCCTAGATCACAGTACCGAGGAGTACGCCCGCTCCCCTGCAACACAAGGCCGGAATCACCTATGGGCAATTCCAAATATGATCACCCCACGGTTGGGATCAGCAACCGCACCACTAAGCCGAAATAAAAGGGACCTCTAGACAGGGATGACCACACTCTCTAGTGGGCGCTACCCACGAAGCCTTGCTGCATATCCCCTGATTTTCAATCATTCCCGGTTTATGAGGCTTGAGGCTAAACGTTACCTTCACAGAACGTTTCACTTAGAATGCCCATCGTCCGCTGACAATGTTCCGAAAGCATTCGTCCATACAAGTCCGTCCCGGGTCCGAACGGAACTGAAGACACTATCCCATCTCCAATATTAACCTCGTTTCCCCACGAAACGTACAAACCGGATCGAAGTGGTTTTCGAGAAATAAATCTCGATCCCGGTCTCTTCGAAACGATTAGCGCATTTGGCCAATATTGATAGTCGGTTATTTAACTATCAATTAACATCCATAACAGCCATCAAACAAATAAATAATTTTCCCAATTATTTATTACCCTCATATATCTTTGCAAGATACATTTCTATTTTCAACCCCCTTTTGAAAATAGTTTCCAAAACAGTTTTCTCCTCACGGAAAACATTTCCCATATATTTATTTCCACAGAAACGCCAAGTACAAAATACTTTAGATTTAAAATAATTCAAAAGCACTTTATGTAAAATATATTCTACAACATTGAAATTAAAACTACTTTAATATTTTATTAAATATATACTTTAAGAATAATTAAAATAAAACCACTTTATAAATATAAGATAAATTTCCTCTTTAAAACATAATACCAAATCATTGTTATATAGTTACTACAATAATAAATTTTGAAAAATACTTTCTTTAGATTTTTAATATACCTAAAAATAATAAATTTTCCAAAACATGCTTTTTAAAACTAACTTTAAATCTTATTTTAAACTTTGTTTAAAACGTACTTGGCTATTCAAGGAAATACGCATCCCTTTCACCACTTTCAAAAATAAATCACCATTTATTTTTAAACAAAATTTTCCCATTCCTTAAATAAATTCCCTCCTTGAATTTATTTTTAAGATATCCACTGATATTTTATTTCTCTTTCGAAATTTCCAATTTCAACATTTAAATAAATTTACAATTAATTTCCATTTTACTTCACTTTGAAATAAATTCCCTTATTTACTTTAATTATTTCAAAATACTTTAACTTACAGATTTTATTTCTTTATTTTTGAGTTAAAACCCTTTTTAACTAAAATATCAATCTCAGATTTCCAAAATTCCTCATTTATCCTTTAATTAAATTTAGTCCTTGCATTCAAGAATAACTTCTTTTATTCTTTAAATAATATCACTTTAGTATAAAATTTATTATCCCTTGTAAATTCAAAATCCCCTTATTTCTATTTGTTACAATTACAATCACTTTATTTTTATCCCAATTCGTTATTAATTTTATTCCAATTTCTCGAATTATTTTACTTAGACTTTTATTCTTTTATTTCTTTTCAAAATTTCAATTCCATGGATTTTATAATTTATTATGCTGGACAATCCAAATCAACCACATCATCCAATATAAAATCATCACAGGATATCAAATATTCAGAACACAGAATATTAAATAATCTAAATAATTTTGAGGAATCCAGTTGGATCCCTCCAACCTATTTTCCTGCATCCACAGAACGTTAGCACAATACCAATTCCACTTCGAGGTGGAATATCGTGGTATATGGGATTTAAATAAAAATCATCCGCTATTATGCGGCGCATAGGGTCTCATCCGCTATATAATGCGGGAATAACAACTCCAATATATACATATGCCAATATATATATATATTGGTATATACTATTATATATACTATCATATCAAATCATTCCAATCATTCACCCAATATTTAAATTTAACTATTTAAATTTAAACAGCAACCAGATGAGTGAGATTAACTCACCTTTGGCCTTTAATTTCAGTCCCTTCCCATTTAGTTCCTGTAACGACCCCAAATTTTCTATATATTTAAATTAATAATTAATTGTATTTTTGAATTAAAATTGAAAAATAAATTGATTTAAGTGATGCGAGTTTCCCCAGATTCAAATGTATTCTGTATAAATCATTTAAATTTAAAAATATTATAAATATTGTATGTATGTGAATATATATGTATATGGGTATATATGAGCCAATTTGAAAATATAAATATATGTATATATATTTGATTTAATTTAAATCGTAAATAAATGGTTTGAAAATAAAGATACAATATATATATATATATGATATCAAAGTATTGGATAAATATAATAACAAATAAAAATATAGAAATTCACATATACTATCAAATAAATATAAAAATAAATAGTATTTAAGTTAGAAAATAAATAATGGAGATGGAAATAAATATAAGAAAATATATAAGATAAAATATAAAGAAATACATATAGTGTATACATTAGATAAATTATAACCACAACAAAACAAAAGAAAATACACATTCAAAAATAATAAGAAAAAAGGAAAAAAAATAGAGTATATTCAAGTAAAAATACAAACAAATGTACTAACAATGATAATAACAAATATATATGTATTGACGACAAGACCTTATATATATGCACTCGCAACAAGAAAAGAAGATAACACAAATACATTCAAGTAGAAAAAGGAGATAAGCAGCTTATAAAACAAGACAAAAGAAAGCAATATGACTAAAGATAAGAAGACAACAAAATATATTTAAAAATGTAACCTGGAAACAAATACACAAGTTTGAACAGATATACAAGGATGAGTATGATAGAGCAAACAAGACAACAAACAAACAAATTAGAAGAAAAAAATATAGGCATGAAGACATAAAGGACTCATGCATTAAATGCTGGCAACATTTTGTCAACTCGAAAATGTCTTCAGCCCCAAAGCAAAGAAATGTTACTGACTATTGTACAAAGATATTACTTTGTATTGTACAAATATCATCATCAACCTGTAATCTTCTTTATACATCAACCTTCCTCATTTCGATTTCATTTATTTTTAAACTGAGCAAAAGAAGGAAAAAATTGAAGTAAGAATAATTTTTAAAACTCAAACAAATATCCAGTACTTAAACAACAATACAAAGTCAAGCCAGAGAATTAAGGTGAGAACTTCAGCTTGCAATTCAAGACGGTTTCAAAATGATGAAAGCTCTGTTCTTCTACCTAAAAATCAAGGTGAGTAACACATTTTTCTTAAATTTTAAAAATATAAATCTGTTGTATATATATATATATATATATATATCTCTCTGTGAATAAGCTTGTTTATATATGCATGGATCTTTGAATATAAATTAAAAACTGGAAGTGTTTATACAAGCTCACTGTTCTGAGACTTAAAAACTCTAAAATTTTGATTTCAAAAATCATTTCTTCACAATCTATTTGATGTTAGGATTTAGTGTTAAAACCAATGTTGTTTGTCTGGTTATAAATTATGTTTAAAAATTTTATTTGAGTTAAACTAACCTGTTAATGACTCAGGAAACCAAAATGCTTAAGAAAAACTTTAAATGAGTTAAAATCCAAACCTTTTAATTTAGGAATTCAGGTATATAATCTAAATTCTTATACTTTAACTTGATTTTTAAAACAAGAATTATAATTTTTAGATCAAGGATTTGAGAGCAACTCGTATTTGTTTGAAAATTGGTTTTCTTATCAATTGAGGTTGATCGGAGTGAGGTTGGTGATCAAGGCTTCGCATGGAGGTGGAGAGGCCTATGGCGATGGTAGGAAAAATGATCGGAGGTGCTCACGTTCACTGTGGTGGTAGCGGTAGGCTTTTTCCGTTCGTAAACCTAGTTTTGGAGAGGCTGGGTTTTTCGATTCGTTCGTCTTCTTCGATCGACCGAGTTCAACGTGGTTTTGGGGGATGGAAGAGGGAAGGTTGACGAGTGTTTGGCCGGAGTTGTGTAGCCTCTGGTTGTCGGAGGCGCCGTATTCGAAACAGTTTCTGGTGATAGTTGGTTCCAGGATTGATGCAGATAACTCGATTTCAATTTTCGGTTGGATTCGACGATCTGGGTTTTTGTGATATTGGAGTGGATGGTAGGCGATGTGTGGGTGGCGACGAAGTTGATCGGAACGGCGTCATAGTGATGTGCACGTGCACTCTGTTTGAATAACAAACTTTTCTTCCTTCATCTACTTCCTCTCCATTTCTGTTCTTTCTTCAGTCTCCCTTTTTGTCAAAGCATCAACATTCAATTCACTTCTCAACTGCATAAATCGTGCTGATGACAGAGCCTTGGTTAATATATCAGCTTTCTGATACAAAGCTGGTATATGATTGATATAGATATCTCCCTTGGCTACTTGTTCTCTGACGAAATAAAGATCCAACTCGATGTGTTTAGTTCGTGAGTGCAAGACCGGATTAACTGCAAGTGACACAGTGCTCGCATTGTCACACCACACTGTTGCTGGTCCTGTGTCACTGTCAAGCACTTCAGACAATAATGACTTAAGCCACATAATCTCTGAAACCACCCCAGCAACACTTCGATACTCCGCTTCCGTGCTAGATCTTGATACAGTAGGTTGTTTCTTGGAACACCACGACACTATATTCTTTCCTAGATAAACACAGTATCCACTAACCGATTTCCGATCATCTCTGTCCGCAGCCCAATCCGCATCTGCAAATGCACTTACTTTCAGTGTATTACTGGGATACATTGTTAATCCAAGCTTCAAAGTTCCTGCCAGGTATCTAAGAACTCTTTTTACGGCCTTCCAATGTTCACTCAATGGATTTCGCATGAATTGACAAACTTTATTCACACTAAATGATATCTCAGGTCTGGTGATGGTTATGTACTGCAAAGCGCCTACTATACTTATGTAATGCTGCGGATTATCTATGGGTTCACCAGCATTTTTCGACAGTTGAAGATTAGTGATCATGGGAGTAGCTGCTGCTTTTGCTTTTTCCATTCCTGCCCTTTTCAATACGCTCTGAATATAATTAGTTTGGCTGAGATGCAGATTTCCGTCAGATGTCTTCTTCACCTCAATCCCTAGAAAGAAGTTGAGTGTTCCCAGATCTTTTAGCTTGAAATGTTCATTCAGGTATAATGTTAATTGATCTATTTCACTGCTGTTGTTTCCGGTTATAATAAAATCATCTACGTATACAAGAACGTATATAATGCAAGTTTTGCTTCTTTTGATAAACAATGAACTATCAGACCTGATAACATTGAATCCCAACTTCATCAATGTTCCCTTTAACTTCTCAAACCATACCCTAGGCGCTTGTTTTAATCCGTATATAGCTTTATTCAACTTACATACCATTTGAAGCTTGCTGTTATCCTCAAACCCTTTAGGCTGCTCCATATACACCTCTTCTTCTAATTCCCCATTTAGAAATGCGTTATGAACATCCAACTGCTTTACTGACCAACCATTGTGCAAAGCTAGGGTGATCATTACTCTGATCATTGTTGGCTTTACCACTGGCGAAAACGTCTCTTTAAAATCAAATCCTGGCTGCTGAGTGTATCCTTTGGCTACGAGCCGAGCCTTGTATTTGTCCACAGTTCCATCTGCATTATACTTCAATCTATACGTCCACTTGCATCCAATAATTGTTTTATTCTTCGGCAGTGTTACTAAACTCCATGTATCATTGTTTATTAGAGCTTTATACTCCTCTTCCATAGCCCTTCTCCATCTGACAGACTTTACTGCTTGGTCATAGCTTGTTGGTTCCTCTTGCGAGTACTGAATTGTGTATATCTTTGGCTTGAAGATGCCTCTCTTTGATCTCGTTATCATATGATGTCCTTGATGTGGTTCTATTGTCCTGATTGATGTTTCTCTCTGCAAATGATCTATGACCTGATCTGATGAGTTACTTGGTGATGGTATGTCATGCATAATATTAGAGTCTTTGTTGCTTTCATCACTCTGATTCTGACTGAGCTCCACACTCTCACTGTCACTAGTTGATGAATTATGAGTCCCTTCTACACCCAATTCTGAACTAATATGCTGCTTTTCATCTGGTACATACAATGGTATAGGTGGGATTGATTTATGAGCATTTGTAACTTTTCCTGTGTTTCTTACTTCTCTGTTAACAAATGGAAATACCTTCTCGTTGAACATCACATGTCTTGACATTATGATTTTTCCTTCACTTGTCAAGCACTTATATCCTTTCTTCCTTGTTCCATATCCAAGAAAAGTACAAGCAAATGATCTAAACTCGAGCTTGTGAGGATTGTATGGTCTCAGTAATGGAAAGCATAAACACCCGAATACCTTAAGTCGTTGATAGTCAGGTTTTATGCCATACAATACCTCATGAAGGCTAGTGTCACTCAGCACTTTAGTAGGTAAGTAATTAATCAAATACACTGCTGTAGAGAATGCTTCCGGCTAGAACTTCAAAGGTAATGATCCTTGTGCCAGTAAAGTTAATCCCATTTCTACTATATGACGGTGCTTCCTTTCTACAATTCCATTTTGCTGTGAAGTGTGAGGGCACGTAAATCTATGAACAATGCCTTTTTCATTGAACCACTCCTTCAATGGTTTAAATTCAGCTCCTCCGTCGGTTTGCAGAATTTTTAGTTTTGTTTCAAACTGTCTTTTAGCTTGTGTAATGACCTGTTTTACTACCTCTGTGGTTTCTGACTTCAGTTTCAAGAAATAGATCCATGTATATCTTGTGTGTGCATCTACAAATGAAATATAATATCTATATCCGTAATCTGAATTTAGAGGTGCAGGACCCCATAGATCGCATTCAACCAATTCTAATGGCTTGTTATATATAGTCTTTGATAAACTGAAGGGTAATCTATGACTTTTCCCTAGTTGACACTGACTACATAGATGAGGGATTATATTACTCAGATGCAGTAAATTTTCTTTATTCAACACAATTTTCATCACACTTACATTTGGATGACCAAGCTTTTTGTGCCATATCTCATATTCCTCTTTTATATTATTATTAACTACATTGTAACACACTGCCTTATCTTTAGTGCTTTCAGCTTTGAGATTAAATTTGTATAGTCCTTCATGCAGCTCCCCCTGTAACAAAATTTATCCACTCGAGTTATCCTTAATCAAGCATATATTGGGATGAAACTCAAAGAAAACTTGATTATCAGTTGCAAACTGAGATACGCTAATCAAGTTCTTTTTGATTTGTGGTACTCTTAGTAGATTCCTTAATAACAACATTTTATTTCTGTTGCCAGAGGTAAATTGAGCATGTCCAACATGTGTGATATTAAGTGGTGCACCATTTCCCATGTGAATTGAGTTATTACCTCTATATGTTGCTCCACCAAGGTTCAAATTCTGAAGGTTGCTAGTCACGTGGTGAGTTGCGCCAGAATCGGGAAACCAGGCTTCATCCTGGATATCTGCATTCTTTGCTAAAGCTTCCCGATGTTCGACTTGAGAGATCTGACTCCTTGAGTTACTCCTTGTACTTCCTTGCACTTGACTTAGATCCACATTATATGGATAAGGCTTTACTTTATCCTGATTGGGAGAACTCTGTTGAATGCTGGTGTAGTTAGAATCGAACCTGAAATAGCATCTGATTGCTGTATGACCAAGTCTCTCACATATTTGACATTTAGGACGATTATTAGAGAATCTTCCTCTTCCTCTTCCTCTGCCATAAGTCCCACTTCTTCCACACATTTGATTTCCTCTTGCTGTTTGAATTTCTTGATTACTATTTGAAGAGTCAGATCTGAAGTACTGCTGAGCATTCTTTGCTCCTGCTGCATAGTTGATGGAGAATTCTGATATTGTGTGATTTTTCTGTTCTAGCCTTCCTTCATGTCCAAGTAACACTGAACTTACATATTGCACCGATGGTGTTGTCTCTCTTGATGTTATTCCTGCCACTACAGATTCAAATTCATCTCCTAAACCATTCAGAATATTAAGAACATGCTCTATTTCACTCACTTTGTGACCAGAAGATTCAAGTAGATCGCATAGATTTTTAATCTTACTTAGATATTCTCTAACATTCATATTATCCTTCTTAATGTTCTGTAATTGTCTTTTGTAACTCATAATTCTTGCTGCAGCCTGTGAACTAAAGTTTTGATGAATTACATTCCACACTTCAAGTGATGATTTGCAACCTATAACTTGTGACAGTAAATTAGAGCTAATTGAGGAGAGCAACCATGAACACAACAGACTATCTTGTCTTTGATATACCATATATTCAACATTTTCACTTAGCTGATCATTCTGACCTGTGATAAACTGCTGAGGTACCACTGTTGTTGGATCTATGAACTTCTGCAGTCCATAACCTCTGATTGCCGTCTCAATTTGAAATTTCCACAGAAGGAAATTATTTTCATCTAGTGTTACCGTAATCAATTGAGTATGAGGATTTGTAATCGACTTCAATGCTTCTTCGAGTGATTTTGACGCCTGATTTGTTGTAGTGTTGCTTGTATCAGTAGAATCGGATCTTGATTGCAACTCGTTGTTGTGAGCCATGATTCGGTGCTATTGATTGAGGAGAATGAGATCTGAGATTTAGGTGAGAGGAGAATTGATTGGATCGGAGAAAACTGAAAAATGAGGAGGAAGAATCTTTTCAGATCTGAATTTTGAATATCGCCTGGTAATGGCGCTCTGTTACCATGTTTGAATAACAAACTTTATTCATGAGAAAATGATTCAACCTCACTTTGTATCACATACAGCAGCAGCTATATATAGCTCATGTACACACAACATAGTAGGATGTTGTAACCGTACATATATCAGGAATGAAATGAAAGTATTTATTCTAATATTACTAATACACTCCACACCCATTGTATCAGCACAAGAGGAGGAAGAAGAAGGAGGTGGGTTTCCTCGGGATTGTTTGCGTGTAGTGGAGGGTTTGACTCGAAGCAGAACTCGAGTTGGCGTGGGTATATAAAACCGTTGTTTTAAAACTTTAACCTGGTTTAAGAAATTTGATAAAAGATAGAACCCGGGGAAAAGAGTGAGAAGACTCGAGTTTCTCTCGAGTAATTCGAGTATTCGACTCGAAGTATATTTTTGGTGGCTCGGGTCATTTACTGTTGCAGGTTTAAACCTGTCAGTAGTTTTAAAATTTAAAAGGAATTAAGAAATTGGAAAGCAAATTTTTAAATAAGGTTTTAAATTTAGTTTAAGAATAGGTTCAAATCAAATTTGAATCCTAATTTGAAAGAAAGAAAAAATATATATATAGATTTATAAAATTTAAATGTTTTAACAACTTGAATGTTAAAGTAAATTTTTAATGATTTGAATTTAAAATGAGTTTGGTAAAAATTCATATAAATTTCTTTATATGATGATTGTTCTTTAACATTTGATTTTAAAAGAGTTTTAACTTGGTTTAATTTGTTAAAGTTAAATAAGTAGTTATTTCAAGTTTTTACTTTGAAAAAGAATTTAGAAGTTAAAATGCTTTCAAAATATGGTTCGAAATGATAATTAAATCATTAATGAAAATGATGTTTTATCTTAAAGTTAATTAATTATTTGTAATTCATTTAAATTTTTAAATGATTAAGTGGTTAAATTAATAAGTTAATTAATTTATGATTTGAATTAATTAAGTTATTAAAGGTTTAAATAAATTAAGGTTAAATTAATTTGTAATTAAGAATCATTAATTTGATCTTTTAGACTATTAATAAATGACTAGGAATTTATTTATCAAGTAATTGAAGATTAATTGAGTTAATGTGGTAAATTTTAATTAATTAATTAAGTTCAATTAATTAAAGATAATTACTTGATATTGGGTTAAGTATAATCACTTAATGTAATTAATGAAAAGTCTAATTACTTAGAGAAGTAATTAATAAATAATTACTGAATGTAATTAATTAAATGATGATTTGAAATTTGAGTTAATTATTTGTTAATAAATTAAAGGATTAATTAATAATGGCAATTAACTAAGATTAATTTATAATTACAGATCAATTAATTCATAAATTAAGAAATTGATTAGTTAATAATTAGGGGTTAACTAATAAATTTGAAAGAAGATTTATTTCAAATAATTTATAATTAAATTATGATAATTAACTCGGATTAATAATTGATACATCTGATTTAAATTTATCAGTTGATTAATAAATTCACTTGGGACTATTTGGATTTGACTGAATGATTGAATTGTTTGAAATTCTGATCTGTGATGCTTTATGATATAGTCTGATTTGTGTGTGATCTGTACTGTAGTTACTTATCTGGGATGAATGTAAATTATTATCTGTGATTTATATATCTGTGATCTGTGAATAACAGATAAGCGTTATAATTTATACCGCTTATCAACTATATTTCTGTATTCTGATCTATGATGATTGAATGATGCTGCACTACTGTGTGAAACCCCTGGACCACACTTTTACACACACAAATATGGATTTCACGAGGAAATCGGTTAAGTCACAGATGATTTAAATTTAATATTTTTGAAATTGAAATTTAGTTTCAATTGATTGTGGAAATGGATTTGGGTTAAATGTTAAAGTTTTTGAAAAGGTATTTTCAAAGATAAAAGTTATTTCGAATAACTTGGTAAAGTTTCCAATTTAAATAATTTAAATTGAATTTGAATTCAATATTTGGAATTGAATTCAATGATTGAAAATTTTGATTAAAGATGATATAAATGTGTTTATATGAAGTTAAACCATTTTAAAAGTATTGTTTGAGAATTTGGATTTAACCCAAGAACCTTAACTCGTATAAATGAATCAGATTTCCAAAGTGAAAACTGTTTGTTTTCAAAGAATAAAAGCTTTCATATAAGAAATGAAATTCCAATTTAAGTTAAAGGAATTTCAAGTTTGAATTGAAAAATGGTTTTCCAAGTTATGAGTGAATTCTTTTTTTGAAAGCTATGAATTGAATCTGTTTATTTTAACAGATTTAAAATGGTAATTTGTTTAAACCATTCGAAATGAAATTGTTTTGAAAGCTATAAGTTAAATCTTTGATTTAAAGATTTAATGAGTTAATCCAATTGAAATGGGAATTAATTTGGAAAATCTGTGAATGAATCTTTTGTTTAAAAGATTAAAATGTGGAAGTTGTTTAAACCGTTGAAGGTTGTTAAAATAAATCTTTTTGTTTAAAGATTTGAAAATGGTAATTTGTTTAAACCGTTTGAAAGAAAGGGTTTGGGCATTAAGTTGTGACTTAATTGAAATACCAATATCCATATGTTTTAAATATCGCGCTCATTATTCGGTTTAGCCGGGAGAGGACCTTAGTGTCACATAGCCCATCCCGAATAATGATACATCGTATATGGATGGCATTTGAAGACCGGTGGTGAAGACCGGGTATTTGCAAGAACGATAGGATAACCTATCGATTGTCTCTGCACTGAGTCGCGCCGGTATAGAGATCTCCTAAGTGATGGGAAATTCGATCGGGATTGTGAATACCCGGATTGCAAGGGCTTCTTCGGAAGTGCCTTTGGTTCTGTTCGAACCTGGAACAGACTTGTATGGTTACATGTCTGACATTACAATTTGAGATATAAAGCTGATTTCTTTCAAATACATTTCTGTTGGTGGCGGAGAATTTATTCTCTTAGCTTAACACCCTTCTTTGAGACGTACGAGCTCAGAGGTTATGTAGTTGAATGTTATCAGGGATATACTCCCAAATTGGTAATGTGACATGCTAAGTGTTGTTGTGTGATGATTATTGTTTGATCATTTGTGATATGATCGTTTGTTTGATCATTTATCTTTGTGATCATTACTTTGATCATCTGTTGACCCAAAGCGTGGCTTTGTGACAAAGCGTGGCTTTGTGGACGAGACTTCGTCGGACCTCACAACCCGGAAATGGTCGAAACAGGAATATGCAGCAAGGTTATGAGGGTCGCGCCCTTTAGGGTATGTCATTTCCTTCTGGAAAAGGGTGGTATCAGGTATGGAGCCTTGGTATTAACCTATGTGGATACTCCGATCTCCTTTATTGTGTGATTGTGTGTTTATCGAGGCGCCTCGGATAAAGGTCCCAAAGGACCGGGGGTGGCATATTCGTGAGTTACCTGTTACAAGGGTAACCCGGCCTTGTGTTGGCAGAGAGCAGTTTGTCTCTCGGGACGTCCATCCAGAGGCGATCCCATTCGGCAGTAGGAAAGGAAGTTCCTTTGCCTAACCATTTGTTGGAAATCCATTTCCCAATACGGAACTTGTACGGTTTTAGTTGTAGAACCTGCCATTTACTTATGGTGGTCACCACTGTTTAGATGGTAGCTATAGTAGGCATACGATACTGGTCGTATGTTGGCTAAGATTAATATTATACTTTCGAAATGTTGTCTTCACTATGCACTAGTAATACTATTCGATGATTTGTTTTGCGTAGTAAGCATCTTTGACTATCATAAGGAGAAATCTCCTCCGATTCTGCGTTTGCATTGTGTGTGTATGCGGGAGGCCTTATGGTAGTTTCATTTTCCAAAAGCATTGCGAAATTCAATTTTACTTTGTTTTAAAGATAAACTGTTTTTGTTGCTCACACCAGTCCCACGACTGACTCGGAGTTTATTGTTCATTTCCTAAACTCTAGGTGCTCATAATTTTCGACACGAGCAGTCTAGAGTTGGGTTTCTCAGATATTCAGGTTTAGTAGATTATCTGGAGCTGGTTCAGTTCTTGGAGTTCAGGACTGCACTTGCTTATCTTTGTGTATCGTGATGATGGTTCGAGCTTGATGTTGGAGTTGTTGGAGTCATTCTCTTTTGGAGATCATTTGGAATGATCTCTTCTATTGTTATTATTTCCGCTGTAGCATTGTATCATTTCATATCTCTGATATTGTTGTATCATATTGATATCAGTGTTGCATATCATTCTGGATATTGTATTCATTGGAGTTATATATGATATCATCTATTTATTTCTTCCGCTATGTTGTTATACTTAATGGTGTTATAAGCTCCGGCGACTCGGATTTGAACGGTCGAATCTAGGGCATTCGAGTACGATGTAAAGTATGGATGTCGATTTTCGAATGCGAAAAATTCGTATCGTTACATTTGGTATCAGAGCTGAGGGCAAAACTTTAGCTTAGGAGTATAACACATTAAGTAGCTCATTAGAGATAGGGTGGAGTATACCCTAGAATGAGTAATCCTCAGATATCCGTTCGAAAGCCTCAATAAATTCTCTTACTATCCACTGATAGTGAGTATGAGTGCAAGAAGAGGATGAGATAGGGGACAGGAGAATACGACTATAAATGGTCAATACCCTGTAACAACAAGGAAATAATCTTTTCTCTATCAATCTCTTTTGTTCAACATTTCTTCTCAATTCTTCGATAATTTCTGGTAGATCCAGAAAGAAGACTTGATATATTAATATGGGACGTAAACTCCAAATAGGCCAAAATTGTTTGTATGGATGAATTGGTTGCTTTGTTTGTTATGGTTAATAGGTATACTTTAGTTTTAAACTGAAAGTTCTGGAATTGTATCCATATATCTATCTATTCTTTGGATCTGGATATATTATACGAATGGTTAGTTATCCTTTCGAACTAACCAATGCCACTGCATATTTCGTAGATCTGGATAACCCGAGTATTTTGTGAAATGTTAAAACAGATTCATTCTTGTATTTGTTATTGATATTCTGATTTGGTAAGCCAAATGCAGAATAGATATTCAGTTTGAGTTGATGAAATATTTTTCATCTATCTTTGTGTCTCCTTGGCAATTTCGAGGACGAAATTCTTTTAAGGGGGGAAGTCTGTAACGACCCCAAATTTTCTATATATTTAAATTAATAATTAATTGTATTTTTGAATTAAAATTGTAAAATAAATTGATTTAAGTGATGCGAGTTTCCCCAGATTCAAATGTATTCTGTATAAATCATTTAAATTTAAAAATATTATAAATATTGTATGTATGTGAATATATATGTATATGGGTATATATGAGCCAATTTGAAAATATAAATATATGTATATATATTTGATTTTAATTTAAATCGTAAATAAATGGTTTGAAAATAAAGATACAAAATATATATATATGATATCAAAGTATTGGATAAAATTAATAACAAATAAAAATATAGAAATTCACATATACTATCAAATAAATATAAAAATAAATAGTATTTAAGTTAGAAAATAAATAATGGAGATGGAAATAAATATAAGAAAATATATAAGATAAAATATAAAGAAATACATATAGTGTATACATTAGATAAATTATAACCACAACAAAACAAAAGAAAATACACATTCAAAAATAATAAGATAAAAGGAAAAAAAAAGAGTATATTCAAGTAAAAATACAAACAAATGTACTAACAATGATAATAACAAATATATATGTATTGACGACAAGACCTTATATATGCACTCGCAACAAGAAAAGAAGATAACACAAATACATTCAAGTAGAAAAAGGAGATAAGCAGCTTATAAAACAAGACAAAAGAAAGCAATATGACTAAAGATAAGAAGACAACAAAATATATTTAAAAATGTAACCTGGAAACAAATACACAAGTTTGAACAGATATACAAGGATGAGTATGATAGAGCAAACAAGACAACAAACAAACAAATTAGAAGAAAAAAATATAGGCATGAAGACATAAAGGACTCATGCATTAAATGCTGGCAACATTTTGTCAACTCGAAAATGTCTTCAGCCCCAAAGCAAAGAAATGTTACTGACTATTGTACAAAGATATTACTTTGTATTGTACAAATATCATCATCAACCTGTAATCTTCTTTATACATCAACCTTCCTCATTTCGATTTCGTTTATTTTTAAACTGAGCAAAAGAAGGAAAAAGTTGAAGTAAGAATCATTTTTAAAACTCAAACAAATATCCAGTACTTAAACAACAATACAAAGTCAAGCCAGAGAATTAAGGTGAGAACTTCAGCTTGCAATTCAAGATGGTTTCAAAATGATGAAAGCTCTGTTCTTCTTCCTAAAAATCAAGGTGAGTAACACATTTTTCTTAAATTTTAAAAATATAAATCTGTTGTATATATATATATATCTCTGTGAATAAGCTTGTTTATATATGCATGGATCTTTTGAATATAAATTAAAAACTGGAAGTGTTTATACAAGCTCACTGTTCTGAGACTTAAAAACTCCAAAATTTTGATTTCAAAAATCATTTCTTCACAATCTATTTGATGTTAGGATTTAGTGTTAAAATCAATGTTGTTTGTCTGGTTATAAATTATGTTTTAAAATTTTATTTGAGTTAAACTAACCTGTTAATGACTCTGGAAACCAAAATGCTTGAGAAAAACTTTAAATGAATTAAAATCCAAAACTTTTAATTTAGGAATTCAGGTATATAATCTAAATTCTTATACTTTAACTTGATTTTTAAAACAAGAAATATAATTTTTAGATCAAGGATTTGAGAGCTACTCGTATTTGTTCGAAAATTGGTTTTCTTATCAATTGAGGTTGATCGGAGTGAGGTTGGTGATCGAGGCTTCGCGTGGAGGTGGAAAGGCCTATGGCGATGGTAGGAAAAATGATCGGAGGTGCTCACGTTCACCGTGGTGGTAGCGGCAGGCTTTTTCCGTTCGTAAACCTAGTTTTGGAGAGGCTGGGTTTTTCGATTCGTTCGTCTTCTTCGATCGACCGAGTTCAACGTGGTTCTGGGGGATGGAAGAGGGAAAGTTGACGAGTATTTGGCCAGAGTTGTGTAGCCTCTGGTTGTCGGAGGCGTCGTATTCGAAACAGTTTCTGGTGATGGTTGGTTCCAGGATTGATGCAGATAACTCGATTTCAATTTTCGGTTGGATTCGACGATCTGGGTTTTTGTGATATTGGAGTGGATGGTAGGCGATGTGTGGGTGGCGACGAAGTTGATCGGAACGGCGTCATAGTGATGTGCACGTGCACTCGACACCCATTGTATCAGCACAAGAGGAGGAAGAAGAAGGAGGTGGGTTTCCTCGGGATTGTTTGCGTGTAGTGGAGGGTTTGACTCGAAGCAGAACTCGAGTTGGCGTGGGTATATAAAACTATTGTTTTAAAACTTTAACCTAGTTTAAGAAATTTGATAAAAGATAGAACCCAGGGAAAAGAGTGAGAAGACTCGAGTTTCTCTCGAGTAATTCGAGTATTCGACTCGAAGTATATTTTTGGTGGCTCGGGTCATTTACTGTTGCAGGTTTAAACCTGTCAGTAGTTTTAAAATTTAAAAGGAATTAAGAAATTGGAAAGCAAATTTTTAAATAAGGTTTTAAATTTAGTTTAAGAATAGGTTCAAATCAAATTTGAATCCTAATTTGAAAGAAAGAAAAAAAAATATATATAGATTTATAAAATTTAAATGTTTTAACAACTTGAATGTTAAAGTAAATTTTTAATGATTTGAATTTAAAATGAGTTTGGTAAAAATTCATATAAATTTCTTTATATGATGATTGTTCTTTAACATTTGATTTTAAAAGAGTTTTAACTTGGTTTAATTTGTTAAAGTTAAATAAGTAGTTATTTCAAGTTTTTACTTTGAAAAAGAATTTAGAAGTTAAAATGCTTTCAAAATATGGTTCGAAATGATAATTAAATCATTAATGAAAATGATGTTTTATCTTAAAGTTAATTAATTATTTGTAATTCATTTAAATTTTTAAATGATTAAGTGGTTAAATTAATAAGTTAATTAATTTATGATTTGAATTAATTAAGTTATTAAAGGTTTAAATAAATTAAGGTTAAATTAATTTGTAATTAAGAATCATTAATTTGATCTTTTAGACTATTAATAAATGACTAGGAATTTATTTATCAAGTAATTGAAGATTAATTGAGTTAATGTGGTAAATTTTAATTAATTAATTAAGTTCAATTAATTAAAGATAATTACTTGATATTGGGTTAAGTATAATCACTTAATGTAATTAATGAAAAGTATAATTACTTAGAGAAGTAATTAATAAATAATTACTGAATGTAATTAATTAAATGATGATTTGAAATTCGAGTTAATTATTTGTTAATAAATTAAAGGATTAATTAATAATGGCAATTAATTAAGATTAATTTATAATTACAGATCAATTAATTCATAAATTAAGAAATTGATTAGTTAATAATTAGGGGTTAACTAATAAATTTGAAAGAAGATTTATTTCAAATAATTTATAATTAAATTATGATAATTAACTCGGATTAATAATTGATACATCTGATTTAAATTTATCATTTGATTAATAAATTCACTTGGGAATATTTGGATTTGACTGAATGATTGAATTGTTTGATATTCTGATCTGTGATGCTTTATGATATTGTCTGATTTGTGTGTGATCTGTACTGTAGTTACTTATCTGGGATGAATATAAATTATTATCTGTGATTTATATATCTGTGATCTATGAATAACAGATAAGCGTTATAATTTATACCGCTTATCAACTATATTTCTGTATTCTGATCTATGATGATTGAATGATGCTGCACTACTGTGTGAAACCCCTGGACCACACTTTTACACACACAAATATGGATTTCACGAGGAAATCGGTTAAGTCACAGATGATTTAAATTTAATATTTTTGAAATTGAAATTTAGTTTCAATTGATTGTGGAAATGGATTTGGGTTAAATGTTAAAGTTTTTGAAAAGGTGTTTTCAAAGATAAAAGTTAAACTTGGTAAAGTTTCCAATTTAAATAATTTAAATTGAATTTGAATTCAATATTTGGAATTGAATTCAATGATTGAAAATTTTGATTAAAGATGATATAAATGTGTTTATATGAAGTTAAACCATTTTAAAAGTATTGTTTGAGAATTTGGATTTAACCCAAGGACCTTAACTCGTATAAATGAATCAGATTTCCAAAGTGAAAACTGTTTTTTTCAAAGAATAAAAGCTTTCATATAAGAAAGGAAATTCCAATTTAAGTTAAAGGAATTTCAAGTTTGAATTGAAAAATGGTTTTCCAAGTTATGAGTGAATTCTTTTTTTTTTGAAAGCTATGAATTGAATCTGTTTATTTTTGACAGATTTAAAATGGTAATTTGTTTAAACCATTCGAAATGAAATTGTTTTGAAGGCTATGAGTTAAATCTTTGATTTAAAGATTTAATGAGTTAATCCAATTGAAATGGGAATTAATTTGGAAAATCTGTGAATGAATCTTTTGTTTAAAAGATTAAAATGTGGAAGTTGTTTAAACCGTTGAAGGTTGTTAAAATAAATCTTTTTGTTTAAAGATTTGAAAATGGTAATTTGTTTAAACCGTTTGAAAGAAAGGGTTTGGGAAATAAGTTGTGACTTAATTGAAATCCCAATATCCATATGTTTTAAATATCGCGCTCATTATTCGGTTTAGCCGGAAGAGGACCTTTGTGTCACATAGCCCATCCCAAATAATGATACATCGTATATGGATGGCATTTGAAGACCGGTGGTGAAGACCCGGTATTTGCAAGAACGATAGGATAACCTATCGATTGTCTCTGCACTGAGTCGCGCCGGTATAGAGATCTCCTAAGTAATGGGAAATCCGATCGGGATTGTGAATACCCGGATTGCAAGGGCTTCTTCGGAAGTGCCTTCGGTTCTGTTCGAACCCGGAACAGACTTGTATGGTTACATGTCTGACACTACAATTTGAGATATAAAGCTGATTTCTTTCAAATACATTTCTGTTGGTGGCGGAGAATTTATTCTCTTAGCTTAACACCCTTCTCTGAGACGTACGAGCTCAGAGGTTATGTAGTTGAATGTTATCAGCGATATACTCCCAAATTGGTAATGTGACATGCTGAGTGTTGCTGTGTGATGATCATTGTTTGATCATTTGTGATATGATCATTTGTTTGATCATTTATCTTTGTGATCATTACTTTGATCATCTGTTGACCCAAAGAGTGGTTTTGTGACAAAGCGTAGCTCTGTGGACGAGACTTCGTCGGACCTCACAACCCGGAAATGGTCGAAACAGGAATATGCGGCAAGGTTATGAGGGTCGCGCCCTTTAGGGTATGTCATTTCCTTCTGGAAAAGGGTGGTATCAGGTATGGAGCCCTGGTATTTAACCTATGTGGATACTCCGATCTCCTTTATTGTGTGATTGTGTGTTTATCGAGGCGCCTCAGATAAAGTTCCCAAAGGACCGGGGGGTGGCATATTCGTGAGTTACCTGTTACAGGGGTAACCCGGCCTTGTGTTGGCAAAGAGCAGTTTGTCTCTCGGGACGTCCAGCCAGAGGCGATCCCATTCGGCAGTAGGAAAGGAAGTTCCTTTGCCTGACCATTTGTTGGAAATCCATTTCCCAATACAGAACTTGTACGGTTTTAGTTGTAGAACCCACCATTTACTTATGGTGGTCACCACTGTTTAGATGGTAGCTATAGTAGGCATACGATACTGGTCGTATGTTGGCTAAGATTAATATTATACTTTCGAAATGTTGTCTTCACTATGCACTAGTAATACTATTCGATGATTTGTATTGCGTAGTAAGCATCTTTGACTATCATAAGGAGAAATCTCCTCTGATTCTGCATTTGCATTGTGTGTGTGTGCGGGAGGCCTTATGGTAGTTTCATTTTCCAAAAGCATTGCGAAATTCAATTTTACTTTGTTTTAAAGATAAACTGTTTTTGTTGCTCACACCAGTCCCACGACTGACTCGTAGTTTATTGTTCCTTTCCTAAACTCTGGGTGCTCATAATTTTCCACACGAGCAGTCTAGAGTTGGGTTTCTCAGATATTCAGGTTTAGTAGATTATCTGGAGCTGGTTCAGTTCTTGGAGTTCAGGACTGCACTTGCTTATCTTTGTGTATCGTGATGATGGTTCGAGCTTGATGTTGGAGTTGTTGGAGTCATTCTCTTTTGGAGATCATTTGGAATGATCTCTTCTATTGTTATTATTTCCGCTGTAGCATTGTATCATTTCATATCTCTGATATTGTTGTATCATATTGATATCATTGTTGTATATCATTCTGGATATTGTATTCATTGGAGTTGTATATGATATCATCTATTTATTTCTTCCGCTGTGTTATTATACTTAATGGTGTTATAAGCTCCGGCGACTCGGATTTGAACGGTCGAATCTACGGCATTCGAGTACGATGTAAAGTATGTCGATTTTCGAACGCAAAAAATTCGTATCGTTACAGTTCCATTCCAGCTTGTTTCTCGATTTAGACCTTGAATAAATATTAATTTACTTATTACCATTCTAACAGATTGTATAATCACTTATCATTAGATTATTTAATCAACAGCTAATTTTATTCAAATTGATAATTTTCCCTTTAAACCCTTTTGTAACCTAAATAAATTAAATCAAGTAATTACCCTAAACAAATTTATTTAACTAACAGCTTAATTTTAATCACTTTCCTTTAAAAAAACTCCTTAGCTGCTAAAGTAATTAAATAAGCTAATTTAACAAGTTATGGTTCATTAATATTGGACTAATTGCTCAATTAATTTCTGTTTAAGAATTTTAATCCAAGCTAATAAATTTTATTCTCAACAAATTTTTTTCTTGTAAATAACCAAAACAGTAATTTTCTTCACTGTAAAAAAAACTCCCCTTATGCAATATATTTATATTTGTAAAAATTCTGATTAATGAACAAAAATCACAGGTTAAACTAAGGGTTTTTAGATTTGTATACTATTATATATTTACATATATATATTTAAAAATTATATTATACATGCATATAAATTCTCTGCTAACTAAACTTCCTGCTTTAAACCATATAATTATGAAATTAGATTAAAATATACAACTTTATACCTCACTGCACATAAATTATTCTATTGTAAAATGCTCTTTACTGTTTCTATATATGTTTAAATTTTCAAAATAACTAAAAAAAGAAAAGGAAAGAAATAGAAAAGAATTACCCCATAGGGAAAACATCGAGCTCGAATCCAGAACCAACCTCCGATCGACACGCCACGAGCTCAACCCATCATCGGTCTACCATCGCGAAACACCTCGACACGCCAACAGGCCTTGCCGATTCTGCCCGCAATTCGGGAACTTCCAAACACTTATCGCGACAGTATCCAAATCCTTTAGCTCAACAGCGCTGACCCATCACTTCACCGTCACACACGCATCCCAATCCTTACTACACACCGATGCCAAACCACTCGCGACCTCGACCAAACGTGCGGCGGCCTTCCCTCTTCTAGCTTCGTGGCCCCACTTGCTTTCGAATGCGAGCTCTGCCCAACTCTTCTGACAATCGAAAGAACCCTTGTCTCGAATACGATCGCGTGGTCGTGCACGATTCCACCCTCCCTCTCACGATAAACGAAATCGATTCGCCGCTATTGATTTCGAGAGCCACAGTTAATTTAAGAAGGGGAAAGTTTGTTTTCAATTTTGAAAAATGAAGCTGAGATGAAGTAGATTTCGTTCGTTAACACTTTATATTTTGTTTATTATTCCTACGGGTTGGCTTCTGAACGAAGGAGAAAGGAAGATTGCGTGATTTAACGAAGAGAAGGAGACAACTAGGGTGGCTTGTAGCTGATGAAAAGAAATGATAGATGTGAAATAATTTCGGCTGTGATATGATTTTCTTTCAGATTATGATTTTTAAATTGAATCGATAATTATCGCCTAAGCGTTTATACCTCGTACGCTCACACGTTAATTCCAAAAGCTACGAAATTTGAAATCCGGTAATAACACAATATTACGGATCCAATAGAACTGGTTTCGTCGAATTCTGAGACTATGCCTCGGAAGACTATTTTTAAATTTGATTTAAACGATAAAATTTTCAAAACTGAACAAAACGCTTTTAAATTCAATTTTAAAAGTTCTATTATTCTCGGTATTAATAATACAAATTTTACAAGCCTTCAAATAAATTTTTAACAGGCTTAGAAATCAAGATTCAATAATTTACCCAACTTCACATTATTTAATTTAATAATTAAATTGCCCAATAAATAGTGGTATTTGAAATTCAAGTCAAAAAAAATTAACTTTTAAAAATTTAAAATCAATTGAATATTTCAATTTCAAATGCCCAAAATTCCAGGTCGTCACATTCCTTCCCCCTTAAAAGAATTTCGTCCCCGAAATTTCTAGTTAGGAAGAATGGTCCATTACCCTTTAACTATTTTATCAAAACCAAATAGTTTCAACCACTTCCCAAAACCAACTGCTTTAACAATGCCCAAACAATCCTTTTTATTGGAGATATACTAATCTTCTACTAGTTTCCCAAACTTATCCATTAGTTCCAATCGATATCACTTACTTAACAATTCAAATTCAAATTTAAATTCAAATTTTAAATTATCAAAAATTTCTCAAAATTTCCTAACATCCTAAATTTCCAAAAATTTTTGCCAGCATCTCCTTTGCGCGGCTAGCTCGGTACTACTACAAAATTGCCTCTATAGGCTCCCAAATCTCAAAAGAAGACAAAATGTCAAGTGGCAAAATCAAGAACCCAGTCAAATTTCATATAGAATTTTTTAAACACATACCTTTTTGTTGGGCCATTTAATTTATCTTCTGAAATCAAAAATCCCAATTTATCCATTGCTTTTATACACCTATATATCCTACTAAGCAATAACATCCAATTACAGAATTCAAAATCATTTTATTGTCTTCTTTACAAAATTTTCAATATTCATTCCATTTAAGTCCGTACGATGCACATATCTCATTCGTACGCAATATCAAATTCGATCGCTCACTCGATCATACAATTTCACTTTCGAACTAGTATCGTCCCCTCGACTTCTTAGTGCGGACTCAGATTTGGTTCCTTGATCAGAAACCGTTATTCTCCTTGCATAGCCACCAACTATGATAGAGAATTTCCAGAACCAATCAACAATCCATATCCAAGTTCGCCGTCGAAAATCGAGCGAAAAATCCTAACTCGGATCGATATAACTATCTCGAAATTCTGTGCTCGAATCCGGATCCAATAGCTATGCGAATAAAATAATATACGTACATCTTACGTATAAATTTCAATTGATCACCAATTATATCAATTCCCTTTTTATTCACATTCAGTTTGACTACATCCACTTATCCACAATTTTCTCATTTCACAACTTCAAATTTTAATCGTCATTCAATTATTCATCTAGAATAATTTTCCTTGTCAGTTCCGATTTTCATTCAATTATTTACTTGGAATAATTTCTCAATACAAATTTACTTAAGAATTTACTATTCATTTCTTAAGTTCAAGATAAACATTTTACATACTTCTTATATTTATTTTCACTTCACTATTGAAGTTCATATCCATTCTATTCACTTTTGCCATTACCGTTCCACTGGAATTCAATTTATCTTTCACTTTGAATATTGAATTAGTTGCACTTACTAATTAATTTAAATCTCAATTAAAGTTTATTTGCAACTCTACTTCCTTTAGTTCCTTCGATTTCACTTCTTTACATTCATATTTCAATAGATTCAATTATTCGGTTCCAATTCCATTTGCTTAGCAAATTTAAATCATTTATCGTTAATGAACATTTCCAAAATTTCAAAAAAATTCTAACTCCCAAAATTTATGGAAAATTTTGGCAGAGTCTCCTTTGTACGGAGGGACTTCTGCGATATCGCAAGATGCACAAATATATATACATCGGCCTCAGGCCGAAAATCACAATATCAATATAAGTAGTTCATATTTCCTATTTTGAATTTTTTTTTGCTTAAGCGTACCTTATTTAGCATTTTTTAAAGCAAGCGACGATTTATTTTAGCATTTAACGCAGTCAAAATCAGCCAAACGGCTTCCCTGAACCTGTACTAACTCAATATAAATATGTGAGTGACAAATATATAAAGTTTTTAGCATTTCACTTATATATAAATGGCAAAAACATGGATTCCATAAACGATGCATAACATATACTTCCATAAGCACATGTGAAATATTTCGACATTTATTTTGAATGCTTCCAATCAATTTTAAAATGCCTTCATTTAATTCATTTTACATTCCATTTAAATGGTTTACACTTCATTGCTTACTTCTAATTTATTTTGAATCCAAACGAACTTATATTTATTTCAATTGCTTCAAAATAAATTTTTATTTCACTTCCAACAATTCATAGAATTTTATTTTATTAATAGCAAGGCCCTTTTCCGATTTATTTCTACTTACGGGAATTTTATTCACAAGTTCAAACTATCACTATTATAATCCAATTTTATTTATTTTGACTACACTTCCAATTATATTTAATTTACCAACAATCCAAGTTAAAATTTATAACTCGAGTTCATCTCCAATTTCATTATTAACTCAAATTCAACTTCCATTTAACCAATTCAAGTTCCATATTCCATTAACTAATTAGTTATCAATTAGTTTATTCAAAATTTTATATTTAATATTTGATTTGCATATCAAAAATCATTTTAACTATTTTACTGGAGCTCCATTTATTTAATAAATTAAGGTTTGGATTATATTCATTACCATTACAAACAATTCTATTTGGCTTATTTATTTTACTTCCAGATTTTATAAGTCACAAACTTATTTATATTCAGATTTCATCTATTTACAATCAATCCCATTCACATTTTGCTTTTTAACTCGGGATTATACATTTTATTTAGCCAATAAATATTTTATTATTCCATACACATTTTTATACAAGATTCCAGAGTTAAACAATTTTAAAATTCCAAAATCACCTTTGAAATCAACTGCATCTAAAACCCTTGGCAAATTCAATTTCCCTTTTGAATTTTCAAACCAAACCTCGTTCACAACAATTTCAAATTAAAACGATTTGGTAGTAATTTCTCTTCTAGAGACTCGAAAATAGACATCGATGATGCTGCAGTCATCACCGAAGTTATTTTCCAGCGACCGAAAGAGAATTAAATGCTTTTATTTCTTTAAAAACATTTCAAATATTTTTAATTTTCAAATCTTCCCAGATTTCAATTAAATTTCAAAAATATCACCGAATAATATCACCATTATTTCTCCAAAACCCTTGAAAACCATTTTCAACTCAAAGGAATTTTATTTCCAAAATTAATAATTCCCAAATTCTTTCATTTCATATTCACCTATTACTCTAGAATTTTATATCATTATAAATCACATTTACACATTTTATTCGTTTATGAATTTATTTCCTTAACTTTTAGTTATAATTCGATTTCTTATTCAATTTCCTTATAATAGTGATAATAATTTAATCTTATCACCCCTTAACAATCAAACAACCAATATATAATAATTTACAAAAATTTATTTCCTTTCTATACAAAAATAATTTGGGCAAAATTATTTCATTTACCCATTTAAAAACAATATTGTGTCGAATTGTTCTATTCGAGTGTTTAGAGATCCCTATCAATAACGTTAATTACTCGTATTGACCAGAATCCATAAACTACTCAATAAACCAATCAACACAATATAAAACCATTTTATATCCACTAACAAATACGCGCTCAATCTATTAATACTCTCAAAATTCCCACCAGAGCCAAGGTTATCGCCAACCTCGCTCTGATACCAACTGTAACGACCCGATTTTTCTAAGCCCGAAAAATCGAACCATTTGTTAAAGAAGAAGAGGTAGAAGAAGAGAAAACAGAAAACAACAACAGAATCTAACCATCGCAGCGGAATAAAATATAATATATACAAACAGATCTTTACACAAATTAAAACTATATCTGTTTTATTCAATACATCATCAGAATGCATCATCAGAGTACATCAACATTAATAACATACACTGGGTACACAGCGAAACATATAACACAAATACGGAAGTACGTATCACCATCCAGCTCGTCTCCTGAGCTCCACAGCACCATCCTGTATCCTATAAATATGTCGGGTTTTTCCCTTACGATAGCTAAAACACTTTTTATCAAAATCCTCTGATATTATAATAGTGTCTATTTACAAATACTTATTCAAATAGCTGAAATTGTTACATTATTAAATTCCAGCATACTAGCCACACCGTGGGTAATACAAACAAAACTCGTACAAGGCACGTAGGGAGAATGGTTTTCCAACGAATGACTAGGCACTGGGGTATCACCTGTCACAGTACGTGGCCTAGATCACAGTACCAAGGAGTACGCCCGCTCCCCTGCAACACAAGGCCGGAATCACCTATGGGCAATTCCAAATATGATCACCCCACGGTTGGGATCAGCAACCGCACCACTAAGCCGAAATAAAAGGGACCTCTAGACAGGGATGACCACACTCTCTAGTGGGCGCTACCCACGAAGCCTTGCTGCATATCCCCTGATTTTCAGTCATTCCCGGTTGATGAGGCTTGAGGCTAAACGTTACCTTCACAGAACGTTTCACCTAGAATGCCCATCGTCCGCTGACAATTTTCTGAAAGCATTCGTCCATACAAGTCCGTCCCGGGTCCGAACGGAACTGAAGACACTATCCCATCTCCAATATTAACCTCGTTTCCCCACGAAACGTACAAACCGAATCGAAGTGGTTTTCGAGAAATAAATTTCGATCCCGGTCTCTTCGAAACGATTAGCGCATTTGGCCAATATTGATAGTCGGTTATTTAACTATCAATTAACATCCATAACAGCCATTAAACAAATAAATAATTTTCCCAATTATTTATTACCCTCAAATATCTTTGCAAGATACATTTCTATTTTCAACCCCCTTTTGAAAATAGTTTCCAAAACAGTTTTCTCCTCACGGAAAACATTTCCCGTATATTTATTTCCACAGAAACGCCAAGTACAAAATACTTTAGATTTAAAATAATTCAAAAGCACTTTATGTAAAATATATTCTACAACATTGAAATTAAAACTACTTTAATATTTTATTAAATATATACTTTAAGAATAATTAAAATAAAACCACTTTATAAATATAAGATAAATTTCCTCTTTAAAACATAATACCAAATCATTGTTATATAGTTACTACAATAATAAATTTTGAAAAATACTTTCTTTAGATTTTTAATATACCTAAAAATAATAAATTTTCCAAAACATGCTTTTTAAAACTAACTTTAAATCTTATTTTAAACTTTGTTTAAAACGTACTTGGCTATTCAAGGAAATACGCATCCCTTTCACCACTTTAAAAAATAAATCACCATTTATTTTTAAAAAAAATTTCCCATTCCTTAAATAAATTCCCTCCTTGAATTTATTTTTAAGATATCCACTGATATTTTATTTCTCTTTCAAAATTTCCAATTTCAACATTTAAATAAATTTACAATTAATTTCCATTTTACTTCACTTTGAAATAAATTCCCTTATTTACTTTAATTATTTCAAAATACTTTAACTTACAGATTTTATTTCTTTATTTTTGAGTTAAAAACCTTTTTAACTAAAATATCAATCTCAGATTTCCAAAATTCCTCATTTATCCTTTAATTAAATTTAGTCCTTGCATTCAAGAATAACTTCTTTTATTCTTTAAATAATATCACTTTAGTATAAAATTTATTATCCCTTGTAAATTCAAAATCCCCTTATTTCATATTTGTTACAATTACAATCACTTTATTTTTATCCCAATTCGTTATTAATTTTATTCCAATTTCTCGAATTATTTTACTTAGACTTTTATTCTTTTATTTCTTTTCAAAATTTCAATTCCATGGATTTTATAATTTATTATGCTGGACAATCCAAATCAACCACATCATCCAATATAAAATCATCACAGGATATCAAATATTCAGAACACAGAATATTAAATAATCTAAATAATTTTGAGGAATCCAGTTGGATCCCTCCAACATGTTTTTCTGCATCCACAGAACGTTAGCACAATACCAATTCCACTTCGAGGTGGAATATCGCGGTATATGGGAATTAAATAAAAATCATTCGCTATTATGCGGCGCATAGGGTCTCATCCGCTATATAATGCGGGAATAACAACTCCAATATATACATATACCAATATATATATATATTGGTATATACTATTATATATACTATCATATCAAATCATTCCAATCATTTACCCAATATTTAAATTTAACCTTTGGCCTTTAATTTCAGTCCCTTCCCATTTAGTTCCATTCCAGCTTGTTTCTCGATTTAGACCTTGAATAAATATTAATTGACTTATTACCATTCTAACAGATCGAATAATCACTTATCATTAGATTATTTAATCAACTACTAATTTTATTCAAACTGATAATTTTCCCTTTAAACCCTTTTGTAACCTAAATAAATTAAATCAAGTAATTACCCTAAACAAATTTATTTAACTAACAATTTAATTTTAATTACTTTCCTTTAAAAAAATCCTTAGCTGCTAAAGTAATTAAATAAGCTAATTTAACACGTTATGGTTCATTAATATTGGACTAATTGCTCAATTAAAATCTGTTTAAGAATTTTAATCCAAGCTAATAAATTTTATTCTCAACAAATTTTTTTCTTGTAAATAACCAAAACAGTAATTTTCTTCATTGTAAAAAAAACTCCCCTTCTGCAATATATTTATATTTGTAAAAATTCCGATTAATGAACAAAAATCACAGGTTAAACTAAGGGTTTTTAGATTTGTATACTATTATATATTTACATATATATATTTAAAAATTATATTATACATGCATATAAATTCTCTGCTAACAAAACTTCCTGCTTTAAACCATATAATTATGAAATTAGATTAAAATATACAACTTTATACCTCACTGCACATAAATTATTCTATTGTAAAATGCTCTTTACTGTTTCTATATATGTTTAAATTTTCAAAATAACTAAAAACAGAAAAGGAAAGAAATAGAAAAGAATTACCCCACAGAGAAAACATCGAGCTCGAATCCAGAACCAACCTCCGATCGACACGCCACGAGCTCAACCCATCATCGGTCTACCATCGCGAAACACCTCGACACGCCAACAGGCCTTGCCGATTCTGCCCGCAATTCGAGAACTTCCAAAACCCTTATCGCGATAGTATCCAAATCCTTCAGCTCGACAGCGCTGACCCATCACTTCACCGTCGCACATGCATCCCAATCCTCACTGCACACCGACGCCAAACCACTCGCGACCTCGACCAAACGTGCGGCGGCCTTCCCTCTTCTAGCTTCGTGGCCCCACTTGCTTTCGAATGCGAGCTCTGCCCAACTCTTCTGACAATCGAAAGAACCCTTGTCTCGAATACGATCGCGTGGTCGCGAGCGATTCCACCCTCCCTCTCGCGATAAACGAAATCGATTCGCCGCTATTGATTTCGAGAGCCACAATTAATTTAAGAAGGGGAAAGTTTGTTTCAATTTTGAAAAATGAAGCTGAGATGAAGTAGATTTCGTTCGTTAACACTTTATATTTTGTTTATTATTCCTACGGGTTGGCTTCTGAACGAAGGAGAAAGGAAGATTGCGTGATTTAACGAAGAGAAGGAGACAACTAGGGTGGCTTGTAGCTGATGAAAAGAAACGATAGATGTGAAATAATTTCGGCTGTGATATGATTTTCTTTCAGATTATGATTTTTAAATTGAATCGATAATTATCGCCTAAGCGTTTATACCTCGTACGCTCACACGTTAATTCCAAAAGCTACGAAATTTGAAATCCGGTTATAACACAATATTATGGATCCAATGGAACTGGTTTCGTCGAATTCCGAGACTGTGCCTCGGAAGGCTATTTTTAAATTTGATTTAAACGATAAAATTTTCAAAACTGAACAAAACGCTTCTAAATTCAATTTTAAAAGTTCTATTATTCTCGGTATTATTAATACAAATTTTACAAGCCTTCAAATAAATTTTTAATAGGCTTAGAAATCAAGATTCAATAATTTACCCAACTTCACATTATTTAATTTAATAATTAAATTGCCCAACAAATAGTGGTATTTGAAATTCAAGTCAAAAAAATTAACTTTTAAATATTTAAAATCAATTGAATATTTCAATTTCAAATGCCCAAAATTCCGGGTCGTCACAGTTCCGTTGACATTAGTTTAACATTAATTTATCGCATTAACATTTTATTGACCGAAAGACAAACGATCAATTTTCTCATTGTACCGCTTGAATAATTTACACATTAATATGTTTGTGATGTTCGTATTATGAATATAAATATCACATAACATCAAAATATTTAATACAAAAATAAATAAAATTATAATATTGAATTAATATAAAATTAAATTAATAATAAAATATTAGTTTCTACATTAATTAGCAAAGAAATATTTTAAATAAATTAAACAAATTAAAATATTTCTCAAACACCTTTATTAATAAATACTAAATTTGATTTTGTATAAATAAAATTTTATTTACGTAATCACAAAATAAGATCTTATGCATTGTAATAAAAGAATTTTTTTTTCAAATTCACCCATTTTACCCTAATGTCACTGCACCCAATCCAACAATGGTATTAGAGTTAGTATTATGTTATGTAAATAATTAACTCATATGAAGGGTATTATTTTGGAAAAGTCAAATTAGATGGGTGTCTATGGAAAATGGTTTTTAAACTAAGGAGAAGGGTACTATAATTAAGGAACATTCTATGAATGTAAAACCTCCCGGTCTCCTAGCCTTAACCTAGCTCATTGAAATGGTTTATTTCTTGGGAATGCCCTTGTGAAAGACTCAGAAGTGTTTTGAGTCATAGGCTGATTCAAATAAGCATATTTGAATACTATGAAATTACTTTAAAACTATTTTAAATTTAAATAAAGTATTACTTAATTTTATAACGAGTTATGAAATGAAAATTTAAAATTGTTTAAACTAAAGTCAAATTTTGTAAGGGTTAAGAATGTAATTTAACTTTTTATAAAAAAATTAGTCATAATAGTTATAAGTAAGTAAATTTAAAATTATATATGTATGTACGTATGTATGTATATCTATGTATGTTATATTTATAAATAATTAAAATGTTTAATTAATGAAAGGACACATATGAATATAACTTAATTATAAATGTTATAATAGATTCTTATATATATGTGTGTGTAATATATATGAAGAAAATTGGAGGTTAAATAAATTAAAACCCATGAGACTTAAGGGAGTATACAATGGGTGTATATAAAGATATATGATTTCATGAGTTATACTCAATTCCTTCAAATAGTCGATAATACTCTATAAAATTATCTTGAGTTAAGGATTAATACTATAGTGCTCTTCATAATTTATAATATAAATAGAATACCTTACATACCTATGATTGTTAAGCAACCTCAAGCCATAGAATATCCAAGATGATGTTTATATTATCCGCAAGTAAGAATGTTATGTAACTTTGTTGAGCAACCTCATGGTTTACATAACTACCCTAAAGATGTTAGGAAATGATGAGTTTAGGGTATTTAATGTACTTCCTGGTTTATTGAGAAACCTCAAGGTCATGAAGATGATTAGGAGCATAGTTGTTTGCTCAGAAAAAGGGCAAACACCTCCAAGAGGTTGTTAGACGAACTACGAGTATGGGGCGTAAAGCATAAATATTATATGTATTTTAGAGTATTCTCAAAGAGCAGATTATAGATAAGTTATACAATAAATAAATTGCACTAAGGTAAAGAACACCAAGATTTATAGTGGTTCGGCTAGAATATGCCTATGACCACTGTCCATTTTCATTACTTTTCATATAGATCTTTGATACATTAACAAGAACACAAAATACAATGATCTGTGGCTCAAGGAAAAGTAGAATAATGCTCCAAAGAAGTTGGTGTGGGAATTTATGTTCAGTTGTTTTTGGCTCTCTAGCTTGTCCACCATCACCGGTAAAACTTTAGGGTATTATAAAAGTGAAGATATGTAGTGGCTAGCCTAATAGTGGTAAAAATAGGTAGTTTCCATATATCTTGGCTGGTTAGGTTATAGTGGTTTGGTGCTCGCGGTTCGATATTAGACCACCGAACAAAAAAATTTGTTCGATGTAGACTATCGAATAAGAATTTTTTTTTGGTAGGCAATTATCCAATAAGATTTTCTGTTTGGTTGATATTGATCCAAACACTTAATCTTTGTAAACTTATCGTTTTGGTTTTTTCTCGTGCTATCTTTTAATCTTATTATCCTAACTTTTTGGCCAAGCGACAATGCTCCAATTATGAGCTTCCCAACTATTTCTATGTTCCTTAAGGTCTTCTGTATTCATCATGTTATGGGTGAAAATGCTCACAATAATAGTTAAAAGTATGTTAGGAGTTATATACGAAATATAATTAGTATAGTGTTACTTACCTTTTATGGGGGCAACTATTTGTCGAGCAACCTCAAGGTTGTAATAATATGATAAACGTATCCTAATACCCACTAAAGGAATTTATGAAATTCCTATATCACTGATTTTTGAGAGATGCTAAATTCAGTGAGAGCCATATTAGTTAAATATAATAAACTAAAATGCCGCCCAATCCTGATACTCTGGAACCAAAATCAATCCCTTCTCTCATCCATACCTCCTCCTCTGTTGAACGAAATAACAAACTGCCACTTCCATCCAGTTCCTCTACCTACGGGCATTGCCAGGCACACTATAATGTTCCACCCAATCCACTCGCCTTCAGTTTGCCAAACGCCTCAAACTCGCTGCCCCATAGCCGCGATTTGCCACCCTCCACTAGAGAACACCAAATATCATGGCCAAAGCCCCTTCGAACAAGGAGCAAAATGGTGCTCCCTAATTTTCCCAATGTTGCCTCTAGCTTCGGGAAAACTTTGCCCTAATCACGGGTGCTTGTAGTCGAGCGAGAGCAAACTTGATCGCACGTCAATTCAACCACACTATCATGAAGCACTCCCCTCAACGAGGCCAATGAATCCAGCAACCTCGATTCTGTTTCCTTATTCCTTAGATTTACTTGATTGAAGAAAGAATATGGTGGCGGCTATTGTTTTATCTTGTTCAGGCAAAATTAAATTAAAGGGTAGGAGGGAAGTGAAATTAGGTTTAAGTTTGAGATGTATTTATAGAAAATATATATAATATTATATTCTTTTAATTTTAACGCTGCACGTTTCGAGCACGCACGACCATATAGCAAGTCTGATCGTCACAAAACTCGTCGGCGTAAAACAATTCATTATTCTGGATCCGATGGCACTAGTTTCGTCAAAATCCAAGACAATGACCAGGAATGATAATTTCACATGTTAATTAAAAACGAATTATCATTAAAAAAATTTATTCACTTTTAGTTCTAAATTAAAAGTTTTCTATAATCATTCTTGCTTAAACAAAAATTAAATAAGCTTTCAAAGTCAATTATTTATTCAAATTAAATCCAAGATTCAATTATTAAATAATTCCAATATTTAATTATAAACTATTCAAAAATCCGGGTCGTTACAATTATTATTATTATTATTATTTTATAATATATAAACTATTCTAACTCATATTTACATTTTAATTATTAGATTTATACATACATACATACATACATACATACACACACACACACATATATAATTATGTTACTTTGATACATATATACATATATGTATGTAAATAATTAAAAGAAAAATTTAAGAAAAGTCATATCTTATATATACATATTATATATATATATTTAATATTGTAATATTTTATGTACATACATAGATATATATATATATATATGATATTTTCATAATATGAATATGTAAAATTTACATTTGGATATATATATATATATATTAACTAAATATATATACACACATAGTTGGACAACATACAATACATATAGGATGAGCTAACGTGTCTATTGCAATGTAAATCATAGAATCTATATACGAGCATGTTATAACCTTCTTGGAATATCATGTCACACATGTACACATATAAACATATGTATATGATATATATGTATTTTTATATATTAGTTGAAAATAAATTTCTATCAACAATTTATAAATTTAAATGAAATATATGATTTTATTTAAATTAAATTTAGAAATGTTCTAAATAAATCAGACTTCATAGGCCCAATAAAAATCTAATAGGGTAAAAAAATAATTGAAATTCGCCCATAACTTCCGCTGCGCACCGGCCCAGTTCCAACAATGGTATCAGAGCCCAATAGCCTATATAGTCTAATTAATCGTGTTAGGATTAACTAATTAAAGCCTACCATATAGTAGGGTGTCTAAAAAAGTAGTGTCTAAGGTTGGGTTTGGGTAATCAAGTAATATGCCCTACCTATCTACTAGCCTGGCCCGAATGATAAGATAAGCCCAAAAGATTATCCCTAATAGAAAAAGCCCAATTTGAATTGGGCCTTGGACTAATTTCAAAATTGTTTTGAAATTAAAAATAAACAAAATTAAAAATTTAAATTTAAAGTAAAAAATATATTATAAATGTTATAATATAAATTTTCAATTGTTTTGAAAATTGAAAATACAAGGTTTTTGAATTAAATTATGGTATATACATATTATATGTTATAATATAATGAAACTTTTCAAAATGTTTGAAAATTAATATAAATTAATTTCGAAATTTACAAATTTTTTTAATAAGACTAATAAAATATATTAATTAAATAAGTTAATTAATTAACAAATATATACATATATTATATATTATGATATATGTTATGTTGTTTTGAAATGTTTAAAATAACATAAATATACAAGTGTATATATATATATATGCGAATTTAATTTTGAAATTAATATAATTTAATTAAAATTATTTAGTCAAATAACTTAATTAAAGGTTAATTAATTTAATTAATTAAATGAATATGCACATGTATATGATATGTGTGTGATACTATAAGGTTATAGTATGTAATAAATATTTAATATAAATGTTATATATTAAAATAATATAAAATTAATTAAAATGTTAACTAATTAAAATTAATTAAATAAGACATAATTAGTATAATGTTATACATAATAATATTGTATAAGTGATATAAAAAAGTTACATAATAATAAATTTATATAATATGAACATATATACTAAATGTGGAATATTAAAGAAACCCTAAATAGACTTAAGGAATAAATACATATGTACCGTATATATACCGTGATTTCCGATGTATCCGACACTTGAATCACAAGAGTATTTCATAAGAAATACATTATTCCATAAGTTGATATCACTCACTGTACTGAAGTTTCTGTATTTTCAATATAATGTTGTCATGTACTATATATATATAAATTACTTGAATACTCCTTAGTTGTTGAGCAGACTCAAGCTAGGGATGTTATGTGTAGTATTATTAATATATTGAATAAACAAGGTAAGATAACCATATGTATTTGTTGCGTATACATAAGGTACATATACTATACTTAGGCCATTACGATATGGTATATACGAGTGAATAATTTTGTTTTGATTTGTTGATTAGACTCAAGGTCAAAGCGAAATTAGGACATTGTACCAAAGGGTTAGCAATTGTATGTGATACAATCGATAAGAAGTTTTTCATCATTTATGGGGCCACGATTTGTTGAGCAGACTTAAAGTCAGAATCCTAAGACAAATGAGTCCTAACACCCACTAGTGAAGTCGAAAACTTTTCTGTTTCGCTTGGGGTTTGGTGAAACTAAAAAGGTAAGTGGGAGCCTTATTAGCAAAATAAAATGATAACATTTAACCGTTCTAATATTGAAAGAACATATGCTATATAATGTTATAATAATCTACAAGGATAAATTTGTGCATTTTATATGATTGATAAAACATTTATCAATTAAGATATACAAGTAATTTGAATCAAAGATTGACAAATAGAAATATAACATGTACTTAATAATAAATGCCTATTTCATGTTAACTTTTCTAAACCCATGAAAGTGTCTAATTTCACAATTACATTAGTAATTTGGTCGCTTACATGTTTATTCGATTGACGTCATGCATTGCATTCTATGAGTTTTGAACTCTAAAAAGCAACACAAGACTGGATATTTGATCCACATACTATCATGTATGAGTGTTCTATGGTGAACGGTCAAAATTCGTAATGAATGATATTTCAATGAAGTTAGTTCATTTGAAATAAGCCAATAAGCAATATTGTAGGATCAAATATTCAATTTGATTGATTACTATAAAGATCATATTGTGTTAAATGTAACGCAATATCAAAACTACAATATAAACCTAAGAACTCATCAGTAAAATGTCGGTTTGATCATTTTACGAAAAGTGTAACATATATGATATCCTTAAATGTTGAGGATAATTGAATGCGCTTTTGCAAAGAGTTCGTTATGATATTGTAGTAAGGGATTTTTTTGAATGGTTTGACTATTTAGAAAGGAAAACGAATGTACAAGAGTGATGTGACTTACGGTACAATTGGGATGAAGAGAGTGAATAGTGATTTTTGCTTTATGAAGAAACATCAGAAACGAGAATTGTAATAATAATAATAATAATTGATACTTAACGTTGAAAAGAAATATGATTTCTATTCTGAAATGTGTTTTCATATAGAAATTTTTTTCTATGAGATTTATTTCTTTGAGTTCAAGCTATTTGATCAAAGAACTCTCCACATTACACTAGTTGCAGTAAATGAAATAATTAATCTATAGTAACTGAATGATGGACCTTCGAATTTAGTACGTTATTATAGTGATGGCGGAAATAGTGGGAGCATGCCATATAGCACTTATTGATTGCATCAAATTACAAAAAATGTTTTCATAAAACATACCTAACATTATTTATGAAATAATGACTATTTTTGTTATTGACTGAAAATAGATGTAGTTATATTTCAATATTAATATTATGAATATTAGTTATGAAATAAAACTGTAATATGGTATTTGTTTTTATAAAAAAAGTGATGCATTGGAAAATACAAAAGTATCTAATATTATTTACATTTATTTTAGAATCATAGACTAAATCATTATTTTGGTAAATAAATTTATTATATGATTATGAATCATATAATACTGGTTAATTATATCTCAAACAATTAAGGGCTATGCATGAGCATATAAGAATTGATGAACATTCCAGATTTATTAATGTGGATGTATGCAATCATAATTCTATTAATACCAAAATGGTTCCACATACTTCATTATATTCACCAATGAGTTATCACAGACATGGACATGTGGGTTTGATATATATGTTGTATGTCTAATATAGATTCATATAGTATGAAATGAAAGCAAATAATATAACATGCAATAGAAATGATTTGATTTGATCGATGAGTGAGTATATTGGAAAGAGTTCCGAAGGTACTTAAAAATCAATAAAGATTCAACATCAAATTCACTCCTCTATGCAATACAAAATGATTTATCGATAAGGAGTAATCGAATTTTATTGGACAATATACGATTAATTGTGAGTGAAGCTGAGTTAGTTTCTTTCTATAAGGTCATGTAGTTAAGAGTGGTAAACAAGGTTAATATTATTTCATCCAAATAATAATTTACTAATTCATACAGGATAAGGGTTTATACGAAACACCGACATATCCTAGGCCAAGGAGTTGGCAGGTTGTGCGAGTCGGAAGATTGCACGTAATAATTGTTCATGAGGGATCTTGTATGAATTCTCCAAAAGGATTTTGGGAAATACTATCATTAGATAACGTATTTATGTTTTGAACATAAGCTTTGTAAACTAAAACCAAATCAGTTTTAGAAATAAGAAAATTCATATAAATGTTTATGAATACCTATTCCGTTACACTAAGAAACAACTGTTGTTTCAAGAAATATCAACTTCATTGTAAAGGAATTTTTTTGAGGAATTATTGGTAGTAAAATGGAATTGGATATGGTCCATAGACAAAACTGATTAGATGAGATGAAATGAAATTACTTAACCTAAACAAACACATTACATTAGAATGTGTAATAAATATTCTCCCACATTATAGAGAAACTATGAGTTTCTTCGAAAATATATCTCGGTTGTTTAATTTAACCATTAAGAGCATTGAGTCTATAATACGGTGTGATGCGAAGGTCCGAAAATGAATTCCAAGTACGTTATCAAAATATGATTTTGGTAGTCGTTGCCGAAGGGGCGTGATTCCATCGGCCGCGATTGTGTCTTTCTGAGCAAGACTATTGTAGTTGGAATTAAATGAGCAATGTTGATGAGAATAATCTCGTAAATTTCAAACGTTGAGATTAGCATAATAGATTCATCATTCAACAGATGATCGAGTTATTTCGGATCTACTCACAAGATTATCGCTTGATAAGACTGTGTTTTGATACATATGTGCTGAAATAGGAAATTCTAAATAATTATTTAGAGACTATTTAAACAGAACAACCAGTGAGTCTCGAAGTTAGTGGAAGCGATGTAGAGGGTTGTGAGTTTTTGCATATGATCCAAAAAATGATAGAAAGTATCATTTGTAAGCATCGAAATTGAAAAAACATTTTGATAGAAATCTCAAATTGTTTGATTATCAATCAAAATGCAGAGGAATCTTGTACCATAAGAAAGAATGTTAATATGTACATAGATATTTCTAAACCATAAGTAAACAACGCAATGCTAATTTTTAACAATGTATATGTGTTAAGATTAGTTCTAGTTGTTTTAATACTCAATGTTAGATTTGTAAATAATTCCTTTTATAGTAAGTATGAAAGATATGGAAAATGCCCCAAAGTGATATGCAATGGTATCTTATTAAATTGTTTGATAAGGAGCATGTAAGATGGATTTCTTATGCATTGGTAATAGGAATTATCATACATATTATGTTGTCTATGATATCGTGTTTTGTTTATGTATTTGATACATTAAGCAAATATCAAATCCAAATAGAGTTCACTAAATGGTTGTTTTAGCAGTTCTCATGTATTTATGAAATACTGGAAAAATGTTTATAGAAATAACGAACTCCTTATGAAGGAGTGTTCAGACTCAAATTTCATAAGTGATATTGAGTATAACATGTCAATAATATATTAAGAATCATTAAGTTGGAAATGTTCAAATAGAAGAGATTGTGGTTGATTCATTGACTTGAATAGTGACACAATAAAAGTAATGTACATAATATAAATGCAAAATTTATAACTGAGTCAAGGACGGTTCCAAATGTTGAGAATCGCATAACATTGTTATATGATAACAATGTCACAATATAGTTCATAATAGAAATTAGACCTCACTAGAAGTTGAGAGACATAATCCGAATTTTACCACATGATAAAGGTAGTTTATAAGCATTAGAGAGAGTTAATTGACAGAGTAGATGATTAAAAAAAATAGCATACTAGTTCACTAAAGGACTGACCCAATTGGTTTTAAGAAAACTGATTGGAGAAGTTGGAATAAGATTTTGTAATCGACCTCAAGCACAACTGGAAGATTGATAGAGTTATGGGTATGCCCTATGGGCAATTGTAACAACCAATAATTTTAACCATTTAAAAATATTGAATTAAATAATAATTTTGAATAATAGTATGTAAAACTAAAATTTTATGATTAAAATCTATTTTAATACGTCTAATCTATCTGTAAAAAAATTATTTTGTTTCCTTCGGAAATCTATTCGGTTTTCAATTTTAGTTCAAAACCGGTTAATATTTAAGTGAAAAACATTATTTTTCAAAATGTAAATATTTTTACATAAAAATATTCTAGATATTTTCCAAGTAAAACGTCAAAGTTTGTTTTGTCAAATTCTGATCTTTCTAGCTCCGTTGATTACAAATGAAGTTTGTTATACGTTTCGGGTCATTATAATTGGCGGCAGTGGTGAATATTTGACGTGTTTGTTGTACCACAGATATTAACTCGTCATATTGTTCGTCTTTTCTCATTGATCGCCGTGATATATTTATTTATGTGTTTGAATATCCAATGTATAATGTAGAGTAGTTGGATTATAGACATTAGATACATTGTAATTTGAATTAGACGCCGGTACACATATATTTCACTACGTTTGAGGGTTAAGAAGTATCCAATGTGCTTGATCCATATTTTTGGGTTTCCACCTATTCTCTCTTCTCCTTCTTATCTTATATCTCACGCAACTTCATTAGTTATTACTCCTCATCATTGTAGTTTGGTTCTCATTCCATTGCCTATAGCTTTCATATCCTGAACATAATGTGAAGCATTTTATTACCATCACCTCCCACTATTTCAAATTCCTGAAACCTACAGCCTACAACCCAATCTCCAGACCTCACCTCCACTAGAGCAGCCTCCCCCTTGTAACCCCGCAACCACTAGCCTACGCCACTATCCCTGCTCCACCTCATCAGCATCCCTTCCCTTTATCCAATTTCGAAATACCCCAAGCTACCTTTCCTCCCAGCACTTCAGCCTTTTCTGCCACCTCGCCTGCTACCCAAGCCAGCTATCTCAGCCTCACCTCCCAACCACCCCAGACCCTTCCTTCTTCCTGCCCAGTCCCCACAACAGATCCGCCTCCTCCCGAAACTTCCTACTTTAGCTCACCTGCAGCCTACAGCTCATGCCTCCCCTCTCACTTTAGCCAGTCACCTCCTACTCCTCTACCCAATCAATACTAGCCTCACCTATCACCTTCATAGCCAACAACCTCCACTGCCCAGTCTTCTACACATTATCAAAGATCTCGCCTACAGCCTACTCACACCGAAGACTTCACTGCCTTGTCCATCCAAGCCTTCATTGTAGTAGCTCTTCTGCCCGAAACAGCCACTAATATACCTATTTGTGTCCATTGATCTACGAAGTGTCCATGTGTCCGTAGCTGTATCATTGTTTGTGTCAAGCGGTATTCGATTTTTCATACAAAGGCAAGTGTTCAAACTCATGAAATACTATTAATTCTACTGCAAGTTAAACCAAAGTCATGATAAGATAAATTTTATTGCTATGTTTAAATTAATACTAAAAATTGAGTACTACGGCTAGTTAAACACTATGATATGTGATAACTGATAATTGTTGCGATAAATATAGTTGTGTTGATAAAAAAATTATTACATGTGTAGGTCTATAATATGGTAAAAATTGATGACATTACGATTATATATATGTTAGATCATTGATTGTGGTATACATCAATTACAACCCCGTTGAATTATTGAAGTTATATTTATTATCGTACAGATATTTGAACATTGAGTAGTATGATAAAACCCCTAGACATCTTATATTGATATGTGGAAAAATTTAGAATATATAGTTTTATCATTTTGGCTGAAAATGTAATTTTTGACGAAAATAGCCATTTTGTCTTTATTTTAAAAAATTCACAGAATAAATTTTTGACCTTTGCAAACATTATACATTATAAAAGATAAAATTATGGAAATTTTGGTTAAATTGGTTTTTCAAAATGTTGTTTTGAAATTTGTTTATAAAGTTTTGAGTTGGAATTGAGGAAAATATATATTTCTAAAAATTATATTAAAATGACCTAAGAAATTTTATATGATTTCATTATGTAAAATGAAAAATATTTCATATATAAACTTATATTAAATTTAGTCATATGGATATTTTTATAATTTATTTTTATGATTTATTTTCTAAAACTAGCTTTATGTGAATTTAGGAGTCTAGATATGGAATTTATGGATTGTTTATGGTTGCTATGTTTATTCACTGTATTGTTGAAATGGTTGCTATGATTGTATTGTGTTGATTTTAATTTTCTGTTCTATGTCATTCTCATTTAATTGATTGTTATGACACTCTATTGACACTATATTGCACCTTATCATCATTTATTGTTTATGGATGTTATGTTTATTAGATAAATTTTTAAATAGTACAAACTAAACACCATTGACATTTTGTATTGAAATAAAAACATTTAAAACTAAAATTTTAGTGTTTTGGCCTTAGAATAGAAAATCTAAATTAAACGTTGTTTTGTCCTTATTTGAGAAATTTTCATAAATGCATGTATTTAATTCTAAATTTTTGATATGTTATAACAAATGATATTTTGAATAGGATACTCTAAAATTGAGTAGGAAGTTTACGTGTAAATGTTTCCAAATGAAATATTTCGATTAAACACAAATTAATAGGTGAGTTGCAAAAACTTGAAATTTTTTCTATAACTTCATTGCAGCAAATAAAAATATTTTGTAAAAAAATCTATACCAATTTCTATCATCTGTTAATTTTTATATTTTATTCTTTGAAATTGGGATTTTTGGAAATTTGGAAATTTGTAAAAACGTTAAATTAATTTGAAAATTTTTGTACTACTCCTACATATTATTTAGAAAATATTTAATAAGGACATATATTTATTTTGGCCATTTAATAGTTTTAATAATTTAATCTTTGAAATTAGCCTTTGGGAAATTTAGGAAAAATTACTAAATTAATTCGGAAAAATCTGAAACTTTAATAGATATTCTAAAGGGGTGTTTTAAGAACTTGTAAATTTAATTTGGAATTTTTCTATAAATTTTTAAGTTTTTATAACTTAATTAGTGTGAAATCTGATGTATATTGACTACGAAAAATAATATGCCTTTCTAGAAATTTTGGGAACTTTTTATTTGAATTCCTAAACTAATGTGAAGAAATTTTTATGTTGAACAATTTTTAAAATTATGTACATATTTTACTATAAAAATTAAAATGGACAAAACACATACTTTTATAAAATGGACGATTGGTTATTAAAGAGACCGGGGATGGATAATGACATACTCTCTATCATTTGCGAGAAACACTTTTAACTATGTACATGGATGATGTTTCCAGAATGTAGAGGTTGAATTGGCGAACGTTTGCTGGAATGAAGTAAGAGTACAATATTAATTGATGACCCCGACACTTGTGTCAATTTCAAATGACTAAAACGGGAGCTATACCTGGCCAATTAGGATTACTACCTCTAGCAGGCATCTTTCCCTCATATTACTATCTTAATTTTGAACTCGATTGGTGCACCTTGATCTTGGATTGATGGACGCGGTCGGCCGTTAGGGGTTACAACCAGTCAGGGAAAGTAAAACGGTAGTATCCTACCTTGGGCATTGCCTCATGTGCCTTGTCATATGACTATCCCTATAAGAGACCACTACCATTTTGTTTTAGTATCGTACTTATAGGGGACTCACTGGCTACCAACGTTATTGGCTGGGTTACAGGACGTACATAGACTACATGCTTAAAAATATGTTAAGGGGATCAATGTAAAGCCTTAATGCTATTTTAATATTTACTTTATTGATAGACATCATATATATCGTATCTACTGCATAGAGATAGTTTAACAGATCATTAGGAGATGGAAAATCTTGTAATATCTCATAAGTTATTTATACTCATATTTCATATTATATTGAGTTAATTTACATAAGAATTTTTAGTTTTGGCTCGAGTATGTGTTTTTTTCATTATGCTCGGGTCAGCTCGAGTATTTCAGTGATTTGGAGACTATTATTTTATGGAGCTGAAGTTGGATTTGAATATTTTAGTTATTTTCCTATATTATGTTGTTCTTGATTAGTAAACATTTGTATTTCCACCATGCCATTTATTTTTAAACTCTGATGTAATAATAATAAGTATCAACTTTTTGAACTGCTACTCTATTATGTCTTTATATTCCGTTGCGAGATTCTATATTTTATTCTTCTGTATCTTATTTCTTTAGAACAAGACCCATTGATAATCTGTCATTTGGACTGTTGAGCGTCAAAATGGTGGATCATCACAGTTGCTATCAGATTTTTGGTTAAGTGAACACCTAAGCCTATTGGGGTAAACTCATTAAGAGATAAGGTAATGGAATGCACTATTATGAGTTGAGAGTATATCATGAGAGAGCGTATTTGAATTTTTATTTAAGTATCTTCTAATAATAATCTTAAGAGAAATGTTTCAAATGATTTGAAGATAAATATTTTAATGGGTATTTTATAAATTATTTATGAAAGATATGAAAATTTTATACTCTTTATTTGAAGTAGAATAATTATTATAAAAAGTTGAGTATATTAGGTATTAATTTTATGATTAAAACCAATTTAATATGTTTTCAAAATCTTTGAGTTTGGACCTATTTAAAATAATGAATTTTGTAAGGACCGTCTTTCTTGCACCGCAAGACGAGCCATTAAGGGTAAGAGAAACAGAAAGATAAGAAGAAACTACACAATCATAGAATATCACCATGAATTAGAAAAACATATAATAGATAACATAGGATATTACATTGTCATTTCCATAATAATAATAATACATCAGAGTCATTACATTACAACTTTCAATCGAACATTCATAACTACATGCCTATACAAAAATACATAGGTCATACATAAAACACAACGGAATAAGACTAACGGTGAATCCACCTGCTCCAGCTCCTTCAAAATGCTTCCATAAGAAAGCTAGATCACTTGGCTACTCATACAAATTTTAGTACCCAAGAGTTTTAGGAAAAGAAAATAAAACTCCGGGTCAGACGTGGGTCTGGTGTGAGTAAACTCAAACAACTTAATTTTTTCTTCTATAAAGCACTTTGAAAATCAAAGGTATCTCGTAAGACCGCGCCGCACATAAACACAAATGGGTTTTTATCTTATGATAACCAGAACACTTTATATAGAAATCTAGTGATATATAATGTCTAAGGTTTTCAAGTTAATAATTCACGTAGCCGAAATTGTTATATTAATTAAATTCCAGCATAATAGGTATACAACTTAGACCGAAGGCACTTATTGGGAAATGGATTCCGTACAATGACTGGGCTATTCGGGTACTGCTTGTCACGGTGCATCTCTAGACAAAATAACACTGAGAACCTCACTAGGATCCCCTGCCAACACAAGAGTGGCCTACCCCTTGCTGGATAGTACTGAATAAGATCACCCCTTGGTTGGGATCGGCAACCGTACCGAAGCATACATAAGTTGATACTAGGGACTCTAGATAGGGATGACCTTACCCTAATGGGAGCGACCCACTTAGTGCTTCATCTCACCTGTTTTAGTCATTCCCGATTGATGAGGCTTGAAGCTACGTTTACCTTTAATAGCATTACCACTTGGAATGCTAACATTGCCTTCCAGGTGTTGACACAATGTCAGCATTCATCCATACAAGTCGTTTAGGAAATGAATGAACCAAAGGCACTATCTCCACTACACTCATTTTGGAATCACCCTCAGGGTTAGTAGCAAATATCATATGCACTTCAAAGTCTTCATCTTGGACCTTTCCTTTACTATTTCCAATTCGAACGTTTATGTTAGTTCGAATTGGTTTTCGGCTAACTAATATGTTATTCTGATCTCTCCAAACCAATGTTCGATAATTTAAAAGATCAAGTTGTTTATAGTGGACCTTTCCACTATCAAGGTGTAAGATTTACATAGAATATATATTCCATATGCTTAGATTATCATGACCCGCTTATCGAAATTAACCCCCTTGTATTTATCACGTTCCCGAAATGCGATATTTGTGATAAGTACAGTCGACTTACTTTCATTAAAATGTATCAACATTTTATTATAACTAATTTAATTCATTTGGTACTTAATAACATGGACAAGAGATCCTTGGTTTTTGAATTTTTTTACTTAAATAAGAAAGTTGGTTAAAAATAAATAACCAATAGAGTTTAAAAAGGAATTTTAAAATAAATAAACTTTAATTAAATCATAAGTTTAATACTTAATTAAATTTTAATTCAAAAAACGTCCATTTAAGAAATTAAACCCTAATTAAGTGGATAATTAACCTTTAATATAATAATTAATTAAATAACTAACCTGATTAAATAATTAATTAAAGTAATTAAACTTGATTAAATAAAAATTAGTTTCTTTTTAACTTAATTAATCATTATGTAAAACTTACTTACTCAAAAATATTTAACTTAGTTAATAATTTCTTAAACTCTAATTACTTAACGTAATTACTTAATTAATTAATTAAATAATAATTACCCTAATTAATAAATTAAATAAATAAATTATTAAATAATTAAAACTGCAACTTTTGACTTACTTAATTGCTTTGAAATGGTTTTCAAAATCAATCCAAAAAAACACTTTAAAATTTAAAATCATAAAATTTCTTGAACTGCATCCATAACGACTATCGCTATGAGCGTAGTTCGCTAGAATTGATTTCTAGGTGCAAACTTCACTTTAACTCTAGCTATAACATATTTGAAAACACAAATGGAAAAGTTTTGAAAACTTAAAACAAAGGTGAAAACTTGGAAAAAAATTTCAAAATCCAAAACTAGGAAAAGAGCTTTTCGTTTTCAATCGGATCTCAAGTCCTTTGAGAATTTTAAAGGTGCTAACTTCACAACATTTACATCACATACACTTGGTTTTATTTCATAAGCACATTACCATCATATCATAATCAACCATCATATATCCATATCCAAAACATTCCATTTAACAACTAAATCACAAAACCAAGCTCAACCATAAACATATAACATATACCATCAACACAATATGGTAGTTCAACATAACAACCACTGTATTTACATAACATATAGTTACAATCAAGTAATTTTCTTTTGCAAAAAAAAAAGTTTTACTCACCGAAACTTTTTTAAAATTCAAGATTAACTTTTTCCAAAATTTGAAAACGCTTTAGAAATTTGCAAAATATGAAACTTTTGGTTGCTCGAACACTTGAAATGAGCTTAGTCAAGTGGCTTTAGGCTTGGCCTAGACCTTGTTGGGCATAGCCATAGGGTTTTAGGGTGGATGGTTGCTTGTAGTTTGGAAGAGAAGTGTTGTAGAAGATGTAGAAATGTTTTTATGAATTAAAAATGAGATTTTTAGCAAAATAAAGTGGATTTTCTCACTTTGAAAATTATGAAGAGGAAGCCACGGATGTTAGCTTAAGTTCTAAGGATTTTGAAATGAAGAAGGAGGTTGTAAAAATGAGAACATGAAGGTAAAGGGGTATATAGGCTTAGGGAAATTATTTAAAAAATATACAAGTGTTTATATATATATATATATATATATATATATATATATATATATATGCATGCACTACCATACTCCTCCCCCCTAATTCTATACACACTTGTACCCCCTCCCCCTCCTTGCCATATACTAAGTACTTATGTTGAAAAAAGTGTATTTTATATATGTTATGTATATATATTTTTATGAAATAAAATCTTATTTCAGCATATATGTTTATTTGCTTAAGTGGCTAATATATCATGCATATGTACATGTACACATCATGTTTATAATGGTTTGTAATGTGTGCATGTGTGTTTACAATAGTGTTATGGCATTTTAATTAACTTTTTACCAATGAAAAATCAATATTTCAGAAAATAATTTATAGTCACATTTTCTATTTCTCTATAAACTATATTTATTGGTAAACAAATTTTGGAAACAATTTTATCATCATTGGTTATTATTTAAGAAAGTTTTATTTGTTAATACAAATCCATTTATTTATTATTTGAAAGCATAATTAATTATTAATTTAAATAGCGATTAAATTCTAGGTCGTTACAAATTTAAAATATTCTTGGATTTTAAAGAAATTTTATTATAAAGCTTGTTTATAAATGTTTTTGACAGAACTATTTCTAATACCATTATTATAAGATATTAATTTAAAACCTCTTGGAAAAAATATTCTAAATCAAGAAATCTTTACATAATATTGTAAGGATATTTGAACCATATATAAATTTATTTTGAAAGCAAACTTGAATATAAAATGATATAAATTATAAGTTAATATTTAAGGAGGTTGTTGTAGTAAATGCCCTCAATAGTATTTATTTTGAAACTCTTCATATCTTGAATTTGTGAAACTTAGTTTAATAAAATAATTTATGGAAATACTTATATTTTGATTCGGAGTATTTTCCATTTGAATTTCTAACATGGAAGGTAAATATGATAAAAAGAAGAAGGATTTTATCACAACATACTTTTTATATATATCTATTTTTAACTTCTTTTAAATATATCTTTAAGTAAATAATCTTTGCTTAATAATTTATGAATATACTTATGTCTTTAATAAAAAGTATTTGGAAGTTAAAATAAGATTAAAAGTAATTGAGAATAAATGAAGAAGAAATTTAGAGATAAGAATGTTTTATTAACATTTGTTAATATCGCTTATCCTTTATTAACTATTGATTCTAAATCTATCTAATAAAATCCTTGGTTAGTTATAAAAGACAAAGAAAGGCTCAGATTTATTCTCAGCATAGATATCACACGGCTCCGATTTATACATGGATATCGTTTTATTCACACGACCTTCTGCCACGATCTTCTCAGATTTACTTACATTACCGCATTCATTACCCATCGCTGATTTCCACATATTTGCATTTAGATTTATTCTATCCCTCTCATTTCCATATTTTTCTGCCCTCTACCAAAACCTTTTACTCTACTTTTCCAATTGTTTTGTCCGTGTATTTCTCCAACATTAATTTGAATCAAGCGAAACAACTGACAATCGAGATGAATACCGCAACATCGTCTGCTGTTCATCCCCGTTGTTCAATTCTTAATGGTATATATTTACTCAAATTGTTATTCTTCAAACCCTTATGTTATTTGTTTTTAGGCTGATTACCAGTGTTACAACTGTAGGAATGAGATGCAATTAGATGTAATGGATGTGATAGAAGTATCGATCCAACTGCAAAGTCGTATCATTATATTTTAATTTGTAAAATTATAGCCAAATACAAATTGTGCTCTATTAAAATCATGCCTAGTTTCAAATTTGTGCTCTACTAAAATCATGCCTAATTTCAAATTTGCAAAAAGTTTCAATTGTCAAGTATGATATTGATTAAATATTTTGGTTCTTTGATTGTGAATAAATTGTACTTATTATTGTTATGATCCTTGCTTTTACATGCTTTGACTCTTTATACTTTAACTTTCTATTCATGTACAATTAGATCATTGTCATGAATTTTTACCTTTCTTTCGGTTATAAAGAGTAACCGTAATATTAAATTATTTGTTCAATGACAGAAGTGTAGTTTGGTACATATATCACCTAATATTTTACAGCAAAAGGAGAAACCATTCCAGTTTCTCATTTTGTTATGTTGAAGTTGACTAATCCCTTTCAACAACAAAATATAGGTAATGGCTTTTACAATCAAAAAACAACCAATATGGTGCAGAGGGTCAGGATGATGAAAAAACAAAGTAGTGGATAAATAGTTTGTGGTAGTTTTATTTACGGAAAATATGTGTGGTTTCTTCGTTATCCAGTATTGCATTGTTTGGAAGTTTATTTATGTTTGTATGTTGAATTTGGTTTTGTGGTCAAAATGAAAATAAAACCGTGTGGTGTATGTAGTACAAAAAATATGGTCTGTGGTATATTGATTTTATTTTTCTTAACCTGCGTGAAGCCCATACAACTATTATACATTGAAAATTCAATTTATCCTTAATTCTAATTTCATATCCTCTCTTATTTTGTTGTTGTCTTGTAGGTTAATTTTTTACTCATTCGCATAACGCATCAATTAGTGCATGTATGAGTAACTATTTCGACGGCAACCAACAATCGTTCCATTTGTACTCTAGATCGCTCCAGTAGTTGGTTGAACGAATCTACCTTAGAAAGGTTGATTTTATTATGCATTAATGGTAGTTCTGATATGCATATGTTATCTAAAAAAATAGCTTAAACATATTTTTCTCCACCACATTATGTGGTGATCTAATCCAGAAAACATCATGCAACATCGATGCCAACTGGATTAAACCAGCATATTACCTAATAACATGGAAGTGTTCCTTATTTTAGATGTATATTCTTTATCTATGAATTTTATTTATAGGTCTGAAACTCGAAGTCGTTATCGGACTGCATTTATTATTTCGCATACTATTGGTAAGTAATTTGGTGCTTTATGAATTTAGGATGATGAAAAAGGTATCATATGCACAATTTTGGTCAGTGGTTATAAAAGATCCTATATTTTATGAATAGTTACTCAATAATGGAAACTTAATAAAGTTACTATGTTCGACTGTGAACATAGTATTATAACTGGGTATACTATTTATACCCCCAATCCATTGTTATACATATTCTTTACAATGTCCTTAGTGATGTCATATTTAGGTTTTATTATCAAATTTACTAGCTCCATTCAAACGTGGTAACAAAATATGCACACAAATGATATAATGGTATTTGTGCATTCATAAATTATAACTGTCATACTAATACTTTTTCTCTCTCTTATAATATGCAGTTTTAGCATCTATATTTTTCTACAATAATCCCGGTACAGTTTCAGTTTCTTTCAACTTTTAATTTATGAGAATTATGTAGAAGATCCAATGTCTAAATGAAATTATTTAGGGTTATCTCAACGTTTTAGTCTCATTTAGTTTCTAAATTAGTAATAACTAATTATGGTGGGACATATGCCGTAGATGGATTTTAAAATATTTTCATTTACTGCTAAAACTAGAAAATAGAAGTGTATTATACATCTCTTACTTCTGTAATTGATGTTCATTTTGGTAAATTAATTATTTATAATCTGTATGCTTTTCAACTCATCTTTTCCTACAAGAATTTCATATACCATCGAATTAAAGCATTGATGAAATTAGATATCATCCAAGAGTAAGGTCATAATGTAGGTGAAAAGGGTAACTTTAACTGCATAATAAAAATTCCTTTTAAGTTTTCATAGTTTGTTGCTTAAATTGGTCTGACATTGTTATATTGATATATACATGGCTAGATTTAATATATGCTTAGTTATGGCAGTTTTTATATCGAATCTGTTGCAAATATGTACAGGATATTTTTTATTTTTGATTACAATCCATTTGAAATTAAAAATCTTGCAATAGCTAGATTGTTTTTTTTGGTAAATAGATTTATTTTTAGGTTATTTCCATTCTATGTTACTTTCCAAATAGATATGTATTTTAAATAAGATCTTTTTTCCTTCAATTTCACCTATCTTTTTTCGATGGGTGTTTTGAGTACTATGTATGGTTTTTCATTACTATGTATGTTTGAAATATTAAATATCTTTTTAAGTCCTGGTATATCATGCATTTGGGATCAACTTTCTATTTTCATCCCATTTCTAAATTACGCCCTGGTGGGAACCATGCAATAGATTAATTAGAAAAAAAATCATTTACTACTAGAACCCATTAATATAGAAGCAAATTAGAAGATTTTCTTAGTTCTTTGTGATACTTGATTTTAGTATAAAAAAAATTAGTTTCTGTTATTTGAATACATTTTTACTATAAATTTTAGTTTGTCTTACACGTTATTTTTCTTATGATTATCTCAATGAGCATTTATTCTGCTAGATCAATTATTTGTAACTTGCAGGTTGTTCACCTCATCTTTTGCCACCAATAAGCATCGCATTGAACTTAATTTTCCAACAATAGGGCATTAATTTGCATTAGAATGATAACTTGCGTTATTATTAGAAATAATTTTTATTTATGGTAGTCTTTTGATTCAATCAACCTAGCAATGTTTTATGCACAATGGTAGTTTCAACATAGGGGCTTTGCACTGAAGGTCCCTATTTTTGATGTTGTTGTAAGAAAAGTCCCTATGATAATGAGTATGTAAATTAAGTTCCTATTTTTTTCTAAATAAGAAAGCGCAAACTATCTTGTGTTTTCCTTATAGAAAGTGCAAGTTAACTTGCGCTTTTCAAAAATTTTAATTTTTTTTGAAAATTTCGAAAATTTCAAAATCAAAAAGCGCAAACTAGCTTGCGCTTTCCTGATAAAAAGTGCAAGCTAACTTGCGCTTTTCAAAAAATTTAAAATTTTCAAAAATTTCAAAATCAGAAAGTGATGGAAAGCGCAAGTTAACTTGCATTTTTCAAAAATTTCAAACATTTAAAAAAAATTCAAAATAAAAGCGCAAACTAGCTTGCGCTTTCTTAATAGAAAGCGTAGGTTAACTTGCGCTTTTCAAAAATTTCAAAAGTTTTAAAATTAAAAAAAAATTCAGTCAAAATTTGCAAGTTAGCTTGCATTTTCTGTCAGAAAAATGCAAAACACCTTGCGTTTTTTATTTTTCAAAAAATAGGGACTAAATTTAAATATTCATATCTACAGGGACTTTTCTTATAACAACATCGAAAACAGGGACCTGCGACTCTTTTCTTGTTCAACATATGCCTATCTATGGTAGTTGCGATTTGTCATAATTACCTACAGGAAAATAATTTTTAATTGAATCTCATACCTATAATTTATTGTTTGGCATAATTGAATTGATAAAGTTAGGTAAGTTTATTTAGTTTTTAGTTATTTCCAAATCTATCTTAGTGTCCAAATAAATTTGTACATCAACTAAGATGTTTCAAAAAATTCACCAAACATATTAATTCATCGATATTTATAAGTGTTTTCCATATTGATCATTCAATTGCCTATTAATTGGTATATTTCCAATTTAGAGCATTAAAACAATATGTTTTTATTTGGCATACTTTTAAAAAAATTAATATTTATTGGTACTTTCATTGTTAGCACTCTAAGCCGCTAACCTTATTAAATTTTACAGTTTTCCTACTTTTCCCGATAATGCAAGCGATGATTTTATCAACTCTTATGTCTTTTGAAGGACAATGATGTTAGTACGTTTTCTTATCATTAATAAAACATTGAATGCATCTATTTTAACATGTTTGTTGCATTGTTCTAAAGCTTTTTCTGTTGTTGTTAGTTCCATCATCAAAATTATGATGCTCACATTTTTCACTTCTTATAGTTTTAACTGAAAACAAACACTAAATTTAATCAATAAGTTGTTGCTCATTTTTTTTCTTCATTTAGTATTTGAGTTCATAATGTAAGTTTTCATATCTTTCTCCCTATAATTTTTTGATACGTTATTTTTTCTCTACAAATTCATGCACACGAGCCATTTAGAATATATGATATATATTGCCAGTTATTATGGTTAAAACGGTAGCACGTTTTTTTAGACTATGAATTTAGGAGTGTTTGGAACAAATTATTAGACATCGACATCACTCAATTACTTGATCTTATATTAAATTACATACTAGATATATGTAAGGTGATGCCTTTTTGCCTGTGAAAGATTTCACAGTGAAATTGTTTTGCTTTGCAAAATAGATCCATGCATATTGTTCAAAGTCCCTACTCTGGGTCCAAGTTCTATCTTCTTTCCTTTGGCTATACATTCATGTTATTTATGATGAAGATAGAACCAACAAGTTAGATGTTATATAGAATGAACTTACTAAAATTTGTGATGCTGCTTCTTAATTTACTTCCATTTACTTTAGTCTATATCTACACCATATTCATCTCAGACAAAAAGGAAAATTGATGTCTTAGGCGAATATTATAATGGCCCTGTTTAGTATATAGATGTATTGATGACACAATTGGCAGCATTCATAGTTTTCAAGCGTCATAGATATGACTCTTTTTACTTCGTATAGGTGCTGTAGGTAAAAAAAAGTAGATGTCAAGACAAAACCAAGGCTCACAAAAATGAAATATAAGATCTTACGTCATTCTTCTGTAGCACTCACATTGCAGCATATATGATATGTGTAATTGTGTGCTATTGTACTCTATTCATTTGTTCTGAATAAAAGCCTTATTATATTGATGAATACAAATTGAAGTGTCAAATTTTGGATGTATGAAATAATAACAAAACAGAGGTGTGTATATATCTTAACAGCAAATTTTAAAAATCAGCTGTAAAGTAACCTTATGTTTTCTTAATTTATTGAATATACCATTGATATAATGAGAAATAATCTACAATGATAATTATCATATACATTGAGTTAGAGTTCTAATTATGTAAACCAATGCAAGAGAAAATCTAAGACAAATATTACTATTGAAATTTAAATGTCCATTCATGTACTCAAATTTATGATTACATTGAACCAATGTGTAATACATATTTCATATAGAAAACTAAGTAGTCACGCCATTTTACAGTCAAAAGTATTACAATTGTTGTAAAATATGTGTCCTTAAAATATATCCCGATAATCTATTCATGCCTACAATCTATAACACCCATTAACCTATGCACCCATGCAACGCACGGGCTTCCACTTGTATAATATATTGGATATATACTTATATCTAAAAGAAAATGATATTTTAAAAGACGTTTTAAGAGTATAGAATGAATAGGAAAAATATTTTTAAATAAATGAATTTATAGTGTTTAATAAACAATTTTACAAAGGATTTATAAAGTATTTATCTATGAAATTTAAGAATGTTATATAAAGGAAATTTATATAAATATGACTTACAAAATGAAAATTTATAAATAAAAGAATTTTATTTTAAAGGAAAAGGATATTTTTAACAAAGATTTAAAAACTTTGTTTTGGATGAAATTTATATAATGGAGATTTATAAAAGGGATGTTTATTATAATTTTTAAGAAAAGTTCTTTATCTTGGAATAAAACTTTTAAAGACTTCATTTTACGATTTTAGGAATAAGGATCCCTAGGTCAATGGGTTTTCTCAAGAATTTGAAATATGAAATTATTTGTGAAAATAGTAATTTCATTTTGTGAGCATAATATTAATTTCATTTCATAAATATAATATTTATGAAAATATTAATTTCATTCTAAGTATAATATTTATAAAAATATTAATTCCACTTTATAAAGAATATGAAGTTATCTGTTTATAAAAGATAAATGATTTTAAGAAATATATATAGAAATTTCATTTGTGAAAGGTAAATAATTTATGTAGATATGATCTATATTAGTGTAGTAATGAAATATAGTTTGCAAATAAAAAGAAGAAATGAGAAGAAAATGTAAGTTATTATTTATTTGAAATTATGTCTCGGTAATTTTGAAAATAGGTTTGAAAGATTTTTTTAAGTAAATGATAATTATTGATAATAATTTAGACATTGATAACATTAACGATAATTAAGGATAATATTGATTCGAATATAAATTAATGATGTTCGTTAAGTTGATTATTAATTGATTTAGGATGTTGATTTGAACATTAATTTATAATAGTAACTTAAACAATATACTTTTACCTTTACATTGGTTATAAACATCTATAGTGGTCATGCCTTGGTGTTTTGATAATTGTTTGATTTGCATGCTAGTTATAATTATAGTTATAAACTAAGTATATAAATAAAGAGTCGTTATTTATGCATTTTCATTGTTGCTTGTGTTTAAATCTTTTAAAGAGTGATAATTGGATTTTTATATTTGAATTCATTACATGCAAATGTGGTAGGCTTGAGATATAGTATTAGATGGAAATGGTAGGTTGCATGAATAAGTAAATTTAGTCTTTTTATACACACTTTTAAATTATTGGTTTTAAACAACTTGAAATGGATTTTAGATTAGTAATTTATATAAAAATGAAAGTATTCTTATATTAAAGTAAAATATTTTGTATCAAATTTTGACGGCATGCAAAGTTGATGTCTAGGGTGAATATTTAAATAGTATTTATAAATGAGACTTATACAAAAATATTTCAAGTATAAAATTTAGAGATATTTATAAAAGAGTTATATAAATAAAAAAATTCCATTTGAAATTTTATGATATGGAAGAAATGATTTTGAAAATTATAATTTATAATATGATATGTTGAAAAAAAAATTGAATACCTGTATTATTTCTTCTAGAAAAGGGTTTTTTGAAGTATTATACTTAGTGTTAAAACTTATCTACAGAGTACTTAGAGATTTTAGGCATGCATCTAGTTAATGTATGGACTAAATCCTGTAAGAACAAGGATAGATGTAACATCCTTCAAGGGACTGTTAATATTAACGGATTTCACTCTTGTCGCTTAAAAATAATTGCGGTATTAATTGTAGCATCATCGGCATTCATTTTCGGGTTTCGAAAGTGAGAAACGTATATAATAAACTTGTTAAGACATCAAGCATATGTAAAAGTATTTTGAAAGGTGTTTAAAGAAAAAAAGTTTTGATTATATCCAAATTTATAGTAAAACTAAGTAAGAAATTTAAAAGTTTTATAAGTTGATTGTTTGGTAAAATATATCAAAATGTATTTTAATAAGTCTAATCTAAAAAAAGAATTTATTTTGTTTATCTCAGAAATCTATGATGATGCAGAACGATCAAATGTCTCTGATGATGCAGAACGATCAAATGCAACCTCAACATCTTAATGTGCAATAGTCAGAGATTCGTGACCGTGAAGCAATGCAGAACCTACAAAGGCAATTTTCTTATGCACGCAATGCTCCAACCCACGAAGAAACTGTTTACAGTTTGGAGGCGGAGGAGGAGGAGGAAGAAGAAAACCAAGAGGAGGATGTAGCAAATGTCGAAGAATTCTAAGAAGAAATAGCCGTAAGGTTTGTTTTGCCGCCTAGCCTGGAATATAAAAAGAAGAAGAAGTGTAAACCCTTAAGTGGAATTTTCGACAGATGATGCAAAGATTCAGTTGCAATAGAGATAGAACATGGCATAGAAGACATTGAGGATGAAAATGTTGAAGAGGAAGGAACGGCAGCTGACTGTAGAAAAAAGCAATGTAAGTTTACTTCCGAGCAGTATGTTTCACTTGCTAAATCATGGACACGCATTTCGCAAGATAGCATTTCTGGCAATAATATGAATGGCTGGAAATTTTGGGAAAGAGTTGCGGAGTTTTACAACTCCTTTGAATCGAAGAAGAGAACATTGGGATCGCTAAGAGGAGGTTATCAGGTTATGAACGCTGCATGCCAAAACTATTTAGCAATACTCACCAGATTGCAGAATAGGCAGCAAAGTGGTGTCGCTCCCTACGACATTTTAAGTACAGTATTGTTTTAAATTTCTTTAATACTGTAATGTGTCTGAGTAGTTTTATATATCCATACACTTTTGGATTTGTCTTACAGATTGAAGAATCGCGTAAGGCCTATCAGCTACAGTACGGACAACCGTTCAAATTTCTAGAGTGCTTTCATCTTCTGTCTAGTTTACCGAAATGGAAGAATCCAAACAACTTCCTATTCGAGCAACAAAACAAAGCCAGAAGAATGAACTGCTCTTATTCAAGTCCGGGTAGCGATCCAAGTTCGTAAGAAAGATCTCCACTATACGGAAGCAATGATGGATGACCTCTTGGTAGAAACAAGTCAATTCAGATGGAGAAGCGCAGTGCAAAATTCTCAAGATTTGTAGGAACTTTAGAGACCTCTGCCAGAGAAACAAGAGAGCACAGAGCCAACTTTTCAGCTCAAAGAATCCACAGCGAAGTTTAATTTCAGAAGGCTATCATGGATGATCGAGAGTTCAGGAGATGAGCCCATGAAGAGAAGAAAGCTTTGATGCGAGAGAAGAATTACATCAAACTGTTGACTTGTGATTTTAGTAAGCTTTCTCCTTTACAGTAGGAACTAGTAAATGAGCAGCTGGAAACATATAAGAAAGTCAAAGGCAGTGGGATTGGAAGTGGAAGTGGCTCGTTTAGCGATGAGTTTTAGATGTTTGGTTGCATTGTAATGGTTGTTGTGTACTTGTGTTGAATCTTTGTAGTATGTCTAATTATCTTTTGGTTTATGTGTGTACTATTTATGTACTTGATATAATTTTATTGCAGCGTTGTGTATTTTGAATTAAGGTCGGACATCACTTTATTAAATAAGTTCCATAATAATATTACATAATGGTCAACATACAAATTTTAAAACATAATACATTAAACAAAGTAGCAAACATAAAACCTTAACAACATAATACAGTAAACGAAGTAGCATACAAAAAAAAACCATTAATATTGCAGAAAAAACTGCTATAATCAATGCTTAAGAATTCCTACTATTCCTTCCTCTATGTGCCCACAAATAGTCAACCAACCGGTCATGGAATTGGAAGTGTGTAGGTTGATCTTCAATATGTTGTACCATGGAAACATATTCCTCCATCGAGTTTATGTTTCTATCGGGTTTTTTGTTAGTACCTTTAAACAAGGTAGGGTAATTAGTCTTTTAATTTTTATACCCACCTCTTTCAGATTCTACAATCATATTATGAATTATTATACAAGCATACATAATTTCAGATAGAACTCTTATGTCATGAAAACGAGCAGGATTTCGTAATATCTGAAACCTAGCTTGCAGGACACCAAACATTCGTTCGATGTCTTTTCTGTAGCTTGCCACCTTTTCAGTGAAATAGCTCTCTTTGTCATTTGTTGGTACTCTAAAGCCTTGTGTTAAAGTTCTCCACTTATTATATGCCATCGACTAGGTAATACCTAGTATGATGCTCGACGTTACTAACTTTATTTGTAACATCCGTTGAAATTTCGTTAGACAGTTCAAAAAATAGGTATGACTGTTTCAAAACATTTATATCGTTCAACGAACCAGGTACGCCAAAGAAAGCATGCCAAACCCATAAATCATCGGTGACAACCACTTCAAGGATCATTATCGGCACCTTTTTGTATCCTGTGAGCATTCCTTTCCAACCTGTTGGACAGTTTTTCCATACCCAATGCATGCAATCCAAACTTCCAAGCATACCTAGAAAACCTCAAGCTTCTCCTCCGGCTAGTATCCTGCTTACATCATTTGGTCCCAACGTTCGTAGGTATTCCTCGCCGAATTGTTCAATAACTATTTTACAAAATTCCTTCATGCACTCAATTGCTGTTGATGCTTCGACTCTAAAATATTCATCCATATGATCACCGGCGGTTCCATAGCTTAACATATGTAAAGCAGCCGAGATTTTGATGTGGGGAGAATGTCCAGGTTCTTGTGCTCCATTTAACCTATAAGTGAAATATTGGTTTTTTCATGAAGTTTAAGATAATTTTAGAGAATACATCTGGGCCCATTCGAAATTGACGACGGAACAAAGTAATATCGTAGGTTGGATTGTTAATGAAGTGGTCCCTCATCAGCCTTTCATGTCCATCCTTATAGTCCCTCTTATATCTTCGGTCAATCCTTTCAGGTATACTACCACGACGGTTTCTCGTAATCCTTCACCAAAAAAGTAAGAATATTCGACTACTGCTTGTTGATTTTGTAACTCTGCCGTCTCATCATCCATTTCTTGTTCATTGTCATAACTTTGGTTCATGTCTTGGTATTACTGGTAGTACATGTTGGGATCCTTGATTGTCAAGGAGTATGTATTTTGAGTTATTAAGTTGTGAAGATTTCTGCAATGCTGTGTTTTTGTCAATTCAGAATGCATGTATATATGGTGCAGGAATGCATAAATGAAAGCATGTAAATAATTATGAAATAATGCAAGGGAACCTACTATGAACCTGCAAAGTACAGACTATCAAGCAAGTGCACTACTAGAGGACAAAAATTGAAGTTAGTTCATTATACATACTTGCACATGCTACGTAACTTCCAAATACATGCTAATGGAATAGCAAATCACTACAGGACAAAAATATGATATATTAATGCATGCATTATAGCTACGAGACAAAAAAATGATATAATAATGCATGCATTATAGCTACGAGACAAAAAACAATGACATGTAATGCAAGTGCAGAACTATGAAAAGCTATAATGCAGTATGGAAAGCTACAAGACAAAAAATAAAGGGTGTGCAGAGGCTTTAATGTCTTGACAGTGATAAGAGTTGCAGAAGGCTACAGTGTATACGATATAAAGTTTACAGGCTATAAAAGTATAAGTGTGCAGATGCTATAATGACTTTGTAGTAATATGGATGCACATGGCTACAATGTATATGATATATAGTTTATAGGCTATAATGCCTTGGCAGTAATATGAGTGCACATGGCTATAGTGTGTATAATCTAAAGTTTACAGGCTATAAAAGTGTATGTGTGCAGATGTTATATTGACTTTGCAGTAATATGAGTGCGCATGGCTATGGTAGAAATGACATGATAGTGACTACTTTTCTATACGATTGTAGAGGCCATAATGGCATGACATGATAGTTGGAAATGACAGGAGAGTAATGGCTACTTCTTGTTACTGTTGGAAAAGACATGACAATCCAACGGCTATTTATGAGTGCACTGTTGGAAATGACATGAAAGTAACGGCTGCAATAAGTATCCCCATACTATTTATACCCTAAGTTTTGACATGGGAGGTTCGTAAGAGTGCAAATGGAAAATTAGACATGGACTCCCAATGATTATTTGGTGTTGATCAAAGCTTATGTTCTGGCCAATACAAGACACATGGAAGAGGAGGTCGATGAAGATTTTTGGATCACCGTCAACGATGCTTACAACAACTATTCAAAGTGTAGGCTAAGAAGACGAAATTTAGATACTAGAAGTACATTCGTTACATTTACTAGAGCTTGCAGGAGGTATCGAAGAATTATAACCAAGATAGAACGCGACAATGTTTTTCAAATGACCCGATCAACCTTTGACTCCCTGTATTTTATGGATCATCAAACACACTTTGTTGGTCATGTTGCTTACGAGTTGTGGGTAAACTATTTTAGACAGTTTGAATGAGTGATGTGTCCACGAACGATGTATGTCTATGTGTTTTTCCAACTGTCTTAGGTCTTCTTATGTTGAAGCATTAGTTTAATGGAAATTGAATTCTATGATTTGTATTAGTTTAATGCATGTCCATTAGTAGTAACATGAGTTGTGTATGTTCGATGTAATTTGGAGACTGAATTATGTACTTAAACGCATAACAACATACAACATACTTAAACATACTTGAACATACCACAACATACTTGAACATACAACAAAGACTAACTTAATCGAACAACATACTTAAAGATACAATGAAAACAAAGTACATACTTCATCATGTTAGTTATGCCCACCACCATGCTGAAATTCCATTGCACCCAGCATGTCATGTAGCACGACTACTTCTTGTTCTAGTTCATTGCATATTCCACCACTCGACGAGGGAACAGATCATCAATCCATTCCCACAAACCACAACCAATTGGAGAGTTATGGCATCTGTAGTGGCATCGTCCAATGTCGTTTCCGCTTCGAATGACGGAATACATAACTGGTACTCCACAAACACAATATAGTAATGGAAGAGAGTTAACTTCCTACTCCATTTGAAAGCGTTCATTACGAACTTCCCGGCGTTCCTGGGTGTTCGCAGGAACTCCGATCTCTGCTTCATTTGGATGGAGCCCTACCTGTTGTTCATATGCAGGTTGAACGTCCTCCTGGAGTCTTAGTTGGCTAAGATCTGGGAACTCGGTTCGAATGTCCTCGTAGTGCTGTTCTTGATACTCGATGAGCCAATGCTCATCGGTTCATGGACTTTTTGAAGACACGTAGCCTCCTATATCAGACTCAATAGAAGAAGGCCGGGATGGCATTGGTGTGAGATGTAAATGAATGTAAGGAAGATGTTGATAGTAGTGAAGAAAGAGTAAATGATTGTGAAGAAGTATATGGAACTGGTATGTGTATATATAGAAGGGAAGAGGGGAATGGCAAACTAGTAATTATGATAAGAAGAGAGCAACGGAACTACCCTAAATTTAGCATAGAAAAACATGGTAAAAAATAAACTTAAAACATTAACTGCCTATAGAAATACATTTTGTCCAGTAGCTATTTATTATGTAAATATGGAACATTAACTGTCTTTATAAAGTTAAACATTAAATTCCTATATAAATCCATTTGTCTTATATAAATACATTTTGTCCATTAGCTATTTATTATATGAATACATTTACAGTGTTAGTCAAATAACATGATTTTAAATGTTGTCAACTACACATGAACAATAACAACAAAGCGTAGGTATATAATAACATCAACTACACAGAAACATGAATGATAATAACATCGATACACAGACGGCGCCTCTCATCATGAACAATAACATCGATACACAGACCAAATACCATAGGTATATAATACATCAGACCAAAAGAATAAATACATAAAGTGCATAGAAACAAAAATGAACTACAATACATAAGATCATCTATCTGTACGTGGACGTGTATGACATCGACGGTGCCTCTCATCATCATCATCTCCACCACCGCTCGGACCAGCTAAATGTTCATGGTACATCTGCATGTCAACAAATTTCTTACGCTCTTCCTCTAGATATGCCTGCAGTCGTGTTGTTGCCTCTGCCTGCTGACATAGCTCACTATCGTAGTAGTCCAGGTTATGCCTATGCTCTACGAATCCTGTATGTCTGGTCCCCATCTAAATGTCATATAGATCAGTGTAGAATATCTGGCTAGGATCGGGGTAATGATCGTGCACTGGAGGATGATATATGTCAACATAGCGGTCTGGTCCAATGGTAGGAACTTCCATGGTCCATCCAAAGTGAGAAGCAGCCGCCACGTGATCGGGTGCACGGTAAACCTGGATAGGCTGAGTGAGATCTTCGACAATTGGGGGATGTATGCCGTGCCGTATAGCGGACGGACCAACTAAATCTATGGTCGGTTCATGTGTAATGGTATCAGTGGTAGTGTAAAATCTGCATCAGAAGTTAACGTATGACAGACCGGTAATAACAAAGCCCTCGCCCGACCACCAACCACCTGCCCTCGCTAGGTCTAGCTGCTCTGACGGGTAAATCATACAACGATAGGTATGAAGGTGTGGATCATCGGGAATAGCATCAAAGTCGTACAACTGTCTCCAACACCTCTCACCCAAAAACCAGTATGCCCCAAATGCCGAGGGATAAGATAGGAGTGGAAATCTCCTCCCGGCTAGCATCCTAGCGATCTCTATAAAATCAATGCCAAAGGATACACTATCATGAAATGGATGCCATAGAATTCAGTGTCTGTACATCCTCAAATCGATCTAGTTGTGGGCAACCGAATAAACATGGAAAGATTCGTTATCCTTCGGCCCTCTGTTGTCCGTGCATCAAAATGACAGATGGGGGAAAAAAGTAAACGCATCATAAGTAAGAGTGACGAAATAAAAATTCCTGGAGTACGCAAAATACCAGTATGTAATAACTCCCAGAAACCAAATAATGAAACTTGTGCGTCTGATATGGTGTACTGTATGTCGAGGCATCTGTACAGGTACGTAAGAATAAGCGTACCCCAGTCATATAAAATAACACCGTTGAAACCCAAATCAAATGCGACCTCAATAAACCCAACAGCCAGACTACTGCTCGATGTGCTAAAAAATATGTTACCCGTAAGGTATAGGACAAATAATCGAGCAAGCTCTAGATCATCAAGGGAGTAATGAGCGAGTATGCTATCCATGGCAGCACGAATAGCGCTGACTCTAATAGCCCCTCCTGCCTAATATGATGCATCGGAGGCGTCAAAATGAGGTAGAAGATCGTGAACACGCTCGGGATCACGCCCTCGAGCATCATCGAAAGGAAGCGGTGGAAAAGAAGCTACTCCAATGCTAATACAGGTGAGCATGGAGAAATCGAGCGGTGTAATTCCCAACTCCCCGCAAGGAAAGCGGAACATATGGGTGGTTTTATACCACTGTAAAGTAATAGCCACGAACAATTGCACATCACCTTTTATAACATTATTGATTCCTAGAATTGTAGAGTACATAGCAAATTAAATTATGGATGATAAATTAACTAGTTTTTTAAATAAATGGTTCGTTCAATTACCTAAGGAATGGTGGAATCCAAGCCCGTGTAGTAGTGCTACGACTTTATCTTTATTTGCCAAATGTTCATGAAAATATTTAAGTGTGTTCACTAACGAACCCCATGAACGGATATTTCGCGACGGTTAAAGTTAAATAAAGTCATACTATATATTCAAACTAAAAACGTAATGCAGTTATTTAAATCATATAAAGGAGTACTTATAGCCAAACTCATCTGCGTGCTGACATGTACTTCGCCGTCTGGAAGTGCGCGAAAGTTGGAAAGCATAGGCAATTTCGCCGCGCTAAGGTTCGGATCTTGAAATCCATCAAGGTCGACGAGTCTAGCCGAAATCTGCCCCACACCCATGCGCGTCCTACATGGTCAACCACCTCTACGGTCACCGCGACCGCGGCGACCGCCTTCCTCTACGCCGCCGCCCTGATTCTTTAGATTTTCGATGGCTAAAAGCAAATCTTCTATTCCTAGCTGCTCCTGTCCATACAAGACGATATTCTACTCCTCCCCGCTCCTACCTGCGCCGCCGGCGCCGCTGCTACTGCCTTCTCCATGCATGAACATTTTGGCAAAGTTTTTAAGCAATCTGGACATCTATTCGAGCATGTATCTCAAAAATTGCCTTTATTTTGGCTAAAAACGATCGGATTTGGGCATTTGTTGGTGGAAAATGGGGTTGGGAATTGTGGTTTTCGTTCTTCTCGGCTGCAAAATGAAGGGAGAGGGAATTACAGAAGGTAAAAGTGTGGCACCTGGTAAATTAGGGTTTTAATTTATAATGGCAAAGAGTTTGTCGTTATAAACTTATAACGGCAAAGTCTTTGCCGTTATAAACTTATAACGGCAAAGACTTTGCCGTTGTAAGTTTATAATGGCAAAGACTTTGCCGTTATAAATTGTTTTCCAAACCAGCCCATGGCTGGTTCACCCTTTCTAGTTGCGCCGCCCATTCGCTCGGTTGCTGCCTATGAGAGAGAGTGGAGTGAACAGAATAGCTTATTGGTTATGGTCTTACCTGTAGCGTTCATATTTTGAAAATAACGTGAAGCATTTTATTACCTTCACCTCCCTCCATTCCAAATTCCCGAAACCTACGTCCTGCAACCTGATCTCCAGACCTCACCTCCGCCAAGGCAGCCTCCCCTTGTCACCTAGAAGCCACCTTCCCATGCCACCATCCACGCTCCACCTCATCAGCATCCCTCCCGTTTAACCAGTTTCTGAATACCCCAAGCAACCCCTCCACCCAACACTTCCACCTTCTCTTCCACCTCGCTTGCCACCCAAGCCTACTACCTCGATCTTACCTCACAACCACCCCAGACCCTCTCTACTCCTTGTCCAATCCCCACACCATATCCCCCCTCCCGAAACTGCCTAACTTGTCTTGCCTGCAGCCTATAGCTCACGCCACCCCTCTCACTTCAGCCAATTACATCCTACTCCTCCGCCCAGTCACCACTAGCATCGCCCGTCACCTTCACAGCCAACAACCTCCATTGCCCAGTCATCTCTGCATTATCAAAGATCTCGCCTGCAACCTACTCACACCGAAGACTTCACTGCCTTGACCTTCCAAGCCTTTATAGTAATAGCTCTTCTGCTCGAAAGAGCCGCTAATATACCTGTTTGTGTCCGTTGGTCTTCAGAATTGTCCGTGTGTGTTAATATCTGTAGCCGTATCGTTGTTCGTGTCGAGCGGTATTCAGTTTTGCGTACAAAGATGAGTGTTTAAACTCATGAAATACTATTAATTCTACTGCAAGTTAAACCAAAGTCGTGATGTGATAAATCATATTGCTATGTTTAAATTAATCTTAAAAATTGAATAACACTGCTAGTTGAACACCCTGATATGTGATAGTTGATAATTATTGTGATAAATATAGTTATGTTGATAAAAAAATTATTGCATGTGTAGGTCTATAATATGGTAAAAATTAATGACATTGTGATTATGAATATGTTAGACAATTATTTGTGATATACACCAATTACAACCCATTGAATTATTGAAGTTATATTTATTCTCATATGGATATCTGAACACTGAATAGTGTAATAAAATCCTTGGACATCTTATATTGATATGTAGGAAAAGTTAGAATATATAGTTTTATCGTTTTGGCAAAAAATGTGATTTTTGACGAAAAATAGCTGTTTTGTCTTTATTTGAAAAAAAAATTGTAACGCCCGGCCCCTATACCCATGCAAACCAAGAGCAATACTAAGTATTACTGTCGGAAAGTATGGAGAATGGGACTCGATAGGGCTAAAGCTGTACTCACTCCCTTGAACTAACACTGGCACAAATTTTTTTATGACTTTTCAACTTACCATCCGTGCTCAGTCTTGGTTCAAAGCAATGGTACTAGATAAATTTTTCCAGGTTACATAGCACAGAATATAATAAAACATACAACTCAGCATAACAACAACAACAGCAGTAGAATACATAATACATGTCATCATAGTAATGTCCATGATACATAGTCTATAGTACATAATACCACTCCCAAAATACATAATAACATACATACCATAATATATACTAAGTCCAAGTTGTAAAGTCCAAAACCCAAAACGTGGAAAATGATAAGAATGCAGCTACAGTCCATGCAACCTGACCTGCAACCACAATCCTCAGACTGACCCGAGGATTATAAAAACAAACCACACGGGTCAGACTATTTCTAGTGCGAGTGAAGTAAGATCTATGGACAATGAAAACTCAATCAATAAAAAGGAAAAAGGTGCCACATGTATAAGTCAACATGAGGCATAGGGGTGTGTGTGTACCAAACATATAGATTTAGTTTCATAATCAACTAATTTAAATAAACAATGGTTTTAAACCAAAAATATCGTACGTGATCCAATACGATACCAACCCTAATTATCATATGTAAAGCAATATGATAATAAATAAGTTCGTACACACCTTTTCCAAAGATACTGGGTTTCCCAAAACAATTAAGCATTTTCCACTTTTATATATAAAAAATGTAATAATATAAAAAACTAGGCATTATGGAAATTATAGGATAAATATAACTCGACTCATAAAATATACCAAATAAACAGACGCTAGTATTGTAAAATCACAGTGGTAGAGCTCGAGCACACGCAAAGACATCAACACCGTAACCTACTCAAAACGCCATAACACACCTGGCGATCAACCCAGGATAACCAAGACGGTCCAAGGCAAAGGACTTATGCTACTCGTTCACGAAACTACACATGGGACCCATACACCTCCATCCATCATAGTTCGTGACCCAACGATCGGGAATCCCAATCGAACACAAAATTAGCCCAATGTAGCGAACCGTTGACCTTTGGGGGTAAAGGGGCAAATGGAATACCACCAATTCAAGTAGCGATCTTGAATCAGGTCGGCCAAGATGAAGTTTTGGCCTATTGGTACAACAGAGTCCAATCTATCCCGACCCAAAAATCAAAAGGATTTTTAAGTTTTATTATATAAAAACATGTCATAAAAACCAAAGTGTTTATAACTTCAAAACACTTCTTAAAGTAAAATTGGTAATGGCCACACCCTCCAAAAATCCTTTGATAAACCTAGTATATTATTCAAAAAGCAAATAAAATTTAGCAAAACAATTGTCCATAGAAAGAAATATAATTACGTCTCCATTTTGCATTAATACACAAGTACACGATAATACTTGTATGTCAAAATTAAATATAAAACTTGATCTATTATCCTAAGATTGGTTGAAGTTTATTAATTGTAAAAAAAATATATTAATTATGAATGAAATGTTTTAAAGCGAAAAAAAGTACTTTTAAAAGTTGATATTTTTTTCTAGTTTCAAAACTTGTAAGTAGATATTAAACTTTTCAAAAAACTTTCTATTTATAATATTTATAATTTTTTACATTTTTTTTAACTTTTTTTAATTTTATGGTAGGGTTGCACTATTGCAGCACTCTAACGGAGGGCTGCAGCTGGGTGCAGCCGAGCCTAGGCTGCACCCAGGTGCAGCCCGCACTTTTGTGCAACTTGGGCTACACCTTGGTGCAGGCCCATTAAGGGCTGCAATAGTGCAGCCTCTGGGCTGCACCACAGTGCCGCCCGACTGCACACTGTGCAGCTCGGTTGCACTGTTGCAGCCACTGTGTTGCACAGTGCAGCCTGTCCTCCCCTGCCGGCTGGACTGTTTTTTTAGGACGAAGAAGAAATTAATTTTTTTTTCTTTTTAAAAGGAGATGCTATGACTTTTTTTAATACAATTACACAAACAACTTTCATGCGTTTGAATTGCATGCATGAATCAAGTTTCAATCCTTCTTTCTTCTCTTCGATACTCCATCAATCTCATTAGTTTTCTCAAATATCTCCAACTTAGTCCAAATAACCAACAATTCAATCAACAACACATATAATCGAGGAAGGAGCACACAACCAATATATGCAAAGATTTCACATTTGGCTTTACATGCAAACATAAACAATGAAATACAATGAAATAAAATTATAACTTCACTCACCTAAATCTCCAAAAAGCAATCTTCAAGCTCTAGGTCAGCTAGCCTTTGATTTCTTGTCTTTCCCTCTTTCAATAATCAAGGAATTGGGAATCTTTCTTCTAATCTTTGATTGCAAATACTAAATTTTTTGTTTAGTGATGAGAGGTTTTGGTTTCTCTTTTCTTTCTGTTTTCTTTCCTAAGAGGTTTCTGTTTTTAGAAAAGAACATACTATAAGGAGAATGTAGGTGGACTGAAATTTGTACTTGAGGCCTAATCTAGATTTCTCCTAATAAATATCTTTATATAGTTTTTTTTCATAATGATTACACTTTGTCCCATGATAAGATATTTTTGATTTTTCTTATTAAATTTGTTTCTAGAGCTTTCCTATATTATATGTTAAAAATGATTTGATTTGATTTTTTTTCTTATTCATTTTCTTTTCTTTCTTTTATACTTAATATGTAAATCGAAATAATTTTTTTTTCATTTAAACTTTTCACACATAAAACACATTTTATCTTATATATTATTTAACGACATTCTTTTATAAAAAATCATTCTCAATTTTAAACTTTTAAAATAATTTGATTTAATAAAATTAATTCATTTATTAGAATAAACTACATTACCATTAAGGGAAACATAATTTATATCGTAAAATAAAAGCAAATAAATCCATTACCATTTATTTTCTTCTCATACATATTAATATTAAATTTCCATTTTATTTTTTTTTGTTTCCATTTATTTATTATTTCATTTTTTCCAAAAATATTTAACTATTTATTATTATTAACAAATTAATTATCTATTTATTAGCCGATTCCCAATTTAGTATTCCTAAAAAATCGGGTTGTTGCAGACTTCCCCCTTACAAAAATTGCATCCTCGCAATTACTACATAAGGGCTATATCTGTAACCTTAATAGTTGATTGATCTCTAAAAGAAGAAGACATACCTTACTCGAATGCCAAAAAATTCAGGATAATGCCTCTACATCGACTCCTGTGTTTCCCATGTCAAGTCCTTTGGAATACTCGACCATTGCACCTTGACTAGAGAAACTACTTTACTATGCAACTTCTTTGTCTCAGAGGCAATAATACGAATAGGATCTCGAGTATATGTCATGTTAGGAGCAATCTCAAGCTACTGCAACTGCTTTGGCTTTATCACCTCTTTGGAATCCCTTAAAACACTTTCTCAAGTGTGACACATGAAAGAGGTTGTGCACACTCGATAAGTGTTCTGGTAGAGCAACTCTATAGGCAAGCTTCCCAATCCGCTCCACAATAAGATAGGGCCCAATAAATCTAGGAGCAAGGTTACCAGTCTTGCTGAACCTCATTACCCCTTTTAAAGGAGTAAACTTCACGAATACATGATCGCAGACACTAAACTCCAAGTCCTTTCTTCTTCTATCTACATAGGACTTTTTCATATCCTGAGCCTCTTTCATCCTCCTTCTAATTAGCTCTACCTTCTCTGAAGCTTCACGTACGGTGTCAGGACCAAGAACCAACTTATCTCTAGTTCCAAGCCAGCATGCAGGATATCTGCATGGACTTCCATACAATGCTTCAAAAGGAGCCATGCCTATACTGGACTGAAAGATGTTATTATATAAAAACTCTACCAAGTATAGGTGGTCCTCCCAAGACCCTCCAAAATCCAAAATACAAGAGTGCAACAAATCCTCCAATACCTTGTTGACTCGCTCAGTTTGTCCATCGAATTGAGGATGATTGGCTGAGCTAACATTCAACTTCGTCCCCAAAGCTGTCTGTAAGCTCCTTTAGAATCCACTAGTAAATAATGGATCTCTGTCACAAACTATAGCACTACGTACACCATGGAGACGAACAACTTCATTCATATACAACTTCGCCGCGCAGTACTCTTTGACTTGACTGGAACAAAATGGGCAGATTTCTTCAAACGATCCACCACTACCCATTGCTATCGTGCCCTTTCTTTGACCTAGGAAAGCCATCGATAAAGTCCATAGACATCTAAACAAAGAATCGATGGAAAACTTATGAGATCGCAATAAAAGGGTTTATATAAGTGAACTATTATATAATTTAAATCCACTTATACCTGATCCCATTTCCATAGCGGAACCTCCAAAGGCTGAAGAAGACCACTAGGCTTTTGGTGCTTGCATTTCACCAGTTGGCAGGTTATACATTTCTTTACATATTCGCCTATATCGCATTTCATACCTTCCCAGTAATACAGATGCTTCATGTCCATATACATCTTGCTGCCTCCTGGGTGAATGGTATATCGTGAACAATGGCAGTCATTCATCACCTCACGCCGAAGTCCCGTAATATCTAGTACAAAGATCCTGCCCTTCTTCCCCAAACAACCAATAGCATCTAACTCAAAACCTTTCAGGTCATCGGCCTTTTCTCCATTCTTCAGCCGGTGAATACGGTCTAAAGCAACAGAGTCTTCCTTCTAAGCAAGAGAAATCATGTCCATAAGACTTGGTCTCATAACCAAACTAGCCAACATCCTCTTAAAGCTATGAGTGGGCATACTATAAAAAATCCGACTAGAAGCTAACACCTCAAGGTCACGCCATTCAGCCACCATCATTGATACAACTGCCTTGTGTTTACGGCTGAGAGCATCTACGACACGGTTTCCTTTACCAGGATTATACTGAATATAAAAATCATAGGCTGCCAAAAACTTCAACCACCTTTTTTGGCGCATGTTCAGTTCCTTTAGGGAAAATAAGAATTTCAAGGACTTATGGTCTGTATGAAGAGCAAACCGCTCACCCATAAGGTAGTGTCACCATAACTTCAAAGCAAAGACCACGGCTGCTAGCTCCAAATAATAACAGCATATCAAACCTCATTGGGCCTCAATTGCCTGGATGCATAAGCTATAACTCGCCTTTTTTGCATAAGTACTACTCCCAAGCCAGACCCACTAGCATCCATATAGACCACAAGATCCTGATTACCCTCTGGAATCACCAAAACTGGTGCATTAGTGAGCATTTCCATCAACATAGAGAAAGCTTCTTCATACATATCTGTCCACTCATACTTGACTCCTTCCCTTGTCAGCCTTATCAAGGGAGTCACGATCTTGGAGAAATCTTTAATGAAACACCGGTAGTAACTAGCTAGTCCCAAGAAGCTCCGTATCTCCATAATAGATTCAGGTCTCTTCCAATTCTATATGGCTTCGATCTTAGAAGGATCCACAGCCAAACCAGCTTCAGAGACTATATGGCCCAAAAACTTCACCTCCTTCTGCCAAAAGTGGCATTTGGAGAACTTAGCTTTCATCTTGTGTTCTCTTAAGGTCTCCAAAACAATCCTTAAATGGCCTTCATGCTCTTGCTTAGACTTGAAATACACTAGGATGTCATCAATAAAGACCAAAACAAATTGGTCAAGATAGCTCCTGAATATTATATTCATCAGGTCCACAAAGTATGCGGGAGTATTCGTAAGCCCAAACGACATTACCAGCCATTCATATGAACCATAACGAGTGCGAAAAGCAATAAGAGGAATACTTCTTCCGCTACTCTTAGCTGATGGAACCTAGTAGCTAAGTCTAGCTGGGAAAAGATCTTTGCTCCACTCAACTGGTCAAAAAGATCATCAATACGAAGCAGTGGATATTTATTCTTTACAGTCAGCTCATTAAGCTTTCTGTAGTTAATGCACAAACGAAGAGAGCCATCACCCTTCTTTACAAAGACTGCAGCAGCTCCCCCAGGAGAGCTACTAGATCGGATAAACTGCTTCCCTTCTAATTCAGTCAGCTGCTTACGAAGTTCCTCCATCTCGACTCGAGGCATACAAGTAGGTGGTCGATTGACAGGTTGGGCTCCAGGGATAAGATCTATGCGGAACTCCACGGCCCTCTTGGGCGGTAAGCCTGTAACAGGCTCAAATACATCACCAAAATCCCTGAAAATGGGTACTCTAGCTATCTCATCATCCTCTTGTAACTCCATGGAAAAGAGAGAAGCATGAGCATTAGAGCTCGGTATATCTAGGGTCACATTAATAAGCCCTTTATAGGATGGATGCTTCAAAGTAACGACTCTGTCTAAACAGGAAAGATAAGCCTTGTATCGACCCAACCAATCCATCCCTAAGATATTATCAAAGCCAAGGTGCTCAAACACTTGCAGATCACAGTAAAAAGAGAGTTCGCATAAGAAAAGCTCAAAGCTCTTGCATAACATTCCAAGTGTTACGGACCCACCAATAGGATTTGCAACTCTTAGAGATGTCACGAGATAGACTACTTCCAAATCATATCTATCAACTAACCCCTTAGATATGAAAGAATGTGAGGTACCAGTGTCAAAGAGTATATGAATAAAAGTATCTCTAAAAGGGATTGTACCTTCCATGACTACAACTTGCTTTCCCTTCCTCTGGCTCGTACCTGGATCTCTATCCATCACATTCATCTTAGCCCATTGCTTCTTCTTCGTAAGTTGTGGACAATTTTTCTTCAAATGACCAATCTGGTGGCACTCATAGCATTGCTTCTGGGGGCAATCATTAGCAAAATTCCCCATCACTCCACACTTGTAGCATTTCACTCTACTTTTATCCTGCTTTTGGGAGCCCGAAGCCTGACCTTTCTTTTTCTTCTTCTGAGGATTCTGCTTCTTCTTAGGGAAGAATGGAGCTTTCCTCTTAGGGGAAAAGCTCTGTCTATTGGTTGGTGCATCCTCATCTCTTTCCCAATACAAGTCTTCATACCTCATAGCCAAATCAACTATCTCATCAAAAGTGGAGTGAAGTTGAGTTAAGAGTTGTTCCTTCAGCTTCCTACGTAGACCATCCACAAATTTCTAATTCTTTTTGAAGGGAGTGTTGACCAAATCGGGTCCATACTTGGAGAGGAAGTTGAAGATATTGACGTACTCCTGAACTGTCATATCTCTCTGCTTCAACTCAATAAATCTCCTAGCAAGGATGGCCTTCTCCGCCTCGGGAACGAACCTTAGCTCGAATCGTTCCCTAAATCTCTCCCATGTGAGCTCCCCCTCACCTATCTCAGCACTAACCACATCAAACCAATCAGAGGCACCATCTTGGAGGAAGCTAGAAGCAATCTGAACCTTCTGATGGTCCGTCACACCCATGCGTCCAAAGACTCGCTCAAAAGTCTTCAACCAGGCCCGAACTCCAACCACACCTTCATTTCCATGGAAAGCCTTCCCACCAAGACTCATAAAGTCCTTACACAAATGAGCGCAATCAAATATAGGAGCAGTATTAGGAGCGGGTGTGGCTTGCGGCATGTTCCGCATCAACTCTAACCACTGCTCCATCGTCAAATGGAGAGATCTTCCACCCATCTTTCTCACTACTCTGTATATAGTGAGAAATGTTATTAAGCTGGAATTAAATTAGTTCTCACACTAGAGTGTTCAAAAATTTAAGGATTTGGTTTCAGCTATGTACGACTATTATATATTAAGGGAGTGATATTAATGGTATATAGATATGTACTATGCTTCTACTACCTTGTGCCAACTCATATTCTAAACATATTCTGTACTATATTTAATCTAGGCTCTAATACCAACAATGTAATGCCCGACCTCTATACCCATGCCAACCAAGAGAAATACTAAGTATTACTATCGGAAAGCACGGAGAATGAGACTCGATAGGGCTAAATGTTGTACTCACTCCCTTGAACTAACAATGGCACAAAAAACTTTATGACTTTTTAACTTACCATTCATGCTCAGTCTTGGTTCAAAGCAATGGTACTAGATAAATTTTTCCAGGTTACATAGCATAGAATATAATAGAACATACAACTCAGCACAACAACAGCAGCAGAATACATAATACATGTCATAATAGTAATGTCCATGATACATAGTCTATAGTACGTAGTACCACTCCCAAAATACGTAATAACATACATACCATAATATATACTAAATCCTACAAAGTCCAAGCTGTAAAGTTCAAAACCCCAAAACGTGGAAAATGATAAGAATGCAGCTACAATCCACGCAACCTAACCTGCAACCACAATCCTCAGACAGACCCGAGGATTATAAAAACAAATCACATAGGTCAGACTATTTCTAGTGTGAGTGAATTAAGATCTATGGACAATGAAAAACTCAATCAACAAAAAGGAAAAAGGGACCACAGGTATAAGTCAACATGAGGCATAGGTATGTGTACCAAACAATGGTTTTAAACCAAAAATATCGTATGTGATCCGATATGATAGCAACCCCAATTATCATATATAAAGCAATATGATAATAAATAAGTTCGTACACACCTTCTCCAAAGATATTGGGTTTTCCAAAACAACTTAAGCATTTTCCACTTTTATATAATAAAAAATGTATAATATAAAAAACTAGGCATTATGGGAATGATGGGATAAATTTAACCCGACTCATAAAATATACCAAATAAACAAACGCTAGTATTGTAAAATCACAGTGGTAGAGCTCGAGCGCGCTCGGAGACATCAACACTGTAACCTACTCATAATGCCATAACACACCTAGCGATCAACCCAGGATAACCAAGACGGTCCAAGGCAAAAGTCGTATGCTACCCGTTCACGAAACTACACATGGAACCCCCACGCCTCCATCCGTCATAGTTCATGACCTACCGATCGGGAATCCCGATTGAAAAATAAGATTAGCCCAATGTAGTGGATCGTTAACCTTTAGTAGTAAAGTGGTAAATGGAATACCACCGATTCAGGTAGCGATCCTGAATCAGGTCGGCCAAGATGGAGTTTTGGCCCATTGGTACAAAAGAGTCCAATCTGTCCCGACCCAAAAATCAAAAGGATTTTTAAGTTTTATTATATAAAAACATGCCATAAAAATCAAAGTGTTTATAACTTCAAAACACTTCTTAAAGTAAAATCAGTAACGGCCACGCCCTCCAAAAATCCTTTGATAAACCTAATATGTTATTCAAAAAGCAAATAAAATTTAGCGAAACAATTTTCCATAGAAAGAAATATAATTACGCCTCCATTTCGCATTAATACACAAGTACTCCATAATACTTCTGTATCAAAATGAAATATAAAACTTGATCTATTATCCTATGATTGGTTGAAGTTTATTAATTGTAAAAAAAATTATTAATTATGAATGAAACATTTTAAGGCCAAAAAAAGTACTTTTAAAAGTTAATATTTTTTTCCAGTTTCAAAACTTATAACAGTCAAGTAGAAATTAAACTTTTCAAAAGAAAACTTTTTATTTATAATATTTAAAAAATTTACAATTTTTTTTAGTTTTTTTTTATGGTCGGGCTACACTATTGCAGCCCTCTAACAGAGGGCTGCACAGTGCAGCCTTGGGCTGCAGCTGGGTGCGGCCGAGCTGCCTGGGCTGCACCACTATACAACCCAGCCTGGTGTAACGACCCGTAAATTTCAACTGTTTTAATAACAAAATTAGTTGAAATTTTGTGAAATTTTAAACGATAAAATTTTGAAATAAAAATTTAATATTTGGAATATGTCTAGTTAAACATAGCAACTGGTAAATTTTCGTCCGAAAATATGAAGGTTTATTTCGCGCGTAAATTCACTTCAATTTAATCAGTTAAAAAGCGATGAAAATGAAATGTTTCCGAAACCTAAATATTTTTACATAGAAAAATTCTAAACCATCTTCTGAGCAAGATGTCAGTTTGTATTTTTTCCAAATTCGGACATCTTTGGCTCCGTCGATCTTATTTTTCAGCGTTTTTCTTGCATTTTCCGCTATTAGAAAATTCGAATTTTTATAATTCGATCGTGCCACTGATATCTGTGTACCGTTCTGATCATCTCGTCGTGCTGATCCCCATAGTATATCCATTTGTGTATTTCATGATTCAGTACGCGGTGGAATTTGTGAAAACGGTAACCGTATCGTTACCCGTTTCATGCCTTTTCGGGTTCCTTTTGTCTTTTCACTTTCCACCGCATAACGTATCAGCCATTTCCTTTTATTTATTTCTAAAATCAATGTATAACTTGTCAACTTTTTCCATCGGTTATATTTATTGTCGTTGCCATTCCATTTTTTTTTCTGTCCATTTTGTTCTTTCTTAAAACAGATATAATATATAAAATAAAAAAATTATATGTGTTACCATATGGCTGAAAGCTGCTTTATCTTCCTAAACTTTGGAACTCACGTTTCCAGTTATATGTATGCTTTTCAGCTTTATTTAAATAAACACATTGAAAGTTACATTGACACTCTTTTCAAACTCATACCTATTGTTTTCCTGACCCTTCATTTCCTAAAACAAAGTCATATTAAAATTCTACCTGTTCACGTATATAGATTGTTGGCTTCCCTTCCCTTTTCCTTCTTCTTTTGTTTCAGCCATGACTGTTAAAAACAGCTTTCGATCCTTCCTCCCCATTGAAGCCGCCTACCCATCACGTCAGTCATCTTGGCCCACCACCTCTCCTCAATCTCTTCTCCACCAAGTACCGGCTCCAACCATCTTCTTTCGCACGACCAATCCCGCCATCCACCCCTCTGCCTGACAGCGACCACACCCTCCAACCGAGACCTCGCAGCCCCTGGCCTCGCCCATTCTCGCCGAACGCACCCTGTACACCACCAGGGCCATCAACCACCCTGACTTGTCCACCTCGATAGCAGTACCAAACAAAATGGATGCCGACCCTGTGTTTTCCCTCCACCACAGCCTTATAGTCTCTGCCCCGTGTCTGCACACTTCCGAGCACAGGCATCGGCCACCGAAACGAGCCTAACTCCACCAACAACCCGCCTATTCCAGTCCTTGACCGAAGACCGTCCACTGCCTATTGCTCCTCCGACTCAAATCTCATGTACTGCCACGCCAGCCCGAGCTCCACATGTGCAGTGCCATCATTTTTCCCCTAGCAGCAGTCAAGCAATCTCCACTTCTTTCCATGTTCCTCCTCACTAATGCAAGCCTCGACCTCCTTCCTTGCTTCCGTCGTATAACTGTAAGCTTGTTTTATATATTAGTATACACATGTATTATTAGTAAGTATGTTGTATATATGGGTTCATATACATATATATATAGAGAGAGATCTGTTTGGTTTATAACCGAGTTATATGTATATATGGTTAGTTTTATTCAAGTAAGTCAGTATGCATATATGTCCGGGGATTTGCTAAGTATATAAAGGTTTTTTTTACTACATTTATATGTAGTCTAAGTATATTAGATATGTTCGAAAGTGTTTAAGGATGTATATTAAATTTAGTGTTATATATATATTATATCATAATTTGGGTTCGATTTTAATTTGCTTATTATACATCCGTCCTTGTTATAAAAGTTATAGTTTTATTTTCCAAAAGCTTAGTAGTTTAAAAATAAAAGATTCCTATACAGTCATTTATATATTGTTGCCAAAGTGTTTATGTAGGCAAGTTAAATATATAGATTTACATATGTTCGTTTTTATATATAAGTAATGATATGGTTGGGTATATACTTATATAAGGAATTATGTCAACATATATTATGTATTTTGATATATACCTGACTCCAATATATGAGTTAATTTAAATAATGATTTTGTATTATTTTGATTTGTCTTAAATTTAAATTTTGAGAGAAATATAATATATATATAATAATAGTAATAATGTATATATTTTCAGTTATATCAAAACTAATTTGGTCTGTTTCATCGATTCGTGTTATCAGCTTTGTTCGTCAAATCATGCCAATCTAGCTTTACTTTGGAATTCGCGCCAGGATTCGTAGCTCGTTCTGTTTCAAATTCTTTAACCTCGAAAGGTGAGCAATCACTCACGATTAATATTCTTTTATTTATTAAATTTGATTTCAATTGAAACGACAATTGAAATATGATGCTGTAGTTATATTTACACTGTTATTTATGTTATTACCTGTATCTGTTCACCTGTGACATCTGACACCATTATCTGTTAATTATTTATGTGATGATAATACAGTTGGCTGATAATTGATTGATTGTTGATGTTTATATTGGACGTTAAATTGTTAGTGTTAAATGATAAATAGTATGCAAAATTGAAATGGATATAGGATAGTTAACAATTTTAAAACTGATTTATATGTTAAATTTGATTAGTTGAGTGTGACCCCTTTATTTGTTAAATTAATTGACATGTAAAATAGTGATAATTACACTTTAAACCATTGAATGTATATTTGATTGATTGTTGTAGTGTAAAATGGAAATTGAATATCAAGTGAAGAACCGTATTTATATTATTGTAATAATCTTTAATCTACATGAAATGATAGTGTAGATTCTAGAAATAGTTATATTAATTTGTACAAACAACAATGCGAATTAATACGATTATTTCAGGATTATTTGAATTGATTATTGGATTGATATTAGTTGTGTTATTGCTTGTTTATTTACTTTGACACCATCCCAGTTATCACATTGCAAGTTCCCTTTATTATACTTTGATTTTGAATTGAATTGGAATCGGGTTGAAATGATAAATACCCAAAATGAACTTGACCTAGGATAGAAATTTAATAAAACCCGATTGGTCAATAATTTGATTTAAAAATAAACGAAGATTTTATTTGAATAAATAATATGGTTTTGAAATGAAGTTGAAATTTGAATTTTAATGAAAAGAAAATGTTAATATTTTATAATCTGAAACAAAATATTAACAATGTAATTGATAAGAATGTTGTTTAATTTGAGAAATGATTGAATTAAGTTTGAAATTTTAATTAAGTTTGAAATTATTAAACTTTGAAATTATTTAATGATTAAGTTTTGAATTATTTAGTAATTAAATAAGATTAAATTATTTAATGATTAAATTGAATTGAAATTCTTTAATAAGAAAAATTGAACTTTTGAATAAGTGGATTTTACTTCGTAAATAATTGAAATTGAGTTTTCTTTATTAAGTAAGTTTTGGAAAATTATCTAAGAAAGTAAATAAGTGAAATGGAATTTCTTTAACAAGAAATGAAAATGTGATATTTTTGGAATTAATGTAAGACTTGTAATTGAAAGAATTGATTTGACGAATTTAATTTAATTCAAAATTGTAAGTTTTGATTTAATGAAGTTGAACTTAAGAAATTGATTTAATGAATTGGAAATTTAATAGAAATTGTTTTGAATGATAAAGTAACTTAACGAATATTGAATAAATCGTTCAATGAATTCAAATTGATTTGAATGTTAAATTAAATTAATTTAAATGATTTCGGAATGAAACTTATATACGAACTTGAATCAAAATTTGAATTGTTCAAAATAGAAATTGAAATTGAATTATAAGATTTTGAAATGGTAATTTGGAAGTTTTGAAACGTAAATTTTGGAAATTGGTTTAGAAAGACAAATGAAATGTTGGTTTACGAATTGAAATTGGAATTGAAATTGATTTGGATTTTGAAATATATAAACGACCAATCGGTGTAATAATTACGAAAGTTATTAAAGAGACCGGAATCGGTTATGGATATACTCTCTATCTAAACCGAAACCCACTTTAATAACTATACGCGGAGTGTGATCCAAAATGAAGTGGTTGGAATGGTGTTCGTGATGACTGAAGAAAGAGAACGATAATGGATAGCCTTGACACTTGTGTCAAATTGGAAATGACTAAAACAGGAGCCATGTCGGGCCAATGGAGGTCAGCTACCTCAAGTGAACACACTTCTTCGAACTACTCATTACTTGTTGTCGATTGGTGCACCCTTGATTTTGGGAGTGTTGTTTCACGGTGTTGCGGTCGCTGCGGCGATGCGTTCTCACCAGTCCGGATCAGGCAAACGGTAGCATCACTACCTCGTGTATTGCCTCATGTGCCTTGTCATACTTGTATCCCTTTATACGTGACCACTACGAATTTGTTTTGTGTTATACCTATGGAGTACTCCCTAATAGCCCACTGGTTTACGGTGGAGTTTACAGTGCTGTATAGACTATAACGCTTATATAAAATGTGTTAAGGGGGATAATGGTAACGCCTTAACACTATTTTGATATCTTATATTACTGATAGACATTATCTACTTATCGTACACTACTACATAGTAGATAGTTTAACGGATCCTTAAAGGATGGTTATTCCAACATCCTTTGAGTTACTCGTATTTCAATTGCTATTTCACTTGAGTTGGATTTATTAATATAAGAATGTTAATCCTGACTCGAGTGTTTTGTGTTTTGCTTTACGCTCGGGTCAGACTGAGTGTACCAGTATTCGAGACTCACCTTTGAAGTTGGAGCTTTGCTTGAAGATCCAGCCATCTATTCTGCTTTCAGTATTCGATGATTCATGTGATGTATTCTGATTTGTATCTGATGTATCGTGTTACTCTTCCGTTGTATCTGGTTTAACTCTGATGTAACTTATATATTTATATAGTAGCTTCATGAACTACTATCTCTTTTATTTCCGCTGCACATATTACTCTGTGTCTGTGATCTGTGATTATTTATTTACTGTATATATGTTCAGTTTTGCCAAATTTAAATTAACAACGCGGTATTTTGAGAAATTCAATTCCGGCATGAGTGTCTACCTATACACTTATAATGGATGTGAATGGTCCAAAATATCGGGTTGTTACAGTTGGTATCAGAGCTTTGGTAGCTCTAGGCAAAACTCAACATATAGGGTAAATATATTTTCAGAATCACTCTCATTCGAGATTTAATCTCTTCCTTTTGACTCGATTCCTTTGAATTTTTGGAACGTTCCCTGCGGTTCCAAATTTCATTCGTGTCCCTCACTATTCATCTTCTTTCAATTCTGGAGCATCACATAACTCCACTTCGAATGACCCTTATAGTGAATCGGCGGTCTCGCCCAACTTCGAATGATTTGTAAAGGGTTGAAACTCCTTTATAATAGGCATCGATTTACCAGAGATTTCTGTATCCTCAGTTTACGATGCTATATATTCCCTGCTATACCTGAATTCCATCTCTTAAGATCGAGTGTTGATTTACCTCGGAATTCAACATCGATTTTATTCTTGAAGTTACGGACGACCCGGTTAAGGTTGCCCATGAATTAAATAAACTTACCCATCTCCCGATTCTGTTATTGAATCATCTTATCTTTTCTTTCGAATTTGTCTTCGAATCAGAATTCTCTTTGATTTGAGTCCATCAAAATTTAAATCTCTATCCTTGCTTTGAATCCATTCTTGTATCGTCGAGCGAGGAAGTGTATTTGTAAATTTATATTAAAAATGTTTTATATATTGTGTTGTTTGAGTTGTTGATGTGATTTGGGTTTCCGATTGATTCGTCTGATCAGCGCTATCGATAGGATTTCCAAAACACTTGAGCAGAGCAAACTGACACAATATTGTTTTCAAATTTGATAAATAAAATAAAAAGTTTTGTACGATTATATTATAAATATATAAGTAAAATTTTCTAGAAAAAAAAGAGGCTAATTAATTGGTTGTTTGAAATGATAATATTTGATTATCAGTTATTGTTCTAAATGAATTTATAAACATGGTATAAATTGATTTGGAATTTAAATAAATTTAAATCAGAAATTTGAGTATTTAATTTCCGATGATTTCAAACTTTGGTTTTAAAGTTTTAAATGTGTATAATTTAAAGTGTTTTCGAATATAAATGATTTCCAAAGAATTTTAAAATGTTGAAACCAGTGCTCTTTTCTTTGTCGCTGGAAAATAATTTCGGTGATGGCGGCCGCATCATCGACATTCATTTTCGAGTTTCGAAGAGGAGATACTATTCTGTAGCTTTGCTACGGTTTTGTTTTGAAAAATATTTTGATTTGAATTTCTTCAGTATAATTTGATTTATATATGTATATATGGGCATCTTATTTTAAAATTTAATTTGATTTGATATAAATATATTATATATATATCTCTAAATTGTTTAAAGTTAATCGGAAATCTAATTCTTAAATTTTGTTAAAGGATGATTTTAATTATAAATTAAACCAAATTTTGGAATTAATATTTAAACTTGTATAATGGAATTGGGAAAATTTTATTTGTATATTGTTCAACTGCATTCCAATACAACTTACCTAAATCATTCAGAAGTTGAATATGTAATTGGATAATATATAAGATAAATTGAATTTATAAATAAAATTTGAGTGTTTATAATAAATGTTATACACTAAATTTTGATTATAAAGATGTTAATAGAGTTAGATAGGATAATAAGTAAACTCAGTTAATAATGAAATAAATTTGTTTTGAAAGAATTAATAAATTTGTTTTGAAAGAATTAATAAATTGAAATTTGATCAACATATGAAAATACCTTGAATTTAAAAGAAATTAATAGATGTAAATTAATTTAAATCGAAACTTTTATGTTTTAAATTAATTTATATGGGTTAAATATATGTGAGTAGATATATTAAGTAGAATAAATTTAACAATAATTTGGGAATAAGGAAGAATTTAAAATTGTTGAAGAAAATATGATTATAATAAAAGACTATTCAAATTTATGGTTTTAAAAATTATAAATTGAAGAAATGGGATAATAAGATAATGAATTTAGAAATAGTTGAGATTGATTTTAGTGAAATCAAATGGATTAAATCAATTATTGAATATCAATTAATTTAAATTTGAATTTATATGGTTTAAATTAATTGTTATTTTGTATTTCAAATCTGTTTTTCTTTCTGGTTGTTTCTATTCTCCTACCTCGTTCCTTTTCGGGGACGAAAAGTTTTAAGTCGGGGAGAGTGTAACGACCCGTAAATTTCAACTGTTTTAATAACAAAATTAGTTGAAATTTTGTGAAATTTTAAACGATAAAATTTTGAAATAAAAATTTAATATTTGGAATATGTCTAGTTAAACATAGCAACTGGTAAATTTTCGTCCGAAAATATGAAGGTTTATTTCGCGCGTAAATTCACTTCAATTTAATCAGTTAAAAAGCGATGAAAATAAAATATTTCCGAAACCTAAATATTTTTACATAGAAAAATTCTAAACCATCTTCTGAGCAAGATGTCAGTTTGTAGTTTTTCCAAATTCGGACATCTTTGTCTCCGTCGATCTTATTTTTCAGCATTTTTCTTGCATTTTCCGCTATTAGAAAATTCGAATTTTTATAATTCGATCGTGTCACTAATATCTGTGTACCGTTCTGATCGTCTCGTCGTGCTGATCCCCATAGTATATCCATTTGTGTATTTCAGGATTCAGTACGCGGTGGAATTTGTGAAAACAGTAACCGTATCGTTACCCGTTTCATGCCTTTTCGGGTTCCTTTTGTCTTTTCACTTTCCACCGCATAACGTATCAGCCATTTCCTTTTATTTATTTCTAAAATCAATGTATAACTTGTCAACTTTTTCCATCGGTTATATTTATTGTCGTTGCCATTCCATTTTTTTTTCTGTCCATTTTGTTCTTTCTTAAAACAGATATAATATATAAAATAAAAAAATTATATGTGTTACCATATGGCTGAAAGCTGCTTTATCTTCCTAAACTTTGGAACTCACGTTTCCAGTTATATGTATGCTTTTCAGCTTTATTTAAATAAACACATTGAAAGTTACATTGACACTCTTTTCAAACTCATACCTATTGTTTTCCTGACCCTTCATTTCCTAAAACAAAGTCATATTAAAATTCTACCTGTTCACGTATATAGATTGTTGGCTTCCCTTCCCTTTTCCTTCTTCTTTTGTTTCAGCCATGACTGTTAAAAACAGCTTTCGATCCTTCCTCCCCATTGAAGCCGCCTACCCATCACGTCAGTCATCTTGGCCCACCACTTCTCCGCAATCTCTTCTCCACCAAGTACCGGCTCCAACCATCTTCTTTCGCTCGACCAATCCCGCCATCCACCCCTCTGCCTGATAGCGACCACACCCTCCAACCGAGACCTCGCAGCCCCTGGCCTCGCCCATTCTCGCCGAACGCACCCCGTACACCACCAGGGCCATCAACCACCCTGACTTGTCCGCCTCGATAGCAGTACCAAACAAAATGGATGCCGACCCTGTGTTTTCCCTCCACCACAGCCTTATAGTCTCTGCCCCGTGTCTGCACACTTCCGAGCACAGGCATCGGCCACCGAAACGAGCCTAACTCCACCAACAACCCGCCTATTCCAGTCCTTGACCGAAGACCGTCCACTGCCTATTGCTCCTCCGACTCAAATCTCATGTACTGCCACGCCAGCCCGAGCTCCACACGTGCAGTGCCATCATTTTTCCCCTAGCAGCAGTCGAGCAATCTCCACTTCTTTCCATGTTCCTCCTCACTAATGCAAGCCTCGACCTCCTTCCTTGCTTCCATCGTATAACTGTAAGCTTGTTTTATATATTAGTATACACATGTATTATTAGTAAGTATGTTGTATATATGGGTTCATATACATATATATATATATAGAGAGATCTGTTTGGTTTATAACCGAGTTATATGTATATATGGTTAGTTTTATTCAAGTAAGTCAGTATGCATATATGTCCGGGGATTTGCTAAGTATATAAAGGTTTTTTACTACATTTATATGTAGTCTAAGTATATTAGATATGTTCGAAAGTGTTTAAGGATGTATATTAAATTTAGTGTTATATATATATTATATCATAATTTGGGTCCGATTTTAATTTGCTTATTATACATCCGTCCTTGTTATAAAAGTTATAGTTTTATTTTCCAAAAGCTTAGTAGTTTAAAAAAAAGATTCCTATACAGTCGTTTATATATTGTTGCCAAAGTGTTTATGTAGGCAAGTTAAATATATAGATTTACATATGTTCGTTTTTATATATAAGTAATGATATGGTTGGGTATATACTTATATAAGGAATTATGTCAACATATATTATGTATTTTGATATATACCTGACTCCAATATATGAGTTAATTTAAATAATGATTTTGTATTATTTTGATTTGTCTTAAATTTAAATTTTGAGAGAAATATAATATATATATATATAATAATAGTAATAATGTATATATTTTCAGTTATATCAAAACTAATTTGGTCTGTTTCATCAGCTTTGTTCGTCAAATCGTGCCAATCTAGCTTTACTTTGGAATTCGCGCCAGGATTCGTAGCTCGTTCTGTTTCAAATTCTCTAACCTCGAAAGGTGAGCAATCACTCACGATTAATATTCTTTTATTTATTAAATTTATTTCAATTGAAACGACAATTGAAATATGCTTCTGTAGTTATTTACACTGTTATTTATGTTATTACCTGTATTTGTTCACCTGTGACATCTGACACCATTATCTGTTAATTATTTATGTGATGATAATACAGTTGGTTGATAATTGATTGATTGTTGATGTTTATATTGGACGTTAAATTGTTAGTGTTAAATGATAAATAGTATGCAAAATTGAAATGGATATAGGATAGTTAACAATTTTAAAACTGATTTATATGTTAAATTTGATTAGTTGAGTGTGACCCCTTTATTTGTTAAATTAATTGACATGTAAAATAGTGATAATTACACTTTGAACCATTGAACGTATATTTGATTAATTGTTGTAGTGTAAAATGGAAATTGAATATCAAGTGAAGAACCGTATTTATATTATTGTAATACTCTTTAATCTACATGAAATGATAGTGTAGATTCTAGAAATAGTTATATTAATTTGCACAAACAACAATGCGAATTAATACGATTATTTCGGGATTATTTGAATTGATTATTGGATTGATATTGGTTGTGTTATTGCTTGTTTATTTACTTTGACACCATCCCAGTTATCACACTGCAAGTTCCCTTTACTATACTTTGATTTTGAATTGAATTGGAATCGGGTTGAAATGATAAATACCCAAAATGAACTTGACCTAGGATAGAAATTTAATAAAACCCGATTGGTCAATAATTTGATTTAAAAATAAACGAAGATTTTATTTGAATAAATAATATGGTTTTGAAATGAAGTTGAAATTTGAATTTTAATGAAAAGAAAATGTTAATATTTTATAATCTGAAACAAAATATTAACAATGTAATTGATAAGAATGTTGTTTAATTTGAGAAATGATTGAATTAAGTTTGAAATTTTAATTAAGTTTGAAATTATTAAACTTTGAAATTATTTAATGATTAAGTTTTGAATTATTTAGTAGTTAAATAAGATTAATTTATTTAATGATTAAATTGAATTGAAATTCTTTAATAAGAAAAATTGAACTTTTGAATAAGTGGATTTTACTTTGTAAATAATTGAAATTGAGTTTTCTTTATTAAGTAAGTTTTGGAAAATTATCTAAGAAAGTAAATAAGTGAAATGGAATTTCTTTAACAAGAAATGAAAATGTGATATTTTTGGAATTAATGTAAGACCTGTAATTGAAAGAATTGATTTGACGAATTTAATTTAATTCAAAATTGTAAGTTTTGATTTAATGAAGTTGAACTTGAGAAATTGATTTAATGAATTGGAAATTTAATAGAAATTGTTTTGAATGATAAAGTAACTTAACGAATATTGAATAAATCGTTCAATGAATTCAAATTGATTTGAATGTTAAATTAAATTAATTTAAATGATTTCGGAATGAAACTTACATACAAACTTGAATCAAAATTTGAATTGTTCAAAATAGAAATTGAAATTGAATTATAAGATTTTGAAATGGTAATTTGGAAGTTTTGAAACGTAAATTTTAGAAATTGGTTTAGAAAGACAAATGAAATGTTGGTTTACGAATTGAAATTGGAATTGAAATTGATTTGGATTTTGAAATATATAAACGACCAATCGGTGTAATAATTACGAAAGTTATTAAAGAGACCGGAATCGGTTATGGATATACTCTCTATCTAAACCGAAACCCACTTTAATAACTATACGCGGAGTGTGATCCAGAATGAAGTGGTTGGAATGGTGTTCGTGATGACTGAAGAAAGAGAACGATAATGGATAGCCTTGATACTTGTGTCAAATTGGAAATGACTAAAACAGGAGTCGTGTCGGGCCAATGGAGGTCAGCTACCTCAAGTGAACACACTTCTTCGAACTACTCATTACTTGTTGTCGATTGGTGCACCCTTGATTTTGGGAGTGTTGTTTCACGGTGTTGCGGTCGCTGCGGCGATGTGTTCTCACCAGTCCGGATCAGGCAAACGGTAGTATCACTACCTTGGGTATTGCCTCATGTGCCTTGTCATACTTGTATCCCTTTATACGTGACCACTACGAATTTGTTTTGTGTTATACCTATGGAGTACTCCCTGATAGCCCACTAGTTTACGGTGGAGTTTACAGTGCTGTATAGACTATAACGCTTATATAAAATGTGTTAAGGGGGATAATGGTAACGCCTTAACACTATTTTGATATCTTATATTACTGATAGACATTATCTACTTATCGTACACTACTATATAGTAGATAGTTTAACGGATCCTTAAAGGATGGTTATTCCAACATCCTTTGAGTTACTCGTATTTCAATTGCTATTTCACTTGAGTTGGATTTATTAATATAAGAATGTTAATCCTGACTCGAGTGTTTTGTGTTTTGCTTTACGCTCGGGTCAGACTGAGTGTACCAATATTCGAGACTTGCCTTTGAAGTTGGAGCTTTGCTTGAAGATCCAGCCATCTATTCTGCTTTCAGTATTCGATGATTCCTGTGATGTATTCTAATTTGTATTTGATGTATCGTGTTACTCTTCCGTTGTATCTGGTTTAACTCTGATGTAACTTATATATTTATATAGTAGCTTCATGAACTACTATCTCTTTTATTTCCGCTGCACATATTACTCTGTGTCTGTGATCTGTGATTATTTATTTACTGTATATATGTTCAGTTTTGCCAAATTTAAATTAACAAAGCGGTATTTTGAGCAATTCAATTCCGGCATGAGTGTCTACCTATACACTTATAATGGATGCGAATGGTCCAAAATATCGGATTGTTACACCTAGGCTGCACCAGGGTGCAGCCCGCACTTTTGTGGAACTTGGGCTGCACCTTGGTGTAGGCTCAATACGAGCTGCAACATAGTGCTACCTGGCTGCACATTGTGCCGCACGGTTGTGCAGTTGCAGCCACTGTGCTGCACAGTGCAGCCTGTCCTCCTCCGTTGGCCGGACTGTTGTTCGGAAAAAAAATTTCAGGAAGAAGAAGAAGTGAATTTTTTTTAAAGGAGATGCTATGACAATTTTTTTGATGCAATTACATAAACAACTTACATGGATTTGAATTGCATGCATGAATCAAGTTTCAATCCTTCTTTCTTATCTTCAACACTCCATCAATCTTGTTATTTTTCTCAAATATCTCCAACTTAGTCCAAATAACCAACAATTCAATCAACAACACATATAATCGAGGAAGGAGCACACAACCAATATATGCAAAGATTTAACATTTGGCTTTACATGCAAACATAAACAATGAAATACAATGAAATAAAATTATAACTTCACTCACCTAAATCTCCAAAAAGCAATCTTCAAGCTCTAAGTCAGTTAGCCTTTGATTGCTTGTCTTTCCCTTTTTCAATTATCAAGGAATTAGGAATCTTTCTTCTAATCTTTGATTGCAAATACTAAATTTTTTGTTTAGGGATAAGAGGTTTTGGTTTTTTTCCTTTCTGTTTCCTTTCTAGAGAGGTTTCTGTTTTTAGAAAAGAACGTACTATAAGGAGAAAGTAAGTGGACTGAAATTTGTACCTAGGGCCTATTCTAGATTTCTCCTAAGAAATACCTTTATTTAGTTTTTTTTCATAATGATTACACTTTGTCCTATGACAAGATATTTTTTATTTTTCTTATTAAATTTATTTCTAGAGGTTTCCTATATTATATGTTAAAAATGATTTGATTTTTTTTTCTTATTCATTTTCTTTTCCTTCTTTTATGCTTAATCAGTAAATCAAAATAAAAAAATAGATTTTTTTTTCATTTTAACTTTTCACACATAAAACACATTTTATCTTATATTATTTAACGACATTCTTTTATAAAAAGTTATTCTCAATTTTAAACTTTCCAAATAATTTGATTTAATAAAATTAATTCATTTATTAGAATAAATTACATTACCACTAAGGGAAACATAATTTACAACGTCAAATAAAAGCAAATGAATCCGTTACCATTTATTTTCTTCTCAACCATATTAATATTAAATTTTCATTTTATTTTGTTTTGTTTCCATTTATTTATTATTTCATTTTTTCCAAAAATATTTAACTATATATTATTATTAGCAAATTATCAATTTATTAGTTGATTCCCAATTTAGTATCCCTAAAAAATCGGGTTGTTACAATTTCACAAAATAAATTTTTGACCTTTGGAAAGATTTTATGTTATTAAAGATAAAATTGTGGAAATTTTGATTAAATTGGTTTTTCAAAATGTTGTTTTGAAATTTGTTTATAAGTTTGAATTCGAATTAAGGAAACTATATATTTCTAAAAATTATATTAAAATGACTTGAGAAATTTTATGTGACTTCATTATATAAATTGAAAATATTTCGTAAATAAACTTATATTAAATTCGATCATATATATATTTTTATAAAACTAACTTTTATGTAAATTTGGGAGTTTAGATATGGAATTTACATGGATTGTTTATGGATGTTATGTTTATTTACTATATTGTTGAAAAGTTGCTATAGTTGTATTATGGTGATTTTATTTTTCTATTCTACATCAATCCCATTTAATTAATTGTTATGACACTTTATTGGCACTGTGTCGCACCCTATCATCATTTATTGTTTATGAGTGTTATATTGATTAAATAAATTGTTAAATAGCATAAATTAAATACCATTGACATTTGTATTGAAAAAGATTTGAAAATGAAATTTTGCTGTTTTGGCCTTATGATAGAAAATCTTAATTAACCGTTCTTTTATCCTTATTTGAGAAATTTTTATAAATGAATGTGTTTAATTCTAAATTTTGATATGTTATAAAAAATAATATTTTGAACGAGATAGTCTACAATTGGGTAGGAAGTTTATGTGTAAATTTTTCCGAATGAATTATCCAATTAAATAGAAATATATATGTGTTGTAAACAATAAAAATAAGAAGCCATTAGAAAAGGAGGAAGGAGACATTTTATTCATTCATGAAATTAAATAGTAATCTATTTTCATTACATAGGCTACTTTATATAAAGGTTTTGGAGCTTGGGATTGAACATATCCCATGATGTGGGGCTAAACAAAATATAACAAACATTGTATAACATATTCACTCTTTATAATTTACATATATTATAACACTCTCCCTTGAGTATGCATCTTCAAAATCTTGGATGCTCAAATGGTAGCTTGAAATTGCCTATTTTGAAACGTGTATGATGACTGCTCCCCCTCATTATTATCCTTCTTTCATATTTCCATTCGGTTGTTGCAGATATTGTATATTGCCTCATTAAAAACCTCTGTTAGGAAAACCCAATGGGAAAAACCTTGAATGAGGAAAAGAGTGCAACTTGTGAAACTATAGATATCATATAATGATATTCCTTCTAAAGAGTTTGATAATTCGGGATCAAAATAATGTCTCATTAAACCCTTACTAAGAAAAACCCAATGGAAAAAATCTTAGTGAAAGAAAAATAGTGCAATGACATATTTCAATAATTTACATCAAATGGAGTTTGATACTTCTGGATCAATGTAATGCCTCATTAAAACCTTACTAATAAAAACCCAGTGGAAAAAATCTTAGTGAAAGAAAACAATACATTTTTATATACTTATGTGTGCTCCCCTGATTTTATAATTTTCCTTCAAGTTCTAATATATTTCATTATGATTCAAATCAATTATAAATACTTTTGTAACATAGCTTAGACAAGTGTTAAAAGTCCGAAGAAAATAACTCTACTTTCCGTTCTTTAGAGCTTCATCATTTATAAATAGTTTCCTTCGATACAATCGAATTTTCTAGGATTGTTTCTTCCAAATTCGATTTTCATTTTATGCATTTTGTATGCTACCTTTATGAAAAACACTTCATATGCTTTCATTTTTGTGCTTCAAATCAGTTTTGCATAGTGCAACTACATCTTTGATGAATATTAAAAGTTTTATTACAACACTACTTAAAAATAGGAAGTAATCCACTCATCATAAATTATATCAAAATTTTCATCACAACAATACTTAAAAGGTGGTCGTAATCTATGCTCCTTATTCTTTTCATTCGTTATAACCACCGAAGTTTATTCTTCAAGAATTTGTATACTTTCATCGTTTAATATGATTTAAGCAATATTTATACCTTCAGGGTATATTAAGTGTTTCAAACACTTTCGCTATTTTGCTGATTACAAGTCCAAATTTCTATATTAGTAAAGGATTCATGATGGCCAACCATGTTTCCTCTAATTCAAGATCTTTAATCTATTTATAAACATAAGCGCTTTTTATTATTTACAAATTTATCATCGTTGATTATTTATTGTCAGTTCTAGGTATGATTTATTGATATCTCAATATTTATTCTACTTTAGGCACCTAAACCACTTCTAGGTTTATTTGACAATCATCTCATGTGTCTCTTCCAAATCACCCTTAAGTGTTTCTTAAAAAAACACTCGCCTCCTTTATTTGACATCTTTATTACTTTCTCCAAAAATATTTCAAACTGACTTCTCTACCACACTTCAAATGTGATTTATATCCTTTTGGTCCTTCTGGGATTTCAACTTATATTGGAGCAAGTATACTAGGGATATTATCGATAATTTATTCACGTTACTTAATATTTTGCAACCAATATTTAATCTTGATAATCAAAATGAACTTGTATCTCTTTTATCCTCCCCTTAATGTTGACGAACATTATCACATTTAATAATAATATTCTTTAAATTCTCATTCTGATCCATTATGATATTACTACCAGCAAATACATCATAATATTGATTATAGGAAGATAATTATTTTATTAGTTGATAAGATGCATTCAATTTATATTGCTTATTATAGTTTGTTCTCATTCATTGATCTAGCCAATTGGAGGAATTTAATTGTTGTGTGGATCATTTGAATACATGCATGACTTTAGGTCATTCAACATTTACGTTGATTGAATTTTAAATTACTGAATTATATCTATGCATAAACTATAAGATCAGCTCATAACAAACTTCAAGTTGTTATTTGAATATCTACATATATAGATATATACGTGCGTCCACTTATTACATATACTATAAATTTGCATATTATTTCTCATTTGAGTTGGTGATTTTTAGAACAAACAATTACAACTATTAATTTCTATTTATAGATATATGTCAATAGGAATGCTTCAAGACTGCATGATAACGTTCAAAACATCTGGTTTGGAACCATATTGAACTTCTGGTTCAAATAAATTATATACACAACTTTAAGTTGTTAAGTTTTATTCCATTATTATATCTCAAATATCACTTTTAAACATTAATTATAATTACTTATCAGAGAATAATACATAGTTATAATTGCATATAGACATTTCTATACATCTCTTCTGGAGAGTTTAACAAAAGAGATATACTTACAAAAAAAATAAGAGTAGCTTCTAGACACTTGGAATTTTATAAAAATAAGAGATATACACATTACATAGCTATCAAATTTTAAGTTAGAATCAGATCAAAACTAAATTGGAATCCTTCATAATCAAATTTCTATACATCTATTTGGTTTAATAAAATTACCAAATATATAAACAAATCTCTTCTAGATATATTTCATCATTTCCAACTGTATAAGTCTCTTCTAGAGATATTTTACTATCACCACTTCTGGAGCAAACTTATCTCTTCCAGAGATATATATGCAAACTATTAGAATGTCATATCAATATACAATATTTTTTTTTACATAAATCACATAATTACTACTTTTACAGTAGTATAAAATATCCTGTTGGAAATTTTTGTTGTAACTGCTTTTGAAATGTCATATTATACTTTAAATACAGTAACAAAATTAGATGCACCAAATGAAAGTAAGATGCAAGAGATAAAACCACTACTTTTGGAGTGTGATATTGGTGTACAATACCTTTTTTATAGTGATAAATTATTATTATTACTTCTAATTTATATGATATTCCTTCAGAGAATATATTGTTTCTTTTTAAGGGATTGTAATCTAACAAAAATAATATTTCTATAACATCTCTTCTGGTATGTTGGATTTTGAAATATAAATTTTAAAGAATACATCTCTTTAAGAGATTAATATATACACACACATCCATAGACTTAAATAGTATGTTATATGAGTTATTTCCTTTAGATAATACTAAAATGTATTTCGTCAATTAAATAGTTTGACTAATGCACCTAAAAATAATTTGTCAAAACTTTAGGTTTTATAACATAGTGTGACTAGTAAAGATCAGATCTATATTTAGATATATCAATGAGAAAGCAACAGAGAATAATTAAATTAAAGCTGCACATATTGAAATGAAATTATATTTCGCATTGCACAAAACCTATAAATTGACCATGTGTACTTTTACATAATTGGAAGTATATATAATGGGGAAAACATTTTAAACTAACTACAACATATAAATTGAAATGAAAAATGAGAAAATGGATTAAAATGTCATTTAAATTCATATTTTATAAATAATGAACATCCCTTTTTAATAGCTAAATTAATAATTAATTTTCAATTCAATGCATATTTGAAATGTCATACAACACAATATCTTCAGGATATTTGGCCAATATAATATGTAAATGCAAAGATGTAAGTAAGGTATAACCTATTTGGTGACTTTTTAAATCTCTTGAACGCACTGTCATAATCTTGCGTTAAGATGTATTTATCTCTTTTAACTTCTTCAAGAAGTGTAATCTTAACATTTTACACAGTTTCAAGAAAGTTTTGGGTTTCTAATTCATGAATTTCAAGTCATAGACTTTATCAACAAATCATTACATATTTCAAGACTTCAGGTCTCGGACTGAGTTATACAACTTATGGTTGAGAAAAAAATTCTTCGCACAACTTCAGGTTGTTGTTCAAACTTATTTCTATCATTATATCGAGCATTGTTTGCCAAAATAAATACATCAAACAATAAACCATGTGTCTATTCTTATTCCAAACATAAAAATAAAACATCATTTAATTAACTATAGCTAACGCATTTATGATGATAAGATAATTTAATTTATTACTATGACGACAACATTTAATGCATTTATGATTAAAAAAATGAATACAATTTACCATTATTATGGCCTAAAATATAAAATATTTTCACAACGAATTGATTTCTTTACAAACAAATAAATCAACCTCACTAACGTTATTTAGCAAAATTTCATCTTAAATCTAAGTTCAATATACTTAATAATAAAATTAAAATGAATACCATAAGAGAAACTTTATTTCTTAACAATCAAAATTTCTAAAATAACTAAAATAACTCTTATATATATATATATCTCCCTTTTAATAATTCAATTTTCTGCTCTTTCTTTTTGGAACTTCCGGTTCTTTATTACAAGAAAACTTGAATTCTAATAATTTATAGGAACTCAAGCTTTTAGCATTATAGAAACTGTAGGTTCTCAACTTTTATTTCAAATGCTAGAAATTAATTTACCATGTATGCCTTCATTAATGTTTCCATTCACTTCAGGTGTGCTAAATCAATATTAATATTGGATCCAAACTTAATAGCATCTTCTAAATATGCATTATTCTTGTACATGTTTCTCTAAGAAACAATAAAATATTTCTTCTGGAAATGTAAATATATAGATCAAAATCATTTCTAAAGTCAAAATCCATATCAAAGAGCTTTCAAAATGAAAACTTCATTTACCAAACATGTATGGATTACTTAGATCTGTATAACAAACCAAAATGCAATCAAGTTCAATAAATTTATTTGAATCAACAGCAGAAATTGTCAATTTCAAAACTTGCTTTCAAAAATAATAAACTCAAAAAGCATGCAATAATAAGCAAGTTTGAAATCAATTCAAATCCAAATTCAGAAAATCACAACATTTTATTTTTAAACCATGTATAAATCTTAAAGATATATTATTTGAGTGTGGTTTTGAGATCTACAATATAATGAGATTAGAAAAATAAGAACAAAAAAATCAGATCTATAGTACAATGAGACCTGAAATATAATGACAAAAATACATGTACAGTAGAAGAAGATCTATAATTTAGGTCTATTATAAAATAAGATCTTGAAAAGAAAGGATCTACTAAAACTTAAATACAAATCTGAAAAATTAGGAAATAGATATAGAATTGTGAAACAAGAATACTTAAATCTGTATCTAAATTAATCGCAAAACAATTGTAGAAGCAGATCTAGAAAATTTCAAGCCTGATTTAATTAGTTGAATAAGAGGAAGGAGATAGATCTGAATTCAATAACTGATTAAGAGAAAAAGATGTATCTACATTAAAAAAAATGGATCTAATCTTCCAGCTTAGAATATCCAATAAATTTAAGAAAGAGATCATGCTGATAACGTGTTTTAAACAATAAAAATAAGAAGCCATTAGAAAACGAGGAATGAGACATTTTATTCATTCATGAAATTAAATAGAAATCTATTTCCATTACATAGGCTCCTTTATATAAATATTTTGGAGCTTGGGATTGAACTTATCTCATGATGTGGGACTAAACAAAATATAACAAATATTGTATAGCATATTCACTCTTTATAATTTACATATATTATAACAATAGGCGATTTTTGAAAAGTGTCACTTTAACTTGAAATTTTTTTATGTAATTTCATTACAGCGAGAGAAAAATATTTTTCAAAGAAACCTATGCTAATTTCGGTCATTTAATAATTTTTATATTTTATTATTTGAAAATGGGATTGTTGGAAATTTAAAAAAAAATTCAAAATGTTAAATTAATTTGAAATTTTTTTTGTAGCTCCTACATATTATTTCGAGAATATTTAATAAAGAGACTTATATTTATTTAGGTCATTTAATAATTTAATCTTTAAAATTAGCCTTTTGGAAATTCGGGAAAAACTATCAAATCGATTTGGAAAAACCTAAAATTCAAAATAAGTATTTTAAGAACTCTGAAATTTAATTTGGAATTTTTTTGCAAAATTTTAAATTTTTTATAGTATAATTAGTGTGAAATCTGATGTATTTTGACTATAAAAAACAATAGACATTTAAGGAAATTTCTGAAACTTTTTATGTGAATTCCTGAATTAAAATGAAGAACTTTTCATATTGAACAATTTCTAAAATTATTTATGGATTTTACTATAAAAATTAAAATGGACAAAATGACATATTTTTATAAAATGGACGATTGGTTATTAAAGAGACCGGGGCCGGTTAATGACATACTCTCCATTATTTATCGAAAAAGCTATAATAACTGTGTATGTAGAGGATGTTTCTAGAATGTAGATGTTGAATTGGCGAATGTTTGCTGGAATGAAGCAATAGCACGATAATGGGTGACTCCTACCCTTATGTCAATTTGAAATGACTAAAACAGTAGATATATCCGGCCAGTGAGGATCGCTACCTCTAACGAACATCTTTCCCTCATATTACCATCTTGATTTTAAACTCAATTGGTTCATCTTGATCTTGGATTGATGGACGAGGTCGGTCGTTAGGGTTTACGACCAATCAGGGAAAGTAAAATGATAGTATCCTACCTTAGGCATTACCTCACGTGCTTTGTTTTACGACTATCCCTATGTAAGACCACAACCATTTTTTTTAGTATTGTACCTATAGAGGACTCACTGGCCATCAAAGTTACTGGTTGTGTTACATGACCTGCATAGACTACATGCTTAAAAATGTGTTAAGGGGGATCATTGTAAAGCCTTAACGCTATTTTATTACTGATAGACATTACATATGTATCATATCTACTACATATAGATAGTTTGATAGACCTTTAAGAGATGTAAAATCCCATAACATCTCTTGAGTTACTCATATTTCACATGATATTGAGTTAATTTATGTAAGAATTTTTTGTTCTGACTCGAGTATGTTTTTTTCATTATGCTCAGGTCAGCTTGAGTATTTCAATGACTTGTAGACTATTATTTTATGGAGCTGAAGATGAATTTGAAGACTTTAGTTACTTTCCTATATTTTGTTGTTCTTGATTAGTAAACATTTGTATTTCGACCATGCTATTTAGTTTTAAACTCCGAGGTAATAATATTAATTAGTAACTTCATGAATTATTATTTAATTATATCTTTATATTTTGGTGTGAGATTCTGTATTTTTTTCTTCTATATCTTATTTATTTAGAATAAAACCTCATTAATAATCTATCATTTGGACTATTGAGTGTCAAAATGGCGAGTCGTCACAGCAATTATGTAATTTGTTACATACATATAACTCAATAACCAACCTTGTTAGAAATCAAAGGTATTTTCTTTCTATTATATACTTGATATAATGTCCTTGTATTAATTATTAATTTAATTAAAGGTATATTTAATAGAAAATAAATAAATGGTATATTTTGTGATAGTAGTTACAAAGTGCTGTAACCATGAGTAATTTATCACAATCAAAATAAATATAGCATTTTAAATGTTCCTAGTCAAAATGCATCGAGGCTGGATATCGATGTATCCGTTGAGACTAGAGTACGTAACGCTCTCCAAATGTTGGGCCCTGTATTACTCATGGCTGTTAGGGGCACTTAGATGTTACCTATTGATAGTTATTGGAAAACTATGGAACGACTCACTCGATAATTTTCTACTGGTTAATATAACTAAGGTCAAACAGAAAATAACGATGTGACTGATTTACACAATTCTCTCGACTTGAAAATACTGTGGATCTTCAATATGAAATCTCCGCTTTGATTATAGTCAAATCATGGCATGGCATTCTATCAAGTGACTATAGTTGGATCGAGTGGAAGTATTGGAAGTGAAGCACTATTCAAGAGAGGATTCGTCACCTCATTTATATGGGGTTAGTATCACGGTCAACTCAAAGTCAAAATCTATGACCAGAGCATTTTAGTTAATAATAATTTTTATTATTTAATCAATGACTTTGTGTTTGCATTATAGAATAGAATATAGATGATATTGGAATTTTGAACATTACCAAATTCCATAAGTCGTTTTGACGAAGAGAATTGGTGTAAATACATATTACAAAGGGTAACTGTTAATAAAGTGAAATTTGATTTTACCGAAAATAAGTGATAAATTTGACCAAAATGTCACACCATCTACCAAGTAAGTGAGAATGTTAACATTCAAATAGTTCGATGTTAATTGCGGACCAAATTTACACCCATAAGTCACACAATCGAAATAATGAATTCTCTATAGACCAAACAATTAGTTTATAATTGTTATAAATTAATTTAATTAATTAATATTTATGAAATATTAATTATAAATTTTGAATATGACTTAAGGATTGAATATTGTTGTATATATTTATAATAGTTATAAATATATCGATCGATATGAGATATCGATAAAGAAATTAAATTGGATTTAATTAAAAAAATTATTTACGCTTACATGGTCTATTAGCCCATAACATTAGTGGCAAAATTTGGCAGCAACTACGTGATATAGGGGACAACCAAAATGGAGTACTATGGTATGTGATGGATGACTAAGATCTGGTGAGAAAAGGTAAGTGATATGATCCACTTTTCTCCCTGATTCAACCACTATAAAAGGAATCATAATCCTAACTTTCTACAGACTTTTTAGTTACCTCCTCTATTCATATCATGGCCGAACCATACCTCTCTATGCCCCATCAAATCTCAAATCAAATTAGTTTAAATCAATAGTTATTCGATAGTAAAGCGTATGTGATTCAAAGACTAGCAACCTGATGAATCTGGAAGTTTTCAAGAGGAAGGGAACTCATTATGACAATGTGTACTTATGGGCATTAGTCTAGGTAAGTATTTAGTTTATATATGATGTGTGACGACCGCCCATGACCCCTGCACTGAATCTAGAGATAGTGCGCTGTAAAGTGTACCAGGCGACCATGGACGATTGTCAGGGTAGATTAAAACAACAGGATCTATCGTATTACTCACAGCGCATGGACAAAATACAATAGAACATATGTATAGTGAAGCTTTACAAAACAAAATGACATCATATAAAACTCCATAATAGTTGAATACAAGCATCCACATAGTCAATACATCAAGCCTCACTACATATCTCTCAGAGAATACAAAACAGCGGAATATCCAGTACATATAAGAAGAAGATAATATGCAACCCTCTAGCTCGTCTTCGATATCAGCGTCGTGAAAAGAGAACAGCACCTGTCACCTGCTACCTAGTCTGCCCGTCCCAAATGGACGAACAGCCCAAGGCAATAAGAATTAAAAACATAAAGCATTGAGTCAGACAACAGTCTTAGTGAGCAGTAAATTAACTAACAACATACCAAAAGAACATAAAGGAGAAGGAATAGGAATACAACCCTCCCACTCCAACCTCATTCTACAGTGATAGCCCCCAGACACACATTAAGCAGAAGCAAACATAGCAGAGCATACAATTTAAAGTAAAGATACTATCACTCGGGTCAAGGGCGATGTTTTCCAAGTACCAAGGCCTAAATCAGATAAGCACCCAGAAAATACCGCTCTTGAGTCCGAAATGACGTTACAACCAAACATCCATGACTCTGGCTATCACTGTTATCATTGCTTCGATATCACCGTTAATTAAATGACCGGCACATTCCTTCAGCCGTCCGTCAAGGGCTAATGGAAACCCCGGTTCTAGACATAACTCCCGCACGTCGTCGCAGCCCGTGCCTAGGACTATCGAATCTGCCCAGAGTACTCGACCATCAACAGTTGGCCGTTGGGACTATCGAATCTGCCCAAACGTACTCTTGCTTAGAGCATGCTAGAACCTTCAACAACGATGCTATCCAAGCCTCCTAGTCATCCTCCTCGACGACTATTCTCATATCCATTCATTATCCTCAACTCGAATCATATCACTGAGTTATCAACATGCTTGGAATGATCCCGTCTGGATTAGACCAAGTCTTCATCACATGATTGCCTCGCTTCATTACATCCTCGCAAAGCCTCATCTCATCATCACATCATCAAATCAATGCATAAGAGCTTCATCATCCCGCTACATATGCCACGAGCAGCTTTCCCTAATTCAAGAGCCTTTCCCTTAGCTTTTGAATCACCTTCGATCTAAATCTAATCATCAATCATCTAGTTCATAACAATCAATCAAATCAAACATCAATCCAAGCAATCAAGCATTCAAATATGATCTAAGTAGACAATTATAACAATAATGGCATTTTCGTAATTAAAGAGTTGAAAGTCCAATAAGCATGAAAACATGGATTATATCTCTACAAACTTGATGAATGAACTTGCATAGATTAACATATGATAAAATGGATGTAACATCATCATGAATAATGGATCTATATGGATCTACACATAGGATGAAGAAAATGCATGGAAATCTCTATTTTAACACCAAATCGAGCCAACAATCCGATATACTCCTTTGGATCCGTGTGAGAGATAATCACCACTCACCAAATCACCTAAACAAACCCAAATCAACACGCTTCAGATCTGGACAGCGAAGGATCAAGCTTGATCTATCACGAATCCGCTTCAAACGAAGAAATCTCTCTTGAAAAGATGAAGATCTTCAATCTAAGCTCTTGAATCTTCAATCATGGTCTTCGATTTGGATGGATGGAAGCACTAGGTTAGAGTGGAGAAAAGAAGTGAAGAAGTGTAGAAGTCGAGCTCTCAAAATGGCAGCACTTCGTCGCTTCAAAATCCGGATCCCAAAAATGAAGAGAAGCTCTCCTATTTATAGCTGAAATCCATGACTCGACTGCCTCCATGAGTCGTCTACGACTCATCAGATCACCACGACTCAACGGTCTCCGACTTATAGCCTCTTCCGACTCATCACAGGTACCTACGACTTACCGGACCACCCCTGTCTACGACCTAGTGCGCACGCGCCTTACTGGCTAGACGACTCAACCACTAAGTCGTCCACGACTTAGCACAAAGCTACGACTCATCAGGAGGTACGACTTATCAAAGGGCTCAACTTACGACTCAACAAAAACCCAGATCCCGTACGACTTAACGGTTAACTCGACTACGACTTATCAACCTCACGACTTAGCTAGGCTACTGGGATACGACTTAACTGAATACACGACTCAACTAGACTTACGACTTAGTAAGTATACGACTCATCAGATAACTTGGGTACGACTCATCACCTTAACACGGCCACGACTCAACACAGCAGCCTACCTACGACTTAACATAGCAGCTTTGCCGATCTACCAGGATAAGACTCAACTCCTAAGTCGTCCAGGTCTTAAGTCGACCACTACCTTAACTCGTCAGCCGACTTAACACTTAACTCAAAACCTTAAGTCGTCTACAATAACATAAGTCGGTCACTTCCTTAGGTTGTCTATCCCTTAACTCGGCAATGACTTACAACCTACTAACCTAGCCCAGCTACGACTTATTTCCTTAAGTCGCCAAACCCTGGGTCACTCCTATCTCCTAAGTCGTATACGACTCACGACTTATGCTAAGTCGTGAACGACTTAGGACTTAGGCAAAATTTGCCTAAAAGCTGAAATGGCTAAAAAATGCTAAAACTCCAGATTTGACGAACTTTTCGATCCGTGAAAATACGGGTCGTTACATTCTCTCCCCCTTAGGAATTTCGCCCCCGAAATCCCAAACAATCATAGCAATCAGAACTATTCTGTACGCCTACCATCCATAACAATCAGCAAACCATGCATCCAATTCTAGCTTAGCGTACAGAATTCTAAAATTAGAACAAGTTACAATATCGCGAGATGACACGACACCTTAGGGCCATACCTTGAAGAGTTCAGGATGAGCTGCTTTCATCCTCTCTTCCACCTCCCGCGTACAGTCGTTATCATCATCACTCCATTGTATCTTGAGCAACTTAACTACCTTCCTCCTAAACTGTTTCGTGTCGGTTTCCACAACACGAAGTGGCTTACGAGGTCTCCTATCGACTAGATCAACTTCTAAGTCTTCACAGCTACCAGCAGAAACTACCGTACTCGAGTCGTGCACATACTTCCGTAGATATGATACATGAAAAACATTGTGCACACTCGACATCTTCTCTGGTAACTCCAATCTGTAAGCGAGCTTTCCAATTCGCTCGATAATCGGGAATGGTCCAACAAATCTCGGAGTCAATTTTCCTTTCTTCCCGAATCGAATAACATTCTTCAGTGGAGAAATCTTCACAAAAACCATATCTCCAATGTCGAATTCTAAATCCTTACGACGCTTATCGGCATAACTCTTCTGATGGTCTTGGGCTGCCTTCATTCGTTGCCGAATGATTTCTAAACAATCCGAAGTCTGCCGAATCATCTCTGGCCCAAGTATCAACTTTTCTCCAGTTTCCAACCAACATGTCGGAGAGTTACACGGTCTTCCATACAATGCCTCATACGGTGCCATACCAATGCTTGACTGGTAACTGTTGTTGTACGCAAACTCCACCAAATGAAGGTGATCTTCCCATGATCCTCCGAAATCCAAAACACAAGCTCTGAGGAGATCTTCCAAAACTCGGTTGACTCTCTCGGTCTGACCATCTGTTTGAGGGTGATAAGCTGTACTCAAACATAACTCGGTTCCCAAAACTTCCTGGAAGCTCTTCCAGAATCCACTAGTGAACAATGGATCTCTATCGCTCACTATACTCTTCGGAATACCATGGAATCGAACTATCCACTTAACATACAACTCAGCCAACTTTGATGCAGTCCTAGTCGATCGAACAGGAATGAATCGTGCACTCTTAGTCAGACGATCTACAATGACCCAAATCCCTTCATTTCCCGTTCTGGTTCTAGGCAATCCATCGATAAAATCCATCGACACTTGTTCCCACTTCCATGTAGGAACTTCTAATGGCTGAAGCAATCCACTTGGCTTCTTCTGTTCGGCTTTAACCAACTGGCAGTTCATACACTTGGAAATAAAATTTCCAACATCCTTCTTCATACCTTCCCAGTAGTAGGTTCTCTTCATATCCCGATACATCTTATTTCCACCTGGATGAATTGTCAGTTTCGAGTGATGACTTTCCTTCAGGACTTCACTCCTCAATTCATCTATATCGGGAACAACTAGTCGTCCTTGCTTCCGAAGCCAACCCTCTCGATCGACCTTGAATCCTTTATCCTTTTCTGGATCCAATCCAGATTCCAATTCACGGATAATCTTGACAAGCTTATCATCTCGCTTTTGGCCCTCGCTAATCCTTTCCACAAGAGTGGGTCTTATCGATAAGTTTGCCAACATCTCAGGTTCCAATTCGCATCTAGGCCTGAAGTCAAATCCAGCTAAATACTCGAGACTCTTCCATTCTGAAAACATGGCTCCCAATCCTGCATGTCTTCGACTTAACGCATCTGCCACTGCGTTACCTTTTCCCGGAGTATAAGCTATACCAAAATCATATGATGCTAAAAACTCTAGCCAACGTTGCTGCCGAAGATTCAAATCCTTTTGGGAGAAAAGATACTTCAGCGACTTATGATCCGTAAACAACTCGAATCGAACTCCCAATAGATAATGTCTCCACATCTTCAGAGCAAATACAATCGCCGCTAACTCCAAATCATGAGTTGGGTAATTCCTTTCATGCGGCTTCAGTTGTCGACTTGCATACGCAACAACTTTATTCTTCTGCATCAGCACTGCTCCAAGTCCAGTACCACATGCGTCGGTGTAAACCACCATCTCATCATTCCCACTTAGAATAGTCAAAACAGGAGCACTCGTCAGTCTCTCTTTCAGGATTCCGAAGGCTTGCTCACACTTAGCATTCCAACTGAACACTTGGTTCTTCTTCGTCGATCCTGTTAACGGTGCAGCTATCTTGGAGAAGTCTTTGATAAACCGTCGATAATATCCTGCTAATCCAAGAAAACTTCTCACATCAGATGCATTCTTAGGTCTAACCCAATCCTGGATTGCTGCCACCTTAGCGGGATCAACCGCTATTCCATTTCCAGAAATCACATGGCCTAAGAACCTTACTTCACTCTTCCAGAAGTGACACTTCGAAAACTTAGCCTTCAGCTGATGTTTCCGCAAGATTTCCAAAACAATACACAAGTGCGTCTTGTGCTCTTCTTCTGTTCTGGAATAAATCAGAATATCATCCACGAACACAAGTACGAACTTGTTCAGCTGATCTCTGAACACTCTATTCATAAGATCCACAAAATATGCTGGCGCGTTAGTCAACCCAAACGACATTACCAGCCACTCAAAGAAACCGGATGGTGTCCTAAAAGCAGTCTTCGGCACACTATCCTTAGCTACTCTCAACTGGTGAAATCCCGTTGCCAAATCCATCTGAGAAAACACCTTAGCTTCGTGAAGCTGATCAAACAAGTCATCTATCCTCGGCAATGGATACTTGTTCTTCTTAGTCACCTTATTCAGCTCACGATAATCCACACACAATCTCAACGACCCATCTGCCTTGGTTGCAAACACAACTGGTGCACCCCACTCGGACACACTACGCCGAATGAATCCTTCTGCAAAAGATCATCAACTTGCACCCTCAACTCCTGTTGTTCCCTAGGCGCCATCCGCCTAAGAGGCATCACAACAGGTCTGGCTCCTTCAACTAGATCTATACGAAACTCGATCTCTCTATGCGGCGGCAACCCTTTGACTTCGTCAAAAGCATCCTCGAATCCATTTGCGATTGGCACTAAAGACAGTCCATCCCGTGGAACAACTAGCGAATACATGAAGCTCATGAAGACGCCTTCCTCATGCTTACATCCTATCACAATCTTTCGCCCTTCCACATTCTCGACTGTCACCTCCAGCCTCTCACAATCAACCTTAGCCACATACTTCCTAAGCCAGTCCATACCCAAAATAATTCTGAACCCCGCAAAGTTCAGAACAAAACAATCACAAACAAAAGAGCAACCATGACTCGATACAACTAGACCACGGCATAACATACACAAACAAGACGAACCCCCAACTGGATTAGTCACAACCAATGGCCTATCAACAATATCCGGTTCCAAACCTAACCGGTCTACGAGTTCACTACAAACAAACGAATGCGACGCTCCAGTATCAAACAGAACTCTAACTGGAACACCACCTAGGAAAAGAGTACCTTGAACAACCACACTCTTTCCCTTCTCTTCAGCAGTAGGAGCTTTCAAAGACGACGGAACAGCTCCTAAAGCATAGGCTTGCACAATCTGCCTGTCCTTCCTCGGTTCTGGACAATTCTTCCTGATGTGCCCTGGCTTGTCACAGTTGTGACACTTCATTGGCACCTTCGGATTCTTACAATCCTTAGAGAAATGGCCCTTCTGCTGACAATTGTAGCAAGTCACCTCGCCTTTCGGCTTCTTCTGGCCATCCTTACCCTTCTGCTGCTGCTGCTTCCTCTTCTGGTTTCCACCCTGCTGTGGTTTAGATTCTCCCTTGGTAACAGCAACAACAGGTCCTTCCTTAGGAAACAGACTCTCATGCCTGAGAGCTTTCTCCACAAGCTTCTCAAATGAGTCGTCCAAATGATCCACCAACTGTCTCCCAAGATAATTGTCCAAGCCTGTCACAAACTTCTCATTCTTCTGATAAGCAGACTCAATATATGACCGGGCATACTTGGACAAAGCTTCAAACTCAGAAACATACTCAAGAACTGATCTTCCACCTTGCTTGAGCTCCACAAACCTCTTGAACAGAACAGACTTCTGAGCTGTAGAAATGAACTTAGCTTCAAATCTGGCTTGGAATTGCTCCCAAGTAATCTCTTCCTCCGGAGTAGTGATGGTAATAGAATTCCACCAATCAGAGGCTCTCCCTTGAAGCTGCCTTGATGCCAACTTCCTCTTAGTTGCATCATCAATTCCCAAATCACCAAAGATCCTTCTACAAGCATCGATCCATCTCTGGACTTCAATAGTTGATTCTGTTCCCAAGAAAACCTTCCCTCCGAGAGCAGTATAATCCTTGCACAACTTAGCAAAATCCACTGGTTTCGGAGTTTGGACTTGAACTCCAACATCAACTGCCGCCCCTGGAACTGGTATCCTTCTCATGATCGAAGTCATCATAGCTTCGAACATGGCTGCATAATCAGCAGTCTCTTCAATAGCACGGCCTTCCCTAGCAGCTGGTCTCCCTCTTCGACTCATTCTCAATATCTATAAAAAGGAATGATCAGAACACCTTAGAGAAACAACTGCATAAAGGACTCAAACTCAACTAAACTACTATATTATATATAGTATTCATCCATCAAAATACAATTACGTCTCTCATACGTAGTTACGACAGCGAGCGTTGGGTAAAATCGATTAACCAATGCTCTGATACCAAATGTGACGACCGCCCATGACCCCTGCACTGAATCTAGAGATAGTGCGCTGTAAAGTGTACCAGGCGACCATGGACGATTGTCAGGGTAGATTAAAACAACAGGATCTATCGTATTACTCACAGCGCATGGACAAAATACAATAGAACATATGTATAGTGAAGCTTTACAGAACAAAATGACATCATATAAAACTCCATAATAGTTGAATACAAGCATCCACATAGTCAATACATCAAGCCTCACTACATATCTCTCAGAGAATACAAAACAGTGGAATATCCAGTACATATAAGAAGAAGATAATATGCAACCCTCTAGCTCGTCTTCGATATCAGCGTCGTGAAAAGAGAACAGCACCTGTCACCTGCTACCTAGTCTACCCGTCCCAAATGGACGAACAGCCCAAGGCAATAAGAATTAAAAACATAAAGCCTTGAGTCAGACAACAGTCTTAGTGAGCAGTAAATTAACTAACAACATACCAAAAGAACATAAAGGAGAAGGAATAGGAATACAACCCTCCCACTCCAACCTCATTCTACAGTGATAGCCCCCAGACACACATTAAGCAGAAGCAAACATAGCAGAGCATACAATTTAAAGTAAAGATACTATCACTCGGGTCAAGGGCGATGTTTTCCAAGTACCAAGGCCTAAATCAGATAAGCACCCAGAAAATACCGCTCTTGAGTCCGAAATGACGTTACAACCAAACATCCATGACTCTGGCTATCACTGTTATCATTGCTTCGATATCACCGTTAATTAAATGACCGGCACATTCCTTCAGCCGTCCGTCAAGGGCTAATGGAAACCCCGGTTCTAGACATAACTCCCGCACGTCGTCGCAGCCCGTGCCTAGGACTATCGAATCTGCCCAGAGTACTCGACCATCAACAGTTGGCCGTTGGGACTATCGAATCTGCCCAAACGTACTCTTGCTTAGAGCATGCTAGAACCTTCAACAACGATGCTATCCAAGCCTCCTAGTCATCCTCCTCGACGACTATTCTCATATCCATTCATTATCCTCAACTCGAATCATATCACTGAGTTATCAACATGCTTGGAATGATCCCGTCTGGATTAGACCAAGTCTTCATCACATGATTGCCTCGCTTCATTACATCCTCGCAAAGCCTCATCTCATCATCACATCATCAAATCAATGCATAAGAGCTTCATCATCCCGCTACATATGCCACGAGCAGCTTTCCCTAATTCAAGAGCCTTTCCCTTAGCTTTTGAATCACCTTCGATCTAAATCTAATCATCAATCATCTAGTTCATAACAATCAATCAAATCAAACATCAATCCAAGCAATCAAGCATTCAAATATGATCTAAGTAGACAATTATAACAATAATGGCATTTTCGTAATTAAAGAGTTGAAAGTCCAATAAGCATGAAAACATGGATTATATCTCTACAAACTTGATGAATGAACTTGCATAGATTAACATATGATAAAATGGATGTAACATCATCATGAATAATGGATCTATATGGATCTACACATAGGATGAAGAAAATGCATGGAAATCTCTATTTTAACACCAAATCGAGCCAACAATCCGATATACTCCTTTGGATCCGTGTGAGAGATAATCACCACTCACCAAATCACCTAAACAAACCCAAATCAACACGCTTCAGATCTGGACAGCGAAGGATCAAGCTTGATCTATCACGAATCCGCTTCAAACGAAGAAATCTCTCTTGAAAAGATGAAGATCTTCAATCTAAGCTCTTGAATCTTCAATCATGGTCTTCGATTTGGATGGATGGAAGCACTAGGTTAGAGTGGAGAAAAGAAGTGAAGAAGTGTAGAAGTCGAGCTCTCAAAATGGCAGCACTTCGTCGCTTCAAAATCCGGATCCCAAAAATGAAGAGAAGCTCTCCTATTTATAGCTGAAATCCATGACTCGACTGCCTCCATGAGTCGTCTACGACTCATCAGATCACCACGACTCAACGGTCTCCGACTTATAGCCTCTTCCGACTCATCACAGGTACCTACGACTTACCGGACCACCCCTGTCTACGACCTAGTGCGCACGCGCCTTACTGGCTAGACGACTCAACCACTAAGTCGTCCACGACTTAGCACAAAGCTACGACTCATCAGGAGGTACGACTTATCAAAGGGCTCAACTTACGACTCAACAAAAACCCAGATCCCGTACGACTTAACGGTTAACTCGACTACGACTTATCAACCTCACGACTTAGCTAGGCTACTGGGATACGACTTAACTGAATACACGACTCAACTAGACTTACGACTTAGTAAGTATACGACTCATCAGATAACTTGGGTACGACTCATCACCTTAACACGGCCACGACTCAACACAGCAGCCTCCTACGACTTAACATAGCAGCTTTGCCGATCTACCAGGATAAGACTCAACTCCTAAGTCGTCCAGGTCTTAAGTCGACCACTACCTTAACTCGTCAGCCGACTTAACACTTAACTCAAAACCTTAAGTCGTCTACAATAACATAAGTCGGTCACTTCCTTAGGTTGTCTATCCCTTAACTCGGCAACGACTTACAACCTACTAACCTAGCCCAGCTACGACTTATTTCCTTAAGTCGCCAAACCCTGGGTCACTCCTATCTCCTAAGTCGTATACGACTCACGACTTATGCTAAGTCGTGAACGACTTAGGACTTAGGCAAAATTTGCCTAAAAGCTGAAATGGCTAAAAAATGCTAAAACTCCAGATTTGACGAACTTTTCGATCCGTGAAAATACGGGTCATTACATGATGCATATTCTCTGTATAAATTTAAATCGGGAAGTTTACAAGAGGAAGGGAACTCATTATTACAATGTGTACTTATGGGCATTAGTCTAGGTAAGTATTTAGTTTATATATGATGCATATTCTCTGTATAAATTTATATTACACACACACACTTTTATTATCGAATTGTTAGTTAAGTGAGATTCCTATAGGTATTGTTGTTGTCACATATATTTATTGGTTATGTGTATATGTTTATCAAACTAAAAAAATAATTAATTTCAAGGAAATGATACACATAACCAATATAATTATATTTTAATTATTTATATTTTATTAATTAATATATACATAGATTAATATATTAACTAATTTATTTATATGACTTGTATTAAACCATATAACTATATTGCATAAATAATTGATCTAACAATTTTCAAATGTATATTTATATTAATTATGATTTTTAGTAACTGAAGATAAATTTTTGGAAATTATTCAATATATTCTAATATTATTTAATCTTTGCATCAATTAATAAATTCATATAAAATAAATTATGTTTCAAAATTTCATTTTTAAATTTTATAAAATTAAACTGTTATGACACATGCTCTCTTGCTCAAAAAATCAAAAAAATTTAAATTAATTTTTATATTTTAAAAAAATCATTTAATGTTCGAATGAAAACATTTAATTAATAAAAAATATAATTTTCACTTGAAAATTCTGAAAAAATTTCGCAATCTATATAATACTATTCCTGATTTTATGAAATTTTAAAATTCAAAATATCTATTATATACATATTTTCTATTATTTACTTATTGTAACTTATTAATTTGTAATATATATATAACAAAATTGTAATTATATTCGGATTTGATGCATATATGATCTAGACTGTTTTATAAAATAATAATAATAATAATAATAATAATAATAATAATAATAATAATATATTTTAAATTTTATAATTAATAAACTATTCTAACTCATATTTACATCCCTACTATTAATAATGTAAAGTCCACCCATATACTTTCAACTAAGTCTTTTTAAATACCCAAAATACCATCATCGAATCGATCTTCTCGCATCACATCATTTTTTGTTCGCATCACATCCTTTTCTTTTCGCATCGTTCTCTCCTAAAGTAAACTACCCTTGTTAACCACGATTCTCATATTTCCCTATAGAGAGACCATAGATCTGATCACACATCCAAGCCAACTCTAGATCCATCCCTTCTCCAACGCCTACTCCCACAACCGATTGATAGTTAGTCCAGTGCGTTTCTCGATCCACTATCTTCTTCGTCGTTAGTGTGATTAACGACTATGGATAAAACGACGATCCATTCTTCATCTGCTATTTTTTGCTTTAGATCTAAATTTGAACCGCTATTGCAATTGATTGCATAGTTCCTTCAGGCGTTATTTTGTTGAGGCAAGTACAATTATGATCCTATGTTGAAACTGTTTTCTGTGTTGTGGCTAAGCTAAAATTATAGAATTCGTTATAAGCTTTTTTAATGTTTCAACTTATATCATATTTGTTAATGATAAAGTTTATTACGATCGGCATAGGAATTAGATTGGTGCTTTATCCTTCTAAAACTGTGGTTTTAAATGCATTGAATCTCAACATAATTATGGCCTGGAATGTAGAATAAAATCCCTATTTTTACTATTTTTAATGAGAATATTTATTTCCAAGCTAATCCCAACTCAATGGTATTGAGAGTCCAAGAGATTATGATAATTAACAAATATAGACAGACATGTAATGCTTAATGACTATACATAGAAGCATGCATAGGGGATCTGTTTGAAATTTATGATAGTATGATACATCAAACTTCCATTGTTGGTTGTTTTCTGAATTATTTCTCCGGAACAATTTTCAATTATTGTTAGCTCTATAACTCTTTTGGATATGAGTACTGTTAACAAATTAGTAATGAATAAGTGCTTCAAATAACATTTGAAATTTAATATTATAAACCTTATTAATTAATATAGTGTAAGAACACAAGGGAAAGGCACTAACCTAAACTACTGATTTTATATTAAGTAGTATTATTAGCATATCAAATACTACAATTACGTTCAAGTTAACCAGTGACAAGAATGTCATGTATTGCTATATATAGATACATAAATTAACATGCATTCTACAATAGATAGCTAAAAGGTTATAATAGGAGAAACTTGGCATGTATGTAACACATGCTCTCATTTGGTTACTGGCTTTTCTTTGTATACATACATAATGCCAATTAGTTCAAAACGAATTACTACTTTGATAATTTATGTTACATATGCATATGCTTATTATTTGATAGCTAAAGGTTATAATGGGAGAAATTTTACAAGAAGTTGGTGTTTGGAGAGAACTTAATGGATGTAAGAGGACTTTCACATCGATTATATAGAGTTTTAGTAAGAAAGCTAATGATGTTGATAGCAGTAGGTTTAACAGATGGTTATAGTTAGGAGAACGAATGTGAATAGGAGTTTACCACAAATTTGTAAACAAGTGTAGCTTTTGTTTTAGACTACCAGATATTGTAAGAATTTTTAATTTTACTATAGTGATTAAATGTATATTTTAGGTAAATTTATGCAACAAATTAAATTTAAGGCATATGGATGAATAAACAAAACAAAACAAGCAACTGCAAACTCATTATATTGCGTTTTTGGTAATGAGATGGTATTTTGATTTCATAATAACTAACCATTGTTTTAAGAGTTTACATGTGTTAACCCGCCTTTTGGCAAGGCCGTATACAGACGGATTTAACTCAATAAACTTCACGGTTATTGAGGCTAGAATATTATAGACTTCGTTCAGATGGATGGATGGACAATCAATTACGGATAATAATATGAAGCCAAGATTAAGCACAGTCGATGGATAAACGAAGCAGGGTACTTGGAATATGGATTTTGGCAAAGGTCGGGTTTCTTTGGGTCAACCAAGGAGTTGCTTTGGGTCAGCCAAGGAGTTGGTTCGGGTCACCATAGTCATTACTCTGGGTTGGCATTGAAACAACTTCGGGTCGGCATAGGTATTGCTTCGGGTTCAACTTTGGGTCGGCATTGGTATTACTTCGGGTTCTACTTCGGGTTCTACTTCGGGTCGGCATGCTAATTCGCTTCGGGTTGGCATATTACTTTGGGTCGGCATGTTACTTCGGTCGGCAATGACATAACTTTGGGTCGGCAATGGCATAACTTCAGGTCGATAATGGCATAACTCCGGGTCGACAATGAAACAACTACGGGTCGGCATTGGTATTGCCTCGGGTTCAACTTCGGGTCGGCATTGATATTGCTTTGGGTTCTACTTCGGGTTGGCATGCTAATTCGCTTCGGGTCGGCATCTTACTTCGGGTCGGCATCTTACTTCGGGTCGACAATGGCATAACTTCGGGTCGACAATGGGATAACTTCGGGTCGACAAAGGTATAACTCCGGGCCGACATTGAAACAACTTCGAATCGGCATTGGTATTGTGACGCCCCACCTCTATACCCACGCTAACCAAGAACACTACGATGTAGTGCTGTCAATTAGCACGGAGAATAAGGCTGTGGAGGAGCGACCATCCATGTAACTTCTTTGTGCGAGCACCGATACGTCAGATAGAATAGAATGCATATCTTTTAAGGAGGAAATCCGACGTACCGATACAAACACAAAGCTATCACACGGTGGCTATATATAATCTTCGGAAACAAACATAGAAATAATCATAACATAAATCAGTCACAGACATCCATATCACAAAGGCGGAAGAAGATATGAATAAATATATAACACATGAAAGTGTACATCAGAGTAGTGGTCAGAAAGATCCACGATAATACAAAAGAATAGCATCCCGTGCTATACAAAAGAATAAGTACACAACATAGAGTCTATATCTCAAAGGTGTACATCCAAAAACTACTAATCTATGTAGTTAGCCAAAAGTCAGAAATATCCTGAAGAGAAGTCAAGCAGAAGCACCTGTAACATCTCGGTCTGACCCGAGTATTATTTATAAGAAAATAATAAACGGATCAGTCTAGCTATAAATATCAGATGATATGGTATAAAGTAAAAGGCATGACATGAACATGAAATAACCATAACGACATACTACTATAAGTATGTAAATGATAATCAACAAAAGATTAATCAATATCACAAGAATCTTCACAAAGATAAGGTAGGGTATCATACCCTAAACTTGTATTCATAACAAGTCAATAACACATGAATTCACCAATGCACAAAACTGATATCATATCAATGAAAATCATGAAAATTGGTGAAGCACAAAATTCCAGAAATCATCATCAGAAATCCAGAAAACACATAAAAAGGGGGGTGGCCTAACACATGAATGGGAGCATGAAAACTCACCTACGCGTAAACACATGACGAGAAGCTATCTCATGGAAGCTATCCATTAAATTTTCACACAGGAATGGCCCGAAGACCGTAGGGTGCTACCCTAGATATGTGATGGTGAAACATCACATAATCGGGGTATAGTCTCCCACGTAGACAAAGAGACATCGCTCAATCGCTAGTCTAAATCACAAAAATGATCGTCATGATCATAAGGAAGTGTCAATCACACCAAGCTAGTAAATATATGAGTTTAGCTTCATGTCCCATAACCACTTGCTTAACTTAAATATTTACGAACAAGCTGTAAATCTTCACTAGGAAATTGTCACAAAAAGGGTTCAATCGAACAAGTCCAAGAGCTAACCGACGAAGTGAACGCAAGCGTTTCATACCACTCGTTTTACTATGTCGTTTAAGTCGATTTCTCATTCGAGTGAAGTAAAGGCTTGTATATACTAGTAGATTGAAAATCGGTTTGAGAAAACGAACTTTTGATATTTAAAATAGTGTTGAAATCGCTTTGATGAAGGAGTTTTGATATTTACTATTAGTATTGAAACCTTCATATATCTTTAAAGTGACAAGTCATAAAACGATTGTAGAAACAAATCAATTCACGTTCGAAGACGTGAGTAAAGTCCAAAGAAGTCAATCCCAAAACCATCAAAATAGAAATTCTGATAAATGTTTTTCAGAAGAGATTGCCTACGCAGAGTAATACGGGGTTCGACCTAAGGAAAAATAGGTCATACGACCTAAGGAAATTGCGAACTAAAAAGACCAAGTGTAAGGTCGGCGACGACCTACGACTTACAGAGTCCTGCGACCTAAGTGGGATGCGACTTAGTGGGGCATAGGTCGGAGACGACCTACGACTTAAGGTCAAGCGACCTAAGGTAAATGGTCCAACGACCTAACTCGAACGACCTAGAGGGTCGAACGACTTAACTGGAGGATAAGTCGGAGACGACCTACGAGATATACTGGCCGACCTAACTCGAGCGACTTAAAGACTTAGCAGGGTCGAGCGACTTACGAGCTACGACCTAAGGTGACGAGGGGCGTTAGGTCGGAGACGACTAACACTTGACTCGCGAACGACTTATGGAAAAGAAGCTTAGGTCGGAGACGACCTACGAGATAAGCCAGTGCGAGCGACCTAAAGTTTGCTTGGGGGATTATAGGTCGGCAACGACCTAAGACTTAAGGGCGAACGACCTAACATTTTGCCTGGGGATTTTAGGTCGGCAACGACCTAAGACTTAACAAAATTCGAGCGACTTAGTGGTTTGCCTTGGAATTTTTAGGTCGGCAACGACCTAAGACTTAAAGCTGTTTCGACCTACGACTTATTTCCCTACGACCTAATCCAGAACGACCTAAGCACGCAAGCGACCTAAGTCCTAACTCGTGAACGACCTAAGAAAGTGGAGACTTTTCAACACGCGAGCTAGCAGCCTGGACGACCTAAGGAGGGCAGAACGACCTAGGGCCAAAATTTGCAAACAGCACTGAAACTTGAGTTTCTCACCAATTCAATCCAAACCAAAAGCAAATATGCATGCTAAATCGATGGGGAATCATTCCCAACAGTCTAATGACAATCATAGGCAAGATGTGAGATCAAAATCTCACCTTTTCACGGAATTTGATGAAGATGGAGATTTGAGAGCAAAGCAAGAACACCAACAAGCTTGAATCAATGTTCTTCACGTGAATTTGATGTTGAATCTCGGATTTGCAATAGAATATGTGTTTGGAGTTTTAATTTCCACTTCCCACCACCATTTTTGACAAAGCTTAAAGTGTTTTGATAGAGTGAGGAAGATGGTTGGGCTGAACTAAAGGGGTGCAGTCCAAACCAAAGTCAAAGGCGGGAAAAAGTGTCGAAAATTTCACTATCTCCAAACATATCGAAGTTTACACTCAAAAAGATCGCAAACGTCATTTTGAACTTAATGGAAGTGGTCTAGAGTCCTAATTTGACCGTATGCAAAAAGTAGCTTTTCGGACTAACATCCGACTAACGATAAAATATTTAAATATAAAATCGATAGATATGCGGGTTGTTACAGGTATTGCTTGGGTTTAACTTCAGGTCAGCATTGGTATTGCTTCGGGTTCAACTTCGAGTTCTACTTCGGGTCGGCATGCTAATTCGCTTCGGGTCGGCATTAGTATTGCTTTGGGTTCAACTTCGGGTCGGCATTTGTATTGCTTTGGGTTCTACTTCGGGTCGACATGCTAATTCGCTTCGGGTCGGCATATTACTTCAGGTCAGCATGTTACTTTGGGTCGGCAATGGCATAACTTCGGGTCGGCAATGGGATAACTTCGGGTCGGCAATGGCATAACTTCGGGTCGGCATTAGTATTGCTTCGGGTTCTACTTCGGGTCGGCATAGGGTTCGCTTCGGGTTCTACTTCAGGTTGGCATGGTGTTGCTCCGGGTCAACATTGTTTCTCCAGGTCAGCATAGAGTTGCTTTGGGTTCTACTTCGGGTCGGCATAGGGTTCGCTTCGGGTTCTACTTCGAGTCGGCATGGTGTTGCTCCGGGTTCGGCATAGAAGGACGAATTGGGCTCGATGATCGCTATAGTGAACCCTTGTAGGTGAGAAGGCCCTGTAGTCGAGATTTCACCTATAATACAGTGGGCTTGGCTTCAGAAAAGGGACTTTTTCATTCTGTTCCTCTTCATCTTCCAATTAAAGGCTACTCTGCCATTTTTATTAGGGAATTCTGGATTGTAACTGTAATCAAATTTCTGATAATAAAAAAGGATTTTTCTGGAGTGGACGTAGGCCAGAGATAGACAAACCACTATAAATCTTGTCTCTTTTACTTGCTTTCATTTTAATTTTGGTTATTCTTCATATTATATTCTCTACATATACTCTATATGTGATCTATGACTAGGTATTGGTGCTTTCACTTATAATTTGGTGTTGGTGGCCAATTTTGACACCAACATTTTGGTGCTTTCACTGAGAAAGTTAGCACTCAAGGATTTGGATCTTAGATTTGAAAGCTTAGGAGCTCATATTTAGGAAGCTATGGCTAGGCAATCGACAAGGAGACAGAGGACAGAGCGGAGCCATCATGAAGGAAGTCAGGAGGCTTCCTTAGGAGCTAATCAGACCTCAATCTTCATCACCAGAGACGATATGGAAATGATGATGGATGCTATGCAAGAAAGGATGCTCAAAAGATAGGAGGATATGATGCAGAACTTATTCCGACAGATTGGACAAGCTAGAATGCAAAACCAAGGGAATGGAGCTTTAGGGAATACTGGAAATGTGGATCATGGAGTTGGAGCAGCAGGAATAGAGGAAGTCCAGAATCAGAACCAAGGAAATGAAGAAAATGGGATGCAGGATAGAGCGGAACCACCGGGAGCTGCCCTTGATCGTTCCACACTCGGGGGCATGCCCCCGGATCATATTGGCTCGATTCCAGGCAGGATACTAGCCAGTGCTATGCAGTTTGGCATTGACCGGGATATGGATTCTCGTCCAGAAGGACAGGTTTCAGGATTCTCTCATGGACTCGGGGGTAGGTTGGAGACAACGGACAAAGACTACCACTTGACGATAACGACAGGTTGGCGGGAATGATCAAACGGGCTATGAGAGGAGGATTGGTAAATAGAGATTTGGAGGATGTGAATAGGAGCCCCTTCGGTCCTGCGATTAGGCAAGCTAGGAATCCACCGAAATTCAAACTACCAACATTGGAGACGTATAATGGAAGGATGGATCCCGATGTTCGTCTGACAAAGTATATGAGGCGTATGGAAGTACCTGGGGCATCGGAGGAGGTCATGGCACGGTGCTTCCCTTTGTAATTGACGAATATAGCGGTACTATGGTTTAGACAACTGGAAAGCGGCTCCATTGGTACGTGGATAGAATTGACCGAACGGTTTATGAGGCAGTTTAGAGTTCACATCTCGAGACCCAAGAATGTGATGAGTTTGGCAACACTGAAGCAGAGTACTAGAGAGTCTCTGAGGAGTTCCCTAACATGGTTTGATGCTGTGTCGGCATCGGTTGATCGTCCAGATCCATCCATGGTTTTGATGGCAGCTATATCTAGCATTGCTGAATCCATCCATGGTTTTGATGGCAGCTATATCTAGCATTGCTGATGGCATGAAGTTCAAGAATTTGCTGGAATGAGATCCACCTATGGATTTAGGGGAGTTTTACCATGAGGCGGAAAAGTTCCTGCGATGGGAAGACGCACGGGCAAACAAACAGGAGGTGAATGTCGTGCAAATCAGAGGATCATCAGGAGATGTAAACAAGAACGATAAAGGCAAACGGAAAATGAATGATGGTGGTAATACCTTGAAAAGGCAATGGAGAGAACCAAAATTCTCTTCTTACACGGATTTGATCGAAACTCTGGAAAGAATCTATTTGGATACTCGAGGGCGCCTCTAGTATTGAAAGTCGGCAAAAAGGGAACCCTCCGAATACGAGCATGCATCAAGAAAGCATTGCCTATTAAATGAGCTGGATGGGCACAACACGAATGGCCACAGGCATTTTGTGACGACCCACATTTCGGAAGGTTTAAATCGACAATAATCCATACATGTCCAACTTAAACAATCCGTAACATAGATAATCAATAAGGATAATTAAGAAAAATAAGGAAAGATGAAGAAAACAAACATAAAATCTCGCAATGGAATGACAAAATATAATAATCAAATAAAAAGTTCATAAAGCTATTTATATTATACATTTGATTATAATCTATACAACATTTATCAGAGTTATATATACATCAGAGATAAATAATCATTGCAACAAAATAGCATGATGCAGAGAATAATAATAGTAATAATATACCAAATCATCGTCTTCGTCCTCCGAAAAATGATCTTCAATGCGCTGAAAAAAAATCAGGACTGACCCGAGCATAATGAAAAGACAAAACACTCGAGTCGGGACTAAAATACTCTTATGTAAGTCAAATCAATATCATGAAATATGAGTGTAACAGCATCAGAGATGTTTATGGGATTTTACATCTTCTATCCAGTGTATAACGTGCGTGCAAGAACTTAAGAGATGTTACGGGATTTTCCATCTCCTAAGGATCTGTTAAACTATTTATATATAATAGTACACTATAGTAGGTAACGTTTATCGGTAAAATAAATAGCAAAATAGCGTTAAGGCTTTAAATTGATCCACCTTAACACGTTTTTATAGGTAATCAAAGTTGCAATGGGCTCGCACAAGGATAAATATTAAAAGGCACGTGAGGCAATGCCCAAGATAGGATTCTACCGGTTTACCCTTTTTGGCTGGTTGTAACCCATACATGGCCGACAACGACCATCAATCCGAATAAAAAGGGTGTGCCCATCGAGTACAAAATCAAGATAGTAATACGAGTGATCATCGTCGCAAGAGGTAGCTAACCTCATTGGCCAGACATAGGCTCATGTTTTAGTCATTTTAATTATGACACAAGTGTCAAGGCTATCCGTCATCGTTCTCTTACTTCATTCCTGTAAACGTTCGCCAATTCAACCACTACATTCTGGATAACATCCACCGCGTACACAGTTGTTAAAGTGGTTCCGATATTTACAGAGAGTATGCCAATAAGAGGCCTCGGTCTCTTTAATAACTAAACATCGTTTTACACATCGGTTGGTACTTTTACAATTCGAAAACAATTCATCCTTGATATCAAAACATCATATTCGTTCTAAAATCAATTTCATTTCAAAATTACCATATTCACTTCAAAAATCATACTTCAAAATGTCAATTAAGTTTGTATATCAGTTTCACTTCAAAATTTGATTCGAATTACAATTTAGGTTATTACTTCACTTTAACCCATTTTGCACTTAAATCCAAGATTTAAATATAAACATTCCACCCTTTTGACTAGTTTGAATTTTCAAAAAATAGTTTAAATAGTTTTAAAATAGTTAAATTGTTAAAATAGTTTAGTAGAAAATAGTTTGAGTGTTGAAAGTAGTTTTTATAATAAAATAGTTTGGAAAATCAAAATAATTTGAATATTTAAGAAGATAAATTTAAACTGTTTGTCTTAAAATAATTTATTTGAAAATAGTTTCAAAGTCAAACTGATACCATTCCAAATTTTCCAATTCAGATTAATTTCAATTCCCATTTCGATTTAATCGATTCAATTCCCATTTCAGGTCGAATTTTACCTCGATTCCAATTTCAGTTCAAATAAATTCGATTTCGATTTCGAATTAATTCAATTTCGCTCTCAAACCTAATTGATCTAAATTTAAATTCCAACTTGAATAAATTCCAATTCAATCCCAATTTAATTTCAATTTCAGTTCCAAATTAATTTCAAATTTCAATTCCAAATTAAGTTCAATTTCCATTTCCAACTATCTGATTCAATAATTAAATTTCAACTCAATTCTCAAATTTAAACCATTTCGATTAATATCAATTTCCAGTTCTATTTTTAAAATATCAATTCAAATCACTTAAATCAAATTAACTTCCAATATTCGATTTGAAATCCAAATCTTCAAATATAATTCAATTCCAAGCTCAATTTTGAAATATCATTTTATATTGCTTGGAAATATTCAAAGTTCGAATAAAAGTCCAATCCTTTAAAACAAATCAATTTCTGAAATTCAAATCATATTTCAATTACAACTTCAAAATCTCAACTTTGATTATTTAAACAATTCCCGTTATCAAATTTAAATTTCAACATTCCGAGCTCAAGTTCGAAAATAATTTGATTTCCATAAATTCGATTTTATTTCTTAAAAATCAAAATCAATTTAAATAATTTCAAATCAAAATCTTAAAATCATATAATTTAACCAATCCGGTGTCCGTATATAATTTTCTATCCTATGGCCAAGTGAATCAATTATTTCAATTTAATTCAGGGATGGATATATATCATTTCAATCCAAAATAAATGTCATAGGTATATATCATTTCAACATAGTTCTTAATTTATTCGAAATAATTCAGTTAACAATTGTATACTGCCAAATGATATCCAGGGTGATAACAAGATATATATAAAATAAATAAACATCCAACCATCAAATATATCACCCAATAGCATTCAATTTCAATCAACCATCCAAATCAGCCAATAATTCACAACAATTACATCGTTATCAATATCGGGTATTTTACTGGCAAATAAATTCCATTTTTAAATTTTTAACTGTCAATTTAAATCCTTATCAATTCAATTCATATATCAATCTAATGTCAATTAATTTTCCAAACATCAACCATTGCAATTAAGTTACTTCGCGACATTAATTTAACTAACATAAAATTTATTTAGTTAATTGTGAGCGTATAAAACACTCACCTTTCAATTTGAAAAAACATTTAAGCTCCAAATAAATTCCAATTTGACTCCATGTTGTAGACGATGTCGATACGGTTCCAACGCAATTGGATTCGTCCGAAACGAATCTCGTATGCAAAAGTAATGATTTAATTAATATGGCGATAATTAAAACTAATCAACATATAATTAACTAAATAATTATTAAACTAACCCTACCCTCACTGCTATTCTCCTTCACCATCACAAGGCCGCATCCTCTCCTTCCTACCAAAATAACGACGCCGACCACCCTAGGTTGCTGCCTCGACCAAGCTCCCGACCACACCCTAGCCGTGCCGCCACCATGACGCTGCAGCATCTAGCGCTGCTCCCCATCGTGCATGCAACCCTAATGTCGCGACTATCGACCATGCCGTCCTCTTGCTCGCCCCGCTTCCTCAAGCGAGTTGTGCCTCCCATCAGCCACGAATTCCCATCATTCGATTCCTCCTTTTTTTTTATCGAGGCTTTTTTTTTGGTGATTCGTTTGTTTTGAAATGATAGATTCGAAATAAAGGGAATAGATACAGGAGACCAATTAGGCGGCCTTGAAAATAGTCGAGGAAGGAAAAAAATAAATTTATATATATTAAAATCTGAAAATATCTCGCCCAATCGCCCCGTGAAATTTCTAACTCCAAACGAAGTGTGTCGCCTAGCGTTCATAATGTTTTACCCCCATTTCGAACACAATGGAACTAATCTCGAGGTCTAATTCGATCGTATTCAGAAGATAGTTTTTCAAAATCAATTAATTTAATTAAGTTCTGAAAATAAATTTTGCGCGTTTCAAGCTTGCACAGCCAAACGACAAGTCCGATCGCTATGAAACTTGAAATCCTACAATATTTCACAGTTACGGATCCGATGAAACTGGTTTCGTCGAAATCAAGACAGTGGCCAAAATGGATATTTTTACTCATTAATTATAGTATAAAATTTTCAATTTCTAATTATTCACTTTTAAATCCAATTTTAAAAGTTAAAAATCTTCATTCATATTTAATAAGATTTAAATTAACAGTTGATACCATTTTCATTCATATTAGATTCAGAATTCAATTATTCAAATAATTTCCAATTTTAAATTTAAACAATTTAATTATCCAATAAATCAATATTAATAAATCATTAAATTTTTATTTCTAACCATTTTTATCTAATAATCACATTAAATTATTAAATTTAATATAGCTAAAAATACGGGTCGTCACACATTTGAAGGATATCATTGAGGAACATGTGAGGAATGGGCATTTGCAACAATATATAAGGAATCAAGCTGAGGCAGTGGAACAGTAGCAGCCACCAGCCACCGCCCACCTCAAACAAAGGTAGCACTGGATCAAGGCATCATCGTCAGCTTATTATTGGCTGATTGGATTTATGGCATGGAATAAGTAATAAACCCCGAAGTAATGCAGCTAAGTCACTTACACATGTACGGGATCGAGGACGATCCCAAGGTATTCTCTAAAATGACGATGAACCATGGTGCTCGGGTTTATGAAATATTGTTTTTTCTGTTTACTGCAAATTTTGGTTTTTATGGTACTATGGATCTTTAGTTTTCTAGGTTGTACGGACTTTTATTTTATCAATTGAACTCTGGAATGATTGGATTTGGATTAATGTAATACATAACATAGGTCTCGATTACAACCCCGATCGGATAGATAGGGCAATAATCGCGAGTTATGAGTCCCTTCATCGGAGAGCGACAAGATGGACTCGAACACGGATAAGTCCTTAACTGGGGATCGAGGTCGGAGTAGAACATCCCACAGATTAAGTCCTCGACCGGAGAGTCGAGGCCGGAGAAGGATATTCATGGATTAAGTCCTCGGCTAGGGATCGAGGCTGGAGTAGGATACCCTATGGATTAAGTCCTAGACTGGAGAGTCGAGGCCGGAGAAGGAAAACCATGGATAAACCCTCGACCGGAGAGTCGAGGCTGGAGTAGGATAAAATGACCTGGAGAGGTCTATGGATTTGGATTTGGACCCGGAGAGGTCTCGGCTTTGGATATGGACCCGGAGAGGTCCCGGATTTGGAATTAGATTTGGAAAGGTCCCAGCTTTGGATATGGACCCGGAGAGGTCCCGGCTTTGGATTTGGACTGGAGAGGTCTCGAATTTGGATATGGACCCGGAGAGGTTCCGGATTTGGATATGGACCCGACGAGGTCTCGGATTTGGATTACAGGATCCGGAGTGGTCCCGGATTTGGATATGGACCTGGAGAGGTCCTGGATTTGGACCCGGAGAGGTCCCGGCTTTGGATTTCGACTCGAAGAGGTCCCAGATTTGGATATGGACCCGGAGAAGTCTTGGATTTGGATTACAGGACTCAAAGTGGTCTTGGATTTAGATATGGACCCGGAGAGATCCTGGTTTTGGATATGGACCCGGAGAGGTCTTGGATTTGGATATGGACCTGGTGAGGTGCCGGATTTGGATTACAGGATCCGAAGAGGTCCCGGACATGGAAAAAATGATCCGGAGAGATCGTGGATTCAGTTAATGAATTCGGGATGGATTTGGAATTGGATATCGATTCGGAACAGTCATGAATTTCGCTAATGATCCAGAGAGATCAATGAATTGGATTGGAAATGGATTGGACTCTAGGTTGGATGATATGACAATTAATGGATTATGGACTTCAGATTTTGGATTTATGGTGATTCAAAACACGCCTTCCAATAGATAGACATGTTTTGGGGGGAAAATGTTAACCCGCCTTTTGGCAAGGCCGTACACAGGCGGATTTGACTCAACATACTTCATGGTTATCGAGACTGGAATATTATAGACTTGGTTCAGATGGATAGATGGACAATCAATTACGGATAATAATATGAAGCCAATATTAAACAGAGTCTATGGATAAACGATGCAGGGTACTTGGAATATGGATTTTGGCAAAGGTCGGGTTGCTATGGGTCGGCCAAGGAGTTGCTTTGGGTCAGCCAAGGAGTTGCTTCGGGTCACCATAGTCATTACTCCGGGTTAGCATGAAACAACTTCGGGTCAGCATTGGCATTGCTTCGGGTTCAACTTCGGGTCGGCATTGGTATTGCTTCAGGTTCTACATCGGGTCGGCATGCTAATTCGCTTCGTCGACATATTACTTTGGGTCGGCATGTTAATTTGTGTCGGGAATGACATAACTTCGGGTCGGCATTGGTATTGCTTTGGGTTCAACTTTGGGTCGACATTTGTATTACTTCGGGTTCTACTTCGGGTCGGCATGCTAATTCGCTTCGGGTCGGCATATTACTTCGGGTCGGCATATTACTTCGGGTCGGCATATTACTTCAAGTGGCAATAGCATAACTTTGGGTCGGCATTGAAATAACTTCGGGTCGGCATTGGTATTGCTTCGGGTTCTACTTGGTGTCGGCATGCTAATTCGCTTTGGGTCAGCATATTACTTCAGGTCAACATGTTACTTCGGGTCGGGAATGGCATAACTTTGGGTCGGCAATGGCATAACTCCGGGTCGGCATTGGTATTGCTTCGAGTTCTACATCAGGTCGGCATAGTGTTGCTCCGGGTCGGCATTGTTACCCTAGGTCGGCATAGTGTTGCTTCGGGTTTGCTTTGGGTTCTACTTTCGATCGGTATAGGGTTTGCTTCGAATTCTACTTCGGGTCGGCATGGTGTTGCTTCGGGTCGGCATAGATGGACGAATTGGGCTCGACGGTCGCTATGGTGGGCCCATGTTGGTGATAAGGCCTGTAGCCAAGATTTCACCTATAATACAGTAGGCTTGGCTTCAGAAAAGGGAATTTTTCATTCTGTTCCTCTTCATTTTCCACTTAAAGGCTACTCTGCAATTTTTATTCAGAAATTCTGGATTGTAACTGTAATCAAATTTTTGATAATAAAAAAAGGATTTTTCTGGAGTGGACGTAGGCCGGAGATAACCGAACCACTATAAATCTTTTCTCTTGTACTTGCCTTTATTTTAATTTTGGTTATCTTCATATTATATTCTCTACATATACTCTATCTGTGATCTGTGACTGGATATTGGTGCTTTCACTTATAATTGGGTGTTGGTGGTCAATTTTGACGCCAACAACATGATGAAGTGTTAATGTTACCAAAAGCATCAGCTCATGCAAACATTTTATTATTAGAAGATGAAGAAGTTAATATGTATTGGAACCGAACTCATACTGAATACTTTGGAGAACATTAGCTAATCATATGATATAATTTGTCAACTTTTCTATTAATAATTAGTCAATTTTCATGCGTGTAAATTATTCCTACTGTACTTTTGTGCTACATGTATTTTTTGTATTTATTATATGATTATCAAGTATTGTGCTACGATTATGTTATTATACTTGGCATTTGATTCTTCAATAATAGAGTAAAGGAACATGAGTGTTACCGTGGCAACAACATTTCAGTTGTTATATTTACCATACATCTGACAAGATTCCTTCAATTGCAATATGTTTAAAGCTTACAATGGCTGACTTCTTTCCTAATTGCAATAATAGAGTACAGTGACCATAAACCTATTGTTGTTGAGTCACTACATAAACCAACAATAAAAATGTATCTTTCAGTTTTTGAAATTCATGGATGCTTTGTGATGGATACAATGAAGCTATTAGTCAGGCTTTCAAAAATCCATGTGGGCAAAAAGATGTCTCCTCTTATAGCCTTTGTAAACAATAAATACTTGGACCTTAAAACCACAATAAAACATAAACTGGATCACCAATGTTGATGAGGCCTGAATGACCTCATAGGCAACAAATTATAAAATGCGGATCTAATTGCAAATGAGGCAATATGTTATTTCACTAGCCTAAACAATTTTCAAGAAACAGTACCTATTTTTTCTTCTTGAAATAATTGCACTGCAACCGAAGGAGGTAAGGTTGGTACTATTTAGATGTAGACTATTGGTACTTTGAAAGCTACAGATACTTAAAATAATGTATTAAATGGTCATTTGTAACATATCTAAGACTACCATTTTAGCTATGATTTTTATTTTAAAAAGTGAAATGAATCTGAATTGTTTTTGCAATGATAGTCATTTTTCTACAACTTTTGTTGCTGCATTTCACGTCAGTTTATTGTCACATATTTTACTCAACTTGGTTGTATGCCATGTAAACAAAGATATGCATGTTGATATCTATGCTGAGTCTATATGTGTTAGATTGGAACTGTTACCTGTTTTATTTCCTCCAATTTCGAGTTTATTGAGTTGAATGATGATGTATGTTGTTAAAAGGAGTTATAAATAATAGGTTCTCATTATTGACTGAAATAAATTACTATATCGTCGAACATTATAGACTATTATTGTTGTGTTTTGTCATGACTTTTCAACTATTGCTTACATGGATTATTGTTGGTAAAGGTGAAACTTAATGCATGTTTCTTCATTCTACTGTTGGAACTGAAATTCAGAACAATATTTCAAATGTAATAATTCACTTGTTAAATAATTATAATATTTTATAATTAGCAATTAACAATATGGCTCAACGATCAAATGCAGGTCCACATGAACGTGCGTATATACTCGTTTTAAATATTATATATTTATAAATATATATAATTATGTTTCTTTAATACATATACATATACATATACATATACATATACATATATATGTGTGTGTAAATAATTAAAAAAATTGAATAAAATCATGTCTTATATATATAGACATATTATATATATATATATAAGTAAAAAAAATTAAGTAAAATCATATCTTAGATATGTATACATATTATATATATATGCATATGTTTATTTAATATCTAATACTAAAATATTTAATATACATACATACAGATATATGATATTTCCATATTATAAATATATATAATTTTCACTTGGATATATATATAATAGCTATAAATATATACATATATTTGGACAGCATACAATACATAAGATAAGCTAACATGTCTGTTGCGATGTAAATCATAGCATTTATATATGAGCATGTTATACCTTTCATGGAATATCATGTTTCACATGCACATACATATACATATGTATAATATATTATTTGAAAATAAATTAAATATTTTTCTATCTACAATTTATAAATTTAAATAAAATATATGATTTTATTTAAATTAAATGTAGAAATGTTTTAAATAAATTAGACTTCATAGGCTCAATAAAGATCCAATAGGGTAAAAAAAAAATTCACCTATAACTTCCACTACGTGCTGACTCAGTTCCAACATTATGATCCTACGAGTTTGACTTGAGGAGGCCATTTTTTGAGTTTGAGGAGATAAGAGTATGAAGAGATATTTGAAATTTGAAATAAAGTGAGCGAACGAATGAATATAGATTAAATTAATAGAGAGTGAAGCATCATGTTCTCTAGTCAAAAAGGTGTCTTTTTAGAACATGGGAGTAAGTGCAAAAGGGTGGAAAGTTTGAATTTTGAATTTTGATATGAAATTTCAATTTTCAATTTTCAGGCACATATGTCGACACATATGCTTATTGTCAACATCTATGCTTCATATATGTCGACAGGTAGGCCGTAATTTTCAAAAATAAAACTTTATAAAATATTCCTATATATACACACTTATATACTTATATTCATTCAATATTATTATTAATCTATAGGTTATTCATAAAAACCAAAACCAACCAAAAGCGAAAAAAATTATTAAATAGAAAGCACCATTTTTGCCTTTTTTGTTGTTCAGTTCTGAATAGTCTGTTATGCTGTAAAACGCATTTTCACATTCTTAGAATCTAGTTCATTATCGCTTGAGGAAGTATTTGAATCATCTAATGTTGCTATGTAAGCTCCTTTTATTCTTCTGGATGAACCAATAACTGGTGAGATCTTTGATTTATTCTGATATGGACAGTAACTCTAAAAATGGTCGGTTTCATCACAGTTGAAGCATCTAGTCACAGTTCCAGTTCCAGGAGTCTTGTTTCAGTCTTTTTTAAAAAAATTATCTTTCAATACTTTAGGAACTTTTTGAAATTTTTGGTCATGAAAGCAATTTCCTCATCATTGTCATCGTCTGAATCCTGATCGTCAGTTATTGTATGGAAAGCAATGGATTTCTTTTTTGTTGCTTGCTTTCCCTTCTACCCTGCAGTTATGCTTCATAGGATATTAAATCGTCTATTAACTCTTTAATTTTTAGAGTACTAATACCATTATTCTCTTCTATTGCTAGTGTCTTTTGATCCAACTCTGAAGAGAGTGAATTAAGAATTTTTCGAACTTGGTCCTCTTCAAAGAAGTTTTTACCTAATGCTATTAAAGAATGCACTATATCTTGAAACCTACAGTAAATATCAGAGATAGACTCATTTGGATTCATTTTGAACAATTGAAACTGGTTGGTTAACATGGAAATTTTGGTATGTTTAACTTTACTAGTGCCCCAGTTTGTAGCTTGTAGTGTTCTCTAAATTTCATATGCACACTTACAAATAAAGACTCTATTAAATTCATTTGTATCTAGTGAACAAAATACATATTCATGGCTTTAAAATTATTTTGTGCAAGTGCTTTCTCATTAGCCGTCCATTATGCAAAATTAGTGTGGGATTCTATGTACTCATTTTGTGTAACGTTCCAAATATCTAAACCATTAGACTGTAAATAAATCTTCATCCTATATGACTAATAAGTGAGTGCCATTAAAAATGGGGTCTAGCAGTAGATTGCCCTTTGACAAGATTGTTAACAAGTGTAATAATAGTGTTGTCAGCCATTAAAACTTTTCAAAAATCAACTTACGAGTTTTAAGAAACCTAATGCTCCGATGTCAAATGTGGGTTATGGATTATGGATCTTAAGGCTAATTAAACAATCAACCACAGATGCAATTACAAATAAAATTAAAAGCAATAAAGTAAAGTAGAGAGTTAGAAAGATGACCGCAGGGATTTTACACTAGTTTGGATTTCTCCTATATTCAGTCTCGTACAATTGCTTGTACATATTCCTTTTCAAATGATAATCTTTAAACGAGTAGAGGGAAAGTCCAATTACAATCTCCATTCTAAGGCTACGAGACACAACCTCTTGATTTTCCAAGCTCAGAGTACACCCACTTGATTTGGACAGACAACAAACACACTCACTAGGATTTCTGGGCTACCAAGCATACCCAATTGATTTGAACGGACTACAATCACATCAAGCAAATACAAACAAAGTTTGATGATTTTTTCGAAGACAATGTCTTGAACTTTGGATACAATGGAGCATATAGCCTCTTGGACAGCACTTTGATCTTTTATCTGAGAGAGATGATTTCAGAATAGTAAGAAATAATAATGAATCAATACAAAGAAATTTAAATTGATTTTATTTGATTTTGAAGAGAAATTATTATAATTTCGATGGAGTTTTAATGAGAGTACGAGAACGAAAGAAAATAAGATAATAATTGCTAAAATATTCATTTGACACCCTCTATATATAGTGTATAAACAAATGTATTCGTTCACAAAGAGTTGTGATGAATAAACATTTCATTTCAAAATTTGAAAATGGTTTTGCGGCACTTATTTCGACATATCCATTTCATGTATGTCGACATACATAAAAAAAATTAAAACTTATTTCTCTTAAATATGTTTTGAAAGCCTTATTATTTATAAAATAATTTGATGCTTTGTAAAACATTTTAAACATAATTTATAAACATCTTAATTTTAAAAAAAACTTTTATAATATATTTTTAAATATATTTTGAAAATTTATTCTGTTTGAAAATATAAAAAATAAGAAAATAGGAGATAGAGATCAAAGATTGGTACCAGGGAATTTAACAAAGTTCTATGATTCTATATACTATATTATAGTATAGATATCTTCATATCTTGGTCTTTGTACTCATGAATTTTCATGTCCATTTCTTGAGTCTTTATACTGTACAGTCTTCGATTCAACACCTGTATAATATCCTGCACTATATACTATATAACTTGACAAAACATTAGTATTTATAATATTATGAATATATATTGTTGTTATTAGGTTTTTATCATCAAAATAAATAACCGAGGTATTAATATGTATGTATGTACATAAGTATATTATTTCAAATTCAAAGTTTATAAAGGAACTTTTGTGTAAAATCTTATATTTAATGTTAAATCCCTCCTAAGTCAAAACTATATTTCAAATGTTAATTTTAAATTTAAGAATATGTAAAACTTATCATAATTAATTTTAATGTGTATAAAGGTTTAAGTGTTCAAATGTTAATTTAAAATGGCATTGAATGAATGAGTAAAGAAAGAAGAAAAGCCCTCCACTTTTTCCTCTTCTTAGATGCCTACTTAAACTCATTATTGTCTGTAACACCCTTAATTTTAGTCTAACATTATTCAGAAAATTTAATTGGATAGATTAAATAGAGTAATATAGTGGGAGATGAAGATGAGATTTGAAAGTTTATATGGTTAAGCCATCATTAGTCAATTAAGCAAGATTATTTAAACTTAATCTAAGGAGGAATACATGAGAATGGCATATTAGGAATAGTTCTACAGTTTATCTTTAAAACCCTCACCCTCTCATTCATTCTCATTTGCCAACATCAAAACAATCTAAAACCTAAGGGGAGAGGCCAGCCATTACTAGGAAAACTAGAAGAGGAAAACTAAGGCAAATCAAAAAGGAAACCAAGAGATTGAAAGGCTTTATCAAATCTCAACTCCAACATCAAGTATAAGGTGAATAATACATTGACCATCTCTATTACTTGTTTTTGAATTCGGCTATGTGCAGTATCTGAATTGTTTTGATAGTTTTTGCCAAGTTGTTGATGTGCATGTAAAGTGTATATTTATACCTTCATATTTAATCTTTTTTTGTTGAAAATAAAAGGCATATTAGGGTGATTTTACATGTCTACACCAAAAATATAAAGGTATTTTCAAATCATAATTCATACATTAATATGTGGGCAAAATGGTAATTTTTATGTAAATCAATTTGAAGAAACTTTACTTGCACAATTTTATTTTGTTTTATAGGAATTTTCGACTCAAAATGGAGGAAGCTTATGCATGCATATACATGGGGAATCAAAAGAATGAGAAGTGGATGGAAATAATGCAACATGGAGGAGCCCACATGCCCACTTACTTATGGACCACAATTAAAAGCAAATACACATGTCAGTGAAGATTAAAGGCAAAAGCACATATTAGTAGGGTTAGTAGGGATTAATTGATTCCTTAATAATTACTTAGAGGCTGCACAAACTAAAAGATATTTTGGGTAGCTCTCAAAAATGAAATTAAGGTTTTAGGCATGTATAAATTTCCCTTTATATTTCATGTAATGTTCTTCTTCTCATGCAAGTTACAGTCATAAAATCAATGATAAATAAAATGGCTTCTTAAGCCTCTTCTTGTTTCCTTTTATTATCTACATGCTTTTCTTCCTTTCTTGCTCTTTTATTTAGTTTATGCTTCTTTATTTCATGTTAGTGGCTAGTTTTAATTTATGAAATTAGTTTAGTTTCATTTCATGCAAGTAGTTAACTCTTTTTTTTATTAGCTCTCATTTTCCTTGCTTTTTATGTTTAAATCATTTTGTGTTGAGATGATTTTAATTATGAGAAGCTAAACCACTTTAATTTAGGGGTAATGAAGCACTCATGAATCATACTAAATTAAAATATAATGGTTTCATCTGTAGTCTCTTTATTCGGTGATTAATATAAACTAATAATTATGGTATCTTATGTTTTTTAGTGAATTTGATAGCCTATGTTGAAATATCAAATAGGCTATGCTTAATCCAATATAAACATAAACTATTTGATCTTTTGCCTAAGTGATTTTGATCATGAAATTAAAAGTAGAATCAATATTTGATGTTCTATATTACTAATCTCAAAATAGTAAATAGATCATGCTTAAATTAGATTTTTTTTTTAATTACATGTTCATTTTCATGAGATTTTAAAAGTGGTTTTGAATGGTGCGTTATAGTTTAATGGTTTAAGTTCTGCGAATTAATAGCACAAATAAGCCATACTTATAATAAACACATCAACCATTTCTACTTAAAATTAAAATGGGAGATTATAGATTAATTTTGTGTTGATTTATATGAATGATTGAAAGTGGATTGCTCCTTAAACTCATGATTTTATTCTCATATTCACTCAAGTTTTAGTTTAATTTTTAGTTAACAATCTCCTTTCAACTTTGGGTGAATTTATTGAGTAATCTTAGAATTAGTACTTTCCTGTGGATCGACCCGTACTCGCATACGTACTACGATTGTATGCCATGTGGTTCGATTATTATTATTACATTTTCGACAGTATTCTAATCGATAGAATTTTTCATCGCAAACAAGTTTTTGGCGTCGTTGCCGGAGAAAGCAATTTAATTTTTAGTTTACTCTTCGAATTAATTTTTCTGTTTCTTTATTTTGTGTTAACTAGAAAAAAAAGTTTTGTATTGTGCATTTTTTTGTGTTTCATTCACTTATTGTTTTTGTTTTGTTTATTTTGTGCATCCGTTGTGTTTTCGTATTGTGTTTTGGGTTTTATTTTGTTTTTTGTTAACTTGTATTTTTGTTTTGTTTCATATCATTTTATTACATCTGCATTGTTTTTGTTATTAAAAAAATCCACATTTCTGCTATTGCATTTATAGCATCTGTTGTGTACATTTTTGTTTTCTGTTTCTGTTTTCATTACTGTGACGCCCCACCTCTATACCCACGCTAACCAAGAACACTACGATGTAGTGCTGTCAATTAGCACGGAGAATAAGGCTGTGGAGGAGCGACCATCCATGTAACTTCTTTGTGCGAGCACCGATACGTCAAATAGTATAGAATGCATATCTTTTAAGGAGGAAATCCGACATACCGATACAAACACAAAGCTATCACACGGTGGCTATATATAATCTTCGGAAACAAACATAGAAATAATCATAACATAAATCAGTCAGAGACATCCATATCACAAAGGCGGAAGAAGATATGAATAAATATATAACACATGAAAGTGTACATCAGAGTAGTGGTCTGAAAGATCCACGATAATACAAAAGAATAGCATCACGTGCTATACAAAAGAATAAGTACACAACATAGAGTCTATATCTCAAAGGTGTACATCCAAAAACTACAATCTAAGTAGTTAGCCAAAAGTCAGAATAATCCAGAAGAGAAGTCAAGCAGAAGCACCTGTAACATCTCGGTCTGACCCGAGTATTATTTATAAGAAAATAATAAACGGATCAGTCTAACTATAAATATCAGATGACATGATATAGGATAAGGGGTATGGCATAAACATATACTAACCATGATGGCATACTACTATAAGTATGTAAATGATAATCAACAAGGGATTAATCAATATCACAAGAATCTTCTCAAAGATCCAAACACATAAAAAGGTAATGACACACAAATTCACCAATACATAAAAACTGATATCATATCAGTGAAAACCACAAAAGTTGGTGAAGCACTAAATCCAGAAATCAACACATGAAATCCAGAACAAATCCCAGAAATCAACACACGAAATCCAGAAATCACTAAAAGGGGGAAGTCCGAGCACACGGACGAGAAGCTATCTCATGGAAGCTATCCATTTAAATTTTCCGAACACACGGATGGCCCGAAGGCAAGTCCGAACACACGGACGAAGAGACATCGCACATTTCTAGTCTAAACCATAAAATGATCATCATCGATCATAAAGAAGTGTCGATTACACTAAGCTAGTAAATATAAGAGTTTAGCTTCATGTCCCATAACCACTTGCTTAACTCAAATATTTACGAACAAACTGTAGATCTTCACTAGGAAATTGTCACAAAAGGGTTCAATCGAACAAGTCCAAGAGCTAACCGACGAAGTGAACGCAAGCGTTTCATACCACTCGTTTTACTAAGTCGTTTAAGTCGATTTCTCATCCGAGTGAAGTAAAGGCTTATATATTTTAGTAGATTGGAAATCGGTTTGAGAAAACGAACTTTTGATATTAAAATAGTGTTGAAATCGATTTGATGAAAGAGTTTTGATATTTACTACTAGTATTAAAAACTTCATATCTTTAAAGTGACAAGTCATAAAACGATTGTTGGAACAATCTATCACAAAAATTCACATTCGAAGACGTGAAAAAAATCCAAGGAAATCAGCTCAAAATGCATCAAAGTGGAAGTTCTGATGAATGCTTTTCAGATAAGATTGCCTACGCAGAGTAATACGGGGTTCGACCTAATGAAGGCAAGCTGGTCCAGCGACCTAAGGAAAATAGGTCATACGACCTAAGGAAAATCGCGACCAAGCGAATCACAGGTCATTCGACCTAAGGGTAAGGTCGGAGGCGACCTACGACTTAGTGGTGGAAGACAGAGCGACTTAACGAAGGAACAGGGTGCGCGACCTATAGGGTTCACGACCTAAGAGGGTTCGCGACCTAACGGGTCAAAGGTCCAGCGACCTATCAGATGCAGGCCAAGTGACCTAAGGGGTAAAGGAATCGAACGACCTAGAGAGAATGCGCGACCTAACTGGGTTCGCGACCTAAGATAGGCGAACGACCTAACTGGGTTCGCGACCTAACAAGGTGCGACCTAAGGTCTTGCGACCTAAGGGAAAAAGTCTTACGACCTAACAGTTAAAAGGTCCTACGACCTAGAGAGAATGCGCGACCTAACTGGGTTCGCGACCTAAGATAGGCGAACGACCTAACTGGGTTCGCGACCTAACAAGGTGCGACCTAAGGTCTTGCGACCTAAGGGAAAAAGTCTTACGACCTAATAGTTAAAAGGTCCTACAACCTAGAGAGATACAAGGCCATACGACCTAAGGTTTGCCTGGAGGATTTTAGGTCGGCAACGACCTATAACCTAAAGCTGCTTCGACCTGAAGGTGCACGACCTAAGGTCTATACGACCTAACGACCTAAGGTCGATACGACCTAATGACTTAAGGTCGAATACGACCTACGACCTATGGATGAGCGACCTAACTCCGAACGAGCTAAAAATGGCCAGAACGACCTAGTAGCAGTTTTTCACCAAAATCACTAAAATTTGGAGTTTTTCGCCAATCCAATCCAAACCAAATGCAACAAACATGCTAAAGTGATGAGGAATCATTCCCAACAGTCCAATGACGATTATAGGCAAGATGTGAGATCAAAAATCTCACCTTTTCACGGAATTTGATGAAGATGGAGATTTGAGAGCAAAGCAAGAACACCAAGAAGCTTGAATCAATGTTCTTCACGTGAATTTGATGTTGAATCTCGGATTTGCAATAGAATTTGTGTTTGGAGTTTTAATTTCCACTTCCCACCACCATTTTTGACAAAGCTTGAAGTGTTTTTGATAGAGTGAGGAAGATGGTTGGGCTGAACTAAAGGGGTGCAGTCCAAACCAAAGTCAAAGGCGGGAAAAAGTGTCGAAAATTTCACTATTTCCAAACGTATCGAAGTTTACACTCAAAAAGATCGCAAACGTCATTTTGAACTCAATGGAAGTGGTCTCGAGTCCTAATTTGACCGTATGCAAAAAGTAGCTTTTCGGACTAACATCCGACTAACGATAAAATATTTAAATATAAAATCGATAGATATGCGGGTTGTTACAATTACTATTGGTATATCAAGCTCTGTTTTCTAGTTCATCTACCTTCAAACATTTCGGTTCTGTTTTTATCATTGTTGTTACGGTTATGTTGTTATACAACTTCTACCAAATTTCCTCCTGCTACATCCCAACAGCATTGCAAGTCCATCTCACCTCCTGATCAACTAACCTGAATACAGCACCACTGCCTTTCACCACCACAACATTGACAATCCGCAACCTCCTCTCCAAACAACACGGCACTACCACTATCCTGAAATCAATCCACACTTACAAACCACCGCTTGTCCTTCCACCTACCTCCCCTCTGCCAAACTACTTCATCAACCAAAAAATATAATGTAACATTCCTAATTTTTGATAACATTATTCATAAGATTTAATTAGATAAATTAAATAGAATAATGATGATAAGGAGATTGAGATTTGAATAAATTACATAATAAGGTCGTGCATACTAACAAGATAAATGGGCTTTAGGTTGGTTTATTGGTTAATTAAACTACACATGGGCATATTAGTAAATAGCCAACTTAATTTACATGGTTGTATCCTTTTGTAATTTTCCATTCATGTTTCATTTTCCACTTTCACAAACGCAAATCAAAAACAAAACATAACCGGCCATTAACAAGGAGGGGAAGAGGAAATTTCAATCTAAAGCTAAGGATCAAGATAGGAAGGATTAATCAACAACAAATCTCAAATTTCTTATCAAGTTTAAGGTGAATAATAATCACATTCCATCTCTGTTTTATTCTATGATTATATGGTTTTGGATTTACGATTTAAATTCGTTTTGTGACAAAATGGATGATGATATGCTTGAGTTATATTATGTTGATTTATTTTAATTCATACGCATATGAATTTGTATGGTTTTGATGTAAAACTGAGGATCTTTCAGATTGCCATGGAGAATTTTTATGTTAAGTAAAACATGATTTGGGAGACGGATTTTAATTTTTAGAATTTTCCAAGCTATGAAAATTTTATTATGAATTTTTGATGAAAAATATTATGTAATTGGGTTTAAAATTTATTTTGAATACTTTAGGTAGAAATTGGGTCTGAAATTTTAATATGTTTGATTACATGTTGAAATCGAATTTCTAAGATTTTTGTGGATTTTTCCTAATTGATTTACTAGGGGAAATAAATTATTTAAAAGAAGGACTTTTCTGAAATAATTGGTTTTAGTATATGGAAGGGCTTAAACATTACATTTTTATGTTTTAGATCTGGTATAAAAGTGGCAGTTTTAAAAGTAAAATATTTGAGAAGTTTTTATGGCAGCCAATCAATGGTTCCATATAGGCAAGTTGTTAAAAAGAAATTACTAAAAGTTTCTATATTTCATCCTTTAAGTCAAAATAGGTGTTCCGCCTCTATTAGTAAGTTACCTACGACTCCATTGGTTCCGCCCCATCCTAGTCGAAACCTACATAGTCGAACCAATACACATGGTATCACCTAGATGGTACGTAGTGGATTGGAAGGAAGGCGGAAGCCTTGGTGTCGAAAGGTAAGCTTTCGATGGAATCGAAACCCTGCTTCATTTTTAAAAGTTAAGGTTTTTTCCTTGTTTTCCCCAAAGCTTTTGACATAGTCAAAACATATGCTTTCAAAAAGGTTTTATAAGTAGCTTTCGAAGAAGCTTGCCAGAATATGTAAGAAGTTAGCTTTCAAAAGGGTACCTTTTTCTAAAAAAATCAGAACTTTCGACTGGATTGGTTTCGACCTAGTCGAAACCCAGCCGCTACTCTACCTTTCGACTATATTGACCAGCAATGCTTTCAAAAGGTTATCCTTATTTTTACCTTAAACTAAGCCTTTTTCTTAATTGCTTTCGAAAGGGTTGAGGGTTTCGAAGGTGATGGAGTCAAAAGGGGGTTTTGACTCTGTCGTTCAAAGTTTTAAATTTTAAAGGTTTTTCCTTTCAACTAGATGGTTCTGACACCATCAATTTTTCCCAAATTAATTTCTAGTTGGTTTCGAAAGAGATACTTTTGTATACAACCACTTTGACCCAATTGTTGTTTTGGAAAGTAAACCCAATGCTTTCGATAGAGTACTTTTATTTGTTTCGAAGTTATGTTTTAAAGAGTATTTTGATACCATCGAAAGGTACCAATGGTTTCGAAAGAGAATATTTACCAAGTGCTTTGAAAGGTAAGAATGCTATGTTTTGAAAGGAGGTCTTTCTTTCAAAGGAGGCTATCCAGAGGTTTTGAAAGAGATGTTTTTATGATTTCAATACATAAACCCAATCTCAATTTAAAGTAATAACCATGTAATAAACAAACAAAGTGTTTTGAAATGAAGAAGTTTTCCTTGATTTAAAAGGTTAAAGGGTTTAACCAAGATATTTATACAAAGAGGATTTCAAGGATAATAAACAACAAGTGTTGGTATTATTTTGTTGTTATGTTTACTTCTTCATATATTTATTCACATTGATATTAACCCATAACTGTATTTTAGGGAAAGGGGTAGAATAACCAGTTAGGTTGACCCAATAGTGAATATAACTTAACAGATGTTAAATTTTCAAATAAAATGATATTGGCAGGGGCCAATAGGTTCATAATCAGCCCATGAAAACTATGATTTGATACTGGCAGGGGCCAGTAGGTTTATAGTTAGCCCATGAAAACTATATCTGAATTATGATATTGATAGATAGTCAATAGGTTCCTAGTTAACCCTTGAAAACTAGGATATTTAAAATGATATTGGAGTTACCAATAGGTTCTTAGTGATCCCATGAAAACTATGAATTTGGACAAATAGTCCATAATCATTTAAAAGGTTAATAGTAACCCCTAAACTATAATTGAGACAGATAGTAAGAATAAATGGGGATGGGTAATCCAGATTTGATTCACTTGTTTTGCATATCATCATAATACTTTGAAATACTACGTTTTAACCATTGTGGATGCAAGAGCAGAGTATATGGTTTTATAAATGCTTTGGGATAGTAGTGAGGGGAAAGCCCGTTCTGCTAAGTGGCATGGTCTCACTAGATATACAAATAATTTGAGATGGAAGATTATTATTCACACCAGACTTTATGTCTGCCTCGAAGTTTTTGTTTTCTCCTTAAACTTTCGGGTACTCAATAGATTTTGAGTAAGTTGAGAGTTAAGGTTTTCAGGTGTTCTTTTAGACGAATAAAGCTTCCTAAGATGTGTAGGAGGCAAGCTTGTTATTAGAGTTTTTTTATTTTTCCGCGGTGTGTTTGGTTGTAAAGGCAAATTGTTTAATGCCTTATTATATATACTCTGATCAACCAAGGGGGCATCTTCATATATCGCTCTTGGCGTATTTTATATATATTATATGATATCTGAACATGGTCTGCAAACTGGGATTATGTAATCAATTTGAAATATTTTGAAATGGAATGTGGAGTTTATTTGCTGTTTAAATTTTTTTCCATGTTCTTGTGTTTCTATGTATCGATGTATCTAATATCGCCGTATTTGGTCGCCGAAGATTAACAACTATGGATGACTGCAGCACCCGTAGCTGTTATTTTTGGGCCTCCAAGTAGGGGGATGTTACGAGTTGGTATCAGAGCATAGGTTTATGAAACTTTAAAAGAAACTTAAACCTAAAATATTTTTCAAACATAATCCAATGAATCAGATAATAAGATTGGGGTTTGGGTTAAAGCTATAATAACATACTTGTATTTGATATATATAGTCATATATAAGTATGTATCCCCCGTTCTCTTGGACCGTTCTTCTGTATCTTTCTAAGGCTCATATGCCAATTTACGAGAAAGGAGATATGGAAGCAGGAAACGAAAGAGGAAATCTAGGTGGAGGAAGCACCACAAATAATGGAAATGGTCGACCCACTACCAAAAGAAACCTGGGTCAACCGACTAATGCTAGTAACCAAAATGCTAAAGCCAACGTGGATGCTAGAAATCCACCAGTAGATATGGGGGCAATGTATCAGTTCTTTGTTGGGTTGATGCAAGCGGGAGTTGCGGCTAGTGTTGTTGGAAATGTAGGAGAAGCTAATCATATGGCTCCAGTTGGGAATATTACTTTGCTAAGTAGAGATTATACAAGTTTGGGTGGGAAGCCATTCTTGGGAATGGAAAGTGCTGTAGAAGTTCAAAATTGGATGTTGCATTGTGAGCGTATATTTACTGATTTGGGTTTGAATAATAGGCAAAAGAAAAGGTTGGCCTCTAGATAGTTACAGGGGTCAGCACTACACTGGTGGAATAATGTTACTGCTGGAGTGCCGAAAAAGCTTTTACCTTGGGCTAATTTTAAGACAAGATTTGAGCAGAAGTTTGTATCTGAGTTTGCTAAGTATAAGTTGATGAGGAAGTTTATGGATTTAGTACAGGAAGAGATGTCAATAGTCGAGTATGCTACTAAGTTTGAAGAACTGTCTCGTTATGCATATGCTATTATAGATATTGACATCAGAAGGAATGAGAGGTTCATTTGGGGATTGAGGCCTGAGCTTGCTAGAATGACCATGACACATGTTAGAGATCCATGTAATGTGGTGGTGGAGATGGCCATTCGCCACAAGGAGTTACTTATTAATCAAGCTAAGGAGAAAACAGTGGAAGCTCAGGGTTCTCAAGGGAAGAAGAGAAAGTTCTTTAAAAAGAAAGGAGCCTAGAAGGGAGATACAACTAAGAAGACGAAGGTTGAGGTGGTTTGCTATAAGTGTGACAAGAAGGGCCACTTTGCGAACGAGTGCCGGTCATGAAATGGGAAGACAGCGGCAGCCAAGAAGAATGTGAAGTGCTTCAACTGTGATCAAGTTTGGCATTACAAGAATCAATGTACAGAGCCAGTCAAGGCAGATAAAGTAAAGGTCTTTGCTATTGGATCAGCTAGGCCTACTGCAACAGATCAGGCAAAGACTGTGATAGAAGGTACATGTGACGACCCGCCCTTCACGACCCTCGAAAATCGACACAAAATACTCAACAGTATAATATGCCGACGATCGAATGCCGGAAAGACAGATTGTAGAAGAATAAGAAAGTAGATAGAAGAAGAAAGAACTAAACAAAATCAGAACCTCACAGTCGCAGCGGATAAAATATAATATATAGAACAGATCTTTACACAAAATGAAACTATATCTGTTTATATACAATACATCATCATCAGAGTATATCAATACAATCATCAATATCCAGTCAATCAGTCAATACAACAATCACAGCAGCGGAATAATACAAGTACGAGAAATACGTCTCGAACTCCAGCTCCTCTCCTGAGCTCCATAGCAACCTATCCTGTTAAATACTCGGTCTGACCCGAGCATTATAATAAAATAACACCCGAGTCAGTCTGGAATACCAGCGCATCATAAATACACCCAATTGATTATTAAAGTTTCAAAATTCTTTAAAAACAAAAGCATCTCGTAAGACCTCGCCACAAATAAACATGTCGGGTTTTTACCTTACGATAGCTAAAACACTTTTATATTAAAATCCTCTGATATTATAATAGTGTCTATAGAAAGTAAAATAGAATCTAGCTGAAATGCTTGCATCTCACATTTCAACAATAGTTGGGCACAATCAAAACCGTACAGGCACGTAGGGAGAATGGATTTCCAACGAATGACTAGGCACTGGGGTACCACCTGTCACAGTACGTGGCCTAGATCACAGTACCGAGGAGTACGCCCGCTCCCCTGCAACACAAGGCCGGAATCATCCCTTACTGGATAATTCCAAGTAAAATCACCCCACGGTTGTGATCAGCAACCGCACCACTAAGCCGAAATAAAAGGGACATCTAGACAGGGATGACCTTACTCTCAAGTGGGGGCTACCCACGAAGCCTTGCTGCATCTCCCCTGATTTTCAGTCATTCCCGGTTGATGAGGCTTGAGGCTAAACGATACCTTTATAGCACATATCCCTTAGAATGCCCATCGTCCACCTGACGATGTCACGAAAGCATTCGTCCATACAAGTCCGTCCCGGGTCCGAACGGAACCGAAGGCACTATTCCTACTACATCCATTTTGGAAATATCCTCAGGATTAGTAGCGACTAGCCCTTGCACTTCACTGCTCCATCTTCGACTCCGAAATCGTTTTCGCGAAACGTACAAACCGAATCGAAGTGGTTTTCGAGTCTCCAGACCTAGAATCCCGGTATACGGAAACTCGATCCCGGTCTCTTCGAAACGATCGCGCATTTGGCCAATATTGATAGTCGGTGATTTAACTATCAATTAATGTTCACAAACATCCATACACATCCATCACACAATAAATAATCTCCATATTATTTATTTTCTTCTAATATCTTTCAAAGATATATTTTCACATTTTCAAAACTCATTTGAAAACAATTTTCCACTCTTCCTTTACAAGGTAAATCTTTTATCCTTTATTCCCATCGGGAATAACCAAGTATAAAACAATTTGCATTTAAAACAGTTAAAAATACTTTATACTGAAATATACTTTAAAATATGAAAATTTCTTCTATTTATTTATTCAAAATATAAATTTAAAATATGTGAAGAAAACTAGTTATTAACACATAAACTTTGATTTTAAAAATAAGGGTTTTAGTTTAACTAAATTCAAAATAGCGTTATAAGAAGAAAAATGCTAATTTTAACAACTTAAGCTAAACCAACTTTTAAATAAATCCATTTGTAAAAATAATTGCTAATATACTTCCAAATTATTACGGTATTAAAAATTATTAATTTATTTCTTTAAAAATAACGATTTCTTAAAAATACTTTTAAAACGATTTAAAACTTAACCTTAGTTAAATAAAATCTTTTTATAAACATTTACTTGGTTTTCCCAGGGAACACTTTCCCATTTCAAACATTTCAAAGTACTCTTTCATATAAATCCAATGATTTATTTCAAGTCAATTTATGATTTCAACATAAATTTCCAATTCCATACTTAACTATAACTTCCTCCGAAGTTAAATCACAATTTTTCCCATTTTCGGAAATTTATTTTTTTAATATAGTTTTAAACATTTTTAAATAAACATCTTGGTGAATTTTCAATGGAAGCGAAATTTCCAATTCACTTAGTTACATTCCAATGAAATACGGCATTTCAAAACATTCTGTTTTTCATTTGAACTTGTTTATTTATAGTCGGAAACTCCATTTTAACATATTTTTAATTTCCGGATAACATTAGTCGTTATTAAAATAAACATCGTTATTTTAAACAATTTATAATTTCATAAATTTAATCTCCAGAAAACTATACTTTCCATTTACCCATTTCATAAACTTTCCATTATATCCAACATCCCAATTTGGCCCAATTTACATTTTTCCTTTCAAATCCGATTTCAAATTTTATTCTTTGAAATTCTAAATTTAACAATTCATTTTATTTCGTAAAAACACTTTTTTAGCCATTTATAATTTAATTCTGTGATTACAATTTATACCACAATGTCATAGAACAACTAAATTTCCAGATTTATCAATCACATCATATAAACAGGTATCACTATCAATTTTAAAATAATTGCTACATTGTGAGGAATCCAGTTGGATCCCTCCAACCTGTTTCTCCCTGCATCACAGATATTAGCACATCGCAATATAAATATCAACCAGACTGATAATCACAGATAAAATCAACCATTCACATAGATATTTAAATATCACTATTTATAATGTCTAGCATCCAGATGTGAGTGAGAATAACTCACTTTGAGTTCGGCGAGCGTTCGAAATTTAAATTAAACCGGACGGTGTCCGATTTAACCCACATTTCGACTTGCCCGGAATGACTCCGGAATTGTTCCACTGCGTAGTACGCGTTCTTGCGATTCCAACGCACCCTGTATCGTCAAAATCCGAATACGTATGAGCTCGTTACGATTTTACAAAGTTTTGATAACGATTTATAACAATTCCTTTTATTTTTAATCTTTACCAAAGCAAACGAATCTGGCCGTTCATCACGCAACAACTTGTTCCCGCTCCTTCTTCCCTCACGCGAACGTACAGCACGAAGAAATCGAACCCAACGTCGCCCTCCAGATCTCAAAACGCAGCCATCCACAATGATACCTGGCATGATCAGCGACCATCACCGGAACCGCCTTCGAGAACTCCGCCTCCGGCCCAAACGCATGCCCACTCGGTCAACCCTTGCTCGTAAACGACGAGCTCGATCGGCAACACAATGAAGCCAAAATTCTCCCTCCATCGTCGATGATAGCTCGAATCATCCGTTGGATCTATAGATCCCTCAACGATCTACAACTTTCGTTTAGAAGGTTTCTCAAATTAAAGCATGGATCGAGAGATTTTTGGAGGGGAAACGAATTGATTTTCGGCCATAGAACAAAAACGAACGGCGGCTTGAGGATAAAGATAGGGTTTGCAAATTATAACGTTATATAATATAAATTTAATATTATTTAATTAATAAAATATCTCAATTTAACCGTTAATGCAAACGACCTCCAATTCTCACGTTCCGACAGGCTATCCTGGGGTTTTTCCACGTTCCGGACACAATGGAATAGGTTTCGTGAGCTGACTCGATCATATACGCGAGATACGGAATAAAACGATCAATTTAAAATTAAATCGGTTAAATCGATTTCGATGCGTTTCGAGCCACCACGGTCAAACAACAACTCCGATCGCTACGAAAATTGAAATCCGATAATAACTAACTATTACGGATCCAATGAAACTGGTTTCGTCGAATTCCGAGACTATGCCCCGGAAGGCTATTTTACTCGTCTATTAAATCAGGCGATTTGTCAAAATTGACGAAAACGCGTAAAATTTTACTTTTAAAATTTTAATGACTTAACAATAAATCATATAAAATTTATAAACACATTAAAAATCATTCTGGCTCATTCTGGACCAAAATCTGATTAAATTGAAATTTTAATAATATTAAATTCATTTTTAAATTAATATAAAATCCCAAATAATAATTTATTCACTTTAAAATTCATCTAAAATTCCAACAATATTATCTATAACCAATTGAACTTAAAATACATTTAAACACCATTTTTATCACTATTTACATTCAGATTTACCCTTATCTCAATTCCGAATATTTAATTTATTATTTCCCCATTATTCAAATTCAACCAGGATTGCTATAATTAAAAATTATAGCTTATTTTATTGAATGAACCCGAATCCATTCATTCCAACATCAACTAAGAATCCACATTAAACATTTAAAACGAATTAAATGTCCAAAAATCTAGCAGCCAAAATCTGGGATGTTACGTTCCTCCCCCCTTATAAAAATTTCGTCCCCGAAATTTGCTAAGGTAAAAATGTACTCCAACTCAACTCACTTATCCCATTTGCTTAGTTAAAAGCTTATATTCACTTTCCAAAACCCTTCAGCCTAATCCCACACTCAATTGCTACAATTTACTCTAAAGCCTTTATTTTAACTTTATTTCAAAATAACTTTTCTAGTTATTAAAAAATTTCTCAAAACCCCAAAAAATTTCTAACTCCCAAAATTTCTGAAAAATTTTGGCAGAGTCTCCTTTGCACGGAGGAGCTTCTGCGATATCGCAGGATACACAAATATATATACATCGGCTCACATGGCCGGAAACCAAAATATATCACAATATATATATCATTTCCGAATTATATTTGCGTAGGCGTACCTCTTAGCAAATTTTTAAAAGCAAGCGGCTAATATCTCGCATATACGCGCTCCAACTCTCTCGAACGCCTCCCGCACCTGTACTATACTCAACAAACTCATCAAATTTCAAAGATAAGAACATTTTCATAACATTTCCAATACAAATGCAAGCCAAACATATCCATTGCATAACCAAACCAAGCAAACTTCATCATTAACAATGTTAACCATAATTATTTCAATAATCCAAAGATTTCAATCACTTTCGAATCACTTATTCAAGTCTACTTCATTTTATTTCACTTGAATGCCTTAAATTCAAGTTTTCAATCACCTTTCAAGTTACTTATTCAAGTCCAACTATTTTATTTCATTTGAATGATTTACATTCAAGTTCACCATATACCATTCATATTTATTTCACCAATTCATTTCACTTCAACATGATTACATATGCCTTTCTTACATTTTTAATTTTAACTTACATTCCAAATTTGATTTACAATCAAATTTCATTTTAAACTTGAAACATTTGCATTTCAGTTATGATCCATTTCCATTCATATGCAAACATTACTCATTAAGAGGTCAATTCATTCCTATTGATTCAAAATCAATTTCATTTTCTATTCTTAACCAATTCACTTGCATTCACATACAAAACTCTTTGAATTGGGTTCCCATTCATATCAATTTATTCACAATTCAATTCCAATTGCTTTTAAACACTCAATTGCAAATACGTGCAAATTTCCATGTCATTCAAGCAAAACAATTGCCACTTAAGCTTATAACCATTTAAAATTATTTCCAACTTGGATTCATATAAATTTTATTCCATTACAAGGTTCACAAACCAAATATTTTCTCTTTCCAATGTAATTGTTAAATTACATTTTCCTTACATCTTTATTTCCATTAACCAAATTCAAGTTTATATTAATATCATTCGATCCTGGGTTATATCCAACTCATACATTCTTAATTTACCACAATAATTAATGAATATCATTTCACTTTCAATTCAATTTTATTATCCAACAAATTCCATTCAAATTTCTTAATAAAGCTCATTCACATTCATTTTGTTTTTCTTTCAATTTGCTTAAGTTCTTTCACAATATTTTCATTATCTTCTTATATCAATTTTATTTTATTTCCATTTGATTCTCATTCAAATCAATTCCCAATTCATTTACAACTTAAATGCTCCTTGTTTACTTATCCAATCCATGTACGAATTTATTTATTAACAAGGAGACCATTTAAATTATTTCACTCATTTGAATTTTCTTTACAATTCAAACCATCACTATTATAAGCTAATTCCATTATTCATTCTCACTTCCAACATTTATTGCCAAACTTAAATTTCATTCAACAACTGGATTTTTTTTCCTCACTTTCTAAATTTTGACCAAACTATCAAAATTCTATTTATTGCAATACAAATTCCATTTAATTTAGCTTACACAAGATTTATTTCCAAACAATCATTTTGGATTTAGTTGAGTAAACATTTACTTCATTCAGCATCACCTCAACTAAATTAAATTTCCATTAAACTAAATTCTTATCCTATTTTAATTCAAGGTTAACTAAATTATATATGCATTTTCAATTTAATTCCTTTCCAGAATTTATTCAAGTTCATCTAAATTTTATTTAGCCCACCTGAATTTAAACCATTTCCTTTACTACCTTAAATAAGAATTTAATTACATTCATTCTTATTCATAACACAACAGAAATTTTAATATTCAGCTTAATTCCATCTTAGTCGAAGTTAGACCAAATTCAATTTAATCTTAATTCTCCATATCCAAGTTCAACTTATTTACTAACTTCAGTTCACTTACCTCTTTTATATTTTATCATTGTTTCACCTTACTTTGCATTCCATTTAAAACTAAGTTCGGATCCACCATTCCACTTAACCATTTTTATTTGTGATTATAATTCCATTTTACTTGAGTTAAAATCAAATCTTCCATTCTCAAGTTCTACAACTTATTTATTTATAAGTTTATATTGCTCATTTCAAACCAATCCACATTTTTATAATCACAATGTCAAATTTTAACACTTAATAACTTAAGAATATGAATTCATTTGCACAATCATAAGCATTTACATTTCACCGTTATCTCAACTTCCATTTAATTCCAATTCATTTAGATTTAATTCAAATTCAAATTCTTAATTTTATTTAACTTATCATAAGTTAAATCCACATATATTCCATTCACCTTCATTTATTCAAAGTAAATTTACATTCCATATATACTCAATTCTTCTTTAAATCAACTTTCCTTTATAAGTTATATAGTTGAATCATTTCAACTTTCACTTTTTTTTTATTTAAAATAGAATTCCCAGAATTCAATTTACCCGGATTTATTTCAAAACCAATTTGAAATAAAAATCAACACATTTCTCTTTTGATATTCAAATCAAATAGCAAATTCCAAAACAAACTGCTTTTACCAAACAATTTTCCTTTGAAAATTCCAAAATCACTTGTTTCCCAAACAAGTCCAAACAATGTCATAACCAACTATTTTGGTAGCAATCCATCACTTTAGAAACTCGAAAATGAATTCTAATGATGTGGCCAGCATCATCAGGATTATTTTCCAGCGACTGAAGTGAGTTCAATGCTTTCCACTTCCAAAATTCACCTCAAACCAATTTCTATTCAAAAATATTTCCCCAAAATATACTCCATTCTTACAAATGCTTTTGAAAACATTTCTAACATTTCCACAAAGTCAAACTCCCAAAACTTTGTTTAATTCCATTTGAAATCCCTTTCAAAATTTCCGGGGTCAAAATTCTAGTTTAAATCAAATTTTAATTTTTACTTTTCTTATTTAAAACATATCCAGTCAATTCCATTTGGTTATAAACCATTTTAATATTTTAAATTCTCAGTGGCTTATATATCATTTCAAATTTTAGATCATGTTTTAATTTCTTACTTGATAATAGAAGAAACAACCAAACAAACATCCAATATATATAATTTAGAAAACTATTTCTTTTTATATCAAGATACAGTTTTGGGTAAAATTATTTCATTTACCCACTTTAAAAATAATACTATGTCGGTTTATCTTGTTTAAGAGTTTAGAAACCCCTATCATACGGTTGTACTTCCCGCACCGACCAGAATTCATAAACACTCAACCGATAAGTCAACACAGTACAAAAACAATTTTATATCCACTAACAAGTACGCTCTCATAGCTATTATTACACTCAGCTCATAATAGAGTACTTCTGACTCTATTTATAAATGAGTAATTTTCCCACCAAAGCCTAGGTTGTCGCCAACCTATGCTCTGATACCAAGTGTGACGACCCGCCCTTCACGACCCTCGAAAATCGACACAAAATACTCAACAGTATAATATGCCGACGATCGAATGCCGGAAAGACAGATTGTAGAAGAATAAGAAAGTAGATAGAAGAAGAAAGAACTAAACAAAATCAGAACCTCACAGTCGCAGCGGATAAAATATAATATATAGAACAGATCTTTACACAAAATGAAACTATATCTGTTTATATACAATACATCATCATCAGAGTATATCAATACAATCATCAATATCCAGTCAATCAGTCAATACAACAATCACAGCAGCGGAATAATACAAGTACGAGAAATACGTCTCGAACTCCAGCTCCTCTCCTGAGCTCCATAGCAACCTATCCTGTAAAATACTCGGTCTGACCCGAGCATTATAATAAAATAACACCCGAGTCAGTCTGGAATACCAGCGCATCATAAATACACCCAATTGATTATTAAAGTTTCAAAATTCTTTAAAAACAAAAGCATCTCGTAAGACCTCGCCACAAATAAACATGTCGGGTTTTTACCTTACGATAGCTAAAACACTTTTATATTAAAATCCTCTGATATTATAATAGTGTCTATAGAAAGTAAAATAGAATCTAGCTGAAATGCTTGCATCTCACATTTCAACAATAGTTGGGCACAATCAAAACCGTACAGGCACGTAGGGAGAATGGATTTCCAACGAATGACTAGGCACTGGGGTACCACCTGTCACAGTACGTGGCCTAGATCACAGTACCGAGGAGTACGCCCGCTCCCCTGCAACACAAGGCCGGAATCATCCCTTACTGGATAATTCCAAGTAAAATCACCCCACGGTTGTGATCAGCAACCGCACCACTAAGCCGAAATAAAAGGGACATCTAGACAGGGATGACCTTACTCTCAAGTGGGGGCTACCCACGAAGCCTTGCTGCATCTCCCCTGATTTTCAGTCATTCCCGGTTGATGAGGCTTGAGGCTAAACGATACCTTTATAGCACATATCCCTTAGAATGCCCATCGTCCACCTGACGATGTCACGAAAGCATTCGTCCATACAAGTCCGTCCCGGGTCCGAACGGAACCGAAGGCACTATTCCTACTACATCCATTTTGGAAATATCCTCAGGATTAGTAGCGACTAGCCCTTGCACTTCACTGCTCCATCTTCGAATCCGAAATCGTTTTCGCGAAACGTACAAACCGAATCGAAGTGGTTTTCGAGTCTCCAGACCTAGAATCCCGGTATACGGAAACTCGATCCCGGTCTCTTCGAAACGATCGCGCATTTGGCCAATATTGATAGTCGGTGATTTAACTATCAATTAATGTTCACAAACATCCATACACATCCATCACACAATAAATAATCTCCATATTATTTATTTTCTTCTAATATCTTTCAAAGATATATTTTCACATTTTCAAAACTCATTTGAAAACAATTTTCCACTCTTCCTTTACAAGGTAAATCTTTTATCCTTTATTCCCATCGGGAATAACCAAGTATAAAACAATTTGCATTTAAAACAGTTAAAAATACTTTATACTGAAATATACTTTAAAATATGAAAATTTCTTCTATTTATTTATTCAAAATATAAATTTAAAATATGTGAAGAAAACTAGTTATTAACACATAAACTTTGATTTTAAAAATAAGGGTTTTAGTTTAACTAAATTCAAAATAGCGTTATAAGAAGAAAAATGCTAATTTTAACAACTTAAGCTAAACCAACTTTTAAATAAATCCATTTGTAAAAATAATTGCTAATATACTTCCAAATTATTACGGTATTAAAAATTATTAATTTATTTCTTTAAAAATAACGATTTCTTAAAAATACTTTTAAAACGATTTAAAACTTAACCTTAGTTAAATAAAATCTTTTTATAAACATTTACTTGGTTTTCCCAGGGAACACTTTCCCATTTCAAACATTTCAAAGTACTCTTTCATATAAATCCAATGATTTATTTCAAGTCAATTTATGATTTCAACATAAATTTCCAATTCCATACTTAACTATAACTTCCTCCGAAGTTAAATCACAATTTTTCCCATTTTCGGAAATTTATTTTTTTAATATAGTTTTAAACATTTTTAAATAAACATCTTGGTGAATTTTCAATGGAAGCGAAATTTCCAATTCACTTAGTTACATTCCAATGAAATACGGCATTTCAAAACATTCTGTTTTTCATTTGAACTTGTTTATTTATAGTCGGAAACTCCATTTTAACATATTTTTAATTTCCGGATAACATTAGTCGTTATTAAAATAAACATCGTTATTTTAAACAATTTATAATTTCATAAATTTAATCTCCAGAAAACTATACTTTCCATTTACCCATTTCATAAACTTTCCATTATATCCAACATCCCAATTTGGCCCAATTTACATTTTTCCTTTCAAATCCGATTTCAAATTTTATTCTTTGAAATTCTAAATTTAACAATTCATTTTATTTCGTAAAAACACTTTTTTAGCCATTTATAATTTAATTCTGTGATTACAATTTATACCACAATGTCATAGAACAACTAAATTTCCAGATTTATCAATCACATCATATAAACAGGTATCACTATCAATTTTAAAATAATTGCTACATTGTGAGGAATCCAATTGGATCCCTCCAACCTGTTTCTCCCTGCATCACAGATATTAGCACATCGCAATATAAATATCAACCAGACTGATAATCACAGATAAAATCAACCATTCACATAGATATTTAAATATCACTATTTATAATGTCTAGCATCCAGATGTGAGTGAGAATAACTCACTTTGAGTTCGGCGAGCGTTCGAAATTTAAATTAAACCGGACGGTGTCCGATTTAACCCACATTTCGACTTGCCCGGAATGACTCCGGAATTGTTCCACTGCGTAGTACGCGTTCTTGCGATTCCAACGCACCTTGTATCGTCAAAATCCGAATACGTATGAGCTCGTTACGATTTTACAAAGTTTTGATAACGATTTATAACAATTCCTTTTATTTTTAATCTTTACCAAAGCAAACGAATCTGGCCGTTCATCACGCAACAACTTGTTCCCGCTCCTTCTTCCCTCACGCGAACGTACAGCACGAAGAAATCGAACCCAACGTCGCCCTCCAGATCTCAAAACGCAGCCATCCACAATGATACCTGGCATGATCAGCGACCATCACCGGAACCGCCTTCGAGAACTCCGCCTCCGGCCCAAACGCATGCCCACTCGGTCAACCCTTGCTCGTAAACGACGAGCTCGATCGGCAACACAATGAAGCCAAAATTCTCCCTCCATCGTCGATGATAGCTCGAATCATCCGTTGGATCTATAGATCCCTCAACGATCTACAACTTTCGTTTAGAAGGTTTCTCAAATTAAAGCATGGATCGAGAGATTTTTGGAGGGGAAACGAATTGATTTTCGGCCATAGAACAAAAACGAACGGCGGCTTGAGGATAAAGATAGGGTTTGCAAATTATAACGTTATATAATATAAATTTAATATTATTTTATTAATAAAATATCTCAATTTAACCGTTAATGCAAACGACCTCCAATTCTCACGTTCCGACAGGCTACTCTGGGGTTTTTCCACGTTCCGGACACAATGGAACAGGTTTCGTAAGCTGACTCGATCATATACGCGAGATACGGAATAAAACGATCAATTTAAAATTAAATCGGTTAAATCGATTTCGATGCGTTTCGAGCTACCACGGTCAAACAATAACTCCGATCGCTACGAAAATTGAAATCCGATAATAACTAACTATTACGGATCCAATGAAACTGGTTTCGTCGAATTCCGAGACTATGCCCCGGAAGGCTATTTTACTCGTCTATTAAATCAGGCGATTTGTCAAAATTGACGAAAACGCGTAAAATTTTACTTATAAAATTTTAATGACTTAACAATAAATCATATAAAATTTATAAACACATTAAAAATCATTCTGGCTCATTCCGGACCAAAATCTGATTAAATTGAAATTTTAATAATATTAAATTCATTTTTAAATTAATATAAAATCCCAAATAATAATTTATTCACTTTAAAATTCATCTAAAATTCCAACAATATTATCTATAACCAATTGAACTTAAAATACATTTAAACACCATTTTTATCACTATTTACATTCAGATTTACCCTTATCTCAATTCCGAATATTTAATTTATTATTTCCCCATTATTCAAATTCAACCAGGATTGCTATAATTAAAAATTATAGCTTATTTTATTGAATGAACCCGAATCCATTCATTCCAACATCAACTAAGAATCCACATTAAACATTTAAAACGAATTAAATGTCCAAAAATCTAGCAGCCAAAATCTGGGATGTTACAGTACATTTTTGATTCAAAGTATTCCAAAAAGAGTACCTTTTGATACCGGTGCATCACACTCATTTATATCTCAATGTTTGGTTGATAGATTATGCCTAGAATCCACCTACCATGTTACTTCTTTAAGGGCTGCGAATCCTATAGGAAGGTATGCAACTCTAGGGTTAAGATGTGACCAGTTAGAACTTGATTTGCTAGGTCATAAATTTGCATGCAGTTTATATGTTATTGCTTTCGTAGATTTCGGGATCATTTTGGGAATGGATTGGTTGGGTAGGTATGAGGCTAGAATATTTTTCCAGGATAGAGATCACCGAGACACCTTGATAGTAAAAAATGAGTGATATTCTCAGTAGAGAATGCTAACCTGGGTATTAGTGCTTTTCTTAATGCTATGGAGATAGGAGATGAGTTAAGTCAGGTTCGGGTAGCAAGAGAATTTGCAGATGTCTTTGAGCCAGTCACTGGACTACCAACGAAAAGAGATGTTGAATTTAGAATAGATCTTGTGCCCAGAGCCGAACTTGCGAGTAGACCACCTAGTAGGATGACACCAACAATGATGAAGGAATTGAAGATGCAGCTAGTTGATTTAGAAGAAATGAAATTTATTAGACCAAGTAGTTCGCCTTGGGGAGCGGCCGTGGTGTTTGTAAAGAAACCAGATGGGTCGTTAAGGATGTGCATCGACTATCGTAAGTTGAACGAAAGGATAATTAAGAATAAGTATCCTTGTCAAGAATAGGTGATCTGTTCGATCAGTTGACTGGAGCCAGAGTATTTTCCCAGTTGGATTTAGCAACCGGTTTCCATTAGTTAAGAGTGGCGGAGGACAGTATTCCTTTGACAGCATTTCGGACTAGGTATGGTTCATATGAGTGGTTAGTGATTCCATTTGGATTGACAAATACACCTTCTTTCTTCATATATTTAATAAACCGAGTGTTCCGAGAATACTTGGATAGGTTTGTACTGGTATTTATAGATGACATTCTATTATACTCTAAGGATGAGAGAGAGAGCATGAAGTTCATCTTAGGGTGGTGCTTGAGACGCTGGGGTAGAATCAGTTAAAGGCTAAGTTTACCAAGTGTCATTTTTGAAAGAAAGAGGTTAAGTTTCTTGGTTACGTGGTTTTAGAGAAAGGATTGTCAGTCGATCCAGATAAGATCGAAGCTATGAATAATTGGAAGAGACCAGAGATGATGAATGAGATCAGAAGTTTGGACTTGCTGGCTACTATCGGAAATTCATTGAAGATTTCTCGTGGATAGCAGCACCCTTAACTTAACCAGAAAGGAGGTGAAGTTTATTTGGTCTGATAAATGTAAGGAAGCATTCCTTAAGTTAAAGCATTAATTGATCGATGCACCCATGTTAGTAGTTTCAGACGGAAACCAAGGGTTGGTGGTATAAACTGATGCATATGGAATTGGATTAGGAGCAGTATTGATGCAGAATGGTAAGGTTATTGCCTACGCATCAAGGCAGCTTAGACCACATGAAGTAAGATATCCTACTCATGATTTGGAGTTGGCAACAGTGGTTTTTGCATTGAAGATTCGGAGACATTATCTCTTAGGAGAGAGGTTTGAGTTGTATACCGATCATAAGTCTTTAAGATATTTATTCTCTCAGAAGGAGTTGAATATGAGACAGCAGAGGTGGCTGGAGTTTTTGGCGGCTTATAATTTTGGTATAGAGTATACACTGGGGAAAGGTAATAAGGTAGTCGATGCTCTTAGTAGAAAGCATCGGAATGTGGTGTTAGCTATGTTGGCGGAGTGGAAAGATTTAGAAGCTTTGGCCAGTTGCGGTATGCAGTTAAGATCAACTGCTGTTGTTAGTTCCTGTGATGATGGTTTTGATGACAACAACCTTATGACTTGTTATAAAATATAAATACTAATATTCTTGTCTAGATATAAATGTATATGCAGGGTATATATATGTAGGTACTGAGAATGAAGACTGTACAGTATAGAGATTCAAGACTGACGAATTCAAGATTGAAGAAATCAAGACTGAAGACTCATGAGTATCAAGAGTTCAAGAGTTCAAGATATCAAGATAAGTAATAGAGTCTAGACTTATGTTAAAACTTCATAATAGCACTAAAATCTTTATTCGGATTTTAATTGTGTAATGGAATCCACCTTCTAGCTTTAATAGTGAGATGGAACCCTCAACCTCTTTAGTGGGATGGAACCCACGACCTTATCTAGTGGAATGGAATCCACGAAATATTCAAAATCATTTATTTTAACTATTTTTCCAAAAATATCTTTTTAAAGGTCATCTCTATCAATTTAAATATTTTAACCTTAATTCAAAAACTATTCTTATCATCTTTTAATATTTTGATCTCAAAATCATCTCTTGTTTTTTAAACTATCTCCTGATTTTAATATTTTAGCTTTAAATCTCAAAAATATATTTTAAAGAAGTCTATACTTAGTTTTTAATATTACTTTTATATTATAGATTATATATTTTAAAATTACTAAGTTTAAACTATATTCAAACTGGTTACAAAGTTTAGAAATTGTTTTGAAAAGTTTTAGAAGAGAAGTAATTTTAAAGCAATATCAATTTTCAAAAATAACATAGGCATGTCGACATCCCTATACCCCCATGTCCACATGATAGCCGTAGATTTCAAATTTTCAAAAGAAGTGTCTATTCGTCATAACCTTTCGCGAATGGACATGACCGTTGTTCTCCTATATATACCAGTCGTTTTCAAATAATTTTAAGTTAGTTTTTCTTTTCTTCACTCTTTCTTCTCCACTCAAATATTCTTTTATATTTCAAATGCTTTGACAAAATTCTGCCGAAATCCTAAGTGAATCAAACTCGATCATCTCTAGTTTGATGCTCTGCCACTCTCTAACAAAGATCTCAGTGCTATTCAGAGTTATAGGATCATTTGTAATCAAAGATCAAAAGATCGAAATGTATTGAGTCTCTCTCTATCAAAGTGTTATTGGAAACGGTGTGATTGTGGCTCGTAAATCAATTGGTGTGATTGTAGCCCATAAATCAATTAAGTGATCTTGTAGCCTGGTTAAATCAAGAGAGTTTGCCATAGACTCGGAGACAGGAGGGTGTATCTCGCGGCCTTGAAATCGAGGTTGTAATATCGACATTATATTTGAAAAGAAATCTGCACAAGAAATTGTGTGGGACTGGATGTAGGGTAACCCCGAACCATAAAATTCTGGTGTGTTCTTTCCTTTACTGCTTTTATTTACCATTTGCATCTGTGCCTGGTTCTGTGATTGTCTTTGTGTCAGTGAATTGCATCTGTTTGTGTTTAATTTGAAAAGATTTCAAAAATTCCATAAAATCCATTAAACACTATTCACCCAACCTCCAGTGTTAATCAAGCCTTAAGATCCATAATCTGCATTTCCAACATTTGGTATCAGAGCATTGGTTTTAAAAGTTTTCATAATCTTAATTTTGAAAAGTTTTCAAATGGCTGCCAACACTTGTAATGTTAGCACTATCACTAGTTCATTTGTAGAGGGATAGTCTACTGCCAGACCACCACTTTTTAATGGCAGTAACTATGCATATTGGGCATGTAAAATGAAAATCCATTTACAATCAATAGGATTAGACACTTGGAATATCACACAAACTAAGTACATTGAACCCACAAATGATTTTGCACAGTGGACTGCTGAGCAAAAGACCGTTACACAAAACAATTCCAAAGCCATAAATATTCTATTCTGTTCACTTTATAGGAATGAGTTTAATAGAGTGTCTGTATGTAAGTCTACTTATGAGATCTAGAAAACTTTACAAGTTACTCATGAAGGAACAAGCAAAGTTAAACAGACCAAAATGTCTATCTTGACCAATCAGTTTCAATTATTCAAGATGAATCCAAATGAGTCCATTTCAGACATGTACAGTAGGTTTCAAGACATTGTGCACTCACTAATTGCATTAGGAAAGAACTTTTCCAAAGAAGATCAAGTTAGAAAAATTATGAATTCACTCACTCCAGAATGGGATCAGAAGACTCTAGCAATTGAAGAGGCTAATGATATTAGTACTCTGAAAATTGAAGACTTGATTGGGAATTTGATGTCGTTTGAAGTACAAATGAAAGGGAGAAGAGAAAGCAAGGCCTCAGAAAAGAAGTCGATAGCACTCAATGCAATAACAGATGGTTCAGACTCAAATAGTGACGACGATGAAGAAATAGCCTTGATGACAAGGAATTTTAGAAAGTTTCTGAAATATAGAAAGATGTAATATTACAATAGAAATGATCACAAGAATTCTGGAAATAGTAATGAGACTGAAAATAACGTCAGATGCTACAATTATGATGAGCCAGGCCACTTAAATAGAGATTGTTCGCATCCGTATAAACAGAAATTTTCTCCAAGTAATGATTCGTCAAAGAAAAGAAAGAGAGCATATACTGCTACACTAGACGATTCAGACTCATCCTCTAGTGATGAAGATCAAGAGATGGAAAATTCAAACATGTGCGTTACAGCTATTCACGAGTCTGATGATCTCGGAAATATGGATCTAAAAATAGGTACGCATTTAAATTATATTGATTGAAATTGCTTGTTTGAATGTTTGGTTATTTGCATGTTTTGAAATTGCTTGTTGTTTGAATTTAAAATTTTGGTTTTCAAACTAATATTATTTTAATAATATTTTAATATTAAAATATTAATATTAAAGTGTTATTATATTTAGTATTATTTCAAATAAAATATAAATTAGATTATAGGATATATAGATATAGATATTAAATAAAGTAGGAAAAATAAGTCACATGATTTAGCGGACCCATGTCGACATGACCCTACCCCCCATGTCGACATCCCTACTAGAAATTTGAATTTCAAATTTGAATTCAAAACTTTGAATTTCCCTCCACCCTTTCACTAATTCTAAAGCTCTGAAAAGGAATTCTGACTATAGAACATGGCTCTTAGATATCTATTTATCCCCTTAACGTTATCATATCTTTTCACTTTCATTTCAAAATTCAAACTCTCTTTCAAACTCTCAAGCTCTCTACTTTCTTCAAAAATGGCCTCCTCAAGCACTCCATCCACCATGAGACTGTCCCAGGCCACTAAAGAGTTCCTCTAAATGATCCGGTAGCAATCAATGCTTACATTAGCTATGTAAACTTTGGAAAGGTCCATCGGGAAAATTTGCTATCTTTAGTGATTTTCCTTCATATGAGGTCAATGTTCTTTTCAAAGAGAATCAAATTCTTAGCTTATTTGATGATTCTCAAAATGATTTTGTTTGTTATCTGAATCTTGTCAAAATGTTTTATGCAAATTTGAATCGTGGTTTTTACAAAGGAAATGAAGGGGAAGTGTGGAGTAGCGTTAAAGGAACGCGTATTGTTTTAAATAGTGAGATTTTGGGTAACATTCTTGGTTGTAAGAGTACGGGAATGGATCTTTCGGATTTTAAAATTGATGAACATAATCGTGAGACATTTCATCACATTTTTGAAGGGGATGATAACTTTGAGTTTATAAACCAAAATTTCCATCCTAAAGCTAGAATTGTAAATCTTCTTTTGCAACATACCATAACTCCAAGATCGGGAAATTTCAATCACCCGACCTTAAAAGTTTGTAAGGCTCTTTTTGCTATTTTTGGCACTATGACATTAATTGGGCGCAAGTGATTTTGGATGAACTTCGTCCCAAAATTTTTACTTTAGGTGAAAACACTTTATACCATGAAATTTACCTCACTCAGATTTTCAACTATTTTGGTGTTGATTATAAGAGAGAGGAGTTCAATTCTAGAAAAGTGTTTAACCATACTAACACCTCTCTCATGAGAATTCCACTTCTGTTTCAACCATATGAAACACTTGCCGAAAAGGATGAGAGATTGGCTCATGAAGAGAGGGAAGAAGCAGGAGAGGAGGAGGAAGAGACTTCATTGGAAAGCATCGAATACCCTACCATTCCTACCAATCCATCCAACAAAACGCTTCTCAAGAACCAAAAGATTATCGTGGAAAACCAACGGATTCTCAAAAGATCAGTTAGTAAAAAGTTGGACAAGATTTCCACCAAAATGAACAAGTTCTTTGGAAAAGTGAGTCGCAAGCTTGGATTATCATCATATTCCTCATCCTTTAACTAATACTAGTTTCATTTCATGTTGTATTAGTTTGTATCTCTCTTTAGTTAACGTTATGTATCGTTTTATGTAATGTTAACTAAAATTATCAATGAAAATCATTTATTTCTATTTATTAGCTCTAAAATATCTTTGGAATGCTTGTTATTATATTATATAAGTTTATATATATAGACTTGTACATAATATAAAGAAACAAATAAAATTGCAAAAATTAACAAGGGCATGTCGACATCCCCCTACCCCCCATGTCGACATGTAACGACCAGAAACTGTTTTTTGTTTTGAAATTGAAATTGACATAACTACCTTGTGTGTTTTCATTTCAAACGACTTTCTAACTCTTTAAATACCTGTTTCTTTTGGAAAAATGCATACTTTCAATTCTCTTTATTTTCTATTGAATTTCTTCATATTTTATCAAAAAATGGCCTCTCCTATTCATAATCTAAGCGAGAATCTTGAAGAAACTCTCAATTCCTTCAAAAACATACTTACTTTTATCCTTCACAATCAATGACACTTAGAATTAAGCCAAATCCAGATGATAAAGGAACAAGAAATGCACTTCGATTCCATTCGATGAATGATCTCTACCCTTAACAAAGAAGAACTTGAAGCGAATTCAGAATGAACTCTGAACAAATATAATGAAGAATGAGATGCTATAAAGGCAGATCCTATCTTCGGTGAAGAAGGATGGGTTCAAGTTCTAAGAAATGTTTGATTTGACATATGTGGTTTGATTTACTTTGATTTGGTTTGAATTGTTTGGTTTGATTTGAATTGGTTTAGATTAGTATGGTTTGGATTGATTTAAATATGGTGTGAACATGATCTGGTTTGATAAGAACATGATGTATATATTGATTAATTATGTTTGAAATTTTCATATCTCTCACATTTACCTTGCTATATTTCACTCATGTTATTATCTGTCTCATTTACATTCTACTATACCGTGTTATTATCATATACGGCGCTATAGTATAAGATTTAGGGGGAGTTATGTAGTTTAGGATTAGTTTTTGTTGATGACAAAGGGAGAGAATTATAAAATAGGTTAGATTGGCTTAGATTAAGGGGGAGATAGTAGATTAAGGGGGAGTTGTTGTAGTAAGGGGGAGCCGGAGTAGAATCGAAATTTGTTGGAGTATATTTTATAAAAAAAGGTTGTCACCATCAAAAAAGGGGAGATTATTAGTTTCTAAGATGATGGTTTTGATGACAACAACCTTAGGACTTATTATAAAATATAAATACTAATATTCTTGTCTAGATATATATGTATATGCAGATTATATACATGAACTAATGAGAATGAAGACTGTACAGTATAGAGATTCAAGACTGACGAATTCAAGATTGAAGAAATCAAGACTAAAGACTCATGAGTATCAAGGTTTCAAGATATCAAGGTAAGTAATAGAGTCAAGATTTATGTTAAAACTTCATAATAGCACTAAAATCTTTATTCAAATTTTAATTGTGGAATGGAATCCACCTTCTAGCTTTAATAGTGGGATGAAACCCACGACCACTTTAGTGGGATGGAACCACGACCTTCTCTCGTGGAATGGAATCCACGAAATAGTCAAAATAATTTATTTTAACTATTTTTCCAAAAACTATCTTTATAAAAGTCATCTCTATCCATTTAAATATTTTAGCCTTAATTCAAAAACTATTCTTATCATCTTTTAATGTTTTGATCTCAAAATCATCTCTTGTTTTTTAAACTATCTCTTGATTTTAATATTTTAGCTTTAAACCCCAAAAATATATTTTAAAGAAGTCTATACTTAGTTTTAATATTACTTTTATATTATAGATTATATATTTTAAGATTACTAAGTTTAAACTATATTCAAAATGGTTTACAAAGTTTAGAAATTGTTTTGACAGGTTTTAGATTAGAAATCATTGTAAAGCAAAATCAATTTTCAAAAATAAACTAGGTATGTCAACATCCCTATACTCCCCATGTCGACATGGTAGTCGTAGATTTCAAATTTCAAATTTTCAAAAGAAGAGTCTATTCGTCATAACCTTTCGCAGATGGACGTGACCGTTGTTCTCCTATTTATACCAGTTGTTTTCAACGAATTTTAAGTTAGTTTTTCTTCATTTCTTCACTCCTTCTCCACTCAAATATTCTCTTATATTTCAAACGCTTTAACAAAATTTTGCCAAAATCCTAAGTGAATCAAACTCGATTGTCACTAGTTTGATTCTCTTCCAGTCTCTCTAAGATCTTAGTGATATTCATATTTATAAGATCATTTGTAATCAAAGATCGAAAGATCGAAGCGTATCGAGTCTCTCTCAATCAAAATGTGATTAGAAACGGTGTGATTGTGGCCCGTAAATCAGTTGGGTATGATTGTAGTCAGTAAATCAATTAGGAGACCTTGTAGCCTGGTTAAATCAAGAGAGTTTGCCCTGGACTCGAAGACAGGAGGGTGTATCTCGTGGCCTTGAAATCGAGGTTGTAATATCAACAATATATTTGAAAAGAAATCTGCATAAGAAATTGTGTGGGACTGGATGTAGGGTAACTCCGAACCTGTATAAATTTTGGTGTGTTCTTTCCTTTACTGCTTTTATTTACCATTTGCATCAGTGTCTGGTTCTGTGATTGTCTCTGTGTTTGTGAATTGCATCTATTTGTGTTTAATTTGAAAAGATTTCAAAAGTTCCATAAAATCCATTAAACACTACTCACTCCCCCTCCCCTTTTAGTGTTTATTCAGCCTTAAGATCCGTAATCTGCATTTCTAACAGCTTCATCTAGTCAGAGTTCTGCCAGGATGTCTTGTTTAGAAGTTAGACCGGTAATGATTGAGAGAATTGCTTCTAAGTAGAAGGAGGATCCAGTATTAGCTGAAAGGAACAGAAGACTTGAGGTTGGAACAGAGATCGATGATTTAAAGGATTTTAACCTTGACCAAAAAGGATGGATAAGAAAGAAGGGACGGTTGTGTGTTTCGAATGTGGAGGACTTAAGGAAGGAAGTTCTTAGAGAATGTCATCGATCCAAGTTTATGATTCATCCTGGTGGAACCAAGATGTATCAGGATATGAAGAGGAGCTTCTATTGAAGGCATGAAGATGGATGTTGGCTTGTGGGTAAGACGGTGTGCAAATTGTCAACAAGTGAAAGTTGAACATCAAAAGCCTAGTGGATTGCTTCAACCTTTAGATATTCCAGTTTGGAAATGGGATTCGACATCCATGGATTTTATAGATGGGTTGTTAAGGTCAAATAGAGGTAATGAAAGTATATGGGTTATAGTGGACAGATTGACCAAGAGTGCCCATTTCATTCCGGTTAAGTCAATAAGGACGGCACCAATTTTAGCTAATTTGTTCATGAAGATTATAGTTAGACTGCACAGAGTTCCTAATAGTCTAGTCAGTGACAGAGATGCTTTGTTCACTAGTGAATTCTAAAAGAGTCTACAGGAAGTGATGGGTACCAAACTTAACAAGAGTATTGCATATCAGCCTTAGACAGATGGGCAGACAGAGACAGTCAATAAGGTACTAGAGATTTATTGAGAGCTTGTGTATTAGACTTTGTTGGATCGTGGGAAGATCACCTACATTTGGTTGAATTTTCCTATAATAATAGTTATCAAACTTGTATAGGAATGGTGCCGTTTGAAGCTTTGTATAGAAGACCATGCAAATCACCAGCATGTTGGTTGGAGACTGAAGACAGATTAGTCTTAGGTCCAGATTTAGTTAGAGAGGCGTCAGAGAAGATTGAGTTAATCCGAGGAAGGATGAAGGAAGCTCAGTCCAGATAGAAGAGTTACGCAGATAAGAGGCGTAAAGACCTAGAATTCTCGGTTGGAGATAAGGTTTTCATTAAGGTATCACCTATAAAGGGTGTGGTTTTGTTTGGAAACTCCGGGAAGTTAACCACGAGAAATGTTGGTCCATTCCATATTTTAGAGAGGATTGGAAAGCTCGCATACAGAGTAGAGTTGTCGAGCAGTATGGCAGGTGTTCATAATATATTTCATGTATCTCATCTTCATAAGTATGTGCCTGATACAGAGACTACTATTCCTCCGACAGGATTGAATGACTTAGTGGTAGAGCCTAATTTGACCATTGTTAGACAACCAGTTTGGGTTGTAGCTAGAGATGAGAAAAGATTAAGGAACAAGACAGTCAAGTTGGTGAAAGTCCAGTGGAGCGACAACGAGAAGGACTATACTCGGGAGGCAAAGGACATGATTAGAGATACTTCTCCTGATTTTCTTTAAGGGTATGTCTATAGTAGATTCATATAGATAGTTCTAATCAGTTAGGCTAGTCTGGTGGTTATGAGTTGTTACAGATGATTGCTATGTTTTGTATTTAGTCCTTACTAAATTTTGATAGACGAAATTCTTTAAGGGGGGAGCCTGTAACATCCCTAATTTTTGATAATATTATTTAGAAGATTTAATTAAATAACTTAAATAGAATAATGATGATAAGGAGATTGAGATTTTAATAAATTACATAATAGGGCCGTGCTTATTAACGGGGTAAATGGGTTTTAGATTGTTTTATTTGTTAATTACACTACACATACGCATATTAGTAAATAGCCATCTTATTTTACACGGCTATATCCTTTTGTAATTGTTCATTCATGTTTCATTTTCCACTTTCACAAGCGCAAATCAAAAAAAACATAACCGACCATTAACAAGGAGGAAAAGAGGAAATTTCAATCTAAAGCTAAGGATCAAGCTAGAAAGGATTAGTCAACAACAAATATCAAATTACTTATCAAGTTTAAGGTGAATAATAATCGCATACCATCTCTATTTTATTCTATTATTATATGGTTTTGGATTTATGATTTAAATTCGTTTTTGTGATAAAGTGGATGATGATATGCTTGAGTTATATTATGTTGATTTATTTTAATTCATACGCATGTGAATTTGCATGGTTTTGATGTAAAACCGAGAATCTATGATTTCAGATTGCCATGGAGAATTTTTATGTTAAATGAAACATGATATAGGAGATGGTTTTAATTTTCATAATTTTCCAAGCTATTGAAATTTTATTATGAATTTTTGATGAAAAATATGATGTAATCGGGTTTAAAATTTATTTTGAATATTTCAGGTAGAAATTGAGTCTGAAATTTTAATATGTTTAATTACACGATGAAGTTGAATTTTTGTGGTTTTTGGGGATTTTTCCCAGTAGATTTAATAGGGGAAATAAATTATTTTAAAAGAAGGACTTTTCTGAAATAATTGGTTTTAGTATATGGAAGGGCTTAAACGTTACATTTTTATGTTTTAGATCTGGTATAAAAGTGGCAGTTTTTAAAGTAAAATATTTGAAAAGTGCTTGTGGCAGCCAATCAATGGTTTCCAAATAGGAAAGTTGTTAAAAAGAAATTACTAAAAGTTACTATATTTCGGTCTATAAATCAGAAAAAGGTGTTCCTGCTCTATTAGTAAGTATCCTTCGACTCTGTTGGTTCCGCTCCATCCTAGTCAAAACCTACATAATCGAAACCAATACACATGGTATCACCTAGATGGTACGTAGTGGATTGGAAGGAAGGCGGAAGCCTTGGCGTCGAAAGTAAGCTTCGATGGAGTTGAAACCCTGCTTCATTTTTAAAAGTTAAGTTTTTGCCTTATTTTACCTCAAGCTTTCGACACAGTCGAAACATATGCTTTCGAAAAGGTTTTATAAGTAGCTTTCGAAGAAGGTTGCCATATTATGTAAGAAGTTAGCTTTCAAAGGGGTACTTTTTTCTTATAAATCAGAGCATTCGACTAGATTGGTTTTGACCTAGTCGAAACCTAACCGCTACTCTACCTTTCAACTATATTGATCAGCAATGCTTTCGAAAGATTATCCTTATTTTTACTTAAACTAAGCCTTTTTCCTAATTGTTTTCGAAATGGTTAAGGGTTTCGAAGGTGATGGAGTTGAAAGGGGGTTTCGACTCTGTCCTTCAAATTTCAAAATTTTAAAGGTTTTTTCTTTCGACTAGATGGTTCTGACACCATCGATTTTCCCCAAATCAATTGTTAGTTGATTTAGAAAGAGATACTTTCTTATACACCACTTTGACCTAATTGTTGTTTTGAAAATTAAACCCAATGCTTTCGATAAAGTACTTTGTTTCGAAGTTATGTTTTAAAGAGTATTTTGATACTATCGAGAGGTACCAATGGTTTCGAAAGAGAATATTTACCAAGTGCTTCGAAAGTTAAGAATGCTATGTTTTAAAAGGAGGTCTTTGCTTTCGAAGGAGACTATCTAAAGGTTTCGAAAGAGATGTTTTTATGATTTCAAAACATAAACCCAATCTCAATTTAAAGTAATAACCATGGCATAAATAAACAAAGTGTTTAGAAATGAAGAAGTTATCCTTGATTTAAAAGGTTAAAGGGTTTAATCAAGATATTTATATAAAGATGATTTCAAAACATAAACCACAGGTGTTGGTATTATTTTGTTGTTATGTTTACTTCTTCATATATTTATTCACATTTATATTAACCCATAACTGTATTTTAGGGAAAGGGGCAGAATAACCAGTTAGGTTGACCCAGTAGTGCATATAACTTAACAGATGTTAAATTTTCAAATAAAATGATATTGGCAGGGGCCAATAGGTTCATAATCAGCCCATGAAAACTATGATTTGATACTGGCGGGGGCCAGTAGGTTTATAGTTAACCCATGAAAACTATATTCGAATTATGGTATTGATAGATAGTCAATAGGTTCCTAGTTTACCCATGAAAACTAGAATATGTAAAATGATATTGGAGTTACCAATAGGTTCTTAGTGATCCCATGAAAACTATGAATTTGGACAAATAGTCCATAATCGTTTAAAAGGTTAATAGTAGCCCCTAAACTATAATTGAGACAGATAGTAAGAATAAACGGGGATGGGTAATCCAGATTTGATTTAATTGTTTTGCATATCATCATAATATTTTTGAATACTATATTTTAACCATTGTGCATGCAGGATCACAATATATGGTTTTATACATGTTTTGGGATAATAGTGAGGGGAAAACCTATTCCGCTAAGCGGCGTGGTCTCACTAGATATCCAAATGAATAGAGATTGCAGATTATTATTCATACCAGGTTTTATGTCTGACTCGAAGTTTTTGTTTTTCCCTTAAACTCTCGGGTACTCAATTGATTTTAAGTAGGTTGAGAGTTAAGGTTTTCAAGTGTTCTTTTAGACGAATAAAGCTTCCGAAAACGTGTAGGGGGCAAGCTTGTTATTAGAGTTCTTTTATATTTTCGCTGTGTGTTTGGTTGTAAAGGCAAATTGTTTAATGCCTTATTATATATACTTTGATCAACCGAAGGGGCATCTTCATATGTCACTCTTGGCATATTTTATATTTATTATATGTTATCTAAATGTGGTCTACAAACTGGGACTATGTAATCTATTTGAAATATTTTGAAATGGAATGTGGAGTTTATTTGTTGTTTAATTTTTTCCATATTCTTGTGTTTCTGTGTATCAATATATCTAATATCACCGTATTTGGTCATGAAAGATTAATAACTATGGATGACTGCAGCACCATAGCCATTAGTTTTGGGCCTCCAAGTAGGGGGTGTTACATACAACCACTTCCTCTGCCACTCAAAAAGGAACTGCCTACAACCCTTACACTTCAAACAACTACTTCTACTTCTTTCCATCCACGAACACTTCTGCAACTTCTCCCAATCGCCTTACCAACCTACAGACAACCACATGACATCAATCTACATCCAACCGCGAACCATGCAACCCGCAATCGCCTCAGGAACAATTCTCCAACCATCAACCCACAAGCACCTATAACGCTATCAAAACTCATCCCCAACTCCTACTCCACTCTCTACCAACCATCCACTAGCAACCTGCACTGAAGCATCTCAAATACAACTCTACCTCTTCTGCTTGCAACTGAGGTTACAACCTGAAACCACCTTCTTTTGCTCAGCAACCTCAACACACCACTTCAACCGAGCATCAACAACCTCACCAAACTGCATTCAACACACCACCAAATCGCCAACCTCTTCCATCCCCTGCTACATTAATCTCCTCTCACAAACGCAATAACTAATCACTCCATCCACTCCACAATACATATACAACAACCTGCCAGCAGTCCCGCCCTTACTTTCCTCCACCAGCCTGAACTATAACAACACTTTCTTCATTACCATTTTCCATTGCTCCTTTCTTAATCATCCGAACCATACATAACCTCTTCACTAAACCAACAATCTACTTCATTACCTCCCTGCCACTTCTTCAACTTCTTCCACTCCATCACCATGACCATACTGCTTCTTCATCAACCATCTGCACTACAAATTCCACTCCACCCCCGCAGATCGCATTTGGAACCACCAATCAACCGCGATCAAACCACTCTCCATCAACAAAACTATGATTCAATCACCTACCGAGCCCCGAATCACACCTAAAACCTCACTCCCCAATCGAACACCAATAGCCTGAAAACCAAACCCCCAACCAAAACCCCAACAGTCATCACCGTGTCCTGCCTCCATCACCCTTAGCAAATTCGCAAGTACCCAAACCATGATTCGCAAATACCAACCACCAAATCTGCCCTCACCAATCGCCTCTGCCACCATGACCAACATCTGATTTCCAAAACGTGATTTTTGAGTCACGTCTTTTTTTTGTTTATTTCATTTTGCGTTTTTTTAATAGAAGAGTAAAATATTTTTTATTTAAGCATTTGTTAAGGCATGTTAAAATATTATTGGGCTTGGGTTTGTAATTGGGCTTGTGTCCTTTGTAGTGGTCTGTTTTAATATTATGTTAGTAAACTTATTTGTTTATTTTTAAAAAAAGCATAAAAAAAATTTGTTTTGTTTTTAGAAAATTTTCTTTGCCCTTGGGTAATTGGGCTTATAGTGGAATTTTTTTTAAGTTTTTCTTATTTTGTGTTTTGTGAATTGCTTTGTTCTCTTCTAAACAAAAGAAATCAAAATTTTCTGCTTTAGTTTTCGTTTTTTCTTTATAAATACAATCATTTTCGACTCTTTTTTTTAGGTTGCAAAAGCAGAAGGAAAGGAACTGCTACGAAATAACTGCTCTGCTTTGCTTGTGCTAATATATATATATATATATATGTGTATATATATATATATATCGCTACTTTTAAAATAAATTTGTTAATAATTCTGCACCCTCTGGTATCATGTTCTTATCTTCTTTTTTTATTTTAGTTGCATTGTTGGTTGCTTGCATTTACAAAAAAAAAGACAAAACAAAAATTCATTTGTGATTGTATTGTTAAATCACATTTAATTTTCATTCTGCATTATTTCATCTTATTTTATTTTCTAAGGGCAACACCCAAATTCACATAAGGTGGAGATTTTTTCACCCTTTCATTGGCCCACAAATTGCATTTCATTGTAGAAAATTAATTAATAATAAAGATTAGACGTTGGACTTAAGGGTTTCACGGGCTCATCTATGGCAAAATTGTATTTTGACAAGTTGAGTTCTTTTAACAATTTATTTCTTGGTGTCTAAGGCAACGACAGATTAGTAATCATTTATAATTATTACGATGATTCATAAGAATTATAGTGATTGTTTCTTTGAAGGTATTTAAACCTTTAGCTGCATTGCTAAGGTGATTCGTTGTGCACTGATAACCCCTATCTGTTACCTGGACAAGAACTACTTTGTTGAATTACGTCAAAGTATAACTGTACAAGTTTGGGTTAGGAGCTACTAAGGACAGAAAATTTGTAGTTAAGTCATTGCATTCATTTAGTTGTATTAGTTCATGCATATATAAAAAACTAAAAAAATCCAAAAGTAAAAAATATCACATTTTTCTTAACTTACTTTTTAAATAGAAATCCAGAAAAAATCTTTTCAAAAACAAAAACTGAAAAAAAAAACAAAAACATTTTGAAAAAGAAAAAAAATTAAAATCCAAAAAAAAACAAAAATAAATCTTACTTTTGACAATAATTTCTTTTTGGTAAATATTTTCTTTTTAAAAAATACAAAAGAAAAGAATTTTTCACGTAATTTCATTCTCTAAACCTTGTTGCATTCTCTTAATCTTAATTTTCACGTCTTTCTCTTCTTGGTCTTTTCACTTGTGCATGAGTGCCTAGACTCGTGACACAACAACGAATCGTTTAACCCAAACGAACGAACCTCCAACGATGGCTAATGAAAACCTGAACTCTCATGGATAGAATCTTTCTTGATAGAGTTTCTATTTGTAGCGACCCGCACTCCCGTACCCCTTGAATTTACATTAATCTCCATTAATGAACTCAAGAAGAACGGAGATACGAACCATTTTGATTTAAGAAGAAGGAGGTAGAAGAAGAGGAAACAAACAACAACAGAATCTCACAAACGCAGCGGAATAAACTATAATATATAAACACAGATCTTTACTCAACAGAAAAATATATCTGTTTATACATTACATTCATCAGAGTACAACAAATCAACATCACAACTCATGACAGTAATCACAACATGTTCTACCACAGAATACACAGCACAGCGGAATATATATAAACAAGTACGGAAGATACGCCTCGCCATCCAGCTCGTCTCCTGAGCTCCACAGTATCATATCCTATATATGTACCTAAATATACTCGGTCAGACCCGAGCATCATATAAAACAACACCCGAGTCAGTCTGGAATACCAGCGTGAGAAAATCACACTCAAATTTATTATTAAAGTTTCAAAATCCTTTAAAAACAAAAGCATCTCGTAAGACCACGCCACAAATAAACATGTCGGGTTTTTCCCTTACGATAGCTAAAACACTTTTTATAAAATCCTCCGATATTATAATAGTGTCTATATACAAATACTTATTCAAATATTTGAAATTGTTACATCTATTAAATTCCAGCATACTAGCCACAAAGTGGGTAATACAAACAAAACTCGTAAAGGCACGTAGGGAGAATGGATTTCCAACGAATGACTAGGCACTGGGGTACCACCTGTCACAGTACGTGGCCTAGATCACAGTACCGAGGAGTACGCCCGCTCCCCTGCAACACAAGGCCGGAACCATCCCTTACTGGATAATTCCGAATAAAATCACTCCACGGTTGTGATCAGCAACCGCACCACTAAGCCGAGATCAAAAGGGACATCTAGACAGGGATGACCTTACTCTCAAGTGGGAGCTACCCACGAAGCTTTGCTGCATAACCCCTGATTTTCAGTCATTCCCGGTTGATGAGGCTTGAGGCTAAGCGTTACCTTTTTAGAACATATTCCTTAAAATGCCCAACGTCCACCTAACGATGTATCGAAAGCATTCGTCCATACAAGTCCGTCCCGGGTACGAACGGAACCGAAGGCACTACTCCTACTACAACCATTTTGGAAACATCATCAGGATTAGTAGCGACTAGCCCTTGCACTTCACTATACCATCTTCGATATCAACTCATTTTCCATGAAACGTACAAAATCGGATCGAAGTGGTTTTCGAGAAATTAATCTCGATCCCGGTCTCTTCAAAACGATCAGCGCATTTGGCCAATATTGATAGTCGGTTATTTAACTATCAATTAATATCCACAAACAACCATCAATAAATAAATAATTTTCTAAATTATTTATTATTCTCAAATATCTCTGCAAGATATACTTCTATTTTCAAACCCCTTTGAAAATAGTTCCAAACCAGTTTCCTCTCACGGAATACATTTTCCAAATATTTACTACAATAATAGATTTGAAAAATACTTACTTTAAAATTTAACGTTTAGAAATAATTTCTTAAACATGCTTTTTAAAACATATTAAAACTTTTAACCAATATTTAAAATTGCTTTGAAAATGTACTTGGCTGCCAAGGGAATACACTTCTCTTCCACATCTTTTAAAAATAAATCACCATTAATTTTTAAACAAATTTTCATTCCTTTATAAATTCTCACCCTGAATTTATATTCCAAATATCCACTGATATTTTATTTCACTTAATAACCCAGCTTATAAATTTTCAAAATCTCACTTCTCTTTAAATTTCAAATCCCAAAACACTTAAATCAATTTACAATTGATTTCCAATTTACTTTACTTTGAAATAAATTCCCTTATTTACTTCAATTATTTCAAAATACATTAACTTTCATATTTTATTTCTTAATTATGAGTTAAAATCTTTTTAACTAAAATTTAAATTTTCATATTTCCAAAATTCCTTATTTATCCTTAAATTAAATTTAATCTTTTACTTCAAAATAAATCCTTTATTCTTTAAAATAATATCACTTTAGTTTAAAATTTATTATCCTCCTGAAAATTAAAAATTCCCTTATTACATATTTATTAAAATTCCAAATCACTTTATTTTATTTTCAATTCATTATTAATTTTATTCCAATTCCCTTGAATTATTTTACTTAAATTTTTATTCTTTTATTTCTTTTAAAAAATTCAATTCCATAGATTTTATAACTCATTATACTGAAATATTCAATCCAGCCATCTCATCCAATATTCCAATCATCAATAGAATCATCACAGAATATTTAAACAAACATTAAATATTTTGAGGAATCCAGTTGGATCCCTCCAACCTGTTTCCCTGCATCCACAGATGTTAGCACAATACCAATTCCACTTCGAGGTGGAATATCGCGGTATATGGGATTAATATAATATCATCCGCTATTATGCGGCGCATAGGGTCTCATCCACTATATAATGCGGGAATATCAATAACTCCAATATATATTATATACTACTATATATAATATAGCACATCAAATCAATTCAATCATTCAACCAATTACTTAAATTTAACTATTTAAATTTAAATAAAAATCCAGAAGAGTGAGATTAACTCACCTTTGCTTTTTATTTGCAATCCACTTCACTATTAACTTGGTTTTCCGATTTTTTACCTTGAATAAACAATTATATGATTTTATTAATATTCGAAATAAATCGAACAATTAATTACCGTTTAATAAATTTATTTCAATCTAATAATTAAATTTTAACTAATGATTTATTTTAACAAATAGTTAAATTTTTAACTAATACCTTTTAATAAAATAATTTAACTAGTCAATCAAACAAATTAATCTCCATATATTTTTAAAATTAAAACAGTAAGTGAAGACATCTATATGTGTATATTTTTTTCAAACTACATATACTAAAAAAACAACCTATATAAATTTTAAAAATCTAATAAATATTTTTTCTCTTATATAAACTCCATAACAGTTTTAAAATTCCTATTATTATTTCCAAACTTTGTCCATATAAAATTGTTTTCAGTTTCCCTATATATATATTAAAATATGTGTGTGTATATTTATTTAAAAATTAGTTTCTTGCCTCTGTACATCACAATAGAAATCTACATTTTTTTTTGTATATACATATATTTATCAAATTTGATTTAAATTTGAAAATAAGTGGTTAACAAATATACCTTACTGCCTCAGAAATTTCCTGACCTCCCACTAGCTTCCCAAGCCCTAGCTCGCTACCCTATCCCCAAATCGGTAGCCATTCCCATCGAAGATGCGACCCACCTCAACTGCTTGCGTGCGAGACCAACCTCAACTGCTTGTGTACGAGACCCACCTCAAGCCTCGCTGTTCGCCAAGTTCGCCCCTTCCACCACCACAAACCGAGACACCGACGCCCCATCGCATGCGCGCACCAAAACGCCGCTGCCCTTCCTCTTCGACTTCGCCTCCAGCGTGCTCGTGCTAGATTTAAAGTCATGATCGATAAAGATCCCTTTCCCACGAATTCGAACTAGCAGAGGAACGGCTCGAGAAATTGGGAAGGCAGCAAATTCGAATTGATCGCCCCTGATTCGAATGAATTCTCGTTCGTCTGTATATATATATTTTTTCGAATTGAGGGCTTTTAAAAGGAAGAAGAGGAGAACGATGTATATTTTCGTTGAAGCTTGAAGTTAAAATTAAAGGCTCATCTGTAAGAAAGAAGAGGAGGACGTGATGTTAAAAAAAATGTGGCGTGCAAAAGAAGACCGCGGTGATTTGAGATGAAATGAAAAAAATATAATGTAGATAAAGTTTTGACGCGACAGGATTTTGACTGGTAAATATAATATATATATTTAAATTGAATTCAAATTTAAATTGTCTTGAAATCGCAACTTGAAATTTCGATAACCTATCGAGGCGTGCCGCCAGGCGTTTATAACGTTATACCCCTATTCCGAACACCATGGAAGAGGTTTCGAGTCCAATTTTAATCGTATGGAGAAGATAGCTTTTTTTTAACTCAGTTATTATATTAAATTTCCGATTGAAATTTCAGCGCGTTTATATATCGTACGCTCACACCAGGCTTTTAAATCTCCCCGAGATGGCCGAGATGAAAAATCCGAGATATCAGCCAAAATCCGAGATTTGGCAGCCTATTTAGTTATAAGTGTTTTAAATATCGCCCGAGATAGCCGAGATATTTTCCCGAGATATTGGCCAAAATCCGAGATTTAAAACACTGGCTCACACAACAACTCCAAACGCTTCGAAATTTGAAATTCGATAATAATACATTATTACGGACCCAATGGAACTGGTTTCATCGAATTTCCAGACTGTGTCTCGGAAGGCTATTTTTAAATTCAATTTAAACGATATATTTTAAAAACTGATCAAAACACTTTTAAATTCAATTTTAAAAGTTCTATTATCTTCAGAACTATCAATATAAATTTTACAAGCCTTCAATTTATTTTTAAAAGGCTTAAAATTCCTGATTTAGCATTTTACCCAATTCCCAGTAATTTAAATTAAATAATTAAATTGTCCAATAAATAGTGATATTTGAAATTCACGTAACAATCCACATTTGAATATTTAAAATCAATTAAATATTCCAATTTCAAATATCTAAAAATTCCGGGTCGTCACACTATTCCTCCTTGTATCACCTTACCCGCCCCAACGGGTAATCACTTCGAAATTCTTTCAAATCATGTTGCCACGCTCCCAAAATTTGGCAATTTTGAACACAATGGCCCATACATCTTCTTAACAAAATTGAACGGGTCTGTGTAACCATTAAACTTCAACAATTATGTGATGATGGAATCAAACTTAGCTTAATTCCATTTGCTTTTACCGATTATGCAAAAAAATGGTTGTATAGCTTACCTTGGATTCAATCATAACTTGGGACGAATTCGTTAAGATTTTCTTAAACAAGTTTTACTCCTTGGAAAAAACGACCAAAATACGAGATGAAATTATAAACTTTCATCAATTCAGTGGTGAACCTTTCAGAAAAAACTTTGAAAGATTTAAAATGATTTTGATAAAATGTCCACATTATAATTTTGAAAAATGGGCTCTTCGCTAAATTTTATATGATGGGCTTGAAATTAATTCGCGAACCATGCTTGAATCGATGTGCCAAGGCAATTTTCTCGCCTAACCGTACGACGATGCTTGGGAATTCCTTGAGAACTTGGTCAAAAAATCATCCCAATAGGAACGTTCTAACTAGAAATCCATCTTTTCACGATTGAACACACACTCGATAGGATCATCATTGGCTTTGGAAGTGAAAATCAATGTGATGATCAATAAATTCGAAAAAAAATTCTCATCCAATCAGATGAACCAAGCTTCCCAACCATTATGTTATAAATGCAACAATCTGAATCACATCGCTGATCAATGCCCTCAATCGCTAGAAGAACTCGATGCTTTTAACAAAATTAAGAATGACCCATTTTCTCTAACGTACCATCCCAGTTGGAGAAATCATCCTAACTTTACATGGAACCAAAATATTCTAACACCAATTTAGTTCGACCCAATTTTCAAGCATTTCCGAACAATGGTTCAAATCCTTCTTTTCAGCCCAACCACTTTTAATAAAAAAATTCACCTCCGTTTTAAAATCAATTGCAACAATCTTTCGCTCCCCAAGACGATAAACGAATGACTTCACTTGAGAAAAGTCTTGAAACTTTGGCTAAAACGACCACTCAAAACCTCCAATCAAATAGCAATTTGCAAAAATTTGTTAATCTTGTATATGCAAAATAAGAGTTAATCAATTGCTAAAATCAAAATGCAAATGAGTCAATTAGCTACTTCTGTGAGTGAAGGTGAACGAGGCACGTTCCCAAGTCAACCAGTTTTGAAACCTAGAAATCCAAAGCCGAACTCAAATCAAGCTCATGTCGTTCAAGATAGCAATGTGAATCATATGAATGTTATCACGACTTTGTGTTCCGATAAAATAATTGATAACCAAGTTATTAATCCAAACGATTTATGAAATGTGACGCCCCACCTCTATGCTCACAATAACAAAGGTTATTATAAGGAATAACGTCTGCTATTGCGAAGAATAAGGCTTGTTAGAAGCGACCATCTGTAAGTTATGCCTTAGACGAGTATTGATTACATCGATAGGAGTTGTGTGAATTACTCCCAAAGATATAAATTCAATCCAAATCTAAAACAAAACTACGGTGGCTAAAGAAAATCCAGAACAACTCATAATAACAACGATGATAAATATAATCACATCAGAATAAGAATATCAGATATATAGCGGAAGACTAGTTTAGAAACATGCTACAACATCGATAGTTCACAAGAACCAAATGTACATATACATAGGTATCAACATACATGGGACGATAGTCAATGCAAAAAGAAGAAACACCTCGAAGCTAGACAAAAGATGGAGTGAAATCCCAAAAGCTGAAGCAGCAACAGAATCAGAGATAACGACTAATCTAAAATAACTCGGTCTGACCCGAGTATTATTTAAAAGAAAATAATAAACGGATCAGTCTAATTTATTCTTCAGAAATAAGTGTATGATAAACAACACTTAAGCAAATAATCATAATCTCGAATGAGATTATACCACATAGAAAATCAACAAAGTTCAAATAAAGAAATCTCAATTTAAACTCCATCAAAATCAGCTTTTAAATTCCCAATTGAATTCAAAACAACAATACGCAAATTTATAATCTCGAATGAGACTATACACAAAATTATAATCTCAGAAGAGACTATACAACACAGTAATCAACATAGTTTAAAGGAAGAAATCCCATTAAACATCATCAAAATAAATTTTCAACTTCACAATTGAATTCGAAACAGCAATATACAAAAATCTAGAAATCGGTCAAGATAACTAGAAAATCAACATTCACAAAATCTAGAAATCAAAATAAGATAATTAGAAAATCAACATAAAAGATGGATCGATCCCAGCAGATGGCGAGTTTTAGCTACGTCGCGCGTGCATCTCAGATGGCCGAAGCCTACCAAGTACTATAAATTTTTGGCGCCCATCAGATGACCCGAAGGTCCGCAGAGTGACCCGAAGGTCTAGTACTGGTAATTGACCCGAAGGTCCATCAGATGACCCGAAGGTCCAGCAAAGTGGCTCGAAAGCCCAACAAAATCATCAAACATCAGATGTTTCAATTAACGAGTCCGGAATTAACCAAAATAGTAAAAGTGTGGTTCCATACTCCGCACTTTTGCTAAATCGTTTAAATCTCTTCATCGTTTCCTTGAAAGTGCAAAATTATGTATTTTATAAAGATAACATTTTACGTTCTCAAATGGACAAGTCCGAAATTAAGCGAATCAGTAAAAGTAAGGGTTCATAATCCTCAATTTTGCTGAAACGTTTAAATCGCTTTCTAATTCTTTTGAAAGCGCAAGCTGTAAAATTTTTAAAAACAATTTTATTTTAAAACGATTTTTAAAACACGTGATTAAAACATCAACATCTGTAGCAATTTCGACGAAGAAATTGCGCTTCACAAAACACTGTAAAAACGGATACCAAATCAACGTTGCGGGATAACCGCTTAAAAATACAGTTTAATTTGACGGTTACTGAAGTAAAAACAACAGTAATGTTTATTCGTCAAAAACGTCATCAAAACAACACGCTTCAAAAATATAATACCGACTAAAAATTTCGTTTTAAAAATAACGGCAACAAAATACGCTTTAAAATCCAAACACTGGTTCAACGTAGATTAAATAGTGGACTGCACCACTATATCTTAATCAAAATATTGGATAGTCTGGGTTTATTTTCTGCGCAACTAATAAATTGACAAACGTTCTAAACTAACTTTTGTGCAAGGCATGTACACACGCAAAAGAAACAATATTGACAATTTATAATTTGATCTACCCTACAACTAATGATTTATGCATGCAAGGATTATACTAGGCAAAATTGACCTGGCAATTATCTCCAATACGCATGCCCTTTTAATTTGTCAAGCACGTACACAATTTAAAGAAGGCCTGGACTTGATTTTTATTTTCACGCAAAAGACTTGGCATAGTGTGTCACACGTATGAAAATAAAATAAAAATAATAACCTGGTAACATTTCATATTCAGACATGCACGTAACAAGGAATATAGCCTAGGTAGTGGAATGCAATACCACCTTCACATAATCTTCAACATATTAACGCACGTGCAAAAGGTCTACACGCCTTTATGCATGCACAGAAAATAAGAACACAACTAGTACGAAATGAAATATATGTGCCTGGACACGTTTTGCTATAATTATTCTATGTTGCATTATAAGTCAAGTGTTTATTAATATAACTGGGTTTACTTGATTTAGATGCATGCTACAGATAAAGATACACGTAATTGACCCGGCACTTTATTTATATATACATGCACACTACTAGTTTTTAAATGGACTATATATACTTCCACTTAACTATTTACGTTCCAATAAAATGGATAGGACGCAAGTAGCATCCTGCCTCATTTGCACGCAATGATTATTAAAATTACAAAGTTCGGGAATCTAGTTTTTATATACTATATATAACGTGTACACACGCTCAATTGAATGGAATTGCAAAATAGCAAAGAAAATGTGACCCGTGTATTGTCCAGGCTCAACATCAACGCACGCAAAAGCAACTATACACACAAGATGACCTGTATACTGAACTAGTTTCGATCTTTACTAGCAAAAATGATAGCTCTACACGTTAATGCAATAAAACAGGGCACAAAATGATGATGATAAAAAGAAAGACCTGACCATAACATTGTATACCAAAAAATTTTTGTACGCACGAAATTTTATTGAAACGAAATATTTGGCAACAAAGATTTTTAAATTAGAAATGTGAGTTGCACTCACCTAATTCGTTCCAGAACCAGTTAGTAACAAAATCCGAGCGAAGGAAGAATGAACCGCCATTAAAGCTTTTCACAGCTTCTTAAGCTTTTAAAAAAAAATGTTGCAGCTAGAGGAAGTTTGAGCAAATGAAAGTGATGAAGGCTACAATACTATATCTCGAAAATGAAGTGCTGGCAAACACTTTGTACACATTCATTAAATGCAACGTATACTAGTGAACAAGAAAAGACACGGCTACAAAATAATTAATGATGATGGCTGTTTGAACAAAGTGTTCATACTTGCATTTGAAATAGAAGTGACAGCAAGGTTACAACATTCCACTTTTGTTTATAAATAAATGTGCCAGCATAGTGTTCATTTGCATTTTAAAATGGACCATCCATTTATCACACGTGAAGCCATATTTGCCACTTATTCCAACATGCCACTACTTTTAAGACTACTAACTTTACAACATGATATATTTTTTTTACTCTAAGTGTGATACCACATAAAACAAGTAAGCAACTGACTTTGAAGCAATTTTGCACTGTAAATTTATTTTTCAAATTTCGATTTAAAAATTTCTATTTTAAATATTTACTCCGACCGTAACTCAAAAATCACGATCGTTACAGATTTTTAGAATATTTATTACGACGGTGATTTAGAAATCACGGTCGTTACATGAAAGCTCCTCTTGACACTTCAGAAACGAAAAGAGATTCTGAACAAAACATCGAGTCAAATATCGAATCAAATTCCAATCTAAATTCTTCTTCTACTCAAGTAGACTGACTTACAAAGTATCAAATTCCATTTCCACATCGAATTCATTCTAAGAAACATTCCAATCAAATGGAAAAGATGATGGAAATTTTCAAAGAAGTCAAAGTGAACATTCCTCTTCTTGATATCGTTCAACAAGTCCCAACTTACGCTATGTTTCTAAAGGAATTGTGTACTCAAAAACAACACACTCATGTACCCAAGAAAGTTTTCTTAGCTGCCAGTCTTCACGAAGTCTTGTCTTAATCAATTCCCGTTAAATACAAAGATCCTGGATGTCCAACGATCTCGTGCACGATAGAACATATAACGATTAATAAATGCTTATTAGACTTGGGTGCGAGTGTTAATTTGATTTCTTATTCGGTTTACCAGCAACTTAGCTTGGGTGAATTAAAACTGATGAAAGTAACTTTTCGATTTGTTAATCATTCGATAAAGAAACCCATAGTAGAAATCAAGGACGTACTCATAAAAATTGGTCAACTCATATTCCCCATCAATTTCATCATCCTAGAGACACAACCTATGAATAATCCGATGAGTCAAATTCCACTTATTCTAGGATGACCTTTCTTACCCACTTCGAATGCCCTAATAAATTGTCAAAATGGTTCGATGAAAATTTCTTTTGGTAACATAACTTTGGATCTTAACATCTTCAAGCTCAAATCAATCGAACAAACCACTTGACCAAACATTGGAAGTTAGCTCATTCAAGAAAATTTTGACAATGAAACAGTTGACCTTAACAATGAACGTGGGACCGAATATGAACAACTATTTCAAGACGAATCTAACAAGATTGAAAATGCGCTTCCATTTGGACCCCTCATAGTTGAGTCAGAACTTCAACCAAATTCTTTGATCGAGCAACCTCCTAGGTTGGAACTCAAACCTCTTCTTGGTCACCTGAAGTACGCATACTTAGGTACAATGAAATATTTCATGTCATAATCTCTTCAAATCTTTCTCTTTATCAAGAAGCCTCCCTTATTTTAATTCTGTCAAAAAATAAAGAGGCAATTAGATGGTCAATTACCGATATTAAGGGAATTAGTCCCGCTCTTGTTCAACATCGCATCCACTTAGTTGACGAAGCCAAGCCTATTCGTGACGCACAACGAAAGCTTAACCTAAAAATGAAGGATGCAGTTTGAGATGAATTCTTAAGCTCCTAGATAATGGAATCATATATTCCATCTCTGATAGTTCGTGGGTTAGCCCAATTCATATCGTGCCTAAAAATTTCGAACTTACCGTTATCAAGAACGACGCTAACGAACTCATTCCAAATCGTACTCAAACAGGTTAGCGTGTTTGCATTTATTATCAAAATTTAAATGTTGCAACATGTAAAGATTACTTTCCTCTTCCTTCATTGACCAAATGATTGAACGTTTAGTCGACCATGAATTCTATTGCTTTCTTGATGGTTATTACGGTTATAACCAATTTCCGATTGCTCCCGAAGATTAAGAGAAAACGACTTTCACATGTCCCTTTGGCACCTATATGTATCGATGTATGCCATTTGGCCTTCGCAATGCTCTTGCTACTTTCCAAAGATGCATGGTCAGCATCTTTTCTGACATGATCGAACGCTTTCTGTAAGTGTTTATGGATGATTTTTCCATCTTTGGAAACACTTTTTTCCAAGAGCTTACACCATCTCGAGATGGTTCTAAGTTGATGCAAAGAAAACACTTAACGTTAAATTGGGGAAAATGTCATTTCATGGTCAAACATGGAATTATCCTCGGACATGTCATTTCAAACAAAGGCATTGAGGTAGATAAAGCTAAAGTTAACGTATTTGCGAATCTACCCATTCTCAAATCTATCAAGGACATTCGTTCATTTTTTGGGCATGCTGGTTTGTGTCGACGTTTTATAAAGGATTTCAGTAAAATTGCTCGACCTCTAATTGTCTTCTTGGAAAAAAACATTCCATTTGACTTTAATTCTAACCATATTTCTGCTTTCGAATGTCTCAAAAATTAACTCATTTCCACTTCCATCATTTGCTCATCCAATTGGGATCTTCCTTTTAAAATAATGTGCGATGCCTTTAACTTCGCAGTTGGTGCTGTCTTAGGACAACACATCAACAAAATTCTTCATGACATCTACTACGCTAGTATGCCTTTAAACGATGCTCAACTCAATTACACGACCACTAAAAAAGAGCTTCTAGCAGTAGGTATTGTACTTGAAAAGTTCTGACCTTATTTGATTAGCTCACACATTACGGTTTACACTAATCACTCTGCTCTTAGGTACATTTTCGATAATATGGATGCTAAGTCTCATTTGATCCGTTGGATCCTTTTATTCCAAGAATTTGACGTTTCGATCAAAGGAAAAAAGAATCCGACAACGTCATTGCTGATCATCTATCTCGTCTTCCAAATGCACCATCTTCTTTACCGATCAACAAGAACTTTCTTGATGAACAACTCCTTTCTGTTTCCGTCGATCCATGGTATGCCGATATAGTGAACTATTTAGTCATTAAGAACTCCTTCATTTTGGTCGAAACAACATAAATATAGATTTCTCTCCCAAGTGAAATATTTCCACTAGGACGATCCATACTTGTTTAAAAATTGTTCTGACCAAATTGTTCAACATTCCGTCCTAAATTGCGAAATAAAAAGTGTCCTTTTGTTTGTCATGACCAAGCTTGTGGTGGTCATTTCGGTCCTAAAAAACAGCGGAAAAGGTGCTCCAACATGGTTTTTACTGGCCTACACTTTTCAAAGATGCATTAGAGTTCTGTAAAACTTGTGATTGCTGCCGATTGTAAGGAAAAATCTCTCGACAAAACATAATGCCTTTGAACGTCATTTTTACGATCAAAATCTTTGACTTTTGGGGTATTTACTTTATGGAAACATTTCCCAGCTCTTTCGAAAATCTGTACATTCTTCTTGTGGTTGATTACTTCTCTAAATGGGTTGAAACCATTCCATGTAAAACCAATGACCGTAAAGTTGTTGCAAAATTCATAGAAGAAAAAAATCTTTTTGAGCTTTGGAACACCTCCACAATAATAAATGATAATGGAGCCTATTTCTATAATCGATCATTTGAAACACTAATGAAAAAAATACTCGACAACCCACAAGTTATCAACCCCTTATCATCTGCAAACTTGTGGTCAAGTTGAAGTTTCAAATCACCAAATCAAGCAGATTTTGGAGAAAACTATAAATAAAAATCGAAAAGATTGGACACAAATTAATAGATGTGCTTTGGGCTTATAGAACTGCGTATAATACTAATCAAGGGATGTCTCCTTTTAGGTTAGTATATGGTAAAGCGTGTCATTTACTTGCCGAACCTGAACATAAAGCATTGTGGACGATTAAGAACATAAACTTTGATCTTGAAAAAGCTAGCTAAAACAAGAAATTACAAGTCAACAAGTTAGAGGAGATTAGGAACGTTGCATATGAAAATGAGAAAATTTACAAAGTAAAAACAAAAAATTACAAATCAACATCCTACGTACTATTTTTCCACATGGTGCCATAAAATTAGAAAACCTTAGGGATGGCTTGATTTTTAAAGTCAATGGTCATCGTTTAAAACCTTAATTAGAGTTGGCGAGTGATTAAGAGGAGGAGCTTATGATTCTTCATGAGCCACACTATGTCTAGTAAAAAATTTAACCCTCTCTTGTAAATATGTACATATTTTTCTCCGTTACACTCATTATATCATGCATTAACTGTGGAGACACAGTCAAAATCAAGTGTGGGGAGAGGGAGTCTCATATTCATTTTGATTTTTCATGGTTTAATTTTTTGCATTTTCTTTCCTAAAAAAGAAAAAAATCAAAACAAAATTTACTTTTAGCATATTGATTTACATTTGAAGAAACACGATAGAATAAGTATACTTTTTTGTTATTAAATTGAAATTTTTTTAAAAATTACTTTTCTCAACAAAAATAAAATAAAAGTTTAATTACAAGTAACTATGGTGTAACTAGTACATAGGAAGGTTCACAAGTGATAATTATGAAGTATATCATAATTGTAATCTTTGTTTAAAAGAGTCAATGATTTAAAGTAAAGGCAATAACATTTTTGATCTTCTAAATTAAGTGGTGCTAAGATGATTTTGCATAACTCTCTGTTTTCAAAAAAAGAAGAGAAAAAAACAAAATCATAATAATAAGAAACACCTAGAGTCATGGTCACACGTAACTGTGTACACTCTGTACCCTTCTCAAATAAGCACGAAAGGCAGTGCATGATCGGTATATCTAGCCTCAGCATATCCGAGTTAGGGGTGTAAAAAATAATAATGTTAATATTTTTTAAAATAGAGAGAGCAAGCAATTGAAACCCAAGCACTATCTTCATTGATTTCTTTGACTTATTATTCAAAGGAAATAAAAATTCCATTTTGTAAAACTTTGATGATCAACTACAGGATTCATTTCATAGTTGCACTATGTTATCACTCGAAATAGCTAGCCAACCTAGAGTCCAATTATGATGACAACTTATTTTTTATTGGAAGTTTTGACGAGTAAAAAGACTAATTTTTTTTATAATAACTAAAACTTATATCTGACTTACTCGTGTCAATTTAAAAGTAAAATTTTCTTTTGTAAATATTTTTGAAAACTTGCATCATGTAGTCGCATTAGAATTTGCATATCGCATTTGGATTTTGTGGGTAGTATCCGTTGAAAACTCTCACGAGACAACACTTGTCCTACTAGGAATACCTAGAGGTTTAATGGCTTGTTGCATACGCTCAATGCAATCGTGTTTCCTATGAAAACAGATTTATCATAGTTATACTTTATTAGAGGACGGATAAAAAGATAAGTGTGCGGGTATTGATGTGCATGTAAAATTGTATATTTATACTCCCGTGTTTAATTTTCTTCTATCAAAATAAAAGGCATATTAGGGTATTTTACATGTCTAAATCAAAAATACAAAGTGATCTTCAAATGATCATTCATACATTAACGTGTGGAAAAATGATAATTTTATGTAAATTAATTTGAAGAAAATTTATTTGCACATCTTTTTTTGTTTTATAGGAATTTTAGACTTAAAATGGAAGAGGGTTATGCATGCATATACATGGGAAATCAAAAGAATGAGAAGAGGATGGAAATAATGCAACATGGAAGAGTCCACATGCCCACTTAGTTATGGACCAGAATTAAAAGCAAATGCACATGTTAGTGGAGATTAAAGGCAAAAGCACATGATAATGGGGATTAATTAAGTCATTGATGGTTGCTTGGAGGCTACACAAATTAAAGGGTATTTATGGTAGCTCCCTAAAAATGGAATTAGGGTTTTACGAATGTATAAGTACCTCTTTATGTTTCATTTAATGTTCTTCTTCTTATACAAAGTTTTCACCACAAAATCAATGATAAATAAAATGACTTTCTAAGCCTCTTCTTATTTCCTTTTATTGTCTACATGCTTTTTTTTCTTTTATTCTATTTTATTTCATGCTCTTTTATTTAGTTTATGCTTCTTTATTTCATGTTAGTAGTCAGTTTTAATTTATGCAATTAGTTTCGTTTCATTTCATGTAAGTAGTTAACTCTCTTTCTTTTGATTAGCTCTTATATTCCTTGCTTTTTATATTCAAATCATTTTTTACTGAGATGATTTCAATTATAAGAAGCTGAACCCCTTCAATTTAGGGGTAATGAAGCTCTCATGAATCATATTAAATCAACATAGAATAGTTTCGTTAGTGGTCTCTTGTTTGGTGCTTAATATAAATTAATAATGATGGTAGCTTATGTTTTTTAGAGAATTTGATAGCCTATGTTGACATCTCAAATAGGCTATGCTCAATCCAATATAAACATAAACTATTTGATCATTGCTAAGTGACTTTGATCATGAAATTAAATGTAGAATCAATATTTGATGTTCTATATTACTAATCTCAAAATAGTAAATAGATCATGCTTAAATTCGATTTTATTTTTAATTATATGTTCATTTCATGAGATTTTAGAAGTGGATTTGAATGGTGTGTTAGAGTTTGATGGTTTAAGTTATGCTAATTAATAGACAAATAAACAATACTTATAATAAACACATCAATCCTATCTATTTAGAATTAAATTGAGAGATTATAGATTAATTTTTTGTTGATTTATATCACTGATTGAAAGTTAATTTACCTCTAAACTACTCCTTAAACTCATGGTTTCATTCATATATTCACTCTAGTTTTAGTTTAATTTTTGGACAATTTTTAGTTAATAATCTCCTTTCAACTTCGAGCTAATTTGATTGAGTAATCTTAGAATTAGTGCTTTCCCTGTGGATCGATCCATACTCTCATATGTACTACGATTGTATGCCATGCGCTTGCTGTTTTTATTATTATATTTTTACGGTATTTTAATAGATAGAATTGTCCATCGCACGCATGTATGGATATATAGTCATTGTTGGATAGAATAACTTGGAATTTTTATGGAATTATTTGAATGGGTTTTAAGAGTAAAACCTAAGTTTTTTTTATCTCCAATTGCTTTAATTTTTTGATATGTTGTGTAAAATGATATTTTGGAGATGGGTTTTAATTTTATAATTTTCCAAGTTAAAATAAATATTTTATGAATTTCCTAAGGTGGAAATTATGTTTATTTCGGGTTTAATTGTTAAAAATGATTAAATAATAATTTTGACCTGAAATTTTTATATGGTAAAGAATATGATAATTCTGAATTTCTATGATTTTTGGGATTTTTCCCAAGTGTTTATGAATTACTATGGATTTATTATGCTAGAAAAGCATTTTAAATTAATAATTAATTAAGGAAATTAATCAATTAAGTTGAGGAATATTTTAGGAAAGAAAATGTAAAGTATTGTTGTAGGCCAATCATATTTTGATAAGAATTGGGAGTAGGTAAAAAGAATTTACTCTAAAAAGGAAGAAAACAGTTTTTTACCACCGATATACGGCATTCTTATGTTGTTCGGCATCAGTAATGAAAGACGGCATCGACGTGAAATAACGCATGGAATACTTATACCATAAGTATGAGATGCGTCGGGCCATGCGTGCGACATCGTCGTTATCGGAATAGTGCATCCCAGGGTTATGAGAATCATTGATTGTGTAAGTCATCAATGTCGACATTATATGTTTTGCGACATAATAGCCGAAGTACCATGCTTTCCTTATTACTTTAACAATACCGTAAGTAACTATATTAACTTAAAGTAATAATGCCGCAGTTCATCAGTGTCAACATCCTATAAGTCTTTGTTCTCGACAATCTTGCCAGGTGATATTGGTGCTGCATTTTTTCTATATCTCCACTGAAGCTTTATAGGTTGTATTGCCTTGTTTTTATGTTAACAAAATTTTGGTTTTAAAAGGTGGATAGCCTATATCATATGTATGTTGACAACCTTATTTTCGATACAAAGTTTTATACTATAAAGAATTTAAGTTTTTGTTCCTAAACTTGGATAGAGGTTCAGCATTGTATAGTGTGGCATGAATGCCGTATATTTTCTATATTATCGGTAGGGAACCATAGGTTTTGTTTCGACATTCATTGGGGATACCAATGTAAATTAAGTTCGACGTATTGTATACTTTAGAAGTTCAATGTTGACCATTGGGGATACCATATATCATATAGACTCTATTGATTTATGAATGTGACATTGATCATTGTGGATACCAATATGTTGCTCTTGGAGTATTTTGTAATAATTACATTTTCTCTGAACAAGGGATTGTGAATGACATTATGTAATGAATATGGAATATTATTTCTGAAATGAAATGTGAAATTTTTCTGTTAAATTTTGTTTAAATTCTTTCATATTCATGTGTTTATGATGTTACCGATATGATTAATACAGTTGCATTTTGTCATCGGAAATTAATGCTATGAATGACTGCAGCATCTATAACGCTTAGTTTCAAACCTCAAATTAGGGGATTTTACATTGTCATACTATACTATTTGAAAAACTGTTGTTAATTAGTTAAAAGTATTTCATCACATTTTGTGTATACGTATAAGTATACTATTTGTGTATATATATAATATTTCATTTATTTCCAATATAAAACTACGAACAACAAAAGCATATATAAAGGGCAAATGTACCCTTGTAGTGTAAATCACAACACCTATAAACATACATATTGACCTTGCACAATGTTTATATGTTGCACTTGCACTATACCCATATAAGTATATTTGATACACTCATTATAATATACATATAATTTAAATTAAATTAAAATTCCTTTTTAAACAAATTAAATAAAATAATAATTTGTTTAAAACCATATTAGATTGGACTAATAAACCCTTAAACTTCATAGTCTAGATAGATCAGAAATGAGAGAAAAATTGAAATCTACCTATTTCACCCACTTCCGACTTGCCCAGTTCCTTCAATATCAAAATATCCTAGTTGTCTAATCTCCAAAACCATCAAATGACTCAATCAAAGTTATCATATGAACCAAAATGCATAGCAAGCACTAAACATAACCCACGTGCCATCTAAACATCATTTACATGCTTCCTGAGGTCTATACACTTCACCGAACGACTTCACTAAACCATCGCACGGGTTAAAACTCATTATAGGCCTCAACTATAGTCCCTATGATATCATCGATGCACCTTCCCAGACTTCCCACGTCGCTCAAAGCTTCTCGGGCTTCACCAAAAAGCCCCACGCCCATGAGGTAAGTCATTAGCCAATCTATTGATTAGTAGGATCGACTTGTCAACTAGTAGGCAAGGTAATCTATCAAACTCATCATAAGCGTCTGAGAGCTTTAAAAATAAATTTTCTGTGTGGAAATATGTAACAATCCATAATTTTGTAAATATTTTATTAAAATTTTATTTGAAAACTTCGATTTTTAAATCATTAAAAGGTGAAATTTTAGAATTTTCCAATGTAAGTTTAGAATGTGCTTGTAATTTTTTTCCAAATACAATAAAATAAACAATTTCCATAAATTTTATATTTTGGTTAAACTTTGAATTTTATTTGAAAATTTTAAATTTTTAAAATTTTAAAATTCTAACCTTTTTATTTGAAGCTGGATATAAATTTTATATTAGTTCTGCTTTTTATTTCGTGAAATTCCGGTTTATACTTTTAGATTTGGATAAAGTACAGTGTTTTACACGCAATTAAAATTCTGTATTTTATTTTTATTTTCATATATCCATCTCTTTGTTTATTTCCCTATTTATTTGTCTAAACTTTTATTGTATTTATTGGAATATTATTTGTGTATATATTTTACTTATGGCTTGGAAAGAATCAAAGGGCATATGTTATATTGTCTTAATTGCTTGCCTTTAAATTGCCTACTCTTTATTTCTTTTTAGCCATTTCCACTCTTGTTTGGCCGTGCATTACTCTATCAAATCAGATAAAAATCTTCTCAATATCTCACTTCCTCATTTGCCTCTTCTGATTGAAAGATTTTTAGTAAGTTTCTCTTATTAAATAGGAATTAAAGCCCCTTTATTATTTTCTTACCATTTATTCTTTTAGCCGTTCATACCTCAAACCCTAGCCGCCTCCTCTATTACTATTCACGTACAAAAACATTTTTTCCACATCTCATTTTCATATGCATCCAGAGAGAAAATACTGTAAGTTTCCATGGCTTCTCTTCCCTCCTCTTCTTCTCTTTTTCATTTTGATTTTCTTTTGTTTTCTTCATGCTTGGCTCGGCCTCCACCTCATGCTCCTCTATTTCCGACCACATCTCCTCTCCAACATCACCATAGATCGGCCTCCACTCTCCATCACCTCCTCCAACCATGGCCGTGACCCCTAGATCTAGATCCACCACCAAAACTTGACCAAAACCATCACAAGCCATGTATTTCCACCTTCCTCTTGTTCCTAGCCTCGGCCACCACTCAATACAACCCCATGCCTTGCTTTGCCATGACCTTATCATCTCCTTGCCGTGACTAGAGATGCACTTGACCCAAACAAAACCAAGGTCGAGCCACACAAGCCCTATGGTCGAACCCAAACTTCATCAACCCCTTGACCTTTTGCCTTCCTATGGTTTGTAATTTCCACCTCTTCATTTCCCAAGCCATAGCCATGTGTACACACCACTTTGGCCGAGCCTAGCATGCATACAACCATCATGGCCAAGCCATATGTTGATGTGGCCGAGCCCACTTAACCATGGCCGAGCCTACATGAAAAGGTGAAGCCATTTCATCACACTTTGATTCATATTTTCATTGTTTAATTCATCTTTGTATGTGTTGAATCATATTCTTATCTATGTTTTGTAATTATTTGTTACAAGATTGAATCTTGGCTCTCCATCCACTCGTATTTGATTCGTGCTTTGTCGTTCTTTTCGGAGTAGTTTATCTTATGTTTGATTGTCATCTCTAACTCTAAAAGGTGAGTTTATCACTCTCGACATACGTACTTTTGTAATTGTGAAACAATGGCATGTGAATTGTAGAAAATTTATATGTTATGTTAATATGTTCATATATGCCTGTGATATGATTATATGATGTTAAATTCTGTTTATATATTTGTTACATCATCTGATATGATATTATATGTTCTACTGTTCATTTATTTACTGTTTCTCACACTGCAAGTTCCCTATCACAATGGGTTGAAATGATACATACCCGAACTGACTTTAGAATAAGGAAAAATCATTATGAGCTAAAATGATAGGCTCGAGTTATTTTTATTTATTTTATTGGACTTGGGATTGCGGCTTTGAAATGATAGAATCCAGATTTTTCTTTTTAAATTACGGATTGAAATGATACATATCCGTATCACTTGACCTAGGTTAGAAAATATTATACAGGCCCATGGTTATATTTTGAATTTTTAAATGTATGAAATTTGAGCTTAAAAATTTGATTTAATGATTTAAAATGTAAGAAGATATTGGTTTTCTATAAGTTAAAATTTTATAAGTCTATAAGTGGCTTTAATTGAAATTATAAAATATATTGGTTTTAAATTGAACTTAAATACCTTTATTGATGATAAATAACTTAAGAATATAATTGGATTTAATGTGGAATTTTAATTCTAACCTAGTGATTGTAATAGATTTTATTTTATGAAATGGATATGCTTTCAAGATAAATAATTTTGATTTTAAAGTGGTAAATGTATCTTAAATTATTACTTGACCTAATAATTGAAAATTTGGTTCAATTGGAAATGTGAAGTTGACTTATTAAAAGAATATTTTGTTTATGAAATGGGTATTTTAAATAAAATGTTAAGTTATTTGTTAAAAATAAAAAGTTAAGTAAATAGTGTACTTTTGACTTAATAAATGAATTATAGCTAATTTGGATATTTTAATTATAAAAAGTTATTTTATTTAAATCATAAGTTAAATGATATCCAAATGGATATTTTTGAAAGGTAAGATATGGTTTTATAAGTTAAAATGGTTAAAATTGAAATTTTAATGTTTCTGAAATGTTATAATAAAATCTGAAATTTTATTGGTAGCATTTACTAAATGCTTGGTTAAAGATAGTATTTGCTAAATGCTATTAATTCTGAAATATAACTAAGTTCTGAAATAATTAAACACCTATTACAGCACTTTATAAGTGCTGCTGTTTCTGAACTTGAACTAGTTCTGAAAACAGCTAAATAACTACTGCAGCACTTTATAAGTGCTGCTGTTCTGAAATTGAATTGTTTTGAAATTCTAGTACCTACTGTAGCACTTTACAAGTGCTGCTTTTTGAATTTGACAATGTTTTTGAAATTTTAATATATTTACCGTAACACTTTATAAGTGCTATTGTGGCTGAAATTTCAATGAACTTTGGAAATGAATATTATTTTGGAAGATTTTGACATTGAATTTAAATGGTTTAAATGAATATGTTTTGAGGTGAAATATAAACCATTTTTGAAATTTATAAGTTAATACAATGTTTTCGAAATTGGTATAATTGAGCGAATGAACTTAGAAATGCTATAACTTTGGTAATGAATATTATTTTTAAGGGTGTTATGATTTTTCTAAATATTATGATTTCCAAATGATAACATTTTAAATTGATATGGTTTCAAAGTATTATGGTTTCAAATTGTTTGTTTGCAAAGGTGTTATAACTCTGAAAGTACTATGATTTTGGAAATGAATTTATTTGAAATTGTATTTAACTAAGAATTTTCTTTGAATATATTGATTTGCAATTGAAGATTTAAGAATATGACTTTATAAAGTGGTCTTTGTTTAAGATGATTTAAAAAGGAATATTTCAAGTTTAAATAAATTGAAAGAAATATTCAATGATTGGAAATTTGGGTTTATTCAAATGATATTTTGGTTTTGAAGTACAAACTAGTTGAATATGATATTTTGGTTTTGGAGTATAAACTAGTTTTGAAATGGATATGACATTTTGTTTTGAGGTATAAATTATTTTGAAATAAATATCCATGGGTTATAATAACGATTGGTTGGCAAAGAGACCGCGATCAGATATGGGCATACTCTCTGTCGATACCGAAAACCACTTTGACAACCGTGTACGCGGTGGAGATTCCAGAATGAAGTAGGATGGCGGCGACGATTCCTATTGAGGTATATACGTGGACCCGACTCTTGTGAGTTGGTATAAGGTGGCTAAAACAGGAGCGATTGACGGGCCAATGAGGTAGCACCTCTGATCAGACGCATTTCTTCGATACAATTCTATTACTTTGTGATTGATTTGGTGGCCACCCTTCGATTTTTGATTTGGGAGCGTGTCCCGAGGTGGGCGGTAGTGGCTGTTATGCGTTACCACCAGTCCGGATGCGTAATTGGTATATCTACCCTGGCATTGCCTAGTTGTGCCGTGTCACCTACCATATCGAGCTTTACTACGAGTTTGGTTTTGTGTCGTAGCCTGTGGAGTATTTAGGGTAGCTCCCGATCTGGGGGTACGCTGATACTGGATAGACTACTGGGACTATTATGTGTTAAGGTGGAAAATGTAAAGCCTTAACGCTATTTAAAAGTAAGTTTATTTTATTATTAGACATTATTATAATAGCGAATATTACTACATAGTAAATAGTTTAACGGATCCTTAAAGAATGGGCGATCCCAAGCATTCTTTAAGTTACTTGAGCATTTCTATTATAGTTCACTTGAGTTGGTTTACATTGTATATGTATGTATGTCCTGACTCGAGTGTTTTGTGTTTTCCTTTATGCTCGGGTCAGATTGAGTGATACGGCATTCGAGACTCACCTTTGGAGTTGGAGCTTTTCTTAGAGATCAAGCTATCTATTTCGCTTTCAATTATCCAATTGATTCCAGTGATGTATTCAGATTTGTATTCGACTATTGTATTGAGACATCTTTGTATTCGTGACTTCTGTTGTATCTTGTTGAACTCTGTTATATTATATATAGTAGCTTCATGAACTACTATTCTTTGTTTCTGCTTCATTGTTATATTACTATGTGTCTGTGATCTGTGATTATTTATTTACTGTATATTCTAAGTTTTGCCAAATTTATATTTACAATTCGGTATTTTGAGCAATTCATGTCCGACATGTGCGGATGCGAATGGTTGAAAATATCGGGTCGTTACAAAATAGTTTAATGTTAGAAACCGAGATAAGAAAAATACAAATTGTTTAAAATATTAAAATCAAAAAGTATTTTAATAGTTTAAATGCACAAAATATTTATTTTAGTGTGTATATATATATAAGTTCAGGTCCAAAATATCCTTTTTATAAAAACCGAATGTAATTTTATAAATATATATAATATATATTTAAAAAGTTTTCATTATTAATTAATTATTAAAAGTTAAAATTAATTTTTGAATTTTTGAATAATGATCAAATGAAATTCTATTATAACAAGCATATATGTGAACATATATATACATATACATATACATATACATATACACATACACACATATACATACATATATGCATATATATATATATAATTAAATATATTTGAAATAGATGATTACCTCCTCCTTGTGATCCTATCGATCGTCGAACACCTTAGCTATTAGTAGTTTCATCGGTCTTCTTGGCTACAGGTTGTAACACCGTCTCCTTGGCTTCACCAATGGCTCTTGGAGTTTAGTGTTAGGTTAATTCAATGTAAAGATAATGAGAGAGGTGGCTATTTATAGCCAATTAGATGACAAATATCTAAACTCTTTCTCTCAAACCCTAGGACACCGAGTCCCTTCCCTTACCTTCATGCTAGAGCCGATCTCATCTTGGGTATGTTTAGGCTTCCAAACAACGGAACAAAATTTAGCAATAGTCATTCGTTAATTAAATCAACTACAACCTTTATACGTCGTTTTAAATAATTTTCAAGCTTCAAATAAATAACTAAAATGCATTAAAATTTAAAATAACATTTTTATTTAATTTTATTATTAATTTATAAAAACTAAAAATTAATTTCACATTGGTCGGATTTGGAAATAACTAACAACTCAGTTGTGATGACTCTCTAGAGTGAACTCGGTCCTCGATAAATATTTAAACAACTTAAATACTCAAGTTTGTATAGACTTTGCTGAAGTACAGACTTTGCTAAAGTACAATATCAAGCACAAGTTTAATCACTTATAGATCATTTAGACAAAATCCAATTTCTAATCTTTATTAATCCCACCTAGCAATGAAATTCGGTGTATGTATTCTTTTCGTCATCACTGTATCACTTTGATGTCAAGAGTTTGGACTAAAGTTAAAAACTCTACTAAAATCTGTATTTAATAATTGCATAGACCAACTTAAAGTCCCTTGTTCAATCTGATAGCATTTACCGATTAACTGATTTACTCTGGCTAGAGAGTTTGACTTTAAATTGATTACCATTAGGGTGATACTAAACTTCTACAACGAAGGAGATGATTCCTCTCTTAGGCATTTTTTCACACTAAGTAGCTCAACGTATACCTAATGAGGGTCATAACATGATCGCGATGCCAAGTGATTGACCATAATCTAAATATAGTCTAGTTACTCAAGATTCACAGTACCATTAAGTTTGAAGACTTATTGTACATCGTTACCATGATATCTTCTATTTTGACTTAGTTGTACCAACGTATAAAAGACTCTCATTGAGTCGTTCTGCGGTTGCTCAAAATAACCACAAATATATAACCCCTTGGTGCCCCCGAACTGTCATGAGTAATTCATCGTCTATCTTATGAAGAGCATTATGTACACTAGTCTTAACAGATATAACAATACCATTTTCTCGATGCATCTTGACTAGGAACATTTAAGGGGTAAGTATTTATCTATTGATTCAATACTCATGGTTACAAACACATTTGTAACTGCAATCAATAAAATGCTTCTCTTTGGATTTCTACTTATATATGTTTAGTGTATTTAATTCATTATTTATATTGCTATATAATAATAATACATATAAAAGAAAAAAACCAAAAGCGTATGTTATTTCGAATAAGATTGTTCACATAGTTAAGTGTATAACTATTTACATAATTGCCCCTAGGGCACACCCTTAACTCTCTTAGGGATTTGGTGTCAAAATTGAAAGTCTATGCGGATCTAGTGATGTGAATATTTATCTAAGTGTTTAACTTAAGTAAAAATAGTGATATAAAAGTAAAACAATAAAGTAAATAACATCAAAGATTTTTATACTAGTTCGAACTCTCGTTTTACCTCCAGTCTCAGACTCCTTTTGAAATTAACTAGCGATACCCTCACTTGAACTGGAGGAATGCGTATTATAACCGCCTGAGCTATCGAGCAGGACTTCATGCCTGATAAAATCCAACAGGAGTTCATCAACAAAATAAGTAGAATAGTTTGTGACTTCCTATGCTCTTGTATAGCATGGATTAGCCAATGAGTACAACCTTCCTATAATCTTCTTCTTTGTGGTATAACGTGTACTCTTGAAGAAAGGAAGTGATTTGATCATAAGAAAATATTCTTAAACGAATGTGTGATCAAAAACTTAAAGCAATATAGTGAATTGAATGCTTGAGAGTGATTGAAGCTTGAAATGGAAAGAATTGTAAATCAATGAATTGAATCTTTGAAATGGATTGCTTTATATAGATAACCATTAGTTGCAACTATTAGAGTAATAATTGCAACCATTAATGAAAAGGAATAATTATTCATGGAGAAGAGCACCACTTCAGAAAAATTTGAAAAATATGACTGTTGCGACCGTTCAGTCGACTGGAGGAAATGAACCAGTCAATTGAATTAAAGTAGAAAGAGACGGTTTCAAACCAAAAAGTGAATAGTTCAACAATAAGCAGTTTCAGTCGATTGAAATCTTCAATTCAGTCGATTGAAAACATGTCGAGTCGACTGTTTTGAGTTTTCTAACGGCTGAAACTATTAGAATAAATTGTTTTAAAAATCCTTTCGATTAGTCGACCGAGAGTGGTGTTTCAGTCGACTGACTGATGCAAATTTTCACTTTTCTGATTTCTAAAAATAGTTTGTGATGTGTGTTTGTATATACCACTTAGAAGAGATTTTAACAAATTTATAACCTTAGACTAAGTTGCCATGACTAATATTACATTGGTTGTGTCATCTTGGTCTTCTTTTTGTCAAATACGTCTTCTTGTTTGATTGATTTTTTCCTGTGTAAGTGGTTAGTATTCACAATATAATTTTGTATAGTTGTCAGTGTCAAAATACTAAAATACGAAGTTCCAACAAAAATCACACTTTTATCATTTTAAGATTACCAACTTACTTACAAGTTCATACAATGCATTCAAATGATTAATACAAGTCATTAAACCACTTCATATCATTTATCAATGTCTCGTTCGTAACCAATTACATCCCGAGCTTTTATACGGTATTTTATCAAACAATCTAAGAGTTATTTATTTAATTAGTTATTAATGACATAACGAGAGTGCTAATCACTCCATTATGGTTCATACGCATTTATCATCCATAAACCAGTAACAAATCATGAGATCAGACAAATATTATCAAACGATATGATTCATGTTTTAGGGCTTACTAACTCTTTCGTATACACTTCTATTCATCTCTTCAATCAAATTTAATTCACTTATGTATTAAATACGCTATAAATAGCAAGACTAAACACTCATAACCTATTTTCAACATCTCAACCACCACCCATGAAAGAAATCAAGCATGGAGTAAGTGCAAGATCATGGAGAGTATAAAGCCGTTCCACTCACTAAAGCAAGCAAGCACCATCATCCTAAGCTCTCAAACCCAAACCAATGGTCTCTTGAATGCGACCATGAAACTCAAAGCTTCTCTATTTAGCTCCGAACGAACAAGGTTTGTAGAGATGCTTCTTATCAAAATTGTGGTGCTTTTTATTTGATTTTAGGGATTTTATTTAACATGATTTGAAATGGTTTAGGGCTTGGAAGCTTTAGAGATTTAGGATGAGATGTATTGTGAAATGGAATGAACGAGATGAAGAGAAGCGCAATATATATATAGACCCATATTGAGCTTAACCCAACAATGGAATGAAAGAAATCAAACATCAAATATATTATGCTACATATGTTGAAATGACCCCAAATTTTGTAGATGTGTTCCTCTACATGTGGATCGAATATCTACAAAATTTCATAACATTTGTATTAGTATAGCTCAAGATATGATAGGAGTGTTAATGGGATGCTCCAAAGCAAGAGTGCTATTGAACCTTCCACACACACAATATGTGCATGTGTCACCTAGATATTAATGTAGTATTATATTATATGTTTATATCTCATTGTACAGCATCGAGTATACTGATGCTCGATATTATTATAAGTTAAATTAATATTAAATTACATAAATAAAATATTAATACAAAATTCGAAATCAAATTCAAATTGGATTACTTATGATTTAATATGCATTAAAAGTATGTTTGTAATAACACAAATGATCCCATGCAATTTTAATAAGCAATTTATTTTTTAAGTTCACTGTTTTCCTTGTTGCGTACGCACCTAATCCAACAACATGTTCACTTCCTTAAAAATGACTCCACTACGCATGCTGCACCTTTATTATTTTTTGAGTACACAATTTGAAATTTATCGATAATTTGTCGGTATGTTCTTACATGTCTCAAAATCATCTCCATAAAATTTTAGTTATTTGAATATTATTATCAAATTCAAAATAATATTTCAACATGATGCTTAAAAAAATTGTTTTAATGGTTTGAATTAACTTAGCATTTTGAATTTATTAGAAGTTTCCAAATTATTTCATTTTTTATGGATACGATGCTTCTAATGTAGATTAAACATCCCAAACCTTTATTTCATTTTAAATATTGTAGAACTAAAATCCTTAAGGGGGTAGAATGAGGTGAAGAGAAAGAGGGTTGTAACATATCCTCGCCTATATAACAATCTGTATAAAACAAATATCGATGATAAATTTTTGGTAAACAAGTATATTGTTAAAAAAGAAATGTTGTTACCTAGTGTGTGATAAATTTATTGAGATGAATGAATTATAAATTGAACATTTTATTGTGTAAAAGTATATGCTTATATTTGTGATTTACGTATTTATATATCCAAATAAAATAATTTTTTTCATTTTTTGTTAATATAAATGGATGATACTACTTTATTATTTTCTAGGTCTAATATTTGCTAAGCAAATAAATGAATAATTACATAAATCCAATCAATTCAAGTTTTGTAAAATTTTCTTATGACAAATGTTTATTCGGTAAAAATTTAAATTTGATATTCGATGTTTGATACATTTGATTTATGGATAGACGATGCATACAATGAGTTTAGATATTTATCAAGAGTGATAAACATATATGAAAACATAATAACGAGTCAAAGAATTCTTCATATTTTTCTAAAAGTACATTTTATTGTTTTTTGCCATCATGGTTACGGATTAAAGATATGAAGGTGAATAATAAGACTTGGAATGTGAAAAATGGGTCATTTTAATTTATCAGAAAAATATTTTATTTTTAACTCATTATTTTACAGTTTAATAGTTGCTAACCAACATTTTTCTCAAAGTAAAAGAAATAAAACGTAAATATATTGTTGTTAAAAGTTTCAATTAAAATAAATTTTGCAAATAAAAAAAACTAAAAGTGGAACATAAATAAACATACAATTCTATTTGTATGATACGATGTAAAGAGAACCATTCTTTATATGAAAAAATTAAACAAAAATAGATATTAAAACAAAAATAACTTTCATTGTTCATATTTGCATAATTATTATTTCAATTCAATTGTATTTTTTAGGATCGCCCCTGTATAACACATAAGTTGCATACTAATATCCTACTAATGCGTAACTACTCATCAGCTCAAATTGTACTAATAAACAGTTGCTAATGCTATTTTCTTCTTCTACAGCAACAAAAAAAAAGTAAAAGAAAAGTAGTTCAAATTAACAGGTAAGCAACTGAAGAATACATAATTGAAATTGCTACAAGGCCCAGAAATCTAGGCCCGAACACTAATTATCTCAACCGTTCCATTTATGAAGTACCTACCGTAGGATTCATTTTCACACAATTCTAACCTTGTATATTCGGACTCTGCAGCAAGCTTCCACGTATTTAAACAATAAAAAAGAAATAGTTACTACTACTCGAGAATAAGGTTAACTTTGGAAAAAAATTGCATTCCATGCTCTTTTAAGTCCTCTTCTTCGGCCCAAAAAAAGAAGCATGGAGAGTCTTAAGTCAAGTTTAGTCTCAATGGAAGCCATTTTCAATGGGGGGTGGTTCAGCGACTCTGACATCAAAACCATGGTAAGGAACCTCGCTTATGGGACGCGGTGTAGGGCGGGTGTCCCAATCTTGTGGGGTATAGTGAAAATCGGGGCCAAAGTTGAATTTCACTTCACAGTTAGGTTGATTGGGCAAGGTGTACATTGATGCGGCTGGGTAGTATCTTCCTCCTGCGATGTCTTTGAATGCCACTCCTTGACATACCCCGTTTTTGAAGAACGATATCTCACTGCCTGCATTAAAACGAAATTGTTACATGAACATATATGATTGCTGCATAAAACATAGCAAATTGCAATAATGTAGTAATCAGATATATTTATATGTAACAGATGATGTATTGCAGTATTGGGCAAAAATTGTTATAAACAAGAAACCACAGTTGTTTCCATTCAAAGCCACATATGATAATCCTAGTTATTTGTAAGAAGTAAGCCTTCAAGCCAATACACACACGTACATGTACATGTACGTACGTGTGTGTGTGTGTGTATGTATATGTGTATGTGTATATTTATGTATATATGTGTGCGTGTTTATGTGTGCGTACATATATGTGTGTGTGCAAGAAAGGGGAAAATGACGATAAAGATCTATGATTTATAATGCACTTGGTACAATCTGGCATGAAAAAAGTGAGAAAAACATACTTTAAGTCGTTTATTTACTTCTTTGGCTGCCTAAGCTACTCTCTTTTTCAATATATTTGTTCTTCAACGTTAAATCGCATATAAAACACACATAAAATTTCTCTTTTTCTAAAAAAAGGTTAAAACCATTTGCACATGATTCAGTTGCTACATATTTATTTTGGGATGTGTTATGTTAGTAACAACTACTACAAAATACTTAAATGGTTGAGACGAATCCCACTTACACTGAACTGAAACTTGGTTTCAGAAAAAAAAAATAGTGGTTCTCCGTGACTACATACCACTTGCTATGATGCAAAACCGACAATAAATTATAATAAAGCCGTTCGAATTCATCATATTAACATAGCAAATGTGTGCACATGTTTTTTTTACAGGTACTTCAGAAATGTTAAATGTTGTTTTCTGTAAATATTGTTTTTGGCTCACAAAAAGTAATAAAATCATATGCTGATAATTCAAATTAACAAACGAGGATTTCCTATCATTCAAAGACAAGAATCAAATAACACTACATATAACTTAAATATTTGCTTGCTTTCTTAGAATCAGAAAATATAGCGAGGAGGACGTTAATTTTTTTTTTATTAATGAAGCACTGGAGTAGCAACAAGTATGATAAAACAAGAAAGCACAGTGATTCATTTATTAGGTAGATTTAACTTCCAGAACAACATATGAATGACTGATTCCATGATAACTATACATGAAAAAGGTTGTAATTCTACGGTATACAACAATTAGACAAATTTGGTATTAATATCATTGCAACATATACAATACCGATCATGATACGAAGAAGTTTGGTTCTTATGGTGAAAATATTTAAAACTAATTCACTGATATTACTGTGAAGAGCAACATATACAGTTGTACTTAAGTTTATGCACATGCAGATGATGATGCTAGTGATTCAGCATTTAGGAATTAAAGATCACTGATTAGTAGATACATAATGGTTAATATTGATAATATCATATATACAGTTGTAGGTTGTGCAAGTGTTGGATGAAGATTTCCAAGGCCTTGCAACATTCTAATTTTAGAGTTAGAATCTTTGACGTAAGTTCGATTAATTTTCTAGTTTTCTTAAAAGGTAAAACTCGTTTTTTAAAGCCATTTGGTATGTAAGAAATTTAGTTTTATATATTCATGATACATAGTAATTTTTTTTCAAACAAATCAAACTTTTAACTTGGTAGCAATTTTATGCCCATTTCATGAGAAAAGTTGTCTAGCCGTCTAACTACCATCTAAAAACATTGACTGAGCAAATTAGTGAAAAATTGCTTATCCGTTTGTCTAACCAATGACTTTTGAAGATTCAATGTAATCCTAGAAGGCAAGAGAAAACCATCTACACTATATCATTTCAACAACTTCCCAGTAGGTCGAAAACAAGGGCAAATCCAGAGAACATACAAGATGGATCGTAAAACAAATGACAAAACAATTGCCAGATGGATTCTGATCCTTACAATTATCAGATGGATTTCTAGCCTTCTTATTATCAAATGGATTACCAATCTTCTTATCATTAGTTGGAATTATGGGTCTCTTATTTACTAATTGGACTTCTAACCATCTTATTACCCAATGGTATTCTAAACTTCTTATTATCAAAAGAAGAAATTTAGGAATTACTTATCATCAAAAGATTTAACTTCTTTGCTATCACATAATTTTCTAACCTTTCATTTAAAATTAGTACCAGATGTTCTTTTAATTTTTAATTTTTATCAAGTGAATGGTTAATATTTTAAATCACCAACCCATCACTAAAGCAAGTTTCAGGTTTGAAGATAAAAGTTACAATGAGAAAACAAGAGTAAGAGGTTGAATGACAAAGTAATTTAATTCAAAAGTTTACAGGTAAACTAATATTAAGAGCCAATCTCCAACAACCAATGAAGTAGTTTATTGAAAAACTCCTTGTCTAGCCTTCGTCCGTCTACCAAATGATATTAGTCCGAATTTGAATACTCATTATTGAGAGCATATAGGTGATTTACCTGATATCTAAACAATAAAAGTCTAAAAGTCCAAAAACAACCTTACAACAAGTTAATGACTATTGGATAACTAATGTAGAGTTTGTAGGGAAAAACTTGAGCTTTAATGATGGTAACATAGGGCACCCTAAATATAATATTACACCAGTAAAACTATGTCAAATGAGTAGAACGATACCAAATACCATATGAATTACACCATAAAGCAAAAGTATGTTAGTATTAAGTCATATATTAGTATTAACCTGGGAGTATAAAACTTAAGTTTTAAAGTGAACCCGATATTTTGGAAACTTCCTTTATTTGAGTTCAAGTCGCGGGAGAAAGAAGAGCACCATCAGATTGGATGGATCTAAAAGGTTAGGCAAAAGCAAGAAAGAGAAATTCATGGTTTTACCATAAAGAGTAAAAAGCTTCTTTTACACAAGAAAGAGGCCAAATGTTATCCCAATACTTGTCATGGGTTATAAACAAAGAAGATCAGAGCCAAGGAAGCAAGGAATAACATCAAAGCCTAAAGTTCTAGGTGAAAAGATAACATTGAAGGCAAATGTAGACGTTGACATCTAGGACCTTGTCAGTGTCAAGACCATGGGACCATGCTAAAGATATTCTTCCATGTCGCACTTCATCCATATTGTCAACGTCGTCATTCGAACATCACTACATAAGATCAAATTTAGGGATGGTGAATACTTAACTAATACCGCATCTTATCGACTTCGAAGATGTGCAAGAGAAACAAAACATCGCCAGTAATGAAAGAAATAATGACGTCGAAGTTGTTCAACATCCTCTTCGTCACACTCAAAGACATATGACCGATGAGATGGATTGACGTCGAGGATGTAGGATGCTACTTTTCGTCACTAAGGGACTTAGCTCAACATTGCACTTCGACACTTGAAGGACATCGCATGTCTATGTGAAGCGATGTTGATGAAGGACACTATATCTCTGAAGCAATCAATGAGGGTCGAAGTGACATAGCGCGCTTCATTAATGCCAAGTTCTCTCAGCACCGCATATCTCAGCACTTCGAAGACACCACTCGACAATGGAGCTAAGGGTCTTCGACATCAAAGGAATATAGGACAATGCCGCTCTTCATTATGTTCAGCATCACCACTACTCATCTACTATTGTCGAAGACACCAATGACGTCAAAGGTCACCGAAGTTATCAACTTCGACACTATGCAATAGGAAGGCATTCCCTTTACGGCAACACTCAGTGACACATCGCTCCTCTTTGACAATGTTTGGAGCCACTTCGAATCTATACTGCTCATCGATGATACCACTCTTCATCAAGGTCATTGCCACCAAGGGATGTTGTCATCAAAGCTATTGCTGCATATCTCTAAAGGATTAGGTCGAAGTCCTACTTCGCCTTCGCTAATGAAGCTGCGCGAAGTCATCAGCACTGTCGATGCCGTTATTCATCCAGGCTCAAGGACATCGATGCTGAAGATGTTATTGGAGCACACAGAAGCAAGTTTGTTGAAGACGTTGAAGGCAAAATGGAGCCGCTCCACCCCTATAAATACGAACCTAGGGTGCCATTTTGGAGGCCAAATCTTCTCTCCTCGTTTCTTACTTTTTAAACTTGTAAACCCTAAATTAAATGGGGGACTTTGCCTATTGTAACACTTGAACCATTGTACACATAAAGATTTGAAAATGAAACAAGGACATAGCCTTATTGACTTGATATGAACTATGACTTCCATATTTCCTCGGCTTTGCACGTTTACTTACTTGGACTTGGAATTTGCAGAACAAAATTGATGTCGAACTTCCTAATATACTCGACTTCGAACTCATTTCGCATGGTATACTCGACTTCGAACTGGAACTTGTATAGCATACCTGACTTCGAGTGTGTTCTCCAATTGTCTTTCTGACTTTGACTTCGAGCCGATACAAGCTTGCATAACTCTGATCTTGATGATTGAACAAAGAATTACAATGTACATAAAACTATGCACGTCCCAACCTAGCCTCTAAGAGGCTACCCTCTGATCAACCTGTTTTTCTTTCAGGTGTTGATGAATTTATTCGTTAACAGCACCCTTAGCAAATTACTTTCATCGAAAAAAATCACCTACATATTGTACGAATTTGTCTAGGTCTATAAAACCAACAAATTTGTTTAGTGTCATGATTTCAATAAATTAGTTCAACGAACTAGCAAACTCAACATCAACAAAACAAACAATCCAATGAGATTTTTGCAATGATCACTATAGTCGGCAGTAGATATTAGTATGAAACACGTTTTCATATATGTAATTATTGATAACAATATACTTTAATTGTATAGATGGAATGCGTAGTTTCAAGGATTTAAGTATGGATGATACTTTTTTTAAATTTAAGTCGTAAAATCATCACATTTTAAAATGCATGGCCCTATTTTTTGTTTAGTTTTTTAATAAAGTTGGATGCTGATTGAGAAGACAGCGGAAGCATATTTTTATAATCCAAGAACATGATATTTGACAAAAAATAAAATTGTACACTCACTTCATATAGCTAAATGGTTTGGTTGTTTGATTAGCTTCAGTTTAGTTGCTAAATGCAATAACTTTAAATTTACATCCATGGCTTAAATGTCCATTTTATGATTAAAAAAACATAAAACGAGAAAACATTACTTCAAAATGAAATACAGCCTTACTCTATAGCACAACCATCATATGTTCCCAGTCTTAATATCGTAAAGAGAACATTGACAATCGACCAATATGAAGCCTAATATGTGTGAAAAGGACAGATAGAATTTGAAGTTAACAAATTTAAGGTGGCAAAGATAAATAGAAGAAAACGGAAGGAGATGACATATTCAATCAAAGTGCAAGCAACCTACCAAATGTTTTTAGCGCCATAGACAAATAAAAATGCCACCAGTTTGGATAACGATCCCTGGCTTCATTAAAATATTGCTGTATTAGGCTTGGAACATGGAGTGCAAAAATATCTCAAAATAGCCAATCTAAGTATAACTCAATGGCACTATGTTTACGACCATGCAAACTACTTCAACATAGTATTTCAAATCTGTATACAACTTCAAATATTGCAACTGATTTGCAAATATAAATACAGTAAATGTTAAAAATCAAAAATTTCAGAAATCTTACCAGGCACAACTTTTGCCTTCTCATCTTTCTCACCACTACACATGAACCTTTGCCCTTTATACCAAACCATCTCATTATCCTTTTCATAAAAACTATCTCCATCAGGCAGGTTAATATAGAATCCGACCACATCCCCTTCTCCGAACCCCTCAGCCCCATACACCTCCCTCACCCCCTTATGCACCTTGCTCCCATCCACATCCCTATACCCATACCCAAACCTATCATAACCAACTGGCGCCTGCAAGTCTCCTTTCTCCATGATAAAACCTAGCCTCGCATGTCCCGTGGGACCAAGATGCACAATTTTAATCTCGAAGTACCAAGCACCAGAAATTACTCCACGAGTGGTGCGAACTGTACGGTAACCTTTACAAGAGGAGGCGGAGAGACGTGAATCGGAAAGTTCGATCTTGTCGGCTTTGTGAACGCGGGAAAGGAGGACGGGAAGGTGTGGGGCGTCGTCGTAGGAGAAGGCCGGAAGTCGGGGGAGTGGGGTGAGGACCTTTGGCTGGGAGATGGCGGAGGGTGTGGAGGAGGCTGCGGCGGCAGATGAGTCGATTTGGTTGTTTTTTTTGGGCTTTTTGCGGGAGGTTGGTTTGGTCCACACACTGTTAGGGTTTTTTTTCTTCGATTTTTTGCCAATTTGGGGCTGCTGCGATGAGGGAATAGGAATGGATGTGGCGGTGGGGGTACCGTCGCCGTTGATGAAGGTGTTGCTGGCGTCGACGGGGGTAGATGAGTCGGAGATGTTTTCGTCGTCGTCGGTGACGGGAGTTGGCGCGGATTGGAGTGGGGTTTCCGATTCCATGAGTTTATGTTAGTTGAACGTGTGTTTATCTTTTAGGAGCAGTTTGTATTTGGATCGGAGTGGTAGACGAAGATCCAAATAAATGGGCCGGATCCAAGTGTTGTAATTCCTTTTTTATTTTTATTTTTTTTTCAAAAGGGTATTTACGAACTTTTGACTACAGAAAGAGTATGTGCTGCCTGACGTAAGAGCAGAATCAGTGCAGGTAAAAGAGCAAGCAACGACATATGACAAAGATCCATGAGTACGATATAAAGTCATTTGAGGATAAAAAGAGATCATCGTCGGAGGAATACAATTTTGTTCACACTTTTTTTAAAGTGTGAACAAAACACTTTACTCCTATTGGAGGAATTTGAAGGGTCACATATGGGACCCCTTGAATTCCTCCAATAAGAGTCGAGTGTTTTGTTCACACTTTGAGAAAAAGTGAACAAAATCACTCTCTCGTCGGAAACCCCCATCTTCGAAGGAATCCAACATTGTCTTTGCATCCACATCTCATGCTTGCATCACATGGAGGGCATAACTTTAAACCCCATCGATGACCATTCGATCCTTAACCATGACGTGACCTTCACCTTAAAGCCTAAGGAGATGGGCTGACAGAGGTATTCCTAAAAATGATCCGCGAGCATTGAATGAGATTACGTATGCCAATGACGAGGACTCCTTCGGGTTTCTTTGTTTTTGGTATATAAAGCTCGTCACTCATGTGTTCACACAGTAATCGCCTACGAGCTCTCATATTTGATTATATCGTTCTCTCCGTGTGATAACAGGCCCTTAGTAGATAATGTTCCTCAACTGTTACTTCGAAAAACCTTCTGTAACGCCCGTAAATTATTAACGGTTTAACAAAGATTAATTTGATGATTTTACATAAAAATGACAAATTGTAGTATTTACAGATAATGAGCTCGTTCCATCGCGAAAACTAGATTTTCCTGGTTAAGTTTCATTATAAGAACATTTTAATCGGACCAAGGACTTAGGAGTTATGTCTGAATTAGTATTGAGGTTTGATTTGGTATAAGTTGGGATCCTAAGGCCTGCTGGTGCCAAAACAGAAATAGGAGTGATCATTCACTTTTTAAAATTGACGTACAATAATGATACATCGTTCTTCTTCTTCCTCATCTTAAAAGAAACATACAAACCCAATTTACTAAAACTATATCTCAAATTCTAAGAACAATACTTCATCCAATTAAATACTTTTTGGAGCTAAATTTATCAACGTGAAGAGAGCTACAAGGTATAATTTTAACTCGATTTATGGAGATTGGAGCCTAAGACATTTTTGGACAGTGGAGAAAAAAGTTATTCATTCCAATTTCGGGACTTTTCTTGGTAATTGGTGATTATGAAATTATTTTAAGATATATAATGTTATATACGCTCATAATCTATTGATTATAACTTAAGTTATGTTGGTGGCCTTCTTTAATATGATTTAGATGTTATAAGATACCTAAATTGGGAGATTGCCATTTATGTTGTTATTAGAAAGTGTGAAATTGACCATTAGAGATGAATTGAAACCTTGAACTATGTAATTGCATAAGATGAATAGGTAGTGACTAAGGTTATGAATTAATGGTTAATTGATCCCATATAACATGATAATGATGATGAATGAATATGAAAGTGTCATTGGTAGGCTCAGTTAATATGAAAATTAGAGTAGTAACTATTTATTAATGATCATGTAGTGAGATTATAAAGATAAAAGAAGTGAGGATATAGTTTGAAGAAGTTAAGATTGTAATCGAGGCATTAACACGATTGAACACAAATATAATGATATAAGAATTGTAATATGATCATATAAAGAGCTAAATTGTATCTACAAATATATAATTAAGTATCTACGTGGTGTAAATGAAAATTAGTACAAATACTTAGTGCCTAACAAGACAAGCGGTAAGAAATTGAAATATAATGCTAAACAGATGTTTGCTTGGAATCAATCAACCTTGATAATGATGGTAGATACCTGCAACTTTATAGTGTAATTTAAAGAATTTCAAACATCTTAATTTCTATTCGGCCGTTTGAATTTAAGTGCTCGGACAGGTGAACCCGTGTTCAATCGACTGGGTGTCGAAAAATTAATTTTTGAGGCAGTAAAACATCGGACCTACAAGACAAACGTCCGATGCTCGAACCATACGTTCAAATTATATGATTAGATGTCTAAATGCTGGGGCTAGTTTGAACCTCGACCCTGAAGGGCCTACATAAACGATTTAAGGTGCATCATGCAAATCATGCGGTGATGTTAGGACGTGCTATATTATGATGCAGTATGATGTGATACTTAACATTGATGATTTGCAAAGTGTAATGATAAGTGAATTGGAGATTATTAGATGTTTCGGCATGACTACAGTTGGTTATTATAGTATCAAGATCTACTTGTAATTAGTATAAGGATTAGAGAGAAATGGAGATGTCTATCTAAATGTTCATTACAGTTGACTGGTAGTATGATGATTCAATCAGTTGGACGGTTGGCTAGGAAGATAGAAAGGTTAACTAATCTTTATATATATGCCTATCGGTGAATCAAATATTAGAGGTAAGACAAGGTATTTGATTGCAAACACTTATTGTCACCGAGATGTTATTTCTTGCCATTATGTTGATGACTTGTATATCTACTCGATTGATAAGTCTTTGTTGTAGGAAGATTGTAGATGAGTCGCGTTTAGACTGGTTGGCAGTGGTATAATATATTATAGTGGACTAACTCGACATATACAATTGACATATATATGGTAAGTGTATTATTCGTCCATAGATAAGTTTAATTAGTGTTAACTAGAATTTTATCCAACCTCAAGAATGTGTTGGAGAAGCGATATTAGCGAGAGATTGGTTACCGATACCTTAGTTAAAAATGAAAATTAAAGAGATACTAGTATGCTGAAAAGTAAAGGAACAAGAGTTTAGAGTGGTTCGATCAATGATGATTTACGTCTACTATGAGAAGTTTCTTATTCCTTTCACTTTTATTAAAAAAGCCTGGATTACAAGATAATGATAATACAAAGATACTTGAAAGCTAGTGTTGTTTAAGTCTTTTGAAGTGACAATGCATGGTTATTTATAATAACCGAAACTAATGCTTGGATGCCTGACATTGCATTGAACAAACCTTGGAAATGTTCTGGGCCGCTGATGAAGGTATGTTATTGAAGCATACGCTAGCTAGGATGCTAGATGGCTGCATGGTGCAGACGAGGATAGTTAGCGGGTCAAGCAATGGGAATGTTTGAAGCATGGCAGATGGCTTGGGATTGAAGAGTGGCTACAACAGAGATACTCGAGCAGTAGCAAAGGACATGAGAGTGTTACTATACAATATCGCTTTTGTCAAGTGAACAAGGTCAATTGATTCCATTCTTTTTAGAGGAGCAGTACATGCGGAGCTTCTCGTAGGCCGAGTTAGTTCAATGCTTGTGGACATAGTTGAGGTAGCTAGAGGGACTCGCATGTGAGGGCAGAACGAGACGAGGACGTAGAGAAATAAGGGGGTCATTTAGTAGCCTTCCGATTGAGGAAACTGACTGCTAGTGGGCCCCGACCTTTTAGGACAACTTGCCATAACCTTACCGCCCGGTGCCTTCAGTGGAGGCTGGCCCATTAGTCTTGTTGAAGCGAGTGAGGTGTTTCTTAAGAGAGCCTTGTTGGGACGGGTCAGCCAGCGGACAAGCAAGGTGGGTAAGCCACATTCTGGATAGGTGCGATGTATGGGCCAATCATTGCCACCAGAGTTGGACTGGGTGAAGTGATGGAACATTGTGGTTGGGTTATTCTTCTCTATTACGAGAAATACGAGCAATATTTTACCCTCTAAGCCAGGGACCATGTGGGGGGCCAGACTTGTCATTCATGCATTTAATGCCACATAAAATGCTACAACATGTGTCATTGAACGATTGGTGGAAACTGTTTGTTTTCTCAATCGCCGTAGAGACCAGACGTATTTCGACGTGTTGATTTGACTAATGCATTGGTTATACCTAGACAGTTTAGATCTCTCCATACGTGGTAAATCTAACAATCCACTTGTTTCCCTTCATCTATATTGTTATCCATTAAATTTAAGTATTGGAAGTAATGTTTTAAGTAATGGCATCATAAAAGGGATTAAGGTTACTGAGTACTGAATTGAAGAATAAAGCAACATATCTCTTCGAGGGAGTCTCTTCGCACTTTTTCACTCTGTCAATAGCACATCTCTTTGAAGGCTGAAAATGTGTCTCCTCGATAAAATATCACATCGCACTTCACCAGTTCGACGTGGTCCATCTTCATTAATATATTTCACTGCCCCTTTTTACACCGCACTAAACCCCCAAAGACCGGCTAGTCATATCACATGCTAGCAAGGTTGGAAAGGACTTCGACCCAAATCACACCACCCCTCACCGACACCATACTCAAATGACTTCGAAGGTGCTAAGCATCGATGACAAATTGATATCGAGGAGGCACCTCGTCGACAGACTACCAACATCATGGCAGCAACCCTTCCTACAAGCACTTCGAAGACATTAGAAGCACCATTATTCAATCGTCATAACCAAGCAAGCTCATCGACATGCTGCTCTTCACTGCTGAAGTACTTCACTACTTAAAGGGAATCCCGCATTCAACCAAAGCGATGTCGATGGTAAGAACAGTCGATGTCCTCAAAGACCTTATTGTTGTTTGAAGGACATCAATGATGGTATCATAAACCCGTGCGAAGAACCTTGCGTTGCATAGAGGCGGCAACACAGTCCATAGTGCTTCGATTGTACCCTTTTTAAACTGGCGATGATCGACAACATCGAGGACGTTAAAGTGAGGCAATGCCACCTCCATAATATTAAAGCGCAAATAACACCGCCGAAGTCGATGGCCGTCGATGTCCACCTAATCGAAGATTTTAGATGTAGGGAGGGGGTCCCTTGCCTCTATCAATACGAACCTACCATTTGGAGAGTTGATTTTTCATTTCTCTCTCTCTCTCTTCTCACATTAAAGTATTATAACCCTAAATCGAATTGGGGATAATTCAATTTGACTAAAATCATATTTGAGATGAATGAACATGAACTTAGCCTTGCATATTGACTTTGATTATGACTTTACTGAACATTATTAACTTGGCCTTGCATAATATAAATCGACATGAACGTAGTCGAAATGCCTTGGATTATGATGAGTTTCCATATGCATATTTATATGAACCATGGACTTTGAACATAAAGACAAGATGCCTAGCCTAATGTCATACATAATTGTAACAACCCGCATATTTTACGATTATATATTTAAATGTTTTATTTAAATATAGCATCGTTAATCGGATTAAAGTTCGAAATGTTACTTTTTGTAAACAGTCGAATTGGGACTCGAGACCACTTCCATTGAGTCCAAAATGGCGTTTACAACTTTTTTGAGTATAAACATCGATATGTTTGGAGTTGAGTAGAATTTTGCTATTTTTCTATTTTGGGCTTTGGGTTTGGGTTTCAGCCCACTAACCCAACATAATACCCTAACTCCACTCAACTCCTCTTCATTCATTCATTCCATTTCCTAATACTTTCAAGCTAAAGAAAAATGGGGGAAAGAATGGGAAATAGAAATTCCTAAACCCTAGTTTTGATTAGGAAACTCAAATTCTGGTCCAAAATCAAGGAGAAGCTTAGGTAAGCATCCTCTTCATCTTCTCCACCTCTATCTCTCTTCAATTTACAGAAATTCTTAAAACCTAACTTAGGAAAAACTTCACCTTTGATAATAGGTTGAAGATTCTAGAGGTATATTGAAGAGGAATTGGTATTGCTTTGTTTTAAAGCTTCTCATTCGTTGTCTTTGAATTTTAAAGGTGAGTTTTTGAACTCACATCTACGTCTATAACTCTCATTGTTGTTAGGTATGAATTTCTAACATCTATTCTTGTTCATTTGCTTTTGATTTGAATTGATTTGGTGAATTTTTCTATTTTTGGTTTTTGAAGTCCAATTTTATGAAAATCCTACTATGGATGTTTGGACATGATATTTGGGGTGTATCGAAGAGCCTGTAAGGCTGGGTTATCGCTTGGCATAAATCCCTAGTCTTCGTTGCTCGCCCGATCGCTCCCGAATCATTTTGGCCATCATGGCCTAGGCAAATTTTTGCCCAGACCAGGTGACCGGACGTCTGGTTATCAAGTCCAGACGTCTGGTTATAGACGTGGAGGAAAAAAAATAAGCACGTAGAAAAAAATAGAGGCAGAGACTTAGACCAAACGTCTGGTCCAAACCTACCAGACGTCTATTTAGTTTTTAGACGTCTGGATTAGGGTTCAGACGTCTAGAAGGTTTCTGAAAATTTTCAAAACCTAAATCCAGACATCTGGACTCTAAACCAGACGTCTGGAACTGCCAATTTTGCCTATTTTGGGCTATTTTTGATTTGATTTCCAATTCTAATCGATTTTTGTCGTTCCGGTTAGTTGTTATCACTTATTATCGACTTTGATGACTTCTTTCTTTGGATTTTTGGGAATATCCGTTTGATGGGTTTGGTATCGATTTCTATGGTTTTGATTCACGTCTTCGAATGTGAATTTTTGGTGATTGATTGTTTCTACAATCATTTCTGTGATTTGTCACTTTAAAATACAATGGTTTTTATACTAGTAGTAAATACTCAAACTCTTTCATTAAAATGATTTCAACGTTATTTTAATATAAAGCTCGCTTTTAAAAACGTTTTCCAATCTATTAGTATATACAAACCTTTACCTCATTCGTATGAGAAATCTAATTAAACGGCTTAGCAAAACAAGTGGTATGAAACTCTTGCGTTTACTTCGTCGGTTAATTCTTGGACTTGTTCGATTGAACTCTCGTGACAATTTTCGAGTGGAAATCTACAATCCGTTCGTAAATATTTAAGTTAAGCTAGTGGTTATGGGACATGAAGCCTAACTCATTTATTTACTAGCTTAGTGTAATTTACACTTATTTTCGAGTGGAAGTCTACAATTTGTTCGTAAATATTTAAGTTAAGCTAGTGGTTATGGGACATGAAGCCTAACTCATTTATTTACTAGCTTAGTGTAATTTACACTTATCGATCAACGATGATCATTTTGAGATTTAGACTAGCGATGTGCGATGTCTCTTTGTTTGTGTGGGGACTAAACCCTGTTTGTGGAGCTTCGGCTCAAATTGGTGGGGGTAGCGACCCATGGTCTTCGGGCCGTTTGTAGAGCTTTGACTCAAATTGGTGGGGTAGCGACCAAAGGTCTTCAGGCCGTTTGTGGAGTTTCAGCTCAAACTTGATGGTTAGCGACCATGGAATAGCGTTCCATTTGTGACACACGTGTTGGGGAGTTTTCATGCTCTCGTTTGTGATAGGCCTTCCATTTTTTGTGATTTCTGGATTTCTAGAATTTGCGTTTCACCGATTTTTGCGATTTGCATTGATATGTTTTGTCAATATTTGTGTTTTGGTGAATAATTTAAAGAATATGACATTCTTTTTAGTGTTTGAGAATATTTGAGATATTGTATGATTTTTATTGTTATCTGATGTATACTTGTCACAGTATGGTTATTGTTATCATACGTTTTTGTCATATCTCTTATCTTATCTCATTTTATATGATATTTATAGCTAGACTGATCCGTTTATTATTTTCTTCTTAAATAATACTCGGGTCAGACCGAGGTATTTCAGGTGCTTCTGCTTGACTTCTTATCAGGGTCCGTCATCGGACTTTTGGCTAACTACTTTAGCTTAGTAGTTTTTGTTATTATACCTTCGAGATAGAGACTCCTTGATGTATACATATTCTTTTGCTAGCACTTGTACCTATTCTTTTGTTATGTAGTGGATCTTGTATGACCACTATTTTGATGTACACTCTTATGTGTTATATTCATATATGTTTCCGCCTTTGTGATATGAATATCTATGACTGATTTGTGTTATGTTTATTTCTAAATTTGTTTCCGAAGCCCACATAGCCACTGTGTGGTAGCTTTGAGTTTGTATTTGATATGTCGGATTTCCTCTTGAAATGAAATGTAAGTTATATTATTTGACATATCGGTACTCGCACAAAGAAATTACACAGATGGTTGCTCCTCAACAGCCTTATTCTTTGTGCTAGTCGATGGCATTACCCCATAGTGTCTTTTGCTAGTGTGACGTCTAATTTATAGGTTTAGAAGTCTGGTTTTGGCTCAGACGTCTGCTTTGAAATTTCAGACGTCTGGGGGTTTTCTGAATTGTTTCCAGAACCCAAATCCATACATCTGGATTAAACCCCAGACGTATGGAACTGTGCATTTTGCCTATTTGCCTATGTTTTTGAGTGGATTTCCTATTTTAATTGATTTTTGTTGATCCGGATAGTTGTTATCACTTATTATCGACTTTGATGACTTCTTTCTTTGTATTTTTGGGAATATCCATTTGATGGATTTGATATCGATTTCTATGGTTTTGATTCACGTCGTCGAATGTGAATTTTTGGTTGATCGATTGTTTCTACAATCATTTTCTGTGATTTGTCACTTTTAAAAATACAAAGGTTTCTATACTAATAGTAAATACTAAAACTCTTTCATTAAAACGATTTCGACACTATTTTAAATATAAAGCTTGCTTTTAAAATCGTTTTCCAATCTATTAGTATATACAAACCTTTACCTCATTCGTATGAGAAATCTAATTAAACGGCTTAGCAAAACAAGTGGTATGAAACGCTTGCGTTTACTTCGTCGGTTAATTCTTGGACTTGTTCGATTGAACTCTCGTGACAATTTTCAAGTGGAAATCTACAATTTGTTCGTAAATATTTAAGTTAAGCCAGTGGTTATGGGACATGAAGCTAAACTCATTTATTTACTAGCTCAGTGTAATTTACACTTGTCGATCAATGATGATCATTTTGAGATTTAGACTAGCGATGTGCGATGTCTCTTTGTTTGTGTGGGGCCTAAACCCCGTTTGTGGAGCTTCGGCTCAAATTGGTGGGGTAGCAACCCATGGTCTTCGGGCCGTTTGTGGAGCTTCGACTCAAATTGGTGGGGTAGCGACCCATGGTCTTCGGGCCGTTTGTGGAGTTTCAGCTCAAACTTGATGGTTAGCGACCATGGAATAGCGTTCCGTTTGTGACACACGTGTTGGGGAGTTTTCATGCTCCCGTTTGTGATAGGCCTTCCCCTTTTTGTGATTTCTGGATTTCTAGTTGATGATTTCTAGAATTTGCATTTCACCGATTTTTGCGATTGGCATTGATATGTTTTGTCAATATTTGTGTTTTGGTGAATAATTTAAAGAATATGACATTCTTTTTAGTGTTTGAGAATATTTGAGATATTGTATGATTTTTGTTGTTATCTGATGTATACTTGTCATAGTATGACATTATTGTTACCATACGTTTTTGTCATATCTCTTATCCTATGTCATTTTATATGATATTTATAGCTAAACTGGTCTGTTTATTATTTTTTTCTTAAATAATACTCGGGTCAGACCGAGGTATTTCAGGTGCTTCTGCTTGACTTCTTATCAGGGTCCGTCATCGAACTTTTGGCTAACTACTTTAGCTTAGTAGTTTTTGTTATTATACCTTCGAGATAGAGACCCCTTGATGTATACATATTATTTTGCTAGCACTTGTACCTATTCTTTTGTTATGTAGTGGATCTTGTATGACCACTATTTTGATGTACACTCTTATGTGTTATATTCATATCTGTTTCCGCCTTTGTGATATGAATATCTATGACTGATTTGTGTTATGTTTATTTCTATATTTGTTTCCGAAACCCACATAGCCACTGTGTGGTAGCTTTGAGTTTGTATTTGATATGTCGGATTTCCTCTTGAAATGAAATGTAAGTTATATTATCTGACATATCAGTACTCGCACAAAGCAATTACACAGATGGTCACTCCTCAACAGCCTTATTCTTCATGCTAGTCGACGGCATTACCCCGTAGTGTCCTTGGCTAGTGTGAGTATAAAGGTGGGGCGTCACAGCTTGGTATCAGAGCCAAACTTTGGAACAATGTAGAATAATCTAGCAAAGATCATTGTCCTAAGTCTTTTTTAGGAGTCGTGCCTTAGGATTTATCCGAGTCTTAGGACCTGTTCTATCCTATTTTCTGTTATGTTTCCTTGTTTTATCAATCAAGTTTGTTTGATATTCATTCTGAGAATAACCTTTTTCCTCTTCTTTCTTTCTTTCTTTCTTAAAGAAGAAGAGATGGTTAGATCTGGCAGTCCTAGCGCTGGTCAATCCAGTAGTCTTTCTCTGGACGACGTATTCATGTCTGCCCAACAACTTTTGGATATTATAAAGAATCAAAGGTTTATCTGTGCTTTGAGTAAGAACCCCAAAAAGGTTTTACCTCTGAAACTAGAAGTTCCTTTCGATCAGCTTGTAGATATCACTCTTCGACTAGAAGAGGCCGATAAAGAAAGTGATGTTGAAGTTGTGGATGCCAAACAAAACTTCAACATCAACAAGAAGAGGCATTCAAAATCCCTAATCCCAACAAGAAAGGGAAGTAGGCAACTTCGGTAGCAAAGACTCCTACCTCTAGTCGTGGACAATGCTACAATTGTAGTTCTAAGGACCACTATGCAAATAAGTGTCCGAGACCTCTTACTTGTCGCTATTGCAAAGATTTGGGTCATCTTTTATCTTCATGTCCCAAACTTCAAAGTAGGAGAGAAGGAAAGCTGAATGTTGTGCAATCCCCTAGTAACATTTCTCTTGGTCAAGGTATTTCTCATTCAACCCTTGATGGCATTCTTTTGATTCGGGTGCATCTCACTCTTTTATATCAAAAGAACTTGTTGTTACTTTTTCTTTAAAATATTGTGGGCTTGATGACCTCATTGAGAATTGCGAATCCGGTTGGTGGATCCGCAATACTCAGTTTACTTTGTGGAGATGTCGAGATTATTTTATGTGGTTATGCTTTCCGTTCTGATTGCTACTTAGGTTTCAGAATGATTTTTGGGAATGGATTGGCTTAATCGACATGAAGCCCATATCCTATGTCCCATGAGGACTATCCATCTTCGACATTCTCAATCTGTTAAGCAGATTTCTATTGTTCTTAATGATTTTGATTTCCAAATTCGGTGGCATCATTTTATTCTTTAAACCCACATGATGAGGAAAGTGTTATTTCTCTCATTCAAGTAGTTTGTGAGTTTTCCGGTATATTTGAGCTTGTCTTAGGATTATCACCTAAGCAATCTATTGAGTGGTGCTAAGGTCTTTTCAGCTCGACCTTGCCACCGGTTTTCATCAGCTACGAGTTGCGGAGGGTAGCATTCCACTTACTGCATTCCGCACTCGTTATGATTCTTATGAGTGACTCGTGATGTCATTCGATTTGTTCAGCTTATTTCATCCATCTTATGAATCGAGTATTCTGCGAATATCTCGATGATACCATCCTTGTATTCATTGATTATGGATGAAAACAACAATTTAAAATTTGCAAATCTTTTTAATAAGATATTTATAAGTATGATTGGATTTTGTTCTTAAAACGAGCAAAGAATATTCGTAAAATGTTTAAGAGACGTGTTTATCATATAGAATATGATTTTGTGTTGTTTTGTCCATTGAGTGCTTTAAGAATTCTGGTCGATGCGCTTGATCAACGTTATCGATAGGAATCTCCTAAACGCTATGATGAGACAGTCAGACACGGTAAATTGACTTGTAATAAGTAAATTTTTCTAAAAAAGATGATTACATAAAGTTCATTATAATTTTGAATGTCTTAGCTTTTCGGGAAAGAGGATCAATTAAAAGAACTCCTTTCCGATGCTTTTATTCTTGCGATTCCCAAAAGGAACCAAGACTTTATTGTTTATACCGATACTAGTCGTATTGGTTTGGGTGCCATTCTCTTGCAAAGGAAATGTGTTATCACATATGCTTCTTGACAATTAAAGCTTATCAAGACTAGATATGCCATTCATGATCTAGAGCTCGCGACCATTATTTTCGCTCTTAGAATTTGGCATCGTTATCTTTTGGGAGAGAAATTTGTTCTCTATGCCGATCATAAATCTTTGAAGTATTTGTTCTCTCAAAAGGAACTCAATTTGCATCAACAATATTGGCTCGAATTCCTTGCATCTTATGATCTTGATATTCTTTATACTCCTGGAAAGGGTAATCGTATTGCCGATGCCCTTAGTCGTAAGCAACAAGCGGTTGTTTCAATGATGATATCCGAATGGAATGATCACGAGACTTTATCCACTTGTGAGATTCGAGATTGTGAATCCAATTTATGTTCAACTCTTGTTTTATGTAGCCTTGAGGCTCATCCTTCTCTTTAGACCGCATCCTTGATGCTCAAAAGCAAGATTCCGAATTGGCTTTTCTTAGCCAAAGTTGTAGGGATCAAAATAAGGTTGATGGTTTGAAAGATTTTGAAATCGATGCTCGTGGTGGCATTCGAAAGTTTGGTAGACTTATTGTGCCAAACATTAGTGATCTTCGAAAAGACATTTTAGAAGATTCTCATCGTTCTAAATTTACCATTCATCCCGGTAGTAGTAAAATGTACGCGGACATAAAGCAACTTTATTATTGGGAGGGAATGAAATCTGATATTGCTAACTTTATTAAGCGTTGCATGACTTGCCAACTCATAAAGGCCGAGCATCAAAGGCCCGGTGGATTATTGCAACCTTTGGACATTCCAATTTGGAAGTGGGATCAAATTTCCATGGACTTTATTGACGGTATTCCCTGTTCTCGTTCGGGTCATGACAGTTTATGGGTGATTGTAGATAGACTTACAAAATCCGCCCATTTTCTTCCCGTTCGGTCCAATCGGACCGTACCTCTTTTGGCTAAACTCCATGTCAAAGAAATTGTTAAATTGCATGGAGTTACTACTTCTACTGTTAGCGATCGTGATCCATTATTTACTAGTGGATTTTGGAAAGGTCTCAAAAAGCTTTGGGAACAAAGCTTAATTTTAGCACCGCTTATCATCCTCGGTCAGATGGAAAAACCGAGCTTGTGAATCAAACTCTTGAAGATCTTCTTCGTGCATGTGTTCTTGATTTTGGTGGAAGTTGGGAAGATCATATTTCTCTTGTTGATTTTTCCTATAATAATAGCTACCAATCTAGTATTGGTATGGCACCTTTCGAGGCACTCTACGGAAGGCGATGTCGATCTCCTTCTTTTTGGCTTGAGGCCGGTGAGAAGTTGGTTTTAGGTCCAGATTTTATTCATAATGCCACAGAAAAGATTGACCTTATTCGTCATAGGATGAAAGAAGCTCAAAGTAGACAAAAATCCTATGCCGATAACCGAAGAAGGAAATTAGAACTTTCTATGGGAGATTTGGTGTTCATTCGTGTTTCACCTATGAAGGCTGTTGTGCATTTCAGTCGTTCGGGGAAATTAGCACCTCGATATATTGGTCCATTTCCCATCACCGAACGCATTGGTTCCATGGCTTATCGCCTTTTGTTACCGGCTCAATTTTCTGCTATTCATGACGTATTCCACGTCTCTCAACTACGGAAATGCCTTAGAGATTCTGATTCTATTCTTGAGCCCAGTGTAATTGAAGAAATTGAAGTTTCACCAAATTTGACATATGAGCAACATCCTATTCGTATCATTGCTACGGAGGTTAAACGCCTTCGAAATAAAGATGTTCCTCTTGTAAAGGTTCAATGGTCCTCAAATCCTAAGGATTGCTCTTGGGAATCCAGAGAATTCATCGAGCGAACACATCCGGACTTACTCTCTCTTGCTGCTTAAGGTGAACTTCTCATTTCAAAATTTCTTCTTTTGTGTTGTTATGCCTTAGTATGGTTGTTACTTTTTATCTTCCTCTTAATTATTGCAAGGATGCAATTTCTTTAAGGAGGGGAGTCTATAACAACCCGCATATTTTACGATTATATATTTAAATGTTTTATTTAAATATAGCATCGTTAATCGGATTAAAGTCCGAAATGTCACTTTTTGTAAACAGTCGAATTGGGACTCGAGACCACTTCCATTGAGTCCAAAATGGCGTTTACAACTTTTTGAGTATAAACATCGATATGTTTGGAGTTGAGTAGAATTTTGCTATTTTTCTATTTTGGGCTTTGGGTTTGGGTTTCAGCCCACTAACCCAACATAATACCCTAACTCCAGTCAACTCCTCTTCATTCATTCCATTTCCTAATACTTTCAAGCTAAAGAAAAATGGGGGAAAGAATGGGAAATAGAAATTCCTAAACCCTAGTTTTGATTAGGAAACTCAAATTCAGGTCCAAAATCAAGAAGAAGCTTAGGTAAGCATCCTCTTCATCTTCTCCACCTCTATCTCTCTTCAATTTACAGAAATTCTTAAAACCTAACTTAGGAAAAACTTTACCTTTGATAATAGATTGAAGATTCTAGAGGTATATTGAAGAGGAATTGGTCTTGCTTTGTTTTAAAGCTTCTCATTCGTTGTCTTTGAATTTTAAAGGTGAGTTTTTGAACTCACATCTACGTCTATAACTCTCATTGTTGTTAGGTATGAATTCCTAACATCTATTCTTGTTCATTTGCTTTTGATTTGAATTGATTTAATGAATTTTCCTATTTTTGGTTTTTGAAGTCCAATTTTATGAAAATCCTACTATGGATGTTTGGACATGATATTTGGGGTGTATCGAAGAGCCTGTAAGGCTGGGTTATCGCTTGGCATAAATCCCTAGTCTTCGTTGCTCGCCCGATCGCTCCCGAATCGTTTTGGCCATCATGGCCTAGGCAAATTGTTGCCCAGACCAGGTGACCAGACGTCTGGTTATCAAGTCCAAACGTCTGGTTATAGACCTGGAGGAAAAAAAACAAGCATGCAGAAAAAAATAGAGGCAGAGACTTGGACCAGACGTCTGGTCCAAACCTACCAGACGTCTGGTCCAAACCTACCTGACGTCTGGTTAGTTTTCAGACGTCTGGATTAGGGTTTAGACGTCTGGAAGGTTTCTGAAAATTTCCAAAACCTAAATCCAGATGTCTAGACACTAAACCAGACGTCTGGAACTACCAATTTTGCCTATTTTGGGCTATTTTTGATTTGATTTCCAATTCTAATCGATTTTTGTCGTTCCGGTTAGTTGTTATCACTTATTATCGACTTTGATGACTTCTTTCTTTGGATTTTTGGGAATATTCATTTGATGGGTTTGGTATCGATTTCTATGGTTTTGATTCACGTCTTCGAATGTGAATTTTTGGTGATTGATTGTTTTTACAATCATTTCAGTGATTTGTCACTTTAAAATACAAAGGTTTTTATACTAGTAGTAAATACTCAAACTCTTTCATTAAAATGATTTCAACGTTATTTTTAATATAAAGCTCGCTTTTAAAAACGTTTTCCAATATATTAGTATATACAAACCTTTACCTCATTCGTATGAGAAATCTAATTAAACGGCTTAGCAAAACAAGTGGTATGAAACGCTTGCGTTTACTTCGTCGGTTAATTCTTGGACTTGTTCGATTGAACTCTCGTGACAATTTTCGAGTGGAAATCTACAATCTGTTCGTAAATATTTAAGTTAAGCTAGTGGTTATGGGACATGAAGCCTAACTCATTTATTTACTAGCTTAGTGTAATTTACACTTATTTTCGAGTGGAAGTCTACAATGTGTTCGTAAATATTTAAGTTAAGCTAGTGGTTATGGGACATGAAGCCTAACTCATTTATTTACTAGCTTAGTGTAATTTACACTTGTCGATCAATGATGATCATTTTGAGATTTAGACTAGCGATGTGCGATGTCTCTTTGTTTGTGTGGGGACTAAACCCCGTTTGTGGAGCTTCAGCTCAAATTGGTGGGGTAGCGACCCATGGTCTTCGGGTCGTTTGTAGAGCTTCGACTCAAATTGGTGGGGTAGCGACCCATGGTCTTCGAGCCGTTTGTGGAGTTTCAGGTCAAACTTGATGGTTAACGGCCATGGAATAGCGTTCCATTTGTGACACACGTGTTGGGGAGTTTTCATGCTCCCGTTTGTGATAGGCCTTCCCTTTTTTGTGATTTCTGGATTTCTAGAATTTTCGTTTCATTGATTTTTGCGATTGGCATTGATATGTTTTGTCAATATTTGTGTTTTGGTGAATAATTTAAAGAATATGACATTCTTTTTAGTGTTTGAGAATATTTGAGATATTGTATGATTTTTGTTGTTATCTGATGTATACTTGTCACAGTATGGTTATTGTTATCATACGTTTTTGTCATATCTCTTATCCTATCTCATTTTATATGATATTTATAGCTAATCTGATCCGTTTATTATTTTCTTCTTAAATAATACTCGGGTCAGACCGAGGTATTTCAGGTGCTTCTGCTTGACTTCTTATCAGGGTCCGTCATCGGACTTTTGGCTAACTACTTTAGCTTAGTAGTTTTTGTTATTATACCTTCGAGATAGAGACTCCTTGATGTATACATATTCTTTTGCTAGCACTTGTACCTATTCTTTTGTTATGTGGTGGATCTTGTATGACCACTATTTTGATGTACACTCTTATGTGTTATATTCATATATGTTTCCGCCTTTGTGATATGAATATCTATGACTGATTTGTGTTATGTTTATTTCTATATTTGTTTCCGAAGCCCACATAGCCACTGTGTGGTAGCTTTGAATTTGTATTTGATATGTCGGATTTCCTCTTGAAATGAAATGTAAGTTATATTATCTGACATATCGGTACTCGCACAAAGCAATTACACAGATGGTCGCTCCTCAACAGCCTTATTCTTCGTGCTAGTCGATGGCATTACCCCGTAGTGTCCTTGGCTAGTGTGAGTATAGAGGTGGGGCATCACAATAATGGACAATAGCATGACTTCGAGACTTTTTTTGGCCTATGTTGCATAGTATGAGCCCTTTGGATTATTTTATCTAAAGGCCAACATGGACTCATATATAGATGACCCTTTTAATGGCCTTAGAGGACTTCGAGTATATTAAACAATGGTGACAATGGTGAACTTTTCTTCAAAGGCCATTTATCTTCCGTTCTTTAATGATCCTATTATATGAAGATTTTTCTCAAAGAAATAAGTTATACCTTGATGTATCATCGTATCAATACGATGTCCTCAACCACATTGATATGAGGTCCTTGCATATGCACTAATCACATTGGCATGGTTGGTCCTTTCTTGACTAGGTCTCCGCATATGTGCTGGACAAGTCGTTAAGATTAGCTTATAATGACTCTGTATATATTCAAATTAAGGAATAATTTATTACATTTGGCATCTAAGGTGTTATACTATTTTCTTGTCTAACATTTTTAGCGCTAGAAGGAGGGCTCGAACCTCTGACCTTGTGGTTAACTTCCCTCTCATACTAATTATAATTTTCTTTCAGGAATGGCAAAAGCAAAATGAATTAACATTATGAACTATGAAGTTGCGCAAACAGCAATTTTGAAGGAGAACATTATCCTAAATTTCAACTTTGGAAATGACGAATTGGGACAGCCGTTTGCACTAGAACAACCAGCTAGCAATGGGGCAAAAACCAAACGCTTGGAACAATAATTGCTGGATATGAAAGGGCTATTAGAAGTGGTGTTCGCTTAAAAATCTTCGAAGAATACCGAACTCACAAGTAGATATGAGGTGGAATCTCCAAGGAGAAACATAAATGCTTCCCTGCTTGGAAGTAAAAGCAAAAGCAAGCTTACTCAAGTTCTGTAGAAAAAGGAGAATGATAAACAAACTAAGGCGGACAATCGGGAAAGAATGGAGAAGAAAATTGGAGAGTAGTTTGGGAGTTTGACTTTTAAGAGATATAAACCAGAGAGGAGCAATTACCAAAATGATGGGTCCTACTTGAGGGACCTGGTAGAGAAGGTGGCAAAGGACATGCTCAACCTCAAGAGTTAGAGGACTTTAGATGATCATGCTAATGATAATCAACGAGTGGCTCCATTTACCGACAAGATTATAAGTAAGAAAATTCCATCTTATATCAAGATTCCAATTATTAAATATAGTGGAACGACCGATCCAGATGACCATATGTTATGGAAGTCAAATGGATATGTATAATGCATCAGGAGCAATTCGCTGTAGACTATTTCCAACCACGTTCCAAGGAGCTACAACCAAGTAGAACTGGCAATACTGGGACAGAACCCTATTCGTGGAAGCAATTTTCTTATGAGTTCTTAGCATAATTTTGCATCTACAAAGTCCCAACCGTTGATTACACTATAGTGGCTAATATCAAGGAAAAACCTAGGGAGCTGCTAGGTGATTATCTCAAAGATTCAATACAGAAGCTTTAAAGTCAAAGAACATGATTGACAGAGACAAGTTAGTAGTTGTGCATTCGAGGTTAATTGAGCAAACTCCATTATGGTGAGACCTTTACATCCATGGGTGCAAAGACTTGTAGGGCTTCCATTTCCAGGTCGACAAATTTATCCGCATGGATGAAATGTACCATGCTAGGAAGAAGGCTTAAATCAAGAAGGAAATAGGAAAATTCAACAATAGCTGCAATCATAAGAAGCCAAGGTGGGAGGAAGATTTGAATGCTAGTCATGTCGCACTGAATAAGCCACTCTCTTCTATATATGCCACTATGAAGGAGAAGGATGATTGCCGTATTTCTTATAAAGCCAAAACCGATTCTAAACCAAGAATGGGAGGAGATTACTGTGCATATCACAAGTCAAATGGACATAAAACGGATGAGTGCAATGTGCCAGCAGGAATAACCCAACGGATGATTTACGATGGACGACTAAGGGAATTTATCAAAGAAGGATAGAAGACTATCCATTTTGGAAACAACAATCAAAAGCCGCCAAGCAATACTACATGGACTCATATATAGATGACACTTCTAATGGTCTTAGAGGACTTCGAGTATATTAAACAATAGTGGCAAAGATGAAATTTTCCTCAAAGGCCATTTGTCTTCCATTCTTTAATGATCTTATCATATGATTAGTCTCAAAGTAACAAGTTATACGTTGATGTATATCAATGCGATGTCCTTAACCATGTCAATATGAGGTCCTCGCATATGCACTAATCATATCAGTATGGTCAGTCTTTTCTTGACTAGGTCTCCTCACATGTATTGGACAAGTCAATGAGATTAGCTTATAATGACTTTGTATATATTCAAATAAAGGAATAATTTATTACATTTGGAATCTGAGGTATTATACTATTTTTTAGTCTAACGTATATATTCCTTTCTCCTCTTTTATTTCGACTTTTACTGAGCTTTAAGGATATTCCACCATTTAAAACTATCAAGGCTTCTTGTTTTCAACAGCAAACTCAATCTTTTCCTCCAAGTTTTACCATATCATCAATGAATAATTCTCTCTCAACTTCCATCAATGCATTTTTCCATGTTATGGCTTTTTTAATATCACTTTATTCAAAAAAAATCGAGATGGTGTCGATGATTTTTGGTTGTCAATTTCCCTTTTATTTGCATGATGTGTTAATGTATTCATAGGATTTGTTACCCATTGCAATAGAAAACCCTTCTTCGATAAACTTTGCTAGCAAACTCTTACCATTTATGGCTTTTAACGATCGTTGTTGTGCCACCAACGGTGGTCGCCAAATGCTGAATTGTAACATTCTACCTTTATACACATATTACCCAAGAGTATTACTGAGTAATGTTGTCAAGTAACATGGAGAATGAGACGATATGGGTGATATACACGTGAATATTCACTTGGACCAACACTTAGTATGTCACATAATATAAAAAATATCTCGCCTCGGCATAAACAACCTCTGTATAAAGTTGTAAACACGTATGGTTCCCAAGGATAGAAAACTACATAACATAAAAGAATAGAGATCACAGAGTCATCAACGCAGTGATACAAATACAATACATTACATAAGTCTGAGTGGAATACAAAAATAAGTCAAACTCGTACTAAATCTCAAATATATATACAAGATAGATCCAATACATATAATCCAACAACATGTACACACATACCCAGCATATACATCTCAACATCACATGGACTCATGTAGCTTTGAATATACAAAATGGTACTCAATTCTTCTAATATCTAACCTCTAACTAAGCCCATCAATCACAGAGTGGTATGTTTGTCCCTAAACTTAAAATGTCTCGGATTGACCCGAGTATTATATAAACAATAAATGAATCATACTATGTCTAGATTCAATGGTGAGTACATAAATGACATCTCAAGAATAACATATACATGGCATAATAAAGGATTCTAACCAAAGGAATAATAAACGCCCATAACACATCGAACATCATAGCATATGTCATACATTAAAATATCCATAAAACCTCAAACACTAACACACACATCACAAAATGCATATCAACCATTCATCGCACACATCACACCACATACATCAAACATCCATCGCACACATCACACCACACACATCGAACACCCATCTCACACAACATCCATCGCACACATCACACCACACACATCGAACATCCATCGCACCCAACATCCATCGCACATATCACACACAACACACATCACATGCATCACATGCATCAAGCATTCGCGCACACTGCACATCGCAAATCCTACACATCACACACTAATCCGTTCATATTTATTTAACAGTATTAGATTTATTCATTTTATTCTTCATTTGTATTTTTATTACTACTACTGCTGCTATAACTACAACTATTGTTAATGGTAATGCCAGAAGTCGAGTCTACACCTAAGCTTTGCTACTTCTTAGATGCAAAGGGAGACCCTACTCATAAATTTTTGTGAGCACCCTTATCAGGCTTTAGCTGCATAATAAACGCACTTCGTTTCCTCATTTCATCGTACCTTAGTTCCCATCGTCAACCACCTCGATTCGTTCTATATTCGTCATACTGGTCCGTACAGCAAATTGTGATCATGTGACAAGGCGGCCATGTCGCCACAACCATTGGGGAGCGACCCTAAGGATGGTCAAGCTAGGATGGAGCTAGCAAAACTTTTGACAACCACATCAACATAAGGGACTTCGTACACCTCGATCCACTCAAAGCGAAGATAATCCTATTCCTACTTTAAAATAAAATAAGGAGTAATATAATTTACCTCATACGTCAAGTCAAAAATCCAAGTAATATCGATTAATATTCATGTATAATATAGAATAATTCACTAATACCAAAATATCAAATATTCGGTCTTCAATGAATTACCTGACATTATACTTGTGTTGAGTAAATAAATATACCCCAAAAGGACGTCTGTGACGCCCCACTCCGAGACCCACATTAGCAAAGAGTATTACTAGGTAACACCGTCTGCTAATACGGAGAATAGAGCTGGATAGGAGCGACCATCTATAGCATTGTCTTAATTATCTATTGAATACGCCGATAATTGCCATACCCCTTTTTTTTCTCTTCTTTCTCAAATGGTTCGACATATCCAATAAATACTTAATACAAAGCCATAGGTGGCTGAAGGATCTATCAGAATAAAATATAACAACTCAAATGTAATACACATCACAGAACAGTAGATCATCACATACATTTACACATATACAGATACATTACAAAGTTTACAAAATGATACATGTCAAGTGGTAAAGCAAACCACAATATACAGGCGATTCAAAAGAATACATATCAAGGTTACAGCCAAAAAGGACTACACAAAAAGCTATAACAAAAAGGAGCTAGCGGAAAAATCCATGCGGAAGCAAAATAGGCTAAGGCCAATGTACCTAACCTGAAACATCTAGGTCTGACCCGAGTATAAAATACACGGGTCAGTCTAGCTAAACAAATCAGTTAGATAAACTAAATGATAATGAATATACAAGGTCATAAAATACCACAAATATCTCCAAAAGAGATAACCAAATCATCTAATAAGAGATGAATCATAACAAGCCTCACATCATAGGCAACTCAAATAAACAAAGGATAAGAATATCCCAAAACAAGCCAAAAAGGCAAATAACAAATACCAATAAAGGTAACACAAGTTTCCACAAGGTAATCGCTATATATCGTGTGGTTCAAAGGACCTACACCGAAAAGCGATACACTAGGGAAATATAATTGTCAAAGAAACAAAAGATGCTCGAGCTCGGTACTGTATAACAAGGATCCACAAACCCGAAGGCAACAAACCCAAATATCACTCGAGCGGTGACGAAGGACCAACTCCAAAAGCGATACTATAGGGCAACAAACCCGAAGGCATAAACCCGAAGGTACAAACCCGAAGGCAACATACCCGAAGGCAACAAACCCAATAACTCTCGAGCGGTGACGAATGGCCAACTCTAAAAGCGATACTATAGGGCAACAAACCGTAGTGGCGAAGGTCCAGAGACCCAGTACTGGACACCACTAACTGGCAGAATGTGTCACAACTCTCAGAAAGGAACCCTAAAAATGTTAACGTGAGTCCCATACCACATGTTCGCACTAAACGGTTTACTAACCGTTAATCAATTTCACACTCAAAGCAGTACAAAGTTCATCTCATCTCATCGGTAAACCAGACCCAAAGGTCAAAATGGTCAAACGAATAGATTAGGAATTAACTGAAAAGATAAACACACGTGTTCATAGCATGCATTTTATTTAATCATTTAATTCTCATCCCTCTTCGCTCGAAGTGCAAAATTGTGTGTTTTATATAGAAATTATAAGTTGGAGAAACGAGCTTTTAATACAATTTAAAAAGATCACTTTATAAAAACCCGTGTACGAAATCTAAAAAGAATCATCAAAGTAAAAAAATGCGATAACAACTAATTGGATCGACACGAATCGATCAAAATTAGAAATTCACTTAAAAATAGGCAAATAGGCAAAAATAGGCAATTCCAGACGTCTGATTTAAAATCCAAATGTTTGGATTTATTCACTGGAAATTCAGAAACATTCCAGACGTCTGGAGGGTGGCTTCAGACGTCTGACATGTTGCATCAGACGTTTGAAAAGTGGTACCAGACATCTGACACAATGTTTCAGACGTCTGAGAGGTTGTTTTAGACGTCTGACTCTGTTTTCTGCCATTTTTATAAATCTCTACCGTATTTATTTTTGTTCCAGGTTTAAAACCAGACGTCTGAACTTGCATTTCAGACGTCTAAAGACCTGGTCTGGGCAACAATTTGCCTAGGCCTTGATGGCCAAACGAATGGGAAGCTATAGGACGAGCAACGTAGACTAGGGGATTACGCCAAGCGACAACCCAATCTTATAGGCTCTTCGATATACCCCAAACACCATGTCCAAATATCGACAATAGGATCTTTAAAGATTTTGTCTCCAAAACACCAAAATTTGGAGAATTCACCATATCAATCCAGATCAAAAGCAAATGAACATGAATAGATGTTAGGAATTCATACCTAACAACAACGAAAGCTATAGACATAGATGTGAGTTCAAAAACTCACCTTTTAACTCAAAAACAATGATGAGAAGCTCAAACACAAAGAAAAGATCAACCACTCTTCACTTCAACTTTACGAGCTCCAATCTAAGATCAAAAACAAATATTTCCTAAATTAGGTTATAGGAAATTTCTAAAATTGGAGAGAGATTGAGATGGAGAAGGTGAAAAGAAGGCTTACCAAAGCTTCTCTTTGATTTTGGAACAAGAATTTGAGTTTGCAAAGGAAACTAGGGCTTGGAATTTCTATTTCCTATTCTCTTCCCCCATTTTCAGTTGAGCTTGAGTGTAAAGAAATGAAATGAGTGAATGGATGAAGAGTTAAAGAGTGAGTAATAAGTTGGGTTAGTGGGTTGAAACCCAAACCCAAAAGCCCAAAAGCCCAAATAGAAAATAGCAAAATTCAACTCACTCCAAATATATTGATGCTTATACTCAAAAAGATCGCAGATGCCATTTTGGACTCAATGGAAGTAGTCCCGAGTCCTAATTCGACCGTTTGCAAAAAGTGACATTTTGGACCTAAATCCGACTAACGACGCTATATTTAAATAAAACAAATAAATATACCATCGTAAAATATGCGGGTTGGTACAACGTCCCATATCGCCTGTGAAATACTGTTATATACACAACATCCTCAATTACAACATTAAACAAATCTCTGATTCGCTTATTAATTCTCTCTCGCTTAATGTTTTCTTCAATTTATTATTTTTCATTTCTATACTTTATAATTTAACACAACGGGTAATTTAACTTCATTTCATTCATAGCAAACAAATCGGCAATCATCCATACACACATCGACATATTTTTCAATTAGTGATTAACGAGATGAATGGTTTTATTTAAATATATTCCACTTCATTTTTCCTTCTTTTTGTAAAAACACTTCAATTTAATTTAACCATAAAACATCTCTTTTTCTTTTTATAAAACCACTAAAATTAATTTAACAAATACCTCTTTACTTATTTCCCTATTTTTTAAAAATAAATATTAATTCTCAAAACCCAATATTATAAAATTACGCACTTATTTCAAAGAAATTATATTCGAACCCATTAATAATTTAAAACCACCAAAATCCTTTCGTCTAAAGCTTCTACTTCAGTAATAATATATTATAGAAATACTACAAAGAAGTTTTATTTTCAAATACCTCTAAAAAATTCGAATCAAAAGAATATTCTCAATCCATAATTTTTTTTTGGCAGAGCCGACGGGGTTAAATGGACCCCTACCATTTTATTGCTACACCCGAAAGAGAAGGAAGTACAAGGTTGCAGAGTTACAGGAGAAAACAGAGTGCAACAAACACTGGGGAAACACAAAGAAAACACAACAAATAAGCAAAAGAAAGAGAGGGGATGCCTAGCTGAAGATACCAGGATCAAAAGCAAAAGAGACGTGGCAAATATCACACCTAATTTCCTGCTTCAAATGTCTCTCGAATAAATCTGGCGCTAAGCTTTTATCCTGTCGAAAGATGCGACAGTTTCTTTCATCCCATACCACTTTCATGAATCTTTTAACGAGGAATAAGAAAAGTCTATTCGAGTCACTTTTACCACCAGTGTTATCATAGATATATTTCCACTGCCTGACATTGTCAACTCCTTCCCACCTTCTACCAATTCTCATAATCCAAGTCTTCCAAATAGCATTCAAATACGCGCATTCAAAAAACAAATGTTCAACCAATTCAGGAGATTGGTGGCAGAAAACACAGTAAGCATCAACAGGAACACCTCTGGTTATTAACTTAACTTTAGTATTAAGGGCCCTATTCATCACCTTCCAGTGAAGCAGATTATCAGTCTCAACATTATCCCTTCGCCAAATTCTCCTCCTCCATTTGTATTTCTCTCCGACCTCACCTGAAAAGAAAGAGTAAGTTTCTTTGATACTGAAGCCTGCGGCATTAATTCCCCACTGGACACTGCTCCCCCTATCATTTGTAACTTCACACTTAGCCCCCAAGTTCCATAATTGCTGAATTCTAAAATTTGATGTCCTAGGAAGATGCAAGGAGTTGCCATGGACGAAACTCTGAACAGTCGCTTCCTGTCTCACACCAGTTTGCACCAACTCGGCATAAGAAAGAACTCTCCTCAATATAACTCCACTGTCAATCCAAGGATCATCCCAAAAACTAATGGCTTTGCTATGATTTATTGTGTATCGAACGAGAGGAAGAATAGCATTCTTAAGCTTGAATATGGATCTCCACGTCCAGCTGATCTTTGAAGGGGCAGTCATGTTCCAAAAGTTGCCTCCCCGAAGCACATGAACCTTGGACCATGAAACCTATATATTATTTTTTCCAGTAATGTAGTCGTAGATGAGACGAGCTATAGCAGCCTTATTCCAGTGTAGCATGTTAATAATACCTAGGCCACCAAAAGCAATAGATTTTTCTTATTTCTTGAAACTGATAGGGGCAAGATAACGGCCCACTGTATTCCCTGTCCAAATGAATCTCATGCAAGCATAACGAATCAAGTTGATTAGCTTCTGAGGCAATATATACGTTCTTGCCCAATAAACTTGTATGGAGAAGATTATAGATTTAGTTAGAGTAACTCTACCAGCTTGGCTCAACAGATTACTCGACCATGACTCAAGTCTAGAGATTATCTTTTCATACAGTGGCAAACATTGGTTGACAGTGATTTTTGCGTAAGTTAGGGGAAGCCCAAGATAAGAAACAGTGGAATTACTGATGCGTAAACCAGTTATAGAACGAATAGTATTGTTTTGAGAAGAAGAGAGGCCGGATGTCATCATTTCAGATTTGAGGAGATTGACAGATAAACCAGTAATAGCATGAAAAACTTGAAGAGTATCCATGATAGCGATCATAGTAGAGGTGTCCGGAGAGCAGAAAATAACTAGGTCGTCCGCAAACATTAAAGATAGTATCTCCGGATTAGCGCATTTAGGGTGGGGTTTGATCTGCCCTGAAGAAGACTTAATCTTAAACAGTTGAGTTAGGAGTTCCATTATGAGAATGAATAAATACGGCGATATTGGGTCCCCCTAACGAATGCCATGCGTAGTCCCGAAGAAACCCACACTGGAACCATTAACGTTGATCGAGAATCGAACAGTGGAGAGACACTCACTTATCCAAGCAATGAAGGAATCAGGAAAATTCATACACTGCATAACTCTAACAATGGCTTCCCACCGAAGCATGTCGAAAGCCTTCATGATGTCCAATTTCAGCATCGCTTTAGGAGAGGAGATCTTGTTATTGTATCCCTTCAGAAGCTCATGAGCCAGTAAGACATTATCAAGGATGTTTCTCCCTGGCAGAAAAGCAGCTTGATTAGTAGAAATAATGTTGTTCATGATAGATTTCATCCTAGTTGCGATGATTTTGGAGATGCACTTGTATATTGAATTGCAGCACGAGATAGGCCTGAAGGATGATACAGAGTTAGGATCGTTGACTTTAGGGATCAAAGCAATGTTAGTGTTGTTGAAAGAAGGAATTAGTTTTGAATTTTTGAAGAAATTCTTCACCGCACGCAGAACATCCAATTTGACAATGTCCCAACAAACAAAATAGAAGTTCGCATTAAAACCATCAGGACCACCCGCCGACTTCCTAGCTAGAGAAAACATCGCCGACCTGATCTCATCATCCGTAACAGCAAGTTTCAAGGAGGCATGTTCTTCGACTGACAGCTTAGGAAGGGATGTGGGGTCGATGAGGTTGACTGCTGGAACAAAGCCGGAGTCGTCGTTGAGAAGATGGGTGAAATGATTAATGAAAGCCTCGTCCACACCCTGTTTAGTATTCTGAACATTACCATCATCATCAAGAATGGTAACAATATTTTCTCTGGAATGCTTCGCCTTTAAGTTAGCATGGAAGAAAGCACCGTTCCTGTCACCGTCAGATCTCCATTTTAGTCTAGCTTTTTGATTCAGCATAGAGATCTCACTGGAAAGAGCAGTATTGTACTGGTTTGATATATACATCTCCATAGCACTAATAGTAGAATTGTGGGGATCATCGTGCATGTCAATTTGAATCGCTTCTAATTTATTCCTCCAATAAGTACTTTGTTTACTACCATCACCAAATCTGTTCCTAGACCAAAGTTTGAGAGCCTGCTTTGTATTTTTCAACTTGACCTGCAAAATAGACATAGGGTTACCAAAAACAGGTTTCTCCCAGACTTCTTTAACAGAGTCAAAAAAATCTGGTTCATTAACCCATGTATTAAAAAATTTGAAACTTGATTTGCTTTTGATGCCATCATCCCTGAGATGAATAATTTGGGGAGAGTGGTCGAAAAGGAGAGGAGGAGGAAGGTGGGTATACAAGGTAGGCCATTTGCAGAGGGCATGGTGGTTACAGAAAGCATGGTCGATTTTAGAGTAGGTCCTACAGCTGTGACGACGTTTGTTGTTCCAAGAGAATATCATACCATTAGTCTTAATATCAATTAAGTTAGTATCAATAACTGCGGAACGCAAAGGTTGTATTTCATTAAGAGACAACGGATTGCCACCCAATCTGTCAACAAGCTTGTTACAGCAGTTAAAATCACCAAAAATGATCCATGGGTGAGAATCTTGACGAAGCGCTGGAAGGTCGAGGAGAAAAGAATTTCTAGCAACTTTATTATTAGAAGCATAGACAACCGAAATGTAAAAGGTATTCGAGGTGATGATATTTTTAGCCAGGTAGTGAACCATTTGGGAATTAGAGAAAACTTTGGTCAGGAGGATTAAGGTTGGGTCGAACACAATGAGAATTCTGCCATAAGGCGCCTCGTCAAGGTGGTGAATGACTTCCCACCTTGGGTTAATATATTTAGCAGCTTTGATAGAGTGGGCCAGATTTAACTTTGTTTCAAGAATGGCTAACATACAAAGGTTATGCTGAGATAACAAGTTTTTGCATTGGGATAGTTTGGTTTCATGGTGCGCCCCTCTGACATTCCATGCTCCAATGGTTTGCATCATTGAGCAAACGAATTTTCAAACGGGGTGATTGTTTTCTTGCTTCGAAGGACCATATTCGAGGCACTGGAGTTGTGAGGAGAGGGAGATAGGATTTTCATTTGTCTTGATTTATGTAACTGAGGGGAAGAAAAAGTAGACTGAGGGATACTCGTAAGCGCAGAAGTGATTTTTTGTGGGGATGTGTGAAGTGTTGAAAAATTAGCAGTGGCAGTGTTCAGAATACAAAGATTAGATGTTGAAGAAAAGGATTGAGAAGGGTTGACAGTATCAGTAGTAATAGACGGGGGAGCGGGGACAAGACTCTCGTGCACGTGCACACTGTGCACGTTAGAATCTGAATTTGATGTAGGCTGTTGAGGAGTAGAGCAGTTTTCCTGGTTGATAGAAATTGGAATAACTGTGTCAAGTGGGAGGAAAGGCTTGGTAATTAAAGATTGAATTCCCGAGATAGTAGACGGAGGAAGAGAAGAATTCAGACCATCAGTGGTAGACCCATAGTTTAGTGCTACACCCGAAGAAAAATTTGAAAAATCAGGGGGCGCTTCGGGAAAACAAACTGTTGCTTCGCGAATACAAACTTCAGATTCAGGAAGTGTTGTAATAGTACAATTAAAACCAGAGGGAGCTTTATCTGCCGATGTTAGCAAGTTATCATCCGACAGTGAGATGGCCTCTTGAGGATGCTCCATTTCCATTATATCATTTTCAATCATTTGAGCATTATCATTACCCTTTTGACCATCCTCAAATTGAAGAATATCAAAACTGTTACTCACCGGTAACTTGAATACTGTATCTGCCACTGAACGGGGTTCAGCATCAACCTCTGGCCTGTCAATATCCAGAACATACTCCACATTATGTTTTTGATATTCTTCCTTATCAGCCTCCACTTCATTTTCTTTGTTTATTTCTATATTTTCCTTTAGCTCTTCTACCTTCTTTCCAATTATTCTCGCACTTTCTTTTTCCTTAGCTTGAAAATTTTCCTTACTGGTCTCCCCTCTGAAAATCCTATTCATTACCATCTTTTTCCTGTTATTCCCCACCCTTTGCCATATTTGAACTTGCTTGTTAGGTTTTTGTTCGATTTTTGATTGCTTTTCCTTGTGCTTATTTCCTAACTCCTTGCCATACACTGGAGCAACAGTTTCAACCTTCTTGTCACACGATTCCTTAACGTGCCCGAAGGAGTTGCACTGAATGCAAATGAGAGGTTTCCATAAATACTCAACAAAAATACGTTGAACACCTCCATCAGCCAGGCCTATAAGGAAATCAGTAGGTAACTCCTTATTAGGCTTGATTTCAATCATGCATTTCGCAAATTCCAATCTTTCAAGACTCTCCGTCCTTTCATCCATACAGAGGAGTTTACCTATACAACTACTGATCCAGTTAATGCCGAGGTGAGACCAGGCAAAAAGAGGAATATTGCACAGTTGAACCCACACAGGCACTGAGGGAACAGATCCACAAACATTGCTAACTGCAGCATCATATGGTCTTATGATAAAAACTTTATTATTCATGATGATGGGGTCGCCAAGTAAAATTTTGCTTTTATCTTCTTCAGACGACAGTAGGAAAAGAAAAATAACTCCATCTGATTTAACTTGCACTGAGCCTTTGAGTTTCCAGATATTCTTCAACTTTGCTACGACAGAAGAGTAAGATAATGGTTTATCGAGGAAAAAACCCACCAAGTATTCATTCCATACAGAGGACCCAGCCTGAACAACGTCGTCTACCAAGTCAAGCACTTCACCGGAGAAAGAAGGAACAAAGTCAACAGGCTTGTACTTCCCCGCGTTGAGAGGCTTGCGTTTAAATAAAGAAGTCCAAGCTTGTTGACTGCAAACAGGATGGGAACGAGATGGCTCTGATAGAGGAGGGGAGAGAGGAGAGGCGTTTGAGGGAGCAATAGGAGGACTACCTAACAGAGAAGAACGAGATGATATGATCAAAGGAGGAGGGTCAGGCGGGTATGGAGGAGGTTTTAGCTTGGCACTAGAAACTAGGTTTGAAGAACAGTCAATGATGGGATGGGTGATAGACACGGTGGATGGAGAAAGAACTGTCAGAGGAGGAACTTGGGATGTCAGAACAGGAGATGTTGGAACAGTGGTGGGTGGTACAATGAAGGACGGAGAAGGGACAGGGAGGGATGGAATGGGAACAGCAGGCATGGAAAGGAGATGTTTTTTTTATATATGTAAACTTTGGGGCCATGGATACATTTGTATTCCATCGCCTTTGGTTAAGCCGGTTTTATAAGTGGCCGTGCACTATGTCTCATTATTGTGGCCGTTGGGTATCGAACCGGTGCCACTACAACACAATGTAGTAACTCCACTATGTCTTTACCACTGGACCACTAGAACTTGACATTCCATAATTATTTTCAAACTCAAGTATATAATTTCAAAATCATTATTTAAAATCCTCATTTATATTCTAAACCTCTTTAAAACCATTATATTGAGAAGTAATCCATCAAACTCAAATTCTACCTTACATAATATATCCCCAAAATACTTTGATAATCCAACACACACACACACACACACACACACACACACACATATATATATATTACTTCCAAAAATTGACTCAACAATATATTCAACAAAAAATTTCAGTGATAATTTCCATTCAATAAATAAATTGCATTCAACTTTCGATTACTTTAAAATATTATTTTACACTTTCCAACTATTAAATCCAGCTAAATTAATTCATCACTTTCAAATATCAATTTATGAATCCCCTTTAAACATTTTCAAAATCAACGGTGAATAAACAAAAATATAATTATTTGAAATTCACTTATGTAGTAAAATTCCAAAGTTCATCATTTTCCAAAATAATTTACATTCACAAAATCCCCAAAATTATTCCACTTATATATTTTTCCAAAATCATTCCTCTTTGAAATTTTCCACTAATCGCGTATGATCTCAATATTAAATAAGAACATCATTTCATTATTTATTACCAAAATAATTTATTTATTTCAAATCTTCATCTTTTAATATATTATTCCATTTTCGATCAATTTTAAGTGTTATGTTCGATCAATTCCATCATCAAAATCAACCAATATTCACACAACACATAACTCAACCAAAGCACAACACAATTCTATGTATATCGTTCAATAACATTAAATTTCATCCAATTCAAACTATTTCAAGCATTAATCATCAAATAATCGATTTCATCCCATTAATCTATGTTAACCAAGCATTCATTACCAAATTAATCAACAATAATAGTGGACACAAGCATTCAAAATGAGAATAGATGATAGTTGTGAGTTAAGAAAATAACTCACCAAACGATGTTCGAAGAAGGAATTCACTCAAACAAAATCCTCGTCGCCTCAGCCATTGATGCAAGCAAACATGCACGATCATCATCTCTAACATGAACTCACCATTACGGCTTCCAATACTTCATCACCACCCTACTTCACTTTGGTCGCCGACAAACTCTAAGCCGGTCACCTACCTATGCATTCCAGACTGCGACCCCACCCTGCACTTACGTTGCCAGCAACTTCTCATGGAAAAATCGCGCCTCACTTCCCCAAGTCGCATCGTACGCAACCACACCCACGACGAACTCGCTCGCACCCTGCTCCATGTCATCGCAATCACCACGACCTCCTTCCCTTGCTATGTCATTCACTGACGTTGTCGAGCCTTGTGCCTCCATCGACCGTCGATGTAGGCCCAAATCGCCTTGCGTGATCCTTTTTAAGTGAATTGATTTTCACTGATTTGGAAAGTTAGGGCAAAATATTAAATAGAGGGATAGGGTTTGGGCTAATACATGAACCGAGGAGAGTTTTCAAAAGTATGGAGAGAATGAAAATGGGCTTGGGCTTGTGGATTTTGGGCTAGATTTTAATTTTCTACCTTGCCCAAATATTTAATTATCTTTACATTTAAATTACTCTCATTAATTTGTAATTAAATTTCCAATTTAATTTAATTTATATTTTGCTCCACAAAATATTTAAACTAACAATTGCATAATTTTATTTACTTTATTAAAATAAAATCTTTTATTAAAAAAAATTAATTAATTGAAATTTATTTTCTAAATATTAACTATCATAAATCGAATTCGAACACTTCTATTTTAGTTAAATTTATTTATTTATACAGAATATAAAGAAGGGCTATTACAGACTTCCCCCTTAAGAAAATTGCATCCTTGCAATTTCTTATAGGGAAGTCAACAAAAACAACTCATACCCTTACTGTCTTTCATATTCAATTTTTATAATAACTCGCTCTAAAACAGACCTAAATCCCAGTCCAAAAAAGGACCAGCGGAACTTAGGACCATTCCAAGAGTAGCTATTGGTTAGTGAAATTTAAACAATACGTAGTATAGAGCTATTTGTCTATAATTTCAAATCTCATAGCAAAATGGATGAAATATAATAATAAAATATGCACCATAAATAAAAGTCATTTCAGAACACAGAATTATTACCACAAAGTCTCGTAATACTCCAACATAAACTCCATAGTACATAGTTTCAAAATGGCAATAGCAGCAACAACAACAACAATAACATAGTTCGAAATCTAGGTACATGAAAAACAACATAAGAAAACGATAACGGATAAACAATTTCCATAATCAGCATCCCCACCTTTTCTTTTCCAAGAAGTTCCTGTCTCCCCTAACCTGTTTTGTTGAAATGAGGAAGGATTTAGAACAACAAAGTCTGGCGAAAGAAATCTCAAGTTTTACCATAATAGTAATCTGGACAGTACTATTAGGATAAATAGTATGTCTTACATATTAAAACCATCACATATGTATAGCTTCAATTGTAAGCCTAAAGGCTTTTCCAGTCCAATCATACAATTCTAACACAACCAGCATTTACGACGTATGAGAAAGCACCTAACCTACTTAATATCTTTCTAATAGAAATTAGGTAGACTCTAACAATTTAATCCCCATAAAATAGGCAGATCCCCATTATTTAAGACCTAACCCAAAGCCGATCCCTACAAGATTCTCACTAACCGACATCGTAAGAAATTCCATTAGGTCGCTTAATACTTCTCCTAAAGGAAAGAGACAAACTCTATAATAGCCACTTAATACCTCTATCTCGAAGTGGATCCCTCCTAAAGATTTCAGTTATCGTATCAATATCATAGACTCATAACCCAACCACGACATCTTAGATTAATTAGACTATTCGTAGGTACTGGTAGGCAGATTGACTAGGCAGATTTACTCTACAGAATTGGGACTAACCTCAAGTCCATTGTAGTTATTTATTATAGGCAATGCCCCACATCAGTCCGCAAAACCACAACGCTAGTAGCCAGATTTAACTATGCAGACTTCTATGTAAATTTGGACCGACCTTACATCTCTATAACTTAGTCATACTTCATGTATACTAACTGTATACATATATTATCCTACATAATTAATAGTTTCAGGCCATAGAAGGTAACCCCTTATTATGCCTCTAATTAACGATCAACTCCCTAATTTACATTAGCTACTTTCCTATAAATTAATATTGTCTAATTATTCTAACAATAATAATCATTACACTTACTACATTACAATCAAAACGTTGTTACCTTTAATAATCAATACATTAATATTATATATACATACTCGTATAATTTAAGGTCTAATCATTACGTTTCAATAATTCGATAATAATTCGCTTACAAGATAATTTGAAATATCAATTCCATACAAATCTCAGCTTCCAAACAAGAATAGCTACAACCTATAGCCAGACAAAAATAGACTTGTATTATAATGGAATATCAATAAACTTGTCCCATGTTAATTTACTAGAATCAATTTTCTAATTTAGAGAACAGATCTCACAAATTAGATCATCTATGTTTCAATTCAACCTTTAAACATTAATTTCGGAGTGAAAAAGGAATTCTTTATTTATTTAAGTGGTAGAAATAGATAGTGCAAAATACAACTAATCAATTTCATACTTTGCACACTATTTCTAATTTGTTTGCTTTTAGAACCCTTTAACACTACAAATGGAGACAAAAGAAAAGAGGTTGAATCAACCATAGATTACCTAACATTAATTCAATTCTAATATATTAATATAAAAACAATTAAAATTCCAACATATCTAAAGATTTATATTTACTTAGGGAAATTATGCGGTTTTATTATTTTAGGGTTTTGTGTTTGCAGAATTTCCCAAGGCATATATCAAATCCAAATAAATACCATAGAAATTAGAATGGGAAAAATTAAAATTCCATCTATAGAAGATTCCTTAACTATAGATTGGATCTGATTTATATCGCTCAAAATTGTCTATTAGATCTCCCCCCCTTTGAATATACAACAAATTGATTATATATAGATTAAATTTTAGAAATCTGAAGATAGAGAGGAGAAGGATTGAGAATTTAATTTAAATTAGAGATTACAAATTAGAATTACTTACAAGAAAGTTTACTGTTTCTGAAAACCTAAGGAGAAAGAGTTTAATAGAGCTTCGTCGTTGCTATAGAATTTTATGAAGAAAAGTGGGGGATATATGGGTCTATTTATAGAGGTGGAAAGGAACAAGTGCCGTCGGATTTAAAATAAACGAATCCGGACCATCAGGCCAAGACATTTCATTGTTGAAACATCCCAACTGGTCGAGCACTGCTTCTTGGGCGGTCGACCACTGCGGTCGACTCCCAGGTAAGGCAGTCGACCAGCCCGTATAGTTTTAGTTGAGTTATCTCCTTTTGATTGTTTTCTGATTTATTAGTCTTATTATTTATTAATCACTATTAACATTAATGTTATACCTAATGTTACTTCTAGCCTAAGGCACTAATAAAATTCAAATTTCAAAATTTTGAATTTCTTCCAAATTTAAATTTGACATTCGTTTTAAATTATTTTAAACTCGAAAATTTCAAACGTCCATAATTTATTCGTTTGAACTCCGTTTTCAACATATTATATATGAAAATTTATCAGAAAATCACCATGGACATAAGTGTGCAACTTCCACGACCAAATTTGATGTTTACAAAAATTGCATTTTTAGCTTTATTTTAGCTATTTAGTTACTTATTAAATTTTACGGGGTATTACATTCTCCCTTCCTTAAAATGGACTTCACCTCAAAATCCCCAAGAATAAATAATGTAACGGCACTCAAAAACCATATTATGCAACCAAGTTTTCTATACAACCATCTACTCAACCACAAATGTAATGTGATTATGTATGCAACATATTATAGGTGAGCTCAATCCTAGCATGGATGCAAGTTACATGAATGAAAAAATAAAATAAAATAAAACGTATGGTAACCATCTCCTACCATTCAATCAAGCAACCACAATTACTAAATTTAGGGAGAAAATTTACAAGAGAAAAGGTTGAGATGAGAAGCCTTCAGCTTTTCTTCAGTTTCACATGTTCTTTCTACCGAGTATCTCCCTATTGAACTTGGACTAACTTAATTTCCTTATAACAAAGCTTCTTAATATCGTGTTCCACTATACATGCAATGACACAAGGGGCGATCGGCTCTGTTTCAACATCTGTTAACTGATCAGCCTCTACCACAGTACCACTGTCGTGTAGACATTTCCTCAAATGTGAAACATGAAAGATATCATGAACTCCTGCCAGCTTGGCTGGAAGCTTCATTCGATAAGCAAGTTTCCCCACCCTCTCTAAAATTAGGAAAGGCCCAATGAACCTAGGGGCCAAATTTCTGGATGTACCAAACCTCATAACCTTATTAAGAGGGGAAACCTTGACGAATACCATATCTCCAACAAAAAACTTCAATTCCTTCTTTTCCTGTCAGCGTAGAACTTTTGACGGTCCTGTGCAGCCTTCTTTTGCCGCCTAAACAATTCTACCTTAGGTCTTATGGATCAAATTTGGTCCAAGTATGCTTTTTTGGTAGTTTCCCACCAACAATTTGGTAACTTTCACCGCAATCTATATACGGCTTCAAAGGGTGCCATGCAAATTGTTGCTTGGTAACTATTATTGTATGCGAACTCTACCAAAGGAAAGTGATGTTCCCAAGATCCTCTAAAATCCATGATGCAAGCTCTTAATAAGTCTTCTAGAATTATGTTAACCCATTCTGTTTGGCCGTCGATTGGAGAGTGATCAGTAGTGCTAAGACTCAAAGTAGTCCCCAAAGCAGATTTCAAACTCCCCTAATAATCATTAATGAACAAGGGGTCTCTATCACTAACCATATTGACTGGAACTTCATGGAGTCACACCACTTTCTTAACATAAATTGGTGTTAGAGATGTTGCGGTCCAATTACTCCTAATAGGAATAAAGTGAGTGCTTTTAGTGAGTTTGTACACTATAACCCAAACAGCCTCACTTACTTTTTGACTTCTAGGCAACCCAGCTACAAAGTCCACAAATATATGCTCCCACTTCCAAGTTAGTTCCTCCAGTGGCAATAATGATCCTCTGGGCTACCCTTTCTCCCCCTTAATCTCCTGGCATGTTAAACACTTAAAGACATACTCTGCTACCCTTCTCTTCATTCCGGTCCAACAGAAAATGTAACGACCCGTAAATTTATCACTTTGGATTTGATTTTTAAATACTTAAATAATGGATTTTAATATCCAAATAAAAATCTTTTAAATAATAATTAATGATGTTAAAATCATTTTCAAATTTTGTTTATTAATATAGTTATTTTAAATAAAAATAGAAAATTTGTCCGAAAAACGTTTTTTTTTAAATTACGACTTTTTGGCATCGTAAAGGTCATCGAGAATGTCGCGTACATTTATATCAACATGCCCACATTTATATATGTTAGGATTATTAATAATAAAGCACACTTAAATATATTAACATATACATATTGTTATCCCGCCTTTTGGCAAGACCGTGACATCAAGAACTGGACTAGTGACCAATGACGGTTCGTCTTATAGATCGGTTATACACAGGCTCACCATGGATATCGGTGAATTTTATCCGAGTCCAGAATGAGCCACAATTGCTCAGACATGACAAGCGAGGCCAGGAAAGCCAGCATTCCAAATTTCAAGACAATCCGAGTTTGTATGCTTAAGTTATCATCGATGCAAAATGAAGAAGAAGAACACCCATTTCGTATCCATCGGCCGGAGCCATGTTCGAATCCCTCAGTCATCCCTAGTTCGTATCCATCGAATATGGAAATTGTTCGAATCCATAAAGACGCCCTGCTTCATACCCAACAGGACGCCCTGCTTCGAATCCATGCATAAGTGGTATGTTCGAATCCATCGAGGTGCCTTGCTTCGAATCCATTCGGCTACATTGACTTTGTATCGATCGAAGCATATCACGATCGATACGAGCAAAGTCCTGTTCGAATCCAGGTATTATTGATGCCTTCGAATCCATCGAGTCAAAGCAGCAAAGTCTACGGAACGACTCGATCCACTCGGCGAAAAAGGTGGATCGATACGAAGATGGCGCTCCACGTCATCACGAAAGCGCGTAACGCCATCGATTCGAAGCAATCGATTCGAATGAATTGATTCGAACGAAACAGTCTGGCGAAGATTATCATCTTGAATCGACCATATCTCGAGATCCATAAGTCCAAATGCTATGAAATTTTCACAGAAGCTTGCACACATGTTGAAGAATGTCCACACCAAATTTCATCTCGATTGGACGTTTTCTTGATCGATTCGAATGGATTTCGAATCGATCCCAAAGTGGGCCCAGATTTCCTAAAGGCGGGCGCATGGGCCCCCTCACGTGCCAGAAGTAGTCTCCCAAAATTTAGGCGAAATATCAGCCTCCTACACCTATAAATAGAGCCCCTGGTCATTCGGAAAAGGGGTCGGACAATTTTAAGAGCTAAAGAGCGCCCAGACTCTGCTAGATTTACTCCAGATCACCATTGCTGCCTTAGATTCAGACTTAAATCATAAAATCTGTTGTACTACGCTATAAGAAACTGTAATCTTCAAGTATCGAGCAATAAAATCATCAAACTTCAGAGTGGACGTAGGCGAAACGCCGAACCACTCTAAATTGTTGTCTTCTGTGCAATTTACTTTCCGTTATTTGGAGTTTTTGTTAGATAATCCTCATTTTCAATTTTCATTCTTCACTTTTATCTCTTCAAAAACTTCCGAAGAGTGTTGTGCCCATTTTTGGTACAAACACTTTGGTGCTTTCACTGAGAAAAACCATTTTTTTCTCCTGCTCCTTGGATCTACCATCGACACCGGATTGCATAAATCCAAGAGGAAGATCCAGATCTCTAATCCGGAATCCTTCCATCCTATTCAGATTTGCGTAAAGTCTAGGAAAGGACTCCACCACTCAAGATGGTTAGCACAAGAACTGCCTCTACGGCTGCTGATCAAGAAGGTCGAGATAGACAGAATCCTACATAGCAACCACCATCCAATCAAGACAACATTGCTCACTCAGATCCGTCAGGACCTATCACCAGACAAGAGTTCCAAGTGTTGCTCCAAGAACTGACTCAAAGTCGGCAACAATTGACTGAACAGTTGCGCGCTAACGCTGAATTGACCAACCAATTAAACCGCCAAAGGTGCAGGAGGACCAGGAGGGATGATGCCTCCCACTCGTCCATTGAAAGTTACGCCTCATCTGACAATCACGACAGATCTACCCGTCCCCGATTAGACGTGAGTCACACACAAGCTACCGGATATCAACCTGCCTTGACCATAGGACAATTGAGGGTTGTGCCGTCAACCAGCTTCCAAACCGAGCCCTCATCACGAAGAGGTACCGTTCCACAATATACCACGGACAATCGCACTACAACCGCCGCGATAGAAACAAGGGTTGATACCCGAAATCTGTCAGATTCGAATAATCAGCAACGTGGGCGTACTCCCGAACCATACGTCCCGGAAGATGCCGAGCCAAGGAGGCGAGACTTGGACCGTTGATAGCGTCCGGTTCAAACTCGCGCTGTGGAACCCGACCATACCTTAGCTCAGCATGCACAGAATGCGATGATGCCTGATATTTCAACCATGATACGTCAGATGATTCGCGAAAGTCAGGGGCTTACCAATGACGATTGGGGAATCTCCCGTAGTCATACCCCTTTCACATATGAGATATTATACGCTGATCCCCCTCGACGATTCAGAATGCCAACTCTCCCAATGTATGAAGGAAGTAGTGACCCCAATCAACATATTTTGAAATATGAGTGGTCAATGAGCGCTGCAAGGGCTGATGATGCAGTGAAATGCCGAAGTTTCCCCATCTCTTTGGGAGGAATCGCAACAATGTGGTTTACAAGGTTGCCACCTAGATCTATCTCTTTGTTCGACCAACTGGCTAAGAAATTTATCGAACAGTTTCGTATGCATGTCGCTAGACCTAAAGACGTTAACACCCTGTCTAGTGTCACCCAAGCTCATGGAGAGACACTCAGGCGTTATTTAGAAAGATTCCACGCAGCATGTGTGGAGATTAGTAATCCCAACGATAACTCGATCCTGATGGCATTAACCAAAGGGATCGATCCCGATTCTGAGTTTGGAAATTGGTTAGCTGGGAAACCACCTGCATCGTTGGACCGTTTCTACTCCAAAGCCGCTCAATTCTTACGGCAAGTGGACGCGAAACAGTCTAGGAAGCATGACGATGCGAGACCCAGGAGTGAAGGGATACAAAGTAACGTAGCAGTTAAGCAGTCCGGTGAGAGTTCCGGAAAAGTTCAGTTGAATATACAGAACAAACAAACCCAGCTGAGAGGCAACAATGGTCAAAATAAGAAAAGAGATCAGAACCGAGGCCCACGACGTAGGGCTCCAATGTTTGATAATTATACGCCGTTGAATACATCATTGGAAAACGTGTACCTACAAACTTGCAACACTGTGCAATATAAGAAGCCTGCTCCGAAGCCCTCATCGGAGAGGCAGGTTCAAACAGGGAAGTTTTGTAGATTCCATGAGAGTTACGGCCACAATACCAATGAGTGTCGACATTTGCAGGACCTCATCGAGAAGTTAATCAGGGAGAGAAAGTTAGATCAGTTTGTGCGGGCGCCGCAGTCTGGTGGTGCAGGCCCTTCAAATCAAAATCGTGTGCAAAATCAAGAAAGACAAGAAGAACCCGCTCGTACGGGCGGAAGGCTAGTTATAAACACAATAAGTGGTGGTCCCCACCCAGCAGACAGAAGCTGGAGGGAAATGGAGTCGTATGCTAGCTCTATCAGGCATGCGGACTTCGAATGCTGCAGTAATTGTGAAGATGGGGCTCCGGCCAAGCAACAAAAGACATTGTCTGATGATATCATATTTAGAACCCGAGACGCTGATAAGGTCGAAGCCCCCACAATCGACCCACTGGTCATATCTGCCCAGGTAGGTCCTGCTTGGATGAAGAGGATCCTGGTTGACAGTGGGAGCTCCGCAAACATCCTACTTAAACGGGCTTATGATTTAATGAAAATGGAAGCGAAGGACTTAAAACCTTGTCAATCTCGAGTCCATGGCTTCAATGGGAGTGCTACAATACCCACTAGAGTGACGGAACTACCAGTGGAGTTGGGCGTTGGAGAACGCCGGAGAGTCCGGATGTTGCAGTTTGTCGTTTTGGACATTGATTCACCTTATAATGCATTTTTGGGCCGACCGGCCCTTGCTGAGTTCAGGGCAGCCATTGCCCCATGGTGCTTGACTCTGAAGTTCCCCACTGATCACGAGGTCGGAGTCATTCAGGGAGATCAGGCAGCGAGGAGGGCCTGCTATGTTGCTGAACTACGAGGAGTACAACTAATGGAGAAAGGAAAGGGCGTAGAGGAATCTCTCTATGTCCGTTTTGCTGATAATTGACAATTAGTGCCTGGGCCCCGGCCCGGGCACCATGACCAATTCCATAAAGACCTTGACCCCAGAGACAACGAAGATAAAGACGAATCTAAAGAGAATCAAGTTTCCCCAGCCGAACTGACTGTGGATGTCCCAATCAGTGAGGGTGATGATTCGAGGATGCTAAAAGTTGGATCTCAACTGGGCAAACAGACAGGAACTGGTTGAATTTCTCCGGGCGAATCTCGACGTTTTCACCTGGACACACTCTGATATGTGCGGGATCTCGCCGGACATCGCAAGTCACTCCCTGAATATAGATCCGCGGTATGTCTCGGTCAATCAGAAAAGGCGTGGTATGGATCCAGAGAGATCTGCCGCCCTTAAAGAGGAGGTTGATAAGTTACAATCAAATGGGTTCATCCGAGATGCTTTGTATCCAGAATGGGTGTCAAATCCCGTATTGGTTCGAAAACCGAATGGGAAATGGAGAACTTGCATCGACTACTCTGACTTGAACAAGGCTTGTCCAAAGGATAGTTTTCCACTTCCTCGAATTGACCAGCTCGTAGATTCAACAGCTGGGCATGAATTACTATCTTTCATGGATGCTTATTCTGGCTACAATCAAATACCGATGCATTTGCCTGATCAAGAACATACCAGCTTCGTGACTGATCTGGGACTCTACTGTTACAATGGCATGCCCTTTGGTCTAAAAAACGCAACATACCAATGCTTGGTCAACCGAATGTTCGCCGACCAGATCGAGAAGACCATGGAGGTTTATGTGGATGACATACTCGTAAAATCTCGATTCTCCATAGATCACGTCAGAGATTTGGATTCGATGTTCTACATCCTTCGAGAATATGGAATGAAGCTCAATCCATTAAAGTGTCATTTTAGTGTCGCCTCTGGAAAGTTCCTCGGGTTCATCGTTAACGCTCGAGGGATAGAAGCAAATCCCGAAAAGATCTGGGCGATAAGGAACTTACAAACTCCAAGAACCATAAAACAAGGCCAGAGTCTCAACGGGAAGGTAGCAGCATTGAGCAGGTTCATTTCAAAATCCACCGATAAATGCATTTCTTTCTTCGATCTGATCCGGAAAGAAAAGCAAAACTTCGAATGGACCATGGAGTGTGAAGACGCATTCTGATCGCTGGTTCAACATCTTTCCACACCACCAATCTTGTCAAAGCCGGTTGACCACGAGCAATTGTACCTCTATCTGGCAGTATCAGAGCATGCAATCAGCGCTGCTCTAGTTCGGGAAGAAGACCGAGTGCAGAAACCAGTTTACTATGTTAGTAAACGGTTAACAGGAGCTAAAAGAAATTACCCAAGACTAGAGAAACTGGCATACTGCCTGGTCATTGCCTTAAGGAAGCTTCGCCCTTATTTCCAAGCTCATTACCTTACTGTGTACACCGATCAGCCGTTACGACAAGTCCTCACGCGGCCTGAGACGTCTAGTAGGCTACTCAAGTATTACATTGAACTGAGTCAATTTGAAATCACTTATGCTCCGCGAAGAGCCATTCAAGGACAAGTCCTAGCGGATTTTATAGCCGAATTTACTATTTCAGAGGATCTGCTTGAAACCACTATACCTCCTAAATGCATTTGGAAGCCGCACACCGATGGTGCATCGAACGATCAATGTTAGGGTGCCGGAATAGTACTTGAAACTCCTGAAGGCCGATCCATATGCTACGCTCTGAGGTTCGAATTTCGCGCAACCAACAATGAAGCCGAATACGAAGCTTTGCTTGCTGGGTTAAAACTTGCTTGTGATCTGAAGATTGTTGCTGTGGAAATCTACTGCGATTCCCAGTTAGTTGTATATCAAGTTCGGGGCGAGTATCAGGCCAAGGATCGACGACTAGCTGCCTATCTAGCCCGAGTTCAGGAAGCACGAAGTCAGTTTGATTACTATGCTATTTACTATATACCCCGAGAACATAATCAGAAGGCTGACTCATTAACAAAGCTGGAAAGTACAGGTGAAGCACAGCAAATGGGACTTGTCCCCGTCGAAACTTTGTCCTCCCCAAGCATCGATCAAATAGAGACGAATTTTGTGTTTGAAACCGCTCCCAATAGAGAATAGTGGATGACTCCGTACCGAAACTACATCGAGAATGGGACGTTGCCTGAACATAGAAACGAGAAAAGACAAATTCTGCGAAAAGCTTCACGTTTCGTCATTCAGAACGGAGTCATGTATAGAAGAGGGTATTCTGTTCATCTCCTCCGATGTATCACGCACGATGAAATCAAACGAGTGTTACATGACGTACACGAAGGAGAATGTGGCGATTACATCGGTGGGCAAGCTCTCGCTAAGAAGATACTCCGATATGGATACTACTGGCCGACTGTGAACCGAGATGCAGCAAACTATGCCAGGAAATGCGATAGGTGCCAGAAACACGCCCGAATTCCAAGAGCCCCACCTACCGAGATAACCCAAATGGTCAGTCCCTGGCCATTTGCGATGTGGGGCATCGATATCATCGGCACGCTACCACTGGCTAAAGGAGGGGCAAGATATGCCATCGTTGCAGTTGATTACTTCACCAAATGGGCTGAAGCTGAACCCCTCGCAACCATTACGACTAAGAAAGTAATCAATTTTGTAGTTCGCAACATTATCCGTCGATTTGGACTCCCGCATACCATCATCACCGATAACGGAACCCAATTCAGTAGTGCGGAATTCAAGAATTTCTGTCAACGGTTTCATATCCATAAGAAATTCTAGGCAGTTGCACATCCTTAGGCAAACGGTCAGGTTGAAGCTGTTAATAAAGTAATAAAATCCATTCTAAAGAAACGACTGGAAAAGGCCGGGGGAAAATGGGTTGACGAACTGCCTATGGCTTTATGGGCTTATCGAACGACTCACAAGACTACAACCGGACACACCCCGTTTTCCCTATCTTATGGCTCTGAAGCCGTCATTCCGGTCGAAATGGAAGTGCTTTCCCATCGCATGACTTATTATGATCCGAAAACAAACGCTATATTGCTTGCTGAATCTTTGGATCTACTGGATGAGAAGCGGGAAGAGGCTGATTTGAGAGCGGCCGCACATCGAAGTCGAGTCGCCCGATTGTACAATGCCAAAGTTCGACCTCGAACCTTTGAACTCGGCGATCTCGTCCTCAAGAGAATCTATCCGGTCCCTTCACACATGAAACCAAATTGGGAAGGACCATACGTGATTACACAAAGACTCGGAGATGGCACATTCAAACTATCGACAATTGACGGCCTTGATTTGCCAAGGGCCTGGAACAGCGAGAGTCTCCGTCGCTATTACACATGACAGGCTTTATTTGTTTTATTATATCTTTCCATTTTCCAATTTCGTTTTTTTGCATTTCGAAATTAGAACTTGTAATAAGGCAACTGACTTTGCCATATTTTCTTATTTCAGCAATAAAATGCCATTTCTTCGAGCCAGAGCTGTGATTCATTGAATACAATGTACAACATCACGATGCACAGAGAGCTAAATTCCATCATGCAGTGGAATTTATTCAAGTAGCGAGTGGCTGTGATACGACCGGTCACTCGCTAAGTGAAACCCGAGCTCGGGGGCAAGCCATCGCATCAAGGCTAAAAATGGGGTGATACACGACAATCCCTCACTCAACTCCGTACTCCCAGAGTGCGAGACAGAGTATAAACATTAAACAACTCCGTCCTCCCAGAGTGCGAGACAGAGTATAAACATTCATCAACTCCGTATCCCCAGAGTGCGAGACGGAGTATAAACTTTACTCAACTCCGTACTCCCAGAGTGCGAGACGGAGTATAAACATTAAACCACTCCGTCCTCCCAGAGTGCGAGACGGAGTATAAACATAAAACAAACCCCAGAGTACTCCGAGAGCGCGAGCTGGGTATAAGCGTTAACGAACTCCGGAGTCTGAGAGCGCGAACCGGAGAATAAATAACTAAATGCGGTTTCAAGGAAGGAGAATCCGTCCGCCAAACGACTTCAACCGCACCTCAACTGAGCTGCATCACATGTTCATGAACCCAGTTATTAACCAAAAAGCAACTCTAAATCCCCAGAGCATGGACACAAACTGAACACATAAAGATGCATGATCAACAACTGACACAGATATATAAATCCCCAAAGTATGGATGTTAATACTAAACCGTGGATAATTTCGCACAACGCCTATTACGGCTTATCCCCAAGGCTAGGGGCAGAACCAAAACAAATATTGAATTGAAGACAAAGGAGAATATGTTTTCATTTCAATTATCGACAAAAGGAATCCAATTACAAGCTAATTCAAGAAATTCCTACTAGCGGGGGCCGAACCCGCATCTATACACGGCTATAGAAAACCAAAAAGACAAAACAAAATGCTACCCCCAAATACGACAGAGCGAACTAAAGAAGCGCTCAATCTTTCTTCTTCCTCGGTTTCTTTTTCGGGGTAGTCCCGCTGGATCCGCTACCCGACTTCCTCCACAATTTTTTGCTCTTCTCCGGTTTGTCCCCCGGTTGTGGCATGATGTCAACGTCCTCCTCAGAGCTCGAGGCGACAGAAATTCTTTTGGAGGATGGAATTGAAGGCATGGGAGCTGTAACAGGAAATGGAGCGGGAGCGCTTGCGATAACCACAGTGCTACCCGACGATATCATCATTAATGGAGCCGGGCCAGACGGTGCCATGCCACCCCCAGAAATATTACCTGCTGTCATAGCTGCCATCTCAGCATTGATCTCGACAAGAATCTCATCCTCACAAGGTGCTTGGGCCGCGCTGGACGTACTGGTGGCTGGCATGAAGGAGCTAATAGCTGGAGCAACCCCGCTCATGGCGAAAGATGGATCTGCGAAGGGGTCGCTGGATTGACTAAGAAGTTCCTCAATCATCTGAGCATCGAAAGATAACATGCTCGTTTCTCCCCCTTCGCCGACCACGGTAGATGTCATAATCGCCTCGGTAACAATGGCCTCCTGCGTTTGATTAAGGACTTGAGATGCAGGAGGCACAGAGATAACAGCCTCGGTCACTGAATGTAAAATAGCGAAGATTGTTAGCTAAATGTATTGCTTCAGATTCACCACTCTAAGTATATGCGGGAGGTGTTCAAATACCTTCCTTAGCATGACCCGGAGTGTGGGTAGGTGCAGAGGCAGATGCTCCGATGGGAGACAACTGCGGCTGATCCGGGTTTTAAGCAGGGACAGGCTGGAGATCAACCGCGGCAGTGGCTTCGGGCAATGTCGGAATTAAAACTTCAGCACTTGTTTCATGATGTTCGACCCCCGAGCCCTCACCGGTCTCCATCTGCTAAGCACCAAGCCTCTCCTTTTCCACGGAAATCATTGCCTCGTGGAGAACCTTCCTCTCCTCCTCAATGAGCAAGCGCATCTCAAGTTCAAAGTCATCCAGTGTTTCGTCCGGACGCGCTGCTTTCTTTTCCTCCATCAGCCTAGTCCAGGCATTGTACAAGAGCATAGAGTAGTCCCCAAGCCAAGATAAATTTCTATGTTCCAGCACGTTGGCGTTATATGTGACCAGGAGATCGTCAAAATCAGCCTCCATCCTGGACTGCTCCGCCTTAATTTTTTCCTCGACTTCTGCCTCTACAGACTTAACCTTTGCAACCGCCGCATTAAGTTCAGTTCGAAGTGATACAGCTTGCTCGCATGCCTCCTAAGCGATGGTGTTTGCATCATTCTTTTCCTTCACCGTTTCGGTGAACTTGGCTTTAAGCTCATTCAGCTCTTTAACGGTGGCATCCCGCTCGGCTAATACGGTAGTATAGCGATGGCCCATCCCTTCTACTAAGGCACAATGTGCCTGCTGCATCCTTGCCATCTTCACCATGGCCTCGTCAACCTTTTTAAGCGCATGAGTTTCTGAACTTCGAGACGACTCAGTCTCTAATTGAAGAACCTGGATGATGCGATCTTTCTGAGCAAGGTCGGCCTCGAGTTTCTCAATGATTTTTGCCCGGTCAAAGGCTACTTTCGAAGCTTTCGCGGCTGCCTTATACCACTCTTTATATTGAGCATAAAAGTCACGAATATAGTCATGCGCGATATTCTCGGCATCCGGAGGAATCCTCTTGAGATGGGGAGGGAAGACGTATGCATCCAGACAAATTTCTGGAAAATCCTTTTTCATCTGAGCAAGCTTGATGGCTCCTTCACCCGTCAGTTCTGCCGAAGCCTGTTCAACAATGGCGGTTGTCTGTGGTTCAACTCTTTGCCGTTGAGTTTCGGGCCTTGAAGATTGAGAAGGCTGTTGTTGCTGCGAAGACTCAGGGGGATCTATAGGGGCCCTAGGAGGCGGAGGAGAACGAGAACTTGATCGATATTGATAGCCTCTGTCTCTATCAAAACGCTCTTGACCAGAAAGGCCACGCCAGTAATCTCGATCTCTGTCATAACGCTCCTGGCTGGTATAGCCACGTGCGTAATCCCTGTCTGATTCCCTCCTACGGGACTCATAATATGAGGAAGATCGGTGAACATTGCGGAGCCTATCTAGTGTGGATCCATGACCTGACATCTCACCTGCAATAAGAAGAAACCGCAGTTAAGCATCCTATAAAAGTAATGTCCAATATGCGGAAATCGTGTAGTGCTGTGGAAGTATGTGTAAATGTGTAAACCCCCTGACCAACCGGAAGTGTTGACCGCACTAAAAGGAAAGGGCTCACTCATATCTAAAACATCTCGGAATTCTTCCAACCCGGGATTGTGATGAATTGATATATAATCCGGGATGGGAATATTGCCAAGCCCATTGAAAATATCTCTCGATTGAGAAGGGGCGGCCTCAGAAATTATGATTCCGGAAGTGGGAGGAGACACATCTACAGACTTCCATCCCTTAGATTTAAGTTTTTTGGAAACGACAGCCTTGCTTTTCCGTCTCTCTCCCAATTCTTCAAAATTGCCCAAAAATCAACCATCGGCTCGACGTCTGTGTGAGTCCGTTCTTCGTCGCTCACTTCGGTTATCACGACTCCGAGCGTTTTCTTCGCCATTTTCTTCATTTTCTTCTTCTTCTTCTTCTTCTTTTTCTCCTTCTTTGGAACAGGCCTTAGCATCCCTTCGGTGGCTATGCTTTGATTTACTTCAATCAAGCCAAGAGCTCTTAAGTTATAGTCAGTGAACACCAAGTCGATGTGCCTCAAATCGCTCGGGATCTCTTAAAGGCTCCGAACTATGCCCTTGTAGCACCCGCCGTCGGGTCTGGAGATAATGGCTGTAAGAAAAGTAGGATGTCAATACCAGTGCCAAAAAACCATTAGTCAAGGAAATCATCGACGGGTTACGACACTTACGCCTAGATAGCCATCGCCTGGCAAAACCTGGAGGACACCAGATATAAAACCATTCGTTCTTGAAGTAGCTGAGTTTGGTCCAGGCTCTAGTTATAAATTGGCAGTTCCTGACTGCCTCCAAAAACGTAAAGGATGGACTATCACCTCTACTCTTGAAATTAAATAGATATCTGATTTCCGTTGGCCTTGGTAGACGGAAGAGATGGTCCATAAATACGATGAACGCACTGTTCAGTAGCACATGCCCGTTGGGGTGTAATTGAGAGGGAGCAATTCCAAGAAATGATAACATCTCCTTAATGTATTGATTGAATGGAGGGAGTGTTCCAGCCGCACAAGCATGGTGATAAAAGGCGGTGTACCCTTTGGGCGGACAGTGAGGTCTGTCACTAGATCCCAGCAATAGCACATCGTCCGAAGAAACGTTGTGTCTTGTGCATATCCTGCCCAACAAGTTTTCAGAAATATTGGATTGGACGGAGTCTATAGGGTCCTCAATAAATATAGCATCTTGCAGCTCGTCAGGAGCTGTATCTACTATCTCCGCTAGGATGTCTGGAATTTCGAGGACCGGTGGGGGAGAACTCTGAATCTCTTGCTGCTGAGAGCTCGAGGATTCCATCACTGACTAACTCATCAGAAAGTAACGTTAAGCAAATGAAAAACCCATTCATTTCCCCGTGTAAAGTGTGTGTTGTGCAGTGCAGTGCAGCTAATATTTAGGAAATTCATCATAGTTGAAGAAAGTATGAAAACAACAAGAAATTCAAAAACCCAGTCGGAGTGACCGTCATCGCTGACCGTCACAACCGTACCATCCAAACCCATAAAATTCGAGTCAAGTTGGAGTTTGTTTTGTCAAGATACAGTTCCATCGACGAGCTTCACAAGGCAGTCAAGTATGCAGTTTAACAAGTTCAGTCTAAATATGAAAGGATGAAGCTCGTCGGAATCATGATATCGATCGTGTAAAAGCTCGTGTCCATGAGGTTTTGTTCGTATCGATCGCAATGGGGTTTTAATTTTGAATCGACCAGAGAAACATTATTTTCGAATCGATCTCGGACAAATCGATACATTTCGCATCGATCACAACAGAACTTTAGAATCGATCAGGAACCCTAGGTTTCTTATCCATCATCAGTCTGGGTTTCGAATCGATCTCTAGAAATAAAACTTCACATCGTTAAAGTTACACAGGCTTCGTATCGATTGTTGGAGCAAAAGTTTCGTATCGATCACAAGGGGCAACTCCACGTATCGATCTCAACGGATCGATACGACATCTCGTCATTTGTGATCGATCCGACCCCCAATCCTTCGCTGCATGCATCCAGATCGATGCGAATGCCATGGAAAAATTTCATCTCCCAAATTGATTCGACTACTATCATTCAAGATCGACACGAACAGGAATGGTAGAGGGTTTCGAATCTTGGAACCTCAAATACTTAGTCAAATTACCTACCTAAATGTGAAGTTGGATTAAGAAGGATTTGGAAGCTAGTTTGGTTCGAAGATTAGAGCAGTCTGTTCAATTTTGTTCTCGAGATCTGGGACCGATTTGGACGCGCAAGGAAACAGAACAGAAGTGAAAAGTGAAAAAGTGAGTAGGACCTCGGTATTTATAGTGGTTCATGTGATGATTCGCATCCCGGTACAAATGACCGGCCGTAACAAGTGAGAGAGTTCTACATCGATTCGAAGTGCCCTATTCGAATCCATCGACCTAAGCATTTGATCGAGACGAAACAAACACTTGCGCCCACCAGGTTGAACCCACCAATCGATTCGACTCCATCCATCATACCTCGAGTTCGTCGATACGAAATGTAAAATAAAGATAGTCTTGAAAACACTCGACTCCATCGATTCGAAATCATCGATTCGAATCCATCAATGCTTGACCCACAGCGACAAGAACTCATTGATATGAACCAGAATTTCGTACCCATCAAAAAATTTCGTATCCATCAAAGCAGTGCACACTGATTCGAGAGCAATCTATCGAACTTCTACATCGGTTCAAGAGACGATCGATACAGTATTTGATTCCATAAACTGACGACAATTTGTAAGCGTGCAACGTATACAAAGTGAACAACAAATCGTTAGCACTCGGCACTCGGCTACAACAATGCACTACATAATCATTGGCAATCAGCAAATCAGCATTCATATTACTGGAAATCAATCGAAGGTTACATCTTTTAACAAAGAGATAGCAACTACTCAACGAATTAGATAGAGCTTTTTCAGGATGAAGGATGCAACATTTCAAAGCACGTCATGTTTCCACAAGATGTACTTTGGGGGGCAAATGTTATCCCGCCTTTTGGCAAGACCGTGACATCAAGAATTGGACTAGTGACCAATGACGGTTTGTCTTATAGATCGGTTATACACAGGCTCACCATGGATATCAGTGAATTTTATCCGAGTCCAAAATGAGTCACAATTGCTCAAACATGACAAGCGAGGCCAGGAAAGCCAGCATTCCAAATTTCAAGACAATCCGAGTTCAGATGCTTAAGTTATCATTGATGCAAAATGAAGAAGAAGAACACCCATTTCGTATCCATCGGCCGGAGCCATGTTCGAATCCCTCAGTCATCCCTAGTTTGTATCCATCGAATATGGAAATTGTTCGAATCCATAAAGACGCCCTGCTTCGTACCCAATAGGACGCTCTGCTTCGAATCCATGCATACGTGGTATGTTCGAATCCATCGAGGTGCCTTGCTTCGAATCCATCCGGCTACATTGACTTTGTATCGATCGAAGCATATCACGATCGATACGAGCAAAGTCCTGTTCGAATCCAAGTATTATTGATGCCTTCGAATCCATCGAGTCAAAGCAGTGAAGTCTACGGAATGACTCGATCCACTCGGCGAAAAAGGTGGATCGATACGAAGATTGCGCTCCACGTCATCACGAAAGCGCGTAACGCCATCGATTCGAAGCAATCGATTCGAATGAATCGATTCGAATGAAACAGTCTGGCGAAGATCATGATCTTGAATCGACCATATCTCGAGATCCATAAGTCCAAATGCTATGAAATTTTCACAGAAGCTTGCACACATGTTGAAGAATGTCCACACCAAATTTCAGCTCGATTGGACGTTTTCTTGATCGATTTGAATGGATTTCGAATCGATCCCAAAGTGGGCCCAGATTTCCTGAAGGCGGGCGCGTGTGCCCCCTCACGTGTTACAAGTAGTCTCCCAAAATTTAGGCGAAATATCAGCCTCCTACACCTATAAATAGAGCCCCTGGTCATTCAGAAAAGGGGTCGGACAATTTTAAGAGCTAAAGAGCGCCCAGACTCTGCCAGATTTACTCCAGATCACCATTGCTGTCTTAGATTCAGACTTAAATCATAAAATCTATTGTACTACACTATAAGAAATTGTAATCTTCAAGTATCGAGCAATAAAATCATCAAACTTCATAGTGACATAGGCGAAACGCCGAACCACTCTAAATTGTTGTCTTCTGTGCAATTTACTTTCCGTTATTTGGAGTTTTTGTTAGATAATCCTCATTTTCAATTTTCATTCTTCACTTTTATCTCTTCAAAAACTTCCGAAGAGTGTTGTGCCCATTTTTGGTACAAACACATATTAATATTTAAGCATGGATGTGACATATTATGTTATAAAAGGCATATATATACATATAAACAAACTTATATGTGTATAATCATATCCATACCCTAAGTACATATACATGGAAGGAGTAGCATGATTTAAGGAGGTAGGAGTGAGGAGGGCAACATGTGCTATGTGTGGGAGTGGCATGGTGTAGCATGCATGAGATTATATTATTTTAGGCTAAGGGTATTTTGGTAAATTCTAGTTTTCTATGCTTATAAATACCACTACCTCTTCATAATTTCCACTTTACAAATTGGAACAACCCGCATATTTTACGATTGTATATTTAAACGTTTTATTTAAATATAGCATCGTTAATCGGATTAAAGTCCGAAATGTAAGTTTTTGGAAACAGTCGAATTGGGACTCGAGACCACTTCCATTGAGTCCAAAATGGCATTTACAACTTTTTTGAGTATAAACATCGATATGTTTGGAGTTGAGTAGAATTTTGCTATTTTTCTATTTTGGGCTTTGGGTTTGGGCTTCAGCCCACTAACCCAACATAATACCCTAACTCCACTCAACTCCTCTTCATTCATTCATTCCATTTCCTAACACTTTCAAGCTAAAGAAAAATGGGGGAAAGAATGGGAAATAGAAATTCCTAAACCCTAGTTTGATCAGGAAACTCAAATTCAAGTCCAAAATCAAGGAGAAGCTTAGGTAAGCATCCTCTTCATCTTCTCCACCTCTATCTCTCTTTAATTTACAGAAATTCCTATAACTTAACTTAGGAAAAACTTCACCTTTGATAATAGATTGAAGATTATAGAGGTATATTGAAGAGGAATTGGCCTTGCTTTATTTTAAAGCTTCTCATTTGTTGTCTTTGAGTTTTAAAGGTGAGTTTTTGAACTCACATTTACGTCTATAACTTTCATTGTTGTTAGGTATGAATTCCTAACATTTATTCATGTTCATTTGCTTTTGATTTGAATTGATTTGGTGAATTTTCCAATTTTTGGTTTTGAAGTCCAATTTTATGAAAATCCTACTATGGATGTTTGGACATGATATTTGGGGTGTATCGAAGAGCCTATAAGGCTGGGTTGTCGCTTGGCATAAATCCCTAATCTTCGTTGCTCGTCCGAGCTCTCCCGAATAGTTTTGGCCATCATGGCCTAGGCAAAATGTTGCCCATAAAAGGCAACCAGACATCTGGTTGATCAAGTCCAGACGTCTGGTTATAGACCCGGAGAAAAAAAAATAAGCACGCAGAAAATAAAATGGCAGAGACAAATTCCAGACGTCTGATTTATAGGTTCAGACGTCTGGTTTGGGCTAAGACGTTTGCTTTGAAATTTCAGACGTCTGGGGGTTTTCTGAATTGTTTCCAGAACCCAAATCCAGACGTCTGGATTAAACCCCAAACGTCCGGAACTGTGCATTTTGCCTATTTGCCAATGTTTTTGAGTGGATTTCCTATTTTAATCGATTTTTGTTGATCTGGATAGTTGTTATCACTTATTATCGACTTTGATGACTTCTTTCTTTGGACTTTTGGGAATATCCATTTGATGGATTTGATATCGATTTCTATGGTTTTGATTCACGTTGTCGAATGTGAATTTTTGGCTGATCGATTGTTCTACAATCGTTTTCTGTGATTTGTCACTTTTAAAAATGCAAAGGTTTCTATACTAATAGTAAATACTAAAATTCTTTCATTAAAACGTATTTCGACACTATTTTAAATATAAAGCTTGCTTTTAAAATCGTTTTCCAATCTATTAGTATATACAAACCTTTACCTCATTCGTATGAGAAATCTAATTAAACGGCTTAGCAAAACAAGTGGTATGAAACGCTTGCGTTTACTTCGTCGGTTAATTCTTGGACTTGTTCGATTGAACTCTCGTGACAATTTTCGAGTGGAAATCTACAATTTGTTCGTAAATATTTAAGTTAAGCCAGTGGTTATGGGACATGAAGCTAAACTCGTTTATTTACTAGCTTAGCGTAATTTACACTTATCGATCAATAATGATCCTTTGGTGATTTAGACTAGCGATGAGCGATGTCTCTTTGTCCGCGTAGGGGACTATACCCCGTTCCGTTGAGCTTCGTCTCATTTTTTATAGGCTAGCGACCTATGGGTTTTATGGAGTTCGGTTCATCGGGCGTAACGTTGTACTACGTCGTTGTTCCGGCTTATTGGAGTTCGATTCATCGGACGTAACGTTGTACTACATCGTTTTTTCGATTTATTGGAGTTCGGCTCATCGGGCGTAACGCTGTATTACATCGTTGTTCCGGCTTATTGGAGTTCGATTCATCGGGCGTAACGCTGTACTACGTCGTTGTTCCAGTTTATTGGAGTTCGGCTCCTCAGGCGTAACACTGTACTATGTCGTTGTTCCGGCTTATTGGAGTTTGGCTCATCGGGCGTAATGCTGTACTACGTCGTTGTTCCGGTTTATTGGAGTTCGACTCATCGGACGTAACGCTGTACTACGTTGTTGTTCCGGCTTATTGGAGTTTTAGGTTCATCGGGCGTAACGCTGTATTACGTCGTTGTTCCAGATTATTTGAGTTTCAGGTTCCTCGGGCGTTTCGCTGTACTACGTCGTTGCACCGGCTCTATGGTTAGCGACCATGGGATAGCGACCCATTTGTGACACACGTGTTGGGGAGTTTTCATGCTCCCGTTTGTGATAGGCCTTCCCCTTTTTGTGATTTCTGGATTTCTAGTTGTTGATTTCTACAATTTGTGTTTCACCGATTTTTGCGATTGACATTGATATGTTTTGTCAATATTTGTGTTTTGGTGAATAATTTAAAGAATATGACATTCTTTTTAGTGTTTGAGAATATTTGAGATATTGTATGATTTTTGTTGTTACTTGATGTATACTTGTCACAGTATGGCATTTTTGTTATCATACGTTTTTGTCATATCTCTTATCCTATCTCATTTTATATGATATTTATAGCTAGACTGATCCGTTTATTATTTTCATCTTAAATAATACTCGGGTCAGACCGAGGTATTTCAGGTGCTTCTGCTTGACTTCCTATCAGGGTTCATCACCTGACTTTTGGCTAACTACTTTAGCTTAGTAGTTTTTGTTATTATACATTCGAGATAGAGACTCCTTATGTATACTTATTCTTTTGTCTAGCACTTGTACCTATTCTTTTATGATGTAGTGGATCTTGTATGACCACTACTTTGATGTACACTTCTATGTGTTATATTCATATCTGTTTCCGCCTTTGTGATATGAATATCTATGACTGATTTGTGTTATGCTTATTTCTATATTTGTTTCCGAAGCCCACATAGCCACTGTCTAGTAGCTTTGAGTTTGTATTTGATATGTCAGATTTCCTCTTGAAATGAAATGCAAGTCATATTATCTGACATATCGGTACTCGCACAAAGCAATTAAACAGATGGTCGCTCCTCAACAGCCTTATTCTTCGTGCTAGTCGATGGCATTACCCTGTAGTGTCCTTGGCTAGTGTAAGTATAGAGGTGGGGCGTCACAGCTTGGTATCAGGGCCAAACTTCGGAACAATATAGAATAATCTAGCAAGGATCATTGTCCTAAGTCTCTCTTAGGAATCGTGTCTTAGGATTTATCCGAGTCTTAGGACCCGTTCTATCCTATTTTTGTTTATGATGCCTTGTTTTATCAATCAAGTTTGTTTGATATTCATTCTTTGAATAACCTTTTTCCTCTTCTTTCTTTCTTTCTTAAAGAAGAGAAATGGTTAGACCTGGCCGTCCCAGCGCCGGTCAATCTAGTGCTACTCCTTAGGATGGCGTATTCATGTCTGCCCTTGATGCCATTATTTTATTTCGTGATCTTCCTATTCAAATTTCTTTTGATTCGGGTGTATCTCACTCTTTTATATCAAAAGAACTTGTTTTCTTTAAATATTATGGGCTTGATGACTTCACTGAGAATTGCGAATCTGGTTGGTGGATCCGCAACACTCAGTTTACTTTGTGAAAAAAAAATGTCGAGATTATTTTATGTGATTATTCTTTCCGAGCCGATTTGCATGTTATGCGCTACTTAGGCTTCGGAAATGATTTTAGGTAAGGATTGGCTTAATCGTTATGAAGCCGATATCCTATGTCCCAAGCGGACTATCCATCTTTGACATTCTCAATCTGTTAAGCAGATTTCTATTGTTCTTAATGATTTTGATTTCCAAATTCGGTGGCATCATTTTATTCTTTAAACCCACATGATGAGGAAAGTGTTATTTCTCTCATTCAAGTAGTTTGTGAATTTTCCGGTATATTTGAGCTTGTCTTAGGATTATAACCTAAGCAATCTATTGAGTGGTGCTAAGGTCTTTTCAGCTCGACCTTGCCATCAGTTTTCATCAGCTACGAGTTGCGGAGGGTAGCATTCCACTTATCGCATTCCGCACTCATTATGATTCTTATGAGTAACTCGTGATGTCATTCGATTTGTCCAGCTTATTTCATCCATCTTATGAATCGAGTATTCTGCGAATATCTCGATGAGACCATCCTTGTATTCATTGATTATGGATGAAAACAACAATTTAAAATTTGCAAATCTTTTTAATAAGATATTTATAAGTATGATTGGATTTTGTTCTTAAAACGAGCAAAGAATATTTGTAAATTTTATAAGAGGCATGTTTATCATATAGACGATGATTTTGTGTTGTTTTGCCCATTGAGTGCTTTAAGAATTCTAGTTGATGCGCCTGGTCAACGTTATCGATAGGAATCTCCTAAACGCTATGATGAGATAGTCAGACACAATAAATTGACTTGTAAAAAGTAAATTTTTCTAAAAAGATGATTACACAAAGTTAATTATAATTTTGAAAGTCTTAGCTTTTCGGGAAAGAAGATCAATTAAAAGAACTCATTTCCGATGCTCCTATTCTTGTGATTCCCGAAGGGAATTAAGACTTTATTGTTGTACCGATGCTAGTCGTATTGGTTTGGTTGTCGTTCTCATGCAAAAAGGGAATGCATTATCGCTTATACTTGTATACAATTAAAGCCTACCGAGACTGGATATGCCACTCATGATCTAGTGCTCGCAGCCATTGTTTCCGCCCTTAGAAATTTGGTGTTCATTAGTGTTTCCCCTATAAAGGATGTTGTGCGTTTCAGTCGATCGGGAAAATTAACACCTCGATATGTTGGTCCATTTCCCATCACCGAACGTATTGGTTCCGTGGCTTATCACCTTTTATTACCGGCTCAATTTTCTGCTATTCATGACGTGTTCCATGTTTCTCAACTACGGAAATGCCTTAGGGATTCCGATTCTATTCTTGAGCCCGGTGTTACTGAAAAAATTGAGATTTAACCTAATTTGACTTATGAGCAACATCCTATTTGTATCATTGCTTCAGAGGTTAAACGCCTTCGAAATAAAGATGTTCCGCGTGTGAAAGTTCAATGGTCCTCAAATCCTAAGGATTGTTCTTGGGAATCTAGAGAATTCATCGAGCGAACACACCCGGACTTACTCTCTTGTGCTCCTTAAGGTGAATTTCTCATTTCAAAATTTCTTCTTTTGTGTTGTTATGCCTTAGGATGGTTGTTACTTTTTATCTTCCTCCTAATTATTGCGAGGACACAATTTCTTTAAGGAGGGGAGTCTGCAACAACCCGCATATTTTACGATTGTATATTTAAATGTTTTATTTAAATATAGCATCGTTAATCGAATTAAAGTCCAAAATGTTACTTTTGTAAACAGTCGAATTGGGACTCGAGACCACTTCCATTGAGTCCAAAATGGTGTTTACAACTTTTTTGAGTATAAACATCGATATGTTTGGAGTTGAGTATAATTTTGTTATTTTTCTATTTTGGGCTTTGGGTTTCAGCCCACTAACCCAACATAATACCCTAACTCCACTCAACTCCTCTTCATTCATTCATTCCATTTCCTAACACTTTCAAGCTAAAGAAAAATAGGGGAAAGAATGGAAAATAGAAATTCCTAAACCCTAGTTTGATTAGGAAACTCAAATTCAAGTCTAAAATCAAGGAGAAGCTTAGGTAAGCATCCTCTTCATCTTCTCCACCTCTATCTCTCTTCAATTTACAGAAATTCCTATAACCTAACTTAGGAAAAACTTCACCTTTGATAATAGATTGAAGATTCTAGAGGTGTATTGAAGAGGAATTGGCCTTGCTTTGTTTTAAAGCTTCTCATTCATTGTCTTTGAGTTTTAAAGGTGAGTTTTTGAACTCACATCTACGTCTATAACTTTCATTGTTGTTAGGTATGAATTCCTAACATTTATTCATGTTCATTTGCTTTTGATTTGAATTGATTTGGTGAATTTTCCAATTTTTGGTTTTGATGTCCAATTTTATGAAAATCCTACTATGGATGTTTGGACATGATATTTGGGGTGTATCGAATAGCCTATAAGGCTGGGTTGTCACTTGGCATAAATCCCTAGTCTTCGCTGCTCGTCCGATCGCTCCCGAATCGTTTTGGCCATCATGGCCTAGGCAAAATGTTGCCCATAAAAGGCAATCAGACATCTGGTTGATCAAGTCCAGACGTTTGGTTATAGACCTGGAGAAAATAAAAATAAGCACGTAGAAAATAAAATGGCAGAGATAAATTCCAAACGTTTGATTTATAGGTTCAGACGTCTGGTTAGGGCTCAGGCGTTTGCTTTCAAATTTCAAACGTCTGGGGGTTTTCTGAATTGTTTCCAGAACCAAAATCCAGACCTCTGGATTAAACCCCAGACGTCTGGAACTGTGCATTTTGCCTATTTGCCTATGTTTTTGAGTGGATTTCCTATTTTAATCGATTTTTGTTGATCCGAATAGTTGTTATCACTTATTATCGACTTTGATGACTTCTTTCTTTGGATTTTTGGGAATATCCATTTGATGGATTTGATATCGATTTCTATGGTTTTGATTCACGTCGTCGAATGTGAATTTTTGGTTGATCGATTATTTCTACAATCATTTTTTGTGATTTGTCACTTTTAAAAATACAAAGGTTTCTATACTAGTAGTAAATACTAAAAATCTTTCATTAAAACGATTTCGACGCTATTTTAAATATAAAGCTTGCTTTTAAAATCGTTTTCCAATCTATTAGTATTTACAAACCTTTACCTCATTCGTATGAGAAATCTAATTAAACGGCTTAGCAAAACAAGTGGTATGAAACGCTTGCGTTTACTTCGTCGGTTAATTCTTGGACTTGTTCGATTGAACTCTCGTGACAATTTTCGAGTGGAAATCTACAATTTGTTCGTAAATATTTAAGTTAAGCCAGTGGTTATGGGACATGAAGCTAAACTCGTTTATTTACTAGCTTAGTGTAATTTACACTTATCGATCAATGATGATCCTCTGGTGATTTAGACTAGCGATGAGCGATGTCTCTTTGTCCGCGTGGGGGACTATACCCCGTTCTGCTGAGCTTCGTCTCATTTTTTATAGGCTAGCGACCTATGGGTTTTATGGAGTTCGGTTCATCGGGCGTAACGCTATACTACGTCGTTGTTCCGGCTTATTAGAGTTCGATTCATCGGGCGCAACGCTGTACTACGTCGTTATTCCAGTTTATTGGAGTTCGGCTCATCGGGCGTAACGCTGTACTACGTCGTTGTTCTGGCTTATTGGAGTTCGGTTCATCGGGTGTAACGCTATACTACGTCGTTGTTTCGGTTTATTGGAGTTCGGCTCATCGGACGTAACACTATACTATGTCGTTGTTCCGGCTTATTGGAGTTCGGCTCATCGGGCGTAACGCTGTACTACGTCGTTGTTCCGGTTTATTGGAGTTCGGCTCATCGGGCGTAACGCTGTACTACGTCGTTGTTCCGACTTATTGGAGTTTCAGGTTCATCGGGCGTAACGCTGTATTAAGTCGTTGTTCCAGATTATTTGAGTTTCAGGTTCCTCGGGCGTTTCGCTGTGCTACGTCGTTGCACCGGCTCTATGGTTAGCGACCATGAGATAGCGACCCATTTGTGACACGCATGTTGGGGAGTTTTCATGCTCCCGTTTGTGATAGACCTTCCCCTTTTTGTGATTTTTGGATTTCTAGAATTTGTGTTTCACCGATTTTTGCGATTGACATTGATATGTTTTGTCAATATTTGTGTTTTGGTGAATAATTTAAAGAATATGACATTCTTTTTAGTGTTTGAGAATATTTGAGATATTGTATGATTTTTGTTGTTACCTGATGTATACTTGTCACAGCATGGCATTTTTGTTATCATACGTTTTTGTCATATCTCTTATCCTATCTCATTTTATATGATATTTATAGCTAGACTGATCCGTTTATTATTTTCTTCTTAAATAATACTCGGGTCTGACCGAGGTATTTCAGGTGCTTCTGCTTGACTTCTTATCAGGGTTCGTCACTTGACTTTTGGCTAACTACTTTAGCTTAGTAGCTTTTTATTATACATTCGAGATAGAGACTCCTTGATGTATACTTATTCTTTTGTCTAGCACTTGTACCTATTCTTTTGTGATGTAGTGGATCTTGTATGACCACTACTTTGATGTACACTTCTATGTGTTATATTCATATCTGTTTCCGCCTTTGTGATATGAATATCTGTGACTGATTTGTGTTATGCTTATTTCTATATTTTTTTCCGAAGCCCACATAGCCACTGTGTAGTAGCTTTGAGTTTGTATTTGATATGTCAGATTTCCTCTTGAAATGAAATGCAAGTCATATTATCTGACATATCGGTACTCTCACAAAGCAATTACACAGATGGTCGCTTCTCAACAGCCTTATTCTTCATGCTAGTCGACGGCATTACCCCGTAGTGTCCTTGGCTAGTGTGAGTATAGAGGTGGAGCGTCACACAAATCCTCCTTCTTCATTTCCTACTTCTCTCTTTATTTTCTTCATTTATATTCCCATGGCTTCAATACTGAAGTTCATGGCATAAAACACTTGTTCTTCCACTTCTATCCATTTAAAACTAGCTTATTCCTTCTCTACTCCACTCTACATTAAAACATAACCCATAACTCCTCATTTTGATCCAAGGCCGAGCCATAATAGCCTATGGTCGAACCCAGACAATCCACATATGGACAAAAAGTTCGAGCTTTTGTGATTAGGAAGTATAGTTTGAGTGTTAGCGATTCGACTTTGTTTGGTTACATTTTGTGAGTAAAACTCCACTTTGAAAACCAAAGTTTGTAAACTATATTCATGTCCGTATTAGTAGCTATTTAATGCTTGTTGTATGTATTGGTGATGTATTGGTTATTGATTCAGTTGATGTTGCAAAAAGTTGTCGTTTTGGAAAGTTAATAAGCAAGTAGTTAGCGATGTGTTTGATTGGTAGTTAAAGTTAACTAATTAGTAAGTAAATGAACATTATGTATGGCGATAGTCGCTATATGGCACTTTCAGAAAATCACATTTTATCGAAACCATTTTATTTCATTATCGTGTTTGGAATTGTTTTACAAGTTAAGCAAGTTTTTGATTAATGATGTTTTTAAAAGTAATTAATCATATTAATAATGATAGTTTAATTTAATTAATTAATTAATCAATAAGGATTAAGGTTAACCAGTTACTTAGTTAATGATGTGTTTTAAATTTAACTAATTACTTGGTTAATAGTGGTTTAAATTAATTAATCATTTTATTTAGTAACGTTTAAGGTTAATTAATTAGTCAATAATGATGGATTAAAGCTAATTAATCATCTAACTAATGATGTTTCTAAAATTAATTAATCCATTTTAATTAATGACTTTTAAAAGTTAATAAATCTGTTTAACCTTAATTAATCTTTCCTTAAATAAAGTTTAAATTAATTAATCACTTTTAAATAATGATATCTAATTATATATTAATCAATTAAATTAATTATATTTAAATATTATTAATTAATTCAATTAATGATATTTTTAAAGGTGATTTACCCTTTTCAATTAACGGCATTTGGAGTTAATTTACCAACTAAATTAATGAAGTTTCAAAGTGAATTTACCAAAGTAATAAGGATGATTTGACTTTGTTATTCATTTTAAATAATGATAATTATTTATTTAATTATAATTAATTTTTATTAATTAATTAAATTAATGGTGTTTAAAGGTGATTAACTTCTTTTGAATTAAAGGCTATTGAAGTCAATCAATCAACTGAATTAATGAAGTTTTAAAGTTGATTAATAAATGTAATAAGGATGTTTTAAGTTGTTAAATCCTTTTTATAAAGATGTTTTAAGCTAGTAAACTCTTTAACAAAGTGTTTTAGAACTGGTACTTGTAATGTGAAGCCAAGTGCGAATTCAGGTTTTTTTAAAAGAAAAGGTTTGATTCGTTTATGGAAATGAATTAATTTCCATAAAGTGAATCACTTATATGAAAACGATTTATTTGTATAATTAGTACAAAAATCAAAGAAGTAGATTTGTTGCTATTTTGAAAGTTAAGAATAACCGTGGACACGACTTTAAGGTAACACTACCTTGACTTGTCCGGTATTATTGTTAGTTAAGGAATAGTGCAATGTAACAGCCAATTTTCCCGTACCCTTTGAATCGACAATAAACCACACATGTCTAACTCAAATTGCATGAAAAGACGGATCATTAAGGGTGATAAAGAAAAATAGACATAACAGAATCTCACACGAATGGAATAATATATAATATTCAACAAATATCTTTACAGCGGAAAACTTTTAAAATACATGTATCAGAGTCTAACCTAAATTCAGCTTGGGCAGTTATAAACATCTGTCCTTACAATTACTGACAAACATGAAAACAAACAGCAGCGGATAATAGAATATGTCCATACGTAGATGAATATCTCTAGCTCTCCTTTGGAAACTCCAACCATCTTCGACTAAATCTAAACTACTCGGATCTAACCCAAGTATTGAAAATACCCGGATCAAGCTTGATAAACCTGTGTAAGAAAAACTCAATAATAAATCATAGTGTCATATATTAGCCTTGGAAATAAAATCCTTTGAAAAGAAAGAGTATCTCATAAGACCACGCCCACACATAAACACGGACGTGTTTTTACCTTATGATAACTAAAACACTTTTATATCAAAACCTTTGATATTATTTCTAATGACATTTGTTTTAAAACAAATGCAAATAAACTTATTAATCTTAGCCGAAATTTTTACCATTATTAAATTCTAGCATACTAGGCTCTACAAACAAAACCATAGGTTCTTATTGGAGAATTGATTTCCAAACAAATGACTAGGTGAAGGGACTACCTTCCAGCAGTGCATCTCTAGAGGAATGTACCGAGGACCATCACAAAGGAACCTCTACCAACACAAGACCGACCTATCTCTATAACTAGATTGTACCGAATATATCATTCTCGGTCATTACCGACCTTTAACCGAACGCGCTCTAGCATACAAACCACATTAATTTACATCCCTAATGCCATAGCGGGAAGAAATATATCTAGAAGGGAATGATCATACCCTAATTGGGAATGACCCACTTAGCCTTGCTGCATCTAACCCTGTTTCAGTCATTTCCGGTTGATGAGGCTTAAGGCTACGATTACCTTTTCACATAGCACATCTTCTTTCACTTTGAATCACTACAAGAAAAATACCTTTTTATAGCGTTTAAAAAACGCTGTAAAAGGATACGATGGCGTTTTTATAAACGCTGTATATCAACAAGTTGTAATATGTCAGGGATCTATAATAGCAACCTCAGAATCGCTATAAAAAACATGCTATAAATGACGTTACTTATAGCGTTTCTGAATTGCTATAGATATATCATTACCTGATTATTATAGCAATTATAAATGCTATAGAAATATCATTGCCTGATTATTATAGCAACTATAAATGCTGTAAAAACGCTATAGAATGTTTACTTTAGTCTTTCATAGCATTATTTACTTGCCATGAAAACTGTTTAATCATTGCAGAATATTTTTATTGCACTAGCATAATGCTATAATATGTATAGCCATGACAATTAAGCATTAAAAATATATGAATAAAAGCATTTCATGCATAATATTAAGCATATAAATATTAGTAACAATTCATACAATCGTAGCTAACCAAAACAATACATAATAAAAGTAACAATCCATACAACCATAGCTAACTAAAACGATACATAGTAAAGGTAAAGATGTAAGAACATCGACACAAAATACATTTGAAAGAGAATGAGTGCGGCAACATATTTTTTCATGCCTTCCACCATAGCGTAAACCTAGAGCATCATACACCACCTGTCAAAAAGCACATACGTCTATTAGTCATAAAAAGTAAACATAAATTATCATGAATACCGAAATATGGAAGAAAATATGTGCGGCAAACAAAGAAAATACTCAAAATTAATAGCTAAATCATTCTATGCGCTGATTTTACGTAAACAGCAAATGTATACCCTTGTTGTTCTTCCTGTTTACAGTCCCAGATTTCAAACAACTTCTTTTGGTTTGGGACTTATTGTAAGCATAGTAGTATCACTATTATGCAAAAATTGTCCCTGACATAGTAGTTTGGAGCACTGAACACCGCACGTATAATTAACACTGTACTATTATGCAAAAATTGTTGCCATATCACTATAAAAGTAATAGTAGTTTGGAGCACTGAACACCGCACGTTCTTTCTTACACAATGAGATGATGGGAAGCATCATACAACTTCTCATGCTCGAGTTCAACTTTTTTTTTACTACCTCGTCATTTTCGGTCTATTCTTCTTGCCCGGAAATCAAGAACTTTAAAGTAAAGATAAGTCGCTAGTTGACATTTTCATAATGTCAATTTATGTTATAAACCTAATTTCTTTACACAGATGTAGGTACTTTTAGGCAACAAATTTTATGCTATAAACCTTATTTCTTTACTTAGTCCTAAGGTATGCTATTTTACAGTTGATTTCACCCGACTCTGAAATAGCAGGTGCTATTTCACCTAAACAAACACGCCAGATAATGGCTGTTAGAAAGCAAAAACAGGGTCATACATAAAATAAACTATATAACGTAAAGAACATAAGGCATTTGCTGATAAAAATGGCTTGATCTTGTTACTAATTTGTGTAAAATCGTACTTTCCAACCCTTTATGTTTGGCTTTGTTTTTGGCATCCATGTCACGATTGGACTGAAACTTTTCTGCCGATGGTTGGTACACTGAAATAAGATAACGAATTCCTATTTGAAAGCTCTGAATTTCTAACTGTGTCATTGGCACCTTTTTGCAACTATTTACCATGTTCTAAAGAAAATAAAAAGATGGTTCCATTGACATTTGACTCATAGCAGGTAACAAACAAAATTAAAGGTATATTGTAAATATAATAATATAAAATTACCGTGCCCCAGCAAAGTTGAGCAGAGGTAAGAAACAGTTTCACTGTTTGCACCATAAACAATTGATAGAAGACTTATTATGTAAAATATGTCTTGTGGTTGCTTAATAGAAGCCTGTATATTATGTAAAATATGTCCTGTGATAGCTTGAGATGTTTGAGCATCTCCTGTTTGACACAAGGTTAATACATCGCTGCAACTTTCAATGGCTCCACTTTTTATTGTTCTGCTCATGAAATCTTCTTTTGTGGGAGTAGATGTGCCATCTGAATATGAAATGACACATAAAATTAGGCTTGATTTTAGATGCAAGAATATCATAATAAGTATAGGTAGAATATAATACTGCTGCATATAGATTTATGCTCTTTAGACTATAAATTTAAGACTTGTACAGAAATATGTTTTGAGATGGCCTTAAAGGAACAGGGAATGTACTATTGCAAAGTCCATAGCCGGTTGAAAATGGATCTACGTCAGACTTAAATAAGTATTGACTATGTAGTGGTTGTTTATTACACTTCATTGCACACATTTAGGTTGTTCTTACGACATGCTTGTTATCGTGTTGTGAAATAGTTGAGCATCCATGCAAATATACATCAAAATGGGAAACCGACATACCAGTGATTAAATAATCTCCTAGTGCTTACACAACAGATTTACAAAAGACAGATTATTTCTTGTAAAATGTTTATATGATACACGCTCAAACATAATAATTAGTGAAAAATGTACATACATGCATGGCATAATAAACATAACATACACACTTTTCTATTTTGTAATGTTAGTATCTTCCAAGACATTCAGCTTGTTATGAAACTGATGCAGAAGTACATTTTTTTGTATGACTCATGCAGTTGACACCACTAATGATGTCTGAATGCCCCCATGTGCATAAAGAAAGACGTTGTTTGTGTTAGAATGCAGTGTGAAATACAAAGTAAACAGAAACAGAATGAATAACTTATACATGTCATAGCACACATATCGTATAGAATAGTAACCAAAACAAGGACGATATAAAAACAACATCATAAAACTCGTATGTTGACTTTGTAAAAGAATGAAATCCTACCATTAATCGTCTAAGAGCTTTCGATATCATATCTATCATTTTCATACCCATGAGTAATCTTACAATGTTGTTCCAGATTATCGACTAGCTGTTGAAACAATCAAGAATATATGTTCTAACAAATAAAGAGAATTAGACAGCATAATGATGACAAATTAACAGTTTAAGAGGCACTTACTTGCTCCCAAGACTTATTAATCACACTTATAGTATCGTCATATGCTATCTGTTTATGTTCCAGATGACTAATTTTTTTCTCAAGAATGGAATACTCAACTTTCAAAGTCTCCATTTGCTGTTTAGCTTTCCATTTCGATACTGAAGCACACCAACATCAAGCTACATAACTCAACCACCAAAAAGGAAGGGAGAAATCACACAGTTAGTGGAAAGAATGTACCATTTATAGAAAATATATGTACCATTTAAAGCACATGTGCATTTTGACCGCACATAATTTTACAATGGTAGACAACACAAACTAGTCATCAAACAATTCAGCATGTTGAATCCTGGTAGATTTGAAACTGCTCAAAGTGATTAACAAATATAACAACTAAGAAAATCTACCACAACAATAGTTTGTGTAAAGAAACAGCTATGTAGCATAGGTGCAGTTGTATATGTCAGTATTACACGCTATAAAGAGATATCAAATCTTTGAAAAATGGGATACTGAAAAGCCAATATAGCATACTAAATTATATATTAATATTAGTTAATAGTAAAGTAAATTGGCACGTATAATGCACATTTGTACAAAAATATTTCTAAATGAAACATATTTTCAAATAATTAATGATTAATTTTGCTTATAATATTGACTGTTTATAATTTGACAAAATATTTATGTAAAAATAGTGTATTGTTGCAAAGGATCTTAAAAAATTATATTCCAAATCAGAACTAAAATGTATTTTCCTTATATAAGTTTCCAGTTTCTACCTACTATCATCACTTACTTGTTAAAAATGTTTTCCCATTAAAATATAAATAAACAAATTTTGTTTAAGAGTTGAAAATATTTAGCTTAGAAACTAGGCATTGACTTTTTCAAATAACTCCGTTGCAACTTAGAGATAAATTGTTGATGAATGGACATGCCTGTGAGATAGTAATCACACAATTAAACAATGTTGAAAATAAGCTAAGCAAACATATTTAGTAAATAATCATAGAATATCAAGAAAAATATTTCAGTAAACGCAAGATATAACAGTCTATACAAAGTACCAAAAATGTTAAAATCTCTTTCTTTCAGTGCAAACTAAGAAAATTGAAAAAGCAAGTTGCTTCCTTTTTGTTAAAATATCGTATTTATTACTACCTAATTAATCAATCCGTAAAATATTTCTACAGAATATAATCAATCCGTAAATTATGGAACATAATAATGAAATCCTTCCAAAATGTAGTGGAGCAAGAAATAATGAAACTAAACTAGATTACTAAATAGAAATGCATAGGTTAATTCATTGTAAACCAATCCATCCATATTTATATGTATGTAAAATGTAGTAGAGCAAGAAACAATGAAACTAAACTAGATTACTAATAGAAATGCAAAGGTTAATTCTTTGTAAACTAATCCATCCATAATTTATATGTATATATGCCTGCATAACTAATTGTTAATGTAAAATAGAACTTCAATGGAAGTGCACTAACATGTTTACAAAAAGCAATCAAACTACATTACATGCAAAACAAGAGATCATTTTTCCATCAGTAAATCTTAACAAGTTATAGTTAAGTAAGAAAATAGAACAGTTTCTAAAGGTTGAGGAAAAATTTCAGATTATTTTTAAACTCAGTATAGGCAGTTAACAAACTAATAGTATGGATATCATAGCCAGAGTGCGCCTGTAGCATGCAACAAAGGCTGAAAATCATTTTTCATGTGCAAGGACATGACACTGAAAAGTATATGATATCTATAGTTACCATTTATAAAAATTATAATCTTATAAATAGTATATAATTTCTGCAGAATATAAACAAGCAATAGAAAAATCTCTTTAAATTTTTAATCAAAATTCAAATTCGACAATCAATCAAAATAAGATTGTAGATTATACCTGGGAATAAAGGCAGATTATCCTGTAATCTAACGCAAATTATCCTACAATTAAATGTAGATTATCTTATAATCAAAAGCAGATTTTTAATAAAAAATAGAATTGATAAAATCGATTAATATAATGCATATGTCTAATGTAAAATTAACATCAATTGATACTGAAACAACAACACTTCATACCTGGAAGAATTTTAGATCTCAAAATGATATAGAGATAAAATTTCGGAGTGTAGGATTCGAGCAAGTTAGGGATTTGATGAGCACTGAAAAGGGGGATTTTTTTGTGGTTTAGGGTCTTGGACTTGGTGGTGAAAAAGGAATTTTGTGAAAATGGGAGGGAGACCGCCAATTTTTTTAGTTTAATGCGGAAACATGCAACAGCGTGGATAGCGAGCTATGTTTAACTCTAACTAACGAATTGTTAAGCAAATAACAGCAATTCTTGTTTCAATGCAATCCCTCCTTGCAATACATATACCATTTTGTTGTAGTGAATGCCACATTGCCATTCCACATTCACACGACTGATTTCTATAAACGTATAACTTCCTAAGATCGTATGTCTCGGGAAAGGGTGTTAAGCTAAGAGAAGGTGTCTTCTCCGCCACCGACTGATATACATTTGTAGAGATCACTCATTGTGATTTAGAATGCAAGGTCAGACATTCATCCATACAAGTACGTTTGATCTGGGACTGAATGAAACCGAAGGTACTTTCCTCGGCCATTACTAGGCGAGAAGTCCTTGTGGTTTTGAGGTTTTTCATAACAAAGAGACCACTGATACAATATAGTGAATCGGGAGTTTATCCCTAATTAATCAACAAGTAGTCCTTCGTTATTATTTGTCTTAATATCTCCATCTGCAAACATCTTCATTCTTCGAACACGTAAACTTAATACCATCTTTTAAGAGCATTTGGGCTTTCTTTTTGATCTGTTCCACCCCTCACCTAAGAAAAGAAAACATAAGCCAGGTAAGTTCAGTGTACTAGCTGCTCCATCCCTAACCTTAGTTAAACACCTTGTTTTATCTTCTCAGATCTCACAAGTAGGACAAATGTACTAGTCGTTTCCGCATACTCAATTATCAACTTTATTTTGGAATTAATTATAAAAATTCCAAATTATCTTTTAAACGCTTAATTTTCCTTTTAAAAACATTCACAATAGATTCTAGGAAAAATCGTTACGTTTAAACTCATATTTAAAAAGTTATAGAATTCGCAGCATAAAAGTGTTGCGGAAAGTGCTATATAAGCTTATTTGATTTAATCAACTTTTTAATATTTGCAAATTCATATTTTCCATTCCAAATTTCTTTTAAACTATTTAAATAGATCTACCAAATTTATTCCATATTTTTCTATAATTGAAAACGTTCATTTAAACGGTTTTCCCGTTATGGTCACTTAACTACACTGGCGCGCTTTTTCTAGAAAATTGATTTGGATATATTTCAAAATATAATCAACGAAATTTTGATTTTCTTTTTTCGTTTAGAAGATATGGATATAATAGTCCGGAATTTTCTTATCTCGAAGAATTCCGAGCTATATTCCACTCTATACACTCATTTGAACTTTTCGGCGCGAAATCGCGAACTAACTAGCGTGACGCGCCTAGTTTTAACTTATTTTTCAATACTTGAAATAATCTATTCAAATTAAATTTTATTACTTATAAAACCATTACAAATCATTTTAAATCATTATTTTCACCTTTTAAAGCTTTTAAAATGTATTTTCACTATTACCATATATTATAATATTATTTTATTCCTATTATTTTAATATTAAATTTTAAATTCCAATTTCAATTCAGTTTTAATTCTAACTTCAAATTAAACTCAATTAAAACTTAAATTTCAAATCTAATTCCCATTCTAATTTCAATTTCAACCTTAATCTCACTTTCAATTTTCAAAATCGATTTCAATTTCAATTTCACTATTCATCTAAATTTTAATTTCAATTTAACTTTCCATTTCAAACCCAATTTCACTTCTAATTTCAAATTCTCTTTTATTTCCACTTTAATTTCAATTCCAATTAAAAGGAGACTTACTTTTCCAAAGTATATCATATCACCAAATTAGGGTCTTATAAATGTGATACTTAATCAAAATGAGCATAACCAAGTTTAACATTTATCACTACATAATTATGGTCCATACATAAGCTAATATGATAAATAACCACAACCATAATACTTGCAATTATTTAAACATAACACAAACATATCCAAACATCCATAACAACATTTTAAAGGGGTGTATACTTGCATATGTAATAAGATGATTATTATAACAAAATCAAAATACGATCTTTTAAAAGCGGTGAGAATTTTCTCACCTTTATTTCCACTCCATCAATTTTTTATGTAAGCTATGCGCCTCTCGAACTAACGTGCTATTTTCCGAACGTCTGAATTTTGTCATTTTCCTTTCCTTCTCTTTTTTTTTCTTTTTCTTTTTCGTCTTTTCTCTTTTTTTTATTTTTTTTATTTTGGCCATGGGCTATAGGGGAGGGTATAGGCTCGGCTATGGGGTGTGGCTTAGGGTAAGGGGGTGCGTGTGCTTTAATGGTGGGTAGGTAGGTGTGTATGGGGTTTTGGTGTGCTCGGTCGTGGCTTAAGGTGTTGGGTGTGAGGTGTTGGAGGCTTGGAGGAGGCGGGTAGGTGGTGTAGGAGGTGGGTATGGCTTAGGGAAGGGGTCTTGGGCCAAGGTGGAGCTTGGGTGGAGGGATGTAGGGCATGGCTAAAGTGGAGGAAGTAATGGAAGAGAAAGAGAATGGAGTTTAAAATTGTATGGAATGAAAATGTAGTGAAGAAGGAAGGGGTTTAGGCTTGTAGTTATAAGTGGAGTTTGAGTGGCAAATCACCTTACTACCCTCTTCATATTTAAATATGCATTTCTCTTATGCATGAAAGAAGAGATTTGATATGCATTAATGGTGATGTTAAATATAAGAATGATTACTTACCTTTTCTTTCTTAAATTTTGAACTTAAAAAGAAGACTTTTGCCTTTGATTTGATTTGCATTAAATGGATTTGTAAGTGTGCATTAATGATAAGCATATATGTCACTGACCCCTTTAGTTAGCTTTCTTTTCATATTTTATTTTGCTTGAATTCTATGTGTATAAGTCCCATCTTGTATAAGATAAAAGGAAGATATGTAATGGTGTTGTTTTATTTGTTTACTTATACACACTTTTGTCAAATCATGCTTTTGCACTTTCCTTTATCTTTTTTCTTTTATTTACTTTATAAAAAGCGACATTTTGATTTTTTTAAGATGTAAATGAAAGTGCTATATAGTTTGTAAAGTGATATTATATAAGTTACAAAGTGCATATGATCATTTAATATTGCGACGACTTGTTTTGGTTGAAAACAGTGCTTTTGTTGACAAATTTTACAGTTAAAATTTAACGTTTTTGTTAAATATATATTCAAGTAAACCAAACTTAAAAATAAACTTTTTACTTCTTTAAATAAATTAAAACATGTCTATTTATATTTTAAAATTATTTTTAAATAATATCAAAATCTATATTTTTTACAGTGCATGTAAAACTGACAAAATGCGATAAATCTTGGTTATTTTTGTAAAACGATCATTAATATACTTTTAAATCTTTTAATTTACTTTTATTATCTTTATTAGATGTTTTTAATAAGATTTATATTTTTAAATAAATATTTAAACCTATTTATTTAAGCATTATTTATTTTTAACAAAACTTAACTTTTGCTGATTTGTTTTTAAATTCAAATTTATACTTTTTAATTATTAACTATAAGAATAAATAATTTCTCTATTATTATTTATTATATATAACTTATTTATTTAAGTTTTAAATTCTTTTAAAATTTAAAAATAAAGCAAAATATCTCATTTTTGAAGTAGCGAAATTACGGGTCGTTACATTCTCCCCTACTTAAAAGCATTTCGTTCTCGAAATGAAAGTTAGATAAAGAAATCTATCTCATACTCGTATTCTCAAACATTCTAGCTTATTTATACCGATGATATAAAAAATTCATATATAAAAAGAAGGTCAATAACATAACAATACAGAAACAAATGATACGAACCATGCATACAGAGATTCCCCATACTGACCTGATTACTTATCACATACTTAAGGTTATATATACATACATCAAGTTAGACTTCTATCCTACCCATCCTAGTGCGTACTGCACACTTAAAATAATATACACAACAGCCAAACCAATACTATATCAACATAAATGAATACATCCACATAACTCGTCCCCTGACTTAAGCATGTACCACCCTTGAGGTCTATATATATACACACACATATCAAAACATAAGTCTAACCCCTACATCTTAGTGTCTATAAGATAACTATCCAACTACTATGTAGACAAACCCAAAACATCATACTATATATGATATTTGATTCGATCTATTATTCAAATCTACAACTTTACTTCCGAACTAGTATCGATCCCTCGATTTTCTAGTGCGGACTTTGATCAGACTTCCTGATCACAAACCCTTGCTTTCCTTGCATAGCTCTCAATTATGATAGAAAACTTGGGTACATAATTACAAACCCTCATCAATGTTCGCCGTCAACAATCGAGTGATAAATCCTTTTTTGGATTGGTGTAAACACCTCAAAGTTCTATACTCAAATCTTCGATCAAAAATTTATGTGCCGAAATGATCTACGTATAAGTTATGTATTTATTCACATTCATTTTTACCTAATATATTTCTTCAAAATTTCTATTAATCCAAGTTTATTTCACAACCATTTACTTTTTTTACTAAATCCATTATTACTTAAGCAGACAAATATGACTTAAACTTGTATAATATACCTTTACTTTCTAAGAGTATATATACATATCCCAAACTTCAAGCTGTTATTACTTAAATTAAGGTGTTTAACTAATGTGGAATTCTATTATTATCTCAAATCAATAAGTTATAAAACTTAATCCTTAGCTTTATTTACCAAAGGTCTTAATTTAGCTAATATTATTTACCTTATCCATATATTAATAAGACAACTTTACTAAGTGTACATCTTTTTCTTACTAATCTTATGATTATCTACTTAACTTATTTACCTATCCATTTTCTAATCAAATTTATTAATCTTAAATCCATCAAATACCTTATGGTCAAATTGTGAAACTTAATTCACATGGTATTTGTTATTTAAAAATTTTCATCCAACAATTAACCTACTAACCATATTATTCAAAAATATCCACTTCTAATCTTACTTCAATTTGAATTACAAATGTTACCCTAAATTTATCACTAATTCAAAGTTTTATATTAGGATGATATTTCTTAAATATCTCTTATTCTTAAATTTCACTTTGATTTTAACATAATCAAAGAGTCTAAATTTCAAATTATCTTATCTTCTTTATAAGTTATAGAACTTACCCTTTCATATTATATTTACCCAAAGTCTCAATTTAGGCTAATCCTTTTTATATTTCATTGATAAGAATTTTTCTAAGTGTGCATTTCCTTTTTACTTTCTCTAATTACAACTTCTAGCTTCAATATTATCATCAAATATCTTATAGTCAAATCGTGAATTTTACTTCACAAAATATTTGTACTTAGCTTTTAAATCCATCAATTTTGATGATCATTAAATCATTATTTCTTAATAACCAAATGTCTAAGGGTATATGATTAAAGTTCTAAATTCTAGCTGTCAACTAATTGATTCTATATGGAATATCTTATAGTTAAATCGTGCAATTCTAATAACAAGATATTCATATTTTAGTTTTTACTAAGCCAAACAATCCTTAATTTCTAACCCAAAAATAATAATATTCCCTTTAATATTTAAAATAAGCCCAAGGTAATATTATTTCATTTACCATCTTTTAAAACAAAACCATTTTTATACAATTATCATATACGCGCTCATATATATAATACTCTCAACTCATTCTAGGGTGTCACTTACCCTATCTCTAATGAGTTACTCATCCTATGATATTACTAATCCTATCTCTGATGAGACTTACCCATATTAGGCTTCGGTATTCGCTCAACCAAAAGCTCTGATGCCAAATGTAATAGCCCATTTTCCCGTACCCTTTGAATCGACAGTAAACCACACATGTCTAACTCAAATTGCACGAAAAGACGGATCATTAAAGGTAATAAAGAAAAATAGACAGAACAGAAACTCATATGAATGGAATAATATATAATATTGAACAAATATCTTTATAGCGAAAAACTTTTAAAATACATATATCAGAGTCTAACCTAAATTCAGCTTGGATAGTTATAAACATCTATCCTTATAATTGCTGACAAACATCAAAACAAACAGACAACAGCGGATAATAGAATATGTTCATACATAGATGAATATCTCCATCTCTCCTCTGGAAACTCCAACCATCTTCGACTAAACTTGAAACTACTCGGATCTGACCCAAGTATTGATAATACCTGGATCAGGCTTGATAAACCAGCATGAGAAAAACTCACTAATAAATGACAGTGTCATATATTAGACTTGGAAATAAAATCATTTGAAAAGAAAGAGTGTCTCATAAGACCACGCCCACACATAAACATGGACGGGTTTTTACCTTATGATAACTAAAACACTTTTATACCAAACCTTTGATATTATTTCTAATGACATTTTTTGAAAACATTTGCAAATAAACTTATTAATCTTAGCCGAAATTGTTACCATTATTAAATCCCAGCATAGTAGGCTCTACAAACAAAACCGTAGGTTCTTATTGGAGAATGGATTTACATACAAATGACTAGGTGAAGGGACTACCTTCCAGCAGTACATCTCTAGAGGAATGTATCGAGGACCATAACAAAGGATCCTCTACCAACACAAGACTGACCTATCTCTGTAACTAGATAGTACTGAATATATCTTCCCCCGGTCATCACCGACCTTTAACCGAGCGCGCTCTAGCATACAAACCACATTAATTTACATTCCAAACATCATAACGGGAAGAAATATATCTAGAAGGGAATGATCATACCCTAATTAGGAATGACCCACTTAGCCTTGCTGCATCTAGCCATGTTTCGGTCATTTCCGGTTGATGAGGCTCGAGGCTATGATTACCTTTTCACATAGCACATCTTCTTTCACTTTGAATGCCACATTGCCATTCCATATTCACATGACTGATTTCTATAAACGTACAACTTCCTGAGCTCGTATGTCTTAGGAATGGGTGTTAAGCTAAGAGAAGGTGTCTTCTTCGCCACTGACCGATATACATTTATAGAGATCACTCATTGTGATTTAGAATGCAAGGTCAGACATTCTTCCATACAAGTTCGTTCTGGGACTGAATGAAACCGAAGGTACTTTCCTCGGCCATTACTAGGCGAGAAGTCCTTGTGATTTTGAGGGTTTTCATAACAAAGAGACCACTGCTACAATATAGTGAATCGAGAGTTTAACCCTAATTAATCAACAAGTAGTCCTTCGTTATTATTCATCTCAATATCTCCGTCTTCAAACATCTTCATTCTTCGAATGCGTAAACTGGTTCGAAGTGGTTTTCGGATAGGAATCACCCAAATCCGAACCCGGTTCATTCGAAATCCAATCATCGATAAAAAGTGAATATGAGTATACATGATTTATTAAGTCTCTTTTCACTTTAACTCTTTTTGGATGATTTCAAAATCTCTTTATTTTGTCTTAGAAATTCTATGTTAATTCATTCTTTTGCTTTGGATAATATCTCAATTTCCCTTACTTAACTCTCGATCCAAATTCCTTAACTTTTTGGCGGGTCAAAAAACAATGTTATTTAAGACATCATTTACGATAAACCCTAAATCATTTTTAGCAAACATTTATGAGTAAATAGGATCATAGAAATCATTCTGATTTTACCCAACAACAATTTCTGTATTCAACAAGTGCTATGGGCGGAATAATAGTGAAATCACCTTTTAAATTCCACGAATAGGACGAGTTCCCTCTTCGGATTTTAATACCAAGTACAAAAAGGTTATCTCTATGCAATCTAAGTTGTTGTTAATTCATTTTGGAGATTGGTTAAATTTTGGATAATACCAATCTTCTTTTATTTTGGAAACTTAATACCATTTTTTAAGAGCATCCGGGCTTTCTTTTCGATATGTTCCACCCTCTCGTCTAAGAAAAGAAACATATGCCAGGTAAGTTCAGGGCACTGGTTGCTCCATCCCTACCCTTAGTTAAACACCTTGTTTTATCTTTCCAGATCTCACAGGCGGGACAAATGTACTAGTCGTTTCTGCATACTCAGTTTTTCAACTTTATTTTGGAATTAATTATAAAGATTCCAAATTATCTTTTAAATGCTTAATTTTCCTTTTAAAAACATTCACAATAGATTCTAGGAAAAATCGTTACGTTTAAACTCATATTCAAAAAATTATAGAATTCGCAGCATAAAAGTGCTGCGGAAAGTGCTATATAAGCTTATTTGATTTAAACAACTTTTTAATATTTGCAAATTCAAATTTTCCATTCCAAATTTCTTTTAAGCTATTTTAATAGATTTATCAAATTTATTCCATATTTTTCTATAATTGAAAACATTCATTTAAGCGGATTTCTCGTTATGGTCACTTAACTGCACTAGCGCGATTTTTCTAGAAAATTGATTTGGATATATTTCAAAATCCACTTAACGAAATTTTGATTTTCTTTCTTCGTTTAGAAGATAGGGATATAATAGTCCGAAATTTTCTTATCTCGAAGAATTCCGAGCTATATTCCACTCTATACACTCATTTGAACTTTTCGGCGCGAAATCGCAAACTACATTGCGCAACGCGCCTAGTTTTAACTTATTTTTCAATACTTGAAATAATCTATTCAAATTGAATCTTATTACTTATAAAACCATTACAAATCATTTTAAATCAATATTTTCACCTTTTAAAGCTTTTAAAATGTATTTTCACTATTACCATATATTATAATATTATTTTATTTCTATTATTTTAATATTAAATTTTAAATTCCAATTTCAATTCAATTTTAATTCTAACTTCAAATTAAATTGAATTAAAACTTAGATTTCAAATCTAATTCCAATTCTAATTTCAATTTCAACCTTAATCTCACTTTCAATTTTCAAAATCGATTTCAATTTCAATTTCACTATTCATCTAAATTTTAATTTCAATTTAACTTTCCATTTCAAACCCAATTTCACTTCTAATTTCAAATTCTCTTTTATTTCCACTTTAATTTCAATTCCCATTAAAAGGAGACTTAATTTTTCAAAGTATATCATATCATCAAATTAGGGTCTTATAAAGGGGATACTTAATCAAAATGAGCATAACCAAGTTTAACTTTTATCACTACATAATTATGGTCCATACACATGCTAATATGATAAATAATCACAACCATAACACTTGCAACTATTTAAACATAACACAAACATATCCAAACATCCATAACAACATTTTAAAAGGGTGTATACTTACATATGTAATAAGATGATTATTATAACAAAATCAAAATACGATCTTTTAAAAGCGGTGAGAATTTTCTCACATTTATTTTCACTTCGTCAATCTTTTATGTAGGCTATGCGCCTCTCGAACTAACGTGCTATTTTCCGAACGTCTCGAAATTTGTCGTTTTTCTTTCCTTCTCTTTTTTTCCTTTTTCTTTTTCTTCTTTTCTCTTTTTTTTATTTTTTTTTATTTTGGCCGTGGGTTATAGGGGAGGGTATAGGCTCGGCTATGGGGTGTGGCTTAGGGTAGGGGGTGCGTGTGCTTTAATGGTGGGTAGGTGGGTGTGTGTGGGGTTTTGGTGTGCTCGGCCGTGGCTTAAGATGGTGGGTGTGAGGTGTTGGAGGCTTGGAGGAGGCGGGTAGGTTGTGTAGGAGGTAGGTACGACTTAAGGAAGGGGTGTTGGGCCGAGGTGGAGCTTCGGTGGAGGGATGTAGGGCACGACTAAAGTGGAGAAAGTAATGGAAGAGGAAGAGAATGGAGTTTAGAATTTTATGGAATGAAAATGCAGTGAAGAAGGAAGGGGTTTAGGCTTGTATTTATAGGTGGAGTTTGAGTGGCAAATGACATTACTACCCTCTTCATATTTACATGTAAATATACATTTCTCTTATGCATGAAAGGAGAAATTTGATATGCATTAATGATGATGTTAAAGATAAGAATGATTACTTACTTTTTCTTTCTTAAATATTGAACTTAAGAAGAAGACTTTTGCCTTTGATTTGGTTTGCATTAAATGGATTTATAAGTGTGCATTAATGGTAAGCATATGTGTCACTAATCCCTTTAGTTAGCTTTCTTTTCATATTTTATTTTGCTTAAATTCTATGTGTATAAGTCCCATCTTGCATAAGATAAAAGGAAGATATGTAATGATATTGTTTTATTTGTGTACTTATACACACTTTTGTCAAATCATGCTTTTACACTTTCCTTTATCATTTTTGTTTTATTTACTTTATAAAATGTGACATTTTGATTTTTTTAAGATGTAAATGAAAGTGTCGTATAGTTTGTAAAGTGGTATTATATAAGTTACAAAGTGCATATGATTATTTAACATTGCGATGACTTGTTTTGGTTGAAAACGGTGCTTCTGTTGACAAATTTTACAGTCAAAATTTGACCTTTTTGTTAAATATATATTCAAGTAAATCAAACTTAAAAATGAACTTTTTACTTCTTTAAATAAATTAAAACATGTCTATTCATATTTTAAAATTATTTTTAAATAATATCAAAATCTCTATTTTTATAGTGTATGTAGAGCTGACAAAATTCGACAAATTTTGGTTATTTTTGTAAAACGATTATTAATATACTTTTAAATCTTTTAATATAATTTTATTACCTTTATTAGATGTTTTTAATAAGATTTATCTTTTTAAATAAATATTTACACCTATTTATTTAAGCCTTTATTTATTTATAACAAAACTTAACTTTTGCTGAGTTGTTCTGAAATTCAAATTTATACTTTTAATTATTAACTATAAGAATAAATAATTTCTCTATTATTATTTATTATTTATAAATTATTTATTTAAGTTTTAAATTCTTTTAAAATTTAAAAATAAGCAAAATATTTCATTTTCGAAGTAGTGAAATTATGGATCTTATAGTGCAAGTTTGAACTCGATGAGTGGTGGTAAGTATACAAGGCTTAGTTTCCATCTACGATCGTTTTATATCCTCGATAGTTGGCTTCTCAGCTATCGATTACCCCAGCTTTTTATTATCGTCATTCTAAGATGATTTGTTACTCTATTGAGCTTTGTTATCCTTTGACAGAAAGGCTAAATCAAAGCACGTGTTTTTGGGGGCCAAGTTATGTGCGGTTGCTCCCATTATGGTATTTTTACATCTCATCTAGATTGGATTCGGTTTTACACATTTAGATGTAAAATGCTCGGATTCTCGATAAGGATTAGTGGGGTCTGGCTTGGAGTTCTTGAGGTTTTCAAGTATATTTCTAGCGGTATACTTCTTTTAATGGGGATGCACACTCCTAGTCATTTGTTGGAAAATTTTCCTTTCCCTATTTGACTCGAACCTTTGAATCGTTTTTCTGTAATTGCAACGGAAAGAGTTAACCACTCTTTATGATTTTTAATTATAGGTTTTGTCAATTCTATCAAGTTTGGACTGTTATATTGTTTTATCCATTCTGTCCATTTTTTATTTTGTTCAGACTATTTCCATTCTTTCAAGTATGGATCTTTATACTATTTATGCCCATCATCTATGTTTGGATTTGTTTCATATTGTTCTTTTCCATTCTTACGTTTGGTTGTTGTTTATGTAGGAGAAAACTCATTCGCCATTAGCGACGTGGTCCCATATAATATTGTTAAATACATTCCCTTTTCTTTTAGAGTTTTACTCATACCCGACATATTGTCAGACCCGAGTTGTTTATTTCCCTAAATTCTCGAGTACTCAATTATATTTGAGTATATCTAGAATAGTAGGTTTTTTTGGAGCTCTTTGAAGACTGTGATCGAGTATGCGGTTCCTTAGTTATCTAGTTATTTATTTCTGCTGTATGATTAAGTTGGTATATTTGGTATCTGGAAAATGTAAAGTCAGAATGTATAACTGCCGATCTTTTAGGTGTAGTACTTTTGTGTAACTCTGATAACTCCATGTAAGGAGTAACTTTTTGTACTATATCATTTTGTATTATATGTAACCATTCCATTGTGAGATTTTTCTATTATGTTCTTTCTGTTATTTACTTTTCCCTGTGACAACTTATCTTTCGGATGTTTAGGCAACGATACATGAATACCGAGGATGCATTAAGTGTCGTTCTCAGGGGTCAGAAAGGTGGGTCGTTATAGATGGTATCGGAGCCAGGTTTAATGAACCCCTAAGCCCTAGTGGGGTAAACTCTCTAGGGATAGGGTTAATAATATCCTAGGATAAGTTTAAGAGTATAAATATATATTGAGTGCGTATTTGTTAGTGTAATAAAAATGTTTTATATTGTGTTATTTGATCGGTTGAGTGGTATATAAAATCTGGTCGATGCATCTGATCAGTGTTATTGATAGAGATTCCTAAATACTTGAACATACCTACCGATAAAATATTATTTTAAAATGGTAAATGAAATAATTTTACCTAGAAATATATTATATATATAAAGGGATGATTTTCGAAAATTAATATAGCTATATTTATGAGTTAATTATTAGGAAACGATAATATTTTATTTTTTTATCATTTAGGATTAATTGTTTAGTTATGCTCGTCTAGTTTGAGCATTAACTATTGTTGAATAAGTTTATAAAAAAATTTCCTTCGTAAGGTACAGATTGGGCAGATAGGAATTTGGGAACCTTGAAATGAACCCCTTGTGAATTAAGTTTCATAGTTTGATTATAAGATGTTTGGTGAAGAGGTTAAGTTAAAAGTCATCTTTTAATAATGATAAGCTAAAAGTAAACTTTTAATAAAAAAAGTTGTTTAATATAATCTAAATGGTAGGATAGTGCATTTAGAGGATAGATATATAAGAAAATTTAGTTATAATAAGGGAGAATGATTTAAATGTGTGTTTAATTACATTCAAAATTTACTATGTCATATGGGTGATGCCATAAACTACTGTTGATTGATTAGATGTTAGTTAAATTGTTTGATTGATTGTTTGGTTGAATTTCTGGTTGGAAAATGGATGTTTAATAGAAATTAATCTTGATATTCCATTTAAAATATTTAAGTGTTGTTATAGTGATTTCCACTATACCATCACTTATTGAGTTTCATCCCCTAAACCCTTATATGTGTGTTTGAGCTTGAGCTTGTATTTTCACAAAAGTAGATGTTTAAAGTTCATTAATCATTTTGATTAATGATATTTTAAATTAATTGACCATTTTAACTAATGATGTTTAAAATTAATTAATCTATTTGATTAATGAGATTCGAATTTAATTAAATCATTTTAACTAATGATTTTAAACTTTAATTAATCATTTTAATTAATGATTGTTTTAAATTTAATTAATTGTTTTAACTAATGGTATTTGAAATTTGTTTAATCATTTTAATTAATGATGTTTGTTAATTAATCATTTTTAACACATGATGTTTTGTATTTAATTTATCGTATTAACTAACGATGTTTGAATTTAATTAATCCAATTAATTAATGATTATTTGAACTTAATTAATTGCTTTAATTAATGACATTTAAAGTTATATTAATAATTTTAATTAATGATGTTTTAGATTAATTTTTTCATTTTAACTAATGATTATTTGAATTTAATAAATCGTTGAATAAATAATATTTTATAGTTAATTGATTTAATAAATGAGTTTAAAGTAAATTAACTAATTTGATGAAAGTGTTTTGGAAGTAATTAACTGTTTTATTAAAGATAGTTGATTTGTTTATTAAAGGAAATTGTAAATTTGATTAATTATCTTTTGGGATAGTTAATATTATTTTAGATTTATAAAAGAGTATTATAAATTATCCCTTAGGATGATTAACATTGTTTTAATAATTTTATAAAGGTATTTAAATTGTTTTATCATCCTTTGAGATAATAAATATTGTTTTAAATTATTAATGATGGTTTTTAATTGAGAATTTTTGAACATAATTTTTTTATAAATGAAGCTAAGTGTAAATTGTTTTGGGATTTTAGTAAACGATGTTTAAAATGCGATTTTCTTTTTATCCTTGTTTTAATACGCTTAGTATTATAAATTTTTCTTTTCAAATAACATTTCAAATAGTTTCTGGAAAATTTAAATCCCAGAATTGTTTGAAATGATTTCAAAAGATTTTGAGAAAAGTAATAATGGTATTATTTGGAAATACTTCTAAAGTATAGATATTTTGAAAAATAATTTTTAAGTTGAATGCTTTTCTTTGAATAATTTGGAGGAAAACATTTCGGTTAGTTTTGTGGTAATCTAAACAATCTTCTAAGTGACAATCGAATGTTGCTTAGGCAAACGTTGTGGATTACTTAGTAAATTATTCTCTTTATCATTGTGCGATCAAAATGAGTCAAAATCCGAATGAACCCAAAAGTGAGTTTTAGTAAACAAATTGTTTGAACTTATTTCATAAAAGAAATTATGTAGCATGCTTTCAAAGATAAGTTTTGAAATTTCTAACAGGGTATTTGATCTTTAAGTTCCTTTAGTAGGGAATTGATTTCAAAATAAAAAGTAATTTCGATAAGAGATTGTTTTAATAAATGAAGTTTTACCCTTGGATAAGGATAATTTAACACTAATTTAAATAGGTTAGATTGGATAGGAAGGTTTTGACAACATTGTTTTATCAAAACCATAGATTTTATAAACCTCTGTGTAGTGTAAATTAATCGATGTTATTGGGTTAGTCCATAAACATCATTCATTATAACACCTTAAGATGAAAAGGTAGGAAGATTTTAATTGATATTTTTTTGAGCGACACGGTTGTGTAGCGTGGAACTACACAGCCGATTAAATATCATATAAATAGGTAAGTAGTGCGATCAACAAGCCTGATCGCTGGCCAAAATGTAGTAAGAAACCGCAAGCTAGTCGATGAGAGACAAAGTTTTATATACAAAATACATATTGTGAACAACAGAATTTCAAAAATACTAGAGCCATATAGCGGTTGGTGGTGCCCTCAATGCCTGCCAGGAGGAATTGCTGAAGTGCTGCCCGTGGATTCGGCTGGTGGGGAGCTGGGGTATGGTAATCTCAGTCTGAAAGGTGCGGAGAAGCTTCGACCTGATATAGATGAGAAATAGTGAATAATACGTCTACAAGTTCCTTCGAAGTTGGATGCGGGCCTGCAGAATACACGTGCATTACGCTCGGCCCAGATGCACCAACTGAAAATAGCTACATTTAGATCAAAGTGATAGTTGGGGGGGTTGTTCTGCCAGTGGTCGAAAAACGAGTTGAACGTGGGGATATGTCCAAGAATGTGAACCGTCGATGCCACCCAGACCCTGACAGCAAAATCGCATTCAAAGAATAGATGTTGTAAAATTTCTGGTGTGGTAGAGCATAAGGCACAGCTGGGATCGACGACGATGTTATGGCGAAGGAGCCTGTCTCTTGTGTTGATTCGCTCGTGAATAAGGCACCATTGGAGGAAAGCGAAGCGGGGCTGGATCCTGCACTTCCAAAGTCTGGGGAAGGTGAAGAGACGTCCGGGGTTGTTTAGGTGAGCATAGCAGGAGGCAACGGAGAAGCCGTTTGATGGGTTGGGGGCCCAGGTGAAGGAGTCTGGCCGGGGTTGAGTTGGATGTTTCGGAGAATAGAGGTGACAAGGTGAAGCTCGGAGAGGGTGGTGAGGTCAAAGTAGGAGGTAGGAAGAAGCTGGTCGGGGCCCGAAATAGAAATGTCCAGGGTGGAGGCGAAGAAGTTGGTTGTATGAGCGAAGAGGTTGGGGAGGATGGAGGAGAGGGGAAGCTGGTTATGCCATGTATCTAACCAGAAGAGGCAATTAGCCCCATTGCCCAGGTTGACGTGGAAGAGCCGTTTGACACGTGGTAGGGTTGATACGACCCCAGACCAAAAAGGGGATGGTTTGATTCTGGTGGAGGCATGGAGGACAAGGTGTGGGTTTGAGTGATAGAGGAGAGAGGTAATCCAAGATTTCCAAAGGAAGGAGCCAGGGGTAAGGAACCGCCAGAGCCATTTGGCGAGGAGCGCGGTGTTGAAGTCATGTAGATTAACAATTCCAAAGCCGCCATTTTTAGGGGGGAGGCAGGCGGTCTGCCAGTTTACGAGTCTCTTTATATTACTACCATTCCACAGAAAGGAGCTTCTAATCGCGTCAATTTTTTTGATTACCCAGGATGGGAGCTTGTACAGTGACATCCAATATGTGGGAATCGCTGATAGAACGGATTTAACAAGGACAAGACGCCCTGCTGAGGACAAGGAGTGAGCTTTCCATGAAAGGAGTCTGTTTTCGATTTTGGCGATGAGGGGGAACCAATCGGATCTATGAAGTTTGGTTGGACGGATTGGGACTCCGAGGTAGGAGATGGGGAAATGAGCGATCTTGCAGTTGAGCAGGCTGGAACAGATTTGCCCGAGATGGTCGGCGCTTCCGAGCATGATGATGGAGCTTTTGTAGAAGTTGATGGACATGCCGGATATGAGTTCGAATGAATATAGAGCTACTTTGAGGCAATGGATGTGGTTGAGCATGGGTGATGCGAATAGAATGGTGTCGTCAGCGAATTGAAGGTTGGAAATGACTAGGTTAGAATTGGAGAGGTTGATGCCCTGAAAGAAGTTATTCGAAATTGCTAACTTGATCATGCGGTTGAACACATCGGCTACCAGAACGAAAAGCAAGGGAGAAAGTGGGTCTCCTTGTCGCAGTCCACGCGCTGATTTGATTAGACCCCCCGAGACCCCATTAATGACTATCGAGGACATGCTTGAGTTGAGAATAGAGTATATCCAGTTGCACCATTTTGTGGGAAAGCCTCTGTGTTCCATTAGCTCCAAGATGAATTGCCAGTTAACTGAGTCAAAAGCTTTTGAGTAGTCTAGTTTGAGAAGCATTCCTGGTGTTGAAGTAGAGTGGCAGAAGGATATGACCTCCTGGGTCATTGCTACGCAATCCATGATGTTACGGCCCAAGATGAATGCGGATTGCTCAATTCCAATTAGAGGGGCTATGAAGGCTTGAAGGCGGTTGGCTAGGACCTTGGTTATGATCTTAAAGGTTGTGTTAAGGAGACTAATGGGACGAAAGGATGGGAGGGAGGAGGCGCCGGGGGATTTTGGAAGTAGGATGATGTTTGCGTAGTTGATGCGGGCCACGGATGATGGGTCGGCATGAAATTCGGAGCACATTTCGATGATGTCGAATTTTGGTTGGACGGATTGGGACTCCGAGGTAGGAGATGGGGAAATGAGCGATCTTGCAGTTGAGCAGGCTGGAACAGATTTGCCCGAGATGGTCGGCGCTTCCGAGCATGATGATGGAGCTTTTGTAGAAGTTGATGGACATGCCGGATATGAGTTCGAATGAATATAGAGCTACTTTGAGGCAATGGATGTGGTTGAGCATGGGTGATGCGAATAGAATGGTGTCGTCAGCGAATTGAAGGTTGGAAATGACTAGGTTAGAATTGGAGAGGTTGATGCCCTGAAAGAAGTTATTCGAAATTGCTAACTTGATCATGCGGTTGAACACATCGGCTACCAGAACGAAAAGCAAGGGAGAAAGTGGGTCTCCTTGTTGCAGTCCACGCGCTGATTTGATTAGACCCCCCGAGACCCCATTAATGACTATCGAGGACATGCTTGAGTTGAGAATAGAGTATATCCAGTTGCACCATTTTGTGGGAAAGCCTCTGTGTTCCATTAGCTCCAAGATGAATTGCCAGTTAACTGAGTCAAAAGCTTTTGAGTAGTCTAGTTTGAGAAGCATTCCTGGTGTTGAAGTAGAGTGGCAGAAGGATATGACCTCCTGGGTCATTGCTACGCAATCCATGATGTTACGGCCCAAGATGAATGCGGATTGCTCAATTCCAATTAGAGGGGCTATGAAGGCTTGAAGGCGGTTGGCTAGGACCTTGGTTATGATCTTAAAGGTTGTGTTAAGGAGACTAATGGGACGAAAGGATGGGAGGGAGGAGGCGCCGGGGGATTTTGGAAGTAGGATGATGTTTGCGTAGTTGATGCGGGCCACGGATGATGGGTCGGCATGAAATTCGGAGCACATTTCGATGATGTCGAATTTTACTGTATCCCAGTAATGTTTGAAGAATAGGGGCCCGAAGCCATCTAGGCCAGGAGCCTTGTCATCGGACATGCTTTTCAGCGCTGCCCAAATTTCTGTTTCAGTGAAGGGATGGTCAATGGGGATGGGGTGATTCCCCGGGTAGAGCAGATTCCAATCAATTGGGGGAAGAGGGGGGTGATGGTTGCCTAGGATAGTTCGGTAATAGTCGGTGAAAAGTTTAAGGATGGCTGACTGATCAGAGGTGGTATTGTTGTCGTGGGTGATTTCGGGAATAAAAGTTGATCTACGTCTGCCATTGGCAAGACGGTGGAAGAAAGCAGTGTTCTTATCGCCATCTTCAATCCATTTCGCTTTGGAGCGTTGTTTCCAACCTATTTCTTCTTGAAGTGACAATCTGTCTAGGTCAGTTTCCAGTTCTCTCAGATGAGATCTGTCTAATTCGGAGAGAGGAGAGGATTCTTCCAGGATATTTAGGTCCAGGATCTCATCTTGGATGGCGGAGATGCGCGAGCGAATGGAGCCCCAAACTGATTTGGCCCAAGGTTTGATGATTTTTCGAAGGGAACGGAGCTTGGAGACGACCCTGACAGTGGTTGATTGGATGGGGGAAGGCTGAGACCAGATTTCTTTGATGAAATTATCAAATGATGGCTCGAGGAGCCAGAGGCGTTCGAACCGGAAGGGTCTGCTGTGGCAAGTGAGGGATCCCGTGTCTAGGAGGAGCGGGCAGTGGTCGGAGATAACTGTGGCTAGACCCAAGACAATGGAGAGAGGGTGTAAATCCTCCCAGGCCGGGTTGAAGAGGAAGCGGTCTAATTTAGCTAGTGAGGGATCTGATCTACGATTGGACCAGGTGTAAAGGCGGTTGCTGATTGGTGGGTCAATTAGGGAGCAAAGATTGATAAACTGGTTGAAGGCTTCAGAGTCTTGGGATAGATTGCCAGAGTTCCTTTCAGATGGGGATTTGGTGGTATTGAAATCTCCTCCGACAATCCAAGGGCCATTGATATGAGCGGAGAAGGTGAGACAGTTAGACCAGAGTTCGTTTCGATCTCGAGGGTTTTGTGGGCCATAGATATTGGAGAAGAAGAAGATTGTTCCAGTTTGTATATGGCGAAGGGCTACATGTAAGGCTGAGGTGTGATAGAAAGTTTGGCAGTGGGACCACACGGATTCATTCCAGGCTGTCATTATACCGCCGCTCGAACCAACAGCATCTATGTGGGCCCACCCAGTTAGGAATGGCCCACCGATTTGTCTGAGCATGTTGGGGTTTGGGTCTGACAGTTTGGTTTCTTGCAAGAAAAGGATGTCTACTTTATGTGGGGAAATGACAAGGCTAACAGAATGTCTTTTGCTGGGGTCCCCCAACCCCCGTGTGTTCCAGGATATTAGCTTCATTAGGAGAATGATAAGCGCTCCGATTCTAGTGCCTGCATGGAGGAGTAATGCTCTCCATGCAAGTTTACTCCCATGCAACGTGCCATTTTCTTATTTAAGCTTTTATTATGAGAAGAAAAAACAACATGTTTAAAAAAACTACTAGGATGAGATGCTGCTCTGTCCAGTCTGGAGCTACGGCGCACAGCTGTTGGGGTGATTGGCTGGGACCACTGAGCAGCCGCTGGAGTGGTTGGATGAGGCTCCTGACCAGTCCCCGGGAGGGCTGCTTGGCTGAATTCTTCTGGGATAGGGACGGGGGATTGATGAGCGGGGGAGGGAGGGTCAGCTTGGGGGGTGGGATTATGGATCTGCACCGGGAGGGATTGGGTATCGGTTTGAGGGATAGGAATAGGGTGAGGATTGGGAGGGGCAGCGGAAGCTGGAGGGGATGGGATCTGCTGGAAGAGCGGGGATGAGAGGTCTAGGTCAGAGAAGGGGTCCCACTTGTGTTCTTGGGTTGGCCATGGGTCCCAGCCCCTTGGACCCACCACTTCGAATGATTGATCATAAGGTTGGCCGGCCGCTGGAGGGGAGCCGGAGTAGATTGGGGAGTAGTTCATGACGTCGAATCTGTCTTCTGATTCTAGATTTTTGATCATGATGTGTTGCTCAAAAAGGGGGAAGTGTCTTTCATAGTCAAATCCCAGTAGATGATTTTCCGGGCGCCTGTTGGGGTGTTCGTGCTCCCATCTTTCTATGCGCAGGAGGTATTCTGTGTTGTTGAGGACGGAGACAAAGGATGATGGGGAAATGATGCCACTGTAGAACTGGATTTGGATGTATAGAAAACGGTGGTCTAGTTCAGCCCATTCGCAGTCGTCCTGGGCCAGGAACCTACCCACTGGCTTAACTGCTTCGGTGATGGCTTCTGTGTTGAAGCGAAGGAGCTCTGGGAAGCCTGAGATTCGCGCCCATGAAGGTGGGTCTAGAGACGGCGCCGGGCGGTCGAGCTCAGACCAGGGTTGGAATTGCACGGTTCCTCCGACCGTAGTGATGGTCGATCTCTGGAGAATTTGGTCTCTGATTGAGAAGGTGGGGCAGTAAAAGATGAAGCTGTTTTCTGACTGAAGCCAAAGTGGCCATACTCTGTGTTGGAATGTGGAGGATAGGGCATGGTGTAGAGAGTCAATGGACCATGTGCCGGAGATAATGTTTGCGATGAGAAGCAGTGATGTGTCCGCCATTGTGAAAGTTTTAGGGATCAGGGGGGTGTTATGATGTTGCTTTGGCGATTGGAGTGGATTAAGTGGAGCATCAGGGGATATGATTTGCATTGGGGAGCTGAAAGGTTTCGTGTGAGATGGTTGGGGATGCGACGTTGGGACCCATCGGGCAGAGGGTAGTTTGTCTTTAGTGGAAGAGGAGGGGACTTTACTCGTTTTACGAGCCAGAGACTGATTAGGGGTTTCATCGGGACAGTGCGTTTGAGGATGCCCAAAAAATCCGCACTTATAGCATATCTTTGCATCCCTACAAACTTGCGCCACGTGTCTAAGGCCAGCACAACGAAGGCAACGGTTTTCCTTCTTTAGAAAATCCACCGTTTGGCGAACGTTTCTGAAAAGAGGCAGGGGGTGGCGCCTCTTGGCCGGAGGGTTGGGCAGGAGGGGGGAACGAGGTGCAGAACCCACTACCTGGGCATAAGTCATGGGAGCGGGAATCTCGATACAGAGTGGCTGGTCGAGTCCGGATGGGGGAGGTGGGGCTCGAGATGCAGTCGCTTGTTGGATGGGGGCGGCCGAGGAGGAGGGGGTGGGGGATGGGTTGGTCAGGATGGAGTTGTATTTGCTTGGGACGAAGGAGATCGGGGGTATTGCTTGGTGGACGGAGGGAGCCATGGACGAAGATTTCTATTGTATCTATAATATTTTTCTATTGTCAACTAGTTTTATTTTAATTGATATTATTTTATTAAAACCATAGCTTTTGTTTGAAACTTGTACGTAGTGTAAACTATTTGTTGTTTTGGGTCAACCCATAAACATCGTCAATTTTAGCACATGAAGTTGAAGAGGTTGAGAGGTTGACTCGGTTTTAAAAGACCTAAATTTTGATTAGATCTTTACCTAAATTGTGAAAAGTAAAATAAAATTTGCATTTGTACGTACTCTTAGGATATAAAAGAGTATTATACAAGTAAATAAAGTAGAATAAGCTATTATTTGGTGTTTTATAAAGAAATTACTTTAAACATTTTTAAACTTAGGTGAAAGTTTATGAAATAATTCATAAATGATTTTGGTATTGAATAAAAATACTAAAAAGCAAATTTAAGACATTTAGAAATATTGGTATAGTTAACAAACCAATAATTTTAGAGAGTGACTTTCAATTTTGTCTGAAGGAGCATAGGTAATCCTCTATGCAATAACCAAAGGGCGATGAACAAAATAATACACTTAGGAAATTATTTATATTCTTAGGTAATCAAGAAAGTTTTGAACGTAAGCTAAGATTTGTTTATTAATCATTTGATATTTAAAATAATGTTAAGTGTTAGATTTTCCTTATGGAATTTGATTGATTGATTGTGTGATCTTATATACCATAGATTATAAAGTTAAAATTTATAAACCAAGGTTTATGAATGTTATTATTAGGACCTAAATCCCGGTGATTTTGAAACGTGATTTTTTGGAAAATTTGAGAAATAAATAGATTTTTGCTCTAGTTGCTGTTTTAGAAGGAACCGAATACCACTGGAAGCTCCATATTGTTTTAATTCTAGATTTTTACTTGCTTTATTAGGAGGATCCCCTCCTTGACATTTTTGATACTTCTCTATTGAAGAACTCAAAAATAAATTTTGAAAATATTTTTGAATATAATACCCAGACATTTAGTTCAATATTTTTGAAAGTATTTTGAAAAATATTGGATGCGTAACATTTATTAAGAATTATTTTATTGCACATGTTTGCTACATTGCTTTTGGTTGCATCATGTTACCTGATTGCATATGATGGTTATAGTGTTTATATTACATATGTTTATGATAGAAAAATATAACTAATCAGATTTACTGAAAACCAAGTAAGTAAATTGATTTTCTTAGGTTGGTTATTACTTCTTTCACTCTGTAATAATTTTGGAGATGAAATTCTTTTTCTGGAGGGAGGGGGAGTGTAATGACCCGTAAATTTATCGCTTGAATTTGAACATTTAAATCATTTTTAAATATTTAAATAATGGATTTTAATAGCCAAATAAACATCTTTTAAATAATAGTTAATAATGTTAAAATCAATTTCAAAATTGATTTACCAATATAGTTAGTTTAAATAAAAATAGAAAATCTGACCGAAAAGCATTTTCCGAAACTATGATTTTTCGGCATCGTAAGTCATCGAAAATGTCATGTTCATTTGTATCAACACACAAATTTATATATGTTAGGATTAGTTATAATAAAGCACACTTAAATATATTAACTATACATATTAATACTTAAGCATGGATGTGACATATTATATTATAAAAGGCACACACACACACATATATATATATATATACATATAAACAAACTTATATGTATACAAATCATCTCCATACCCTAAGTACATACATAGGAAGGAATAGCATGATTTAATGAGGTAGGAGTGAAGGGGATAACGTGTGCTAGGGATGGGAGAGGCATGGTGTAGCATGCATGAGATTATATTATTTTATGCTAAGGGTATTTTGGTAAACTCTAGTTTTCTGTGCTTATAAATGCCACTACCTCTTCATAGTTTCCACTTTACAAATCCTCCTTCTTCATTTCATTCTTCTCTCATCATTTTCTTCATTTACATTTCTATTTCTTCAATGTTGAAGTTCATAGCATAAACACTTGTTCTTTCACTTCTATCTGCTTAAAACTAGCTTATTCCTTCTCTACTTCACTCTACATTCAAACAAGACCCATAACTCCTCATTTTGAGCCAAGGCCAAGCCATGACAGCCCATGGACGAACCCAAACAGTCAATATATGGCCCAAAGTCTGACCTTTGGTGATTAGGAAGTGTAGTTCGAGTGTTTACAAGATCGTGTAGCGATTCGACTTCATTTGGTTACATTTTTGTGAGTAAAACTCCACTCTCAAAACCAAAGTTTGTAAACTATATTCATATTCATATTAGTAGCTATTTAATTCTTGTTGTATGTATTGTTGATGTATTGGTTGTTGGTTTTGTTCATGTTGCAAAAAGTTGTCATTTTGGAAAGTTAATAAGCAAGTAGTTAGTGACGTGTTTGATTGGTTGTTAAAGTTAACTAATTAGTAAGTAAATGCTCATTACATGTTGTATCATTGTTAATTACCATGTATATATGCTTATAACCTTGCTATGCGATGTTTGGTTGTATTGCAAATGCCATAAACTTGTTTTCTGAACTACCCGTATAGCGATAGTCACCATATCAGCACTTTGGGAAAATCACATTTTATCGAAACCATTTTGTTTCATTATTGTGCTTGGAATTGTTTCACAAGTTAAGGAAGTTTCTAATTAATGATGTTTTCAAAAGTAATTAATTATTTTAATAATGATAATTTGATAAATTAATTAATTAACCAATAAGGATTACGGTTAACTAACTACTTAGTTAATGATGTGTTTTAAATTTAGCTAATTACTTAGTTAATGGTGTTTTAAATTAATTAACCATTTTATTTAGTAATGTTTAAGGTTAACTAATTAGTCAATAATGATGGATTAAAGTTAATTAACCATTTAACCAATGATGTTTTAAAATTAATTAATCTTTTTCAAATAATGACTTTTAAATGTTAATAAATCTGTTTAACCTAGTTAATCTTTCCTTAAATAAAGTTTAAATTAATTAATCACTTTTAAATAATGATATTTAATCATTTATTTAAATACTATTAATTAATTTAATTAATGACATTTATTAAGGTGATTTACCCTTTTGAATTAAAGGCATTTGAAGTTAATTTATCAACTTAATTAATGAAGTTTCAAAGTGAATTTACCAAAGTAAGAAGAATGTTTTGACTTTGTTATTCATTTTAAATAATGATAATTATTTATTTATTTAATTAATTATAACTGATTTATATTAATGAATTAAATTAATAGTGTTTAAAGTTGATTAACTTCTTTTGAATTAAATGCCATTGAAGTCAATCAATCAAATTAATGAAGTTTTAAAGTTAATTAATAAATGTAATAAGAATGTTGTAAGTTGTTAATCCTTTTTATAAAGATGTTTCAAAGTTAGTAAACTCTTTTATCAAAGTGTTTTAAACCTAATACTTGTAATGTAAAGCCAAGTATGAATTTGGGATTTTTTTAAAGAAAAAGTTTGATTCATTTATGGAAATGAATTAATTTCCGTAAAGTGAATCACTTATATGGAAAATATTTATTTGTATGATTAGCACTAAATATCAAAGATGTAGACTTGCCACTATTTCGAAAGCTAAGAATAATTGTGAGACATGATTTTGAGGTAACACTACCTTGACTTGTCCGGTATTATTGTTAACCATGAAGTAGTGCAAGTTTTAATTCGATGAATGGTGGTAAGTATACAAAACTTAATTTCCATGTGTACGATCATTTTATATCCTCAATAGTTGGCTTCTCAAATATATGTTACCTTAGCTTCTTTATTATCGTCATTCTAAGACGATTTGGTGCTTCGCTGAGCTTTGTTATCCTTTGTCGGAAAGGACTAAATCAAAGCACGTGTTTTTTTGGGGGGGGAGGCCAAGTTATGTGGGGTTGCTCATCATATCTCATCTAGAATGGATTTGGTTTTGCGCATTTAGATGTGAAATGCTTGGATTCTCAGTAAGGATTGGTGGTCCGGCTTGGACTTCTCGGACTCTTCAAGTATATTTCTAGAGGTATACTTCTTTTAAGGGGGATGCACCCTCCTAGTCATTTGCTGGAAAAATTTCCTTTCCTTATTTGATTCAACCTTTGAATTGTTTTTCTGTAACTGTAATTGGAAGAGTCAACCACTCTTTACAATGTTTAATTATAGGTTTTGTCCATTCTACCAAGTTTGTACTGTTATCTTGTTTTATCCATTCTGTCCAGTTTGGATCTGGTTCGACTGTGTCCATTCTTTCAAGTTTGTATCTTTATACTATTTTTGCCCGTCATCTATGTTTGGATTTGTTCCCTATTGTTCTTTTTTATTCTTATGTTTGGTTGTTGTTTATGTGGGAGAAAACTCGTTCCGTGTAAGCGGTGTAGTCCCACATTATATTGTTAGATACATTCCCTTTTGTTTTCGAGTTTTACTCATACTAGACATTTTGTTTGATCCGAATTTTTATTTTCCCTAAACTCTCAGGTACTCAATTATATTTGAGTAGTCCGAGAATAGCAGTTTTTTTTCTTTGGAACTCTATGAAGACGATGATCGAGCAGGCGACTCCTTAGTTATCTAGTTATTTATTTCCGCTATATGATTGTTGGTATATTTAGTATTTGGATAATGTAAAGTCAGAATGTATAACTGTCAATCTGTTAAGTGTAATTCTTTTGTATAACTATGATAACTCCATATAAGGATTAATTTTTTGTACTATATTATTTTGTATTCTATGTAACCATTCCATTGTGAGGTTTTTTCTATTCTTTTCTTTCTGTTAGTTACTTTTCCCCATGAAAACTTATCCTTAGGATGCTTGGGCAACGACACGCGAATACCGAGGATGTATTAAGTGTCGTTCCCAGGGATCAGAAAGGTGGGTCATCACAGAAAATCCTTTTTATATCCCTATATATTTTATCTCCTCTGGGGTGAATAGTCATCTTAGAATGGTGTCATTCCACTAGAACTTCCTCCATGACATCTTCCAATATTAGGACACATAGATGTCCATCTCTCCTTAGCCATCCCCTTTGGTCCAAAGCATATCTAACGTCATGGGAAAAATGCTCTCCTCTACTAAGCTTGTTGAAAATATCCACTAACATCGCATCGTCCTTCTGCCCTATCCCTTTGTGGTCCACTAACGCTGGCCTTACTTCTGTTACTGGCAGATTTCCTTGAGCGAATACAACTGGCAGTTGGAAATTAAAATTTAAGATAAACTCTAACTGTCACCACCCTTATATAGCATTAGAGTGGCATGCCTCCGACTGAGGGCATCGGCAATGACATTACCTTTGCCGGAGATATACTGAATCTCAAAGTCATATGATGCTATAAACTCTATCCATCTCGGCTTTCTAAGATTCAAGACATTTTGGGAAAAGAGGTACTTAAGGGATTTGTGGTAGGTGAATAACTCAAATTTCACATCCAAAAGATAGCGCTTCTACATCTTCAAAGCAAAAACAACCGCTACAAATTCTCAGTCATGAGTATGATACCTTTTCTCATGATCCTTCAATTGTCTACTAGCATATGCTTTGTAAGGACCCTTATTTTGACTAACATAATTCAGGAAATTTAATTAGATAAATAAATGAAATAATGTAAATGGTTAAGAGATTAAGATTTGTATGATCATAGGGTATCCGTGCCTAATTAATCTAAAACCAAAGAGAATTAAAATAAAGTAAGTAAGAAGAAATAAGATAAGGGCAAAAAAAGGAATAGGTAATATTCTTATACCCCAAACCCTTATCCCATTCACATTTACAACATTCACAAACAAAACTGAACATAGAGTTTGGCCGGCCATCATTAGAAGAAAACAAGAGGAAGATAAGCAAGGATTCAAGTATGAGCTTAATCAAATCAATTGAAGAGCAAATCTCAACCTTCTTAAAAATCAAGCTAAGGTGAATAATAGATTACATCTCATTTTTATTGATTTCGGTTTCTAGATTAAATCCGAATTTATTTTGCATGGAAAATTCCATGCTTTGATTGTTTGAATGGATATGTATGCTTGTTGATGATTTATATTGATATAGATTTTATGATAAGATTTGATTTTAAAAACCTATTAGATGACATCCAAATATCTTGCATTTTTGATATAAGGTGGTTTCAAGTTTCATAATTTTCTAAGTTGTTGTGGTTTTATTATGAATTTTCTAGTAAAGAAAATGGTTAAATTGGGTTTAAATTATTTTCGGCTATTATATGTTAGCTTTAGGTCAGAAATTTAAATATGTTAGAAAACATATCAAAAGTGATTTACGGGAATTTTTGGAGAATTTTCCTAAGTGTTTTATTAAAGATATAAAATTATTTAAGGTATGGGACTTAATTTTTTGATATATTTATAAAGGAGAAGGGTCAATTTGTTAAATATTTTAAAACTGTTAATTACCGAATTCGGCAGTGCTTTTAGAAAATGATTTTGTAAAAGAATTGGCAACCAATTATATGTTGACAAATAAGGCAAGTTATGTTAGTCCATAGGATAGTGGTTTTGATGACAACAACTATAGAAGTGTTATAAAATATATATGTGCAGGAAATCTATATGCAAGTATCAACAAAAGAAGACTGTACAGTAAAGAAAACAAAATTGATGAAGACAAAGATCAAGAGTTCAAGATTGAAGACTCATGAGATTCAAGATATTCAAGAGTTCAAGACAAATAATATAGTTAGGTTAGATATTTGTTAAAACTCCTTGAAAGCACTATCATTCTTTTTTATCCAATTTACTCGTGGAATGGAATCCACTTCGTTCTTGTTAAAGGGATGGAACCCTAGTGAGATGGAACTCACGAAATATCTAGTGGAACGGATAGTAGCCCTATTTTGTTATCCACTAATTTTGATTCAAAATGATTTTCAAAATTATCTCTTGTTTTATAAAATGATTTTCAAATATTCCTTTTCAAAAGAAAAACCTTCGTTCACATTTCCAAAAATGTTTTAGCCTCAAAATCATATTTATCATTTTGTTATATTTTGATTTCAAAATTGTCCTTGATATTTTAGCCTCAAAATCATATTTATCATTTTGTTATATTTTGATTTCAAAATTGTCCTTGATATTTTAGCCTCAAAATCTATTTTAATATTATATTTACTTTAGTTTATTTACTTTGATTTTAAATATATTTTAGTATATATACATATATACATTCATAAGTATTTCTACTTCTAAATACCTTCTACAAATACATAGAGTCCATTTGAATAAAGTTGCATATGTTTAAAATCATCATTTTCAAAGTAAAGCAAATCATCACTTTTTACTAGACCATGTCGACATCCTATTTACCTGTCATGTCGACATGCTTCCCGTTACAGCAAAGGTTGTTTTCAAAAGAAGTGTTTATTCGTTTAAACCTCTTCGAATGGACACATCCATTCATTCTCTATAAATAGAGACTGTTATGGATGTTTTCAAAATACTACTTTCTTCATTTTCTCTCCTCTTTACTCTCTTATCTTATTTTCTAATCATCCTATCCATATTCTGCCGAAATCTTAAGTGAATCAAACCAGAATATCTCTAGTTTGATTCTCTGCCACTCTCTCCAAAGAATCTCAGTGCTTATCAGAGTTATAGATATATTTGTACTCAAAGAAACTTGTGTGGGGTTATAAAGGTGTGATCGTGTCCTTGGAAATCGATTGGGTGAACTTGTGTCCTGTGAATCAAGTGGTTCTACCCAGAGACCTGAGAATCTGGAGGGTGTACCTCGTTGCCTTGGAATCGAGGGATTGTAATCTAGATTATTGTTGAATAGAAAGCCGTACGGGTTGTGCGGGACTGGATGTAGGGTAACACCGAACCAGTATAAAATTCCTGGTGTGTTCTTTCCTTTACTTGCTTTTTATTTATATTTGCATTTGTTTGTGATTCTGTGATTTGATCTGTGATTGTGTATTTGCATTAAGTTAGTTAATTCTATTTAAATCAAAGAAGTTTTAAAGAAATTCTTAAAACACTATTCACCCCCCCTCTAGTGTTAAATAGCCTTAAGATCATCTTCCGCGTCCCTTTCATTTGGTATCAGAGCGAGGTTTTTCAAAGTATTCATAATCTGATTTTTGAAAAGTTCATGGCTAAGTTTGAAATGTTTCCTAAAAATATTTCTTTAATGATCAAATCATTGTGGTCTCATAAATTGATGCATGATAGTTATATAGAATCAGGTAATCTACAAAAGTTGCTCACTGTGCAGGAATCTTGCTTCATGGCGACAAATGAATCTATTCACAATGGACAAGCTGTGCAAATAAGGAAAAACAAGTGGATACTTGATAATGGATGTTCAAGACATATGACAGGAAATCCAGAGATACTCAATGACATTATTTACAAGGATGGAGGATTGGTTAATTTTGGGGATAATTCAAAAGGTTATGTGATTGGCATCGGCAATGTAGGTAATTCTGAAACTCCTATTATTTCAAATGTTTTATTAGTTAAAAATCTACAACATAATCTACTTAGTATTAGTCAGTTATGTGATAAAGGATATAGGATTAAACTTGAAAAAGACAAGTGTCACATCGAAGATAATAAATCTAATATTATCTTTGAGGGAGTTAGGAAAAAGAATATCTATATTCTTAGTATGAAAATTTCAAATGATAATCTATGTCTTTTGGCCAATACAAGTGACCCTTGGACTTGGCATAAGAGATTTGGACATTTGAATTTTAAACTCTTATCTAGACTATCCAAACTTGATCTAGTAAGAGGCCTCCCTAAGATGCAATTTAAAGTAGATAGTATATGTGATGCATGTCAATTAGGAAAACTTAGAAAAAGTTCCTTTAAACTTAAAGATATGATTTCTACTTCAAAACCCCTTGAGTTACTTCACCTAGATTTATTTGGTCCATCTCAGATTCAATCAATCAACCATAGTAAATATGTCTTTGTAATTGTGGATGATTATTCCAGATATACATGGACAATCTTTCTGAAACATAAAAGTGATACTTTTGATTATTTTAAAAGTTTTTCAAAAAAGAGTTCAAAACCAACTTTCTTCCAAGATCATCACTATTCGTAGTGATCACGGTGGTGAATTTGAAAATGAGAAGTTTGAGGAATTCTGTAATCAGAAGGGAATTACTCACAATTTTTCGTTTCCAAGAACTCCACAACAAAACGGAGTAGTTGAGCGTAAGAATAGGACGATTCAAGAGTGTGCTAGAACTCTACTTTCTGATAGTAAATTACCAAAACATTTTTGGGCTGAAGCAGTTGCAACAGCCTGTTATATTTTGAATAGGATTCTAATTAGACCTCTAACCAATAAAACACCTTATGAACTTCTTTTCAATAAGAAACCTAAGGTATCTTATTTCAGAATTTTTGGAAGTAAATGTTTTATCTTAAATACAAAAGATAATTTAGATAAGTTTGATCCTAAATCCGACAAAGGAATCTTTATCGGATATTCTAACAGGAGTAAAGCTTATAGAGTTTTTAATCTAAGAACAAACACTATTGAAGAAACTTTACATGTTTCCTTTGATAAAAATTTCAAAGAAGTTGATCAGACTAATGATGAGGATGACTTAGTTATTTCTAATCATGAATCTGTAGATGCTACAAATGAAACTTCTCATCCAAATAAAAAGATTAGGCTTTTAAAAGATCACCCTGTAGAAAATATTCTAGGAGATATGCAATCTGTTGTTAAAACTAGGAATCAATTAAACAGTATGAGTCATGTTGCTTTTATATCCTCAATAGAACCTAAAAATCCAAAGGAAGCATCAACTGATGATTCATGGATTCTTGCTATGCAAGAAGAATTGAATCAATTCACCAGAAATGATGTTTGGGAACTTGTTCCTAGACCTGAGGATAAATCCATTATAGGCACTAAATGGGTATATAAAAATAAATTAAATGAATTAGGTGAGGTCGTTAGAAATAAGGCTCGACTCGTTGCACAAGGTTATTTTCAAGAAGAAGGTATAGATTATGACGAAACCTTTGCACCCGTAGCAAGATTAGAAGCTATTAGAATTCTGCTTGCTTTCGCTAATTTCAATAATTTTAAACTTTTTCAAATGGATGTCAAGAGTGCCTTTCTAAATGGTTTTGTAAAAGAGGAAGTTTATGTTGAACAACCTCCACTCTTTGAAGATACAAAATTTCCAAATCATGTTTTTAAATTAAAGAAAGCCCTGTATGGTCTAAAACAAGCTCCTAGAGCTTGGTATGATAGACTTAGGTCTTATCTTTTGCAATCTAATTTTGAAATAGGTAAAGTAGATAACACACTTTTTATTAAAAGAAACAAAAATGATATTCAACTTGTACAAGTGTACGTAGATGATATTATTTTGGATCAACCAATTCTGACATGAACAAAGAATTTTCTGACATTATGACAAAAGAGTTTGAGATGAGTCATATGGGTGAACTTAACTTTTTCCTAGGATTACAAATCAAACAATTAGATAATGGTATCTTTATCAGTCAAGAGAAGTATGCGAGAGAGTTAGTTAGTAAGTTTGGCTTGACCAATGTGAGTGGAAAACCCAACTCTCCATGCCCGAACTAAACATATTGACATTAGACACCATTTTCTAAGAGATAACGTAAATAAAGAGAAAATTTCTCTTGATTTCGTTAATTCTGAAAATCAAATAGCTGATATTTTAACCAAACCTTTAGGAGAACCTGTCTTCACCAAGTTAAGAAGAGAATTAGGTATATGTTCTCTTTCTGAAATATAGTATACAGTATAGTAGTATACATAGGGTATATATGAATGTTTTCTTAACCATAGCATTTTGCAACACCATATCGACATAGTATTCATGCGTCATGTCGACATGCAACGGTAACATGACAGTTCGTTTTTTTTCCTTCTAATTTTTGAATGGGTGGTTATTTAACTCACCCATTCCGAGTTTCTCTTCCCTCCAATTATTATTTCTTCATTCTACTTTCTGGAAACATCAAATCCATGGCTTCCACATCCAATCCTAATCAAATATCACCGGTTTCTTTCCTTTCTCCTTCACATGGCCCTTTCCAAAACTCCATACTCGCTTGTGTCATCAAAATAGAGGAGAAAGTTAATGACTCGCTGCAGATGTTAACTGAAATGCAAGTTCAACAATTGAGAATGGCAAGAGAGCAAGAGAAACAAGGGAAAATTCTGAGGAATCTTCAAAAATTGCTCATGGATAATCAGGCCAATCCAATTGTAATTGAAGATTCTTCTAACATAGAAGCAAATGAAGAAGGAGAAGAAGACGAAGACGAAGAAGAAGAGGAAGAACCAATGGAGGAAGAAACTGATGATGAAGCAGTATGTGTAGGGTAAGTTTGTTTTGATGCTTATGGGAACATTGTGGAACAACATGGAAACTTCTGTTTCCATTACCCAAATTGTCCTGTCCACAAGTCTCCCATCATCAAAAACAACCGTTGAGTTGTTTATTTTCTTGTTTTAGTTATTTATGTGTTTATAAGTTTAAATAGTCATGTATATAGTAATATTGAAATGAATAAAATAATCTGTGGTTACACTTATTATTCTTATTCTTATATTACTCATATATAACATTCTAAGTATACGATGTTTAGTGCACTGTTATATCTAGTTTCAGTATTATTAATGATAACACTATCATTAATATCATAGATTTAGGGGGAGTTAGTGTCATTTTTTTGTTGATGACAAAGGGGGAGAAGTATAAAATAGGTTAGTTAGGCATAGATTAAGGGGGAGTTATTAGATTTAGGGGGAGTTATAAGGAGAATATAAATATTTTATAAACAAAGGTTGTCATCATCAAAAAGGGGGAGAATGTTAGTCCATAGGATAGTGGTTTTGATGACAACAACTATAGAAGTGTTATAAAATATATATGTGCAGGAAATCTATATGCAGGTATCAACAAAAGAAGACTGTACAGTAAAGAAAACAAAATTGATGAAGACAAAGATCAAGAGTTCAAGATTGAAGACTCATGAGATTCAAGATATTCAAGAGTTCAAGACAAATAATATAGTTAGGTTAGATATTTGTTAAAACTCCTTGAAAGCACTATCATTCTTTTTTATCCAATTTACTCATGGAATGGAATCCACTTCGTTCTTGTTAAAGGGATGGAACCCTAGTGAGATGGAACTCACGAAATATCTAGTGGAATGGATAGTAGCCCTATTTTGTTATCCACTAATTTTGATTCAAAATGATTTTCAAAATTATCTCTTGTTTTATAAAATGATTTTCAAATATTCCTTTTCAAAAGAAAAACCTTCGTTCACATTTCCAAAAATGTTTTAGCCTCAAAATCATATTTATCATTTTGTTATATTTTGATTTCAAAATTGTCCTTGATATTTTAGCCTCAAAATCATATTTATCATTTTGTTATATTTTGATTTCAAAATTGTCCTTGATATTTTAGCCTCAAAATCTATTTTAATATTATATTTACTTTAGTTTATTTACTTTGATTTTAAATATATTTTAGTATATATACATATATACATTCATAAGTATTTCTACTTCTAAATACCTTCTACAAATACATAGAGTCCATTTGAATAAAGTTGCATATGTTTTAAATCATCATTTTCAAAGTAAAGCAAATCATCACTTTTTACTAGACCATGTCGACATCCTATTTACCTGTCATGTCGACATGCTTCCCGTTACAGCAAAGGTTGTTTTCAAAAGAAGTGTTTATTCGTTTAAACCTCTTCGAATGGACACATCCATTCATTCTCTATAAATAGAGACTGTTATGGACGTTTTCAAAATACTACTTTCTTCATTTTCTCTCCTCTTTACTCTCTTATCTTATTTTCTAATCATCCTATCCATATTCTGCCGAAATCTTAAGTGAATCAAACCAGAATATCTCTAGTTTGATTCTCTGCCACTCTCTCCAAAGAATCTCAGTGCTTATCAGAGTTATAGATATATTTGTACTCAAAGAAACTTGTGTGGGGTTATAAAGGTGTGATCGTGTCCTTGGAAATCGATCGGGTGAACTTGTGTCCTGTGAATCAAGTGGTTCTACCCAGAGACCTGAGAATCTGGAGGGTGTACCTCGTTGCCTTGGAATCGAGGGATTGTAATCTAGATTATTGTTGAATAGAAAGACGTACGGGTTGTGCGGGACTGGATGTAGGGTAACACCGAACCAGTATAAAATTCCTGGTGTGTTCTTTCCTTTACTTGCTTTTTATTTATATTTGCATTTGTTTGTGATTCTGTGATTTGATCTGTGATTGTGTATTTGCATTAAGTTAGTTAATTCAATTTAAATCAAAGAAGTTTTAAAGAAATTCTTAAAACACTATTCACCCTCCCTCTAGTGTTAAATAGCCTTAAGATCATCTTCCGCGTCCCTTTCAAGTTAGTTGGAAAGATATCACTTTAAAAGGTTAAAAATCAGTTTTGTAAAGAATTACTGCTTCGCCACTTATAGCAGCCACCTTTCGTCCCTTTACATCCACCTCCAACCAAGTCGAAACAGTACACATGGTATCAATGACTTTGTATGTAGTGAGTGGAGAAAGGCATATGGTATAGAGTCGAAACATGCCTTCGAAACGGTAGAAGTAGCTCTTATAAACTTGGGACTATTTTGGTTATAAATAAGGTTTTCGAAGGGGTTTGAGCTTTCAACTTAACTAACTTGCTTCTGTTTATATAAAGAAAGGGCTTTCGAATGGGTTGCTGCCTTTTGTTTTTAAAACAAGCTTTCGAAGGGATCAAAGCCCCTGCTGCCGCATTCAACCTTCGAATCCATGCTTACGAAACGGTAGTTTTGCCTTTAAACTTTTAAGCTGCTTCTCCATGCTTTTGAAAGAGTTGGTTTTGAAACCACCCCACTTTCTTTTACTTAGGAATAATGCTTTCGAAAGCAATGCTTTCACCCCGATTCTTTTAAGACCCTTAGATATATTGAAAGTTAAACCCAAAGGTTTCGGAAGAAATGATTTTAAATGGTTTCGAAGCTATGTTCCACAAACTTTTACTTGAACCCAATGCTTTCTAAAGGTTTGTTTTGAGTAAGCGACTTTAATGCTTTCAAATGGTACAAAATGAAGGTTTCGAAGGGGAGATTCCCTAGTGTTTTCGAAAGGTTTACTTTTATTATTTGAATGGAAGGTTACATGCTTTCGAAAGGCAAGTTTAAAGTGTTTTGAAAAGGGGACGACTAAGGTTCTATAAAGCTTTCGAAGGTATACTTTCAATGATTTCAAAAAGTCTATTTTTAAAGGTTTCGAAAGGTATGTTTTGGCCTTTCGCCTAGTGTTTCAAGGTAAAGTAGTCAACCTGTATTGAAAGGGATACTTTCAACGGATTCAAAAGGGACTATTTAAAGTTTTTAAACTAGGGTTTCGAAGGTGATATCTTGAATTTAAAATCTAATGTTTTCTAAGTTAAAGAAGGGCTTTAACTTGTTTTAAAGGGATTGATAACCCTTTTGATTTAGGTTTTCATCAACATTGTTTTGTGTAAAGCATATATCATGTTAAAGATATTTGAGTAAAGCAAAGAGTATATTTCCTTGGTTAAGTATGATTTAAAAGGGTTAAATCAATTTGAAAGAAATGTTTTCAAGGAAAATTTGATGGGGTAGTTAGCCTTAAGTAAATGACTCGGATATTAGGATACCGGATGTGACTGGTATAGGGTCGCGCCCTATACATTAGTTATTAGCCCCTAGCTAATATATGTTCAAAATTCCAGTGTGTAGGGCTTTGTCATAGGTAAGACTAAAATGATGTTTCACACAGAAAGTAATATATAAGGAGATAGGTTATTGGTGAGCTCGCAAAACCATTAGGATCAGTTGATCGTGGGAGAAATAAGTTAAGGATAGATCGTCCAGAAGTGTGTCTAATAGAAATTAGGCTAGTTATTGTGTTTGGTAGGCCCGAGTCGGCCAATGATTAGTAGTTAGCCAAACAAAACTACATTGTTCGGATAGATAGCCCATAGATTACCTAATTTATGTTCATATATGATACTGCTATTATTGTTTTAATCAGTTCGATTGCAGGATTCCGATTTGCAAAAGATATGTTTTAAAAGGGATATTAATGAGGGGAAACTCGTTCTGCTAAGCGACGTGCTCTCATTTAGTATCGGATAACCGAGATGTAATAGTATTATTCACACCAGGCTTTATGTTTGACTCAAAATTTATGTATTTCTCTTAAACTCTCGGGTGCTCAAAATTAATTTGAGTAGATTGAGAGTTAAGGTTTTTCAGGTTTAATAGGTTGGACGAATACACTTCCGAAGATGTGCAGGAGGTAAAGTTGGCTATATAGGAGTAATTAGTTTTATTTCCACTGTGATGTATTTAAGCCTGATATGTTTATTTAATACTCTGGTTATTCGAGGGGGCATCTTCAAGTCACTCTTGGCGTAATTTGTAATAATTATATTTGGTCAAAACCTGGGAAACTTTTTAGGATTGTGTAACTGAATATGAAATATTGATTTGAAATGTAATCAGAAAAGATGTTTCAATTCTATGTTGATTTTATTTCATATTCATGTGCTTCTGATATTATTAACATTACCGTATTTTGTCACCGAAAGTTTATATTATAGATGACTGCAGCATCTGTAGCGCTTAGCTACGGGCCTCAAGATAGGGGATGTTACATGCTACTACCTTCCCTTCTTGCATAAGGACATCTTCCAATTCCATATCACATGCATCGGTGTATACATCGAAAGGTTTCGGTCCATCAGGAATCGTTAACATGGGTGCACTAGTTAGCGACCTCTTCAAGGTCTCAAAAGAATATGCACACTTTTCATCCCATGTAAAGACAAAGTTCTTCTTGGTTAGGCGAGTTCTTGGTTAGGTTCAAAACTTTGTTCCCGTTTGTATCATCCTAGTGTTTAGGAATTCCTATTGATAAGGTTGGCCAAACGATCAAAATTCTTAAAGCCCTCAACGGAAAAATTAACACAAAATCAGCTTCAAAATATTCTTTAAATATTTACTTGTAAATATACTTTGAACAACATAATCTTGTATGAAAACTCCTCTCTAAACCATATACAATCACACTACAACCAAAGAGATTTTTAATCAACACGTATGCTTGCTGCCTGTATTAAAACGTATATAAACAACCTATGGAAGTTCAATAAAAAATACTCCACTTGCAAAAATTGAACATCGCTAATCGTCTATCTATAAAAATAAACAAGCAAGCTTTTTACATAAAAATGTGTAGTTTTTTTATATGAAGGTAATTCTCGTGATCTTTTGCGGCAACTTCACAACTGAAGACACCGCTAGGTTCGAATCATTTAAACTCATATGAGATACTAACTTAAGTGGTAGTTTCTAACGAATACCATACTTAAAATGAATCCACAAACAAAGCATCAACAATCAATGTAATCACAAAAAGACACCCAAACATCAATCATTCAATCAAAATAGCCAAACGATCAAGATATTTAGCAAAAAGCAATCTATATACTTCCATTGTGCCACTCTTATCACTACTAGATCTTCTTGTTCATCTCAATTTGAAATCATGAAGTATTCGATGCAAAATTTGAATTAGGATCTTTTACAATTTCCCTAACCGAACAACTCCATTCTCACTTGAAAACCACACAGAGGTCTAACATTTATTATCAATACCGACACTACTGGTCGAACAATTTACTCCAACCTCTTTAACCTCCATCAATTTCTATGCATCTCATACAGAGATTATACTCAGAAAAAGGCAGGAAGATTATCTATACTATAATACTATATTAAAACTGAGTAGGAAATAGTTTGATCTCAAGCCCTCTACATTTTCCACCCTACATTTCCCTTTCAATTGAATGAGATTCTGTCACGTGTATTCTGTAGATGAACGGTCATAGTTCTGTATTCCTTCGCACATTCTCTTGGTCTCCATCCTTTCTTCCTCTAACCCTAAATTCATTGTGCGGATGGAGTCAGCTAACTCCTACAACGCCCAGTTCTTCATTTTGTTCTCCTCTGGAATGAACTGTACTATGAACAAATCAAAATCCCTTGAATTGTTCCCAACTTATTCGCTTAATTAAGTTGATTGGATCCGCATCTACATGCACCACATCATCGCCTTTTGTTTATCCCATGCTTCTTCCCAACCCCATCGTCAGCTACTACTGATCTGTTCTGAATGTCCAATGAGTTATTACAAAGGCATTGAATGGTCATCTTGAAAGCTATCGGTTCGGCCTACACCAACCAGTCTGCAATGGTGTTCGTCTCCATTATTGCTACTATGCGTACTACCTTCCCATCTACTACTTTAGTCCTTGATGTCCCCTACGATGGATTGCCTTGGGGGATTGCTTTGGACTATCCTAGAACACGTTTAGGTAATCTCCTTTCCCTGCAATTCATATTCTCCAGTTAATCTCCTTTTGGATGGAATTTGTGCTTTCTCTATTTTAGAAATGATTAATTTATGCTGGGATATTGTTTACCAATGGTTTCTCGCTTTCATATGAGTTTTCAATCAATGATTTCATTAACTTTATTCTCCTATCAACATGAATTTCTGAATTTATAATCTGACTTGATTGAGACAATATTAATTTTAAAATTATTTACCTTTTTTATGTGTGGGTCTGATTTTGGAATCTTGCTTGAGTCCACCTGATGTAATACTAGCGTGAAACTATATATTGTCCCAAAAACTGAAGATGAAACTATAAATTAATTTCATTATATCATTTTCTTTAAAATCTCTTACATCCTATATTAGTGTTGTAGCAACCTGTATCGCAGTGTTTAAAAAAATTTGGCCAGTTTTCTGAACCAACGTGGTTAATCTTGAAATAGAGTGCATTATGCACATGGTTGTAGGAGAAATCTAAGCATATAATGCATTAGTTGTTGATGAAACCACTGTAGAATGTTGCATTTCACTTGGTTGTAAAAGGCATCCACACTTGGAGCATACATTGGTGTCAGTTCTGTAGACAATCAAATAGATAATACCTGTGAACTAAAGTTCACATTATCACTTTTCCATTATTGAGATATATATATGTGTGCAAGTCTGTAATGATGATTCTATAATACTTCAATACATTTTGAATTTAAAATATAGGAACTAAGAGATTATTAATACTTCAACAAAGCAATGAAAGACAAGATATGAGCTTATGAGGCTTTCCTTTGTATAATAATGAGAAAAGGATGGACTAGTTGTTTATAAATTTGTTATCAGCGGGGTCTGTCATTAAAGAATCAGGATTTAACAGACCTAGCATTGTTGTTTTTTTCCATTATATTTTGGACCATCTTCTTTCTTTTTCTCTCGCATTTATGAATTTAAGAAAACCATAGTTTCAAATAACACATGTATTATATCAAAAAAGTTTTCTTATTGACTCAGAACATTTGGGGCACAAAAAGCGGGCAAATTTCTTACAACCGGAAGAATTGAGTTTCAAATTTACGCAATTTGCATAGTTATCTTATTGCGGTTTCAATTTAGTTCAATTTGATGATGCTACTATTCTACTTTTATTTTTTTTTTATTTTTTTTTGTTTTCTTTTGAAATAGTACTTTAGTTACCATATGTCACTGGGACAACAAACCACAAATCATGTGTCAATAAATGTTCGAATCGGAAGTTTCGAACTTGTGACCTCTCACACCAAAGTCGAATCACTTAACCACTGGTACAATGGTGCTTGTCAGTTCTGCTTTTATTTAAAATTAAAGAAGAAGAAAAAATTAGATTTGTTGAAGTATTGTTCTATTTGGAGTTTCAAACTTGCATAGTTTGCACAGTGCAAAGGCTTTTCTTATTCGCCTAATTAGGTCGATGGGATCCGCGTTTACATCCATCGCACCATCGCCTTTCTTTTATCCCATGCTTCTTCCCAACCCTATCGTCAGTGGCTACCGATCTGTTCCAAATGTCTAATGATTTATTGCAAAGGTGTTGAATGGTTACCTTGAAAGAGATCGGTCCGGCCTAATCCTACCAGTCTGCAACGGTATTCGTCTCCATTATTTCTACTACATGTACTACCTTCCTGTCTACTGCTTTGGTCCTTGATTTTCACCTACAATGACTTGCCTCAGGGGATTGCTTTGTACTATCCCGGAACACATTTGGGTAATCTCCTTTCCCAGCAATTCCTATTCTCTAGTTAATTTCCTTTTGGATGGAATTTGTGCTTGCTCTATTTTAGAAATGGTTAATTTATGCTGGGGTATTGTTTGCCAATGTTTTCCGCTTTTGCATCAAGTTTCAATCAATGATTTCATTAACTTTATTCTCCTATCAATATGAATTTCTGAATTTGTAATTTGACATGATTTAGATAATATTAATTTTAAAATTATTTACCTTTTTTATGTGTGGGTCTGATTTTGGAATCTTGCTTCGGTTCACCTGATGTAATACTAGCATGAAACTATATATTATCCCAACAACTGAAGATGAAACTATAAATTAATTTCATTATATCATTTTCTTTGCAATCTTTTACAACCTATATTAGTGTTATAACAACCTGCATCACGGTGTTTAAAAACAATTGGCCAGTTTTCTGAACCAACGTGGTTAATCTTGAAATTGAGTGCATTAGTGCATTATGCACTTGGTTGTAGGAGAAATCTAAGCATATAATGCATTTGGTTATTGATGAAATCAATGTAGAATGTTGCATTGCACATGGTTGTAAAAGGCATCCACATTTAGAGTATACGTTGGTGTTCGCCTATAGACAATCAAATAGATAATACATATGAACTAAAGTTCACATTGTCCCTTTTCCATTATTGAGGTATACGCGTGCAAGTCTATAATGATGATTCTGTAATACTTCAATACGTTTTGAATTTAAAATATAGGAATTAAGAGATTATTAGTACTTCAACAAAGCAATGAAAGACAAGACATGAGCTTATGAGGCTTCTTTCCGTTGTATAATAATGAGAAAATATGGACTAGCAAGTTTATAAATTTGTTATCAGCGGGGTCTGTCATTAAAGAATCAGGATTTAACAAACCTAGCATTGTCGTTTTTTTCCATTATATTTTGGACCATCTTCTTTCTTTTTTTCTTGCATTTATGAATTTAACAAAATCCACAGTTCAAATAACACATGTATTATATCAAAAAAGATTTCTTCTTGACTCGGAACAAATGGGGCACAAAAAGCATGCAAATTTCTTACAACCAAAAGAATTGAGTTTCAAATTTACGCAATTTGCATAGTTATCTTATTGCGATTTCCATTTAGTTCAATTTGATGATGTTACTGTTCTGGTTTTATTTGAATTTAAAGAAAAACAAAACAGATTTGCTAAAGTATTGTTCTATTTGGAGTTTCAAACTTGTAGAATTTGTACAGTGCAAAGGCTTTTCAAATCAAATCTTAAGTTGTGTATCCTGTAACGTTTAGTTTGCATTTTAAGCAGACTAAAAGATGAACTTATTGCATTTACAGTTTATTACATTTAAAGTCTACTTTTTAGGAGACATTTTCTAAGTCTTATGGATGGTGTTATTTTATTTTAAAAACTTATGGAATTTTTTTTACCAAATTGTTAGACTTAAGAGAATTAGGTAGTCATCTCTGACTTAAATTTGTAAATCAAGTTTTTAAAAGCTTGGCTTCATTTCAAATTTCAAAATAAAAGTTTGAACTTGCTAATGTGTTTTTCTATTTAATAATTCAAATTCACAAAATGTGTACAAGTCAAACTTTATTTCTAAACAAAATTTAAGTTTTGTCCTCTTTAACATTCAATTTTGCAATTTATCATATTTAATTATATGTGCAAAGTGAAATTATTTATTTATAGTTTACTAGCAATAAAATCCAATTTTTATGAAGGATATTTTCTTAATTTTATGACTGTTTGTTTTTGTTCTAAATTATATAATATGTTGGAAAGTTAGAACCTTTATCAATGCTTTGCATCCTTGCTTTGTAATTCTTTTGCTATAAAGCCTTTATTTTTTCTAAGGGTCAGCAATGCACAAAAATGATCAGGGGATAAAACTGATTGTACACGTTGATGGTGTTACATCTACTGCAAATGACAAGTACATTGTTTTAGTATTTAATTAAATAAGAATTGGAGTTGTGCATTTTGATTATTATCTTGGTCCGTCAATGCTACGTAACTTTTTTTTACAAAATTTTCTTTAACATATAATTTTACAATTTATCAAATTTAATTATGTGTATAAAGTGAAGTTATTTTATCTACACTTTATTAAAAATAAAATCTAATTTTTATGAAGAATATTTTCTTTTTTATAGAAGATTTTTTGTAGTTTAAGTTCCATATTATGTAGGAAAGTTAGCACTTTTATCAACGCATTGCATCCTTGCTTTGTAATTCTTTTGCAATGAAGCCCACTATTTGGTTTTAAGGGTCAGTAATGCACATAGTTGATTAGAGGAGAAAATATATCTTACACAGTGTTGGTGTTGCATTTACAACAGCCGAGAGATACATTGTTTTATTACTTTAACTAAATAAGTTAGTGTTGTGCATTTTGTTTAGTATCTCAGTCCGCCAATGTAACGATTTTTTTATAAAATCCTTCCTTTATGTGAATACATGACATAACATGCACACGCTATGGTTTTTTTTCCATAAGAATTTGTCGACCTCATTCATTGGTAAAACTTGATTATAATCGTCGCTAGATTAAATTTGAAAATGAAAGTATTAAACGCTTGGCTTCTTTTCAAATTTCAAAATCATAATTCGAACTTATTAATGCGTTGTTCTATTTTAAATTTCAAATTTACAAAATTTGTAAAATAGAAATGTTTTTCTATACCGTATTTAAGTTAATGTGTTCTATCAGATTTAATTATATATATAAAGCAAAGTTATTTTATGTATAGATTATTAGCATTAAAATATAATTTTTATAAAGGAACTATATTTTTACAAATGATTGTTTTTATTATAAGCTATATAATATGCAGGGAAGTTAGCATTTTTATCAATGATTAGCATCATTGCTTTGTAATTCTTTTGCAACGAAGCCCTGCTTTTGCTTTTAAGGGTTCGCAATGCACATAAAAGTTTAAAGAAAAAATGGATCTTATACATCATGGCGTTGCATCTGCTGTAAATGAAAAATACATTATTTCAATGTTTTAATTGTTGAATAATAATTAGAATTGCACATTTTGATTAGTATCTCTGTCCACCAAAGCTATAAGAAAAAATTATAAAATCCTCAATTTTTGTGAGTACACGACATAGTATGTACATGTTATCGTTATTTTTCCATAAGAATTTATCGGACTCCTTCCTTTATAAAACTTGATTATATTATCAATAATAATCAATATGAAATGTGACATATTTCAAACATGTTTTCTTTGTTGTCCAGAAGATGCATTTACATTAAGTTGAAATTTGCTTGAACAGTTAATATATTGAAGACAAGGTTTTTTATGATTTGTTTGTCGTAAAATTGACATCCACATATTTATAGGGTGTGGCTATTTCCTAGAATTTTCTTTTCTATTCTGCTTTGGCTCAGGTTTTAGTTTATCATTTGAGTTTTTTTCATTTTGATTTGATTTTTTTTCCAGATACACTTATAAATGTTTTGAGCTTCTTGGTCAATGTCAAAGGAATAGACTAAAGGGATTAAAAAAGGCAATCATACATAGCCTTTTTCAATCATTTGTCAAAATTTTAATTGTGACGGTATGGTTTTACTCTTGGCATAAGTATGATATAGACACAATAAGTTCTATTTATGCTACAAACTATTTTGGGGAAACTATTCTCAGCCAAACATGAGTTAAGAATGAGATTTTCCCTGTGCTTTCAATGGCTATTTTGAAGAAAGATGATGGAAAATGTTATAAGTTTAAGCAATCCAAGATGATGACAAAGATGTCAATAATCTCCAACCATGCAACACATTTTCCATCATTTCTAACTAAATGTGAGATTTCCACCAATTCTTTTATAAGAAATATTTGAGCAGTTTATTTATTTAATTAATGGTTGGATCGCTATCACCATTATATAGCGGTGATCTCCCGCAAATCATCAATATACATATTTGTCATGTATGCAACCTTATTTTGATCTGAAGAAATTAGTTTTATGGGATGTGGATTTTATGAGTTGACAATTAGGAATAATTTGCTGTTTAGTGGATAAAATTATTGAGTATTTTATGTTTTGAACTCCAACTGATTACTAGGGAAAGAACAATAAAAAAAATTATTCCTCATTTGGAATCAATTTTCGAGTTTGAAACTCAATAATATAGAAAAATGATCTTCTTCTAGGCTATCAACATCGTTTAGAGATGATTGTAAATAACTACCTAGCAATGAAAAAGTGATTCTTTTTGGAAAATAAAATTAAGTAATAGTCCATCTTTGAAGTATAGTTTGAGAAAGCTTTTAAGTTTATCAGTTTTTGAACAGTATAATTGTGACGCCCCACCTCTATACTCACGCTAGTCAAGGACACTACGGGGTAATGCCGTCGACTAGCACGAAGAATAAGGCTGTTGAGGAGCGACCGTCTATGTAATTGCTTTGTGCGAGTACCGATATGTCAGATAATATAACTTACATTTCATTTCAAGAGGAAATCCGACATATCAATTACAAACTCAAAGCTACCACACAGTGGCTATGTGTACCTCGGAAACAAATATAGAAATAAACACAACACAAATCAGTCACAGATATTCATATCACTAAGGCGGAAACAGATATGAATATAACACATAAAAGTGTACATCAAAATAGTGGTCAAACTAGATCCACTACATCACAAAAGAATAAATACAAGTGCTAGACAAAAGAATAAGTATACAACAAGGAGTCTCTATCTCAAATGTATACTAACAAAAACTACTATGCCAAAGTAGTTAGCCAAAAGTCAGGTGACGGACCCTGATAAGAAGTCAAGCAGAAGCACCTGAAATACCTCGGTCCGACCCGAGTATTATTTAAGAAGAAAATAATAAACGGATCAGTCTAGCTATAAATATCATATAAAATGAGATAGGATAAGAGATATGATCAAAAACATATGATAACAAAAATGCCATACTGTGACAATTATACATCAAATAACAACAAAAATCATACAATATCTCAAGAATCTCAAAGTACCAAAAAAAATGTCATATTCTTCAAATTATTCACCAAAACACAAATATTGACAAAACATATCAATGCCAATCGCAAAAATTGGTGAAACACAAATTCTAGAAATCATCAACTAGAAATCCAAAAATCACAAAAGGGGGAAGGCCTATCACAAACAGGAGCATGAAAACTCACCAACATGTGCATCACAAATGGGTCGCTAATCCATGGTCGCTAATCATAGAGCTGGTGCAACGACGTAGTACAGCGAACGCCCGAGGAACCTGAAACTCAGATAATCCAGAACATCGACGTAGTACAACGTTATGCCAGATGAGCCAAACTCCAATAAGTCGGAACAACGACGTAGTACAGTGAATGTCCGATGAACCTAAATCAAATAATCCGGAACAACGACGTAGTACAACGAACGCCCGATGAACCAAACTCCATAAAAACCATAGGTCGCTAGCCTATAAAAAATGAGACGAAGCTCAATAGAACTGGGTACAGTCCCCCACGCGGACAAAAAGACATCGCATATCGCTAGTCTAAACCATAAAATGATCATCATCGTTCATCAAGAAGTGTCGATTACACTAAGCTAGTAAATAAATGAGTTTGCTTCATGTCCCATAACCACTGGCTTAACTTAAATATTTACGAACAAATTGTAGATTTTCACTCGAAAATTGTCGCAAGATTTCAATCGAACAAGTCTAAGAATTAACCGACAAAGTAAACGCAAGCGTTTCATACCACTTGTTTTGCTAAGCCGTTTAATTAGATTTCTCATACGAATGAGGTAAAGGTTTGTATATACTACTAGATTGGAAAACGGTTTTAAAAACGAGCTTTGTATTTAAAGATAGTGTTGAAATCGTTTTGGTGAAAGAGTTTGAGTATTTACTACTAGTATAGAAACCTTTGCATTTTAAAGTGACAAATCACAGAAATGATTGTAGAAACAATCAATCACCAAAATCCACATTCGACGATGTGAATTAAAACCATAAAAATCGATATCGAATCCATCAAATGGACATTCCTCAAAAATCCAAAGAAAGAACTAATCAAAGTCGATAATAAGTGATAACAACTAACTGGATCGACAAGAATCGATTAAAAATCGGAAACCCACACAAAACTGCCAAAAATAGGCAAAATGCTCATTTCTCAGATTCAGTCAACTGGACTGTAGGGTCAGTCGACTGATTCATGCCTAGAAACTCTCGGGTTCTAGGTTCAGTCGACTGACTCAGCAGTTCAGTCGACTGATACAGGGACATGAACTTTTTTGTTCCCAGTTCAGTCGACTGAACTGTATGGTCAGTCGACTGGCATAGGGGCAGAGAGTTTTCTGCTCCCAGATTCAGTCAACTGAACTTCCATTTGTAGTATTTCCAACCTAGCCCAAGAAGGGGAAAAAATCCAAACGGAAATGATCGGACGAGCAAGGGAGACTAGGGATTTATGCCAAGCGACAACCCAACCTTTTAGGCTCTACGATACACACCAACAACATGTTCAAACATCAAAGGTAGGATTTTTAAAGATTTGACTTCAAAACGCCAAAAATTGGTATATTCATCAAACCAATTCAATTCAAAAACAAATGAACAAGGAATAGATGTTAGGAATTACTACCTAACAACTATCAAAGATGTAGACATAGATGTGAGTTCAAAAACTCACATTTTAAACCCAAAACAACAAATGAGAAGCTCTAGAACAAGCAAAGATTGATTTCTCTTCAACAACACCTCTAGAATTTCAATCTATTACCAAAGGTGAAGTTTTTCCTAAGTTAGGTTATAGAAATTTCTTAAAATTGAAGTGGGATTGAGATGGAGAAGATGAAGAGGATGCTTACCTAAGCTTCTCTTGGATTTTAGACTTGAATTTGTATTTCCTAAACAAACTAGGGTTTTGGAATTCTAATTTCCAATCTCTTCCCCAATTTTTGCTTTAGCTTGAGTGTTAGGAAATAGAATAAATGAATGGATGAAGCGTGGAGGAGTTAGGATTATTTGTTAGGTTGGTGGGCTGAAACCCAAACCCAAAACCCTAAATGAAAATATCAAAATTTTACTCAACTCCAAACATATCGATGTTTATACTCAAAAAGATCGCAAACGCCATTTTGGACTCAATGGAAGTGGTCTCGAGTCCTAATTCGATTGTTTACAAAAAGTGACATTTCAGACTTAAATCCGACTAACGATGCTATATTTAAATAAAACATTTAAATATACAATCGTAAAATATGCAGGTTGTTACAGACTCCCCTCCGTAAAGAAATTGCGTCCTCGCAATACTTAAGAAAAGAAATAAAAAGTAACAACCATACAAAGGCATAACAACACAAAAAGAAGAAATTTTGAAATGAGAAGTTCACCTTAAGGAGCACGAGAGAGTAAGTCCAGATGTGTTCGATCGATGAATTCTTTGGATTCCCAAGAGCAATCCTTAGGATTTGTGGACCTTTGAACTTTCACAAGAGGAACATCTTTATTTCGAAGGCGTTTAACATCCGTAGCAATGATACGAATAGGATGTTGCTTATAAGTCAAATTTGGTGAAACTTCAATTTCCTCAATTACACCGGGCTCAAGAATAGAATCGGAATCCCCAAGGCATTTCCGTAGTTGAGAGACGTGGAATACGTCATGAATAGTAGAAAATTGAGCCGGTAATAAAAGGCGATAAGCCACGAAACCAATGCATTCGGTGATGGGAAATGGTCTAATATATCGAGGTGCTAATTTTCCCGATCGACTGAAACGCACAACGCCCTTCATAGGTGAAACACGAATAAACACAAAATCTCTCATGGAAAATTTTAATTTCCTTCTTCGGTTATCGGCATAGGATTTTTGTCTACTTTGAGCTTCTTTCATCCTATGACGAATAAGGTCAATCTTTTCTGTGGCATCACGAATAAAATCCGGACCTAAAACCAACTTCTCACCGGCTTCAAGCCAACACGAAGGAGATCAGCATGGCCTTCCGTAGAGTGCCTCGAAAGGAGCCATACCAATACTAGATTGGAAGCTATTATTATAGGAAAACTCAACAAGAGAAATATGATCTTCCCAACTTCCACCAAAATCAAGAACACATGCACGAAGAAGATCTTCAAGAGTTTGATTCACACGCTCGGTTTGTCCATCGGACTGAGGATGATAAGCGGTGCTAAAATTAAGCTTCGTTCCCAAAGCTTTTTGAAGACCTTTCCAAAATCCACTAGTAAATAATGGATCACGATCACTAACGATAGAAGTAGGAACTCCATGTAATTTAACAATTTCCTTGACATAGAGTTTGGCCAAAAGAGGTAGGTCCGATTGGACCGAACGGGAATAAAATGGGCGGACTTTGTAAGTCTATCTACTATCACCCATAGGCAATCATGACCCGAACGAGAACGGGGAAGACCGTCAATAAAGTCCATGTAAATTTGATCCCACTTCCAAACGGGAATGTCCAAAGGTTGCAATAATCCACTGAGCCTTTGATGCTCGGCCTTTACGAGTTGCCAAGTCATGCAACGTACGCTTAATAAAGTTAGCAATATTAAATTTCATTCCGTCCCAATACTAAAGTCGCTTCATGTCCGCGTTCATTTTACTACTATCGGGATGAATGGTAAATTTGGAACGATGAGAATCTTCTAAAATGTCTTTACGAAGATCACAAATGTTCGGCACAATAAGTCTACCAAACTTTTGAATACCGCCACGAGCATCAATATCAAAGTCTTTCAAACCTTCAATATCAATTTTATCCCTACAACTTTGGCTAAGAAGAACCAATTCGGGATCATGCTTTTGAGCTTCAAGAATACGGTCTAAAAGAGAAGAATGAGCCTCAAGGCTACACAAAACAAGAGATGAACATGAATTGGATTTACGATCTCGAATCTCATAAGTGGATAAAGTCGCGAGATCATTCCATTCATATATCATCATGGAAACAACCGCTTGTTGCTTACGACTAAGGACATCGGCAACACGATTTCCCTTTCCGGGAGTATAAAGAATATCAAGATCATAAGATGCAAGGAACTCGAGCCAACGTTGTTGACGCAAATTAAGTTCCTTTTGAGAAAATAAATACTTCAAAGATTTATGATCGGTGCAGAGAACAAATTTCTCTCCCAAAAGATAATGACGCCAAATTCTAAGGGCGAAAAAAATAGCCACGAGCTCTAAATCATGGGTGGCATATCTAGTCTCGGCAGGCTTTAATTGCCTAAAAGCATAAGCGATAACACGTTCCCTTTGCATGAGAATGACACCCAAACCAACACGACTAGCATCGGTATAAACAATAAAATCTTGGTTTCCTTCGGGAATCACAAGAATAGGAGGATTGGAAAGGAGTTCTTTTAATTTATGAAATGAAGCTTCACATTTGTTTGACCAAATGTATTTAACAACCTTCTTTATCAAATTAGTAAGAGGTACAGAAATTTTAGAAAAGTCTTTTATGAAACAACGGTAATAACCCACCAATCCGAGAAAGCTACGAATTTCCGTCACACTCTCCGGTCTCTTCCATTTTTGAATTGCTTCAATCTTTGAAGGATCCACGGAAATTCCGGATTCAGAAATAATATGTCCCAAAAATTTCACACGAGATTGCCAAAAGTGGCACTTAGAAAATTTTGCTTTCAATTGGTTGCTCCTAAGAGTTTCCAACACAATACGAAGATGTTTTTCATGCTCTTCCTTGGTTTTAGAATAAACAAGAATATCATCGATAAAGATGAGAACAAATCGATCGAGGAAGTCTTTGAAAATTCGGTTCCTAAGGTCAAAGAAATAAGCTGGAGCATTCGTTAAACCAAATGGCATAACAAGCCATTCATAAGATCCATAACGAGTACGGAACAATGTCAAAGGAATGCTATTCTCTGCAATACGGAGCTGATGAAAACCGGTTGCTAAGTCTAACTGTGAAAAGACTCTAGCACCGCTAAGTTGATCGAATAGATCATCAATCCGAGGTAAGAGATATTTATTCTTGATGGTGAGATCATTAAGCTTGCGGTAGTCAACGCAAAACCTAAGTATACCATCAGATTTCTTCACAAAAATAGCTGAAGCTCCCCATGGAGAGGAACTAGAACGAACAAACGGTTTTGCTTCCAATTCGGATAATTATTTACGCATCTCATCATTTTCCTTATTGGACATACAATAAGGAGGACGAGTGATAGGTAGAGCTCCAAGGAGTAGATTAATTCTGAACTCAATTGCTCGCTTAGGTGGTAATCCTAAAACGGGCTCAAATATGTTGGGAAATTCACAAACAATGTGAATGAGGGAAATGACATCTTCCTCATCATCATTATCGTCATCATGAGGATTTAGAGAAACAAGGATGCTCCCGAATTGGAATCTGAATCTTTAAGAACAAGAGAAATCTGCTTAACAGATTGAGGATGTCGAAGATATATAGTCCGCTCAGGACATAGGATATGGGCTTCATAACGATTAAGCCAATCCATTCCCAAAATCATTCTGAAACCAAGGTAACGCATAACATGCAAATCGGCACGGAAAGAGTAATCACATAAAATAATCTCGACATCTTTACAAAGTAAACTGAGTGTTGCGGATCCACCAACCAGATTTGCAATTCTCAATGAAGTCATCAAGCCAATAACATTCAAGTTCTTTTGATATAAAAGAGTGAGATGCACCTGTATCAAAAAGAACTCGAATAGGAAGATCACGAAATATAATAATGCCATCAAGGATAGAATGAGAATTACCTTGACCAACAGAAGTGTTAGTAGGGGCTTGCATAACATTCAACTCTCCCTCTCTCCTACTTTGGAGTATGGGACATGTAGATATAAGATGGCCCGAACTTTTGCAATAACGACAAAAAAGGGTTCCGGATACTCATTTCCATAGTGGTCCGTAGAACCACAATTGTAGCATCGTCCACGACTAGAGGTAGGAATCTTTGCTACCAAAGTTTCTTGCTTCCCTTTCTTGTTGGGATTGGGGCCTTTGAACCTAATAGGCTTCTTCATGTTATTGTTGAAGTTCTGTTTGGCACTCACAACTTCAACATCACTTTCTTTATCGGCCTCTTCAAGTCGAAGAGCGATATCTATAAGCGGATCGAAAGAAACTTCTAATTTCAGAAGTAAATGCTTTTTAAGGTTCTTATTCAACCCATAGACAAACCTCTGATTTTTCTTCAATGGGGTATTAATATACTCCACCCCATATTTAGAGAGAGATTCAAAAATGCGACATAATCTGCCATAGAAGATTCACCTTGAACAAGGTGAATAAAGCGTTGGGCTAAAGTTACCTTTTCAGCCTCCGGCACAAACTTCAATTCGAATCTTTCCCGGAATTGCTCCCAAGTAAGATCCACTTCGATAATCTCAGAAACCAAAAGCTCATACCAATCTAATGCTCTTTCTTGAAGCATGCTAGAAGCCACTTGGAATCGATGTAGATCCACAAGATCCATGTGAGAAAAGATACGATCGCATGATCTAAGCCAAGCTTGGATTTCTATAACGTTTTCGGAACCCTTGCATGGCCTTCTACCCAAAGCGGTATAATCTCTGCACAAGCGTGCAAACCCGGATTTAGGGTGAGTAGGCACTAGAACGGGTCCGGCAGCTTGGGCATTATTCACAAGATCTAAAAGTTGTTGAGCAGACATAAATACTCCATCCTGAGGAGTAGCACTGGATTGACCGGCGCTGGGATGGCCTGGTCTAACCATTTCTCTTCTTTAAGAAAGAAAGAAGATGAAAAAGGTTATTCACAGAATGAATATCAAACAAACTTGATTGATAAAACAAGGCATCATAAAAAGAAATAGGATAGAATGGTACGAAGACTCGAATTAATTCCAATAGCACGATTCCTAAGAAAAACTTAGAACAATGATCCTTGCTAGATTATTCTACATTATTCCGAAGTTTGACTTTGATACCAAGTTGTGACGCCCCACCTCTATACTCACGCTAGCTAAGGACACTACGGGGTAATGCCGTCGACTAGCACGAAGAATAAGGCTGTTGAGGAGCGACCGTCTATGTAATTGCTTTGTGCGAGTACCGATATGTCAGATAATATAACTTACATTTCATTTCAAGAGGAAATCCGACATATCAATTACAAACTCAAAGCTACCACACAGTGGCTATGTGTACCTCGGAAACAAATATAGAAATAAGCATAACACAAATAAGTCACAGATATTCATATCACTAAGGCGGAAACAGATATGAATATAACACATAAAAGTGTACATCAAAATAGTGGTCAAACTAGATCCACTACATCACAAAAGAATAGATATAAGTGCTAGACAAAAGAATAAGTATACAACAAGGAGTCTCTATCTCAAATGTATACTAACAAAAACTACTATGCCAAAGTAGTTAGCCAAAAGTCAGGTGACGGACCCTGATAAGAAGTCAAGCAGAAGCACTTGAAATACCTCAGTCTGACCCGAGTATTATTTAAGAAGAAAATAATAAACGGATCAGTCTAGCTATAAATATCATATAAAATGAGATAGGATAAGAGATGTGACCAAAAACGTATGATAACAAAAATGCCATACTATGACAAGTATACATCAAATAACAACAAAAATCATACAATATCTCAAGAATCTCAAAGCATAAAAAAGAATGTCATATTCTTTAAATTATTCACCAAAACACAAATATTGACAAAACATATAAATGCCAATCGCAAAAATGGTGAAACACAAATTCTAGAAATCATCAACTAGAAATCTAGAAATCACAAAAGGGGGAAGGCCTATCACAAACGGGAGCATGAAAACTTACCAACACGCGCATCGCAAACGGATCGCTAACCATAGAGCCGGTGCAACGACGTAGTACATCGAACGCCCGAGGAACCTGCAATTCAAATAATCCAGAACATCAACATAGTACAACGTTACGCCCGATGAGCCAAACTCCAATAAGTCGGAACAACGACGTAGTACAGCGAACGCCCGATGAACCTAACTCAAATAATCCGGAACAATGACGTAGTACAACGAACGCCCGATGAACCAAACTCCATAAAAACCACAGGTCGCTAGGCTATAAAAAATGAGACGAAGCTCAATAGAACTGGGTACAGTCCCCCACGCGGACAAAAAGACATCGCACATCGCTAGTCTAAACCATAAAATGATCATCATCGATCATCAAGGACTGTCGATTACACAAAGCTAGTAAATAAATGAGTTTAGCTTCATGTCCCATAACCATTGGCTTAACTTAAATATTTACGAACAAATTGTAGATTTCCACTCGAAAATTGTCATAAGATTTCAATCGAACAAGTCTAAGAATTAACCGACAAAGTAAATGCAAGCGTTTTATACCACTTGTTTTGCTAAGTCGTTTAATTAGATTTCTCATACGAATGAGGTAAAGGTTTGTATATACTAATAGATTGGATAACGGTTTTAAAAACGAGCTTTGTATTTAAAGATAGTGTTGAAATTGTTTTGGTGAAAGAGTTTGAGTATTTACTACTAGTATAAAAACCTTTGCATTTTAAAGTGACAAATCACAGAAATGATTGTAGAAACAATCAATCACCAAAATCCACATTCGACGACGTGAATTAAAACCATAAAAATCGATACCGAATCCATCAAAATGGATATTCCCCAAAAATCCAAAGAAAGTAGTCATCAAAGTCGATAATAAGTGATAACAACTAACCGGATCGACAAGAATCGATTAAAAATCGGAAACCCACACAAAACTGTCAAAAATAGGCAAAATGCTCATTTCCCAGATTCAGTCGACTGGACTGTAGGGTCAGTCGACCGATTCATGCCTAAAAACTCTCGGGTTCTAGGTTCAGTCGACTGACTCAGCAGTTCAGTCGACTGATACTGGGATAGGAACTTTTTTGTTCCCAGTTCAGTCGACTGAACTGTATGGTCAGTCGACTAACACAGGGGCAGAAAGTTTTCTGCTCCCAGATTCAGTCGACTGACCATCTGGTTCAGTCGACTAAACTGCTATTTGCAGTATTTCCAGCCTAGCCCAAGAAGGGGCAAAAATTCAAACGGAAATGATCGGACGAGCAATGGAGACTAGGGATTTATGCCAAGCGACAACCCAACCTTATAGGCTCTTCGATACATTCCAACAACATGTTCAAACATCAAAGATAGGATTTTTAAAGATTTGACTTCAAAACGCCAAAAATTGGAATATTCATCAAACCAATTCAATTCAAAAGCTAATGAACAAGGAATAGAAGTTAGGAATTACTACCTAACAACTATCAAAGATATAGACATAGATGTGAGTTTAAAAACTCACCTTTTAAACCCAAAACAACAAATGAGAAGCTCTAGAACAAGCAAAGATTGATTTCTCTTCAATAACACCTCTAAAATCTTCAATCTATTACCAAAGGTGAAGTTTATCCTAAGTTAGGTTATAGGAATTTCTTAAAATTGAAGAGGGATTGAGATGGAGAAGATGAAGAGGATGCTTACCTAAGCTTCTCTTGGATTTTGGACTTGAATTTGTATTTCCTAAACAACCTAGGGTTTTGGAATTCTAATTTCCAATCTCTTCCTCCATTTTTGCTTTAGCTTGAGTGTTAGGAAATAGAATAAGTGAATGGATGAAGAGTAGAGGAGTTAGGATTATTTGTTAGGTTGGTGGGCTGAAACCCAAACCCAAAGCCCTAAATGAAAATATCAAAATTTTACTCAACTCCAAACATATCGATGTTTATACTCAAAAAGGTCGCAAATGCCATTTTGGACTCAATGGAAGTGGTCTCGAGTCTTAATTCGACTGTTTACAAAAAGTGACATTTTGGACTTAAATCCGACTAACGATGCTATATTTAAATAAAACATTTAAATATACAATCGTAAAATATGCGGGTTGTTACAATAATAATTGTAACGACCCGTATTTTTCGAAAAAGAAGAAAGTTCAAATTTTAGAATTTAATACAGTAAGAAATTAAAAATTTATGATTTTAAATAAAATTTACTTTGAATTATACACTACTAGAAAAATGGTAAATACCGACGGAGGGGGGCGACAGCTTCCGACAGCCGATTTTCGACGGCTTCCGACGGGCCGTTGGCGGCCGTCGGAAGCCGTTGGAAATTTGCGAAATACAGGCTCAGCCGAGCCTTCTTCCTCCCCACTTTTCATACGAAAATAACTCACCCTAAATCGCCAAATCTCTTCCCCAAGCTTCCAATCATCAATTTCGAGCTTTTGGATCCTCCCCGGCTGCATAATCAACGTCTATTGCTCTCTAGGTCAGGTATAATCTCTTATTTTTGCCAAAAATCTATTTTTTACCCAAAATCTAGATTTGCATAAGTTGTTAAATTAGGGATAATTAGTGATTGAAATTGTTTCCAATAGTGTTATAATAGTTTCTAGCATTCCATGGTATTCCTATTTCATCTTTTATCGTGAAATTGTGAAAAACATGTATAATTTGTGGTTGTTCGTGTATATGTAAATCGTTGTGTATGCCTTGATTCTATGATTGTATATGTGTGTAGCGCTGCTATCATTGTATTGTGTTAGTTGGAATAAGATAAAATGAATGCACGAGCTAGAAATATTATATTGTGCACGTATTGACTTATGCAACAACAAAAAATGCGTCGAACGAGCCTTAAGTTGATGTAATACGTCGAATAAATGTGTTAAATTAAAATATATTTTTGTAAATGTGAACAGTTAGTAAAACGGAATTTTTACGTAAAATGCGCACATTTAATTAACTAATGTCCCTTAGACAGATTTTGGCCCCGTTTGACGAGTGTTGTACATGATCGTTATATAAATAGTCGTTTTTTTTCAAAAACGACCATTTATATTCATCTGGTACAATGTTTGTTGGATTTGTTCCTGTATTGGACAAGTTTTGAACACAGTAAGCATTTACATTTCGTATACTACTTCGTCTCAAACGGTTCATAAAATTTCGGCCTAACTTTTCTTTTTTGTTTCCTACGTACACGCATTTGTGTACAATGCAGGGAACAAAAGGGAAATGCTGCCGAAATTTTGTTGAATCGTTTGAGACGAAGTAATATACGAAATGTAAATGCTTACTGTGTTTGTAATGGGAAGTAGGATGCCTGACCATGGAAAAAAAAATTTATACAATTTTTTATATCGATACGATAAAAAATAAAATGTGCCCTATTTGAAAATATTTTTAAATTTGTGAAGTTGTTTTTTAAATTCAAATATTATACGACCATGAAAATAATCTTTTTCGAATTTGTATTCTTGAAAATAAATATTAAATTTTGAACTTTTCATTTTCTAAAATAGGAAAAATGATTGATTATTTTGTTGATCGAAGGAGATGGATGTACCAAAGAAAAGGACTGAGGGGCTCAATAAAAGAAGATTTTTATAATGGTATAAACGTGTTTGTTGAATTCGCTTTAAGTAATAACGGAAACGATCCAGACATTCGTTGTCCGTGTAGTAGGTGTAGACATTTGAAGTATTTGTTACCAAATATTGTGAAAGTTCATTTGTGCCAAAACGGTTTCGTACCTGAGTATTATGTTTGAGATCGACATGGAGAAGTTGTAGCAAATACTTCTGTAGAGTCTGAAAGTTTCGTTAACGAAATAGTTAGGACGACCCGTATAGAAAATATGGTCGAAAATGCAGCACGATCAATGTTTCCTATGGTTGAAGTTGACGACGACGATGGAATTGTTGAAGAACCAAATATTGAAGCAAAAGAAAATTTATGATTTACTAGATGCTGCTAAGAAACCTATTTGGGATGGTTGTAAAAGCGGCACTCAGCTGTCAGTAATCGCAGAATACATTGCGATGAAGTCAAAATACAACATCACTGAAGCTGGGTTTACGGCTGTTGTACAAGCTACAAAAAGACATATGCCGCCCGATAATCTAATGTGTGAAAATCACCATAAAGTTAAAAAACTTATGTCGGCTTTTGGTTTACCTTATCAGAAAATAGATACATGTTTAAAAGGCTGCATGTTGTTTTGGAAAGAAGACGCAAACCTTAGAAATTGTAAAATTTGTAACCAGGAGAGATACAAACCAAGAAAAAAGAAGGGGAAGGAAGTTCCGTACAAGCGTATGCATTACTTACCCATAACTCCAAGACTTCAAAGATTATATGCATTTTCTGTAACTGCATCTAATATGAGATGACATAGTGTGAGAACGGAGGAAGATGGTACGTTGACACATCTGGCCGATGGAGAAGCATGGAAGCATTTTGATAAAACGTATCCAAATTTTGCAGCGGAGAGTCGAAATGTTAGATTAGGATTATGTACGGACGGTTTTTCTCCATTTTCTTAATTTGGTTCTAAATGTTCATCCTGGCCCATTATCGTCACACCGTATAATTTACCTCCATGGATGTGTATGAAAACGCAATATATGTTTCTTACTGTTGTCGTTCCTGGCCCCGACGATCCGACACAAGGAATCGATGTATATTTACAACAGTTGATTGAGGAGTTAAAAATACTGTGGAACGAAGGAGTAGAAACATACGATGTGTCCAAGAAGAAAATTTTTCGTATGTTTGCGTTTTTGTTGTGAACTATAAGTGATTTTCCTGCCTATGCAATGCTTTCAGGATGGAGTACCGCCGGTTGTCTAGCATGTCCATATTGCATGGATGAAACACGAGCGTTTTCTTTACCTCATGGTAAGAAAATTTCATGGTTTGACTGTCATCGATATTTTCTCCATGTAAATCATCCCTTCAGAGGAGACAAGAAAAACTTTTTAGCTAATAGAGTAGAAACCAGACAACCACCGACGATATGGTCAAGCGAAGACATATATGAACTTGTTAGGGACTATCCAATGATATATGAAACTGGAGAGCAAACAGAAATTGAAGGCAAATCAGTTGTTCATAACTGGTGCAAACAAACTATTTTTTGGGAGTTGCCGTATTGGAAACATCTTCTGCTTCGTCATAATATAGATGTGATGCACAATGAGAAAAATGTATTTGATAATGTTTTTAACACAATTTTGAATGTGAAAGGGAAGACGAAGGATGATTTGAAATCAAGACGTGATATAGAAGAATTATGCAAACGTCCTGAGCTTCATATGAAACCAAATGACAGTAAAAAACCCAAAGCATGTTACGAACTAGATAATAATCAAGTTAAAGCTGTGTTAAAATGGGTGGAAGGGTTAAGATTTTCTGATGGGATATCATCAAATCTTCGTAGATGTGTTGACTTTAAAAATGGTAGATTGAGCGGAATGAAAAGTCACGACTGTCACATAATGATGGAAAATTTATTCCCCGTTATGTTCAAAGAACTACTGGTGTTAAAAGTTTGGAAGGTAGTAACGGAGCTTAGTATGTTTTACAAAGAGCTTTGTTCGACTACTTTAAAAGTGCAACGTTTACGTAAACTTGAAGTGGATATTCCTATATTGCTTTGCAAATTAGAGAAAATATTTCCGCCAGGTTTTTTTAATGTAATGGAACATTTACCTGTTCATCTCCCATCTAAAGCACGACTTCGAGGTCCTGTCCAATATGGATGGATGTATCCATTTGAGAGGTATGTAATATGTTATCACGTAATTTAATTGCATTTGAAAGATGAAGTTAATATAAATTAATTTTGCATAGATATTTGAATCATCTGAAGAAAAAAGTGAGGCAAAAAGCACGAGTTGAAGGTTCGATATGTAAATCTTACATCGAAGAAGAAACTTCGTTCTTTTTCTCTCACTATTTCAGTGACCACGTGAATATTTCATTTGAAAGTGTTCCTCGTAATGACGAAGGCGACGAACAAGAGTCCTCTCAAGCAATGTTATCTATTTTTAGACAACATGGTCGACCTTTTGGAAAATGTGTAGAAATATGGCTAGACGATAGAGATCTTCATGTAGCACACACTTATATTCTTCTAAATTGTGCCGAGGTTGCACCGTTTTTAGGTAATCTGAAATAATAATTTGTGTTTTATTCTTTTCTATAATGCATGCGCGTGTATAACCTAATGTAATATTTTTTTTATATAATCAGTGTTTATGAACGTGAACATCCGAACGGAGATTTCAGTAAAGAATTTTCCGGTTGGTTTTCAAATTACGTTTATGAGCCGAGAAATTGTGTTGTTGACGAAGGGTTGAAACATCTTGCGATGGGACCAAAAAGAGTGGTCAAGACATATCCAATATATTTCGTCAATGGATATAAATTTAACACCAAAGAATACGGTGCAGAAAAATTAACAAATATTACTGGTGTATTTGTTAAAGGTAGTGACGATCCAGAAAATCATTTAAATGATTTTTATGGCGTTCTAACACAAATTTTGCAACTGACATATTTCTCACGACCCGCGGTGGAGGTGTTTCTATTTAGATGCAATTAGTTTAGCAATGTTCTAGGTTCTGGAATTAATGTGCACAAGGATTATAATCTTATCGAAATAAAGCATACATCACACTATCACAAGTATGATTCTTTTGTACTAGCCAAACAAGCATTGCAAGTTTATTACGCTCCTTATCCGTCTCTAAAAAGAGATAAAGCAGATTGGTCTGCAGTTTTTAAAACAAAGGCCAGATTCACATTCGATGGGAAGAATATTCCGGACGAACAAGCTTATCAGGCAGATCTTGAGCAAAATAACGAAATAATAATTACAGACGATCATACAGATTTTGGTCCTTTGATCGATGAATCAAACGTTTTGGTAGAAGCATTTGACAGTGCAGAGGAAAATATCGTAGAAAACGAGACCGAATCTGAATCAGAAGACGATGATGACTGATATAAATCTGAATCTGATTTTTTTGCAATTGATGTAACTAAGTTGAATTCTTGATGTATTATGAAATTGATGTGACTATGAAACTAATTCTGTACGTTTACCATTGTTTACATGTTTTATGTCATTTCAATTTGTCATTTATTTAGTAGTTTTTATTAAAAATGCAATGTAATCTGCTTATCGTCGTAACATGAGACCCATTATGAATCAGGTATAACACACTTCCATTTCTATTTCCATTTCCATTTCAATCATTAATTTAGCAATTTATACCGTTGATGTCATTTACGTATGAAATATATTTCATTATCATGTTATTATTCTCTTTTGAAATGATGTGTATATACGTCACAGGTTTATTGTAATGTCTTCTAGAGGTAGGAGCTCTTCCCGATCTTCATGAGGCGATGACAGTGGTCCATCGCAAGCATCACAGCGTCCTGTAGTTTCTTTAGTACCTAGAGCAAGGGGGTAAGAATTAAATTTTATTCAGCATCTTATTTTTTTTGATATACGTACGTACTTATCTGTATCATATTTAAAAACATGGGTTTTGACCAACTGCCCTCGAAGGTTGTGTTGGATGTTTCTAGAGCTTCTTACCGGAGTAGGATGAGTGTTTGTTGGCCGAAGTGGGATAACATCCCTCCTCACATCATAGAGTGCATATGGCAGGATGTCCTAGTATATTTTTTTTTTTTCTGTTTTCCATTTTTAATTCGTTTTTGTCGTTTTTCTACTGTTTATCGTTTACAGTGTAATCTTTTTTTTTTTTTTACTTTTTATCGTGAAACACAGGCTGAGATAGACATCCAGATAGACGATATGCTGCTGGCACGAGGATACTGGATGAAGAAGATGCGCAAGAACTATAGGGACACGATATCCGAAATTAAGAAATCCGGTAAGAAACCACGGTGGATGGGGGAGAGCGTATGGCAAGCATGGTTGGGATACTGGGAAACGGACGAGGCGAAGGCAAGTATACTTAATTTTTTTGAATTATTAATTTGACGTGATCGAAAAATAATGTATCAAATTTTGAATGTACAGGCAGAGTCGGATAGAAACTCTGCAAACAGAAATAAAAATCCTGTCACTCATCGCGGAGGGTTGAAGTCATTTCAGCAGTATCGGCAGGAGTTGGTAAATTTACTGAATGATAATTGTAAATAGTTTATGCTATATAATTTTAAATGTATAATAATTGTATGTTAAAATCAACTTCAGGAAGCTGAGGGGCATGGTTCCGTGGGCTATATGAACGTGTTCACTCGTACGCATGCTGTCGAGCATGTAAATCCGGACGGAACTGTTTTGTATACATGGCAGGACGATAAATCCAGCAAGAGCCATGTAAGCATATTTCATTTTATGCAGTATTAGTAATTGTTCTGCTTGTTAAACTATAATGAAATAAGATATGATGTTATTAATTTGTTAATGCAGGAAAAATTTATGGACCAGCGCCAGAAACTCCTTGCTGATACGGGTCGAGAACAGCTGACGACTGATGAGGAGGATGCTATTTTTGAGTCCGTTATGGATACAGCAGAGCATGGCAGACGATACGGATTTGGCAATCAAGTGGTAAATAATTTATTTTACTGCTGATTTGATATTTAAGTCAAAATTCTATATTGGAATATATAATTTTATCTTGAATACTTCAAATATACTATTTGGACCTTTTCAAAACAATAAACTTGAATTTTATTCATTTACAGAGATTTGCACATACACTTACAGAGATCACACAGCTAAATTTAATATTTATTGCAAGCCAGCAGTCAGAGACGGGGTCGGCGGAATAGAGGTCAGAGCGATCTAGCAGATATAGAAGAATTGCGGACTAGAGTGTCCCAGCTGGAGGAGCAGAACCGCCAACAGGCCATGCAGACCACACAGTTGTTAGAGTACATGTAGCAGTTTGGTGGCCACTTCCCTTCCTCGACAGGCTCTGGATCTAGAGGAGATTGATTCATTGCTTTCTTGTTTTTTCAGGTATCTTTTTTTAGTTTTGTATGATTATTTTTGATACATTTGGTTGTGTGGTTGTATAATGATGTGGAGATTGATTTTGTGTATGTATGACATGGTATAACACTTATTGTTGGGGTTGTTGGAATGGTTATGTATATTATGTATTTTATTTTGATGTAATTTGATATATTTGTGGGTTTGAATAATTTTGTGTAGTTTGGGTTTTAATATTTGGTTGGTATATTGTATATTGGATTGTGCAGTATTGGTGTAATAGTTTTTGGAAGATAAATGTGTATGGAAGGCTACATTTGCAGCAGTAATAAAAAAACAGCAGATTTTTGACGGTTTCCGACGGCTTCCGATGGCTTCCGACAGTTTACAAGTACGTAATTTCCGACGGCTTCCGACAGCCTGTAGGACATTTTTTCCGACGGTTTTCGACGGGTCCCGATACATGTCGGAATCCGTCGGAAGCCGTCGACAATAAGTACGGTGTAACAACCCGAGATTTCGCAATTATCTGATCATCGTCAAATGACGATTAAAATCGTTGGTTAATTGCTATTGCAGTTTAAATCGATTTGAAATTCTTTTGAATTTGTAAATATTGAAGCGGGTTTTAAAGAAAAATTGTTTTGGCCCACTCGTTGTTGCCGTGATGTTTATCGGTACCTTTCCCCTTTTATTCGTCCACTCGAGAAAACCGTCCCTCTACCTTTTATTCTCTTTCGTTTGAAATCTGTTAAGTGTTGAAGTGGGCTTTACATTTGAATCTGGCCCACGTTTGCATTGCCTTGATGCCGTGATAAGGGTTTAACCTGTTCCCCAATTCACTTTTCTCTCATTCGAAAACCCTAATCAAAAATGAAACGAAGGAAAAGAAAAATGAATGGCGGCCACGAGTTCTTCTTCTTCGTCCCCAAAAAAATTAGGGCATTGACTTCGTCTTCCCCCTCGCCTTCATTCGCGACCGCTTCAAGTCAAGGTGAGTGAAAACTCACATCTAATTCACTCGACCCTGTTGGTCTTCGTTCGTTTTTAGTTAGCTTTGATCTTCTGGTTTTGTTGTGAAAATTGGGTTTTGTCAACTTCGACTTAGTTCGATTTTATCTGATGTTTGTGGTTTTGACGTCGACCATTTTAAATTGATTGCCGAAGTATCGAGTTGTTTTTGTTGTTTCTTCGGCTTTAAATCATTTCGTGGATGCCCTGGTTTTGATGGTTCGAATTGCTTGTTGTTCCTTTCGAGTTCATGTCATTACAGTGAATATTATTCTAAATTGCACATTCATGTTACACGGTGCATATCTCTGCCTGGTTTTGTTTTCACGTGTATTTCTCGATTTCCTGATGTTGTGACCACTTGATATGCACTTGAATATTTTACATCTGCATTGTGTTCTTCATCTTGTTTAACATCTGCATCGAATTCGAACTCATCTCCTGATCTTGGTCACATTGTCTCTCGGCATTGAATAACTTGATTTACTGGAGGCTTTGATTTTGTTATCATTGCGATATTGTAGTTCACTGTTTGCGTCACTGTCTGGGGTTTCGTTGTTTACTGGTATCACCATATATTTATGCATGGTTGAAGTTACATGTTGCCACTTGCACTTGTTGACATTTTTATGTTGAGTTTGCGCCATTCGTTACTGTAACCATGTGTGTACATACATTTATGTATGTACATATGTGTTGTACTTCCTTGTAGTATTCATTGTGACTTCACCTTGAACCTAAGGGTAGTTATCTTCATATACATGACTTGGTCATCATGTAACTCACTGTCTTTGTACCTGTGCATCTCTGAACTTGAGTTGATAGCTCTGAGTTTCCATAAGTTAGTGATGTCGTGTAGTTTGTGGCTATAAATTTGTTGGTTGCAATTCTCCAGTTTCATTTAGTTTTACTGCATCGAGTTCCTGTTGTACCATACACTTGAACTCAGTTGCATTTGTCTGTTCAGTCTCGTACCACTGGTGCCTTGCCTTCGTGGTCTTCATATTCATGTGTTCTTTGATGTGTACAATGAGTTGTACAGTGTACTGTCACTTTGCTGGAATGACTTTGACATTGTTTTTATGCTCTGGTCTTCAGTGTCATGGTTACTAGGCTGTTTATATCAGTTCTAGACCAAGTTTGAGTTTCGCATTTGAGTAGAGACCAATTGATAGTTGTAGCTGCACTATACATTTAAGTGCTCACTGTGTTGCCATATTAATCCCTTCGACCTCTCATTGGTATGGTGTATGCACATGCTTGGCCATTGTTGAGTTCCAGGCTTCTACTGTTCTGTTTTGTGTTGAGTTCCAATTGAAACCTGGAACTGCTATATTTGACTGAGAATTCTTGTTCCTCTGACTAGTTTGCATTATCCAGTTTTGGTTGTGAAGAAGAAATATATTTTGCCTTTTTGGCTTCGACACTGTCTGCAGTGTTGTATACTCATGCAATATGTGTTCTAGCCTTTGATTGCCTACACTATGTCTGGTTGGTTCCACTTTCCACATGATTTCGTTCGGCCTTGTAGTAGCGTTGCAATGTGAAGCAGATTGTGTAGTCTTTGGTTTATAACTTGCTCGATCCAGTGTTTTGACCTGCTTGGATATTGAACAGACAGTTGCATTCCTGTCTTGGATCACTTGGACTTATTTTGTTTTTAGTTGATCTCTGATGGTACTTCCACCTCGAACTGCTTGCAAACTGTCTTGTAGCCCACTGTTTGATCGGTTGCATTCAAATTGTTTGCAACTGTGTTGAGTCACGCTAGTGTGACTTGACCTTTGCAATTTCGACGTACGGTAGTGGCGAGGCAGTGCACGCGTGCGTGTACTGCAGCCACACCGAGATTTAATTTAAATTTGACGCCATCTGTTTCCGTTTTATTAAGCGTAGTTTGAAATGGTTCATTTTGATTTGAATTGGATTTGTTGACTCTTGGATTCATTGATCTTCTGAGTATTTGATAGACTGCATTGGCGAGGCAGTACACGTTAGCGTGTACTGCAGCCAATCAGCATTGTTGTTTTTAAATTGGCATTGTTGTTTTGTTGTTTAACACTGTATAGTGTTATATCTTCCGTTATCCGATTCTTTTATCGAGGAGTCGGGTATACGAGATTTCTGTGACTGTCATCTATTAGACTATTTGATTATTATTGCCTATATGCACTAATAAACTGGTTTGAATTAGACTGACCTGGGTATTATTTTCTTTTGAATGTAATACTCGGGTCAGACCCGAGTATTTCAGGTTGTAGATTTCTTTCTTTGAGTTGCTGTTCGGGATTGAAGACTTTTCACATCTTCTGAAGTTGTCAGTCATTTTGTAGTAGTCGTGTCATTGTATAGAATGATATGTATTCATGTATATTAGTCGATAATGTACTTGTATATATAACTTCTAGAGTCGACAGTTGTAGTTGTATCATATGTATAGTGTCAACTATGTATTAACTGACATCAGTTATATATATCTGAGACTTTTGTTTTTATCTGTGTTCCGCATTTATATTATCTGTGTTATTGTTATATCTAATGTCCTAAACTATTATGAACTATCGTAGTTTGTTTTATACTGATAATTGGATATGTCGATGGGAGTAAATAATTAATAGATGAAAAATTAAAAAGTATATACCACTCCTATCGAGATAACCAATATTAGTGTAAGGCCAATTACGGATGGTCGCTCCTATCCAGCCTTATTCTTCGTAATAATAGACAGTATTCCTTTTAATACTCTTTGTTATTATGAGCATAGAGGTGGGGCGTTACATACGGCGCCCTCTGTCGGAAACCATCGGAAATACTGCTCCCCGACGCCGTATATTCCGACGGCTTTTTTCGACGGCCGCCGACGGTTTTCAGCCGCCGGAAATCACTGTTCTCCTTGTAGTGATAACATCTGTTTTTGATTTACTAAAGTGACAACTATTTTATGTGATTTCAAACGTATGGTTTAATAAAAGTTTAATTGGATAGATTTAATATTGTGTAAAGAATGAAATAAATGTATGATTTACTGGAATTGGGTTTTAATTGTAAATTAACTTCTAATCTATTTTTAAACAATAAATGTAAAATTGTGTATTCAAACTTATTTAAATTCTAGTCTTGGTTTCTGCTCACCTTACATATCAACCTGTTGAAATTAATTTGTTAATGAAATTTAGTATAATGGGATTTTACATAAAAGTAAAGAAATATAAATTTTAATTTAATGAGGCTTAATTAGTTAAATGATTCAGAAATTGAGAAAATTGAGAATTTAATACTGCATTAGTTAATATTAGCTTTTTATTTAAGGAACTAGAAATTATAAACCAATGAATATTCAATTTTATTAATTTAAAATATAGTTTATTTTGAAATTAAATAAAAGGTGAATTTTTTTGAATATAATAAAATGAAATCTACCATTTAAAGCAAACAATAGAGTTTTATGATGGAAATTTGATATTTGCTATGCGTCCATCTAGACATAGCAAATGAAAAAATTTCGTTGAATAATATAGATGTTCTATCGGTCGCTAGAAATTCAGTTTAAATCGGTTAATAACAGTTGAATTTAAAAGTGTTCCGAAACCTAAATATGTCAACATGAGAAAATTTATTTAGAACACTCTGAATAAGACTGCGTAATCCGTTTCACGAAATTCGGACGTTTCTAGCTCCGTTTGGATTTTTCCATACGGGATAGCAACGTATATTAGTGTCAATTTATCAACCCGGAAATTTTAATAGTTTTATAACGTAATTAAATGAAAATTTGATATCTGGAATACGTCTATCTTATGTAGCAAATGGTAAATTTTCATCAGAAAATATGCAAGTAAATTTTATTGTGTAATTCTATTTCAATTTCAATCAGTTAAAAATTGATGGTAACAAAATATTTTCCAAACCTGAATATTTTTATATAGAAAATTTGTAAATCATCTTCTGAGCAAGACGTCATATTTCGTTTCTCAAAATTTGGACTGTTATTACTCCGTCGATCTTATTTTCAACGAAATAGCAGCATTTTCGTACCGATATCGACTTTTGATCGGATGATCGTACCACTAATATCTATGTGCCGTTTTGATCGTCTCGTCGTGCTGATCTTTGCGGTATATCCAATCCTGTGTTTTGAAGTCCGCTACGCAGCGGAAACTGCGTAACGGTCCAATACATCGGTGTCCGTTTTAACTTTTAATTTCCAGTGTCCTTTTACTTTCCGGTGAGAATAAATATCCTCTAGTCTTTTATTAATTTAAACGTACCTGGCTCTTTGAATCAACCTCTCCCTTTTCATCTTCCACCTCATCTTTATTTTTGTACATAATAACACGTTTGCATTGGAGCCTCCACATCATTCTACTTTCCACCTCCTGCTTGTATTATTCTTTTGCTCACCGGCTCACATTTTTCTTCCCTGCGCATAGCTACCTCCTCCCCTTCCATTCGCCTCATCTCCCTTCGCCGCAATCACCTCTGGCCTCTGCCTCTTCGCGCTCCGCAGCCTGGCGACCTGCACCCCCTTGTCCGCCTTCTAGCCTTTGCTTTGCATTGTAAAATAAGTACGTTTGTTATAGTATTTTATATTAAAATTTTCAACCGTGCACAATTCTTGTTTACAGTATATACCTATTTGTATATATATATATTTATAACCATTTTGAGCTTAAAAGTATGTTAAGGTATATACATGTAGTATATGTTAGGATATACTATTGTTAAAAAAAAACTTTGCTTTCCATAGAAAATTTATATAGATTTTTTTTTCTTTTTATATGTTATGAATAATAGATGTGTGTATATAGAGTTATACGTTTGTTTAATAACTATAGATAGTTCAAAATATATTTATATAATATGTTAGTTTTATGTCAGATGTTGTGTATATAATATGTTAAAGTATATATATTTGGTTACATATGTTTTCCTAAGATATATTTGAGTTAGTCTATAATATATATATAGGTTCTGTCAGTTGTATTATAAACGAAGGTTGTATATATTGTTGTTATAAAATATAAGATTTATATATACAAGATTTTACAGGTCTGTTGAATTTCAGTGTATAATTTGTAACAATCTATATATTACAAGCTACTGGTTATATATTTTTTTACATTGAAAGTTGTTCGCATATATTTAGATTAGTTGTATATAATATGACCTATAAAAATGTGGGTTTATAACCTTTGATTTGAAAAGATATATATATGTTATCTGTTATATATGTTATACGTTTAAGGTATATACTGGTTTATACTAGTTTGCATATATCAGGTTATAGGTAGTTTATACATATACTGGTATATATTCTGTTTTCTATGTATATGCGGACCAAGGTAAGTCTATATATGCAGTAATATATAGGTGTTACAGTAAATTCTATTCTATTTTTTTTAGTTTATACAGTTTACATGTTTATATTAACAGTAGTTACAGTATGGTATTTTGGTTGAAACAGTTTTATATATTAGTATACAAGGTTTTGAATACAATGTTTAAGGTATATATATAAGTACAACATTTTATAATATAAGTCTACGACATCTTATTTATTTCAGAGTATATACATATTAGTTAAATAATATGTTACAATTTTAAGCTTATATAAGTTGTTGTTGTTTATGTGGTATGTTAGCATATATAGATTTTGATTTCAATATATATGTCTAAAATTTAAGATTGATTTAAAAATGTATATGTATTTTAAAATTTAATATTTGGTTTAAGGAAGATTTTATTTTAATATACATCTCGTTTAAATTTTATCAAACAATTTTGATTTATTCTCATCGATTCCTATCTATCAGCCGGTTCGTCGTCGTTTCTTGCCAATCTTGCTTTGCTTCGAAATCCGTGCTTGTGTTCGTATCTCTTCTCATTTCGTTCTCTCTCTATAGCCTCAGAAGGTGAGCAATCACTCACGATTAACGTTTTTTATATTTATTAAATTCGAATTTAAATTGAAACGACAATTGAAATATGGTGCTGTTAGTTATTTAAATTGTTATATATATGTTATTATCTGTAACTGTTCACCTGTGGGATATGACACCATATCCTATTGTTTATGTTTTATTTAATCACTGATGATATATGCCTGTTGTTATATGTTATATTTTATTATATATGTTATCACTCTGCAAGTTCCCTGTTAGTTTAGAATTCTCTATGGGTTGAAATGATACATACCCGAACGATCTGTAGAATAGGAGGAAATTGTTATGGGTTGAAATGATAAACCCAAGCGATTTTCATTGAATTGAATTTGGGATTGCGGGTTGAAATGATATATACCCGTATACATTTAAATTACAGATGGAAATGATAAATATCTGTATCACTTGACCATAGACACCGTTGGTCTATATATAAAATATTTCGAAAATGATTTCTATTGTTTTGAAAGGATATATATATATGGTTTTATTTAAATTTGAAAATATTATGTATATGAATAAGTTTTAATATAAAATAGATTTAATAATAAGCTTTAAATCTAGTAAAGTTTGATTTAAGTAAATATGTTTAAGTATTTATTTAAAATTAAATTTAAAATAGATTTTTATAATGATTTCTATAAGTTAAGGTTTGAAAGATAAATTTGAATTTATTCGAAATTGTATTTGATTAAGAATTTTGTTTAATTAAATCGATTTGAAACTTATTGAATTTGATGGTTTTAAGATATGATTTTATAACTTGATTTATATTTAAAGTGATTAAATAGATATTTCAAGTTTTAAATAAATAGAAGGAAATATTTAGTTTAATGTAATTTAAGGTTATTTAAATGATAATTTGTTAAGTGAATATTTCAAAACTAAATAATAATGAAGTTAAAATAAGATATATATATATGAAATTATCAATTTAGCTTTGAGAGTGCTATAATTTGGATATATATATATATATATATATATATATATATATATATATTTGAAATGAAAATGATATCTTGGTTTTGAAGTATAAATTATTTTGAAATGACCACGGTGTTATAATGACGTTTGGATGCTAATAACGTATATTTCTACATAGTAGACAGTTCCGCGGATCCTTAGAGGATGGGTATCCCAAACATCCTTTAGGTTACTTGTATTTCAGTTGATATTTCACTTGAGTTGGATTTATTGATATAAGAATGTTAATCCTGACTCGAGTGTTTTGTGTTTGCTTTACGCTTGGGTCAGACTAAGTGATACAGCATTTGAGACTCACCTTTGGAGTTTGGAGCTTCGTTTGGAGATCCAACTATCGATTCAACTTTCAGCTTCTCCAGTTGATTTGTTCAGAGATGTCACCAGTCTGTATTGAGATATTCTGTTGTATTTTATTTCTAACTCTGTTGTTTATATAGTAGCTTCATGAACTACTATTTATCTATTCCGCTGCATTCTGTTATATACTTTGTATCTGTGGTTCTGTGATTATTTTATTTACTGTATATGCTAAGTTTTGCCAAATTTAAATTAACAATCTGATATTTTGACCAATTCAAGTCCGACATGTGTGTATGCGAATGGTTGAAAATATCAGGATGTTACAATAATGACATTAATATTTATACAATCATCAACTCATGTTTCATGTCCTTTAATTTACTTTCAACCATTTAAGTGATAACTATGGTTTGAGTTATTACCGTAATAAACCATGAGGCTAAATTTCAAATCATAATAAACAACTTATTTTATTTCTCCATGTACACATAAAAAATAAATTGAAGTGAATTCTTCTCACCTTTTTTTCGATGAAAGAGGGGTCCTCTTAAGAGGAGAGCACTCATATTTTATTAAATTAAAATCAAAATCAATACAATAGTTTGTTGGGTATAAAGCTATTGTATTACAAATATATAGATAGTAATTATGTGAAAAATTAACATTCAATTGAATTATAATTAATACAAAAATAATTTTAAATAAAAATATGTGCAAATGTATTGTAAATGAACGTAAAACTGTTATATAACTTAATTTAATTTAGTAGAATATTAGAGTATTATCATTTCTAAACATATATAAAAAATTCAATGAAATTAATTAATTTCATAATTTTTATAGCTTATAAATATCATTTTTCAATCCAATTTTTTATAGAAGATATAGCGGAAATAGCAGAATATAGCGAAAATAACGGGATATAGCGGAAATAGCGGGGATTAAAGCAGAAAGGCTATATGTTGGGGATATATGGAAAAATCATAGCGGTAGGAATCCGCTATAAGATATATCGGAGTTATAGCGGGGATATAGCGGGGCATTAACTGCACAGGTTAGGTAATAATATGCAATTATCTTTATATCTACTCTATTATAGGTACCTATTGTATAGTACAAATTTGAACTGTTTATATGTACTATATCATGGTCGTCTTATCTAAATTCTTTGTCATAAGCTTACTTTGATATTTAAGTGTACCAATTAATACAACATTTTAGCATAAATATGTTAGTATGCATAAACATGTTAGTATGTACATTAAAAAGATATGATTAACTATGGCCATGTAATCATGAATAGATAAGGTGATCACTAATCATTTTGTTTTCATTTTTATTGCACATTGTCTATTAGGATAGTCCGTAGTGCATGATTATGAAGTTTTACTCATATTTTTTATATAGTTGGATTGAAGTTTTTATGGAAGTCTGATGACATGTCAGGTTAGGTAATATTTTCCATGTTTTACTTGGTCGAGCTGGTGAGCCAGATACAAATCATGAGGATCTCAATTTAAGGTTTGAGCAATTCTTTTGATTGCTTTTCTATCAATGAATATTGTGCACTCCACTAATGTGGCAAATATTTTTGTGGACATTTTTAAAATTTAATAGTGCATCTCTTACCTGTCATATACTAATGAGATCACCTTTATAATATATAATTCTGAATGACTAAAGTATGTCCCTATGGTTACATGAGGTGGAATACCAGTGATATATATCATTGGTTTTCAACATTCTTCTCTATTTAGATATTTTTATACCACGTTACTAATCTGCAACAAACTTTACACCAACTCTTATCAACATATCCACAAAATTTTAAACAAAAAGAAGAATAAGAAATAATTTTCTATACAATCGATGTAAAGAAACTTTAGCTAATTATATTTCTACTAAGTAAAATAGGAAACGTTCAAAAAGTAAAACTTGATGAGTGGATTAGTTGTTTTGATTTCTTATCCTTATATATGATGTTGCTTTGAATATTCACTTTTTTTTACCTGAACAAAAGTACAGAGAGTAGTGTTATTAGTAGCCCTTTTAAGGGGAAAAACTATCTTTGCTCGATTTTCTACCAATATACACTATGCGATTTTCAATTTAAATTTCAGCTTAAATATAACCATGAATTTATTCAATTGTGTCTGTTTTGTACATCTAGGTTGTTTAAAGCTGCTTTTAGCATGGGTAAGCCTAATTTCAGGTTTTGATTTTTGATTTGCTAAATCAATATGAAAAATGAACTAATTTTCATCCCATATTTTTCTCATTTCAAATTGGAACACAAACCCAAAACATTGCTTTCCTAAATGAACTGATCGGGCAACTTAATTTGATCAATGAATTAATTCTCATTTGGGGTTGACTTAATTTACTGGTGAATTAATTCTCATTTGCAAGTTGTGCACTTGAATTCTCGTTTTTGTTACCTTCATTTGTTCATTAAAATCCATGCTAGCTTTAATTTGTCGAAACAATTCTAATTCGTCGAATGAGTTGCTTGGTTATTTAGTTATCATTATGGTTAATTTTGTTACCCTCCTTATTTTTTTTGAAGACCTAGAGAACCAAGCTTTGCTTGTAAACTCAAAGAAAGTATGCACCGAACCCACAACACATACTTGAGGTAAATCACAAGGATATGTAGTTGGTGAGAATTGAACGCTTGACCTTTTAAGATGAGAATTGTTACCCTCCTTTTGTTTCTTTAGCAACCACACTAGAAAATCGACCATTTTAAAGGAAGTATCATTTTAAAAGACAACATCATTCTTTTCGTTGAAGAAATACCTTGCCTTTAGAAGCAATAGCATGCTTCCATATTCAGTACATTTTAAATGAACAAATGCAAGGTGATTTCAATATACTTTTTACAATATCAATCCAAATATTCCAATTTAACTTTAACATACAGTTAGAAAATGAAATGTTCTCATATGCTCGCTCTACTGAAGAATACAATGTATCAGTATTGTTTAACATAATGGGCCTGGGCCTTTGGCATGTGAACAGCCCAAATGACTTTATATTATGTATATAACAGAACTGTAATTGTATTGAGGAAAATACTGAATAATACAAAATCATTTTTTCTCTGTTTCAATATTTCAATACTACCAAAATCTAATATGGTATCAGAGCCTTACAAGCCTTGCGGCAACAACACCTACGTTTGAATTCAAAGAAATCTTTAGAGCCTAACGGCAGTAATCTCAATACAAGATCAATACTCAAATCTTCATCAGAAAGATATCATCATTTGAAGGCATCTTAACCCATCAAGTGATATCTCATCATTTGGGTTAATGATTGAATTTGCAATTTTTTTTGTGAAAAACAGGTACCATACCAAGAAATCATTTAGATTTCTGATTGCAACAAGCTTTTCATCAAAAGTTAAGCAAATTCATAGCAAGAAAGTTCAGAAAATCAGAAAACCAATTCAAGAAAGCAGTCAAAGACATAAAGAAAGTAATTGCTGTGCCAAGACTTATCAGAGCAAGCTCATCATCTAAATCTTGGCTGCAACTAACCTATTCTTGTCAGTAATAGAGTGATCTTGAATTAGTAAATCTTCTGAATTATTGATTTCTTGCACCAGTCATAGAAATCTTTAATCATGGTTAAAGGAGATAATGCTTCAACAACTTCAAACAACACCAACAACCCACAATAGTTCACTGATGCAACAGAGAGGTTAATCAAAATAGTTATCAGTCCTCAAAGCCAGCTAATCACTGTGCATCTAGAGGAAGACAACTATCTCTTATGGAAATTACAAGTTGAAACAACAATGCAAGGATATGGACTAGAAGGCTTTATTCTTGGCTCAATTCCAATTCCTCCAAAATTCATCACTGATTCACAAAATAAGATGATCAGCAATGAAGAATACACAAAATTCTACAGACAAGATAGATTGATAAGTTCTTGGCTTCTATCATCAATTGACACAAAGTTACTGTCACAAGTTATTGGGTGCAAATCAGCAAATGATATATGGATTACTGTTGAAAGAATATTCAATACTCAGTCTGCTGCTAAAATTATGCACTATAAAAGACAATTGCAGAATATTACTAAAGGAAATCAGCCAATGAGGGATTATCTTTCACAAGTCAATAACATCTGCAATATGTTAGAAGCAGCAGGACACAAAGTATCTAAAACAGAGCAAGTCCTAAGTATCCTGAATGGACTTAGTGAGGAATATGAAGCAGTTGTTGTAGTTGTGTCATCACAACCAAGTTTACCACCTATACAGTATGTTCATGACACACTTCTTGCACATGAAGCAAGAATAGATCATAAAAAATCTCAAGAAACAGATCTGTCAATCAACTATACCTTCAACTCAAGAAACAAAGGGCAGAATCAAAACAAACAAGGTCAACCTTATCAAAGAGGAGGTAGTTCAAACAGATCTAGAGGTAGAGGCAGATGGTATAACAACAATAACAGGCCTAAGTGTCAAATTTGTGAGAAAATTGGTCATACTGCTGTGAAGTGCTACTTTAGGTTTAATGCCAATTATGTACCAAATCAGAATCAAAATAATCAAGGAAATGGAAAGTCTGGTGCTAATATGGCTCAAATATAGTCAGACACTAACAGCAATGGTGAAGTCAATCAAAGCACAACTACAACATCAGAACATATACATGATGAAGGCTGGTACCCAGACTCAGGAGCAACCAATCATATAACAAATAACCTTGACAATTTAAATCTTGGCAATAAGGAATATAGAGGTAAACATTCTATATGCATGGGGAATGGTGAGTTAGTCAATATTACTCACATTGGAAGAACCAGTATTAATGGCAAAAGACAATTATATTTAAATAACTTGTTGAGAGTACCAAAAATAAAGAAAAATCTCATGTGTGTGTCACAATTTGCAAAAGACAATAATGTATACTTTGAATTTTATCCTGATTATTGCTTAGTTAAAGACATACTAACCAATGAAAATCTTTTGCAGGGTGAAGCAGTCAGAGGACTATACAAATTCAATCTCAAAAACAGTAGCAAATCTGAGAGAAATCAGAGGTGTTGTAATATAAGTGAAATGAGTCAGTCTAAAGAAAAGGGAAGTGTGTTTGATCTGTGGCACTACAAACTTGGCAACCCAAACACAAATGTTGTGAAACAAGTACTTGAGAAAAATAAAATTGTGTTTGATGATATTTCTTTACCATATGTATGTACATATTACCAAATGGGCAAAAGTCATAAGTTACCCTTCAATGACTCACTAACCAAGTATTCAAAACCTTTAGAATTGATTGCAACAGATTTATAGGGACCTACCCCAATCTATTCTGACTATGGTTACAAATATTACATATCTTTCATTGATGCATATTCTAGATATACATGGATTTATTTTTTAAAGGCTAAATCAGAAGCTTATAATGCAGTGATACATTTCATATTATTAGCTGAAAAGCAAACTGGCAATCAAGTTAAAATTATTCAGTCAGATGGTGGTACTGAGTACAAGACCCTTAGCAATTACTTTGCTAAGAAGGGAATTGTACACAGAATCACATGTCCCTATACATCTGAACAAAATGGTCTAATAGAAAGAAAGCACAGACACATAGTTGAAACAGGGCTAACACTGCTTGCCCAAGCATCATTACCACTAAAGTTCTGGCCTGATTCCTTTAATACTGCAGTATATTTAATTAACAGACTTCCCACAAAAATTCTTAAAGGAATCGGTCCAGTAGAAAAACTAGTAGGTGTTAAGCCAGATTATCAGAGTTTAAAAATGTTTGGATGTCTGTGCTTTCCTCACATAAGACCATACAATAACAATAAGTTATGCTTCAGGGCTAAACCATGTACTTTTATAGGATATGGGTCAAATCAAAAAGGATACAAATGTCTAGATGAAAGTGGCAAAGTTATTACTAGCAGACATGTTGTGTTCAATGAACATGTTTTTCCCTTTAGAAATACAGGTATTAAAACAACTCAAAAGATACAGAATCCAAAAAATTCTGTACCTAGTATACTTGTTTACAGTGATGATCTTCATCCTGAGGTGATTAAAAGGACTGCTGAGGGTCATGATCCACAACTCACAATGTCAAATCAACCAAGTCATGAATCATCTAACTCACCCAGCTATCTCAGTCAAACTCCTGCACATTCAAGACATCAAACAGAGTCAGTTGATAAAAGTGAAGCTGAAAGCATATCAGTACAATCGGAAAATGACAACAATCAAACAAGTACAGATGTATCACCACAGTATAGAACTGGTCATCCAATGATTACAAGGTTAAAAAGTGGAATCTTTAAGCCAAAATTATACACAGCTACATCAAATCTAGAGGAACCAGAAAACTTTGAGCAAGCTGCAAAGGACAATAACTGGAAGGCAGCAATGGATGAAGAATATAATGCCTTGATGAAGAATAATACATGGGAACTTGTACACCCACCAGATAATAAAAACATCATAGGGTGCAAGTGGACATCCAGATTAAAGAAGAATCCTAATGGAACAGTGTCAAGACACAAAGCAAGACTGGTAGCAAAAGGCTACACATAGCAATATGGGTTGATTTTAATAAAACATTTTCTCCCGTTGTCAAACCAACCACTATAAGAATTATTCTAAGTATTGCTCTGTATAATCAGTGGAATATTAGACAATATGATGTCAATAATGCCTTTCTGAATGGAACATTACAGGAAGAAATATACATGGAGCAACCACAAGGGTACAGGGAAAACACAAGTCATGTGTGCAAACTGAAAAAGGCTATATATGGCCTTAAACAAGCTCCAAGAGTCTGGTTTGATAACTGAAAGCCACACTGACTCATCTTGGCTATCAGTCTATAAAATCAGACAACTCCTTATTTATTAAAAATAGCAATAAGACAAGTGTCTACATTCTAGTATATGTTGATGATCTTGTCATTACAGGAAACGATGAGGATGAAATCAAAAGTCTTGCTCAATATCTCGACAAAGAATTCTCCATCAAAGATTTGGGTTTACTAAACTATTTCTTAGGCATAAAGGTCAAGAGGAAATCAAAGTCAGAGATTATCCTCAGTCAGAGAAAATATATTCTAGAGCTATTGACGCAGCGGCAAATAACAGAAATGAATACGACGATGAAAGTAGCAATCGGTGGATTGAAAATACCAAACGCCCAAATCCGTTGATCTCAAAGATGCCGGATTCTAGCTATCTTCGTCACGTTGATCGCGCACGATGCCGTGAAAGAAGATCTACAATTCTTCGAACGTTGATCAAGCGCACTTGATACCGTGAATTGGCTTCGACAATCGTTGATCCGAGCGCACTCGAATGCCGAAAGTGGAGATAGGAGATCACACTCAACTACCAATTTGAGAAGAGGCACAAAGCACTCAAACAAAGTTTTATTCAAAATCAACTAACTTTACAAATGACACCACCATCCCTATTTATAGGGTTACAACTCACACGACACAATAGAGTACACGACCTAACATTGGTCGCGACCTACGACCTAAAACAAACAACGACTCAACACAAAGACATGCGACTTAATATTTACAACACAACAGACACAAGTTACAAATATACGACCTAACAGAAATAGTTACAACACACACGACCTAAGCTTCAAGGCGGCTTAAGAACGATCTACTTCATTCTGTGTTGTGAGTTAGGTCGTTCGCGACCTACTCTTGAGCGACCTATGGAGAGAGGCAATCTGGAGCGAGATAAGGAAAATGCAGCACCATTTGCTAGGTCGTAGCTCGCTCGCGACTTAAGTGTTATCGCGCTAGGTCGTAGCTCATTTAGGTTGTCGCTCGTTAGGTCGTCGCTCGTTAGCTCGCTTGGCTACTTATCATAGGTCGCTGGATCAACCTCTCGTACACAATTCACCGTTAGGTCGCTCGGTGACTTACGATAGGTCGCTGGTTCATCCTTTCTTGCATAATTCATTAAATCGCTGAATCCATTAACTCGCGAGCGACCTTCACTAGGTCGTGAGCGACCTAAAATCCTTGAATGACTCAAATCTAATGAGTTGGTAGATTGCACTGCATCATCCTCCCCCGGTTGGCAAGAATTCGACCTCGAATTTGCACCTTCCTCTTCCACAACAAGCTCATCCCCATGATAAGGATTCAAGTATTTGACGTTAAAAACGTCTACAGTGTGAATATGGTCTGGCAACCTTAACTGATATGCATTATCATTGATCTTCTTCAAGATCTTTACTGGACCAATCTTTCGCGCTTTCAATTTATTGTACGTTCCCACTGGAAAACGATCTTTTGTCAACACGGCGTAAACCAAATCACCTTCTTTGAAGTTCACACTCCTTCGCTTTTTATCTGCCAGTTGTTTATACTTCTCATTTGATGTAAGCAATCGTTTATAAACAGTTCTGTAGCACTCCTGCAACTCAGTCACAAAATCACAAGCTCGCTTAACAACTCCCTTCTGATATGGCATGGTTGTCAAATCTAACGGTCCCTTCGGAATTGCTGAATATACAACTTGAAACGGACTGAAACCCGTACTACGATTAACAGCGTGATTATGTGCAAATTCCGCCTGACATAATTTCACATCCCAGCTCTTCAAATTATCTTTCACAAGACATCTCAACAAATTTCCCAACGATCTATTCACCACTTCCGTTTGCCCATCTGTTTGCGGATGATAGGCGCTACTAAAATTCAGCTTCGTTCCAACCATCTTCCACAAACTTAACCAAAAATGGCTTAGAAATCTAGTATCCCAATCAGAAACAATAGATTCAGGTAGCCCATGTAATCGATACACCTCTTTAAAGAACAATTGAGCAACACGGACGGCATCAGCTGTCTTCTTACAAGCTATGAAATGTGCCATTTTCGAAAATCTATCCACCACAACAAATACAGAATCATTTCCCCTTTAAGTTCTAGGCAAACCCAAAAAAAAATCCATGCTCACATCAACCCACGGTCTAGTAGGCACAGGTAATGGCATATACAATCCTGCATTCATCGCTGTCCCTTTGGATATTTGACAAATATGACATCTCTCCACAAATCTTTCAACTTCTTTCCTTATGGATGGCCAAAAATATGATTCAGAAATCAACTGCAAAGTACGATCTCTACCTACATGACCTTCCTCATGCAACTCCTTCACAATCATCATTCGTAAGCTGCACTCTGGTATATACAATCCTGCGGGTGCGGCGCAGTGGAAAGGAGGCTTGGGTTCTGGTAAAAAGGCCCAGGTTCAATTCCTACCATGCGCTTCCCCATCCTATATAAATGTACCCGGGGGTATGGGGGCTTGGATCGGCGGACGGCTTTACTATACCCTCCTCAGGAGTTTACCGGTCCGCCGGGTTCTCCTAGGTTTTCAAAAAAAAAACCATCCACCAACACGTACTCATCCGTCTTTCCCTCCTTGACTTCATCTACAAACTTCGCAAAATAAGGATCATCAACAAATAGTTTTGGCAACACATCAAACCCCGTCACTTCAACCTTCATTGTAGTCAACAAATGATTCCTTCGACTCAATGCATCTGCCACACGGTTTGTAATTCCAGACTTATGCTTCACCACAAATGTAAACTGTTGCAGGTATGCGATCCACGAAGCATGCCTGGCTACAATTTTATCCTGTCCCTGCAAATGTTTCAGTGCTTCATGATCAGTATATAGAACAAATTCTTTATGGAACAAATAGTGTCTCCAATGTTTTATAGCTTGAACAATATCATAGAATTCCACATCATAAGTATTATATCTCATCTTGGCTTCCGATAGCTTCTCACTGAAATATGCAATAGGACGTCCTTTCTGACTCAACACCCCTCCAATCTCAACTTTAGATGCATCAGTATGTAACTCAAACAATAACTGAAAATCTGGTAATACTAGAATTGGTGCTGTCGTCAAAAGTTCCTTGATCTGCTCAAAAGCAAATCCTGCTTCCTCTGACCATGAAAATTGCTTCCCCTTGATACAATCAGTAACTGGTGCCATCACGCTACTGAAGTGTGGAATAAATCTTCGGTAGAATGAAGCTAAACCATGAAAACTTCTAACTTCTGTTATCGTCCTGGGTTGTGGCCAATTTCTGATTGCTTCAACTTTATTCTGATCCACCTGTATACCTCCTTCTGATATAACATATCCCAAAAATAAAACACTATGCGTCATGAACACGCATTTCTTCGTTGCAGCATAAAATTGTTCCTGTCGCAGTATCATCAACACTTCTCTCAAATGATGCAAGTGTTCTTCTGGACTTCCACTATATATCAGTATATCATCAAAATACACCACCACGCACTTCCCAATAAATGGTCTAAATATCTGATTTATCACCCGCATAAATGTACTAGGTGCATTCGAAAGACCAAACGGCATGACCAGCCATTCATATAATCCTTCACGTGTCTTGAATGCTGTCTTCCATTCATCCCCTGGTCGAATTCGAATTTGTTGATAACCACTCTTCAAATCGATCTTCGAAAAGATAGTAGCCCCACTAAGTTGATCCAACAAGTCATCCAATCTAGGCATAGGAAATCTATATCTCACTGTAATCTTGTTTAGTGCTCGACTATCAGTACACATCCTCCACGTTCCATCCTTCTTCGGCACTAACAAGGCTGGAACTGCACAAGGACTTAAACTTTCCTGTACACGCCCTTGTTCAAGCAACTCTTCCACTTGCCTTCTCAACTCCTCGTGTTCCTTTGGACTCATTCTGTAATGTGGTCTATGTGGTAACACAGCTCCTGGAACAAGATCTATTTGGTGTTGTATGTCCCTCAATGGTGGTAACTCCGTCGGCAGCTCTTCAGGAAATACATCATCAAATTCTTCCAGCACTAGCTTTACTTCTTCAGGAATTTCAACCACTTTATTACTCTCACATCCAATCAGCAAAAATACTTCAGGCTCCTCTTATACTTCCTTAACAAACTCCTTCAAAGATAGCAAAGTTTTAAGTTCTTCAATCTCCTCCAACTTGCTTTCTTCTTGTTGTCGCTTCTTAGGAACTAAAGTGATTTTAGTACCTTTAAACATGAAACTGTAATTGTTAGTACGACCATCATGTTGCACCGCTCTATCATACTGCCATGGTTTTCCCAACAACAAATGACATACATCCATATCCACAACATCACATCAAATTTCATCTTTGTATTTCTTCCCAATCGAAAAATTAACACAAGCTCTTCGTCCAACCTTCACCTCCCCACCTTTCCTCAACCAAGCTAACTTGTAAGGTTTCAGATGCTTCTCAGTCTTCAATGCCAACTTCTTCACAGCCTCTGTAGAAATGATATTATCACAGCTTCCTGCATCAATGACAAACTTGCAAACCCTTCCCAAGATAGTGCACGTTGACTGGAAAATATTACTCCTCAACCAACTAGAATCATCCTCTTGCTTTGGTGTTAAACAAGATCTCTTCATCATTAATGAATACCCTTCATCTCCCGACACTTCTTCTTCCCCCTCAACATGTGGTGAATTAGAACATTCAGCTTCTACATCCTCATCCTCAACCTCAGCTACCATCACTCGCTTATTTGGCTTCGGACATTCATTGCTTTTGTGACCAAACTCCTGACAATTATAGCACTTGAAATTGTTGTTGGCCTTAGCTTTAGCGACTTCACTGACAACTGGTTTATTGACTGCCTTAGAAACATTAGCACTGCTACTAGCACCCTTATTCTGATTGTTGGAATTCGTAAACACACCACCTCCTCGTCTCCCTTGTTTCTCCCAAGCAAGTGCTTTCTGATGTGCTTTAGCAACAGATCTCGGATCAAACATATTCACCATATCTTAAATCTGCATTCTCAACCCTCCAACAAATCTAGCGGTCAACTGTTCCTCCGTCTCCATGATATCATTCCTCGCAATTAATTGATAAAATTCATCCGCATAATCATTCACTGAGTTTGTTCCCTGTCTCAAGTTCTGCAAACGTTGATACATAAGAGATTGATAATTGTAAGGTAAGAAAGTAGCTTTCATCAACTTCTTCATCTTCTCCCATGACTCAATCTTTGACTTTCCCATCCTTTCCCGTGTAAGTTTAGTTTGTTGCCACCATGCCATAGCTCTTCCTTTCAAATGAGCAGCAACCAACTTAACTCTCCGATGCTCGGGAACTTCCTTAAAGTCAAAAATTTCTTCAACATTAGATAACCAATCCAAAAATTCCTCCGCTACCATTCCACCCTTGAATTCTGGAATTTCAGTTTTCATCCCCGATTCCCATCGACGATCATCTTCTACATCCCGATATGCATTTCGTACTTGGTCTCGATCTCGAGAATGAACACTACATCTACCACCATCTTCATCAAAAACAGATGTACTTCGATAACGATCTCGACCATCCACATCTCTATGATCACGCATATCCCTTCTACTTGGTCTTTCAACATCACGATATGGCTCATGTTCAAACTCACGTGGAGTTCTTCTCTCTTCATCTCTATACTCATGATGTTCTCTTCTCAATGAAACTGAGGATTATCTTCTTTCTCGGTAAGATTGCGGCGACACCCTCCTCGCTTCCGTAACCGATGGCGAAACTCTGTTTCCTCCATGGTTCGAGATTGGCGACCTTCTCCTTTGACCTTGATTCATGTCATTCATCAGTTTCTCTAACTTCCCAATGCCTTCATCAAACTTTTCATTGATACGTTGTTCCATTTGCTCGGCTTCTTCTCTTCTATACAACGCTTCAACATTCTGATGGCGATTAGCTCTTCTCGGAGGCATGTTTACTCTTCAACAAAAGTTAACTCTCGGCTTGAACTTCAAATTGAACTTCACACTTCAACTTGGCTCGGCTCTAACTCTCGGCCTTGAACAACAAATGAACAAACAATGCACGGCCTTGACTCTTCAACACAATGTGATGCACAACTTCAACTTCTAGCCCTCGGCTTTAACTCTTCAATAAGAATTGGATCCAAAGACTCGGCTTAGCTATGATTGGCTAAGTCTAGCTCTGATACCAAATGACGCAGCGACAAATAACCGAAATGAATACGACGATGAATGTAGCAATCGGTGGATTGAAAATACCAAACGCCCAAATCCGTTGATCTCAAAGATGCCGGATTCTAGCTATCTTTGTCACGTTGATCGTGCACGATGCCATGAAAGAAGATCTATAATTCTTCGAACGTTGATCAAGCGCACTTGATACCGTGAATTGGCTTCAACAATCGTTAATCCGAGCGCACTCGAATGCCGAAAGTGGAGATAGGAGATCACACTCAACTACCAATTTGAGAAGAGGCACAAAGCACTCAAACAAAGTTTTATTCAAAATTAACTAACTTTACAAATGACACCACCATCCCTATTTATAGGGTTACAACTCACACGACACAATAGAATACACGACCTAACATTGGTCGCGACATACGACCTAAAACAAACAACGACTCAACACAAAGACATGCGACTTAATATTTACAACACAACAGACACAAGTTACAAATATACGACCTAACAGAAATAGTTACAACACACGCGACCCAAGCTCCACGCGACTTAAGTCAAAGCAGCATATGCGGCATAAGGTCGTTAGCTCGCTTGAGCGACCTAAAGAAGTAGCTTCTGGAAATCTTCACGCGACCTAGTTCTTGAACAACCTAACCTCTGGGCGACCTAAGCTTCAAGGCGGCTTAAGAATGATCTGCTTCATTCTGTGTTGTGAGTTAGGTCGTTCGCGACCTACTCTTAAGCGACCTAAGGAGAGAGGCAATCTGGAGAGAGATAAGGAAAATGCGGCACCCTTTGCTAGGTCGTAGCTCACTCGCGACTTAAGTGTTATCGCGCTAGGTTGTAGCTCATTTAGGTCGTCGCTCGTTAACTCGCTTAGCGACTTATCATAGGTCGCTGGATCAACCTCTCGTACACAATTCGCTGTTAGGTCGCTCGGCGACTTACCATAGGTCGCTGGTTCATCCTTTCTTGCATAATTCGTTAAATCGCTGAATCCATTAACTCGCGAGCGACCTTCACTAGGTCGTGAGCGACCTAAAATCCTTGAATGACTCAAATCTAATGAGTTGGTAGATTGCGCTGCATCAGCTATTAGAAAAGACCAAGATGGACAATGCCAAGCCTCAGCCTACTCCAATGATTAGCCATCAATATTTATCTAAAAACAGGGGAGAATACATAACAAACACTAAACAATACAGAATTGTTGTTGGTGCTTTACAATACTTAACTATTACAAGGCCATGCATATCTTTTAGTGTTAACAAAGTTTGTCAATTTATGCAGGAACCAAGAGATGATCACTGGAAAGCAGTAAAAAGAATATTGAGATACATACAGGGAACTGTAGATTATGGACTGCTAATGAAGAAAAGCAATAATCTAAATATAACTGGATATACTGATGTAGATTGGGGAACCAATCCAGATGATCGTAGATCAACTACAGGGTACTGCATATATATAGGAGACAATCCAGTGTCGTGGTGTTCAAAGAAACAATCTGTAATCTCAAGATCCAGCACAGAGGCTGAATACAGAAGCGTTGCAAGTGCAACTGCAGAGATCATGTGGATACAGTCTTTACTACATGAGCTAAACATCAAATCGCAAGCCAAACCAACATTATGGTGTGACAATCAAAGTACAGTATATAAGTCAGCAAACCCAATACTACACTCAAGGACAAAACATATAGAGATAGATCTGTACTTTGTCAGAGAACAAATACAAAAAGGAAACTTGCAGGTAAATCACTTACCATCAGCTTACCAAAGGGCCGATACACTCACCAAAGCCTTGTCAAAGCAAAGCTTCATCAGATTCAGAGAAGAATTAAAGGTGGCTGCGACTCTCACAAACTCAACTGAACCTGAAGAAGTTGCAGAGTTCAATGGACAAAAGTCAAGAGCTTTAACACAAACAACAGCAGATCTATCGTCAGAACTGATTTTGAAAACAAACTGAAGCATCCAGATCAACGAAACCACTCAGATCTACTTGAAGGAACATGCTATAATGATGAAATCACCCAGATCTATACAATTCCACTCTAGATCTAAGTAAAAATCATCTATTCCTTGAGGCAGCGCAAGGAGAAGCTGCCATGAAATAACCCTAATGTTGGTTTGAGGGGGCGAGTTAGAAAATGAAATGTTCTCATATGCTCGCTCTACTGAAGAATACAATGTATCAGTATTGTTTAACATAATGGGCCTGGGCCTTTGGCATGTAAACAGCCCAAATGACTTTATATTCTGTATATAACAGAACTGTAATTGTACTGAGGCAAATACTGATTAATACAAAATCATTTTTTCTCTGTTTCAATATTTCAATACTACCAAAATCTAATACATACACGATTATTTTCACTAATACATTTTTGAATCTTATGAATATAAATAATTATAATTTTAGATACCATTTGGAATCTAAGCAAAAATAAATCTACTTGGTTTTCTTTTATTTAAATTGCTTTCTACGATGAATTTAATTTTGGTTGACTATATAAGAAACCAAGATCACAGTGGATAATGTTCAGAAAAGTATGAGTACGAAGATCTTATGAGATTATCAGGGAGAAGAAGGTAAGATAAGTAAGGGAAGAAATGTAAAAGGATGGGGGAGTAAGGTAATACACAAGATGGGAATTATCTTACCAAAAGAACAAAGGGTGTAAAAAAGAACGAATTAACAGAATCTCCCTATAATTAATTAGATTAATGAATTGATATATTGACTGTAATTATTTATGGCTATTAATGATTCGTTATGAGTTTTATTATCTATTTGAATAGTTAAAAAAAGGGGGTAATCTTCTCGAACATCCAAGATTTTTCAGATCGTGACCCCACCAATCCTAACGGGTATGTTCCAAAACTGGAAAAAATCCAAAACTATTTGACCTATAAATTGATTTAGTTTAAGCTTTGCTTCGTTCAAATGAATTTTCAAGTATTTATTGATTTTATGGTTCTTGAAGTAGACTATGTACATTTGAGTTGATCCATAAAATTCAATATAGCAGCTTCCATTCAGGTATACATACCAATCATGTTGAAGTAAGTTATGGGTCTATCATAATTACCATTTTTAAATCTCTGTTCTTCTTCAAGGTGTACTTTAGTTTTATATCTATAGAACCTGGTAGCATCCTTTTGGAAAGAGTGGCACAACCATAAATAATTGCTATTAAAAACAAGGTGATATTAAAATATTATTATTGTACATGTGCATGTCTTCATAACTTGAACTATTAGCTTGACCTTTCCCATATGTTGAATGCTAGAATTTTTTACTTTTATTTTTGTAATAATAGAGAATATGGTGCATGTCAAAGAATGGTTTGAGGCCCACTTAAATTCCACTAAAATTATAAGATATGCCTTCCTTTTTTCTCAATACAAGTAAGGACAATATGCTATTTGTTTGAATTGTTTGATTTTTTATTTTATTTTTTTCACCTAATATAGTTGGGGCACATCTTTACAAGTTGTATTGTACTGTTTGAATATTAATTCATATTATATGTGTTCATTTAAAATGGATAATTTATTGAGATAATTAATTATCATTCAATTAGATTATTTCTTAAACCAAGTTCCTAATTTTCGTTACTTTGTTTTGTTATCATTTACATGAAGAAATGGATCCCTGCTAGGAAGGAACAATTTGACATTAATGATCAATATGGTAACATACATGAAAGAGTTTTTGTAGTTATGAAATGTCCAAGAGCACAAAGAAACCATAATTATTTTCATGTAATAATTTAATTATTCTGCATTTAAGCTTTCATAACCAATTCAAATCTCTTTAATATGTTCATTTTCTTACCTTTTGACTCAATCGTGCTATTTTTGATATTCAATTTTTCAGGTGGCTTATGCAGATTTTCATTATCTTCAGAAGAAAAGCAGCTGAACCAATTGAAGAGATCTCTTCCTTTTTCTTATTATATCCATAAAGCAAATGAACTCACTCAGATTGAATAAACCATTTTCTCTCCAATCAAGTTTTAACGACTGTATATATGTATAATACTTCATTTAATTTTATATCATTACTGATTTCTTTCTAGGTTTTACAAGCACTGATTCAACTGGCTATTGTAATGTAATATATGCGGAAATAGGTTAGCTTTTTGTGATCATATGGTATAATTTATTTTGAATTTTTTTTCTTATAACAAAGCTTATGTATTTTATTATATGAGAAAGTGAGTATGTATTTAATATTTATCTCTCACATTCAGTCTCATCAATTGTATCTTATATAGCATACTTATTTGGGTAGTATGAAGAAGTCAAAAAGCATAAAGGCGATTCACAAATAGATCTTAATCGATTTATTTTACGCTAATAACTCTCTATTTTTTAAATTCAAATCCATTCGATTTATTATGTATATTATTATTATTATTATATCCCTACGTTCTTTTAATCTATTATATACACAATCCACATGTCTTTTCTATTAAATGACATTTAGAATCTAACCATATGCATTTTCTTTTCTAATTCACTCTTAGATCATATCATGTACGTTTCTTAAGTAAGAACCGATTATGCTATTTTTTGTTTAATTGTATTTATATCTCAGTCTATTTTATACTTTTCTATATTGTTATCCAATGGACTATGAAATATTCATAAACAACACCCTTTCGTGATTATCATCAAAATCAAAGTCCTGGTGGTCTTATGCAATAATTGAGTAATTATCCATGGTTTCTACAAAGTCTATTTTATTTTACGTTATTTCTAATTTTTTGTATTTCAAAAATGGTCATTAATAACTATAAATTAAAATATTGTTGTTCATAATGGTTAAAACCATATCAAATTTTGTTACCATGAAGTAAATGAAAAATAATTGCTTTTAATTTTGATTAATTTGAATTCAAGGTAATTGAAGAAATAAATTGAAGTTCAATTTGATGAGAGAGTTAATTACAAACTAAGTCACTTGACTGCTAATTATGTAATAAAATAATACTCGCTTGAGCTGTGTTTGCTATATAAAATCTATTTCCAATTTAGTTAAGATATTTCTTCTTTCTTAAATTTTATATTAAATTTACTTTTCATATTTTTGGTGCGTCTATGAATTTGGGTTCGTCCATTTATTTTGTAGGAATTTATTAGTTTGTTAATGCATAGATATAAAAAATCATAAGTTTTTTGTATAATCAAATTTAGGTAAAGTTGATCTTTATTTCATTCTGAAACATAAGTATATAAAAAAAATCAAGTTGAAAAAAGCATTATATATGAAGTAAAAGATTATTTTAATAATGAATTTCACACTATATTTGGGGAAAAGTGTAAATGTATAAGAAATACTTACATTTTGTCTTCGGCAGACAATGTTAAAATTCATTAAAATTTTAGTTTTAAATACATTTTGGAAACATATCCATTTTCAAATGTTTTACGTTGTCTTAGTTAGTCTGAATTTTTTTAGGTAAATTTTATTGTTGTCCTTCTTTGATCAATCTAGACTTTTAATATTTTTACATTGTGTAATTTAATCTACTATGTAATGTTCATAGGCAACAAATATCCATGATTATCATCAAATTCTTGAGGATATTAAACGAGAATGAGATAACTATTTTTGAATTTTGTGAAATTTGTTTTATTTATGTTTTTTTGTAGTCTGGAAATGTTTATGAATAAATATAAATTATAAATGTTATTAACCATAATGGTTATAAGTAAACTATTTTTTTGTAGGAAAGACCGTATCAAATATTATGCAAAAAATAATATGGATTAATTACTTTTGATTTCAATTAATTTGACTTAAAAATACTTAGAGAATTGAATTGTAATTCATATTATCTTTAGTGCTAATGAATTATTTAATTAAAATGTAATCAATTAATTGTTTTTACTCATTTCATTTTATCATTAATATTTTAGATGAAAATCCTACGAGGGACATGTAACATGAAGTATTCTATAAATTAATGACTATAAATTAGAGATAAAGTTATTCGTTGTGGTTATAAGTGAACAATTTTGAATAAAAATGTTTATATCAAATACTATTAGCATGCAGTTAATAAAATGAATGAATTGCTTTTAATTTTGGTCAGGTTGTATTTAAAATAATTTGAAAATTATATTGTAGTTCAATCAGTAGGAGAAATGATTGTATATTAAATCTCTTAACTCTAACCAATTATATAATTAATCTGTAATCAATTAAATCTTTTTATATATTTCCTTCTATCAACTACCAGCAATATTAAAATGCATAACTCAATGATGAAACTGTAACAAGAAGTGTTTCGTAAATTTAATGAATGTTTCCATGATATGAGAAATATGTGTATAAAAGGAAAATAATAAGTTAGCCTATTACCTTTTTTGAATATCTTACTTTCCTTCATTAAGATTAGTCAAAAATTAATTTTTTTAACAATAAATATAGCTATAAATAATTTTTTACAACAAGCATACCAAAATAAAATAACCGTTACATTTACTTATGCTCTAAGAGCAGCACGATATTTTTGACATATTTTCTTATGCTTGAAGGGAAACATTATTTATTCAATATATTTTAAAATGGAAATATGATTTTTGTTTCTTACACACATTATAGTTATATTGTTTATAAGTGTTATATTTTATTGATGTTGGATGTACAAACAAAAATAGCACAAGAATTTATAACGACATAAAATTACATGATATTTTAACGGTTCACTTTGTTTATTATATTTTCATATGTCATTCGGTCTTATAGTTATTTTCAATGCGATGTCATATAACATACTTTTTTTGCATATCCACAAGTATTTCTCATGGTTATAAATATTTTGCTTTTAGTTATGCTAAATTTTTATATTTTTAAGCTATTATATGGTGGTCTGATCATTTGAAGTAAATGCTACAATTATTTGGTTGTTCTGGAAATCATACCACAATGTCCTTAATGGGTAGCATATATGGTCATGACATTAGATATAAGGAAGTAGTGCAAGGATGATTACCAATAATAACATTAAATCAATTTGTTAATCAACTAATGTGGAGGGAATCTCTGGTGTATTAACTCAGGAGTTTATGAATCCCTCCAGTTTACCTAGGTGTTCAAAAATAATATAATACACTTTTGTTATTTTTTTTATATATCTTATGTTATAACATGCTATATTAGTTAAGAATATAACCTTTGAAGACACTAAAATATTTTTATGATTCAATTAGTATTAGATAGCATCAATAAGTGCACCAATGCAAATGTTAGAATATTATTTATTTAAATCAGTTTTGAAACACTATTTCACACTTAAGATAATTTCTTTATTCCATATATGGAACAATATTATCATATCGAATGCATATTTGAATTTGTATTCTATATAAGATGAACCCGTGATGGATTTATGCATCACATAAATTAATAAGCATGCTTTGTAATGTAATAAATGTGTAACGACCTGCCATTTCGAACCATTCAAATCGACAATAATCCAAACATGTCAGACTTAAATTGCTCAAAACAACGAATTGTTAATTTATATTTGGCAAAACTTAGCAAATACAGTAAATAAATCAATCACAGAATCACTGACACAGAGTAATATAAAAATAAGCAGCCGAATAGATAAATACTAGTACATGAAGCTACTATAGAACATCAGAGTCTAAAACAAAATACAACAGAAATCCCAAATACATAGAAGTCTCTATTACATAAGAAAATGACAAGTCAGAACATAAAACTGGAAATAACTGAAATAACTGAAAGCTGAGTAGATAAAAGATAGATCTCTAAGCAAAGCTCCAAGCTCCAAAGGCGAGTCTCAAATGCTGAGATACTCAGCTGACCCGAGTATAAAGCAAAACACAAAACACTCGAGTCCGGATTAACATTCTTATGCAAGTAAATCAACTCAAGTGAAACATCCAAGTGAAATGCAATATAACTTAAACGATGTTGGGATTCCAACCTTTAAGGATCCGTCAAACTATCTACATACATAATACAATACACTACATAGATAATGTTTACAGTAAAGTAAAATATCAAAATAGCATTAAGGCGTTACCCATATCTCCCTTAAGACATTTTTATATAAATATCGTAGTCTATACAGATACTGTAAGCTCCACTAAACCGGTGGAATACTCGGTGAGCACTCCATAGGTACGATATAAACCAAAGTCGTAATGGGCGCGATAAGGCATATGACAAGGCATGCGAGGTAATGCCCAGGGTAGGATACTACCGTTTTGCGGATCCGGACTGATGGTAACGAATAGCAGCTACTACCGCCCACCTCGAGACACACTCCCATAATCAAAGGTGCACCCAATCAAATCACAAAGTAATAAATATGGTTCCAAAAAGCATGCTCGATCGGAGGTGCGACCTCACTTGGCCCGGCGTGGCTCCTGTTTTAGTCATATCAAGCCGACCCAAGGGGGTCAGGTTTAGGTTCATACCTCATACTGAACCGTTCGCTAAACCATCCTACTTTGTTCTGGAATCTTCACCACGTGCACTGTTGTTAATGTGGTTTTCGGTATTGGCAGAGAGTATGACAATATCCGATCCCGGTCTCTTTAACAACCAAATGCTTATGTAGCACCATGGTCATTTTATAAAATAACTTTTATAAACATTTAAATAAAATCTCAAATTACAGACTTCAAATCAAAATCAAAATAAAATGTCTAATTTCAATATATTTAATTCTGAAAATATTCACTTAATCACCTTTTATAAACATTTAGATAAAATCTAAAATTCAAATTTAAATCAAAATTAAATACTCAATTTCTATTTTTTAAATTTGAAAATATTCATTAAATCACCATTAATTAAATCAAGTTATAAACAATACCTTTCAAAATCTCAAAATCGATAAGTTCAAGTCAAAACCTATTTAAATACAATTCTTGAACAAATTTAATCACAAATCAGTTTCAATTTATCTTTCCAACCTTAATTTATTAAAGTTATTACAAAATATATTTTCAAAATATTAATATAAATTTTAAATAATTATTTAAAAATATTATATTTATATATTAAAGTTATTACAAAAATCTATTTTAAAATATTAACATAAATCTAAATAAATATTTAAAGCATATTATATATATTAGTTAAATTAAATTCTTATTAAATTTTATTATATTAATTATTATTGAATTAAATCTTATTATTAAATCTATTTTAAATCTTATTTTATATATTTTAAAAATAATAAAGTTATAAGTAAAATTTTATAATTTACATTTTCAAAACATAACTTATAATTTTAAAATTTCCAAACATATAATTTTAAAAAAAATCTAAAATTTACACACATATTAAAATAAACTTTTATATATTATATTTAAAAATCAATAATCAATTTAAAACAAATATTAAAATAAAATCTTCATATATTATATTTTAAAATCAATATTTATTAAAACACATATTTTCCAAATTTCTGGAAATCAATTAAAAATAAACCAATAGTGTTCGTATATAGTTTTCTATCCTATGGTCAACTGATATAGATATTTATCATTTCAATCCATAATAATTTAATATTTACGGGTATATATCATTTCAACCCGTAATCCCAAAATTCAAAATCAATAAAATCGCTTGGGTTTATCATTTCAACCCATAACGATTTTTCCTAATCTATAAGATCGTTCAGGTATGGATCATTTCAACCTATAGTGATTTCCTAAAACTACGGGAACTTGCAGAGTGAGAACAATAAAATAATAGCATAAAATGACATAGCATATCAAGCAAATATGATCATAATTGTCAATTTAAATTATATATACACACACACACACACACATGTTATGTTGTCCGGTAAACAATTTTAAATATTAACATATCATATTCACTAACCAATTCAAATTGAACAACATATTAAATCATAATTTCATGTGAAATCAATTCATTAAACATAAGAATGTCAATCGTGAGTGATCTCTCACCTTCCGTGGCTATGGAAACAACGATGATGAAGAAAGTGACACGGACACGCACACGCACACGGATACAGACACGACAACTCGGATGCGGATTCAGACAGTGGCAAAGCTAGAAATGAAAACTTGAATTTGATGAATCAAATAAATAAATAAATAAATATGTAATATATATTTCTCCTTCTTTCTTCTTCTTTTTTTTAAAAAATGAGGGGAAAGCTGATCTGATATGGATGGGAAAAGATGGGCTCGGTAGTGGAACAGGCTGCTTGGGTGTGGAGTTTTGTCGAAGCAGGCTATCAGGTGGGGAAGTGGCATGACATTTGGTTAAGGGGGTTACGGGGAGGAGGACTAGGTGCTCGACTGTGGGCGCAAGGTGTGGAGGGTTTGTTGTAGGAAGCGGAGGGTCAGGGGGAAAGCGAGGTTGAGGATGGTGGCTCCGGCAATGGCGTTCAGTGGGATAAGGCGGTTGTGGAGAGGGAGATGGTAGGCGGGTTGTGGAGGATGGGTTATGGGTTGCGGCTGCTCGGGTTTGGTGGGCGCTGGGTGCTCCAGTGGTAGGTGGAGGTTGACGGTGAAGAGAGGTAAGGCGGCGGAGGTTGACGGTGAAGGGAGGTAAGGCGGCGGAGGGGAATCAGAGGTGTGAGTTCTGGGAAGGTTGTGGTCGGCAGAGAAAAGGAGGAGGTGCCGGGCTATCAGGTGAAGGAGAATGGAAGGCCGGAGGTGGGTTTGGCTGAGTCACGTGGGTGCGTCGTAGGCGGTGGGAAGCGGATGGCAGTGGAAAATGGCGGCAGAAATGGAGAGGGGTAGCGAGGCAGAGAGCTACTCGGTGGCGATGAGTTGAGAGCGGTCGGAGAAGGGAAGGATGCGGCAAGTGGGTGGCATGCTGGGTAGGTTTGGTGCGTGTTGTGGTCAAACGGGTAGAGGGAAGGTGGGCCAAGATAGGCGGAGGATGGTCAAGGTTGAGGGGATGGGTTTGGGGTTGGAGCTGCGGTGGGATGGAGATCGGTTGAAGGAGGGAAGGGAGAGGCGATCGGGTAGAAGGAAACGAGCAGTTCAAAGCAAATAAGAATGCAACTAATATATATGAAACTTTATCATCATCATCATTATTATTATTATTATAAGAAGAAGAAGAGAAGAACGAAGAGAAGAGAGAAGAGAAAAATGAACCAGAAAATATATATTGAATATAGGGAATAGTAAAATCCAATAGTTGGATTCAGAGAATATTAATAGCTAATGGCCATTTGCTTTCTCACGGTGGATAATTGAATGGCCACAGGGAAACCAAAAGACTAAAAATGGGTACCGATACGGCTACCAGTTTTGCAGCTTTCGCCGCATACCGGATGCCGAAATGCACAAATGAATATACTATGGAGATCAGCGCAATGAGATGAACATGATGATACATAGATATGAGAGACATGACCTTCCTATCAAAACTCGATTTTCACTACCCAAACTGCTACTAAACCGCCAAAAATAAAATAAATGGGGCTAGAGCAGTCCAAATTTGGCGAAACAAAATATGACGTCTCACTTAGAAAATGATTTACATTTCTCTTATGTAAAAAAATTCAGATTTCAAAAATATTTCATTTCCATCAATTTTAACTAATTTTAAATTAAATTGAAATTTCACAACTGAACAAACTTACATGTTTTCCGATGAAAATCTGCCACTTGCTATGCTTAAATAGACGCAGACCCAGTATCAAATTTTCATTGCAAAAATTTTAATTTTTTATTTTCAAGAAAAATTTAGTTAATTACGTTATTTAAATTGTTAAAATTTCCGGGTCGTTACACTCTCCCCCACTCAAAACTTTTCGTCCCCAAAAAGGAACGAAATAGGAGAATGAAGCAAAAGGAAAGATAAGATAAATTCAAAATACATAGTACCAGATACAACAATTAATTCAAAACCATATAAATTTCATTTTCGAGTGTTAACATTATACATCTCATTACTTATTAACATCCATTTACCATTGTCATTCTAGTTAACTCACTTATTTAATCCATTTGACTTCACTTAAGTTAATTCCACTTCATAATTCAATTTCAACTATTCTTTGTAATTTACCTTTGCATCACAAATGATTTACAAAGATATGATTTTATTTATTACCTGTTTAGTTTCTTGAGTTCATATTTATTTACTTAAATAGCATTCCTTTTTTATTATTCAATTTATTTCACTAACATATCTTGCAACATAGATAAAATGTATAAATATTTATTATAACCACTCAATTTTTATTTATAAATTTCCTTAACAAAATTTAATTTTTAGACATCTTATTACTTACATTTATATTGTATACAATTCAATTACATGTTATCATTACATCCAAACTTTTTCCAGGTAAGTGTTATTAATGTTTCTGAATGTAATTGAGCACTATACAAAGTTACCTTTTATTCACAACATTTCAATTAAGCAAAATTTAGTTTCAACATTTTTATTACTTAAGTTTTCTCTTGTATAACCTTCAATTACATATTCACATTACATTTTAACTTTTGAATATTTCAGGTAAGTTATATATGTTTTAGCATGCAATTGAGTATTATACAAATTAATTTTATCCTAGTTCAATTGTTTCAAGTTGTTTCAATTTCGTTTCTCATTTTAGACACTCCAATTATTCAATTTTTTTTGCTTCATTTCAATAATTGAAAACCATCACTTAACATAAAACTTAAGAGATAAATTCCCAGTTTCACTTCAAATCATTTTGAAATAAATCTATACGTATATATATATATATTTTATACATTAAATCATACTCAATAAATTCAAATCAAATCCATTTTCCAAAACAAAAGTGTAGCAAAGCTACTAAGTGGTCTCCCCACTTTGAGACTAAAAAATGAATATCGATGATGCTGCAGTCATCATCGAAATTATTTCCTAGCGACATAAGAGGAGAGTATCGACTTACTTCTTTTAAAATTCTTTGGAAACAATTTCCATTCGAAAATACTTTCAAATAATAATTTTTTTTCAAAACTTTGAAAACCAAATTTTTAAAAGCACCGGAAATTAAATTCTCAAATCCTTAATTTAAATTCATTTCATTTGCAAATCAGATTTTTAAACCATGTTTTAAAAATTTCATCTCCTTATAACATACAACAATAGTTAATGGTTTAGGAATGTTGACAAAATAATAAATGATAATCTAGTACTATCATTTCTAATAATCAATTCATTTAACTATCTAATTTTGGAAAATTATACTTTTATATATAGAATATAATCATACATAAAGTTATTTCATTTACTAATTTCAAAAATAATATTGTGTCGGTTTGCTCTGTTCAAGTGGTTTGGTATTCCTATCGATAGCATTAGCTAGACGAATCGATCGAATCCAAAATTCAAACTTAACAACTCAAACAACACAATATAAAACATTTTTATATCAATTACGAATAGGCTCCCTCATAGGATGGTTCAAGAATGAATTTTGAACAATAATAGAGATTCAAATTTAGAGGGAACCTAATCAAAGAGAATTCTAACTAAGCAGATAGGCTAGAAAGGAAGATAAGATAATTAAATTACAAAAGAGGAAAGATGGATAGACTTATATTAATCGCGGCGACCTTAACCGGGTCAACTGAGACTCCATTTTCAGAAACAAATGTGCTAAGTAATCGGACTTCATCCCTCTAAAAATAGCATTTAGAATATTTGGCTTTCAACTGATGACTCCTAAGAGTTTGGAGAACATAGCTCAAATGAGATTCATGCTCCTTCTTTGACTTAGAAATGACGAGAATATCATCAACGAAAACCAAGACAAACTTGTTGAGAACATCGTGGAAAACGCGATTCATGAGATCGACAAAGAAAGCAGGAGCATCGGCTAATCCAATGAGCATGACTAACCATTCATCGAAACCATTCTCCGTTCAGAAAGCTGTCTTGGGAATGCTCTCCTCGGCTACATGAAGCTGGTGAAAATCGGTAGCATGATCAAGCTGAGATAATACTTTAGCTCCATAGAGCTGATCGAACATATCATTGATACAAGGCATATGATCTATGTTCTTAAGAGTAAGCTTTTTCAACTCTCTATAATCAACACACATCCTCAAAGAACCATCAGATTTGGTGACAAAGACCATAGCTGCTCCCCATTCAGAAAAACTCTGCCTAATCAAAACCTTGGAGAATAGGTCTTCAATGTTCTTCCTTAACTTGACTTTCTCTCTGGGTGCCATCTGTCTGGGAGGAAGCACAACAGGTCGAGCTCCTAGAATAAGATCAATGCAGAATTCAGTTTCCTGCTTAGGAGGTAGAGAAGTGACTTCACCGAAGACATCTGGAAATAGTTGGACAATGGGGGTGGAGTCAAGATCACTAGGTTGAAAATCAAGCGAAAAGATAAAACTACCTGCATAATCCTGAGGCATTCGGCATTCAATCACAAGAGAATTACCCTGGTTGTCTATTAAAGAAACGGTTCGGGTTTTGCAAGAAATAACAGCATCATACCGCTTTAACCAATCACCCCAAGTAAGATATCAAATGCATCAAAACCGAGGACATAGAAATATCTGGTGAATCGACGCTTGTTGTAAAGTAGTTTCACCCCTTTACAAATCATACTAAGGTTGGCGGGACCGCCGATGGAATTAGTCACACATAAGGATGAAGTTGCCACTTAAGGTTGCAAGATGTGCTTAAATTTATAACAAAGACCAACAAAAATAAAGCTATGGGATGCTCCAGTATCAAGAAGAACACGAACAGGAAAAGACAAGAATGGATTTTAGAACAAAGGTAAAGTTTCAAAATTCAAAAGAAATCCAAATCAAAGAGGATGCTAACAAAGAATTTCAAGCTCGAACGAAGATGATTCTGCAATTAATTTTACTCATTCTAGGGTATTACTACCATATCTCTAATGATTTTTTACTCCATATGCTAAGTTTTGCCTAAATCTGGCTCTGATACCAACTGTAATGACATACCATTTGGAACCATTCAAATCGACAATAATCCACACATGTCATACTTAAATTGCTCAAAACAATAGATTTTTAATTTATATTTGGCAAAACTTAGCATATACCGTAAATAAATCAATCATGGAATCACAGACACAAAGTAATACAACAATATGCAGTGGAGTGGATAAATAGTAGTTCATGAAGCTACTACAGAACATCAGAGTCTAAAACAAAATACAACACAAATCCCAAATACATAGAAGTCTCTATTACATAAGCAAATGACGAGTTAGAACATAAAACTAGAAATAACTGAAAGCTGAGTAGATAAAAGATTGATCTCCAAGCAAAGCTCCAAGCTCCAAAGGCGAGTCTCAAATGCTGAGATACTTAGGCTGTGATAACCCGGATTTTTTTTTAGCATCTAATAGTTGGATAACTATCTGGTTTATAGATTGAACATATTAGAATTCTAATAATAAAGAATATCTGAATATAAATAATAGAAACTGAATTTTTATATCTGGATAAATAATTATTTAATAACCTCCTAGTATAATTATTTAGAATGGAAAACCTATTTTTTTCAAACAAATTAAATTTATGTTTGTTTAGATAAAAATACATATATTTGAATTAATTTTAAATTAGATTTTAAATTAATTTGAATTTAAATTCGAAAGATATATATATATATATCTTAAAAATATTTGGATTTGAAATATATGAATAAAGGTTTAAAATAAGATTGTTTTATATTATTTTTCTTTAAAGGAAATTTATTTATATGAATTTAGAAAAGCATTTACTTATTTACAAAGGTATTTATCAATTAGGAAAATTAATATAAAAGCTTTAAAAATCTTTTAAAGATAATATAAATATAAATTATTACAAATGTTAAGATATAAACCCTTAGAATAACAAGTGTTAAGCAATTAAACTAGGTGAAAGACAAGTGTCAATAGTTTGTTTTATTTTCTTTCACTTTAAATTTTATTCTAATTTAATCTATTAAACATGCACTTTCTATCTTCAACTCTTTTTCTATTTTCATTACTAATAACAAAGCAAACAAAACAAGAACTTCACCTCTAAAACCAGAAATTTTCATGCAATCCAAAATCTGAAACCTTTCCTAAAAAATCAAAATAAACCTGGAAATTTCCTCTAACCTGAATCTAAGGCCTAAAATTCATTCCTCAAGACAAATGCAAACCAAATGAAATATGAATTAATCTGATGAACACTCCAACTTATAGATCATCTCAAAATAGAAAACAGACCTGTAAAGCAACAAACCTGGGGAAAGCAAGATTCAGAACAACCTTGTATCAACCTTACAAGTTTCCAAAGTTAATCTCTGAATCAAGCAATTAAAGAAGATTCAACTCAGTAATCAGAGCAAATGTCAACATCAAGTTTAAATTCAACCAAGAACAGTTTGTTTTCAAGATTCAGGTCTTCTCTGTCTTTGAGTTGAACAGGTGAGCAAGCATTCTTATTAAAAACTTAAGTAAATGAAAATCTATTGCATGTGAATTCCTGGAATGAATCATGCTTTGCAAGTATATACATAAGTGTGATTTCTGTATATATGGATGTGTTAGAAGTGCGCATGTCTGATATACCTATGTTCATCTCTGTTTTTAAGTTACAGAATTTAAATTTAGAAAAAAATCCAAATCTCCTCATCTATTCTCTGATAGGTTTTAGTTTTTAAACAATTTTTGTTTGTTTAAACCTAAACTAAGTTTTACAAATATATTTAAGAATGATAGTTTTGAATATCATCTGGAAAATGTAAAAAAGACAGTGAAACCTTGGAAACTTGTTAAAATCAATCATCATGATATGCTGATTCAGGTATATAGTCTGAATTGACATTGGAAATCATTATTTTTAAAAGAAAAATTACAATTTCTAGTATTGTATCAAGTGAGGAAATCGGGGTTGAACGTGAATTGGTTTTCAAGGCTTTTCTGGTGATCGGCGGAGAAGTGGGTCTCGTGATCGTAGCTGGAAGTAGCTGGGGGGTCGTCGATCATAGGAAAAATGTTAGGAGGATTTTTAGATGGCGGTGGTGGTGTAACGACGTCGAACTAGGGTTCGATTACTAGTTTTAGTATATGGTTTTGTTGAGGCAATCGCGACGACGTCAAGGTACCGGAATGAATCGCACCAGGGGGAAAAGAAGCCTAGGACAGTGGCGTAGCTATGGTAGTGATGGTGAGGCTCATCGAGGTCGAGATCGTCGGCGAGGTGTGAATTTTCGATGCTGGTTCGAGGGAATTTTCTGGTGATGTTTGGTTTCCAGGTTCGACTGGAAAGCTCGAATTCGTTTTGGACTGTGTTGTGATTAATTGATGATCGGATTCGTTTGTTGTGTCGATCGTTGTCTTGTCGGAGGTGGTGAGAGTCGCCGGAGCGCCGCCGTGGCACTGTGCACGTACACGGTGGGTTTTTGGTGTGTCAGTTTTTGGAAGGGAAGTTAGACTCGGGGAAAGACTCGAGTGATTGGGTAGGGAACTCGAGTAAGGACTCGAGTAGGAACGTGAGTGAAGTCATGTTTCAGGTTTAAGTTTAAGCTAACTAAGTTTTGAAAATAAAAATAAAGAGAAGGGGAAATACTCGGGTAGGACTCGAGTGAGTTATCGGGTGGACCCCGAAGCAGGATTTTAAACAAGTTTTTAATTTAAAAATAAGCAAATTTTTAAATTTAAGATAAAACTAGATTAAATCTATTTCTTAAATCAAAATTCTTTACATAATAAATATTTTTAAATAATGGATTTAAGTAAGGGATATAATTTGTTTAACTTGAATTTGTTAAAGATAAATTTTTAAGTTATTTCAAACTTAATTTAGAAATGTATTTAAGGGTTAATTTAAAAGAATTAAATGTTTTAAATATACATGTTAATCATAATTAGGTAATTAATAAAGATTAAGATTTATCTTAAAGTTAATTAAGGTTTTGATAATTAATGATTAATTAAATTAATGAATTAATTAAGAGAAATTAATTAATTTAATTAACTAATGATTAAGGATTAATTAATTTATAATTGAGGGTTACAATTAATTAAATAAAGGTTAATTAATTGTAATTAAAGATTTTTAATTAAGTAATTAGGATTGATTAATTAATGATTAAAGATTAATTAATAGAATTAGAGATTAATTAATTTAAGTAATTAGATGTAAATTAATTGGTAATTTAAGAAGTATTTAATTTATGATTAAGTTCTATTAATTGATAATTAAGGTTAATTAATTAATAATTAAAGAATAATTAATCTATAATTAAGATTAATTAATTGGTATAAGGTAATTAAGGGATGAATTACCAAGTGTAATTATTAAAATGAATGTGATTAATTTAAGTATAATTAATTTGTATAATTAATTAAAGGCTAATTACTTTATGTAATTAAAGAGAAAAAAATTTAATAAAAAATGATTAATAAGTTATTTAAAGTATGATTAATTAATTAAAAAGAGTTGATAATTAATTAAGGATAATTAAGCAGGATTTAAGGGTAATTAATTTAATTTATTAGGTGATTAAATTAATTATAGATGATGATAATTAATCTTGCTATGGATGATCAAAATTGTATTGAATATTTGGATAAATGTCTCTAGTCTAATAAGTTATGTTGTTCTGTCATATGATATGTTTAGGTAGAACTGTGATAATGTGGGATATTTATCATTGATGAATTGTTGTGTAAATTGACATCTTGTATCTAAGAATTGAATTGTTTTTCACTTAAACAATTTGGATTAAAGATGGTATTGGATTCGAAGAGACCGGAGTCGGATATTAGCAATATCCGAAACCACTTCGATTAGTAATCTATAATTTCTTATAGATTTGATTTGTAAATAAATAGGCTTGAATGGAATAAATCAAGTAACATGACTATTTAAACTAAGTAACGGTACTTAGTTATTGTGAAAATAAGTGTTGACTATATAAGTTGTTTACTTGTAATAATGTACGAGTTACCCCGGGTTTTAAATAAGTTCTATGGATTGGAATTTCTTGTTAGATGAGTTTACTCACGCTGGTTTCCAGCCTGACCCGGGTGTTACTTTGATGTAATGCTCGGGTCAGACCGAGTATTACAGATTTCAGGTAAGGACGTTTTGGAGCTCAGGAGGCGAGCAGGATGGCAGGAACGTATGGAGTATATTCCGCTGTGATATATTATAGTTGTCTGAGACATGTTAATTCTAACTGTCTAGTACATTTGTGAATGTTGTAACTCTGATGTATTAAAATGTAATTAACAAATACAGTTTTCCTTGTATAACTGATATTATCATTTGTTATTATATTTAATCCGCTGCGAATGTGAGATGTTGTGTTCTCTGTTCTTCTTTCTTCTTTCTGTTTCTTCCTTCTATCTCTTTCTTTTTCTTCTAACTATTTGGAATTTTCGGGTTCGAAAATTCCGGGTCGTTACATTTGGTATCAGAGCAAAGGTTAAGCGAGAACCTTGGCTCTGTTAGGGTTTACTCATTAAGGATAGGGTCAATTGTACCCTAGAATGAGTTGAGTGTATATATATATGAGAGCGTACTTGTTATTTTCTTATATAAAGATTTTAAAATGGTTCTAAAATTAAATGATATTTATATAAGTTATCTTTTGATATATATAGAAATAATTTTTCTAATTATTAAATATATTAAAGAAATTGGTTGTTGAATTAATTGGAATAAAATAAAATAATGAGAATTAAGGGGTAATAGTAATACAACCAAATTGAAATTGAATGAAGATAAGTTTGAAATGGATCCAAACTGAAATTAAAAATCCAATTGGAATTGAAGATAATTTAAAATTGTGAAATTTTAAATCTAAATCCAGAAAACTTGAAAATTGTTTTAAAGAAGTTTGTTTTGAATTAAAACCAAAGGTGGTTTAAAAATTTAAAGTATAACTTAGTGTGTAAAGAAAATGTATATATGAGGAATATACATAATACTAGTGATGATTTGAAATAAACACTTAGTGTTGAAATTTTAAATTGGAATGTGATGTGAAACCCAAAGTAAAGTAAGTTTTTAAACTTAAAAGGGGAAAGACTATTAATCTGAAGTTTAAAATTTGAATGGGAATTCAAATTGTGAAAAATTGACCGAATTAAGTAAATTTAACTTGGAGGAAGTTAAATAAGTTTGAATAAATGGGAATTGTGATTTAAGATGGATAAGTTTAAAATTCAAATGGAAAATCTGAATTGGATTAATTTGAAATAAAATTGAAGATTGAATGAGTTCAAATTCAAATGGAATTGGGATTAATTCATATAGGAATTGAAATGATTTGAAATTGAAGTGGATTCAATTTGAAATTAGTTTGAATAATTTGAAATTGTAATTAAAATGAATATGTTTAAAATCAAATGGAATTTGATTTGAATTTGGAAAGGAATTAAGATTAATTCAACTTGAATTGGGATTGAATCAAATTCAATGGAAATTGAAGTATTGAGTCAATTTAAATGGAAGTGGAAATTTAAATTGAATTGATGGGAAATTAAACAGTTTGGCTCTGGATTATTTTCAAAATAAATTGTTTTTAATACAAATATATTTTTCCAAACTATTTACTATACAATCTTTCTTCTTAAACCCCAAACTATCTTATACTTATTTTACAATTATTTTGGAACTATTTAACTATTTTGAAACTGTCTTATAAACTAATTACTATTTTTCAGTTACTTATATCTAATCACTATTTTAAAAACTATTTTGCAATTATCTAACTATTTTATACCTACTTAACTATTTTACAGCTATTTTACAAACTAGTAATTTTTTTTTTCAACTACTTATCTATTTTAAACTTTTCCAAGCTATTTTTAAATTTAAATTGGTCAGAGTTCAAACTGTTTATAATTGAAGTAATAACTCAAATGGGAAATGGAAGCAATTGAGAATAAGAGAATAGAATTAAAGGAATGTGAATAGAAAAGAGAATTGATTTGGCTAATAACCAATAAAGATAAATACGTAGGATATACGTATATTATTCTATTCGCATAGTGATTTGATCCAGATTCGAACACAGAATTTCGAGATAGTATTATCGATCCGAGTTAGGATTTTTCGCTCGATTTTCGACGGCGAACCTGGATATGGATTGTTGATTGGTTCTGGATATTCTCTATCATAGTTGTGACTATGCAAGGAGAATGACGGTTTCTGATCAGGAAACCAGATCTGAGTCCGCACTAGGAAGCCGGGTGGACAATACTAGTTCGGAAGTGAAATTGTGTGATCGATTGAGCGATCAGATTGATATAGCGTACGGATGATATGTGTACATCGTACGGGTTTGAATGAAATTGGCATTTAAAATTTGAGGATAAGAAATTTGAAATGGTTTTCGAAAATGAAAGGTACATTATGTGAAATATAATGGAATTGGGTATTTCTTTGGTTGAAATTTACTTTATGGAGATAAGTAAATGGTAAATAACTTTATAAAGAAGTCAAACTTGAATATTTGATTTGGCAATAAATAAAGTTGTATTTTGTAATATGATAAACTTCCCTTATTGAATCTAGCCAGAATAAAAAGGGATTTTGGAAGTATTTGAAGTATAAAAGAGGTTTTATACAAGTTGAGGTGATCCAAAGATTTTCAAAGTTATATATATCTATATCTATATATATATAAAGGATCTTATGAGAATGATTTTGAAAAAGATTTTGGAAACCTATGAATTTGGAAAAGGCTTTTGATTTTTGGGAAAATCAATTTTGGATTTTGGAAAGCCTAGTTTGAGAATTATCGATTTTGGTAATCGATTTTGTGTAAAGGAGATTTTGATAAATCATAAAGGGTATGATTTGAAGATACTATAAGTATATAGTATAAAATGTTTTGAGTATAGCTCTGGGGAAAAAGGCGCTCCCTTGAAATGAACTTCTCAGGAGTACCACTGGGTGGTACTGCCTTGAGCCCCAAGGGGGGTTTCTAAAGTTGATCCTGTGAGGAGTCCGGAATAAACTAGTTCCTGAGGATTATTTTTGTAGCGAAAGTCGAGGGGCTGGTGCCCACAGAGGCATTTGGGTTATGCTGTGACGACAGTTTAACTCGATGTCACTGCGATCTACTGCAGACCATAGCGAAAGTCATGTGTGCCGCTGAGAGCCAACTGTCTACGTTTGATTTTATATCGGTAGACTGTGACACTATGGTAACATAGCGAAAGTCGTTTGTGCCGCTGAGAGCCAACTGTCTACGTTTGATTTTATATCGGTAGACTGTGACACTATGGTAACATAGCGAAAGTCGTTTGTGCCGCTGAGAGCCAACTGTCTACGTTTGATTTTATATCGGTAGACTGCGACCTATGTGGGAGAAGTTTCATTTTGACAGCGAAATCGTGTGTGCCGCTGAGAGCCAACAGTTACATGGACTTTTGCTGTGATGGCAACGTAACCCTGGATGTAACTGCGATCTGTTGTGGGTTCCATGCTGTTATCAGTTACATGGACTTTTGCTGCGATGGCAACGTAACCCGTGATGTAACTGTGACCATGGATGGGAGTGATGATTTCCAGAGCATTCTCACCAAAGATGTTTCCTCTATTTCCAAAAATGTTTTCTATATTTTCAATAAATTATTTTCCAAGTATTTTCACTGGGTGTTGAAAACGGGTCTGCTAAGATCTTATAGATTTTCAGTTCTACGCCTAATCAACGTATGACCGAATTTCTGTAAGAACAAGGATTGACTTGTTAAGACATCGAGTTATAAAAGTCTTTTTATAAAAACTAATTTATTAATATTATAAAGATTTTTAAGGTGTTTTAAAAATGGTTCAAAGAGAAAATTTAACAGATATTAAGAATTTTAATAAATTTTGGCTTCGTTCCTTTTCGAGGACGAAAAGATTCTAAGGGGGAGGAATGTGATAACCCGGATTTTTTTTAGCATCTAATAGTTGGATAACTATCTGGTTTATAGATTGAACATATTAGAATTCTAATAATAAAGAATATCTGAATATAAATAATAGAAACTGAATTTTTATATCTGGATAAATAATTATTTAATAACCTCCTAGTATAATTATTTAGAATGGAAAACCTATTTTTTTCAAACAAATTAAATTTATGTTTGTTTAGATAAAAATACATATATTTGAATTAATTTTAAATTAGATTTTAAATTAATTTGAATTTAAATTCGAAAGATATATATATATATATATATATATATCTTAAAAATATTTGGATTTGAAATATATGAATAAAGGTTTAAAATAAGATTGTTTTATATTATTTTTCTTTAAAGGAAATTTATTTATATGAATTTAGAAAAGCATTTACTTATTTACAAAGGTATTTATCAATTAGGAAAATTAATATAAAAGCTTTAAAAATCTTTTAAAGATAATATAAATATAAATTATTACAAATGTTAAGATATAAACCCTTAGAATAACAAGTGTTAAGCAATTAAACTAGGTGAAAGACAAGTGTCAATAGTTTGTTTTATTTTCTTTCACTTTAAATTTTATTCTAATTTAATCTATTAAACATGCACTTTCTATCTTCAACTCTTTTTCTATTTTCATTACTAATAACAAAGCAAACAAAACAAGAACTTCACCTCTAAAACCAGAAATTTTCATGCAATCCAAAATCTGAAACCTTTCCTAAAAAATCAAAATAAACCTGGAAATTTCCTCTAACCTGAATCTAAGGCCTAAAATTCATTCCTCAAGACAAATGCAAACCAAATGAAATATGAATTAATCTGATGAACACTCCAACTTATAGATCATCTCAAAATAGAAAACAGACCTGTAAAGCAACAAACCTGGGGAAAGCAAGATTCAGAACAACCTTGTATCAACCTTACAAGTTTCCAAAGTTAATCTCTGAATCAAGCAATTAAAGAAGATTCAACTCAGTAATCAGAGCAAATGTCAACATCAAGTTTAAATTCAACCAAGAACAGTTTGTTTTCAAGATTCAGGTCTTCTCTGTCTTTGAGTTGAACAGGTGAGCAAGCATTCTTATTAAAAACTTAAGTAAATGAAAATCTATTGCATGTGAATTCCTGGAATGAATCATGCTTTGCAAGTATATACATAAGTGTGATTTCTGTATATATGGATGTGTTAGAAGTGTGCATGTCTGATATACCTATGTTCATCTCTGTTTTTAAGTTACAGAATTTAAATTTAGAAAAAATCCAAATCTCCTCATCTATTCTCTGATAGGTTTTAGTTTTTAAACAATTTTTGTTTGTTTAAACCTAAACTAAGTTTTACAAATATATTTAAGAATGATAGTTTTGAATATCATCTGGAAAATGTAAAAAAGACAGTGAAACCTTGGAAACTTGTTAAAATCAATCATCATGATATGCTGATTCAGGTATATAGTCTGAATTGACATTGGAAATCATTATTTTTAAAAGAAAAATTACAATTTCTAGTATTGTATCAAGTGAGGAAATCGGGGTTGAACGTGAATTGGTTTTCAAGGCTTTTCTGGTGATCGGCGGAGAAGTGGGTCTCGTGATCGTAGCTGGAAGTAGCTGGGGGGTCGTCGATCATAGGAAAAATGTTAGGAGGATTTTTAGATGGCGGTGGTGGTGTAACGACGTCGAACTAGGGTTCGATTACTAGTTTTAGTATATGGTTTTGTTGAGGCAATCGCGACGACGTCAAGGTACCGGAATGAATCGCACCAGGGGGAAAAGAAGCCTAGGACAGTGGCGTAGCTATGGTAGTGATGGTGAGGCTCATCGAGGTCGAGATCGTCGGCGAGGTGTGAATTTTCGATGCTGGTTCGAGGGAATTTTCTGGTGATGTTTGGTTTCCAGGTTCGACTGGAAAGCTCGAATTCGTTTTGGACTGTGTTGTGATTAATTGATGATCGGATTCGTTTGTTGTGTCGATCGTTGTCTTGTCGGAGGTGGTGAGAGTTGCCGGAGCGCCGCTGTGGCACTGTGCACGTACACGGTGGGTTTTTGGTGTGTCAGTTTTTGGAAGGGAAGTTAGACTCGGGGAAAGACTCGAGTGATTGGGTAGGGAACTCGAGTAAGGACTCGAGTAGGAACGTGAGTGAAGTCATGTTTCAGGTTTAAGTTTAAGCTAACTAAGTTTTGAAAATAAAAATAAAGAGAAGGGGAAATACTCGGGTAGGACTCGAGTGAGTTATCGGGTGGACCCCGAAGCAGGATTTTAAACAAGTTTTTAATTTAAAAATAAGCAAATTTTTAAATTTAAGATAAAACTAGATTAAATCTATTTCTTAAATCAAAATTCTTTACATAATAAATATTTTTAAATAATGGATTTAAGTAAGGGATATAATTTGTTTAACTTGAATTTGTTAAAGATAAATTTTTAAGTTATTTCAAACTTAATTTAGAAATGTATTTAAGGGTTAATTTAAAAGAATTAAATGTTTTAAATATACATGTTAATCATAATTAGGTAATTAATAAAGATTAAGATTTATCTTAAAGTTAATTAAGGTTTTGATAATTAATGATTAATTAAATTAATGAATTAATTAAGAGAAATTAATTAATTTAATTAACTAATGATTAAGGATTAATTAATTTATAATTGAGGGTTACAATTAATTAAATAAAGGTTAATTAATTGTAATTAAAGATTTTTAATTAAGTAATTAGGATTGATTAATTAATGATTAAAGATTAATTAATAGAATTAGAGATTAATTAATTTAAGTAATTAGATGTAAATTAATTGGTAATTTAAGAAGTATTTAATTTATGATTAAGTTCTATTAATTGATAATTAAGGTTAATTAATTAATAATTAAAGAATAATTAATCTATAATTAAGATTAATTAATTGGTATAAGGTAATTAAGGGATGAATTACCAAGTGTAATTATTAAAATGAATGTGATTAATTTAAGTATAATTAATTTGTATAATTAATTAAAGGCTAATTACTTTATGTAATTAAAGAGAAAAAAATTAATAAAAAATGATTAATAAGTTATTTAAAGTATGATTAATTAATTAAAAAGAGTTGATAATTAATTAAGGATAATTAAGCAGGATTTAAGGGTAATTAATTTAATTTATTAGGTGATTAAATTAATTATAGATGATGATAATTAATCTTGCTATGGATGATCAAAATTGTATTGAATATTTGGATAAATGTCTCTAGTCTAATAAGTTATGTTGTTCTGTCATATGATATGTTTAGGTAGAACTGTGATAATGTGGGATATTTATCATTGATGAATTGTTGTGTAAATTGACATCTTGTATCTAAGAATTGAATTGTTTTTCACTTAAACAATTTGGATTAAAGATGGTATTGGATTCGAAGAGACCGGAGTCGGATATTAGCAATATCCGAAACCACTTCGATTAGTAATCTATAATTTCTTATAGATTTGATTTGTAAATAAATAGGCTTGAATGGAATAAATCAAGTAACATGACTATTTAAACTAAGTAACGGTACTTAGTTATTGTGAAAATAAGTGTTGACTATATAAGTTGTTTACTTGTAATAATGTACGAGTTACCCCGGGTTTTAAATAAGTTCTATGGATTGGAATTTCTTGTTAGATGAGTTTACTCACGCTGGTTTCCAGCCTGACCCGGGTGTTACTTTGATGTAATGCTCGGGTCAGACCGAGTATTACAGATTTCAGGTAAGGACGTTTTGGAGCTCAGGAGGCGAGCAGGATGGCAGGAACGTATGGAGTATATTCCGCTGTGATATATTATAGTTGTCTGAGACATGTTAATTCTAACTGTCTAGTACATTTGTGAATGTTGTAACTCTGATGTATTAAAATGTAATTAACAAATACAGTTTTCCTTGTATAACTGATATTATCATTTGTTATTATATTTAATCCGCTGCGAATGTGAGATGTTGTGTTCTCTGTTCTTCTTTCTGTTTCTTCCTTCTATCTCTTTCTTTTTCTTCTAACTATTTGGAATTTTCGGGTTCGAAAATTCCGGGTCGTTACATAGGCTGACCCGAGTATAAAGCAAAACACAAAACACTCAAGTTCGGATTAACATTCTTATGCAAGTAAATCGACTCAAGTGACATGTCCAAGTGAAATGCAATATAACTTAAAGAAGTTAGGATTCTATCCTTTAAGGATCCGTCAAACATCTACATACATAATACAATATGCTACATAGATAACGTCTACAGTAAAGTAAAATATCAAAATAGCGTTAAGGCGTTACCCATATCCCCCTAACACATTTTTATATAAATATCGTAATCTATACAGATACTGTAAGCTCCACCAAACCAGTGGGACACTCAGTGAGCACTCCATAGGTACGATACAAACCATAGTCGTAATGGGCGCAGTAAGGCATATGACAAGGCACAAAAGGCAATGCCTAAGGCTTGATACTACCGTTTTACGGATCCGAACTGGCAGTAACGCATAGCAGCTACTACCGCCCACCTCGAGACACACTCCCATAATCAAAGGTGCACCCAATCAAATTACAAAGTAATAGATATGGTTCGAAGAAGCATGCTCGATCGGAGGTGCGACCTTACTTGGCTCAGCATGGCTCCTGTTTTAGTATCAAACTGACCCGAGGAGGTCAGCGCTACGTTCATACCTTATACAAAACCGTTCGCCAAACTATCCTACTTCGTTCTGGAATCTCTACCACGTGCACTATTGTTAAAGTGGTTTTTAGTATTGGCAGAGAGTATGACAATATTCGATCCCGGTCTCTTTAACAACCAAACGCTTATTTCACACCATGGTCATTTTATAAAATCACTTTTATAAACATTTAAATAAAATATCAAATTACAGACTTCAAATCAAAATCAAAATTAATTATTTAACTTCAATTTAGTTAATTCTGAAAATATTCACTTAATCACCTTTTATAAACTTTGAAATAAAATCTAAAATTCAAATTTAAATCAAAATTAAATATTTAGTTTCTATTTTTTAAATTTGAAAATATTCATTTAATCACCTTTAATTAAATCAACTTATAAATCATACCTTTCAAAACCTCAAAATCAATAAGTTCAAGTCAAAACCTATTTAAATACAATTCTTAAACAAATTAAATTACAACTCAATTTCAATTATCTTTCCAACCTTAATTTATTAAAGTTATTACAAAAACTATTTTCAAAATATTAATATAAATTTTAAATAAATATTTAAACATATTATATATATTAAAGTTATTACAAAAATCTATTTTAAAATATTAACATAAATCTAAATAAATATTTAAAACATATTTTATAAATATATTAGTTAAATTAAGTTATTATTAAATTTTATTATATTAATTATTATTAAATTAAATCTTATTATTAAATCTATTTTAAATCTTATATTATATATTTTAAAAATAATATAGTTATAAGTAAAATTTTATAATTTACATTTTCAAAAGTTAACTTATAATTTTAAAATTTCCAAACATATAATTTAAAAATAAAATCTAAAATTTACATACATATTAAAATAAACCTTTATATATTATATTTAAAAAACAATATTCAATTTAAAACACATATTAAAATAAAATCTTTATATATATTACATTTTAAAATCAATATTTATTAAAACACATATTTTTCAAATTTTTGGAAATCAATTAATAATAGATCAACGATGTCCGTATATAGTTTTCTATCCTATGGTCAACTGATACAGTTATTTATCATTTCAATCCGTAATAATTTAATATTTACGGGTATATATCATTTCAACTCGTAATCCCAAAATTCAAAATCAATAAAATCGCTTGGGTTTATCATTTCAACCCATAATGATTTTTCCTAATCTATAAGATCGTTCAGGTATGGATCATTTCAACCTATAGTGATTTCCTAAAACTACGGGAACTTGCAGAGTGAGAACAATAAAATAATAGCATAAAATGACATAGCATATCAATTGAAAATATGATCAAATTGTCAATTTAAATTATATATATACACACATGTTATGGTGTCATATGTCATCAGTGAAGAATTTTAAATATTAACATATCATATTCACTAACTAATTCAAATTTTACAACATATTAAATCATCATTTCATGTGAAATCAAATTAACTAAACATAAGAATGCCAATCATGAGTGATCGCTCACCTTTCATGGCTATGGAAACAACGATGGTGAAGAAAGCGACACGGACATGCACATGGATACGGACACGACAACTCGGATGCAGATTCGGACAGCGGCAAAGCTAGAAACGAAAACTTGAAATTGATGAATAAAATAAATAAATATATATATATATATAATATACTTCTCCTTCTTTCTTCTTCTTCTTCTTCTTCTTTTTCTAAAAAAGATGGGGAGGCTGATCCGATACGGATGGGAAAAGATGTGCTTGGTAGTGGAACAGGCTGCTGCGGCATGGAGTTTGGTCGAAGCAGGCTATTAGGTGAGGAAGTGGCACGTCGTTCGATTCAGGGGGTTGCGGGGAGGAAGACTGGGTGCTCGGCTGTGGGCGCAAGACGTGGAGGGTTTGTTATGGGAAGCGGAGGGTCAGGGGGAAAGCGAGGCTGGGGATGGTGGCCCCGACAGTGGCGTTCAAGGGATAAGGCAGCTGTGGAGAGGGAGATGGAAGGCGGGTTGTGGAGGATGGGTTATGGGTCGCGGCTACTTGGGTTTGGTGGGCGCTGAATGCTCAAGTGCTAGGCGAAGGTTGACGGTGAAGGGAGGGAAGTTGGTGGAGGGAATTGTAGGCGTGGGTTTTAGGAAAGTTGTGGTCGGCAGAGAAAAAGAGGAGGTGTCGGGCTGTCAGGTGAAGGAGAATGGAAGGCCGCAGGTGGGTTTGGCTAAGTCACGTGGGTGCGTCGTAGGCGGTGGGAAGCGGATAGCAGCAGAAAATGGCAGAGAAGGAATGGAGTGGGGTGGCGAGGTAAAGAGCTGCTCGGTGGCGATGAGTTGAGAGCGGTAGGAGAAGGGAAGGATGCGGTGGGTGGGTGGCTTGTGTGGAGGGTCAATGCATGCTATGGTCGAACGGGTAGAGGGAAGGTGGGCCGAGAAAGGCGGAGTGTGGTCAAGGTCGAGGGGATGGGTTCGGGGTTGGAGCTGCGGTGGGATGGAGATGGCTTGAAGGAGGGAAGGGAGGGGCGATCGGGTTGAAGGAAACGAGCAGTTCAAAGCAATTAAGAATGCAACTAATATATATATGAAACTTTATTATTATTTTTTTATAAGAAGAAGAGCAGAACGAAGAGAAGGGAGCAGAGAAAAATGAACTAGAAAATATATATTGAATATAGGAAATAGCAAAAGCCAATAGTTGAATTTAGAGAATACTAATAGCTAACGACCATTTGCTTTCTCACGGTGGACAATTGAATGGCCACAGGGAAACCAAAAGACTAAAACTGAGTACCGATACGGCTAACCGTTTTGCGGATTTTACCACGTACCGAATGCCGAAATGCACAATTGAATATAATGTGGAGATCAGCGCGATGAGACGAACAAGATGGTATACAAATATAAGAGAAACGATCCTCCTATCAGAACTCGATTTTCGTTGCCAAAACTGCTGCTAAACCGCTGAAAATAAAATAAATGGGGCTAGAGCAGTCCAAATTTGGCAAAACGAAAGATGATGTCTCACTCGGAAAATGATTTACATTTATCTTATGTAAAAAATATTCAGATTTCAAAAATATTTTATTTCCATCAATTTTAACTAATTTTAAATTTAAATTGAAATTTCACAACTGAACAAACTTACATATTTTCCGATGAAAATCTGCCACTTGCTATGCTTATATAGACGCATACCGCATATCAAATTTTCATTGCAAAAATTTTATTTGTTTATTTTCAGGAAAAGTTTAGTTAATTATGTTATTTAAATCATTAAAATTTCCAGGTCGTTACATAATGCTACCAAGTAATGGAATAGTCGACATTAAATAATAACTTTCTTGTATAAATCCATTATTCTCCATAAAATTGCTATAATATGTGCGATTCAAGATTACTTAAGCACATGTATTGATTAATATTTGCCATTGGGTACTCAAGTAATAAACAAATATAATTATAGTCAATCCACAAGTAGTTTTGAAAAACTTGGTCCTATGGTAGAAATTACAAGGAAATCTATGTTGGAATAGTTACGTGTAGTCATAGTTGTGGGAAACTTAGCCCATGGTAGAAAATTTAGGGAATTCTATGTTGGAATACTTACATGTAGTCATAGTGTGGGAAATGGTAGGGTAATCATATGAGGAATGGTTATTAGTTCCACCAGCTATTAGCCGATCATTAGTTATCTAGAGGTTCGATTAGTTGTTCGACCTTAGATATGAGCCTATACAAGTAACTAGTGTAGGTGTGCATTGAGCTAAATCCCTTAAACATATAAAATAAGTAATACACTAACATTTGTAGGACATCCTAAATCACATAGAGTATTACTAAAATTAATTGCATGTGATCACCATATATTAATGATGTACTCATTCACCAGACTTTTATCTGACTTGCTCCTTTCATTTTTTTCCTCACTAGAAGATGATAGGGCAATAGTTGATTTGGCATGATACATGGAGAAAGGAGCCAAGCGTTGGAGTTCCGCTATTTTTTGTTGTTCATTGTTCGTCGGATAGTTATTTGTTGTATTACATGTTTATCAAACTTATATTGTACTTTGGAACTGTATATATATATATGAATTAAGTATTTGGAGATTGTTTTTTTGAGATGTCTATTTTTTAAAACTTGTATTTTTATTTCTTCCACTGTGAGATCTGAAGGTGTAGAATGCCTTTGATTTTATCCTTATATTCTTATTAATTGTAATGTCTAAAACCCGATAGCTCTTACTTCTTAGCACCAAAGCGAGTCCGAAAGTCACACTAGGATTTAGATCAGTGTGTCGGAAGGTGCGGGTTGTCACTTTTGGTATCAGAGCCTAGGCTTAAGATTCCTTAGGAGCTAGGTATGTATTGAGAGAACGTACTTAAATATTTTAAAAAGAAAAGGGGTTTCCAAAATATTTTCAAAAAGTATTTCGAAATGAGTTTCCGAAAAGCACATATATGTATAGATAAAAAGCTTTTCATAGGTTTTACATAAAATGTATAACAACAAAGAATGTTATCACTTATTCTTGCCAGTACTATCAATGAGAAAATTGGAAATAATTCATGATCATACATAGTGAGAATGAGTAATTTTGATTGGAATGGCTCAGATGAGGCAACTAAGATTCCAGACGTGGGTTTCTCTATATAATTCCGTAGGTATCTATGAGTGAGAAGACAAGATGAGTCTGATCAGACTAAGGAAGCCTATTTGTAATTTTCTAAGATGTATATTAATATTCAATACCCTATATATTTTGAATCATAAGGCAGTTGTTGGCTTATCACATATATAAGCAAATAATTGTGGGTTAGAGTAAATGTTGAGGTTATATAATACTTGAAATGAAAAATAAGCTCTTCACATTTATTATGATCTACTGCATAAAGAAATGCTAGTAGAGCTTTTTCTATAGCAACTAGCAATAGCAAGTTAATTTTTAATTTAAGGGTGACTGAAGAAGATTAGTACCATAAGACCCATATAATTGAAATGAGATGCGATAAGGTGAAATAGGGAACATGAAAGAAGGACTTCACAAAATTTGAGCAAATTTCCTTAGTTAAAATGGAAATCCCATCCTTATATTAGTAGAAGTTGCAAAGGCTCCTTTTTACTTAATTGTTTAGCTAGAGTGTTTCTATATTGGAGTTGAACACTGTGTTGAAAGATAAATTTGAGTTAACTGAAGGGCGGAAATCTTATACAATTAAAGCATTATTAGGTATAATTGGGCTTATGTGGATTATGTTGCCATTAAATACTCCGATTTAAGTGATAAAGCTGTGGAAATGTTTTCTAAAAGTTAGAAATAGTAGATATCTAATATTTTAAAAAAGAAAAATAAGTTGGTTTATGGTTTTCTACAAAATGATCAGACAAACTTTATGGAATTTATTTAAAAAGCAAAAGAAAAAGAATTTGACAAAAACCAATTTTCAACAACTGCTTTAAAGCTTTTGTTTCTTAAGTGCACTATTGCACTTACTCTTTAGGCGTAATTTGCTTTTAAAAATGAAACTTTTTAAAAAAATCGAAGTATGTAAGGCCTGGCTTTTGAACCTCTTTTATAAATGGGAAATGGTTTGTAACATTCCCCCTTTTGACCATCTCCAGTCGGTGATTAAACCAACTAGAAACGTTCAAAAAGACGAATTGTTATTTAGTTTATAAGGTTTAAACAGAATCAGCCACAGAAACACAGAATAATAACACTGAATTAAAACAAATGAGAATTTATTTCATTACTATAAATCTTTTTATATACATCAGAGTTTATACAATTTTAAACAGATACAGCGGAATATCATAAAATACAATTTTCTTCTGAAAACTTAAGTGATTCTTTACTCTCTCTCTAACTTCGCTGCTCGAAAATCTTCAAGCTGTAAAAATACTCGGTCTGACCCGAGTATTATATTCAAAAGAAAATAATACACAGGTCAGTCTAATTCAAACCAGTTTATTAGTGCATAGAGGCAATAATAATTTAAATAGACGACAGTCACAATAATTCCCGTCTATCCGATTCTTTTAACAAAGAAATCGGATAACGAAAATTTTAACACTAAACAGTGACAATAAATCAGTAGATTTAAATCATCAACAGAGATAAATAAACAATTTATCGATCGACTAAATCAATTTAAAACAATTGGAGTTGTCACTTTAAAACAATCGAAATTCGATTGGCTGCCGTACACGCACGCGTGTACGGCCTCGCCAATACAACATAAAAGATCAATGCATCAAAAGCAAAAGAGAAATCAATTCAAAACTGTCGATTCTGGGTGGCTGCAGTGCACGCACGCGTGCACCGCCTCGCCACCACCGAATATAAAGTCATCACATAGCAACAATGGTAGAACTGCAACGAAAATGCAGCCACCACTTGAAGTGTCAAGTGCCATCATATAAGACAACAACTAAAAGTGATATAGGCATATGTACCCAAACCAAGAAAATCAATATATCTCTTCAAATAAAACATGAAACATTTCCAGATAAAAATTTCGATTCGAACGTACATATATACATATGAATTAATGTATATACATACGTCACTGCATACATATGTATGAAGACTAGAATGCAACTGGGTGCAAACAGTTTCCAAAACATGAATGTACGAATTGTACATTTATATTTAATACTGTAACTGGACAGTATTAATTTCATAGTCTAGAACAAGGCAAAATGCCAAAGTCGAAACACATAGGCGAAAACAACAAACCAGATAAAAGAATGCCAACATGATGAAGTCAGTGCCAACAAAAATGACAGCAACTCGATCATCTCACGAATTATTAATTGCAGACAGCAATGAAGTGTCATATACAAACCAACCAAAAATCATCATATAAACTAGTCCCCAAAAATCATCATATAAACAGTCTTACAAACTGGACTTTAGCAAATTAAAATAAACCCAATCAGTTCAGGTATGCAGAGAGCAACATAAAGACTATACTGACAGGTGCACAACATGAACAAACTATATGTGAAGACTGCAAGGTGAGGTCAGTACATATAACAGTGAGCTATCTAAATGAAACCATGATCAAGTGAACACTAAGCATGTTAATGACAAAGCAAGGCAAACTGCAGACAGTGCCGAAGCAAACAAGTAAACAGAGATTCAAGATATGGCAACAGTGAATGCATGAACCAGAATGCAAGTTCAAGTGACTACTGGAATGAATGCAACTTCAAATGACCAGTGGATACTACAGATGTTCAAATGAACTGCAAAATGAAGACTAGAATATCAGAGCAACTACAAAATCTAGTGCCAACATGAACTACTACAGAGCTACCCCAGGCAAAATGATAAACCATATATATACATGCAAGAATGCATATATATACATGTACAATGCCCAGAGATAATGAAACTGAAGGGCCCAAATATTGAAAATGTTTCAAAGCCGAAGCCCAAAAGAAACTATGCAGTCCAACATCAAAGAACACTTGTAACCGTGGTGACACAACTTAGATGAATCAGTGACAAGTTGACAGGCATCATAACGCTACATGTAACAGTTTTCAAACAACATCAATATCCAGTTCAAATGCTTCACAATGCAACAGACTCAAGTAATACAAAGACCACAGGTTAGTCAACTCAAAGTCAGAAGACTACAAGCAACTGGAAAGACAAAGCATCATCAAGTATAGTTCAACTTAACTACAAAAAGAAATGTACGCAGCAGCCCAGCAAGTATATCAATGTCAATATATAAGAAAACTGTAATTGTAGACTCACCGATACATGCATACACACATAAAATTGTATATATGCACATATATAAAGTCATATCTAATTAGTCAAGCAAACAATCAAACACAATTTCAGATGCCGTGATGACCAAGACAGCAATCACGATAATCGAACAACTCGAAATCGACATCGTGATGGCCAAGGAATCATCGTCACAGCAGGGTCAAAATGAGTTCAAAATTATGAAACAACCGTCTCCACTCAAACTGCAGTAAAAAGGGCAATTCAATGCCGAAGCAAAAGTTATGGCCAAAGCCAACAAAGACTTACAGAACAAAAATCTCCAGTAAGTCAAAACATGAACTTGAAGACATTATCAAGTTAATGCCACAGTTCGATAAAATCTCAAGCAATACCGAAACCAAATAAACAGTGTGTGGCCAAGACAAATACAAAAGCTGGTGGTAATCAATTGTCTCAAAATTCAAGCTAAAAAGAATCAAGACCGAAGTCATAAAATCACAACCATCGATATTTTATCAGACAGCCGAGTAAACAATTTAATGCGAATACGTAGAAGTCGAATTAGATGTGAGTGTCGAGAACACTCACCTTTGCTTGAATCGCTCGCGAGTTGAAGGAGAACGGGAGACGAAGCCCTAAAATTTCCAGATCGAACAAGATTGCCGAGCCCTGGCTATTTGGAGACGAACGAAAATCGAAGGAAGCCGGCGCCTTTGAATTTGAACGAAGATCAATCTAGATTTGCCATAGAATCGAGAAATCGCCGAACCCTAGTTTTATCAAGTCGCCATTTTTCTTTCGTTCGAATTTTTCTGATTTTTGAAAATGAATGGGAAGAGAGGGGGGTTTCGTGGTTTTACAGAGATAAGATCGTGGGGGGTATGGGTTTAAACGTGAATAAGGGTATGGGCTTAGGCATGGGCTGGTTATGGTGTTTTATTTTTTTTTCTTTTTTTTTCTTTTTCTTTTGTTTTATTCTTTTTAAAACTGATTATTTTGTATTTAATTTGGTTTGTTTAATTTAGTTGTTAAAATTTTTCTATACATATTTATTCATCTCGTACAAATAAAAATTTAATAAGAGAATTCAAATCAATTTACAAATTCCAAATTCAAACAGAAATTAACAGTCGATATTAAATCGTTAATTTACGAAGATTTTATCGTTATAAAATTTTCCAACAATATCATCAATTTAGCTGCCAACACAAATCGTTTTCAAATTCAATTCTGAAACTTATATTACCTTCAGTATTATCAATATGAATTTTCTAAGCCTTTAAATTATTTTTAACCGGCTTAAAATTGAAGATTCAAATTTTATTCAACTTTCAATAGATTAAATTCAAAAATTTAATCGCCAATTCCTTCTGATAATTTGAAATTCAAGTCAAATCATCGTTCAAATATTTAAAATTAATTAAATATTCTCAATTTTAATTGTTCAAAATTCAGGGTCGTTACAAACTCCCCTCCTTAAAAACTTTTCGTCCACGAAAAGGAAAAGTCGTTAAAATTTCATCAATATTTATACCCCAGTCAATTTTACTAATGCTTGAAACTTATTACAAATAATTGAATATAGGATTCATTCCATTTGTTTAATCTCACTGTTTTACTTATCTTCTCATTTGTTCAATGATTTCTACAATCATTGATTTCTAAAATCAAAACGCAAAAGTCTTTTATCAACATTTTCGATTTACAACTCAGATTCAAACTTAAAATTCTTCACGTTAGAGATTTATATAATATATTTCTTCCAAAGCTGTGGACTTTCAAAACATTACAAAGATCTTCTTCCTTAGTTCATTAAGTTGGAATTTCGTAATTTTAATTTCAAATCATTGATTTTCTATTTACAGTTTGAAAATACTTGCTAACTCGAAATTTAACAAGTCCATCTTCGTTCTCACAGACATTAGACATACGCTGGCCAGGCGCAGGTCTAAAAATCTCCAAGTACTAAATATACTTGCTTCAATTCCCAGTGAAAATACTTTTAAAAATTCTTTTAAAAAATGGATATGGAAAGCACGTTCCCCCATGGATTACAGTTCCACCCGGCGGTTACGCTACTATCCCAGTAGAGTCGCTTGTGGCTGTAGATTTCTCATCTCTTAAATTTCGCCATGGTTGTCGCCATAGATTGCAGTACACACGGCGGTTACGCTACTATCCCAGTAGAATCGCTCGTGTCTGTAGGCATCACGCCCCTCAAATTTCGCCTGGCATTAGATTGCAGTTTACTCGGCGGTTACGCCACTATCCCAGTGGAATCGCTTGTAACTGTGGGCATCTCGCCCCTCAAATTACGCTAATCATCAATCAAATCTAATCTCATCGCGATGAACTATCGCGAAGGATTTCCGATTCAAATAGTCACTCTGACTAAAATTCTACGTAGCTACGAATTTCAAATGGACACTCATCGGGAGTTCCAATACCTTCTCCAATAATAAATGGAAGGTACTTTTCCACATCCTCAGTTTAGAAAACATAATATCATATATATGTAGTACTTTCATTTCACATTTCGTACATATAACATCTATGTAAACATACATAAGATTTCCATAACAATGTCTTTCTAAACTAACGGTTTCAAATTTACCGTATTCATATATATAAGTTCTAAAAACTTACATATCTCATATTCATAACAAAATAGAGGATTTCAAAATTTTCCTCTAAGTCGATTTGGAAATTTAAGGTTATCTCAAACCTAATTCATATTCATAATTCCATTCATTATCGACTTTCACATTCGATTTGAATTTCACGCTTACATCGTCAATTCTCAACACAGAATTGATGTCTATCGATATATAACCTCTGAGCTCGTACGTCTCAGAGAAGGGTGTTAAGCTAAGAGAATAAATTCTCCGCCACCAACAGATATATATTTAATAGAGATCAATTGCTATGTCATCAATTCACAATGTTAGACATGCAATCCAAATCATCATCTGAAATTCAAAGCTCAACTTATATTGTCTTTGATGTCGAAGTTAAACTCAATTTTAACTTAACGATTCAATCTTTTTGAAAAATTTCGAATTGAACAAATTGTTCAAATTCTCATTTAACTTTTCAACTTCGACTTCAAAAAAAATGAATTTCAAATCATTTATCCCTTACGGAATATATTCACAACATTTCATATTTGGAAAAAACATTTCCATACTTATTTAAAAATAAGTAATTCACAATTCCATTTATTTTCAACATTTGAAAATATTCGATATACTTAAATCAAAATTAAGTATATATTTCATCTTTAAGGAAATCATTCTTTTTCACATATTCATTTGAGTTAAAACGAATGTTACGTAAAACATCGTTACGACAACTCAAAATCACTAGTATAGGGATTCGAAATTTAGATAGATGTATAAATCCCAATACTACACAAAACATTTCCTTTCGGAAATCATTTACTATAACAACAGTGTTATAGTCCACCATTTCCTTATATTCGAAAACGTCTATTTCAACAATGAATGTTGAAATCTATGGTTTCGATATTCAATGCCTTTGAAAACATCTTTTAAAACAATTTCTTCATTTTAAAATATCACTTTCCCAAACACGTCCATTTCATTCAATACTATATTCACTGTCCAAAATCGTGAATATACATCGTTTAACAAACTATACAGAATTTTACTTATCAAAATAAGTCAGTTTCGAATTTATAAACAACGTTTATAAATTCTATTCCTATTTATAAAGACTTCAATTTATAAAAATTTACTTCATTAATCATTCCTTTATAGCTCAGTTTTATATCAAAATTTTAATTTATAAGTGAATTACTTATAAATTCTTTTATTTCGCAACTTCGATTCATTTTTATAACTTCACAATCTTAATTCTGTAATTTCCATTCACTTATGAAATCCATTAAATATTTCACTTTTAACACTTATACAATTCCAATCCTTTATTAACACTTCAAATCTTCAATTTAAGCCGTTTATAATAATACAAAATTTCCAATTTAAACTATTATATAAATTCATCAGTTTTCCATTTCCAAGATAATCAACTAGTTCTTTAGTAAATCATTCATCGACTTGGTTTTCAATCTAACCGCATTTGATTCATTCACATTGGATTTTACTAACATTCATTCATATTCAATTAGTTCACATTCACTAATTCATATTCAAGTCAGTTTACTTTCAATTCAAATCAAATTTGATTCTCTTTAAATTTACTTATCTTTCAATTTGAATTCAATTTACATAGCTTCCAAATTCCATAAATTCAATTTCATTAATACTTAATGAATTTCCATACGATCAACTGGCAACCAATGCACATTCAATTTAACCAAATTTATTTACTTTGCTTACATTCAATTTGGTTCAACACACTTAATTTCAATTGGTTTATATTCTAATTCTAATTGAATTTTTATACTCACCATATCCACTAATTCACTTTTACAATTAAAGTTGAATTTCCTTATATAACTCAAATTCATATTCATTCTTCACTTTATCAATTCATTTTGATATCAAATTCAATTTGATTCAATATTACTTAAGCTATGTTTCATTTTATCTCTACTTGCATTTATTTTCACCATAAAACTTAAGTTCGTCTCAAATTTATTTGAAATTCCATTTTATTTAACTTTTACTAAAGTCAAATTCATATCACATTCAAAATTCGGATTTTGTTTCACTTAACAAAACTGTTCAACCATTTAAAAACTGGTTTTACTTAAACTTTCCCATTTTATAAGATAAACAACTTATTAATTTAAATTTCCCAATTCATATCATATAATCACTTATCTCTTAAGTTTAACTTTCCATCTCTATAATTTATCAAATCGAGTACGATTTATTTAACTTTCTTTATAGTTAAATTTCAAATCATAAATTTATTACTGCTAATTCAATTCAATTTAACTTTTCTTTTAGTTAAATTTCAAATCCATATATTTATTAATGCCAACTCACTTCAATTTAACTTTTCTTAAGTTAAAAATCTTTATTTTATATTCAATATTCACTTTACTTATATAAGATCTATTCCAAATTCATTCATCTTATATTTTCTAAAACAATTTTATACTTCTCTGGATTTGAAAAACGTTTCCTTTTTAAAGTGTTTCTAGTAACTATTCATATTAAACATCATAAACTAAGCTTTGTGTAAACCAAAGCTCTGATACCACTCTGTAACATTCCCCCTTTTGACCATCTCCAGTCGGTGATTAAACCAACTAGAAACGTTCAAAAAGACGAATTGTTATTTAGTTTATAAGGTTTAAACAGAATCAGCCACAGAAACACAGAATAATAACACTGAATTAAAACAAATGAGAATTTATTTCATTACTATAAATCTTTTTATATACATCAGAGTTTATACAATTTTAAACAGATATAGCGGAATATCATAAAATACAATTTTCTTCTGAAAACTTAAGTGATTCTTTACTCTCTCTCTAACTTCGCTGCTCGAAAATCTTCAAGCTGTAAAAATACTCGGTCTGACCCGAGTATTATATTCAAAAGAAAATAATACACAGGTCAGTCTAATTCAAACCAGTTTATTAGTGCATAGAGGCAATAATAATTTAAATAGACGACAGTCACAATAATTCCCGTCTATCCGATTCTTTTAACAAAGAAATCGGATAACGAAAATTTTAACACTAAACAGTGACAATAAATCAGCAGATTTAAATCATCAACAGAGATAAATAAACAATTTATCGATCGACTAAATCAATTTAAAACAATTGGAGTTGTCACTTTAAAACCATCGAAATTCGATTGGCTGCCGTACACGCACGCGTGTACGGCCTCGCCAATACAGCATAAAAGATCAATGCATCAAAAGCAAAAGAGAAATCAATTCAAAACTGTCGATTCTGGGTGGCTGCAGTGCACGCACGCGTGCACCGCCTCGCCACCACCGAATATAAAGTCATCACATAGCAACAAGGGTAGAACTGCAACGAAAATGCAGCCACCACTTGAAGTGTCAAGTGCCATCATATAAGACAGCAACTAAAAGTGATATAGGCATATGTACCCAAACCAAGAAAATCAATATATCTCTTCAAATAAAACATGAAACATTTCCAGATAAAAATTTCGATTCGAACGTACATATATACATATGAATTAATGTATATACATACGTCACTGCATACATATGTATGAAGACTAGAATGCAACTGGGTGCAAACAGTTTCCAAAACATGAATGTACGAATTGTACATTTATATTTAATACTGTAATCGGACAGTATTAATTTCATAGTCTAGAACAAGGCAAAATGCCAAAGTCGAAACACATAGGCGAAAACAACAAACCAGATAAAAGAATGCCAACATGATGAAGTCAGTGCCAACAAAAATGACAGCAACTCGATCATCTCACGAATTATTAATTGCAGACAGCAATGAAGTGTCATATACAAACCAACCAAAAATCATCATATAAACTAGTCCCCAAAAATCATCATATAAACAGTCTTACAAACTGGACTTTAGCAAATTAAAATAAACCCAATCAGTTCAAGTATGCAGAGAGCAACATAAAGACTATACTGACAGGTGCACAACATGAACAAACTATATGTGAAGACTGCAAGGTGAGGTCAGTACATATAACAGTGAGCTATCTAAATGAAACCATGATCAAGTGAACACTAAGCATGTTAATGACAAAGCAAGGCAAACTGCAGACAGTGCCGAAGCAAACAAGTAAACAGAGATTCAAGATATGGCAACAGTGAATGCATGAACCAGAATGCAAGTTCAAGTGACTACTGGAATGAATGCAACTTCAAATGACCAGTGGATACTACAGATGTTCAAATGAACTACAAAATGAAGACTAGAATATCAGAGCAACTACAAAATCTAGTGCCGACATGAACTACTACAGAGCTACCCCAGGCAAAATGATAAACCATATATATACATGCAAGAATGCATATATATACATGTACAATGCCCAGAGATAATGAAACTGAAGGGCCCAAATATTGAAAATGTTTCAAAGCCGAAGCCCAAAAGAAACTATGCAGTCCAACATCAAAGAACACTTGTAACCGTGGTGACACAACTTAGATGAATCAGTGACAAGTTGACAGGCATCATAACGCTACATGTAACAGTTTTCAAACAACATCAATATCCAGTTCAAATGCTTCACAATGCAACAGACTCAAGTAATACAAAGACCACAGGTTAGTCAACTCAAAGTCAGAAGACTACAAGCAACTGGAAAGACAAAGCATCATCAAGTATAGTTCAACTTAACTACAAAAAGAAATGTACGCAGCAGCCCAGCAAGTATATCAATGTCAATATATAAGAAAACTGTAATTGTAGACTCACCGATACATGCATACACACATAAAATTGTATATATGCACATATATAAAGTCATATCTAATTAGTCAAGCAAACAATCAAACATAATTTCAGATGCCGTGATGACCAAGACAGCAATCACGATAATCGAACAACTCGAAATCGACATCGTGATGGCCAAGGAATCATCGTCACAGCAGGGTCAAAATGAGTTCAAAATTATGAAACAACCGTCTCCACTCAAACTGCAGTAAAAAGGGCAATTCAATGCCGAAGCAAAAGTTATGGCCAAAGCCAACAAAGACTTACAGAACAAAAATCTCCAGTAAGTCAAAACATGAACTTGAAGACATTATCAAGTTAATGCCACAGTTCGATAAAATCTCAAGCAATACCGAAACCAAATAAACAGTGTGTGGCCAAGACAAATACAAAAGCTGGTGGTAATCAATTGTCTCAAAATTCAAGCTAAAAAGAATCAAGACCGAAGTCATAAAATCACAACCATCGATATTTTATCAGACAGCCGAGTAAACAATTTAATGCGAATACGTAGAAGTCGAATTAGATGTGAGTGTCGAGAACACTCACCTTTGCTTGAATCGCTCGCGAGTTGAAGGAGAACGGGAGACGAAGCCCTAAAATTTCCAGATCGAACAAGATTGCCGAGCCCTGGCTATTTGGAGACGAACGAAAATCGAAGGAAGCCGGCGCCTTTGAATTTGAACGAAGATCAATCTAGATTTGCCATAGAATCGAGAAATCGCCGAACCCTAGTTTTATCAAGTCGCCATTTTTCTTTCGTTCGAATTTTTCTGATTTTTGAAAATGAATGGAAAGAGAGGGGGGTTTCGTGGTTTTACAGAGATAAGATCGTGGGGGGTATGGGTTTAAACGTGAATAAGGGTATGGGCTTAGGCATGGGCTGGTTATGGTGTTTTATTTTTTTTTTCTTTTTTTTTCTTTTTCTTTTGTTTTATTCTTTTTAAAACTGATTATTTTGTATTTAATTTGGTTTGTTTAATTTAGTTGTTAAAATTTTTCTATACATATTTATTCATCTCGTACAAATAAAAATTTAATAAGAGAATTCAAATCAATTTACAAATTCCAAATTCAAACAGAAATTAACAGTCGATATTAAATCGTTAATTTACGAAGATTTTATCGTTATAAAATTTTCCAACAATATCATCAATTTAGCTGCCAACACAAATCGTTTTCAAATTCAATTCTGAAGCTTCTATTACCTTCAGTATTATCAATATGAATTTTCTAAGCCTTTAAATTATTTTTAACCGGCTTAAAATTGAAGATTCAAATTTTATTCAACTTTCAATAGATTAAATTCAAAAATTTAATCGCCAATTCCTTCTGATAATTTGAAATTCAAGTCAAATCATCGTTCAAATATTTAAAATTAATTAAATATTCTCAATTTTAATTGTTCAAAATTCAGGGTCGTTACATGGTTAATACTTGAAAATTCTTTTATAAACGTTTCTATCAAATTTTAAAGTAAAAAATATAATAAGTTGAATCATCACATTTTCTTTTAAAATACACTTTGTGAAATTTTCTTATTTATAAAGAAATATTTTAGAGAGATAGGTTTTATGTACATTTTGCTAAGTTAGGCTAAACTGTTCTTGATAATTTAAATAAATGAAAAATGTCACAATCTTTGTAAAATGGAAACAGTTGTTAAAGTGAATGAAAGGTTTTATAGTTTTAGAAACTTATTAGTTTTATGAAGATGATGTTAAAAATCAAAGGTTTTGGTTTAAAAGGTAAATTAAAGGTATGACTATTAATTAAACGTAAAAAGAAGAATTGAATTAGTGTTAGATAAATAGGATAACATAGCCTATAAGGACTAAATTGATTATAAAGTTTAGAAGCATTTATATATTTAGGATAGAGGTAGGAAGTAGTATGGAGATTCACTGACCTTTCAATCCATGTTTGAATTGGAAGGATAGGATACTAGATCAAACTTCCCGTACTGGTGAAAAGTGAACACCACTTTGTGTTTTTCTACCTAAGTATGGTTTGAATTGCAGAATCTCTGCACATAAAGTTTGGAAAGTATGATCTTGACTAGGAATATTTAAAACAATATGTTATTTTCATTGTGATAAAATTCTCATGATACAACACTTTGTAATTACTATCGCATAACATATCATTTAATGATTTTCCATCTGTATATACACTTTATATTAACTACTTAATTATTTATATCACTATATAACAAGTATATGATAAAAAGAAAAACAACATTTTATTTTAAACAAGATTAGCCACAGAGTTAGATATATATAACGAATTACATAATTGCCCCCATGGCATACCCTTAACTCTATCAAAACTGATATTTTTGATGAAAAGAACATGTGTACATTATCATTACTAAATGACACTACTTAAGATAATATAAAATATGATTTATTGAAAATATCTATGAACGATGAATTCAACCAAAGTGTCACATCACTAGCTAATGTGATTTGTGAACACTAATATCTGAATTGTTTAATATTAATTGCTAAATGAATTCACGACTTTGAGTCACACAACTACATTTTTAAATTCTTCATAAAACTACATTATTTCACTAGTTTATAATATGTTATAAATTAATTAAATTAATTAAATACTTAACATTCAAGAAATATTAATTATTAATATGTTTTGTATTTTACACGTTGTTAGTAATTATTTTGTGTGTAAATAAATGTTATATATCACTACAAGAAATTTTATTTTTGGTGGCGCACAAAAAATGCTACCAAAACTTATGGTAGCATTTTGATAAACGCCGTGATAAAGACCACAACTAAAAATCTATGATTTTTAGTTGCATTTATTTCAAAGCCACTATAAATCTTTTTATTGCAGCGTTTCTCAAACGCCACCATAAATATTTTTGTAGCGTTTTAAAAACGCCACCAAAAGGTTATTTGGCGCTACCAAGAGTTCCCAACTTTACCCCTACTTTACGGTTGCGTTTACTCAACGCCACTATATGTATTTCTGTAGTGTTTTTGAAACGCTACTAAAAGTTGTTGATCATTTTGTACCATTTTTTCATGCTATTATTTCCTGATGATGGTCTATTTCGTTTCTACTATATCAATCAACTATCACTTACATAATCATCATATTCAAACAATTAAAAAAACATATTAATCATATAATCAAATAAGATATCCATAACCATTCTAACACAATAGTTTTTTGATAAAACGACCAAACTCACCTATAATAACCATTCGTATACAAATTTACACACCTAGTACTAATAAAATGTTATACCAAACTGGTGCTAACAAAACGCTTGATTACACATAATTCTTTGTTGCATGCACAAGTGAAAGCTAGCACCATAAAAGTCCAACCTTGCTTTCTTCGAAAATCCAATGCCTGCACAAGTGAAAGCACAACATATAGTCAAACAATTATGTTAATTCGTAGGACTTCAAATCTAATATCAAACATCTACAACATTGTACGAGTATATCATATTATAAATAATGCCATATAAATAATCAAAGTTATAAACGAAATGAAATTTTATAAACTAAGTTAATTTATCATCTTCATCGTTATCTATAAATCTTTGTTAAATTAGTTATATTATTATTTTTTATAAAATTTAGTTAACTTAAACTTAGTTTATTTTAACAAAACTTAGTAAATTTTTATTAACTTGGTTAGCTTAGTTAACTTAGTTAATTTATTATTATTATTACTACTACTATTATTATTAAAATTCGGTTAACTTAATTATATTATTATGATTATGATTATTATTATAAACTTAGTTAATTCATCATCATTATTTTTATTATTTACAACGCTTTTGTTAAATTAGTTACTTTATTATTATTTATAAAATTTAGTTAGCTTAAACTTAGTTAATTTTATAAAACTTGTTCAATTTTAACAAAACTTAGTTAATTTTGAACAGAGCATTTCTTACTCAGTAAATATTTTGCGCGTTAGCCCTTCAATTACTGTAATACTGTAACATACATTATCATGAAAGTTTAGTATACTATGTACATATTTGTACAGCAACAACATGGTTTACGCAACATAAACAACATGATGAAAGCAGAATATAAACGAACCTACTCTACTCACCTGCTACAAAATTTCTAAACAAATATAAACAAAAACAAACCTGAGTTTTGCCCAATAAGCTCAGCGGCTTTAACTAGTTCTCCCATTGTTGCCAATGAACCCATTATGTCTCTAAGATTGATTTGGTAACCAGCAATAGAGCTAGGCTTGAAATAATATAAGCAAAAATTGGTCTCTGATTTTTTTTCCACTGCTATAATACTGCAATTGTCTTCTTGGTTCTGTAATGTAATTGAGAAGAAAATAAGATGATATAATAAAAGTAATAGAAGTTAAATAAAAAGATGGATACTAATGCATACACATTTTGCATACTACTGTGTACACTATGATGCAAACAGAGCATATATATTAAGTGATCACAAATTTCAGTTTCCAATATCACACTTTCATATTGCCACGTCTAATAGAAAAAGATAAAGAAAAGTGTGTAGTCTGTCATACACAATTAATGCAAAAAATAATAATAAACAACTGATTTAAATTAAATAGGGAACTTAATTTGAGAATAATGAACTAACATCTGGTAGGTTTAACAAAGCTTATGAGCTTTTGTAATTTCATCAACTTAGCTTATATCTATACCAACCTAACTCAATTAGCTCCTCCATTACTCAAAGTAACACAAACACAAAATCACACATAACTCTGTACTAAGCCAGTCAACCTAATATGCCTAAAAATGGAACCATATGCAGTAGATAACAACATCCAAGCAATGGAAATAATGAAGTGAATCAGTGGTTAAACAACATAACCTCAAGGACCACACTCATAATTATCGTTAGTTTGATCATCACAATTTCATTCCAACACTTGCTTGTAAGTAACGTTCTGCTTACTCAGCTTTCTTCTTTTAAGTAAAAATGACACCTTGCTAATTTGAAATATGAGTTTCGCACACATAAGGCACAAGGAAACACACCTGTAACATGAGATTTGCTAATACCGAAGCTATTGCATAAGTAGCTCAGCTTGCTCCCCTTGGAGTTGAAATATACATCTTCCTTCAATGTTGCTACCAAATGCTATATGAGAAATTACATCTTCGATAAAATTTTGAAGCTTCGGCCAAACATCTATTTCACACTTTCCCATCATACCAACCAGTTTTTCCCATCTGCTTATAAGTACTCAACAACAAGTCGGAAAGCCCGGAAACATTAATCAAATGGATCTGGCTATATAATTATAGAGCACAAATATGCCCCCAAAATTTTCGACAAGTAAACACTTAATGTTCTCAAACTAATTCAAACATTTGTTCTAGTTTTCTATACTTTAAGAAATAAAAATATATGCTATCATTGTTTCTAGGTGCAAAAAGGTGAAAAAGGGTTAGGGGTAGAAGTGAGAACAAGTTAAATCCACTGAATCGTGACTGGGAAAGGAATGAATATAGATCAAAACTATGATCAATTGTTTCTAAAATATCTCTATTACAAAGAATTCTAGCAATCAATAAAAGGAATTTGACCAGAAAATGCCTAACACTTTATGGAGTCATCTTTGAAATATTAACCAAGACATTTACTTCATAAATAACCATGTAAACGTAAATCTAACCAAAATATGAAGTGAAAGCAAAAGTAACCTCGGTGATCTTCAGCTTGTTAAATAAGGAATAAGGTATACACACACCTACGCACGGTAATACACATGATCACTAAAGCTATTCAACCTACACTCACACTCACCTGACCCAGTCTGAATACACACTCACATAAAAACACTAAACCCATATAAAATCTTAACCATTTTAAAGTATAAAACAAGTCATAACAGAGTATGAAACAGTAATGACACAAACTAGTGATATAACAGGCAGACATATAGCAACAATGAAAAATATTCTCAAAGGTTGATTGCAAATTCGTGTATATTAAAGAAAAGCAAGAATGACATATAACCAAGACTTTTACAATTGTACCATGAACTTATATCTCTACAAGTTATAACTGGAAGGCACAAACAAGCTCAACTTTACCACTACAATCATGCATATTAAATCAAAAGATTATCTTTACTTTAGAGGTATTAGAGAAGGGATGCATGATTCACTACATTACAATATAAGGCTTAGTGGCGATTTCATAATTCAACAATGTTTGTATATTTGATGGTGATAGATTTTGAAATTTCTTTTTTACTTATCATTCAAAGTTAAGTGTCAAGTGAAAAGATAATCTAATAACATGGACTGAAAACATGAGTGTTATAAACATCTCCTCTCCCGATGCTGTTACAAACATCCGCATCCACAGTTACCACCTAACTATCCTTAACCTCAACTAGCCTCATCTCAACATCACTCACTGTCTTACAATATAGCACTCAAAGTAGCGGTAACAAACTATCTTTCTTTGATAGGGAAAACCGCATAATCAATAACCATGTATAAGTATAAAAGAATAACAAAAAAATCTACAAAGAACGTGTATAAATACCACAATTTTGATACAGTCTAACCAAATAAATATCCAAATTTAAAAAGATCCCTATAATGAAGAGAAGCATCTCACATATATTTCTAAAACCGTAAAGAAAAATTACAATCGTCAAAGAGTTGTGTGTGTGTGTATAGAGTTTAAAAACAGAGTATAAATGCCACAATTTGACTTTTGATATACGGCAAAGAACTCTTAGTTATATGGAAAAGAACCGAGTAAAATATATAAGAGCAGCAAATTTCAAATTATCAAAGAACACGAAGTACTCTCAGTTATGCTCCTAGTCTGTTGTATGTATTCATATGCTTTGTAATGACATGAGTACAATAAATCTTGATGACTATGCTTCCAGAAAACTTGTAACTTACATTATTATGTGTTTTGTTTTACTGTGCATATATGAGTTTCTGTGCCCTTAATTTATATCTGTATAAATTTTTGTAGAGATTCCTTAGTTATTGAATACTATATTGTATTTTATACTAAGAATAGTTTCTTAAAATGGTTTAGTCAGAATCTCAAATCCTTGTGCATTCAAGACTTTAATGAAAATGCTATGATAATGGGTAGTAGAAATCATGTATTGGAATGATGATTTTATCATCTGGTGTGGTAATGGACCGTTCCTAAAGAAAATAATAAGGCAATTCTTATATTATGTTAGGATATTGTTAAAGGAAAAAAGTAAATGGAAATCAGGACAGTTAGTAGAAATCACATTGCATTTTAACCTTAGAGTATAAGACACTTAACTAATTGATTAGCTTTAGTCCTGACTAATTATACTTCTAGTTCTAATTAACATCAACTGTCAACTGTTATAGTCTTGTTGCTTATCCTTTACTTTTTCTCATTCTTTCTCTTTTGCCACTTTCTCCTTCGCCCTACCAGTTTCTTTATCTCTCACTTTCATGTCTTTCTCCTTGTCATGTCCATCTCCGTGCTCTAGTATTAGTTTATTTTTCTTGTCTTTTATGATATTTTGCAACTCGGACACATTTTTTGTAATAATATCCAAAGTTTGTAAATTTGAATATTCATCACTTTCGAGAGGATTATATCAACCTATAATTCTAAACAAATATACTTTAACCACAAATTTTTGGTGCATCTTCTTTGCATGTGCCAAATTATTTGGATGGGCGACATAAAACAAGGCATGCATCAATCAAAAGAGTAAGAAAAGTAGCATTGATTCTCCTAACAGAATTTCGAATCGCATAAAGGAATAAAAAAAGAAGCACTTACATCGTCCAAGTTTGCTTCTAATTTGATGTATTAAAGGCCTTTTTGTACAATGGTAACAGAGCAATCAGAGGAATTAAATTTCCATCAATATGACTTTTGTTCGTTCCTTCCTTACATCCTAAAGCAAATGATGCATAGGTGAAACCTGATACAATGCATGAACATGTTACCACATTAATGAGGATAACAACTTTGTAAATAAAATGTCAGAAGTACTGATGCTAAATTTCACATGATGGTCGCATCTCTCATGTTTGCATGCTTCTTTGGGTACCAAAGAACTTTATACCTCTAAACAGACTAAACTCCAATGCCATATAGCAGCAAGGTCATGCGGTTACAGAAAATATACATGCATTCATCCTTATGTTTCCATATAATAATGCCCAACCCTACTTCATGATTTTAAGAAACTTTTTCTAACAAGTGATTGGTCACACCTGAATTTTTTTTATTGAGCTTCATAGGATAAAAAAATTTGCTATACTTTTGCCTTTTATAGAACACTTTAAAATAATGTTCAGAAGAATTTTTTTTTAGGATTTGCATTGTTTTAGCAATAAGTTTATCAAACCATAAACAAAGTAAGTTTTCCTGTAATCATTTATCCATCCAAAAACAGAGGACATACATTGGATATGAACTCAGTAAACCAATTCTCGGTAAATCAAAACTGAAAGCAGCCGTAATAACAAATTCTGAGGAAACCAATTATGATACATAAGAAAATAAATACCTAGGCTTCTAAGCAACTGATACATAAGAGCTTCTATAAACCAAATCTAAATCTAGTAATGAAACTCCAAATAGTTTTTTCTACTATAAATTATTAGTTTCCTTATTAACAACAGTAACCCATCATTACGAACAAAAGTTATAATCAATACCTAGGTTGAGTCGGTCAATCGACAAGCTCGCCAACGTTGGTGAGATGATGATTTAGCTTTCGGAGTGTAATTTGCCAATAAATCGTAGCCAAATAGAATGTCGAAAATTGATTTAGGTTTTCTTGTTCGTCGGTAGATCGATGGCAAAGAGGGAAGATTTGGAAGACGAAGTCGAGAGATTTTGTGATGACGAAGATGGGTGATTTAGAAATCGAAAATGAGAGAGATAGGAGATAAGGAGCGGCCATGGAATTTTAGCGATGAGGAAAAAAAAAGTTAAGTGTTTAAAAGAGAAAAGGAGCGGCCATGTAAAATTTTAGGAAAATTTTCATGAATATTTGGCGGAAACCAATTGACCACGTTTATTTGGTCATTTTTCTGAGTTAACTTACAAACGGTTGCATAAGCCTTGAAACGCTACCAATAAATGCAACTAAAAGAAAATTTTCTTGTAGTGATATACGTGTATCGATATACGATATATATATACGTGTATGTATGTATGTATATTTAAACAGCTTTAAATACATTTATTTACTAGAATATGGCTTGGGATTTTTCGGTCTACGTGGGACAAGATGATGGGTGGCCATAAGAAAGAAAAAAATGATCTAAATATTTATTTAGATGTGTTTTAGGAATTAAAGTGGAAGATTTTAAAAGAGAGAATGTGAACGGTATTCATTCTCTCCAAAAAACCAATCTTCCTTGTTAATTCATTCATTAAATCTTTCCTCTTTCTTCATCCCCTTTCATGGCCTCCACTTTTTCTTCTTTTATCCCATGACGGAGGTATTTTCATCCTAAATGACATCCAACAAAATAAAATAAAAGTGGTTCATTCGATTCTAGTGAGATCGGGGGTGAATCAAGCGTTCTATGAGACAATTTGCAAATCACAGCATTACAAATGGCAAGGTCACTTCAGATTAAATTTTTCTTATATTATTCAATCATGATGTTCGACCTTGACCTAAAATTCATGTATATGTAAATATTATATTGCCACCTATTAGATTTGATTAAAAATTATTTACGTATTTTCATTTATAAAACATGAAACTAATTCTTTATACATATATAAGAAAAAAGATTGTTGACGTCAATTTATTTGGTTGCAATAAAATATGCAAATACATATGTATATTCCACAAATTTGATTTATTTAAAATGTTAAATTTCATATTTAAATATTTGAATTTTACATAAGCATCTTTGTATTGTTGAAACTTTGAAACATCTTGAATCATACATTTTGGTTAAGTCAATTCTTATTTTAAGGTACCAATCCATGGGGAAAACACTACATCAACTATGTGCTAAGATGCACACAATAGGGATAGTGCGTAAAAACCCCCGAATAGCAACCGCAGTGAAAATAAGAAAAGTGGAGAAAAAAGCCTTCTTCCAATGGCTTATATAAAAGATAAAAAAAAATCTAAAGCAAAATCTCTCATAATCATGAGCTTACAACTAGAGTAAATAAGTCAAACCATTGATAATCAACTGGCAACGATGCATTTGTATATATGTTGTAGAACATGAATATAAATTTTAATAATTTTATGTTTCAAACTAGACCTGTAAATGGATAATTTAGATACGAATAATACCATATCCATATCTGTACTCGAAATAGGTCTTAAATGATGGGGTTCGCCTTAGTTAAGGTATTAAATTAGGGGCATGCACTGAAGGTCCCTATTTTTTATGTTGTTGTAAGAAAAGTCCCTGTGATAATGAGTATGTAAATTAAGTCCCTATTTTTTCTAAATCAGAAAGTGCAAACTATCTTGCACTTTTCAAAATTTCAAAATTTTCAAAAAAAATTTAAAAAATCAAAAAGCGCAAACTAGCTTGCGCTTTCCTGATAAAAAGTGCAAGTTAACTTGCGCTTTTGAAAAATTTCAAAAATTTCGAAAATTTTAAAAATTTCAAAATCAAAAAGCGCAAACTAGCTTGCGCTTTCCTGATGGAAAGCGCAAGTTAACTTGCATTTTTCAGAAATTTCAAAATTTTCAAACATTTCAAACAAAATTCAAAATAAAAACGCAAACTAGCTTGCGCTTTCCTAATAGAAAGCGCATGTTAACTTGCGATTTTCAAATATTTCAAAATTTTCAAAACTTTAAAATTTTCAAAATAAAAAATTCATAGTCAAAAAGTCGCAAGTTAGTTTGCATTTTCTATCAGAAAAATGCAAAACACCTTGCGTTTTCTGTTTTTCAAAAAATAGGGACTAAATTTACATATTCATATCTACAGGGACTTTTCTTATAACAACATCAAAAACAGGGACCTGTGACTCTTTTCTTGATTAAATTACTAGAGTCTGCCTATTTTCCACTTAGAAGTATTAATTGGCCTATGAGATTCCATATGATGTCAGCTAGATAGTACCCTTGAGGAGCACACCTTGGAAATATGTGTTAAATGATGGGGTCTGCCTTAATTAAGGTATTACATGACCAGAGTCTGCCTATTTTCCAATAAATGGTATTAAGTGGCTTTGGTACCATCTCTCATATTATTAGCCATTTATGACGTATGATTAGGATATGAGATTTTACAAACCTGCTTCCAGAATGGTAGCCATTAAGCGGTTGGATCCACCTCCTTTCCTTATGGGTAAGCATTAAATGACTTCAGTGGTTTTATGTTCGTAGACATATTCTTATTTTGAAATATACAGCCTAAATACTAAATGGTAAGACTTGAGGTTTTTTATTCACCAAACACTTGTTGTTCTAACTCCCTCCTCATTACAACAAGGTTAAGGACAGAGTTATGGCAGTGACAATGCTTGGAGATGGAGAAGCTTAGCTTGTGGTAGTATTTATTATTATTACTTGCTTTTATTTGTATCCATGTATTTAGACAAATTTTGTAACAGATATTATGTTACAGTTTTTATGGAATTTTATATTATGACATTTTTATGGTTTTGAAATAAATATGTACATTTCTATTATATTTTATTCCATCCGTTGTGAGTTCTGAAAGTTTAGTCATGGCTCTGCAATATTATTTCTTTTTAATGTCAACAGCTTACCATAGATTCGATGGGTCTTTTCTAGGTAAAAATTTAGGCCTGTTCCGAGGTGGATTGTTACGTTTGGTATCAGAGCCTAGCTTACTCGTTAAACAGGGAAAGTATACTATGCTTATGAGTGGCGTACTTGTTATTTTTGAAAAGGTTTTTCAAAATATTTTTCGAAAACTCATACTATACATACATACATACATGCATGCATGCATATATATACACACTTATTTTGAATTGATGCTTAACTTTATAAATTCTGATTATAGAAGCAGCTGTTACCGTATTTCGAAAAGGTGAACGAAGCAACTATGAGTTGGAAAATAAATAGAGTTAAATTTATACTTCTTTGTTGGACCTAGACTTCCTTATCAGTATAGGCCCTATAAGTATTAAAGTAAGAGGGATATGAAACGTAGATGGAAATTTTGATAGCAAATAAATGACCTTAAGAAAACGTCCGTTAGGCTGACAATTAATAAGGACAAATTAATATTTATAGAGGTAAATAAATGAAGGTGTTATGTATTAATAAAATACGGAAGTAAGGAAAGAAGCATATTTCCATAATAAGGAATAAATTTATCACAATGAGAGGGAAATTAGATTTTTAAAGGTTAGAGTACAAAGGTTTAAAAGAAAGAACAAATTTTAATCTTACCTTTTGGGAAGTAATTTGATAAATAGGTTTCTTTGAAAACCCTTGAAAATTTTGAAAGTGCCACTCAAAGATTTTGAAATGAAAATCTTATCAGTTAGAAATTTTTGATAAAAAGTGATTTTAGATGACTTTTAAATTATGCCTCATTTATTTGGTAAAAAGTTTGAAAAGAGGTTGTAAATTTAAATAATGTGGTGAAACATTTTTGGTAGGTGATTTTAATTTAAAAAGTTGGTGACTTGGGAAGTTGGAAAAAAAGTTTTATCGATTGACATCTTAATTTAAAATTTGATTAGATAAGAAAAGCTTTCAAATTCATTGTTTTTGCATTCTTCTATTTTTCTATGTTATATTTCCCATGCAATAAATTTGAAACATTCTCCCTCTTCAACTTCTTAGTGGTTGTATAAGTTGGAAATTTTTGGAAATATAAATATGGTTTTAGACAGCTTTGGAAATTTACTACCATTAGTTTTAGAAAAGTTTGGAAAGGTAATTCACTTTTTAAAAGTAGTGAATTTCTTTAATACAAAAGGGTAGATGGATTTAATTGTAAATTAATGACTTAAAAGTCTTCATTCGTTAACCTTTTTAATTTGATTATTTCAATTTTTGGTTCTTTGATTCTTCTATTTTTCCTTGTTTATAAACCTGTAACGACCCGTAAATTTCAACTGTTTTAATAACATAATTAGTTGAAATTTTGTGAAATTTTAAACGATAAAATTTTGAAATAAAAATTTAATATTTGGAATACATCTAGTTAAACATAGCAACTGGTAAATTTTCGTCCGAAAATGTGAAAGTTTATTTCGCGCGTAAATTTACTTCAATTTAATCAGTTAAAAAGCGATGAAAATAAAACGTTTTCGAAACTCAAATATTTTTACATAGAAAAATTCTAAACCATCTTCTGAGCAAGATTTCAGTTTGTCGTTTTTCCAAATTCGGACATCTTTGGCTCCGTCGTTCTTATTTTCTGCAAAATAGCAGTATTCTGGTACCGATATCGATTTTTATCGGATGATCGTACCACTGATTTCTATATACCGTTTTGATCGTCCCATCGTGCCGATCTCTACGGTATATTCGATTGTCAAATTCGGAGTTCCGTTGCACGTTGCACTTTGCGTAACGCCTACCGTATCGGTACAGCTTTGAACTTTCTGAATTCCTTGGTTTGTTCGTTTATACACTGGGAAATCCAATGGCCATTTACATTTAATATACTTGAATTCAACGTGAAAGACTCTTGCTATTTCCAAGTCCACAAATTTATTTTGCTTTTCCACCGTGGTTCCACCTTATATTGGTTCTGCCTTTTGATTCTCCACTATTTTTTTTCTGTTCCCACGTTCCACTTTTTCACCTCCCTATTGTTTTCTTCTTTCTAGATTGCTTGCGTCTCTTCCGCCACATCCAACATCTGCTTCACCTCCAGCTCAACATCTCCACCGTGCTCCGCCCCAAATCTCACCTCCTCCACTTTGACTCATCACCGATTGCATTTCCTCCCTCCAAACCAGGCCGTGGCAAGCCTCCAAGTTCTAGCTCAGCCACCTCTCTTTCACATAGGTATGCAGATTAATAAGTACTATTTTTATTAGTTTATATTTTGTATTATATTTAATATACATAGTTTGGAAACGTGTCTGTTACTACATATATATATTCGTTGGTATATAAAGGTTTTAAGTTGTTTTGAATACTAGTTTCATGTACACGTTATAGATATGCTACATGTTGGTATGTGCTAGCTTCCATATTTGCACGTTATATATTTAGTATATATAAAATGTTGTATGTGTTGGTACACAAAAAAAAAAAAACAGGTCTGCTAAGCATCGTTTTTTTAGTATAAATAGTTACAGAGGTATGTTTCAAATCACACGTAATTATATTAGTTTTGCAAATATTGAAGTAAGTTGCCTATTATAGTTATGCCGTACATATATATGTGTGTTAGTACGGGTTGTATTTAGAAATATATAGTGTAGCATTGCAGTAGCTTATATATATACACGCAGTTGGCGTATAAATTGTTTAGAGTTGGATTTCCTATATTTGATTTTTAATTATAGTTGCATTGTTTAAAATTATATCTGAATATATATATATATGATATATACGATTGAAAAGTTTATTTATAATATAATATGTAGTATTGCAGCTCATATTTGGGTGCATGTACCTATTTACTACATGTATGAAGTTGCCTGTTTATAAAAATTTTGTGAGTTGGATGTGTTGTTAGAGTATAAGTTATTTATTAATAAGTTTGCTTATCTATATTTTACAGCTTACTTTATTTGTTGGCAAATGTATTTGGTCCATATCTGTTTACAGTTCAGATGAGAATGTTATATAAGGGTATAAGCTTAAAATGTATATGTCACGTTCTATATAAGTAAAGCTAGCTGTTATATATACTAGTTAATGCTGTGTTGTTAAGCTTATATAACGCCGTGTGCATATATATAGATATGGTGATTTTGAAATATAATTTGTATGTAAGTTTAAGGGTTTACGTATATATATATTTAATATAACGACCATATATATGTAGTCTGTTAGCTCAAATAAGGATGATGTTTTGTTTTATAAATTGCTGATTTTAAATTTGTCTTATTTTAAATAAGTGTTTTTGAATTTAAAATATGTTTTGATATTGGTCTTAAAGTGAAATATTGATTTAATAAGAAATTAATAATGTTATATTTTCGGTTTATGTCTAAACTGATTTGAATTTATTCTAGTCAATTTCTGTTATCAGCTCTATCCGCCGAATTCGTGCCAATCCTGCGTTACTTTGAAATTCGTGACTGGATTCATAACTTATTCCGCTGTAAAATCTGCTTTCAGATTACTTCACTTTGAGCCTGTTGTCTGGATTGTTCGATTTTCTGGATTGTGATCCAATTTCGCAGCTGGTTGTGTTCCAAACTTCTCTAGCCTCAGAAGGTGAGCACTCACTCACGATTAACGTTTTTTTATTTATTAAATTTGATTTCAATTGAAACGACAATTGAAATATGCTGCTGTTAGTTAATTACACTGTTATATATGCTATTGCCTGTATCAGTTCACCTGTGACATCTGACACCATTATCTGTTAATTATTTATGCGTTGATAATACAGTTTGGCTGATAATTGATTGATTTTTGATGTTTATTTTGGACGTTAAATTGTTAGTGTTAAATGATAAATAGTATGCCAAATTGAAATGGATATAGGATAGTTAACGATTTTAAAACTGAGTTAAATGTTAAATTTGATTAGTTGAATATGACCCCTTTTAATTGTTAAATTAATTGACATGTAGAATAGTGATAATTACACTTTGAACCATTGATCGTATATTTGATTAATTGTTGTAGTGTTAAAATTGAAATCGAATGACAATTGAAGAACCGTATAAATATTAGTGTAATAATCTTTAATCTACATGAAATGATAGTGTAGATTCTAGAAATAATTATATTGATTCGCACAAATAACAATGCGAATTAATACAGTTATTTCGGGATTATTTGAATTGATTATTGGATTGTTATTGATTGTTGTTATTGCTTGTTTATTTACTTTGACACCATCCCAGTTATCACACTGCAAGTTCCCTTTGTTATGTTTTGATTTGAATCGAATTGGAATCGGGTTGAAATGATAAATACCCAAAATTGAACTTTGACCTAGGATAGAAAATTAAATAAACCCGATTGGTCAATAATTTGATTTAAAAAAAATAAACGAAGATTTATTTGAATAAATAATATGGTTTTGAAATGAAGTTGAAATTTGAATTTTTAACGAAAGGAAAATGTTAATATTTAATAATCTGAAACAAAATATTAACGATGTAATTGATGAAGGAATGTTGTTTAATTTGAGAAATGATTTAATTAAGTTTTGAAATGATTTAATAATTAAGTTTGAGATTATAATTAAGATGGACATTATAATTTAGTTTGAAATTATTAAACTTTGAAATTATTTAATAATTAAGTTTTGAACTATTTAATAATGAATTATTAAATGATTAAATTGAATTGAAATTCTTTAATAAGAAAAATTGAACTTTTGAATAAGTGAATTTTACTTCGTAAAGAATTGAAATTGAGTTTCTTTATTAATTAAGTTTTGGAAAATTATTTAAGGAAGTAAATAAGTGAAATTGGATTTCTTTAACAAAAATGAAATGTGATATTTTTGGAATTAATGTAAGACTTGTAATTGGAGAATTTATTTGACGAATTTAGTTTAATTCAAAATTGTAAGTTTTGTTTTAATGAAGTTGAACTTAAGAATTGATTAAATGAATTGGAAATTTAATAGAAATTGTTTTGAATGATAAAGTAACTTAACGAATATTGAATGAAATCGATAAATGAGTTTAAATTGATTTGAATGTTAAATAGAATTTATTTAAATGATTTCGGAATGAAACTTATATACGAACTTGAATGAATATTTGAATTGTTTTAAAAAGAAATTGAAATTGAATTATAAGATTTTGAAACGGAAAATTGGAAGTTTTGAAACGAAAATTTGGAAATTGTTTTAGAAAGACAAATGAAATGTTGATTTACGAATTCTATTTGAAATTGAAATTGATTTGGTTTTTGAAATATATAAACGACCAATCGGTGTAATAATTACGAAAGTTATTAAAGAGACCGGGATCGGTAATGGATATACTCTCTATCTGAACCGAAACCACTTTAATAACTATACGCGGAGTGTTGATCCAGAACGAAGTGGATGGTTTTGATGAACGCGTTGACTGAAGAAAGAGAACGATTTTGGATGACCCCTGACATGACTAAAACAGGAGCCGCGCCGGGCCATTGAGGATCGCCATCTCTAGCGGACACACTTCTTCGATACCATATCTATTACTTTTGTGATTCGATTTGGGTGCACCCCTCGATTATGGGAGTGTTGTTTCGCGGTGTTGGGGTAGTAGCTGCTATGCCCAACATCAGTCTGGATCACGCAACTACTAGTATCCTAGTTGGTATCGCCTCATGTACCTTGTCATACTGATTATCCTATTCGCGACAACTACGACTTTGTTTTGTACCTTTAGTATATGGATTGCCCTCTGGTGACTTCCGGTTTTGGGGAAACTACGGTCTTGTATATGCTTTTGGGAATAAAAATGTGTTAAGGGTGGAATGGGCCATGACTTAACACTATTTTTGATATCTTTTATATTACTGATAGACATTATCTACTTAGCGTATATTACTACATAGTAGATAGTTTAACGGATCCTTAAAGGATGGTTATTCCAAACATCCTTTGAGTTACTTGTATTTCAATTGCTATTTCACTTGAGTTGGATTTATTAATATAAGAATGTTAATCCTGACTCGAGTGTCTTGTGTTTTGCTTTACGCTCGGGTCAGACTGAGTGTACTAGTATTTTATGCTCACCTTTGGAGTTGGAGCTTTGCTTGAAGATCCAGCCATCTATTCTGCTTCCAGTGTTCGATGATTCCAGTGATGTATTCTGATTTGTATCTGATGTATCGGGTTACTCTTCCGTTGTATCTGGTTTAACTCTGATGTATCGTATTACTCTCCTGATGTAAACTCTGATGTAATTTATATATTTATATAGTAGCTTCATGAACTACTATCTCTTTTATTTCCGCTGCAATTATTACTCTGTGTCTGTGATCTGTGATTATTTATTTACTATATATGTTCAGTTTTGCCAAATTTAAATTAACAACGCGGTATTTTGAGCAATTCAACTCCGGCATGAGTGTCTACCTATACACTTATAATGGATGCGAATGGTCCAAAATTCTGGGTCGTTACAAAACCATTAAGTTCTTTCTTTAGAACACTTTTTAGGGGTTTATAGATAGAAATAACACCTATTTTGGGATAGAGAAATAGAAAATAGAAAGAAAGGAATGTCCGACGGTATAGGTCGGAGGACATTCCTATATAAGGTGATGTAGAGAATAATGGTTGGAATTTAGGTAATAATAGAATTGTGAATTCTGGTAGACGAGATATTGAAAGGAGTAATAGAGTAAGATAGAAGTTATCGGTAACAACTGAGATTTTCGACCATCGAAAATAGGCACTAATACGTCCACTGTATTGTGTGTCGAGCATTTGAATGTTGGAAAACTCGATTGTAGGGGTAAAAGAAAGAAGAAAGAAGATAAGAGGAAAACTAAACAACAAGAATCTCATAATGGAACGAATAATCTATAATATACAAAAAAATATTTACATAAGAAGAAACTGTAATATATGTATATACAGACATCAATTAGAGTATACTACCCTATTTTAGCCCGAACAGTTATAACAACCCGTCCTTATAATTGCTGATAAATACAACAATTTGTCTTCTGAACCTCCAAAGCATCCAACTAAATCTGTAATATGCTCGGTCTGACCCGAGTATTATAATAAAATAACACTCAAGTCATTCTGGAAAACCAACGTGAGAAAATACACCCAACTGGATTTTAAAGTTACAAAAAACCTTTGAAAATCAAGAGTATCTCGTAAGACCACGCTGTATATAAGCAAGGATGGGTTCTTACCCTACGATAACCAAAACATTTTCTATAGAAAATCCACTTATATTATAATAATATCAAGGGGTCAAAGTAAAATAAAATATAGCTAAAATGCTTGCATCTCACATTTTAGCATAGTTGGGAAAAACTAGGTCCGTACAACGCTTGTTGGAGAATGGATTCCATATAATGACTGGACTACTGGGGTACCGCTTGTACGATGCATCTCTTGATAAAATAACACTGTGGACCTCACCTGGATGCCCTGCCAATACAGAACCGGCCTACTCCTTACTGGATAATATCGAATATGATCACCGCTCCGTTAATGGGTCCCGAAGCATACAAATGAGAGATAATATCGACACTAGATAGGGATGATCATACCCTACTAGGGAGCGACCCACTAAGCCCTGCTGCATCTATCATTTTTTAGTCATTCTCAATTGAAGAGGCTTGAGGCTACGTTTTACCTTTTATGTAGCACTTCTCACTTGGAATGCTAATACTTCCCCCCAGGCAACAATGCAATACCAGCATTCGTCCATACAAGTTCGTTCTGGGACTGAACGAAACACTTGGGAACTTCGTCTTTATTTCCATCATCTTTAAAATGTCTTCACCTCGCAATGCTTAAGTTGGATCGAAGTGGTTTTTCGATAATATTTCTGATCCCAGTTTCTTCAAAACAACATTCGATAATTTCCGGTAAACTCAACCTGGTTCATTAGGAAATAAACAGTAAAAAATAAGAGCGGAGATCGCCTCCTATCCATTAGTGGACGGATTTCCTTATCATTTGCTCTAGGAGGATGAAATAAGATTTATATGCATAGTACTACATAATCGAAGATGACTATGTCATATAACTCACGTGTTTCTCCTAGATATTTCCAAAGTTACATTTTGGGTCCAAATTCGATAATCGGTTATTTAACTATCGAATAACAAACATTCAATTAGGGATTTAATTCCATAGGAAAAAAGCAACAATGGTTAAGCACCTAAGCAAACACTGGCCTCTTAAATTAATCTTCTCATTAATGGAAATAACTTTGTAAATATTAGTACATAAATACCTTTACAAAGATATACCCACAAATTTCCCATATTTTCAATACTTAGAAAATATACTTATCTTAACACTATAAATATATTCATCAAACTGAGAAATATTCCTTTCCTATACAATTTAAAAATCATTTATAAATTCCTTATAAATCTCTAAAACCATTTATAAAAATTATTTTATTAATTTCTGAAATCGTTTATATAACTCTATATAGAACCCACATAAAACCAACCTCCATTTCCAATTATAAACTTTTTTATAAATTCTAAAGCATTTATAAACTCTTTATAAATCTATACAACTATTTATAAAACTCTTCTTGTAAATCTATAAACCCATTTCCAAAATTTGTTTATAAATATCTAGTCATTTATAAAACTCTTTCACTGTGTAAACAACCTCCCTTAAGTCTTCAAACCATTTTATAAACTTCCCTTAAAAATCCAAGTCCGATTATAAAACTTTATTTATGAATCTCAAAAACATTACAAATAAATCCTAATCATTTCCCTTAAAACACTATTATATAATAGTAATTATTAATAATAAACATTATAAATAATAATTAATAACTTGGAAAGATCTTAAAAATATAACTTAATAATTCAAAACATTATAAAATAAAACAATCATTAATCTTACCATTATTATAAATAAAGATAATAAATTTCCAAAATATTATTAATAATCATTATAAAGAATTTCAAACCATATAATTTTAAATAATTAACTTTTCAAAATATTTAAAACATTGATAAATAACCTTGAAGTAATATAAATATAAATTAATAACTTTTAAAATGATATTAAATAAAAATGAATAACCTTTAAAAACAACATTAAAATAAAAATAAATAACTTTTAAAAAATATAAAATATAATTAAATAACTTGGAAAATGATAGAAAAATTGGTTTAAATAAAAATAGAAATTTAGTCCCTTAAAATAAAATATTTCTGAAACCCAATTCCGGATTAATCATTTCCTGTGTCAAAACCCATTTCCAACTCAATTGGCAATTTCCAGTATTTTTAGAGCACCAGCTAACAAACGCTTAACTAATGTCAATATTGATTTTTTGTCACTACTGGATTTGAGTTGAACATAAAACAATGTCATACCCCATAGATTTAACAAATAGGTTTGATAAAAATTATACAATAAGAATATTGAAACATTTCAATAAAGGCGAGGAATCCTGTTGGATCCTCCAACCAGTCCATCTGCAATAAAGTTTACATATACCAGCACACAAACAAACACACACACACACATGTATAAATGAAATCAACAGCGGCGATGAATCCTGTTGGATCCCTCCAACTTGTCCCTCTATAACACATATAGTATATAATCAAATTATATAAATCAACCGCTTTGAGGTGGAATTCGTATATAAAGTGTCATCCGCTCTTACACGGGAACGTAATAGTGTCTCATACGCTCCAGGGGCAATATATCCAAACCAACTAATAAATACAGTAAATCATCCAATAATAATCAACAATTTTTATCAACTATATATCATACTAGTTAACCAAAAAGGTGAATTTAACTTACCATGATTTTTATTGCCGTTGAGGCGTTCCGGTTTGGAACTAAAATCAAACGACCTTCGATTTTAGCCAAAATTTTTACTGTCTCCAAATTTGTCCAAACCAGCTCAATTGCGATGCTTAGTCGTTACGAGCGCAACGCAAAAATCCGCATCTCGATTGGACCTCATAAGAGAGAGTTATTAAAATTTTGAGTTATCGATAATTAAATTTATAATTATTAAACTAATAACATAATATTCTTAATAATTACAAAAATGCCCCTACCCCTTCCTTCCCCAATTTTGAATTGTCACCCAACTTTCCTAAGACCAACCGGCATTGCTAATGCTTCCCTCGCCTCTCATCAGCTCGTTCCTCCATGAAACTTGAAACCGTCAACCTGACGAACTCCTCATCACAATCTCCATCACGGTGACCTATCATGCACCCACTTGATTGCCCCCACTAACTCGAGACTCCTATCCATCTTCCAGCCATACGCCAAAGTCAGCCTCCCCCACTATGAACTACGACCACCAAAAACCCAACCTTAGGTGCTAAAATCGGCCATGAACCCGAATACCACACCCCATTCGACCATCGATGCTACTATAATTAGAAAACCCAAACCCTAGTTGACAAACCCAAAACCCTTCACTGTCGAACTCCTCAATGATGCCGCGACCTACAATTTCCACACCAAATCGAAGACCAAGCTTATACGAGCTCAACTAAATTTATTTCATGATTTTTGGTTGCTTATGTTTCAAGATTTAACATTTTAAAGTTTTGAAAACTTCATTTCTATGTTTACAGAATGATTTTTAAAGGGGGAAAAGCATGGGCAACACTCTGAAGAGGAATGAAAGGTAAGGGGTAGGTTAGGAGAGTGTAACGACCCAGAATTTGACCACTTTAAAATATATTATTTCAAGTGATTTTAAATATAAATTAGGTAAGGTTATATGATTCAAACAATATTAGATAGGATTTGAAAAGAGAAGTATACACAAAAATAGTAACATTTGCCTATATGGACAAAAGTGAAAAAATGCTGATTTCTGAAAAGTAAGTTTCAATGGTTAAATAAATTATTGTAATTTAATGTTTATATTTTTAAATAGCAATATATAAATTTATTTTTAAATTTGGTTTACATAAATAAATAGTTTAACTAAAACGTCAAAATGTAAACGTAAAACATTTTGTTGAAAATTAATGTTTTGTCGATTAAAAGTTGTCACAACGTTGTTGCACCTTTATTTTCTTATATATGAACATATATTCAAATAGTATAAGTATTAATTAAGTAACTCAAGTTTGCTTTTACTAAATATACTTAGAAAATTATAGAATTCCATTAAGAAAAAGTAAGCACAAAATTCCAAAACATGTCAAATCAAACCAAACATAATTATTACTTTACTTTTCTTACTCTTTAAGTGAAAGTGACATAAAGCATGATTTTAAATGGTGATGGTAAGTGTTACTTTGCTTAAACGTAAGTAAGGGTATTTTGGTCATTTTATATAATAATATTTTATTTCAAACTTTTTCCTATAAATAGCCATGCATACTTCTTCAATTCTCACACAAACCATTCATTTCTCTTCTCTTTTATATCCTTAGAGCTTTGATGGCTTCTTCTCTTTCATTTCCTTACTAACCTTTTCAAAACCATATCAAACAAAGTCAAAACTCCATCAAACTTTGCCAAAGACCTTAGAATATCATCAAAACATGGTTTAGCATCTAAGAAGTGAACAAATTATGGAGAAAGAGGAGGATCAAGGGGAGGCTGAGCCCTATAGGTGTTGTTGGAAGGTTTGGCCTAGAGCAAAGAAGAGGGAAAAACTTGTGGTTGAGAGCAAGTGGAAGTGAAGTGATGGCCGAGCACTAGAAAGTGAGGTGGAGTTGTTTAGGTGATTGTTTGATGAAGTTAAGATAATTTAGTGAAGTGTTGGATTAAATGAATGTTGGTAGGAATTTAAACGATTTGGTTAAAGGTGAGTACTCATATTTAAAGTTACTAATTTCTAAAAATATTTCAAGTTAATTACATGGAAAGTTTGGTATATGTTGGATGATTCAATGGATGATAACTTAGTTGATATCATGGTTGATTATATGTTTGTGATATGGATAATAACTTGGTTTGATAAATGATAAAGGAAATGGTTAGTAAGCATAGTTAATTAAATGAATTAAATCCATATAAATGTGTGTATGGAAATTATTTAGCCTCTTAATGATTTCAAAAATCTAAAAAGATTGAAAATGATATTATAAAAATATATTATTATAATATGAAATGAAATGAAAAATGAGTTTTTAATGATAAAAATATTGTTTTAAATATGTTAAAATAGTTTAAATATGGTTTAAAACAGATTTGAATTGTTTTGGACAAGTTTTGAAGCAATTCACAAAATTGGTCAAAATCGAGCTCGTCGCGTAGCGGTTTTTCGTAAATTTCGATCGGTAAATTCAAATTAACGTACAGATTGATTTATAAGTCAGATTTCTTCGAAATAAAAATTATTTGGTTCAAAATGATTATAGTTTTCAAACGAAGAAAGAAAATCAAGATTTCATTAAGTAGGTTTTGTAATATGTCGAAAACAATTTTCTAAAAACATCGCGGTTTTGTAGTTCGAAATCCAAAAAAGGATCTTTATAAATGATATTTTTAAATGATTATAAAATATGAAATAAATTTGATAAATCTATTTAAATGATTCAGAAGAGATTTGAAGTGGAATAATTTTAATTTTCAATCATTAAAAAGTTTTTTAAATCAAATAAGCTTATAAAGCACTTTCCGCAGCACTTTTCTACTGTCATTTCTACGACTTTTTAAAGTAAGGTTTAAACTTAACAATTTTTTCCTAGAATCAATTATATATGATTTTAAAAGGAAAATTAAGCGTTTAAAAGATAATTTGGAATCTCACAATCAATTCCAAAATAAAGCTAATAATTGAGTATGCTGAAACGACTAGTACATTTGTCATGCTTATGAGAACTGGGAAGATAAAACAAGGTGTTTAACTAAGTTTAGGGATGGAGCAACCAGTGCTCTGAATTTATCTGGCCTATGTTTTATCTTTTCAGGTGAGGGGTGGAACAGATCGAAAGGAAAGCTCGGATGCTCTAAAAGATATATTAAGTTTTCCAAAATTAAAGAAGATTAGTATTATCCAAAATTTAAGCAATCTCCAAAATGAATAAACTACAAATTGGATTGCTTTAAGATAATCTTCTTATACTTGGTATTAAATTCTGAAGAGGGAACTCGTCCTATTCATGGAATTTAAAAGCTGATTCACAGTTTTCCGCTCATAGCACTTGTTGAATACGAAAATTGATATTGAGTAAAATTATAATGAGTTCTATGATCCTATTTACTCAATAATGGTTGCTAAGATTTATTTTAGGGTTTATAGTAAACAATGTCTTAAATAACATTGTTTTTGACCCGCCTAAAAGTTAAGGATTTTGGATCGAGTGTTAAGTGAGGAAATTTGAAATATTATCCAAAGCAAAAGAATGAATTAACTTAGAATTACTCTAAGACAAAAAGAAATCTTTGACTAAGAATTAATAAATGATTTGGAAAATGTTTTCGAAGTAAAAGAGAAAATGATTTGGAATTATTCTAGGATTTAAGAAAGGTTTAAATAAACCAAATGATTTAGTAAATGAGGCTTAATGATTCCATATACTCTTGAAATAAAAATGGGATAAATTGAAAAGCATATATCTAAGAAAGATATTTGATTTAAATAAATAATGATGTAACAACCCGCATATTTTTACGATTATATATTTAAAATGATTTATTTAAATATATTATCGTTAGTCAGATTAATGTCTGAAATCCTACTTTTTATAAACAGTCGAATTAGGACTCGAGACTACTTCCATTGAGTCCAAAATGGCGTTTGCGACCTTTTTGAGTATAAACATCGATTGTTTGGAGTTGAGTAGAATTTTGCTATTTTTCTATTGGGCTTTGGGTTTGGGTTTCAGCCCACTAACCCAACATAATACCCTAACTCCTCCTCTAACTCCTCTTCATTCATTTTCATTTCCTAACACTCTCAAGCATAATGAAAATGGGGAAAGAAGAGGAAATTAAAATTCCTAAATCCTAGATTATTAGGAAATTCAAGATTCAAGTTCTAGAAATCAAAGAGAAGCTTAGGTAAGCATCCTCTTCATCTTCTCCATCTCAATCTCTCTTTAATTTTTAGAAATTCCTAAACCTTAACTTAGGAAATATTTGCTTATGTTCTTAGATTGAAGCTTCTAGAGTTGAAGTTGAAGAGAGGTTGATCTTTCCTTTGCTTTTGAGCTTCTCATTCGTTGTTTTTGGGTTTGAAGGTGAGTTCTTGAACTCACATCTATATCTATAGCCTTTATTGTTGTTAGGCATGAATTCCTAATATCTATTGCATGTCCATTTGCTTTTGGATTGAATTGGTTTGGTGTTTTTTTCCAATTTTTGGTGTTTTGAAGTCAAAATCTATGAAAATCCTTATATGGATGTTTGCACATGTTGTTCGGAGTGTATTGGTGAGTCTATGGGGCGGGGTTGTCGCTTGGCATAAATCCCTAGCCATCGTAGCTCACTTGATTGCTTCCGATACGAATTGGCCATCTTTGGCCAAGGCAAAATATTGCCCTGAGCTTCAGCTCAGACGTCTGGTATTAAGGTCAGACGTCTGAAGCTACGAAAATAAAATTCTAGATTCTCAGCTCAGACGTCTGAGCTTATATCCCAGAGGTCCGGGCGATCTTGGAAGAAAATTCAAGAGCTTCAGCTCAGACGTCTGGGATAACCACCAGACGTCTGGAGCTGCTTATTTCAGCCAAATTGCCTATTTTGAGTCGATTTCTGTTTTAATCGATTTTTGGTTGATCCGATTAGTTGTTATCACTTATTATCAACTTTGATGACTTCTTTTATGGATTTTTGTGAATATCCATTTGACGAATTTGATATCGATTTTTATGGTTTTAATTCACGTCATCGAATGTGAACTTTTGGATGATTGATTGTTTCTACAATCATTTCTGTGACTTGTCACTTTTAAAATACGAAGGTTTCTATACTAATAGTAAATACTAAAACTCTTCCATGAAAATGTTTTCAATGTTACTTTTAATACAAGGCTCGTTTTAAAACCATTTTCCAATCTTATAGTATATACAAACCTTTACCTCATTCGTACGAGAAATCCAATTAAACAACTTAGCGAAACAAGTGGTAAGAAACACTTCCGTTTACTTTGTCGGTTAATTCTTAGACTTGTTCGATTGAAATCTTGTGACAATTTTCGAGTGGAACTCTACAATTTTTTCGTAAATATTTAAGTTAAGCCAGTGGTTATGGGACATGAAGCTAAACTCATTTATTTACTAGCTTAGTGTAATTCACACTTTTTATTGATCAACGATGATCATTTTATGGTTTAGACTAGCGACATGCGATGTCTCTGTGTCCGCATGGGGGACTGTACCCCGTTATGTGGAGCTTCATCTCATTTTTATAGGCTAGCGACCTATGATTTTTATGGAGTTTGGTTCATCGGGCGTACCGTTATTGTACTACGTCGTTGTTCCGAATTATTTGAGTTTCAGGTTCTTCAGGCGTACCGTTATTGTACTACGTCGTTGCACCGGCTCTATGGTTAGCGACCATGGGATAGCGACCCTTTTATAATACACATGTTGGTGAGTTTTCATGCTCCCTTTTATGATAGGCCTCCCCCTTTGTGTTTTCTAGATTTCTAATTGATGATTTCTGGAATTTGTGTTTCACCAATTTTTACGATTGGCATTGATAAGTTTTGTCAATATTTGGGGTTTGGTGAATTAGCTAAAGAATATGATATTCTTTTTGGTGTATGAGAAAATTTGAGATATTATATGATTTTTGTTGTTATTAAATGTATACTTGACACAATATGGCATTATTGTTATCATATATTTTTTGTTGTATCTCTTATCCTTTCTCATATTATATGATATTTATAGCTAGACTGATCCGTTTATTATTTTTCTTCTTAAATAATACTCAGGTCAGACCGTGGTGTTACAGGTGCTTCCACTTGACTTCTTATCTGGGACTGTCATCTGACTTTTGGCTAACTACTTTAGCTTAGTAGTTTTTATTTATTATACATTCGAGATAGAGACTCCTAGATGTATACATATTCTTTTGTCTAGCACTTGTACCTATCCTTTTGTGTTGTAGTGGATCTTGTATGACACTCCTTTGATGTACACTTCTATGTGTTATATTCATATCTGTTTCCGCCTTTGTGATATGAATATCTATGACTGATTTATGTTATACTTATTTTTATTTGTTTTCGAAAGCCATATATGTAACGTCCCGGATTTTCGCGTTCGAAAATCGACATCCATACTTTACATCGTACTCGAATGTCGTAGATTCGAGCGTTCAAATCCGAGTCGCCGGAGCTTATAACACAGTTAAGTAAATATCACATCGGAATAAAAAGAATATAGATATACAACATCTGATACAATATCCAGATACAATGATGATACAATGAATATCTATATACATCAGAGATATGATACAATAAATTGCAGCGGAAAGAAAAATAGATAACAACAGCAGCGGATAATCTTCATCTCCAAAGCATGATCCAGAAATAGCTCGAACTCCCAATAACGAGGCACAAAGATAAGCAAGTGCAGTCTGATCCAAAGACTGAACCAACTCCAGAAAATCTACTAAACCTGAATATCTGAAAACCCCAACTCTAGACTGCTCGTGTAGGAAATTATGAGCACCCAGAGTTTAGGAAAGGAACAATAAACTCCGGATCAGTCATGGGACTGGTGTGAGCAACAAAAACAGTTTATCTTTAAAAACGAACAACAAAAGAATTTTAAAGTCAATTCACAATGCTTTTTGGAAAATGAGACTACCATAAGACCTCCCGCCACACACACAATGCAAACGCAGAATTGGAGGAGATTTCTTCTTATGATAGTCAAAGATGCTTACTACGCAAAATCAAATCATTTGATATTATTACTAGTGCATAGTGCAGAAAACAATTTCGAAAGTAGAATATAAATCTTAGCCAGCATAGACATTTCGCACTTATGCCTACTATAGCTACCATGTTCAATAGCAGGTTACCACCACATTCCATGGCAGGTAATACAACTAAAACCGTACAAAGCTCGTATTGTTTTGTTTGGATTTCCAACAAATGGTCAGGCTAAGGAACTTCCTATTCCACGAAAGAAACGCCTCTGGCGGGACGTTCCGAGAACCAACTGTTCTCTGCCAAACAAGGCCGGCAACCCCTTTTCCCAAGGGATAAAAGAAACCTCAGATATGCCACCCCCGGTCCTTTGGGACCTTTAACCGAGGTACCTCTAATCCAACATCACACATCATAAATAAAGTGTGTCCACATGAGTAAGTATCTGGGCTCCATACCATGATACTACCCTTTTCCAGAAGGAATGGTCATACCCTAGGGGAGCTACCCCTGAAAACCTTGCCGCACAATTCCTGTTTCGACCATTACCGGGTTGTGAGGCTCGACGAAGTCTCGTCCACAAAGCTACGCTTTTTCAAAAAGCCACGCTTCGGGTCAAACAAATGATCAACCTATGATCACAAAGATATAAGATCAAACAAATGATCATATCGCAAATGATCAAACACTGATCATTTCACAGCAACACTCAGCATGTCACATTACCAAATTGGGATATATCGCTGATAAATTTCAACTACATAACCTCTGAGCTCGTACGTCTCAAAGAAGGGTGTTAAGCTAAGAGAATAAATTCTCCGCCACCAACAGAAATGTATTTGAAAGAAATCAGCTTTATATCTCAAAGTGTAATGTCAGACATGTATCCATATAAGTCTGTTCCGGGTTCGAACAGAACCGAAGGCACTTCTCACGAAGCCCTTGCAAATCCGGATAATTTCCAATCACGTCCGGACTTCCTGTCACAAAAAGAGTGATATAAATCTCTATACCGGAGCAACTCAGTGCAGAGACATTCGACAGGTTGTCCTTTCATTTTCGAAAATATCCGGTCTTCATCACCGGTCTTCAAATGCCATCCATATACGACGTATCACTATTCGGAATGGGTTATACGACCCAAAGGTCCTTTCCCGGCTAACCCGAATAGTGAGCGCAATTAAAAAAACATATGGATATGGGATTTCAATTAAGTCACAACTTAACAATTCCAAACATTCTTTCAAATGGTTTAAACCAATTACCATTTCAAATCTTTTAAACAAAAAGATTCATTTACCGATTTTTCCACATCAATTCTCATTTCAATTTGATTAACTCGTTGAATCTTTAAATCAAAGATTTAACTTATAGCTTTCAAAACAATTTCATTTTGAATGGTTTAAATAAACCATCATTTTAAATCTGTTAAAAATAACAGATTCAATTCATAGCTTTCAAAAAAGAATTCATTCATAGCCTTTTAAAACATTTCAATTTCATTTTTAATTTGAAACCTTTCAACACAAATTGGAAGTTCACTTCTTATATGAAAGCTGTTATTATTTGAAAACAAATAGTTTTCGTTTAAGAAAATTCCAATTATATTTACACGAGTTAAAACCCTTTTATTTTATTCACATTCCAAAGTCAATACTTTTTAAAATGGTTTAACTCATATATAACAGGTATAAAATCTCTAATCCCTATTTTCAAATCATAGAGTTCAATTTCAAATCTTGAATTTAAGTTTAAATCAAATTATTTAAACTTCAAAACTTAATCAGGTTATTCGAAAATAAGTTTCATCTTTGAAATTCCATTTCAAAAGCTTTTCACATTTAAACCGAAATTTCTAATTTCAAAATCAATTGAAATTTAAAATTTCAATTTCAAAACATCAAATTTAAATTATCTGTGACTTAACCGATTTCCACGTGAAATCCATATTTGTGTGTGTAAAAGTGTGGTCCAGGGGTTATACACAGTAGTGCAACATCAATCAATCATCACAGATCAAAATACAGAATATAGTTGATAAGCGATATAAACTATAACGCTTATCTGTTATATACAGGTCACAGACATATATGCCACGGCTAGTAAATTACATCACAGATAATTTATCACAACATAAATCAGGGGGTATCACAAAGCATCATAATCAGGGATATCAAACAATTCAACCATTCAATAAAATCTAAACATCCATAAGTAAGGTCAGTTAATTATCTAATCAATTCAAATCAGATTAATTTCTTACGAATTTCTAATCCTGGTTAATTAACATCAATAATTTACAAATCATTTATTAATTAACCATTTATAATAAATTAATTAACATTTAATTATTAAATAATTAACTTTTAATTATTTAATTCTCCATTTAATTAATTATCATTCCTTAATCGCCTTCATTGATTTATTAACCTTTAAATTAATTATTCTCAGATTTATTACCTTAATAAATAAATCATATTAATTTATTCAATCACATAAATTAAAGCTTTAATAAATAAATCCTTTTTTTAATTACTTCCATTAAGTAATTATTCTTTTTAGTCATTTTCATTTAGTGATTAATTAATTCACAATTTAACCTTAAATTAATCACCGTAATTAATCATTCTTTAATTTATCAAAAAAATTTATTTATCGAAACAATTTAAACTGGATTCATTTAGATATTTAAAACTTGATTCATTTTAAAATTTAAAACTGTTTTTGTATCAATTCTTTCCAGACCCGAGACAACCCCGGGTGAAACCCGATAATACACTCGAGCTTGCCCCCCTGTTTCGTTGCTTTGAGTCACACACGAAACGTCCCCGAGAACTTCTTCGAGTTACCTCATCTTCCCCAAATTTCACAGTCACCCAGTTACACGTTTTCACGCGTGCACGTGCACACGAAGCCCCATCACCTTCGGCCACCATCTTGACGCCCAGCAAGTCGACAACGACGTCCTCCCACCATCAAGCTACTCGGCACCTTCGATCGAATCATCAAAACAAATCGAGCTTTCAGCTGCAACCCAGACCTGTAGCCTTCACCATCGGAAAACCCTCCTTCGCCAGTGATCTCGATCGTAAAAACCCCAGCTACTCCTCCCAGAGACACGTCACATCCCTACCTTTCGATCCCCCCACGCGCGATGAGGTCCGATAACGTCCTGGTGACGTGGCGATCACTTTTCTGACGTTAACTAAAACATAGCTTAAACCCTAGTTTAGTTCAAATCTCAAACGATGGTGAATTAAAAAATCTTCTTGTATTTTTCCAACAATCTATGATTACCCTAGTATCTCCCTGCCAAAATTCGACTTTTGAAATTTAGCCAATCATTGGAAAATCGATAGAACCCATTATCTATTCACGTCGCAAATGCCACCCTAATACGCAACTAAAAATTCAAATTTTTGTTTTAAAAATCATCATTTTTAAAATAGTTTTAGGTGGTGCAATCCAATCTAGAATTTACGAAATTCGAAATTTGGGTAATCCTTGAATTTTTCACTGTATATTCTATTCCCAAAACATTCATCCCATAACCATACCTATAATTATTTTTAAAATTGATATCACAACATTTTAATCACTTTTCATTTTGAGATTTGTATGTGGTATTGATTGGTTTAAGAGATTTGTATTTTCTTTTTTTTCTTTTCTTTTTTTTTGTTTAGCCTGTAAACATTAAAACAGGGATATATATATGTGCCTGTACATACATCTGTTAATCCCTATGTATATATATATACACACCTAGGCAGCTATATCATTCAAGCATAATCATACCTTCAATACAAGATCAAACAACAAGAAACATATCAGATTAAAAAGGGTTGCTCACCTTGGTTTCCTGGAATGAAGACAGAGAACAAGAACAATGAACAGAGAAAGAACAGAGGTGCCTTGTTTTGGAACAGGCTTTGAATTCTGAGAATCACTTCTTTAATCTCAGGCTTTTTAGTTGTTTTATCTGGATGTTGTTTGACTGATGATGATCTTGCTTTGGGTTTTTCTTCAAAATGATGTTTAGTTTTGAATGGTCGAAATGGAGTTGATTGTTGTTGTTTTAATGGAAGTTTTGTTTAAGTTTTGCAATAGTATTCATTTCAGTTTGGAATGAAACGAAAGAAAAAAAATGAAGAGTTGATATGTATAAAAGAAATGAAGTAGACAGGGCAAGAAAATTTGTACAGGTGATATAATTTTCTCCATACAATAGGATCTTGTGATGGCTGAGGAGAGATTTCGGTGGCTAACATTAATTGTTGTTGTACAATCTACATACTTATTTTCCTTTGTTCCATACTTATCTCTCTATTCATATGTACAGTTGCATTAATTGTTTTGTGTACTAAGCTATTTTCTTTTATACTTGTTTATGTTCTTGCTTGCTTTTCTAACTTTACAGGTTACATATTTTACTTTGCCTTGCTTTTCGGCTGAGATGAGGGGTTGTACAGATATAAAAATATTTTTTTTTTCCAAGTTGATATCTTTGTTTATACAAAGAGCATGGCTGAAATTGATTCTTTTTGTGCATTTCGAATGACCAAATTATGGCTATCATGTAGTGCCAAGTACTTTATGTTTCTCTTTACCATTTTGTATACTTTTATTTCTTTTCTTTTGTTTTGTGGCTGATATGATATCAGTTAATATATTTTGTTTATGTTTATTTCTTGCCTGCCTTGTTTGCATACTTTTATTCTTTTGTTTGTATATATGTTCTTATAAACTTTGGTTTATACTTCTTCTTTTGCCTTATGGCTTTGTATTGTAAATAAATTCCTATTTTAAATTATGTTGTTTGAATCTAACTATATATTATTTTATATTTTAAAATTTATCTTATTATATATATATATCTATTTGAATTTGTCAAATTTATTTTCTATTTCCAGTTTTAAATCATATTGTTATCTTACTTTAATATTTATTATCCTATTTGTAAATTCAAATTATTATTAACCATAAATTTTAATATTTAATATTATTATCAATTATTTATTTACAATTTAAACTCAAGTCAAATATATCTATATATTTATTATTTTCAGATTCACTCATATTTGAATCGGGGAAACTCGCTCCAATTTTCTAACTAAATTTACAAATTTTTATCCAAAAATTTATTTAATTACTCAATTAAATTCAAAAATTCATTTAATTATTAATTTAAATAAATTTAAATTTCAGGGTCGTTACAAACTTTCCCCCTTAAAAGAATTTCGTCCTCGAAATTCGCAGGCACGAAACAACACGGAGATAGACAGATTCAATCTCCTATAATTACTCGAACACAAGATACGGATTCCGAATTCAAGTCGGAATATCTCATAATACATACCAATTGTCCCTCTTCGGACTTTGGTTTTCAAAAGAAGTTTCAATAGAATTTCAAAATTTCGGTTTCAAACGAAATCGTTTTAATTGATACAATTCAATTTAGCCTTCATATTCTATTAATCAATTTATCTCAATTTAAAATTTTCAATTTCAAACTCATTAAGGTTTAAATTAAAAAGCTGATAAGAAACCGATTAAGATACGAGGTAAGAATTTCTACAACGCTTCGTAGAGCCATCATCACATCGAAACTTCTTCTTGTAGCTGATACGAAGGAATCAAAAGAATTTGGAAACGAATCAAAGAAAATTGATAGAGAAAGATTATTTCCACAGTTGCAGGGTATTGACAATTTATAGTCGTATTTCCCTATCCCCTATCTCGTCTTCTTCTAGCACTCATATCTACTATCAGTGGATAGTAAGAGAATTTACTGAGACGTTCAGACGGATATCTGAGAATTACTCATTCTAGAGTTTACTTCACTCTATCTCTAATGAGCTACTTAACGTGTTATACTCCTGAGCTAAAGTTCAACCTTAGCTCTGATACCAAATGTAACGACTCGGACATTTCCGGCAGCAGCGACCGGTAGGCTTTGCAACCATCCCGGCCCCACCGTGGCTCACACTGGCACCTCGCAGTTGCTTTTACGGCCAGCCTCTCGACTGTCACAACCAACCCATCCCACTCAGGGACATGTAGGGGTAAGAGTCTCCCGTTCGCCACCAAACTGCGAAGCGAGAACCCCCTATCATGCTGTAATATAGCAAATGCGATCCATATACGACGTATCACTATTCGTAGAGCCATCATCACATCGAAACTTCTTCTTGTAGCTGATACGAAGGAATCAAAAGAATTTGGAAACGAATCAAAGAAAATTGATAGAGAAAGATTGTTTCCACTGTTGCAGGGTATTGACCATTTATAGTCGTATTTCCCTGTCCCCTATCTCGTCTTCTTCTAGCACTCATATCTACTATTAGTGGATAGTAAGAGAATTTACTGAGACGTTCAGACGGATATCTGAGAATTACTCATTCTAGAGTTTACTTCACTCTATCTTTAATGAGCTACTTAACGTGTTATACTCCTGAGCTAAAGTTCAACCTTAGCTCTGATACCAAATGTAACGTCCCGGATTTTCGCGTTCGAAAATCGACATCCATACTTTACATCGTACTCGAATGTCATAGATTCGAGCGTTCAAATCCGAGTCGCCGGAGCTTATAACACAGTTAAGTAAATATCACAGCGGAATAAAAAGAATATAGATATACAACATCTGATACAATATCCAGATACAATGATGATACAATGAATATCTATATACATCAGAGATATGATACAATAAATTGCAGCGGAAAGAAAAATAGATAACAACAGCAGCGGATAATCTTCATCTCCAAAGCATGATCCAGAAATAGCTCGAACTCCCAATAACGAGGCACAAAGATAAGCAAGTGCAGTCTGATCCAAAGACTGAACCAACTCCAGAAAATCTACTAAACCTGAATATCTGAAAACCCCAACTCTAGACTGCTCGTGTAGGAAATTATGAGCACCCAGAGTTTAGGAAAGGAACAATAAACTCCGGATCAGTCATGGGACTGGTGTGAGCAACAAAAACAGTTTATCTTTAAAAACGAACAACAAAAGAATTTTAAAGTCAATTCGCAATGCTTTTTGGAAAATGAGACTACCATAAGACCTCCCGCCACACACACAATGCAAACGCAGAATTGGAGGAGATTTCTTCTTATGATAGTCAAAGATGCTTACTACGCAAAATCAAATCATTTGATATTATTACTAGTGCATAGTGCAGAAAACAATTTCGAAAGTAGAATATAAATCTTAGCCAGCATAGACATTTCGCACTTATGCCTACTATAGCTACCATGTTCAATAGCAGGTTACCACCACATTCCATGGCAGGTAATACAACTAAAACCGTACAAAGCTCGTATTGTTTTGTTTGGATTTCCAACAAATGGTCAGGCTAAGGAACTTCCTATTCCACGAAAGAAACGCCTCTGGCGGGACGTTCCGAGAACCAACTGTTCTCTGCCAAACAAGGCCGGCAACCCCTTTTCCCAAGGGATAAAAGAAACCTCAGATATGCCACCCCCGGTCCTTTGGGACCTTTAACCGAGGTACCTCTAATCCAACATCACACGTCATAAATAAAGTGTGTCCACATGAGTAAGTATCTGGGCTCCATACCATGATACTACCCTTTTCCAGAAGGAATGGTCATACCCTAGGGGAGCTACCCCTGAAAACCTTGCCGCACAATTCCTGTTTCGACCATTACCGGGTTGTGAGGCTCGACGAAGTCTCGTCCACAAAGCTACGCTTTTTCAAAAAGCCACGCTTCGGGTCAAACAAATGATCAACCTATGATCACAAAGATATAAGATCAAACAAATGATCATATCGCAAATGATCAAACACTGATCATTTCACAGCAACACTCAGCATGTCACATTACCAAATTGGGATATATCGCTGATAAATTTCAACTACATAACCTCTGAGCTCGTACGTCTCAGAGAAGGGTGTTAAGCTAAGAGAATAAATTCTCCGCCACCAACAGAAATGTATTTGAAAGAAATCAGCTTTATATCTCAAAGTGTAATGTCAGACATGTATCCATATAAGTCTGTTCTGGGTTCGAACAGAACCGAAGGCACTTCTCACGAAGCCCTTGCAAATCCGGATAATTTCCAATCACGTCCGGACTTCCTGTCACAAAAAGAGTGATATAAATCTCTATACCGGAGCAACTCAGTGCAGAGACATTCGACAGGTTGTCCTTTCATTTTCGAAAATATCCGGTCTTCATCACCGGTCTTCAAATGCCATCCATATACGACGTATCACTATTCGGAATGGGTTATACGACCCAAAGGTCCTTTCCCGGCTAACCCGAATAGTGAGCGCAATTAAAAAAACATATGGATATGGGATTTCAATTAAGTCACAACTTAACAATTCCAAACATTCTTTCAAATGGTTTAAACCAATTACCATTTCAAATCTTTTAAACAAAAAGATTCATTTACCGATTTTTCCACATCAATTCTCATTTCAATTTGATTAACTCGTTGAATCTTTAAATCAAAGATTTAACTTATAGCTTTCAAAACAATTTCATTTTGAATGGTTTAAATAAACCATCATTTTAAATCTGTTAAAAATAACAGATTCAATTCATAGCTTTCAAAAAAGAATTCATTCATAGCCTTTTAAAACATTTCAATTTCATTTTTAATTTGAAACCTTTCAACACAAATTGGAAGTTCACTTCTTATATGAAAGCTGTTATTATTTGAAAACAAATAGTTTTCGTTTAAGAAAATTCCAATTATATTTACACGAGTTAAAACCCTTTTATTTTATTCACATTCCAAAGTCAATACTTTTTAAAATGGTTTAACTCATATATAACAGGTATAAAATCTCTAATCCCTATTTTCAAATCATAGAGTTCAATTTCAAATCTTGAATTTAAGTTTAAATCAAATTATTTAAACTTCAAAACTTAATCAGGTTATTCGAAAATAAGTTTCATCTTTGAAATTCCATTTCAAAAGCTTTTCACATTTAAACCGAAATTTCTAATTTCAAAATCAATTGAAATTTAAAATTTCAATTTCAAAACATCAAATTTAAATTATCTGTGACTTAACCGATTTCCACGTGAAATCCATATTTGTGTGTGTAAAAGTGTGGTCCAGGGGTTATACACAGTAGTGCAACATCAATCAATCATCACAGATCAAAATACAGAATATAGTTGATAAGCGATATAAACTATAACGCTTATCTGTTATATACAGGTCACAGACATATATGCCACGGCTAGTAAATTACATCACAGATAATTTATCACAACATAAATCAGGGGGTATCACAAAGCATCATAATCAGGGATATCAAACAATTCAACCATTCAATAAAATCTAAACATCCATAAGTAAGGTCAGTTAATTATCTAATCAATTCAAATCAGATTAATTTCTTACGAATTTCTAATCCTGGTTAATTAACATCAATAATTTACAAATCATTTTGATTAATTATTCTTTAATCATTTATTAATTAACCATTTATAATAAATTAATTAACATTTAATTATTAAATAATTAACTTTTAATTATTTAATTCTCCATTTAATTAATTATCATTCCTTAATCGCCTTCATTGATTTATTAACCTTTAAATTAATTATTCTCAGATTTATTACCTTAATAAATAAATCATATTAATTTATTCAATCACATAAATTAAAGCTTTAATAAATAAATCCTTTTTTTAATTACTTCCATTAAGTAATTATTCTTTTTAGTCATTTTCATTTAGTGATTAATTAATTCACAATTTAACCTTAAATTAATCACCGTAATTAATCATTCTTTAATTTATCAAAAAAATTTATTTATCGAAACAATTTAAACTGGATTCATTTAGATATTTAAAACTTGATTCATTTTAAAATTTAAAACTGTTTTTGTATCAATTCTTTCCAGACCCGAGACAACCCCGGGTGAAACCCGATAATACACTCGAGCTTGCCCCCCTGTTTCGTTGCTTTGAGTCACACACGAAACGTCCCCGAGAACTTCTTCGAGTTACCTCATCTTCCCCAAATTTCACAGTCACCCAGTTACACGTTTTCACGCGTGCACGTGCACACGAAGCCCCATCACCTCCGGCCACCATCTTGACGCCCAACAAGTCGACAACGACGTCCTCCCACCATCAAGCTACTCGGCACCTTCGATCGAATCATCAAAACAAATCGAGCTTTCAGCTGCAACCCAGACCTGTAGCCTTCACCATCGGAAAACCCTCCTTCGCCAGTGATCTCGATCGTAAAAACCCCAGCTACTCCTCCCAGAGACACGTCACATCCCTACCTTTCGATCCCCCCACGCGCGATGAGGTCCGATAACGTCCTGGTGACGTGGCGATCACTTTTCTGACGTTAACTAAAACATAGCTTAAACCCTAGTTTAGTTCAAATCTCAAACGATGGTGAATTAAAAAATCTTCTTGTATTTTTCCAACAATCTATGATTACCCTAGTATCTCCCTGCCAAAATTCGACTTTTGAAATTTAGCCAATCATTGGAAAATCGATAGAACCCATTATCTATTCACGTCGCAAATGCCACCCTAATACGCAACTAAAAATTCAAATTTTTGTTTTAAAAATCATCATTTTTAAAATAGTTTTAGGTGGTGCAATCCAATCTAGAATTTACGAAATTCGAAATTTGGGTAATCCTTGAATTTTTCACTGTATATTCTATTCCCAAAACATTCATCCCATAACCATACCTATAATTATTTTTAAAATTGATATCACAACATTTTAATCACTTTTCATTTTGAGATTTGTATGTGGTATTGATTGGTTTAAGAGATTTGTATTTTCTTTTTTTTCTTTTCTTTTTTTTTGTTTAGCCTGTAAACATTAAAACAGGGATATATATATGTGCCTGTACATACATCTGTTAATCCCTATGTATATATATATACACACCTAGGCAGCTATATCATTCAAGCATAATCATACCTTCAATACAAGATCAAACAACAAGAAACATATCAGATTAAAAAGGGTTGCTCACCTTGGTTTCCTGGAATGAAGACAGAGAACAAGAACAATGAACAGAGAAAGAACAGAGGTGCCTTGTTTTGGAACAGGCTTTGAATTCTGAGAATCACTTCTTTAATCTCAGGCTTTTTAGTTGTTTTATCTGGATGTTGTTTGACTGATGATGATCTTGCTTTGGGTTTTTCTTCAAAATGATGTTTAGTTTTGAATGGTCGAAATGGAGTTGATTGTTGTTGTTTTAATGGAAGTTTTGTTTAAGTTTTGCAATAGTATTCATTTCAGTTTGGAATGAAACGAAAGAAAAAAAAATGAAGAGTTGATATGTATAAAAGAAATGAAGTAGACAGGGCAAGAAAATTTGTACAGGTGATATAATTTGCTCCATACAATAGGATCTTGTGATGGCTGAGGAGAGATTTCGGTGGCTAACATTAATTGTTGTTGTACAATCTACATACTTATTTTCCTTTGTTCCATACTTATCTCTCTATTCATATGTACAGTTGCATTAATTGTTTTGTGTACTAAGCTATTTTCTTTTATACTTGTTTATGTTCTTGCTTGCTTTTCTAACTTTACAGGTTACATATTTTACTTTGCCTTGCTTTTCGGCTGAGATGAGGGGTTGTACAGATATAAAAATATTTTTTTTTCCAAGTTGATATCTTTGTTTATACAAAGAGCATGGCTGAAATTGATTCTTTTTGTACATTTCGAATGACCAAATTATGGCTATCATGTAGTGCCAAGTACTTTATGTTTCTCTTTACCATTTTGTATACTTTTATTTCTTTTCTTTTGTTTTGTGGCTGATATGATATCAGTTAATATATTTTGTTTATGTTTATTTCTTGCCTGCCTTGTTTGCATACTTTTATTCTTTTGTTTGTATATATGTTCTTATAAACTTTGGTTTATACTTCTTCTTTTGCCTTATGGCTTTGTATTGTAAATAAATTCCTATTTTAAATTATGTTGTTTGAATCTAACTATATATTATTTTATATTTTAAAATTTATCTTATTATATATATATATATATCTATTTGAATTTGTCAAATTTATTTTCTATTTCCAGTTTTAAATCATATTGTTATCTTACTTTAATATTTATTATCCTATTTGTAAATTCAAATTATTATTAACCATAAATTTTAATATTTAATATTATTATCAATTATTTATTTACAATTTAAACTCAAGTCAAATATATCTATATATTTATTATTTTCAGATTCACTCATATTTGAATCGGGGAAACTCGCTCCAATTTTCTAACTAAATTTACAAATTTTTATCCAAAAATTTATTTAATTACTCAATTAAATTCAAAAATTCATTTAATTATTAATTTAAATAAATTTAAATTTCAGGGTCGTTACAATATAGCCACTATGTGGTAGCTTTGAGTTTGTATTTGATATGTTGGATTTGTCATACTACCTGCCATATCGGTACTCGCACAAAGAACTTGCACAGATGGTCGCTCCTCAACAACCTTATTCTTCGCGCTAGTCGACGGCATTATCTTGTAGTGTCCCTGGCTAGTGTGAGTATAGAGGTGGGGCGTCACAGCTTGGTATCAAAGCCAAACTTCGGAACAATGGAGAATATTCTAGCAAGGATCATTGTCCTATGTCTTTCTTAGGAGTCGTGCCTTTGGATTTAATTCGAGTCATTAGACCCGTTCTATCCTATTTTCTTTTGTGATGCCTTGTTTTATCAATCAAGTTTGTTTGATATTCATTCTGAGATTAACCTTTTTCCTCTTCTTTCTTTCTTTCTTTCTTTCTTAAAGAAGAGAAATGATTAGACCTGGCCATCCCGGCGTCGATCAATCCAGTGCTATTTCTCAGGATGGAGTATTTATGTCAATCCAGCAGCTTCTACATCTTGTAAAGAATACCCAAGCTACCGGAACCAATCCTAATCCTGAGCCTACTCATCCTAAATCTGGGTTTGCACGCTTGTGCAGCGACTATACCAATTTGGGTGGAAGGCCATTCAAGGGTTCCGAAAGCGTTATAGAAATCCAAGCTTGGCTTAGAACATGCGATCGCATCTTTTCTCGCATGAATCTTGTTGATCTACATCGAGTCCAAGTGGCTTCTAGCATGATCCAGGAAAGAGCATTAGATTGGTATGGGCTTTTGATTTCGGAAATTAACGAAGCAGATCTTACTTGGGAGCAATTCCGGGAAAGGTTCGAGTTAAAGTTTGTGCCGGAAGCTGAAAAAGTAACATTTGCTCGATGCTTTATTGACCTTGTTCAAGGTGAATCTTCTGTGACAGACTATGTCGCATCTTTTGAATCTCTCTCAAAATATGGGGTTGAGTATATTAATACCCCATTGAAGAAAAATCAGAGGTTTTTCTCTGGGTTGAATAAGAACCTCAAAAAACCTTTACTTCGGAAACTGGAAGTTTCTTTTGATCAGCTTGTTGATATCGCTCTTCGACTTGAAGAGGCCGATAAGGAAAGTGATGTTGAAGTTGTGGGTGCCCAACAGAACTTCAACAATAACAAGAAGAGGCCTATTAAGTTCAAAGGCCCTAATCCCAACAAGAAAGGGAAGCAAGCAACTTTGATAGCAAAGACTCCTACCCCTAATCATGGAGAATGATACAATTGTGGTTCTAAGGACCATTATGCAAATAGGTGTCCGAAACCCCTTTTCTGTTGCTATTGCAAAATTTCAGGTCATCTTATATCTTCATGTCCTAAACTTCAAAGCAAGAAATAGGGAAAACTAAATGTTGTGCAAGCTCCTAGTAAAACTTCTCTTGGTCAAGGTATTTCTCATTCTATCCTTGATGGCATTATTATATTTCATGATCTTCCTATTCGAGTTCTTTTTGATACGGGTGCGTCTCACTCTTTTATATCAAAAGAACTTGTTGATACTTTGTCTTTAAATGTTATGGCTTTGATGACTTCATTGAAAATTGCTAATCCGGTTGGTGGATCCGCAACACTCAATTTATTTTGTAAAGATGTCGAGATTATTTTATGTGATTATGCTTTCCGAGCCGATTTGCATGTTATGTGTTACCTAGGTTTCAGAATGATTTTTGGAATGGATTGGCTTAATCATTATGAAGCCCACATCCTATGTCCCGAGAGGACTATTCATCTTCGACATCCTCAATCTGTTAAGCAGATTTCTATTGTTCTTAAAGAATCAGATTCTAATTCAGTGGCATCCTTGTATTCTTTAAATCCTCATGATGATGATGATGATGAGGAAGATGTTATTTCCCTCATTCACGTTGTTCGTGAATTTCTTGATATATTTGAGCCTGTTTTAGGATTACCACCTAAGCAAGCAATTGAGTTCAGAATTAATCTAATCCCTAGAGCTCTACCTATCACTTGTCCTCCTTATCGTATGTCCAATAAGGAAAATGAGAAGATGCGTAAACAATTATCCAAATTGGAAGCAAAACGGTTTATTCATTCTAGTTCCTCTCCATGGGGACCTTCAGCTATCTTTGTGAAGAAATCCGATGGTACACTTAAGCTTTGTGTTGACTACCGCAAGCTTAATGATCTCACCATTAAGAATAAATATCCCTTACCTCGATCTATTCGATCAACTTTGCGATGGTAGAGTCTTTTCACAGTTAGACTTAGCAACCGGTTTTCATCAGCTTCGTATTGCAGAGGATAGTATTCCTTTGACATCGTTCCGTACTTGTTTTGTTATGCCATTTGGTTTAACGAATGCTCCAACTTATTTTGTTGACCTTATGAATCGATTTTTCAAAGACTTCCTCGATCGATTTGTTCTCATCTTTATAGATGATATTTTTCTTTATTCTAAAACCGAGGAAGAGCATGAAAAACATCTTCGGATTGTGTTGGAAACTCTTAGGAGCAATCAATTGAATGCAAAATTTTCTAGGTGCCACTTTTGGCAATCCCATGTGAAATTTTTAGGGCATATTATTTCTGAATTCGGAATTTCCATGGATCCTTCAAAGATTGAAGCGATTCAAAATTGGAAGAGACCGAAGAGCGTGACAGAAATTCGTAGCTTTCTTGGATTTGCGGGCTATTACCGTCGTTTCATAAAAGACTTTTCTAAAATTTTCGTGCCTCTTACTAGTTTGACAAAGAAGGGAGTTAAATACATTTGGTCAGACAAATGTGAAGCTTCTTTTTAGAAATTAAAAGAACTCCTTTCCGATGCTCCTATTCTTGTGATTCCCGAAGGGAACCAAGACTTTATTGTTTATACCGATGCTAGTCGTGTTGGTTTGGGAGCCGTTCTCATGCAAAGAGAACGTGTTATCGCTTATTCTTCTAGGCAATTAAAGCCTGCCGAGACTAGATATTCCACTCATGATTTAGAGCTCGCGGCTATTGTTTTCGCCCTTAGAATTTGGCGACATTATCTTTTGAGAGAGAAATTTGTTCTCTACACCGATCATAAATCTTTGAAGTATTTATTTTCCCAAAAGGATCTTAATTTGCATCAACAACGTTGGCTTGAATTCCTTGCATCTTATGATCTTGATATTCTTTATACTCATGGAAAGGGAAATCGTGTTGCCGATGCCCTTAGTCGTAAGCAACAAGCGGTTGTTTTTATGATGATATCCGAGTGGAATGATCTCTAGACTTTGTCCACTTATGAGATTCGAGATCGTGAATCCGATTCATGTTCATCTCTTGTTTTATGTAGCCTTGAGGCTCATCCTTCTCTTTTTGACTGCATCCTTGAAGCACAAAAGCAAGATCCCGAATTGGCTCTTCTTAGCCAAAGTTGTAGAGATAAAATTAATATTGATGGTTTGAAAGACTTTGAAATCGATGCTCGTGGCGGCATTCGAAAATTTGGTAGACTTATTGTGCCAAATATTAGTGATCTTCGAAAAGACATTTTAGAAGATTCTCATCGTTCTAAACTTACCATTCATTCCGGTAGTAGTAAAATGTACGCGGATATGAAGCGACTTTATTATTAGGATGGAATGAAATATGATATTGCTAACTTCATTAAGCGTTGCATGACTTACCAACTTGTAAAGGCCGAGCATCAAAGGCCCGATGTGTTATTGCAACCTTTGGACATTCCAGTTTAGAAGTGGGATCAAGTCTCCATGGACTTTATTGAAGGTCTTCCCCGTTCTCGTTCAGGTCATGACGGTCTATGGGTGATTGTAGATAGACTTACGAAATTCGCCCATTTTATTCCCGTTCGGTCTAATCGGATCGTACCTCTTTTGGCCAAACTCTATGTCAAAGAAATTGTTAAATTGCATGGAGTTCCTACTTCTATTGTTAGCGATCGTGATCCATTGTTTACTAGTGGATTTTTGAAAGGTCTTCAAAAAGCTTTGGGAACGAAGCTTAATTTTAGCACCGCTTATCATCCTCAGTCCGATGGACAAACAGAGCGTGTGAATCAAACTCTTGAAGATCTCCTTCGTGCATGTGTTCTTGATTTTGGTGGAAGTTGGGAAGATCATATTTCTCTGTTTGAGTTTTCCTATAATAATAGCTTCTAATCTAGTATTGGTATGGCACCTTTCGAGGCACTCTACGGAAGGCCATGCCGATCTTCTTCGTGTTGGCTTGAAGCCGGTTTTAGGACCAGATTTTATTCGTGATTCCACAGAAAAGATTGACCTTATTCATCATAGGATGAAAGAAGCTCAAAGTAGACAAAAATCCTATGCCGATAACCGAAGAAGGAATTTAGAATTTTCTGTGGGAGATTTGGTGTTCATTCGTGTTTCACCTATGAAGGGTGTTGTGCATTTCAATCGATCGGGAAAAATTAGCACCTCGATATATTGGTCCATTTCCCATCACCGAACGCATTGGTTCTGTGGCTCATCGCCTTTTGTTACCGGCTCAATTTTCTGCTATTCATGACGTATTCCACGTCTCTCAACTACGGAAATGCCTTAGAGATTCCGATTCTATTCTTGAGCCCGGTGTTATTGAAGAAATTGAAGTTTCACCTAATTTGACTTATGAGCAACATCTTATTCGTATCATTGCTACGAAGGTTAAACGCCTTCGAAATAAAGATGTTCCTCTTGTGAAAGTTTAGTGGTCCTCAAATCCTAAGGATTACTCTTGGGAATCTAGAGAATTCATCGAGTGAACCCATCCGGACTTACTCTCTCGTGCTCCTTAAGGTGAACTTCTCATTTCAAAATTTCTTATTTTGTGTTGTTATGCCTTAGTATGGTTGTTACCTTTTATTTTCTTCTTAAGTATTGCGAGGACGCAATTCCTTTAAGGAGGGGAGTCTGTAACAACCCGCATATTTTTACGATTATATATTTAAAATGATTTATTTAAATATAGTATCGTTAGTCGGATTAAAGTCCAAAATCCTACTTTTTGTAAACAGTCGAATTAGGACTCGAGACTACTTCCATTGAGTCCAAAATGGCGTTTGCAACCTTTTGAGTATAAACATCGATATGTTTGGAGTTGAGTAGAATTTTGCTATTTTTCTATTGGGCTTTGGGTTTCAACCCACTAACCCAACATAATACCCTAACTCCTCCTCCAACTCCTCTTCATTCATTTTCATTTCCTAACACTCTCAAGCTAAATGAAAATGGGGGAAAGAAGAGGAAATTAAAATTCCTAAACCCTAGATTATTAGGAAATTCAAGATTCAAGTTTTAGAAATCAAAGAGAAGCTTAGGTAAGCATCCTCTTCATCTTCTCCATCTCAATCTCTCTTCAATTTTCAGAAATTCCAAAACCCTAACTTAGGAATTATTTGCTTATGTTCTTAGATTGAAGCTTCTTGAGTTGAAGTTGAAGAGAGGTTGATCTTTCCTTTGTTTTTGAACTTCTCATTCGTTGTTTTTTGGTTTGAAGGTGAGTTCTTGAACTCACATCTATGTCTATAGCCTTTATTGCTGTTAGGTATGAATTCCTAACATCTATTGCATGTCCATTTGCTTTTGGATTGAATTGGTTTGGTGATTTTTTTCAATTTTTGGTATTTTGAAGTCAAAATCTATGAAAATCCTTATGTGGATGTTTGCACATGTTGTTCGGAGTGTATTAGTGAGTCTATAGGGTGGGGTTGTCGCTTGGCATAAATCCCTAGCCATCGTCGCTCACTTGATCGCTTCCAATAAGAATTGGCCATCATTGGCCAAGGCAAAATATAGCCCTAAGCTTCAGCTCAGACGTCTGGTATTAATGTCAGACGTCCGGAGCTACGGAAATAAAATTCCAGATTCTCAGCTCAGACGTCTGAGCTTATATACCAGACGTCTGGGCGATCTGAAAGAAAATTCAAGAGCTTCAGCTCAGACGTCTAGGATAACCACCAGACGTCTAGAGTTGCTTATTTCAGCCAAATTGCTTATTTTGAGTGGATTTCTATTTTAATCGATTTTTGGTTGATCCGATTAGTTGTTATGACTTATTATCAACTTTGATGACTTCTTTTCTGGATTTTTGGGAATATCCATTTGATGGATTTGATATCGATTTTTATGGTTTTAATTCACGTCATCGAATGTGAACTTTTGGGTGATTGAATGTTTCTACAATCATTTCTGTGACTTGTCACTTTTAAAATACGAAGGTTTCTATATTAATAGTAAATACTAAAACTCTTCCCCAAAAATGTTTTCAACGTTACTTTTAATACAAAGCTCGTTTTAAAACCGTTTTCCAATCTATTAGGATATACAAACCTTTACCTCATTCGTACGAGAAATCCAATTAAACGACTTAGCAAAACAAGTGGTATGAAACCCTTGCGTTTACTTTGTCGGTTAATTCTTAGACTTGTTCGATTGAAATCTTGTGACAATTTTCGGGTGGAAATCTACAATTTGTTCGTAAATATTTAAGTTAAGCCAGTGGTTATGGGAAATGAAGCTAAACTCATTTATTTACTAGCTTAGTGCAATTCACACTTTATATTGATCAATGGTGATCATTTTTTGGTTAGACTAGCGATATGTGATGTCTCTGTGTCCGCGTGGGGGACTGTACCCCGTTCTGTGGAGCTTCGTCTCATTTTTATAGGCTAGCGACCTATGAGTTTTGTGGAGTTTGGTTCATCGGGCATAACGTTATTGTACTACGTCGTTGTTCCGAATTATTTGAGTTTCAAGTTCTTCGGGTGTACCATTATTGTACTACATCGTTGCACCGGCTCTATGGTTAGCGACCATGGGATAGCGACCCATTTGTGATACACGTGTTGGTGAGTTTTCATGCTCCCTTTTATGATAGGCCTCCCCCTTTGTGTTTTATGGATTTCTAATTGATGATTTCTGGAATTTGTGTTTCACCAATTTTTGCGATTGGCATTGATATGTTTTGTCAATATTTGGGGTTTGGTGAATTAGCTAAAGAATATGATATTCTTTTTGGTGTATGAGAAAATTTGAGATATTATATGATTTTTGTTGTTATTAAATGTATACTTGACACAGTATGGCTATTGTTATCATATATTTTTTATGGTATCTCTTATCCTTTCTCATCTTATATGATATTTATAGCTAGACTGATCCGTTTATTATTTTTCTTCTTAAATAATACTCAGGTCAGACCGTGGTGTTACAAGTGCTTCCACTTGACTTCTTATCTAGACTGTCATCTGACTTTTGGCTAACTACTTTAGCTTTGTAGTTTTTTATTATTATTATACATTCGAGATAGAGACTCCTAGATGTATACATATTCTTTTGTCTAGCACTTGTACCTATCCTTTTATGTTGTAGTGGATCTTGTATGACACTCCTTTGATGTATACTTCTATGTGTTATATTCATATCTATTTCCACCTTTGTGATATGAATATCTGTGACCGATTTATGTCATATTTATTTTATATTTGTTTCCGAAGGCCATATAGCCACTGTGTGGTAGCTTTGAGTTTGTATTTGATATGTCGGATTTGTCATACTACCTGACATATCGGTACTCGCACAAAAAAATTACACAGATGGTCGCTCCTCAACAGCCTTATTCTTCGAGCTAGTCGACGGCATTACCTTGTAGTGTCCTTGGCTTGTGTGAGTATAGAGGTGGGGCATCACATATGAAGTAATTGATTGATGATTGACATCCACATATGAACTTGACATCTTTTAAATCGATAATTAGCTTCAAAGGAAACGGGGTCGGGTTTGGGTGATTCCTATCCAAAAACCACTTCGAACCAATATATACTTTCAAAAGTGAAGACATGTTGAAGATGATGATCATTAAAGACCGAGGATCTTCATTGCTCGAGGACTACCTGTTAACATGCTCTGGGTCGCTCCTATTATAGAGTTATTTATAGCAGTGGTCTCCTTGTTGTGGAGATTTTTCGGATTGCAAGGACTACTCGCTACTAGTGGGAGTAGGAGAGTGCCTTCGGTTTCATTTAGTCCCAGAACGAACTTGTATGGACGAATGTCTGACATTGCATTTCTGATCATATTAATAGATCTCTATTAACGTATCATCTGCTTGGTGGCGAAGAAGGCAACTTCTCTTAGCTTAACACCCTTTCTTGAGACGTCTGAGCTCAGGAGTTATACGTTTGTAGAAATATGTTATGTGATTAAGGAATGGCAATGTGGCATTTAGAGATGTGATATGTGATATGTGATATGTGAAAGGTAATCGTAGCCTCGCGATTCTTACACCCCGGTTATGATGGGATACTATGTGGTCAGATGTATGCTCGCATTTCAAATAGTAGTGATTTGGGTTATCAGATGTTCTGAGCCCTAGGAACCAGATACGTCTGGGCCTTATGGCGGGGATGCGCGATGTCCAAGTCCTTGGATGTTATTTTCAGATTATATCCCCTTTTTAGACATATGTGTTGTTGTATAACGGCGTCTAAGTCTTGGACGTAAGCCATGGATACAGATTGATTTTTCCACTAGTTTCTTATCATTATGGAAAATCCAATTCCAATACGAGCTTTACTATTTTGATTGTAGTCCCAAAATAGCTTTAATGACTTGCAAACATTTCGGCTACCCCTTCTGGTATCTTATATTCCGTTCAGTATATTCTGTTGACCTAGTCCGGATATATTACCTTAGACTTAGTCTGGGTATTGTACCTTATTTGAATAAGTTTATTTGAAAGTTGTTTTCAAAAGAATGCCATTAAAGATAATATCAAATTATTTTGGTAATAAAAGTTATCATAAGGTTAAAACTGGTCCGTATTTATGTGTGGGCGTGGTCTTATGAGATACCCTTCTTTTCAAAGATTTTGATAACATAGTCATTTTAAATTTCGAGTATCTCATGCTAGTTTATCAAGTCTGATCTGGGTAGTTTTAGTACTCAAGTCAGATCCAAGTAGTTTCAAGTTTAGTTGAAGACGGTTGGAGTTTCCAGAGGAGAGCTAGAGATCTGCATCATCGTATGGACGTATTCTATTATCCGCTACATCTATAGCATTTTTTTTGTCAACATTTGTAAGGGCAGAGGTTAATAATTGTCCAAGTTGAATCTAGGTTAGACTCTGATATTGTATTTTAAAATTTTCCCCTGTAAAGATTATTATTGAAATAATATATGTTATTCCATTCATGTGATATTCTGTTCTATCTTTATTTTCTTTCTACCATTAATGATCCGCTTATTCGTGCAATTTGAGTTGGACATGTATGGTTTCTTATCAATTCAAAGGGTACGGAAAAACAGGCCATTACATTTGGTATCAGAGCTGAAGGTTAAGCGAGAACTTGGCTTTGGTGAGGTAAAGACTCATCAGAGATAGGATTAGTAATACCCTAGGATGAGTGGCTCATTACAGATAGGGTTAGTAACACCCTAGAATGAGTTTGAGTGTATTATATATGAGTGCGTATTTGTTAGTGACCAAAAAATTGTTTTGTGTTGATTTATCCGTTAAGTGATTTATGGATTCTGATCGATGCGCCTGATCACCATTATCGATGAGGGTTCCTAAACATTTAATCAGAGCGAACTGACACATTGATTTTGCAAAATTGGCAAATGAAATAATTTTACCTATGATTATATTTTGAATATAAAGTATATATTTTGAAAATTTGTATAGTTATAAATTAGGATTAGTGAAATTTAAATATGAACATCTTGTGATTAAAATTTCATAGTTTGACTATAAGATGTTTCGTAAAAATAATCGATAAGTAAGAAATCTAATAGGTAATTATTTAATACTTCTTACAAAATAATAAATTAAGAAATGATAATGTTAAGTTACTATCATAAATTGATTCATTGTTTGATTTAAAAGTTTAAGTATAAATACCTTGTGAATTAAGTTTCACGATTTGACTATAAGGTGCTTGATAATAAGATTTGTTTAAGGAAAGAAAATATAAGCGAAAAGTATTTAAATAATAGAAAATAATTATGTAAAAGGAAAAAATAATATATGAAAGGAATGAGAATTTAAATTCCAGTAATTTAAAGAGTTGTAGAAATTTAAATGAAGTTAATTAATATAAGATGAATTTGTAAAAAGAATTTATAAAATAAGTTTTATAAACAAAAGTAATCTCTAAAGGATTTCAGAAGGGTATTATTTCGAATAAAAAAAGATATTTTATGATAACTAGTGCGAATGGCTCGAAAATAAACTAAAAATGAGCAAGAGATGTGTTCGAATGGTAAACACTTCTCTTAAGTATTACTCTTCTTGTTAAGAGGATATATGATACTATTGGTAGTACCTAATTCCTTGGCATTATTTTAGAGTTACTCGATCTATATAATTTTCTTAAGTCAAAGAGATAACGTGAATCATTAACTGTTAAACTGATTAGTAATCTTTATAAAAGTGTTTAAACCAAAGATAAACTAGGATCGCTAATTGAAAAAGTAAAGCAGAATTTCCCAAGGTTTTGGACAATCGAAAATTTCTGGATCACACCTAACTAAGAGCTAAGAAGTTGGTAAAGATAAACAATTGAGAAATGTTTTGAGTAAATGAAATTAGATAAGAATAACTTATAAATGTGATTTATAAATAAAAGGATCTAAGAATAAAGAATTTAATATCGGTAATTTTGAATTTATTTTTTTCAAAGCTTGAAAACAATAATAAGAAATAAGTTGTATAACTTATGAATTTGAGATAATAGTAAAATACAACAAGTTCAAATTTGTTAAATAGATGGATTTATGTAAAACCAATTTGAAATTTGAGATTTATATATACTCTTAGTGTGATAACCTAGATTTTTAGACGTCTGTTAATTGGTAATTAACTGGGAAAATAATTTGATATACTGATTTACAAGTCGAACAAATAAATTATGATAATTAAAGATATCTGGATATATAAATGAATTTGAAACTATAATAAATGTTGAAAATTTTAAGTGTATACATATACAAGTATATAAGTGTATGTGTGTGTGTGTGTGTATCTTTTGAATTATACATGAGATAAACATAGTTAGTATAAAAATAAATATAAAACCTAATTAAATATAAATATTTCATATGGACTTTTGTAAAGCTAGAAAGAGATCTTGTATACAAGTGTCAAGTTTGTTTTCTTCATTGTAAAAAAGTAAAATATAATGTAAATAAGAAACAAGGCTGTGCATATTTCACTACTCCTATCTCTTTTCATCTCTCATTTTATCAAACTAAGACCAAAAAAAACAACTCTTTCAAGTTTCAAACTGAAGCAAAGATTAAAGCAATTTAGATTCAAGCAAGTTAAAATCAACAATCAGTTCCAGAGCAAAGTAAATAAGCTCTGTTCTCTGTTTTCTAAATACAGGTGAGTAAACTTAACTTTTAAAAGCTAAATTCTCTTATTTCTTTGTGCATGTAAGATCTGGTAGTGGTAATATCTTGCATATTAAATGCATGGATGAAATTGTATGTTGCCTGGGTGTACATGTTGGAAATGCTATGTGCATGCCTCTGTTTTGTTTAACAGGCTCGAAATCAATTCAAACATTAAATTCTCATCACTCAATCTCTTTTAGGTTGTGATCTTTAAAGAAATGTGTTTGTATTAACTAAATCTTATTTTTAAAAATAATTATAAGTGTAATTAGTGAATGTTTTACTGGGAAGTAAGAAATTACACTGCAAATGAATATTACAGGGAAATCGACTATCTTAATTTCAAGTTTCACCTTTATAATCAGATTCGATTTTGAAAACTATGATTTTAATGGTAACTTCATGATTTTTAAGTTAGTAAATTAAGTGAAATTATAGGATGAACGAAAATTGAGTTTTCGTCGATTTTTGGCGATCGGGGGATGGAGGAGCATCGGGGTCGTTGTTGGAGATAGTTCGTTGGTCAAGGAGCTTGGGAAAATTGGTTGGAGTTTTTTTCTTATCACCGTGGAGGCGCGGCGAGGAAGGTTTAGGGTTTAGGGCTTCGGTCTGGACGAGGCTCTTTGAGTGGCGTTTGTGCGTTCGTCGTCGCATCGGAATGGGCCAGAGTAGGTGGAATAGGGAGGCGAGGGTCTGGCGCAGCTCCAGGCGTGGCGACGTGGTTTTAGATGATCGGAGGTGACGGTGTGAATGGTTTTGGGTGATTGGGTTTTGTTCCAGTGGTGATCGTTTTCTCGATTTCGATCTGGAGATTGTTTCAGGATTCTGGGTGGTCGGGTCGAACCAGGGTGTCGGCGGTGATTTGCTGGTAGTAGCGACGTTGATCGGAGGGGCTTCGATCGTTCGTGCACGTGCATGGTGCACAGTTTGTCGGGGTTTTTGGTTTGAAGTTAAGGTAAGGATCAGGTATTCGAGAGAGAGTACGTGGAAGTATCGGGTTGACTCGGGTTTGCATAAGGGTTTGTATAGGGATTGTCTCGGGTCTGTACACTAGTGTATTAGCAGGTTTTAAAAGTAAAATAAAACAAGTTTTAAAACAATTTCCTAACCAGATTCTTTTAAATGATAATTAAGTAAATGATTAAGATAATGGTTTATCTTAGATTAATTAAGGACTTAAGTAATTAAGGGTTAATTAATTAACTTAAGTAATTATGGGATAATTAATTAATGCAATTAAAGGATAATTACTTAATGAAATTAATTAAAGGATAATTAATTAATGTGAGTAATTAAAGGATCATTAATTAATGTGAGTAATTAAAGGATCATTAATTAATGTAAGTAATTAAAGGTTAATTAATTAATGTGAATGATTAAATGATTAAAGAATAATTAATTAATTTCAAAAATTAATTAAATGGTTTAAATTAAGGTTAATTAAGCAGGATTTAAAAGTAATTAATTTATTTGTGTTAATTAAATTAATTAGAATTGTATAACTAGTTATCTTGCTTATGGATGATTAGATTGTATTGAATGCTTGGAGTGATTAATATCTCTAGTCTGATAAATTATGATGTTCTGTGATATGAAATGGGTTGAACACTGATAATGTAAGTTATCGATCTGTGATGAATTGCTGTGTGAATATGTTGTTCTGAAGATTAGTTGAATTATTTAACTTAAACAACTTGGTTTAAAAAGATGGTATTGAATTCGAAGAGACCGGGATCAGATATCAGCAATATCCGGAACCACTTCGATTAGTAATCTATAATTCTTTATAGTTTTGATTTGTAAAATCAAATAGGCTGGAATGGAATAAACTAAGTAAAGTAGACCATTGAAACTAAGTAACGGTACTTAGATATTATTTTGTGAAATAATTATTTGACTATAATAAGATAAGAACTCGTAGTGTGGTACGAGTTACCCTGGTTTTCAAATAAATTTTATAACTTAGTATTTCAAGTTATATGGGTTTACTCACGCTGGTTTCCAGCCTGACTTGGGTGTTACTTTATTGTAATGCTCGGGTCCGACCGAGTATTACAGATTTTCAGGTTAGGACGTTCTGGAGTTTAGGAGACGAGCTGGATGGCAGGAACGTATGGAGTATATTCCGCTATGTATTAGAACTTGTATTGATAGTAGTCAGGGACAAGTTGTTATAACTGTCCAGTTTATTTGTGAATGTTTGTACTCTGATATATTGTCTGTAAATTGACAGTTACAACTTTTCTTGTGTAAATGCTGTTATTTGATATTATATTATGTTCCGCTGCGATTGTGAGATTATGTGCTGTTGTTTTCTGTTTCTTCTTCTACCTTTTTTTCTTCTTTACCCTAACAATCTGGGATTTCCGGCGTTCGATTGCTCAACACTTCTACATTGAATGTATTAGTGTCGAATTTTCGGGGTCGAAAATTTTGGGTCGTTACACTTAGGGATGTAAAGGTATATCATACAAATATAGATTTAGGTCATGAACTATTAAGTAAAATAACGACTCTTCAAAAAGGTAATTATAACCTAGAAAATGTTTTATTATTGAATTCTAGCATAAATTAAGAATTTGGACCTAAGTCTTTAAAAGTAATTGATTCGCATAAGTTATAAGATGAAACAAACTTAAGTAATAGTTTTATGAAATGATTCATAAATAATATTAGTGTTAAAGGAAATATACTAAGTTAAAGGATTGTGGGAAAAAAATTATAAGAAAGATAAACTATCTTTTGAATTAAAAAATGGTTTCTTTAGAATATTTTCCTTTAATAAAAATATTTGGAAATAAATAATTAAAGGGAATATATAAAGAAGCACCATTATAAAATATTTAAACTTAAGATAAAAGTTTATGAAATTTTTTTGAAAGCTAATAAATACATAAATTATATGTAGATCATTTCATCATACAAATTTTGATCTAAGATTCGAGTTCAGAACTTTGAGGTGTTTACACTGGTCCGAAAAAGGATTTATCACTCGATTCTTGACGATGAACATTGATGAGGGTTTGTGGTTAGATATTTGAGTTTTCTATCATAGTTAAGTACTATGCAAGGAACGCAAAGGTTTCTGATCTAGAAGCCTGATCAGAGTCCGCAATAGAAGATCGAGGGATTGATACAAGTTCGAATGAAAAGTTGTGTATTCGAATAGAAGATCAAATAAGATATTTCATACAAATGATCTATGTATATTATATGGAATTAAGTTTACAAATAAATGTTTTTGGCAAACTTTTGTTTTGGGTAATTTCAAGGACGAAATTCTTTTAAGTAGGGGAGAATGTAACGACCCAGAATTTGACCACTTCAAAAATATACCATTTTAAGTGATTTTATATATAAATTAGGTAAAGTTATATGATTCAAACAATATTAGATAAGATTTGGAAAGATAAGTATACACAAAAATAGTAGCATTTGCTTATATCGACAAAAGTGACAAAATGCTGATTTCTAAAAAGTAAGTTTCAATGGTTAAATAAATTATTTTAATTTATTTATGAGTGTTTATGTTTTTAAAAAGAAATATATAAATTTATTTTTAAATTTGGTTTACCTAAATAAATAGTTTAACTAAAATGTCAAAATGTGAACATAAAACATTTTGTCGAAAATCAACGTTTTATCGATTAAAAGTTGTCGCAACATTGTTGCACCTTTATTTTCTTATATATGAACATATATTCAAATAGTATAAGTACTAATTAAGTCACTCAAGTTTACTTTTACTAAATATACTTAGAAAATTCTAGAATTCCATTAAGAAAAAGTAAGCACAAAATTCCAAAACATGTCAAATCAAACCAAACATAATTATTACTTTACATTTCTTACTACTTAAGTGAAAGTGACATAAAACATGATTTGAAATGGTGATGGTAAGTGTTACTTTGCTTAAAATGTAAGTAAGGGTATTTTGGTCATTTTACATAGTAATATTTTATTCCAAACTTTTTCTTATAAATAGCCATGCATACTTCTTTCCTTCTCACACAAACCTTTCTCCACTTCTTATTCTTCCTTAGAGCTTTAATGGCTTCTTCTCTTCCATTTTCTTACTAACTTTTTCAAAACCAAATCAAACAAAGTCAAAACTCCACCAAACTTTGCCAAAGACCTTAGAATATCATCAAAACATGGTTTAGCATCTAAGAAGTGAAGAAATGATGGAGGAAGGGGAGGATCAAGGGGAGGCCGAGCCCTATGGGTGTTGTTGGAAGGTTTGGCCAAGAGCAAAGAAGAGGGAAAGATTTGTGGTCGAGAGCAAGTGGAAGTGAAGAGATGACCGAGCACTAGAAAGTAAGGTGGAGTTGTTTAGTTGATGGTTTGGTGAAGTTAGGATAATTTAGTGAAGTGTTGGATTAAGTGAATGTTGGTAGGAAGTTAAACGATTTGGTTAAAGGCGAGTACTCATATTTAAAATTACTAATTTCTAAAAATATTTCAAGTTAATTACATGAAAAGTTTGGTATATGTTGGATGATTTAATGGATGATAACTTGGTTGATATCATGGTTGATTATATGTTTGTGATATGAATGATAACTTCGTTTAATAAATGATCAGAGAAATGGTTAGTAAGCATAGTTAACTAAATGAATTAAATCCATATAAATATGCGTATGGAAATTATTTAGTCTCTTAATGATTTCAAATATCTAAAAAGATTGAAAATGATATTATAAAAAATATAATATTATAATATGAAATGAAATGAAAAATGAGTTTGTAATTGTAACAACCCAAGATTTAGCTTCAATTAATTATCGTCCAATGACGATTAATCCGTTGGCTAATTGCTTTTAGAAGTTTTGATCAGATGAGATTCTTTTGATAATTTGTTAAATATTGGGTGGGCTTTGAAATGCAATCTGGTCCAGGCTTTCTTTTTCTTAGTTGCCGTGATAATTATTTCAACTCGTTCCCCTTTTCTTTCAATTCTCATTCGTAAACCCTAGAGTAAACAAAAGAAATAAATGGCGGCCTCGTCCTGTTTGAGAAATTTAGGGTTTGCTCGTCCATTCATTCCTCCTTGCAACTAGGGTTTGTGAAATTGTAGGCGCCGCTATGTTAGATTTGTAGATGCCTCTTTCGTCGATCAGTTGGATCGTACGCGGCCCCTCTTCGTGGTCGAGCTCGTCTTCGCTTTGAAAAAGGTGAGTGAGTTTAGATTACTCACATCTAATTCATACTTCATGTATTTGTGATTTTGTGATTCCACGGCTTCGAAACCCCTAGTACTTTGACTTCGGTCACTTTGATTTGTGTTAGTATTTTGGCTTCGGCCTCCGTTTGCTATGCGAACTTAATTTGGGTTTTTGCTGACGATGATTTTGTTCTTTCATTTTCGGCTTTGAATTGATTTAGCCGATGTTGATTTTGATCGAATTTGGCCAATTGAAGTTAATTTGATCTCTGGACTTCGTTCCACTTTTGTACTACGCTATGTTTGTCATTGTGTACATGTTACACTGTGATGAAAAAAATAGCTTGACCTTATGTATATTGCTGCAACTTGTTTATACTTCGATTTGAGCCTGCATTGTTTATTCGAGCTGCTGTTTTAGGTGCAGTTTGAATTCGTCGATTTATTTTGCTCGCCGTTGGATTTTGGTTGTTCGCTTGAGATTGTACTGACTTGTTCTAATTCGTATATATGCTGATTTCTTGATTGACATGTTATTGATTTGGTTTGTGACCACTACAGTTTTGATTCTGTGACTTTGGTCTTGTGTCAATTGCTGTTTCATCTTTGCCTGTGCTTGTGCATTTCATACTTATATGTATATGCTCACTCATGTAGTTTTGAATGTGCTCTGTGCCTTGTCTGGTTCACATGCTCATACTCTGGTTTAAGTGAGAATAGATTTCTGTTGTAGTTTGCATTGTGCATTCATGTGCTATGTTGGTTCATCACTTGTGTCCAATGCTAACGTGTACATACATGTATGTATCACTGTTTCTTGATGGACTTTATTCGAGGCAGTTTGCATACAGTTGCATTATTATTTTGTGATTGTGTCTCAGTGATGCATTGCAATTGTTGTTGGTTTGATGTTGAAATCACTTATTCTTTGTGAGTTTCCTGTCCCTGGTTCGACTCGAAGTCTGGTTGCATATATGTATACTTGCCGTCTGGTTTAGCTTGTCTTTTGGTTCAACTTGAATCTGTACATTCATGTTGTATTTGCCTTGAGTTCCTTGTTGACTTCACCTTGAACCCTATGTGTAGTTGTTGTCTTCTTGTACATGTCTTCACTGTGTAGTTGACTCATCCATGTATATGTGTAGCTTGGTTGCATATATACTTCACTGTGTTCATGCAGTTGAGTTTGATACTGGTACATATGCTTGTTTATCCCTTAACAGACCTGTAGCCTTTGTGTAGACTCTGTTTTGCTGTAGCTGATTTTCACATGTACACTGCTTGACTTTGTGGTCGGGTTCCTTCATGTGGTTAGTGTTCTTGTATCATTACTGTTGAGTGTTGTGCATTGGTCTTTGTTGTTGGGTTTCACTGACCACACCTGTACCTGCTTGCATCCTTGAATTTAGTTAGATGGTACTGGCCAATTGAGTTTGAGTCGTATAACTCGAACTTGATCTCGAGTTGGTGCCAATTGCTCCTGATTTATTGATCTTTTGTATATTTCCTTTGTTTCATTTTGTTCTGCTGGTTTGTGGCCTCGAGCTTTGTCTGTTTGTTTATTCGAGTCTGCACCGTGACTTGAGTTGAACCCGATTTTTGGGTTTGACCTTGTGTTTGTTTGTGACTTTCATTGAACTCTCGTGTATTTCATCACGGTAGTGGCGAGGCAGTACACGCATGTGTATACTGCAGCCACACTGAATTGTCATTTTATGTGACATCTCAATTGTTTGAATTGTTTTGTGGGTTCGATTCAATATTTGGAAATTGTATTTGATTTAGTTTGAATTGATCATTTTGAGATTTGTCTAATTATCTATGTGATAATTGGATTATGAGTTTCTAATTATTTATTAATAATTAGATTTTGTTGTTAATTGTCATTTAGACAATTCTGTTGTTTGCTAAATTATCTTCATTGATAATCCTTTTTATTTATCTTTGTTGATGATTGGGATTTGCTGATTTGTTGTTTAACACTGTTTAGTGTTATATCTGCCGTTATCCGATTCTCTTATCAAGGAGTTGGATATACGAGATTTCTGCAACTGTCGTCTATTTGATATTTGAATATTATTGCTTCTGCGCATTAATAACCGAGTTTGAATTAGACTGACCCGTGTATTATTTTCTTTTGAATTTAATACTCGGGTCAGACCGAGTTATTACAGGTTGTAGATATTCTGCTTTAGGTTGCTGCTTGAGCTATGAAGTCTTTTCATATCTTTTGAAGTGGTCTTCGTCATTTCGTAGTAGTCAGTGTATTGATTTAGGTTGATATGTATTCATGTATATTAGTCGATAATGTACTTGTATATATAACTTCCAGAGTCGACAGTTGTAGTTGTATCATATGTATTGTGTCAAATGTATTGTAACTGGCATCAGTTATAGATATATATGAGACTTTTGTTATCTGTGTTCCGCATCTTTAGTATCTGTGTTATTATTATATATATTGTCCTAAACTATTATGAACCATCGTAGTTCGTTTTATACTCGAATTGGGTATGTCGATGGGAGTAAATAAATAAGAGATCAAAAATGAAAAATATATACCACTCCTATCGAGGTAACCAATACTAGTGTAAGGCCAACTACGGATGGCCGCTCCTATCCAGCCCTTATTCTTCGTAATAACAGACAGTATTTCTTTTAATACTCTTAGTTATTGTGAGCATAGAGGTGGGGCGTCACAGTTGGTATCAGAGCTTGGGGTTTATGGACATAATATAAAACATAACTTAGATGTAACATGTGTTACAACTATTTGTCGATGTTTTATTTATGCTTTGAGTCAAAACTAAAGTTTTGAAATTATGATGAAATTTGTAAATATCTTTATTTAAAAATAAAAGTGAAACTGTGTTTTGATGATTGAATAATTTGTGTTCTGTTTATCAGAGTGCGCAGCGGAAACAGTGAGACTGTCTTCGCTGAATACAGCTGATAATCTTTTTAATTTAAAAATCAAAATATGAAATTGAATTAAATTTCATTTGTTGTTTACATATTTGGGTTTATTTTGTTTCTTTGAAAATTTCCAATCCGATTTGAGGATTCGAAGCGATTGTAGTTATGTGATTTTGTTGAGATTTTTGCTGGTTTTCTTTTATGCTAATCATATATTGATTGGATTTTGCTGTTTTGAATTATCTTCATTGAAGATACATTCGAATGATTTCTTTGTTCATTTTGTAGTATGTGCAAATTTGAGTTGCACGTTACTGCATTTATTTTATGTTGAACCGGTGTTTGGTTTAAACGTATTCTGTTGCCGTTATCCTATAACGGGATTTTTACACCGATGTTAAGTTTTGAAGCACGGTGTTTTGTTGGCATTTTTAATGAATGAAAATTCACTGGTATTACATTTTGATGCGAATTATTTTGATGAGATTTTGACGTTTAAAAATTACTGTCGCTTTGACTTCAGTAACCGTCAAATTTTAAAAGTGGATTTTCAAGCGGTTATTCCGCAATGTTGATTTTGAGATTCGTTTTACGATGTTTTAGGAAGTGCAATTTCCTTTTCGAAATTGCTACTGATGTTGCTACTTTAATCACGTGTTCTGAAAATTGTTTTAAATTTTTTACAGTTTACGCTTTCAAAAGAATGAGGAAGCGATTTAAACGCTTCAGCAAAATTGAGGACTATGAACCCTCACTTTTACTGTTTCGCTTAATTCCGGACTTGTCCATTTGAGAACGTAGAATGTTAATTATATAAAACACAAAATTACAGTTTGCGCTTTCAAAAGAATAAGGAAGCGATTTAAACGATTCAGCAAAATCGAGGACTATGAACCCTTACTTTTACTAATTCGCTTAATTCCGGACTTGTCCGTTTGAGAATGTAAAATGTTATTTTTACAAAATACACAATTTTGCACTTTCAAGGAAACGATGAAGAGAATCAAACGATTTAGTAAAACACATAGTATGGGACATGTGCGTTTGCTATTTCGGTTAATTCCGGACTCGTTAATTGAAACATCTGCTGTTTGATAATTCTGATGATTTTGTGTGCTTTCGAGCCACTATGTTGGACCTTCGGGTCATCTGCTGGACCTTCGGGTCATTTGTTGGGCTTTCGGACCACTCTGAGGACCTTCGGGTCAAATACTAGTACTAGACCTTCGGGTCACTCTACGGACCTTCGGGTCATCTGATGGGCGCCAAAATTTTATAGTACTTGGTAGGCTTCGGCCATTTGTTGATGCACGTGCGGCGTAGCTAAAACTCGCCATCTGATGGGATCGATCCAACCTTTTATGTTGATTTTCTAGTCATCTTAATTGATTTCTAGATATTTGTTGTTTCCAATTATCTGCAGGTAATTGGATATTTGTTGTTTCTGATTATCGTTTTTGATAATTGGATATTTGTTGTTTCTGATTATCGTTTTTGATAATCGGATATTTGTTGTTTCTGATTATCGTTTTTTATAATTGGATATTTGTTGTTTCGGATTATCGTTTTTGATAATCGGATATTTGTTGTTTCTGATTATCGTTTTTGATAATCGGATATTTGTTGTTTCTGATTATCGTTTTGATAATTGGATATTTGTTGTTTCTGATTATTGTTTGTGATAATTCGATATTTGTTGATTTGAGTTCTGATTATCATTTGTGATAATTAGATATTTGTTGATTTGAGATTTCTGATTATCTGATGTTTTCTGATTATCGTTTTTGATAATCGAATATTTGTTTTTTTTTATTATCGTTTTTGATAATCGGATATTTGTTGTTTCTGATTATCGTTTTTGATAATCGGATATTTGTTGTTTCTGATTATCGTTTTGATAATTGGATATTTGTTGTTTCTGATTATCGTTTGTGATAATTAGATATTTGCTGATTTGAGTTCTGATTATCATTTGTGATAATTAGATATTTGTTGATTTGAGATTTCTGATTATCGTTTTTGATAATCGGATATTTGTTGTTTCTGATTATCGTTTGTGATAATTAGATATTTGCTGATTTGAGTTCTGATTATCATTTGTGATAATTAGATATTTGTTGATTTGAGATTTCTGATTATCGTTTTTGATAATCGGATATTTGTTGTTTCTGAGTATCGTTTTTGATAATTAGACATTTGTTGATTTGAGATTTTTGATTATCGTTTTTGATAATTAGATATTTGTTGATTTGAGATTTCTGATTATCTGATGTTTTCTGATTATCGTTTTGTTAATTAGATAATTGTGTTCTCTGATTATCATTTTTGATAATCGGATATTTACTAGTTTTGCTGATTATGAGGTTTTCTAGTCTCTAATTGATTCTAGAGTATGCTGATTCTATTGAATTGCTGTTTTCTATCTATCTCTGTTGATAGTTAGAGTTTGTTGATTATGGAGTTTGTGTTTTCTAGTTATTTGTTGGATAACTAGATATTTGCGGTTTTGCGATTTGTGATTTGTGTTTTCTAATTATCTTTGTTGATAATTAGATTTTGCTGTTTTCTAATTATCGTATCGATAATTAGATATTGCTGTTTTGTGATTTCTGTATTTCTGATTATCTAATTGGTAATTGAGTATTGCTGATAATTGTGTTTATCCAGTTTAACTGTTTTCTGATTATCTATTGATAATTAGATTTTGTTGAGAAATTGTGAATATCTTTTATGGAATTAGAAGATTTCTTTGGCATTTATATTCTTGACCTTTATTTTTCTAGCTTAACCAGTTTATGTTAGAAGAATAATTGTTATAGACGACTTTAATTATGAAAATTGAGGGGACGCAATTTTTATAAGGAGGGGAGTCTGTAACAACCCGGGATTTAGCTTCAATTAATTATCGTCCAATGACGATTAATCCGTTGGCTAATTGCTTTTAGAAGTTTTGATCAGATGAGATTCTTTTGATAATTTGTTAAATATTGGGTGGGCTTTGAAATGCAATCTGGTCCAGGCTTTCTTTTGCTTAGTTGCCGTGATAATTATTTCAACCCGTTCCCCTTTTATTTCAATTCTCATTCGTAAACCCTAGAGTAAACAAAAGAAATAAATGGCGGCCTCGTCCTCTTTGAGAAATTTAGGGTTTGCTCGTCCGTTCATTCGTTCCTCCTTGCAACTAGGGTTTGTGAAATTGTAGGCGCCGCTATGTCAGATTTGTAGATGCCTCTTTCGTCGATCAGTTGGATCGTATGCGGCCCCTCTTCGTGGTTGAGCTCATCTTCGCTTTGAAAAAGGTGAGTGATTTTAGATTACTCACATCTAATTCATACTTCATGTATTTGTGATTCCACGGCTTCGAATCCCCTAGTACTTTGACTTCGGTCACTTTGATTTGTGGTAGTATTTTGGCTTCGGCCTCCGTTTGCTATGCGAACTTAATTTGGGTTTTTGCTGACGATGATTTTGTTCTTGTGTTTTCGGCTTTGAATTGATTTAGCCGATGTTGATTTTGATCGAATTTGGCCAATTGAAGTTAATTTGATCTCTGGACTTCGTTCCACTTTTGTACTACGCTATGTTTGTCATCGTGTACATGTTACACTGTGATGAAAAAAATAGCTTGACCTTATGTATATTGCTGCAACTTGTTTATACTTCGATTTGAGCCTGCATTGGTTATTCGAGCTGTTGTTTTAGGTGCAGTTTGAATACGTCGATTTATTTTGCCCACCGTTCGATTTTGGTTGTTTGCTTGAGATTGTACTGTCTTGTTCTAATTCGTATATATGTTGATTTCTTGATTGACATGTTATTGATTTGGTTTGTGACCACTACAGTTTCGATTCTGTGACTTTGGTCATGTGTCAATTGCTGTTTCATCTTTGCCTGTGCTTGTGCATTTCATACTTATATGTATATGCTCACTCGTGTAGTTTTGAATGTGCTCTGTGCCTTGTTTGGTTCACACGATCATACTCTGGTTTAAGTGAGACTAGATTTCTGTTGTAGTTGGCATTGTGCATTCATGTGCTATGTTGGTTCATCACTTGTGTCCAATGCTAACATGTACATACATGTATGTATCACTGTTTCTTGATGGACTTTATTCGAGGCAGTTTGCATACAGTTGCATTATTATTTTGTGATTGTGTCTCAGTGATGCATTGCAATTGTTGTTGGTTTGATGTTGAAATCACTTGTTCTTTGTGATTTTCCTGTCCCTGGTTCGACTCGAAGTCTGGTTGCATATATGTATACTTGCCATCCGGTTTAGCTTGTCTTTTGGTTCAACTTGAATCTGTACATTCATGTTGTATTTGCCTTGAGTTCCTTGTTGACTTCACCTTGAACCCTATGTGTAGTTGCCGTCTTCTTGTACATGTCTTCACTATGTAGTTGACTCGTCCATGTATATGTGTAGCTTGGTTGCATATATACTTCACTGTGTTCATGCAGTTGAGTTTGATACTGGTACATATGCTTGTTTATCCCTTAACAGACCTGTAGCCTTTGTGTAGACTCTGTTTTGCTGTAGCTGATTTTCACATGTACACTGCTTGACTTTGTGGTCTGGTTCCTTCATGTGGTTAGTGTTCTTGTATCATCACTGTTGAGTGTTGTGCATTGGTCTTTATTGTTGGGTTTCACTAACCACACCTGTACCTGCTTGCATCCTTGAATTTGGTTAGATGGTACTGGTCAGTCGAGTTTGAGTCGTATAACTCGAACTTGATCTCGAGTTGGTGCCAATTGCTCCTGATTTATTGATCTTTTGTATATTTCTTTTGTTTCATTTTGTTCTGCTGGTTTGTGGCCTCGAGCTTTGTCTGTTTGTTTATTCGAGTCTGTACTGTGACTTGAGTTGAACCCGATTTTTGGGTTTGACCTTGTGTTTGTTTGTGACTTTCATTGAACTCTCGTGTATTTCATCATGGTAGTGGCGAGGCAGTACACGCGTGCGTATACTGCAGCCACACTGAATTATCATTTTATGTGACATCTCAATTGTTTGAATTGTTTTGTGGGTTCGATTCAATATTTGGAAATTGTATTTGATTTAGTTTGAATTGATCATTTTGATTTGTCTAATTATCTATGTGATAATTAGATTATGAGTTTCTAATTATTTATTAATAATTAGATTTTGTTGTTAATTGTCGTTTAGACAATTCTGTTGTTTTCTAAATTATCTTCATTGATAATCCTTTTTATTTATCTTTGTTGATGATTGGGATTTGCTGATTTGTTGTTTAACACTGTTTAGTGTTATATCTACCGTTATCCGATTCTCTTATCAAGGAGTTGGATATACGAGATTTCTGTGATTGTCGTCTATTTGATATTTGATTATTATTGCTTCTGCGCATTAATAACTGAGTTTGAATTAGACTGACCCGTTTATTATTTTCTTTTGAATTTAATACTCGGGTCAGACCAAGTTATTACAGGTTGTAGATATTCTGCTTTGGGTTGCTGCTTGAGCTATGAAGTCTTTTCATATCTTTTGAAGTAGTCTTCGTCATTTTGTAGTAGTTAGTGTACTGATTTAGGTTGATATGTATTCATGTATATTAGTCGATAATGTACTTGTATATATAACTTCCAGAGTCGACAGTTGTAGTTGTATCATATGTATTGTGTCAAATGTATTGTAACTGGCATCAGTTATAGATATATATGAGACTTTTGTTATCTGTGTTCCGCATCTTTAGTATATGTGTTATTATTATATATATTGTCCTAAATTATTATGAACCATCGTAGTTCATTTTATACTGGAATTGGGTATGTCGATGGGAGTAAATAAATAAAAGATGAAAAATGAAAAATATATACCACTCCTATCGAGGTAACCAATACTAGTGTAAGGCCAACTACGGATGGCCGCTCCTATCCAGCCTTATTCTTCGTAATAACAGACAATATTTCTTTTAATACTCTTTGTTATTGTGAGCATAGGGGTGGGGCGTCACAGTAATGATAAAATATTATTTTAAATAAGTTAAAATAGTTAAAATATGGTTTAAAACAAATTTGAAATTTTTCGGACAAGTTCCAAAGCAATTCACAAAATTGGTTAAAGTCGAGCTCGTCGCGTAGCGGTAGTTCGTAAATTTCATCCCGTAACTTCAAATTAACGTAGAGAATGGTTTATAAGTCGGATTTCTTTGAAATAAAAATTCCTTGGTTCACAATGATAATAGTTTCCAAAGAAGAAAGAAAATCAAGATTTCATTAAGTAGATTTTGAAATATGTCCAAAATAATTTTCTAAAAACATCGCGGTTTTGCAGTTCGAAATCAAAAAAAGAATTTCTTTATAAATGATATTTTTAAATGATTAAAAAAATATGAAATAAATTTGATAAATATATTTAAATGATTTAGAAGAGACTTGAAATGGAAACATATGGATTTTCAAATTTTAAAAAGTTGTTTAAATCAAATAAGCTTATAAAGCACCTTCCGTAGTACTTTTCTGCTGCCGTTTGTACGACTTTTTAAAGGAAGGTTTAAACTTAACAATTTTTTCCTAGAATCAATTATAATTGTTTTTGAAAGGAAAATTATGCGTTTAAAAGATAATTTGGAATCTTCAAAATAAAGCTAATAACTGAGTATGTGGAAACAACTAGTACATTTGTCCCGCTTGTGAGATCTGGGAAGATAAAACAAGGTGTTTAACTAAGGTTAGGGATGGAGCAACTGGTGCCCTGAACTTACCTGGCCTATGTTTTCCATTCTAGGCGAAGGGTGGAACAGATCAAAAGGAAAGCCCAGATGCTCTAAAAGATATATTATGTTTTCCAAAATTAAAAAAGATTAGTATTATCCAAAATTTAAGCAATCTCCAAAATGAATAAACTATAACTTGGATTGCATATAGATAATCTTCTTATACTTAGTATTAAATTCCGAAGAGGGAACTCTTCCTATTCGTGGAATTTAAAAGGTGATTTCACCGTTATTTCGCCCATAGCACTTGTTGAATATGGAAATTGATATTGAGTAAAATTAGAATGATTTTTATGACCCTATTTACTCAATAATGTTTTCTATGATTTATTTTAGAGTTTACCGTAAAAAATGTCTTAAATAACATTGCTTTGATCCGCCTAAAAGTTAAGGAATTTGGATCGAGTGTTAAGTGAGGAAATTTGAAATATTATCCAAAGAAAAAGAATGAATTAACTTAGAATTACTCTAAGATAAAAGGAAATCTTTGATTAATATTTAATAAATGATTTGGAAAAGTTTTCCTAAGTAAAAGAGAAAATGATTTGGAATTATTTCAGGATTTAAGAAAGGTTTAAATAAACCAAATGATTTAATAAATGAGGCTTGATGATTCCATATACTCTTGAAAATAAAATAGGATAAATTGAAAAGAATATATCTAAGAAAGATATTTGATTTAAATAAAAGATGAATTAATTGATTGATGATTGACATCCACATGTGAACTTGACATCTTTTAATTCGATAGTTGGATTCGAAGGAACCAGCATCAGATTTGGGTGATTCCTATCCGAAAACCACTTCGAACCAATGTATATGTCCGAAAGTGAAGACATGTTGAAGATGATGATTATTGAAGGCCGAGGATCTTCATAGCGCGAGGATTGCTTGTTGACATGCTCTGTGTTGCTCTCATTATAGAGTTATTTATAGCAGTGGTCTCCTCGTTGTAGAGATTATTTGGATTGCAAGGACTACTCGCTACTAGTGGTAGTAGGAGAGTGCCTTCGGTTTTGATCAGTCCCAGAACGAACTTGTATGGACGAATGTCTGAAATTGCATTTCTGATCATATTAATTGATCTCTATCAACATATCATTTGCTTAGCGGCAGAGAAGGCAACTTCTCTTAGCTTAACACTCTATTCTGAGACGTATCTGCTCATGAGTTATACATTTGTAGAAATCAATTATGTGATTAAGAAATGGCAATGTGACATTTAAAGATGTGATATGTGATATATGAAAGGTAATCGTAGCCTCGTGGGCCTCACACCCCGGTTATGATGGTATATTATGTGGTCAAATGTATGCTCGCATTTCAGATAGTAGTGATTTGGCTTATCAGATGTTCTGAGCCCTTGGAACCAGATACGTCTGGGCCTTATGGCGGGGATGCGCAATGTCCGAGTCCTTGGATGTTATTCGTAGATTGTATCCCCTTTTTAGCCATATGTGTTGTTGTACAACGGCGTCTGTGTCTTGGACGTAAGCCATGGATACAGATTGATCTTTCCACTAGTATCCTATCATGTTGGAAAATCCAATTCCAATACGAGCTTTATGGTTTTGATTGTAGTCCTAAAATAGCTGTAATGACTTGCAAATATTTCTAATACCCCTTCTGGTATCTTATATTTTGTTCGATATATTCCATTGACCTAGTCCGGATATATTACCTTAGACTTAGTCCGGGTATTGATACCTTAGTTGAATAAGTTTATTTGAAAGTTATTTTCAAAAGAATGTCATTAAAGATAATATCAATATTTGGTAATAAAAGTGTTTTGGTTATCATATGGTAAAAACCCGTCTGTATTTATGTGTGGACGTGGTCTTATGAGATACCCTTCTTTCCAAAGATTTTGATAACATAGTCATTTTAAATTTCGAGTATCTCACGCTAGTTTATTAAGCATAATCCGGGTATTTTTAATACTCAGGTCAGATGAGAGTAGTTTCAAGTTTAGTTAAAGATGATTGGAGTTTCCAGAGGAGAGCTAGAGATCTTCATCATCGTATGCACGTATTCTATTATCCGCTACATCTATTGCATTTGTTTTGTTGTTTGTCAGCATTTATAAGGGCAGAGGTTTATAACTGTCCAAGCTGAATCTTGGTTAGACTCTGATATTATATTTTAATTCAGCTGTAATGATTATTATTGAAATAATATATGTTATTTCATTCATGTGAGATTCTGTTTTATTTGTATTTTCTTTCTACCCTTAATGATCCGCTTATTCGTGCAATTTGAGTTGGACAGGTGTGGTTTATTGTCAATTCAACGGGTATGGGAAAATAGGCCATTACAGAGAGTATGGTAATTATAAAATAATTTGTATATATATTTTTTCAATTTAAAACATTGAATTACAAAATGTCCAAAAATTTCGAACTCTAAACGAGACGTGTCACCTGGCGTTCTATACATTATACCCGTATTCCGAAAGCAATGGAACTAGTCCCGAGTCCAAACTCGATCTGTAACGACCCCGAATTTTATAAATATTTAAAACGATAATTAATTCGATTTCTGAATTAAAGTTGTGAAATTAATCGATTTAAGTGATACGAGTTTCCCCGATATCCAAGTATATTTGTATAAATCGTTTAAAAATTTAAATTACCATCTTGTCTATATGAGAATATATATCTGTATTTGAACATATCTGACTAAATTTGAAATAATATAATATGTATTTGATTTGAATTTAAAATGTAAATAAATGGTTTAAAAATAAAAATGAATATATCAGTAAAATAAAAATATCACTTCTACAACTTTCATCTCAGCTTAAACAAATAGAGTAGACTACAAAAGTGAAATAAAAATACCAGTTCGCTTATTTTATAAAGTAATAACAATTAATATTTAAGCTATGAATAAAGAAGAAAAAAAACATTGATATATAAGATGAATTATATAGATTTGTAAAACAGAAAAAAAATAAACACATAGATAATATGAACATAACATAACTTCATTTATATAAATAACAAAGGCAAAGCAGAGAGATAAATGTATTGGATTGTAAAAGGAGACAAGTAAACAAATCTATGTATAAAGCAAACAAAAGAAAAGAAAAGAATTTCAACTTCAATTTAAAATAAAGGACAAGCATGTAAGCTGCAGCCCCAAAGTGATAAATACAAATATCAAGTATGAAACCAAACCAAATACAAATACAAGCAGATAAATATGAATTAACTTGTATAAGAAACCAAGAAGTACAAGCAAATAAAAACTAAGTATGAACAAACATATTATCTCAGCCGAGACTTACAAATGCAGGCAAACAAAATAAAGTAATATATATATATAAGTATTTATGAACATAAGGTAAACTCTAGAATATAACTTTGTAAAAGCTTAAGGTAGAAGACATATATTTGCAGTCAAGTATTATAAAATATATGCAAGGCAAAGAAAATATATAAAACTATCCTAAGTACATACGAATTGAACTAAAGAGGATATGTATGACAACTTCATTAATGCTTGTACCCAAATGTTTCCATTTCAGCCTTCATACAAGAAAAGATCTCTGATCTAAATATAATAATCTTGTACCAGCATTTTCTAGCCTCTGCACACTTGTCTTCTTTATTATCAAGTTTCCCTTTTCATTTCGATTCATTTAAACAATACAAAGCAAAACAACAACCCTGTAAACCATTTTCCAAAAACCTGAGCAAGGCATTTCAGTTTTTAAAGAAAAAAATAATAATAGCAGTTTAGAATTTAAAGAATGCAAAAGTTTTCAACCTGGAAGCAGATCAAGTTCAAGATCCAAGCAGAAGTAAAAACAAACTTCAGTTTCAAAATTCAAAGCATGTTCAAAACATGAGCCTCTGTTCTTTCTTTTCCAGGTGAGCAACTCTTCTTGTTTACCTGTGAGTAAACTTCACTTTTAAATTAGACCCTCTTTATTTTCTTATGTCTGTGATGATGGAAGTTTGCTTTGAAGTATGGATATGAGTCTGATATAGATATGCATTTATAAAATGTCTGTGTGAATATGAAATACTCCTCTGTCTTCTTGTTTCAGAACACCCACCTTAGATCAAAACTAAATATCTAAATATTCGACTGTCATTAGGCTTTGTTTCCAACAGCAAAGGTGGTTGTTTAGATATAAATTCACACTTAAAAATAGTTCAAGAAAAAAATTTGATGGATGGGTTTACTGGGAAAGGTAAAACACAGTAAGATTCAAAAATATGACCAAATTCGATTCGGATAATTTATTGATTCATTTATATAATCGGTTTCATAATCAAAAATCATGATTTTTAATATAGTTCTCAAGATTTTTAAACCTGGGGTGTAAGACTAATTAAGGGTTGAACGAAAAAGGTGTTTGGTCAAATTTCTTGTGATCAATGCAATGGGAATGGTCGGGGTTGTTCTTGGAGGAGGAGGAAGACTCAGGCATCACTGGAAAAATGTTGAATGAATTTACTATCCACCGTGGCGATGGGTTGACTCGAATTTAGGGTTTAAGAACCTCGCTTTGACAGTGATGATTTTCGAGTTCGTACGGCGACGTGAGGTGATCGAGTGTTAAGGGATTTTGCGTGATGGAAGGGGTCGAGTTGACGCATCGATGGCCGGAGTTGTAGGCTGGCCAGTGGTCGAAGGTCAGAGAACGAAGCGTTGACAGGATGGGGTCGCGATGGGTTCGAGTGTTCCAGGTGGGTTTGGCGAGCTCGATTTTGATCTCGAGTAAGTGACGACGTGCTGGTGGTTGGGAATGGGTCAGGAGGTGGTTATCGACTTGTTCGACGATAGGGAGCCGCCTGAAGTAGATCGGAGGCGATGTGCACGTGCACCGTGCCGTTGAAATGTTGGGTTTGTTTCGTTGGGTGCAGAGTTTTGAACTGGGAAAAAAACTCGAGTCGTTCGAGTGTGTGACTCGAAGCGGAGACGAGGAATCTCGGGGTAGCGTAGTGGGGAGTGCTCGTATGCTGCAGGTCGACTGTAAATGGTTTGCGTGGGATTGTTTTCTCGTGAGATACTCGAAGTAAAGGATGAAAAGACTCGAGCAGTCTGGGTTCGTCTCGAGGCAGAGGATGGATTCCAGTTTTAAATAAACTTGATTTTGATAAAATTCTTTATTTAAAAGAATTGAAATGGAATTTTAATTTAAATAAAATGTTTAGATTATACTTAAACTGATTTAATTTGTAAGGAAAGAAAAGAATGATTTATTTAAATTATAAACAAATAATTTGATTAATTTATAAATAGAAATGATTAATGATGATTTTAATCTAAGATATTTTCTTAAGAAAGTAATTAAGAAAATATTAGTAGTTAATGAGGATGATTAAATAGGGATATTAAGTAATTAAATTAATGTGGTTAATTTTGATAAATTATTAGATTTATTTATTAAGATAATCAATTATAATTGTTAACTACTTAATGAAAGTAATTAAGGGGTTAATTACTAGTTGTAATTAAATTTGGATATCTTGATTAATTCAATAATAAAGATTAATTGGAAATTTATGACTTATGGTTATAAGAGGATTGCTTAATGGTAAGTAATTAAAGATTTAATTTCCTAAAAAAAATAATAAATCAAAGGATTAATAAATTTTAATTGTGAATGTTTGGACTTGACTGAATAATTGAATTGTTTGATATCCCTGATATTTGATGCTTTGTGATATACCCTGATTTGTGTTTTAATCTGTGATGTATTTTATCACCTGTGATATTTATATATCTGTGATCTATGCCTAAACGATAAGCGATATAGTTTATATCAATTATCAACTATATTTCTGTATTCTGATCTGTGATGATTCATCGTGTTGCACTATTGTGTTAAACCCCTGGACTACACCTTTACACACACAAATATGGATTTCACGTGGAAATCGGTTAAGTCACAGATAATTTAAATCTGATGTTTTTGAAATTGAAAATTTAATTTCAATTGATTTTGAAATTAGAAATTTGGGGTTTAAAGTGAAAAGCTTTTGAAATGGAATTTCAAATATAAAAGTTATTTTGAATAACTTAACCGAGTTTTGAAAATTTAAATAGTTAGATTTAAATTTGGGTTCAAGTTTGAAATTAAGCTATGATTTGGAAACTAGGGAGTAGAGATGATATAAATGTGTTTATATGAATTTAAACCATTTTAAAAGTATAAGTTGGAAATTTGATTTAACCCAAGAACCTCAACTCGTATAAATGAATCAGATTTCCAAAATGAAAACTGTTTGTTTTCAAAGAATAAAAGCTTTTAGATAAGAAATGAAATTTCAGTTTAATTAAAGGAATTTCAAGATTGAATTGAAAAATAGATTTTCCAAACTATGAATGAATTCTTTTAGAAAGCTATGAATTGAATCTGTTTATTTTTAACAGATTTAAAGTGATGATTTGTTTAAACCATTTGAAATGAAATTGTTTTGAAAGCTATCAGTTAAATCTTGATTTAAAGATTTAACGAGTTAATCAAATTGAAATGGAAATTGATTTGGAAAATCTGTGAATGAATCTTTTGTTTAAAAGATTAAAATGTGGAAAATTGTTTAAACCATTGAAGGTTGTTAAATAAATCTTTTTGTTTAAAGATTTGAAAATGGTAATTTGTTAAATCATTTGGAAAGGAAATTTGGGTTTAAGTTGTGACTTAATTGAAATCCCAATATCCATATGTTTTTAAATTATTGCGCACATTATTCGGTTTAGCCGGGAGAGGACCTTAGTGTCATATAACCCATTCCGAATAATGATACGTCGTATATGGATAGCATTTGAAGACCGGTGTTGAAGACCGGATATTTTTCGAAAATGAAAGGACAACCTGTCGAATGTCTCTGCACTGGGTAGCTCCCGGTATAGAGATTTATATCACTCTTTTGTGACGGGAAGTCCGGACGTGATTGAGAGTTATCCGGAATTGCAAGGGCTTCGTGAGAAGTGCCTTCGGTTCTGTTCGAACCCGGAACAGACTTATATGGATACATGTCTGACATTACACTTTGAGATATAAAGCCGATTTCTTTCAAATACATTTCTGTTGGTGGCGGAGAATTTATTCTCTTAGCTTAACACCCTTCTCTGAGACGTACGAGCTCAGAGGTTATGTAGTTGAAGGTTATCAGCGATATATCCCAATTTGGTAATGTGACATGCTGAGTGTAGCTGTGTGATGATCATCGTTTGATCATATGTGATATGATCATTTGTTTGATCATTTATCTTTGTGATCATAGGTTGATCATCTGTTGACCCAAAGCATGGCTTTGTGACAAAGCGTAGCTTTGTGGACGAGTCTTCGTCAGAGCCTCACAACCCGGAAATGGTCGAAACAGGATCGTTGCGGCAAGGTTATGAGGGTCGCGCCCTTTAGGGTATGTCATTTCCTTCTGGAAAGGGGTGGTATCATGGTATGGAGCCCAGATACTTACTCATGTGGATACACCTTCTTTATGATGTGTGATGATGGTTACGAGCGCTCGGATAAAGGTCCCAAAGGACCGGGAGGTGGCATATTCGTGAGTTACCTGTTACAGGGGTAACCCGGCCTTGTTAGCAGAGAGCAGTTTGTCTCTCGGGACGTCCCGCCAGAGGCGATCCCATTCGGCAGGAGGAAAGGAAGTTCCTTAGCCTGACCATTTGTTGGAAAATCCAAAGAAACAATACGAACCTTGTACGGTTTTAGTTGTATAACCTGCTATGGAATGTGGCGGTAACCTGCTATTGAACATAGTAGCTATAGTAGGCATACGATACTGGTCGTATGTTGGCTAAGATTAATATTATACTTTCGAAATGTTTTCTGCACTATGCACTAATAATAATAATCCAATGTTTTGCGTAGTAAGCATCTTTGACTATCATAAGAAGAAATCTCCTCCAATTCTGCGTTTGCATTGTGTGTGTGGCGGGAGGTCTTATGGTAGTTTCATTTTCCAAAAGCATTGTGGATTTCAATGTTTAAAATTCTTTTGCTGTTGTTTTAATGATTTTTTTTGTTGCTCACACCAGTCCCACGACTGACTCGGAGTTTATTGTTCCCTTCCTAAACTCTGGGTGCCCACTATTTTCCACACGGGCAGTCTAGAGTTGGATTTCTCAGATATTTAGGTTGAGTAGATTATCTGGAGCTAGTCAGCCTTGGACGACTGACCTTGCTTTCCGCTAGCTATGGATTGGAGCATTCTATTGGAGATATTCTATCCGCTGCTGATGTTATCTTTTCTTTTCCGCTGCTGTTTCTTGTATCATATCTCTGATGTATATTGATATCTGTGGTATCATTCTGTTGTATCATACTGTATCAGATTTTGTATCTGTCATTGTATCAATGTTATATATATTGATATATTCTTTTTCTTCCGCTATGTTGTTATACTTAATGTTGTTATAGCTCCGGCGAATCGGATTTGAACGGTCGAATCTGCGGCATTCTAGTACAATGTGAAGTACGGATGTTGATTTTTGATCGGGCAAAACCCGATACGTTACACGATCATATATAGAAGATAGCTTTTGAAGCCCTGTTATTATTTTAATTTCTGAAATTAATTTACAAGCGTTTTGATTTCGCACGACCAAACGATAAGTCCGATCGCCACAAAATTTTTTATCATATAATAATAATATACTATTATGAATCCAATGAAACTGGTTTCGTCCAATTCCGAGACAGTGACCTGGAAGGCTATTTTTTATATGTTAATTAAAATGATTTATTACAAAACCAAATAAATCATTTTTATATCCAAATCAAAAGTTTAGTATTATCATTCTTATTTTTTTAAACTGTTTAAATAAGATTTCCAAATCATTTTCACTTACATATTTATTTTAGTTGGTTTCTCATTATTCAGATTATTTTATTTACATTCATTTAGAATCATTATTCACATTTCTTTGTTCACATTCACTTATTACTTAGTATATTTCTTTCAATAATAACATCATTGAAGAACCATTCCATTAAACTTTATGTGTAACAACATTTCACTCTATACTAAATTCATTTATGAATCATTTCATAAAATTTTACTTAAGTTTATAAACATTTTATACAACTCTTCTAATGTTTATTACCACTTCACAACTTAAGTCCATATCCATTTTCAATCAAATTCAATTTCATTTAACTCAATCCATTTTCAATTTTCAATATTCAATTCCATCAACCAAAATTCCAAAACCATATTCAATTCACTAATTTATTTAATTAGTTCGTTTACTAATTAATTTCAAATCACATTCAATTACATTTCCAAAAATCATTTCATTTTACTTAAGTTAAATCTTCATTTCAAATTTTCTTTTCTCAACATTCATATTCAACAATTTTAAACTTTGTTTTACTTACTAATTCTCAAAATTTATAAGTTACAAAACTAATTTTCTCATATTTTCATAAAACACTTAATGAAAATTATCAGAGGTTAAACACCTTGTTCTTATTTCAAATTATTTTAAAACAATAATACAAATAATTCCTTATATTCCAAATCACACTTTTTAATTTTAAAATCTAAACTAGTTTTACCAAAACAAAATTCCAATGGTAGCAATTCCTCTCTTGGAAACCCAAAAATGAATGTCGATGATGCTGTAGTCATTATCAAAATTATTTTCCAACGATTGAAGTGAGTTCAGTGCTTTCTATCTGTTTTAAATTCCATTTTAAAATATCTCCATTCAAAAACATTTTCCAAACAATATTATTTTTACTCTTCTAAAACTTTGAAAAACAATTTCCAAAATCAACGGTATTTTAAATTCCCAATTCTTAGCCTTTAAATCCATTATATTTAAAAATCACATTTATAAATTACCCATGTATATAATTTCACTATAGTTATATAAAGACATTCCTTAATTGTTTATCTTTCTTTATATTATAATAACAACTTTTGTTAAAACACAAAAAGCAAACAACAAATGATAATAATCAAACATTATCACTCTCTAACAACCGAGCACACCATATATACTATAATTTTTTTAAAACAAAAGTATTCCTTTATATATATAATATAATTGTGGTAAAATTATTTTATTTACCCAATTTCAAAACAATACTATGTCGAATTGCTCTATCCAAGTGTCTAGATATCCATATTAATAATGTTAATTACTAGTATTGACTAGAATCCATAAGCCATTCAACAAATCAATCAACATAATATAAAACATTTTAGTATCACTAACAAATACGCGCTTATAAATTTACACTCAAACTCCTCCTAGGGTGCTACTGACTCTATCTCTAATGAGTAATCCTCACCAAAACCAAGATTTTTGCCTAACCTTTAGCTGTGATACCAAATGTAACAACCAAGATTTCTGACACTTGAAAATCGACACTAATACGTCCATTGTATTGCATGCCGAGCAATCGAATGCTAGAAAATCCAATTATTGAGGAAAAAGAAAGAAGGAAGAAGATAAGAAGAAAAGTAAAAACCATAGAATCTCACAGCTGAAAGAATAATCTATAATACACAATAAATCTTTACACAAGAAGAAACTGTAATATATGTATATAAAGACATTAATCAGAGTACACTAACCTATTTCAGCCCGGACAATTATAACATCCCATCCTTATAATTACTAATAAATGCGACAATGAATATAGTGGAAAAATAACCATGTACGTGAATAACCATGTACGTGAATCAATCAGAGTCAATATACAACTCAATACAACAATGGACAGTTATGTAAACTTGTCCTCATACAGAATACACAGTGGAATAAATACTATCAGATACAAATACTACGTCTCGTCATCCAGCTTATCTCCAAAGCTCCAGAATATCCTGATAACATAACTCTAGGCTGCCCGTGTGGAAATTGGTGGGCACCCAGAGTTTAGAAGGGAAACAATAAACTCCGAGTCAGTCATGGTGACTGGTGTGAGATCGTAAAACAGTTATTTTTCACAAAGAAAATAAAACAAATTCGCAATGCTTTTGGAAAATGAAACTACCATAAGACCTCCCGCCACACACACAATGCAAACGCAGAATTGGAGGAGATTTCTTCTTATGATAGTCAAAAATGCTTACTACGCAAAATCAAATTCTTTTTTTTGATATTATTATTAGTGCATAGTGTAGAAATCATTTCGAAAGTAGAATATAAATCTTAGCCAGCATAGACATTCCGAACTATGCCTACTATAGCTACCATCCAAACAGTGGTGACCACCATATGTGAATGGCAGGTTCTACAACTAATACCGTACACAGTTCGTATTGGAGTTTGGATTTCCAACAAATGGTCAGGCTAAGGAACTTCCTATTCCACGAATAGAACGCCTCTGGAATGACGTCCCGAGAAATAACCTAACATTACGGTTAGATCTCTGCCAACACAAGGCCGGGTTACCTCTGCAAAAATAGGTAACTACTGACACGCGTATGTCATCCCCCGATCGTAACCGATCTTCCCGAGGATCCCCGATTTCCAACAACCACAAAGTAATAAATTTGCAGCAACCACATAGGTTAAGTATCTGGGCTCCATACCATGATACCACCTCTATCCAGAAGGAATGACATACACTAAGGGGCACTACTCCCTAGAACCTTGCTGCATCCTTCCTGTTTCGACCATTTCCGGGGTGTGAGGCTCGACGAAGTCTCGTCCACAAAGCTACGCTTTCTACAAAGCCATGCTTCGGGTCAAACAAATGATCAACCTATGATCACAAAGATATAAGATCAAACAAATGATCATATCGCAAATGATCAAACACTGATCATTTCACAGCAACACTCAGTATGCCACGTTACCAAATTGGGAGTATATCGCTGATAAATTCCAACTACATAACCTCTGAGCTCGTACGTCTCAGAGAAGGGTGTTAAGCTAAGAGAATAAATTCTCCGCCACCAACAGAAATGTATTTGAAAGAAATCAGCTTTATATCTCAATTTGTAACGTCAGACACACAATCCATACAAGTCTGTTCCGGGATCGAACAGAACCGAAGGCACTTCTCACGAAGCCCTTGCATATCCGGATAATTTTCTAATCACGTCCGGACTTCCCGTCACTAAGGGTGATAAAAACCTCTAAATCGGAGATTAGCCGATGTAGAGTAACTCGACGGTAATCCTTCCGTTTTCAAAAATATCCGGTCTTCAACACCGGTCTTCGAATGCAATTCATAACGACGTATCACATATTCGGAATGAGTTATACGACCCCATGGTCCTTTCCCGGCTAACCCGAATAGTGAGCGTTTATTTAAAAACAAGTGTGGCATTCAAATTCATCCAATTCACAACAAATACCATTCAAGGTAATTATTGATAGTCGGTTATTTAACTATCAATAAAGATGCGCAACATCATCAGATTCCAAATAATTTTCCAAATTATTTCATCTTCAAAAATATCTTTACTAGATATAAAATTTCCACACTTAACCATTTGAAAACAATTTCAAATCAATTTCCACATTTCATTCTATCTTTGAAGATAAAATCTCAAAACAGTTCATTTCATATTGGAAAAGCATTTCCATACTTATTTAAAAATAAGTGTTTCACAAATCTATTTATTTTCAACATTTGAAAATATTCGATATACTTAAATCAAATTTTAAGTATATATTCATTCTTTAAGGAAATCATTAATTTTAACATCTATTTGAGTCAAAACGAATGTTGCGTAAAACATCGTTACGACGACTCGAAATCACTAGTATAGGGATTCAGATTTTAAGATAGATATATATAAATCCCAATACTACATAAAACATTTTCTTTCGAAAATCATTTACTATAACAACAGTGTTATAGTCCATCATTTCCTTATTTCTCGAAAATGTCTATTTCAATAATGAATGTTGAAATCTATGTATTCGATACTTAACACGTTTTAAAACATCTTTTAAAACAATTAACTTCATTTTATAATATCGCTTTCCCAAACATAACCATTTTATTCAATAATATATTCACTGTCCAAAATCGTGAATATACTTCACTAACCAAATTTCAATCTTTTCTACACATTTATTCCAAGAATTATCCACTATCCAAAATCGTGGATAAAATTCCCTTAATAACTTTCTATATTAAATTCATCAAATTTGATTGATTTTCGAATTTATAAAACAACGTTTATAAATTCCATTTCTATTTTGTAACAACTTCAATTTAATAAATCCCCTTTATTAACAATTCGATTCATAACTCAAATCTTATACCAACAATCCATATTATAAGTTAAATACTTATAATTCCTTTATTTTACAAAATCATTTCCATTTATAAGTTCACAATTTATAAATTCCATTTATTTATAAATTCTTAAAAATTCATTTTAATGCTTATAAAAACTCGTTTTATAATACCCACATTTTAATTTATAAAATGTCAACTTTATAAACCTTTTAAGTAAACCGTTTATAATATTTTAAAAATCTCAATTTAAACCATTTTATATATCAATCAATTATTTATTCCAAAAATCACTTTTCGGTTATATTTCACAAAGATCTTAACTTTTATAACTTTAAAATTTGAACGTTTATTTATTTAAAATAAATCACTTCAAAAATTTAATAAAACGTATAATTTCAAAGATCACTTTAAAAATCCTTTTAAATTAAAAGTCGTTATTTTTAAAACTTGAATCCGATGATGCAACGCATCAATTAGTCCATCACAACATCAAACATCATATATCATCATATGATAACAGAATATATATCAATATCTGTAAATAAATAAATACAGTTGAGGAATCCTGTTGGATCCTCCAACCTATTTCCCTGCATCCAAAGATGTTAGCACAATACCAATTCCACTTCGAGGTGGAATATCGCGGTATATGGGTTTTATAAAAATCATCCGCTTACTAACGGTGCAATAGGGTCTCATCCGCTATACGAGGCGGGAAATCAATCAATTCAATATATACATATGCCAATATGTATATATTGCTATATATATATAGATATATCCTACTATATCTAATATCACATCCAAATAGCAATCAATCAGTCAATAAATAACTGCAATATCAACTTTATTTTGAGTGAGAAAAATCTCACATTTGCTTTTATTTTGCCATCCATTTTCCAATTTGACCGTTTCTCCAAATTTTGACCTTGTATAAATAATTTTATACAATCGATTAATATTTGAAATAAATCGAACCATCAGTTTCCATTTAGTAAAATTTTATTTTATCTAATCAATTCAATTTCAAACAAATTTCCGTTTAAATAATTTTAATCATTCAATGATTTTATTTTAACCTAGTTTTTCTTTTAATAAATTTATCTAACAAAAATTTAAATCAAAACTATTCTTCCTTTAAATAAATATTCCACTAAATAAATTATATTAGTTTTGATTTATAAATAACTACTTAACATTTTAAAATTCCAAATTAACTTCCAAAATATTATACAATTTAAATTAACATTCGAACCCATTAAATAAATCAATTTCCGTTTTGATGGTTTTGATTAACAATTTTCCCCCTTTAATAATTAAATTAAGATTTTACTTTCAAAACTAAATCTAAGATGTTAACCTTTGGTAATTTAAATTATCCATGATTTCTTTTGAAACCTCATATACAAAAATATATATATACTTAGATTCAATCAAAGAAAGATCGACATATACCTCACTGCCAGATTCTCTCGCGAGCATTTCCACGATCGACGAGAATCTCCTCACGACCTAACTTCGAACGCGACCGGTCTCCGCTATACCCTGGCCTCTGCAACCATCGCCACTCTTCCAGTCGACGGCGAACACACCTTCATCATGAAGTCGCTCCATTTTCGAATGCTAACCAAATCTGCTGCCCATACATCTGCGTGCTTCCACGAACCTCCAATTCCAACTTCGAGTCGTCCTTCACCTCATCGCCGCCACCGGCGAACTCGACTTCCTCCATTCGCGACAACAGCGAAGACACCTGAGGCTTGAACGCAATTTCGAATCGCATGACCATCTCATAGCTAGACATCGTGACTCGTCTTGATTTCAAAATCGACGAAATGCCCCTCTTATATTCTCGAGTTCGAAGATTTGATTTAAGGGATAATTCGTTCTCGAATGGAAAGAGGGGAACGGCGATTAAGTGGACCGCCATTTTTTTTCTTTTTGATTTCGTTTTCTCTTATAACTTGAACTGGTTCAGATTTTGCTTGTATAAATTGAAAAAGAAGAAAGAGGGGTGAACGAGATGAAAGGGGATTTCGTTTTCAAACTGAAGAAATGAGTGGGATTGGCGATTTTTCTTTAAAACACTCGGCCATAATTATTTCTGAACGAAATGATTTCGCTTTGTTCCTTGCGTTTGAAGAAATGGGAGACAAAGGAACGTGATTAAGCAGAGGGCAGGTCTGCTTGCTCAGAAATAGGGTGGCTGAGTTGAAAGGAATTTGACCGGTGAAATGATACAAGATATTTACATTAAAACGATATTCATTTTCTAGACGTTTTACTCTCGTATGATCACACGATAACTCCGAATGTTGCGAAATTTGAAATCCGGTAATAATTCGATATTACGGACCTAATGGAACTGGTTTCATCAAATTCCGAGACTGCGCCTCGGACGGCTCTTTTTAAATGTCGATTCGAACGATAATTCTCAAAACTGAACAAATCGTTTCCAAACTCAATTCTGAAGTTTCAATTATCTTCAGTAATATCAATACGAATTTTAAAAGCTTTTGAAATATTTTTCTTCAACTTAAAATTGAAGATTCAATTTTTATTCAATTCAATAGATTAAATTTTAAAGTTTAATCGCAAATTTCAAAGTTATATCGGGGATTCAAATTAAATCATCGTTCAAATATTTAAAATTAATTAAATATTCTCAATTTAATTTGTTCAAAATTCAGGGTCGTTACAAACTTCCCTCCTTAAAAGAATTTCGTCCCGAAATTACAAGTTAGGAAAAATGGTCCTTAACTCGTCTACTATTTTCAATATCTAATAGTTTTATCAAATTTTATCATAACAAATCTTTCTACTAAAGATTCATTATTAATTTCAACTAACTTTCCAAACCTTTCATAGTTTTCAAACAACATTGTTTTCTTAACAATTCAAATTTTAAATTCAAATTCAAATTTAAACTTTAAAAATTTTCTCAAAAATTTTCTAACACTCGAAATTTTCGAAAAATTTCGCCAGCGTCTCCTTTGCGCGGCTAATACGGCACGACTACAAAACGTCCCTACGGACTCTCAAATTTCAAAAAGAAAAGAAAACGCCAAGCGACTAGACAAGAAATCATCAAAAGTCATATTGAAATTCAAATACTTACCTTTTGTCGAGCAATTCAAATTTATCTTTGAAATCAAAATTCCCAATTCCTTTATTACACCTGTATATCCTACTAGCCATAATATCTAGTTACTACATTCAAACCATTTTGCAAATTCCATTACAAAATTTCCAATATAAACTGCTTATACATTTTTACTTCACTATTGAAGTTACATATCTATTTTCATTCAATTTTACATTTCAATTTCTCATTTGAATTCAATTCACAATTTCAATTTAATTTGGATTCAGTTTACTTCTGAATATTGAATTTATCAATTATCTTTTATTCATCTGCACTATTTTAAATTAGTTTCATTTACTAATTCATCACAAATTCTAGTTCACTTACAAATTCAAATTTGTTTTCAACATTCAGTTTTAATTCCAGTTTTTATTCTTTTTCAATCCTCAACTTAGAATAATTTCAATATCAAAATTTACTTAAGAATTTCACTCTTCATTTCTTAGGTTCAATATAAATATTCCATATACACGTTATATTTATTTTCAATTCACTATTATGGTTAAATCTACTTACATTTAAACTGGATTTTAAATTCCATATGAATTTTAATTTCTCTTTCGATTCACATTTATAATTATTCAATTCAATTCTATTGCTTACAACTTCAAAATGAATCTCAATTTTCAATTTCACTTTCATTTATTAAAATTTATTCACTTATACTTTCTTTTATTTAACTCCATCTTTTAAGTTAAATTTATTCTATCAAAATTCAATTTGTATAAGTTATCAACTTAATAATATTTCATAAGTATTTTTATATAGTATTCCAGAGTCTTTTCAACCTTTTCAAAACCATTTTGAAAACAATTCAAATTATCCTTTGAATTTTCTAAATCAAAAACCAAATTTTCAAACAACTTCCATTTAAAATAATTTGGCAGCAATTCCTCTTTTGGAAACCCGAAAATGGACATCAATAATGCTGCAGTCATTACCGAAGTTATTTTCTAGCGACCGAAAAGAGTTTAGAGCTTTTCATTCCTTCAAAACATTTTTCAAAACCCTTGAAATTCATTTCCAACTCCAAAAAGAATTTAAACTTTCTAAATCTCCAAAATTTTCAAATTCTTTTCAAAACATTTCCAAATACTTCTCTGGAATTCCGTTTCAAATTACAAATCACATTTATAATTTACATTCTTAAATTACATTTGTACATGGATTTATTTCCTGGTTCTTTGTTTTAATTCCAATTTCATATACAATTTCCACATATATATTAATGAGGATAATTAACATCATTACTTCCTAACAACCATGCATCCATATATCATAATAATTTACAGAAAATTATTTCTTTTCTATACAAAAATAGTTTTGGGCAAAATTATTTCATTCACCCTATTTTAAAATCAATACTGTGTCGATTTATCTTGTTTAGAGTTTAGAAACCCCTATCGATACAGTTAGCTAGACTGCACCGACCAGAATCTATAAACAATCAACCGATAAGTCAACACAATACAAAACAATTTCATATTCACTAACAAATACGCGCTCATATCTATTATTACACTCAAACTCATTCTAGAGTACTACTGACTCTATCTCTAATGAGTAACACCCAACAGAGCAGGGTTGTCGCTTAACCATATGCTCTGATACCACGCTGTCAAGACCCGCAAATCCATACTCCCTGATTAAACACTAATCTCCATTGATTAACTCAAGTGGCATGGAAATACGAACCCTGAGGGTTTAAGAAAAAGAAAAAGGCAGAAGAAGAAGATAGAACAAGAAGAAAAGAAAGGAGAACAACAGAACATCAGAACAGAAAACAATATCAGAATCTTACACATCGCAGCGGAACAATATATAATAGATAAATGAATGATCTTTAAACAAAGAACCATATCATTTTATACATACATCAATCAGAGTCAATATACAACTCAATACAACAATGGACAGTTATGTAAACTTGTCCTCATACAGAATACACAGTGGAATAAATACTATTAGATACAAATACTACGTCTCGTCATCCAGCTTATCTCCAAAGCTCCAGAATATCCTGATAACATAACTCTAGGCTGCCCGTGTGGAAATTGGTGGGCACCCAGAGTTTAGAAGGGAAACAATAAACTCCGAGTCAGTCATGGTGACTGGTGTGAGATCGTAAAACAGTTATTTTTCACAAAGAAAATAAAAAAAATTCGCAATGCTTTTGGAAAATGAAACTACCATAAGACCTCCCGCCACACACACAATGCAAACGCAGAATTGGAGGAGATTTCTTCTTATGATAGTCAAAAATGCTTACTACGCAAAATCAAATTCTTTTTTTTGATATTATTATTAGTGCATAGTGTAGAAATCATTTCGAAAGTAGAATATAAATCTTAGCCAGCATAGACATTCCGAACTATGCCTACTATAGCTACCATCCAAACAGTGGTGACCACCATAAGTGAATGGTAGGTTCTACAACTAATACCGTACACAGTTCGTATTGGAGTTTGGATTTCCAACAAATGGTCAGGCTAAGGAACTTCCTATTCCACGAATAGAACGCCTCTGGAATGACGTCCCGAGAAATAACCTAACATTATGGTTAGATCTCTGCCAACACAAGGCCGGGTTACCTCTGCAAAAATAGGTAACTACTGACACGCGTATGTCATCCCCCGATCGTAACCGATCTTCCCGAGGATCCCCGATTTCCAACAACCACAAAGTAATAAATTTGTAGCAACCACATAGGTTAAGTATCTGGGCTCCATACCATGATACCACCTCTATCCAGAAGGAATGACATACACTAAGGGGCACTACTCCCTAGAACCTTGCTGCATCCTTCCTGTTTCGACCATTTCCGGGGTGTGAGGCTTGACGAAGTCTCGTCCACAAAGCTACGCTTTCTACAAAGCCATGCTTTGGGTCAAACAAATGATCAACCTATGATCACAAAGATATAAGATCAAACAAATGATCATATCGCAAATGATCAAACACTGATCATTTCACAGCAACACTCAGTATGCCACGTTACCAAATTGGGAGTATATCGCTGATAAATTCCAACTACATAACCTCTGAGCTCGTACGTCTCAGAGAAGGGTGTTAAGCTAAGAGAATAAATTCTCCGCCACCAACAGAAATGTATTTGAAAGAAATCAGCTTTATATCTCAATTTGTAACGTCAGACACACAATCCATACAAGTCTGTTCCGGGATCGAACAGAACCGAAGGCACTTCTCACGAAGCCCTTGCATATCCGGATAATTTTCTTGTAACGACCCGTATTTTACGGATTGAGAAGTTTGTCAAAATCTGGGATTTTCAGCATTTTCTAGTTGTTTCAGATTTTGGTTGAAATTTGCCTAAGTCCTAGGTCGTACGCGACCTAGAGGTTAGTTAAATATTGTTGGCAACTTAGGAAATAAGTCGTGACCGACCTAAGAATGTTGGGGATTGGTGGCCTTAAGGTTTGGAGTTAGGTCGCGTGATGGATGGTAAGGGTTTAGGTCGTAGACGACCTAAAAGGAAGGAGACTTTAGAGTTTCTGGCGAGTTAAGGTGTTAGCGACCTAAGGAGTTGCCGTGTTAGCGACCTAAGGAGTTAGCGTGTTAGCGACCTAAGGAGTTGGGGTGTTAGCGACCTAAGGAGATAGGTCGCATAAGTGTTAGGTCGTAGCACTGATAGGTCGCGTGGGTCTAAGTGTTAGGTCGTAACATCGTTAGGTCGTCCAGACGACTTAGGAGTGGTTGAGTATCTGTGATTGGTTAAGTCGGAGGTCCTGCTAAGTCGTAGGTCGTGCGATGTTATTAGGTCGCGTGTTGGCTTAAGCGTTAGGTCGCGTGGGAGTCTAAGGTATTAGGTCGTAACCTCGTTATGTCGTAGGTCGGCAAGGCAGTTAAGTGTTTGGTCGCGTTAAGACGTGTGTGTTTTGTAGGCAGTTAGGTCGGTAACGACCTAAGTTAGGTCGTGGACTTCTATGGTTGATAAGTCGCGATGTGTTAGGTCGCTGAGAAGTTGAGTCGTAGCCTATGTGTTAAGTCGCGCGTTGCGTTAGGTCATAGGTCGCTGGGTGTTTGGATGCGCAGTAGTGTTAGGTCGGAAACGACCTAGGGAGATAGCCAGATTTCGACTTAAGGAATTTTAGCTATAAATAGGAGGGGTTGTTCTCACTTTTTGGGATCCGGATTTTTGAAGCGACGAAGTGCTGCCATTTTAAGAGCTCGACTTCTACACTTCTTCACTTCTTTTCTCCACTCTAACCTAGTGCTTCCATCCATCCAAGTTGAAGATCAAATTGAAGATTCAAGAGCTTAGATTGAAGATCTTCATCTTTTCAAGAGAGATTTCTTCGTTTGAAGCGGATTCGTGATAGATCAAGCTTGATCCTTCGCTGTCCAGATCTGAAGCGTGTTGATTTGGGTTTGTTTAGGTGATTTGGTGAGTGGTGATTATCTCTCACACGGATCCAAAGGAGTATATCGGATTGTTGGCTCGATTTGGTGTTAAAATAGTAATTTCCATGCATTTTCTTCATCCTAAGTGTAGATCCATATAGATCCATTGTTCATGATGATGTTACATCCATTTTATCACATGTTAACCTATGCAAGTTCATTCATCAAGTTTGTAGAGATATTGTTCATGTTTTCATGCTCATTGGACTTTCAACTCTTTAATTACGAAAATGCCATTATTGTTATAATTGTCTACTTAGATCATATTTGAATGCTTGATTGTTTAGATTAATGTTTGATTTGATTGATTGCTATGAATTAGATGATTGATGGTTTGATTTAGACCAAAGGTGATTCAAAAGCTAAGGGAAAGGCTCTTGAATTGGGAAAGCTGCTCGTGGCATATGTAGCGGGATGATGAAGCTCTTATGCATAGATTTGATGATGTGATGTTGAGATGAGGCTTCGCGAGGATGTGATGAAGCGAGGCAATCATGTGATGAAGACTTGGTCTAATCCAGACGGGATCATTCCAAGCATGTTGATAACTCGGTGATATGATTCGAGTTGAGGATAATGAATGGATATAAGAATAGTCGTCGAGGAGGATGACTAGGAGGTTTGGATAGCATCATTGTTGAAGGTTCTAGCATGCTCTAAGCAAGAGTACGTTTGGGCAGATTCGATAGTCCCAACGACTAACTGTTGATGGTCGAGTACTCTGGGCAGATTCGATAGTCCTAGGCACGGGTTGCGACGACGTGCAGGAGTTATGTCTAGAACCGGGGTTTCCATTAGCCCTTGACGGACGGCTGAAAGAATGTGCCGGTCATTCAATTAACGGTGATATCGAAGCAATGATAACAGTGATAGCCAGAGTCATGGATGTTTGGTTGTATCGTCATTCGGACTCAAGAGCGGTATTTTCTGGGTGCTTATCTGATTTAGGCCTTGGTACTTGGAAAATATCGCCCTTGACTCGGGTGATAGGAGCTTTACTTTAAATTGTATGCTCTGCTATGTTTGCTTCTGCTTAGTGTGTGTTTGGGGGCTATCACTGTAGAATGAGGTTGGAGTGGGAGGGTTGTATTCCTATTCCTTTTCCTTTATGCTCTTTTTTTGGTATGTTGATAGTTAATTTACTGCTCACCAAGACTGTTGTCTGACTCAAGGCTTTATGTTTTTAATTCTTATTGCCTTGGGTTGTTCGTCCATTTTGGGACGGGCAGACTAGGTAGCAGGTGACAGGTGCTGTTCTCTTCTCACGATGCTGATATCGAAGACGAGCTGGAGGGTTGCATATTATCTTCTTATTATATGTACTGGATTTTCCACTGTTTTGTATTCCCTGAGAGATATGTAGTGAGGCTTGATGTATTGACTATGTGGATGCTTGTATTCAACTATTATGGAGTTTTATATGATGTCATTTTGTTCTGTAAAGCTTCACTATACATATGTTCTATTGTATTTTGTCCACGCGCTGTGAGTAATACGATAGATTCTGTTGTTTATTTAATTTACCCTGACAATCGTCCTTGGTCGCCTGGCACACTTTACAGCGCACTTTCTCTGGATTCGGTGCAGGGGTCATGGGCGGTCGTCACATTTGGTATCAGAGCCTTGGTTAATCGATTTTACCCAACGCTCGCTGTCGTAACTACGTATGAGAGACGTAATTGTATTTTGATGGATGAATACTATATATAATATAGTAGTTTAGTTGAGTTTGAGTCCTTTATGCAGTTGTTTCTCTAGATGTTCTAATCATTCCTTTTTATAGATATTGAGAATGAGTCGAAGAGGGAGACCAGCTGCTAGGGAAGGCCGAGCTACTGAGGGGACTGCTGATTATGCAGCCATGTTCGAAGCTATGATGACTTCGATCATGAGAAGGGTACCAGTTCCAGGGGCAGCAGTAGATGTTGGAGTTCAAGTTCAGACGCCGAAACCAGTGGATTTTGCTAAGTTGTGCAAGGACTATACTGCTCTTGGAGGGAAGGTTTTCTTGGGAACAGAATCAACTATCGAAGTCCAGAGGTGGATGGATGCTTGTAGAAGGATCTTTGGTGATTTGGGAATTGATGATGCAACTAAGAGGAAGTTGGCATCAAGGCAGCTTCAAGGAAGAGCCTCTGATTGGTGGAACTCTATTACCATCAATACTGCGGAGGAAGAGATTACTTGGGAGCAATTCCAAGCTAGATTTGAAGCTAAGTTCATTTCTACAGCTCAGAAGTCTGTTCTATTCAAGAAGTTCGTGGAGCTCAAGCAGGGTGGAAGATCTGTTCTTGAGTATGTTTCTGAGTTCGAAGCTTTGTCCAAGTATGCCCGGTCATATATTGAGTTTGCTTATCAGAAGAATGAGAAGTTTGTGACAGGCTTGGACAGTTATCTTGGGAGACAGTTGGTGGATCATTTGGACGATTCATTTGAGAAGCTTGTGGAGAAAGCTCTCAGGCATGAGAGTCTGTTTCCTAAAGAAGGATCTGTTGTTGCTGTGACCAGGGAAGAGTCTAAACCCCAGCAGGGTGGAAACAAGAAGAGGAAGCAGCAGCAGCAGAAGGGTAAGGATGGCCAGAAGAAGCCGAAAGGCGAGGCGACTTGCTACAACTGTCAGCAGAAGGGCCATTTCTCTAAGGATTGTAAGAATCCGAAGGTGCCAATGAAGTGTCAAAACTGTGACAAGCCAGGGCACATCAGGAAGAATTGTCCAGAACCGAGGAGGGACAAGCAGATTGTGCAAGCTTATGCTTTGGGAGCTGTTCCGTCGTCTTCAAAAGCTTCTACCGCAGAAGAGAAGGGAAAGAGTGTGGTGGTTCAAGGTACTCTTTTCCTATGTGGTGTTCCAGTTAGAGTTCTGTTTGATACTGGAGCGTCGCATTCGTTTGTTTGTAATGAACTTGTAGGCCGGTTAGGTTTGGAACCGGATATTGTTGATAGGCCATTGGTTGTGACTAATCCAGTTGGGGGTTCATCTTGTTTGTGTATGTTATGCCGTGGTCTGATTGTGTCGATTCATGGTTGCTCTTTTGTTTGTGATTGCTTTGTTCTGAACTTTGCGGGGTTCTGAATTATTCTGGGTATGGACTGGCTTAGGAAGTATGCAGCAAAGGTTGATTGCGAGAGGTTGGAAGTGACAGTCGAGAATGTGGAGGGGCGAAAGGTTGTAATACGATGTAAGCATGAAGAAGGCGTCTTCATGAGCTTCATGTATTCGCTGGTTGTTCCACGGGATGGACTGTCATCAGTACCAATCGCTAATGGATTCGAGGATGTCTTTGACGAAGTCAAAGGGTTGCCGCCGCATAGAGAGATCGAGTTTCGTATAGATCTAGTTGAAGGAGCCAGACCTGTTGTGATGCCTCTAAGGCGGATGACGCCTAGGGAACAGCAAGAGTTGAGGGTGCAAGTTGATGACCTTTTACAGAAAGGATTCATTCGGCGTAGTGTGTCCGAGTGGGGTGCACCAGTTGTGTTTGCAACCAAGGCAGATGGGTCGTTAAGATTGTGTGTGGATTATCGTGAGCTGAATAAGGTGACTAAGAAGAACAAGTATCCATTGCCGAGAATAGATGACTTGTTTGATCAGCTTCACGAAGCCAAGGTGTTTTCTCAGATGGATTTGGCAACGGGATTTCACCAGTTGAGAGTAGCTAAGGATAGTGTGCCGAAGACTGCTTTTAGGACACCATCCGGTTTCTTTGAGTGGCTGGTAATGCCGTTTGGATTGACTAACGCGCCAGCATATTTTGTGGATCTTATGAATAGAGTGTTCAGAGATCAGTTGAACAAGTTCATACTTGTGTTCGTGGATGATATTCTAATTTATTCCAGAACGGAAGAAGAGCACAAGACGCACTTGCGTATTGTTTTGGAAATCTTACGGAAACATCAGCTGAAGGCTAAGTTTTCGAAGTGTCACTTCTGGAAGAGTGAAGTGAGGTTCTTAGGCCATGTGATTTCTGGAAATGGGGTAGCGGTTGATCCCGCTAAGGTGGCAGCAATCCGGGATTGGGTTAGACCTAAGAATGCATCTGATGTGAGAAGTTTTCTTGGATTAGCAGGATATTATCGACAGTTTATCAAAGACTTCTCCAAGGTAGCTGCACCGTTAACAGGATTGACGAAAAAGAACCAAGTGTTCAGTTGGGATGCTAAGTGTGAGCAAGCTTTCGGAATCCTGAAAGAGAGATTGACGAGTGCTCCTGTTTTGACTATTCCAAGTGGGAATGATGAGATGGTGGTTTACACCGACGCATGTGGTACTGGACTTGGAGCAGTGCTGATGCAGAGGGATAAAGTTGTTGCGTATGCAAGTCGACAACTGAAGCCGCATGAAAGGAATTACCCGACTCATGATTTGGAGTTAGCGGCGATTGTATTTGCTCTGAAGATGTGGAGACATTATCTATTGGGAGTTCGATTCGAGTTGTTTACGGATCATAAGTCGCTGAAGTATCTTTTCTCCCAAAAGGATTTGAATCTTCGGCAGCAACGTTGGCTAGAGTTTTTGGCATCATATGATTTTGGTATAGCTTATACTCCGGGAAAAGGTAACGCAGTGGCAGATGCGTTAAGTCGAAGACATGCAGGATTGGGAGCCATGTTTTCAGAATGGAAGAGTCTCGAGTATTTAGCCGGATTTGACTTCAGGCCTAGATGCGAATTGGAACCTGAGATGTTGGCAAACTTATCAATAAGACCCACTCTTGTGGAAAGGATTGGCGAGGGCCAAAAGCGAGATGATAAGCTTGTCAAGATTATCCGTGAATTGGAATCTGGATTGGATCCAGAAAAGGATAAATGATTCGAGGTCGATCGAGAGGGTTGGCTTCGGAAGCAAGGACGACTAGTTGTTCCCGATATAGATGAATTAAGGAGTGAAGTTCTGAAGGAAAGTCATCACTCGAAGTTGACAATTCATCCAGGTGGAAATAAGATGTATCGAGATATGAAGAGAACCTACTACTGGGAAGGCATGAAGAAGGATGTTGGAAATTTTATTTCCAAGTGTATGAACTGCCAGTTGGTAAAAGCCGAGCAGAAGAAGCCTAGTGGATTGCTTCAGCCATTAGAAGTTCCTACATGGAAGTGGGAGCAGATATCGATGGATTTTATTGATGGACTACCTAGAACAAGAACAGGAAATGAAGGGATTTGGGTCATTGTGGATCGTCTGACCAAGAGTGCGAGATTCATTCCTGTTCGATCGACTAGGACTGCATCAAAGTTGGCTGAGTTGTATGTTAAGTGGATAGTTCGATTCCATGGTATTCCGAAAAGTATAGTGAGCGATCGAGACCCACTGTTCACTAGTGGATTTTGGAAGAGCTTCCAGGAAGTTTTGGGAACCGAGTTGTGTTTGAGTACAGCTTATCATCCTCAAACAGATGGTCAGACCGAGAGAGTCAACCGAGTTTTGGAAGATCTTCTTAGAGCATGTGTTTTGGATTTCGGAGGATCATGGGAAGATTACCTTCATTTGGTGGAGTTTGCGTACAACAACAGTTACCAGTCAAGCATTGGTATGGCACCATATGAGGCATTGTATGGAAGACCGTGTAACTCTCCGACATGTTGGTTAGAGACTAGAGAAAAGCTGATGCTTGGGCCTGAGATGATTCGGCAGACTTCAGATTGTATAGAGATCATTCGGCAACGAATGAAGGCAGCCCAAGACCGTCAGAAGAGTTATGCTGATAAACGTCGAAAGGATTTGGAATTCGACGTAGGAGATATGGTTTTTGTGAAGATTTCTCCACTGAAGAACGTTATTCGATTCGGGAAGAAAGGAAAATTGACTTCGAGATTTGTTGGACCATTCCCGATTACCGAGCGAATTGGAAAGCTCGCTTATAGATTGGAATTACCGGAAAAGATGTCGAGTGTGCACAATGTTTTTCATGTATCATATCTACGGAAGCATGTGCACGACTCGAATACAGTGGTTTCTGCTGATAGCTGTGAAGATTTCGAAGTTGATCCAGTCGATAGAAGACCTCGTAAGCCGCTTCGTGTTGTTGAAACTGACACGAAACAGCTCAGGAGGAAGGTAGTTAAGTTGCTCAAGATACAATGGAGTGATGATGATAACGACTGTACGTGGGAGGTGGAAGAGAGGATGAAGGCAGCTCATCCTGAACTCTTCAAGGTATGGCCCTAAGGTGTCGTGTCATCTCGCGATATTGTAACTTGTTCTAGTTTTAGAATTTTGTACGCTAAGCTAGAATTGGATACATGGTTTGTTGATTGCTATGGATGGTAGGCGTACAGAATAGTTTTTGATTGCTATGATTGCTTGGAATTTTGGGGGCGAAATTCCTAAGGGGGAGAGAATGTAACGACCCGTATTTTACGGATTGAGAAGTTTGTCAAAATCTGGGATTTTCAGCATTTTCTAGTTGTTTCAGATTTTGGTTGAAATTTGCCTAAGTCCTAGGTCGTACGCGACCTAGAGGTTAGTTAAATATTGTTGGCAACTTAGGAAATAAGTCGTGACCGACCTAAGAATGTTGGGGATTGGTGGCCTTAAGGTTTGGAGTTAGGTCGCGTGATGGATGGTAAGGGTTTAGGTCGTAGACGACCTAAAAGGAAGGAGACTTTAGAGTTTCTGGCGAGTTAAGGTGTTAGCGACCTAAGGAGTTGCCGTGTTAGCGACCTAAGGAGTTAGCGTGTTAGCGACCTAAGGAGTTGGGGTGTTAGCGACCTAAGGAGATAGGTCGCATAAGTGTTAGGTCGTAGCACTGATAGGTCGCGTGGGTCTAAGTGTTAGGTCGTAACATCGTTAGGTCATCCAGACGACTTAGGAGTGGTTGAGTATCTGTGATTGGTTAAGTCGGAGGTCCTGTTAAGTCGTAGGTCACGCGATGTTATTAGGTCGCGTGTTGGCTTAAGCGTTAGGTCGCGTGGGAGTCTAAGGTATTAGGTCGTAACCTCGTTATGTCGTAGGTCGGCAAGGCAGTTAAGTGTTTGGTCGCGTTAAGACGTGTGTGTTTTGTAGGCAGTTAGGTCGGCAACGACCTAAGTTAGGTCGTGGACTTCTATGGTTGATAAGTTGCGATGTGTTAGGTCGCTGAGAAGTTGAGTCGTAGCCTATGTGTTAAGTCGCGCGTTGCGTTAGGTCGTAGGTCGCTGGGTGTTTGGATGCGCAGGAGTGTTAGGTCGGAAACGACCTAGGGAGATAGCCAGATTTCGACTTAAGGAATTTTAGCTATAAATAGGAGGGGTTGTTCTCACTTTTTGGGATCCGGATTTTTGAAGCGACGAAGTGCTGCCATTTTAAGAGCTCGACTTCTACACTTCTTCACTTCTTTTCTCCACTCTAACCTAGTGCTTCCATCCATCCAAGTTGAAGATCAAATTGAAGATTCAAGAGCTTAGATTGAAGATCTTCATCTTTTCAAGAGAGATTTCTTCGTTTGAAGCGGATTCGTGATAGATCAAGCTTGATCCTTCGCTGTCCAGATCTGAAGCGTGTTGATTTGGGTTTGTTTAGGTGATTTGGTGAGTGGTGATTATCTCTCACACGGATCCAAAGGAGTATATCGGATTGTTGGCTCGATTTGGTGTTAAAATAGTAATTTCCATGCATTTTCTTCATCCTAAGTGTAGATCCATGTAGATCCATTGTTCATGATGATGTTACATCCATTTTATCACATGTTAACCTATGCAAGTTCATTCATCAAGTTTGTAGAGATATTGTTCATGTTTTCATGCTCATTGGACTTTCAACTCTTTAATTACGAAAATGCCATTATTGTTATAATTGTCTACTTAGATCATATTTGAATGCTTGATTGTTTAGATTAATGTTTGATTTGATTGATTGCTATGAATTAGATGATTGATGGTTTGATTTAGACCAAAGGTGATTCAAAAGCTAAGGGAAAGGCTCTTGAATTGGGAAAGCTGCTCGTGGCATATGTAGCGGGATGATGAAGCTCTTATGCATAGATTTGATGATGTGATGTTGAGATGAGGCTTCGCGAGGATGTGATGAAGCGAGGCAATCATGTGATGAAGACTTGGTCTAATCCAGACGGGATCATTCCAAGCATGTTGATAACTCGGTGATATGATTCGAGTTGAGAATAATGAATGGATATAAGAATAGTCGTCGAGGAGGATGACTAGGAGGTTTGGATAGCATCGTTGTTGAAGGTTCTAGCATGCTCTAAGCAAGAGTACGTTTGGGCAGATTCGATAGTCCCAACGACTAACTGTTGATGGTCGAGTACTCTGGGCAGATTCGATAGTCCTAGGCACGGGTTGCGACGACGTGCGGGAGTTATGTCTAGAACCGGGGTTTCCATTAGCCCTTGACGGACGGCTGAAAGAATGTGCCGGTCATTCAATTAACGGTGATATCGAAGCAATGATAACAGTGATAGCCAGAGTCATGGATGTTTGGTTGTATCGTCATTCGGACTCAAGAGCGGTATTTTCTGGGTGCTTATCTGATTTAGGCCTTGGTACTTGGAAAATATCGCCCTTGACTCGGGTGATAGTAGCTTTACTTTAAATTGTATGCTCTGCTATGTTTGCTTCTGCTTAGTGTGTGTCTTGGGGCTATCACTGTAGAATGAGGTTGGAGTGGGAGGGTTGTATTCCTATTCCTTTTCCTTTATGCTCTTTTTTTGGTATGTTGATAGTTAATTTACTGCTCACCAAGACTGTTGTCTGACTCAAGGCTTTATGTTTTTAATTCTTATTGCCTTGGGCTGTTCGTCCATTTTGGGACGGGCAGACTAGGTAGCAGGTGACATGTGCTGTTCTCTTCTCACGATGCTGATATCGAAGACGAGCTGGAGGGTTGCATATTATCTTCTTATTATATGTACTGGATTTTCCGCTGTTTTGTATTCCCTGAGAGATATGTAGTGAGGCTTGATGTATTGACTATGTGGATGCTTGTATTCAACTATTATGGAGTTTTATATGATGTCATTTTGTTCTGTAAAGCTTCACTATACATATGTTCTATTGTATTTTGTCCACGCGCTGTGAGTAATACGATAGATTCTGTTGTTTTTTTAATTTACCCTGACAATCGTCCATGGTCGCTTGGCACACTTTACAGCGCACTTTCTCTGGATTCGGTGCAGGGGTCATGGGCGGTCGTCACATTTCTAATCACGTCCGGACTTCCCGTCACTAAGGGTGATAAAAACTTCTAAATCGGAGATCAGCCGATGTAGAGTAACTCGACGGTAATCCTTCCGTTTTCAAAAATATCTGGTCTTCAACACCGGTCTTCGAATGCAATTCATAACGACGTATCACATATTCGGAATGAGTTATACGACCCCATGGTCCTTTCCCGGCTAACCCGAATAGTGAGCGTTTATTTAAAAACAAGTGTGGCATTCATATTCATCCAATTCACAACAAATACCATTCAAGGTAATTATTGATAGTCGGTTATTTAACTATCAATAAAGATGCGCAACATCATCAGATTCCAAATAATTTTCCAAATTATTTCATCTTCAAAAATATCTTTACTAGATATAAAATTTCCACACTTAACCATTTGAAAACAATTTCAAATCAATTTCCACATTTCATTTTATCTTTGAAGATAAAATCTCAAAACAGTTCATTTCATATTGGAAAAGCATTTCCATACTTATTTAAAAATAAGTGTTTCACAAATCTATTTATTTTCAACATTTGAAAATATTCGATATACTTAAATCAAATTTTAAGTATATATTCATTCTTTAAGGAAATCATTAATTTTAACATCTATTTGAGTCAAAACGAATGTTGCGTAAAACATCGTTACGACGACTCGAAACCACTAGTATAGGGATTCAGATTTTAAGATAGATATATATAAATCCCAATACTACATAAAACATTTTCTTTCGAAAATCATTTACTATAACAACAGTGTTATAGTCCATCATTTCCTTATTTCTCGAAAACGTCTATTTCAATAATGAATGTTGAAATCTATGTATTCGATACTTAACACGTTTTAAAACATCTTTTAAAACAATTAACTTCATTTTATAATATCGCTTTCCCAAACATAACCATTTTATTCAATAATATATTCACTGTCCAAAATCGTGAATATACTTCACTAACCAAATTTCAATCTTTTCTACACATTTATTCCAAGAATTATCCACTATCCAAAATCGTGGATAAAATTCCCTTAATAACTTTCTATATTAAATTCATCAAATTTGATTGATTTTCGAATTTATAAAACAACGTATATAAATTCCATTTCTATTTTGTAACAACTTCAATTTAATAAATCCCCTTTATTAACAATTCGATTCATAACTCAAATCTTATACCAACAATCCATATTATAAGTTAAATACTTATAATTCCTTTATTTTACAAAATCATTTCCATTTATAAGTTCACAATTTATAAATTCCATTTATTTATAAATTCTTAAAAATTCATTTTAACGCTTATAAAAACTCGTTTTATAATACCCACATTTTAATTTATAAAATGTCAACTTTATAAACCTTTTAAGTAAACCGTTTATAATATTTTAAAAATCTCAATTTAAACCATTTTATAAATCAATCAATTATTTATTCCAAAAATCACTTTTCGGTTATATTTCACAAAGATCTTAACTTTTATAACTTTAAAATTTGAACGTTTATTTATTTAAAATAAATCACTTCAAAAATTTAATAAAACGTATAATTTCAAAGATCACTTTAAAAATCCTTTTAAATTAAAAGTCGTTATTTTTAAAACTTGAATCCGATGATGCAACGCATCAATTAGTCCATCACAACATCAAACATCATATATCATCATATGATAACAGAATATATATCAATATCTGTAAATAAATAAATACAGTTGAGGAATCCTGTTGGATCCCTCCAACCTGTTTCCCTGCATCCAAAGATGTTAGCACAATACCAATTCCACTTCGAGGTGGAATATCGCGGTATATGGGTTTTATAAAAATCATCCGCTTACTAACGGCGCAATAGGGTCTCATTCGCTATACGAGGCGGGAAATCAATCAATTCAATATATACATATGCCAATATGTATATATTGCTATATATATATAGATATATCCTACTATATCTAATATCACATCCAAATAGCAATCAATCAGTCAATAAATAACTGCAATATCAACTTTATTTTGAGTGAGAAAAATCTCACCTTTGCTTTTATTTTGCCATCCATTTTCCAATTTGACAGTTTCTCCAAATTTTGACCTTGGATAAATAATTTTATACAATCGATTAATATTTGAAATAAATCGAACCATCCGTTTCCATTTAGTAAAATTTTATTTTATCTAATCAATTCAATTTCAAACAAATTTCCGTTTAAATAATTTTAATCATTCAATGATTTTACTTTAACCTAGTTTTTCTTTTAATAAATTTATCTAACAAAAATTTAAATCAAAACTATTCTTCCTTTAAATAAATATTCCACTAAAAAAATTATATTAGTTTTGATTTATAAATAACTACTTAACATTTTAAAATTCCAAATTAACTTCCAAAATATTATACAATTTAAATTAACATTCGAACCCATTAAATAAATCAATTTCCGTTTTGATGGTTTTGATTAACAATTTTCCCTCTTTAATAATTAAATTAAGATTTTACTTTCAAAACTAAATCTAAGATGTTAACCTTTGGTAATTTAAATTATCCATGATTTCTTTTGAAACCTCATATACAAAAATATATATATACTTAGATTCAATCAAAGAAAGATCGACATATACCTCACTGCCAGATTCTCTCGCGAGCATTTCCACGATCGACGAGAATCTCCTCACGACCTAACTTCGAACGCGACCGGTCTCCGCTATACCCTGGCCTCTGCAACCATCGCCACTCTTCCAGTCGACGGCGAACACACCTTCATCATGAAGTCGCTCCATTTTCGAATGCTAACCAAATTTGCTGCCCATACATCTGCGTGCTTCCACGAACCTCCAATTCCAACTTCGAGTCGTCCTTCACCTCATCGCCGCCACCGGCGAACTCGACTTCCTCCATTCGCGACAACAGCGAAGACACCTAAGGCTTGAACGCGATTTCGAATCGCGTGACCATCTCATAGCTAGACATCATGACTCGTATCGATTTCAAAATCGACGAAATGCCCCTCTTATATTCTCGAGTTCGAAGATTTGATTTAAGGGATAATTCGTTCTCGAATGGAAAGAGGGGAACAGCGATTAAGTGGACCGCCATTTTTTTTCTTTTTGATTTCGTTTTCTCTTATAACTTGAACTGGTTCAGATTTTGCTTGTATAAATTGAAAAAGAAGAAAGAGGGGTGAACGAGATGAAAGGGGATTTCGTTTTCAAACTGAAGAAATGAGTGGGATTGGCGATTTTTCTTTAAAACACTCGGCCATAATTATTTCTGAACGAAATGATTTCGCTTTGTTCCTTGCGTTTGAAGAAATGGGAGACAAAGGAACGTGATTAAGCAGAGGGCAGGTCTGCTTGCTCAGAAATAGGGTGGCTGAGTTGAAAGGAATTTGACCGGTGAAATGATACAAGATATTTACATTAAAACGATATTCATTTTCTAGACGTTTTACTCTCGTACGATCACACGATATCTCCGAATGTTGCGAAATTTGAAATCCGGTAATAATTCGATATTACGGACCTAATGGAACTGGTTTCATCAAATTCCGAGACTGCGCCTCGGACGACTATTTTTAAATGTTGATTCGAACGATAATTCTCAAAACTGAACAAATCGTTTCCAAACTCAATTCTGAAGTTTCAATTATCTTCAGTAATATCAATACGAATTTTAAAAGCTTTTGAAATATTTTTCTTCAACTTAAAATTGAAGATTCAAATTTTTATTCAATTCAATAGATTAAATTTTAAAGTTTAATCGCAAATTTCAAAGTTATATCGGGGATTCAAATTAAATCATCGTTCAAATATTTAAAATTAATTAAATATTCTCAATTTAATTTGTTCAAAATTCAGGGTCGTTACACTTAGGCACAACTAGGCCCTTACGATGCTTATTGGAGAATGGATTCCATATAATGATTGGGCTAATGGGGTACCGCCCGTCACGATGCATCTCTAGATAAATAATACCGAGGACCTCACCTGGATCCCCTACCAACACAGAACTAGCCAACCGCTTACTAGATAGTGCCGAATATGATAACCACTCCATTAGTGGGTCCTGAAGCATACAAATAAGAGATAATATCGACTCTAGATAGGGATGATCATACCCTACTTGGGAGCGAACCACTTAGCCCTACTGCATCTCCCCCACTTTAGTCATTCTCGATTGACGAGGCTTGAGGCTACGTTTTACCTTTTGCAAAGCACTTCCCACTTGAAACGCCGATACTGCCCCCAGGCAATAATGCAATACCATCATTCATCCTTACAAATTCGTTCTAGGACTGAATGAAATGCTTAGGAGCTCCATCTTCAATTCCAACATCTTTAAGATGTTTTCACTTCGCAACGCTTAAGTTGGGTCGAAGTGGGTTTCGGGTAACATATCCGATCCTGGTCTCTTGAAAACAACATTCAATAGTTTTCGGTAAACTCAACCCCGGTTCTTTAGAAAATAAAGAGTCAAAAATAAGAGTGGATATCACCTCCTATCCATTAATGGATGGATTTCCTTATCGTTTGCCCTAAGAAAACGAAATGAGATTTATATGCACAGTACAGTATCATCGAAGATGACAATGCCATATAACTCACGTGTTTCTCCTAGATATTTCGAAAGTTATGTTATGGGTCTAAATTCGATAGTCGGTTATTTAATAACGAATAACAAGCATTCAATCAGGGATTTAATTTCATAAGGAAAAACCAACATTGGTTAAGCACGGAAGGGAACACTGGCCCCTTAAATTAATCTTCTCATTAATGGAAATCACTTTGTAAATATCTGTATATAAATACCTTTACAAAGATATACCTGCAAATTTCCCATATTTTCAATACTTAGAAAAATATCTATATACTTATCTTAACACTATAAGTATAGTCACCAAAACTGAGGTAGATTCCTTTCCTATATAATTTAAAAATCATTTATAAATTCCTTATAAATCTCCAAAATCATTTAAAGAAATTATTTCATAAATTTCTGAAACCATTTATAAAACTCTTTATAGAACCCCTATAAAACCAACCTTCATTTCCAATTATAAACTCTTTTATAATTCCAAAGCATTTATAAACTATTTATAAATCTATACAATTATTTATAAAACTCTTCTTTTAAATCTATAAACCCATTTCCAAAATTCGTTTATAAATATCTAATCGTTTATAAAACTCTTTCACCTTGTAAATAACCTCCCTTAAGTCTTCAAACCATTTTATAAACTTCCCTTAAAAATGCAAGTCCGTTTATAAAACTCTATTTATGAATCTCGAAAAACATTATAAATAAACCCTAATAATTAACGTTAAAACACTTTTATATAATAGTAATTATTAATAGCAAACATTATAAATAATAATTATTAACATTGAAATATCTTAAAATTAAAAATTAATAATTCAAAACATTATAAGAAAACAATCATTAATCTTACCATTATTATAAATAAAATTAATAAATTTCCAAATATTAATAATCGTTATTATTAATTTCAAACCATATTAATAATTTTAAATAAGTAACTTTTCCAAATATTTGAAACATTAATAAATAGGCTTGAAGTAATATAAATATAAATTAATAACTTTTAGAATGATATTAAATAAAAATAAATAACCTTTAAAAACAATATTGAAATAAAAATAAATAACTTTAAATCAATATAAAACATAAACAAATAACTTGGAAAAAGATAGAAAATTTGGTTGAAATAAAAATAGAAATTAAGTCCCTTAAAACAAAATATTTCTTAAACCAAATTTCGGATTTAAAATCATTTCCTATGTCAAAACCCATTCCCAATTAATTGGACATTTATAGCATTTTTAGAATGCTAATTTGAGGCCAATAGCTAACAAACGCTTAACTAATATCAATGCTAATTTTCTATCACTACAGGGTTTAAGTTGAACATATAATAATGTCATATCTCATAGATTTTACAAACAGATTTGATAACAATCAGACAACAGGAATATTATTGAAAAAATTTCAATAAAGGTGAGGAATCTCGTTGGATCCCTCCAACCTGTCCCCCTACAACACAGTTCACAAATATCAGCACACACACACACACACAGATATATATATATATATATATATATATGTAAATGAATTCAACAGTGGTGAGGAATCCTGTTGGATCCCTCCAACCTATCCCTCTACAACACATATAGTATATAACCAAATAATATAAATCAACCGCTTCGATTCGGGCTTCGTATACAAAGGGTCATCCGCTCTTATAGGGGAACATAATAGGGTCTCATCCGCTGTAGGGGTAATGAATATATCCAAACCAAATAATAAATCTAATAAATCTAGTAAATCATCCAATAATCGTTCAACAATTTTTATCAACTATATATATCATAATAGTTAACAAAAATGTGAGTTTAACTCATTATTAATTCTGTTGTCATTGAGGCATTCCGGTTTAGAACTAAAATTGGACGACATCTGAATTTAGCCCAAATTTCAACTATCCCTAAATTTTGCCAAACCAGCTCCATTACGGAGCTTTCATCATTACGAGCACAACACAAAATCCTCACCTTGATTAGACCTCGTATGAGAGAGTTATTAAAATTTTAAGTTATCGATATTTAAATTTATAATTATTAAACTAATAACATAATATTCTTAATAATTACAACTATGCCCCTGCCCCTTCCTTCCCCAATTTTGAATTGCCGCCCAACTTTCCTGAGACCAACCACCATTGTCGATGGTTCCCTTGCCTCTTATTAACTCGTTCCTCTACGAAACTCGAAACCGTCGCCGCCGACAAACTCCCTTTCGCAATCTCCGTCATGGTGACCTATCAAGCACCCACTCGATTGCCTCCTCTAAATCGCGACTCCCATCCATCACGCAACCATATGCGGAAGACGGCCTCCCCTACAGTGAACTATGACACCCAAAAACCCAACCGTAGGTGCTAAACTCCGCCATGAACCCGCGTACCACACCCCCATGACCATCATTGCTCCTATAATCAGAAAATCCAAATCCAAATTGACAAAACCCAAAATCCATCACTATCGACTCCTCAATGATGCCGCGACCTACAATTTCCACACCAAATCGAAGACCAAACTTATAGGAGCTCAGCTAAATTTATTTAACGATTTTTTATTTCTTATATTTCAAGATTTAAAATTTTGAATTTTTGAAAACTTCATTTCCTTGTTTACTGAATAATTTTAAAAGGGAGGGAAAAGCATGGGTAACATGGTGAAGAGGAATGGTAGTTATGGAGTTGGTATGGGAGAGTATGGTAATTATAAAATAATATATATATATATATATACTCAAATTAAAATATCAAATTACAAAATGCCCAAAAATTTCACACTCCAAACGAGACGTGCCACCCGACGTTTTATATGTTATACCCTTATTCCGAACGCAATGGAACTTGTCCTGTCATTGGATCTTATACAGAAGATAGCTTTTCAAACCCAGTTATTATATTAATTTATGAAATTATTTATAAGCGTTTCAATTTCGCATGACCAAACGATATATCTGATCGCCATGAAATTCATTATCATACAATAATATACAATTACGAATCCAATGAAATTGGTTTCGTCCAATTCCGAGACAGTTCCCCAAAAGGCTATTTTTTATATGTTAATTAAAATGATTTATTACAAAACAAATAAATCATTTTTATATCCAATTCAAAAGTTCGGTATTACCATTCTAATTATTTTAAATTGTTTAAATAAGATTTCCAAATCATTTTCACTCACATAGAATTCAAGATTTAATTATTTATACAATCCCAATATTAAATTTAATAATTTAATTATCTAATAAATCGTTATATTTGAAATTCAAGTTTTTTAACTTATAAAAATAACTTTTCAATATTTAAATCAATTAAATATTCCAAACATCAATTTATTAAAATTCTGGTTTATTGCATTTTCTTTGTCTACTCCATTTATTTTTCTATCATACAAAGTTATAAAAGGTATTTTTTTAGCAAAGCTAGCCGACTTTATAGTGGGCCATGCCACTGTATATATATAAATGGAGAAACAAGTGTTCTGCACATGCATGGAGCAACTAAATGGGAAAAAAGGATCCCAAACCACAAAGAAAATAAAGCCCAAGAGCTTGGCAAAAGTGCCTAATCTACTAACTAATAGGACTGCGTGCCCTCCAAGGAGGGACTACCACTGCCAACATCAGTAGACGGGCCGATAACATGAACATAACCAGAGAAAAGAGTAGCCAGCTTCGGACATAGCCTTCAGACGTAGGATAGTAATTAAACTTCCTATCCCAACCGACGTCATAAAACTTTCTTTTGTTCTCTTCACCTATGTCACCAACCCTAGTAAGGGACAAACCCTCACACTCAATATGATATATAAGACAATGATTTTATCCCTACACTTCACTGATAAAAGCATAATAAGTGTCAGACGTTGGCGAGTACCTCATTTCAAAAGGAACATGTATCCAGGCCCGCTCCTTAGAATTCCAAATAATGGAACCAGACAACAAAGAAGTTCTAGGCTCCGCCAGGGCCACCCTAACAGGAGCATTTGGATCAATAGAATTGGTATCAGGCTCAGCTTGGGCCGCACCAAAGGGAGCAACAGGTGCAACACCAGTAGAACCAATATTACCGATCAACAAAGAAGATTCTGGCTCTGCCAGGGTCGCACCAACAGGAGCAAAGGACGAAGTAACATCAACAGAACTAATAACCGAAGGTGTTAAAGTAGGGAGAGGAGTAACCTTTGGAACCCACTTCCTGGCAGGAGGCCGAGGGAGAGGAACCCGAGAGGATAGTGGAACAAGGACAACAATGACAGACTTAGAACAAGCATCATAAATGTGCCTAAAAGACCGACAGAACGAATAGATCTTCAGGTGGTAACAATAAAAGGTTTCCCCTCAATAAGAATAGGATCGGACTCAAGAATACGTTGTCATTCGTCACTTTGCGTGAATTTAAAGTAGAACATTGCTTTATCGAAATGAACTGTTAAACCACCTTTAGGCTTCCATACCTGGTTGCATCGTGCCTTAACAAGCTGATAGGCTGGATTGGAGTTAAGGAAAAATCCTAACAAATAATCCTTCCAATAATCAACACTAGACTCAATCACCTCTACTGGAGGAATCATAACACCGTCTATCTCAACCATATCAAAGGAAATGAGAGAATGCACCCCCGCATTATTTGGCAACTTCGAGAGCAAAGACGTCCACTTTGGGACAACCCCAGGTGGAAAAGCAACTTGAGAAATAGACTTAGAACTGCAAGGAAGAATACTGGGAGAAAGGAATTTATGCTAGGCATTATCACGAGCAGTTGGTGGGCTGACACGAAACTGGCAAACATCAGTAAGATCAAACCCCATTGCCACAACAACAGAAACATTTCCACTTCTAGAAGCGACAGCCATAGTCGAACTAACAAGATCAGCCTAAGCATCGACTGCCACAGCTGAAACACCATCACCTGCCCTATTTTCATTAAACTCGGATTCAACAATACCCAATTCTACCTCAACAAGCAAATAAATATCATCATGTGACCAAGAATTATGACAGGCAACGGCTAGAAACGGAGATAGAGGATTCTCACCCGATTTCGAAGGGCTACCAAGCACCAACGGAGAGCACGGAAGCGAGTTAATTTCATTTAGAAGCCTAGAAAATCGGATCGACAATAACAATTTCAGGCGATGGAGGCGCAATAACAGGAACGGAAAAAGAAGTGGCTGCAACTGGCCCAACCACACTGGACAACGAAGGAGCGACAGAGAAGAGGACACCAGAGCAAGAAATGGAATGATCTAAATCTGGCATCGATAGCTTTTTCTTTGCCATTGGTAGTCGTAGACGAGACAAAATTAGACAGAAAAGGACCAACTCAATTTAATTGCTAGGGAGAAGACTCCATTTACTATGTGAATTACTTCTATTATAAAAGGTATTTTTGACCATTGATTGGATTTAAATAATGATTGATAAATAAGTTAGATGTGTTTGTATAAGGAGAAGCATTTATGTAAAGATGAGAATTTTATATGGTTTCTTGATTTGAATATAAAATTTATTTGAATAATAATAATATTGGATTTGATAAAGAAAAGGTGTTGCAATAGATTTTAAGAGTTTTTAAGCAAAGTTACGAGATATATTTCATCAAATAACAATATATTTTGAGTGATATGGTAACAAATATTATTGTATTCTTTAGAAGGAAATAACTTTTATTTTGAAATGATAATTGAGAAAAATCCACTATTTTGTAAACGATAATTCCTATTCCTAGAACACTCTTTGAAACAAAAATGGTCTAACATATTATTTTGGTAAGATAATTAAGTGTTAAATCTTTTATGTCAAAAAATCTATTTTCCAAGATGAGTAAATCCTTATTTTAGTAAGCTATTGAAAGTGAAAGTTTTTCATAATTTTCTTTTTGAAAAACCAAGAAAATTTTGAATGCTTTAAATTAGAAAGGCTAACTTTTAAAGGAAAAAGTTTTGATAAGGAAAGTTTTAGATATGGATATTATATTATTCCTATTTGGGGATAAAGGAATTTTGAATCTTTGATAAAAAAAAATTTAAGTCTAAATTTTCAAAGATGGAGATATTGAATTTGATACTTCATGTTTTATGTATTGCAAGAAATGGAGTAATAAATGCTTATTTTTTAATAAGTTAATTTGTATGAAGATATTTTATTTTGTGTGTGAAAGTTATGATTTTATACAATTTTACGGAGTATATATAGATCACGACCTAGGTTGGATAGACTATGGTTTTTTTTAGGATATGAAAAAATAAAAAATAGAACGTATAGCCTGATCTGAAAATTTGAAGTCAGTCCCAAACCTCTATCTGAAGAAGTTGGTAAAGTGTAAATATATTTCAGATCTGTAATTGAGTTATGAATTAGGTTGCCCATATAATATGAATTTCTATATTTTAATTTTGGAGCAATTTTCGTTTAATTTCTATAAATTATCTACAACGACCCGGAATTTCAGCCATTCGAATTTGGAATATTTAATTGAATTTTACATATTTAGAAGTAAATTTTATAAGTTAAATAACTTATTGAAATGACCCTCTCTTTTAGATACCTGAATTTGTAAGGATTTTTTATTTTTATTTTTACATAGATATATATATATATATATATGTATATATATATATTTCTGAAGTCCAGAGTCATTTTTTTTTCTATCAATACAACTTATCCAGGATCAAAATCTTTACCAATATAAATATATCAGTGTATTCATAAGGATATGCACATACATATGATGATGCATGTGCCTCTCTTGTTTGAATCAGAGTTCTGGTAAACAAGAGGATAATTTGATTGATTAAATTTAATCAATCTACACATAGTTCAATTTAATTCATACAATAAAATTCCATCTATATATGTATCAATATATATTTTAAACTCCTGATTCCTTGCTAAATTCTCTATGGAGTATAATTCCTAGAAACCAGATAATTGTGCTATGACTATCTATAAATTAATGGTGTAGTTCTTGTGCTCTGGAAAATGATATAAGTTTCTATCATTATCTATGTTGAATTTTCTTATAAAATCTGTTTATAGTACTAACTCTTTTCTGGAATATTTTTAAGTGAGATATCATATTTCAAAGGCTTAATTCTTTGATGCCAGGAGGCTAAGCTAAATGAAATGCAAACTTAAGTGGGTTTCCTGTAACCATGGGTATCCATATCATGGTTCAACCAGACTCTTTGTTCTGGTGTAACCCATAGGGTCTTAAAAATGCATTTTGATCAAAACTTGAGTGAAATGGAATTCAGATTCATGTTAAAAATACAAAGGTAACAAGTGTGTTAATATCTGTACAAAACATGTTTAAATTGCTTTCAACTCCTATATTACATATTCTTCCTTTATTTAAAAATAAGGTATAAAAACATTTGTGTAGAACAAGTTGAATTATGGAAACATTACAGACACATAATACATTCTCCGTATGCTTATCATCTCTTGTATACATATGTCATGGTAGAAAAATAAAACCATTTAATTTACCGAGACTCAACTATCCAGATTTCCCAAAACTTAACCCTTTTCAAAGACTCAAGATTGACTAATACATTTATAAAATGTAACCATCCTATTTATTACAGTATTCTTGCTCAATTCACTTACAAGATTTAGATTAACTTCTTCAACATATCAGATAATATCCAGACTTATAAATCCCAGTTACAAGTCAATTTCTTAGCAAAATACTTAGCAAAATATCCATCCAATATTCAATACTCAATACAAGTAGCAACTTAAATTATCAATACATGAAGGTTTCATCATTTAGGCTCTTATCTAACTAAGTTTAGCATGCTATAATCCTCTTCTCAAAGCCTTGCTCCTACTCTTACTCCTACTTAGCTGCTGCAGTCGCTGAAAATGCATTTGAAGCTGCCCCATTTTAAATGAGACACCCCATATGCCATTAGCACACTAGGGTAAGACACATGTCTGGTATGAGAAAATCCACTAAAACAATTTGTAAATCAAGTTAAAGTTAAAACATGGATATATGTATATAACTCTGCCTTTAGAAAACAAGTAATTCATGTGTGCATGTTCTGTGTCAATGTGCAGGTGCACACTTAAGTCTGCCTTTCCAGAAACCTCAAGAAGATATGGTACATTCATACATTCATATAATTCAATCATAAATCAAATAAACATCCATACAAAACAGGGAAATCACCAAAATGAATTAAATCATTTATTCACTATTCAGATTTCATTCCAGGAAGACTCTAGTTCCTCTTTATATCAACTTCTCCTACATTGATATATTTACCTATCTTGGTCTCACCTGTAATTAATTGAATCAATGGACACACTGTAATGGACTAATTCACTCCATTACACAAAGATCTCAGGACTTAAACAAGCCATGTGTCAACTTGTATTACTCAAGAACACAAGTCATTCCTGCAGTGCTCTTGACCCCATTTCCTAATCAGGTTTAAATTAATAATAATACTTCTGATTTTTCATGACTAAACCATTCAGTGAACAATCATTCATGTCATGGCATTCCACACCATTCATAACCAACCAGAGGCAATCAGGCAATTAAACATAGGTGTCAATTAAATAGATTCTGCACATATACATATATGTTCTTGCATTTTTAAAAAGGGGTATAGACAACTAACATTGGCTTATGGCTTTTGAGAGAGTTTTTCTTTTGCAAACTTCTGTGCTTTAGTTAAACTCAGAATAACCAAGTTTTACTGAATCATAAAATTTATTTGCTATGTGTTTGAATATTTATATATTTTCTTTGAATCAGGAGCATCAGCACATAGGCAACCCTATTGCACTCCTAATTCCTTTTTGTCTCAAGCCTCAGCACTTATACATGAGTATATTGCAGCTCAACATGTTTACATTTTTCTGGGTTGAGCCAAGACCAATACTACTTGCCTATATTCAACCTTTTATTTTTTGGGTATTTGCTTATGTTTCTAAACATTGACATATCAGAGAGATCCGAGTTTATAAAATATATATATATACTATTAATACCTAGAACATTCAGATAATAAAACAAACAGAACAACCAGGTATAAATCAAAACATTTTCATCTCTGAAATCACAGATAGACAATCACATATGAAAATACATTTTTAAGAAAAATTAACTTATAAACTGGCTGCCTACATTAGGACTTAATGCCTTAGATTTTTATGAGTGAGTTTACTCACCTAGCTCTCTTTCACTTCCTAGTTGATTGGTAAGCTTCTGCCTTCAACCCTTTTCTTCACTTGTATTATATTTATATAATATCTATATATTTTTCTCAAGAGCTATCCTGGAAGAAGAGAAGGTTCCTCATCTCACTGCCTATTTATGCAGGGTTTTTCTTAGGGTTTAAGGTGTTGGATAAAGTCATTTTTGCCCATCAGAAATCATGCCATTTGCATTTTGTTTAAACCCAAAACCTTACCCTCCCCGGCTCAAGTTTGTGAAGAGAAAAGTGGTTATATCTTTTGTGGTTAATTTCAGAAATTTTCCAGAAAATACTTTTTCCTCTTGTCTACTATCATGCTAAAAGTGTGACTTGATTTTATTATTTATCAAATATTCTTCCTAATTCTGCCTACACCAAGCATTTCTTTGTTTTATCTTATTTTTCTATTTTTAGCTTTCATCTAAATAGTATGTACTTCCTTTATTTATTTATAAGAGGATTACTCCTTTTTATATCTTCATTCTTTTTCTTTCTGCCTATAATTTAAAATATGTTTGTATATTTTATTTTGCTGAGTTGAACTCTAGTACTTTATTAACATATATATATATATGTATGTAAGTCTTACTGAAATAATTAGTACACCTATATACATATTTATACATTATTTTGTATTGACACACCTGCACATGTACACTCAAAAATACTCAGTAGCATCCATATATATATATATATATATTTATTTATGCATATAGCTTTTAAGGATTTAATCTATATATATATAATATTTCCATACACATCAACATGTGTTCATTCTTAGCATTCAGGAATTAAGCTTTAGTTCATGTGTATTTCCTGTGCGCACATGTACACACATACAGATACACCATATCAAGCTATATCAATTCCCCTTTAAAATTGGTTTAAAAATTATTTTAAACTTATTTATATTTTTCAAAATAAATTCCTAAAATCTTGGGTCATTACATACACCCCTCCTTTTAGAAATTGTGTCCCACAATTTCCCTAAGCTTAAATAAATTTTAAACTTAATTCATAGAAGAAGTACATTCTCAAGCAAATAGATTTTTAGTTCTATCATAATAACTAAAAATGCATGCATCCAAAAAGGAAAGCAAATTAAAAATCAGAATTACCTTTAATCTGAAAATAGCTTAGGGTAGTTCATCCTAACTTTGTCTTCTAATTCCCATGTGCAATCACTAGGATCAAGACTCCACTGTACCTTCACAAGTTTCAGAGATTTATTCCTCAACTTCTTCACATCCTTTGCCAAAATTCCCACTGGATCCTTTTCATAAACCAAGTTAGGATTTATTTGCACTTGGGTTGGGGTCTCAAGAATTTCTGCATTGTCATGAACCCACCTTCTCAATTGTGATACATGGAAAACATCATGCATCCCTTGCCTGTTTTATGGTAATTCCAACTTATATGCCAAGGGACCAATTCTTTCCAGAATTTTGTATGGCCCAATATATCTTGGGGTTAACTTGCCTTGTTTCCCAAATCTCAGTACATTTTTCATAGGTGAGATTTTGATGAAAACAAAATTTCCTACTTCATATTCCACCTGCTTCCTTTTCATGTCTGCAAATTTCTTTTGCCTATCTTGAGCTGTTGCCATTCTTCTCCTTACCAACTTAATTTTCTCTTTAGTTTCTTGTATGTACTTAGGCCCTAAAATAGCTCTTTCCCCTGCTTCTACCTAACATACAAGTGACAAGCATGGCTTGCCATATAAGGCTTCAAATGGAGCCATTCCTATAGTGCTTTGATAGCTGTTATTGTATGTAAATTCAGCTAAATGGAGATAGTCTTCCCAGTTACCTCCAAAATCCAGTGCACATGCCCTTAACAAGTCCTCTAAAACCTTGTTCACCACCTCAGTCTGCCCATCTGATTGTGGATGGTAGGCAGTGCTTAAGCACAATTCACTTCCCATGGCTTCTTGAAAACTTGTCCAGAATTTTGAGGTGAAGATGGTATCCCTATCACTCACAATAGTTTTGGGAATGCGATGCAATCTTACCACTTCTTTCACAAATACTTGTGCTAACTTTGGTGCATTCCTTTCTGATTTGACTGGGATGAAATGTGCCACTTTAGTTAGCCTATCAACTATCACCTATATGCTTGTGTTTCCTCTTTTAGATCTAGGCAGTCCATCTATGAAATCCATAGATATATCTTCCCATTTCCACTGTGGTATGGTACGAGGTTGCAACAACCCTGATGGCTTTTGTGTTTCTGCCTTGACTTGTTGGCAAGTCATACACTTTGCAACATGTTTGGCTACATCTGATTTCATTCCCTTCCACCAAAAATCTCTTTTCAAATTTTGATACATCTTTGTACTGCCTGGGTGTATGGAGTACTTACTTCTATGGTATTCATTCAATATCTCCTCCTTCAACTCTATGTTTTCTGGCACACATATTCTATTCTGGTTTCTCAAATAACCATTTTTATCAATATGGTAATTTATCACATCCTCCCCTTTTGATATGAGATTTTTCTTCTCCAATAAGTTTGTGTCTTGTTCTTGCATTTTACTCACCTTCAAAATCAGTTTAGGTTGAAGTGTTATCAAGCTCAACTTCCCTCTATTTTCCTGTGCACCATGCACATGCACATCCATGTGTACACAGCCATTCTCCCCAATTTCCAACTCAGCAAGCAAAGACAAGTCCTTAAACTCTTCTATCATCATTATAGCTAATTTAGCATGTTGTCTACTTAGAGCATCAGCAACTTTGTTTGCTTTACCTGGTGTATAGAGTATGTCCAAGTCATAAGCAGCTAAGAACTCCACCCATCTATGTTGCCTCATGTTTAAATCTTTTTGTGAAAATAAATACTTTAAAGACTTGTGGTTAGTGTAAAGTTCAAACTTAGTTCCTAACAAATAATGTCTCCAAAGTTTCAAAGCATAGATCACAGCTGCTAATTCAAGATCATGTGTGGCATACCTTACTTCATGGGGTTTTAGTTGTCTGGATGCATATGCAATGACTTGGCCTTGTTGCATCAACACTGCACCCAAGCCAAACCCACTACATCAATGTATACAACTAATTCTTCATTTCCCTGGGGTACTTTCAAGATTGGAGCATTCACCAATGCCTCCTTCAACTGTTCAAAAGACTTCTCACACTTCTCTGACCAAACAAAAGCTTGGTTTTTCCTGGTTAGGTTAGTAAGTGGTGTAGAAATTTTTGAAAAATCTTTTATAAATCTTCTATAATATCCTGCCATCCCCATAAATGATCTCACTTCACTCACAGTGCTAGGCCTCTTCCATGCTTGAATAGCCACTACTTTATTGGGGTTCACAGAAATTCCTTTGGCAGAAATGACATGGCCAAGGAGATGTACTTCCTCTTTCCAAAATGCACATTTTGAAAATTTTGCCTTTAAATCTTTTTCCCTCAACAAAACCAGGTGCAAATGACTTTTATGTTCATCCACTGTTTTGGAATAAATTAAAATGTCATCTATAAAAATAAGTACAAACTTGTCTAAATAATCTCTAAAGGTTCTGTTCATTAAATCCACAAAGTATGATGGTGCATTAGTCAAGCCAAATGGCATAACCAGAAATTCATACAACCCATACCTAGTGTTAAAGGCAGTGTACTTAACACTTGACTCCTCCACCTTCATTTGATGAAATCCAGATGCTAAATCTAGTCTAGAGAATACTCTTGCCCCAGCTAATTGATCAAAAAGATCATCTATTCTTGGCAATGGGTATTTATTTTTAATAGTTACTTTGTTCAATTCTCTGTAATCTATACAAAGTCTTAAGGAACCATCTTGTTTCTTAACAAATACCACTGGTGCTCCCCAGCAAGAATTACTTGGTCTTATAAAACCCTTTTCTTCCAATTCCTCTAACTGTTTCTTTAATTCTTTTAGTTCATTTGGCCCCATTCTAGTTGGCTTTTTAATCACTGGACTTGCTCCCGGAATAAGATTGATTTGAAACTCTACTGGTCTATGGTGTGGAACACCCTTAACCTCCCCAAACACATCCAAGTATTTATTGACTATGGGAATTTTTTCAATAGTAAGTTCACTTGAATCTTTTTCCAAGTCAATTAAATGATACAATTTCCTTTCTTTAGCCACTTCACACAAAATTATGATTCTCTGGCCCCTAAGATTTTGCAATGATATGGTTGATGATTCTAAGTTAATTATGGCTTTAAATTGCCTTAACCAGTCTACCCCCAATATAACACCTATATTTGGGTAGTTTAAAACATATAAATTGGAAATGAAGATGTTTCCACCTATGTTTAATTCCACATCCACACAAATCATATCTAAAACACTAGAACTCCCCAGAGGACTTTGTATATGCAATGGGGTTTCAACCAATATGAAATTCAATTTTAGCATTTTAACTAGTTCATAAGAAATCAAAGAGTGAGTTGCCCCAGTATGATATACTACTGCTATGGGTATGGTACAAATAAGTAATGTACCTTCCACTTGGCTATGGTTTTCAGCATTAATCTCCACTGTGGATTTGCCTTTGCCTTCCAAATTTGCCAATTTTCCTTGCTGTTTATACTCAGGACAATTCCTCTTCATATGCCCCTCTTTCCTACATAGATAGCACTTGAAAGCTCCTCCTTTCAATTCTGGGCACCTTGGCTTGATATGTCCTTCCTTTCCACATTGATGACACACAATTTTCTTCTTGGTTTCCTTAGCTTTGACATCTCCAGTGCCTTTGTTACTGGCCTCTTCTTTCTTCTTATCATAAGGGTGATATCTCCCCTTACCCTTCTTAGTGTTATTGTTCTTAAAATTTCTGAACTTTTCCCTTTCCTTGTCATGCTGCTCTAACCTCAAAGCCAAGTCTATTACTTGATCAAATGTCCTGTCAGCATAAGGTAACATGGCTCTGCTAAGTCCTGGGTTCAGACCTTTAATGTATCTATCATTCTTGGATGCTTCATCTGCCACTAGCATTGCTCCATATGTGGAAAGCCCCTCAAACTTTTGAGTGTATTCGGTGAAACTCAAAGTTCCTTGCATGAGTCTAATAAATTCTTCTAGTAAAGTGGTCTTAGCTGATGCTGGTACAAATCTTGCTTCCAACATCTCCTTGAATTGATTCCAAGTGATTTCATTCTCATTTCTCCCTGTAATGATTACATCCCACCAGCTTAAAGCTACTCCTTTCAGCTGTCTTGAAGCCACTTGCCTCTTCCTTTGATCATCAAGCTGCATGTCATTGAAAATCCTATCCAATGTTATCAACCATGCTTGAATTTCCATAATACTTTCTGTCCCTTCAAAGCTTTTGCCTCCTAAATGAGTATAAGTCTTGAGTAATTTTGAGAGCTCTTCATGGGGATTTTCTTGCCTTTGCCCTGCCCCATCTCTAAATGCTCTCACCAAATCTTGTAGATTGACCATTGGTGGTGCATTGGTGTAACGCCCCAATCTGAGACCCACTGTAACAAAGAGTATTAGAGGAGTAATACTGTCTGTTAAAGCGGAGAATAGAGTATAGTGGAAGCGACCATTTGTAATCAAGCTATAACTATCTACTGAATACGTCGAAAGGTGGAATCTATTTAAATTTTTCTCAAACAGGTGGTTCGACATATTCGGTAAATACTTATAACGAAATTACAAGTGGCTAAAGATCTATCAGGACAAAGCATAATAACATAATGAAATAGCATCACAGAACAGAATCACATAATAGATATAAAATCCCAGAACAATACATCGTCAATACAGATCCAAATATCATAAGTGGGTACAAAGCCACTGCTCACACATGTGAGTCAAAAATATGTACATATCAAAGTCTGAATAATAACATAAGCGGACACAAAGATAAGCTATCTCAAAAGCGTAGCAGATAAGTCCAAAGCGGAAGCACAGAAGCCAAGTCCAGAGACCTAACCTGAAACAACTCGGTCTGACCCGAGCGAAAACACTCGGGTCAGGCTAGCTAAACAATCAGTAATAACTGAGATATATAATAATGCGGTACATAAATAAAACAGTACTTATCCAAAGAGAAGTATATTATGAACCACATGAATAAAATGATGATCCCTAATCATCAATAAACGATAAAAATCTCCAAAGAGAAATCAACACCAAAGTGTAGAATAAATAAAATCGCCTCATATCATCGGCGTAGCCAAAGCTATAAAAAGATGCCCATAGGCAATAATCCCAAGTGACCAGAGTCTGTAATCAATGCCCAAGCAAAGATCGATGCTCCAAAGAGCAATGGGGATATACTGAAAAATCAATGAAATCAAACACTGAAAAGCAATGTCCAGAGACACTGTGAATCCACAAGGTAATCGCACTTACATCGTATGGTTCCATAGAACCAACGCCGAATGGCGGTACTCGAATGGATATAAAAATCATCAGATAATACAAGTTTTGCACGTGCACCGACCAGAGTCGTTGTTGCCAAGTACTGTAAAGTTGTGATCGATCACTCGCACAGATGCGGAACGCGCGAAACGGAGAAATCCTTCCCAGAAGGATAAAGGCCTAGAGGCACACGCCGAAAAGTAAACTGCTCCATAGAGCAGGTGTCCAGAGACGGTTGCCCAGAGGCATGGTGACCCAGAGGTCCAGTACTGGCCGCCCAGAGGCAAATGTGTCACTAACTTCTTGGAGAGGAACCCGTAAAGTGTTAACAATGAGTCCCATACCCCACGTTCGCACTAAACGGTTTCCTAACCAATAGCAAGCTCACACTCCAAACAATAAAAAGTCCACCTCGTATCATCGGTGAACTAGACCCAAAGGTCAAAACGATCAATCGAATAGGTCGGGGATTAACCGGAAAGAAAATACACACGGTTCCATAGGCCGGAGATTTCCTAACCGTTTAAGCACCTTTCCACTTCGCTCGACGTGCTAAAAGTGAGTGTGAGATTTTCATTATAGAAACTATTGGTGTAAAACGGATTTATAATTGATTTTGAAATCATCTTTAAAACGGTCTTTTGAAAAGTCTCCTATTATGGAGTAATTAATTTAATAATTAAAAATAATATTATATAATAATTTTCAAAAGCCATTTAGGAGTGAAAAATCTTTTGAAAATGATTCATAAAACCCGTGTACGAAATCTAGAGACAAATCTCAAAGAAATCAATAAATCCAGAAAATCACTGAAAAATGTTGTGTTTGTAAACATTCAAAATCAGCTGCGAACCCAAGTTCGGCAATTTATTTGGACCAGCAAACGGTGTCCAAATGTCAAAAAAATTTGCAGGCATGTAGTCCAACATCCCTACTTTAAAATGCAAAAAGAATTTCTGGATTCCGAGTTGAGACGAAGTAGCAGCGACGTCTCAAAGTTGGACACAGAACAAGATTCACACTGTTTACAAACAGCGACAAGAGTTCAACTTCGACACGAAATTCGAAGTACCAAACGAATGCCGATGATGCCTAAATTTTACAGAGATGGAGTTCGAAACTCCACCTTTCCAACGAGACCAAAAACGTCGAATTTCGACTTCGGATGCGATCGTGGCGGCATCGCAAAGTGTAGATAAAAAATTTGGAACAGGCTTTAAAAAAAATCTTTTTTTTTTCTTCTCGGGCTGCACCCATGGTGCAGCCCAGGTCCAGCCCCAGCCCGCCTGGGCTGGGAAACAGACCCAGCCCGGGCGGGCTGGGTGCTTCAAGGCCCCAGCCCGCTAGGGCTGGGGACCAGACCCAGCCCGGGCGGGCGGGGTACCACTAGGCCCCAGCCCGCCTGGGCTGGGGACCTGATCCAGCCCAGGCGGGCTGGGTACCACAAGGCCCCAGCCCGCCTGGGCTAGGGACCTGACCCAGCCCGGGCGGGCTGGGTCCTCCAAGGCCCCAGCCCGCCTGGGCTGGGGACCTGACCCAGCCCGGGCGGGCTGGGTCCTTACCCAGCCCGGGCGGGCTGGGTACCACAAGGCCCCAGCCCGCCTGGGCTGGGGACCTGACCCAGCCCAGGCGGGCTGGGTCCTCCAAGGCCCCAGCCCGCCTGGGCTGGGGACCTGACCCAGCCCGGCGGGCTGGGTCCTTACCCAGCCCGGGCGGGCTGGGGGGATGTGTGCCAGCCCACTAGGGGCTGGCCTGTTATTACTATGCCTGGGTGCAACCCAGGCCTGTTTGGGCCCTCAAATTCAGTTTTTCAGCCCGTTTTCAAGCTATGCAATTCCAACCAGCAGTGTTTTTTGATTTTTAGTGATTTAGGAGTGTTTTTTTCAAGTTTTGGCCTCAAATTTTCACCAAAATTAACTAGTAATTATCACTAATAAGTATAACTAGCAATAATCACTAATAGATAGTAATTACCAATATTACAACTAGCATTAATTACTAATCAATAGTAATTACCTTAATGAGGCAAAAGAACAAATAGTATTTATGCACAATCAAGCAAGCCAAAAGCCTCAACCTCCAAGCAAAGATCAAGAGACTTCAAGGACCCAAAATCAACAAAAAATAAACAATAATTACAACATGAAGGTTGAGATAAATATGGGTTAAGAAGGAGGATTAGATAATAGGAGAGGTTGCATTACCTTTCTTTTTTTCTAGGATTAAACTAATTTATGAAGAGAAGGAGATAGAGCTTCTAAATGGAGGCCATTAATTTTGTTTAGATCTAGGTTTTGAAGTTATGAAGAGGAGGGTTAGGGTTTGGATGGCTTTGAGATATTATAAAGGAGTGGGTTAGGCTAATGGGTAATGGTAAGGGGTTTTAGAAACCCATTAGGACTTAGTTTATTTTCTAATGTTATCATGTGAACCAAAATCCTAGGAAGCATTCTATTTTTAATTAAAACCTTATAATTGTCTTATTTAGCCCATTAGCCTATAATCACTTTTTATTTAAAAATTCCTCATTTCAACCCAAAATATTTTAATTTGCAAACAATTGTAAATTTAACTTCCCAAAAATTTGTTTAGCCCCTTTTTAACTTAAAATCATAATTTTACTCCATCATTCGGTAATTGCAATCTCAGGGTTGTTACAGACTCCCCCCTTAAGAAAATTGCATCCTCGCAATTCCTTAAATATAGGAGTCATCTATAACATCTAATCCACAAAAGGAATTCAGAAGATAAAATATAGATGCTCACCCGTGCCGGAAGATGAAAGAAAACCAGGATAAGTACGCTCGATAAATTCTCTAGTCTCCCAAGTGCAGTCCTTAGGATTAGACGACCATTGAATCTTCACAAGCGGAACCTCTTTGTTTCGAAGACGTCTGATCTCCGAATCAAGCACACGAAGAGGTTGCTTCTCTATAGATAGATTGGGTGAGATCTCCAAATCGGGCACGATATGAGGCTCGATAATAGAATCAGGTTCGCGCACACACTTGCGAAGCTGAGAAACATGGAACACATCATGTATTCCAGAGAAATGAGCAGGTAGAGCCACACGATAAGCGACGAGGCCAATGCGTTCCGTGATAGGAAATGGTCCAATATAGCGAGGGGCCAATTTTCCTGTAGAACTGAAACGCACAACCCCTTTCATAGGAGATATCCGAATAAAGACATGATCACCAATGGAGAACTCAAGAGGCTTCCTACGGTTGTCCGCGTAGGATTTCTGGCGGTCCTGTGCCTCTTTCATTCTCTGACGGATAAGAATAATCTTCTCAGAAGATTCCCGAACTGAATCTGGACCAAGAAGGTGCTTCTCACTAGATTCTAACCAACAAGCAGGAGAGCGACATGGCCTTCCGTAAAGAGCCTCGAAAGGAGCCATGCCAATACTAGACTGAAAGCTGTTGTTGTAGGAGAACTCTACAAGCGGTAAGTGATCCTCCCAACTACCACCGAAATCCAGAATACAACAGCGCAAAAGATCCTCTAAAACACGATTCACCCTCTCCGTCTGACCGTCGGTCTGAGGATGATAAGAAGTCGAGAAATTCAGCTTTGAGCCCAAAGCTGACTGTAGGCACTTCCAGAAGTGACTAGTAAAGATAGTGTCTCGATCACAGACGATAGAGCTAGAAATGCCATGAAGTCGAACGACTTCCTTCACATATAGCTTGGCAAGCTGAGGAGCAGTCCGAGTGGACTTAATAGGAATGAAATGAGCTGATTTGGTGAAGCGATCGACGATGACCCAAATAGAAGTATGGCCTGACCTCGATCGAGGAAGACCGTCAATAAAATCCATGGATATCTGATCCCATTTCCACAATGGAATCTCTAGCGGCTGAAGAAGACCAGATGGACGCTGATGCTCAGCTTTGATCTGTTGACAAGTCATGCAACGGCTTACATAACATGCAACATCACTCTTCATGCCCTCCCAAAAAAATAGGCGACACATGTCGGCATACATCTTACTCGACCCGGGATGTATAGTGTACTTAGTGTGATGACACTCGTCTAGAATGTCATGCCTAAGTGATAAATCAGATGGTACCAAAATAAGGTTCTTCCTGCAAAGACACCGATGAGAATCAATAGAATAATCCAACAATGTCTCATCACTGGATCCCGACTCAAGGAGATGAATGTATCACAACAAGTCTGGATCCTGCCGCTGAGCATGGGCAATGCGATCCAATAGAATAGGTCGAGCTTCCAAGCTGAATAATAAGATCTGAGAATCAGAAGACGGAGCTCGATTTCGAAACACATAGAAAGAGTCTCAAGAATAACCCACTCGGTAATCATCATAGAAACAACTGCCGAGTGTTTGCGACTGAGCGCATCTACAACACGATTCCCCTTGCCAGGGGTATACTGAAAATCTAAGTCATATGAGGCGAGAAACTCGAGCCATCGCTGCTGCCTCATATTGAGATCCTTCTGACTGAATGAATACTTTAGCGACTTGTGATCGGTGTAGATAATGAAATGTTCGCCCAATAGTTAATGACGCCACGTCTTCAAGGCAAAGACGATAGCTGCTAACTCAAGATCATGAGTAGGATAGCGAACCTCATTCAGACGTAGCTGCCTAGAAGCGTAAGCAACTACCCGATCTTTCTGCATAAGCATAGCACCGAGGCCGCTACCACAAGCGTCGGTGTAAACAACAAGATCCTGGTTACTCTTAGGAACTACAAGGACAGGAGCATGAGTGAGAAGTTCTTTCAGTCGCTGAAAGGAAGCTTCACACTTATCAGACCAAATAAAACGAACGCCCTTACGAGTCAGAGTCGTGAGGGGAAGTTCAACATGAGAGAAATCCTTGATAAATCGATGGTAATAACCCGCCAGCCCAAGGAAGCTGAGAATATCATGAACGTACTCGGGCTGCCTCCAATTCTAAATAGCTTCGATATTGGCAGGATCGACAGAAATACCCTCAGATGATACAATATGGCCCAAGAACTTGACCTTGCTCTCCCAAAAATGGCACTTGGAGAGCTTGGCCTTAAGCTGATGCTGACGAAGAGTATCCAAGACGATCCGCAAATGATGAGCATGCTATGCCTCAGATCTAGAATAAATAAGAATATCGTCGATGAAAACCAGAACGAATCTATCGATGTATTCCCGGAATACTCGATTCATAAGATCGAAGAAGAAAGCCGGAGCGTTCGTCATGCCGAACGGCATGACCAACCACTCAAAAGAACCATGACGAGTGCGAAATGCTGTAAGAGGAATGCTGTCTTCCATGACTCGTAGCTGATGGAATCCGATGGCAAGGTCAAGCTGAGAGAAGACCTTCGCACCGCTCAATTGGTCAAACATGTCGTAACGGGAATTAGAGTTAGACATGATTCAATGATAGATAATTAATTAAGGAATACTACGGAATATAACGGATTCCTATACATATTCCTAACTTATCTATCAATAAACATAAGGAAGGGATTTGATTTAATTCGGATCTAATGAAAATGTATTGTACTAAGTGTATCTGTTCTGTGTTTATTATGCTTATTCCTAAAACCAGGCTCTGATACCAAGCTGTAACACCCCAATCTGAGACCCACTGTAACAAAGAGTATTACGGGAGTAACACTGTCTGTTAAAGCGGAGAATAGAGTATAGTGGAAGCGACCATTTGTAATCAAGCTATAACTATCTACCGAATACGTCGAAAGGTGGAATCTATTTAAATTTTTCTCAAACAGGTGGTTCGACATATTCGGTAAATACTTATAACGAAATTACAAGTGGCTAAAGATCTATCAGGACAAAGCATAATAACATAATGAAATAGCATCACAGAACAGAATCACATAATAGATATAAAATCCCAGAACAATACATCGTCAATACAGATCCAAATATCATAAGTGGGTACAAAGCCACTGCTCACACATGTGAGTCAAAAATATGTACATATCAAAGTCTGAATAATAACATAAGCGGACACAAAGATAAGCTATCTCAAAAGCGTAGCAGATAAGTCCAAAGCGGAAGCACAGAAGCCAAGTCCAGAGACCTAACCTGAAACAACTCGGTCTGACCCGAGCGAAAACACTCGGGTCAGGCTAGCTAAACAATCAGTAATAACTGAGATATATAATAATGCGGTACATAAATAAAACAGTACTTATCCAAAGAGAAGTATATTATGAACCACATGAATAAAATGATGATCCCTAATCATCAATAAACGATAAAAATCTCCAAAGAGAAATCAACACCAAAGTGTAGAATAAATAAAATCGCCTCATATCATCGGCGTAGCCAAAGCTATAAAAAGATGCCCATAGGCAATAATCCCAAGTGACCAGAGTCTGTAATCAATGCCCAAGCAAAGATCGATGCTCCAAAGAGCAATGGGGATATACTGAAAAATCAATGAAATCAAACACTGAAAAGCAATGTCCAGAGACACTGTGAATCCACAAGGTAATCGCACTTACATCGTATGGTTCCATAGAACCAACGCCGAATGGCGGTACTCGAATGGATATAAAAATCATCAGATAATACAAGTTTTGCACGTGCACCGACCAGAGTCGTTGTTGCCAAGTACTGTAAAGTTGTGATCAATCACTCGCACAGATGCGGAACGCGCGAAACGGCGAAATCCTTCCCAGAAGGATAAAGGCCCAGAGGCACACGTCGAAAAGTAAACTGCTCCATAGAGCAGGTGTCCAGAGACGGTTGCCCAGAGGCATGGTGACCCAGAGGTCCAGTACTGGCCGCCCAGAGGCAAATGTGTCACTAACTTCTTGGAGAGGAACCCGTAAAGTGTTAACAATGAGTCCCATACCCCACGTTCGCACTAAACGGTTTCCTAACCAATAGCAAGCTCACACTCCAAACAATAAAAAGTCCACCTCGTATCATCGGTGAACTAGACCCAAAGGTCAAAACGATCAATCGAATAGGTCGGGGATTAACCGGAAAGAAAATACACACGGTTCCATAGGCCGGAGATTTCCTAACCGTTTAAGCACCTTTCCACTTCGCTCGACGTGCTAAAAGTGAGTGTGAGATTTTTATTATAGAAACTATTGGTGTAAAACGGATTTATAATTGATTTTGAAATCATCTTTAAAACGGTCTTTTGAAAAGTCTCCTATTATGGAGTAATTAATTTAATAATTAAAAATAATATTATATAATAATTTTCAAAAGCCATTTAGGAGTGAAAAATCTTTTGAAAATGATTCATAAAACCCGTGTACGAAATCTAGAGACAAATCTCAAAGAAATCAATAAATCCAGAAAATCACTGAAAAATATTAAGTGTTTGTAAACATTCAAAATCAGCTGCGAACCCAAGTTCGGCAATTTATTTGGACCAGCAAACGGTGTCCAAATGTCAAAAAAATTTGCAGGCATGTAGTCCAACATCCCTACTTTAAAATGCAAAAAGAATTTCTAGATTCCGAGTTGAGACGAAGTAGCAGCGACGTCTCAAAGTTGGACACAGAACAAGATTCACACTGTTTACAACCAGCGACAAGAGTTCAACTTCGACACGAAATTCGAAGTACCAAACGAATGCCGATGATGCCTAAATTTTACAGAGATGGAGTTCGAAACTCCACCTTTCCAACGAGACCAAAAACGTCGAATTTTGACTTCGGATGCGATCGTGGCGGCATCGCAAAGTGGAGATAAAAAATCTGGAACAGGCTTTAAAAAAAAATCTTTTTTTTTCTTCTCGGGCTGCACCCATGGTGCAGCCCAGGTCCAGCCCCAGCCCGCCTGGGCTGGGAAACAGACCCAGCCCGGGCGGGCTGGGGACCAAACCCAGCCCGGGCGGGCTGGGTACCACCAGGCCCTAGCCCGCCTGGGCTGGGGACCTGACCCAACCTGGGCGGGCTGGGTCGTCCAAGGCCCCAGCCCGCCTGGGCTGGGGACCTGACCCAGCCCGGGCGGGCTGGGTCCTTACCCAGCCCGGGCGGGCTGGGTACCACAAGGCCCCAGCCCGCCTGGGCTGGGGACCTGACCCAGCCCAGGCAGGCTGGGTCCTCCAAGGCCCCAGCCCGCCTGGGCTGGGGACCTGACCCAGCCCGGGCGGGCTGGGGGGATGTGTGCCAGCCCACTAGGGGCTGGTCTGTTATTGCTGTGCCTGGGTGCAACCCAGGCCTGTTTGGGCCCTCAAATTCAGTTTTTCAGCCCGTTTTCAGGCTATGCAATTCCAGCCAGTAGTTTTTTTTTTTAGTGATTTAGGAGTGTTTTTTTCAAGTTTTGGCATCAAATTTTCACCAAAATTAACTAGTAATTATCACTAATAAGTATAACTAGCAATAATCACTAATAGATAGTAATTACCAATATTACAACTAGCATTAATTACTAATCAATAGTAATTACCTTAATGAGGCAAAAGAACAAATAGTATTTGTGCACAATCAAGCAAGCCAAAAGCCTTAACCTCCAAGCAAAGATCAAGAGACTTCAAGGACCCAAAATCAACAAAAAATAAACAATAATTACAACATGAAGGTTGAGATAAATATGGGTTAAGAAGGAGGATTAGATAATAGGAGAGGTTGCATTACCTTTCTTTTTTTCTAGGATTAAACTAATTTATGAAGAGAAGGAGATAGAGCTTCTAAATGGAGGCCATTAATTTTGTTTAGATCTAGGTTTTGAAGTTATGAAGAGGAGGGTTAGGGTTTGGATGGGTTTGAGATATTATAAAGGAGTGGGTTAGGCTAATGGGTAATGGTAAGGGGTTTTAGAAACCCATTAGGACTTAGTTTATTTTCTAATGTTATCATGTGAACCAAAATCCTAAGAAGCATTCTATTTTTAATTAAAACCTTATAATTGTCTTATTTAGCCCATTAGCCTATAATCACTTTTTATTTAAAAATTCCTCATTTCAACCCAAAATATTTTAATTTTCAAACAATTGTAAATTTAACTTCCCAAAAATTTGTTTAGCCCCTTTTTAACTTAAAATCATAATTTTACTCCATCATTCGGTAATTGCAATCTCAGGGTTGTTACAATTGGAGGATCCTGCTCCCTGATTTGGTGGTCTCCCTACCATAGTTTGCTAATAATAATTTACATAGCTGGTTAGTTTTTTTTATAGAAGGATTTGATTTCAATTTTTTTTCAACTATGTTTTAGTAACATAGCTCTAATACCAAATGAAATGACCCTCTCTTTTAGATACCTGAATTTGTAAGGATTTTTTTTACATATATATATATATATGTATATAAATATATATATATTTCTGAAGTCCAGAGTCATTTTTTTTTCTATCAATACAACTTATCCAGGATTAAAATCTTTACCAATATAAATATATCAGTGTATTCATAAGGATATGCACATACACATGATATATATATATATATATATGTATATAAATATATATATATTTCTGAAGTCCAGAGTCATTTTTTTTTCTATCAATACAACTTATCCAGGATCACAATCTTTACCAATATAAATATATCAGTGTATTCATAAGGATATGCACATACACATGATGATGCATGTGCCTCTCTTGTTTGAATCAGAGTTCTGGTAAACAAGAGGATAATTTGATTGATTAAATTTAATCAATCTACACATAGTTCAATTTAATTCATACAATAAAATTCCATCCATATATGTATCAATATATATTTTAAACTCCCGATTCCTTGCTAAATTCTCTATGGAGTATAATTCCTAGAAACTAGATAATTGTGCAATGACTATCTATAAATTAATGGTGTAGTGTTTGTGCTCTAGAAAATGATATAAGTTTCTATCATTATCTATGTTGAATTTTCTTATAAAATCTGTTTAGAGTACTAACTCTTTTCTGGAATATTTTTAAGTGAGATATCATATTTCAAAGGCTTAATTCTTTGATGCCAGGATGCTAAGCTAAACGAAATGCAAACTTAAGTGGGTTTCCTGTAACCATGGGTATCCATATCATGGTTCAACCAGACTCTTTGTTCTGGTGTAACCCATAGGGTCTTAAAAATGCATTTTGATCAAAACTTGAGTGAAATGGAATTCAGATTCATGTTAAAAATACAAAGGTAACAGGTGTGTTAATATCTGTACAAAACATGTTTAAATTGCTTTCAACTCCTATATTACAGATTCTTCCTTTATTTAAAAATAAGGTATAAAAACATTTGTGTAGAACAAGTTGAATTATGGAAACATTACAGACACATAATACATTCTCCCTATGCTTATCATCTCTTGTATACATATGTCATGGTAGAAAAATAAAACCATTTAATTTACCGAGACTCAACTATCCAGATTTCCCAAAACTTATCCCTTTTCAAAGACTCAAGATTGACTAATACATTTATAAAATGTAACCATCCTATTTATCATAGTATTCTTGCTCAATTCACTTACAAGATTTAGATTAACTTCTTCAACATATCAGATAATATCTAGATTTATAAATCCCAGTTACAAGTCAATTTCTTAGCAAAATACTTAGCAAAATATCCATCCAATATTCAATACTCAATACAGGTAGCAACTTAAATTATCAATACATGCAGGTTTCATCATTTAGGCTCTTATCTAACTAAGTTTAGCATGCTATAATCCTCTTCTCAAAGCCTTGCTCCTACTCCTACTCCTACTTAGTTGCTGCAGTCCCTGAAAATGCATTTGAAGCTGCCCCATTTTAAATGAGACACCCCATATGCCATTAGCACACTAGGGTCAGACACATGTCTGGTATGAGAAAATCCACTAAAACAATTTGTAAATTGAGTTAAAGTTAAAACATGGATATATGTATATAACTCTGCCTTTAGAAAACAAGTAATTCATGTGTGCATGTTTTGTGTCAGTGTGCAGGTGCACACTTAAGTCTGCCTTTCTAGAAACCTCAAGAAGATATGGTACATTCATACATTCATATAATTCAATCATAAATCAAATAAACATCCATACAAAACAGGGAAATCACCAAAATGAATTAAATCATTTATTCACTATTCAGATTTCATTCCAAGAAGACTCTAGTTCCTCTTTATATCAACTTCTCCTACATTGATATATTTACCTATCTTGGTCTCATCTGCAATTAATTGAATCAATGGACACACTGTAATGGACTAATTCACTCCATTACACAAAGATCTCAGGACTTAAACAAGACTTGTGTCAACTTGTATTACTCAAGAACACAAGTCATTCCTGCAGTGCTCTTGACCCCATTTCCTAATCAGATTTAAATTAATAATAATACTTCTGATTTTTCATGACTAAACCATTCAGTGAACAATCATTCATGTCATGGCATTCCACATCATTCATAACCAACCATAGGCAATCATGCAATTAAACATAGGTGTCAATTAAATAGATTCTGCACATATACATATATGTTCTTGCATTTTTAAAAAGGGGTATAGACAACTAACATTAGCTTATGGCTTTTGAGAGAGTTTTTCTTTTGCAAACTTCTGTGCTTTAGTTAAACTCAGAATAACCAAGTTTTACTGAATCACAAAATTTATTTGCTATGTGTTTGAATATTTATATATTTTCTTTGAATCAGGAGCATCAGCACATATGCAACCATATTGCACTCCTAATTCCTTTTTGTCTCAAGCCTCAGCACTTATACATGAGTATATTGCAGCTCAACATGTTTACATTTTTCTGGGTTGAGCCAAGACCAATACTACTTGCCTATATTCAACCTTTTATTTTCTGGGTATTTGCTTATGTTTCTAAACATTAACATATCAGAGAGATCTGAGTTTATAAAATATATATATATATATATACTATTAATACCTAGAACATTCAGATAATAAAACAAACAGAACAACCAGGTATAAATCAAAACATTTTCATCTCTGAAATCACAGATAGACAATCACATATGAAAATACATTTTTAAGAAAAATTAACTTATAAACTGGCTGCCTACATTAGGACTTAATGCCTTAGATTTTTATGAGTGAGTTTACTCACCTAGCTCTCTTTCACTTCCTAGTTGATTGGTAAGCTTCTGCCTTCAACCCTTTTCTTCACTTGTATTATATTTATATAATATCTATATATTTTTCTCAAGAGCTATCCTGGAAGAAGAGAAGGTTCCTCATCTCACTGCCTATTTATGCAGGGTTTTTCTTAGGGTTTAAGGTGTTGGATAAAGTCATTTTTGCCCATCAGAAATCATGCCATTTGCATTTTGTTTAAACCCAAAACCTTACCCTCCCCGGCTCAAGTTTGTGAAGAGAAAAGTGGTTATATCTTTTGTGGTTAATTTCAGAAATTTTCCAGAAAATACTTTTTCCTCTTGTCTACTATCATGCTAAAAGTGTGACTTGATTTTATTATTTATCAAATATTCTTCCTAATTCTGCCTACACCAAGCATTTCTTTGTTTTATCTTATTTTTCTATTTTTAGCTTTCATCTAAATAGTATGTACTTCCTTTATTTATTTATAAGAGGATTACTCCTTTTTATATCTTCATTCTTTTTCTTTCTGCCTATAATTTAAAATATGTTTGTATATTTTATTTTGCTGAGTTGAACTCTAGTACTTTATTAACACACACACACACACACACACACATATATATATATATATATATATATGTATATAAGTCTTACTGAAATAATTAGTACACCTACATACATATTTATACATTATTTTGTACTGACACACCTGCACATGTACACTCAAAAATACTCAGTAGCATCCATATATATATTTATTTATGCATATAGCTTTTAAGGATTTAATCTATATATATATATAATATTTCCATACACATCAACATGTGTTCATTCTTAGCATTCAGGAATTAAGCTTTAGTTCATGTGTATTTCCTGTGCACACATGTACACACATACAGATACACCATATCAAGCTATATCAATTCTCCTTTAAAATTGGTTTAAAAATTATTTTAAACTTATTTATATTTTTCAAAATAATTTCCTAAAATCTTGGGTCATTACACTTATATTTCAAATATAGCGATTTATTTGATAATTAAATTGTTAAATTTAATATTTGAAATTGTTTAAATAATTGGAACTTGGATTTAATGCGAATGAAGGACGAAAATCTTATGCAATTAAAGCATTATTAGGTATAATTAGGCTTAAATAGATTGTGTTGCTTTTATCTACTCTAATTTAAGTGAGAAAGCAGTGGAAATGTTTTCTAAAAGATAGAAATAGTAGCTGTCTGATATTTTAAAAAAGAAAAATAAGCTGTTTTATGGTTTTCTACAAAATGATCAGAAAACTTTATGGAATTTGTTTGAAAAGCAAAAGAAAAAGAATTTGACAAAAATCAATTTTCAACAACTGCTTTATAACTTTTGTTTTTAGGCGCACTATTGCACTTACTCTTCAGGCATACTTTGTTTTAAAAATAAAACTTTTGAAAAAAATGGAGAAGTACGCAAGACCCGGCTTTTGAACCTCTTTTATAAATAAGAGATGGTTAATACTTGAAAATGTCTTTTTTAAACGTTTCTGTCATATTTTAAAGTAAAAAATATAATAAGTGTAATGACCAGGAATTTTGGTCATTTAATTTAAACGTTTATATTATTTTTATTTTTAAATGTTGAATTTGAAAACATAATTGATTTTGAATATGGGGATTTTGGGTTGAATTAGTGAAATGGTTTAAAATATCGAATATAGTGATCAAATGGATTTGGAGAATAGTAAATTAAATATTTGAATTTGGATAGATATATAAATTTGGTGTTAAATGTGAACGGAAATGATTTCTAAAGTTGATTTAAACTCTATTTGAATTAGAGTGATGATAATGGACCTCTGAATGGAATTAAAAGTCGATAAACTAAAAGTTGGGATTTTATATATTAATTTAATAGTGAAATTCAATATTGGGAATAGTGTGAATGATTGAATTTGAGATTTTATATGTGGGCGTGGGCTTATGAGATACCCTTCTTTTCAAAGATTTTGATAACATCTTTTAAAATTGGAATTTCAAGTAATTCCGTCGATTTTGAAAATCACTCGATTTAATCGACACGTTAAAATAGCCTTCCGGGGCACAGTCTCGGAATTCGACGAAACTAGTTCCATTAGATCCGTAATAGTGTATTATTATCGGATTTCAAATTTCGTATCGTTTGGAGTTACAGTTTGGTCATACGGGATATAAATGCATTGAAATTAATGTTAAATATTTTAATTCGATTCGAAAAGCTATCTTCCACATACGATCGAATTAGGCCTCAAAACATGTTCCATTGTGTTTGGAATAGGGTCGAAACATTTACATCGTGTTCGGAATAGGGGTAAAACATTATAAATGTAAGGTGACATGCTTCGTTTGGAGTTCGGAAAATATTCGGGGATATAGTGATTTGTATTGCCTATAAATATAGGACCATACCCTTCATGTTTGAGACAACCCTAAGGTTTCCTTTGCCTAGCCGCCACTAACATACGAACGGCCTAGAAACCATCTCCTTTCCCCTCGAATATCTCCTTATCCATGCCCCTATAGAATACAACGTCAACAACAAAGAGGAAGAACACATTGAGATCTATACATCTAACAGTGGAGATCGCCTGAAGTTTGTCGTAGGCGCCGAAATAAGGCCGCGTTCATTGTTCAGTTTGTGGACATTTTCTCATCGTGGGCGCAACATGGTGGGGCTACATGGGTGGCGATGGTGGAGTGGAGTCTGGCACACATGGAGGCAATGTCTGACGGTGTTCTGATCGATTGTGGCGAGGAGGAGGAAGGGTCAATGTTCGTCGTTCTTGGGTTATTCTCGACCCTGGTCACGTTCGTAAGGGAGAAGAAAAGGGGAAAGGAGTGCGGCCCAGATTCAATTCCAAGAAATCAACGGCTGAGGTTAGTTAAGGTTATTTATTAAATTAATTTATAAACTAAACTGTAATTTAATTCATGTAAACTTTAAAAATGCGTATCTTATTCATACGAGGTTGAAATTGGACGAAATAAATGATGGTGGAATCGTGGCAATGAGCATTACATTCTAGAATTGATTTGGAGACGATTGGAGCTAACTAAAATTTTAGGTTAAATCGAACGTCGTTCAACTTGATTTAAAATTGAAAACTCAAGGTGAGTGTTTTATAACGCTCACAAGTACTAGAATATTTTTATGCTAGTTAAATTTGAAATTATGAAGTGAAATAAATTTATGATTGCTGTTTGATAAATTTAATTGTCATCTAAATTGTCATTTGAATTAACTGTTAAAAAATTAAAATTGACAGTTAAACTTGAACTTGGAATTTAATTACCAGTAAAATACCCGATATTAATAGCTATGAAATTATTGTGAACTATATTGACTGTTTGGATGATTGACTGTGATGGATGCTATTGGTTGTTTTGGATGTTTATTTATTTTGATATATCCTATTATCATCTTGAATATTATTTACAGTATATCAACTATAAATTGAATTATTTCGAATAAATTAAGAAATAGATTCAAATGATATATACCTATGACATTTATTTTGGATTGAAATGATATATATCAATCCCTGAAATTAAATTGAAATGACTCATCCTTTGGCCATAGGATAGAAAATTATATACGAACATTGGATTGATTAAATTAAATGATTTTAATTTTTTTTTGATTTGAAATTTATTTCAATGATTTGATGTTAAGAAAATGAAAATCGAATTCATGGAAATCGAACTATTTCGAAATTAAGCTCGGAATTGAATTATATTTGAGGATTTGGATTTCAAATTGCTAGTGAAACTAATTTATTTAAGTGTTTTAAATTGATGTTTTTGAAAATCGAACTCGGAATTGATAAAAATCAAAATGGTTCAAAATTTGAAATTGAAATTTTTTTTGAATTGTAAATGAAATTAATTTGAAATTGGAATTGAAAATTTTGAAATTGGCATCGAAATTAATTCGGAATCGAAGTATAATTCAACTTGAAATCGAAACTAGACCGATTAAATCGAAATGGAAATTTAAAGGTGATTTGAATTGGAAAATTTGGAAATGGAATAAGTTTGACTTTGAAACTATTTTCAATAAATTATTTTGATATAAACTATATAAATCTATCTTTTTAAATATTCAAATTATTTTGGATTTTCCAAACGATTTCGTTATATAAACCATTTTAATACTTAAACTATTTTATATTAAACTAATTTAACCATTTAAACTATTTTTAACTATTTTAAACATTTAAACTATTTTTAACTATTTTAATTATTTAAAATATTTTAAAACTATTCAAACTATTTTTCAAAAATTCAAGCTAGTCAAGGATGGATTGTTTATTTTAAATCATAGATTTAAATACGAATTTCGTCGAATGAAGTTATAACCCACATGGAAATTTGAAACAATTTTTGGAACTAAAACCGAGATTATAAGGCGAAAATGATTTTGAAATAAAATGGTATATTTTGAGTAAATATGATGATTTCGAAATGGATTTGATTTTTGAAGCGAATATGATATTTTGATACCAAGTACGAACTGTTTTAGAAATGTAAAAGAACCAATCAGTGTGTAAAACGATGTTTGGTTGTTAAAGAGACCGGGGCCTCTTATTGGCATACTCTATGTCAATATTGGAACCACTTTAACAACTGTGTACGCGGAGGAGACTCCAGAATGAAGTGGTTGGATTTGGCGTCATTTGCTGGATCTGAAGAAAGAGAACTATGATGGATAGACCCCGGTACCTGTGCCAATTTAAAATGACTAAAACAGGACGGCTTGACAAGGCCAAGTCGGATAATTATACCGAGCGAACATCAGTTCTTCTATTTTCTTAGACTCGGTCCATAATATTACTCTTGCGGTTGGTTTCGATTGGTGCATCTTGATTTGGGATAGCCTCCCTTTGACTCGATATTGGATGGATGGACGTGGTGGGCGGTCATGGCTATGATGCGTTACCACTAGCCCTACAACCCGAACTGGTAGTATCCTACCTTGGGCATTGCCTCACGTTCATTGTCATACTTTTATCCCTTTACGAGACCCTTAAGATTTTGGTTTAGTGTTGTTGTATCTCGGCGCATCCTTATCCACCGATGGTTCACTGGTGTTTTATATGAAAACTGTACAACAATGCTTAAAAACGCATTAAGGGGGATTAATGTAAAGCCTTAACGCTAAGAAATATATTTATTTTATTGATTAGACATTATATATGTAGCGTATTGTACTACATATAAATATTTTGACGAATCCTTAAGAGATGGAAAATCTCGTAACATCTCTCGAGTTATTGCACGCTCGTTGTACACTGGATAGGAGATGTGAAATTCCGTACACATCTTTGACGCTATTACACTCATGTTATATGCGATATTGATTTGACTTGCATAAGAATATTTTAGTCCTGACTCGAGTGTTTTGTCTTTTCATTACGCTCGGGTCAGCCCTAAGTTTTTCAGCACATTGAAGATCATTTTTCCGGAAGACGAAGAGGAAGATTTGGTATATTATTATTATTATTCTCTTCATCATGCTATTCTACTACATTGATTATTTATCCCTGATGTATATATATAACTCTGATAAATGTTGTATAGATTATAATCAAATGTATAGTAAACAGATTCATGAACTGTTTATTTGATTATTATATTTTATCGTTCCGCTGCGAGGTTTTGTGTTTGTTTTCTTCTTCTTTCCTTATTTTTATTAACTAACCCCATTGATTATCTATGTTTCGGATTGTTTGAAATGGACTTTTGTGGATTATTGTCGATTTAAACCTTCCGAAATGCGGGTCGTCACAGTTGGTATCAGAGCTTTGGTTTAGCGACAACCTAAGCTTTGGCGAGGATTTACTCATTAGAGATAGGGTCAGTAGTACCCTAAAATGAGTTTGAGTTTATTTATAGATATGAGCGCGTACTTGTTAGTGAATATAGAATGTTTTATATTGTGTTGACTTGCCAGTTGAGTGTTTATGAATTCTGTTCAGTACAGGAAGTACAATCATATCGATAGGGGTTTCTAAACTCTTAATGTCACGACCAGCCTTTTTGGACGGTTTATATCGACGATAAACCACACACGTCAGACCCAAACCATTCAAAAGGGCAGATTGTTATGGGGTAAATAAGGAAAATAGAGAAAGAAAGAAAAAAAATATAGAATCTTGCAGCGGAATAACAATATAATGGTCAAACAAACAGTTCATGAAGCTATTTACAAATAACATTGATTAAACTTTTATAATACAGATCAGAGTTACATACAATAAGAATAAATAATAAATAAATGCAGCGGAATAGCATGATGTAGTGCAATACATATAATAAGTAATAATAGTACAAACTCTTCGTCTTCATCCTCCAGAAAGTAGTCTTCGATAAACTGAAAAGCTCAAACTGACCTGAGCGAATTGAAAAGACAAAGCACTAGAGCCAGAACTAAAAGATCTTATTTAAGTTAAATCAACAGTAAATAATATGAGTGTAACGGTGTCAAAGATGTTTACGGGGTTTGACATCTCCTATCCAGTGTCTAACGTGGGTGCAATAACTTAAGAGATGTTCGGGATTTCCATCTCCTAAGGATCTGTTAAACTATCTACTATGTACTACAATGCGTTATTATAATAGTGTCTACAAAAGTATTAAAATAGCGTTAAGGCGTTACATATATACCCCTTAACACATTTTTATATATTCTCATAGTCTATACAGTACAGTAATTCCTTTGTAAACAGGAGGGCTGTTAGAGGGCACTCCATAGGTATGGTACAAACCAAACTCGTAGAAGGCGCTCTAGGGCATGTGAACACGGCACTCGAGGCAATGCCAGGGTAGATATACCAATTGCAGAATCGGGCTGGTGGTAACGCATAGCAGCTACTACCGCCCACCTCGGAAGACACTCCCATAATCAAATCAAGGGGTGGCCACCAAATCATCGCAAAGTCATAATATGGTATCGAAGAAGCATGTCCGATCGGAGGAATGACCTCACTTGGCCCAGGTATAGCTCCTGTTTTAGTCACATCTAAGCTGACTCACGGGAGTCAAGGTCACGTAAATACCTTATACATAATCGTTCACCAAACCATCCTACTTCATTTCTGGAATCTCCACCACGTACACAGTTGTTAAAGTGGTTTTCAGTATTGGCAGAGAGTATGACAATATTCGATCCCGGTCTCTTTAACAACCAAACGCTTATTTCACACTAGATGGTTCTTTTACATTTCAAAAGTCAATTCAAAATTTGATTATCAAAATGTCGTATTCTCAAAATCACTTTCGACATCATATTCACTGTTGAAATTATCGATACGATAGGTAAATTAGATCCTCATTCCAAAATCATTATATTTACTCAAATATGTCACTTCGTAAAAAGGTATCAAATCCAAATCCCAACTTAGGTTTTATCATCATCAAGGATTTAAATATAAATACTTCAACTTTACACAGTCTGAAATTTTAGAAAAATAGTTTAGGTAGTCATAAATAGTTTTAATAGTTTTAAAAATAGTTTAAATAGTAAAAATGGTTTAAATATATTTAAATTTGATTTAATTATATCTAAAATGATTTATATAAATTTCAAAATAGATTAAATAAATTTAAAATATCTTAAATAGATTTTAAATAGATTAAATAAATTTTAAATAGATTAAATAAATTTTAAATAGATTAAATAAATTTTAAATTATATTAAATAGATTTAAAATAGATTAAATAAATTTAATAAGTTTAAACTGGTAAAATAAATTAAATTGGATTAAATAGGTTATAATATATTAATATAAATTAAAAATAGTTTTAAATTGATTAAAATGGTTAATTTAATTAAAGTAGTTTAAATTAGTTTAAAATAGATTTCAAAGTTATATCCAAACATTTCAATAACTCAATTCCGATAAATCCATTTATTTTTGCCACTTCAACTTTGAAATTCCAATTTAAATCTTTTGAACCATTCATTAAATCAATTCCAATTTCAGCATTAACACTTGGATTATCGAAAATAATCAGTTTATATAAATCAATTTCTATTTCAAAATGCCTATTAACTGAATTCAAATTTTTAAAGAATTAAAAAACATTTAATTTAACCAATCTGGTGTCCGTATATAATTTTCTACCCTATGGTCAAGTGATACGGATATTTATCATTTCAATCCGCAATTTAAAATTTTACGATTATATATCATTTCAAACCACAATCCTGAATTAATAGTCTATCATTTCAACCCAAAACGATTTTTCCCTAATCTATCAGATCGTTCGGGTATGTATCATTTCAATCCATAGGGAACTTGCAGTGTCATAACAATATAAGATATAACATCCAGTCATCCAATATCAACAATCAAACATCCATCACAATCATTATCTAAATCAATTAATAACATAAATAGATAACTGATCATCAATAACAGGTATTAAATTCAGTATTAAATTAAACGATGATTAAATGCAATAAAAGTCAAATTTAACTAGAATGAAAACTTAAACCTACCAAACATCAATCAATAAATTTCTAATCACATCATAAATTGAATTTAACTAACATAAGATAATCTAGTAGTTGTGAGTGGGTCAAAACACTCACCTTTGATTTCAAATCGATTTGAAATCCAAAATAAGGCCCAAAATTCAACATCTTAGAATTCGACCAAACGAGCACTATAATGTCCGGAATTCCGATACGATCCCAACGGATAAAATCGCACAGGAATCCGAGCTCGTATGCAAAAGTTATTAATGTTAGAAGATTGGAAAATTTTGACTTCGGTTCTTACTTCAAGTCGCCGCCTCAATTACCCGGTGTTTGCTTTGAGTTTTTGCCAAAATGACCCGAGACCCGAGTCATTTGGCTCCTGACCCGAAGTCCCTCCAGGGTTTTCGCCTCTGGAACTCGAAGCGCGTCTAGATCCACCTAGTTTGGCCACGAACTCTCTCTGACCCCAAGTCGCTTTAGGGTTTTCGCCACTGAAACTCAAAGTGAACCTCTTCCCAACTCGAAGTAAAACTGGAGCAATTTTTTTTTTTGAAATTAGGTTTTGGAATTTAGGAATTAGGTTTGAGAGGGAGGAAGAAGATATACGTACAGAAATAATAAAATGAGAAACTACTAGGGTTTATAACAGCCTATATATAGGCAGGGTTGGATCGAAACGACTACGCGACCCAAAAAGAACGGCTTTCTGACCCTGAAACGAAAATAGGTCATCCCATATATCGAAATAGATGTTTTTAATATTTTTAAACTCAGTGGAATAGGTTTCAAATCCTAATTCCATCGTATGAAGAAGTTATCTTTTAAAATCAGCTTATTTCAATTAAATTCAATTAAATTGATCTTTACACGTTTCGAGCCCGCACGATCAAACGACAAGTCCGATCGCTACGAAACTTGAAACCCTACAATAATTCACCGTTACGGATCTGATTAAACTAGTTTTTTCAAAATCTGAGTCAGTGGCCAAAATGGCTATTTTCACGTTAATTAAATAAATTAATATTAAATTAATTAATCACTTTTTAATTCAATATTTAAAAACTAACCAATTTTCATCCTTTTTGATTACTTAGACATTTAAAATAATTTAAAACAAGTTTACATAAAATTTCAGTGTTGGTTATTACACTAATTACAGTGTTCAATTTTAACTGTAATTAAATCCAATTAATTATAATTTAATTCCAATAAATTGATCTAATTTGGTTTCAATCTTTTTATTCAATCAATTATTATTCTATAGACATAGTTAACATTTATATACAAATATTCTACAATTATCATCTTTTACCTTATTAGTTGCAGTATTCCAATAATATTGAACCTTTGTTGACTTTCACATTAAACAAAAAGTTAAAGTTCGGTAACTTCATTTTCTTGGTTTCATTTTTATTAATAAATCAATTTATTGCCTTATGAGTGTAATTGACATTTCTGTGCATTTTATTACATTCCGAATTTGCAGTTATTGTATTAACTTATATTAATGTAACATTTATTTACATTTATTTGTAATTGATTAATTAAATTGGTAATAAATAACAATTGTCACCTTTTTTACATTTAACCACATTTTTACGTTTATTATTTACAAACAAATGTTATAACAACTTACATAATACTAATTCTATCCAATTACCTTTTATTACACATTATTTCATAAATTAATACAACCTTCAATTTATCAACTACTCTTTTAATCCAATTATCAATTAATACACACATTATTACAATTAATTTACAATCTATAACCAATTATAACTTTTTAATCATTTTAATTAATTGGAATTACATTCAAAGCCATTATTAATTACCTTAAATTAATACAATTTCATTTCATTCCAGTTATATTCTTATTATTAAATCACAAATTTTTATCTCTTCCAACATTAAATCACAAAACTCTATTAAATTAACAAATTTTTAATTATCAAAAATTAGGGGTCATTACACTCTCCCCCACTCAAAACTTTTCGTCCTCGAAAAGGAATAGAAGGGAAAAGAAGGAATTAAGAAATCAATATGTCTTATTCAAAATATTAAATTTATAAATAATTAATTTACATAATTAAATAATTTAAATAAAATATATCAATTTATAAACAATTAAATCCTTTATATTCAAGTTAATGAAAGTTTTGAAAACCAAAAGCAGTAGCTATTTGCTTCCATAAACCTGTATTTCACTTATATAATCCAAAGAGGTTAATAATTAAGTAAATGAGAAAAAATTTAAGTTGTTTCAATAAATAACAAACAACACATCACCACACAACAATAATCATTTGAAAACAACAGTACAAACATCATTTCCAACAAAGAGAGCAATCATCCATCCATAGAAATCAAAACAAAAGGTTTGTTTGGGTTCAAAAACTTTTTATCGTATAAAATGATAAATAAACTATGAAGTATACCATACACTCAACAGTCGTAGGTAACTTTATAGATTATTTATACATCTTTATACAAAATAGGGGTATCCTTTCCCAACCAATCCATAAGCCCAACAACCAAAGAATTCAACACATTTTTAAGTTTACTATATTTATCTTTTTCACATCATTTATTGTTCGTTTTTTCATACAATGATTTTCTTTAATTCACGTTCATTACTTACAAAATTGTAGTTTCCATTCATTCATGTAAGGCTTATTTCATTAACTTACATAAGTTATATCCATTTCAATTATTTGGTTCATAAATGAATTCATTATTGAAGTATTGTATATATTTTATTTCAGTTTACTTCACATTTACAATTTAGTTTGATTTTTTTTCCACATCATTAACTTTCCTTTTCTCCCTCATATAGTGTTTATTTTCATTAATTTACATCCATTATTACTTACAAAAATTCATTTACCCTTTATTCATACAATGCTATTTTCTATCATTTTATTACCATACATTCATTGCTTAAATAAGTTATTTTTATTTCAATTATTGGATTATACATTATTAGGTAGGTTTCTTTACAATTAAATTCACCATTTATAGATTATTTCTTTTTCACATTCATTCTTCCATATAAAGTATTATTGAATATTAACTCCATTTCTAAATCATTTTCAATGTTTTCTGAAGTTATATTCATTCAATTAATATAGTACTCACTTTAATTATAAATGGCTTCAATATTAATTGAAGTTTATACTTATTTTCTTACAGTATTCACCTTTTATTATTCAATCTGATTATATATAACTAAAAATGTTAACTTAAGCTTATAATCATTTTTCTTACATTATTCAATTTTATAACATTTAATTAGTAGCATTTCAAACTATTGACTTCAGTTTATAACAATTTATAACATTAGAATTCCTATTTATAGAAGTAATTTCATTGAACACTTTCATTTACTAAAGTTTTACTTGTACAATATTCTATTACATCTTATCAACATTACAACTTTTAACATTTTGGTAAGTTATATATATGTCTTAAGAATGCAATTGAAAGTTACACAAGTTCATCTTGTTCACATTTTTTTTCAAAGTTCAATAGTTCATCTTCCAAATTTCCATTAATCACTTAGCATCTAATTACTTATATTTTTCTTCATTCGAGAAACTTCCAATTATTAAAATAATTAAGATTTCATTCAATAATTGAAATCTACTACTATCAGAAAATTTTAAGAACTAAACTCCGGATTCATTTTAGTCGCTTAGAAAATTATATATATATATATATATATCATTTACAGATCAAATCATATTTAGAAATTCAAAATTAAGGTTTTATTCATCAAAACAGATGTGTAGTAAAACTACTACAGCAGTCTCCCCACTTTAAAACTTGAAAATGAACGTCGATGATGCATGCACTCATTACCGAAATTATTTTCCAACGACTAAGAGAGGAGTACAATTTCCTTCCAAAATTCTTTTAAACATTTCTTTCAAATCATATTGAAATATTTATATATGAAAATACTTCCAGTTAATACAAATGTTATATTCCAATAATCCTTTGAAAGAAATTTCAAAAATCCCGGAATTTAAGTGCTAAATTTCCAATTTATATTTACTTTACATGTAAATCCTATTTTAAAATCAATATTTATAAAATTTCTCTACCTAACAAACAACATATTACATCCAATTATATTGCTTTTAAAATTATTCTTTTATATACAAAATAAAATATTAGCCAAAATTATTTCATTTACTTATATTTCAAAACAATATTGTGTCGGTCTTCCCTATTAAGTGTTTAGAAATCCCTATCGATGTCATAGCATCCTATGCACCGACCAGAATTTATAAATACAAAACGGAACAAACTAACACAATACAAAACCCTTTTACAACACTAACAAATACGCTCTCTCATATATATATATACTCAGCGACTCATTCTAGGGTATTACTACCCTATTTCAAAAGAGTCAGACCCCACAAAGCTAAGGTTATCGCTAAACCAAAGCTCCGATACCAACTGTAACGACCAGCCTTTTTGGATGGTTTAAATCGACGATAAACCACACACGTCAGACCTAAACCATTTATAAGGGCAGATTGTTATGGGGTAAATAAGGAAAACAGAGAAAGAAAGAAAAAAATACATAATCTCGCAGCGGAATGACAAAATATAATAGTCAAATAAACAGTTCATGAAGCTGTTTACAAATAACATTGATCAAACTTTTATAATACAGATCAGAGTTACATACAACAAGACTAAATAATAAATAAATGCAGCGGAACAGCATGATGTAGTGTTCCATTGTGTTCAAAATAGGAGTAAAACATTATAAATGCCAGGCGGCACGCTTCGTTCGGAGTTCGGAAAATATTTGGGGGTATAGTTATTTATATTACCTATAAATAGGACCATACCCTTCATGTTTGAGACAACCCTAGGGTTTCCTTAGCCTAGCCGCCACTAACATACGAACGGCCAGGAAACTATCTCCTTTCCCCTAGAATATCTCCTCATCCACACCCCTATAGACTACGACGTCAACAGCAAAGAGGAAGAACACATTGAGATCTATACTTATAACGGTGGAGATTGCTTGAAGTTCGTCGTAGGCGCCGAAATACGGCCGCTTTCGTCGTTCAGTTTGTGGACATTTTCTCGTTGTGGGCGCAGCGTGGTGGGGTCGCGTGGGTGGCGATGGTGGAGTGGAGTCTGGCGCATATGGAGGAGATGTCTGATGGGGTTCTGATTGACTATGGCGAGGAGGAGGAAGGGTCAACGTTTGTCGTTCTTGGGTTATTCTCGACCTGGGTCGCATTCGTAAGGGAGAAGAAATAGGGAAAGGGGTGCGGCCCAGATTCAATTCCAGGAAATCAATGGTTGAGATTAGTTAAGGTTATTTATTAAATTAATTTATAAATTAAATTATAATTTAATTCATGTAAACTTTAAAAATGCGTATCTTATTCATACGAGGTTAAAATTGGACGAAACAAACGGCGATGGAATCGTGGCGACGATCACTACATTCTAGATCTGATTTGGAGACGATTGGAGCTAACTAAAATTTTAGGTTAAATCAAACGTCGTTCGATTTGATTTAAAATTGAAAACTCAAGGTGAGTGTTTTACAACGCTCACAAGTACTAGAATATTTTTATGCTAGTTAAATCTAAAATTATGAAGTGCAATAAATTTATTAATTATTGTTTGATAAATTTAATTGTCATCTAAATTGTCATTTGAATTAACTGTTAAAAAATTAAAATTGACAGTTAAATTTGAATTTGGAAATTAATTGCTAGTAAAATACCTGATAATAATAGCTATGAAATTGTTGTGAATTATATTGACTATTTGGATGATTGACTACGATGGATGATATTGGTTGTTTTGGGAAATTTGGATGTTTTGATATATCCTGCTATCATCCTGTATATTATTTACAGTATATCAATTGTAAATTGAATTATTTCGAATAAATTATGAAATAGGTTGAAATGATATATACCCATGACATTTATTTTGGATTGAAATGATATATATCCATCCCTGAAATTAAATTTAAATAACTGATCACTTGGTCATAGGATAGAAAATTATATACGAACACTGGATTGGTTAAATCAAATGATTTTAATTTTTTTTGATTTGAAATTTATTTCAATGATTTGATTTTAAGAAAATAAAAATCGAATTTATGGAAATCGAACTATTTCGAAATTAAGCTCAGAATTGAATTATATTTGAGGATTTGGATTTCAAATTGGGTAGTGAAAGTAAATTGATTTAAGTGTTTTGAATCGATGTTTTTGAAATTCGAACTCGGAATTTATAAAAATTGAAATGGTTCAAAATTTGAAATCGAAATTATTTTGGAATTGTAATTGAAATTAATTTGAAATTGGAATTGAATTTAATTTGAAATTGACATCGAAATTAATTTGGAATCGAAGTAAAATTCGACTTGAAATCGAAATTGGATCGATTAAATCGAAATGGAAATTTAAAGGTCATTTGAATTGGAAAATTTAGAAATTGAATCAGTTTGATTTTGAAACTATTTTCAATAAATTATTTTGATATAAACTATTTAAATCTATCTTTTTAAATATTCCAATTATTTTGGATTTTCCAAACGATTTCACTATAAAAACCATTTTAATACTTAAACTATTATATATTAAACTATTTTAACCATTTAAACTATTTTTAACTATTTTAACCATTTAAACTATTTTAACTATTTTAATTATTTAAACGATTTTAAAACTATTCAAACTATTTTTCCAAAATTCAAACTGGTCAAGGGTGTTGTAACAACCCACATATTTATCGATTTTATATTTAAATATTTTATTTAAATATTTTATCGTTAGTCAGATGTTAGTCTGAAAAGCTACCTTTTGCATACGGTCAAATTAGGACTCGAGACCACCTCCATTGAGTTCAAAATGACGTTTGCGATCTTTTTGAGTGTAAACTTCGATATGTTTGGAGATAGTGAAATTTTCGCCACTTTTTGTTTTGAGCTTTTGGTTTGGGCTGAACCACTTCTAAGTCAGTCCCAACCCCCTCTCCTCTTCATTAATTCCTTCTTCATTTTCCTAACACTTAAAGCTTCTTCAAAAATGGTGGAGGGAATGGGAAATTAAAACTCCAAACCCTAGTTTTCTTTTGCAAATCAAGTTCTTGCTCCAAACTAATAGTAGAAGCTTTGGTAAGCCTCCTCTTCTTATTCTCCAACTCATTCTCTTATCAATTTCAGAAATTCCTAAACCTAACTTAGGAAGTGTTTCTCTTTTTAGCCTTGATTCAAGGTTGTTGAGTTGGAATTGAAGTGCGATTGCTCTTGCCATTGCTTTATATAGCTTCTCATTCATTGCTTTTGGGTTTAAAGGTGAGATTTTTATCTCACATCTATGTTTATAATTATCTTCGGTTGTTAGGTGTGAATTCCTAACACTTCTTCATGTGCATTTACTCTTGATTTGGATTGGTTTTGTGAATATTTCAATTTTGGGTTTTTGAAGTCAAATTTGTGTGAAAATCCTTTTATGGATGTTTGATCATGCTTTTGGTGATACACCGAGGAGCATATAGGGTCGGGTTGCTGATTGGCATAAACCCTTAGAGCCAATGTTCATCCGGTTGTATTTTTGGAAGAGTTTGCTCTTCATTTGTATAGGCTGAAAAACAGCCCAGGCATGATTCAGTCGACTGAATACTCTGTTCAGTCGACTGAACCTGGAACCCGAAAGTTTCCAGGCATGATTCAGTCGACTGAATACTCTGTTCAGTCGACTGAACCTGGAAACAGAAAGTTCCCTAAACTTGGAAAGTTTCCAGGTACAGGATCAGTCGACTAAAAACTCTGTTCAGTCGACTGAACCTGCTGTTTCAGCCCACTTTGCCTTTTGGGATTGAATTTCCAATTTGAAACGATTCGTGATGATACTAATTGTTGTTATCATTTATTATGACTTTGATGACTCCTTTTTAGGGATTTTTGAATATCTATTACGATGGATTCTTTATCGGTTTCTTTGGATTTGATTCACGTCTTCTAATGTGAAATTTTATGATTGATCGTTTCTACAATCACTTCTATGATTTGTCACTTTAAAATATAAAGGTTTTCTATACTAGTAGTAAATATCAAAACCCTTTCATCAAAACGATTTCAACTCTATTTTATTACAAAGCTCTTTCCTAAACCGTTTTCCAATCTATCAGTATATACAAGCCTTTACTTCATTCGGATGAGAAATCTAATTAAACGGCTTAGCAAAACAGGTGGTATGAAACGCTTGCGTTTACTTTGTCGGTTAATTCTTGGACTTGTTCGACTGAACCTTTTGTGACAATTTCCTAGTGAAGATCTATAGTTTGTTCGTAAATATTTAAGTTAAGATAGTGGTTATGAGACATGAAGCTAAACTCATATATTTACTAGCTTAGTGTAATTGACACTTCTTGATGATCATGACGATCATTTTTGTGATTTAGACTAGCAATTGTGCGATGTCTCTTTGTCTGCGAGGGAGACTAAACCCCGTTTGTGTGATGTTTCGACTCACATATGCGGGGTAGCGACCCATGGTCTTCGGGCCGTTCGTGTGTTCAAAAAAATTAATGAATAGCTTCTCGTTCGTGTGATACATATGTTGGTGAGCTTTCATGCTCCCGTTCGTGTGATAGGCCTCCCCCTTTTTGTGATTTCTGGATTTCGTGTGTTGATTTCTGGAATTTGTGCTTCACCAATTTTCGTGATTTCCATTGATAAGTTATCAATTTTTGTGCATTGGTGAATTCGTGTGTCATTGACTTGTTATGAATACAAGTTTAGGGTATGATACCCCATTTTATCTTTGAGAAGATTCTTGTGATATTGATTAATCTCTTGTTGATTATCATTTACATACTTATTGTAGTATGCCATTATGGTTGTTATACGTTTATGCCATATCTCTTATTTTATATCATGTCATCTGATATTTATAGCTAGACTTATCCGTTTATTATTTTCTTATGAAATAATACTCGGGTCAGACCGAGATGTTACAGGTGCTCCTGCTTTACTTCTTTTCAAGGATTTATTACTATGACTTTTGGCTAACTACTTAGATTAGTAGTTTTTGTTGTATACATTTGAGATATAGACTCCGTGATGTATACTTATTCTTTTGTGTAGCTTGTAGCTATTCTTTTGTATTATCATGGATCTTTTTGACCACTACTCTGACGTACACTTTCATGTGTTATATATTTATTCATATCTTTTTCCGCCTTTGTGATATGGATGTCTGTGACTGATTTATGTTATGTTTACTTCTATGTTTATTTTCGAAGATTATATATAGCCACTGTGTGATAGCTTTTAGTTTGAATCGGTATGTCGGATTTCCTCCTTAAACGATATGCATTCTATACTATCTGACATATCGGTGCTCGCTCAAGAAGTTACACGGATGGTCGCTCCTCAACAGCCTTATTCTTCGTGCTAGTCGACAGCATTACACCGTAGTGTTCTTGTCTAGCATGGGTATAGAGGTGGGGCGTCACAGCTTGGTATCAGAGCCAAACTTCGGAACAATATAGAATAACTTAACAAGGATCATCGTCCTAAGTCCAACTTAGGAGTCGTGCCTTAGGATTTAATTCGAGTCTCCGTACCGATTCATCCTATTTCCTTTTATGTATCCTTGTTTTTATCTATCAAGATTTGCTTGTTAATTATTTGGAGAATAACTTTTCTTCTTTTCTCTTTCTTAAAGAAGAGAATGTCTAGACCAGGCCGTCCCAGAGCCGGACCATCTACTGTTACTCCCCAGGATGGAGTTTTTATGACCACTCAGCAACTTCTTGATTTAGTAAAGAATGCTCAAGCAGCTGGTCCTAATCAGGAACCTACTCATCCTAAGTCTGGATTTGCACGCTTGTGCAACGATTATACCAACTTGGGTGGGAAACTATTCAAGGGTTCCGAAACTATTATTGAAGTCCAGGCTTGGTTAAGAACATGCGATAGAATCTTTCTCGCATGAATCTTATCGATCTTCACCGTGTTCAGGTGGCCTCCAGTATGCTCCAAGAAAGAGCATTGGACTGGTACGAACTTCTTATTTCTAAAATTAATGAAGCAGATCTCACCTAGGAGCAATTCCGGGAACGCTTCGAATTAAAATTCGTACCAGAAGTAGAGAAAGTGACATTAGCTCGACGTTTCGTAGACCTTGTTCAAGGTGAATCCTCTGTGACAGATTATGTCGCATCCTTCGAGTCACTGTCTAAATATGGGGTTAAATACATCAACACTCCATTGAAGAAGAACCAAAGATTCGTCTATGGCTTAAATAAGAATCTCAAGAAGCCATTACTTCAAAAATTAGAAGTTTCTTTCGATCAACTCATCGATATCGCTCTTCGTCTTGAAGAGGCGGATAGGGGAAGTGATGTTGAAGTGGTAGGTGCAAAACCAGACTTCAACAACAAGAAGAGGACAAAAAAATCCAAAGGCCCTTATCCCCATAAAAAGGGAAAGCAAGCAACTCCTGCTGCAAAGACACTTTCCCCTAGTGATGGGAAATGCTTCAACTGTGGTGCTAGGGGCCATTTTGCGAACAAATGTACAAAGCCCCGTTCTTGTCGCTATTGTAAAAGTCCAGATCATTATATGCATCTATGCCCTAAGCTTCAAGGCAAGAAGGGAAAGTTAAACATTGCTCAAGCCCCTTGCAACACATCTCGCGGTCAAGGTATGTCTCATTCTGTCCTTGATGGCATTATTATATTTCGTGATCAACCTATTAGAGTTCTCTTTGATACGGGTGCATCCCATTCTTTTATATCAAAGGAACTTGTCGATACTTTTTCCTTAAGTGTTGTTGCTTTAATGACTTCTTTAAGAATCGCCAATCCGGTTGGTGGATCCGCAACTCTTAGTTTGCTTTGTAAAGATGTGGAGATTATTTTGTGTGATTTTCCTTTCCTTGTCGATTTGCATGTCATGTGTTATTTAGGCTTTAGAATGATTTTGGGTATGGATTGGCTTAACCGTTATGAAGCTCATATCCTATGTCCTGAGCAGACTATTTATCTCCGACATCCGCAATCTGTAAAGCAGATTTCTATTATTCTTAAACATTCGGATTCCACTTTGGCTGCATCTTTATATTCTTTAAATCCTCGTGATAATGATAATGATGATGAGGAAGATGTCATTTCTCGTATTCACGTCATTCGTGAATTTTCCGACATATTTGAGCCCGTTTTAGGACTACCACCTAAGCGAGCAATTGAGTTCAAAATTAATCAATACCTGGAGCTCAACCTATTACTCGTCCTCCTTATTGCATGTCCAATAAGGAGAATGAAGAGATGTGCAAGCAATTATCCAAATTGGAGATGAAGCAATTTATTCGCTCTAGTTCCTCGCCTTGGGGAGCTTCAGCAATTTTCGTGAAGAAATCCAATGGTACACTTAGGCTTTGCGTCGACTACCGCAAGCTTAATGATCTTACTATTAAGAATAAATATCCTTTACCTCGGATTGATGATCTATTTGATCAACTTAGTGGTGCTAGAGTCTTTTCACAATTGGACTTGGCTACCGGCTTTCATCAACTTCGAATTGCAGAGGATAGCGTTCCTTTCACTTCGTTCCGTACTCGTTATGGATCTTATGAATGGCTTGTTATGCCATTTGGTTTGACAAATGCTCCGGCTTATTTCGTTGACCTCATGAATCGAGTTTTCAAAGATTTCCTCGATCGGTTTGTTCTCATCTTTATTGATGATATCCTTGTGTATTCTAAAACCGAGGAGGAACATGAAAAGCATCTTCGGGTTGTATTGGAAACTCTTAGGAGTAATCAGTTAAAAGCAAAATTTTCTAAATGCCACTTTTGGCAATCTAGTGTAAAGTTTCTCGGTCATATTATTTTCGAATCTGGAATATCAGTGGATCCTTCAAAGATTGAAGCGATTCAAAGTTGGAAGAGACCGGAGAGCGTGACTGAAATCCGTAGCTTTCTCAGATTGGCAGGTTATTACCGCCGTTTCATAAAGGACTTTTCTAAAATTGTCGTTCCTCTTACTGGCTTAACAAAGAAAGGTGTTAAATACATTTGGTCGGACAAATGTGAAGCTTCTTTCCAGAAATTAAAAGAACTCCTTTCTGATGCTCCTATCCTTGTTATTCCCGAAGGAAACCAAGATTTTGTTGTTTATACCGATGCTAGTCGTGTTGGTTTGGGTGTTGTTCTTATGCAAAAAGAACGTGTTATTGCTTATGTTTCTAGGCAATTGAAGCCAGTAGAGACTAGATATGCCACACATGATTTAGAACTCGCGGTTGTCGTTTTCGCCCTTCGAATTTGGCGACATTATCTTCTAGGAGAAAAATTTATTCTCTACACCGATCATAAGTCTTTGAAATATTTATTCTCTCAAAAGGAACTTAATTTACGTCAACAGCGTTGGCTTGAATTCCTTGCCTCTTATGATCTTGATATTCTTTATACTCCCGGAAAGGGAAATCGTGTTGTGACGCCCCACCTCTATACCCACGCTAACCAAGAACACTACGGTGTAGTGCTGTCAATTAGCACGGAGGATAAGGCTGTTGAGGAGCGACCATCCGTGTAACTTCTTTGCGCGAGCACCGATATGTCAGATAGAATAGAATGCATATCTTTTAAGGAGGAAATCCGACATACCGATACAAACACAAAGCTATCACACGGTGGCTATATATGATCTTCGGAAACAAATATAGAAATAAACGTAACACAAATCAGTCACAGACAATTCATATCACAAAGGCGGAAAGAGATATGAATATAACACATGAAAGTGTACATCAGAGTGGTGGTCAAATAAGATCCACAATAACATAAGTGAATAGATACAAGTGCAAGATAATAGAATATGTATACATCAAGGAGTCTAATCTCAAATGTATACAAACAAAAAACTACTAAACTAGAGTAGTTAGCCAAAAGTCAGAAGATGGCTCCAGATAAGAAGTCATGAGGAAGCACCTGTAAAATCTCAGTCTGACCCGAGTATTATTTAAGAAGAAAATAATAAACGGATCAGTCTAGCTATAATTATCAGATAAAATGATATAGAACAAGAGATATGGCATAAACATATAAGATATCCATAAAAGCATACTACTACAAGTATGACAATGATAATCAACAAGAGATTAATCAATATCACAAGAATCTTCTCAAAGATTAAAAGAATGTCAAATTCTTAATCTAATTCACCAAACCACAATAGAATGACATACTCATCAATGTCAATGGTAAAAGCTGGTGAAACATAAAATCCAGAAATCTCAAGAAGAGAGGATGACCAATCCCATAAACTGAACATCGACGTACCTAGAAAGATACGCCCTATGTAAAGTCTAGCATCGATACACCTAGAAAGATGCACCCCATGCATAAATAAACATCGACGCAACTAGAAAGATACGCCCCATGAAATGTCTAACATCGATGCACCTAGAAAGATACACCCCATGAAAAGTCTAACATCGATGCACCTAAAAAAAATACACCCCATGAAAAGTCTAACATCGATGCACCTAAAAAGATACACCCCATGTAAAGTCTAGCATTGACGCACCTAGAAAGATACGCCCCATGCATAATTAAACATCGACGCAACTAGAAAGATACGCCCCATGTAATGTCTAACATCGATGCATCTAGAAAGATACACCCCATGAAAAGTCTAACATCGATGCACCTAAAAAGATACACCCCATGTAAAGTCTAGCATTGACGCACCTAGAAAGATACGCCCCATGCATAAATAAACATCGACGCAACTAGAAAGATACGCCCCATGTAATGTCTAACATCGATGCATCTAGAAAGATACACCTCATGAAAAGTCTAACATCGATGCACCTAAAAAGATACACCCCATGTAAAGTCTAGCATTGACGCACCTAGAAAGATACGCCCCATGCATAAATAAACATCGACGCAACTAGAAAGATACGCCCCATGTAATGTCTAACATCGATGCACCTAGAAAGATACACCCCATGAAAAGTCGAACATCGTCGCACCTAGAAAGATACGACCCATGCATAGATGAACATCGACGCACCTAAATAGATACGACCCATGTGAGAAGTAAACATCGACGCACCTAAATAGATACGACCCATGAGCCTAAACCATAAAATGATCGTCATCGATCATAAAGAGTTTCAATATGTGTGAATCGAAATCACACCAATGAGGCATAGACTAACCTTGAAGATAAAGAGATATGTGTGAATCGAAATCACACAAATGGGGTCTAGTCTAACCTCGCAAACAAAGAGACATAGCACAATCGCTAGTCTAAATCACAAGAATGATCATCGTGATCATAAGGAAGTGTCGATTACACTAAGCTAGTAAATATAAGAGCTTAGCTTCATGTCCCATAACCACTTGCTTAACTCAAATATTTACGAACAGATTGTAGATCTGCACTAGGAAATTGTCACAAGAGTTTCAATCGAACAAGTCCATCAATTAACCGACGAAGTAAACGCAAGCGTTTCATACCACTTGTTTTGCCAAGCCGTTTAATTATATTTTCTCATACGAATGAGGTAAAGGTTTGTATATACTAATAAATTGGAAAACAGTTTTATAAACGAGTTTGATATGGAAAATCGAGTTGAAATCGTTTTAATGAAAGAGTTTTGATATTTAATGCTAGTATAGGAAACCTTTATATTTTGAAGTGACAAATCATAGAAGTGATTGTAGAAACAATCAATCATAAAAATTTACGTTCGAAGACGTGAGTAAAGTTCAAAGAAATCAATCCCCAAAACCATCAAAGTAAGGAGTTCTGTTGATCGCTTTTCAGATAAGATTGCCTACGCAGAGTAATACGGGGTTCGACCTGCCCGGTCAGGTTGCGGGGGTCCAGGGGGCAGCGCCCACGGCGGGGTGCGGGGTAGCGCCCCGTCACAGTACGACTTAATGAGGACAAGCGACCAAAGGATGCAGGACGACCTAATAGCCGAACGACTCAAGGACGCTGAACGATCGAAGGAGGCTGAATGACTTAAGGAGGCCGAACGACAAAAATGCCGAACGCTCTAAGTGTGCCGAACGATACAAAAATGCCGAACACTCAAATATGCCGAACGGCTTAAAGATGCCGAACGCTCGAAAATGCCGAACGCTCGAATATGCCGAACGATCGAATATGCCGAACACTCAAAGATGCCGAACCGACCTAATATGCCGATCCGACCAGAAGGTGCCGAACGACTTAACAGCCGAACGACTCGAAAATGCCGAGCGTTCAAGAGACCGAACGACTTGAAGATGCCGAACGCTCAGGAGGTCGAACGTTCAGGAGGTCGAACACTCAGGAGGCCGAACGTTCAAAGATGCCGAACACTTAGGAGGCCGAACGTTCAAAGATGCCGAACACTTAAAGATGCCGGTCGACTAAATGATGCCGAACAGCTTAAATATGCCGAACCGATCGACTCAACGATGCCGAACAGCTCTAGGGGGCTGGAAAATTCGTCAAAACGCTCAAAAATGGTGTTTTTCGCCAATCCAATCCAAACCAAATGCAAATATTCATACAAACGCAATAGGGGATCATTCCCAACAGCCCAATGACAATTTAAGCAAGATGTGAGACTAAAAATCTCACCTTTTCACGGAATTTGATGAAGATGGAGATTTGAGAGCAAAGCAAGAACACCAACAAGCTTGAATCAATGGTCTTCACGTGGATTTGATGTTGAATCTCGGATTTGCAAAAGAACTTGAGCTTGGAATTTTAATTTCCTACTCCCTCCACCATTGTTGCTAAAGCTTCAAAGTTGATGAAGTGATGAAGAGAAGGAAGGGGTTGGGCTGAGGTAGAAGAGGTGCAGCCCAAACCAAAAGCTCAACACAAAAAGTGACGAAAATTTCACTATCTCCAAACATATCGAAGTTTACACTCAAAAAGATCGAAACGTCATTTTGAACTCAATGGGGGTGGTCTCGAGTCCTAATTTGACCGTATGCAAAAAGTAGCTTTTCGGACTAACATCCGACTAACAATAAAATATTTAAATATAAAATCGATAAATATGCGGGTTGTTACACGTGTCGCCGATGCACTTAGTCGCAAGCAACAAGCAGTTGTTTCCATGATGATATCCGAATGGAATGACCTTGAGGTTTTATCCACTTGTGAAATTCGAGATCGTGTTTCCGATTTATGTTCATCTCTGGTTTTATGTAGCCTTGAGGCTCATCCTTCTTTTTTTGACCGTATTCTTGAAGCTCAAAGGCTAGATCCCGAATTGGCTCTTCTTGGCCAAAATATTAAGGATAAAGTTGATATTGAAGGTTTGAAAGACTTTAATATTGATTCTCGTGGCGGCATTCAAAAATTTGGTAGACATATCGTACCAAATATTAGTGATCTTCGAAAAGATATTCTAGAAGATTCTCATCGTTCCAAATATTCCATTCATCCCGGTAGTAGTAAAATGTACGCGGATATGAAGCGACTTTATTATTGGGAGGGAATGAAGTTTGATGTTGCTAACTTTGTTAAGTGTTGCATGACTTGCCAACTTGTCAAGGCCGAACATCAAAGGCCCGGTGGGTTATTGCAACCATTGGAAATTCCAGTTTGGAAGTGGGATCAAATTTCCATGGATTTTATTGATGGCCTTCCCCATTCTCGTTCGGGTCATGATAGCTTATTGGTGATCGTTGATAGACTTACTAAATCCGCCCATTTTATTCTCGTTCGGTCGAACCGAACCGTTCCTCTTCTGGCCAAACTCTTTATCAAAGAAATTGTTAAATTGCATGGAGTTCCTGCTTCAATTGTTAGTGATCGTGATCCACTGTTTACTAGTGGATTCTGGAAGAGTCTTCAAAAAGCTTTAGGAACGAAGCTTAATTTTAGCACCGCTTATCACCCCCAGTCCAATGGAAAAACTGAGCGTGTGAATCAGACACTTGAAGATCTTCTTCGTGCTTGTGTTCTTGACTTTGGTGGAAGTTGGGAAGATCATATTTCACTTGTTGAATTTTCCTATAATAACAGCTTCCAATCTAGTATTGGAATGGCACCTTTTGAGGCACTCTATGGAAGGCCATGCCGATCTCCTTCTTTTTGGCTTGAGGCCGGTGAGAAGCTGGTCTTAGGTCCAGATTTTATTCGAGATTCCACAGAAAAGATTGATCTTATTCGTTATAGGATGAAAGAAGCCCAGAGTAGACAAAAATCCTATGCCGATAATCGAAGAAGGAAATTAGAATTTTCTGTTGGAGATCTTATATTTATTCATGTTTCCCCTATGAAGGGCGTTGTACGTTTCAATCGATCGGGAAAGTTAGCGCCTCGATATATTGGGCTATTTCCTATCTCTGAACGTATTGGTTCCATGGCTTATCGCCTTTCATTACCGGCTCAGTTTTCTGCCATGCATGACGTGTTTCACGTTTCTCAATTACGGAAGTGCCTTCGGGATTCCGATTCTATTCTTGAGCCTGGAATTATGGAAGAAATTGAAGTCTCGCCTAATTTAACTTATGAGCAGCATCCTATTTGAATTATTGCTTCGGAGGTCAAACGACTTCGGAATAAAGATGTTCCGCTTGTGAAGGTTCAATGGTCCTCAAATCCTAAAGATTGTTCTTGGGAATCTAGAGAATTCATCGAGCGAACACATCCGCACTAACTTTCTCATGCTCTTTGAGGTAAACTTCTTATTTCAAATTTCTTTTGTGTTAATATGCTTTTATGGTTGTTACTTTTTATTTCCATCTTATATATTGCGAGGACGCAATTTCTTTAAGGAGGGGAGTCTGTAACAACCCGCATATTTATCGATTTTATATTTAAATATTTTATCGTTAGTCGAATGTTAGTCCGAAAAGCTACCTTTTGCATACGGTCAAATTAGGACTCGAGACCACCTCCATTGAGTTCAAAATGACGTTTGCGATCTTTTTAAGTGTAAACTTCGATATGTTTGGAGATAGTGAAATTTTCCCCACTTTTTGTTTTGAGCTTTTGGTTTGGGCTGAACCACTTCTAAGTCAGTCCCAACCCCCTCTCCTCTTCATTAATTCCTTCTTCATTTTCCTAACACTTAAAGCTTCTTCAAAAATGGTGGAGGGAATGGGAAATTAAAACTCCAAACCCTAGTTTTCTTTTGCAAATCAAGTTCTTGCTCCAAACTAATAGTAGAAGCTTTGGTAAGCCTCCTCTTCTTATTCTCCAACTCATTCTCTTATCAATTTCAGAAATTCCTAAACCTAACTTAGGAAGTGTTTCTCTTTTTAGCCTTGATTCAAGGTTGTTGAGTTGGAATTGAAGTGCGATTGCTCTTGCCATTGCTTTATATAGCTTCTCATTCATTGCTTTTGGGTTTAAAGGTGAGATTTTTATCTCACACTATGTTTATAATTATCTTCGGTTGTTAGGTGTGAATTCCTAACACTTCTTCATGTGCATTTGCTCTTGATTTGGATTGGTTTTGTGAATATTCCAATTTTTGGTTTTTGAAGTCAAATTTGTGTGAAAATCCTTTTATGGATGTTTGATCATGCTTTTGGTGATGCACCGAGGAGCATATAGGGCCGGGTTGCTGATTGGCATAAACCCTTAGAGCCAATGTTCGTCCGGTTGCATTTTTGGAAGAGTTTGCTCTTCATTTATATAGGCTGAAAAACAGCCCAGGCATGATTCAGTCGACTGAATACTCTGTTCAGTCGACTGAACCTGGAACCCGAAAGTTTCCAGGCATGATTCAGTCGACTGAATACTATGTTCAGTCGACTGAACCTGGAAACAGAGAGTTCCCTGAACCTGGAAAGTTTCCAGGTACAGGATCATTCGACTGAAAACTCTGTTCAGTCGACTGAACCTGCTGTTTCAGCCCACTTTGCCTTTTGGGATTGAATTTCCAATTTGAAACGATTCGTGATGATCCTAATTGTTGTTATCATTTATTATGACTTTGATGACTCCTTTTTAGGGATTTTTGAATATTTATTACGATGGATTCTTTATCGGTTTCTTTGGATTTGATTCACGTCTTCTAATGTGAAATTTTATGATTGATCGTTTCTACAATCACTTCTATGATTTTTAACTTTAAAATATAAAGGTTTTCTATACTAGTAGTAAATATCAAAACCCTTTCATCAAAACGATTTCAACTCTATTTTATTACAAAGCTCTTTCCTAAACCGTTTTCCAATCTATTAGTATATACAAGCCTTTACTTCATTCGGATGAGAAATCTAATTAAACGGCTTAGCAAAAAAGGTGGTATGAAACGCTTGCGTTTACTTCGTCGGTTAATTCTTGAACTTGTTCGACTGAACCTTTTGTGACAATTTCCTAGTGAAGATCTACAGTTTGTTCGTAAATATTTAAGTTAAGCTAGTGGTTATGGGACATGAAGCTAAACTCATATATTTACTAGCTTAGTGTAATTGACACTTCTTGATGATCATGACGATCATTTTTGTGATTTAGACTAGCAATTGTGCGATGTCTCTTTGTCTGCGAGGGAGACTAATCCCCGTTTGTGTGATGTTTCGACTCACATATGTGGGGTAGCGACCCATGGTCTTCGGGCCGTTCGTGTGTTCAAAAAAATTAATGGATAGCTTCCATGAGATAACTTCTCGTTCGTGTGATACATATGTTGGTGAGCTTTCATGCTCCCGTTCGTGTGATAGGCCTCCCCCTTTTTGTGATTTCTGGATTTCGTGTGTTGATTTCTGGAATTTGTGCTTCACCAATTTTCGTGATTTCCATTGATAAGTTTTATCAATTTTTGTGCATTGGTGAATTCGTGCGTCATTGACTTGTTATGAATACAAGTTTAGGGTATGATACCCCATTTTATCTTTGAGAAGATTCTTATGATATTGATTAATCTCTTGTTGATTATCATTTACATACTTATTGTAGTATGCCATTATGGTTGTTATACGTTTATGCCATATCTCTTATTTTATATCATGTCATCTGATATTTATAGCTAGACTGGTCCGTTTATTATTTTCTTATGAAATAATACTCGGGTCAGACCGAGATGTTACAGGTGCTCCTGCTTGACTTCTTTTCAGGGATTTATTACTCTGACTTTTGGCTAACTACTTAGATTAGTAGTTTTTGTTGTATACATTTGAGATATAGACTCCGTGATGTATACTTATTCTTTTGAGTAGCTTGTAGCTATTCTTTTGTATTATCATGGATCTTTTTGACCACTACTCTGACGTACACTTTCATGTGTTATATATTTATTCATATCTTTTTCCGCCTTTGTGATATGGATGTCTGTGACTGATTTATGTTATGTTTACTTCTATGTTTGTTTCCGAAGATTATATATAGCCACTGTGTGATAGCTTTGAGTTTGAATCGGTATGTCGGATTTCCTCCTTAAACGATATGCATTCTATACTATCTGACATATCGGTGCTCGCTCAAGAAGTTACACGGATGTTCGCTCCTCAACAGCCTTATTCTCCATGCTAGTCGACAGCATTACACCGTAGTGTTCTTGTCTAGCGTGGGTATAGAGGTGGGGCATCACAGGTGTAATGTTTATTTTAAATCAAGGATTTAAATACGAATTGGGTCGAATGAAGTTATAACCCACATGGAAATTTGAAACAATGTTTGGAACTGAAACCGAGATATTAAGGCAAAAATGATTTTTAAATGAAATGGTATATTTTAAGTAAATATGATGATTTCGAAATAGATTTGATTTTTGAAGCGAATATGATATTTTGATATCAAGTACGAATTGTTTTAGAAATGTATGAGAACCAACCAGTGTGTAAAACGATGTTTGCTTGTTAAAGAGATCGGGGCCTCTTATCGGCATACTCTCTGTCAATATTGGAACCACTTTAACAACTGTGTACGTGGAGGAGACTCCAAAACGAAGTGGTTGGATTTGGCGTCGTTTGCTGGATCTGAAGAAAGAGAACGATGATGGATAGACCCCGACACTTGTGCCAATTTAAAATGACTAAAACAGGATGGCTTAACAGGGCCAAGTGGGAAAATTACCCCGAGCGGACATCCGTTCTTCGATTTTCTTGGACTCGGTCCATATTATTACTCTTTTTGTTGGTTTCGATTGGTGCACCTTGATTTAGGATAGCCTCCCTTTGACTCGATATGGGATGGATGGACGCGATGGGCGGTCATGGCTATGATGCGTTACCACCAGCCCTGCGACCCGAACTGGTAGTTTCCTTCCTTGGGCATTGCCTCACGTGCCTTGCCATACTTTTATCCCTATACAAGACCCCTAAGATTTTGGTTAGTGTTGTCGTATCACGGCGCATCCCTATCCACCGATGGTTTACTGGTGTTTTATATGCAAACTGTACGACAATTCTTAAAAACGTGTTAAGGGGTATTAATGTAAAGCCTTAACGCTAAGAAAAATATTTATTTTATTGATTAAACATTATATATGTAGCGTATTCTACTACATATAAATATTTTGACGGATCCATAAGAGATGGAAAATTCTGTAACATCTCTTGAGTTATTGCACGCACTTTGTACACTGGATAGGAGATGTGAAATTCTGTAAACATCCCTGACGCTATTACACTCATGTTATATGCGATATTGATTTGACTTACATAAGAATATTCTAGTCCTGACTCGAGTGTTTTGTCTTTTCATTACGCTAGGTTCAGCCCTGAGTTTTCAGCTTATCGAAGATTATTCTTTGGAGGACGAAGACGAAGATTTGGTATGTTATTACTAGTATTATTCCATCATAGTTTGTTCTGCTGCATTATTTTATTTGTTCTTTTGTGTATATATAACTCCGATAAATGTTGTATAGATTATAATCAAATGTATAGTAAATAGCTTCATGAACTGTTTATTTGATTATTATATTTTATCATTCCGCTGCAAAATTATGTGTTTGTTTTCTTCTTCTTTCCTTATTTTTCTTAGTTAACCCCATTGATTATCTATGTTTCAAATTGTTTGAATTTGACATGTGTGGATTATTGTCGATTTAAACCTTCAGAAATGTGGGTCGTCACAATAAGTTAAATCATCACATTTTCTTTTGAAATACAATTTGTGAAAATTTCTTATTTATTAAGGAAATATTTAGGGAGATATGTTTTATGTACATTTTGTTATGTAAAGCTAAACCGTTTTTGATAATTTAAATAAAAGAAAAATGTCATGATCTTTGTAAAAAGGAAACGTCTGTTAAAATGAATAGAAGGATTTATAGTTTTATAAACTTATTAGTTTTATGAAGTTGACGTTAAAAATCAAAGAATTTGGTTTAAAAGGTAAACTAAAGGTATGACTATCACTTAAACTTAAAAAGAAGAATTAAATTAAAGTTAAAAAATAGGATAGCGTAGCCTATAAGGACTAAATTGATTATAAAGTTCAAAAGCATTTATATATTTAGGGTTAGAGAGAGGAAGTAGTATGAAAATTCAGTGACCTTTTAATCATGTTTGAATTTGAAGGGTAGAATACTAGATAAAACTTCATGTAATAGTGAAATGTGAACACCACTTTGTGTTTTTCTACCTAAGTATGGTTTGAATTGTGGAATATCTTCACAATAAAGTTTGGAAAGTATGATCTTGACTAGCAATATTTAAAATAATATGTTATTTTCATTGTGATAAAATTCTCATGATTACAACACTTTGTAATTACTATTACATAACATATCATTTAATGATTTTCCATCTATACACTTTAAATTAATGACTTAATTAGTTATATCGCTATATAACAAGTATATGGTAGAAAGGAAAACGCATTTTATTTTAAACAAGATTAGCCACAGAGTTAGATATATGTAACAAATTACATAATTGCCTCCATGACATACCCTTAAATCTATCAAAAGTGATAGTTTTGATGAAAAGAACATGTTTGCATTATCGTTACTAAATGACACCACTTAAGATAATATAAAATATGATTTTGTTGAAAAGATCTGTGAACGATGAATTCGACCAAAATGTCACATTACTAGCTAAGGTGACGTGTGAACATTAATATCTCAATTGTCTAATATTAATCGCTAAATGAATTCATGCCTTTGAGTCACACAAATACATTTGTAAATTCTTCGTAAAACTAATTATTTAACTAGTTTATAAAGTGTTATAAATTAATTAAATTACTTAATAATTAAGAAATATTAATTATTAATTTATTTGATATTTATATGTTGTTAGTAATTATTTGGTGTGTATATAAATGTTATATACGCGTGTCGATATACGATATAGATATACATTTAAATAAGCTTAAATACATTTATTTAACAAACTAAGCCTTGGAAATTTTTGGTCTATATGGGACAAGATCATGGGTGGCCGTAAGAAAGAAAAAAATGATCTAAATATTTATTTAGATGTGTTTTAGGAATTAAAGTGGAAGATTTTAAAAGAGAGTGTGTGAATGGTTTTCATTCTCTCCATAAAACAAATCTTCCTCGTTAATTCATTCTTTAAACCTTTCCTCTTTCTTTATCCCCTTTCATGGCCTCCGCCTTTGCTTCTTTTATCCCATGATTGAAGTATTTTCACCCCAAATGACATCCAACAAAATAAAATAAAAGTGGTTCATTCGATTCTAGTGAGATCGAGGGTGAATCAAACATTCTAGGAGACAATTTGCAAATCAAAGTATTACAAAAGGCAAGATCACTACCGGTTCAATTTTTTTTAATATTATTCAATCGTGATGTTCAACCTTGACCTAAAATTCATGTATATTAAATATTCTATTGCCACTTATTAGATTTGATTAAAAAGTATTTATGTATTATCATTTATAAATCATGAAACCAATTCTTTATACATATATAAGAGAAAAGATTGTTGACGTCTATTTGTTTGGTTGCAACAAAATATGCAAATACATATGTATATTCCATGAATTTGATTTATTTAAAATGTTGAATTTCATATTCAAATATTTGAATTTTACATAAGCATCTTTGTATTGTTGAAACCTTGAAACATCTTGAATCATGTATTTTGGTTAAGTCAAATATTTGAATTTTACGTAATGCAGATAGTGTGTAAAAACCCCGGAAGAGCAACCACTGTGAAAATAAGAAAAGTGGAGAAAAAGAGCCTTCTTCCAATGGCTTACATAAAAGAAAAAAAATAAAAAAACCTAAAGTTAAATCTCTCATAATCACGAGCTTACAACTGGAATAAATAAGTACAACCCAATAATAATCAACTAGCAGTGACGCATTAATATATATGCTGCAGAATATGAATATAAATTTAAATAATTTTAGTTTCAAATTAGATTTGTGAATGGATACTTTGGATACGAAAAATACCATATCTGCATCTATGTCCGAAATCATTTTCGCAAATCCGCATCCACGGTACGGATGGATATCAGTTAATTATCCTATCCACTAATGATCGATAAATCGAGAAATATAAATAGAAAATTTTGATTTGGCATAAATGTTTTTCAATCCCAATTATTATAAAATTGTGAAAAATAAACAAATAGAATGATAATAAATAGTTTTGAACAATTGATATGCGTTAAATTCAAATAATACAAACTATTAGCTTAATAAAAAAAATAAACATATGTCTATTGTTGTACTAAAATATACAAAATGTTAACTGTAATCTTGACAAAAACCGAATGGATAATTTTTTGATGCGGATACCTTGGTATCTGTATCTGTTTTTTTAGATATGGGATATTTATTCGCTTCGGATATGGATGTAGATGGATTTCAGATATTTCGGGTATCTATTGACAGACCTATTTCAAACAAAATAATTTAATGTTTTTATTTTTCAATCAAATATAATCAAAATTTAAATTTTAGTTAATTTTGATTATAATATATGCACATATACACATATGGAAGTTTTGATTAGGCAACCCTTTCTATAATCTTCATTATGACAATGCATTAAAAGTGATTTTGTTTTTATGTATTTATGTATTTCTTCAGACTTTAAATTTTATTGCTAAAATTTGATTATGAATAATTATGTAATTACTTTTCTTTGGAGATTGGATCAAGATTTAATTAAAAACTTTAAAAAGAGAAATGTGGAATTATTTAAATATATTACCATCTCCACTTTCCTTTGGGAAATTAGTTGATTAGATCAAGATCTAGTACTTACTTATTTCCTTTTCCCTTTGACACTAAACCTCATTTATATTTGTGTATTTATCTTCTTTTAACTATATAGATTTGTTTCAAAATCACATATATATGTATAAATACACAAGTGAAATCATATATTACATATGTATGCATGTATCTAAACTATATATATAGCATTATTAATACGTGTATACAAACAATATATATATTGTTGTATAATTAAATGGATGTATATATGTAATGACCCAAGATTTTAGGAATCTATTCTGAAAAATATAAATGAATTCAAAATAATTTTTGAATTAATTTTGAAAGGGGAGTGATATAGCTTGATAGTGTATCAGTATGTGTGTACATGTGTGCACAGGAAATGCACATGAACAAAAGCTAAAATCCCTGAACTCTAAGAATAAATACATATTGATATGTATGGAAATATATATATATATATATATATATATATATATATATATATATATAAATTAAATCCTTAAAAGCTGAATGCATAAGTAAATATGCATATATGGATGCTACTGAATATTTTTGAGTGTACATGTGCATGTGTGTGTCAATACAGTATGATGTATATATATATATATAGGTGTACTAATTATTTCAGTAAGACTTATATAAATATATATATGTGTTAATAAAATACTAGAGTTCAAATTAGTAAGATAAAATATACAGACATATTTTAGTATATAGGAAGAAAGAAAGAAAAACTGAATATATAAAAAGGAGTAGTCCTCTTGTAAATAAATAAAGAAGGTACATACCATTTACATGAAAGCTAAAAATAGGAAAAATAAGACAAACAAGGAAATGTTTGCTATAGGCAAAATTAGGAAGAGTATTTGATAAATAATAAAATCAAGTCACATTTTTGGCATGATTGTAGACAAAGGAAAAAGTATTTTCTGAAAAGCAAAATTCTGAAAAGAATGTAACCACTTTTCTCTTCACCTAAATTAAGCCGGGAAGGGTAGAACTTTGGGTTTAAATAAAATGCAGATAACATGATTTTTCTGGTGGGCAAAAATGGCTTTAGCCAATACCCAAAACCCTAAGGAAGACCCTGTATATATACATGTATATGCAGCAGCCTCCTCTCCTTCTCAGAAAAGAACTTTGAGAAAAAAAAAGAAACAACACCATAGAAATCATAAGGCAAGGGAAGGAAGAGAGCTTGAGGCTAAAGGCAGAAGTTCATCAATTAATTAAGGAAGCAAAGAAGAGAGCTAGGTGAGAAAACTCACTCAAAAATCTAAGGCAATAAGTCCTAATGTAGGCAGCCAGCTATAAGTAATTTTCTTAAAAATATACTTTCATATGAGAATGCTTATCTGTGATTTTAAAACTGAAAATGTTTTGATTCTCTTTGGTTGATCACTTGTTTTATTATAAGAAAGCTTTATGTGTTGTTAGTATACATATATGTTTTATAAATCCAGATCTATGATATGTTAATGTTTAGGAACATAAACAAATACCCAGAAAATAAAATGTTGAAAATAGGCAAGTAGTATTGGTTTTGGCTCAACCCAGAAAGATGTAAATAATGTTGAGCTGCAATATACTTATGTATAAGTGCTGAGGCTTGAGACAAAAAGGAATTAGGGGTGCAATAGGGTTGCCTATGTGCTGATGCTCCTGATTCAATGAAAATATATATATATGTTCATATGCATAGCAAACAAAATTTTGTGATTCAGTGAAACCAGGTCATTCTGAGTTTAACTCAAGCACAAATGTTTGCAAAAAGGAAAAACTCTCTCAAAAGCCATAAGCCAATGTTAGTTGCCTACACCCTTTTTAAAATACCAGAATGTATACATATGCATACAGAACCTTATTTATTTAGTCACCAATGGTTGTTTGCTTGCTTGTCTCTGTATGGTTTTGAATAATATGAGATGCCATGATATGGATGTTTTAGTTAGTGAAATGGATCACTGAATGGTTTAGTCATGAAAAATCAAAAGAGTTATTATTAACTTAAACCTGATTAGGAAATTTGGGGTCAAGAACACTGCAGGAATGACTTGTGTTCTTGAGTAGCACAAGTTGACACATGGCTTGTTTAAGTCCTGAGATCTTTGTGTAATGGAGTGAAATAGTTCATTACAGTGTGTCCATTGATTCATAAATATTGCAGGTGAGACCAGGATAGATAATTATACCAAGGGAATAATATTTGAGATGATGAGAAAACTAGAGTTTTTCCCAGAATTGAAATATGAGGATTGAATAAATGATTTAACTCATATTGGTTATTTTCCTGTTTGGTATGAATGATTGTTTGATTATGTCTGAATTGTATGCTTGAATGTATATGTCATATTGATATATGTAGTCTCTGGAAAGGAAAATTAAAGTGTGCACATGCACAATGACACAGAGCATACACACAAGTATGATCTGATTCCAAAGGGCAGAACTTTATGTATATGTATTTAATTTGATTTTAACCTAATTAACTAGTTGCTTTCGTGAATTTTCTCATACCAGACATGTGTCTGACCCTAGTGTGCTAATGGCATCTGGGGTGTCTCATTTAAAAATGAGGCAGTTTCAAATGCTTTTTCAAGGATTGCAGCAACTAAGTAGGAGTAGGAGCAAGGTTTTGAGAAGAGGATTATAGCATGCTAAACTTAGTTAGATAAGAGCCAAAATGATAAAATCCGCATGTATTAATGATTTAAATTGTTACTTGTATTAAGTGTTGAATATGGGATGGATATTTTGTTAAGTATTTTATTAAGAGATTGACTTGTATCTGGAATTTATGAATCTGGTTAATATCTGATATTAAAGAAGTTAATCAAAATATTGTAAGTGGATTTAGTAAGAACACCATGTTGAAGACTGAATGATTACATTTTATAAATGTATTAGTCAATTTTGAGTCTTCATAAAGGATTTAAGTTTTGGGAAATCTGGATAGTTGATTCTCAGAAAAATTAAATGGATTTGTCTTTCAAACATGGTAAGTGTATACAAAAGATAATAGGCATAGGTTGAATGTTTTATGACTGCAAGGTTCCCATAATCTAACTTGTTTCATACAAATGTTTCATGTCTTATTTTTAAATAAAGGAAGGATCTGTAATAAGGGAATTGAAAGCCAGATCCAAATAGTTGCAGTTATATATGCACCTAAACATGTTTTGTGCAAATATTAATACACCCTTTTCCTTTGTATCTGTAATAGAAATCTGAATTTTTATTCAGATTTTAACCAAATGCATTTTAAATTCCAGACAGATTTTATAAGAAGAAAATCAAACATGAATGAAATTTTTATTGCATATAACACTGTACTATGTGCGGATTGATTAAATTCAATCAATCCAATCTCCTCTTGTTTTCCAGAACTCTGATTTAAACAAGAGAGGCATATACATCCTCACATGTATGTGCTTATCTTTGTGAAAGTACTGATATATTTATATTGGTTAATTGTTTTGATCCTGGATGTATTTTGGTTTATTGGAAAAAGAAAATGACCCTGGAAAATATAATTGTAATAAATGATCAATCTATATATCATCTCTGATAGTTCTAAGGAAGTTTAAATCGAACTTAAAAGTGTAAATGAATGTAGGTGGACATCTAGACACATATAAATTGAATGTGCATATGCATGTACATAGAAATCGAATTTAGACGACAGTCTAAATAATTTAGACGTCTGAGATTAAACTTAGACGACAGTCTAAATAATTTAGACGTCTAAGGTTAAATATAGACGTCTGTCACAAAATAATTAGATGTCTGAATTCAGTTCAAAATGTCTTTTTCTCTCTGTTTCAATTTTTGATCTATGAGCCGTCTATCATAATTAGATAGACGTCTGTAATTAAGTTTAGACGCCTGTCATAAGAATTTAGACGTCTGAACTGCTGATTTTGCCTAATTTGCCTATTTAGAAAAGAAATAAGTGGCTATGTCAATAGCTTGTATGGCATTTTGATTTCTACGTGATTTAAATTCCCTTTGATGGAAAAAAAATCCTTATGAAATTAGGGTAGAAATAGGAGGGTCATTTCAGTTGGTATCAGAGCTATGTTATTCAACATAGTAGAAGTAAAGATCAAGTTCTTAGATAGAAATAAAATTTAAAGGAACTAAATATATATATATATATATATATCAATGTTTTCAGTGTGAAAAAAAAACCACTGAAATAATAAAATTACCAATCAAACTAACCAGCTATGTAAATTATTATTAGCAAACTATGGTAGGGAGACCACCAAATCAGGGAGCAGGATCTTCCCATGCACCCCCAATGGTCAATCTGCAAGACTTGGTGAGAGCATTTAGGGATGGGGCAGGACAAAGGCAAGAAAATCCCTATGAAGAACTCTCAAAATTACTTAAGACATATACTCATTTAGGAGGCAAAAGCTTTGAAGGGACAGAGAGTATCATGGAAATTCAAACATGGTTGAGAACATTGGAAAGAATTTTCAATGACATGCAACTTGATGATCAAAGAAAGAGGCAAGTGGCTTCAAGACAGCTAAAAGGAGTAGCTTTAGGCTGGTGGGAAGTTATTATTGCAGGAAGAAATGAGAATGAAATCACTTGGAATCAATTCAAAGAGATGTTGGAAGCAAGGTTTGTACCAGCATCAGCAAAGACTACCTTGCTAGAAGAATTTATTAGACTTAGACAAGGAACCATGACTGTCACAGAATACACTCAAAAGTTTGAGGGGCTTTCCACATATGGAGCAATGCTTGTGGCAGATGAGGCATCCAAAAATGATAGGTACATAAAAGGGTTGAACCCAGGACTTAGCAGAGCCATGTTACCCTATGCAGACAGGACTTTTGACCATGTGATAGACTTAGCTTTGAGGTTGGAACAACATGACAAGGAAAGGGAGAAGTTCAGAAATTTTAAGAGCAATAATACCAAGAAGAGTAAGGGGAGGTATCACCCTTATGATAAGAAGAAGGAAGAGGCCAGTAACAAAGGCACTAGAGATGTCAAAGCTAAGGAAACCAAGAAGAAAATTGTGTGCCATCAGTGTGGAAAAGAAGGACATATCAAACCAAGATGTCCAGAATTGAAAGGAGGAGCTTTCAATTGCTATCTATGTGGGAAAGAGGGGCATATGAAGAGGAATTGTCCTGAGTACAAACAGCAAGGAAAATTGGCAAATTTGGAAGGAAAAGGCAAAGCCACAGTGGAGAGTAACACTGAAAACCATAGCCAAGTGGAAGGTACATTACTTATTTGTACCATGCCCATAGCAGTAGTATATGATACTGGGGCAACTCACTCTTTAATTTCTTATGAACTAGTTAAAATGCTAAAACTGAATTGCATATTGGTTGAAACCCCATTGCATATACAAAGTCCACTGGGGAGTTCTAGTGTTTTAAATATGATTTGTGTGGATGTGGAATTAAACATAGGAGGAAATGTTTTTATTTCCAATTTTTATGTTTTGAATTACCCAAATATAGGTGTTATTTTGGGGGTAGACTGGTTAAGGCAATTTAAAGCCATAATTAATTTAGACTCATCCACCATATCATTGCAAAATTCTAGAGGTCAGAGAATCACAGTTTTATGTGAAGTAGCTAAGGAAGGAAAACTATATCACTTAGTTGACTCAGAAAACAAATTCTATTGAACTAACCATTGAAGAAATTCCCATAGTCAATGAATATTTGGATGTGTTTGGTGAGGTCAAGGGTGTTCCACACCATAGACCAGTAGAGTTCCAGATCAATCTAGTTCCAGGAGCAAGCCCAGTGATTAAAAAGCCAACTAGAATGGGGCCAAATGAACTAAAGGAATTAAAGAAACAGTTAGAAGAACTGGAAGAAAAGGGTTTTATAAGACCAAGTAATTCTTGCTGGGGAGCACCAGTGGTATTTGTTAAGAAACAAGATGGCTCCTTAAGACTCTGTATAGATTATAGAGAATTAAACAAGGTAACTATTAAAAATAAATACCCATTGCCAAGAATAGATGATCTTTTTGATCAATTAGCAGGGGCAAAAGTATTTTCTAGACTAGACTTAGCATCTGGTTTTCATCAAATGAAGGTGGAAGAATCAAGCATCAAGTACACTGCCTTTAACACTAGGTATGGGTTGTATGAATTTTTGGTTATGCCATTTGGTTTGACCAATGCACCGTCATACTTTGTAGATTTAATGAACAGAACCTTTAGAGATTATTTAGACAAGTTTGTGCTTATTTTTATTGATGACATTTTGATTTATTCCAAAACAGTGGAAGAACATAAGCATCATTTGCACCTGGTTTTGTCTAGGTTAAGGGAAAAAGATTTAAAGGCAAAATTTTCAAAATGTGTATTTTGGAAAGAGGAAGTACATTTCCTTGGCCATGTTATATCTGCTCAAGGAATTTCTGTGAACCCCAATAAAGTAGTGGCTATTCAAGCATGGAAGAGGCCAAGCACTGTGAGCGAAGTAAGGTCATTTATGGGGATGGCAGGGTATTATAGGAGGCTTATAAAAGATTTTTCAAAAATCTCTACACCACTCACTAACCTAACCAGGAAGAACCAAGCTTTTGTTTGGTCAGAAAAATGTGAGAAGTCTTTTGAACAGTTGAAGGAGGCATTGGTGAATGCTCCAATTTTAAAGGTACCATATGGAAATGAAGAACTAGTGGTATACATTGATGCTAGTGGATTTGGCTTGGGAGCAGTGTTGATGCAACGAGGCCAAGTCATTGCATATGCATCCAGATAACTTAAACCCCATGAAGTAAGGTATGCCACACATGATCTCGAATTAGCAGCTGTGATCTATGCTTTAAAACTTTGGAGGCATTATTTGTTAGGCACAAAGTTTGAACTGTACACTGACCACAAGTCTCTGAAATATTTATTTTCACAAAAAGATTTGAACATGAGGCAACATAGATGGGTGGAGTTCTTAGCTGCCTATGACTTTGACATACTCTATACACCAGGCAAAGCAAACAAAGTTGCAGATGCTCTAAGTAGACAGCATGCTAAATTGGCTATGATGATGATAGAAGAATTTAAAGATTTGTCTTTGCTAACTGAGTTAGAAATTGGGGAGAATGGTTGTGTGCACATGGATGAGAAGATGCATGGTGCACAAGAATATAAAGGGAAGTTAAGCTTAATGACACTCCAACCAGATTTAATTCTGAAGGTAGGAAAGATGCAAGAACAAGATGCCAACTTTTTAGAGAAGAAAGTGCTCCTCTCAAGAGGGGAGGAAGTGATGAATCACCATATTGATAAAAATGGTTATATGAGGTACCAAAATAGGATGTGTGTACCAGAGGACACAGAATTGAAGAAAGAGATATTGAATGAATATCACAGAAGTAAATACTCCATACACCCAGGCAACACAAAAATGTACCAAAATTTGAAAAGAGACTTCTGGTGGAAGGGGATGAAATCTGATGTAGCTAAATACATTGCCAAATGTATGACTTGCCAACAAGTCAAGGCTGAAACCCAAAGGCCATCAGGGTTGATGCAGTCTCTTAGTGTACCACAGTGGAAGTGGGAAGACATATCTATGGACTTCATAGATGGATTGCCTAGATCTAAGAGAGGTAATACAAGTATATGGGTGATAGTTGATAGGCTAACCAAGGTAGCACACTTCATCCCAGTCAAGTCAGAAAGAACAGCACCAAAATTAGCTCAAATTTTTATAAAGGAAGTGGTAAAGTTACATGGCATTCCCAAAACCATTGTGAGTGATAGGGATACCATCTTCACTTCAAAATTCTGGAGAAGCTTTCAAGAAGCAATGGGAAGTGAACTATGTTTAAGTACTGCCTACCATCCTCAATCAGATGGGCAGACTGAGGTAGTAAACAAAGTTTTGGAGGACATGTTGAGGGCATGTATACTGGATTTTGGAGGCAACTGGGAAGATTATCTTCATCTAGTTGAATTTACATACAACAACAGCTACCAAAGTACCATAGGAATGGCTCCATTTGAAGCCTTATATGGTAAACCCTGTTTGTCACCTGTTTGTTGGGTAGAAGCAGGAGAAAGGTCTATTTTAGGACCTGAGTACATACAAGAAACTAAGGAGAAAATTGAGTTGATAAGAAGAAGAATGGCAGCAGCTCAAGATAGGCAAAAGAAATTTGCAGACATGAGAAGAAGGCAGGTAGAATATGAAGTGGGAAATTTTGTTTTCATCAAAATCTCACCTATGAAAAATGTGCTGAGGTTTGGAAAACAAGGCAAATTAACCCCAAGATATATTGGACCATACGAAATTCTGGAGAGAATTGGTCCCTTGGCATATAAGTTGGAATTACCAGAAAACATGCAAGGTATACATGATGTTTTTCATATATCACAATTGAGAAGGTGGGTCCATGACAAGGCAGAAATTCTTGAGACCCCAACCCAAGTGCAGATAAATCCTAATTTGATTTATGAAAAGGATCCAGTGGGAATTTTGGCAAAAGATGTGAAGAAGTTGAGAAATAAATCTCTGAAACTTGTGAAGGTACAGTGGAGTCTTGATCCTAGTGATTGCACATGGGAATTAGAAGATAAAGTTAGGATAAATTATCCTAAGCTATTTTCAGATTAAAGGTAATTCTGATTTTTGATTGTTTTCTTTTATTAGATGCATATGTTTTTAGTTATCATAGAACTAAAAATTTATTTGGTTGAGAATGTATTTGTTCTCTAAATTAAGTTTAAAATTTATTTTAAGCTTAGGAAAATTGTGGGACACAATTCCTAAAAGGAGGGATGTATGTAATGACCCAAGATTTTAGGAATCTATTCTGAAAAATATAAATGAATTCAAAATAATTTTTGAATTAATTTTGAAAGGGGAGTGATATAGCTTGATAGTGTATCAGTATGTGTGTACATGTGTGCACAGGAAATGCACATGAACAAAAGCTAAAATCCCTGAACTCTAAGAATAAATACATATTGATATGTATGGAAATATATATATATATATATAAATTAAATCCTTAAAAGCTGAATGCATAAGTAAATATGCATATATGGATGCTACTGAATATTTTTGAGTGTACATGTGCATGTGTGTGTCAATACAGTATGATGTATATATATATATAGGTGTACTAATTATTTCAGTAAGACTTATATAAATATATATATGTGTTAATAAAATACTAGAGTTCAAATTAGTAAGATAAAATATACAGACATATTTTAGTATATAGGAAGAAAGAAAGAAAAACTGAATATATAAAAAGGAGTAGTCCTCTTGTAAATAAATAAAGAAGGTACATACCATTTACATGAAAGCTAAAAATAGGAAAAATAAGACAAACAAGGAAATGTTTGCTATAGGCAAAATTAGGAAGAGTATTTGATAAATAATAAAATCAAGTCACATTTTTGGCATGATTGTAGACAAAGGAAAAAGTATTTTCTGAAAAGCAAAATTCTGAAAAGAATGTAACCACTTTTCTCTTCACCTAAATTAAGCCGGGAAGGGTAGAACTTTGGGTTTAAATAAAATGCAGATAACATGATTTTTCTGGTGGGCAAAAATGGCTTTAGCCAATACCCAAAACCCTAAGGAAGACCCTGTATATATACATGTATATGCAGCAGCCTCCTCTCCTTCTCAGAAAAGAACTTTGAGAAAAAAAAAGAAACAACACCATAGAAATCATAAGGCAAGGGAAGGAAGAGAGCTTGAGGCTAAAGGCAGAAGTTCATCAATTAATTAAGGAAGCAAAGAAGAGAGCTAGGTGAGAAAACTCACTCAAAAATCTAAGGCAATAAGTCCTAATGTAGGCAGCCAGCTATAAGTAATTTTCTTAAAAATATACTTTCATATGAGAATGCTTATCTGTGATTTTAAAACTGAAAATGTTTTGATTCTCTTTGGTTGATCACTTGTTTTATTATAAGAAAGCTTTATGTGTTGTTAGTATACATATATGTTTTATAAATCCAGATCTATGATATGTTAATGTTTAGGAACATAAACAAATACCCAGAAAATAAAATGTTGAAAATAGGCAAGTAGTATTGGTTTTGGCTCAACCCAGAAAGATGTAAATAATGTTGAGCTGCAATATACTTATGTATAAGTGCTGAGGCTTGAGACAAAAAGGAATTAGGGGTGCAATAGGGTTGCCTATGTGCTGATGCTCCTGATTCAATGAAAATATATATATATGTTCATATGCATAGCAAACAAAATATTGTGATTCAGTGAAACCAGGTCATTCTGAGTTTAACTCAAGCACAAATGTTTGCAAAAAGGAAAAACTCTCTCAAAAGCCATAAGCCAATGTTAGTTGCCTACACCCTTTTTAAAATACCAGAATGTATACATATGCATACAGAACCTTATTTATTTAGTCACCAATGGTTGTTTGCTTGCTTGTCTCTGTATGGTTTTGAATAATATGAGATGCCATGATATGGATGTTTTAGTTAGTGAAATGGATCACTGAATGGTTTAGTCATGAAAAATCAAAAGAGTTATTATTAACTTAAACCTGATTAGGAAATTTGGGGTCAAGAACACTGTAGGAATGACTTGTGTTCTTGAGTAGCACAAGTTGACACATGGCTTGTTTAAGTCCTGAGATCTTTGTGTAATGGAGTGAATTAGTTCATTACAGTGTGTCCATTGATTCATAAATATTGCAGGTGAGACCAGGATAGATAATTATACCAAGGGAATAATATTTGAGATGATGAGAAAACTATAGTTTTTCCCAGAATTGAAATATGAGGATTGAATAAATGATTTAACTCATATTGGTTATTTTCCTGTTTGGTATGAATGATTGTTTGATTATGTCTGAATTGTATGCTTGAATGTATATGTCATATTGATATATGTAGTCTCTGGAAAGGAAAATTAAAGTGTGCACATGCACAATGACACAGAGCATACACACAAGTATGATCTGATTCCAAAGGGCGGAACTTTATGTATATGTATTTAATTTGATTTTAACCTAATTAACTAGTTGCTTTCGTGAATTTTCTCATACCAGACATGTGTCTGACCCTAGTGTGCTAATGGCATCTGGGTTGTCTCATTTAAAAATGAGGCAGTTTCAAATGCTTTTTCAGGGATTGCAGCAACTAAGTAGGAGTAGGAGCAAGGCTTTGAGAAGAGGATTATAGCATGCTAAACTTAGTTAGATAAGAGCCAAAATGATAAAATCCGCATGTATTAATGATTTAAATTGTTACTTGTATTAAGTGTTGAATATGGGATGGATATTTTGTTAAGTATTTTATTAAGAGATTGACTTGTATCTGGAATTTATGAATCTGGTTAATATCTGATATTAAAGAAGTTAATCAAAATATTGTAAGTGGATTTAGTAAGAACACCATGTTGAAGACTGAATGATTACATTTTATAAATGTATTAGTCAATTTTGAGTCTTCATAAAGGATTTAAGTTTTGGGAAATCTGGATAGTTGATTCTCAGAAAAATTAAATGGATTTGTCTTTCAAACATGGTAAGTGTATACAAAAGATAATAGGCATAGGTTGAATGTTTTATGACTGCAAGGTTCCCATAATCTAACTTGTTTCATACAAATGTTTCATGTCTTATTTTTAAATAAAGGAAGGATCTGTAATAAGGGAATTGAAAGCCAGATCCAAATAGTTGCAGTTATATATGCACCTAAACATGTTTTGTGCAAATATTAATACACCCTTTTCCTTTGTATCTGTAATAGAAATCTGAATTTTTATTCAGATTTTAACCAAATGCATTTTAAATTCCAGACAGATTTTATAAGAAGAAAATCAAACATGAATGAAATTTTTATTGCATATAACACTGTACTATGTGCGGATTGATTAAATTCAATCAATCCAATCTCCTCTTGTTTTCCAGAACTCTGATTTAAACAAGAGAGGCATATACATCCTCACATGTATGTGCTTATCTTTGTGAAAGTACTGATATATTTATATTGGTTAATTGTTTTGATCCTGGATGTATTTTGGTTTATTGGAAAAAGAAAATGACCCTGGAAAATATAATTGTAATAAATGATCAATCTATATATCATCTCTGATAGTTCTAAGGAAGTTTAAATCGAACTTAAAAGTGTAAATGAATGTAGGTGGACATCCAGACACATATAAATTGAATGTGCATATGCATGTACATAGAAATCGAATTTAGACGACAGTCTAAATAATTTAGACGTCTGAGATTATACTTAGACGACAGTCTAAATAATTTAGACGTCTAAGGTTAAATATAGACGTCTGTCACAAAATAATTAGATGTCTGAATTCAGTTCAAAATGTCTTTTTCTCTCTGTTTCAATTTTTGATCTATGAGCCGTCTGTCATAATTAGATAGACGTCTGTAATTAAGTTTAGACGCCTGTCATAAGAATTTAGACGTCTGAACTGCTGATTTTGCCTAATTTGCCTATTTAGAAAAGAAATAAGTGGCTATGTCAATAGCTTGTATGGCATTTTGATTTCTACGTGATTTAAATTCCCTTTGATGGAAAAAAAAAATCCTTATGAAATTAGGGTAGAAATAGGAGGGTCATTTCAATATACTTAGCATTTTATTCTCGATATACTTGAAGATTTATTGCATGCATATGTAAAAGTGATATATATATATATATATGTATGTATATATATGTATATGTATATGTATATACAATGGATATAAATCCCATTATCCATGTGTGTGTATAATCATACACTTGCTTATATATCTTTATGTTATCATGTGATGTTATAAATTTATATATGACATAATCAAATAACAATTCAATCGAATTAATTAATATGAAATAATCTTTAACAAAATATGATTTTATTTGATATTGGATTGGATCTAATGCTGGTTAGTAAACTTCATAGACCCAATAAGATCCGAATAGGAATTTTTTCTAAATTTATTCATTTCACTCGTTGCGAACAGACCTATATAAATTGATTGAATGTAGTATCAATCAATTATTTGCGAAAAAGGAATGGTGGAATTAATCAATTGACGCCCATTTTCTCTCTTTCCTTTTAGAAATATATACGATTATATCTGGATCTAATTTCATGTTTGTTCTCATCCTTGAACACCAAACAAGTACGCTCTCTATATGTTTCGCATGTTTGTCACATCTTTTAAAATATGGATATATTTGATATTTTTATATCCTTTAAAAATTCACATTTAACTAACATAGATTTAATTAATAAGGATATGAAGACATTAATAAAATACGCTTTTATAAAAAATAACTAGATTGGATCTACGGAAACTCATTAGACTTCATAGCCCCACCATGGTCCAAAAAGGGAAATTGTTCGATATCTATCATTTTCACCTACTGCTAAATGGATTGAGTTCCTTCAAATTGGGTATCTCGTTATTCAGCTACAAGTTAAAAGGTAGAGATTTTGAGCAACTGGTAGATAATATAAATTAAAAATTAGACAGTAGAATAACAGGCTTCTAAATGTAAGTGGTAGAATAGAGCTAGTTAAATCTATCACACATTCTATGATTTCCTTTGGATGCATTTCTACCAAATGCTTACCGGTGTAATTAGCAGGATCAATTCCTTATGTTCATTTGCGGCAAGTATATCATTCAAAATGCCTTAAGTAAATGTTTGTAGAACAAAATTAGAAGGGGGCATGGGCAAGGATTAATTAGGAAAAAATTTCAAATGGATATTTTTGTAAGAATATGAAATAAATATCACAGTTGAATGAAGTTTTGGAGTATACAATTGGAAAACAAAACATAAAACAAGATAATGATGCATAGGATTAATTGGGAATAAATTTCAAATGGTGAAAATACAATATGTGGTTTGAACCCTGGTTAGATGGAGTACACTTGTGGAGAAAGTGGGTGGGAACCAATGACAGTTGTGGGTGGCCCGAACAAGAATGTATCCTTTCTAATACCAAATAATGCATAGAGAGTTCTCTATTCTTACTTATCTACCTACATATGTCATCAAATAAACAACACTCAAACTTAATGGATGCAAATACAGATCATTGGTATTGGATTCTAAATGCAAATGGTTTTTTCTCCTTCAAATCAACATGGAAAGCATAATGGTAAAATATAGTGAGTTTGAATGATGTAAACATAAGTGGAACAACAAATGTGCACCAAACTTGTCTTTATATACTTTATTAGTCAGATTGAATGAACTAAACAAGACAGATAAGGTGATACAATGGATCAACCGATGGACTATATGTGCAATTTATGCCTTTATGAAATGAAACATATAATACCTATCTTTTGGTCTACTTATTCAACAATTTATGGCAAATCATCAGAAGTAAACTTCAACCGAGAGACCTAATTGTCGGTGACTTAAATATTTAATCAAATAATTCAAGATCCAAAATAGTAAACCATATAATCGTTATTGTGTTAACAAACTTAACATGGCATGAGTGATGTGAACTAAATTCAAGGATTTTTAAAGGAATCCAAATGTAACGACCTAGATTTTTAGCCATATGTTATTAGTATAATTAACTAATTTTAAATATTGAATTACTAATTTTTATAAGTCGAATAGATAAATTTTTTGATATTGGAAATATCTGAATCTATAAATTTTGGAGGCCATACTAAATTTTAAAATGCTAATGGCTGAAAATAGTGAATATGTAAATATAAGTATATATATATGAATAAAATAGTGAATATGTAAATATGTATACAATAAAAATATGTATATGTGAACGTAAATACCTATATATATAGGTGTATATATACATATGAAGCTTCATGATGAGAAACATTAAATCGAGGATAAAAAAATCAAATCACCCATGAAAGAGCAAATCAAGTCATGCAAGGATCAAATCAGCCATAAATTTTGAAAGAGAAAAAAAAGTCAAGGACACCATAGTTGAAAAAAAATCAAATGATGAAGCCTGTACATGAATCTCAACCACCCTATTTGAGTACTCCAGCCACCCTATTGCTTGCCTTATACACTTCTTTCCTCTCTATATATATCCATGTTGTTCATATAATAAAAAAAGAATCGGCCATTATAAATAACAGAGATCTGTCATGAAGATAAAAGAAAAAGGATTGAGTCATTTAAAGGCTTGGAGGAGGAGATTAAACACAGCAGTTCGTCTATTTTATAAACAAGTGAGTAAAACACTTAAGCTTTGTTAACTGGTTATTTCATATATATCTATATAACTATGATTAATGATGAATCGTTGAGATATGTCATGTAGATATGTATCCGTTGTGAGTATATGTGTATGTATGAGTGTATTCAACATGGTCTGTCCACCAAGAACTATGTATCTTCCACTTAAGTTTCTCTGTTCATTGTTTTTGTTTAAAAACGGCTAATCTTTCATTTTAAATATCATTATTTCATCATTCATTTAGTTTTAAGGCATGATTCCAAAATTAAAGTTGGTTGTTTTTGAATATAGAACATTTTAAAATTCGTTTCATTCGATTTCATCAGGCAGAAAGGAAGAAAACCTAACGTAACAGTGAGTGGGTCATAAATGGTCTTGATTTAACCTTCACAATTTAGTGAATGGATCACATAGTCGTGATCTCTATTGTAAATCATGATTTTTGGAAGTGGTTTGGTAATTTTTAATGGCGTGTGGAGGGAGAGTTTGGGAGTTGATTGGAATTGAGGATTTTGGCAAATTCTGGCATCGTAGTTAATGTCGTGCCTCGGCATTGGGCGTGGAGGTGCGCTGGGTGATGCACATTCTAGAAAAATGGCAAGAGGATTTTTTGTGGTGTGGATAGGCGATTCGAGCTCGTTTTAGGGTTTAAAGTGGGTTTGGGTTTGGGTTTGTGGAAATGACGATGACGAGAGGGCGAGATAGGCGTGTGATCTAGGGAGAATAGGTGGCGGAGGTTGTGGCGGAGCTCGGGGGTAAATTCTAGTGATGGATGGTTGAATGGATGGTCATGGCAAGGCATTTGAAGGGCTTCAGTTTGTTCCCGGTTTTGGGTTGGCAGTTCGAAACTTCAAGCTGGAGAGTTGCTGCATTTTTTAGGTGAGTAGGCGAGTTGCTCCGGTCGTGGGTGACACGCGAAGATGGTCGACATCGAGGTTGGATGACCGGAGTTTAGCTTGTATATGCACATGCACATGCACATTTTCATGCAGTTGAACATAAGAGAGAGGGGAGGAAAGGAAACCTGGGAGGAAGAGAGAAAGGTTTGGGAATGGGTTTGTATTGGTATGGGCTGGGTTGATCGAGTGGGCTGGGCCATTTTTTTGAAATAAAAAGAGAAAATTTAAATTGATTTTTATAGTTAATAATCTATAAACGTATAACATTATTTCTCTTTCGTTTAAAATCCAATCGATGCGTAGATTGTTGCGTTGGAATCCTATCGCCATGTATTTTTATCCGAACTAATATTGTCAAGGTTTTTGCAATGTGAAAATTGAATGATTATAATATTTGAAGTAAATAAATAAGTAATTTCTTAATTTTTAATTATATGTTAATCAATAAATTAGTTATTATATGGACTGTTTAATTTTAATTAATAAAGAATAAATCATTTTATAAATTTCTTTATTTGACAAGTAAACTGGATTTAAATATAACTTGACTCAGTTAATTGAAACCAATTCAGTTTTGATTTGTAAATTGATTTAATATTAATTATTAATATTTAATTATAGTTAATGATCTATGATGTGGCTTTTATTTTGATATTGATTTCAGTTGTCCTTTGTCTATGCCATTAAGTAGCCAAATAATACTATTGAGTTAAATTGAATTGAATGTGGTTTATTGGACATTTATTAGCGGAAATAAATCACTGTTCCGCTAATTAAATTAACTAGACACTTTTTAGCAGAATAAATCACCATTTTGCTATTATTAATTGGATAAGTTAATTTGGACATTTATTAGCAGAAATAAACCTCGTTCTACTAGTACATTAGTGTGGACACTTAATTACATCCCAATTGGTTAGTATTGGATAAGTATGGTATTAACAATTAATTGTGAATGGTGAGTTTAATTTACATATTTGATGTTATGTAAATACTGGGATTATAATTTAGATAGTTATTGGAATTAATGGTGACTTGATTAAGTACCATTGGAGTTACTAAACCTCTTTCCAAATTTGGAAATTGATTTTTGAACCAAAGTTGTTTTAAGAATGATCAATAATTATTAATGACATTTTAAATATAATTAATAATTATTTGATAATGATTTAAAGTTAATTATTTATGATTCCTAAAAATTACTTTAAAGTATTTAATTATAGTTTTCAAAGTTATTTAATTATTTAAAACGTTTAAAAGTATATTTTAATTATTAATTAAGGTTATCTTATAATGATTTTATTTTTTTGTTAATGATTATTTAGGAATTAATCAATATATTATTATTTCAAGGGTAATTTGTTTAAATATCAATATATTTTTTTATATAATATATTATATAGTAAACATTTATAAAAGAGTATTTTTCCTAAATTAAACTTGGAAGAAACTTTATAAGTATTATTTTGAGATAATTATTAAAATAAAAGATTTTCGGGGAGTAATGGTATATTTTTTTCATAGCGAAATTAGAGGGGCAGAGATTGCCTACAGTTTGTTATGTTTTCACTGGGATAGCAATGTAACCATTATGTAAACTGCGATATATGATTGATTGCTTGGCGAAAACTGGGAGGTAGTGATTGCCTAAGTTAAGTTTGGTTTTTCTGGGATAGAGACGTAACCATTGAGCTGCGATCCATTGTCAATACCAAATGGTACTTCCAATATCTATTTTAAAATGTTCCAAGTATTTTTGAAGGAAAGATTTGTGAATATACTTATCCTGGTGAGATAAGTATATGTTTGTTTTGACAAGCAGATTTAATTTACTGAAATTAAATTTAATGAGGCTTAGTGATTTTTAGTGGGAAATGTAATCTTTGGTTGAATGTTTGTTTATTTGATAGTTAAATAACCGACTATCAAATCTTGACCTAAATATGTAATCCTTCTTAATTTTTTTTTGCAAGGCACATAATCCTTCTTAATTTTAGTGGTACGAAATTATTCCCTACTTAACATCGAAGGATTTTAACTCTCGAAATGTCTAGAAGAAATGCGAGAATTATATGGTACGGTTACCGTTGGGTTACTATACTGTACGTATAAACTTGTGGATCTTCTAGAACGAATGATAAGGATATCCGTCCACTTAAACGGTTAGGGGGTGATCCCCGATCTTATGTATTGTTAGATTATTTCCTAAAGTACCGGTATTGAGCATTTCAGAAAATACGATGAATGGTTTTTGGAGCACCTAGGTAATGAAGAGTGTACTCGTAAGAGATGACTCAGAACCCATAACCTACTCCAAAACCATATACGGTTAAATGGAGGAGATGCATTATATTTTGAGATGTTGAAATCCATATGTGGTTCCATGACTCGTTGGAGTGCGGGAATTTGTGTGAGATTTCAAGATATATTGAGATGTGGAATTTAGGTGTGATTCCATGACCTGTTAAGGTGTGAGAGTCCATGTGGGATTCCATAACTTATTTTGGAGACGGTGCGTAAGCTGGAACACCGGACGTGGCCTCATCAGTAGAAATGACTAAAACCAGAGATAGGATGCATAGCCCAGGGGCCTAGCTAACCCATGAGGGTGTAGTCGTCTCTCTTTCTAGCAAGTCCCCATCGTTTATTTTATGCATGCTGGGAGCGATGCACTCGGCCTAATTGTCCAATTATGTATTTCCTATGTACCTCGGCTAGATATTTATTGAACCTCAAAAGAATAACTATGATCTTGTGTAGGAGGACCGTTCTTGTAGTACTGAGGGCACCTCCATGGAAATCCTACACAATTAGTGAACGAGCCTTATTGGATTTTGATTTTATAACTAGTATCGTTTTATTTTACACAACATAGCATCGCGGCTACTCGTTATTATTACTTTGGCGATTAGACACTATTATAATATTAGATGATTTTCTATAAAGGAGTTTTGGTTATGTAAGGTAAAAACCCGTCCGTGTTTATTTGCGGTAAGGTCTTACGAAATACCTTTGTTTTGAAAGGTTTATTAAACTTTAAGAATCAAGTTGATTGTGTTTCTCACGCTGGTTTAACTAGACTGACCCGGACGTGGTTTTTCCTATATGCTCGAGTCAGACCGAGCATATTTCCAGGTTTAGATGGATATTTGGAGCTTTAGGAGAGGAGCTAGAGGCCAGAGACGTATTCACGTAGATGATTATATTTCTGTTGCTTTCATTGTTGTATATTGTTAAGCAATTTGTGAGGCAGGTTGTTATAACTGTCCGTGCTAAAATAGGTTAGTGTACTCTGATTTATGTATGTATACTTATATTACAAATTTTTGTGTGTGTAAAGGATTGTTATATATTATAAATATTTCGTTCCACCGTGGGACTCTATGTTGTTTAGTTCTTCTGTCTTCTTTCATATTTCTTTCCCCTAACTATCCGCCTTTTCTTTCAATTTGGGCTGGGCATATGTGGTTTATTGTCAGTTTAAATAGTACAGAAAATTGGGTTTTTACAACATGGTATTAGAGTTAGGTTGAGCGAACACCTAGGCTTTGGTGGGGTAGTTATCATTATAGGTAGGTATAGTATTGCCCTAGAATGAGTAACTCATTGGAGATAGGGTAAATGACACCTTAGAATGAGCTTGAGAGTGTGTATGCGTATATATATAAGAGCGCGTATTTGTTAGATATAAAAATGTTTTGTATTGTGTTATTTGATCTGTTGAGTGGCTTAAGAATTCTGGTCAATGCGTTTGGCAACGTTATCGATAAGAATTTCCTAAACACTCGAACAAGACCAACTGACACAATATTGTTTTAAAATGGGTAAATGGAATAATTTTACTTGGAAATATATTTTATATATACAAAAGAAAAGTTTTCCATAGTTATTCTTGGTTGTGTTTGGTTGCTAAGACTGATAATATTCCATCATTATCATCTAGGATTTGATCGGTCATGCTCGTCCATTTTTTAGCGTTGACTAATATCTATGAATCTATCTTGAAATCTTCCTTTTTGAAACCTCGATTAGATAGATAGGAATTTTGGGAACATTGAAATGAATACCTTATGAATTAAGTTTCACAATTGGAATATAAGGCATTCGTCGATAATGTTGAGTTAAAATTTGATTTCTAAGGGCAATTATTTAAAAAGAAAATTTTGAATATTATGGAATGAATATTTTAGGAATATAAGGATTAATTTGATTAAGTTTAAATAAATGTTATTTTATTAAAAGGAAATTGGGAATATTTGAAATAATATTTTGGAAATAAGTTCTAATTCGTTTGTGATGATCTGAATAGACTTCTAAGTGATGATCAGATGTTTGCTTAGGCGAACGGTATTGTGCACTTAGTAAATTATTCTCTTTGTCATTGTACGATTGGGATGAGTTTAAACCCAAACGAATTCAAAGCAAATTGGAATCGGATATTTCATTGAAATATTTTGCTGTAAATATATTTATGATATTGTTTCAAAATGGTTTGAAAGAAAGAAGTGATTTTTAATTAACTAGTTCGAGTGGCTCGAAACTAAAAATGGGTAAGAGATACGTTCGGATGGTAAACGTTCTCTTAAGTGTTATCCTTCTAGTAAGGAAATGTATAATACTGTTCGGTAGCACCTAGTTCCTTAGTATAATTTTTGGATTACTCGGGCTATATATATAAATATATTTGTGATGGATTAAAATATAAATAATATCGTTTCAAAAAGTTGTTGAAATAAATATCCAAGTGTTTAAGTCCCCAAGTATATGGTGTCGTTTAGAAGAGTGTTTTGAATAAAAACCCGAATGTTTAAAGATTGTTAAGTGAGTTAAAAAAAAAATTGAATTTAATTGTTGGGTATACCCTTGTAATGTGGTAGAGTGTTGTATAACTTTTACAAATCTGTAACAACCCTGTATTTTACAATTATTTTTAAATTGGTTTCCAGATTCAAAAGCTTTATTTATGAAAAAGAATAAATTTTGTTATTTTAAATATAAACTTGATTTTGATGTGGGTTAGAATTCCAAATATGACTAAATTTAATATTTCCAAAAAGAGTGAATTTTGGTTAAAATAGTCAAACTTTGACTTTTAAATTTAAATTTTAAATATTTGAAATTATAAATTTTATCTTTTATTATGACAATAGATTTAATAACTTGAATATTGTTTTTCGTTTCGTTGAAAACGGAGTTAAAATGTAAAAGTTATGTACATTTCAATTTTTAGTATAATTTGTTTTATCGTGCAATTTTGCCTATTTTAAATTTTATAAATCATATTTTCTTTATTATATTTTATTTAATATGTGTCAATATGTTAATTTATGTATATTTTCATCTCTAAATATTTCAAAAGTAATAATAGAATTTTTCCAAAATTTAATATGTTGATTTCCTATTTTTAAAGGCTGTTTTCTTATTTTCTGCTATTTTCTTCATTAAAATTATATTTAAATTAAATTTTATATATTTATTTTGTGAATTTATTTTTATTTTATGTTATTATTTATGTTTAAAAATATATTACAAGCTCATATGAATTTTCTAAAGTTTATACCATTTATTTTCAAATTTTCTAGCCTAGTTGGCAATTTTTGCTATTTTCTTGATTTAATTATTTATAATTAATATTTATTTATTTATTTTATTTTTATTTTTGTTACATTTTCGAATTTTAACTGAAATTATATGTATTTTCAGATATTTAAACTTATTAAAAAGAAATAGAGGAAATTTGAAAAGTTTTAAACTCTTGAAACTCCTAAGGCTTTCCATCTCCCGACCTTTCATTTTCCCAACTCTTCTCTTAATTGTTTTGGGCGTGTAATCTACTCATTTCAGCTGCATTTTTTTTTCACTTTCACGAAATTCATTTCTCCTCCTCTCACAAAAAAATCACGTCTATTCTCCTTGTGAAGCTAAGGTAAAAAAATCCTATCTTCTTCCTGTCTTTTTATGATTTTCTACTTGAATTTGCACATGCTCTCCACCTTCATAGCTGTATTCCCCTTCCTCCAAGCTGTGGCTGACCACCACCACCACTTTTCTCTGACCATCACACAGCCTAACACCTCTCCTCCTCAGGCCAAGCCGAGCCATGATGAAGATCATCACAAAAATCCATCTAAACAAGCACTAGCCATCACCTATGCACTCAAGCTGACCTAGTTTTGGTACCATCACCTTCCACCACCCATGGCCGCCACCAACACCACCTCCACCACCACCTGGACCCTCTGCCACGTCATCACCTTGGACCCCACTCCTCTTGCCGTGCCCCATGAGCCTTGGTCAAGCCTTGAATTGCCTTGAATCCATGTTAAAGTGACATTGTTTTGCCTTGTTGTGTTATTTCATGCATACTCACCTTTTGCTATCCTCTAAACATGTTTGGCCGACCCTCAGGCAACCAAAACCTGATCCAAATCTTGCCTTAGACCTGTAGTACACCATATGGCTGAACCTGAAGGTTGTTGGAAGCAAGTGCAAAGTAATTCTACTTTGATTCGTGCAGTTGATTCTATATTATTCCATCGTATTGTGCATTTGAAAACTTATATTGTTTGTATTGTTTTGTCTTATGTATTCGAGGAAGTTAACCTTGTCTCTCCCACACTCATCATCATCATGGCTGAGAAAATGAACCCCTTGTTCGAGCTTTTGAATGGTTAAAGCACAGTCAAGTAATCTATTCCGTTGTTGCTTCATATCTTCATTGTTTCAACATTGTTTGCGTTGAATATTTATGTGTATATTGTCTTGTTTGGTTATTGTTTACAAGATAAATATCAAGGCTCTCCATTCATTCAAATCAAAAGTCATGCTATATCGTGCTTGTTGTGCTTTCTGGAATCTATTCTGTGTGTTTTGATTGCTAATCTCCAGCTTTAATAGGTGAGTTATTCTCACCAGACAATATGTACCTATATAACTAGTAAATTGACACCCTGTGAATCTGTAGAAATATATTATCATGTTATACTTGACTATGTTATGATCATATGATGTTTATACACCTGTTATATCATCCGTTACTGTTACATGATGTATTCTGTTCATTTATATCTGTTTATCACACTGCAAGTTCCCTGTAGACTAGAATCACTATGGGTTGAAATGATACATATCCGAACGGACTTTAGAATAGGGAAAAATCATTATGGGCTGAAATGATAGGCCTGAATGGTTTTTATTTATTTTATTTAACTTGGGATTGCGGGTTTGAAATGATAGAACCCGGATTTTTCTTTTTAAACTGCGGATTGAAATGATACATATCAGTATCACTTGACCTAGGTTAGAAAACTATATACAGGCCCGTGGTTATTTTATAAAGTGTTTTGGATATTTTTAAGTATTTTAAAAATTATAAATTTATGAAATTTGATTTAAATAGATTTTGAAATGTTTTAAAATAAAGAAATTATGATTTTTCTATGTGTTAAAAATGTAATTAATGAATGGTTTAACTGGATTTTTGAAATATAACTTAAGTTTTGGAAATTTGGTTAAAAATGATATTTAAGTTATATAAATAAAATGGAAATTTAATTATATTTGGAAAATGGTAAAATATGATAATTTGATTAAATTTGAATTTAAGTGATTTATTAAAGTATTATTGATTTTTCTATGAATTTAAGTGGTTAAATAAATGAATGTTTAAAGTGATCTTTTAAAATATAACTTGACTTGGAAATTTGAAATTTGGTTTTAATTAAAGGTTTAAGTTAATTAAATAAAATTGGAAATTTAGTTAAATTTGTGAAATGGTAATTTAAATTTGAAGTGTTAAGTTATTTGTTGAAATGTGAAGAATTGGAAACTTTTACACTTAAATTTATTAAGTAAATTGTTGAAAATTGGATTTAATTATAAGAAATTTATTGTGAAAAAGATATATGTTAAATGATATGTAAATGAACATTTTAAATGTTAAAAATATGATTTTTAAAATGTTTATGTGTTTTAAATTGAAGTTATTTAGTTGCTGGAAATACACAAAAATCTGAAATTAACTTTTAATAGCATTCAGAAATGCTATAGTTTCTGAATTAAACTAAAATTGTGTAAATAGAGCTATTACAGCATTTCTGAAATGCTGTAGTTGCTGTAATTGAACTTATAGGCTAACATTGAACTCAGGTCTATTATAGCATTCTCTGGAAATGCTATAGTGGTCTGCAGTCTTTGCTGAAATCAAATAAAACCTTTGATTTGAAATCTGAGTTACCGCAGCACTTCTGAAATGCTGTCTTTTCTATTTTGAACTATAATTTAACTAAAAACTGAGTTTTAACAGCAGTTTTAAATGCTGTCTTTGCTGAATAAAAATGTTTTCAAGTATAACTTATAACAGATTTTTTCTAAATGCTGCGAAAGGCAGAAATTTTAATAATTATGGTTTTTGACTTAGTAAACGAACTCAGAATGGTTTGAAACTTTGAAAATTGAATACTTGATTTGAAAATATAATAATTACACTTTTAAAAGGTTTAAATGAATTATTTTGATTGGAATATAAACTATTTAAAGGTGATTTGAAATGATAGTAAATGAACGATATCTTTGAACTTAAAAGGTATTTAAAGTTGAATATTTGGATTTGAACTGATAGGATATTTTATTATATTAAAATGATTTGAAATGAAGTTTTGTAAGGATATGATATTTTATTATATTAAAATGATTTGAAATGAAGTTTTGTAAGGATATGATATTTTATTATATTAAAATGATTTGAAATGAAGATTTCGAAAGATTGATATTTGATATATTAAAATGATTTGAAATGAAGTTTTGGAAAGATATGATATTTTGATATATTGAAATGATTTGAAATGAAGTTTTGAAATGATATGATATTTTAAATATATGGAAATGGTTTGGAATTGATTTAATCTTTATTTTGATAAATATATGGTTTTGAAATGATATTTTATTTTGAAGTAAAGTATTGTTTTAAAAGTTATAACCACGGGTTATAATAACGATTGGTTGTTAAAGAGACCGGGATCGAATATGGACATACTCTCTGTCGATACTGAAAACCACTTTGACAACTGTGTACGCGGTGGAGTTTCCAGAATGAAGTAGGATGGTGGCGACGATCCTAAGGTATATACGTGGACCCAACTCCCATGAGTTGGCATAAGGTGACTAAAACAGGAGCGATCTCGGGCCAGTGAGGTAGCACCTCGTATCGGACACACTTCTTCGATACCATTCTATTACTTTGTGATTTTTGGTGGCCACCCTTGATTTGGGAGTGTTGTTCGAGGTGGAACGGTAGTGGCTGCTATGCGTATCCATCAGTCCGTGTGCGTAATTGGTATATCTACCCTGGCATTGCCTTGTGTGCCGTGTCACCTACCATATCGAACCCACTACGATTATGATTTTAAGATCCGACCGCGTTAAGGTTCTCCATCCCCTTAACGCTATTTTCTATATGATTATACTTTACTTATTAGACATTATTATAATAGCGAATATTACTACATAGTAGATATTTTAACGGATCCTTAGAGGATGGGCGATCCCAAGCATCTTTTAAGTTACTTGTACCTTTATTACAGTTCACTTGAGTTGGTTTACATTATATAAGTATATATTATCCTGACTCGAGTGTTTTGTGTTTTGCTTTACGCTCGGGTCAGCCTGAGTATTCACAGATTTGGATTTCCACCTTCTGGAGATTTGAATCGCTGGAGATTATCTGCTAGTCTTGTTCTATCAACTTCGGTTCCGTTGTTCTATTCAGCCTGTACTTGGTTATTGTATTGAGACTTATGCTGTACTTTATTTCTTATGTTGTATCTTATGTAACTCTGATATATTTACATAGTAGCTTCATGAACTACTATTCCTTTTACTTCCGCTGCATTATTTTACTCTGTGTCTGTGATCTGTGATTATATTTATTTACTGTATATTCTGAGATTTGCCAAATTTTATTTACAACGCGGTATTTTGAGCAATTCAATTCCGGCATGAGTGTCTACCTATACACTTATAATGGATGCGAATGGTTGAAAATACCGGGTCGTTACAGTTGGTATCAGAGCCTTGGCTTTGAGGCAAAACTCAGCATATGGAGTAGATTTATTTACAGAATCACTTTCATTCGAGCTTGAATCATTTTTCTTTTGACTCGGTTTCCTTTGAATTTTGGAACGTTCCCTACGGTTCCAAAATTCATTCTTGTCCCTCACTATTCATCTTCTTTTGATTCTGGAGTATCCCATAACTCCACTTTGAATGATCTTTATAGTGAATTGGCGGTCTCGCCAATATTCTAATTTTCTTGTAAAAGGGTGAAAATCCTTTACAACCAGCATCGATTCACCAGAGATTTATATTTATCCTTGGTTTAGATGCTAATATCTTTTATTTTTCCAAACTCTATCTCTTGAGATCGAACGTAGATTTGTCCTAGGAAAATCCACATCGATCTTATTCTTTAACTCACGGTTAACCCGGTTAAGGTTGTCCGCGGTTATCTAAGCTTACCCATCTCCCTACTTTGTTATTTAATCATCTTGTCTTTTATTTCCAACCTACCTTCAAAACATTTTGAATTGTATTTGTAAATCTGTAATTAATATTTTGTTTTATATTATGTTGTTTGAGTTGTTGATGTTGATTTGGGTTTCCGATCGATTCGTCTGATCAACGCTATCGATAGGATTTCGAAAACACTTTGACAGAACAAATTGACACAATATTATAAAAAAAAATTGGTTAATGAAATAAATTTTGATATATAATTTATGGAACTTAATAAATTGATTTAAATTGATAATTTGAAGTGATAATACTTGATTTATCATTTATTGTTCTACAAATGAATTTATAAATAGTTGTTTATAAATTTATTTGGGAACTGAAATGAATTTAAAACAAGAAATTTAAGAATTTAATTTCTGATGGATTCAAACCTTGTGTTAAAAGTTTTAAAAGGATATATTATTTAAAGTATTTCCAAGTAGAAATTTGTTTCTAAAGGATTTTTAAGTTTAAAAATTTAGTGCTCTTCTCTTTGTCGCTGGAAAATAATTTCGGTGATGACTGGAGCATCATCGACGTTCATTTTAGAATTTCGAAGTGAAGAGACTGTTTTGTAGTCTTGCTACAGCTTTGTTTTGGGGAATTTAATTAATATGAATTTCTAAAAATATGACTTGATTTATAATATATATAGATATATGATTTAAATTTGATTTGACATATTATGTACATATATTTATTTATCTCTAACTGGTTTGAAGGAAATCGGAAATTAATTCTTACATTTTTTTTCTTAAAGAATAATTTCAATTATAAAAAGAAAAATAAAAAAAAATTGGATAAATGATTCAAAATTGAGATAATTGAATTGGAAAGTTTTATTTGTATAATACACAATTTCATTCCAATATAACTTACCTAAACTACACAGAAGTTGAACATGAAATTGGATAATATACAATATAGAAAGGATTTTATAAATAAAATTTGAGTGGTTATAATAAATGTTATACACTTAAATTTTAGTTATAAAAGATTAACAGAGGTAAATAGTGAAAAAGGAATTTAAAGAGATTTTATTTAACTAACTTAATAATCAAATTTGATTTAATATGGAACCTTAAGTCTAACCTAGGAATTTTAATAAAGGTTATTTCCTGAAATGAATATGTTGTATAATAAATAATGTATCTTTGAATAGATAAAATAAAATACATTTGAATTGGACTTTTGGTAATAAAGTTTATTTCACTTGAATTCATAGTTTAATTGATGTCTAAATGAATAAATGTGTAAAGAAATTTGATTGTTATATTTGCTATGATAAATATTTTATTTATGAAATTGATATGTCTTGAAAAATGAATAATTATGATTTAAATAGTTAAAATGTATTTTAACATCACTAAAACTTGATAATTGAGAATTTGGTTTTCAAATGGAAATTTTAAGTGTAACTTATTAAAGGAAGATCTATTTGTGAAATTGGTATTTTAAATAAAGTGTTAGGGTATGTGTTAAATTTAGAGCTAAGTAAAATAGTGAGATTTTGACTTAATAAACGAAGTATGGTTTAATTTGGATATTCCATTCATAAAAGTTTGTTTTAATAAGTCGTAAGTTAAATGATATCCAAATGAATATTCTAGAATAAAACTGATTTGAAATATTAATATATCTACTTAGCATTTTATAAGTGCTACTATTTTGAAAAGACAATGTTTTGGAAATTTTTATAATTGAATGAACTTAGAAATGTTACAACTTTAAAATGAATATTATTTGACCTTGAATTAAATGGTTTAAATGAAGATTTTTTTTAAGGGTGTTATGATTTTCTAAGTATTATGTTTTTTTTAAAGAATAACATGTTCAAAGTGTTATGATTTTAGTAGTGTGATTTCCAAATGATAAACATCCCTAAATTGTTATGATTTCAAAGCATTATGGTTTCAAGTTTATTATCTTATTTTGTTTTCCAAACTATCTTTTGGTTGTCCTTATTTCTCTTATCTTGTTACAGAATGGGAAGGCTATTGCTTATACCAGTCTGTTTAGAAATCTTTCTGTAATCTTTGATAATCTTGGATACTCATTTTTGATTCTGAACGCTGTTTTTCCATTCATAGACCGTCGGTCAAGTGAAAGGGGTGATTCGGACTCTAGAGTATCTTTTTTTCGTGCTTGTACTCTTGATTTAATTACCTCCATCTTGTTAAACTTACCTATAACAATAGTTATCAGGTGTAATTCCAATCTTCTTATCATCTTGTCTTAATTATATTCATTCTATCTTTTTATGTGCTTTCCCGTACCTCGTTCCTTTTCGAGGACGAAAAGTTTTGAGTGGGAGAGAGTGTAACAACCATGTATTTTACAATTATTTTTAAATTGATTTCCAGATTCAAGAGCTTTATTTATGAAAAAGAATAAATTTTGTTATTTTAAATATAAACTTGATTTTGATGTGGGTTAGAATTCCAAATATGACTAAATTTAATATTTCCAGAAAGAGTGAATTTTGGTTAAAATAGTCAAACTTTGACTTTTAAATTTAAATTTTAAATATTTGAAATTATAAATTTTATCTTTTATTATGACAGTAGATTTAATAACTTGAATACTGTTTTTCGTTTCATTGAAAACGGAGTTAAAATGTAAAAGTTATGTACATTTCAATTTTTAGTATAATTTGTTTTATTGTGCAATTTTGCCTATTTTAAATTTTATAAATCATATTTTCTTTCTTATATTTTATTTAATATGTGTCAATATGTTAATTTATGTATATTTTCATCTCTAAATATTTCAAAAGTAATAATAGAATTTTTCCAAAATTTACTATGTTGATTTCCTATTTTTAAAGGCTGTTTTCTTATTTTCTGCTATTTTCTTCATTAAAATTATATTTAAATTAAATTTTATATATTTATTTTGTGAATGTATTTTTATTTTATGTTATTATTTATGTTTAAAAATATATTACAAGCTCATATGAATTTTCTAAAGTTTATACCATTTATTTTCAAATTTTCTAGCCTAGTTGACAAATTTTGCTATTTTCTTGATTTAATTATTTATAATTAATATTTATTTTATTTTATTTTATTTTTATTTTTGTTACATTTTCGAATTTTAACTTAAATTATATGTATTTTCAGATATTTAAACTTATTAAAAAGAAATAGAGGAAATTTGAAAAGTTTTAAACTCTTGAAACTCCTAAGGCTTTCCATCTCCCGACCTTTCATTTTCCCAACTCTTCTCTTAATTGTTTTGGGCGTGTAATCTACTCATTTCAGCTGCATTTTTTTTTCACTTTCACGAAATTCATTTCTCCTCCTCTCACAAAAAAATCACGTCTATTCTCCTTGTGAAGCTAAGGTAAAAAAATCCTATCTTCTTCCTGTCTTTTTATGATTTTCTACTTGAATTTGCACATGCTCTCCACCTTCATAGATGTATTCCCCTTCCTCCAAGCTGTGGCTGACCACCACCACCACTTTTCTCTGACCATTACACAACCTAACACCTCTCCTCCTCAGGCCAAGCCAAGCCATGATGAAGATCATCACAAAAATCCATCTAAACAAGCACTAGCCATCACCTATGCACTCAAGCTGACCTAGTTTTGGTACCATCACCTTCCACCACCCATGGCCGCCACCTCCACCACCTCCAGCACCACCTAGACCCTCTGCCACGTCATCACCTTGGACCCCACTCCTCTGGCCGTGCCCCATGAGCCTTGGTCGAGCCTTGAATTGCCTTGAATCCATGTTAAAGTGACATTGTTTTGCCTTGTTGTGTTGTTTCATGCATACTCACCTTTTTGCTATCCTCTAAACATGTTTGGCCGACCCTTAGGCAACCAAAACCTGATCCAAATACTGCCTTAGACCTGTAGTACACCATATGGCTGAACCTGAAGGTTGTTGGAAGCAAGTGCAAAGCAATTCTACTTTGATTCGTGCAGTTGATTCTATATTATTCCATCGTATTGTGCATTTGAAAACTTATATTGTTTGTATTGTTTTGTCTTATGTATTCGAGGAAGTTAACCTTGTCTCCCCACACTCATCATCATCATGGCTAAGAAAATGAACCCCTTGTTCGAGCTTTTGAATGGTTAAAGCACAGTCAAGTAATCTATTCCATTGTTGCTTCTTATCTTCATTGTTTCAACATTGTTTGCGTTGAATATTTATGTGTATATTGTCTTGTTTGGTTATTGTTTACAAGATAAATATCAAGGCTCTCCATTCATTCAAATCAAAAATCATGCTATATCGTGCTTGTTGTGCTTTCTGGAATCTATTCTGTGTGTTTTGATCGCTAATCTCCAGCTTTAACAGGTGAGTTATTCTCACCAGACAATATGTACCTATATAACTAGTAAATTGACACCCTGTGAATCTGTAGAAATATATTATCATGTTATACTTGACTATGTTATGATCATATGATGTTTATACACCTGTTATATCATCCGTTACTGTTATATGATGTATTCTGTTCATTTATATCTGTTTATCACACTGCAAGTTCTCTGTAGACTAGAATCACTATGGTTTGAAATGATACATACCCGAACGGACTTTAGAATAGGGAAAAATCACTATGGGCTGAAATGATAGGCCTGAATGGTTTTTATTTATTTTATTTAACTTGGGATTGCGGGTTTGAAATGATAGAACCAGGATTTTTCTTTTTAAACTGCGGATTGAAATGATACATATTCGTATCACTTGACCTAGGTTAGAAAACTATATACAGGCCCGTGGTTATTTTATAAAGTGTTTTGGATATTTTTAAGTATTTTAAAAATTATAAATTTATGAAATTTGATTTAAATAGATTTTGAAATGTTTTAAAATAAAGAAATTATGAGGTTAAAAATGATATTTAAGTTATATAAATAAAATGGAAATTTAATTATATTTGGAAAATGGTAAAATATGATAATTTGATTAAATTTGAATTTAAGTGATTTATTAAAGTATTATTGATTTTTCTATGAATTTAAGTGGTTAAATAAATGAATGTTTAAAAGTGATCTTTTAAAATATAACTTGACTTGGAAATTTGAAATTTGGTTTTAATTAAAGGTTTAAGTTAATTAAATAAAATTGGAAATTTAGTTAAATTTGTGAAATGGTAATTTAAATTTGAATTGTTAAGTTATTTGTTGAAATGTGAAGAATTGGAAACTTTTACACTTAAATTTATTAAGTAAATTGTTGAAAATTGGATTTAATTATAAGAAATTTATTGTGAAAAAGATATATGTTAAATGATATGTAAATGAACATTTTAAATGTTAAAAATATGATTTTTAAAATGTTTATGTGTTTTAAATTGAAGTTATTTAGTTGCTGGAAATACACAAAAATCTGGAATTAACTTTTAATAGCATTCAGAAATGCTATAGTTTCTGAATTGAACTAAAATTGTGTAAAAAGAGCTATTACAGCATTTCTGAAATGCTGTAATTGCTGTAATTGAACTTATAGGCTAATATTGAACTCAGGTCTATTATAGCATTCTCTGGAAATGCTATAGTGGTCTGCAGTCTTTGCTGAAATCAAATAAAACCTTTGATTTGAAATCTGAGTTACCGCAGCACTTCTGAAATGCTGTCTTTTCTGTTTTGAACTATAATTTAACTAAAAACTGAGTTTTAACAGCAGTTTTAAATGCTGTCTTTGCTGAATAAAAATGTTTTCAAGTATAACTTATAACAGCTTTTTTCTAAATGCAGCGAAAGGCTGAAATTTTAATAATTATGGTTTTTGACTTAGTAAACGAACTCAGAATGGTTTGAAACTTTGGAAATTGAATACTTGATTTGAAAATATAATAATTACACTTTTAAAAGGTTTAAATGAATTATTTTGATTGGAATATAAACTATTTAAAGGTGATTTGAAATGATAGTAAATGAACGATATCTTTGAATTTAAAAGGTATTTAAAGTTGAATATTTGGATTTGAACTGATAGGATATTTTATTATATTAAAATGATTTGAAATGAAGTTTTGTAAGGATATGATATTTTATTACATTAAAATGATTTGATAATGAAGATTTGGAAAGATTGATATTTGATATATTAAAATGATTTGAAATGAAGATTTGGAAAGATATGATATTTTGATATATTGAAATGATTTGAAATGAAGTTTTGAAATGATATGATATTTTAAATATATGGAAATGGTTTGGAATTGATTTAATCTTTATTTTGATAAATATATGGTTTTGAAATGATATTTTATTTTGAAGTAAAGTATTGTTTTAAAAGTTATAACCACGGGTTATAATAACGATTGGTTGTTAAAGAGACCGGGATCAGATATGGACATACTCTCTGTCGATACCGAAAACCACTTTGACAACTGTGTACGCAGTGGAGTTTCCAGAATAAAGGAGGATTGTGGCGACGATCCTAAGGTATATACGTGGACCCAACTCCCGTGAGTTGGCATAAGGTGACTAAAACAGGAGCGATCTCGGGCCAGTGAGGTAGCACCTCGTATCAGACACACTTCTTCGATACCATTCTATTACTTTGTGATTTTTGGTGGCCACCCTTGATTTGGGAGTGTTGTTCGAGGTGGAATGGTAGTGGCTGCTATGCGTATCCATCAGTCCATGTGCGTAATTGGTATATCTACCCTGGCATTGCCTTGTGTGCCGTGTCACCTACCATATCGAACCCACTACGATTATAATTTTAAGATCCGACCGCGTTAAGGTTCTCCATCCCCTTAACGCTATTTTCTATATGATTATACTTTACTTATTAGACATTATTATAATAGCGAATATTACTACATAGTAGATATTTTAACGGATCCTTAGAGGATGGGCGATCCCAAGCATCTTCTAAGTTACTTGTACCTTTATTACAGTTCACTTGAGTTGGTTTACATTATATAAGTATATATTGTCCTGACTCGAGTGTTTTGTGTTTTGCTTTACGCTCGGGTCAGCCTGAGTATTCACAGATTTGGATTTCCACCTTCTGGAGATTTGAATCACTAGAGATTATCTGCTAGTCTTGTTCTATCAACTTCGGTTCCGTTGTTCTATTCAGCCTGTACTTGGTTATTGTATTGAGACTTCTGCTGTACTTTATTTCTTATGTTGTATCTTATGTAACTCTGATATATTTACATAGTAGCTTCATGAACTACTATTCCTTTTACTTCCGCTGCATTATTTTATTCTGTGTCTGTGATATGTGATTATATTTATTTACTGTATATTCTGAGATTTGCCAAATTTTATTTACAACACGGTATTTTGAGCAATTCAATTCCGGCATAAGTGTCTACCTATACACTTATAATGGATGCGAATGGTTGAAAATACCGGGTCGTTACAAAATCAAAGAGAGTTATATGAAATGTTTTTCACAATTTCTTTAATGAGAATAGAATTGGTATTAGGTATAAGCAATTAAATAAGTGTGTGAGATGGACGTAGATCATTTCCCTTTCCCATATAATTTGATCTAATATTCGAGTACAAGGCTCTGAGATGTTTTACATTATTCTGAATAAGGATCTATTGCTCGATTTTTGACGGCAAGCACTTGATGAGGGTTCTTGATATGGAAACAAGGTTTTCTATCATAGCTACAGCTATGTAAGGAGAGCAGAATTTCCTAACCAATGATCCTGATCAGAGTCCACCAAAGTAAATCGGGTGAACGATACTGGTTTGAAAGTGGAGTCATGTATTCGAGTAGTGATCGAATCAGATTCTGTATATGTATGATCTATGGACATCATGTGGGCTTATGTATAATATTGAGTGTTCTTATGCTGGAATTTCGGGGACGAAATTCTTTTAAAGGAGAAGGAATGTAATGACCCAGATTTTTAGTCATCCGTTATTAGTATAATTAACTAATTTTAAATATTGAAATATTAATTTTTATAAGTCGAGTAAAGAAATTTTCTGATATTGGAAATATCCAAATCTATAAATTTTGGAGCCTATACTAAATATTAAAACGCTAATGGCTGAAAATGATACCCACACACACACTCTCCACCATTTCAAACTTATGATGACAAAATATATATAAGTATATATATATATGAATAAAATAGTGAATATGTAAATATGTATATGGTAAAAATATGTATATGTGAATGTATATATCTATATATAGGTGTATATATACATATGAAGCTTCATGATGACAAACATTAAATCGAGCACAAAAAAAATCAAATCACCCATTAAAGATCAAATCAAGGCATGCAAGGATCAAATCGGCCACAAATGTTGAAAGAGAAAAAAAAAGTCAAGCACACCAAAGTTGAGAAAAATAATAATCAAATGACGAAGCCTGTACATGAATCTCAACCACCCTATTTGAGTACTCCAGCCACCCTATTGCTTGCCTTATACACTTCTTTCCTCTCTATATATATCCATGTTGTTCATATAATAAAAAAAGAATCGGCCATTATAAATAACAGAGATCTGTCATGAAGATAAAAGAAAAAGGATTGAGTCATTTAAAGGCTTGGAGGAGGAGATTAAACACAGCAGTTCGTCTATTTTATAAACAAGTGAGTAAAACACTTAAGCTTTGTTAACTGGTTATTTCATATATATCTATATAACTATGATTAATGATGAATCGTTGAGATATGTCATGTAGATATGTACCTATTGTGAGTATATGTGTATGTAGGAGTGTATTCAACATGGTCTGTTCACCAAGCACTATGTATCTTCAACTCAAGCTTCTCTGTTAATTGTTTTTGTTTAAAAACGGCTAATCTTTCATTTTAAAAATCATTATCTCATCATCCATTTAGTTTTAAGGCCTGATTCCAAAACAAAAGTTGGTTGTTTTTTAATATAAAACATTTTAAAATTTGTTTCATTCGATTTCATCAGGCAGAGAGGAAGAAAACCTAATGTAACCGTGAGTGGGTCATAAATGGTCTTGATTCAACCTTTACAATTTAATGCATGGATCACATAGTCGTGATCACTATTGTAAATTATGATTTTTGGAAGTGGTTTGGTATTTTTAATGACGTGTGGAGGGAGAGTTTGGGAGTTGATCGGAATTGGGGTTTTGGCAAATTCTGGCATCGTGGTTGATGTCGTGCCTTAGCGTTGGGCATGGAGAAGCGTTGGGTGATGGTGCATTCGAGAAAAATGGCGTGATGATTTTTCATGGTGTGGATAGGTGAGTCGAGCTCGTTTTAGGGTTTAAAGTGGGTTTGGGTTCGGGTTTATGGAAATGACGATGACGAGAGGGCGAGATAGGTGTGCGCACTAGGGGAAATAGATGGCAGAGGTTGTGGTGGAGCTCGTGGTAAATTCTTGTGATGGATGGTGGCATGGATGGTCGTGGCGAGGCGTTTGAAAGGCTTCGGTTTGTTCCGGGTTTTTGGTTGGAGGTTCGAAACTTAAAACTGGAGAGTTGTCGTGGGTTCAGGTGAGCAGGCGAGTTGCTCCGGTCGTGGGTGACACACGAAGATGGCCGGCAGCGAGGTTGGATGACCGGAGTTGGTGTGTACGTGCACACGTACGTACACAGTTTCGTGCAGTTGAACATAAGAGAGAGGGTAAGGAAAGGAAACCTGGGAGGAAGAGAGAAAGGTTTGGGAATGGGTTTTGTATTGGGATGGGTCGGGTTGATCGAGTGGGCTGGGTCTTTTTTTTGATAAATAGAAGAAAATTTAAATTGATTTTTATAGTTAATAATCTATAAACTTATAACATTATTTCTCTTTCGTTTAAAATCCAATCGACGCGCATTGTTGAATTGGAATCCTATCGCCATGTATTTTTATCTAAACTAATATTGTCAAGATTTCTGCAATGTGAAAATTTAATGATTATAATATTTGAAGTAAATAAATAAGTAATTTTTTAATTTTTAATTATATGTTAATTAATAAATTAGTTATTAAGTGGACTGTTTAATTTTAATTAATTAAGAATAAATCATTTTATAAATTCCTTTGTTTGACAATAATCTGGATTTAAATATATCTTGACTCAGTTAATTGAAACCAATTCAGTTCTGATTTGTAAATTGATTTAATATTAATTACTAATCGTCAATTGTAGTTAATGGTCTATGTTGTGGCTTTTATTTAGATATTGATTTCAATTATCCTTTGTCTGTGCCATTAAGTAGCTAAATAATACTATTGAGTTAAATTGAATTGAATGTGGTTTATTGGACATTTGTTAGCGGAAAAAAATCACTGTTCCGCTAATTAAATTAATTAGACCCTGTTTAGCAGAATAAATCACCGTTCTACTATTATTAATTGTATAAGTTAATTTGGACATTTATTTAGCAGAAATAAACCCCATTGTGTTATTACATTAGTGCGAACACTTAATTACATCCCAATTGGTTAGTATTGGATAAGTATGGTATTAACAATTAATTGTTAATGGTGAGTTTAATTTACATATTTGATGTTATGTAAATACTGGGATTATAACTTAGATAGCTATTGGAATTAATGGTGACTTGACTAAGTACGATTGGAGTTACTAAGCCTCTTTCCAAATTTGGAAATTGATTTTTGAACCAAAGTTGTTTTAAAAATGATCAATAATTATTAATGGCATTTTAAAGATAATAAATAATTATTTGATAATGATTTAAAGTTAATTATTTATAATTCCTAAAAATTATTTAAAAGTATTTAATTATTGTTTTCAAAGTTTTGTAATTATTTAAAACGTTTAAAAGTATATTTTAATTATTAATTAAGGTTATCTTATAATGATTTGATATTTTTGTTAATTATTATTTAAGAATTAATCAGTATTAAAATATTATTATTTCAAGGGTAATTTGTTCAAATATTAATATTATTTTTTAAAATAATATAATATATAGTAAACTTTTATAAAAGAGTATTTTTCCTAAATTAAACTTGGAAATTATTATAGAAACCTTATAAGTATTATTTTGAGATAATTATTAAAATAAAAGATTTTCGGGGAGTAATGGTATATTTTTTTCATAGCGAAATTCGAGGGGCGGAGATTACCTACACTTTGTTATATTTTCGCTGGGATAGCGACGTAACCATTATGCAAACTGCGATCTATGATTGATTTCATGGTGGAAATTGGGAGGCGGTGATTGCCTAAGTTAAGTTTGGTTTTTCCGGGATAGAGACGTAACCATTGAGCTGCGATCCATGGTCGATACCAAATGGAACTTCCAATATCTATTTTAAAATGTTCCAAGTATTTTTGAAGGAATGATTTATGAATATACTTATCCCGGTGAGATAAGTATATGTCTATTTTGATAAGGTGATTTAATTTATTGAAATTAAATTTAATGAGGCTTAGTGATTTTCAGTGGGAAATGTAATCTTTGGTTAAATGTTTGTTTATTTGATAGTTAAATAACCGACTATCAAATCTTGACCTAAATATGTAATCCTTCTTAATTTTGGTGGTAAAGAATTATTCACTACTTAACACCAAATGATTTTAACAATGGAAATATCTAGGAGAAATGCAAGAATTATATGGTACGATTACCACCGGGTTGTTATACTATACGTATAAACTTATGGATCTTGTAGGACGAATGATAAGGAGATCCGTCCACTTAAACGGTTAGGGGGTGATCCCCGATCTTATGTATTATAAGATTATTTCGTAAAGAATCGTATTGAGCATTCCGGAAAGACGACGAATGGTTTTTGGAGCACCTAAGAAATGGAGAGTGTACTCGTAAGAGATTACTCGGAACCCATAACCTACTCCGAAACCATATACGGTTAAATGGAGGAGATGCATTATATTTTGAGATGTTGTAATCCATATGTAATTCCATGACACACTAGAGTATGGGAATCTGTGTGAGATTCCAAGATCTATTGAGATGTGGAATTCAGGTGTGATTCCATGACCTGTTAAGGTGTGAGAGTCCATGTGAGATTCCATAATTTATTTTGGAGATGGTGCATAAGTTGGAACGTCGAACATGGCCTCATTATCGGAAATGACTAAAATCAAAGATAGGATGCATAGCCCAGGGGCCTAGCAACCCATGAGGGTGTAGTTGTCTCTCTTTCTAGCAATTCCTTATCGTTTATTTTATGCTTGCTGAGAGCGATGCACTCGACCTAGGTGGTCAGTTATGTATTTTCTATGTACCTCGGCTGGACAGGTACTGACCCTCGGAAGGATAACCCTAATCCTTGTGCAGGAGGACCATTCTCGAAGTACTAAGGGCACCTCCGTGGAAATCCTACATAATTAGTGAATGAGCCTTATCAGATTTTTATTTTATAGCTAGTATCATTGTGATGTACACAACACATGCATTGCAGCTACTTGTTATTATTATTTTGACATTTAGACACTATTATAATATCAGATGATTTTCTATAAAGGAGTTTTGGTTATCATACGGAAAAACCGTCCATGTTTATTTGTGGTAAGGTATTACGAAATACCTTTGTTTTGAAAGGTTTATCAAACTTTAAGAATCAAGTTGATTGGGATTCTCACGCTTGTTTAACCAGACTGACCCGGACATGGTTTTTCCTATATGCTCGGGTCAGACCGGGCATATTTTCCAGGTTTAGATGGTTATTTGGAGCTTCAGGAGAGGAGCTAGAGGCCGGAGACGTATTCACGTAGACGAGTATACTTTCGTTGCTTTCATTGTTGTATATTTTTCAGTAATTTGTGAGGACAGGTTGTTATAACTATCCGTGCTGAAATAGGTTAGTGTACGCTGATTTATGTCTGTATATACTTATATTACAGATTTGTTTTTGTGTAAAGGATTGTTGTAACGACCCGTTATTTTGGACCATTCAAATCGACAATAAATCCACACATGTCGGACTTGAATAATTCAAAACAATAGATTGTTAATTTAAATTTGGCAAAACTCAGAATATACAGTAAATAAATCAATCACAGAATCACAGACACAGAGTAATACAATAATACGCAGCGGAATAGATAAAATAGTAGTTCATGAAGCTACTATATAAACATCAGAGTTAAAAATAAAATACAACAGAATATCTCAAATACAGTGAAGTCTTCAGTACGAATAGATGACCTCTCTGAACAAATCAACTGGAAAAGCTGAAAGCTGAATCGATAGTTGGATCTCCAAATGAAGCTCCAAACTCCAAAGATGAGTCTCAAATGCTGTATCACTCGGTCTGACCCGAGCGTAAAGCAAAAACAAAACACTCGAGTCAGGATTAACATTCTTATATCAATAAATCCAACTCAAGTGAAATATCAACTGAAATACAAGTAACTTAAAGGATGTTTGGGATAACCATCCTCTAAGGATCCGTGGAACTATCTACAATGTAGAAATATACGCTATTAACAACCAAACGTCATTATAACACCATGGTCATTTCAAATTTATTTATACTTCAAAGCCACAATATCATTTTCATTTCAGGTATATATATTTCCAAATTATAGCACTTTCAAAACTAAATTGATAATTTCATATCTATCTTATTTTAACTTCATTATTATTTAGTTTTAAAATATTCACTTAATAAATCCATTATTATTTAAATAACCTTAAATTTCATCATACTAAATGTTTCTTTCGTTTATTTAAACTTGAAATATCCATTTAATCACTTTAAACAAAAATTAATATTTATTAAACCATATATTTCTTTCCAAATCCATAGAAATCATTTTCAAAATATTTATATATATAGACCAACGGTGTCTGTATATGATTTTCTATCTTATAGTCAAGTGATACATATATTTATCATTTCAATCCGTAATTTAAATATATACGGGTAGATATCATTTCGATCCGCAATCCCAAATTCAATCAAATGAAAATCGCTTGGGTTTATCATTTCAACCCATAACGAAATTCTCCTATTCTAAAGTCCGTTCGGGTATGTATCATTTCAACCCATAGTGAATTCTATACTAACAGTGGACTTGCAGAGTGATAACAGATAGTATAAAGTACAACAATAGGCATATATCATCAATAACAATATAATATAAACAATGGGATATGGTGTCATATCCCATAGGTGAACAATTACAGATAATAGCATATATAACAATTTAAATAACTACAACAGCATATTTCAATTGTCGTTTCAATTGAAATCAAATCTAATATATAAATACAAGAACGTTAATCGTGAGTGATTTCTCACCTTTCAAGGCTAGAGCGGTAGACAATGAAGTTGAGTTACGAAATCCAAGCACGAAATCACAAAACAAGGCACGATTAAATCGGCGAACGAGCTGTTGATCAGGAAGAGACGAATTCAAATCAGAATAGAATCGATGAAACAATTAAAAATCAGTTTGACAGAAACATCAAATATATAGATATATGTTATTCCAGGAAATCAATATTTAATTTAAAACAAATATTAGAATAACATATAATTAAAAATCATTGTTTTTAAATTAAATATATATATATCAAAATCAAACACATATACATAAGATTTGAAATAAATACTTATATATTATAATATAGTTGCCATCAAATATATACATTTTTATATCATTATAACATACTTTTAAATACACATTTATATATAACTTGTAAAACAGAGTATATACACTATTATAAAATAAATATAGTTTAGTTATACATATATATCTTTGTAAACATATTATAAAGTTTATATATATATATATTGTCATACTAATCTATGAATGCCAATATCATATATACACTTTCATATACAGACAACACATGTAACCACCTTATAATATAATATATATAGAACTACTTATATACAGGCCTTTTTACAGATCCAACTTATATATATACTAACTGTCACAACATCATATAAACTCATGTATATAACTTTTGTATATAACTAACTTAATTTATACTTCAACAAATTTATCCAACTGTATATACATGTGAGCTAACATATACTCAGATATAAAACAACATATAAGTATATATGTACAAACAAATACTCAACGGACTATGCAGACACTGAATGTATAATGTAATATGAATAACTTACATAACAAATTCGATGGTTTGAATAGACTTACGTTATATAAATATATATATATTGTGTAATAGAAATTATAAACAAAAGAAACCAAAGCTTTACAACTCCATGCAAACAACAGGCCCTATAAAACTCACAATCATATTATAGCTCGGTTTGTAATATTTACTCACTTTTTGAAATTATATTAGTTCCAATGTTATACAATTTATAACTCATTTTATTGCCATGTCTCTGCTGTATTTTCCAACACTGATAATAGAACTGACAATACAGGTACAAGCAAAAGATTTGTAAAAATTTCCAGGCATAACATTATCTATATACGTAATATATATATACATATAAACAACATTATATATGAAATATTATACAAAAGTAAGTAAATATTGTCCTTCAACGTTACAAACAGGCTACACTTACTTATATAACAAATATCCAGAGAACAGTTCACAACAAAAAAACAAATGTAAACTAGTCTTGTATATTTATATACATATTCGACCAACCATAACTCGATACTTAAACATATGAGAAGAATCTATATATTCATATATATAAAACCAACTCATAACATATGCAGACCACTTATATACAAAACAAATATATACACAAACATATGTCCTTTCCTTACAGTAAAACAAAGGCATGAATATAATTATATGTATATAACTTATATAAATTAATGTTTTTATTAAAACTATAACATATGTAAGAAGAAAACATATATATATATATATATATATAAGAATCGAAATTTAACATACTAGAAACATATATGCTGTTTATATGAAATATATAACTATATATATTTAGACTTAGATATACACAAAAAAATACTTTACTTCAAAGATTACTGAGATGAAGAAGATTGCCAAACAAGTTTGAAATAAAACTAAGAGGCATATATATTATTCAAAACAGGAGGCTTAAAGCTGCTGACCAGATTGCAGGAGGGAAGATCGTATGGCTTCGGCACTTGGTGAGCTCGGCTAGCCGGTGGCAGGGAGCTCGGGTTCGGTGGCTTCGGCAGGGGGAAGCTTTGGAGATGGGTGGTAGATAGGTTGGCCGGAGGAGGAGAAAGAACGGGGCGGAGGAGAGAGGGGTTGCGTGCGTGGAAAGAAAGGTCAGATCTGCTGCGGGTTGAAGGCTGCGTGGTGGATGGGTTTTGCGTGAGGGTGGGCGGAAGGCGTGCTCGGGTGTAATGACATTCGACACAAAAGTCTAGCACAGGAATCCGAAAGTGGAAGGGGATGGCCGAGTTAAAGAGAAGCAAGGAGAAAATGAAAAGAGGAAGTACTATTGTAAAGTTTGAGCAATAGGAGATAAAATTGGGAGAGCAGAAGAAGAGTCAGAAGAATATAAACTTTTGTGTGTAATGTGTGACCAAATGAAACGTGAAAAGTTTTGAACGAACCAAAAAGAATGCAATATCAATGGTCACCCTATGATACAGCTAGAATTTAAAGCAATTAATTGTGATGTTTGTACAGCACGCTTCAAAGTTTGGAACCGAAGGAAAGCGAAAAATTAAAAGTGGTACCGTTACAACGGACCATTACCAACGTTTCCGTCGTGTATCGGACCTCAAAATACGGAAGTAAATATACCATAGAAAACAGCACGACGAGACAATCAAAACGATGTATAGATATCTGTGGCACGATCATCCGATCAAAAGTCGATAATCGGTACCGAAAATGCTGCAAATTTGCTGAAAATAATATAAACGGAGCAATAACAGTCCGAATTTGATGAAACGAAATATGACGTCTTGCTCAGAAGATGATTTACAAATTTTCTATGTAAAAATATTCAGGTTTGAAAAATATTTTGTTACCATCAATTTTTAACTAATTGAAATTGAAATAGAATTACACAATAAAATTTACTTTCATATTTTCAAATGAAAATTTACCATTTGCTATATTAAAATAGAAGTATTCCAAATAATAAATTTTTAATTTCAAATTTTATTGTTTAAAATTCACTAAATTTCAATTAAATACGTTATTAAAACAATTAAAAATCTTGGGTCGTTACACTCTCCCCCACTCAAAACTTTTCGTCCCCGAAAAGGAAGAAGGTAGGAGAATAGAAACAACCAGACAGAAAAGATAGATTAAAAGACAAGGATAAACAATTAATTTAAACTATATAAATTTTACTTGAAATATTCATTTGAAAACTTCATTTGCTATTCAATTATCTTTGATACTTTAATACCTTCCAAACCCATTTGTAAAATTTCTCGTTTCCTTTATAAGTATCATTTATCTGTTTAAATAACACCTTTATAAAATATGAAAACTATATGAAAACAACTATTTATATCATTACTTATATTTACAAAGAAGCTATTGAAAACATCAAATCCATAATTCATAAATTTATTAATTTATCTCAAGATACTTTTCAAATATTATTAATAAATCAATAATCATTTACTTTAAATGTGTTTTATTTAATTAATAACTTCTAAAATATTTATTACACTAAAATTTTCTATTAAACCATGTAGTATATAAATAAACAATATTTAAAAGGATATAGTCTACAAGGAAAAAAAAGGAGGACTTGGAAAAACAGAATATAGGTGAATAAATAAAACTGAGCAGATAAGGTAGATTCAAAAGAATAGTATCGGGCACGAATAATTAATTTAGAACCATAATAATTTCAATTTGAAGTATTAATACAAAATTTCTTTGTTGGAATTACTTTTATAATAAAATACCTTTATATCGAAACAAATTTTCCTTTCGAAAATACTTTTATAACTCGATGTTTCAACAAGTTTATCCTCGTTCCTGCAGACTCTGGTAGTGCGTTGATCAGTCGCAAAGCTAGAATTCTCCGGGTACTTAGTAGACTTGTTTCAACACCTAGTGAAAATACTGGAAAACTTTTAAAAACAGATATGGAAAGTACAATCCGAACAAAAAAACAAACAAAAACATGTCGATCATGGATCGCGGATACACAATGGTTACGCTTGGATCCCCCATGAAACATCCGTACCCTTAGGCCGCCCCCCAACCTTGCGATTACGCCATGAAGACTGGTAGTACAGCAGATACACAATGTTTACGCCTAGATCTCCCAGGAAACATCCGTACCCTAGGCTCTCGCAGCCCCTGCTGATTACGCTACCTAGCGACTCAATAGATCGCAGATACACAACGGTTACGCCTGGATCTCCCAGGAAACATCCGTACCTGTAGGCCGCTCCCAACCCTGCGATTACGCTATGAAGTCGCGCTCGTAAGACCATGGAGATTGCCATGGAATTCGAAGGAAACTCGAGTATCATATCCGGAAAACCAAAAATCAGAGAAATATCGATAGAATGAATCCATAATGTGGCCACAAAGCGGATATCAAGCAGAAGGCACTTTCCATATCTTTACTTCGAAAATATGTATCATATAGTACCTTTTCAAATCACTTTCAAATATCATACTTATATAAAGTCCATTATATATAAGATTTTATTTTCAAATCAAATACCTTTCCAAAATCAAAAGTATATCAAATCACACTTATATAGACTTCAATTATATAAGATTTCACTTTTCAAATTGAGTACCATTTCAAATCCATAGTTTTCGAATCCACATAATACTTATACAAACCAATTTTTATATAAGTTCGATAACTCCCAAATCAAGTATTTAGTAACACAAGGTTCTCAAACTTCAATTTTTTTCAATATCAATTCAATTTTCAAAATCATATAAGCTTTCACAAAATTATTCTTCCAAATCAAATATCTTCAGTTCCAAAGTTTCAAAAATAATAAATTTAGAAAAATAAATCTAAATTTCCAAATCAATATAATTTAAGTCAAACCATTCATTTCCAAAATCATCTTATATTTACATAAAGTCCATCTTATATAAGGATCAAAATTTTCAAAAATAAATTTCGCTATATGAAGAGCCATATGGGATTGAATATCTTTGCTTTTATGGGCTATATATCATTGTAATTTAAATTGGAAATTTTCTTTTAGTAAGCAAAGATATTCTAACCCGACAGCTTTCAATTTCAACATCAAAATATATCAATGATTTTAGAATATAAGATGTACATACGTCATCATTTCGCAAAATCACATTTGATTGCTCGCTCGATCACACAAGTTCGCTTCCGAACTAGTATTGTTCATTCGACTTCCCTAATGCGGATTTCGATATGGTTTCTCTACTAGAAGCCATTAGTCTCCTTGCATAGCCATATACTATGATAGAGAATTCTAGAATCGAGCCCAAAATCCATATCAAATATTCACCGTCAAGAATCGAATGAAAAATCCTAACACGAAATGGTGTAATTCACCTCGAACTTGTGTACTCAAACCTGGATCAAATTAATTATGCAGATAAAACAGCATACATACAACTTATATATTTATTTCAACTTGTTAAATATATAGTTTCATAAAGATGTTACTAAGTTAAAACATTTAAACTAAATTTTATTCAAAATATTTTTAAAACTAACTTTCATTCAAAATATTTTGAAGACCAAATTCTTTTCAAAACATTTCAAATCTAAATTTCATATTAGCCTTATTTGTTTACTTAACAAAACAGTTTCAACTTATTTAAATCATATTACTACATACTTTAACATACATACCAAACTTATATACTTTATCAAATAATTCATACTTTTCAAAATTACTTGGCTTTGAAAATTAAACCTTGATTTGGAAGTGCTCGAACCTTCAAAATAGTCGAAGAAATCAAATTTCCACTCCAAGAGTTGGAAATCGGCAATAAATCAGTAAATCAATTTCAAAAGGTAGGGTTATACCAAGTCCAATCTGAAACTCGAGGACTGAACACCGGCTTACTTCAAATCATTTCAAATATATATATATATATATATACATATATCTTTCAAATATCAAATCATACTACGGAATTTGAAATCAAAATGGTTTCACAAAATCACTCGCATAGCAAAGCTACTGATGTGGCCTATCCCCCACTCTGAAACGCGAAAATCAATGTCGATGATGCGTGCACTCATCACCGAAATTATTTTCCAGCGACATAAGTGAGTTCTGGACTTCTATTTTCTCAAACTTCTTTTGAAATTTCTTCGAAATCATTCGAAACTCATTAAAATCATTTGAAACATTTCTTATTTGGAAAATAAATCGTATTACCATATATTTTCAAAATCTTAAAACTAATTTTCAAAATTACCGGAGTTTAATTTCTCAAATTTCAAATTTGAAACCCTTAAGTTACAAATCATTTTTATATAAATCAATTTCTTATATAACTTTCAAAACTTCAAATCCTTTCAAAACTTCAATTTCTCATTTTAAAAAGGTATATATAATCCTTATCGAAAACATTTTCACTTTTATATATAGAATAAAATCATACTTATCAAAATAATAATTTCGATAAATAAAACAAATTCAAAATACAAACAAACCCGATTTTTCAAAAGATGATTTAAGAATGGATTTCGAACAAAGATAGAGATTCAAATTAGAGGAACTCTTAATCAAATAGAATTATGATTCGAAGATAAGCTCGAACGAAGATGAGATAATTAAATTTCAAAATAGAAGATGAATATACTTATATAAATCGTGGGCGACCTTAACCGGGTCAACCATGACTTCAGGAACAAGATCGATGCAGAATTCCAAGAAAAAAATCAACATTCGATCGCAAGAGAAAGCGGCATCTAAACCAAAGATATAGAAATCTCCGGTGAATCAATGCCAATTGTGAAGGAGTTTCACCCCTTCACAAATCATTCAAAGATTGGTGGGATCCTATTCTTATAGAGATCATTCGAAGTGGAGTTATGGGATACTCCAGAATCAAAAGAATACAAATAGTGAGAGACAAGAATGAATTTTGGAACCGCAAGAAACGTTCCAAAGTTCAAAAGGAAATCGAGTCAAACGGAAGAGATTCAAACTCGAACGAAAGTGATTCTATAAATTTACTATATATGCTAAGTTTTGCCTAGAGCCAAAGCTCTCATACCAACTGTAACGACCCGTTATTTTGGACCATTCAAATCGACAATAAATCCACACATGTCGGACTTGAATAATTCAAAACAATAGATTGTTAATTTAAATTTAGCAAAACTCAGAATATAGAGTAAATAAATCAATCACAGAATCACAGACACAGAGTAATACAATAATACGCAACGGAATAGATAAAATAGTAGTTCATGAAGCTACTATATAAACATCAGAGTTAAAAATAAAATACAACAGAATATCTCAAATACATTGAAGTCTTCAGTACGAATAGATGACCTCTCTGAACAAATCAATTGGAAAAGCTGAAAGCTGAATCGATAGTTGGATCTCCAAATGAAGCTCCAAACTCCAAAGGTGAGTCTCAAATGCTGTATCACTCGGTCTGACCCGAGCGTAAAGCAAAAACAAAACACTCGAGTCAGGATTAACATTCTTATATCAATAAATCCAACTCAAGTGAAATATCAACTGAAATACAAGTAACTTAAAGGATGTTTGGGATAACCATCCTCTAAGGATCCGTGGAACTATCTACAATGTAGAAATATACGCTATTAACAACCAAACGTCATTATAACACCGTGGTCATTTCAAATTTATTTATACTTCAAAGCCACAATATCATTTTCATTTCAGGTATATATATTTCCAAATTATAGCACTTTCAAAACTAAATTGATAATTTCATATCTATCTTATTTTAACTTCATTATTATTTAGTTTTAAAATATTCACTTAATAAATCCATTATTATTTAAATAACCTTAAATTTCATCATACTAAATGTTTCTTTCGATTTATTTAAACTTGAAATATCCATTTAATCACTTTAAACAAAAATTAATATTTATTAAACCATATATTTCTTTCCAAATCCATAGAAATCATTTTCAAAATATTTATATATATAGACCAACGGTGTCTGTATATGATTTTCTATCCTATTGTAACAACCCGCATATCTATCGATTCTATATTTAAATATTTTATTTAAATATTTTATCGTTAGTCGGATGTTAGTCCGAAAAGCTACTTTTTGCATACGGTCAAATTAGGACTCGAGACCACCCCCATTGAGTTCAAAATGACGTTTGCGATCTTTTTGAGTGTAAACTTCGATATGTTTGGAGATAGTGAAATTTTCGTCACTTTTCCCGCTTGAGACTTTGGTTTGGACTGCACTTCCTTAGTTCAGCCCAACCCCCTTCCTCACTTCATTCACCCTTTGTTTTAACATTCAAGCTTCATCAAAAATGGTGGTGGGAAGTGGAAATTAAAACTCCAAACTCCAATTCCATTGCAAATCCGTGATTCAACTCCAAATTCAAGTAGAAGATAGTGGATTCAAGTTTAGGGTTGCTTCTCCTTGCTTTCAATCTCCATCTTCATCAATTTCGTGGAAAAGGTGAGATTTTTGATCTCACATCTTGCCTATATCTATCTTGGACTGTTGGGAATGATCCCCTATTGTATTTGCATCAACACTTGCATTTGGTTTGGATTGGATTGGCGAAAAACTTCAATTTTCAGCGTTTTGGTGATTTTTCTGGCCTTAAGTCGTTCTGGCCTTCGCTGAGTCGTCCACGAGTTAAGCCTAAGTCGTGAGTCGTTCACGAGTTAAGGGCTTAAGTCGCGCGCGTGCATTTCTGTTCGCCTGGCCTGAGTCGTTCGCGAGTTAACTCCTTGAGTCATTCGCGAGTTAACTCCTTGAGTCGTTCACGAGTTAAAGGCCTGAGTCGTTCTGGGTGTTCTGCCTTCGCTAGGTCTTTTGCGAGTTAAGTGATAAGTCGTAGCTCGTATGGCTCTTAAGTCCTAGGTCGTTGGCTTTTAAACTGTTAAGTCGTATGACCTTAAGTCGTAGGTCGTCCCCGAGTTAAGACTTAAGTCGTTGCCTTCTGCTATCTCGTCCTGGCTTAGGTCGTACTGAGATAAGTCGTTAGTTCGTATAGACCTTAGCTCGTAGCTCGTATTTGAGCTTAAGTCGTTAAGTCGTATTGACTTTAAGTCGTTCGCGAGATAAGCAAGTACTAAGTCGTTCGCGATTTAAAACCTTAAGTCGTAGGTCGTCTCCGACCTTGTCCTTAGCCTTGTTAGGTCGCGTGAACTCATAGGTCGTATGAACTACTTTTTCTTAGGTCGTTGGACCTTCTTAACTCGTTAGGTCGAAGACCCTTAAACTCTTAGGTCGCGCATCCCACTTAGGTCGCAGAACCCTCTTAAGTCGTAACTCGTTCGCGAGTTAGCACTTGGTCGTTTTGACCTGTTTTCCCCTAGGTCGTTCGACCTGTTCTTCTGCTAGGTCGCAAGGCATGCCTCCCTTAAGTCGTAAGTCGCTTGCCTCCCTTAAGTCGTAAGTCGCTCGCCTTCCTTAAGTCGTTCATCTGGTTGAGTTGCACCATTCCTTAGCTCGGTCATGCTACCACTGGACCAGCTTGCCTTCGCTAAGTCGTACCGTGACGGGGCGCTGCCCCGCACCCCGCCGTGGGCGCTGCCCCCTGGACCCCCGCGACCTGACCGGGCAGGTCGACCCCCGTATTACTCTGCGTAGCCAATCTCTTCTGAAAAGCATTTATCAGAATTTCTACTTGATGGTTTTGGGATTGACGTCTTTGGACTTTACTCACGTCTTCGAACGTGAATTGATTTGTTTCTACCATCGTTTTATGACTTGTCACTTTAAAGATATATGAAGGTTTCAATACTAATAGTAAATATCAAAACTCTTTCATCAAAGCGATTTCAACACTATTTTAAATATCAAAAGCTCGTTTTCTCAAACCGATTTTCAATCTACTAGTATATACAAGCCTTTACTTCACTCAAACGAGAAATCGACTTAAACGACTTAGTAAAACGAGTGGTATGAAACGCTTGCGTTCACTTCGTCGGTTAGCTCTTGGACTTGTTCGATTGAACCCTTTTCGTGACAATTTCCTAGTGAAGATTTACAGCTTGTTCGTAAATATTTAAGTTAAGCAAGTGGTTATGGGACATGAAGCTAAACTCATATATTTACTAGCTTGGTGTGATTGACACTTCTCGCTGATCATGATGATCATTTTATGATTTAGACTAGCAATTGTGCGATGTCTCTTTGTTTGCAAGGTAAGACTAGACCGCAATAGTGTGATTCCGACTCACACACATCTCTTTGTCCGCAAGGTTAGTCTAGGCCGCAGTAGTGTGATTCCGACTCACACATATCTTTATGTTTGCGAGGTTAGGCTAGACACCACTTGTGTGATTCCATTCACACATACCTTTCTGCTTTTTGGTTAGCCTAGGCCTCAATCAGTGTGATTCCGACTCACACATATGGGGTAGCTCCCCATGGTCTTCGGACCATCATGTGATAGGCCTCTTTCTCTTTTTATGATTTCTGGATTTCTTGTTTTGATTTCTAGATTTTTATGTCATTGACTTGTTATGAGTACAAGTCTAGGGTATGATGCCCTCTTTGGATCTTTGAGAAGATTCTCGTGATATTGATCATTTCTCATCGGTTGATCTCCTGTTGATCATCATTTTCATACTTATAGTAGTATGTCAGTATGGATATTATATGTTTATGCCATATCTTTTATTCTATATCATGTCATCTGATATTTATAGTTAGACTGATCCGTTTATTATTTTCTTAAATAATACTCGGGTCAGACCGAGATGTTACAGGTGCTTCTGCTTGACTTCCTTCCGGGATTTGCTACTCTGACTTTTGGCTGACTATTTAGTTTAGCAGTTTTTGTTGTATACACTTGAGATATGGACTCATAGTTGTATTCTTTTTGTATAGCACAGGTTGCTATTCTTTTGTATTATTGTGGAACTTTTTGACCACTACTCTGATGTACACTTTCATGTGTTAGTTATATATTCATATCTTCTTCCGCCTTTGTGATATGGATGTCTGTGACTGCTTTGTGATATGTTTATTTCTATGTTTGTTTCCGAAGATTATTTTATAGCCACCGTGTGATAATCAATTACATGGATGGTCGCTCCTCAACAGCCTTATTCTCCGTGCTAGTTGACAGCACTACATCGTAGTGTCCTTGGCCAGCGTGGGTATTGAGGTGGGGCGTCACACCTATAGTCAAGTGATACGGATATTTATCATTTCAATCCGTAATTTAAATATATACGGGTAGATATCATTTCGACCCGCAATCCCAAATTCAATCAAATGAAAATCGCTTGGGTTTATCATTTCAACCCATAACGAATTTCTCCTATTCTAAAGTCCGTTCAGGTATGTATCATTTCAACCCATAGTGAATTCTATACTAACAGGGGACTTGCAGAGTGATAACAGATAATATAAAGTATAACAATAGGCATATATCATCAATAACAATATAATATAAACAATGGGATATGGTGTCATATCCCACAGGTGAACAATTACAGATAATAGCATATATAACAATTTAAATAACTACAACATCATATTTCAATTGTCGTTTCAATTGAAATCAAATCTAATATATAAATACAAGAACGTTAATCGTGAGTGATTGCTCACCTTTCAAGGCTAGAGCGGTAGACAACGAAGTTGAGTTACGAAATCCAAGCACGAAATCACAAAACAAGGCAAGATTAAATCGGCGAACGAGCTGTTGAATAGGAAGAGACGAATTCAAATCAGAACAAAATCGATGAAACAATTAAAAATCAGTTTGACAGAAACATCAAATATATAGATATATGTTATTCCAGGAAATCAATATTTAATTTAAAACAAATATTAGAATAACATATAATTAAAAATCATTGTTTTTAAATTAAATATATATATCAAAATCAAACACATATACATAAGATTTGAAATAAATACTTATATATTATAATATAGTTGCCAGCAAATATATACATTTTTATATCATTATAACATACTTTTAAATACACATTTATATATAACTTGTAAAACAGAGTATATACACTATTATAAAATAAATATAGTTTAGTTATACATATATATCTTTATAAACATATTATAAAGTTTATATATATACTGTCATACTAATCTATGAATGCCAATATCATATATACACTTTCATATACAGACAACACATGTAACCACCTTATAATAAAATATATATAGAACTACTTATATACATGCCTTTTTACAGATCCAACTTATATATATACTAACTGTCACAACATCATATAAACTCATATATATAACTTTTGTATATAACTAACTTAATTTATACTTCAACAAATTTATCCAACTGTATATACATGTGAGCTAACATATACTCAGATATAAAACAACATATAAGTATATATGTACAAACAAATACTCACCGTACTATGCAGACACTGAATGTATAATGTAATATGAATAACTTACATAATAAATTCAATGGTTTGAATAGACTTACGTTATATAAATATATATATATGGTGTAATAGAAATTATAAACAAAAGAAACCAAAGCTTTACAACTCCATGCAAACAACAGGCCCTATAAAACTCACAATCATATTATAGCTCGGTTTGTAATATTTACTCACTTTTTGAAATTATATTAGTTCCAATGTTATACAATTTATAACTCATTTTATTGCCATGTCTCTGCTGTATTTTGCAACACTGATAATAGAACTGACAATACAGGTACAAGCAAAAGGTTTGTAAAAATTTCCAGGCATAACATTATCTATATACGTAATATATATACATATAAACAAAATTATATATGATATATTATACAAAAGTAAGTAAATATTGTCCTTCAACGTTACAAACAGGCTATACTTACTTATATAACAAATATCCAGAGAACAGTTCACAACAAAAAAACAAATGTAAACTAGTCTTGTATATTTATATACATATTCGACCAACCATAACTCAATACTTAAACATATGAGAAGAATCTATATATTCATATATATAAAACCAACTCATAACATATGCAGACCACTTATATACAAAACAAATATATACACAAACATATGTCCTTTCCTTACAGTAAAACAAAGGCATGAATAGAATTATATGTATATAACTTATATAAATTAATGTTTTTATTAAAACTATAACATATGTAAGAAGAAAACATATATATATATATATTTATATATATATAAGAATCGAAATTTAACATACCAGAAACATATATGCTGTTTATATGAAATATATAACTATATATATTTAGACTTAGATATACACAAAAAAAATACTTTACTTCAAAGATTACTGAGATGAAGAAGATTGCCAAACAAGTTTGAAATAAAACTAAGAGGCATATATATTATTCAAAACAGGAGGCTTAAAGCTGCTGACCAGATTGCAGGAGGGAAGATCGGATAGCTTCGGCACTTGGTGAGCTCGGCTAGCCGGTGGCAGGGAGCTCGGGTTCGGTTCGTTCGGCAGGGAGAAGCTTTGGAAATGGGCGGTAGATAGGTTGGACGGAGGAGGAGAAAGAACGGGGCGGAGGAGTGAGGGGTTGCGTGCGTGGAAAGAAAGGTCAGATCTGCTGCGGGTTGAAGGCTGCGTGGTGGATGGGTTTTGCGTGAGGGTGGGCGGAAGGCGTGCTCGGGTGTAATGACATTCGACACAAAAGTCTGGCACAGGAAGCCGAAAGTGGAAGGGGATGGCCGAGTTAAAGAGAAGCAAGGAGAAAATGAAAAGAGGAAGGAAGGAAATTTTAGAACTTACTATTGTAAAGTTTGAGCAACAGGAGAGAAAATTGGGAGAGGAGAAGAAGAGTCAGAAGAATATAAACTTTTGTGTGTAACGTGTGACCAAATGAAACGTCAAAAGTTTTGAACGAACCAAAAAGAATGCAATATCAATGGTCACCCTATGATACAGCTAGAATTTAACGCAATTAATTGTGATGTTTGTACAGCACGCTTCAAAGTTTGGAACCGAAGGAAAGCGAAAAATTAAAAGTGGTACCGTTACAACGGACCGTTACCAACGTTTCCGTCGTGTATCGGACCTCAAAATACGGAAGTAAATATACCATAGAAAATAGCACGTCGAGACGTTCAAAATGATGCATAGATATCTGTGGCACGATCATCCGATCAAAAGTCGATAATCGGTACCAAAAATGCTGCAAATTTGCTGAAAATAAGATAAACGGAGCAATAACAGTCCGAATTTGATGAAACGAAATATGACGTCTTGCTCAGAAGATGATTTACAAATTTTCTATGTAAAAATATTCAGGTTTGAAAAATATTTTGTTACCATCAATTTTTAACTGATTGAAATTGAAATAGAATTACACAATAAAATTTACTTTCATATTTTCAAATGAAAATTTACCATTTGCTATATTAAAATAGACGTATTCCAAATAATAAATTTTTAATTTCAACTTTTTTTGTTTAAAATTCACTAAATTTCAATTAAATACGTTATTAAAACAATTAAAAATCTTAGGTCGTTACAATTGTTATATATTATAAATTATTCGTTCTGCCATGAGATACTGTGTTGTTTAGTTCTTCTGTCTTCTTTCTTATTTCTTTCCCCTAACTATCCACCTTTTCGTTCGATTTGGGCTGGACATGTGTGGTTTATTGTTAGTTTAAATTGTACGGAAAAGTGGGTTTTTACACCAAATGTCGAAGAAAATTCAACTTGGTACTCATACAAGATTGTAAGCAAATACTCAAACAAACTAAAATAAAAAAGAAGACATAAGAAGAAAGGAACGTATCTTTGAGGAATTTGGACTACAATTCCTTTTGCAACGATAAAAAGAACTCATATCTAAAGCTATCGAGTTGCCTTTAAACAACCAGTGAATGCCTCGAATGTTCCAACCTAGCCAAAACAAGGTGAAAATGAGGAGAGTCCTAATCAATAAGAGAAAGGTTGAATAAGTTTGATAATGAGCATTGAAGCGAAGAATGAGAAGAGTAGAAAGTGACATGCTTTGGAAGAAGAATGAGAAATAAATGAAACAACTTAGAATAAAAATGCATGTGCGATGTGTATGTGCTTTATTTAAAGTAAGTATTTATCACTCACTAGTGTATCAGGGGTTTTGTATAGGATTTTTGAGTGATTACATTATGAGATACTCCTCTCCTTATTTTATCTCCTAGTACAATTTTAACTATATCTTGTTATTATTATTTTCGTGCAGTAGTTGTTAGTTAATATATGGAAATAATGTGTACTCTTATTCTTTGCAATGCACTGTAACAACCCGTATTTTTAACTATTTAAAATTATTAAATTAAATAATATTTTTGAATAAAATTGTTAGAATAAAAAAAATTAAGATTTTTTTAGTATAAATTAAATTATAATAAAAGTTATGAGCTTAATATAAATTTCTATTAACGACATATGTTTGCAATAAGGTAAGAATGATAACATATGTTAGTGTGTATTTTAATGACATTGGTTTGAATGAAATTAATAAATGTCTAAATGTAAATTTCCAATTGATCGGAATAATAAATGTTAATAAAGAATAATAAATATTTCTTATGTTTATTTATTTGAAATATGTTATAGCTGATTATAGAGATGAGAAATTATTATTTAATAAGAAATGTATAACTCTTGTTTGTATCCAATAGTGTATAAATATGTTCAAATTACTGTTAGATAGGAAATAATTGTTCTATTCTCATTACATTTATTTAGTTCATTTTGAAATTCACCTTTGTAATCAATTGAAACTAATGTAATTCAATAATTTCAATTAAAAGGAGAGATGACACTAATTTTTAATAGGTGTAAATAAACGTTGCTTATGTTTTGTGAGAATAAAAGGAAAAGTTTGATTTAATTAAAAGAACATTTTTATCAAATAAATGAATGTTTCGTTTGTGAATATAAGTTTAATTTCATTAAAATAAAGAATAGAATGATTTGATAAAAGGAAGTAACATATGACTATTTGAACTATGTTTTAGCACACAGATTGATTACAAGAATAGAAAAATCATTTATTTAAGTTATTATTACTATGGTGTATAAACAACAAATTTATAAACGTGTTTAAATGACTAAGAAAACAATTGTTCTGTTTTTCATCCATTTTAGTTTTTCTGTATTGAAATTTTACTTTGTAAACAATAATATTTAATGTAATTGAAATATTTCAATTAAAAGGAATGAAAACATTAATTGCAATTAATACATTGAATAAAAGAAACGCATGTTTTGTGTTGAACAAAAAGGGCATTTTTAATTCTTGCCTTCTCATTTTCGGTTGTACAATATTTCACTTTATTTTTGTTTGCAAACTTTGCCATTCCTACATACATTTCCCTATGCATTATTAATGCCTGAAGTTTTTGAAACAAAACGTGACATTCATTTTTGTCCCTCCACCTTCATTTCCTTATTATTAAATAACCTTCCACTTAATTTCTTAATTTGCATTTTGTTTCTCCTAACACCTCATGTCCATTTAGTTCAAATTGCTCCTTGCTGAAGTTATATCCTTATCATTAAATTGTTTACGTTTTAAAACTTGTTCCTTAATATATTTTTTGCTTTTTTCGCCATCTCATTTCCTATGTTTAGATCTCCATTTCAAATCTTCCTTTCCCCGAATCATTTTAACATGAGCTTGCAAATTTAATTGCTCTCATTTTTGCAAATTCAAAAGCTTTCTTTTATGAAACTAGAGTTTCAATTTTCCATTTTTTCTACACGTCCTGCCCTCATCTTAGTTTGTTCTTTCATTATTGCCTGAAGCCTTAGCTTGAGAAAAACATGAGTATTAAACTGATTTGTTTTAGTACGGTACATATAGGGGACTCACTAGCTACCAATGTTACTCGTTGTGTTAAGACCTGCATAGGCTACCTGCATAGAAATATGTCAAGGGGGATCAATATAAGGCCTTAACACTATTTTAATACTCACTTTACTGATAGACACTACATATATAGCGTATCTTACTATATATAGATAGTTTAACGGATCCTTAGGAGAGGGAAAATAGGCAACATCTCTTAAGTTATTTGCACTCATATTTCGCATGATATTGATTTAACTTACATAAGAATTTTTAGTTCTGGCTCGAATGCTTTGTCTTTCCATTATGCTCGGGCCAGCCTTAGTATTTCAGTGTTTGAAGACGTTATTCCTTAAGGATCAAGATGGAGATTGGTGATCATATTTATTAGTATTATTCCACCGCAGTATTTGGTTTGTTTGTTTATTATACTCTGATTATGTTGTAAAATGAAAGTTAATTTTATATCATAAAAAAGCTTCATGAACTGTTTATGTGATTATTATATTTTGTCCTCCCGCCGTGAGATTCTTATTATTGTTCTCTTCTTCTTATTTTCTTTTTTAACCTCATTGATTATCTATCTTTTGGACTATTTGAGCTAGACATGTGTGATTTATTGTCGACTTAAATTATCCAAAATGGCTGTGACGACCGCCCATGACCCCCGCACGTAATCTAGAGATAGTGCGCTGTAAAGTGTGCCAGGCGACCATGGACGATTGTCAGGGTAAATTTAAAAAACAACAGAATCTATCGTATTACTCACAGCGCATGGACAAAATACAATAGAACATATATATAGTGAAGCTTTACAGAATAAAATGCCATCATATAAAACTTCATAATAGTTGAATACAAGCATCCAAATAGCCAATACATCAAGCCTCACTACATAACCCTCAGAGAATACAAAACAGCGGAACATCCAGTACATATAATAAGAAGATAATATGCAACCCTCCAGCTCGTCTTCGATATCAGCATCGTGAGAAGAGAACAGCACCTGTCACCTGCTACCTAGTCTGCCCGTCCCAAAAATGGACGAACAGCCCAAGGCAATAAGAATTAAAACATAAAGCCTTGAGTCAGACAACAGTCTTAGTGAGCAGTAAATTAACTAACAACATACCAAAAGAGCATAAAGGAAAAGGAATAGGAATACAACCCTCCCACTCCACCTCTTTCTACAGTGATAGCCCCCAGACACACACTAAGCAGAAGCAACATAGCAGAGCATACAATTTAAAGTAAAGTAATAATCATTCGAGTCAAGGGCGATGCTTTCCAAGTACCAAGGCCTAAATCAGATAAGCACCCAGAAAATACCGCTCTTGAGTCCGAATGACGACACAACCAAACATCCATGACTCTGGCTATCACTGTTATCGTTGCTTCGATATCACCGTTAATTGAATGACCGGCACATTCTTTCAGCCGTCCGTCAAGGGCTAATGGAAACCCCGGTTCTAGACATAACTCCCGCACGTCGTCGCAGCCCGTGCCTAGGACTATCGAATCTGCCCAGAGTACTCGACCATCAACAGTTGGTCGTTGGGACTATCGAATCTGCCCAAACGTACTCTTGCTTAGAGCATGCTAGAACCTTCAACAACGATGCTATCCAAACCTCCTAGTCATCCTCCTCGACGACTATTCTCATATCCATTCATTATCCTCAACTCGAATCATATCACCGAGTTATCAACATGCTTGGAATGATCCCGTCTGGATTAGACCAAGTCTTCATCACATGATTGCCTCGCTTCATCACATCCTCGCAAAGCCTCATCTCAACATCACATCATCAAATCTACGCATAAGAGCTTCATCATCCCGCTACATATGCCACAAGCAGCTTACCCAATTCAAGAGCCTTTCTCTTAGCTTTTGAATCATCTTCGGTCTAAATCAAACCATCAATCATCTAATTCATAACAATCAACCAAATCAAACATTAATCCAAGCAATCAAGCATTCAAATATGATCTAAGTAGACAATTATAACGATAATGGCATTTTCGTAATTAAAGAGTTGAAAGTCTAACAAGCATGAAAACATGAGAATTATCTCTACAACTTGATGAATGAACTTGCATAGGTTAATCATACACAAAAATGGTTGTCAAATCATCATGAACAATGGATTTACATGGATCTACACTTAGGTTTACAAAAATGCATAGAAATCACTATTTTAACACCAAATCAAGCCAACAATCCGATCTACTCCTTTGGATTCGTGTGAGAGATAATCACCACTCACCAAATCACCTAAACAACCTCAAATCAACACGCTTCAGATTTGGACAGCGAAGGATCAAGCTTGATCTATCATGAATCCGCTTCAAACGAAGAAATCTCTCTTGAAAAGATGAAGATCTTCAATCTAAGCTCTTGAATCTTCAATCTTGATCTTCGATATGGATGGAAGGAATCACTAGATTAGAGTGGAGAAAAGAAGTGAAGAAGTGTAGAAGTCGAGCTCTCAAAATGGCAGCACTTCGTCGCTTCAAAATCCGGATCCCAAAAATGAAGCCAACCCCCTTCTATTTATAGGCGAAATTCTCTTAAGTCGTAACTCGGAGTTAGGTCGTCTCCGACCTACGACCTAAGACCTTGCCGACCTAAAACCCATACGACCTAACAGCTCTTCGACCTAAACAATGCGTGCGACTTAACGAACCAGGTCTCAAGACTTACCATCCTAACTCCTAGGTCGCTCGCGACTTAACACATAGGCTACGACCTACGACTTAACGATATAGCAGCCAAACTCCTAAGTCGGTCACAACATAACACACGCGCCTATACGACCCAACGACTTAGTAGCTTCGCCGACCTAGCAAAGTTACGACCCAACCAAGATACAACTTAACAAAGGGTACGACTCATCATGGTAGCCGACCTACGACTTAGCTAACTCATCTGTCTACGGCTTAACCATGACACGCCTTAACGACCTATCACTTAACTCAACCCAACGAGTTACGACCTAATCCCTTAAACATCTACGCGACCTAACATAAGTCGCGAACAAACTGGGATACGACCTAACTACTAAGTCGTCTAGACGACTTAACCATCCAATACCCACACTTAGGTCGCTCACAACAGTTTCCTTAGGTCGCCTAAACCTCTTAAGTCGGTCACGGCTTATCACTTAGGTCGGCCACTACCTTAAGTCGGTCAACCACACTTCCTTAACTCGGTTAATTCCTTAAGTCGGCAACTCGACCCAGACTTATCTCTTAACTCGTCCAAACCGACTTAGGACTTAGAAAAATTCTGAACGACTTATCAACAAGGCAACCAATTGTCAACTGTTTTACGATGTTTCGATCCGTAAAATACGGGTCGTTACATTCTCTCCCCCTTAGGAATTTCGCCCCCGAAATTCCAAACAGCAAAGCAATCAAAGATTATTCTGTACGCCTACCAACCATAACAATCAACAAACCATGCATCCAATTCTAGCTTAGCGTACAGAATTCTAACACTAGAACAAGTTACAATATCGTGAGATGACACGACACCTTAGGGCCATACCTTGAAGAGTTCAGGATGAGCTGCCTTCATCCTCTCTTCCACCTCCCATGTACAGTCGTTATCATCATCACTCCATTGTATCTTGAGCAACTTAACTATCTTCCTCCTAAGCTGTTTCGTGTCGATTTCCACAACACGAAGCGGCTTACGAGGTCTTCTATCAACTGGATCAACTTCGAAGTCTTCACAGCTATCAGCAGAAACCACTGTATTCGAGTCGTGCACATACTTCCGTAGATACGATACATGAAAAACATTGTGCACGCCCGACATCTTCTCAGGTAACTCCAATCTATAGGCGAGCTTTCCAATTCGCTCGATAATCGGGAATGGTCCAAAAAATCTTGGAGTCAATTTTCCTTTCTTCCCGAATCGAATAACATTCTTCAGTGGAGAAATCTTTACAAAAACCATATCACCAACGTCAAATTCCAAATCCTTTCGACGCTTATCGGCATAACTCTTCTGACAGTCTTGGGCTGCCTTCATTCGTTGCCGAATGATCTCTATACAATCTGAAGTCTGTCGAATCATCTCTGGCCCAAGTATCAACTTTTCTCCAGTCTCTATCCAACATGTCGGAGAGTTACACGGTCTCCCATACAATGCTTCATACGGTGCCATACCAATACTTGACTGGTAACTGTTGTTGTATGAAAACTCCACCAAATGAAGGCGATCTTCCCATGATCCTCCGAAGTCCAAAACACAAGCTCTAAGAAGATCTTCCAAAACTCGGTTGACTCTCTCGGTCTGACCATATGTTTGAGGGTGATAAGCTGTACTCAAACACAACTCGGTTCCCAAAACTTCCTGGAAGCTCTTCCAAAATCCACTAGTGAACAATGGGTCTCGATTGCTCACTATACTCTTCGGAATACCATGGAATCGAACTATCCACTTAACATACAACTCAGCCAACTTTGATGCAGTCCTAGTCGATCGAACAGGAATGAATCGTGCACTCTTAGTCGGACGATCCACAATGACCCAAATCCCTTCATTTCCCGTTCTGGTTCTAGGCAATCCATCGATAAAATCCATCGACACTTGTTCCCACTTCCATGTAGGAACTTCTAATGGCTGAAGCAATCCACTTGGCTTCTTCTGTTCGGCCTTTATCAACTGGCAGTTCATACACTTGGAAATAAATTTCCAACATCCTTCTTCATACCTTCCCAGTAGTAGGTTCTCTTCATATCCCGATACATCTTATTTCCACCTGGATGAATTGTTAGCTTCGAGTGATGACTTTCCTTCAGAACTTCACTCCTCAATTCATCTATATCGGGAACAACTAGTCGTCCTTGCTTCCGAAGCCAACCCTCTCGATCGACCTCGAATCCTTTATCCTTTTCTGGATCCAATCCAGATTCCAATTCACGGATAATCTTGACAAGCTTATCATCTCGCTTTTGGCCCTCGCCAATCCTTTCCACAAGAGTGGGTCTTATTGATAAGTTTGCCAACATCTCAGGTTCCAATTCGCATCTGGGCCTGAAGTCAAATCCAGCTAAATACTCGAGATTCTTCCATTCTGAAAACATGGCTCCCAATCCTGCATGTCTTCGACTTAACGCATCTGCCATTGCGTTACCTTTTCCCAGAGTATAAGCTATACCGAAATCATACGATGCCAAAAACTCTAGCCATCGCTGCTGCCGAAGATTCAAATCCTTTTGGGAGAAAAGATACTTCAATGACTTGTGATCCGTAAACAACTCGAATCGAACTCCCAATAGATAATGTCTCCACATCTTCAGAGCAAAAACAATCGCCGCTAACTCCAAATCATGAGTCGGGTAATTCCTTTCATGCGGCTTCAGTTGTCGACTTGCATACGCAACAACTTTATCCCTCTGCATCAGCACTTCTCCAAGTCCAGTACCACATGCGTCGGTGTAAACCACCATCTCATCATTCCCACTTGGAATAGTCAAAACAGGAGCACTTGTCAATCTCTCTTTCAGGATTCCGAAAGCTTGCTCACACTTAGCATCCCAACTGAACACTTGGTTCTTTTTCGTCAATCCTGTTAACGGTGCAGCTACCTTGGAGAAGTCTTTGATAAACCGTCGATAATATCCTGCTAATCCAAGAAAACTTCTCACATCAGATGCATTCTTAGGTCTAACCCAATCCTGGATTGCTGCCACCTTAGCGGGATCAACCGCTATTCCATTTCCAGAAATCACATGGCCTAAGAACCTCACTTCACTCTTCCAGAAGTGACACTTCGAAAACTTAGCCTTCAGCTGATGTTTCCGCAAGATTTCCAAAACAATACGCAAGTGCGTCTTGTGCTCTTCTTCCGTTCTGGAATAAATCAGAATATCATCCACGAACACAAGTACGAACTTGTTCAACTGATCTCTGAACACTCTATTCATAAGATCCACAAAATATGCTGGCGCGTTAGTCAATCCAAACGGCATTACCAGCCACTCAAAGAAACCATATGGTGTCCTAAAAGCAGTCTTCGGCACACTATCCTTTGCCACTCTCAACTGGTGAAATCCCGTTGCCAAATCCATCTGAGAAAACACCTTAGCCTCGTGAAGCTGATCAAACAAGTCATCTATTCTCGGCAATGGATACTTATTCTTCTTTGTCACCTTATTCAGCTCACGATAATCCACACACAATCTCAACGACCCATCTGCCTTGGTTGCAAACACAACTGGTGCACCCCACTCGGACACACTACGCCGAATGAATCCTTTCTGCAAAAGATCATCAACTTGCACCCTCAACTCCTGCTGTTCCCTAGGCGCCATCCTCCTAAGAGGCATCACAACAGGTCTGGCTCCTTCGACTAGATCTATACGAAACTCGATCTCTCTATGCGGTGGCAACCCTTTGACTTTGTCAAAGACATCCTCGAATCCATTAGCGATTGGCACTGATGACAGTCCATCCCGTGGAACAACCAGCGAATACATGAAGCTCTTGAAGACGCCTTCTTCATGCTTACATCGTATCACAACCTTTCACCCCTCCACATTCTCGACTGTCACTTCCAACCTCTCGCAATCAACCTTTGCCGCATACCTCCTAAGCCAGTCCATACCCAAAATAATCCCGAACCCCGCAAAGTTCAGAACAAAGCAATCACAAACAAAAGAGCAACCATGACTCGATACAACTAGACCACGGCATAACATACACAAACAAGACGAACCCCCAACTGGATTAGTCACAACCAATGGACTATCAACAATATCCGGTTCCAAACCTAACCGGCCTACAAGTTCATTACAAACAAACGAATGCGACGCTCCAGTATCAAACAGAACTCTAACTGGAACACCACATAGGAAAAGAGTACCTTGAACAACCACACTCTTCCCTTTCTCTTCAGCAGTAGGAGCTTTCGAAGACGACGGAACAGCTCCCAAAGCATAGGCTTGTACAATCTGCCTGTCCTTCCTCGGTTCTAGACAATTCTTCCTGAAATGCCCCGGCTTGTCACAGTTGTGACACTTCATCGGCACCTTCGGATTCTTACAATCCTTCGAGAAATGGCCCTTCTGCTGACAATTGTAGCAAGTCACCTAGCCTTTCGGCTTCTTCTGGCCATCCTTACCCTTCTGCTGCTGCTGCTGCTTCCTCTTCTGGTTTCCACCCTGATGCGGTTTAGACTCTCCCCTGGTAATAGCAACAACAGGTCCTTCCTTAGGAAACAGACTCTCATGCCTAAGAGCTTTCTCCACAAGCTTCTCAAATGAATCGTCCAAATGATCCACCAACTATCTCCCAAGATAACTATCCAAGCCGGTCACAAACTTCTCATTCTTCTGATAAGCAGATTCAATATATGACCGAGCATACTTGGACAAAGCTTCAAACTCAGAAACATACTCAAGAACAGATCTTCCACCTTGCTTGAGCTCCACAAACCTCTTGAACAGAACAGACTTCTGAGCTGTAGAAATGAACTTAGCTTCAAATCTAGCTTGGAACTGCTCCCAAGTAATCTCTTCCTCCGCAGTATTGATGGTAATAGAGTTCCACCAATTAGAGGCTCTCTCTTGAAGCTGCCTTGATGCAAAATTCCTCTTAGTTGCATCATCAATTCCCAAATCACCAAAGATCCTTCTACAAGCATCGATCCATCTCTGGACTTCAATAGTTGATTCTGTTCCCAAGAAAACTTTCCCTCCAAGAGCAGTATAATCCTTGCACAACTTAGCAAAATCCACTGGTTTCGGAGTTTGGACTTGAACTCCAACATCTACTGCTGCCCCCGGAACTGGTATCCTTCTCATGATCGAAGTCATCATAGCTTCGAACATAGCTGCATAATCAGCAGTCCCCTCAGTAGCACGGCCGTCCCTAGCAGCTGGTCTCCCTCTTCGACTCATTCTCAATATCTATAAAAAGGAATGATTAGCACATCTGGAGAAATAACTGCATAAAGGACTAACTCACTTCTAAGCTACTATATTTTATATAGTAATCATCCATCAAAATACAATTACGTCTCTCATACGTAGTTACGTCAGCGAGCGTTGGGTAAAATCGATTAACCAATGCTCTGATACCAAATGTGACGACCGCCCATGACCCCCGCACGTAATCTAGAGATAGTGCGTTGTAAAGTGTGCCAGGCGACCATGGACGATTGTCAGGGTAAATTTAAAAAACAACAGAATCTATCGTATTACTCACAGCGCATGGACAAAATACAATAGAACATATATATAGTGAAGCTTTACAGAATAAAATGCCATCATATAAAACTTCATAATAGTTGAATACAAGCATCCAAATAGCCAATACATCAAGCCTCACTACATAACCCTCAGAGAATACAAAATAGCAGAACATCCAGTACATATAATAAGAAGATAATATGCAACCCTCCAGCTCGTCTTCGATATCAGCATCGTGAGAAGAGAACAACACCTGTCACCTGCTACCTAGTCTGCCCGTCCCAAAAATGGACGAACAACCCAAGGCAATAAGAATTAAAACATAAAGCCTTGAGTCAGACAACAGTCTTAGTGAGCAGTAAATTAACTAACAACATACCAAAAGAGCATAAAGGAAAAGGAATAGGAATACAACCCTCCCACTCCACCTCTTTCTATAGTGATAGCCCCAGACACACACTAAGCAGAAGCAACATAGCAGAGCATACAATTTAAAGTAAAGTAATAATCATTCGAGTCAAGGGCGATGCTTTCCAAGTACCAAGGCCTAAATCAGATAAGCACCCAGAAAATACCGCTCTTGAGTCCGAATGACGACACAACCAAACATCCATGACTCTGGCTATCACTGTTATCGTTGCTTCGATATCACCGTTAATTGAATGACCGGCACATTCTTTCAGCCGTCCGTCAAGGGCTAATGGAAACCCCGGTTCTAGACATAACTCCCGCACGTCGTCGCAGCCCGTGCCTAGGACTATCGAATCTGCCTAGAGTACTCGACCATCAACAGTTGGCCGTTGGGACTATCGAATCAGCCCAAACGTACTCTTTCTTAGAGCATGCTAGAACCTTCAACAACGATGCTATCCAAACCACCTAGTCATCCTCCTCGACGACTATTCTCATATCCATTCATTATCCTCAACTCGAATCATATCACCGAGTTATCAACATGCTTGGAATGATCCCGTCTGGATTAGACCAAGTCTTCATCACATGATTGCCTCGCTTCATCACATCCTCGCAAAGCCTCATCTCAACATCACATCATCAAATCTATGCATAAGAGCTTCATCATCCCGCTACATATGCCACGAGCAGCTTACCCAATTCAAGAGCCTTTCTCTTAGCTTTTGAATCATCTTCGGTCTAAATCAAACCATCAATCATCTAATTCATAACAATCAACCAAATCAAACATTAATCCAAGCAATCAAGCATTCAAATATGATCTAAGTAGACAATTATAACGATAATGGCATTTTCGTAATTAAAGAGTTGAAAGTCTAACAAGCATGAAAACATGAGAATTATCTCTACAACTTGATGAATGAACTTGCATAGGTTAATCATACACAAAAATGGTTGTCAAATCATCATGAACAATGGATTTACATGGATATACACTTAGGTTTACAAAAATGCATAGAAATCACTATTTTAACACCAAATCAAGCCAACAATCCGATCTACTCCTTTGGATCCGTGTGAGAGATAATCACCACTCACCAAATCACCTAAACAACCTCAAATCAACACGCTTCAGATCTGGACAGCGAAGGATCAAGCTTGATCTATCACGAATCCGCTTCAAACGAAGAAATCTCTCTTGAAAAGATGAAGATCTTCAATCTAAGCTCTTGAATCTTCAATCTTGATCTTCGATATGGATGGAAGGAATCACTAGATTAGAGTGGAGAAAAGAAGTGAAGAAGTGTAGAAGTCGAGCTCTCAAAATGGCAGCACTTCGTCGCTTCAAAATCCGGATCCCAAAAATGAAGCCAACCCCCTTCTATTTATAGGCGAAATTCTCTTAAGTCGTAACTCGGAGTTAGGTCGTCTCCGACCTACGACCTAAGACCTTGCCGACCTAAAACCCATACGACCTAACAGCTCTTCGACCTAAACAATGCGCGCGACTTAACGAACCAGGTCTCAAGACTTACCATCCTAACTCCTAGGTCGCTCGCGACTTAACACATAGGCTACGACCTACGACTTAACGATATAGCAGCCAAACTCCTAAGTCGGTCACAACATAACACACGCGCCTATACGACCCAACGACTTAGCAGCTTCGCCGACCTAGCAAAGTTACGACCCAACCAAGATACAACTTAACAGAGGGTACGACTCATCATGGTAGCCGACCTACGACTTAGCTAACTCATCTGTCTACGGCTTAACCATGGCACGCCTTAACGACCTATCACTTAACTCAACCCAACGAGTTACGACCTAATCCCTTAAACATCTACGCGACCTAACATAAGTCGTGAACAAACTGGGATACGACCTAACTACTAAGTCGTCTAGACGACTTAACCATCCAATACCCACACTTAGGTCGCTCACAACAGTTTCCTTAGGTCGCCTAAACCTCTTAAGTCGGTCACGGCTTATCACTTAGGTCGGTCACTACCTTAAGTCGGTCAACCACACTTCCTTAACTCGGTTAATTCCTTAAGTCGGCAACTCGACCCAGACTTATCTCTTAACTCGTCCAAACCGACTTAGGACTTAGAAAAATTCTGAACGACTTATCAACAAGGCAACCAATTGTCAACTGTTTTACGATGTTTCGATCCGTAAAATACGGGTCATTACAATGGCGGATCGTCTCTGTAGATACCAAAGCTTTGGTTTAGAGATACCTTAGTCTGTTGGGGGTAAACTCATTAAGAGATGGGGTAATGGAATGCCCTATTATGAGTTGAGAATATATATATATATATACTAGAGTGCGTATTTATTAGTGTTATAAAAATGTTTTATATTGTGCTAAACTTGTCTGTTAAGAAATTTATAAATTCTGTCGGAACATGGGACGCCAATGTATCAATAGGGATTTTAAATACATAAACAAGACAAATAGACACGGTATTGTTTTAGAAATAGGTAAATGAAATAATTTTACCTAGTATTATACTTTGTATATAAAAGAATAATTTTTCATTGATTGATATAGTGTTTTTTTTGTCTGTTTGTTGTTAGGAAATGACTTATATATATTTTCTTAAGATAAACATTAGTGTAATGATTGTATGTAAGAAAATGACTTATATAAATATTGTTTAGAAGTATGATCTTTAATTGAATTCTTAAGTGATATATAGGATCATAACACTTTTCTAACACCATTTGTTAACCATAAAATCTACATGAATGAAGAAGTATGAAAGAAGGATAATAAAATTGAATTTTTGATGAAGAGACAGTCCAAGTCATCATGAAAGACTTAAAAAGGATGTTCAGAAGTCCAATTACTCATACAGTGCAAAAGCCTTCGACCCAGATGAAAACAAACAGAACCTCTCGCCATGATCAACCTTTCGACACAGATGAACAAGCAATTATGAATTTAGGACTCCTTTCGAAAGCAATCAATGGTGATCTCTCAACTATACATCAAACCTTTAAAGCCGAAGGTTTCACCCAAAGTGACCTTTTTGAAAGCATACCAAGCCTTTCAAACCGGTAAAGACACATCCAGGATACCTTTCGACATCGTCGAAAGGTTCTATGTAGAAACCAACACTAAGAAGTTAGCAAAGAATGAAAAGCAACCTTGCGACAACATTGAACAGAAGCACAACTCTCGACAACATTTGTAACGACCCGTAAATTTTAACCGTTTTAATAACGTAATTAATTGAAATTTTGCGAAATTTCAAACAATAAAATTTTGAAATATAAATTTGATATTTGGAATGCGTCTAGTTAAACATAGCAACTGGTAAATTTTCGTCCGAAAATATGAAAGTTTATTTCGCGCGTAAATTTACTTCAATTTAATCAGTTAAAAAGCGATGAAATAAAATGTTTTCGGAACCTAAATATTTTTACATAGAAAAATTCTAAACCATCTTCTGAGCAAGATGTCAGTTTGTCGTTTTTCTAAATTCGGACATCTTTAGCTCCGTCGATCTTAATCTTCTGCGTTTTTGCTGCATTTTCCGTCGGTAGAAAATTCGAATTTTTATAATTCAATCGAACCACTAATATCTACATACCCTTTTGATCGCCTCGTCGCACTGATCAAAAACGATATATTTATTCATGCAAAATGGAAGTCGTTGCGTTAATTTAATCATTCCAGCCTGACCGGTTAAATAATTTCAGTCAGATTATTTAGCCCGTATCCAAAATAAAATTAGCTGGTAATAAATAGGTGGTAGTTGGAAGCTAGCATCGAAAAGAGTGGTGGCGCCTCGGTTCTGTGATAGATTTATGGTAAGAAATTGTAAAAGTTGAAAATGAAAACTGTTGATTTCAAAAATGTTCATTGTTCTCTAAACAACACGTCTTAACTTCAGGCCTTCTCATTCCTCCATCTTTCCTTACAACTGTGCATCCTCCATTTTTCTCCCAAACTAAACTTGCTCTGTGAAAATCAAAGGTTATCTATTTTACCTGGAAGCTTGATTTCTTCTTCCATTTGCATTTTTGTTTTGAAAACCTGCTCGGCTCGAGATCCGTTTGCTCGTCGCCAACAATCACCGATCATTATCCTCTCACCTTTCCCTGGTAGCTGACCAAAATATCACGCAAGCAGCTCCCAATGTCTTTCCCCACGTCGGCAGCCACCTCCACCAACTCGTGCAGCATTCGCACCCCAAAACCATCACCTGATCACCCACTGTTTCCCTCTGTCGTGCCAACGTCGCCGGCTAACAACCCATCCGCCTGCAACCTATTTCCGACCATAGCCAACTTGCCAACCCGCGCAACTCATCACCTGACTTCGGCCTCCACCCTCCCGATCCTCGCGCCAGTCGCCTCGTCTAACCTCACCCACCGCGTTCATCCCGAGACCACACCACACTCAACCCATCCAACTCCGAGCCTTCTTAGTCGAACACCCAGCCCAGACCGCTCCTTCCCGACAGCGGTTGCCACAAACACCCTCCGGCCGATCTCCGGCTATCCACCTTCTTCCCTTCTTTATTCTAGTTCGTGTCAGGTATTATGTTGTTGGCTATATTTGAATTTGTACAAGTTTACTATATATAAGTTATTATGTATGTGTTAGTTATATTATACTAGCTGTAAATTGTGTATAAGTTAGTCTGTTGTTACAGTTTAATAAGGTTAATTTGTTAAGATTCTGTAAGTTGTATCCATATATTGTTTCAGCTATATATATATATATTATATATTAGTTTTGTTTTATAACTATGTTGTGTCAGGTAGTTGGTCTTATATACATCACACTATATATTAGCAGGAATTATTTTATATATGTGAGTTTGTGTAAATTATATGTGTGCTGACATGTGTAGTAGTATAAAACACAAGAGTAGTGTGGCATGTTGCCTGTTATACAAGATATTAGTTTAAAGGTTCATTTTATAGGTTAAGTTATATATATTACATTTTGATCTGCACAGGCAGACGTTTTATACGTTGTTAAGATCTGTTGCTTTTGGTGTATATATTATATTGTTTGTTTGTTTTAAATATAATATGCAGATAGATAATTTACTATTGAAATATGCTTGCAACTTTGTACTCTATTTTGTGACCCCATGTTCATTGTTGAACAAAAAAAAACTAGATCTGAGATTTTATATTATATACTAGTTATAAAGTTGATAAAGCATATTGAGCTGTAAGCATATATATACAATTGCTGGTTTTCACGTGTATATGTATATATTGATATTTATTTTAAATTATAGGGTGTATATGTCTTTTTTATATTGTAACGACCCGTAAAATTTAATGGTTTTAAAAGTATATTTAATTGGAAATTTGTGAAATTTTAAACAATAAAATTTGAAATTAAAAATTTATTATCTGGAATACGTCTATTTTAATATAACAACTGGTAAATTTTCATCTGATAATATTGAAGTTTATTTTCCTGTGAAATTTCATTTCAAATCAAACCGGTTAATAACAGTGAATTTAAAAGTTTTCCGAAACCAAAATATGTCAACAGGAGAAAATTTATTTAGATCATTCTGAATCAGACTGCGAAATTCGTTTTCCAAATTTGGACTTCTACTGCTCCGTTTATCTTAATTCTGGCCAAATAGCAGCATTTCTGGTACCAATTATCGACTTTTGATCGGAAGATCGTACCACTAATATCTTTATACCGTTTTGATCCTCTCGTCGTGCTGATCTCAATGGTATATTTATTTCTGTATTTTGAAATCCGGTACACTACGGAAACAATAAAATGTTCGTTGTATCGGTACCATATATTTGCAACCGTTAGCTTTCTTGTTTTCCAGACTTTGAAACGTGAAGCCCACGCAATATAATAAATTGCTTTAATAGCTTCTCAATAAATGTACAGCTGTCCCATCGTTTCAAAATTTTATTTACAGCGGTACGTTTCAGTGCCTCTCTCTCTTCCTTCCGTTCACACCTTTTGTTTTCCAGAAACTATATTATCAACATATATAAACGGTCTCCTTCTATTTTTCAAGCTTCTTCTTATTTCCAAACCCCCTCAACAATGAAACCCATCTGCCTGGAATCCGTCACCAAGCCCATCGCCACCACCCTCCACCAAACTCGAACCGCCCTTGCTCCTCCCCAGCCTTCCTCCTTCCCCTTTGCAACCGCTCGGCCATGCTTTCACTCGCCTCGAAGCCACCAAAGCCCTCCACTCCAGCCCTCTCTTCTCCACCGAGACAGTGCCCTCCTGCTCGCCACTATCCCGTGCCTCCTTTCAGCCTGATAATCGCCATCAAAACCCCACGCAACCTTGCTTCCACCAAAACCCAACCGGAACACCCACGCGGGCCTGCCAATCCCTGTCATAACCGAAAAGTCTACATCCCCTCCAATAATTGTTCCCTCCTTCATCACCAACTCGGCCCTCCTCCTTCTCACGAGTGGCTATTTTATATATAGCGTAAGTGTTATATGTGGGTAATGAGTTACAGTTATATATAGTATTATATTATGATAAAAGAAGTGTAGCTTTTTGTAGTTATATGGAATTTTGTTTTTCCAGTACTATATATATTGGTTATAGTATTTAAAGTACAGTATTATATATATAAGTTTACAGTGTTACGTAGTATATATAAAATTATATAAGTTTATATTATTTCTATTTGATATATAAGTATACAAGTTGTAGTCCTGTTTATATAGAAAAGCTTTTATAAGTTGTATGCGAAATGTTGTATATACAAAGCTAGACAGGTTGGATATAACCTATATTTATGCATGTAAGTTTTACTAAATATGTATGTCTGGTCACGTGATTTTGAATGTATATATATTTTGCAACCGTGTATATATACATAATATTTTGTTAGTTGCTGTGAATGACTTAGTTAATATGTTGTGTTATAATGTGTAAATTTATATTTGTATGGGTTTTTAAATGAAAGTATAATCTAGTCCTGGGCTTATGATTTATTACCTATATATTAGTTACACCTGTTAGATTTTATAAAGTATGAATATAATAGTTGCTATATTTTTTTACGTATGTGAGTTATATACTGGTATATATATAGGTTATAGTAAACTATATAAGTCCACAGTATTTTATGGTAGTAAAGAGTATATATATATGTCCCGTTTCAGTTTTTAAAGTTTATAAAATCATAAAGTTGTTATAATGCGTAAGTTATATTAGTGTTATAATGCATAGCACTTATTACATTGGGTATCACTGTTCACAATTTATTCCGTGCAGATTATTTTCCTCTTGCCTTATGAGCCTGCATTGTTTTTTTTTTCATACTGTTTAATGACCACCAGCCATATGGGTTTTCAATGCATTAGTTAGTTTTGATTTTAATACAGAACATACAGCTGGGTCCTCGTAAGTTATATTAGTTCCAGTATTTGAGACGTTGTTTACAAATATAAAGGATTTATATAAAGTTTGTATGTTCAATGTACAAGTTTTAACAGTCTGCATATACATTTAATATAGCAACTATATATGTATATATGTTATACCTGTTGAATCTGGGTTTATAATTTGGTTTCAATTATTGTATATATGTAAGTGTATATGCTAGTCCATAGATTTGCCTATATGTAAATATAAATACACAAGAGTTTGGTGTTCACAAATAGATTAATGTTTAAATTTAAAATGTGTTTAGAATGTATGAATTTGAAATTATATATATATATATATATTCATTTTATAAATAGTGTTTTAAAGATTTAATATTGATTTTATAATAATAATAACAATATATATATTCTGTTATATCAAGTCAATTTGATTGTTCTCATCGGCTTTTTCAGCTCCGTTCGTCGAATTCGTGCCAATCTTAACTTGCTTTGGAATTCGTGCTTGGATTCGTAACCCATCACATTTTCTCTCATCTCTAGCCTCGAAAGGTGAGCAATCACTCACGATTTACATTCTTTTATTTTATTAAATTTGATTTCGATTGAAACGACAATTGAAATATGTTGTTGTAGTTATTTAAATTGTTATATATGCTATTATCTGTAACTGTTCACCTGTGGGATATGACACCATATCCTGCCGTTTATATTATATTGTTATTGATGATATATCTATGCCTGTTATATTATTTCTATATCTGTTATCACTCTGCAAGTTCCCTGTTAGTATAGAATTCACTATGGGTTGAAATGATACATACCCGAACGGACTTTAGAATAGGAGAATTTCGTTATGGGTTGAAATGATAAACCCAAGCGATTTTCATTTGAATTGAAATTGGGATTACGGGTCGAAATGATATCTACCCGTATATATTTAAATTTCGGATTGAAATGATAAATATCCGTATCACTTAACCATATGATGTATATATACAGACACCGTTGGTCCATATATATAAATATTTTGAAAATGAATTTTATGGTTTTGGAAAGAAATATATGGTTTTAATAAATGTTGAGCCTTAAATTATTTAATTTAAATTAGGATGGATTTAATACTTATGATATGTTTAAGTATAAAAATTATATTTTCAAAATAGATTTTGGTAATAATTTGAATAAGTTAAGGTTGGAAAGATAATTTATTAATTAAACCAATTTGAAACTTACTGAAATTGTGATTTAAGATATGATTTATAACTTGGGTTTTATTTAAATAATTTAATGAATAATTCTTGCTTAAATAAATTTAAGAAAATATTTAGTAAAAATGAAATGTAAGGCTAGTTAGATGATATTGAGTTTATTAAGTGAATATTCCCTGATTAAATAATAATGAAGTTAAATCAAGAGCTATATGAAACTGTTAAATCTAACATTGGAAAATGTTGAGTATTAAAGCTTTGAAATATATTGAAAAATAAATGGTATATTTAGAACTGAATTAAATTGATGAATTGAGCTTTGAATAAATTTGAATTTGGAATTTGAAGTTGATTTGAATCGATTTGCCAGACTTGAGGAAATTAAATACTTTGATTTTAAATTATTTAACCTATATATATACTATTTTGGAAAATAGTTATATTTGAAATGAAATGATATTTTGGTTTTGAAGTATAAATTAATTTGGAATGACCACGGTGTTATAGTGTATATTTCCACCTCGTAGATAGTTCTGAAGATCCTTAGAGGATGGTTATCCCAAACATCCTTTAAGTTACTTGTATTTCAGTTGATATTTCACTTGAGTTGGATTTATTGATATAAGAATGTTAATCCTGACTCGAGTGTTTTGTGTTTTGCTTTACGCTCGGGTCAGACCGAGTGATACAGCATTTGAGACTCACCTTTGGAGTTTGGAGCTTCCTTTGGAGATCTAACTTTCGATTCAGCTTCCAGCTTTCCAGTTGATTCGTTCACAGAAGTCATCTGTTTGGATTGGAGACTTCACTGTATTTGAGATATTCTGTTGTATTTTATTTCTAACTCTGATGTTTATATAGTAGCTTCATGAACTACTATTTAATCTATTCCGCTGCGTATTATTGTATTACTCTGTGTCTGTGATTCTGTGATTGATTTATTTACTGCATATGCTGAGTTTTGCCAAATTTAAATTAACAATCTGATATTTTGAATTATTCAAGTCAGACATGTGTGGATATATTGTCGATTTGAATGGTCCAAAATAGCGGGTCGTTACAGTTGGTATCAGAGCTTTGGCTCTAGGCGAAACTTAGCATATATTGTAAATTTATTTACAGAATCACTTTCGTTCGAGTTTAATCTCTTCCTTTTGACTTGTTTTTCTTTGAACTTTGGAACGTCCCTGCGGTTCCAAAAATTCATTCTTGTCTCTCCCTATTTGTATTATTTTGATTCTGGAGTATCCCATAACTCCACTTTAAATGATCTCTATAAGAATAGGCGATCCCGCCAATCTTTGAATGATTTGTAAAGGGGTGGAACTCCTTTACATTTGGCATTGATTCACCGGAGATTTATATATCTTTGGTTCAGATGCCGCTATCTCTTGTGATCGAATGTTGATTTTTCTTGGAATTCTGCATTGATCTTGTTCCTGAAGTCACGGTTGACCCGGTTAAGGTCGTCCGCGATTTATATAAGTATATTCATCTTCTATTTTGAAATTTAATTATCTCATCTTCGTTCGAGCCTATCTTCGAATCAGAATTTTATTTGATTAGAGTTCTTTTAAATTGAATCTCTATCTTTGTTTTGAAATTCGTCCGTGAATCATCCTTTGAAAATCGGGTTTGTTTGTATTTTAGAAATTGCTTTATAAACCGATATTATTATTTTGATAAGTATGATTATATTCTATATATAAAAGAGAAAATGTCTTCGATAAAGATTATATACCCTTTTTAAAATGAGAATTTGAGGTTTCGAAAGGATTTGTAATTTTGAAAAATTACATAAGAAATTTGATTTATCTAAAATGATTTTTTTTACTGAAGGATTTTAAATTTGAAATTTCGAGAATTGAACTCCGGTATTTTGAAATTGGTTTTAAGATTTTGAAATATATAATAATAACATGATTTAAAAATATTTTCCGAATAAGAAATGTTTCAAATGATTTTAATGAGTTTCGAAGAAATTTCAAAAGAAGTTTGAGAAAATAGAAGTCCAGAACTCACTTATGTCGCTGGAAAATAATTTCGGTGATGAGTGCACGCATCATCGACATTGATTTTCGAGTTTCAGAGTGGGGGATAGGCCACTTCAGTAGCTTTGTTATGCGAGTGATTTTGTGAAACTATTTTGATTTCAAATTCCGAAGTAAGATTTGATATTCGAAAGATATATGTATATATATATATATATATATTTGAAATGATTTGAAGTAAGCCGGTGTTCAGTCCTTGAGTATCAGATTTGATATAAACCCATCTATAAAAATTGATTTACTGATTTGTTGCTGATTTCCAACTCTTGAATTTGAAAATGATTTCTTCAACTATTTTGAAGGTTCGAGCACTTCCAAATCAAGGTTAACTTTTCAAAGCTAAGAAATTTTGAAAAAAATGAATTATTTGATAAAGTATATAAATTTGTTTTGAATGTTTAAGTATGAAGTAATATGATTTAAATAAGTTGAAACTGTTTGGTTAAGTAAATGAATAAGGCAATTTTAGATTTTTCTAATATGAAATTTGGATTTGAAATGTTTTGAAAAGAATTTGGTCTTCAAAATATTTTGAATAAAAATTTAGTTTAAATGTTTTAACTTAGTAACATCTTTATGAAACTAAATATATAAGTTGCACGTATGCTATTTTATTCGCGTAATTAATTTGATCCAAGTTTGAGTACACAAGTTCGAGGTGAATTACACCATTCGTGATAGGATTTTTCATTTGATTCTTGATGGCGAATATTTGATATGGATTTTGGGCTAAATTCTAGAATTCTCTATCATAGTATATGGCTATGCAAGGAGACTGATGGCTTTTAGTCGAGAAACCATATCGAAATCCGCATTAGGGAAGTCGAATGGACAATACTAGTTCGAAAGCGAACTTGTGTGATCGAGCGAGCGATCAAATGTGATTCCGCGAAATGATGACGTATGTACATCTTATATTCTAATATCATTGATATATTTTGACGCTGAAATTGAAAGCTGTCATGTTAGAATATCTTTGCTTACTAAAAGAAAATTTTCCAATTTAAATTACAAAGATATATAACCCATAAAAGCAAAGATATTCAAATCCAATATGGCTCTTCATACAGCGAAATTTATTTTGAAAATTTTGATCCTTATATAAGATAAACCTTACGTAAGTATAAGATGGTTTTGAAGACATTTGATTTTGGAAATGAATTGGTTGACTTAAATTATATTGATTTGGAAATTTGGATTTATTTTCTAAATCTATTATTTTGGAAACTTTGAAACTAAAGATATTTAATTTGAGAAGAAATAATTTGGTGAAATTGTATATGATTTTGAGATTGAACTGATATTGAAACAAATTGAAATTTGAGAACCTTATGTTACTAAACAATTGATTTGGGAGTTGTCGAACTTATATAAAATTGATTTGTATGAGTATGAAATTGATTCGAAAACTATAGATTTGAAAGGGTACTCAATTCGAAAGTGAAATCTTATATAATTGAAGTCTATATAAGTATGATTTGATATACTTTTGATTTTGGAAAAGTATTTGATTTGAAAATTTAATCTTATATATAATGGATTTTATATAAGTACGATATTTGAAAGTGATTTGAAAAGGTACTATATGATACATATTTTCAAAGTAAAGATATGGAAAGTGCCTTCTGCTTGATATCCGATTTGTGGCCACATCTTGGATTCATTCTATCGATATTATTCTCTTTGATTTTGGTTTTCCGGATATGATACTCGAGTGTCCTTCGAATTCCATGGCATTACCCATGGTCTTATGTTTCTCTCGTGACTGCATAGCGCAACTGCCTGGCTGAGTCTTGCCTAGGGGTACGGATTGTTTCCTGGGGGATCCAGGCGTAACCATTGTGTATCCTGCAATCTGTGTAGGTCGCGAATAGTAGCGCAAATGCTTGGCTGAGTCTTGCCTGGGGGTACGGATTGTTTCCTGGGGGATCCAGGCGTAACCATTGTGTATCTTGCATTCTACTAGTCATCATGGCGTAACTCGCAGGGCTGAGAAAGCTTACGGATATGGATTGTTTCCTGGGGGACCCAGGCGTAACCATTGTGTATCTTCGAACCATGGTTAGACAAAGGTTTTGTTCGTTTTGTTGTTTGGATTGTACTTTCCATATCTATTTTTAAAAGTTTTTCCAGTATTTTCACTGTGTGTTGAAACAGGTCTACTAAGTACCTGGAGAATTCTAGTTTTGCGCCTGATCAACGCACTACCAGAGTCTACAGGAACAAGGATAAACTTGTCGAAACATCGAGTTATAAAAGTATTTTCGAAATGAAATTTGTTTCGTTATAAAGGTATTTTATTATAAAAAGTATTTTCAACAAAAGAAATTCTGTATTAATATTTGAAATTAAAACCCTTATGGTTCTAAATTAATTATTCGTGCCTGATATTATTCTTTTGAATGTACCTTATCTGCTTAGCTTTATTTATCCACCTATATTCTGTTTTTCCAAGTCCTCCTTCTTTTCCCTGTTGACTATATCCTTTAAAATACTGTTTATTTATATACTACATGGTTTAATAAAAAAATAGTGTTATAAATATTTTAGAAGTTATTAATTAAATAAAACTTATTTAAAGTAAATGTTTATTGATTTATTAATAATATTTGAAAAGTATCTTGAGATAAAAATTAATAAATTTATGAATTATGGATTTAATGTTTTCAAATAGCTTCGTTGTAAATATAAGTAATGATGCAAATAATTGTTTTCAAAAAAAATTCATATTTATAAAGATGTTATTTAAACATAAATGGCATTTATAAAGGAAGCAAGAATTTGCAAATGGGTTTTAAAGTATTAAAGATAATTGATTTGCCATTGAAGTTTCAAATGAATATTTCAAGTAAAATTTATATATAGTTTCAAATTAATTGTTTAATCTTGACTTTCAATCTATCTTTTCCATCTGGTTGTTTCTATTCTCCTACCTTCTTCCTTTTCGGGGACGAAAAGTTTTGAGTGGGGGAGAGTGTAACGACCCGTAAAATTTAATGGTTTTAAAAGTATATTTAACTGGAAATTTGTGAAATTTTAAACAATAAAATTTGAAATTAAAAATTTATTATCTGGAATACGTCTATTTTAATATAGCAACTGGTAAATTTTCATCTTATAATATTGAAGTTTATTTTCCTGTGAAATTTCATTTCAAATCAAACCGGTTAATAACAGTGAATTTAAAAGTTTTCCGAAACCAAAATATGTCAACAGGAGAAAATTTATTCAGATCATTCTGAATCAGACTGCGAAATTCATTTTCCAAATTTGGACTTCTACTGCTCCGTTTATCTTAATTCTGGCCAAATAGCAGCATTTCTGGTACCAATTATCGACTTTTGATCAGAAGATCGTACCACTAATATCTTTATACCGTTTTGATCCTCTCGTCGTGCTGATCTCAATGGTATATTTATTTCTGTATTTTGAAATCTGGTACACTACGGAAACAATAAAATGTTCGTTGTATCGGTACCATATATTTGCAACCGTTAGCTTTCTTGTTTTCCAGACTTTGAAACGTGAAGCCCACGCAATATAATAAATTGCTTTAATAGCTTCTCAATAAATGTACAGCTGTCCCATCGTTTCAAAATTTTACTTACAGCGGTACGTTTCAGTGCCTCTCTCTCTTCCTTCCGTTCACACCTTTTGTTTTCCAGAAACTATATTATCAACATATATAAATGGTCTCCTTCTATTTTTCAAGCTTTTTCTTATTTCCAAACCCCCTCAACAATGAAACCCATCTGCCTGGAACCCGTCACCAAGCCCATCGCCACCACCCTCCACCAAACTCGAACCGCCCTTGCTCCTCCCCAGCCTTCCTCCTTCCCCCTTGCAACCGCTCGGCCATGCTTTCACTCGCCTCGAAGCCACCAAAGCCCTCCACTCCAGCCCTCTCTACTCCATCGAGACAGTGCCCTCCTGCTCGCCACTATCTCGTGCCTCCTTTCAGCCTGACAATCGCCATTAAAACCCCACGCAACCTTGCTTCCACCAAAACCCAACCGGAACACCCACGCGGGCCTGCCAATCCCTGTCACAACCGAACAGTCTACATCCCCTCCAATAATTGTTCCCTCCTTCATCACCAACTCGGCCCTCCTCCTTCTCACGAGTGTCTATTTTATATATAGCGTAAGTGTTATATGTGGGTAATGAGTTACAGTTATATATAGTATTATATTATGATAAAAGAAGTGTAGCTTTATGTAGTTATATGGAATTTTGTTTTTCCAGTACTATATATATTGGTTATAGTATTTAAAGTACAGGATTATATATATAAGTTTACAGTGTTACGTAGTATATATAAAATTATATAAGTTTATATTATTTCTATTTGATATATAAGTATACAAGTTGTAGTCCTGTTTATATAGAAAAGCTTTTATAAGTTGTATGCGAAATGTTGTATATACAAAGCTAGAAAGGTTGGATATAACCTATATTTATGCATGTAAGTTTTACTAAATATGTATGTCTGGTCACGTGATTTTGAATGTATATATATTTTGCAACCGTGTATATATACATAATATTTTGTTAGTTGCTGTGAATGACTTAGTTAATATGTTGTGTTATAATGTGTAAATTTATATTTGTATGGGTTTTTAAATGAAAGTATAATCTAGTCCTGGGCTTATGATTTATTACCTATATATTAGTTACACCTATTAGATTTTATAAAGTATGAATATAATAGTTGCTATATTTTTTTACGTATGTGAGTTATATACTGGTATATATATAGGTTATAGTAAAATATATAAGTCCACAGTATTTTATGGTAGTAAAGAGTATATATATATGTCCTGTTTCAGTTTTTAAAGTTTATAAAATCATAAAGTTGTTATAATGCGTAAGTTATATTAGTGTTATAATGCATAGCACTTATTACATTGGGTATCACTGTTCACAATTTGTTCCGTGCAGATTATTTTCCTCTTGCCTTATGAGCCTGCATTGTTTTTTTTTCATATTGTTTAATGACCACCAGCCATATGGGTTTTCAATGCATTAGTTAGTTTTGATTTTAATACAGAACATACAGCTGGGTCCTCGTAAGTTATATTAGTTCCAGTATTTGAGATGTTGTTTACAAATATAAAGGATTTATATAAAGTTTGTATGTTCAATGTACAAGTTTTAACAGTCTACATATACATTTAATATAGCAACTATATATGTATATATGTTATACCTGTTGAATCTGGGTTTATAATTTGGTTTCAATTATTGTATATATGTAAGTGTATATGCAAGTCCATAGATTTGCCTATATGTAAATATAAATACACAAGAGTTTGGTGTTCACAAATAGATTAATGTTTAAATTTAAAATGTGTTTAGAATGTATGAATTCGAAATTATATATATATATATATTCATTTTATAAATAGTGTTTTAAAGATTTAATGTTGATTTTATAATAATAATAACAATATATATATTCTGTTATATCAAGTCAATTTGATTGTTCTCATCGGCTTTTTCAGCTCCGTTCGTCGAATTCGTGCCAATCTTAACTTGCTTTGGAATTCGTGCTTGGATTCGTAACCCATCCCATTTTCTCTCATCTCTAGCCTCGAAAGGTGAGTAATCACTCACGATTTACATTCTTTTATTTTATTAAATTTGATTTCGATTGAAACGACAATTGAAATATGCTGTTGTAGTTATTTAAATTGTTATATATGCTATTATCTATAACTGTTCACCTGTGGGATATGACACCATATCCTGCCGTTTATATTATATTGTTATTGATGATATATCTATGCCTGTTATATTATTTCTATATCTGTTATCACTCTGCAAGTTCCCTGTTAGTATAGAATTCACTATGGGTTGAAATGATACATACCCGAACGGACTTTAGAATAGGAGAATTTCGTTATGGGTTGAAATGATAAACCCAAGCGATTTTCATTTGAATTGAAATTGGGATTACGGGTCGAAATGATATCTACCCGTATATATTTAAATTTCGGATTGAAATGATAAATATCCGTATCACTTAACCATATGATGTATATATACAGACACCGTTGGTCCATATATATAAATATTTTGAAAATGAATTTTATGGTTTTGGAAAGAAATATATGGTTTTAATAAATGTTGAGCCTTAAATTATTTAATTTAAATTAGGATGGATTTAATACTTATGAGATGTTTAAGTATAAAAATTATATTTTTAAAATAGATTTTGGTAATAATTTGAATAAGTTAAGGTTGGAAAGATAATTTATTAATTAAACCAATTTGAAACTTACTGAAATTGAGATTTAAGATATGATTTATAACTTGGGTTTTATTTAAATAATTTAATGAATAATTCTTGCTTAAATAAATTTAAGAAATTATTTAGTAAAAATGAAATGTAAGGCTAGTTAGATGATATTGAGTTTATTAAGTGAATATTCCCTGATTAAATAATAATGAAGTTAAATCAAGAGCTATATGAAACTGTTAAATCTAACTTTGGAAAATGTTGAGTATTAAAGCTTTGAAATATATTGAAAAATAAATGGTATATTTAGAACTGAATTAAATTGATGAATTGAGCTTTGAATAAATTTGAATTTGGAATTTGAAGTTGATTTGAATCGATTTGCCAGACTTGAGGAAATTAAATACTTTGATTTTAAATTATTTAACCTATATATATACTATTTTGGAAAATAGATATATTTGAAATGAAATGATATTTTGGTTTTGAAGTATAAATTAATTTGGAATGACCACGGTGTTATAGTGTATATTTCCACCTCGTAGATAGTTCTGAAGATCCTTAGAGGATGGTTATCCCAAACATCCTTTAAGTTACTTGTATTTCAGTTGATATTTCACTTGAGTTGGATTTATTGATATAAGAATGTTAATCCTGACTCGAGTGTTTTGTGTTTTGCTTTACGCTCGGGTCAGACCGAGTGATACAGCATTTGAGACTCACCTTTGGAGTTTGGAGCTTCCTTTGGAGATCTAACTTTCGATTCAGCTTCCAGCTTTCCAGTTGATTCGTTCACAGAAGTCATCTGTTTGGATTGGAGACTTCACTGTATTTGAGATATTCTGTTGTATTTTATTTCTAACTCTCATGTTTATATAGTAGCTTCATGAACTACTATTTAATCTATTCCGCTGCGTATTATTGTATTACTCTGTGTCTGTGATTCTGTGATTGATTTATTTACTGCATATGCTGAGTTTTGCCAAATTTAAATTAACAATCTGATATTTTGAATTATTCAAGTCAGACGTGTGTGGATTTATTGTCGATTTGAATGGTCCAAAATAGCGGGTCGTTACATATATAGTATATCGGCAGTATACCATAGGACAGTTTGCATACATGTCATAATAAGTATATTTAAACGAGTATATTATAACCAGTTGATTTTATTATACTATGTAAAATAGGTGCATGTATATAAGGGCTGTATGCATAATATGTTGCGAGTCAGTCATATTTTTTTTTCGATTTTTGGTGTATAAATATGTCATATACAGTTAATTATAAATGTTAGTTTGGTTTAAAGTGGTATATTAGATAAGTCAATATAAATTTTGCTAATATTTAGGTTTTAGTGTAAACAATGATATTTAAAAACGCATTGTATATATATTTTATCAATATGTGGTTGAAGTTAGAACATGACACAATTTTATATATCAATCCAATTTTACCCATTATCTTCATCAACCCTGTTCTGATTCGTTTTTATCAATTCTTGATTTATCAGCCTTGCTCGTGCTATTCGCATTCAATCTTGCTTCGCTATGAAATCTGTAAAGTCCCGCAAATCCGTCTTCCAAAAACTCGACACCGATACGTCCACTGTACCAAATGTCGAAAAATCGAATGGCAAAACCGCGAATCTTTAGGGTTAAAAGAAGAGGTAGAAGAAAAGATAGAAGAAAAAGAGAGAAAAATAACACAGAAAACACAGAACAGGAACAATATCAGAATCTCACATATCGCAGCGGAACAATATATAATAGATAAATCAATAATCTTTAAAACAAAAGACTATATCAGTTTATACATACATCAATCATCAGAGTTTACAACAATGGACAGTTATATAAACTTGTCCTCATACAGAATACACAGCGGAATAAATAAAAAGTACGATAGTACGCTTCGCCATCCAGCTCATCTCCAAAGCTCCAGAATATCTAGAATATCCTGATAACATAACTCTAGGCTGCCCGTATGGAAAATTATGGGCACCCAGAGTTTAGAAAGGGAACAATAAACTCCAGGTCAGTCATGGTGACTGGTGTGAGATCGTAAAACAGTTATTTTCGCAAAGAAAATAAAACAACTTCGCAATGCTTTTGGAAAATGAAACTACTATAAGGCCTCCCACCACACACACAATGCAAACGCAGAATTGGAGGAGATTTCTCCTTATGATAGTCAAAAATGCTTACTACGCAAAATCAATTGATATTATTATTAATGTCTAGTGCGGAAAACATTTCGAAAGTATAATATCAATCTTAGCCAACATACAACTATTATTGTATGCCTACTATAGCTACTATGTTCAGTAGCAGGTTACCGCCACATTCCATAGCAGGTAATACAATTAAAAACCGTACAGGGTTCGTATTGTTTCTTTGGATTTCCAACAAATGGTCAGGCTAAGGAACTTCCTTACACCGAAATAGAAACGCCTCTGGAAAGACGCCCCGGATCCTAACCGGATCTCCGCAAACAAAAGGCCGACGCTACCTCACGCTATACAGCTGTAACTAGGTAACTAACACACTGACGCTACCTCACGCTGTACAGCTGTAACTAGGTAACTAACACACAAGTCCCCCGGTCGTAACCAACCTTTATCCGAGGATCCTCAATCGCAAAGCAACAGCCACAAAGTATAATCAACATAGGTAAAATATCTGGGCTCCATACCATGATATCACCTTTTATCCAGAAGGAAATGACATACCCTAGGGGCGCTACCCCTACAAACCTTTGCCACAACATTCCTGTTTCGACCATTACCGGGTTGTGAGGCTCGACGAAGTCTCGTCCACAAAGCTACGCTTTTTCACAAAGCCACGCTTTTTCACAAAGCCACGCTTTTTCACAAGCAACGCTTTGATCCACAAATGATCAACAGCACTTCGTATGCCACATTACCAAATTGTGAATGTATCACTAGTAACCATCAATTACATAACCTCTGAGCTCGTATGTCTCAGAGAAGGGTGTTAAGCTAAGAGAATAAATTCTCCGCCACCAACAGAAATGTATTTGATAGAAACCAGCTTTACATCTCAAAGTGTAATGTCAGACACACATCCATACAAGTCCGTTCCGGGATCGAACGGAACCGAAGGCACTTCCAAAGAAGCCCTTGCAATCCGGATATTCACTAATCACGTCCGGACTTCCCATCACAAAAAGAGTGATATAAATCTCTATACCGGAGAAACTCGGTGCAGAGACATTCGACAGGTTGTCCTTTCATTTTCACAAATATCCGGTCTTCACACCGGTCTTCAAATGCAATCCATTCACGACGTATCACTATTCGGAATGGGTTATATGACACAAAGGTCCTCTCCCGGCTTAACCGAATAATGAGCGTTTGTTTTAAAAACCAATCAAGTGTCATTTCAAAGACAAATATTGATAGTCGGTTATTTAACTATCAACAACATTCACAACAATCAATCAATTTCAAATAATTTTTCCCAAATTATTTATTTTCAAAATATCTTCATAAGATATATATTTTTCCACACTTCACATTTGAAAATCAATTTCAAATCATATTTCACATTCCCGTTTGAAAATCAATTTCAAATCATATTTCATACTTCACGTTTGAAAATCAATTTCAAATCATATTATGGTCCATTTAAACCAATTAGATAAATCATTATCGATTTATTTCAAATTTACATTTCAAGTTTGTAAATTTATTTCCACACTTCATCACTTTGAAAATCCGATTTCAAACCATATTTTCCACACTTTAAAAATAAATCAATATTTATTTTTAAAACAAATTTCCCTTTCCTTTACCAATTCTATTCGGAATTTACATTCCCAAAAATCCACTTTTACACGATTTTTAAATCGTTTTCCAAATATTCATTTTCAACCCTGAATCAACTTTAAAAATTGATTTCTCCATTTTATTTCAAATCCCAAATCGAATTTCAAATTGATTTCTGAATTTACTTCAACACTGAATCATATTTCAAATTGATTCTAACTTTTAATCCCAATCACCAAATCATTTTACAAATCGATTCCCAAACTTATTCTCAACGCAAAAATCAATTTTTCATTCAAACACCAAATAATTTTTTTTATATCGATTTCTCAAAGATTTATTTTAAATACCCAATCCATTATCATTTTGATTTCAAACAAATTTATCTCCTTTTAAATAAATTCTTTTATTTTCCCAAACCATCTAAAATTAAATTTTTATTTCAGAAATCCAGTTTCATTTATTTCTGGTATCCAACGATACCAAAAATACATTCGGCTAAATTATAGCCTTCAACAAATTCAATCACAGATATAATCATACACAGATTATAAATAATCAATCAAACAACATATGAAATCAATTCAAATGTTTTGAGGAATCCTGTTGGATCCCTCCAACCTGTTTCCCTGCATCCACAGATGTTAGCACAATACCAATTCCACTTCGAGGTGGAATATCGCGGTATATGGGTTTTATAAAAATATCATCCGCTTACTAACGGCGCAATAGGGTCTCATCCGCTATACGAGGCGGGAAATCAATCAATCCAATATATACATATGCCAATATGTATATATTGATATATATATATATATAGATATATCCTACTATATCTAATACACATCCAAACAGTCAATCATCAATCAATAACTGTAAAAGAAAATCCACTTTCATTTGAGTGAGAAGATCTCACCTTTGCTTTTTACTTTGCAATCCATTTCTTTTTCGGCTCGACTCTCGATTTTAAACCTTGTATAAACAGTTTATACAACTTATTAATATTCGAATTTATCGAACAATTCATTTCCATTTAGTAAAATTTTACTTTATCCAATCAATTTAATTTCAAACCAATTTTCTTTTAATACCATATTTGAACTAATTGAATAATCACTTATTATCATTTAAAATTTCCATTTTTCCCAGATCTTTGATATATACATAAAATTTCTTCTGACCAAATCTTTAATTTCATAACGGGGCATTATCAACACTGTTCATATTTGAAAGCCAAACAGTAAGCACAAATATTTGTATAGATTTTATCCTTTCCTAATCAAAACTGCTATTTTTTTTTCTTACTGTAAAGATCTTTTTTTTTCATCCAGTTTACATACATATCTATTTATAAACTAAGTTTAACTAAAACAAAAATCGAGAATACCTCATTGTCGCACTGCCGAGCCACACGCGAGGTGAACCACCATCGATTTGCTACAGTCGCCATCACGAACTCGCCATCGATTTCGTACTCAACTTGAAAACCCAAGAATCATTGCGTGCGCCTGCTGCCAGTGCCAGTGTCGCGCCTCGACTTCGAGAATCCCCACGTCCACAGTAGCACGCGAATTTTCGTGAAGCCCTAGCCTTCACTCTATCGCCGATAACCATCGCGCGTGGCATCTTGATCGAAACTGAACCCTAACTGAGAGGAAATCGCGATCGCGATACATTGGAGATGCTCAGTCCCCTTCCATCGCGCCTGCGTTACTGCCCTTAAAGTTGACTTGCCTCGTCGAACTCCCAAACCTTGAACACGAGCTCGAAAATCCCAGATCAATGTTGCCTCGCGATTTGGATTCGCTTGATTTTAATGGGATGGAACGAGGTTGGAAAGGGAGGGAACCGAAAATGAATATCGACCATCGTTTGATTTGTTTTCGAAACAAATACTCGGCCATTGATTTAGTTTAAAACGAGATAGTTTTCATTTTATTTTCTTTTGTATCGATCTGTTCTCTATTAAAATGCTCGGTTGTGAAATGAATTAAAGGGGGGAAATGATGTTTGCATGTAGCAGGTGAGCTACAGTGCCCCTGAAATGAAATGGGAAAAGTAACGATGTGAAAGGAATACGGCTGAGAGTTGACATATCCCATTCAAATTCAAATTCAAATCGTCACGAATTTGCAATTCAAAATCTCAATATCCTATCGAGGCGTGCCGCTAGGCGTTCGTAATGTTATACGCCTATTCCGAACGCAATGGAAAAGTTTCCGAGTCCAAATTCGATCGTATGGAGAGGATAGGTTTTTGGACCAGTTAAAATATTAAATTTTCGATTTAATTTCAGCGCGTTTGCTTATCGTACGGCCAAACGATCACTCCAAACATCATAGAAATTGAAATCCGATAATAATACAATATTACGGATCTAATGAAACTGGTTTCGTCAAATTCCGAGACTGTGCCTCGGAACGCTATTTTTAAATTCAATTTAAACGTTATAAATTCAAAACTGAACAGAACAGTTTCAAATTCAATTCTGAAACTTCTATTATCTTCAGTATTGTCAATATAAATTTTGCAATCCTTTGAAATATTTTTCTTCAGCTTAAAATTGAAGATTCAAATTTTTATTCAACTTTCAAATTGATTAAATTCGATAATTTAATCGCCAAATTCATTCTGATATTTGAATTTCAAATTAAATTATCATTCGAATATTTAAACTCAATTAAATATTCACATTTCAAATGTCAAAAATTCAGGGTCGTTACAATCTTCCCCCCTTAAAAGAATTTCGTCCCGAAATTACAAGTTAGGAAAAATGCTCCTTAACTCGTCTACTATTTGTCACAATCCAATAGTTTTATCAAATTTTCAAAACAAATCTTTCTACTAGAGATTCGTTATTAATTCAACTAAACTTCCAACTTTAATTATAAGTTCTAAACAACATTGTTTACTTCTCTATTCAAATTTAAATTTAAATTCAAATTTTTAAACTTTCAAAATTTTCTCAAATTTTTCTAACACTCGAAATTTTCGAAAAATTTTGCCAGCGTCTCCTTTGCGCGGCTAATACGGCACGACTGCAAAACGTCCCTTCGGACTCCCAAATCTCAAAAGGAAACAAAATGCCAAGTGGCCAAATCAGAAACTCATCAAATTTCATACTGAAATTTAAATACATACCTTTTGTGGAGCAATTCAATTTATCTTCAAAATTGAAAATCCAATTCCATTTTCCTATCGCCTTTACAATCCCTGTATATTTTACTTGACAATAATGTCCAAATTCACTTATTGGATTTCAAATATCAATTTACTTAAGAATTTCATTCATTCATTTCTTAAGTGCAATATACGTATTTACATACTTCTTATATTCGTTTTCACTTCATTAACAAAGTTATATATTCATTTCCATTCTACTTTGCATTGCAATTCCATTTGAATTCAATTGACAATTTCAATTCTATTTGGAATTCATTTTATCTTCAAATTTTCATTCAGATTTTCATTTCGAATTTAACTTGAATTCGATTCATCTTCTAATTTCGAATATTGAGCTTGATTCACTTTTATCTCAATTCCCAATTTTAAATCTTTTGTCGTTAGTCAAAAATTTCCAAAAATTTCAAAATTTTTCTAACTCCAAGTGAAAACACTTAAAAATCCTTTTACAAATGGATATGGAAAGCACGTTCCCCCATGGATCACAGTTACTCGGCGGTTTCGCTACTATCCCAGTAGAATCGCTCGTAATCTGTAGATTTCTCATCTCTTAAATTTCGCCATGGTTGTTGCCATAGATCGTAGTTCACACGGCGGTTACACCACTATCCCAGTGGAATCGCTTGTAACCATAGGCATCTCGCCCCTCGAATTTCGCTGTGGCATCTAGATCGCAGTTTACACGGCGGCTGCGCCACTATCTCAGTGGAATCGCTTGTAACTGTGGGTATCACACCCCTCGAATTACGCTAGCATACATCGTGATCAATCAATATGATCACATCACGATCAAATGGATACTCATACTAAGTTCCAAGACCTTCACAATTTTTCAGTGGAAGGTACTTTTTCATATCCTTAGTTTAGAAAACATAATATGTCATATATGTATAGTACTTCATTTCCAATTGATTCCATTCAATTTTAATTGGCATTTCATATTCACATTCACCAACTTAGAATATTTTCAATATCAAATTTACTTAAGAATTTCACACTTATTTCTTAAGTTCAATACAAGTATTTTCCATACTTTTTATATTAATTTTCAATTACCACTTATATTTAAACTGGATTACCAATTCCATATAAATCCAATCAATCTTTCATTTTTAATTATTGAATTCAATTCGTTTCAAACCTTATTCATTTGGTCAAACTTCAATTAGCTTCACTTACTAATTTTAGTTTAATACATCACTTCGTTTTCCACAAATCAAATTCAATTCCAGTTCTATTTACTTACAAATTCAAAATGAATTTTAACATTCAATTTCATTTTCTTGCACTTGCAGTTGCAAATTTATTTATTCATTCACAAATTCATTCATTTTCAATTTGAATCTCATTCCAATTAGATTTCAAATATTTTATAAGTTATCAAACTTATTTTACATTCCATGAATGAATTTATTTCAAATATTCTTTCTGAAATTCTATTTCAATTTGTAAATTACATTTACAATTTACACTTACAAATTTCATTCGTATATGGATTTATTTTCAAATTTTTTTTTGTTATTTAATTTATTTTTTATTCAATTCCATAACAATGGTAATATCATCTTTTCCTAACAACCAAGCATCCATATACTATGATAATTCATAGAAAATCATTTCTTTTCTATACAAAAATAGTTTTGGGCAAAATTATTTCATTTACCCTAATTAAAACAATATTGTGTCGGTTTATCTTGTTTAAGAGTTTAGAAACCCCTATCGATTACAGTTGGCCACCTTGCACCGACCAGAATCTATAAACAATCAACCGATAAGTCAACACAATACAAAACAAATTTGTATTCACTAACAAATACACGCTCATATCTATTATTACACTCACACTCATTCTAGAGTACTACTGACTCTATCTCTAATGAGTAACACCCAACAGAGCAGGGTTGTCGCTTAACCGGATGCTCTGATACCACTTGTAAAGACCCGCAAATCCGTCTTCCGAAAACTCGACACCGATACGTCCACTGTACCAAATGTCGAAAAATCGAATGGCGAAACCGCGAAACTTTAGGGTTAAAAGAAGAGGTAGAAGAAAAGATAGAAGAAAAAGAGAGAAAAATAACACAGAAAACACAGAACAGGAACAATATAAGAATCTCACATATCGCAGCGGAACAATATATAATAGATAAATCAATAATCTTTAAAACAAAAGACTATATCAGTTTATACATACATCAATCATCAGAGTTTATAACAATGGACAGTTATATAAACTTGTCCTCATACAGAATACACAGCGGAATAAATAACAAGTACGATAGTACGCTTCGCCATCTAGCTCATCTCCAAAGCTCCAGAATATCCAGAATATCCTGATAACATAACTCTAGGCTGCCCGTGTGGAAAATTATGGGCACCCAGAGTTTAGAAAGGGAACAATAAACTCCAGGTCAGTCATGGTGACTGGTGTGAGATCGTAAAACAGTTATTTTCGAAAAGAAAATAAAACAACTTCGCAATGCTTTTGGAAAATGAAACTACCATAAGGCCTCCCACCACACACACAATGCAAACGCAGAATTGGAGGAGATTTCTCCTTATGATAGTCAAAAATGCTTACTACGCAAAATCAATTGATATTATTATTAATGTCTAGTGCGGAAAACATTTCGAAAGTATAATATCAATCTTAGCCAACATACAACTATTATTGTATGCCTACTATAGCTACTATGTTCAGTAGCAGGTTACCGCCACATTCCATAGCAGGTAATACAATTAAAAACCGTACAGGGTTCGTATTGTTTCTTTGGATTTCCAACAAATGGTCAGGCTAAGGAACTTCCTTACACCGAAATAGAAACACCTCTGGAAAGACGCCCCGGATCCTAACCGGATCTCCGCAAACAAAAGGCCGACGCTACCTCACGCTATACAGCTGTAACTAGGTAACTAACACACTGACGCTACCTCACGCTGTACAGCTGTAACTAGGTAACTAACACACAAGTATGTCATCCCCCGGTCGTAACCAACCTTTATCCGAGGATCCTCAATCGCAAAGCAACAGCCACAAAGTATAATCAACATAGGTAAAATATCTGGGCTCCATACCATGATATCACCTTTTATCCAGAAGGAAATGACATACCCTAGGGGCGCTACCCCTACAAACCTTTGCCGCAACATTCCTGTTTCGACCATTACCGGGTTGTGAGGCTCGACGAAGTCTCGTCCACAAAGCTACGCTTTTTCACAAAGCCACGCTTTTTCACAAAGCCACGCTTTTTCACAAAGCCACGCTTTTTCACAAGCAACGCTTTGATCCACAAATGATCAACAGCACTTCGTATGCCACATTACCAAATTGGGAATGTATCACTAGTAACCATCAATTACATAACCTCTGAGCTCGTACGTCTCAGAGAAGGGTGTTAAGCTAAGAGAATAAATTCTCCGCCACCAACAGAAATGTATTTGATAGAAACCAGCTTTACATCTCAAAGTGTAATGTCAGACACACATCCATACAAGTCCGTTCCGGGATCGAACGGAACCGAAGGCACTTCCACAGAAGCCCTTGCAATCCGGATATTCACTAATCACGTCCAGACTTCCCATCACAAAAAGAGTGATATAAATCTCTATACCGGAGCAACTCGGTGCAGAGACATTCGACAGGTTGTCCTTTCATTTTCACAAATATCCGGTCTTCACACCGGTCTTCAAATGCAATCCATTCACGATGTATCACTATTCGCAATGGGTTATATGACACAAAGGTCCTCTCCCGGCTTAACCGAATAATGAACGTTTGTTTTAAAAACCAATCAAGTGTCATTTCAAAGACAAATATTGATAGTCGGTTATTTAACTATCAACAACATTCATAACAATCAATCAATTTCAAATAATTTTTCCCAAATTATTTATTTTCAAAATATCTTCATAAGATATATATTTTTCCACACTTCACATTTGAAAATCAATTTCAAATCATATTTCACATTCCCGTTTGAAAATCAATTTCAAATCATATTTCATACTTCACGTTTGAAAATCAATTTCAAATCATATTATGGTCCATTTAAACCAATTAGATAAATCCTTATCGATTTATTTCAAATTTACATTTCAAGTTTGTAAATTTATTTCCACACTTCATCACTTTGAAAATCCGATTTCAAACCATATTTTCCACACTTTAAAAATAAATCAATATTTATTTTTAAAACAAATTTCCCTTTCCTTTACCAATTCTATTCGGAATTTACATTCCCAAAAATCCACTTTTACACGATTTTTAAATCGTTTTCCAAATATTCATTTTCAACCCCGAATCAACTTTAAAAATTGATTTCTCCATTTTATTTCAAATCCCAAATCGAATTTCAAATTGATTTCTGAATTTACTTCAACACTGAATCATATTTCAAATTGATTCTAACTTTTAATCACAATCACCAAATCATTTTACAAATCGATTCCCAAACTTATTCTCAACGCAAAAATCAATTTTTCATTCAAACACCAAATAATTTTTTTTTATATCGATTTCTCAAAGATTTATTTTAAATACCCAATCCATTATCATTTTGATTTCAAACAAATTTATCTCCTTTTAAATAAATTCTTTTATTTTCCCAAACCATCTAAAATTAAATTTTTATTTCAGAAATCCAGTTTCATTTATTTCTGGTATCCAACGATACCAAAAATACATTCGGCTAAATTATAGCCTTCAACAAATTCAATCACAGATATAATCATACACAGATTATAAATAATCAATCAAACAACATATGAAATCAATTCAAATGTTTTGAGGAATCCTGTTGGATCCCTCCAACCTGTTTCCCTGCATCCACAGATGTTAGCACAATACCAATTCCACTTCGAGGTGGAATATCGCGGTATATGGGGTTTATAAAAATATCATCCGCTTAATAACGGCGCAATAGGGTCTCATCCGCTATACGAGGCGGGAAATCAATCAATCCAATATATACATATGCCAATATGTATATATTGCTATATATATATATATATATCCTACTATATCTAATACACATCCAAACAGTCAATCATCAATCAATAACTGTAAAAGAAAATCCACTTTCATTTGAGTGAGAAGATCTCACCTTTGCTTTTTTACTTTGCAATCCATTTCTTTTTCGGCTCGACTCTCGATTTTAAACCTTGTATAAACAGTTTATACAACTTATTAATATTCGAATTTATCGAACAATTCATTTCCATTTAGTAAAATTTTACTTTATCCAATCAATTTAATTTCAAACCAATTTTCTTTTAATACCATATTTGAACTAATTGAATAATCACTTATTATCATATAAAATTTCCATTTTTCCCAGATCTTTGATATATACATAAAATTTCTTCTGACCAAATCTTTAATTTCATAACGGCGCATTATCAACACTGTTCATATTTGAAAGCCAAACAGTAAGCACAAATATTTGTATAGATTTTATCCTTTCCTAATCAAAACTGCTATTTTTTTTTCTTACTGTAAAGATCTTTTTTTTTCATCCAGTTTACATACATATCTATTTATAAACTAAGTTTAACTAAAACAAAAATCGAGAATACCTCATTGTCGCACTGCCGAGCCACACGCGAGGTGAACCACCATCGATTTGCTACAGTCGCCATCACGAACTCGCCATCGATTTCGTACTCAACTTGAAAACCCAAGAATCATTGCGTGCGCCTGCTGCCAGTGCCAGTGTCGCGCCTCGACTTCGAGAATCCCCACGTCCACAGTAGCACGCGAATTTTCGTGAAGCCCTAGCCTTCACTCTATCGCCGATAACCATCGCACACGCCATCTTGATCGAAGCTGAACCCTAACTGAGAGGAAATCGCGATCGCGATACATTGGAGATGCTCAGTCCCCTTCCATCGCGCCTGCGTTACTGCCCTTAAAGTTGACTTGCCTCGTCGAACTCCCAAACCTTGAACACGAGCTCGAAAATCCCAGATCGATGTTGCCTTGCGATTTGGATTCGCTTGATTTTAATGGGATGGAACGAGGTTGGAAAGGGAGGGAACCGAAAATGAATATCGGCCATCATTTGATTTGTTTTCGAAACAAATACTCGGCCATTGATTTAGTTTAGAACGAGATAGTTTTCATTTTATTTTCTTTTGTATCGATCTGTTCTCTATTAAAATGCTCGGTTGTGAAATGAATTAAAGGGGAGAAATGATGTTTGCGTGTACCAGGTGAGCTACAGTGCCCCTGAAATGAAATGGGAAAAGTAACGATGTGAAAGGAATACGGCTGAGAGTTGACATATCCCATTCAAATTCAAATTCAAATCGTCACAAATTTGCAATTCAAAATCTCAATGTCCTATCGAGGCGTGCCGCTAGGCGTTCGTAATGTTATACGCCTATTCCGAACGCAATGGAAAAGTTTCCGAGTCCAAATTCGATCGTATGGAGAGGATAGGTTTTTGGACCAGTTAAAATATTAAATTTTCGATTTAATTTCAGCGCGTTTGCTTATCGTACGGCCAAACGATCACTCCAAACATCACAGAAATTAAAATCCGATAATAATACAATATTACGGATCTAATGAAACTGGTTTCGTCAAATTCCGAGACTGTGCCCCGGAACGCTATTTTTAAATTCAATTTAAACGTTATAAATTCAAAACTGAACAGAACAGTTTCAAATTCAATTCTGAAACTTCTATTATCTTCAGTATTGTCAATATAAATTTTACAATCCTTTGAAATATTTTTCTTCAGCTTAAAATTGAAGATTCAAATTTTTATTCAACTTTCAAATTGATTAAATTCAATAATTTAATCGCCAAATTCATTCTGATATTTGAATTACAAATTAAATTATCATTCGAATATTTAAACTCAATTAAATATTCACATTTCAAATGTCAAAAATTCAGGGTCGCTATGAAATCCATGCTTGGATTCGTAACTTACTTTAGTCTCGTTCATCTCTAGCCTCGAAAGGTGAGTAATCACTCACGATTAATGTTCTTTTATTTATTAAATTTGATTTCAATTGAAACGACAATTGAAATATATTGCTGTTAGTTGTTTACACTGTTATATATGTTATTAACTGTATCAGTTCACCTGTGACATCTGACACCCTTATCTGTTACTTATATGACGATAATCAAGTTTGGTTGATAGATGATTGATTGTTTGATATTGATATTGGACGTTAAAATTGTTAATGTAGGAAGTGATAAAAATATGAAATTGAATTTGACGTAGGATTGTTAGAGACTTGAAATTGATATATATGTTGAATTTAATTAGACAAATCTGTATAATATGACCCCTTTAAATGTTTAAATTAATTGACACGTAGAAAAATAGTTAATTACCCTTGAACCATTGGAATTTATGTTGTACTAATTGATGAAGTATGAAATCGAATAATCGATGTCAAGTGTAGAATTGCATAGAATAACTAGTGTAATAATCTTTAATCTACATGAAATGATAGTGTAGATTCTAGAAATAATTATATTAATTTACACAAATAACAATGTGAATTAATACGATTATTTCGAGATTATTTGAATTGATTATTGGATTGTTATTATTGATTGTTGTTATTGCTTGTTTATTTACTTTGACACCATCCCAGTTATCACACTGCAAGCTCCCTTTGCTATTCTTTGATTTTTAATTGAATTGGAATCGGGTTGAAATGATAAATACCCAAATTAAAACTTTGACCTAGGATAGAAATTAAATAAAACCGATTGGTCAAATAATTTGATTTAAAATAAAATAAAGATTTTATTTGAATAAATGATAAGGTTTTGAAATGAGGTTGGAATTTAAATTTTTATGAAAGGAAAATGTTAATATTTAAAAATATGAAATAAAATATTAACAATGTAATTGATGAAAGAATGTTGTTTAATTTGAGAAATGATTGAATTAAGTTTGAAATGATTTAATAATTAAGTTTGAAATTATAATTAAGTTTGAAATTATTAAAATTTGAAATTATTTAATAATTAAGTCTTGAATTATTTAATAATTAAATAAGATTGAATTATTTAATGATTAAATTGAATTGAATTCTTTAATAAGTAAAATTGAATTTTTGAATAAGGGAATTTTACTTCGTAAATAATTGAAATTGAGTTTCTTTATAAATTAAGTTTTGGAAAATTATTTAAGTAAATAAATAAATGAAATTGAATTTCTTTAACAAGAAATAGAATGTGATTTATTGAAATAAATGTAAGACTTGATCAAATGTAAAGAACTTGATTTGTCGAATCTAATTTAATTCAATTTGAAGCTTTGATATAATGAAGTTGAACTTAAGTAATTTATTTAATGAATTGGAAATTTAATAGAAATTGTTTTGAATGATAAATTTACTTATCGAATATTGAATGAAAGCGATAAATGAAGTTAAATTGATTTGAATGTTAAATTAAATAAATTTAAATGATTTCGGAATGAAACTTATATACGAACTTGAATCAATATTTGAATTGTTTTAAATGGAAATTGAAATTGAATTATAAGATTTTGAAATTATAATTTGGATGTTTTGAACGTAAATTTTTGGAAATTGGTTTTGAAAGACAAATGGAAAGTTGGTTTATAAATGCTAATTGAAATTGAATTTGATTTGCTTTTGAAATATATTAAATAAACAATCGGTATAATAATTACGAAAGTTATTAAAGAGACCGGAATCGGTTAGGGACATACTCACTGTCTAAACCGAAAACCACTTTAATAACTATACGCGGAGTGTGATCCAGAATGAAGTGGTTGGAATGATGTACGTGATGACCGAAGAAAGAGAACGATAATGGATAGCCTTGACACTTGTGTCAAATTGGAAATGACTAAAACAGCAGCCGTGCCGGGCCAATGGAGGTCAGCTACCTCAAGCGAACACACTTCTTCGAAAACTACTCATTACTTGTTGTCGATTGGTGCACCCTTGATTTTGGGAGTGTTGTTTCGCGGTGTTGCGGTCGCTGCGGCGATGCGTTCTCACCAGTCCGGATCAGGCGAACGGTAGTTTCACTACCTTGGGTATTGCCTCATGTGCCTTGTCATACTTGTATCCCTATACGCGACCACTACGATTTGTTTTATACCTTTAGTATATGGAATGCCCTCTAGTGACTTCCGGTTTTGGGGAAACTACGGTCTTGTATATGCTCTTGGGAATAAAAATGTGTTAAGGGTGGAATGGGCCATGACTTAACACTATTTTGATACCTTATATTACTGATAGACATTATCTACTTATTGTACACTACTACATAGTAGATAGTTTAACGGATCCTTAAAGGATGGTTATTCCAAACATCCTTTGAGTTACTTGTATTTCAATTGCTATTTCACTTGAGTTGGATTTATTGATATAAGAATGTTAATCCTGACTCGAGTGTTTTGTGTTTTCTTTACGCTCGGGTCAGACTGAGTGCACCTGTATTCGAGACTCACCTTTGAAGTTGGAGCTTTGCTTGAAGATCCAGCCATCTATTCTGCTTTCAGTATTCGATGATTCCAGTGATGTATTCTGATTTGTATCTGATGTATCGTGTTACTCTTCCGTTGTATCTGATTTAACTCTGATGTATCGTATTACTCTTCTGTTGTAAACTCTGATGTATTTTATATATTCATATAGTAGCTTCATGAACTACTATCTCTTTTATTTCCGCTGCAATTATTACTCTGTGTCTGTGATCTGTGATTATTTATTTACTGTATATGTTCAGTTTTGCCAAATTTAAATTAACAACGCGGTATTTTGAGCAATTCAATTCCGGCATGAGTGTCTACCTATACATTTATAATGGATGCGAATGGTCCAAAATATCGGGTCGTTACAGTTGGTATCAGAGCTTTGGTAGCTCAAGGAAAAACTTAGCATATAGGGTAAATGTATTTACAGAATCACTCTCATTCGAGTTTCAAATCGCTTCCTTTGACTCAATTCCTTTGAATTTTGGAACGTTCCCCTCGGTTTCGAAATTCATTCGTGTCCTTCACTATTCGTCTTCTTCCAATTCTGGAGCACCCCATAACTCCATTTTGAATGATATCTATAATAGATCGGCGGTCTCGTCAGTCTTCGAATGATTCGTAAAGGAGCAAAACTCCTTTACAATAGGCATTGATTTACCGAAGATTTCTGTATCCTCGGTTTACGATGCTATCTATTCCCTACTATACCTGAATTCTATTTCTTGAGATCGAATGTCGATTTGCCTCAAAATTCTGCATCGATCTTATTTTTGAAGTCACGGTCAAACCGGTTAAGGTTGCCCGTGATTTATATAAACTTATCCATCGCCCTATTTTGTTATTTTATTATCTTATCTTTGTTTCAAACTTATCTTCGAATCAAGATTCTCTTTGATTTGAGTCCATCAAATTTGAATCTATATCCTTGCTTTAAAATCCATTCTTGTATCGTCGAGCGAGGAAGTGTATTTGTAAATAAATATTAAAAATGTTTTAATATATATTGTATTGTTTGAGTTGTTGATGTTGATTTGGGTTTCCGATCGATTCGTCTGATCAACGCTATCGATAGGATTTCCAAAACACTTAAGCAGAGCAAACTGACACAATATTGTTTTCAAATTTGGTAAACAAAATAGTTTTGTATGATTATATTATATATAAATATAAGTTTTCTGAAATTAAACTGTTAATGAATTTGTTGTCAAAAATGATATTATTTGATTTTCATTTGGTGTTTTGAAAACTATTGATTTACCAACTTATGTATAAATGGAATTATAAACTAGGTTTATAATTTGATTTGGAAATTTAAATGAATTTAAATCAGAAATTTGAGAATTAAATTTCCGATGATGTCAAACTTTGGTTTTAAAGTTTTAAATGTGTATAATTTAAAGTATTTTCGAATATAAATGATTTTCAAAGAATTTTAAAATGTTGAAATCAGTGCTCTTCTCTTTGTCGCTGGAAAATAATTTCGGTGATGGCGGCCGCATCATCGACGTTCATTTTCGAGTTTCGAAGTGGAGAGACTATTCTGTAGCTTTGCTACGGTTTTGTTTTTTAAAAAAAAAATTTGATTTGAATTTCTTCAGTATAATTTGATTTATATATATATAGGTATCTTATTTTAAAATTTTAATTTGATTTGATATAAATATATAGATATATCTCTAAATTGTTTGAAGTAAATCGGAGATTTAAATTCTTAAATTTAAGGTTAAAGATGATTTCAATTATAAACTGAAGTCAAAATTCTTGGATAAGTATTTAACTTGAAATAACTGGATTGAAAAAAAAATTATTTGTATAGTACTAAATTGCATTTCAATATAACTTACCTAAATTATTCAAAAGTTAAAATGTAATTGGATAATATACAATATAAAATAATTTTATAAATAAAATTTGAGTTTTTATAATAAATGTTATGCACTTAGATTTTTTTTTAAAAAAAATGCTAATAAAGATGATAGAATAATAAGTTAATTAAATGAGATAAATAAAGTAAATTTTTTTCTGAAAAGAATTAACAAATTGAATTGAATCAGCTTAACGAAATACCTTGAATAAAGATCAATTATTGAATATTAATTGGTTTAAAATGAAATTTATATGATCAGAATTAACAGTTGAACTAACAAATTTAAATCGAATGACTATTTATTGATTTAATATAACTGGATTTAACCAAATTGAAAAAAAAAATAACTTAATTTAAATTGAAATTTATATGGTTTAAATTAATTTATATGGTTTAAATATATGTAATAAGATATATTAAGTGGAACAAAATTTAATAATAATTTGGAATAAAGAAGAATTAGATTTGTTGAAAAAATATGATTATAATAAAAGACTATTCAAATTTATGGTTTCAGAAATTGTAAATTGAAGATAATTAGATAATAAGATAATGAATTTAGAAATAGTTGAGATTGATTTTAGTGAAATCAAATGGATTAAATCAATTGTTGAATATCAATTAATTTAAATTTGAATTTATATGGTTTGAACAAATTGTTTTGCTTTGTTTCAATCTATTTTCTTTCTGGTTGTTTCCATTCTCCTACCTCCTTCCTTTTCGGGGACGAAAAGTTTTGAGTGGGGGAGAGTGTAACGACCCGTAAATTTTAACCGTTTTAATAACGTAATTAATTGAAATTTTGCGAAATTTCAAACAATAAAATTTTGAAATATAAATTTGATATTTGGAATGCGTCTAGTTAAACATAGCAACTGGTAAATTTTCGTCCGAAAATATGAAAGTTTATTTCGCGCGTAAATTTACTTCAATTTAATCAGTTAAAAAGCGATAAAAATAAAATGTTTTCGGAACCTAAATATTTTTACATAGAAAAATTCTAAACCATCTTCTGAGCAAGATGTCAATTTGTCGTTTTTCTAAATTCGGACATCTTTAGCTCCGTGATCTTAATCTTCTGCGTTTTTGCTGCATTTTCCATCGGTAGAAAATTCAAATTTTTATAATTCAATCGAACCACTAATATCTACATACCCTTTTGATCGCCTCGCCGCACTGATCAAAAACGATATATTTATTCATGCAAAACGGAAGTCGTTGCGTTAATTTAATCGTTCCAGCCGGACCGGTTAAATAATTTCAGTCAGATTATTTAGCCCGTATCCAAAATAAAATTAGCTGGTAATAAATAGGTGGTAGTTGGAAGCTAGCATCGAAAAGAGTGGTGGCGCCTCGGTTCTGTGATAGATTTATGGTACGAAACTGTAAAAGTTGAAAATGAAAACTGTTGATTTCAAAAATGTTCACTGTTCTCTAAACAACACGTCTTAATTTCAGGCCTTCTCATTCCTCCATCTTTCCTTATAGCTGTGCATCCTCCATTTTTCTCCCAAACTAAACTTGCTCTGTGAAAATCAAAGATTATCTATTTTACCTGGAAGCTTGATTTCTTCTTCCATTTGCATTTTTGTTTTGAAAACCTGCTCGGCTCGAGATCCGTTTGCTCGTCGCCAACAATCACCGATCACTATCCTCTCACCTTTCCCTGGTAGCTGACCAAAATATCACGCAAGCAGCTCCCAATGTCTTTCCCCACGTCGGCAGCCACCTCCACTAACTCGCGCAGCATTCACACCCCAAAACCATCACCCGATCACCCACTGTTTCCCTCTGTCGTGCCAACGTCGCCGGCTAACAACCCATCCACCTGCAACCTATTTCCGACCATAGCCAACTTGCCAACCCGCGCAACTCATCACCTGACTTCGGCCTCCACCCTCCCGATCCTCGCGCCAGTCGCCTCGTCTAACCTCACCCACCACGTTCATCCCGAGACCACATCACACTCAACCCATCCAACTCCGAGCCTTCTTAGTCAAACACCCAGCCCAGACCGCTCCTTCCCGACAGCGGTTGCCACAAACACCCTCCGGCCGATCTCCGGCTATCCACCTTCTTCCCTTCTTTATTCTAGCTCATGACAGGTATTATGTTGTTGGCTATATTTGAATTTGTACAAGTTTACTATATATAAGTTATTATGTATGTGTTAGTTATATTATACTAGCTGTAAATTGTGTATAAGTTAGTCTGTTGTTACAGTTTAATAAGGTTAATTTGTTAAGATTCTGTAAGTTGTATCCATATATTGTTTCAGCTATATATATATATTATATATTAGTTTTGTTTTATAACTATGTTGTGTCAGGTAGTTGGTCTTATATACATCACACTATATATTAGCAGGAATTATTTTATATATGTGAGTTTGTGTAAATTATATGTGTGCTGACATGTGTAGTAGTATAAAACACAAGAGTAGTGTGGCATGTTGCCTGTTATACAAGATATTAGTTTAAAGGTTCATTTTATAGGTTAAGTTATATATATTACATTTTGATCTGCACAGGCAGACGTTTTATACGTTGTTAAGATCTGTTGCTTTTGTTGTATATATTATATTGTTTGTTTGTTTTAAATATAATATGCAGATAGATAATTTACTACTGAAATATGCTTGCAACTTTGTACTCTATTTTGTGACCCCATGTTCATTATTGAACAAAAAAAAACTAGATCTGAGATTTTATATTATATACTAGTTATAAAGTTGATAAAGCATATTGAGCTGTAAGCATATATATACAATTGCTGGTTTTCACGTGTATATGTATATATTGATATTTATTTTAAATTATAGGGTGTATATGACTTTTATATATAGTATATCGGTAGTATACCATAGGACAGTTTGCATACATGTCATAGTAAGTATATTTAAACGAGTATATTATAACCAGTTGATTTTATTATACTATGTAAAATGTGTGCATGTATATAAGGGCTGTATGCATAATATGTTGCGAGTCAGTCATATTTTTTTTTTCGATTTTTGGTGTATAAATATGTCATATACAGTTAATTATAAATGTTAGTTTGGTTTAAAGTGGTATATTAGATAAGTCAATATAAATTTTGCTAATATTTGGGTTTTAGTGTAAACAATGATATTTAAAAACGCATTGTATATATATTTTATCAATATGTGGTTGAAGTTAGAACATGACACAATTTAATATATCAATCCAATTTTACCCATTATCTTCATCAACCTTGTTCTGATTCGTTTTTATCAATTCTTGATTTATCAGCCTTGTTCGTGCTATTCGCATTCAATCTTGCTTCGCTATGAAATCCATGCTTGGATTCGTAACTTACTTCAGTCTCGTTCATATCTAGCCTCGAAAGGTGAGTAATCACTCACGATTAATGTTCTTTTATTTATTAAATTTGATTTCAATTGAAACGACAATTGAAATATATTGATGTTAGTTGTTTACACTGTTATATATGTTATTAACTGTATCAGTTCACCTGTGACATCTGACACCCTTATCTGTTACTTATATGACGATAATCAAGTTTGGTTGATAGATGATTGATTGTTTGATATTGATATTGGATGTTAAAATTGTTAATGTAGGAAGTGATAAAAATATGAAATTGAATTTGACGTAGGATTGTTAGAGACTTGAAATTGATATATATGTTGAATTTAATTAGACAAATCTGTATAATATGACCCCTTTAAATGTTTAAATTAATTGACACGTAGAAAAATAGTTAATTACCCTTGAACCATTGGAATTTATGTTGTACTAATTGATGAAGTATGAAATCGAATAATCGATGTCAAGTGTAGAATTGCATAGAATAACTAGTGTAATAATCTTTAATCTACATGAAATGATAGTGTAGATTCTAGAAATAATTATATTAATTTACACAAATAACAATGTGAATTAATACGATTATTTCGGGATTATTTGAATTGATTATTGGATTGTTATTATTGATTGTTGTTATTGCTTGTTTATTTACTTTGACACCATCCCAGTTATCACACTGCAAGCTCCCTTTGCTATTCTTTGATTTTTAATTGAATTGGAATCGGGTTGAAATGATAAATACCCAAATTAAAACTTTGACCTAGGATAGAAATTAAATAAAACCGATTGGTCAAATAATTTGATTTAAAATAAAATAAAGATTTTATTTGAATAAATGATAAGGTTTTGAAATGAGGTTGGAATTTAAATTTTTATGAAAGGAAAATGTTAATATTTAAAAATATGAAATAAAATATTAACAATGTAATTGATGAAAGAATGTTGTTTAATTTGAGAAATGATTGAATTAAGTTTGAAATGATTTAATAATTAAGTTTGAAATTATAATTAAGTTTGAAATTATTAAAATTTGAAATTATTTAATAATTAAGTCTTGAATTATTTAATAATTAAATAAGATTGAATTATTTAATGATTAAATTGAATTGAATTCTTTAATAAGTAAAATTGAATTTTTGAATAAGGGAATTTTACTTCGTAAATAATTGAAATTGAGTTTCTTTATAAATTAAGTTTTGGAAAATTATTTAAGTAAATAAATAAATGAAATTGAATTTCTTTAACAAGAAATAGAATGTGATTTATTGAAATAAATGTAAGACTTGAAATGTAAAGAACTTGATTTGTCGAATCTAATTGAATTCAATTTGAAGCTTTGATATAATGAAGTTGAACTTAAGTAATTTATTTAATGAATTGGAAATTTAATAGAAATTGTTTTGAATGATAAATTTACTTATCGAATATTGAATGAAAGCGATAAATGAAGTTAAATTGATTTGAATGTTAAATTAAATAAATTTAAATGATTTCGGAATGAAACTTATATACGAACTTGAATCAATATTTGAATTGTTTTAAATGGAAATTGAAATTGAATTATAAGATTTTGAAATTATAATTTGGATGTTTTGAACGTAAATTTTTGGAAATTGGTTTTGAAAGACAAATGGAAGGTTGGTTTATAAATGCTAATTGAAATTGAATTTGATTTGCTTTTGAAATATATTAAATGACCAATCGGTATAATAATTATGAAAGTTATTAAAGAGACCGGAATCGGTTAGGGACATACTCACTGTCTAAACCGAAAACCACTTTAATAACTATACGCGTAGTGTGATCCAGAATGAAGTGGTTGGAATGATGTATGTGATGACCGAAGAAAGAGAACGATAATGGATAGCCTTGACACTTGTGTCAAATTGGAAATGACTAAAACAGCAGCCGTGCCGGGCTAATGGAGGTCAGCTACCTCAAGCGAACACACTTCTTCGAAAACTACTCATTACTTGTTGTCGATTGGTGCACCCTTGATTTTGGGAGTGTTGTTTCGCGGTGTTGCGGTCGCTGCGGCGATGCGTTCTCACCAGTCCGGATCAGGCGAACGGTAGTTTCACTACCTTGGGTATTGCCTCATGTGCCTTGTCATACTTGTATCCCTATACGCGACCACTACGATTTGTTTTATACCTTTAGTATATGGAATGCCCTCTGGTGACTTCCGGTTTTGGGGAAACTACGGTCTTGTATATGCTCTTGGGAATAAAAATGTGTTAAGGGTGGAATGGGCCATGACTTAACACTATTTTGATACCTTATATTACTGATAGACATTATCTACTTATTGTACACTACTACATAGTAGATAGTTTAACGGATCCTTAAAGGATGGTTATTCCAAACATCCTTTGAGTTACTTGTATTTCAATTGCTATTTCACTTGAGTTGGATTTATTGATATAAGAATGTTAATCCTGACTCGAGTGTTTTGTGTTTTCTTTACGCTCGGGTCAGACTGAGTGCATCTGTATTCGAGACTCACCTTTGAAGTTGGAGCTTTGCTTGAAGATCCAGCCATCTATTCTGCTTTCAGTATTCGATGATTCCAGTGATGTATTCTGATTTGTATCTGATGTATCGTGTTACTCTTCCGTTGTATCTGATTTAACTCTGATGTATCGTATTACTCTTCTGTTGTAAACTCTGATGTATTTTATATATTCATATAGTAGCTTCATGAACTACTATCTCTTTTATTTCCGCTGCAATTATTACTCTGTGTCTGTGATCTGTGATTATTTATTTACTGTATATGTTCAGTTTTGCCAAATTTAAATTAACAACACGGTATTTTAAGCAATTCAATTCCGGCATGAGTGTCTACCTATACACTTATAATGGATGCGAATGGTCCAAAATATCGGGTCGTTACAACATTCAAGTGAAGACAAAAAAGATGTAAAAGGCAAAATTTTCGATGAAGTGGAAAGGTCAATGAAAGCATAAGAGTGGAAAACCATTCGACAAGAATGAAAGGTTCATAACAAGGCCAACCTTTTGATGAGGTCAGAGGGTTCATAACAACATGTAGGAGGCAGACCTTTCGACAAGGTTGAAAGGTTCACACAGTATGCAAAGAGGAGACCTCTCGACAAGTTGGAAAACAAGAAGGTAAAAGAGATAAGCCAAGAAGCACAAGAGACTCCTAACCTTTCGACACAGTCGAAGGGTTCATAACCTTTCGATGAAGTCAAAACGTTTAAGGTAGCATATAAAAGGGGGACCTTTCGACTCAGTCGAAAGCATGAAGGCGAAAGGTGGGCTGCCTGCATCTATAAATAAGACCTAAGGGGTCCATTTTTAGGGGCCGAATTCTGGAAACTGAATTCATCTTCTTTTCTCTACTCTTATAGTGATAATTGTACTTAGAAACCCTAAATTAAATTGGGGAGAGAGCTTAATTTCTTGTAACTCATTTGGTTATGAATAAAATGGAGATGGCTCGTTCATGATGGATATTGGTAATGAGGAGAGTCATTAAGATCATTAGCTAGACTAATGATCAATTGCACATGATTTCAACCTTTTTCTCATAATATCTTTTTATCTATGCTATGTATAAGATCGACTTAGTCATTCCCCATGAAACACATCATCATTGGAATCCATACTTAACATGGGTAGTTAAAGTGATGATGACATGTCGCATATGTTAAATGCATAGATATGGGCATAACTAAATTGAACTAATATAAGAAGAGTGAAAGGGTCAAAGATATAAACCGGGACTGCTTCAAAAGGAGGAAAACCTTTCGACTTAGTCGAAAAATATAACCTCTCATTATGGACTTCATTCGAAGGAAATCTACTTCCTTAAGCATTAACAAAACCTTCGAATCGATTCTGCAAGAATGAAATGGACGTAAAAGGGGCTAAAGGTAGTTAGGGTTGACAAATGAATCATGCATCTCCTTACAACAATGTCGAGAGGTTTCTCATGATATCTTTTGGCATGATCCAAAAGGAAGTGATAGTCATCTACCATAACTGCTTTCAACTCAAAGAGGAGATGGAACTTAACAAGTTATTAATTTCTGGAAGCCAAATGTTTAAGAATTACATCAACCTAATCGAAAGGTTGAAAAAGACTTATCTCACCTTTCAACAAATTCGAAAGTTTTAGTAATTTGCTTCTATTCCAACCTAGTAGAAAGGTTGGAGTAATCTTTATAACAACCTTTCGACAAGGTCGAAAGGTTGATTTATTTCCCTCACACCAACTTAGATGGAAGGTTGGGGTAGTTATGCTAATAATTATTCGACAAGGTCGAAAGGTATGACAATCGAATACTTTATCAACCTAGTCGAAGGGTTGAAGTAGGTTCAACAACCTTCCGATTAGGTCGAAAGTTATGACAATCCAAAGATACACTTTCAGAGGCGAAAATCATTTCTACCATTTGGTTATGTCCAAAACAAAATTATCTTATAAAAGCATTGGGGATGTTGACAAGATTTCTTGTTAACATTTTTTGTGCTAGAAGGAGGGCTCGAACCTCCGACCCTATCACTTTGTATAAACTAATTATGGTTCATTTCTCTTGTCTAGGAAAAATGAGATCAAATGCTTAAGTGGACTCAATGACGGAGTAGTGCACACTTCCAATCTTAAGGAGAATGTTGCTCCAACTTTCAATCTGGATGGGGTCATCCCATGTCAAACTTCATCACCAGTGCAACAGGATGAGAATACAGAGAAAATCAAGCGCTTGGAGCAACAATTACAAGAAATTCAAGATCGGTTAAAGGTGGCTTTATCTCAAAGATCGTCAAAAACTCCAAGGAAAACTCAAGGAGAGGAAGTAGTTTCTCCTAGAAGAAATCTGAAAACCAGTTCCAAGGAATGCAAAGATAAGATTGACTTGACCTTCTCAAAGAAGAAAGAGCTTCCACAAGTAAAAGCTAACCATCAAGGAAGAATTCTTGACAAATCATTAGAGCAGTCTGACAGCTCAACTTCTAATGAATATCACCCAAATCAGAAAAAATATGGTAATGTTGAAGCTTTCCTTAAGGATGCCACTGAGAAGGCAATCAAGGACGCCATGAACTCGAAAGGAAAAAGAACCATGGACGTAGATGTAAATGACAAAGAGAGGGTGGTGCCATTCACTGATGATATCATGGCGACAATAATTCCTCCTTATGTCAAGATCCCATCTATGAAATACCATAGGAATACAGATCCTGATGACCACCTTATGGCTTTTGATAGCCAGATGGACCTATACAGTGCTTCTGGGGCAGTCAGGTGCCGACTATTCCCGTTACTCTCCAAAGGGCGGCAGCCAAGTGGTATAGACAGTATAGAGAGAAAACCATCTATTCTTGGAAATAGTTCTTTTATGAATTCTCTGCATAATTCTGTAATTGCAAGGATCCAACCATTGATTATACTGTCTTGAAGCAAAGACAAGGTGAATCTTTGGGAGATTATTTGAAAAGATTCAACGCAGAAGCTCTGAAGGCTAAGGACATGAATGACCGGGACAAACTCATAACCGTCCATTCTGGTTTAATCGAAAATACTTCTTTCTGAAAGCAGCTATTCATCAATGGCTGCAAGGATCTCCAAGACTTCCACTTTCAAGCAAATAATTCATCCGGATGGATGAGCTTTACTATTCTAAGAGAAAGACGCTTCCTAGAAAGGAAAGAGGAAAATTTGGCTTTGATCGTACCCATAAAAGGGTCAGGTGGGAGGAGCCAGTCACTAATACAGTCGCTTTAAATAGGCTGTTGTCTTACATATACGCCACAACTAAGGAAAGACTCAATTTTCCGACCTCCTAAAAAGCTAAGAATAATCCAGAGCAATATAAGGGAGGAGAGTACTGTGCCTATCATTAAGAAAACGACCATAAAATAGATGAATGCAGAGTGCTGGCCGGCATAATTCAAAAGGTAATCCGAGAAGGCCATCTCAAAGAGTTTATCAAAGATCAGGACAAGGTACAAAGAACTAAAAGTGCTCCACAAAAGTGTCCGGGCAATGCGGTAAATGTTTTGGAAGAGGAAGATCCCCTCAGCTTAATCCCACCGATTAACAAGATCGATGTGATCCACGGCGGGCCACATCCGGTAGGAAATACTAAAGGAGCTCGAAGCAGATATATCAAGGAAGCTAAGGAGGGAATTTATTCTGTTTACGAGGAGCCTCCAACAAAGAGCCCTTGACTTAATATTCAGATGCCAAATTTGTTGGTCACTCCGAAGGAGCTATGTAAGGGAGTCCATCATCCATATAACGACTCCCTTATGATCACTACACAAATCGGACTATAAATTGTCTCCAAAATTCTGGTGAATACGGGGAGTGCAGTCAATGTCATCTTCAAGCATGCTTTTGATCAAATGAATATCCCAGAGCACAAGCTAGAGCCAAGCTCCGAACCGATATTTGGGTTCAACAACAAGGGATCAACTCCGGTGAGGCAAATAAAGATTCTAATTCAAATAGGTGTGCTTCATACATGCCGAACATTTGAAACCATCTTTTTGATAATTGATCAACCCTCCTACTATAATGCTTTCTTTGGCAGGCCAACCCTAGACGAAATTGATGCTTTCGTCTTGCCAAAGTACCTTATGGTGAAGTTCTTAACAAAGCGAGGCTGGGGGACTGTGTGGGGAGAACAATTCAGCTCCTGTGAAATGTACTTTGCCAGACTCGACCAGTATAAAAGGGAGTATTCTACTTATTTTGATTCTTCTATTACTTTACAGCCTTCAGATGATGGATCTTTACATCCAACATTCGAAGAAAATATTAATGATAAGAAGTCTAATAAGCGTATGTATCAAAAGTATATTTTTGCAGGAAACAAGAGAAAGAGGGTTGATACTAATTCAATAGAAGAATGTCCAATAGTAAAAAAGTTTGATTGTCGGGGTGAGACAGAAAGAATAAGGCCCGAGGACCTTGAGGAAATTCATATAGATTCTGAAGATGTTTCTAAAGTGGTCAAAGTAGGAAAAGATCTTGATGGCGAGTTAAAGAAAGATCTGATTCAGTTCCTCAAAAACAACAAGGATGTGTTTGCTTGGTCACATTTCGATATGTGGGGATTGACCCGACCGTTATGTGTCACGCCCTTAACATCAACCCAAGAGCAACCCTTGTAAGACAGAGAAAGAGGCAATTGGATAAGGTTTGAACATATGCTCTGAAAGAGGAAGTTGATAGACTCCTTGAAAATGGATTAATCCGGGAAGTATATTGGTTAGCCAACCTAGTTCTAGTGAAGAAGTCAAATGGAAAGCAGAGAACATGTGCCGATTACACATATTTAAACAAACCATGTCCAAAAGATTGTTTCCCGTTGCCACGAATAGATCAGTTGGTAGACGCAACGAGTGGACACAAGTTGTTATCTCTTATGGATGCTTATTCAGGGTACAATCAGATACCGATGTTTAAGCCAAATGAAGATCATACCAGCTTCATAACAGAGTGGGGAATTTTTGTTACAGAGCCATGCCATTTGGTCTAAAGAATGAAGCGGCTACTTATTAGAGGTTGGTTAATCGAATGTTCAAAGAGCATATCAACAGAAATATGAAGGTTTATGTTGATGACATGCTGGTAAAATCAAGCGAACATAAAAACCATCTCAAAGGTCTAGAGGAAATGTTTGAGATATTGCGAAAGTATCAAATGAAGTTAAATCCACAAAAGTGCTCTTTTGGGGTCCATTCTGGAAAATTCTTAGGCTACTTGGTAAGTGCTCAAGGAATAGAGGCAAGTCCCGATCAAATTCAAGCTATAAAGGATATGGCCGAACCAAAAACTAGTAAGGAAGTGATGAGCTTAAACGGAAACGTAGCTGTCCTAAGCAGGTTTATCTCAAAGCTACTGATAAATACATATCTTTCTTCGATGTAATTCAGAAAAGGGAGAACTTTGAATGGGGAGGAGATTGCAGAAAATCTTTCTTAGAATTGAAAAGCCATTTAGAGAAACCGCCAATACTCTCAAGACCTAAGAGTGGAGAAACTTTGTATCTATACATGGCAGTATCGGAACATGCGGTCAGTTCAGTACTCATACGTGAGGACAAAGGAGTACAACTCCCGATATACTATGTAAGCAGGTGGTTAAAGGATGCAAAAGTGCGATACCTAGTTATAGAGAAGCTAGCTTATTTCTTGATTCTTTCAGCTTGAAAGCTCAAAGTGTATTTCCAAGCATATTCGATCAGAGTATTGACAAATTTTCCTCTTAAGCAAGTTTTCAGTAAGCTTGAGACTTCAAGGAGATTGGTAAAATGGGGGATTGAACTCAGCCAATATGAAATAGATTTTCAACAAAGAGATGCAAGCGAGGGCCAAGCATTAGCAGATTTCATAAATGAATGAACCAGCTTTATAAAGGAACAATCAGAAAAGGAGAAAGACTAGAAGCCCATGTGGCAACTATTTGTGGATGGAGCATCAAATGAGTATGGTGCCGAAGCAGATATGTGTGACGACCCTCAAATCCATACCCTTTGAATCGACAATAAACCACACATGTTCGACCCGAAAAGCACAAAATGATGGAAAGTCGTGGGAAAGAAGAGAGAGGGTAAGAAGAAAGAAAGAAGAAAGAAGAAAGAAGAAGAGAAGAGAAGAAGAAGAGAGAAATAGAACAATAACAATACAGAATCTCACATTGCATCAGAATAACATATAATATAGATGAATAATCTTTACCAAAGAGAAACTGTAATATACATACATCAATCAGAGTACATGAAAAAATAATTATCATCTTGGACCGTTATAACAATCTGTCCTTACAAATGTTGATAATTTACAACAACGATGCAGCGGAAAATAAATAGATACATGTATACGACATGAAGATCTCCAGCTCGTTTGCCGAAGCTCCAAAAGCACCAAATCTGAACCTGTAAATATACTCGGTCTGACCCAAGCATTGAAAGGAAAGAATGGCCAGATTAGTCTGGTAAACCAGCGTAAGAAAAAAACATCTCAACTGAACTAATTTTAAAGTTTTAAAGACGTTCTTTTATTAAAAGAAAGGTATCTCATAAGACATGCCCAAACATAAACACGGACGGGTTTTTACCTTTCGATAACCAAAACCTTTCATATCAAATTCTCTTATATTATAATAGTGTCTATTGCACAAATAATAATTAATCATAGCTGAAATTGTTACATTATTAAATTCCAGCATAATAGTTTACGAACAAAATGGCAGGCACGTAGTGGATATTAGATTCCATACAAATGACTAGGTGAGGGACTACCTTCCGAACTCGGTACACCTCTAGAGGAACGTACCTACGGTCGAGATACTCGGCACCTAAACCAACACAAGACCAGCCTACCCCTTCTTGGACAGTACCAAATATGTCATCACCCCGGTCATTACTGACTTTTAACGAGTACCCGAGTCATACATTCACCACATACTTAGACATGTGTAGAGTAAATCTAGAAGGATGTTGACATCTCTTAATGGGAGCGACCCACTTAGCTTTGCTGCTTCTACCCTGTTTTAGTCATTTCCTAGGGTGTGAGGCCAAAAGAGGTATCAAATACCTTTCACATATCACATCATCATCATCTTTGAATGCCCATTGCGATTTCCGCTGACTACTAATTGTCTTCCACAAAATACAACCCTTGAACTTGTACGTCTCAATGAGGGTGTTAAGCTAAGAGAAGTTGCCTTCTCCGCCACCACAGATGTATGTTTGTAAAAACCAATGTACGTAATCTCAGAAAATGCACTATCACACATCCATCCATACAAGTTGTCCAGGAACAGGACAAACCGAAGGAACTTTCCTATCACATCCTATTGGGAAATCCCTATGATTAGTAGTGAATAGTCCTTGCATTGGATATTTCATAACAAAGAGACTACTGCTACTATATGTATATTAGGATTTTAACCCCAAATGATCAACAAGTAGTCCTTCACTATGAAAATCCTAAATATCAATATCATTAACAAATCTGCACAATCGTTGCATATAGGTTGGTCCGAAGTGGTTTTTGGATAAACCGATCCCGGTCTCTTCGCACCAACAACGCAAAAGCGTTACTCAACCTCATACAGAAACCAAGTCTCGTAGACTTATCACGTTTCCAACTTTCAACTTGTTATCCTTCAACCAAGCAGGAAGTTCGGTAGATAGGAGTAATCACTTTGCACTACTCGAATCAACATCCTTTACACCAAACGATAATCAAGCCTACACAGATGGCTACGTACTAAGTGTATGACTAAATAGTTTCCACATCATGTCGAGAAACTAAAATGGCCAAAAAAAATATAATTTAGCACTAAAGTAGTCACTATGCTTGATTTATTAATCTTTTATTTATTAAATCACTTTTTCAAATTTATTACTTCAGATTATCTTTAAAAAGAAAAATTCCAAACCATTTCAATATTTGGAAAACATTTCATAAACTTATTTTAATAATAAGTGAATTCACAACTTATTGTATTTTCCAACCATTTAAACTCCATTTTAAAATATCACTTTCCAAAACATTCATTTTAAGGAATTTTCACTTTAAAAGCCTGAACATATTGTAACAACCAGCATATTTTACGATTGTATATTTAAATATTTTATTTAAATATAGCGTCGTTAATCGGATTAAAGTTCGAAAAGCTACTTTTTGTAAACAGTCAAATTGGGACTCGAGACCACTTCCATTGAGTCCAAAATGGAGTTTACAACTTTTTTGAGTACAAACATCGATATGTTTGGAGTTGAGTAGAATTTGCTATTTTTCTACTTGGGCTTTCGGTTTGGGTTTCAGCCCATTAACCCAACTGAATACCCTAACTCCACTCAACTTCCTTCATTCATCTTCATTTCCTAACACTCTCTAGCTCAAGAAAAATGGGGGAAAAAGATTTGAAATATAAATTCCTAAGCCCTAGATTCATTTGCAAACTCAAGTTCTTGCTCCAAAATCAAAGAGAAGCTTAGGTAAGCATCCTCTTCTTCTTCTCCATCTCAATCTCTCTCCAATTTTAGAAATTTCCTATAACCTAATTTAAGAAATATTGCTTATTAGCTTAGATTGGAGCTTCTAGAGGTGTATTGAAGAGGAATTGGCCTTTCCTTTGTTTTATATCTTCTCATTCGTGTTTTTGAGTTTAAAGGTGAGTTCTCTAACTCCCATCTGCGTCTATAGCTATCTTTGTTGTTAGGTATGAATTCCTAACACTTGTGCATATTCATTTGCTTTTGATTTGAATTGATTTGGTGAAATTTTCCAAATTTTGGTGTTTTGGTCCAATCTTATGAAAATGATGTTTGGACATTGATGTTCGGGGTGTATCGAAGAGCCTATAAGGCCGGGTTGTCGCTTGGCTTAAATCCTTAGTCGCCGTTGCTCGTCCGATCACTCCCGATACGTTTTGGCCACTTTGGCCTAGGCAAATTGTTGCCTAGACCAGGTGACCAGACGTCTGGTGACCAAGTCCAGACGTCTGGTTTGGACCTGGAGCAAAAATATGTGCACGCAGATAAATAAAAAAATGCAGAAAACAACTTCAGACGTCTGAATTTATCTTTCAGACGTCTGAAAGGGGTTTCAGACGTCTGTTTGGAAACTTCAGACGTCTGGATGGTTTTCAGACGTCTGGGTTTCCAAACCAGACGTCTAGAAGGTTTTTTCTGGATTTTCCAGAACCTAAATCCAGACGTCTGGATTGACCCCCAGACATCTGGAACTGTGCATTTTTGCCTATTCAGGCTTTTCTTGACTGAATTTCCATTGTTTATCGATTTTAGTTGCTCCGATTAGTTGTTATCACTTTTATCGATCTTGATGACTTCTTTTTCGGGATTTTTGAATATCCATTTTGATGGATTTGGTATCGATTTCTTTGAATTTAATATTCACGTCTTCGAATGTGAATCTTTGGTGATTGATTGTTTCTACAATCATTTTTGCGATTTGTCACTTTCAAATACAAAGGTTTCTATACTAGTAGTAAATATTCAAACTCTTTCACAAAGATGTTTTCAACTCTATTTTAAATATAAAGCTCTCTTTTAAAACCGTTCTCCAATCTATTAGTATATACAAACCTTTACCTCATTCGTATGAGAAATCTAATTAAACGGCTTAGTAAAACAAGTGGTATGAAACGCTTGCGTTTACTTCGTCGGTTAATTCTTGGACTTGTTCGATTGAACTCTTGTGACAACTTTCGAGTGGAAATCTACAATTTGTTCGTAAATATTTAAGTTAAGCCAGTGGTTATGGGACATGAAGCTAAACTCATTTATTTACTAGCTTAGTGTAATCGACACTTCTTGATGATAGATGATGATCATTTTATGGTTTAGACTAGCGATATGCGATGTCTCTTTGTCCGCGTGGGGGACTGTACCCCAACTTATGGAGCTTCGTCTCATTTTTATAGGCTAGCGACCTACGGTTTTATGGAGTTTGGTTCATCGGGCGTTCGTTGTACTACATCGTTGTCCGTATTATTTGAGTTTGGTTCATCGGGCATTCGCTATACTACGTCGTTGTTCCGGATTATTTGTGTTCAGGTTCATCGGGCGTTCGCTGTACTACGTTGTTGTTCCTGATTATTTGAGTTTGGTCCATCGGGCGTAACGCTGTACTACGTCGATGTTCTGGATTATTTGAGTTTCTGGTTCCTCGGGCATTCGATGTACTACATCGTGGCACCGGCTCTATGGTTAGCGACCATGGATTAGCGACTCGTTTGTGATGCACGTGTTGGTGAGATTTCATGCTCCCATTTGTGATAGGCCTCCCCCCTTTTGTGATTTCTGGATTTCTAGTTGATAATTTCTAGAATTTGTGTTTCACCAATTTTGTGGATTGAATTGATAAGCTCTATCAATATTTGTGTTTTGGTGAATAATTTAAAGAATGTGATTCTTTTTGGTGTTTTGAAATGATTAGAGATATTGCAATTTTTTTTGTTATTTGATGTATACTTGACGCAGTATGGCATTTTTGTTATCATACGTTTCTGTCATATCTCTTATCCTATCTCATTTTTATCTTATATTTATAGCTAGACTGATCCGTTTATTATTTTCTTCTTAAATAATACTCGGGTCAGACCAAGATATTATATGTGCTCCTGCTTGACTTCGTATCAGGGTTCATCATCTGATTTTTTGGCTAACTACTTTAGATGAGTAGTTTTTGTTATTATACATTTGAGATATAGACTCCTTGATGTGTAATTATTCTTTTATCTAGCACTTGTATCTATTCTTTTGTGATGTAGTGGATCTTGTTTGACCACTACTTTGATGTACACTTTTATGTGTTATATTCATATCTGATTCCGCCTTTGTGATATGAATATCTGTGACTGATTTGTGTTATGTTTGTTTCTATATTTGTTTCCGAGGTCCACATAGCCACTGTGTGGTAGCTTTGAGTTTGAAATGGTATGTCGGATTTCCTCTTGAATTGAAATGTAAGTTATATTATCTGACATATTGGTACTCGCACAAAGCAATTACTTAGATGGTCGCTTCTCAACAGCTTTATTCTTCGTGCTAGTCGACGGTATTACCCCGTAGTGTCCTTGGCTAGTGTGAGTATAGAGGTGGGGCGTCACACATATTTCCTTTTATAAAAATCCATATTTAGCTTATCAAATTAAATTGGTTTCACATTTATAAAAGTGTTTATAATTCACATTTCTATTTTATAAAACTTCCATTTATAAAATTCCTTTATTAACCAATTTCCCATTTATGTCATTTATATATCAAAATCCCATTATAAGCATATTTACTTATAAATTTCTTTATTTACACATTCATTCTTTTGTAATCTCATTATTTATAAAGTCCATTATAAATTCATTTCTAAATTTCAATTTTTTATCCATTTACAAATTTGATTATAAATCCATTTCTAATATTTATAAAACTCTATTTATAAAAATCCATTTTTTTAAATCTCTTTATTAATAGCATTCCTTTATAAACTTTCTTTTTAAACACTTGTAATACTCGTTTCTAATTCCATTACTTTTATTTATAAAATATCAATTTTATGAATCTTATATATAAACCATTTATAATAAGTTCAAAATTCTCAATTTAACTTATTTTACAAAATATTTAACTTCATCTTTCAAAAATCCTATTTAAGTATATTTCACAAAGCCATAATTTTTATAACATAAAGATTATAACATTTTATTCATTTAAAATAAATTCATTTCTTTAACAATTCAAAATTATTAAAACATATATATTTTCAAAATCACTTTAAAATCTTTTTTTTAAAAGTCAAAATCATCATTTTAATATTTTAAAACTCCAAAAATATGGCCCAACACTGCAAAAGCGCTAAATAAGGGGATTCACATCACTAATAGCAAACAAATCATCCAACACATCAAACTTCACATGGTACAACATATATAACAATATGTGTAAATAAAAATTAACAATGGTGAGGAAACTAGTTGGATCCCTCCAACCTATAACCTAAAACAAATACACATATGAGAAAAATATGCACAATGTTTGATTCGAGGCAGACGCGCATACAAAGGGTCATCCGCTCATACACGGGAATGCATAGGGTCTCATCTGCTCCAATTGGCAGGAATATATCCAACTACTTACTATAGCATAACATCCAAACATCCAATATACATACATACATACATACATACATACATACATACATATATATGTATAACATCCAATAGTCATCAAAACAGCATAATAAAAATATTCCTACTTGTATAAAAATATAAGCAGGTCTGAAAGAGTGAGTTTTAGTCACTTTGCTCCCAGTCGTTGTTGCCGCGTTTTATTTGGAATAAAATTAAACGAGCGTTTAATTTTACCCAAAAATCTTGTGAGCTTCAAATCAATCAAATCCAATTCCATAGCATAGTATTTTCAATAACGAGTGCAACATAACTCGTTTCGTCTGAATCAGACCTCGTATGAAGAAATTATGCAATTTCTAAGATTACACGATTTTTATAAACTAAATTCAAAAATTCTTTTTTTAAACCTTAAAATCTGGACCGCCAGATTGTGGAAAAACGATCTCGGCCCTCCATTTCTTTCCTTCTTCTCCCCATTTAACTACCCCCAGAAAACCCTACGTGTCACCGATACTTCCCTCGATTTTCCACGCCTCCATGAGCAACCGGACTCTGATCATCCCTCATCGAGAGACGCCCCAAGCTTCGCCTCGCCTCCACCAAAGATCCTCACCCCCAAAGCTCAACCATGAACCCAAAAATTGCCTTCGAGCACTGGGCATTCGAATGAAGTTTTCCGCCAATGGCGATCTCCACCGGTAGATGTGCTCCACTTGTCGAGGACTTCATTTGTTTAGTTGGAGATGAAAGCTAAAAATGCCTTGATGGGGAGATAAATGTGGGGAAACGCGAACGAATTCTGGTCGTTCATACGGAGGTGGTGGCTAAGTGAATAATAGGGTTGAGGTTTTTCTTGAGTTTGGGGTGTTAGTGTCCTTATATAGCCAATAATTGTGACACTATTCACGCCACGAAATTCCAGACTCCAGACGAAGCATGCCGACTGGCATTCTATATGTTATACCCCTATTCCGAACATAATGGAACACATATCGAGAGCCAATTCCAAAGTATTTGGAAGATAGAATTTCAAATCGAATTATTTGAATTAAATTTCCTTAAACAATTTCTAGGTGTTTCTAATTCGCACGACCAAACTGTAATTCCAATCGCTTTGAAATTTGGAATCCTATTGCGAATCCAATGAAACTGGTTTCGTCTAATTCTGAGACAGTGTCCCGAATGGCTATTTTTACTCGTCTAATTTAAATTATAAAATTTCCAATTTCTGTTTTTTCACTTTTAATTCAATTTTAAAAGTTTATTATCTTCATTCTAATTCAAATAGAATTTAAATAGCTTTAGAAATCATTTCTAACTTCATTACTATGACGACCCAGATTTTTAGCCATCGAATATTGGGCAATTAATTAGTTTTAAATTATTGAAATATTGATTTCTATACGAATAGATTAATTTTCTGATGTTTAAAAATATTTGTATCTATAAATTGGTTTAGAACTATATTCAAAATTTAAGTTATAACATCCTAGTTATGATAAATTTTATGGAAAGATATATATAAACTCTATCATCTAAATTAATATTAAATATCCATAAATATATAAAGATAAATATATGTACAAGCTTTATGTCGTTGATAATATATACGTATGTAAATGTGCATATATGAATATATGCCCATATAAAGTGATATACATGTAAATAGGAAATAATGTGAGGATATATATACGGAAGTATATGTAATGATAAAATATGCATAAGTATATGAATGCATATATGTATATATGTTATATGGGATAGTGAAGGTGATAAATACAAATATATATATATATATATGATGACAAAAACATATATGGATAGGTATATATCTTCATAAAGGTATTGTATGTATGAATATGTTATAAAAACAATGCTTATGGAAATAATAAATATATATATATATAAGCACGTGTATACTTAAATATATAAAATAAAAGGTAAACATGACAAAGTAAAAAATGTATATGTATATGTATATATAAGTGTTTAGGGTGAATAAATGTGTAAATGTGTATATGAATAAGTGTAAACATATATATATATATATATATATATATATATATATATGATGAAAGATATATATAAGTGAATGTATATGAGGCATACATGTATTTATACATTATTAGAAAATGGAAAAGGCAAATATATACATAAGGATATATTTCTATATCAATGAATGTACATGTAAACATGCTAGGAGACATCATCATGGCAAATTTCAAAATCAAGTCAAGCCATAAAATCAAATCATCTTTTGAAATCAAATCAGCATATAAAAGATCTCTTTAGCTCAAAAATCAAATCACTCAAAAGGAAGAAAGAAGAAATAAAAATAAAATCAATATTGTGTGAAATGGAAAGCCTGTACAAAGCTTTAGCCCCCATGGCTTACCCTGTACACTCCACCTTCTCTTATATATATGCAGGCCTTTAGTTCATACTCATACATAAAAAAATAGAAGGAAAAATTTATTAAGTAAAACAAAGTATAAATCTGCCATTAGAAAATAGAGTAGGAGGAATCAAGATAGAAGAACAAAAGAGAGCAGTCGTTCATCTTGAAAGAATATAGAAGGGTGAGTAAAAGCTTAATCTTTTATTTACTATAAAGTCTAGGATGCACCTATGTGATTGGAAATTTGGATAAAATCGTTAATATCGACTCATTTATGACATATATGCGCGGAACTTATGTTAAGCACTCTGTAAATTCAAGAGTATGACCAGCATCTCTGTTTTATAAAAATGTAAATATAGATCTTACAATTTCAAAAATCACTATCTCATAATCCATGAAATTTTAGCTTACGATTCCAAAAAAGAAGCTGGGTGTTTTCGAGTATAGATCCTTTTAAAATTCGTTTCATGAGATATTATGTAGCATGGAAGAGGAAAAATGCATTTTCATAGTAAGCAACCAAGGAACGAGCAAGTTTTGAATATAACAATTTAATTAATTGTTTTCATGAGTGTAATTGTTACTAAAAATCGTGATTCTTGGAGAGGATTTGATGATTTTTAATTTTGTATTGAGGAGGGAAAGGAAGATGAACGAAAAAGGCATCTTTACGAAATTGGGATGGCCATGGCAACTTGGGGGACTCGCCGTTGGTTGCGGAGATTGCTAGAGGGATGGTGGATGTAGGAAAAATGAAGCCCCATTTTCTCGTGGCGTGTGGCGTCAAGGGGAAGTCAATTTAGGGTTTAAGGCCGTCGTTTGGTGCTTTAGTCTCGAGCTTGTGGTGGCGTGATGGTGAAGGTAGGGCCGTGCGGTGAAGGGGGAGAAGGAAGAGGGGGATGAGACGGTCTTCCTGGTATAGTTTGGTGACGATCAGTGGCCGTAGGTGGCTGGTAGAGGCGATGGAAGGGGTGAGGAGTTGTCCCGGTTTTTCGGTTGGGTAGTCAAATTTCGAATCATGGAATCAGGTCGTGTTCCATGTGGTTAAGCATGACAGCGTGGTCGTGGATGGTCAGTGGGAATGGTCGGCGGCGTGGTTCGGTGGAAGATGATCGTGCGCACGTGCACGGTGATGTGCACGGTTGGGTCAGAGGGAATGAATGGAAGAAAACTGGAAGGGAAAGGAAGGAAGGAAGAAGAGAATAGGAATGGCCGAAAAAGATAATGGGCCAAGGGAAAATAGAAAGAAGGAAAAAAAAGAAAAGAAAAAGAAAAAAAAATAAAAAAGATAAAAGAAAAGGAAAGAGAAAGGGGAAAGGAAAAGGAAAATAGAAATAAAAGAAGAAGAAGTGGGATTTACAAATTTATTGATATGATGATTTATATTTTCTTCTAAAAATCTAATTTTAATTTAAAAATCCAAAATTTAAAGCTCAAAAATTTAAATGGTAATTAATTACATTAATATTTGATTTGAAATTTATATAGATTTACCAAGTAGCCATCAAATAGTGTTAAACTTCGATCAACTAATAATAGAACGTTTTTATAATTTCCTTAAATTGTAGTTAATTTGGATAAAGATACAAATGGCTTCAACTATGTAAAGTTAATAAAATTCAAGTGTGTGATCTATATGATATTTGTTACCGATCGTTAAATTAATAACAACCTATATCTTGGCTAAATTCTATTGGAGATTTAATTCAATTATTTCTGTCTATACCATTAAGGGTCAGACAAGTTAAGTAGTAAATTAAAATGATGGTACGGTTATTTGAATAAAGATCGGTAATAACTTTCCATATGTAAATATTGTCACTTGAAACATAATTGTGATTTTAAAACAATTTACCCTTTTAAATTTATTACTTGGATTCGAAGAGGCCGGGGTCGGATATCAGTGATATCCCGAACCACTTCGATTTAATAAGCACTACAAATCTTTACGGGTTTGATTATAGAGTCTAGTAGGCTGGAATTGAATGAATTAAGTAAATTTGACTATTTTAAATAAGCAACTGTACTTAGATATTATTTTAAATATCAATGGATTTTTGTAACAAGTGTTTGGCTATAACAAGATAAAAACTCATAGTGTTGTACGGGTTACCTTGGTTCCAAAGGGTTTTAGAACTTAAGTATTTAAAATTTAAGTTGGTTTACTCATGCTGGTTTCCAGTCTGACTCGGGTGTTTCTTTATTGTAATGCTCGTGTCAGATCAAGTATTGCAAAATTTTAGGTTAGGATGCTTTTGAAGCTCAGGAGACGAGTTGGATGGCAGAGACGTATCGACTATATTACGCTGTGTATTATAGGTTGTTTAGACAGCAGTTGAGGACAAGTTTTTATAACTATCCGAATTTGTTGTACTCTGATAACTTGTATATATATATTAACAGTTACAGCTTTTCTTGTATAAAATGCTGCTATTGTATATTATATTTTATTCCAATACGATTGTGAGATTCTGTACTGTTGTTCTGTTTCTTCTTCTATCTCTTTTTCTTCTTAGCCCTAACAGCCTGGTATTTCCGGCACTCGATTGCTCGACACTCTATACAGTGGACGTATTATTGTCGATTTTCGGGGTCGAAAATCTCTCGGCCTTTTCATTTGGTATCAGAGCTGAAGGTTAAGCGAGAACCTTGGCTCTGATGGGGATTACTCATTAGAGATAGGGTCTGTAGTACCCTAGAATGAGTTGAGTGTATTATACAAGGGCGTACATTTATTTTCTTATATAATGATTTTAAAATGGTTTTAAAAATAACTTTTTTTATATAAGGCTATATTTTAGTATATAAAGAAGTAATTTTTCTGAATTATTATAGTATATCAAGGTGATTAGCTGTGATTATTATAATCAAATAAGATTATAAGATTTAAGTGATTAAGTATGTATATAACCAAATAGAAATTTGGGTAAGAATTAACTATAGAAATAAGTAAAGCTAAAAATGGATTCAAACCAGAATTTAAGATTCCGGAAATTCTGGAAGTATTTTTCAAAGTGTTTTGAAATGAAATAAGTACCCTGAGTATATTTTTCCAGAAAATTATGATAAAATATATAGTGTGTTTGGTTTCTAGATATGATAACATTGGTTATTATCATAAATTGGTTATTGTGTCTTACTAAAGGGATGTTTATTTTAGAATAAACAATGATGAAACAAAGTGAAATGTTATAAGCTGAATTTATAAGTGTAACTTATAAAATTAAAATGAATTTAAAAAAAATGGATTTAAATTGTGAAGTTTTAAATCTAAGCCTCAAAGAAATTTTGAAATTGTTTCAAAGTGTATAAGGAGGAAATAAATAATATTATATTTTTGAACATAAAAATCTTTGTTTTAAAACATGAGTTGTTTAAAGATGAATTTGTTTTGATTTAAAAACCAAGAATGGTTTAAAAATTTAAAAGTGTGACTTGATGTGTGAATGAGATAAATATGTATATATATGTGGATATATATGATTTCAAAGTTGACTTGAAGTGAATACTAAGTGTTGAATTCTGGAATCCCCTGTAGAATGAGATGTATAACCGAAAGAGAAATAAGTTTTTTGAACTTATAAGTGGGAAGTGATATTAATAAGAATTGGATTTGAAATGGAAAAATTTAAATTTGAGTAGGTTAAATGGACTAAACAATATGGAATTTAACTCAGGGCAAGTTAAATAAGTTTGGACTTATAGCCTGAAATGGGAAATTTCAAGATGGAATTAAGATTTAACTTATGGAAGTTAAACGGGTTAGATTGAAAAAAGAGTTAGGTATGATTTCAAAATGACATTTGAAACAAAACAGGTCTCTAATTCTGGAATTTGGGGTAGATGCTATTGATGAGGGTTCAAACAATTTGGATGTTTATTTACTTTGATTTATCCTGCTATTATTCTGTTTGTTATTTACAGTATATAAAACTGTAAGTTGGATTATTTTGAATAAATTAAGAAGTGGATTGAAATGATGTATATCCATTCCTGAAATTAAATGGAAATAAAGCTTTATTTTGAAACTATTTAAATGATTTCGGTTTTTAGAAATAAAATTTGAATTTATGAAAATGGAATCATTTTGAACTTAAGTTTGAAATGATAAAAATGAATTTGTTAACCGAAATTGTATAAAGGATTGGGTTTAAAAATTTAAAGTTGGGAAATCAATCAAATTCCGAAAATTGATTGTTTAAAGGGATTTGAACTCTCACTCGAATCTTGAATAAGTTAAGTAAGAGGTAATTTAAGTATTTGAAATTTGGGCTCATGATTTAATTATAAGAGATTTAGATTGTTAATTTAAATAATAAGGGTTAACTTGATATAAGTGATTAAATCAACATTTTGAAAATCGAACTCGAATTGATATAGATCGAGATGGTTAAAGAGTGAGAATGGAATTGAAATTTAATTTTAATTGAATTAATTGAAATTGTAATCGAAGGTGAATTAGTTAAAATTCAAATTAGGAATTGATTTGAATTGGAATAGGAATCGAAGTTAATTCGAATTGGAATCTGGATTGAATCAATTTGAATGGAAGTGGAAATTAAAAATTGATTTGAATTGGGGATTGGGAATTGAATCAGTTTGACTCTGAAACTATTTTCAAATAAATTATTTTAATATAAACTGTTTTAAATCTACCTTCTCAAATATTCAAACTATCTTGATTTTCCAAGCTATTTACTATACAAACCTTTCTTTTTAATACCCAAACTATCTTATATTTACTATTTAACCATTTTAAAACTATTCAAGCTATTTTCTAAATTCAAACTGGTCAGAGTGGAAATTGTTTATATTTAATCATGGATTTAAATACAAATTGGGACAAATTGAAGTTTTAACCCAAAAGGGAAATAGGAGCAATTCTGAATTGGAACCGAATCAGATATTAAGACAAAAATGACTTTGAAGTAAAATAGTATATCTTGAGGAAATTATGACGATGAAGATTGGATAGTATTATAATTGAAACTCACTTTATAAGAAGTAAGTAATGTTACAAATGACTTTGAAAAAGGAAATCTAATTTGAAAATTTTGATTTGGCATTAATGAGGTTATATATATTTGTTCTATATTAAAAACTCCCCTTATTGAAATTATAACAAGAAGAAGGGATCTTTGAAAGATATTTGAAATATAAAGTGGAATTTATATGTATGAAGTGATCTGAAAATTATTCAAGTTGAAAGAATGATTTTATATGTATATGAGAATAAAACTGGAAGGGTTTTGGAACTCATTGATTTTGAAAGGCTTTTGGTTTTGGCAAAAAGCAAATATTGGAAATTTGGAAAGCCAAGTTTGAGAACTATCGATTTTAAGATATCGATTTTGAAGTTTATATGTGATACATATAAAGAGTATGATTTGAAAGGTACTATATGTATATAGTATGAAATGTTTTGAGAATGGTATGAAAAAAAGGCGCTCCCATTGAGAGTCGGAACTTATAGTAGGAGATCCACGAGGTGGTTCTGCCTTGAACCCTAAGGGGGTTCAAAATTAGGATTCCAGAGGACGTCCGGACAAAACTCGAGTTCCTGATGATCACTGTTACATTGGGTTTTTCTATGATGGCAACGTAACCTTTGTTGTAACTGTGATCTACTGAGTTTCCATAGAGTAAGTCGAGTGGCAGTGATTGCCTACAATCTACGTTTGATTTCACTGGAATAGCGACGTAACATCGGTAGATTGCGATCTATTTGGTCCCATAGCGGGATTCATATGTCAGTGAGTGCCTACAGTCTACAATTGGGTTTCACTGGGATAGTGACGCAACCTTTGTGTAGTCTGCGATCTACGTGGTAAAGTTTCATTTGGCAGCGTAATTCGAGTGGTGTCGATTCCTATAGTTACATGGGTTTTGCTGTGATGGCAACGTAACCCTGGGTGTAGCTGCGATCTGCTGCAGTTCCTATGGCGAAAGCGAAGGGCGCGGATGCCTACAATTTTCTTATGGATTTCGCTGGGATGGCGATGCAATCATCGTGCTAACTGCGATCCATGGGAGGGGGTGATGATTTCCACAGCATTTTTGAAAGGTTTTCCAAGTATTTTCATTGGGTGTTGAAAATGGGTCTACTAATACTTATAGATTTTCAGTCCTACGCCTGATCAACGTATGACTGAATTTCCATGAGAACAAGGATGGACTTGTTAAGACATCGAGTTATAAAACGTATTTTTATAAAACTAGTTTGGTAATACTATGGGATTTTAAAGTGTTTTAAATTTTATATAATAAAAGATTACGGAGATAAATGTTTAAAAATGGTTTAATTATTAATACACATCGAAATTAAAATTTTCGCTTCGTTCCTTTTTGAGGACGAAAAGTTCTAAGGGGGGAGGAATGTGACGACCCGGATTTTTAGCCATCGAATATTGGGAAATTAATTGGTTTTAAATTATTGAAATATTGATTTCTATAAGTCGAATAGATTAATTTTCTGAAGTTTAAAAATATCTGTATCAATTAATTGGTTTTGAACTATATTCAAAATTTAAGTTATAACATCCTAGTTATGATAAATTTTATAGAAAGATATATATAAACTCCATCATCTAAATTAAGATTAAACATCCATAAATATATATAGATAAATATATGTACAAGCTTTATAACGTTGATAATATATAAGTATGTAAATGTGCATATATGAATATATGCCCATATGAATTATTATATCAGTTGAATATTATATATATATATATATATTAATATACATATATTAGTAGTTGGGTATATTCCCACTGTTGGAGCGGACGAGACACTATGCATGCCGCATAATAGCGGATGACCCTATATTACCGCGATTTCCCACCTCGAAGCAGGATTGGTATTTTATATTATATAACATCTGTGGATGCAGGGAAACAGGTTGGAGCAATCCAGCTGGATTCCTCAAAATTATTGATTTTAATTTCATATATAGTGATATATGGTGTGTTTTGAATAGTCTTTGGTGGATTATGATGTGATTTGAAATTATTGGATGTTATGGTAGCACTGACCTTAATTTTGGTATTATAAATACAATAAATAATATTTTTGAATTTAAAAAAGGGAATTAAAAGGCGATTTTGAAAGCGAAATATTTATATTGAATTTTGGATTAATTAAAAAAGATTGGATTTGGATAAAATAAATGATTTGGTTTTAAATCTGTACTTAACTATTACGTGAAATATTTTAAATAGAGATTTTGAAATAAGGTATATAAAGGATTTTTAAACAATAAATCTTAAGCGATATTTGTTTAAATATAAAAATGTTTTAAAAATCGATATTTCAAAGGATGGGGAGAATAAGGGAAATTTAATAAGGAGAATATTTATAAATGGAGTTGTTTAATAAAAATCCATTATTAATAGAGAAAAACTGGGAATGAGTTTATGAAATTTATAAAGAATGTTTATAAATAAAGTGGAATGATTATCATTTGATAGAATGGAAATATAATTTCACAATGATAATTTATAATGAGAGATGTGAATCGAGTTAGAAGGAATATTGGATTCTAGTTTGGAATTTCGAAAAAGGGTTATGAAATTGGGATGTAAATCGATTTGTGATAAATCGAGAGCGATTCACAAATATAAAATTTGGTTATATTGGAACTTAAAAATATATTTTTATCGAGAAGCGTTAATTTTTTATTTATTTATTAAACTATGTAGTTTTAAAAACTATTAATTGGATTAAAATATTTCAGAAAGCTAGTTATTTAAATATTTAATATTTGTTGAAATGAATTCTAAAATTTTAAACAAGTTTTGTAAATCGATTAGAAATTTTATAAATGAATTGAAATTAGTTATTGACGTTTATTTTAATAGTGCTTTGATATTTTAAATAATTATTTAACTATGTTTTGAAATTTATTATTATTGTATATATAGTTTAAAAGTAAGCGATCATAATTTATTTATAAATGCTCTCAAGATTTGTGAATCGGATTTTATTTAATGGATGTGATTTTATAAGAGAAAATCTTACAATGAAATTTTGGAAACTTGAGAAAATATCAAAATGTTTAGATACGAGAACTTCAAAAATGAATCTGAATTAATAAAAGAAGTTATAATTTGTTAGTTGGGATTATAAATAAGAATAATCGATTTTGGAAATTGAAAAAAAGAATTTGTTAATGATTTCGGAGATTTATGAGATAGGTTATGAAATATTTCCCGAGTTTGATATTAAAATGATTTTGGAGAATCTGCCTATAAATATTCTCCTAAGTATTGAAAGAGTGTTTTGGAAATATTTTAAATGTATAATGAGTTATATAGAAATATTTTTCTAAGTGTTATAAATTGAATTCAGAAATATTTCTATGCGCTGAAATGGTTTAAAAATATCCTATTATGGATAGGTACTTGAGATTGTTTTCAAATATTGATATATTGGAAGAGATTGAATATATAACTTTGTAAAGATATTTTAAATTAATGTTTTGAAAGATTATAATATGGACCCAGTGACTGCCTATGTGCGTAAATTGATAGTTAAATAACCGACTATCAAACCCGGCCAATTTCGTTGATCGTTTCGAAGAGACGAGATCAGATTTATTATTCGAAAACCACTTCGATCCGATTTGAGCGTTACGAATTGTGATATCGTGAAGATAATGAAGATGGTGATTTTGGAGATTCGGTTTGTTTAGACCCAGAACAACTTCTATGGATGAATGCTATCAGCACATTGTCATTGGAGGGCAATGAGCATTCTAAGTGTAAATTTCTTAAAAGGTAATCGTAGCCTAATGCCTCATCAACTAGAAATGACAAATACAGGGCATGCAGCAGGGCTAAGTGGGTCGCTCCCATTAGTATTTGTACTTAGACACTATTATAATATCACAGGATTTTTATATAAAAGTGTTTTGGTTATCGTAAGGTAAAAACCCGTCGCGTTTATGTATGGCGTGGTCTTACGAGATACCTTTTGATTTCAAAAGATTTTCTTAACTTTAAATCCAATTGGGTGTGTTTTCTCACGCTGGTTTTCGAGACTGACTCGGGTGTTATTTATTTATAATGCTTGGATCAGACCGAGTATTACAGATTCAGATTTGGATGCTAAGGAGCTCAGGAGACGAGCTAGAGGAGTCTCAGGCGTATTCCACGTACTTGATTATATTCCGCTATGTGTGTATGTTGTATATTCAGCACTTATGAGGACAAGTTATTATAACTGTCCAGATTGATTTGTTGATTGTTGTACTCTGATGATGATATGTATATTAACAATTGCAGTTTCTTTTGTATAAAGATATGTTATTATTTTATTATATATTTTTCTGCTGCGATTGTGAGATTCTATCTTATTGTTTAGTTTATTCTTATCTTCTTTCTTCTTCTTTCCCCTAACAATCGAGATTTCCGACATTTGACTTCTCGGCATGTAATACAGTGGACATATTAGTGTCGATTTTCGAGGGTTGAAAATCTGGTTCATTGCAATTGGTATCAGAGCTGAAGGTTAAGCGAGAACCTTGGCTTTCGTGGGGTAACTCATTAGAGAAAGGGTCAGTAGCACCCTAGAATGAGTTTGAGTATATGTATATGAGTGCGTATTTATTAGTGATATAAAATTGTTTTATATTGTGTTGGTTGATCTATTGAGTGGCTTATGGATTCTAGTCAATATGAGTAATTAACGTTATTGATAGGGTTCTCTATACACTAGAAAGAGTAATTCGACATATTATTGTTTTGGAATTGGGTAAATGAAATAATTTTACCTGGATTATATTTTATATCAAAAGGAATAGTTTTTCAGAAAATATTATTATATGGTGTGTTTGGTTGATATAGAATGATAATATTTTATTATTGTCATTTGTTGTTGTTGTGATCGAATAAAAGTTGTTAGTATTATAAGGCAAACAAGATTAATAATTAAGGAATGATTTTATATAACAAAGATGGGATTATATAACTATATGATATGTAAATTGTTATCCCACCTTTTGCCAAAGCCAAGATACCCAAAAATTAATTGAAAATCAATGATTACTAGTCATGAATATCGATTGTGCATCGCAGGTTCACCATGGATATCGATGAATTTTGTCCGAGTCCGGATCGGGCTACAATTAACAAGACAGGACGAGCAAAGCCATAAAAGACAGCATTTCAAGTTTCAAGTCAATCCGAGTTCGTATGCTCAAATTATGATCGATGCAAAATGAAGAAGATAACCCTTATTTGAATCCATAGGTTACACCCCTGTTCGAATCCATCAACGTCCCCCCATTTGAATCCATTGGCAATAAGCCCCAATTCGCATCGTTCAGGCATCATCATGTTTCGTATCCATCAAGTTGCTTTGTTCGAATCCATCAAAGGCGAGCGACTTCGAATCGATCATCTTCGAATCGATGATGCTCGAATCGATCCGTTGTCATATCTTGGAACGAGCAAGGCGCGAGCAACCCAGTCAACGCGCAACAAAAGGCGGATCGATGCCAAAGTTCTGCTCCACGTCATCACGAAGTCATGAGCCACCATTGATTCGAAGGAATCGATATGAAGAGGTCGATTCGAACGGAATGAACAAACGGAAAATACAATTTCGTATCGATCATATCTCTTAAACCGCAAATCCAAATGCTACGAAATTTTCACAGAAGCTTATGTACATGTCGAAGAATGTCCACACCAAATTTCAACTCAATTGGATGATTTATTGATCGATTCGAATGGAGTTCGAATCGATCCAGAAGCGGGCCCAGATTTTCTGGACGCGGGCGCATGGGCCCCCACACGTGCCAGAAGTAGTCTCCCTAATTTTAGGCGAAATATCAGCCTCCTACACCTATAAATAGAGCCCCAGGTCATTCAAAAAAGGGGATCTTGATTCGGAAGCGCTCATACTCTACCAGACTCTACTTTGCACTTGATTACTACCGTTGTACTCGAAGAACAGAGCAATAATCCATTGTAATCTACTGTAATCAACTGTAATCAGCGAAGAACATCAATAAAAGAAAACCTTTGAAGTGGACGTAGGCCGGAGATAGCCGAACCACTATAAATCTCATGTTTCTGTTCATTATTTCTGAATTGTGATATTCTGTTTGCTTAGATCTGTGATTTTTGTTTGAATATTGCTGATTTGTATTCATACACTGGTGCTTTCACAATACTTGGGGTTTGTGACCAATTTTGGCGCAAACACTTTGGTGCTTTCACTGAGAATTGAACTCAGCACCCGCTACACCAGATTCAAAGTTTAGATTTGAAAGTTTGAAGGATTCGGATTGACTCGACAATGACTCAACAAACAAGACAAAGAGATGAGAGAAGCCAACAGGGAGGAAGTCAAGAGGAATCCTCTGGTGCTGGAGAAGGACGAGCTTCGATTTACATCACCAGAGATGAAATGGAAGCTATAGCAAATTCATTTCAAGAGAGGATGGTGAAGACTCAGCAAGAGATACTGCAGAATTTCTTTGAGCAGATGAGAGCAGCAAATATGCATAATCTTGGACCAACTACAGCAACTGCAAGTGCTGAACAGGGAGTTGGGATTGCAGAAACTAACAGAGATCAAGCTCAAGATCAGAATGCAGGACCAAAAGGCGATCAACAAGGACTTGGGGGCAGACCCTCTGAATCCGATATTGGAAGACCGATGGTAGGGGCTCAACAGGCTAGAGCCGATGCTAATGACAACGGGCCACACGAAGAGTACGTACCAGAATACCCTCCAAGACCAAGAGGGCAACCCCAGGATGGAGATGAAAAGATGGCTGGATTAGTGCGACGACTCATGAGAGGAGGATTGTCTAGCGGAGGGTTGGAAGAAGTCAGTCGGAGTCCGTTCACTCCGAATATCAGGAATGCAAGGAACCCTCCGAAGTTCAAACTTCCTATGCTAGATCCTTATGACGGGAAGTCAGATCCAACGATGCATATTACTCGATACATCAGGCACATGGAAGTGTTGGGGGCATCCGAGGAAGTGATGGCTCGATGCTTCCCTCTATACTTGTCAGATTTGGCTGCACTTTGGTTCAGGCAATTAGAAACTAGATCGATCAGAACATGGGGCGATCTTGTAGATTGCTTTATGAGACAGTTTAGGGTCCACGTGATGCGACCCAAGAGTGTGATGACTTTGGCATCGATAAAACAAAGGACCGGAGAGTCCATAAAAGATTTTCTACTACGATTTAATGCAACGGTTGCTTCTGTAGATCGCCCGGATCCATCGATGATTTTGATGGCGGCAGTGGCAGGAGTTGGAGAAGGCACCGAATTCAAGGATTCCTTAACGAGAGACCCGCCGCAAGATCTTGGGGAGTTTTACCATGAAGCTGAAAGATTCATTCGATTAGAAGAATCACGAGCCGAGAGGCAGGAAATAAACGCTGTGCAAGGCGAAGGAACCGCTAGGGAACATCCCAGGGCGGACAAAGGAAAGAGAAAGCAGGATGATGCACATGATGGTCCAGATAAACGGAAGAAATTCCGAGAGCCCAGATTCAGGCAATACACAGATTTGGCGGCAAGCCTGGAACGAATTTACACCGAAATTCGGGGGGCAACTCCCCTATCGAAAACCACCCAGGAGAGATCCCACAGAGCGGGAGCGTAGAACCGGAAAATATTGCCTATTCCATGAGCTGGATGGGCACACAACCGACGAATGATGCCATCTAAAGGATGAGGTGGAAGAACATGCCAGGAGTGGTAGATTGCCACAATATGTCAGAGAACGGGCAGCGGCGGTATGGCCTGAACAACTACCGCCTCCACCTAACAGAAACGATCCTGGATCGGGATCACGACTCGTCATCAACTGATTAAGATGGCAAGGCCCAAGTTCAGGATTTGGACTTCGGTCAAATAAATTCATTAGATTTGTTTTCAGAATAAACGGCAACTCCACTTACTCATGTACGGGAACCAGAGAGATCCCTAGGCATGCTCTGAGATGGAGATAGACCGATCTGCCCGGAGAGGCAATGTTTAATTTTTTCCTGATGTTTGAGATTGAACATCTAGGACCTGAATTTAATAAATAAACTTGATTTTCTTGAAATAAACCTTTGACCGGAGAGTTAAAGGATGAGTATTAAATACCAATATAAAAATGATCGCTTTATGACCCTACCCGGAGAGACGGGGTCCAGAGTGCAAGAAGTGGGTTGCTTCGCCGGAGAGCGACAGGATCGACTCACTTAACGTCGTTTTCCATTCACCGGAGAGTGATTAGATCGGGATTCGATAAGAGCCTGGAGAGGCTATGATCGGCCCACGATTTAGGCCATGCCATCGCTTAATGTTCAGATACACTGAACCGGAGTGCAAGAAGTTAGTCGCTTCGCCGGAGAGCGACAAGATTGACTCACTTAACGTTGTTTCCCCTTCACCGGAGAGTGACAGGAGGGGATCCAGCAGGAGCCCAGAGAGGCTACGATCGGTCCAGAACGACCAAGACATCGCTTTACGCCCTAACTGGGGCCAGAGTGCAAGGAATAGAAAGCAACGCCGGAATGCAATAGGATCCTTCTATTCGATCGCTAAGTCTGGAATGGGCTTGGCAAGGGTCCGGAGTAACCATTGATAGTCCGGAGAGACTATGGAAACTCATTCTAAACTTCCATTGGAAGAAATTGATAACGATTTGGCTTCGAACAGCCATGGACTTGATTGAAAATGCTATAAGCTCTGAATAAAACATGAACGCACTGCATTCAATTTGAGACTGATCAAAACACGCCTTTTACCAAAAGGCATGTTTAGGGGGGCAAAGTGTTATCCCACCTTTTGGAAAAACCGAGATACCCAAAAATTAACTGAAAATCAATGATTACTAGTCATGAATATCGATTGTGCATCGCAGGTTCACCATGGATATCGATGAATTTTGTCCGAGTCCGGGTCAGGCTACAATTGACAAGACAGGACGAGCAAAGCCATAAAAGACAGCATTTAAAGTTTCAAGTCAATCCGAGTTCGTATGCTCAAATTACGATCGATGCAAAATGAAGGAGATAGCCCTTATTCGAATCCATAGGTTACACCCCTGTTCGAATCCATCAACGTCCCCCCGTTCGAATCCATTGGCAATAAGCCCCAATTCGCATCGTTCAGGCATCATCACGTTTTGTATCCATCAAGTTGCTTTGTTCGAATCCATCAGAGGCGAGCGACTTCGAATCGATCATCTTCGAATCGATGATGCTCGAATCGATCCATGGTCATATCTTGGAACGAGCAAGGCGCGAGCAACCCAGTCAACACACAACAAAAGACGGATCGATGCCAAAGTTCTGCTCCACGTCATCACGAAGTCACGAGCCACCATCGATTCGAAGGAATCGATACGAATAGGTCGATTCGAACGGAATGAAAAGACGGAAAATACAATTTTGTATCGATCATATCTCCCAAACCGCAAATCCAAATGCTACGAAATTTTCACAGAAGCTTACGTACATGTCGAAGAATGTCCACACCAAATTTCAGCTCGATTGGATGATTTTTTGATCGATTCGAATGGAGTTCGAATCGATCCCGAAGCGGGCCCAGATTTTCTGGACGCGGGCGCATGGGCCCCCACACGTGCCAGAAGTAGTCTCCCTAATTTTAGGCGAAATATCAGCCTCCTATACCTATAAATAGAGCCCTAGGTCATTCAGAAAAGGGGATCTTGATTCGGAAGCGCTCATACTCTACCAGACTCTACTTTGCACTTGATTACTACCGTTGTACTCGAAGAACAGAGCAATAATCCATTGTAATCTACTGTAATCAGCGAAGAACATCAATAAAAGAAAACCTTTGAAGTGGACGTAAGTCGGAGATAGCCGAACCACTATAAATCTCGTGTTTCTGTTCATTATTTCTGAATTGTGATATTCTGTTTGCTTAGATCTGTGATTTGTGTTTGAATATTGTTGATTTGTATTCATACACTGGTGCTTTCACAATACTTGGGGTTTGTGACCAATTTTGGCGCAAACTTAAATTTGATTTATAAATTGAAATGAAATGAAATTCTTAAAGTATATTATATAAATATGGTTTATAAAAATGATTTATAAACGATTTAAAAGCTGGAAATTTGGGAATTTAAATCACATTGGTTTTGAAAATGATTTTTCCAAGTTTTGGAAAATAATAATAGCATTACTGGGAAAATGTTTTTGAACGGAAATAAAGGAAATATTTTTAAAAGGATTTTAAAGGAATAGAAAGCACTGAACTCACTTCTGTCACTGGAAAAAAATTTCGGTGATGACTGCAACATCATCGACGTTCATTTTTGAGTTTCCAAGAGAAGGATTGCTATGATTGGAGTTTTGTTTGGTAAAAACTGGTTTTGGTTTTAAAATCCGAAAGAATGATTTGATGTACCAATGGATTGTGTGTGTGTATATGATTTCAAAAATGATTTGAAATACTTTAGAACGAGGTGTTTAAACTCTGATATTTTCAATTAAAACGTTTTATTGAGAATATGGGAAAAATAAGTTAATAACTTATAAAATTAGTAAATTGCAAGTTAAAGCAATGTTTTTAAAAGTGTTGAATATGATTGCAAGAAAGGTAAAAATTTTAAATTGAACTATGGAATGGAATTTAACTTAAATTTAGTTAAATAAAGTGAATTTTAGAAATTTAGCCTAAGTTAGGTTAAATGTAATAATTTTTTTAAATGAACTAAGGAATTAACTAATTTCATAAATTAGCGAGTGAATATGATTTTAGAATATAGTTGAAATTTTGAAGTTTAACAATGGAATTGAGTTAAATAAAATTGGATTTGATCTAAAATAGAATCGATTAAGATTGAAATAAATTAATGAAATGAACTAATTAGATTAATTTATTAATTGAATATGGTTTGGAATGTGGATGGATAAAATTGAATGTTGAAATTGGAAAATAAAATGGAATTTGATTAGAAATAGATATAAACTTAAGTTATGTTGTGCAAATAAACATGAGAAGAGTAAAATGAATTGTTTATAAACTTAAGTAGAATTTTATAGTTCATTAAATGATATAGTATAGAATGAAAGGTGTTAAACATGAAAATTTGATGGAATAATTCTTAAGAGGTAATTAGAATTGAAAGGAATATACTAAGTAAATTAGGAATGCAGATGATGCAATCTGAACAAATTGAATGTAGATAAATTGAATGTGGGTAAAATGAATGAGAACGGGATAAAGGTGAATAAAAGGAATTTGGCGTAGCTAAGAAATCAATTGGAAATAAATACGTGAGTTGTACATATATTATTTTATTCACATAACGGTTTGATCCAGATTCGAGCATATAATTTCGAGATAATTTACATCATCCAAGTTAGGATTTTTATTCGATTCTCGACGGCAAACACTAGATATGGATTTTTGATTATTCTAGGATTCTTTATCATAGTATATGGCTATGCAAGGAGAATAACAGTTTCTGATCAAGAAACTGGATCTAAGTCCGCACTAGAGGGTCGTGTGAACGATACGAGTTTGGAAGTGAAATTGTGGGATCGAGTGAGCGATCAAATTTGATATTGTGTACGAATGATATATGTACATCGTACGGGCTTAAGTAAAACAAATATTGAAAATTAAAGATGCAAAATGTTATGGTTGTGAACTTTATGACTAGATATCATTGGTAAATAAGATGCATGTATTTAAAAGCAAGAGATAATTGATGTCTTTGATATCATAAGAAAATTGGGTTGCCCAACAAAAAGGTACATGTTTATATTGTTGATTGATTTAATGATTTTATGATTGAGCCACTAGGCTTTTATTTCTTTTGCTAATTTGGGGTTAATTTTTCTGATCTAGCCATGCAAATGAGACACTAGCGAAATTTTCGAAAATTTAAAAAGTTAGAATTTTTGAAGAGATTTTTAGTAACTAGAAATTGATTTTGGATAATAACCTGAAATGATTGAATGTATAGTATTAGTGGGGGCCTATGGATGAATTCGAAAACTTGGAAAAATTAGTAACAAGGTTTCAACAAATTTATTTTGGGAAGTTAAAGGCTTAACCGGATTTGGGAAGTTATTTCAACTAATTTGTTTTAGAAAAGAAATGGGTTTGAGCAATTTCCCTACCTTGGCAATTTCGAGGACAAAATTCTTTTAAAGGGGAAGAATGTAACGACCCAGAATTTTAGTGATTTGAAATTGGAATATTTAATAAATTTTAAATGTTGAAAAGTTAATTTATAGATTAAATAATTTGAATTTCAAAATTAGTGATTGATTGGATTATTTAATTATTAAATTAAATTATTGAAATTTCTTAAATAATTAAATCTTGGGTTTTAAGCTAGATAAAAAAAATTTCAAAGCTTATTCAAATTTTATTAATAAGAATAAAGGTAATAAAGCTTTTAAATTTGATTTAAAAGTGATTTAGTCGATTTTTGAAAATGACCTGTTTAAATTGACATATAAAAATAGACTTCTGAGGCACTAGTCTCCGATTTTGACGAAACTAGTTCCATTGGATCCATAATAATGTATTATTATTGGATTTCAAATTTTGTAGCAATCAGATGCATCAATTGTTTGTACGGGATAGAAACGCGTTGAAATTATTATCGGAAATTTAATATAATAATTGGGTTCAAAAAGCCATCTTCTCCATACGATCGAATTAGGTCCCGAAACTTATTCCACTTCATTCGAAATAGGGGTACAACTTTAGGAATGCCAGGCGGCATGCCTTGATAGGAGTTCAGGATTTATAGTTACTTTAAACGAGATATTTGGAATAAAATAATATTTTAAAATTTTAAAGTCAACCCATCAGCGGTTTTCTTTCACTTCAGCCCAATCTATTTTTCCTTCTAGCCACCCTACGCTATCCTTACTAGTTTTGTTTATACACATAACAAAGAGTAAATAAAAAACAATATGGAAACTTTGAAAAATAAAATCTCTCATAATACATTATGAAATATCATGAAATAAATTTTAAAATTCACGGTTTGAGTTTATTTACAGCATGGCATTCGTATTGAATGGTGCGGCACCTATTCTTGAACTCGACAGTTAGGTCGATTAACAATTTTAGCTAGGGTTTGGAATTCTAGCTGGGTTGATCGACATTTTGATAAGGGGAAGATGAAATCGAGCTCGTAGAGGCAAGGGGAGGCGTTTGGTGGAGGTTCGAAGGTCAATGGTGACAGGGAGTGAAACGCGAACTGGCCGAGGCGAATTTGGCCATTTGGTCGCGTTCGAACTGGGGTCAATGGAGGGGAAGAGGATGGTGCCATCATGTCGAGTTCGAGGTGGGCGACGTGTGGGTGTGGTCGAATTGGTCGTTGGTGGCTAAGAGGCTCATGCACATTCGTGGTCGTGCATTTGGGTCTGGAAGAATGAGAAGGAGAGAGGGAGAAGAAGAAGGTGCATGGTGTGGGTTGGGCTAGAATCAGTAGGCCGAGATTTAGGGTAACTGAATTATTAAAGTGATTATATAATTATTTATTTTAATTAATACCAATTCTTCTAAATTTAATAACTTACTCATTCAAGGTCCGAACGAGACGTTGTCCATCGCATTGGGATCGTGTTGTAATCCTCTTTGTAATGGATTTGAATTACTTGCATTTGGAACTAGTTGAATTTTGAGCTATAGTCAAACGTCGTTCGACTATAAACCAACCAGAACGCTAAAGCAACAATTCAAATTCTGGTGAGTAAGTCTCACTCAATTTGGTTAATTGGTTTAATTTATAGCAATTAAAAATTTATTGCTGTATGATTGGTTGAATTGATATAATATTATCAGTTGAATATTATTATATATGTATATTAGTGTATGTATATATATTAGTTGTTGGGTATATTCCCGCCATTGGAGCGGATGAGACACTATGCACCCCGCATAATAGAGGATGCAGGGAAACGGGTTGGAGGAATCCAAGTGGATTTCTCAGAATTGTTGATTTTAATTTCACATATAGTGGTATATGGTGTGTTTTGAATAGTCTATGGTAGGTTATGATGTGATTTGAAATTGTTGGATGTTATGGTAGCATTGGCCTTAATTTTGGTATTATAAATACCATAAATAATATTTTTGAATTTAAAACAAGGAATTAAAAGGCGATTTTGAAAGTGAAATATTTATATTGAATTTTGGATTAATTAAAAAGGATTGGATTTGGATAAAATAAATGATTTGGTTTTAAATCTGTACTTAACTATTGCGTGAAATATTTTAAATAAAGATTTTGAAATAAGGTATATAAGGGATTTTTAAACAATAAATCTTAAACGATATTTGTTTAAATATAAAAAGGTTTTAAAAATCGATATTTCAAAGGATGGGGGAAATAAGGGAAATTTAATAAGGTCTATATTTATAAATGGAGTTGTTTAATATAAATCTGTTATTAATAGAGAAAAACTGGGAATGAGTATATGAAATTTATAAACAATGTTTATAAATAAAGTGAAATGATTATCATTTGATAGATTGAAAATATAAATTCATAGTGAGAATTTGTAATGAGATATGGGAATCGGGTTAGAAGGAATAGTGGATTCTAGTTTGGAATTTGGAAAAAGGGTTATGAAATTGGGACGTAAATCGATTTATGATAAATGGAGAGAGATTTATATGTCTAAAATTTGGTTATATTGGAATTTAAAAATATATTTTTATCGAGAAGTGAAGTTTGTTTTAAAAAATTTTATTTATTTATTAAACTATGTAGTTTTAAAAATATTAATTGGATTAAAATATTTTAGAAAGCTAGTTATTTAAATATTTAATATTTGTTGAAATGAATTCTAAGATTTTAAATAAGTTTCGTAAATCGATTAGAAATGTTATAAATGAATTGGAATTAGTTATTGACGTTTATTTTAATAGTTCTTTGATATTTTAAATAATTATTTAACTATGTTTTGAAATTTATTATTATTGTATATAGAGTTTAAAAGTAAGCGATCATAATTTATTTATAAATGCTCTCGAGATTTGTGAACCGGATGTTATTTAATGGATGTGATTTTATAAGAGAAAATCTTACAATGAAATTTTGGAAACATGAGAAAATATCCAAAGTGTTTTGATATGAGAAGTTCGAAAATGAATCTGAATTAATAAAAGAAGTTATAATTTGTTAGTTGCGATTATAAATAAGAATAATCGATTTTGGAAATTGAAAAAAGGAATTTATTAATGATTCCAGAGATTTATGAGGTAGGTTATGAAATATTTCCTAAGTTTGATATTAAAATGATTTTGGAGAATCTGCCTATAAATATTCTCCTAAGTATTGAAGGAGCGTTTTAGAAATATTTTTAGTGTGGAATGTATTATATAGAAATATTTATCTAAGTGTTATAAATTGAATTTGGAAATATTTATAAGTGTTGAAATGGTTTTAAAATATCCTGTTATGGATAGGTACTTGAGATTGTTTTCAAATATTGAAATATTGGAAGAGATTGAATATATATATCTTTGTAAAGATATTTTGAATAAATGTTTTGAAAGGTTTATGATATGCGGCTAGTGACTACTTATGTGTGTAATTTGATAGTTAAATAACCGACTATCAAACCCGGCCAATTTCGTTGATTGTTTCGAAGAAACCGGGATCGAAATTAATTATCCTAAAACCACTTCGATCCGATTTGAGCGTTGCGAATTGTGATATCGTGAAGATAATGAAGATGGTGATTTTGGAGATTAGATTTGTTTAGACCCCGAACAACTTGTATGGATGAATGCTATCAGTACATTGTCATTGGAGGGCAATGAACATTCTAAGTGTAAATTTCTTGAAAGGTAATCGTAGCCTTAGTCCTCATCAACTAGGAAATGACTAAAACAGGGCTGTTGTAAGGCTAAGTGGCTCGCTCCATTTGGGTATGTCATCATCTTTCTCGATACCTACATCTACATATTTATGGATTGGTTGTGCATGAGATCTTAAGAAGGTCAGAAGATCAGGATGATGACATATTCGGTACTACTAGTCAAGTGGTGGGCCGGTTCTGTGTGGCAATGTACAAGATGTTCTTGTCAGACCCGAGTGCATTGATCTAGAGATGCACTCATTGGAGGTAGTTCCTTACTAGGTCATAGTATAGAATCCATTCTCTAATACGTGCCTTACGGTTTTGATCATAGAGACTAGTGTGCTGGAATTTAATTAATGTAACAATTTCGGCTATTTTAGTAAGTATTTGTACTTAGATACTATTATAATATCGTAGAAGTTTTATGTTAAAGTGTTTTGGTTATTGTAAGGTAAAAGCCCGTCATGTTTATGTGTGGCATGGTCTTATGAGATACCTTTTGATTTCAGAAGATTTTCTTATAACTTTAAACCTAATTGGGTGTGTTTTCTTACGTTGGTTTTCCAGACTGACTCAAGTGTTATTTATTTATAATGCTCGGGCCAGACCAAGTATTGCAGATTCAGATTAGGATGCTATGGAGCTCTGGAGATGAGCTGGAGGAGTCTCAGGCATATTCCATGTACTTGATTATATTCCACTATGTGTGTATGTTGTATACTCAGCACTTGTGAGGACAAGTTATTATAACAGTCTAGATCGATTTGTTGATTGTTGTACTCTTATGATGATATGCATATTAACAGTTGCAGTTTCTTTTGTATAAAGATCCGTTATTATTTGTTATATATTTTTCCGATGCGATTGTGGGATTATATGTTATTTTTTAGTTTATTCTTATCTTCTTTCTTCTTCTTTCCCCTAGCAATCAGGTTTTTGGGCATTCGATTACTCGGTATGTAATACAGTGGACGTATTAGTGTCGATTTTCGAGGGTCGAAAATCCGGTTCGTTACACATATCATAGCACTAAACCCTTAAACGAGTTCTGACCATCACCTCACTTGATCTGAAACCCTACAACCATCGGCAATGTCTCTCTCCTAGCCCGAGGTTCCTCCAACCATGACTATTTGACCCTACATCAATAGTGTTGTTGGAATTTCAAGTTTTAACCAGTTCTGTTCATCTTACTTCTAAACACAAATTCCAAACCTAAAAATCACTCGAATGCCATTTAAAATCATGAATTGATGCGATAAACAAGATTATACAATCCATTCATTAAATTAAAACTATTCGAAAATTCACTTTTATAACTGGTTACTGTGATAAGCTCATTCCTGTCGCCACAGTCGACAAAACATTGAACGGATAATTTTTAAAATAACCATGAACGTAAATGAACATTTTTGAAGTTGATGGCTCGAGGTAATATCAAGTAGTTTAGGAGTTATTGATTTTTAAACTTTGGAATGGTGTATGTTTTGAGTTATAAAACAAACAGAGAAGATAAAATAGAAGAACTGTAAGTGAATATGTACATGTTTTCAAAATTTTAACAGTAAGAATATTCTTAAATAAACCCCTAAGATTATTAAGCTCAACTTCCACATCGCTTCTTGGCATTTTTCTTAAGATTTTTGGAAATCTTCTAAATTAGGTTTTCTTCCTTCTTGAAAATATGGCCAGGAAGTGTATATGGGTTATTAGATATAAAAATGATTTAAAAGGGAAAAAATATCTTACTTCACCTAACATCATTTCGTGTATTCCTAAGTATATACATAGAAGCTCATGTTGGGTTAAATGAAGCTTCAAGTACTAATAGCTTTAAATTTTAAGTACTTTTGTGTTTTTTTATAAATTATATTATTCCTATTATTATATTCTTTTATAACAAGTCACATTGTTAAGTGTGTATATATACATATATACGTATATGCATGAGTGTATATATATATATCGCATAACTTTAATTTATTTGTCAATTTATGCATATGAGTATACAATAATGTTCATACATTTTATTGAAAAAAAATTAGTTGATGGAAAGTCGAAAAATTCGAAAAATGAATTCCGATCATTTTTTTATTTTTCTTCGAACTAGTTACTTTTTGCAACAAATTTTTGAAAACTAATTTACCATCTCTATTTATTGTTCTAAAGAGTTTTTATTTTAATTACAAAAACTATTATCTGAATATTTAAATTAATCTAAATACTCACAAATCAAAGTTTGGGTCATTACACTTTATTTAGTTTATCGTTGGGTGATCCAAAAATGATACCATCTACATATATTTGTATTATCTGAATATAATTTTTATCTCTTAATAAAAAATGTACTATCTAGATAAGATTAAGTCTTATACCAAGACCTTGGAGCCTGTTTTAGACTATACAAAGCCTTCTTTAATTTGTAAAGACGACTGGGTACACTACAACAAAGTTTGCTATTCATTACGCCAACAGATAGCTCGATGCTGTAAAGCGTTATTAATTTAGTTGAACTCTTTATTATTTAACTTAACTTCCATTTAACACATAAATAACGCTTCGCTCTTGAAAATAAAGTAAACCCCACTCTAAATATTTCACTTCCCTCCTCTCACACAATGATGCGCCCCCATTTTCATTTATCACTAAATAAAATAAGCCTCCCACAAGAAGAAAGTTTGTGACGTACTACTCTGCTATTTCGATCAACATCACACTCTATTGTTTCAATCGGCGTGCTGCTACTGGCATTTGACTTTATTCTTCAACCGACGGTGTTTGATTTTTTTTGATTTTTCCCATAAACCGATAGCTATTCGAAGAAGTGCCGCATAATTGGATTTGAGGTGAGCACTCGATTTTATTTTTGATTTTGTTCTTATTTTGTATGATGTTGTTTGATTTGTTGTCATGTTGTTCAATTTGTTCCATTTGTTTCAAACCCATTTTGTTCTCGTGTTTGATTTGCTAAATTTTTTGCACATTGGCATATGTATATCAATAGAAGTTATGTAACATCCCGTATCTGGAGGTCAAAAGCTAAGCGCTATGGATGCTGCAGTCATCCACAATATTAACTTCTGTTGACGAAATACGGTAATGCTAAAGGTATCCATAATATCAGAAGCACGTGAATAAAAACAAAATCACCGATTTAAAAAAAACAATTATCCGATCACATTTCAAAGTCACAAATTCTTATCCAAGTTACAAAAATCCCAAAACGTATTCCTAGGCAGTGGTCAAATATAATTTACAACAATACGCCAAGAGCAACATATGACGATGCCCCCTTGGATGATCAAAGAAATATAGACATAACCGTCTTAATACACAGCGGAAACAAATGCATAAATATCAGAATTCCTAGTTTAGCTATCTGACAGCCACCTACTCGTCTTCAGAAATTTATTCGCCAAAATCTGCTAAAACCTGAAAACCTCAACCCTCAGCCTACCCAAATCAATTTTTGAGCACCCGAGAGATTAAGGGGAAACAAAAAATTCGAGTCAGACATAAAGCCCGGTGTGAATAGTATTGTTCATCTCTATTAATTTATGTTAAGTGAGACCATGCCACTTAGCGGAACGAGTTTCCCCTCACCAATATTCCTTTAAAACATATCTTTTTGCAATTCTTTTCTAGTAATCAAAACTGGTCAAAATATGTAAAGCATCATTATGTAAACATACATAGATATATCAGGTAATAAAACGAACTATTTGTTCATGCATAAAAGTTTTGTTTGGCTAACTTTTAACCTTTGGCTGACTCGGGCCTACCAGACAACATCAAAATTTATCTAACATATGCTAGACACTCTTATTCATTTGGACTATCGGTCCTTAGCTATCTATTAAATACTTCTCTTCTGGATGGTCTGTCCTAAACTTATCTTCTTCTAGGGTCACCTGATCCTAATGGTATTGTGGGCTCACCAATAACCTATCTACATATAAAATATATTCCTTTCTGTGTGTATTCATAATTTTAGTTTCATCTGTGACAAAGCCCTACACATTGGAATTTTGGACAAAATTAGCTAGGGCTAAAAGCTAATGTATAGGGCGCGACCCTATACCAGTCCCATCTTGTATCTAATATCCGAGTCATTTTATTTAGGGATATCTTCCCAAAATTTTCCTTGTAAACCTTTTCAAAATGATTTAATACCTTGATATCAAACTCAAACAAGGAAAATTATATAATTTCTATGCATTACTCAAAACCACCTTGCCATGTTATATATATAATTCACTCAAATCAAGTTGATGAAAACACTTAACTTTTGAAAGTCGCTCTTTCGAAACCATTGAAAGTACCCCTTTCGAAACCATGTAAAACCCTTTCTTTTATCTAGGTCGAAAGGCCAAAAACTTTCTTTCGAAACCATTCTCAAAACCCCTTCGAAACCTTTGGAGATCTTCCTTTCGAAAGCTTTAAAACCTTAAACATCTTTCTTTTAAAACCTTTAAACATTGCTTTTCGAAACCATAGAAAACCTTTCCTTTCGAAACCATTCGATACCATCAGAAAATGAAACCTTTCAATTCCTTCGAAATCTCTTGGGAACCACCCCTCCGAAACCTCTTTTAAAATCTTTCGAAGGCATTAAACCTAAACCTTTCAAAAGCATTTGAGTTCAATTTAAAACATTTGGAAACCTTTCGAAACCATTCAAAGTTGACTACTTTGAAATTCTTTAAAAACGTTTCGGCTAAAATCATTTGGATTATGCCTACAAATAGAGCAAAAGGACATAAATCCATTAAAGTCGTAAGCACCTTTTGAAATCATTCAAATCATCTCTTTCAAAGCCAAATTTTGGGTTATACTTCATTCGAAAGAAAAAGGGCCTTTCAAATCATTCCTGCAAAAGAACCTGTTTTGAAACCATTTCCAAAGTAATAAAATGATGGTTTCGAAACCATCTTTTCGATAACAATGGAGAGGTGGCCAAATTTTAGAAGAGAAAAGGGTCCCTTCGAAGCGATCTGGATCGAAAGGTAGGAAGTGGCAGCTAAAGGCTTCAACAATGTCGAAAGCAATCATTTAAAACAAAAGAGCAACCCAATCGAAACCATTCCTTTCAAACCATTTGACTTGGTCGAAACCTAACTAAGTCGAAAGCTACTTAGTCCAAAGCAAGCAGGCATTCTTTTCTTTTAAAACCAAAGCAAAGTCCCATCTCTTTCGGAACCCCTTGGTTTCGATCCTATACCTTTCGCCTTCTTCCAATCCATTACGTTCATGTTGTCTGATACCATATGCATTGGTTTCAGATGTGTCGGGAGTGTAGTATGGAGGTGGAACCTAGTGCCGAAGGAGAACGAAATAGTAAAAAGACTGTTTATTTGTCCTTTAAAATAGTTCTTTTGTACCTAACCTGCCTTATTTGTCTAAATCTAATTGGTTGCCAGGTTTTTCTTTTCAAAAGTGCTGCTTACTTTCCATTTTTGGCAAATTAAACATTTTACAAAAAGCCTCTTCTCCCTCATAATTATATAAAACCTTTAAGTCCCATACATTCAATAATTTTATATAACCATTAAAACTCTTAGGAAAAATCTGGAAATATTCCTATAAATCAAATTACATGTATTCTATAACGTATAAAAATTTCAGACGTAAACAATCAATTACTTACCCGTAAATAATTTATAATCCAAAATATCATTTTCTTTACTACAAAATTCATATAAATTCCACATTAATTCCAAAAATTCTAAAAATTGAAATCCATCTCCAAACCATATTTTCTGATCTATATAAAAATTCATAAGGTATAATTCATTAACAAGTATATATAAACATTCCATCATTCAAAACATGTCAGTATATTGCAAAATAATTCGGAATCATCATAAAACCGAAAATAATCCAAAATAGAGATTAAAGAAATTGAGATATGAGTAGATTTGATTTATATTAGCTTTTCCTTTAGCTTTTCTTACTTCTTCTTCCCCTTTCCTTGTTAATGGTGGCCGGCCTTACTTGTTAAAATTTGAAAATGAAATGAAATGAACATGTGTTACTATGCACGGCTATGGGTAAAGATATAGGAATGGCCTCTTTCCTATATTACCCCTCCTCTTATTCATTTTAAATCCCCTTTTTAGTTCATTGTTAAATGGCACGGCTACCCCTTTAATTAAAATCAAATCTCAATCCCCTAACCCACACATTATTTTATTTAACTTATCTAATTAAATATCCTAAATAATGTTACCAAAAATCTGGGGTGTTACAAGTTATACCTAAGTTTGCTTAATAAGCCTAGCTAATATTTACTATTACTGTTTATATGTTTTATATTAAATGATTATATACATTGAGTTGCAAATTGTTCTAATTTGGGACTATTATTGCTGACTACCAGATAGGTAAACATTTATATGTTGGCAAATTGGTAATTCAAATTGTTTTAAATTTTGATCATCGTTCGATTAGTGATTTTTTGCCTTTATATGTATATAAACGTATCAAAAAAGAAACCAACAACAAGTGTGTTAAGGTGGCTTAGACAAAAACCAACACCTGGGTTAGTAGATGGTTTGCTAGTAAGCCGCTTTAATTTGCTAGTAACACTACACCAGAAACAGCTTTTGACAGCGTTTCAAAAACGCTGTTATATGATACGACAGCGTTATTATAAACGCTGTATAACGACATGTTGTTGTAGATGCAAAAGTTTTAACAGCAAAATAGAAAACGCTGTAAAAAATTTGATACCACAGCGTTTATTAAACGCTATTATATGACACAACAGCGTTAGAACAAACGTTGTATAACGACAAGCTATCGTAAAAAGAGAACTTAAAACAGCTTAATTTTAAACGTTGTGGAAATTATTCTTTTAACAGCGTTTTATTTAGGCTGTTAATATTTTTATTACAGCGTTTAATGCGTGCTGTGTTATGTTTTTACAGTTGGGATGATGTTTTACTACAGTTTACAACAGCGTTTAATAAACGCTGTTACTCACTATTTAATGATAATTACAACACGAATTAAACGCTGTTGTTTCTTCATTGACAACATTAAAATAGATGTTGTCTTCTATTTATATGATTTTTACAGCATTAATATTCCACTATATTTGCATATTCCAGAACTACATTTTGAGTATAATCAAGCAACCAGTATATATAACATGTTCTAATGAATAATAATCTGTTAAATAAACTAGCTAAAACAATATTAATATACAAAAAACATCTATAAATCAAGTTTCAATAATATCTATAAACAAAAATAACACAGTAGACCAAGTTATCATAATATTGTTAAACAAAGATAAGGTATATGTTAAACAAAAATATAATATCAATAAAGTAAGTCCGCACCAAATGCCAATAACAAAACGTGCATCTAAAAAGTTTCATATGCTTGCTACTTGCTACAGAAGAATAATGTGCCATCGCCATCTTTAATTACCTGCGATGAAAAAATTTGAAGTCAGTGAGTAAACATAAATTAAAATCTAAACCCATTTGATAATCTCAATAAAATTATTACAAGCAAATCAATATTTTTATCACAGTTCTTGGTTTACACTAATAGATATTACATAGATGAGTTTTATTGTAGTATCCAACATTATTGTTAAGTATGATTTACATAGATGAGTTTTATTGTAGTATCCAACAATATTACACAATAAAGTGTTTCACAAGTATGATATAATAATGTAAAAATAACTAACAATAATTGATGACAGAAATAAATAAGTGTAAATGATTGGTGGCAAGTCACAGCTGGACGCAAACTCTGGGCCAGTGATTAAGCACATTATTATCACTAAATAACAGTATAAAGTGTGAATAAGAAAGAGTAAATGGCGAGCACACCGAACTTCAATTTACCAACCGATTCTTAATGCTCTACCAGCATATAACACTAACCAGGTTATGCAACCAATTATGGATCTAACTCCGCGTTAAAAAAAATGTCTGTATTGTCGATGGCAAGATCAGAATCTAGTAAGAAGATACAATATTTCGTTTGGGATAAAAGATAATGCCCAGATATCGTTTGAACTTCGAACGAACAACGGTGGAATAGGATATTAAACATATACTGTGATAGACTAAACAAGGATTAAACAGTTAGATAGCAACCCAAACTCCAAATCCTATAACGAGCCTCACCAAATTCACCAAAAGATTCTAATTGCCTTGAAAACCCGAATTCAAACTCTATCTCGAACTTCTCACACATTCTTTACCTCTGTGCCGCTAGAGGAAACCCCTTATTTCCAGATCTATCACCAACTGAACAGTGGTTAAATTTACAAATTAAGCAGCCTAAACCAAAGCCGCACCATACCCGTCAAGCAAATTGCTTGAACTCTTACACCATTTACAAACTGAAACAAGCAGCTTCGCTTCCACCAGCTCCATCTACAAACTCTTCCAGTTCATCAGCAAATCAACCAGACCACCTACAAAGTTCACAACACTCAACCCTTGAATGTACAGCCACCCTCCATCTCTTGCTAAACAATTAACTCCTTCATAGCTACATCACCAGACTAGCTGCGAACACCAACCTATAACCTTACCTTCTTACTGCACTTACATCCACTTCCTGTACATCAGAAATTTATCCCATTCACCTAAACTGCCACTACAGTCCAACACCTCATTCAACCACTTAAAGCATCACAACTTCAATCCATTCCTACACTACCAGTCCCCTACTCCTCCACTTCCATCACATACACCAAACTGTCCAGTTCAACCTGCACATTCATCTTCAACCCCCTTTCACTGATGTCCACCCACTACCTACGAACAATCTTCACCTTCCTTCTGCAGCATCTACAACCAGTTACTGCCTTCCTCGACCACTACCAAGTTCAAGCAACAAAACCTCCATCCGAACACCCTCCTTATCCTTATGACAATTCAGTAATCACACACGCTCTCATTTGGGACAACAGTCGTAGTTGAAAAATTACCTTATGACTAAAACAAAAACACAATAATCCAAATATTACCTTATGACCAAAGGTTTAACACAAAATTCAATACGGACATAACATGCACATAAAAATGCTTCAATTATTAACTAGACTGCACTATTGTGTGTTCGGATATTGCAAAATAGTTGTTAATTTTTCAACTGCGAACAAGAATGCATATAAACAAGATGTTGTGAAACTTACATGGAAGTTGAGCCCATTTTAACATTCGCAACAGGCCATGCTACAGTCGAGCCAATAGCATCCGATAAGCATTCCATGAAGGATGTAGGCCGCCATAGAGGTGCATTTGGGACTTTTACAACATCCACCCAAACTCTTATCGCATTTGGTCCCAGTGGAACAGAATGTACCAAAGCATTTGGATCAGTTAAAGATACGGTTCCTTCTGCTACTATTTTTCCCGTACCCTCTAAATCAATCAACTTGCATTTGGTATTTGCAGAAGAATTTGCACTCTATCACATAACAAAAAAATGTTAATACGCTATCAACAATTCTTTGAGAGGAATATTAGCAATATGAACATGTTACCGTAAGAGGTGTTGGAGCATTGATCATAGGAGCAGGACATGTACTAGCATTAACCGTTTCAATAACCACTGTTAATTCTGGCCTTGCTATTTTCTTACCAATAGCTTCTCCAATACATGTTATGCCAACTATAGGCCTCCACAAAAATGCATCTTCTTTTTTCGGATTGTCCACCCAAACTATCTTGGCATCTGGTCCAAGAGGAAGACCATTAATAATCTGATTTGGATCACTAGAGTACACTCGTCCTTCAGCAACCAGTTCTTTGCTTCCACCCCAATCATACAGCTTGCAATTGGTTTCCATGCTATTGGTTGTACTCTATTAAAAAAATACATGTGTTTAAGTTGAACATAGAAATATACAAAAACATTGCAGAAATTTCAGTAATGCAAAAAAAATCCTGTGTTTATTCAAAACAGAATGGGATCGTATCAAATTTGTAAGTCTGTAATCCCTAACATGTCGCTAAATATGTTAAAGTGATTCAATTGATGTAGATATTGATTCTAACCTACCCATTGTTACTTGGAGTTCATACAAACGATGACAGTAAATCAAAAGGATATAGAGACTAAAGCTTCTCACACGGAGAAAACCTTCATCATCGTGAATCAAGAGGTATGATTATGAATAGGAAAAGTTATACCCCCATGACTTAGCATGATTACTTGGTTAATGTAGTACTGTAATTTTGTTTTGGGATTAACATGGTTAAAGGTGTAACTAAGCAACACAGTAAGGGTATGTGGCTATGGACGGTGCTTACACTACAGGTTAAGGCAATGAAACAAACAGGTGTGACAAAAATATCATTTCTTATTATTTGACCATTTCTCTTGGTTTATAAAATTAATGAAGACAGATACTCTTATTTTGTAATATACGAGTATATTCTTAATTTTTGGTTAATGGTTAAGAGAGTCAATGAATAATGCCAATTAGTTTCAGGAAGATTAATTTTGTAGGCAGTTGTTTTTCAGAGAACAAAAAGGACACCAACTTAAAACAACAGTGACAGTTTAAGATAAGCTACTAGCTAGCTTCCCTGTGATAAGCTACTTTATATAATAGTTTATTCTTAACGATGTATTTAAGAGGCAAATACTTGATTAAAAATATATTATTATAGCATAATTCAAGCTTGGATGAACTGTGGCTTGTGGACAGTCTCAGGCCTGCATAACCGCTTGCAAAATACCAAACAACCGATTGTATGACTCTTTATTTTTTTAAACTTTTACATGAAAGTTTTGTACTATCTCCAACCCGTTGTACCTTTCCACCATTATGTCTCCAACCCATTGTAATAGCAGCTTCAAGTTTCAACTCACTTTTATTGGCTTAGCACTTAATGGTTTTTTTTAATTTGATATTATATTTCATTTGGACAATTTTTATCTGTAGACCTAAACAAACACTTTTCCAATCTAGGTTTTGTTCAAAATTTATTAAAATATAGATTTGGTTTTCATCAGGTCAAGATTTGTATTTGCTTAGAAATTGCACAATATAAAATACCAATTTTTACTTATGCAAGTATAAAATACTAATATAAAAGATACAAGATAAAGAGGCATATTTTTGTAATAAATTTTGAACAGACCATAAAATTGAACTGTATTTTTATATGACGCTAATAAATAAAATTTGTCCATATTATTTTTGTTTTATGTAAAAGGTAAACAACTCATTTTGGAACTTTGATCTACCAAAAGCTTGTAATTGTTAGAGGCACAAGAAGTGCAACAATAAATAACAGTTTTCTTGTGGTAATTTTATTGATATTTTCATTTGCAATGTGAAACTAGTATATATACTTCAAAATAAGTATATGGTAGATTGGTGTTACATATTAGTATATAATATTGACCTACATATAAAAAAAATGCTAATTAATGTTAAAACTTACCTCGTTTTGTTTTATGGAGTTCGCACTTATGTGTATAACAACTTTATCAGCTGGCCATACTACCATCTCATCCTTGGCGTCTTTTATATATATACCAAACCAGGAGAAGGCCTCCACAAGAAAACATCTAATTTTCTCGGATGGACAATCAAATTTTTTTTGGCATTTGGACCTAAAGGGACATCATTGCACAGTTCTTTCGGATCGCTTGACACAATTTTTCCTTCGGCGACAACCTCATCATCATCTCCATACCAAGGCAGTAAACTACAATTGTCACCTATTTGACTATGCTTACTCTGTAATTAATCAGAATTAAATTATATTGATTATTTATTTAGATATCAAATTATGTATGATGTTGCAACCGTCATATAAAGGATTTTTACCGCTACAGATGTGCTCTCTTCTCCCTAACTTCCTTTATCCTGCCAAATCAATAATATTGCAAATCAAAAATACATACTACTTGAATGATAGTTAATTTAATTAATTTACAAGGACTTAAATAAAAGGAGAGGACTGAAAAGAGAAGATTAATTAATACATTGGACTAAATTAAACATTTCCCTGACTATAACTTCCGAGTTTGCATCATGTACTAAGCATTTCAGTTCAATTATATACTTTGATATAAAAGATAGAGACATATTCAGTGTTATCAGTTCATTACCAAATGCAAACTTCAAAAAATAATGATACAATTGTGTTATTCTTATTGCAATGTTACCAGTTCATATTTTATGTTGTTTGTATAGGCAGTAGATCAAATTCTACTCTATCACATAAAGTATATATGCAAGACACTATAACATAATGGGGATTTTAGAGCTTAAAAATGAAAGATATTAGATTCATGTATGTTTATTTTATTTATACGGACGTTACACATACAGCTCAAAGACCAAAACTACATACCGCACACAGTCCTAGGTTTATCCTGGGCTATTCTTTCATAACACAGAGCATATTTTCTATGTGTGAATACCACCAATTATTAATTTCCATAAATAATGAATGAAGGAGATTTTGTAGAAGACACGGAAACTGAGAACAGAAATTGGTATCACATCCAACCATTGATTATTTACTGATGCACACAATACGAAAAATATTTCATGTTAATATTGCTGTGTCAGCAAACTGAAAATATGAACTCAGTAGTGTGAGCAAACTAAAAATATCAAAAAAAAATAAAAATCATCCAAACCCATAAATTGTTACCCACTTTTGCACTGTTGCCCCAAGCAGCAGGCTTGCCAGCCAGCCTTACCTAGGGCCAGGCCTGCTTACTCATGACATAAACGTTCCAAGTTTCAACATAGTTCATATATCTATGTGATGTTTATATGTAAGGTAGCAGCAAAATAATCTGTTAATGTGATAATAATTTTTCCAGATATCCAATTTAATTCATAACACGTCACAACGTTTTCTTCTCAGAATGGCAGTTTGGTACATTACGTGTATATCAGTATTAAGCCTATTTTTGCCGGTGATTGTCGGATAAATTCTAACGTATCTGGAAATTGGAATGAACTTTTATTGCTATATTTGGTTGAAAAAAATACTTTCCATGTATAGCATGTATATTACTATGTGAATTATTATTAATTAAAAACAAAACTTTTACGCACAATATCAAAATTACACACTTGTATATGCATATATTGAATATAATGAAAAGAACATCCAACTTAGAAAGCTCGACTTACAGTCTTTTACGATTCTGGTTTTCACATCTTATAAATTTAACTAAAAACTATGAAATAGAATTTTCATGCTTAACTATTTGACAATAAATTACTGTAGGTTTTTGGCATACATATTGGTTTTTATATATAGATATAATCTACTAACAAAAGCATATAAAAATCAACTTTAAATTGTATCAACTTTTTACTCCCCTGAAACTAATAATCACCGAAGTTTCACTCCATTTTAGTCCACTTTCAGTTTTGTAACTGGGGTTAGATAGCATGCTTTGCTTACATATATATCCCTTTGAGTTTATGCAAGAAATTATAAAGAAGTTGTATCATTTAAATATAAAATTTGCACAAAAAAGGAGAACATTATCTGAATTTTAGATCAAATTTTTGAATGGCGCCGATTGATTTAGGTGATAGATTATTTTTGTTTTCCAAATTAAAATAGAAAATAGAGTATCTGATATTAATTGAACCTTAGCTATGCTCATTTCTATAATCTCATTTGTTGGAAGGATTTAATGGGAAAGATAGTATAATGATAAAGTAAAATAAAATTAAGAGGTAGCATCCGGAAGTTCATACATTCCTAGGGATCAATGTTAAAAAAAACTAGAATGCATCGATCTAATCCAACATATTTGTTAACATTTAAAATATAAATTAAAAGTCGTACCAGACGCTTCATTAACATGTTAACCACTTGCTTCAGTTCTGAAATACTATGTTGAAATTGTGCTACTTGAGTATCTTTGATTTGTGAGATAACCGCCTTGGCCGCAGTCATGACTCTTCCCATTCCACGTAGTCGTCCCGGTCTGTCTTGTCCCAACACTTGTGAGAGAGCGTCATTTTTGAAATTACATGTTAAGCTAGATTGTGATTCATTTTCCACCTTTTTTTTATTTTCTCCTACAAAAATTATATTTTGCATATGAGTTCTAAATTATATTATTTTCAAAATAAATACTTTAAAAAAGGTCAAAAGCACTTACAATAACTTCGGCAACATGTACATTCACGGGTTCACCATTTTTTTGGGTGTGAGATTTAATCCAAACATCAACTCTAGAAATGGAAGAGGGATTTACACTTTCCTCCTTCTGCATTAAAAATAAACATAACATTAGATAAAACAAATAATCATAGTAAAGTAATCAAATATTTTTTCTCACCATATCTTCAGTTAATCGTGCCATTCCTCGACGACTACAAGTATGCGGCATTTGTTTATCCCTCATGGATTTGAATTTTTCACTTCGTAACTAGATTATAAAGATTTATCACGTTAATTAGTTAATTTGCATTCTTTGTGCACTTATATTTTATATATAGAAAGGACTAAAACAATTACTATATAATAATTACCTTAAACTCATTACTCGTTTTGACTCAACAAACCTCTTCCATTCCTTCGTAGTTTTGACATTATTTGGTTTTAGTTGAAGCCGTTCCTCCGTGGTTTTTGCCTTTAATAACTTGTCAACTAGTTTTCTTTTTGAACACCTCCAAATACATCCCATTTGCCGAAGAATGGGGACCTTTTGCCATTCTTCATCTAGTTTAAATCTAGCCTACAAAACAAAACATGCTGTTTCAGAAACAGAAACATTTCAGACTATAATTGAAACAGTAACAGAAGTGTTAAATCAAAGTGCAGAATCATATATTTTGGAAAATGCATATATCATTCATCTTTTGAAAAATGCACAGAAAATGTTAAATCGAAGTGCAGAATTTATGTAGTTGTAAATTAACTTTAAGAAAAATTACAGACATTTTTCATGCAAATTGGACAGAAGTTCAACATTTCTGAAAGGTAATTCATTTAACACTAACTGAAAATATAAATAAATAATTATACAAACATGGAAATTATATTCTAAAATTAGTAGTGTGATATCACTATGAAAAAAATGCAATCTTGTTTTACTTTCTTGTCTACTTAGTTTATTTTCTTAGCTATGATCGAATTACAAGTATTGAGCTACTAAAAGCATCTGGATAAAATGCTATCAAATACCATGGCCACCTTTTATTTTATTTATTTATTTACTTTTTTTTTACTGTTTACACTACATTCGACCTACCGACTGATTGACTGACGATTTTCCACCACCATGGTATTAAACAACAGAAAATGCAATGCTTTTAACAACTCTCTCAGTAAGTACTTGGTTGCTATCGTGTAATACGTGTTTCACTATGTTGCTCTAACTGAACCATTTCATAAGACTACCATTGTAAACACAGGTACGAAAGCTAATTGTCATGACTGGTTATTGATTTACAGGTATTCCAAAATATTTTATTTCCTGAGTTAAAAATACAGCAGCAAACACAGTGCCAAACGTAATCTTTCAGCTACACAACGACAAAAAGAAATGGAACTGTTCACACATCAACAGTTCCAACGAATTACATAAAATGAACATATTGCTTTGCCGAATTGAATTTCAAAGATAACAACATTAATTGTAAATTAATTTCAACGCTGAAATATTATAAGAAAGTAAACTAACAACATTACAAGATAAGCAAACCTGAACGGATTCCCATAGAACTAATTTCAATTCTTTATCAAGTTGCCTCCAGTCCTCAAGTGTAAATGGAACATGCTCACGCACTAGTGGCCCCAAATAAGAAGATAGCTTCACCGACCCTTTTCCTATCGGTTCGCCTGATGAGTTAAACTCAACTTCGATTCGGCTTGCAACATTTGAAGGAAGTCTTTTCACTTTGGTTGGGCCTCTAGTCTTCTTTTTCGAAATCTGATTTACATCAATATCTTCAATTGTTCTATCGATTTCCATTGCTATTTCGGGATTTCCATCGACTTGCATAGCAGTGCCTGGGTTTGAGTTGCTTGCATTCCCAACATCGTTGTTTTCCAACGGTGGCTCAATACGCTCTCCTATTGCATTAGACTTATCGGATGCATATGTGGATTGTTCGAGTCTTTTTTGATTGCGTGTAATCCTCTTATCCATTGTCTTTTTCGTACTTCTAACCATTTTCTACAAGTATAACATATCAACATATGAATTTCAAGCTAGAAGTAGTGAAATATGAATATAAATTATCACCATTTTCTGCAAGTATAACATATCACCATTTTCTGCAAGTTAACATCTCCACCTTTTCCATTTTACTAGTGCATATTTCACTACTGTCTGTATTGTCCAACTCTGTCTACTTTTGTGCAACCTCAGTCTATATTGCTGGTCTATATTGCATTTGATTTCAATTGTCATCGCAGTTGCATTTACATTTACATTGCATTCTATTTCCTCCTTGTTCATGTTTCCTCACTTGTCTTCATTTTACAATTTCATTGCATCTTTAACCAATTCAACTTCAATCCTTAATTCTCAAGTTCCATTTTCTGGTTCGCTAGAAGCATTTATTTCATCTACTCCAACAGTGCACTTCTGTTTTACATTTCAGTTTCAAAAAAACAAAACAAAACAAATACAATTTTACAGTGCAACAGTTTGTTTAAATTGCATTTCATTGTTTGTTTACGCTCTCTCTTCTCTCTTTTCAGTGCAACATATACAGCCTCCATCGCAACCCAACGCCCCTCTCTATTCCTTCTTGCCTGCTCACAGTACCCTTCATTTCATCAACCACCAGGAAAACACAACTTGACATCATACTACCATCAAACTAGCACCTCTACCGGCCAAAACTTCCACCACCATTAGCCCACAGCACAGCCTACCTGTACCCGATCAACCACACTACCCTACTTTACGTCAAAGAAATAACAGATTAACATGTACCGAATTAAGCAATTTCAAAATGAAAAACTACCCAGATTAACAAATTCAATCTAGATCAGCATGACATGACCACAGAAAATTCTTAACCATGAATCCGTAACAATACAAAGGTCAAATATTTCATTCAAATGTCCAAAATTGTACTTCATTACAACAGCAATCATATTATTCAGGAATCTGGTACAACGTGACAAAGTCAGGCTACCTTAAATCTGAAGATGGAGAAAATTTACGGGGATAACCTACTCGGAAGCATACAATTAAAAACGTCTTTTACTTGCTGAATAGCCAAGAAGAAACGGCCATAGATCCATGGTATTTATTTTTGTTTTCATAGGTTAGCTATGGAATGTTAGCTTTAATTTTATTTATGGAAATAGTCATTACGGGCAAAAAGTATGTTATTTGGTATCAAATCTTCGAACTTCACTATTTATATACTCTGTGTTCAGGTTTTCAATGCTTTTATAAATATAGTCTATTTACATATACACTAGCTAGGACAAAGACTTTTTTACACTAGCTAGCATTTTATTTTAAGTTCCTTTATATCTCCTTCAATTCTAAGAGCATCAGATTGTGATTCGGACGGTATGCTTATCTAATTTGAAATTTGAGTATCCATCTTGAATATGAACAAGTTTACTAGTAGTAAGAGAATGAATGAAATAAAATCAACTGATATGCCATTTAAGCGAAATGAAACAGTTCATATAGCAAGAACAAAAAAGAAGAATGGAGACATAATCAATATTGGCATCTAAGCATGTCACGTGGTATTAATGTGTGCGTGTGAGTTTAAATTTTCGTTGTAAAGCCACCATTCAAAATCTAATATTATATTTATAGAAGCCAAAGGCTGTTCGTCTTCATAGCGACTATATAAACAAATATCTGATAGAATGGGTGAGATGTGCTTATACAAGAGATCCTTTGGTTATGATTTCCTTCGTGTAAAGTAAACTAATCAAAACATACATCAATATGAAAAACAATTTTGATAAAACGAAATTAAATGGTGAAATTGATCCATTTAATGTAATTAAATGGTATGGTTTGATCTTTCAAATTGAAATTCAAAACAGTGAAATAAGCATCTATAATTACCTTAAACTTCTCATAAGAAAACAAAACATCAAAACTACTCAAGTATGCCTTCGCAATCCTCCCTAGCATAACTAACATTCTCAACTAAATCATCCACATCCATATCGTTTTCTTCAGGACCACTTGCAACATAGTTGGCTTCTTCAACAAAATCATCCATCTCTAATTCATGAAAACCTCTTGGCGGTGCTTTCATTACAACATACCAATTAGAAGAATCATTTTCTCTTGAATAAAAGACTTGTTTTGCTTGAGATGTGAGGATATAAGGATCTTTTGAAAATGAAACCTGACTTTGATGTAAATTAACAAGAGTGAATCCATCTTCGACTTTTATCCCGTTTCCTATGTTTGCCCAATGACACTTAAAAACGGGAATATAAAAAACATTATAATCTAGTAAAATTATTTCAGTCAATATCCCATAGTAAGTAACCACATCAACCACTTGAGAAATGTCTTTTGCGCTTGCTCTACACATGGTAGTCGCGTCATAAGTCACTCCGCTATTCTGGGTTTCTCTATCAACATCTTTTATATGAAATCGTTGTCCATTAATAATATATCCTTTGCAGGAGAACGCCGTCCTTTTAGGACCATATGCAATCCATTTTAATATTTTATCATGATCTTTTGAGTCAATAGGTATCTAGAGAAATATTCAAAACATATTTTAAAAGTAATTTCATTAATTCATATATGAAAATATTGAATTTTTTTAACAAACCTTCCTTTTAATCCAATCAGCGAAGCTATCTCTGTGGGTATTCCACGGTAAGGTCGCATTTTTTTCTAAGCGCTTGTTTGAATTTTGCAACTCCTCCAAATGCAAACTAGTATGATAACGGTGATGTTAAATTAAAGTTGCAAATACAAACACATCAAATCAATAGAAGTGGGATATAACATATACTCACCCTAAAAATGGTTCCACCATAGCCATATTCATTAACACAGCTAAATGAGCAATTTCTTTTTCATTGGAAGACAATGTAATTGATTTGGACATTGAAATTGGACGCCCTTCAAGTATTGCGTTATCTTCATAATCTTCATTTCGATCTTTTTTTCAATATCCACCGACTTACTCAAAAATTCACAAAAACATCTCATGCATTCCCCGGCAAGATATGATTCTGCAATGCACCCCTCTGGTCGTGCATAATTTCTTACGTAGTCTTTGAGTGTTTTCATATATCTTTCAAAAGGATACATCCAACGAAAATGAACTGGTCCACACAATCGTGCTTCTCTTCCAAGATGAATTGTCAAGTGGATCATAATATCGAAAAACGAGGGTGGAAAATATCTTTCAAGTTCACACAGTATTTTAACGATATCATCATCAAGTTGTTGCAACTTCTCCCTATCAAGAACACGTTGACATATTTTATTGAAAAATGAACATAGACGAATTATTGCATTTCTGGGTCTGATTGGCAATAAACCTCTTACTGCAACCGATAATAACTGTTGCATTAGAACATGATAATCATGAGACTTCAAACCACTAATTTTACAATCTACCAACGACACACATTTTTTAAAATTTGAACAATAACCATCGGGACCTTTGAAATCATACAACCTTTTGCAAAATATTTTTTTCTCCAATTTTGACAATGTATACGGAGCTGGTGGAAGATATGTTTTGGTTCCACGAGGTTGTGCATAAAGACCATGCCGAATACCCCAATCCTCCAAATCATGTCTACAATTAATCCCATCTTTTGATTTGTTATCATGCAACATTGTACTCAGTGTGCTTTCACAAACATTTTTCTCAACATGCATTACGTCCAAATTATTACGCAATGGAAGTTCCTACAAAAAAAATTAGCATTTATATTTTCTATATATTCTTTTTTTTAAGATTAATAAAGAAAAATGAAATTTGAATACTAACCTCCCAATATGGCAAGTCAAAAAAATGATCTTTTTTTCCACCTTGATAGCTCTTTTTTTACAGGATTATCATCTTCATTATCTTCATCCTCACTGCTATCATCGATCTTCCTTTTCTTACTTTTTCCCTTACTTTGCCCTTTTCCAAAATCATTTGGAAAGTCCTTCAAAATAAGAGAGATGTTTTTACCTGTTAAAATTCGAGGCATCTTTCCATCCTCTATAGTGTTATCAAACCAAGCTTTTTTTTTCCTCAACGGATGTGAAGTAGGCAAAAATCTTCTATGACCCATAAAAAAATTCTTTCGACTATATTTCAACCATCGATGATGGGTATTGACACCACATAATGGACAAGCCTTTTTACCCTTTACACAACATCCAGCAAGATTACCATAAGCTAGAAAATCATTTATCGTCCATAATAAAATAGCTCTCATATTAAAAAGTGTCTTACTAAATGCATCGTATGTCTCAACTCCATTACTCCACAAGTAATGCAAATCTTCTACTAATGGCGCCATATATACATCAATATCATTCCCCGGTTGCTTTGGACCTGGAATTAGAAGTGTTAGCATAATATTTTCCTTTTTCATGCACAACATAGGCGACAAATTATATATCACAAGCATTACTGGCCAGCAACTATATTTGGAACTCAACATGGAAAATGGATTAAACCCATCTATAGAAGTCTGAGACTACGTGGATCAGCTGAAAATGATTTCCAAATTTCATCAATTGTGCTCCATGTTACAGAATCTACGGGATGACGCATCTTTCCATCACTGCTTTTATTGTTGAAATGCCACCTTAATGCTTCTGCCATCTTTTCAGATCTGAACATTCTTCTGAATCTTGGAATTATTGGAAAATACCTCAACACCTTAACCGGGATACCCTGCATAATCTCATTTGTATCCCGATTCATTTTCCATCTTGAGGAACCACATTTCGGATAGTTATTCAAATTTTTATGATCTTTACGAAAAAGACAACAATCATTCTCACAAGCATGAATCTTTTCAAACCCCATATCAAATAGTTTGAGGAATTTCTTTACTTCATATAAAGTCTTAGGAAGTACGTTATTCGTTGGAAAAAACAATTGTTGCACATTAAGAAGCTTATCAAAACCAGAATCGGATAATCCAGTTTCACATTTAAGATTATACAAAATAGTGATGGCAATAACTTTGTATGATCTATGCAGCCAGGATATAATGGGGTTTCTGCATCTTCCAAGTTCTTAAGTAAATCATCATGTCGCCTTTGTGCATCATCCTTATCTTTATCATCATAAAAAAAGCATGATCAAAGTAGTCTTCATCTTCATAGTGAATTGCTTTGAGTAAGTCGTACGCCTCACTTTTTTTTTATTATTTTCAACATCTACTTGTTCGCCATGATTATACCATCTACCATCTTTGTACTTAGGATCCATTTCCTTTATAATTAAATGCTCAATGATGGTTTCACCATAGTGATGACTAAGATTTCGACAATCTAAACAAGGGCACAAAATTTTCTCTACATCTCCTAACTTTTGCTTCGCAACACGTACAAAATTTTGAGCTCCTTGTTAATACTCTCTACTGGTTCTATGTTTAAAATTTAAAACAACAAAAATGTTAGCTTTCATTTCAAAACATGTTAAGTCTAAAGTTATGTGTAAATTTACTTTTACATGATTACCTATGTAGACGCAACCAGTCTTTCTCCATCACCATATATAATATAGGGAAGCAATCAAGTATCTAAAATTCAAAATAGTTATTAGTTTTACAACATACATAACTGTTTTGCTATGAAACATAACTGCCATAAAAGAATATTCAAATATTTTCCTACCATAACCACATTAAATATGCAAAGCAATATACAATCTTAAAACAGTTTCTTATTAAACAATTTTTAACATGCCTAAAGTTTGCAAATAATGTGTAGCGTGAAATAGAAATGCAAGCTTCATTATAGAACAACATATCATTAAAAACATCGAAATCGATATCATTATATATTACAAAACTTGTTTTAGAAGCATGCTCCTCCCGTTTAATGTTCAACTCTGCCAAAGGCTAGGCTCCAAAAGTTTCGAAAAAACAAAAAAAAATCGAAAACTAAACTGCAGACAGCATGAAAAACTGTTATATAAAAATGAACAATGGTATAAATCATATCAATTTGATGAATTAATGCTTGGGTTAAAAGGATCGTGGAAGCTCTGAGCTGCAAGAAAAAATATCGAAGGTCGCCAACAGTTAGGTCGTAAAATTCATATGAAAACACCCAGTTTGTAATATAAATCTATGAAAAAAATAACAAAATGTCCACTATATTCACTCTATAACACATAGCAGAGGAAAATAAAATAAATATGTTATTTATTATAAATAAGGTGGTTTGCCTAGGGAGGTGCAGGCAAGAGTTTTGGTGTTTGCAGGCAGTCTGGTCGGAAGTGTAAGGTGAAGGCAGTGAATATGGTATTTATGTGGTGAAAGCACCGATGAATAGCGGACTCGCTGGTAGCAGTTTGGTTGTGAGATGCAGCGGTGGTGGTTGTGTTTTCTGATATGAGGGTGGAATGCAGATTTGATATGGCAGTTTGTGGCTATATTTGTATTTTCTAGTGAATGAGAAGCGACAGTGTTTGATGGTTGTAGGGGATTGCATGTGGATTTTAGGGTTGTACTGGAGAGTGGAGGCTGTCGTTGATGGTACTGTTGCTGGAAGCATTAGGTTGCGGAGTCTTTGGAGATGAATGCTGGTGGGTTAGAATTAGTAGCTTGGTGGTTTTGTTGATGGGAGATGATGGAGTTATGGTTGTTGTGAGTGGGGAAGGTGCTGGACTGAGATGGTCGAAGAGAGGAGTTAGGAGATGGAAGGGTGATGTTAAAGTTTGAGGTAGTGGGTTCACGTTAGAACTTGAACACACAATGTAAATGCAGAGGGACCAAAAAAATAAAAAATGCAAAACAATGTAAAAAGAAATGTAGAAATGTGAATCTGAATGCAAGAACAGAAGTATACGAAATGCATTATAGAATTTTGAACAGAAATGCACAGAACAAAGTGTCATAGTAAACAAAATGTCACTATAAACAAATGCAAAGTAACCAAGGCAATGTGATTTTTTTCCTATGGAATTAACAATGCAAATGCATAAAACAAACAAAACAAATGCAAATGGAATGTGGAAAACACAGAAGAAAACAATGAAACAACAAAATGCACAAAAGGAAAAATAAATGAAAACAAATGGACTAATATTTTTTTAAATGAAAGCTAACACAAAATGAATAAGTGGACAAATGCTAAAAAAAATTGGAAACAAGAGTGAATCATGCAGTGTTAATGTTCCAGGTTTAATTATTCTAAGAATAATAAGGCCAATGCCTGAAATTCAACAATATATTCAAATTTGAAAGATCCTTATCTTCCTAAGCAAACAACGTGATTGGACCAGACGGTTTATTTACAAGAAATAAAAGCATGCTCATGTTACGCTCAACAACTTGGAACGATTTGAAATGATAAAGTGATGGTATGAAATGAATTTTGCTTTTCATGGTTTGTAAGCAAACATAAAAATAACGAATAACATTTTTAGATGTCTTTATCCAGCAGCACTACTGCATACATGTTCCAGGTTTAATTATTCAAAACAATCTTTTGCATACATGCGCATATTTAGGTTCCTTCCCTCTACGTTCCCATGTCAGACACATACTCCATCTATCTATTTATATAATTTCAGTGATGTGTATATCACTTCCTGAATTGAATGCAAATGAATGCAAAGCACCAACAAATGACACTATATCACTTCCTGAATTTTCATTCGAAGAGCTTGAATGTTAACTAATTTAATGTCTTGCAATACACTATTATCAACCATTGAGTTTACAATGAAATATGTATTGTATTTTTGTATAAAAAAATTAAAGCAAAACAAAAAAAATCCATGAAATAAATTGAAACAACTATATATCGTTCATATAGTAATGCAGCCGACAATAAAATGCCGTTTAAAATTGGATTATTTGAGTTTCCTAGAATCAATTTTTTTGTTTACTTTTTCAAAATTCTTAAGTTGTTATGTTAATCTAAGATATTAAAAAATGAATTGTAATCAAATATACTTCAAATATTGTCTATGCATTTATATCTTTTCTAGATCATTGGTTGTTTGCAATTGAATTTTAGTTTTTTAATTTATTTCTTTCTATTATTAGTAAAAATGAAAGGTTTGTGGTTTACTGTTGATTAGAATTAGTAAATAGCAATTAAGATTATCACGAGAGTATTTTTGTTAAAAGAACAGGCTTATCTTTTACGAAATGCAACTCCACTACATGTTGTCTCGCAGGGCAGTCCTCAGCCTCATAGAACAAAGTGGTTATTCTACTCTAATTCTAGTAGCAACACTCTAATCATTTTGCAACTCATATAGCTACAAGCCCCCACTTATCTATCTCAAGGAACACAAACATTTAGTGTATCTTATATCTCCTGCCTTATCCCCTTGCATGTTGTAGTTTTGCTTCTACTTCTGTCTTAACACTCCTATACAAGAACAATAATATTTTGTCTCAACTCCTACCTCAATGCACTCTCTCAACAGCAACGACATTTATCTCAAATCCCAGAATTCAGAATCCAGATTTTTACATAAAAAAGAAAAAAAACAAATAAAAAACCACACCAGTAAACCAATAATCATGTTAACATTCCAAATTGCAAGAAAGAACTTATTAAAATAAACTTATTAACGTACAAAAATCTAAATAAACTCATTAACATCAGTTTACATACAAAGTCGACGTAACGAAGTTTGATTGAGGGCAATTGAGAAACAAAATGGTTGCGCTAATTACGAATCGACGAACACTCGAGAATGATTAAAATAATTGACGAACATAAAAGCCTAAATAGGAATCGATAAATAGTTGCGCTAATTACCTGAAGATGAGCAGTGACGAATATGAACGAACGATGAACGAAGGATGAACGGTGGGTGGCGACGAAGGCAAACTTCGGTGATTGGAGTAGCGATTTAGTTTGTTTCGAACTGTGAGTGTTAACGAAATGAGAGGGCGGTAAAATAAATTGGGGAAAGTGGAAAAAATAAGCGGCAAATCCCTATTTAGGTTTTCTCAGCATTTGGACGTAAATTTTTACCACGCGAAATTTTAATTGACTGCATTTCAAAGAAGAACGCTGAGGGTAGATGCTGTTGATGGTAGTTTTTCTTGTAGTGTAAGAGTTAGAATTTTTTTTAAAGTGTATGTAACAACCTGCATATTTAACGATTATATATTTAAATGATTTATTTAAATATAGCGTCGTTAGTCGGATTTAGGTCCGAAATGTTACTTTTTGCAATCGGCCGAATTGGAGCTCGAAACCACTTCCATTGAGTCCAAAATGGCGTTTGCGATCTTTTTGAGTATAAACTTTGATATGTTTGGGGTAAGTTGAAATTTGCTACCTTTTCTAGTTGGGTTTTGGGTTTGGGTTCAGCCCACTAGCTAACTAAACCCCCTAACTCAGCCTCTCCTCTCCATTCTCTCATTCTCACTTCTAAAACTCAAGTAAAAACTGAAAATGGTGGAAGGGAAGAGGAAATAGAAATTGCAAGCCCTAGTTTACTTTGCAAACTTGAATTCTTGCTCCAAAATCAAAGGGAAGCCATTAGTAAGCCTCCTCTTCATCTTCTCCAACTCTTTTCCTCTTCAATTTCAGAAAGTTTCCTAAACCTAACTTAGGAAATACTTGTTTTGATCTTAGATTGAAGCTTGTTGAGTTGAAGTAGAGATTGGTTGGTCTTCTCCTTGTAATTGAGCTCCTTCTTCTTTGTTTTTGGGTTAAAGGTGAGTTTTGAACTCACATCTACTCCTCTTGATATCATTGATGTTGGGTATGAATTCCTAACAATTATCCATGTGCAATTGCTTTTGATTCGGATGGGTTTTGTGAGCATTGCAATTTTTGGTGTTTTGGAAGTCTAAAACTCTAAAAATCATAGCTTTGATGTTGGATCATGTTTTTGGTGATAAATCGAAGAGCTTATATGGCCGGGTAGTCGATTGGCGTAAACCCTTAGCGCCGTTGCTCGTCCGATTGCAAATTGAGAGAGTTTGCACTTCAATTGTTATAGGATAGGAAATGCAGGAAATTGGGTTCAGTCGACTGAATCCTCCGTTCAGTCGACTGATCCGAAGCCCGAAATTTTTTGGACAGTGTTCAGTCGACTGACCTGCTCCTGTTTTCCCGTTTTGCCTATTTATGCTCATTTTGATTGGTTTTCCGAATTTTATCGATTCATGTTGGTTCTTAGTGGTTGTTATTGCCTCTTTGGCTTTGATAACTTATTCTTGACTTCATTCACGGGTTTTTATAAAATAATCTTTTGAATCATATTAAAAGCTCCCTTTTCCAATTTATAAATTCTAACTAAAACACACACACATCTTCGCACTACGAGCGATGTGGGAGGAGAATTAAATGATTAGATAAAACGCGTGCAATGAACACGTGCGTTCATCTTTTCAGTTAATTCCCAATCTATTCGTTTGAACGTTTTGACCTTTGGTCTGGTTTACCGATGAGAAGAGGTAAACTTTGTACTGCTTTGAGTGTGAAAGTGACTGATGGATAGTAAACCGTTTAGTGCGAACGAGTGGTTATGGGACTCACGTTAACACTTTTCGGATTCCTTTTCGAGAGTTGTGACACATTCCGCCAGTTAGTGGTGTCCAGTACTGGGCCTCCGGACCTTCGCCACTACGGTTTGTTGCCTTGGGTATGTTGCCTTCGGGTTTGTACCTTCGGGTTTGTGCCTTCGGGTTTGTTGCCCTATAGTATCGCCTTCGGTGTTGGTCTTTTTGAGCCGCACGAGTGATATTGGGTTTGGAGCCTTCGGGCTTATGGATCCTTGTTTATACAGTACTGAGCTCGAGCAATCTTATGTTTCATTGATATTATATTCCCTTGGTATCGCCCTTCGGTGTTGGTCTTTTTGAGCCGCATGATGTATAGCGGTTACCTTGTGGAACTTGTATACCTTATGGGTATTTGTTATTTTCCTTTTGGCTTGCTTTGGGATATTCTTATCCTTTGTTTATTTGAGATGCCGATGATATGAGGCTTGTTTTGCTATGTTCATCTTTTGATTAGATGATTGTGTTATCTCTTTTAGAGATATTTGTTATACTTTGTAACCTTGCAGGTTTATTGTTGTTCATCTTATCTAACTGATTTGTTTAGCTAGACTGACCCGTGTATTTATACTCGGGTGAGGCCGAAATGTTTTAGGTTAGGTGCATTTGGACTTAGCCTATTTTGCTTCCGCATGGACTACTCCGCTAGCTTCTTTTTGTCATAGCTTTTTGTGTAGTCCCATTTTGTTATGACTCTGATATGTATTCTTTTGGATTCGCATGTATATTGTGGTTGCTATACCACTTGACAAGTATTATTTTGTATATTCTGTTATGTATCAGTATATGTGTTTATGATGATCCACTGTTCGGTGATGTATATTACATTTGAGTTGTTATATTCTGTTCTGATAGATCCTCTAGCCACCTATGGTTTTGTTTTAAATATTCATTGGATATATCGATCTGCTGGGTAGGGCAATTGTCGATGTATTCAATAGATAGTTAAAGCAAGGCTATGGATGGTCGCTCCTATCCAACCTAATTCTCCGTATTAGCAGACGGTATTATCTAATAATACTCTTTGCTAATGTGGGTATAGAGGTGGGGCGTCACAGTGTAGAACAAGTATGTTTAGTGACCGCATATGAACCAAATGGCTCAATGTGATGAACTATGTATTATGTCGGATATTTGCCACTATAATCTTTGTGGTAGAGCTATGATATATGTACAACAACTAATACCTTTTTACTGAGCATCGTTATTTAAATTAATCGGGTTTCGTTGATATAATAGAATCGATTTCTATTAAGTTTAACAATGGAGTTCTAGATGTCCAGATTTAGAAGTACATATATAGACTTGGCTATTCTCATTTTTTAAAAGATATTCAGGGAGCTCTGTGGGGGTATAAATGTCCTTTTCTATCTAATCAAACAACTAACACAAGTATCTACTTAAAGTATTTACACAGTTTTCATTCCATTTTCTATTAATTATAGTCTTTGGATTCAATTTTTGAAAGGATAGGATAATCACCTACAAATATCTTACGAAGTCCTATTAAAACTACAACACCAAATTAGCTGGATCAATTTACTTAACTAAGCAATTTTATGTACAAATATATATAGAAACATATACAAGGAATAACATTTATTTGATTAAAATGATTGATATACCTCTTTTTTCTAATCCACCACATTTTTCGTAGTTTAGATGTCAAGTTTCCAAAGATTTAACAAGTGCTCATTTTTTATATGAGTAATATACTTATATAATTCAAATGACAGCATCGTATGTGTCAAAGTGTCTTACAATTGGACATCGGACACTTGCGAGTAACTTAAAGTGTTGAGACATATTAAAGATGGTGAGAAAAAACTACAACTTTAAAGAAAGAAAAGAAAAGCAAAAATATAGGTAAAAGGCATTATCTGAATAGTCAATGACGAAAACGAAACCATGTAAAACATATTCCTTTAATACATTATTCATGAAATACACCACTCGAATGCTCCGCGTCTATTCGCCGCAAATGCGCCCTAATTCTGCCATTTTTCGTTTGAAAATTATTTTCAGAACAAGACGTTGAAACAACCTGAATTATGTTATATTTTATTTGAAAATTGTTTTTGAAATGAAACGTTGAAACAACCATACTTCTGTTATTTTTATACCTTTTGATGTTGCAGTAAAAAAATGAGAATTTTATTTTCAGTATTACTATGATAAAATTATTTTGGATGATAAATATCTTAAAAGAAAAAACATATTTATTAACATCAAATTAAATGTTAAATTAAGAAAACATTTGAACAAATCGAATAAGGTTTTTTGTACTATGCGAATTGATTTTCTTTAAAGTAAAAGAACAGTGGAAATAGGTTTTTTTGTTAAATCTCTATCAAGATATCTTCAACGGATTTTTTACGTCAATTTGATGTGAAATATATACAAATTAATATTGTTCGGTAATACTAATTTATTTCAAAGTCCATAGTGAAAAAATGTAATAAGGCGTTGGAACATTGAAAAGTTATATTTGGAATATGATCCTTGTGTTGGACATTTCAAACGTATTGAGTGAGCACTTAAAATATGAAACATACACACACACATATACATATACAGAGCACTTAAAATATGTAACTAACACACATACATATATATGTATATGTATATGTATATGTATGAATATCTATGTATATATGTGTGCATATATATATGTGTTACACCCTAAATAGTGCAATTAGTGCATTATTTAGAATCAAATGCTCATCAATTAAGTGATTAATGAGTAATTATGCCCTTCATTTCCGATGAGTAATTCTAACTTACAGTTATGTCTGTAATAACTTGTATTTGATGCCGAAGAGATGAGCCACCTATGCATCCTTATTTAGTTCAATTACTATAAATAAGAAGTATATCCCTTTATTGTAATTTATGCGATCTATTTTTAGTAAATTCATTGTTATATTATGATTTTGGCAGTCCTATTTTCTTAGCAAAATTTTACAAAGGACAATTGGATAAGTTTGACAAACCGGTAGGACAATCGAAATAATTTAAGAAAATATGTTGGGTTATAGAATGTTTCTATAGATAACTCTAAACAAGATGAGATTCCATCATTTTTTATGCTCCTCTTGTCTCAAATGAAATTGCGGCAATGTATAAAAGATTTAAATACGATGAATTTTAACATGCTCACAGTTATAAAATTTGATTCAAATATGGATGCACATGAAACTTATGCTTGTGGATAATTTTTGAAGCATGTTTGATTAAATATCTCACTAGTAACAAATGTCTCTTGAAATATTATGTTCAGAACATGGTTTACATTAAGTGCTTCTTTGTATATATGCAGAAGATTGGACTATTGACCTTTTCTTATTCCACGTTTCATATTTTTTCCAATCATGCAAATATGAGGTAATTATTTTAATTCAAACACTATTAACCAAAAATGTTGATTTAGAAACATAGCTGCACATTATAATGCTGACTTAAATAATAAAAATATGCATTTTATGAAGAAAGGAATTTTGTTTCATATGTGAAATTATTGATGCTAGAGCTGAGTATGTATGGTACTATTTATCATGCAACATCTGCAACTCTATGTTAGTGGCTACATTTTTCAATTTTGAAATATGTTTCAATGCCCAAAAATGAAATGCTTATAAACTAATTAGCATCTTTGCATGATTGCGATTATGATGCAAAGTAGATGGAATTGGTGAGGCTGATAGAAGACTGCAAGAACCATGTCCCTAACATTATTGACATAATATGAAATTGCAACAAAATAGCTATAAACGCATATAACTCACTCAATCAAACTAAGAACTTAATCTTCTTATAGACAAATTAATATGAAAATGCACATGACAAAACAAAATAAAAAAACCTAAAATACAAACAGCACAACAGCACAAGATAACTAGTTTCCATCCTTACTTTTGATTTTGTTCCCTACCACCTATGTTCATCATTTTGTAATCACAAATTCAACAATCTATACGCCTTCTTGTTTCCAACTGCTGACTAATGTAGTTCAAACCATGTGGATAGATATGCTACTTGTGTACCTGCAGAAGAAAATTAAGAACCTTTAATAAGGGGGTTTTGCTATATTTTAATAATTAGAATTAAAATGCATTAAATTACATCGAATGATTATATTTTATGATTAAAATTATATGATTAAATGTTTTATATTTAATGATTATACAATTGAATTATTCTCTTAGGGGAATAGCGGTAGCAACACAAAGTTTCTATTATTTAAGTGTTGGTTAGTTCATTTTTCATTAAAGAGCAACTAAGGAGTATAAGCAAGGGGCTAGGTGTTTTGTTAATGCAGCAAAGAGAAAGTTAAGAAATGTAGAGAAATTTTTGTGCCCTTGTATAGGTTGTCAGAATCTTAGTCAACATCATGATAACATTATCGATGAACATTTGATTATAAGAGGGATGGGTCTTAAGTACAAGCGTAGTAGGTATAATCACGGTAAACAAGTCAATATAGGCAATGAAATCAAGTTGGACAATGCATAAGACTTACTTAAAGCCATTCAGTATGTAGATAAAGACTTTTTGAATACTACTTTTTTTTAATGATAAAGGGAAGAAGGATGTGAAAAAATGAGAGGATTATTTAGTTAAAAAATTTCGAAGATGCAGAAACCCCCTTATATCCTGATTGTAGATCAAACTAAGATATCTTCCATAACTGCTTTGTAAATCTTAAATGTGAGCCTGGATTATTCGAAAATGGTTTTGATTAGCTTTGGCCTTGTTACAGTTGTTGTTACCAAAGAATAATATACTTCCTAAGCCTTTATATGATGTAGAGAAATTCCTCAAAGTATTCGACATGAGATTCGAAAAGATTCATGCTTATAAGAATGATTGTTGCCTTTTTAGAAATGAGCACCAAGATTTAGATAGTTGTCCAAAATGTAACTCTTCAAGATGGAAGGTAAATGTGGACTCAAATGAGATTATGCAAGGAGTTCCAGCTAAGCGTTGAGATACTTTCCAATCATTCCAAGATTTAGGAGAATGTATAGATCTCAGAAAATGGCAGAAGGTCTAAGGTGGCATTTCCATAATAAAAGTAGTGATGAAAAAATGCGTCTCCTCGTAGATTCTGTAATATGGAATGTAGTGGATGAGAGGTGGAAATCATTTTCATCTGATCTAAGCAATCTTAGACTTGGTCTTGCTATAGGTGGTGTCAATCCATTTGGTTCGATGAGCTCCAAATATAGTTGTTGGCCAGTCATGCTTATGATATATATCTCTCATATATGTTGTGTACGAAGAAGGAAAATATTATGCTAACATTACTAATTCCTGGTACAAAGCAGCCTGGAAATGATATTGCATATATTTGGCGCCACTGATAGTAGATTAAATCATTTGTGGAATATTGGAATTGATATTTATGATGCGTTTAGTAGAATCATTTTCAATTTATAAGCAATTTTACTATAGACAATAAATGACTTTCCGGCCTATGGAAATCTTGCAGGATGTTGTATGAAAGGCGAAAAAGCTTGTCCATTATGTGGTGTCAATACACATCATCATAGTTAAAACATAGTTAAAAAATTATTTATATGGGACAAAAAATCTAGTTTTTAACACTGTAGAGAAAGGTAACAAGCCTGCAATTCTAAGTGGAAGAGACATTTCTGTAATTTTGAATGGCTTTCTAAATGTTTTTGGAAAAGATAAGAATAAAGAAACCAAAAAGTGGAAGACCAAGAAGAAGTTAATTATGAAGTTTAGTAAGAAAGATAACAGGTAAAAAGAGGAAGAGTAAGCACAATAAAAAAGATGTAGATGGTGAGCAAAATAAGCTATTAAGGTGGAAAAAAAGATCAATATTCATTGATTTTCCATATTGAGAGGTTATTATTTAAATTATATTTTTTTCTCATTGGCTTAATAATAAAAAATTATCCCATTGAAGTGTTGTATTATTGATATTTGTAGGAATTTCCCTTGTGGCATAATTTAGATGTAATACATGTTGAGAAAAATGTTGCTGAAAGCCTATTAGGCACAATGTTGCATGATAATAAATTGAAAGATGGAACTAGTTCTAGAAAGGATTTAGAAGATTAGGGAACTCGACAAAGTCTTTATGTACAACCTAAATAGAACATACCTTTTACTGGCTCCATATACATTGTCTTTGTCTGAAAAAAAATATTTTGTAAAAGATTATATGATTTTAAGGGTCCTGATGGTTAATGCTCAAATTTTCAATGATTTGTATCATTAGAAGACTACAAAGTTAGTGGATTGAAGTCACATGATTATCATATTTTAATGCAACAATTTTTATCCATTGTAGGATTACTACCAAAGAAGGTTAGAACAACAATAATTCGTCTATATTCTTTTTTCGATAAACTATGTCAATGTTTTCTTAGACAGGAGAAGTTGGGACAACTTGACGATGAGATTATTGGAATTTTGTGTGAGCTTGAAAGATATTTTCCACCCTCCTTTTTTGTTATAATGATACATTGGACAATTCATCATGGAAGAGAAGCACAATTGTGTGGTCCAGTTCATTTTTGTTGGATGTACCCGTTTGAAAGATACATGGAAACACTTAAAGATTATGTGAGGAATTATGCATGACCTGAAGGGTATATTACAGAAACTTATCTTGCAGAAGAGTCAGTGAGATTTTTAGTGAATTTCTAAAAAAGAAAGTACAAATGGAAGAGTTAGAAGTTGGAAACGAAGATTATGATAACAATGTGATACTCAATGGACGTTTAATTTTGAAATCTAAGAGAATTGAATTATCATCTAATGAAAAAGATATTGCTCATCTATGTTAATGAATATGGCTGTAGTGGAACCATGTTTAGAGTAAGTACATACTATAGTTTGATTCTTTTTTTTTGTTGCAATTTCATTGTTAAATATTACTTAACAAAATTTTTTGAACACCAATATGAATTTGGAGGAGTTACAAAATTTAGATGAACGCTTGGAAAAAATGCGACGTTGCTTTGGAAAAAACATATAGATAATTTCTCTGATTGGATTAAAAAGAAGGTTAGTTTAATTTTAATATATCCTTTCATTGGCAAGAAACCATTTTTTCAAAATTTATATACAATGAATTTTTGCAGATACCTATTCACTCAACGAATGATGAAATATTAAAATGGAGTTCCTTTGGTCCGAGTAGTAATGCATTGTCCTATGAAGGGTATGTAATTAGTGGACAATGTTTTCACACAAAAGACATCGAGAGGGAAACTCAAAATTATAGGGTGACTTATGATGCAACAACCATATATAGGGAAGTGCAAATGATATTTCTCAAAGAGTTGATGTGGTCACTTATTATGGGATAGTGACTAACATAATCTTGTTAAACTATCATGTTTTTTATATTCCCATATTTAAGTGTCATTGGGTAAATATAGGAAACTAGTTGAAGGTCGAAGATGGATTCACTCTTGTTGGTTTACATCAAAATCAAGCTTCATTTGTAAAAGATCCATATATCCTTGCATCTCAAGCGAAACATGTTTTTTATTTAAAAAAGAATGATCATTCTAATTGGTATGTTGCAATGAAGGCACCACAAAGAGGTTTTCATAAATTAGAGACAGGTGATCCTGTTATGGAAGTTAGCTTTGTTAGGAAAGATTGTAAATAAACTGATATGGATCCCATGGAGAATATTAGTTATGTTAGAGAAGATTGTAAAGGCGTATTTGAGTAGATTTCTAACCTTATTTGCTTGTGAGGTTTTTCATGAGTGTTTGACTTTTTTTTGTTAGAAAAGATTGACTCCATTACTAGAGTGTTTAATTTGACTGTCATGTGAAGAATTCAAAGTATGAATCTCTTGTTTTCCTATATAATTATCACCAACTGCTGGCTCATTTGTAATTTGCTTCCATTAGTTATATTCGTTTAGACATAAGTTTGCCCTCTTAGGTTTGAACCATAATCATTGTTCAGTTGAATATTGTTACTATTTCTATTGCATTGAAATATGCTGATTAATCCATTACTTATATTAGTTTAGATCGATTTTAGCAACTACCGTAAATGAATAATGGTTATAAGTCCCTTGGAGTATAGACTTTACAATTTTACTTGATGTTCTTTTTGATAGCAGTCATATATGTGTGGGCGTGTGTGTGTGTAGTTACATTCCTAAAAAATTTCATGACAAGCTGGTTTCGTTTGCTATTTCTAAACTGCTGTCGAACTTGTACTTGCAGCTTGCTGTAATTCAGTGTTTAAAACCTTGTTTTGGTCCAACTTTGAAATGATGCAGATTCTTCGTTTCAAATCGGATTTGAATGATTCTTTTTGCAGATTGAAGTAGGAATGTTGAACTACATTCTTGCAAAATTTCAAGTCATTTTGACATTGTTAACTTGTTCAAACCTGCTGTCGAATATTGAGTTCCAGCTTGTTTTAAACGGATAATACTTGGTGTAATTTCCGTTATTTCGATGTTTTCTTAATATTTCTTTCTGGATTTCTTACACATGTATTATAATGTGTTTTAAAAATGTTTTTCAAATAAATGGGCTTTTGAAATTATTATTATATATTATTTTTTATATAAAAATTATATTCTCTATAATAAGTGAATTTCAAAGGAAATTTCTAAAGCAATTTCGAAACGTTCCTAAAACTCGTTTTCTTCAACTTAATTTCTATATAAAACACACAATTTTGCACTTCAAACGAATAGATTAGGAATTAACTGAAAAGATAAACGCACGTGTTCATAGTACGCGTTTTATCTAATCATTTAATTCTCCTTCCTCTTCGCTCGAAGTGCAAAATTGTGTGTTTTATATAGAAATTAAGTTGGAGAAAACGAGTTATAGGAACGTTTCGAAATCGCTTTAGAAATTGCATTTGAAATTCTCTTATTATAGAGTATATAATTTTTATACTAAAAAAACTAATATATAATAATAATTTCAAAAGAACATTTATTTGAAAAAAAAATTCAAAATACATTATAATACCTGTGTATGAAATCCAGAAAGAAATATCAAGAAAACATCGAAATAACAGAAATTACACCAAGTATTATCCGTTTAAAACAAGCTGTGACTCAATATTCGACATCAGGTTTGAACAAGTTAACAGTGCCAAAATGACTTGAAATTATGCAGGAATGTAGATCAACATTCCTACTTAAATCTGCAAAAAGAATCATTCAAATCCGACTTGAAACGAAGAATCTGCGTCGTTTCAAAGTTGGACCAAGACAAGGTTTTAAACACTGAATTACAGCAAGCTACGAGTACAAGTTCGACAGCAGTTTCGATTTTTTATAGAAATGTAATTCAACACACCTACTTCAATCTTCAAAAAGAATCACTAAAATCCAATTTGAAACGAATGAGTTATGCTGTCTCAAACATGAACTCAGGCCATGTTTGCAACAGTTCAAGAACCAAAAATGTACAGGCCTGAAACCATATTGGATTCAACTTCCAGGCATGAAACAGAGAATCAAATGGCATCGGATTGAGCTAGAAATTGGTATGCATGTAGTAGAAAAGTTTATCTTTCAAACAAAAAAAATGATGCAATTTGGATAAAATATGAGAAAGTTATGATGTCTCAAAGTTGAACCCAGACAGTGTTTTCACTGTAAAACTCTGGGTAAAAACATGCTCTTAGTACAAGTTTGGCAGCATATCTCATTCGTTTCAAATCGGATTTGAGTGATTCTTTTTGCAGATTGAAGTAGGAGTGTTGAATTATATTTCTATAAAAAATCGAAACTGCTGTCGAACTTGTACTCGCAGCTTGCTGTAATTCAGTGTTTAAATCTTGTTTTGGTCCAACTTTGAAACGACGCAGATTCTTCGTTTCAAATCGGATTTGAATGATTATTTTTGCAGATTGAAGTAGGAATGCTGATCTACATTCCTGCAAAATTTCAAGTCATTTTGACATGGTTAACTTGTTCAAACCTGCTATCGAATATTGAGTCGCAGCTTGTTTTAAACGGATAATACTTAGTGTAATTTCCGTTATTTCGATGTTTTCTTGATATTTCTTTCTGGGTTTCATACACAGGTATTATAATGTATTTTAAAAATGTTTTTCAAATAAATGGGCTTTTGAAATTATTATTATATATTATTATTTTTAGTATAAAAATTATATACTCTATAATAAGAGAATTTCAAATGCAATTTCTAAAGCGATTTCGAAACGTTCCTGAAACTCGTTTTCTCCAACTTAATTTCTATATAAAACACACAACTTTGCACTTCGAGCGAAGAGGGAGGAGTCACCGTGAAAATGTGCATGTTTCTTGTAACACTGCTCAATATTGAAATGAGGAATGGAGTGCTCATCACTTGAATGTAAAGGGTACAATCTACCAAAAAACCTTCATCTATATGCATCAAATTTTCTTTTGTGTTTGCATTACTTCTTGATCTTATTTGTTACAAATGCTTTTGCTATTCCTTTGGCCTAATTCGCTTAATCAAAATGCTTATTTACATGCCTTTTACATTTGCCTATAAAGACTACTATCATATATACCCTGAGTTTGTTGACAAAGTTGTGCCGTATATAAAAGGAGGAAAAATTGTGTATGTTGAGGATGTAGCAAAGGGGATTGAGAATGCACTAAATGCACTTGTTGGGATTTTTGATGGTAAAAATGTTGGTAAACAGTTAGATGCCATCGCGAGTGAGTAGGTTATTCAGTTAATTAAATGTCGAAAAACTTTGCTACTCTACCCAAGAGATGATTTTGAACCTTTTTCCACCGCAAGTGAGTATTATTCAGTTTGATGCTATGAATGAGATTCCTTCCATACTCTTTAGAAGGTTTGCATTAATTCTGAAAGATATCCCTTGGTCATTGATTCAAATTTGAATTCATTTAATATATTTGATCTCATCCATTACCTACATGAGATAGAAGATAGTTAAATTGTTTGTTATATATATGTTGTTTTAACACGAGTAGCTTTTTTTACCTTTGTTATACAAAAATCAAACTGATATTACATTTCATCCTACAATGATCAGAAGTAAAACACAGCCAAATTATTTAAATGTCGACATTCTAATATTTCTGCTGTTAACGTTTTTTTCAAAGAAAGTTATTTTGCTTTATCATACTTGATATGTTTAGGCATGAAAAAATTACTTTATTTTACGTTTTCATTTATTCATGAACCTAACATGATCAATTTTTGTAACAGAAAATGGGAAGGACCATGAAAAGGAGAAAGTACACTGACAATGCAAAAAGAAGTCAAAGAGCCCAAATCTGCACCCGACAAATGCATTGCAAGGGATGAGCAGTTTGAGGTAGACAATGAAATTCATAACAAAGACAACCGATAAGAATTAGAAAATAATCGGTTGTAAATTGGAAAAAACCAACAATGCTCAACTGCAAGACAACTCATAGATAGTGAAAGACAATGCAATTCAATCGGAAGGAAAATTCTGAAGGTGCAACGAACGACAAGAGACATATGTAAGGTGGTGGTGCATGTCCAAAAGTGAGAAAAAAGTAGAGGGGCAACTAAAGTTAGAAGGCTTCCATTCAACAGTCTGGATTTAATCAAAGTTGAATATAATGGTGCAGGTGAACCAATAATAGATGTGTCAATCAAGTTGTCTTCCTTTCTAGGACCGCTTGTACGAGAAGTGGTTCCGGTTACATTAAATGATTGGAGGCACCTTAGTGATGACTTGAGAGATGTTTATGGGAAAGCATTCAGGTGACATATCTTTCTTTAACATTTTGGTATGTGTAATTTTTGTTGGGGAAAATCCCTTCAGATGATCAGTCTAAGGGAATAAAAAAACCCAACGCAGTGGAAAACAACTAGATCATGATTGTAGTGAGATGAAACAAATAGATATAAACACCAAAACAGACAGTCATAGATCAGTGCAATGCAGAAAAATAAATAACACCAGTATTTATAGTGGTTCCACTACCGCGAGGCAGTGTACGTCCACTTGGGGAGAGGATATTTTATTAATCACTAAAAGATTAGAGTTACAAGATTGATTCACTTTTGGAAGCTATACATAAAAAGAACTAACAATACAGACAAAATGCTGCAGAGTTTCAGCTCTTTAGGATGGCTGCCATTATTGTTCAGAAGCTCCACTATTTATAGAGTGAAGAAATGAGGATGGGTAGCTGCTATATAGGAGCCCTGAGTTTGGTTCAACACATATGGTACGGCAAACAACATTATAGCATTTGGTTCGGCAAACAACACTCAAGATTTGGACCGGCATAGCCAATACCCAACCAATTATTTGGTTCGGCCTTAACTTGGATCAGCATCACTAGGACCGGCAGTCCACATCAACGCTTCTGGTTCAGTACAGGCCCATAGATATGGAGCGGCAATCATTGGTTCGGTCATGCTTCAGCATCGAACGAAATATCTGGAGCGGCAAGTCTGGACCGACATCCCATCATGACCGGACGAGATGTTTGGAGCGGCAACCCCTAATCACCACCGGACCATATTTGGTATGGCATCTCCCATCACCGAACGAGACTTCCTCTTGCCTTCACTGTTGATCGAATCACTACCACCGGACCAAAATTCTGGTCCGGTCTTCCACCGAACGAGTCTCACCGAACGAACTCCACCGGACCAAATCTTTGGTCCGGCATTTCCTCTACTAAACCAGACTTCTGGTTCAGCCTCCAAGCTTCTCCGCAACACCATGGGTTCAAAGACTTCTACTTCTACCTTGACATTCCATTTTTCTATGAAATTGGTATCACATCTAACAATCTCCTAGAGACCAAATTTCATACAAGCCTTCCAGTTCCATCTACACCACTATGCCCCAAGCAATAGATACTTACCCAATGAGCTTCGGCAATGCCATCACCAATTACACTTTGTCAACAACTCCAGCAAGGCCACCGCCCGTCAACAAAGTGTTCAAAGTACCCAGTCCGTGTAGAACCTATCAATCTCCACCATGAAAACAAACGTCTCCATGAACCATCTCAACTCACCACCCATCCCATCCCGTGGCACCTAGCACTTCGTTAAGTGAATCAAGTCCGAGCAATGCTCGAACTTAGTAACAGGCAGCGACTTGGTATACATGTATGTTGCATTCTCCTTTGTGTGAACTTTCTGAAGGCAAACTAGATTCTCTTCGCTCATCGATACAAGGAACGACTCTCTCACCACAATAGCTTTATCCTCGAGCTGAATGCCAGATTTTTAGCTAATTGAATTGCACTCTGACTATTACAGTACACATCCACACCTTCATATATGAAGCCCAAATCACACAACAGTCGCCTCAAATAAAGTGCCTCCTTAGCTGCTTCAACCGCAGCTATGAGCTCTGCCTTTGTAGTGGACAAAGCCACAATCGTCTACAACCTTGCTCTCCAACTGATCGTTGTCCCATCAATGGTGAATACATAACTGGAGGTTGACTTCCTTCGATCTCTATCACCGGCGTAGTCGGAATCATAAAATCCAACCAAGTTGAAATCTCTTCCTCTACTGCCAAAGACAAGTCCATAGTTTGGAGTTCCTTTAAGGTATCTGAAGATACACTTCATTGCTTCCCAATGCGTCTTTCCTGGATTTTCCATGAACCTACTCACCAATCCAACAGCCTGTGCAATGTCAGGCCTAGTGCAGGCCATGGCATACATCAAGTGTCCAACAGCACTTGCATATGGGACCTTCATCATATAAGCCTTGTCCTTTTCCGAGATCAAAGAGCCTTTACTAGAAAGCTGTATGTGCAAAGGCATGGGTGTGCTGATTGCCTTTGCCCATTCCATGCTAAATGAGCAAACACCTTTCGAATGTACTCCTTTTGAGTGAGGCTCAAAAGTCCTAGTTTTCTATCCCTTTGGATTTCCATACCCAAAATTTTCTTTGCTTCTCCAAGGTCTTTCATTCCGAATTCCGCTTTTAGCTTTTTCCTTAAACTATCGATTTCAGCCTTATCCTTGGAAGCAATCAACATATCATCCATGTACAAGAGTAGGTACACCCATCTACCATTCTTTAAATGCTTGAAGTACACACAAGCGTCTTTGATGCTACGATCAAAACCAAGTGAAAGCATAAAAGAGTCAAACCTCTTGTACCATACAATGAATTCTTTAATTTGCAAACCCAATTTTCTTTCCCATCTACAACAAATCTTTCTGGCTGCTTCATGTAGACGGTCTCATCCAAGTCTCCGTGCAAGAAAATGGTGTTCACGTCCAGTTGCTCCAGCTCCAAGTCATGAGCTACGACGATAGTGAGCAAAATGCTAATGGACGTATACCTCACTACTGGAGAGAATATCACATCATACTCCAATCCCTTTCTTTGTAAAAACTCTTTAGCAACAAGTCTAGCCTTGTATCTCTCATCATCCTTCACCTTGAACACCCACTTGCAACCTATGGCTCCGCTTCCTTGAGGAGGTGGTACCAAATGACAAGTCTTGTTCTTCTTCAACGACTCTAACTCCTCTTCCATAGCGCACATCCACTTCGAACTGTCACATGACTTCAAAGCTTCATCAAGGTCAAGCGGCTCCTCATGAACCATACGTAGGGCATAGTCAAACTGATCACCAAGGCTAAGGTTCGCAAACTAACAACCACCATACTTTTCGGCCGGCCTAATAGTCCTACGACTGACCTTGGTAGGTACTGCTTTGCCTAAACTCCTTTTAGCTCCACCTTGAACTGAACTTCCTCTAGATTCATGCACATCACCAGCACTACTAGAAGGTACCTATGGATTATCCTATGATGTTTCATCAGCTGATTTTTCCTCGACAGCATGAACAACAACTCTACTATTTTGGTGGAACATGGAAACTTCTTCCATCTCCTTAGGCCTATCAGAATCTTATGATGTGGTAGGTAGCTTCTCCTTTGGATTGAACATAGCTGACTCATCAAAAGTAACACGTCTAGAATGAACAATATTTCGATCAACAGGGTTCCAAATTCGATACCCTTTGATACCATCAACGTATCCCATTAGTATGTCCTTGTATGCTCTAGCCTCTAACTTGTCATCACCTATATGGTGAACGTACACAGGACAACCAAAACTTCTAAAGTAACCAAGATACACTACTTTATCTCACCACTTTTCCTCTGGAATCTTCCCATCTATGGCTGAGCACATAATTTGATTTATGATATGCACCGCAGTTGATAGTGCCTCAGCCCAAAAACCTCAAGACAAGCCCACAATCAAGCTCAAGCAACGAGCCTTCTCCCGTAGAGTCATGTTCATCTTTTCTGCAATCCAATTGGATTGTGGATCGTCGGGTGTAGTGAAATGTCTCTAAATGTCATGATGTCTACAAAAGTTGAGGAACTCCCTAGAGACAAATTCAAGACCATTATCAAATCTCAGCACCTTCAACCTAGAACCAGATTGGTTCTCAACAAGCGCTTTCCAACCTTTGAACTTCTCAAAACTCTCTGATTTGGCCTTCATCACATATACCCATACTTTCCAAGAAAAATCATCAATGAAAGAGATAAAATACTTTGCTCCTCCAAGAGAAGGAGTAGCAATAGGTCCCCAGACATCTGTATGCATGTACTCAAGTACTCGCCTCGATCTATGGAGTCCAACTCCAAAAATACTTTAGTTTGCTCTCCTAACACACACTCCTGGAAAAAGTCCATCTTGTCGAAGCTTCCTCTTTTGATCATCTTCCGTCTCCAGAGCCACTCTAAGCCCTTCTCTGAAATATAATCCAACCTGAGATGCCAAAGCTTTGTGGCATCCAATGCACGAGAACTATCTACTCCAACACACGACTCTCCAAGAACTGTGGTTCCTTTCAGCAAATATACATTTCGGAACACATCTCCTTTCATAAGAACTAGTGCACCTCTCCAAACCTTCAGACTATCCTTCTCGATGGTTACCTTGCATCTCTAAGATGCCAATTGTCCTAAAGAAATTAAGGACTTCCGAAGACCTAGAACATACCGGACGCATGTCAAAGTGCGTATCACTCCATGAAACATCCCGATACTCACTGTACCTTCACCCATTACTCAACAGCTAGCATTATTACCCATAAGAATAGAGCTTCCCTCTTGTCCAACAAAAGAACTGAAGTAATCCTTATTAGGCGTCATATAGAAAGACGCCCCCGAGTCTAGCACCCAATGGTCTAAGACATCCGACACTGCTGCAGACAACACATCGTTAGATACACACTTCTCCACCGCAAATGATGAAGATTCGTCTTCTTCCTTCTTCTTCAAATATGGACAATCCTTTCTCCAATGACCAGGTTTCTTGCAGATAAAGCACTTCCCGTCCTTAGAATTTCCTCTCCTGCCATTACAGGGCTTCCTGCACTTGGAACGCCCTCTAGAGTGCCAATTATTCTTATCATCTCTTCCTCTTTCAATAAACAGGCCATGACTACTACTTCCACCTCTAATTCCTTCACTTATCTCATTCATCTGATCTCTCAAGCCCTCAGATAGAAGGCCTGACTTCACATCTTCTATTGTCAATGTGTCTCTAGCGAAGATAAGGTGGTTAGCAAAACCTATGTATCGCTTCAGAAGAGTACACAGAAGAATCATTTCCATTTGCTCCTCATCCATCTTCAAGTCAACACTCTTCATCTTCATCATGAGATCATCAAAGAAATTAAGATGTTCCTTAACTGAAGTACCAACTCTTATCCGTATGGTGAAAAATATCTTCAGCAATATCAGACGGTTAGTTAGAGATCTCTTCAAGTAGAGATTTTCTAGCTTGGTCCAAATGCCCTTAGCAGTGGTCTCACTGCTAATCTATAAGATAACATTCTCTCCCATAGCTAATTGTAAAGTAGTAAACGCCCATTTCTCCATTTCATTCCTTTCTGCAACTAAGATGTCAGCCATCAACTCCTCAGGGGCAAACACTGCTGGATGGACTTCATTCCTCATTAGAACAGCCTTCATCCTCCATTGCCACTTCTCGAAGTCTTTATCCCTATTCCAGTTCTTAATTTCCAACTATGATCCGAACGCGGTATACATCCCTCTAGTATAGGGTCTTGTAACAACTGAAGTCGCTTCATCTCTTGCAATATCGTCTAACACTCCTTAATCAACCTTGCAACTCTAATACCAAAATGTTGAGGAAAATCCCTTCAGATGATTAGTCTAAGGGAATAAAAAACCCAACATAGTGGAAAACAACTGGATCGTTTCAAATCGGATTTGAATGATTCTTTTTGCAGATTGAAGTAGGAGTGTTGAATTATATTTCTATAAAAAATCGAAACTGCTGTCGAACTTGTACTCGCAGCTTGCTGTAATTCAGTGTTTAAATCTTGTTTTGGTCCAATTTTGAAACGACGCAGATTCTTCGTTTCAAATCGGATTTGAATGATTCTTTTTGCAGATTGAAGTAGGAATGCTGATCTACATTCCTGCAAAATTTCAAGTCATTTTGACATGGTTAACTTGTTCAAACCTGCTATCGAATATTGAGTCGCAGCTTGTTTTAAACGGATAATACTTAGTGTAATTTCCGTTATTTCGATGTTTTCTTGATATTTCTTTCTGGGTTTCATACACAGGTATTATAATGTATTTTAAAAATGTTTTTCAAATAAATGGGCTTTTGAAATTATTATTATATATTATTATTTTTAGTATAAAAATTATATACTCTATAATAAGAGAATTTCAAATGCAATTTCTAAAGCGATTTCGAAACGTTCCTGAAACTCGTTTTCTCCAACTTAATTTCTATATAAAACACACAACTTTGCACTTCGAGCGAAGAGGGAGGAGTCACCGTGCAAATGTGCATGTTTCTTGTAACACTGCTCAATATTGAAATGAGGAATGGAGTGCTCATCACTTGAATGTAAAGGGTACAATCTACCAAAAAACCTTCATCTATATGCATCGAATTTTCTTTTGTGTTTGCATTACTTCTTGATCTTATTTGTTACAAATGCTTTTGCTATTCCTTTGGTCTAATTCGCTTAATCTAAATGCTTATTTACATGCCTTTTACATTTGCCTATAAAGACTACTATCATATATACCCTGAGTTTGTTGACAAAGTTGTGCCGTATATAAAAGGAGGAAAAATTGTGTATGTTGAGGATGTAGCAAAGGGGATTGAGAATGCACTAAATGCACTTGTTGGGATTTTTGATGGTAAAAATGTTGGTAAACAGTTAGATGCCATCGCGAGTGAGTAGGTTATTCAGTTAATTAAATGTCGAAAAACTTTGCTACTCTACCCAAGAGATGATTTTGAACCTTTTTCCACCGCAAGTGAGTATTATTCAGTTTGATGCTATGAATGAGATTCCTTCCATACTCTTTAGAAGGTTTGCATTAATTTTGAAAGATATCCCTTGGTCATTGATTCAAATTTGAATTCATTTAATATATTTGATCTCATCCATTACCTGCATGAGATAGAAGATAGTTAAATTGTTTGTTATATATATGTTGTTTTAACACGAGTAGCTTTTTTTACCTTTGTTATACAAAAATCAAACTGATATTACATTTCATCCTACAATGATCAGAAGTAAAACACAGCCAAATTATTTAAATGTCGACATTCTAATATTTCTGCTGTTAACGTTTTTTTCAAAGCAAGTTATTTTGCTTTATCATACTTGATATGTTTAGGCATGAAAAAATTACTTTATTTTACGTTTTCATTTCTTCATGAACCTAACATGATCAATTTTTGTAACAGAAAATGGGAAGGACCGTGAAAAGGAGAAAGTACACTGACAATGCAAAAAGAAGTCAAAGAGCCCAAATCTGCACCCGACAAATGCATTGCAAGGGATGAGCAGTTTGAGGTAGACAATGAAATTCATAACAAAGACAACCGATAAGAATTAGAAAATAATCGGTTGTAAATTGGAAAAAACCAACAATGCTCAACTGCAAGACAACTCACAAATAGTGAAAGACAATGCAATTCAATCGGAAGGAAATTCTGAAGGTGCAACGAACGACAAGAGACATATGTAAGGTGGTGGTGCATGTCCAAAAGTGAGAAAAAAGTAGAGGGGCAACTAAAGTTAGAAGGCTTCCATTCAACAGTCTGGATTTAATCAAAGTTGAATATAATGGTGCAGGTGAACCAATAATAGATGTGTCAATCAAGTTGTCTTCCTTTCTAGGACCGCTTGTACGAGAAGTGGTTCCGGTTACATTAAATGATTGGAGGCACCTTAGTGATGATTTGAGAGATGTTTATGGGAAAGCATTCAGGTGACATATCTTTCTTTAACATTTTGGTATGTGTAATTTTTGTTGGGGAAAATCCCTTCAGATGATCAGTCTAAGGGAATAAAAAAACCCAATGCAGTGGAAAACAACTAGATCATGATTGTAGTGAGATGAAACAAATAGATATAAACACCAAAACAGACAGTCATAGATCAGTGCAATGCAGAAAAATAAATAACACCAGTATTTATAGTGGTTCCACTACCGCGAGGCAGTGTACGTCCACTTGGGGAGAGGATATTTTATTAATCACTAAAAGATTAGAGTTACAAGATTGATTCACTTTTGGAAGCTATACATAAAAAGAACTAACAATACAGACAAAATGCTGCAGAGTTTCAGCTCTTTAGGATGGCTGCCATTATTGTTCAGAAGCTCCACTATTTATAGAGTGAAGAAATGAGGATGGGTAGCTGCTATATAGCAGCCCTGAGTTTGGTTCAGCACATATGGTCTGGCAAACAACATAATAGCATTTGGTTCGGCAAACAACACTCAAGATTTGGACCGGCATAGCCAATACCCAACCAATTATTTGGTTCGGCCTTAACTTGGATCAGCATCACTAGGACCGGCAGTCCACATCAACGCTTCTGGTTCAGTACAGGCCCATAGATATGGAGCGGCAATCATTGGTTCGGTCATGCTTCAGCATCGAACGAAATATCTGGAGCGGCAAGTCTGGACCGACATCCCATCATGACCGGACGAGATGTTTGGAGTGGCAACCCCTAATCACCACCGGACCATATTTGGTATGGCATCTCCCATCACCGAACGAGACTTCCTATTGCCTTCACTGTTGATCGAATCACTACCACCGGACCAAAATTCAGGTCCGGTCTTCCACCGAACGAGTCTCACCGAACGAACTCCACCGGACCAAATCTTTGGTCCGGCATTTCCTCTACTAAACCAGACTTCTGGTTCAGTCTCCAAGCTTCTCCGCAACACCATGGGTTCAAAGACTTCTACTTCTACCTTGACATTCCATTTTTCTATGAAATTGGTATCACATCTAACAATCTCCTAGAGACCAAATTTCATACAAGCCTTCCAGTTCCATCTACACCACTATGCCCCAAGCAATAGATACTTACCCAATGAGCTTCGGCAATGCCATCACCAATTACACTTTGTCAACAACTCCAGCAAGGCCACCGCCCGTCAACAAAGTGTTCAAAGTACCCAGTCCGTGTAGAACCTATCAATCTCCACCATGAAAACAAACGTCTCCATGAACCATCTCAACTCACCCCCTGTCCCATCCTGTGGCACCTAGCACTTCATTAAGTGAATCAAGTCCGAGCAATGCTCGAACTTAGTAACAGGCAGCGACTTGGTATACATGTATGTTGCATTCTCCTTTGTGTGAACTTTCTGAAGGCAAACTAGATTCTCTTCGCTCATCGAGACAAGGAACGACTCTCTCACCACAATAGCTTTATCCTCGAGCTGAATGCCAGATTTTTAGCTAATTGAATTGCACTCTGACTATTACAGTACACATCCACACCTTCATATATGAAGCCCAAATCACACAACAGTCGCCTCAAATAAAGTGCCTCCTTAGCTGCTTCAACCGCAGCTATGAGCTCTGCCTTTGTAGTGGACAAAGCCACAATCGTCTACAACCTTGCTCTCCAACTGATCGTTGTCCCATCAATGGTGAATACATAACTGGAGGTTGACTTCCTTCGATCTCTATCACCGGCGTAGTCGGAATCATAAAATCCAACCAAGTTGAAATCTCTTCCTCTACTGCCAAAGACAAGTCCATAGTTTGGAGTTCCTTTAAGGTATCTGAAGATACACTTCATTGCTTCCCAATGCGTCTTTCCTGGATTTTCCATGAACCTACTCACCAATCCAACAGCCTGTGCAATGTCAGGCCTAGTGCAGGCCATGGCATACATCAAGTGTCCAACAGCACTTGCATATGGGACCTTCATCATATAAGCCTTGTCCTTTTCCGAGATCAAAGAGCCTTTACTAGAAAGCTGTATGTGCAAAGGCATGGGTGTGCTGATTGCCTTTGCCCATTCCATGCTAAATGAGCAAACACCTTTCGAATGTACTCCTTTTGAGTGAGGCTCAAAAGTCCTAGTTTTCTATCCCTTTGGATTTCCATACCCAAAATTTTCTTTGCTTCTCCAAGGTCTTTCATTCCGAATTCCGCTTTTAGCTTTTTCCTTAAACTATCGATTTCAGCCTTATCCTTGGAAGCAATCAACATATCATCCATGTACAAGAGTAGGTACACCCATCTACCATTCTTTAAATGCTTGAAGTACACACAAGCGTCTTTGATGCTACGATCAAAACCAAGTGAAAGCATAAAAGAGTCAAACCTCTTGTACCATACAATGAATTCTTTAATTTGCAAACCCAATTTTCTTTCCCATCTACAACAAATCTTTCTGGCTGCTTCATGTAGACGGTCTCATCCAAGTCTCCGTGCAAGAAAATGGTGTTCACGTCCAGTTGCTCCAGCTCCAAGTCATGAGCTACGACGATAGTGAGCAAAATGCTAATGGACGTATACCTCACTACTGGAGAGAATATCACATCATACTCCAATCCCTTTCTTTGTAAAAACTCTTTAGCAACAAGTCTAGCCTTGTATCTCTCATCATCCTTCACCTTGAACACCCACTTGCAACCTATGGCTCCGCTTCCTTGAGGAGGTGGTACCAAATGACAAGTCTTGTTCTTCTTCAACGACTCTAACTCCTCTTCCATAGCGCACATCCACTTCGAACTGTCACATGACTTCAAAGCTTCATCAAGGTCAAGCGGCTCCTCATGAACCATACGTAGGGCATAGTCAAACTGATCACCAAGGCTAAGGTTCGCAAACTAACAACCACCATACTTTTCGGCCGGCCTAATAGTCCTACGACTGACCTTGGTAGGTACTGCTTTGCCTAAACTCCTTTTAGCTCCACCTTGAACTGAACTTCCTCTAGATTCATGCACATCACCAGCACTACTAGAAGGTACCTATGGATTATCCTATGATGTTTCATCAGCTGATTTTTCCTCGACAGCATGAACAACAACTCTACTATTTTGGTGGAACATGGAAACTTCTTCCATCTCCTTAGGCCTATCAGAATCTTATGATGTGGTAGGTAGCTTCTCCTTTGGATTGAACATAGCTGACTCATCAAAAGTAACACGTCTAGAATGAACAATATTTCGATCAACAGGGTTCCAAATTCGATACCCTTTGATACCATCAACGTATCCCATTAGTATGTCCTTGTATGCTCTAGCCTCTAACTTGTCATCACCTATATGGTGAACGTACACAGGACAACCAAAACTTCTAAAGTAACCAAGATACACTACTTTATCTCACCACTTTTCCTCTGGAATCTTCCCATCTATGGCTGAGCACATAATTTGATTTATGATATGCACCGCAGTTGATAGTGCCTCAGCCCAAAAACCTCAAGACAAGCCCACAATCAAGCTCAAGCAACGAGCCTTCTCCCGTAGAGTCATGTTCATCTTTTCTGCAATCCAATTGGATTGTGGATCGTCGGGTGTAGTGAAATGTCTCTAAATGTCATGATGTCTACAAAAGTTGAGGAACTCCCTAGAGACAAATTCAAGACCATTATCAAATCTCAGCACCTTCAACCTAGAACCAGATTGGTTCTCAACAAGCGCTTTCCAACCTTTGAACTTCTCAAAACTCTCTGATTTGGCCTTCATCACATATACCCATACTTTCCAAGAAAAATCATCAATGAAAGAGATAAAATACTTTGCTCCTCCAAGAGAAGGAGTAGCAATAGGTCCCCAGACATCTGTATGCATGTACTCAAGTACTCGCCTCGATCTATGGAGTCCAACTCCAAAAATACTTTAGTTTGCTCTCCTAACACACACTCCTGGAAAAAGTCCATCTTGTCGAAGCTTCCTCTTTTGATCATCTTCCGTCTCCAGAGCCACTCTAAGCCCTTCTCTGAAATATAATCCAACCTGAGATGCCAAAGCTTTGTGGCATCCAATGCACGAGAACTATCTACTCCAACACACGACTCTCCAAGAACTGTGGTTCCTTTCAGCAAATATACATTTCGGAACACATCTCCTTTCATAAGAACTAGTGCACCTCTCCAAACCTTCAGACTATCCTTCTCGATGGTTACCTTGCATCTCTAAGATGCCAATTGTCCTAAAGAAATTAAGGACTTCCGAAGACCTAGAACATACCGGACGCATGTCAAAGTGCGTATCACTCCATGAAACATCCCGATACTCACTGTACCTTCACCCATTACTCAACAGCTAGCATTATTACCCATAAGAATAGAGCTTCCCTCTTGTACAACAAAAGAACTGAAGTAATCCTTATTAGGCGTCATATAGAAAGACGCCCCCGAGTCTAGCACCCAATGGTCTAAGACATCCGACACTGCTGCAGACAACACATCGTTAGATACACACTTCTCCACCGCAAATGATGAAGATTCGTCTTCTTCCTTCTTCTTCAAATATGGACAATCCTTTCTCCAATGACCAGGTTTCTTGCAGATAAAGCACTTCCCATCCTTAGAATTTCCTCTCCTGCCATTACAGGGCTTCCTGCACTTGGAACGCCCTCTAGAGTGCCAATTATTCTTATCATCTCTTCCTCTTTCAATAAACAGGCCATGACTACTACTTCCACCTCTAATTCCTTCACTTATCTCATTCATCTGATCTCTCAAGCCCTCAGATAGAAGGCCTGACTTCACATCTTCTATTGTCAATGTGTCTCTAGCGAAGATAAGGTGGTTAGCAAAACCTGTGTATCGCTTCAGAAGAGTACACAGAAGAATCATTTCCATTTGCTCCTCATCCATCTTCAAGTCAACACTCTTCATCTTCATCATGAGATCATCAAAGAAATTAAGATGTTCCTTAACTGAAGTACCCACTCTTATCCGTATGGTGAAAAATATCTTCAGCAATATCAGACGGTTAGTTAGAGATCTCTTCAAGTAGAGATTTTCTAGCTTGGTCCAAATGCCCTTAGCAGTGGTCTCACTGCTAATCTATAAGATAACATTCTCTCCCATAGCTAATTGTAAAGTAGTAAACGCCCATTTCTCCATTTCATTCCTTTCTGCAACTAAGATGTCAGCCATCAACTCCTCAGGGGCAAACACTGCTGGATGGACTTCATTCCTCATTAGAACAGCCTTCATCCTCCATTGCCACTTCTCGAAGTCTTTATCCCTATTGCAGTTCTTAATTTCCAACTGTGATCCGAACGCGGTATACATCCCTCTAGTATAGGGTCTTGTAACAACTGAAGTCGCTTCATCTCTTGCAATATCGTCTAACACTCCTTAATCAACCTTGCAACTCTAATACCAAAATGTTGAGGAAAATCCCGTCAGATGATTAGTCTAAGGGAATAAAAAACCCAACATAGTGGAAAACAACTAGATCGTTATTGTAGTGAGATGAAACAAACAAAGATAAACACCAAAACAAATAGTCACAGATCAGTGCAATGCAGGAAAATAAATAACACCAGTATTTGTAGTGGTTCCACTACCGCGAGGCAGTGAACGTCCACTTGGGGAGAGGAGATTTCATTAATCACCGAAAGAATAGAGTTACAAGATTGATTCACTTTTGGAAGCTATACATAAGAAGAATTAACAATGCAGACAAAATTCTGCAGAGTTTCAGCTCTCTAGGGTGGCTGCCATTGTTTTCCAGAAGCTCCACTATTTATAGAGTGAAGAAATGAGGAGGGGTGGCAGCTATATAGCAGCCCTTAGGTTTGGTTCGGAACATCTGGTCCGGCAAACAGCACAATAGCATTTGGTTCGGCAAATAACAGTCAAGATCTGGACTGGCATGGTCCAATACCGAACCAAATATTTGGTTCGACTTTAACTTGGTTCGGCATCACTTGGACTGGCAGTCCACATCAACGCTACTGGTTCGGTACAAGCCCATAGATCTGGAGCAGAAATCATTGATTCGGTCATGCTTCAGCACCGAACGAAATATTTGGAGCGGCAAGTCTAGACCGGCATTCCATTACCACCGGATGAGATATTTGGAGTGGCAACCCCTAATCACCACCGGACCAAATCTTTGGTTCGCCATCTCCCATCACTGAGCAAGACTTCCTCTTACCTTCACTGCTGATCGAAGAACTACCACCGGACCAAAATTCTGGTCCGGTCTTCCACCGAACGAGCTCACCTTCTCACCAAACGAACTCCATCTGACCAAATCTTTGGTCCGGCTTTTCCTCCACTGAATCAGACTTCTGGTCCGACCTCCAAGCTTCTCCGCAACACCGTCACTTTAAGGACACCTACTTCTACCTTGGCATTCACTTCTCCGATGAAATTGGTATCACATCTAACAGTTTTATGGTTTTTTCTCCATTTCAGCAACAGTCCAATCAGTATAAATTTTATAAAAAAAAGTCTAATCACGTAAGAACATAACAAAGAAAGGAATAAACAAATGGAAACACACTTTCATGCAACCACGTGTGCTTTGATTTTTACCATTTACAAAAAAAATCAAGTAACATTGGGATAGACCATTAGCATATATCTGACACTAAGGGGCTCTACACAAAGAATCTGGAATGTAGGTAAAATGCAACCTAAAAGAAAACTAAAAGGTGAATCCCTGTACAATGGAATAATAACTACTTAAAGCGGTTTATTAATTAAATTCAACATACATAATAAAGAATATTTCACTAAATAAACAACGTAAATATATGAATCTTAAGAACACAAAGGAATTGAATTATAGGTAATATGTTACAAGATGAATATGAATCTTTTTTAAAAAAAACCTCACTTTTGAATTTTGATGAATATGAATCTTAAAAAGAAAAGAAAATCCTAATTCCATGATTGAAATTTAAAAGTTCCATTGCACCATCTATATCGTTTATATTTTTTAAAGATATCAATGATACTATGATATTGTGTTCTTATTTCTAAGGATATTGACACTTGTTATGAAAAATGTTGTAGAAAAGTTTTAAACTGGATGCAGATTGGCAAAAAACGCTAAGATTTAAGCAAATTGGAGGTATTTCGCGGGCATCAAAATGTAGGCTAGTTTTCCAAATAGTAAAAGCAAAGTCCATGGATGAAAAGCTTTAGTTGAAACCAAGCAACATCAAAAGTATGAATGAGTGGAAGAAATTTATAAGTCTAAGGTAAGTTTGAAATTTCAAGTATTTTTTTATTACTGTTGTTTATTTTTTTTTTATGAAATATAAGAATATAAAGGATATAGATAATTTATTCAAATCTCTTATTTCAGGCATTAAGCGTGAGAACAAAGCTATTAGAGACAAACTGTTGCCACATACATGCAATTGTAAAGGAATGGCTCGATTGGCTAGAGATATAGTAAGAAAAAGAGTAATTTTATTTAGCATAATATTTACGAACTTCTTATTTAATATAGTTTGTTATTTGATTGTCTTTTGAATGTAGAAAAAGCTGAGTGGTGATTGCTCTTCCGTCACGAGAAGTCAAGTTTGGATCAAATCTCACATACGGAAAAACGGTGAACAAGTGAATATGGCTGTTGCAGATACTATAGTAAGTTGATCAAAAATAAAATAAAAATTTTCTAACATATTTACTGTACACCATCATTTTATTCTCCTTTTCCTCATTTAGATTTTCCAATAGTTGTGCTTATTTGTATTGTCCAACAATTTGTCCATTAGATTTTAAGAATTGTAGTTTCCAACCTTAATATTGAAGAGCAAAAATTTTTTTTGGAAAAAATCAATAATATAACAGTTCTGCACTTTTGAAAAAAATCAATAATCTAATAATTGTTTTTGGAAAAAACCAATAATTTAACAATTTTTTTCCAACAGTTTTGCATTTTTTGTCTTGAATTAGATTCATTCTGCTCCAAATATCTAGCCTTCTTCTGCAATAAACAATTAAGATGAACGAGTAAATATGATAGACAAGTAAATCCACGTGGATGAAATAGCAAGATTCATGATTCTCGCATGTTAAAATAGGGGGAAAACATACAAATAGTGGAAGAAAAATAAATTAAGATCAAACTTTATGATTAAGTATCATACAAAATTAGATGAAATGTAATATGCTTATAAGAAATGGTTGGAGGAGGAATAAACTAGTCTATTTATTTGAAGAAAAAGGAACAATTATTTGATAGAGGAATGATATAGGTACATCCCAATGATACTCTCGAAGCCAAGAATAAGTTACATCCTCATCCAACATCAGCCTCAAATTTCCACTAACTCATTGTATTAATGGTCTCATGTGCCAACTGTTAGTCGTTTTGGTATAGTTTGTGTAACATGTTATGTAATTTTCAAGTGGTTTATTAAGGAATAAATATTTAACTTAGGCCGTGTAGTTCAAATCATTGAAAATTTGCTGTTCAATTTTTGTGAAATCATCAGCATTTTATTTGTATCAACAACTACAAGCTATGGCATTTTAACTACATAACAAGCATGTTATTCAATTTTTATGAATTTCAATTGTTGTTTCCATTTTCTATTCAAAGATAGCTGATTCTTTCCATACACAATATTTATTAATATTCAAGTAGAAAGTAGCAGGCTGCGACATTTGAATTTCTTTTAATTTCATATATATCCCTTTCTTAGTATAAAAATGTACCATTATATAATAATCTATGTGCATTAAGTTTTGTTGAAAAAGATTAAACAAGTTGAAAGTGGTCCACAATCGAGCTTGACAATCAATTTCAAAGAAGATGCACTTTCTTAAGTACTAGGACAAGATAAACCAGGTCGATTAAGAGCAATAAGAAGGAATATGAACATCTAGGGCTACTTTTGCACAAGTTAAGAATACGTAAACAATGCAACTTAAAAGAAATTTTTGGAGTTAGAGCAGAAATTTCTCGTGATGATGAAAAATCAGGTAAGATGTCTCTTGTCTATTGAAGGTTGAAGCCAATATTTGCTAGTTGTTCTTATGATTTTTTTCATGTTATTATAATTGAGCTTTGAATGGTAAACTAATGGGAAATTTATTTTGTTGGTTTTGCAGGGTAGAGACAGTTGGAAAGAAGTAAACACACCTCATGTACGTTGTAATATTGGTCTCACATCATTTTTATTTTTATTTTTCAGTAATTAATATATTATTCCTTTGATTAAGTGTATTGCAAGTATGATAAAAAACTTCAAAAATACGATTTATTGGACAGGCGAGGGAATGAAAAAATTGTTGCCAAAGGAAGAGTCGAGTCAAAGGTTCCAAACAAGCTTGTCAATAACATTCCTTTAGGATCGGATGCAATGGTAATTATAATAGGCTTGCTAAAAAAGCCAGTTTTTTTATGGAGGCCTACATCTAGTTTCACACTTATTGATGAAGCAAAGGATGATATAGTTGTATGGCTGGCGAATAAAGTTGTTTTACATTTAAGTGATCACCTTGAAGAAGAAGGGGACATGGTAAACATTTTTCTTTAGTAACTAACATACTATTTTAAAATATACAACTTTTACCGAATAAATATTTTTGTCCCTAATAGAGAAAAAGTGGCAACTTAGAATGCAAATGCAAGACTTATGATTGGGAGGGAGCAAAGAATTAGTGGCTGAAGGGCGATTACACTCGAGTGACTCAAACGAAATTATTAATGATCTTCCTCTAGGACCATGCACCATGATTGTTTGGATAGATAATCCAATAAAGAAAGGTTCATTTTGGTGGAGGCTGGTCCCTGCTATGATAAATGTTGAAGAAGCTGTCAATAGGAAGGTAGCATGGCTTGAGTCCCAAGTAGTTGTTGAGAAGGTTAACTTTCCAGCATCTCCTACGCCTCAGACGGTAGTGCAAACATTTATGGTAACTGATTTTTATGCACTAGCATATCTTCTAATTTATGATTTTACAATGATTCATCAATATATTTTATCAACATAAACCAAATACAACATATCCCTTTTGTAAGGACTCGATTCTTCGACTTCCGAAAATCGACATCGATACGTCCACTGTATCAACTGCCGAGCAACGAATGCCGGAAAACCGAATTCTTAGGGTTTTAGAAAGAAGAAAACAGAAGAAAAGAGAGAAGAGAAAGAAAGAACAACAACAGAAACAGAAACAATATCAGAATCTCACATTCGCAGCGGAACAATATATAATAGATAAAGGAATAATCTTTAAACAAAGAACTATATCATTTTATACATACATCAACAGAGTCAATATACAACTCAATACAACAATGGACAGTTATATCAACTTGTCCTCATACAGAATACACAGCGGAATAAAAATATATCAGATACAAATACTACGTCTCGCCATCCAGCTTACTTCCAAAGCTCCAGAATATCCAGAATATCCTGATAACCTAACTCTAGACTGCCCGTGTGGAAATTGGTGGGCACCCAGAGTTTAGAAGGGAAACAATAAACTCCGAGTCAGTCATGGTGACTGGTGTGAGATCGTAAAACAGTTATTCTTTAAAACAACAACAGGAAATTTTAAAGTCAATTCGAAATGCTTTTGGAAAATGAAACTACGACCTCCCGCCACACACACAATGCAAACGCAGAATTGGAGGAGATTTTTTCTTATGATAGTCAAAGATGCTTACTACGCAAAAATCAAATCCTTTTTGATATTATTATTAGTGCATAGTGTAGAAAACAGTTCGAAAGTATAATATTAATCTTAGCCAACATACGACCAGTATCATATGCCTACTATAGCTACTATGTTCAATAGCAGGTTACCGCCACATTCCATAGCAGGTAATACAACTAAAACCGTACACGTCACGTATTGTTTCTTTGGATTTCCAACAAATGGTCAGGCTAAGGAAATTCCTATGCCACGATGGGTACGTCCCTGGAATAGACGACCCGAGAACCTAACCGGATCTCTGCCAACACAAGGCCGGGTTACCTCTGTAAAAATAGGTAACTACTGACACGAGTATGCCATCCCCCGATCGTAACCGATCTTCCCGAGGATCCCCGATTTCCAACAAACCACATAATAAGCAGTATCAACATAGGTTAAGTATCTGGGCTCCATACCATGATACCACCTCTATCCAGAAGGAATGACATACACTAAGGGGCGCTACTCCCTAGAACCTTGCTGCATCCTTCCTGTTTTGACCATTTCCGGGGTGTGAGGCTCGACGAAGTCTCGTCCACAAAGCTACGCTTTCTACAAAGCCATGCTTCGGGTCAAACAAATGATCAACCTATGATCACAAAGATATAAGATCAAACAAATGATCATATCGCAAATGATCAAACACTGATCATTTCACAGCAACACTCAGTATGCCACGTTACCAAATTGGGAATATATTGCTGATAAATTTCAACTACATAACCTCTGAGCTCGTACGTCTCAGAGAAGGGTGTTAAGCTAAGAGAATAAATTCCCCGCCACCAACAGAAATGTATTTGAAAGAAATCAGCTTTATATCTCAATCTGTAACGTCAGACACACAATCCATACAAGTCTGTTCCGGGATCGAACAGAACCGAAGGCACTTCTCACGAAGCCCTTGCATATCCGGATAATTTTCTAATCACGTGACTTCCCGTCACTAAGGCTGATAAAAACCTCTAAATCGGAGATCAGCCGATGTAGAGTAACTCGACGGTAATCCTTCCGTTTTCAAAAATATCCGGTCTTCAACACCGGTCATCAAATGCGATTCATAACGACGTATCACATATTCGGAATGGGTTATACGACCCCATGGTCCTTTCCCGGCTAACCCGAATAGTGAGCGTTTATTCAAAAATAAGTGTGGCATTCAAATTCATCCAATTCACAACAAATACCATTCAAGGTAAATATTGATAGTCGGTTATTTAACTATCAATAAAGATGCGCAACATCATCAGATTCCAAATAATTTTCCAAATTCTTTATTTTCCAAAATATCTTTACTAGATATAAAATTTCCACACTCTCAAAAATAAATCAATATTTATTTTCAAAACGAATTTCCATTTCTTTTATAAATTCCATAGTGAATTTATATTTCCAAATATCTACTGATATACGATTTTCAAATTGATTTCAAATATTCAATTTCAATTTATCTTTAAGAAGATAAAATCTCAAAACGTCTCATTTTCATTTTGGAAAACATTTCCATACTTAATAATAAGTATTTCACAAATCTATTTATTTTCAACATTTGAAAATATTCGATATACTTAAATAAATGTTAAGTATATATTCATTTCTTTAAGGAAAACATTTATTATAACAACATCTATTTGAGTCAAAACGAATGTTACGTAAAACATCGTTACGACGACTCAAAATCACTAGTATAGGGATTCGGAATTAAGATAGATATATAAATCCCAATACTAGATAAAAATATTTCCTTTCGGAAATCATTTACTATAACAACAGTGTTATAGTCTACCATTTCCTTATTTCTCGAAAACGTCTATTTCAACAATAAATGTTGAAATCTATGATTTCGATTCATAATACGTTTTAAAACATTTTTAAAATGTTTAACTTCATTTTTTTAATATCACTTCTTCAATAAAATAAATCCATTTCATTCAATAATATATTCACTGTCCAAAATCGTGAATATAATTCACTAATTACTTTTCACTATCTTCTACACATTTTATTTCCATAATAATTAGCTATCCAAAATCGCGAATATATCTCCTTTAACAACCTTCTATATTTAATTTATCAAATTCAATTGATTTCGAATTTATAAAAACAACGTTTATAAATTTTATTTTTATTTTATAACAACTTCAATCTATCAATCTTCTTTATTTACCAATTCAATTCATACTAAATTTTTATACCACAATCCATATTATAAGTTATATACTTATAATTCATTTATTTTACAAAATCGTTTCCATTTTTAGGTTTAAGATTTATAAATTTCTTTCACTTATAAATTCTTAAAAATTCATTTTAGCACTTGAAAAAAACTCGTTTTATAATCCCAATATTTTAAAGTCATAAATATCAATTTTTGTACATCTTTTATATACATCGTTTTTAAAAATTCAAAAATTCCAATTAAAACCATTTTATAAATTTCTTAACTCTTTATTTCAAAAGAATTTACTTTTTGGTTAAAATTCACAAAATCTTAACTTTTATAACTTTAAAGTTTTAACGTTTACTTATTTAAAATAAATCAATTCAACAATTTAAATAAAACGTATATTTTCAAATAATCACTTTAAAAATTCTCTTTTAAAATCAACATCGTTATTTTTAAATTTCAAAAATGAATCCGATGATGCAACGCACCAATTCATCAATCACAACAACAAACATCATATATCAATATGATAACAGAATATACATCAATATCTGTAAATAAATAAATACTGGTGAGAAATCCAGTTGGATCCCTCCAACCTGTTTCCCTGCATCCAAAGACGTTAGCACAATACCAATTCCACTTCGATGTGGAATATCGCGGTATATGGGTTTTATAAAATCATCCGCTTACTAACGGCGCAATAGGGTCTCATCCGCTATACGAGGCGGGAAATCATCAATCCAATATATACATATGCCAATATGTATATATTGCTATATATATATATATCCTACTATATCTAACATCATATCCAAACAATCAATCAGTCAATAACTGTAATACCAAATATATTTTGAGTGAGAAAAATCTCACCTTAGCTTTTAATTTGCCATCCATTTCCATCTTGACTTGTTTTCTCGATTTATAGCCCTTGTATAAATATTATACAAATTATTAATACTCGTATTAAATCAAACTATAAATTTTCGTTTGGTAATTTTAATTATCCCAAGATTTTATTTTAAACCAATTTTCTTTTAATAAATTTATCTAACCAAATTTAAATTAAAACTAAATTTCCCTTAATAAATTATTTTCCATGGGTTTGTTTTAAACTAGTTTCAATTATTAAATTTGAAACTAAATTTCTTATCTGATAAATTAAAATAATTATATATGTATATATCCCATATCTTAAACAGTACGTTGACGAATTCTAAACATCTCTGTTCCTCAAATATGTGTACAGATATGTAATTTACTACAATAAACTAAAATAAATAGAATATACCTTACTGCAATAATCCTTATCGAACACCACTGGAGCCTACACTGTATGCATTCGTCGCTGCCTTACTGCTATCATCGTGAAACCTTCTCGAATCGCCGCGACACTCACCTAGCTCGAGTTCGAACTGAAATCGACATCATCATCTCGAAATCGCCCTTAGCCGCGCCTTCGAAATCATCGACGTCGCGATACCCTTCAACCGTGCTGCCACCACTGCATCGGAAACCCCACCTCAACTGCCGCGAGCCTTGCCTCGATTGACTTCGCCGATACCCCACGTCAGCCACATCCACACGTACGTTCGCGCGTACTCGAGCCCCCCTTTTACTCGACCACGAAATCGACATCCTCCACGAGTCGCGAAACCCTAGGCACGCCGCAAACATCACGCGAATCCCTCCCATCCCAGTCGCGTCGATCACGATGGTTCGATTGTGGAACAAGATCGATTAGCCGTGGTTGATTCGAGAGAGACAGAGGGCGCGTTCGATTTACTTGAATCCCCGCGTTCAATTTTTTTTTCGAACTGATTTAATAAAAATGAGAGGGGAAGGGAACGAGATTTTAAGTGTCGGCCATTTTTTCTTTTAAACGAGGGAATTGATTTTAAACAGATAAAGGAAGAGGGCGTATTTGAAAACGAAGGGGAATGGTTGCGTGATTTCTCGTTCGTGATGCTCGGCTGAAACAAGGGAGCGTAATTGAAGGCGTGTTTAAAGGAGGGAAAGAAAACTGATGTTGACCAAAGTGTATAAATTTATATTTAAATAAAATCGATAAATTATCGACTAGGCGTTTATATCCCGTACGTTCACACAACGACTCCGAAAAATACGAAATTTGAAATCCGATAATAATTCGATATTACGGAACCAATGGAACTGGTTTCGTCGAATTCCGTAACTGCGCCTCGGACGGCTATTTTTAAATTCAATTTAAACGATTTAATTTCAAAACTGAACGAAACACTTTGAAATTAGATTCTGAAGCTTCTGTTATCTTCAGTATCATCCATATGAATTTTAAAAGCTTTTGAAATATTTTTCTTCAGCTTAAAATTGAAGATTCAATTTTTATTCAGCATTCCATAGATTAAATTTTAAAGTTTAATCGCAAATTTCAAAGTTCAATCGGGATTTCAAATTAAATTATCGTTCAAATATTTAAAATTAATTAAATATTCTCAATTTAATTTGTTTGAAATTCTGGGTCGTTACACCTTTTGTTAATTTACATACGGAAAATTCAAGAATGAACAATGTATGCAAGCTGATGGATTTATCGAAAAGGGAAAAATAGTTGCTTTTAGACGTGTAGAGTCAATTGATCCAAAAGCACTGGTTTATATTAAACCGCTTGGAACAAATGTAGTTAAACTTTGGGTAGAGGTTGTTAAAGAGCCAACTGTAGTGCTATGGAGACAAACATCTGAATTACAGTACATGGAAGACGCCATTGGTTCTATAATATTTTCCTTTCAGAACTGATTGTCTACTATCTAGTTCTCAATAGTCTTGTTGTTTTATGGAAGCAAGGAAATAATAAAACCAGTATTATTCGACGATAAAACATGGAATTAGATCTAATAAGACCCAATAGTGCTAGCATGTCACTTTAGACTAAGTGTGAATAGTTCAAGTTCATTATAGATGAAGAGTTGTGGGCTGGAGTTTGAAATTTGCAGTGCTTGACCGTTTTCGTGGGTTGGAGTTTGAAATTTGCAGTGCTTGACCGTTTTTGTGGGTTGGAGTTTACACTTTTAAAACTTTAAAAATGGAGATCCCTTCTAATGGTTTACTGAAACTAGATGTGTTTGACCCAAAGTAAGTAGAGTAGACACCCGGTATAAACGTTTTCTAGTTTAGAGAACATGTATAGCTCCATAAATTACCATTTGATGCTATAACTAAGAAGGCATCATTTCAAACTTATAAAATGTAATATTATCTGAAGTTTTCATCAAAGCTTAGGAGCATGGGAAGGGCTCATAAATTATGAAAGCGTGCAAGGTCTCAACTTTTACATGTTTTGGTTTTATAGAATAGATTTTAAGCTAGAAAAGTAGAACAGAAATTAAAAAGAAAAATGTAAGTCTATAAAGTTTTAAGTCAATGCTTAAAATTATATTCATAAATTACCTTTGAGTTTGAATTATAATTAAAACTTAAATATTTGTGAAACCAAATTGCTGAATGTTCCTAACTCAGCCGCTCAAAACTAAATGTGTTGTTCTTGTAAATTAACTACGATGCATGATCATTTGTCTATTTTAGTCGTAGTCCACTTATACTTACATCATTGTCTTACCACTTGAGTCTAAACTCAATCTACATATGTACACAATGTACTTGTAATCTAACTTACTGAAAAAAGGTAGATATAAAAAATTAATAGGCATGTTACTCAATGATTGATTATCACATCATCTTATTGGTCATCAAAGATGGAATCAACTAATTCTATTACTGTGTTCCAGACCAGTTTTAGCTAGAAATATGTACATCAAATGATCATATAATCATTCACTATGAAAAAAAATTGAAACAACTTAACTAGTCACTAAACTTATTTGAATAAAAGTATCATCACTTATCTTAATATTCAACTTTGATATTCAATAATGTAGGCGAAATTAATAGAGAAAGGAATGTTGAAAGTGCAATACTGGGATGACCCAAAAATAACCCAAAAAAGTCTTATGTGGATGGATCAATCCCCATTCGTCGCTTTTTGCATCATTTTTCATTCTTTTATGATAACATTTTGGCTGATGTTCTATATATATTCTGTTGCTCTACATTTCAGTCTTGTGTCTATATTACTCACATTTCAGTCTTGTAATGTTGTTCATCCTTATGCACGGTAGTTCGATCCAACTTGAAATATTGCTCATATTCTATCCTTGTAGGTTTCCATGTTGTTTAGTATTTGATGTTTATTTTGCTCAATACATGATCAGCGACACTCTTGCTCAATACATGTTCACCTGCTCATGATTTGTAATTAAGAAAGGTTAATCAAATGTTTATCAAACACACACACTGCACTGTGTTGTCTGAAACTCAAGTTTTGTTAGTGTTTTATTCATATTTGTTCCTAATGTAGATATTTATCTCATTTGCAGGTGTGCAAAAGAAGAAGGATCTAAAAGTTATGAGATATTTCTTTTTAACACAAATAATCAAATATGTGCTTGTTTTTTGTGAAACTTTGCTATGATATTTTGGGTATGCTTATAACATTTGCTACTACGTTTTGGTTTATGTCGTTTAAACTATACGATATCATGTGTATGAATATTTGATATCTTTAATGTAATGTGTTGCATCTCTATGTTTATTATCTTTAATGATTCTTGCATTATTTAAATGATTTTATGTTTAAAAATACTATTATCGTGCATTTTGTATTAGTATTGAATACTGTAGTTTATAAATAGAATGCAGAAAACATTTGAACCATAAGAAACCTTCATGCTTGAACACCGCTATAAATATTTAATAGCGTCAAGTGACCGCTATTAAATCTATCATCAGTACAAGTCCAATATAAAAAGCACTGTTGTATTATAATAAGCGCTAAATAACGATGAATCATAGGTCCATAACTACTATAACAGAACATATCTTAAAAGAGTATAAGTGCTATTGTATCTAAATATTTATGTGGTATATTGGTGATGTGAGAAGTTAGCATCTACATTTACATGCCCATATACCGCGCTTATAATCTGCTTTTAATTTTTTTATAGCAGATTATTAGTGCTATATTATAAAAAAAACAACACCTATTTGCGGCTATTAACGTATTTTATAGCGGACTTATGGCGCCATGTTAATAATCAATAATGCATATTTTGCCGCTATACTATATTTAATATAGCGGATTGTCTGCGCTATGATCTACAAACTTTTTATAGCACTTTTTTTGTGCTCTAAATTATCCACTATTTTTAGTAACATGTCGTTATACAGCATTTATCAAACCGCTATTGTAGGATTTAATAGCGTTTTATTAGCGCTATCGCAGGGTCTTTTTGTTGTAGTGGTAGTTTTTCATCTTCATTAACTTTAAAATTCATTTTGGAATGACATCTAACTAGACATTTTTAGCAATTTTATATATTAGTTTGAAATTCAAATGATCAAATATTTTATTAAAAAAAGACAAAAGTTATTATTTGAGACTCTCATACTTAATATATAGATGTTTCATTTCCTAATGCCTTCAAAGATAATGTTCGACTCGGTATCGTCAATATGACATTAATCTTTTATGAATTTAATTTTGAAATCCTTATCACACAATTAAGCAGCACTCAACAGATTATTCTTTAAATTCCTAACTAAAGAAACATTAGTAATAGAATGAGTTTTAGAATTACCGACATTGCCCATGCCAATCACATATCCTTTAGAGTTGTCTCCAAAATTTACCAATCCAATATCTTTGTAAACTATATCTTTCAAAATCTCCACATTTCTAGTCATGTGTCCTAAGCATCCACTATCCAATTTCCATATGTCCTTCTGATATATAGAGTTTGATCATCAGGTATCCATTCATCAAAAGCCATGTAACACGTCTATTCCTGCAATTCAAACATTTTCAAAAGAACACGTGACTTTTTATAATGAACATATGCAAATTTATATTATGATGATTTTGCTACTTATATTTTTGAAAATAGTGTTAAAACTATTATCAAAAATTTCCATTGAAACTTTTTCAAAAACCAGATTATGAATACTTTGAAAACCAATGCTTTGATGCCAAATGTGAGTTAACAAAACAGGTATCTTAAGGGTAAATTAACAATAGAGGGAGGTGAATAATTTTTAATAGATTACATGAATATTATTCAAATTCTATAAAATTTTACTTAGAATGATGGAATTAACAATCACAGAATCAAAGTACAGATTAAAGTAAATGCAGTGAAAGTAAAAAGAAAAAAACACAACATGATTTTATACCAATTTGGAGTTACCCTAAATTCAGTCCCACAAATTCGTTTTACAGATGTCTTTTAAACTTGTAAATGCAAATACAATCTCGATCTCAAGGCTACGAGACACACTCCAAAATCCCGATCTCTGGGTTGAGTCACTTGATTTTCAAGCTACAACTGCAAGATTTACAGGCTACTAAGCACACCCAATTGATTTAAACAGGCTACAATCATGCCTAATTGGATTTCAGGGATACCAAGCACACCATAGAGTATAAGAGTATGATTTGATAGGGTTTACAGACCCAGATCTTTGATCTTGATTACAATTGATCATATAACTCTTGAATAGCACTTTAATCTTGAGAGAGATGAGAGAAACCAGAGAGTCATGAAAGAGAATCAAATTGGTAATGATTGTGTAATGACTAGGATTTTTCGTTGTTCGATTTTGAATATTTAAATGGTTTAAATATTGAATTTGAATTATAGATTGAATTTGAATATGGAAATTTGGTTTTTATTTATAAATTAAATTTAGAATTTAAATATAGCAATTTATTGGATAATTTAATTATTGAATTTTATAATTGAATATTGGTTAAATTATTGTATCTTGAGTTTTAAGCTCGATAAAAATAATTTAAAGTCCTGTAAAATTTATATTAATAATAATGAAGATAATAAAAGTTTTAAAATTGAATTTAAAAGTGATCTGTTTAATTTAAAAAATAGTGGTTCAAACTGACGTTTAAAAATAGCCATACGGGGCACAGTCTCGGAATTCAACGAAACAAATTTCATTGGATCCGTAATAGTGTGTTATTATCGGATTTCAAATTTTGTATCATTTAGAGTTATAGTTTGGCCGTACGGTATAGAAACGCGTTGAAATTTACATCGAAAATTTAATATAATAATTGGGACCAAAAAGCTATCTTCTCCATACGATCGAATTTGGACTCGAAACCTTTTCCATTGCATTCAAAATTGGGGTATAACATTGTGAACGCCTAGCGGCACACCTCGATAGGGGTTCGAGATTTTGAGTTGCGTAAATCGAGTTTTTTAGAAAAAATATTTATATATTGGCCAGTCCACTGCTGTTCCTTCTCAAATATGCCACTTTTCTCTATTCAAACACACAACATTCCTTTCATCTTTTAAAATCACGTCTTCTTCCGCCTCTTTTCAGATCAAATTTAAGAAGAGGAAAAAATGCCGAATAGAAAAAGAAAAGAGAAAAAAATGGAAACCAAATGAAGAGGGACCGCGATATCTTCAATTTAAATTTATGAGTCTTCCCCTTCATCCCTCTTCTGGTCGAACGAAATCGACTTTCACATATAAAACCCCCTGTGAGAATGGAGAAGGCGATCGAATCAATCATGATTTGGGGAGAGGTGGACGAGGCGACCTGGGAGGATAGTTGCACGATCGAGTCGCGATTTCATATTCGAGTTCAAGTGCGCGTGTATAGAGAGGGGGTGAAATCTACTAGCGGTGAACTGGAGGTGACGTAAGGTGCGTGCGCCTAGAATCGAGTGCAGTGATCGAGTGCGAAGTCATGAAGGTTAGGAGCAGCGATGTTAGAGCTGCGAAGACGTCGGGGTTGTTGAAGTTCAAGATGACGTTGAGTTCACCTAAGCTCGAGTTGATGTCGAGTTCACCAGGGCTGGAGAAGTCATCGAGTTTAATTAAGCTTATTGGAATCATCAGGATTTGCTGAAGCTTCTAGCACAGCGACAAGTTCTCGAGTTTCTTTGATTTGACTTCAAACAACTCAACAAGATTCGGTATCGAGATCGATGAGGTTTGGCTTCAATTTCGGTAAGGTCCAGTGCTAACTTGAAAGGCTTAACTGTAATTGGTAAGTATTTAATTAATTGTGTATTAAAGAGGATTGATTAATTTATTTAATTAAAAATCTTATAAATGTCGTAACGTATTCATACGAGGTACCAAAAATCGCATAATACAATCTGGAATATGTTTGGGGATTTTTAGAGGCAAGTGGAATTTTAATTTAAATTGAACGATGTTCAATTTAATTTAAAAATTGGAACGGATTACAATTAAAATCAAGGTGAGAATCTCTCATTCAATTGGATTACCTTTTTAAAATTTTAAATGTTTAAATTTAAATCATTGGATGCTCGATTGATTGATAAATTTATAATTATATATGGATGACTATTTATATATATAGTGGTATATATTAGTATTGGAGTGATATTCTGGCACATTATAGCGTATGAGACCCTTTGAGCCCCGCATAATAGCGGATGACCCTATATACCACGATATCCCCCTCGAAGTGGGATTGGTATTTTTATTTGTTGTCTAACATCTGTGGATGCAGGAAAATAGGTTGGAGGGATCCAACTGGATTCCTCAAATATGTTATTATTTTCATATATATAAAATGCTGGATTTTTGTGTGTTGTAAATTTTTAAATGTTATAATGGCATGGAAATTAATTTTTGGTATATTAAATACCACAAATATTATTTTAAAATTTTAAGGAATTAAAAAGACATTTTTTAATATAAAAATTTGTATAACGAAATTTGGATTATTTAGAAGATATTGGTTTGGATGAGAAATGGTGAAATTTTGATCGTACTAAATATTGCGGAAAAATATTTTAAATAAAGAATTTAAATAAACCATATAAAGGAATTTTTAAAGACGATATTTTAAAATGATATTCGGGAAAATATAGAAAGAAGTTGAAATCGATACAAAAATAGATAGGCAAAAATAAAATCGATTTTATAAGGAATTGAAAAAAAATAAAATGGATTTTATAAGGAATTGAAATTATAAAATGGATTTATAAGCAATTGAATTTATAAAATGAAATTTATAAGAAATTGAATTTATAAATTGGAATTTTATAAATGAGATTATTTTAGTGAAACCCGAAGGAGTTATAAAAATTTATAAACAATGTTGTAAATAAAGGAAAAAAAATTGATATCTGGCGATAATTGGAAATATAAATTTTCATGAAGAATTTATATTAGAATATGGAAATAGGGTGAGAGAAAAATAGTAGATACTATTTTTAAAGTGATGATGGTTAAGGAGACTGAAAAGGAGGTAATGTGATAGAAATCGAGAGGGGTTATAAATTGGAATTTGGTTATTTAGATTTAATTCTTTTTTTAAGTTAAGTTTTTATTTCAAAAAAGAAGGTTTTATTTATTAAACTATGTAATTTTAAAGTTAGTTAGTATTGAATACTTCAGAAATGAATTTTCAAATACTTAATATTTATTTTAATAAAATCCTAAATTTTTAAATCTGCTTTGAAAGTGATGTTATAAAAAGTGATTCAATGTTTTTAATAATTATTTGAACATGTTTAAAAAAAATTATTATTATTATTCTTTTAAATACATTTTTATTTACATATGTATATATAGAGAGAGTTTAAAATGGTTTAAATATATTTATAAATCTTCTCGAGAGTTGGAAAGGGTTATTTAATGGATGGGGTTTATAAGGGAATTCTCAAAGAGAAATTTGGGAAAAAATTAGAAAATTCTGAAGTAGTTAAATAGATGTAGGTTTCGAAGAATGAAATATAATTAATTAAGAAAAGAAAGGGGAATTGGAATTATAAGTAAGTATATTGGCTTTGGAAATATTAAAGGAAATTAATTAAAGAATCCTGGAATTCATAGAATTCGTTATAAACTAGTCAAGGAATTACAAATAAAATTGTAAATGATTTTGAGAAAAGAAAAAGGAAATAAAGGAATTTTCCAAGCGTTGAATATAAAATGAAGTGGGGGAAAATATTCTAAGTATTGAGAAGGGTTGGAAATGTTCCATTGAAAATAAAAGGATTTGGAAACTGTTTTTCAAAATGTTGAAGTATGGAAAGTAATGTCTTATTAAGATATTTTGAAATAAATTTTTGGAATTTATAATAAGGCCTGATGATTGTTTATGGATGTGTATTGATAGTTAAATAATCGACTATCAATTTTGGCCAATTTCGTCAATCGTTTCGAAGAGAGCGAGATCGAATCTAGTTATCCGAAAAACCACTTTGATCTGGTTTGAACGTTACGAATGAATACCGTGAAGATGATGAAGACAGTGATTTGGTTTTTCCAAACCCAAGGCAACTTATATGGACGAATGCTATCAGAACATCGTCATTGGAGGACGATGAGCATTCTAAGTAAAATTTTGTTCTTGAAAGGTAACGCTTTGTAACGACCCGTATTTTTACGGATCAAAACGTTCCAAAATGATTGACCTTTGGTTGTATGGTTGTTAAGTCATTTCAGGTTTTGGCAGAATTTTTGCTTAAGTCCTAAGTCGTAGCCGACTTAGGAGTTTTGGACGAGTTAAGCAACAAGTCTGGGTCGAGTTGCCGACTCAAGGAATTCACCGAGTTAAGGGAGTATGGTTGACCGACTTAAGGTAGTGACCGACCTAGGAGATAAGTCGTGACCGACTTAAGAGGTTCAGGCGACCTAAGGAAGAATAGTAGGCGACCTAAGTATTCTGGGGTAGAGTTAGGTCGGCAACGACCTAAGAGAATGTTGTGAGCGACCTAAGTGTTTGGGTGTTAAGTGTTAGGTCGCGTAGATGTTTAAGGGTTTAGGTCGTAGACGACCTAAGAGATAGGAGACTTAAGAGTTTAAGGCGAGTTAAGGTTTCGAGCGACCTATAGGATGTAGTGTATAGTTAGGTCGGCAACGACCTGGAGGAGCTGGGTTTTGCCTAAGTACTAGGTCGCGTGAGTTGTTAGGTCGCGTGTTGGTATAAGTCGTTAGGTCGTATAGGCTGGTTAAGTCGGCATAGCAGTAAGTCGTAAGTCGTCTAACCAGTTAAGGCGCGTGCGCATTAAGTCGTAGACAGGGTTCGTATGTGCGCATGTGTTGAGTCGGAGGTTGCTTTAGGTCGTCAAGGGTTAGGTCGGAGGCTCTGTTAAGTCGTGGGGTTTTTTTTTAGGTCGTAGGTCGGCATAGTGTTAAGTCGGCAGCGACTTAAGGAGATAGCCGAGTTACGACTTAGGGCAGTTTTCAGCTATAAATAGGAGAGCTTCTCTTCATTTTTGGGATCCGGATTTTGAAGCGACGAAGTGCTGCCATTTTGAGAGCTCGACTTCTACACTTCTTCACTTCTTTTCTCCCCTCTAATATAGTGCTTCCATCCATCCAAATCGAAGATCAAGATTGAAGATTCAAGAGCTTAGATTGAAGATCTTCATCTTTTCAAGAGAGATTTCTTCATTTGAAGCGGATTTGTGATAGATCAAGCTTCATCCTTCGCTGTCCAGATCTGAAGCGTGTTGATTTGGGTTTGTTTAGGTGATTTGGTGAGTGGTGATTATCTCTCACACGGATCCAAAGGAGTATATCGGATTGTTGGCTCGATTTGGTGTTAAAATAGTGATTTCCATGCATTTTCTTCATCCTATGTGTAGATCCATATAGATCCATTGTTCATGATGATGTTACATCCATTTTATCATATGTTAACCTATGCAAGTTCATTCATCAAGTTTGTAGAGATATAATCCATGTTTTCATGCTTATTGGACTTTCAACTCTTTAATTATGAAAATGCCATTATTGTTATAATTGTCTACTTAGATCATTTTTGAATGTTTGATTGTTTGGATTGATGTTTGATTTGATTGATTGTTATGAACTAGATGATTGATGATTAGATTTAGACCGAAGACGATTCAAAAGCTAAGGGAAAGGCTCTTGAATTGGGAAAGCTGCTCGTGGCATATGTAGCGGGATGATGAAGCTCTTATGCATAGATTTGATGATGAGATGATGAGATGAGACTTTGCGAGGATGTAATGAAGCAAGGCAATCATGTGATGAAGACTTGGTCTAATCCAGACGGGATCATTCCAAGCATGTTGATAACTCGGTGATATGATTCGAGTTGAGGATAATGAATGGATATGAGAATAGTCGTCGAGGAGGATGACTAGGAGGCTTGGATAGCATCGTTGTTGAAGGTTCTAGCATTCTCTAAGCAAGAGTACGTTTGGGCAGATTCGATAGTCCCAACGTCCAACTGTTGATGGTTGAGTACTCTGGGCAGATTCGATAGTCCTAGGCACGGGCTGCGACGACGTGCGGGAGTTATGTCTAGAACCGGGGTTTTCATTAGCCCTTGACGGACGGCTGAAAGAATGTGCCGGTCATTCAATTAACGGTGATATCGAAGCAATGACAACAGTGATAGCCAGAGTCATGGATGTTTGGTTGTATCGTCATTCGGACTCAAGAGCGGTATTTTCTGGGTGCTTATCTGATTTAGGCCTTGGTACTTGGAAAACATCGCCCTTGACTCGAGTGATAGTAGTTTTATCTTAAATTGTATGCTCTGCTATGTTTACTTCTGCTTAGTGTGTGTCTGGGGGCTATCACTGTAGAATGAGGTTGGAGTGGGAGGGCTGTATTCCTATTCCTTTTCCTTTATGCTCTTTTGGTATGTTGTTAGTTAATTTACTGCTCACTAAGACTGTTGTCTGACTCAAGGCTTTATGTTTTAATTCTTATTGCCTTGGGCTGTTCGTCCATTTTGGGACGGGCAGACTAGGTAGCAGGTGACAGGTGCTGTTCTCTTCTCACGATGCTGATATCGAAGACGAGCTAGAGGGTTGCATATTATCTTCTTATATGTACTGGATATTCCGCTGTTTTGTATTCTCTGAGAGAAATGTAGTGAGGCTTGATGTATTGACTATGTGGATGCTTGTATTCAACTATTATGGAGTTTTATATGATGTCACTTTGTTCTGTAAAGCTTCACTATACTTATGTTCTATTGTATTTTGTCCATGCGCTGTGAGTAATACGATAGATTCTGCTATTTTAAATCTTACCTTGACAATCGTCCATGGTCGCCTGGCACACTTAACAGCACTCTATCTCTAGATTCGGTGCAGGGGTCATGGGCGGTCGTCACACGCTTAGTCTTGAGCCTCATCAATGGGGAATGACTAAAATAAGGGAGATGCAGCAAGGCTAAGTGGGTCGCACCCAAGTAGGGTATGTTATCACCTTTCTAGATGTCCTTGGAAACCTTTATATTATGGATATGGTTGTGCATGGAAGAAGCGCTCGATGGTAAGGATGGGAACACCCGAGGTGATAACATATTCGGTCTATCCAGGTTAAGTGTAGGCTGGTCTTGTGTAGCAGGGGATCCCGGCGTGGTCCTCGGTACATTGTTCTAGAGGTGTACTGTGGTGGGCAGTACTTCAGTGCCCAGTCATTCGATGGAATCCATTCTCCAATAAGCTCCGTACGGTTTTGATTGTGCCCAACTATGCTGGAATGTGAGATGCAAGCATTTCAGCTATTTTCTATTTACTTTCTATAGACACTATTGTAATATCAGATGATTTTGATAAAAATCATTTTGGTTATTGTAAGGTAAAAACCCATCGTGTTTATTTGTGACGTAGTCTTACGAGATACCTTTGTTTTTCAAAGTATTTTTGAAAAGTTAATAATTCAAATTGAGTGTTTTTTCTCACGTTGGTTTTCCAGACTGATTTGGGTGTTATTTTATTATAATGCTCGGGTCAGACCGAGTATTTTAGATTCAGGTTAAATTGCTATGGAGCACAAGAGACGAGCTGGAGGAGTTCAAACGTATATCACGTACTTGGTTATTTCCGCTGTGTGAGTTATGTATATCAGGACAAGTTATTAAACTGTCTAGATTGATGTATTAAATTGTTATATTTTGATAGTGGTATGTTTATTAACAGTATAGTTGTTGTATTTAAAATCTATTGTTATATATTATATTTTGTTCCACTACGATTGTGAGATTTTGCGTTGTTGTTTTTGTTTTTCTTCTACCTTTTTCTTCTTCACCCCTAATGAACCAGTATATCCGGCACTTGAATGCTCAGCATTTTTATACAATGGACGTAGTAATGTCGATTTTTGAGGGTCGAAAATCACTGTCCATTACACTTGGTATCAGAGCCGAAGGTTAGGTGAGAACCTTGGCTCTGGTGGGGATTACTCATTAGAGATAGGGTCGGTAATACCCTTGAATGAGTTTGAGTGTATTACAAGATATGAGCGCGTATTTGTTAGTGAATATAATTTATTTTATATTGTGTTGACTTATCAGTTATGTGTTTATAAATTCTGGTCGGTACAGTCTGGACAACTATATCAATAGGGATTTCTAAACTCTTAAACTAGGCAAAACCGACACAGTATTGTTTTCAAAAGTGGGTAAATGAAATAATTTTACCCAAAAATATATATATTGATATAAAATAAATAAATTTCTGAAATTATTATATGTATTTGGAGTGTTTGGATGATAATATTATAATCAAATAAGATTATAAAATTGAAAATAGTTTATATAACCAAATGAAAAAAAATTGTATAAGTATCAATTATACAAATAGACTACAATTAAGATTTGATTCAAAACAGAATCTGGAAATTTAAATCCAGAAAAGTTTGAAAAAAAATATTTTTCCAAGTGGTGTGGAAAATAATAGTAAGACTGTTATTTTTGAATATTTTCAAAAGGAAATTGTTTAAAATGGATTTTGAAGAGATATAGCATTGAGCTCACTTCAGTCGTTGGAAAATAATTCTGGTGTTGACTGCTCAGCATCACCAGTATTCATTTTTGAGTTTCTAAGTGACGGATTGCTACCATAATTGATTTGTTCAGGTTTGTTGGCCCAACCAGATTTGTTTTGGAAATTCCAAAGGGAGTTTGCTTTGGATAAAAACTAGGTCTGGTTCAAAATGTAAAAAGTGTGATTTCGGGACATTTGAGATTTCAAAATGATTTGAGAAAAAAATGCCGGGTGTTTGAATTCTAAAATCCTTATTTAAATAATTAAGAGATCATCGGAAAATAAGTTATAAACTTATAAATTGGAAATGATTCTAAATAAGGAAAGTATGGAAATTGGATTTCAGAATTAAATTTTAACTTGAGTAAAGTTAAAATGGATAAAATTAAAACTAAGCAAAGCAAACTGAAATAAATAAAATAAATTGAATTTGGCTCATGAAAGTTAAATAGATCGATCTGAGAAAAATTTGGATTCAACTTAAGCAAAGTTAATGTAATCAGTAAATGAAGTGATTATAATAAATGGGATTTTAACTTAAGTGAGTTAAATTAAATTGAACGAATTGAAATTTAGCTTAAGCCAATTTAAACAAAATTGAGTTGTGTTTGGATTGAATTAATGTAAATATGAATTTTGAATTGTGAAATATTATAAAACCATATGGTATAAATTTTGATTCAAAATTTAGTGAAAATTGGAATTGTAAATAAATAAATTGGAATAGCTTGTAAAAATTGAAATAAATTGAATAAAAATATATTTATGCTATAAATAAATGTATAGTCTCGAGTTAAAAATAAAATGGGAATATACTCGAGTATGGAATTGATGGAAATATAAAAAAAATATAAGTTGTGTGACTTATACAATCTGAAAATTGGAATAGATAAGCAAAGATAAAAAGAGTTTGATATTTTGGAAAGAAAATAAAAACCTAAACTTGAATTATAAAATAAATTTGAACTCAAGTAAATTGGTTGAAGTGAATTTTGAAATAAAAATCAGATATTGAATTATAAGGTGGAAATGAACTAATTAGATAACTAATTAGTCAATTGGATATAAAATGGATATTAACGGGTTTGAATAAAATTTGGATTGTGAGTTAAAAATGGAATTTGGAAATAAAACTTGAGTTATAAATAAAATTATGCTTAGATGGTAAGCAAATTAAATAAAAATTGGAAATATGTTGAGTAAAATGGAAATAGTTTGAAATGGTGATAACTCAAGTTATAAATAAATGTAATGGAAGCGTAAATAAATTGATATGGCTTGGGATATTAAACAAATGGATTTGAATATGGAATTAAAATTGAAGTGGATTAAATGAATGAACTAATAAATTAATTAGTAATTGAATTGGAATTCGATTGAATAGAAATCAATTTAAATAAAATGGATTTGAATATAAAGAGAGTGGATATGAATGAAATGCAAATGAATGGATTGAATTTGAAATGGAATAAAAATAAAATATAAATTGATTTGGAATCAATTAAAATAGTTATAAGCTTAAATGGTTATTCATTTAAATGAATAGCGCCGAATTTACATAAAAAAATTGGCGTTGGCGAAAACGGAAGTAAATAAAATCCTATGGATTAATAGAAGTGAATAAAATTAATTTTTATATCAAATTTGGAATAGATATGAGTTGTTGGGTATAAAAATAAAGCGATGTAAGAAAATTGAGTTGTAAATCATTCGGATTGAATGAAATGCTATTAAATTTGCATGTTTTGGAAATTACATATTTAAATTGAGTAAGTAAAGGTAACCGGAGGCTGCCGGACTAGATTCTGGTTGCGTATTTGCAGATGAAGTAAATTGCTTGCTTAATAATGCTTAAAAATTCTAAAATAAGGTATGTTTTTGGATCAAATACCGCAAAAATATATAAATATTGATATATATTTTTGTTTTCCGACCATGTGGGTCGATGTATATATATTTATCTCTCTCGTCGTATTGCAAAAGGCTCTCCGTACAAGGGAGACTCTGCCAAAAAAATTTGGAAATTTAGGGTGTGAGAAAAATTTTGAAATTTTTTTGGAAAAAAAAGTTTTGTTAACGAAAATTTAATTTCGGATTTGTAATCGAAATAAAGGATTTTCGCTTAGGATGGAAAACTAATTGTTTGATTGAAAACTAAGAGATTAAAAAAGTGGAATGTCAAGTTAGCTAAGTGGGTTTTGGATGAGTAATGGGTTTGGAGCAAATTTCCCGCCTTAGCAATTTCGGGAACGAAATTCTTTTAAGGGGGAGGAATGTAACGACCTGGGATTTTCACACTATTGTTTTGATAATTCTCTAACTAAATTGTTGATAATACAAGTTTTATCATTAAAAAAACAAATGGTATATTCTAGCTATTGACTGTTTATTTATATGGGAAAGAAACTATGGTTTGGAAGTTTAAAAATAAATCTCTCAATAATAATTAAAATAGAAACTCTACCTTTACAATACTAGATATAATTATATATATAGGAATATAATTAGATATTTATACTTAAGCTTTGATATAAAAAAATTTAAAATAAAAATATATGTTTAAACATAGGAATAAATTTACATAACTAGCTAATAATTATTTGTATGTAACAAAATTGAAAACTTATACAAGTGATTATGATAAGTATATATGTATATATATAGATGTATAAGGCAAACAAGACACAGAAATACTTGTATACATATGTATGAAGATATGTATGTAAACACAAGAGGGAACAACACATTAAATGCACATTCCCTCAAGCACATAAAATATCAAATCCATTTCAAATAAATCACATCTTTTTTCAAATAATCAAATCAGGTCAAAGAAATTTCTGACCAAAGAAAAGAGAAAATAAAACAAAAGGAAAAGTAAAAAGGAAATTTATTGTGTATAGAGGAATGCAGCCTACTCTTTCTTATATATATACCTCCACTTGTCTTCACTTTCTTTCATTTGAACAAGCTAAGTAAAAACAGGAAACACTTCCATTTCACCACTTAAAACAGATCAAAACAACTCAAGCAACAGGAAGATCATCAACAAAGCAAGCTAGCAGCGGTTCTTTTCGAAAACAAATTTCTTAGTTCAAAGGATATTCTGTGAGTAAACTTCATTTTTAAAAACCAAATCTTTCTTATAATATGAGTATGCTTAAAGAATGAAATAAAGTAACAGTAATTGTTATATGGCTTGCACAGAAATGAATGTATTTATGCCTGTATATGGATGTATGTAAATGCCTGTATACAAACCTTGCCTCTGTTCTTTTTTTTTCTGCCATGCTCAACTTTTCAAAAATTCATTTCTCTTCATCTACATAGTTTTAGGCCATGATGTTTGAAGGATTTATGTTTGTATTGGAGTATACTTCATTTTAAAATTGATTTCATAAAATACCATCAAGTAAAAACACTGTATAATAGGAATTACAGTAGGTAACCAAACATTTCAAGAAATTCAAACATTTTAATTTGTGTTTTCATTGTTATGGATGGAATCGACATGGGAAGGAGTGAATTTTGGTGGCATTATAACGATTTTTAGTTGTGTATTTGTCAAGGGGGAGAGTGTTGATTGAATTTTGGTCGTGGGTTGATTTCCGGCGATCTCGGGTTCGGCCGGTGTCGGTGTCGAGGTTGTGGTCAAAGGAAGCTAGGTGGTAGAGGGTCTCGGGAAAAATGGTGGAGAATGGTTCTGGTCGGCGTGGCATTGTTTCAAAGGGGAAGTATGGTTTTAGGTTCGAGTTTGGGTGGATTCGGTTTTCTGGCAATGGCGGCGTCGTGGTGGAAGCGTGAGGCTGCGGTGTAGGGGGGAAAGGTAGAGGGGAGCAAGGCGAGGCTTTGGGCGAAACAGGTTGGCTTCTGGTGGTCGGCGATGGCGACGCGAGGTGGAAATAGAAGGTGGGTTTTTTTTGGTGATGGTGATGTGCTCGTTTTTTGTTTTTGGCATCGTCATGGGATTCTGGTAGCCGGGGTGGTTCGAGGAGGTCGGCGGTGACGTGGAGGTAAAGTCGTCGGTGGTTCGCGCGGCTCTATTGGGGTGTGCATGTGCACGCCGTAGCTCGTGCAAATGGAAGCGGATAGGAATAGGAAATAAATTAGAAGAGAAGAGGAAAGATAGGGGAAGGGAAAATCTGGATCGGGTTTGGGCCGATGGGACGTTGTGTTTAAAAAAAATAAAAAAAATAAATATTCTTAAGTATTTTCCCAAAATCAATTACTTTAAACTATTTACTCTTTTTAGATTTTAATTCCCTGATTTTATAAAATATAGAAACCGAGTTTTACCTTATCTCCTTAACAACTTGTTAATACACTTATATTAAATAATAAATTTGAAATTTAAGTTGTTAATGGTTAATGTGAAGAAAGTGATTTAAAACTTTAAATTAGTTAAACCTTAGGTTATTTTATATATGTTAATTTTTGACTAATTTCTAAAATTTATTTAAAGTAAAATAAATAGTTTGTAATTAATTTTAAATTAAGTAAACAGGATTTGTAAAATAATAATTATTTTTTTAAATTAAATAGATGATAGTGTGATTGATTAATATAGACTATGAATGGTTTAAATGATTCAGTGCATTGGATTGCCTTGATTTCTCTAGTGTGTTCTTTCCAGTTATTTTGTGATATGAAGTACCCTGAATTGAACAGTTAAATATAAAACGTGAGACGTTTTATTTGAATAGATATTGTGGTGAAATTTCTATGTGAATGTGACATTCTGAAATTGAATTGTTTTATTAAAAACAACTTGGCCTTAAAAGATGGCGTTTGGATTTCGATGAGACCGAGGTCGGATATCATTTGTTATCCGTAAACCACATCGACCCAAAATGAATGATCAGGTCTTGAAGATCTCAAGGGAAGATCCGGAGTGAAGATTTAGAATGCAAGGGCTATTTGTCACTAACTCTGAGGGTGATTCCAATAAGAGTGTAGTGGAGATAGTGCCTTCGGTTCCATTCGGACCCGGAACGGACTTGTATGGACGAATGCTATCAGACCATCGTCATTGGAGGACGGTGAGCATTCTAAGTGAATGTGTGCTATAAAGGTAATTGTAGCCTCAAGCCTCATCAACCGAGAATGGCTAAAACAGGGGAGGCGCAGCAAGGCTAAGTGGGTAGCACCCAATTAGGGTAAGATTTCCCCTGTCTAGAGTCCCTTTTATTCGGCTGTGTGGGCGGTTGCTGGCTCCAACTGCGGGGTGATCTTATTCGGACTATCCAGTAAGGGGTAGCTCCAGTCTTGTGTTATAGGGGATCGGGAGTGGTCCTCGGTATGCCGATCTAGACAAAGTACTATGACGGGCGGTACCCCAGTAGCCCTGCCATTGTATCGAATCCAATCTCCAATAAGCACCCGTACAGTTTTGATTGTGCCCAACTATGTTGGAACGTGAGATGTAAGCATTCCAGCTATTTCCTATTTTATATTGAAAACCCTAGACACTATTATAATATCACTGGATTTCCTATGAAAGTGTTTTGGTTATCGTAAGGGAAAAACCCGTCTGTGTTTATATGCGGCGAGTCTTACGAGATACCCTTGATTTCAAATGATTTTCAAGTTAAATAGATTTAACCGTTTACTCACACCAGACCCATGTCTGACCCGGAGTTTATTTTTTTTTCTGTTTTTCTAAACTCTTGGGTACTCAAATTTTTATGAGTAGCCAAGTGTTTCAAGGTTTGCTTCGACGTATTTTGAAGGATGAGATGGAGCAGGAGGCTTCTGCGTATCTAGTTATATTGGTTTCCATTGTATTAGTATTTATTTCTGCATTTTTGGTTTGTAATGAATAAGCAGGTCACCACGACTGTCTAGTATGATGTGTGTGAACTTATGACTCTGTTGTATTAGTGACTTTTGTGATATATATATGTGATGTAATATATTTATTTCGTTTCGCTGTGAGATTCTGTGATTTGTTTTAGTTCTTTCTTTCTATCTATTCTTTTCTACCTATTTCTTTCTAATTAACGACACGTCATTCAATGGAATGAAGGGCGGGTTGTCACATTAATTATTTAAATAATCCCAATATTAAATTTAATAATTTAATTATTAAAGAAATCGTTATATTTGAAATTCAAGTTTTTTAACTTATAAAAATAACTTTTCAATATTTAAATCAATTAAATATTCCAAATATCAATTTACAAAAATTCTGGGTTGTTGCATTTTCTTTGTCTACTACATTTATTTTTCTATCATATAATGTTATAAAAGGTATTTTGACCATTGATTGGATTTAAATGAGGATTGATAAATAAGTTATATTTTTTGTATAAGGAGAAACATTTACGTAAAGATGAAAATTTTATATGTTTTTCCTAATTTGAATATAATAGTTATTTGAATAATAATAATATTGGATTTGATAAAGAAAGAGTGTTGCAATAGATTTTAAGAGTTTTTTTAGCAAAGTTACGAGGTATATTTCATCAAATTACAGTATATTTTGAGTGATAAGGTAATAAATATTATTTTATGCTTTAAAAGGAAATAACTATTATTTTGAAATGATAATTGAGGAAAATCCATTATTTTGTAAACGATAATTCCTGCAGCTAGAACACTCTTTGAAACAAAAATGGTCTAACACATTATTTTTGGATGATAATTAAGTATTAAATCTTTTATGTGAAAAATCCTATTTTCCAAGAGGAGTAAATCCTTATTTTAGTAAGCTATTGAAAGTGAAAGTTTTTCATAATTTTCTTTTTGAAAAACAAAGAAAATTTGGAATGCCATAAATTAGAAAGACTAGCTTTTAAGGGAAAAAGTTTTGATAAGGAAAGTTTTAAATATGGAGATTATATTATTCCTATTTGGGAAAAGGAATTTTGAATCTTTGATAAAATATTTTTAAAGTTTAAATTTTCAAAGATGGAGATATTGAATTTGATACTTAATGTTTAAGTATTGCAAGAAATGGAGTAATAAATGCTTATTATTGAATAAGTTTATCTGTATGAAGATATTTTAATTTTGTGTGAAAGTTACGATTTTATATAATTTTATGGAGTAGATACAAATCATGACCTAGGTTGGGTAGGCTAAGGTTTTTGTAGGATATAAATAAAATAGAAATAAAATGTACAACGTGATCTGGAAATTTGAAGTCGGTCCCAAACCTCTATTTGAAGAAGTTGGTAAAGTGTAAATAAATTTAAGATCTATAATTTAGTTGTGAATTAGGTTGCTAATATAATATGAATTTCTATATTTCAATTTTGGAGCAATTTCCGTTTAATTTCTATAAATTATCTGTAATGACCTGAAATTTCAGTCATTCAAATTAGGAATATTTAATTGATTTTTAAATATTTAGAAGTAAATTTTATAAGTTAAATAACTTATAATTCAAATATAGCAATTTATTTGATAATTAAATTGTTAAATTTAATATGTGAAATTGTTTAAATAATTGAATCTTGGATTTAATGTGAATGAAGGACTAAAATTTTATGCAATTAAAGTATTATTAGGTATAATTGGGCTTATGTATTGTTTTAATCTCTTCCAATTTAAGTGATAAAGTAGTGGAAATGTTTTCTAAAAGTTAGATATAGTAGATGTCTGATATTTTAAAAAAGGAAAATAAGTTGATTTATTGTTTTCTACAAAATGATCAAACAAAATTTACGGAATTTGTTTAAAAAGCAAAAGAAAAAATTGACAAAAAGCAATTTTCAACAACTGCTTTAAAACTTTTGTTTTTTAGGTGCACTGTTGCACTTACTCTTCAGGCATACTTTGCTTTTAAAAATAAAACTTTTGAAAAAAATCGAGAAGTATGGAAGACCCGGCTTTTGAACCTCTTTTATAAATAAGAAATGGTTAATACTTGAAAATGTCTTTTATAAATGTTTCTGTCATATTTTAAAGTAAAATATATAATAAGTATAATCATCACATTTTCTTTTAAAACACACTTTGTGAAAATTTCTTATTTATAAAGGAAAATTTTAGAGAGATATGTTTTATGTACATTTTGTTAAGTAAAGCTAAACCGTTTTTGATAATTTAAATAAAAGAAAAATGTCATGATTTTTGTATAAAGGAAATGGTTGTTAAAATGAATGGAAGATTTTATGGTTTTAGAAACTTATAAGTTTATGAAGATGACGTTAAAAATCAAAGGATTTGGTTTAAAATGTAAACTAAATGTATGACTATCACTTAAACTTAAAAAGCAGAATTAAATTAAAGTTAGAAAAATAGGATAGCACAGCCTATAAAGGATAAATTGATTATAAAGTTCAGAAGCATTTATGTTGGGGATAGAGATAGGAAGTACTATGGAAATTCAGTGACCTTTCAATCAAGTTTGAATTGGAAGGGTAGAATACTAGATCAAACTTCCTGTAATAGTGAAAGTGAACACCACTTTGTGTTTTTCTACCTAAGTATGGTTTGAATTGTAGAATCTATGTGCAATAAAGTTTGGAAAGTATGATCTTGACTAGGAATATTTGAAATAGTATGTTATTTTCATTGTGATAAAATTCTCATGATTACAACACTTTGTGTGACGACCCGGATTTTTGGCCATCGAATATTAAGTGGTTAACTGATGTAATTATTGAAAATATTTATTTTGATTAGTGGAATAAATAAAATTTCTGATAATTAAGATATCTAAATATATATAAATTGAGTTAAAAACTATATTGAATATTGCATCATATCATCTTTGAATCATACAGAAAATATAAATTTATATGTATATATAAAACCCCACCATATAAATTAAAGGTAAAATATCCATTAATATATAAATAGATATATACTCGCTTTATGGCATTTGATAGTATATATATAAATATACAAATATATGAATATATGCTCATAGGAAATAATATATATGAAAATAACAATATAAATTGGGAGGTATATATGTATATTTATAAAAATGACAAAAATATACATAAGTAAATGCATACGTATACATGTTATATGAATGATGGAAGTGATAAAATATAAGTATATATATATATGATGACAAATACAAGTAAATTTATATATATTAAATAGTGAGAATATATGTGTATAGGGTGACAACAATATATCTATATGTATATATTTGTCAGGAAGTATGTGTGTAGATAAAATTGAAAAGTGATTTAAACAGGTAAGTATATATGTTAACATAGCTATGCATACATATACATATGTAAATTCATATAAAAATATTTGTAAGTAAAAAAGGAGACAACATCAAATCCAAGCATACAAAACATAAAAAAAAATCAATGTCAGGCATTTAAGTTCAAGCATACATGGTTTCATATCCAGCATATAAAATATCATATCAACATAAGATCAAATCAGGTCATATCAAATTGCTGAGCAAAGGAAAAGATAAAATAAACATTGAAAAAAAAGAGCTGAAGCTTGCTGTGTATAGCAAAGAGCATCAGTATACCTTCTTATATATACCTCTACTTGTCTTCATTTCTTTCATTTGAACAAGCTAAGTTGAACAGAAAATATACTTCCATTTCATAACTTAAAACAAACAAAAACAACTCAACAGAAGATCAAAAATCAAAACCAAGCAAGCAGCAGTTTTCCACACTATTATTCTCTGTTCAAACAATAGTTGGTGAGTAAACTTCTTCTTTCAAAAACAAACTTTTTATAAATCTATGATTGTGTTTGGGAAGTAAAATAGTAATATTAGTCCGGATATATTGTAGCATAAATATAAATGTATATGCTTGCACATGGATGTACGCAAATGTCTGCACATACTTTTACCTCTGTTCTATCTTTCTGGTATGTCCAAACTCTCAAAAATCAATATCTCTTCATCTACATAGATTTAGGCCAAAATGTTTAGAGGGTTCCTGTTTGTATTTGACTGTACTAAATTTTAAAAATAATTTCATGAGGCATTAACCGGTAGAAATCACTATAAGGAAGATGTACAGTAAGTCAACAATTATTTCAAGAAATCGATCGTTTTAATTCGTGTTTTCTTTGACGTAGAAAGCATCGGTTTTGAAAACAATGAATTTTGGTGGAATTTTCATAATTTTTAACTATGTATATAATAAGGTAGAGGGTGTTGGTCGGAATTGGGTCGTGGGTCAAATCCTGGCAAGCGCGAGGGTTGTGGAGGTCGGGGTTTTGGTCGGAGGTAGCGGGTTGGTCGGTAGCCACGGAAAAAATAGTGGCATGATTTTTAGGCCATCGTGGTGGAGTGGCGGTGGTGATGTAGGGTTTTACGGCTCATTCGGGTTGAGGTTGTTTCCAAGGTAGTGCGGTGGCGTGGTGGCATCGGAGTGGGTCGGTGCAAGGGGAAAGGGAAGAGGGATGTCTGGCGAAGCTTTTGGCATTAAGGCGTGGGTTCCGGTGGTCGGTGGCAGTGGTACGAGGGGCGAGTAGGTGTCGGTTTTCTTTCAAGTAATGGAAAAGCTGTTCGATTTTGCTCCTAGCTTTTTCGAGGGGTTCTAGGCAGCTGGAGTGGTCGAGAGGGAAAGGGCGACTTGGTGGCGATAGCGGCGGAGGTCGGAGCACCTCCAGTCGTGCGTGCACGTGCACAGTGCACTGGAATTTCAGGTGGTATCGGTTGTTTCGCTGTAGGTAGTGGAAGTTAGGTAAAGGAAGAAAAGAAGGGGAAGGAAGGCCGGTAAATTATTTTGGGCCGATTGGGCCTGCTTTATAACATAATAAAAATAAACAAAATTTTCTCAAAACCAATTTCAAACCAAATTATTTTAAAGTTAAATGCTTTTACACTTAAACCTTCTAATAATAATAAGTAATTTAAAACTTTAAATTAACCCTAAACTTAGGTTGATAAATGATGCAAATAAAATGGTTTAAGCTTTAATTAGTTAAGCTTAAGATAACTACATATATATGTTAATTACATAATTAATTCCTAAAGTTTATTAAAGTAAAATAAAATAGTTGAAATTAGTGAATGGTTAAGGTAAAATAGAATGTTTGAAGGATTAATTAGTTTAAAGATCCTAAGTTACTTATACATGTTAATAATTAATTAATTCCAAATATTTAATTAAAATAAAATAAAATGGCTTGTAATTAGTTAATGATAAGTAAATAGGATTTGAAAAAGAAATAAATTTTGTTTAAATTAAATAGATGATTGTGTGACTGATTAATATAGTCTATGGATGGCTTAAAAATGGTTAGTACATTTAATTGCCTTGTTTTCTCTAGTATGTTCTTTCCAGTTACTCTGTGACATGAAATACCCCGAATTGAACAGTGAACATAAACGTGAGACGTTTATTTGAAATAGATATTTGTGATGGAATTTCTATATGAAGATGACATTCCGAAATTGAAATTGTTTTATTAAAACAACTTGGCCTTAAAAGATGGCGCTTGGATTCGAAGAGACCGGGATCGGATATCAGCGTTATCCGAAACCACTTCGATTTAATAACCACTACAAATCTTTACAGGTTTGATTTTTGAATTTAATAGGCTGGAATTGAATAAATTAAGTAAATCCGATTATTTTAAATAAGTAACTATACTTGACATCAGTATAAAATCAATGGATTTCCGCAGTAGTGTTTGATTGAAATCAGATGAAAACTCGTCGTATTGTACGAGTTACCCTTAGTTTTCAAAAGATTGTATAACTTAAGTATTTCATATCAGATGGGTTTACTCACGCTGGTTTCCAGCCTGACTCAGGTGTTACTTTATTGTAATGCTCGGGTCAGACCGAGTATTACAGATTTTCAGGTTAGGATGCTTTGGAGCCCGGGAGACGAGCTGGATGGCAGAGACGTATTGAGTATATTCCGCTGTGTATATAGGTTATTCTATCCAGTAGTTGAGGACAAGTTATTACAACTGTCCAGATTTATTTTACTCTGATATCTTGTATATTTATATTGATAGTTACAGCTTTTCCTTGTATAAATGTTGTTATTTCCTATTATATATTGTTCCACTGCGATTGTGAGATTCTGTGCTGTTGTTTCTATTCGTATTCTACCTCTTTTTCTTCTAAACCCTAACAGTTTGGGATTTCCGATACTCGACTGCTCGGCACTCTATACAGTGAACGTATTAGTGTCGATTTTCGAGGTCGAAAATCTCTCGATCCATTACACTTTGTAATTACTATCACATAACATATCATTTAATAATTTTCCATCTATATACTTTAAATTAACAACTTAATTATTTATATCACTATATAACAAGTATATGATAGAAAGGAAAACACATTTTATTTTAAACAAGATTAGCCAAAGAGTTAGATGTATGTAACAAATTACTTAATTGCCTCCATGGAATACCCTTAACTCTATCAAAAGTGATAATTTTGATGAAAAGAACATGTGTGCATTATTGTTACTAAATGGCACTACTTGAGATAGTATAAAATACGATTTTATTGAAAAGATCTATGAACGATGAATATGGCTAAAATTCACATCACTAGCTAAGGTGACGTGTGAACATAATATCTGAATTGTCAAATTTTAATCGCTAAATGAATTCATGCCTTTGAGTCACACAACTACATTTGTAAATTCTTCATAAAAATACATTATTTAACTAGTTTATAAAGTATTATAAATTAATTAAATTACTTAACAGTTAAGAAATATTAATTATTAATTTATTTGATATTTTACATGTTGTTAGTAATTATTTGGTGTGTATATAAATGTTATATACGGGTGTCGATATACAATATAAATATACATTGAAATAAGCTTAAATACGTTTATTTAATAAAATAAGCCTTGGGAATTTTTGATCTACATGGGACAAGATCAAAGGTGGCCGTAAGAAAGAAAAAAATGATCTAAATATTTATTTAGATGTGTTTTAGGAATTAAAGTGAGATTTTAAAAGAGAGTGTGTGAGCGGTTTTCATTCTCTTCATAAAACTAATCTTCCTTGTTAATTCATTCATTAAATCTTTCCTCTTCCTTTATCCCCTTTCACGACCTCCACATTTTCTTCTTTTATCCCATGACGAAAGTATTTTCACCCCAAATGACATCCAACAAAATAAAATAAAAGTGGTTCATTCGATTCTAGTGAGATTGGGTGTGAATCAAATGTTCTAGAAGACAATTTGCAAATTAAAGTATTACAAAAGGCAAGATCACTTCGGATTCAATTTTTTTTAATATTATTCAATCGTGATGTTCAACCTTGACCTAAAATTCATGTATATTAAATATTCTGTTGCCACTTAATAAAAATTATTTATGAGTTGTCTTTTATAAAACATGAAACCAATTCTTTAAACATATATAGTAGAAAAGATTGTTGACGTCTATTTGTTTGGTTGCAATAAAGTATGCAAATACATATGTATATTCCATAAATTTGATTTATTTAAAATGTTGAATTTCACATTTAAATATTTTAATTTTACATAAGCATCTTTGTATTATTGAAACTTCAAAACTTCTTGAATCATATTTTTTGGTTAAGTCAAATATTTGAATTTTAGTTAATGCGGACAGTGCGTAAAAACCCCGGAATAGCATCTGCTGTGAAAATAATAAAAGTGGAGAAAAAGAGCCTTCTTCCAACGGCTTACTTAAATGAAAAAATAAAAAACCTAAAGTTAAATCTCTCATAATCATGAGCTTACAGTTGGAATAAATAAGTATAACCCAATGATAATCAATTGGCAGCGACGCATTAGTATATATGCTATAGAATATGAATATAAATTTAAACAATTTTATGTTTCAACTAGACCCGTAGATGGATATTTTGGAGATGAATAATACCATATCTGCATCTATATCCGAAATGATTTTCGCAGATCTACATTAGCGGATACAGTTGGATATCGGTTAATTATCCTATCCGCTAACGATCGATAAATCGAGAAATAGAAATAGATATTTTTGATTTAGCATAAATGTTTTTCGATCCCATTTATTATAAAGGTGTGAAAAATAAACAAATAGAATGATAATAAATAGTTTTAAACAATTGATATGCATTAAATTCATATAATACAAACTATTAGCTTAATTTAAAAAATAAACATATGTATATTGTTGTACTAAAATATACAGAAAGTTAGCTACAGTCTTGACAAAAACTGAATGGATAATTTTTGAATACGGATACTTTTGTATATGTGTTCGTTTTTTCGGTTATGGGATATTTATCCGCTTTTCAGATACGGATGTAGACGAATTTCAGATATTTCGAGTATTCATTGACAGGCCTATTTCAAACAAAATAATTTAATGTTTTTATTTTTCAATAAAATATAATTGAAATTGAAATTTTAATTAATTTTTATTATAATATATGCATATATATGTATACATATGGAAGTTTTGATTAAGCAACTCTTACTATAATCTTTACTATGACAATGTATTAAAAGTGATTATGTTTTTATGTATTTATGTATTCCTTCGAACTTCAAATTTTAATGCTAAAATTTGATTATTAATAACTATATAATTACCTTTCTTTGGAGATTGGATCAAGATTTGATTGAAAACTTTAATAAGAGAAATATGGAATTATTTAAATATTTTACCATCTCCACTTTCCTTTGGGCAATCATTTGAATAGATCAAGATATAGTACTTACTTATTTCCTTTTCTATTTGACACCAAGCCCTCATTTATGTTTGTGTATATATCTTCTTTTAACTATATAGATTTGTTTCGAAATCACACATATATGTATAAATATACAAGTGAAATCATATATTACATATGTGTGTGTGTGTGTCTAAACTATATATATATAGTATTATTAATACGTGTATACAAAAAATATACATATGTGTTGTATAATTAAACAGATGTTATACTTAGGCATTTATATTCTCGATATGCATGAGAATTTATTATGCATATGTAAAAATAATATATATATATGTATATATATCTGTGTGTGTGTGTATGTATGTATATACAATGGATATAAATCTCATTATCCATGTGTGTGTATAATCATACACATGCTCATATATCTTTATGTTATCATGTGATGTTATAAATATGTATATGACATAATCAAATAATAATTCAATCGAATTAATTAATATGAAATAATCTTTAACAAAATATGATTTTATTTAATATTGGATTGGATCTAATGCTGGTTAAAAACTTCATAGACCCATTAAGATCCGAATTTCTTTTTTTAATTTACTCATTTCACTCGTTGGGAACATACCGGGCTCCTTCAGTCCTATGTAAATTGATTGAATGTAGTGTCAATCAATTATTTGCAAAAAAGGAAAGGTGGAATCAATCAATTGATGCCCATTTTATCTCTTTCCATTTAGATCTAGATGTGATTATATCTGGATCTAATTTCATGTTTGTTCTCATCCTTGAACACCAAACAATTACGCTCTCTATATGTTTCGCATGTTTGTCACATCTTTTAAAATATGAATATATTTGATATTTTCATATCCTTTAAAAATTTGACATATAATTAACATAGATTTAATCAATAAGGATATGAAGATATTAATAAAATATGCTTTTATAAAAAATAACTATATTGGATTTACTGATACTCATTAGACTTCATAGGCCCGCCGTGATCCAAAAAGGGAAATTGTTTGAAATCTGTCATTTTCACTTATTGCTAAATGGATTGAATTCCTTCAATTTTGGTACCTTATTAGTCATTATTCAATTGCAAGTTAAAAGGCAGTGATTTTGAGCAACTTGTAGATAAAATAAATTAAAATTAGGTAGTGGAATAATAGGTTTCTAAATGTAAGTGGTAGAATAGAACTAGTTAAATCTATCACACATCGTATGATTTCCTTTGGATTCATTTCTACCAAATGCTTACTGGTGTAATTAGCATGATCAACTCCTTATGTTCAATTTTTTTTGGCAATTATATCACAAAAAATGCCATAGGTAAATGTTTGTAGAACAAATTTAGAAGGGGGCAATGGGCAAGGATTAATTGGGAAAAAAATTTCAAATAAATAGTTTTGCAAGGGGATGAAATAAATATCGCAGTTGAATGGAGCTTTGGAGTATACAATGTACTAAACATTGAAAAACAATACATAAAACAAGATAATGATGCAAAGGATTAATTGGGAATAAAATTTCAAATGGTGAAAATACAATATGTGGTTTGAACCCTGGTCAGATGAGGTACACTTGTGGAGAAAGTGGGATGGCAACCAATGATAGTTGTGGGTGGCCCCAACAAGAATGTATCCTTTCTAATACAAAATAATGGATGGAGAGTTCTCTATTCTTACTTATCTACCTACATATGTCATTAAATAAACAACACTCAACTAGCATCGATGCGAATACAGATCATTGGTATTGGATTCTAAATGCAAATGGTTTTTTCTCCTTCAAATCCACATGGGAAGCATAATAGTAAAATATAGTGAGTTCGAATGATGTAAACATATGTGGAACAACAAACGTGCACCTAACTTGTCTTTATACACATTATTAGTCAGATTGAATAAACTAAACACTAGAGATAAGGTGATACAATGGATCAACCGATGGACCATATGTGCAGTTTATGCCTTCATGAAACATATACTACATATCTTTCGATGTACTTATTCAACAATCTGTGGCAAATCATCAGAAATAAACTTCATCTGAGAGACCTAATTATTAGTAACTTAAATATTTGATCAAATAATTCAAGATACAAAATAGTAAATCGTATAATCGTTATTGTGTTAACAAACTTAATATGGCATAAAGAAGAAAGGAACGCATCTTCGAGGAATTTGGACTATAATTCTTTATGCAACAACAACAAGAACCATATATGAAGCTATCGAGCAGCCTTCAAACAACCAGTGAATGCCTTGAATGTTCCAAACCTAGCCAAAAAAAGGGGCAAATGAGGAGAGTCCTAATCAACAATTGCAAGGATGAACAAGTCTGAGAATGAGCATTGAAGTAAAGAATGAGAAGAGCAGAAAGTGGCATGATTTGGAAGAAGAATGAGAAATGAATGAAACAACTTAGAATAAAAATGCATGTGCAATGTGTATGTGCTTTATTTAAAGTAATATTTATTACTCACTAGTACAATTTTAATTGTATCTTGTTATTATTATTTTCCTGCGCTAGTCATTAGTTAATATATCAAAATAGTATGTACTCTTTTTCTTTGTAAGTTACTGTAATGACCCGTATTTTTAACCATTTAAAAAAATTAAATTAAATAAGATTTTTGAGTAAAATTGTTAGGAATAAAAAAAGGGTTTTGGACCAAAGGTCCCTATTCTCAAAGCCTATGCACAAAAAGTCCCTACTCATAAACTTATGTAAATTTGGTCCTTATTTTGTTATTTTTTACCAAATTTCCCCTCGCAGAAAATTGGCCCAGCATTGAAATCAAGGGCAAAAGCAGCATAAATTAGCCGAAAACTAAAAATAGGGACCTAATTTTCATAACTTTTTCAAGAGGGACTTTTCTTCCATCATCTTTCAATTATGGGACTTTGCAGCCATTCCTTGATAAAAAAAAGTTAAGATTTTACTGATACGAATTAAATTATAATACAAATAATAAGCTTAATTTAGATTTCTATTAATGACATATGTTTGCAATAAGGTAAGAATGATAACATATGCTAGTGACATTGGTATGAATGAAATTAATAACTGTCTAAATGTAAATTTCCAATTGATTGGAATAATAAATGTTAATAAAGAATAATAAATGTTTCTTTATTATAGAAGAAATCATATGTTTATTTATTTGAAATATATTATAGCTTACATATTGATTATGGAGATGAGAACCTACTTTTAATTAAAAATGTATAACTTCTGTTTGTATCCAATAGTGTATAAATTTGTTTAAATTACTGTTAGATAGAAAACAATTGTTCTATTTCTCATTATAATTATTTAGTCCATTTTGAAATTCACCTTTATGATCAACTGAAATTAATGTAATTGAATAATTTCAATTGATAGGAGAGAGGGCACTAAATTGTAAATTAATAGGTGTAAAAAAATGTTGTTATGTTTTGTGAGAATAAAAGGAAAAGATTGATTTAATGAAAAGAACATTTCAATCAAATAAATGAATGTTCATTTGTGAATATAAGTTTATTTACATTAAAATAAAGAATAGAATGATTTGATTAAATGAAGTAACATATTTTCATGAAATGTGTTTTATCACATAGATTGATTACAAGAATAGGACAAATATTTATTTAAGTAAGTTATTTATTACTCTGGTGTAAAACAACAAATTGATAAACGTGTTTAAATGACTAAAGAAAAAAATTGTTCTGCTTTTCATCCATTTTAGTTTTTCTATTTTGAAATTTTACTTTGTAATCAAAAATAGCAATTAATGTAATTGAAATATTTGAATTAAAAGGAATGAAAACATTGATTGCAATTAATAGATTTAATAAAAGAAATGCACGTTTAGTGTGAAAAAAGGGCGATTTTAATTCTTGCCTTCTCATTTTTGGTTGTATAAAATTTCACTTTCTTTTGTTTGCAAACTTTTTCATTCCTACGTACAGTTTTCTATTCATTATTAATGCCTAAAGTTTTCAAAACAAAACGTGACATTCATTTTTGTCCCACCACCTTCATTTCCTTATTATTAAATAACCTTCCATTTTATTTCTTCATTTCTGTTTTGTTTCTCCTACCACATCATGTTCATTTAGTTTAAATTGTTCTTTGCTGAAATATTCTCATCATCAAATTGTTCATGTTTTTAAATTTGTTCCTTAATTTTATTTGCTTTCTTTCACCATCTCATTTCCTATGTTCAGATCTTCCTTTCCTCGAATCATTTAAACATGAGCTTGCAAATTCAAAAGCTCTCATTTTTGCAAATTCAAAAGCTTTCTTTTATGAAACATGAGTTTTGGTTTTTCATTTTTTCTACACATCCTTCCCTCATCTTGGTTTGTTCTTCCATCCTTGACTAAAGCCTCATTTTGAGAAAAATGTGAGTATTAAACTGGTTTGTTTTAGTTGGTACCTATAGGAGACTCACTGGCTACCGATGTTACTCGTTGTATTAAGGATCTGCATAGGCTACCTGCTTAAAAATGTGTTAAGGGGGGTCGACGTAAAGCCTTAACGCTATTTTAATACTTTACTTTATTGATAGACACTACATATACAGCGTATCTTGCTATATATAGATAGTTTAATGGATCCTTAGGAGATGGAAAATCCCACAACATCTTTTAAGTTATTTGCACTCATATTTTGCATGATAATTGTTTAACTTACATAAGTATTTTTAGTTATGAATCAGATTGCTTTGTCTTTCCATTACGCTTGGGTCAGCCTGAGTATTTTAGTGTTTGAAGACGTTATTTCTTGAAGATGAAGACGGAGATTGGTGATCATATTTATTAGTGTTATTCCGCTGCATTATTTGGTATGTTTTTTTATTATACTCTGATTATATTATACTCTGATTATGTTGTAAAATGAAAGCTTCCAGTAAAATTATACTCTAATTATATTTAAGAAATTTATTAGGATATATAGACTTTGTTTAATATGAAATTTCCTAAGAAAAAAAATTGGTTTTAGAAATGACATTCTATAATAGAAACAACACAACCCTGATAAATTTGGGCTATCATTAACTTAAATAATGCATTGCACAACGTTTTGAAATTCAATTTTCGAAACGTATCCTTCTTAACTAAATTAATTTCATTAACTCAAATACTCAAATTTTTACCCATTAAAAACGTCATTTCTGTTTAATAAAAATGTGTGTTTCTTTTATTAAATCTATTAAGTGCAACCAACATTTTCTTTCCTTTTAACTGAAACATTTCAATTACATTAATTACAATTGGTTACAAATTTAAATTTCAAAATAGACAAACTAAAATGGATCAAAGACGGAATAATTGTTCTCTTTAATCATTTAAACACATTTAAAAATTTCTTATTTAGACACCAGAGTAATAAATAACTTACTTAAATAAATGTAAGGAAATATTCTTGAATCAATCTGTATGCTAAAACACAGTTCAAATAAATATATGTTTCTTCCTTTAAGCATATTCTTCATTTTAATGAAATTAAACTTATATTCACAAATGTAATATTCATTTATTTAATAAAAATGTTCTTATCATTAAATCAAACTTTTCCTTTTATTTTCACAAAACATAAGCTACGTTTAGTTACACATATTAATTTATAATTTTGTGTCATCTCCTCTATTTATTGAAATGATTCAATTACATTAATTTCAATTGATTACAAAGGAGAATTTCAAATTGGAGTAAATAAATGTAATGAGAAATAGAACAATTATTGTAACGATCCAGATTTTCGCGTTCGAAAATCGACATCCATACTTTACATCGTACTCGAATGTCGTAGATTCGAGCGTTCAAATCCGAGTCGCCGGAGCTTATAACACAGTTAAGTAAATAACACAGCGGAAGAAATGAATAATACATTGATATACAATATCTGATATAACAGAATGATACAATGAATATCAATATACATCAGAGATATGATACAACAAATAGCAGCGGAAAAGAAAACGATAACATCAGCAGCGGATAATCTCCATCTTCAAAGCACTAATCCAGAAATAGCTTGAACTCCCAATAACGATACACCAAGATAAGCAAGTGCAGTCCGATCCAAAGACTGAACTAGCTCCAGATAACCTACTAATCTGACTATCTGAAAAACCAAACTCTAGACTGCTCGTGTAGAAAAAATTTGAGCATCCAGAGTTTAGGAAAGAAACAATAAACTCCGGATCAGTCATGGGACTGGTGTGAGCAACAAAAACAGTTTATCTTTAAAACAAATAGCAGAGAATTTTAAAGTCAATTCGCAATGCTTTTAGAAAATGAAACTACCATAAGACCTCCCGCCACACACACAATGCAAACGCAGAATTGGAGGAGATTTCTTCTTATGATAGTCAAAGATGCTTACTATGCAAAATCAAATCATTTTTGATATTATTACTAGTGCATAGTGCAGAAAACAATTTCGAAAGAAGAATATAAATCTTAGCCAGCATAGACATTTCGCACTTATGCCTACTATAGCTACCATGTTCAATAGCAGGTTACCACCACATTCCATGGCAGGTAATACAACTAAAACCGTACAGGGCTCGTATTGTTTTGTTTGGATTTCCAACAAATGGTCAGGCTAAGGAACTTCCTATTCCACGAAAGAAACGCCTCTGGCGGGACGTTCCGAGAACCAACTGTTCTCTGCCAAACAAGGCCGGCAACCCCTTTTCCCAAGGGATAAAAGAAACCTCAGATATGCCACCCCCGGTCCTTTGGGACCTTTATCCGAGCGCTCGATAACCAACATCACACATCATAAAGAAAGTGTATCCACATGAGTAAGTATCTGGGCTCCATACCATGATACTACCCTTTTCCAGAAGGAATGGTCATACCCTAGGGGAGCTACCCCTGAAAACCTTGCCGCACAATTCCTGTTTCGACCATTACCGGGTTGTGAGGCTCGACGAAGTCTCGTCCACAAAGCTACGCTTTTTTCAAAAAGCCACGCTTTGGGTCAACAGATGATCAACCTATGATCACAAAGATAAATGATCAAACAAAAGATCATATCACAAATGATCAAACATTGATCATCACACAGCAACACTCAGCATGCCACATTACCAAATTGGGATATATCGCTGATAACTTCAACTACATAACCTCTGAGCTCGTATGTCTTAGAGAAGGGTGTTAAGCTAAGAGAATAAATTCTCCGCCACCAAACAGAAATGTATTTGAAAGAAATCGGCTTTATATCTCAAAGTGTAATGTCAGACATGTATCCATACAAGTCTATTCCGGGTTCGAACAGAACCGAAGGCACTTCTCACGAAGCCCTTGCAAATCCGGATAATTCTCAATCACGTCCGGACTTCCCGTCACAAAAGAGTGATATAAATCTCTATACCGGCGCGACTCAGTGCAGAGACATTCGATAGGTTGTCCTTTCATTTTTCGAAAAATATCCGGTCTTCAACACCGGTCTTCAAATGCTATCCATATACGACGTATCACTTATTCGGAATGGGTTATGTGACACAAAGGTCCTCTCCCGGCTAAACCGAATAGTGAGCGCAATATTTAAAAACAAATGGATAATGGGATTTCAATTAAGTCACAACTTATTACCCAAACTTTCTTTTCAAATGGTTTAACAAATTACCATTTTAATCTTTTAAACAAAAAGATTCAATTCACAAAGTTCTCTTAATTTCACAAAGATTCATTCATAGATTTTCCAAATCAATTCCCCTTTCAATTTGATTAATTCGTTAAATCTTTAAATCAAAGATTTAACTCATAGTTTTCAAAACAATTTTATTTCGAATGGGTTAAACAAATCATCACTTTAAATCTGTTAAAAATAGACAGATTTAATTCATAGCTTTCAAAAAGAATTCATTCATAACTTGGAAAATCCATTTTTCAATTCACTTGAAATTCCTTTAATTTAAACTGGAATTTCTTTTCTTATCTAAAAGCTTTTACCATTTAAAAACAACAGTTTTTACTTTGGAAATCTGATTCATTCATACTAGTTGAAATCCTTGGGTTAAATCCAAATTCCCAACTTATACTTTTTAAAATGGTTAAATTCATACAAACACATTTTTTTATCATCTTTAGTCCCTAGTTTCAATCATAGATTTAATTTCAAACTTGAATTCAAATTTAAATCTAATTATTTAAATTTTCAAAACTCGATTAAGTTATTCGAAAATAACTTTTATCTTTGAAATTCCATTTTAAAAGCTTTTCACTTTAAACCCAAATTTCCGATTTCAAAATCAATTGAAATTAAAATTTCAATTTCAAAAATATTAACTTTAAATTATCTGTGACTTAATCGATTCCCACGTGAAATCCATATTTGTGTGTGTATGGTGTAGTCCAGGGGTTTAACACAATAGTGCAGCATCAATCATTACAGATATATCGATAAGCGGTATAATCGATAACGCTTATCTTTATTCACAGATTCATAGATAAAATAAATTTATCGGTCACAAAGATTCACAATTATAATTCGATGTGGGTTTCGGATAACCAACTGGAATCCGACTCCCTGTCGCATCGAAATTCAAGTGTCGTTTTACGGGTCAAAGGTTTTGCATATTCACATAGTAATATATCATAGAAATAGAAATTTCAGATCACAACATAAATCAGGATGTATCACAAAGCATCATATGTCAGGGATGTCAAATAATTCACATTCAAAAGAATCCAAACACTCATAAGTAAGGTCAGTTAATTGTTTGATAAATTTAAATCAGATTAATTACTTATGAATTAATTACTAATCCTGGTTAATTAAATATTAATTAATTACAAATCACTTGATATAATTCAATTAATCAATTACCTTAATAAATTTAATTATTCTTAATTACTTTTCCTTGTTTAATTTCAATGAGAAATTAATTTCCTAATTTCTTCCATAAAGTAATTACACTTACATAATTTTATAAATGATTATCATTTTCACTCATATTTTGGAAAGCATTTCAACTTCCAAATTCTATTTCAAAATAAAGATTTGAAATAACTACTACTGTAACTTTTAACAAATTAAACCAAGTTTAAAACTCTTTTAAAATCAAGTGTTAAAGGACAATTATCTTATATATATATATATACAGGAATTTATATGAGTTTTAGACCCGAACAATATTTGACCCGAGCCATATCAAAAATGACTTCGAGTCATTTCCCCTGATACTTCGAGTAAAAACGCGAGTTACCCGAGACAGGTTCACTTTTCTTTTCTGTTGTTGATTTAAATTGTTAAAGCCTGACTAACAAACTAAAGTAACCCGGTGCTTTACTCGAGCCAGACCACGATTTCAGTAGCACGACTTCAAGTCAAACACTCCACTGCACACGATCAAACTCGAGGAAACCCACCTCCTTCTTCTTCTCCCCCACCCTACTGACACACTACATATGCACATGCACGTGCACAGATGATCGGAGCTCCTCCGATCATCGCCTCCCCCTCCCACGAGTCATTACTGGCCTTCTCGACCCAAGCAAGCACCCAGCTCCGACCTACCGTGCCTGAAATCAAAACGAACCCCTTGACTCGACTGGAACTAGAACAAACATCGCGCGATCAACTCGCACCACCGCCTCAGGCCATCTGAAGCCATGAAAATTTCGTCAAAGCTTCGCCGCCACGCCTTGCTTCCGTTCCCCTCGGTGCGATCCCCTCTAATCCACTGATGACGGTACAGTGATTGAATTTCCGACGCTAGCTAAAACTTGGACTTAAACCCTAAAATCATTTCGCCTGACCATCGTGATTGATAAAAAAAATTACGATCATTTTTCCCACAATCTACACCACGTCCTTCCCCTCTAGATTCGAACTTGTAGTTCGATTTTTTCCTAGATCGATGGAAATCGATTTTTTTCGAAATTTCGTTCAACTCTAAATTCCCAATGATTTTCAAATCTAAAAATCTTGAAACAACATTCAAAAATCATGGTTCTCTATTACAAATCATTTCATAGGATCTAAATAAGAAATCGAAATCATCAATTTTTTACTTTAGTCTGACATTCACTGTCATTATCGAATTTACCAATATCCCATAAATATTTACATCCGAAATTATTTTTAAAATTTAGATTAGAGGGTTATAACCAATTTTTATTCAGACATCTCAATCTAAAAAATTTTATTTGAAGAGATATGAATTTTCTTGTTGAATTTGTAAATCTGTTACTAAACAGAGGCATATCTTCATATATATTCATCCATGCACAGATCAACACAGGTTTATATACATACTAGCATACATACTGTATATTCATATGAACATATCTCAAACATTAATCACAACACAAAGTTATAGGTTGAAAGTTTGCTCACCGTTTTATGGAGAAGAAGAACAGAGACTTGTTTTTGAAATCTGTTTTGAACTTGAAAAACTGGAAACATGTTTCCACTTTGATACTTCCTGCCCATCACTTGGCTTCACTGTTTTGTTTAGTTGCTTGATACTTGTTGAAGCTTGTTTAAGTTTTTAAATGGAAGTTGTATTGAAGTTTCTACTTTGCTCGAATTGGAAATGAAAAGTGATAAGAGAAAGTTGTTTACAGAGCTGAAGAATGAAACAGGGTATTATATCTATTTGTACAATGCCAGATGATATTTGCATTTGTTTGTACAACAATACAGGGATATTTTCTTCCCATGGTGGCTGCATTACTTTGTTTCGGCTGAGAAGATATAGCATTAATTGCTAGAGTCCTTTATGTTTCATATTATATTTTTACATTGTGTACTTTATGTTCCTAGATGTGTTATATTTTCACATCTTGCCTGCATATATACATGTACTATATGTTCATACATATCTTTTGTTTTGTTGACTTACTTGTTTACTTTGTTTTGCATACTTGTATTTGTTTTTGTTTTCTAAGTGTTGTAGGCTATGGTATACTTTTGTATGCTAGAGATATATCTATCAAGAATTAAAAATGACAATTTCTATGTTTATTTGTTTTCTCCATTTATCTTACTACTTTGAAATGTAAAGAAGTTCTACTTTAAATTATTGTTAGATTTTAACAAATATTCTACTTCTATTTTTATTAAAACTTACCTTATGTTAATTTCAATTTCTAGTTCAAATATAAATTATCATTATTTACTTAATATTTATTGTCTTATATTTATTTTATAAACTCAAACCATCTTTAACCATCAATTCAAATATATATATTAAATTTGCTCGTATATACCTAAATATATATATACATTCAATATACACTATTTACAATATTTTAATCTCAAATGATTTATACAGAATATCCTTGGATATCGGGGAAACTCGCAATAAATAAATCGATTAATTTCACTTTAAACCATTTGTTTTACTATTTTTATTCAGAATAAAATAAATTAACAATTTTAAATTCAAAAACTCAATTAATTATAAATTTAAATACTTATGAAATTTGGGGTCGTTACAAACTTCCCCCCTTAAAAGAATTTCGTCCTCGAAATTCGCAGGCACGAAAACAGCACAGAGATAGACATATGCGATCTCCTATAACTCCTCAAACACAAGATATGGATTCCAAACTCAAGTCGGAATATCTCAGAATACATACCAATTTGTCCCTCTTCGGACTTCGGTATTCAAAAGAAATTACAATAGAATTTCAAATTTAGTTTTAAACGAAATCGTTTTATTGATTTAATTCAATTTATCCTTCATATTCTATTAATCAATTTTACTCAATTTAAAATTTTCCAATTTCAAATTCATTAAGGTTTAAATCAAAAAGCTGATAAGAAATTGATGAAGATACGAAGTAATTTCTTTCTACAACTTCGTCTTGTAGCTGGTACGAAGCAGTCAAAAGAATCTAGAAAGACGAATCAAAGAAGATTGATAGGAAAGTTTGTTTCCACTGTTGCAGGGTATTGACCATTTATAGTCGTATTTCCTCGTCCCTTATCTCGTCTTCTTCTTGCACTCATACTCACTATCAGTGGATAGTAAGAGAATTTACTGAGACGTTCAGACAGATATCTTAGAGATTACTCATTCTAGAGTTTACTTCACTCTATCTCTAATGAGCTACTTAACGTGTTATACTCCTGAGCTAAAGTTCAACCTTAGCTCTGATACCAAATGTAACGATCCAGATTTTCGCGTTCGAAAATCGACATCCATACTTTACATCGTACTCGAATGTCGTAGATTCGAGCGTTCAAATCCGAGTCGCCGGAGCTTATAACACAGTTAAGTAAATAACACAGCGGAAGAAATGAATAATACATTGATATACAATATCTGATATAACAGAATGATACAATGAATATCAATATACATCAGAGATATGATACAACAAATAGCAGCGGAAAAGAAAACGATAACATCAGCAGCGGATAATCTCCATCTTCAAAGCACTAATCCAGAAATAGCTTGAACTCCCAATAACGATACACCAAGATAAGCAAGTGCAGTCCGATCCAAAGACTGAACTAGCTCCAGATAACCTACTAATCTGACTATCTGAAAAACCAAACTCTAGACTGCTCGTGTAGAAAAATTTTGAGCATCCAGAGTTTAGGAAAGAAACAATAAACTCCGGATCAGTCATGGGACTGGTGTGAGCAACAAAAACAGTTTATCTTTAAAACAAATAGCAGAGAATTTTAAAGTCAATTCGCAATGCTTTTAGAAAATGAAACTACCATAAGACCTCCCGCCACACACACAATGCAAACGCAGAATTGGAGGAGATTTCTTCTTATGATAGTCAAAGATGCTTACTACGCAAAATCAAATCATTTTTGATATTATTACTAGTGCATAGTGCAGAAAACAATTTCGAAAGTAGAATATAAATCTTAGCCAGCATAGACATTTCGCACTTATGCCTACTATAGCTACCATGTTCAATAGCAGGTTACCACCACATTCCATGGCAGGTAATACAACTAAAACCGTACAGGGCTCGTATTGTTTTGTTTGGATTTCCAACAAATGGTCAGGCTAAGGAACTTCCTATTCCACGAAAGAAACGCCTCTGGCGGGACGTTCCGAGAACCAACTGTTCTCTGCCAAACAAGGCCGGCAACCCCTTTTCCCAAGGGATAAAAGAAACCTCAGATATGCCACCCCCGGTCCTTTGGGACCTTTATCCGAGCGCTCGATAACCAACATCACACATCATAAAGAAAGTGTATCCACATGAGTAAGTATCTGGGCTCCATACCATGATACTACCCTTTTCCAGAAGGAATGGTCATACCCTAGGGGAGCTACCCCTGAAAACCTTGCCGCACAATTCCTGTTTCGACCATTACCGGGTTGTGAGGCTCGACGAAGTCTCATCCACAAAGCTACGCTTTTTTCAAAAAGCCACGCTTTGGGTCAACAGATGATCAACCTATGATCACAAAGATAAATGATCAAACAAAAGATCATATCACAAATGATCAAACATTGATCATCACACAGCAACACTCAGCATGCCACATTACCAAATTGGGATATATCGCTGATAACTTCAACTACATAACCTCTGAGCTCGTATGTCTTAGAGAAGGGTGTTAAGCTAAGAGAATAAATTCTCCGCCACCAAACAGAAATGTATTTGAAAGAAATCGGCTTTATATCTCAAAGTGTAATGTCAGACATGTATCCATACAAGTCTGTTCCGGGTTCGAACAGAACCGAAGGCACTTCTCACGAAGCCCTTGCAAATCCGGATAATTCTCAATCACGTCCGGACTTCCCGTCACAAAAGAGTGATATAAATCTCTATACCAGCGCGACTCAGTGCAGAGACATTCGACAGGTTGTCCTTTCATTTTTCGAAAAATATCCGGTCTTCAACACCGGTCTTCAAATGCTATCCATATACGACGTATCACTTATTCGGAATGGGTTATGTGACACAAAGGTCCTCTCCCGGCTAAACCGAATAGTGAGCGCAATATTTAAAAACAAATGGATAATGGGATTTCAATTAAGTCACAACTTATTACCCAAACTTTCTTTTCAAATGGTTTAACAAATTACCATTTTAATCTTTTAAACAAAAAGATTCAATTCACAAAGTTCACTTAATTTCACAAAGATTCATTCATAGATTTTCCAAATCAATTCCCCTTTCAATTTGATTAATTCGTTAAATCTTTAATCAAAGATTTAACTCATAGTTTTCAAAACAATTTTATTTCGAATGGGTTAAACAAATCATCACTTTAAATCTGTTAAAAATAGACAGATTTAATTCATAGCTTTCAAAAAGAATTCATTCATAACTTGGAAAATCCATTTTTCAATTCACTTGAAATTCCTTTAATTTAAACTGGAATTTCTTTTCTTATCTAAAAGCTTTTACCATTTAAAAACAACAGTTTTTACTTTGGAAATCTGATTCATTCATACTAGTTGAAATCCTTGGGTTAAATCCAAATTCCCAACTTATACTTTTTAAAATGGTTAAATTCATACAAACACATTTTTTTATCATCTTTAGTCCCTAGTTTCAATCATAGATTTAATTTCAAACTTGAATTCAAATTTAAATCTAATTATTTAAATTTTCAAAACTCGATTAAGTTATTCGAAAATAACTTTTATCTTTGAAATTCCATTTTAAAAGCTTTTCACTTTAAACCCAAATTTCCGATTTCAAAATCAATTGAAATTAAAATTTCAATTTCAAAAATATTAACTTTAAATTATCTATGACTTAATCGATTCCCACGTGAAATCCATATTTGTGTGTGTATGGTGTAGTCCAGGGGTTTAACACAATAGTGCAGCATCAATCACTATAGATATATCGATAAGCGGTATAATCGATAACGCTTATCTTTATTCATAGATTCATAGATAAAATAAATTTATCGGTCACAAAGATTCACAATTATAATTCGATGTGGGTTTCGGATAACCAACTGGAATCCGACTCCCTGTCGCATCGAAATTCAAGTGTCATTTTACGGGTCAAAGGTTTTGCATATTCACATAGTAATATATCATAGAAATAGAAATTTCAGATCACAACATAAATCAGGATGTATCACAAAGCATCATATGTCACGGATGTCAAATAATTCACATTCAAAAGAATCCAAACACTCATAAGTAAGGTCAGTTAATTGTCTGATAAATTTAAATCAGATTAATTACTTATGAATTAATTACTAATCCTGGTTAATTAAATATTAATTAATTACAAATCACTTGATATAATTTAATTAATCAATTACCTTAATAAATTTAATTATTCTTAATTACTTTTCCTTGTTTAATTTCAATGAGAAATTAATTTCCTAATTTCTTCCATAAAGTAATTACACTTACATAATTTTATAAATGATTATCATTTTCACTCATATTTTGGAAAGCATTTCAACTTCCAAATTCTATTTCAAAATAAAGATTTGAAATAACTACTACTGTAACTTTTAACAAATTAAACCAAGTTTAAAACTCTTTTAAAATCAAGTGTTAAAGGACAATTATCTTATATATATATATATATACAGGAATTTATATGAGTTTTAGACCCGAACAATATTTGACCCGAGCCATATCAAAAATGACTTCGAGTCATTTCCCCTGATGCTTCGAGTAAAAACGCGAGTTACCCGAGACAGCTTCACTTTTCTTTTCTGTTGTTGATTTAAATTGTTAAAGCCTGACTAACAAACTAAAGTAACCCGGTGCTTTACTCGAGCCAGACCACGATTTCAGTAGCACGACTTCAAGTCAAACACTCCACTGCACACCATCAAACTCGAGGAAACCCACCTCCTTCTTCTTCTCCCCCATCCTACTGACACACTACATATGCACATGCACGTGCACAGATGATCGGAGCTCCTCCGATCATCGCCTCCCCCTCCCACGAGTCATTACTGGCCTTCTCGACCCAAGCAAGCACCCAGCTCCGACCTACCGTGCCTGAAATCAAAACGAACCCCTTGACTCGACTGGATCTAGAACAAACATCGCGCGATCAACTCCCACCACCGCCTCAGGCCATCTGAAGCCATGAAAATTTCGTCAAAGCTTCGCCGCCACGCCTTGCTTCCGTTCCCCTCGGTGCGATCCCCTCTAATCCACTGATGACGGTACAGTGATTGAATTTCCGACGCTAGCTAAAACTTGGACTTAAACCCTAAAATCATTTCGCCTGACCATCGTGATTGATAAAAAAATTACGATCATTTTTCCCACAATCTACACCACGTCCTTCCCCTCTAGATTCGAACTTGTAGTTCGATTTTTTCCTAGATCGATGGAAATCGATTTTTTTCGAAATTTCGTTCAACTCTAAATTCCCAATGATTTTCAAATCTAAAAATCTTGAAACAACATTCAAAAATCATGGTTCTCTATTACAAATCATTTCATAGGATCTAAATAAGAAATCGAAATCATCAATTTTTTACTTTAGTCTGACATTCACTGTCATTATCGAATTTACCAATATCCCATAAATATTTACATCCGAAATTATTTTTAAAATTTAGATTAGAGGGTTATAACCAATTTTTATTCAGACATCTCAATCTAAAAATTTTTATTTGAAGAGATATGAATTTTCTTGTTGAATTTGTAAATCTGTTACTAAACAGAGGCATATCTTCATATATATTCATCCATGCACAGATCAACACAGGTTTATATACATACTAGCATACATACTGTATATTCATATGAACATATCTCAAACATTAATCATAACACAAAGTTATAGGTTGAAAGTTTGCTCACCGTTTTATGGAGAAGAAGAACAGAGACTTGTTTTTGAAATCTGTTTTGAACTTGAAAAACTGGAAACATGTTTCCACTTTGATACTTCTTGCCCATCACTTGGCTTCACTGTTTTGTTTAGTTGCTTGATACTTGTTGAAGCTTGTTTAAGTTTTTAAATGGAAGTTGTATTGAAGTTTCTACTTTGCTCGAATTGGAAATGAAAAGTGATAAGAGAAAGTTGTTTACAGAGCTGAAGAATGAAACAGGGTATTATATCTATTTGTACAATGCAAGATGATATTTGCATTTGTTTGTACAACAATACAGGGATATTTTCTTCCCATGGTGGCTGCATTACTTTGTTTCGGCTGAGAAGATATAGCATTAATTGCTAGAGTCCTTTATGTTTCATATTATATTTTTACATTGTGTACTTTATGTTCCTAGATGTGTTATATTTTCACATCTTGCCTGCATATATACATGTACTATATGTTCATACATATCTTTTGTTTTGTTGACTTACTTGTTTACTTTGTTTTGCATACTTGTATTTGTTTTTGTTTTCTAAGTGTTGTAGGCTATGGTATACTTTTGTATGCTAGAGATATATCTATCAAGAATTAAAAATGACAATTTCTATGTTTATTTGTTTTCTCCATTTATCTTACTACTTTGAAATGTAAAGAAGTTCTACTTTAAATTATTGTTAGATTTTAACAAATATTCTACTTCTATTTTTATTAAAACTTACCTTATGTTAATTTCAATTTCTAGTTCAAATATAAATTATCATTATTTACTTAATATTTATTGTCTTATATTTATTTTATAAACTCAAACCATCTTTAACCATCAATTCAAATATATATATTAAATTTGCTCGTATATACCTAAATATATATATACATTCAATATACACTATTTACAATATTTTAATCTCAAATGATTTATACAGAATATCCTTGGATATCGGGGAAACTCGCAATAAATAAATCGATTAATTTCACTTTAAACCATTTGTTTTACTATTTTTATTCAGAATAAAATAAATTAACAATTTTAAATTCAAAAACTCAATTAATTATAAATTTAAATACTTATGAAATTTGGGGTCGTTACAATTATTTCCTAATAGTAATTTAAACATATTTATATACTACTGGATACAAACAAGAGTTATACATTTCTTACTAAATAATAGTTTCTCGTTTTTGTAATCAATTTGTAAACTAAAACATATTTCAAATAAATAAACATACGATTTCTTGTTTAATAAAGAAATATTTATTATTCTTTATTTACATTTATTACTCCAATCAATTGGAAATTTTACTTTTTAGGCAGTTATAATTTCATTCAAACCTATGTCATTAAAATACACAATAACACATGTTATTATTCTTACCTTATTGCAACCATATGTCCTAAATAGAAATTTAAATTAAGCTCATAAATTGTATTATAATTTAATTTGTATAAATAAAATTTTAATTTTATTTGTTCCTAATAATTTTATTCAAAAATATTGTTTAATTTAATATTTTTAAATGGTTAACAATACAGGTCGGTACAATCTCCCGACTTAAAACTTTCCATCCCCAAAAAGGAGAATCTAACATTTGATATATATTTTACCAAAATAATCTACTTATAACATTTAAACATACATATTTAAGTTTACTATAAACTTAGAATAATCCAAACCTTTTTCCAATTACCCTTTTAAAATAATTTTAAATAAGCTTGATGTCTTAACTGGTTTATTATTGATTTCTCACTTTCGAGGTCTAAAAATGAACGCCGATGATGTATCAATCATCACCAAAATTATTTTCATGCGACTAGAGTGGGGTTCAATGATATTAACAGTCCCTCCAAGGATATTTCATCTGTCTATATTCTTACATAATTTAATCCATACGTTGGCTAGACGCAGGCCTAAAATCTCTAAGTACTTGTAGATCAGTTTTAACACCAAGTAAAATACTTAAAAATCTTCCTTTCAAAATAAATATTCAAAATTTTCAAACATATCATATAATAACCTTTCAAATCACTTCTTCCATACTATAAATTTAAACGGCAAAATTTATATACATTCTTTTTTTATAGTATCTTCCAAATTTTACAGTTGAAGAAAACTAACATAAGTTCCATTTATGTCAACATCAATAATCTTTCAAATTTGAATACTTCACCAAATTCATTTGTAAAATTTCCTTACTTCATGTAAAGTAAATTTCATTTATAAATACCATTTAAATATTTACCATAGTCATCCTTATAAATATATGTAACACTACGCCATAAATGGCCTACTGCAACACAAAAAAAATGTTGGCTCAGGCCCGAAAAATGTTGCCATAGGTCTATGGCAACACTTTTAGGGTGATGCAATTTTTGCCGTTGCCTTAGACCTCAAAGGCAACATTTTGACTATCTAAGGCAACATAAGTAATATTGTTGCAATAGAACCCTATTTGGGTCTATGGCAACACCCATAGGTGCCTGTAGCAACATTCAAAAATGTTGCTATAGATATTGATTTTCTGAATTTGTGGGGCCCACAATATAGAGCATATTTGATTTTTTAATAGAAATAAATATTTATTTAATAAAATGCTATTTGCATAGAATTTGATATTCAAACAGTAATTTATTTAAATAAATATTTTATTTCAACATTTGAAATAGTACAAATTCCTGACTCCACTATTTTACAATTCAATGATATATAACACTGATATTCACATATACAGATATTCCTCACTACATCACTCAGTTCACTCATTACATATGCAGTTTTAATTTATACAGACACCGACACTAAGAAATATATGTCGAGCCGAAGGCGAGCCGAGTGCCGAGCCGAAGGCGAGCCGAGAAGCGGGTCCGGGCGCAGCGCCGGCGGGGGTCCGGGGCACCGCAGTCCCGGCGGGGATCGAACAAGTGGGCACCGCCCGATTCATCCGATTTCGGAAGATCGATCCTTCTTTGAAACGACGTAAAATGATGCACCACACATACTTCTAAACCACCAGCCTCCATCCTCTAATTGCCTCACCAACAAACTATTTCAGTTGCCAAATCGTCTAATCACCTAATCACAATCGCTGATTACCCATTCCGACAACCCAAACATCTTCAAACTTTCACACTGCAAATTCACAACAAAACCAAGCACCACCCTTGGCTGATAGCAAACAACATTGCTTCTCACTGCAAGCTATATATCTACAGATTTGGACCATCAACTCTAAGCAGACTGCTTCGCCTTTCATCATATTGAGACAATCATTAGAGTACAAAAGAAAAACCAAACTCGTTTACTCAAGCATTACAATTCATATAAATTCAATTCAATTCAATTACAATTCATACCCATCATACAACGGTGATTTCAAGCTTCAGATCTACTTCATTCACCCAATGATAGCATCGACTCTGCATCATACCATTAACTGGAACAACCATAGCCCGCTACATCACTTCACCGACCGCATCCAGACACATCGCCACTGCCTATCTTCTCACCGCATCCAAATACCCTAACACAGCATAGACCCTATCCTCAAATGCTACAGACTTATTGTACGCAGGGCAAAACAGATCTGGACAAGTCCAGTTGCCATTTTTCGACTTTGCCACCTACCCAAAAGTAGACGGCCGCAGGAAGTCAGTGGTTCGCGACGGTCTCCCAGATGGGTTCGCCGAGCCATCCTTTGGGGTCGTGGTCGCTTTTGTCGAAGGTTTTGGACGTATCGGGATCAGTGAACTTATTGTTGATGATGCCATGGTGAGGGGGGTAGAGGCCGATGGTGATGGAATAGTGATTGGGGAAGGTGAGGGAAGGGAAGACGAGAATCAGGCCGGGAAAGGCTTCGGTGCCATTAGAGATTGAATAGAAATGTAATGGAAAACGAAATTAGGGATTTGGAAATAGGGGGAGAACGAAAATGGTATGAAAAGTAAAGCGGGAAAACGAAAATTTGGGGAAAATTGTAGCGGTGATCCAGTTTAACAATCGGATTAAATGTAAACCGTTGGATCGTATTCACGCGGATTGCTAATTTTATTAATTTTTTAATCTGAATACATCTATAGCAACACTGTGTAAAAATGTTGCATCGTGTTACACTTTTTTAGCTAGAGCAACACATTTTTATGGCTAAGGTAACACCATAAATACAACGTTGCAGTAGGACCAAAATTTTATATCTATCGCAACATTTTAGCTGGCAACACCTTGCAAAAATGTTGCAGAAGGTCATTTATGGCGTAGTGTAAATATTTGAAAATAATTATTAACATCATTACTATATTTAGTAAGAAGTCTATTTAAGTTATTAAATCCATTGTTTTAAAATTTGAGAAAAATTCCTTTAGGAGAGTGGAGGAGCATAACAACTCAAAGTTTATAATAAACAACAAACCTACAATAAACATCATTTTATAAATCCCACCTCTATACATTCATTTTATTTAAATAAACCATTTCCTATTATAGCTACCATTTTTTCCATATATATATATATATATATCCTCTTTTTATTCTTGAATTAACTTACAATAAAATAAGAAATTATACAAGTAATGTTAACAAAATATAGGTTCCATAGGGTTTTCTTAACAACTTAACTTAGGTTACACTTTAATTTCATTCTTTAAATTAATACCTCCAATTTTATTCTTTAAATTTACACCTTTAATTTTATTCTTAAAGTTTGTGCTTTAAATTTTCCTTTTACATTTACCATTTAAATCTTAACATCCATTGTGAAATATATTACTTAAGTTGTCAATTTAAATAATCTTTTCAAATCAACATCCATATTTAATTTATATTCAATTCAATCATTAATTAGTATTCAAATCAATATTATCCCTAATTATCATCAATGTTATTAATATATTAAATTATTTTCAACTGTATATACAACAATGTTTCATAAACTATACTAATATGGATTATATTTATCAAATTTATTTAACTTTCATGGATGAATCTCTATATACATTTCTTAATTTCATCGATCTTTTCTTACAATTTTAGTAAACTTCCTCTGTTTGTAATTTTATTATATAAATTTCATATTAAACACAGTCTATATATCCTTGTTCCAAATATCTTTCCTTTAAAATAAGATTCTTTTATTTATAAATTTCGTTTATAAATCATATTTATATAAATTTCCTTTATATAATACCATCAAATTTCACAAAGAAATGCCTACGAATCCTTTGTAAAATTAGTGAATAATATAAAATATCCTTTATGAAAACTATTCCATAAATGCATATCCAAAATATTTCATTTAGAATCAGCAGTTAATAAAAGACAAGTGATATTAACAATTGTTATTAAAACATTCTTATTTCTAAATTTATTTTTCATGTTTTCTTAATTATTTTTTTGTACTTATTTTTAACTTCCAAATACTTTTCATTAAAGACAAAAGTATCTTCATGAATTACTAAGCTAAGATTATTTGCTTAAAATTATATTTAAGAGGGATTAAAATAATGTGTGTAAACATATGTCACAATAAATCCTTCTTCTTTTTATCATATTTATATTATATGTTACAAATACAAATTAGAAAATATTCTCAATCAAATATAAGTATTTCCATAGATTTTTATATTAAAACAAGTTTCACAAATTTGATATATGGAGAGTTTTAAAATAAATATTATTGACGGTACTTACTTTAAATAACTCTTTAAATATTAACTTATAATTTATATCGTTTTATATTCAAATTTGCATTCAGAATAAGCTTATATATGATTTAGATATTTTTACAATATTGTAAAAGGGGTTCTAGACTTGGAATTTTTTTAGAAGGTTTTTAAAATAACATCTTACAATAATGATATTAGAAAAGTGTTATCATCCTATCTATCACCTAAGAACTATTTTCTTTCTGGCCATGGGGTTTAGTGATGGGGTTAAGAGAAAATGGAGGATGGTGTTATTTATACGCAGAGGGAAGAAGGATTTGATGGTAATTTTCGTTTAAGCCATTTATTATTGAATTAATTTTGTATTATTTTCCAGCTAAGACAATTTATAACAATGTTAGATTTTGACATATGTGTGGAAAAATAATTAATGAAAAATATGCATTTAAAAATAAAATAATATCTGATTTCGACAACTATCACTATTGCATTCAGTATTAATCCGTACTGTAGTGCTATTACATATTTACATTACATAGCTATTTAGAAGATATTACTTGACTGTTTGCTATATTTTTTTTGAGTGAAGGCTGTATTATATTGTATGATGGTTTAACAAATAATTTAAATTTTATCTCCAACGGTTATACAAATAATGCCCAATGAAGATTCTGCGAGCATTGGCTTTCTTTTGCATTCGTTTTTTATTTATTTTATATAACATATAATTTAAATATTATCTCCAACGGTTATACAAATGAAACCCTCCACCCTTGACATATATTTAATGTTGCAGGTATTATGCATCTAACTTTCTCTCTCCTTGATAATTTGATATACATTACTCTATAAAATGACAAACCAAGTACAAAAAAGCACACAGCTTCAGCTCCTAGTGGCAGGATTTGTGTTGATAATGTAATCCTGCTTATTCAAGTTTTAATGGTTGTGATTTGAGAGTTGGCTACCTTCTCAATGCATCCTGCTTATTCAAGTTTTTCCTTCCAAAGACCATTGATTTAAAAGCTGGTGTTGGCTTATCTATTAAATACTAGTAAAGCATAAGATTTTTTTACAATTACTAAAAACCCCTTTTCAATTATCTTCTAATAGTTTACATTCAAGTCCATCTATTTAACCAATTACTGTATGCATCACACGAATTACACATTACTAAATAGTAATAAGAAAACAATTTAAGTATCTTATAAAATTTGGGACAATGGCTCAGTATTACAACAAGGTACAATATCCATTGTTAAAGTTCCACCGTACTTTTCTTCGTATGGTTCAAACTCAGGACAAATACATGATAGTGAAGTATAAGGAAGTATTTCATTAATCTAGAAATGAGAAAACAAACAGGGCATTTTTGGAAGAATATTAATGCCACTCTTAATGCAGAAATATTCTAAATTTTGTTGCTTTATTTTCCATCTAAACCAGCCTTCCAATAACAGGCCTAGAAGTCAAAGATATGTAGGGGAAAATGTTAAAAAGGTTGGCCAATGCTTGCGGGCACGCAAGTGTGTATGTGTGTGTGCGCGCATGTACATACACATACACACACCCCTAGAGAACCAAGCTTTGTTTGTCAACTATATGAAATTACTAGTGCAAAACCGTGCTTCGCACACGATTTGTTTGGTATTTATATTGTTATGAAATTATCTTTTATTATTGTCGAATTGTTGATAGTATTGAATATCAAATTATTATCGTCATTAAAGAGCTTGGTGAATATATATGGAAATAGGAGGTCGATTCATATGCATTGAGCAAGCTCACATGGGCAATAAAATAACTATTGCATGTTAGTAAACAACAATGAAAAAAATGTTGTACAACTTCCATTACTTATTTAGTAATAAAAATTTATCGAGACGAATCCACATACTTGTATTATCAGAATGCAGTATTTTTATGAACACAAAGCTAAGTAATAAATCACTGTCTAAAGTTTCATATACGTATGTTTAGTAAGTGATGAAACGTACAACAATGAATTATCAAAGCCCACTATACAACATAATGAAAAAATTTACAACATAACCCTTATCCAATCTGATGCATTATGAACGCAATAAAGCGAATATCTCATAGCCAACATCACTACAATTTTGAAGGATGTCCCATTCACACCCGACTGCAAGCACCACATCCAAATTCCATCATCTGCACTTACACTTAGTGCCACGACATCCATCCAAGGCCTCCTTTTTTTTCCGAATCTTCCCAAAAAATTCATGCGTAAATCTAATACAATGAGCCAAAGTAAAGGAATCACAAATGTGGTAACTGGTAAAGGAGCGTAAGCACTTCAAACCCAAAGATATGGAGATGATGGGGTAGCTTAATTTTGCAAGATGCTTTCTTGAAAAGATTATTGACAGCGTCATAGCCTGTAAATACAACGGTGAGATAATTGAATACTGAGAAGATGTGCCAGTCTAATATTTGATTATCATTACTTCCATAAAAATATACTATTTTAATAGCTTTCTACTGCACATATATTTAAAGTCATTTTATTATTCACTACAATATGAAAATAGTAAAATTCTATGTTGATACATAATTTCATGCGAAACTAATGCAATTTTATGTTGAAAAAGAATAGCAGGGCTGATGTTATAAAGGTCAACAATGGCGTCAACATTTTCAAAATGGGATAAATCATTCATTATAAATCGTAAGTTTCAAACATTAAATTGAAAATGGATTAAATCATAAGCATAGATTCAGTGTATTCATAATTTAATAATTTTTTATATCTAGGTTATTTGATAAGATTTAAATATGTGAAAGAAACCATTTTTCTTTATCCACATAGTATTTTGTATTTATGAAATTAATTTTGATGCAATCGTATAGTATTTGTTCAACACTAATTTTAACATGAGTTCTAAATCACTTTCGGTGAATCAAATCGTAATTGAAAAGATTTCATGTGAAAAGGGGCTCAAATCATAGTATTATAAGAAGTTCGTAACAATAAATGGTAGTATTAAAACCATTACAGAAGAAGCACATAAGATAAACCATTGTTGTTGAAAATCTTAAAATCCTACATTTTGAACCCTGATTCAAATCGAATCCTTCCCTATACGATTTGATTTACATTCCGATTCAAACTTAGATAAAACCACAATCAAAAACACATACATCTCATACTAACATATTTAATATGCTTATTTAGATTCACAATTCTCATTATAAAGTTTTTAAAACAATATAAAAATGGAATTAGGATAAATTACGTTTTAAGTTTAATTGTAGAAGTTCAAACATCAAAATTAACATCAAAGTGCATACAAACCTTTAAATATTATACCTTAAAATTGTTCAGAAGTTACCGTTTGTTTTTCTTTTGCTGTAAAGTAAGTTTTTTCCTTTAGTCAAGTGGAAAGCTCTAACGTTTGCAAATACCTAGATATAATGTTTTTTAAATACCCGACGATAACATTTCCAAAAGCTTTTGTAGAAAAACTGTAATAAATGATCTCCAATTGACAACATCTGTTGATAAAAGGGCAGGATCTAAACGACTCTGTGTCATGCATATTTTGATTTGTAATCAATACAACAATATTGAAAATAAATTCATGATTTATTAAGTAATCAACAACATTAGAATCACATGAATCTATCTTTTATTAAGCCTGTGAGCTTATTAAACCTTAATCCAGTTCAAAATTTTGTTTGCATCTAAGTTCATTCCAACCGCTATGAGAGTACATGCACCTAAAACTATCCATCATGATGGCAATCATTGATAAAAAGAGAAAAACCAATGAACACTACAGATCAAATTTTTGGTATAAGCTTGTAAAATGCACATGCATACAAATATGTTAGAAATGCACTTATGACACAAGTTACTTAATATTCACTATGTTGCAATTCGGTATAATTTCAAATTCATACATTGTTGGTGCTTTCAGAAAAGGTAAATTACTATTCGTGGTGTTTGTGTATAACAAAGTATTAATAAATAATTCTATTAACATAGTGGAAATATAACCGTACTATAACGACCCCGAATTTTTGACATTTGAAATGAGAATATTTAATTGATTTTAAATATTTGAATGTTAGTTTAATTTGAATTTCAAATATAAGAGTTTGTTTGGTAATTAAATTAGTGAATTTAATTGTATGAAATTGGGTAAAATTTTGAGATTGGAATTTTAAGCCTGTTAAAAATGATTTCAAGGCTTAAAAAATTCATATTAATAATACTGAAGATAATGGAAGCTTCAGAATTGAATTTGAAACTGTTTTGTTCAGTTTTGAAATTCTATCGTTCAAATCAATATTTAAAAATAGAGTTCCGAGGCACAGTCTCGGAATTCGACGAAACAAGTTCCATTGGATCCGTAATATTGTATTATTATCGGATTTCAATTTTCGTAATGTTTGGAGTGATCGTTTGGCCGTACGATAAGCAAACGCGCTGAAATTTATATCGAAATTTAATTTAATAACTGGTCCAAAAAGCTATCTTTTCCATACGATCGAATTTGGACTTGGAACCTTTTCCATTGTGTTCGGAATAGGCGTATAACATTACGAACGCCTAGCGGTATGCCTTGACAGGAGGTCGAGATTTCAAGTTCTGTTGATCGAGACAATTTGAATTTAAATTAAATATATATTTATATATTAGTCAACTCCAGCCGTAATTCAATCACCTCAACAAACTTTTATCAAAATATCTGTAGCAGAGGGATTTCTACACGCAACCATCTTCACGTGCTTTCTCTTTTTCTTCCAAAGGAACGACAATTCCTTTCAGTCAAATTCAAAGAAAAAATGGCAGATGAATCAATCGCAACCCACCCAGTTTTCTTCCCTTTAATCTTTCAATACGAACGAAAATTTTCTTTGTTCAAAAACGAAGATCTTTACTATTAAAATATATGGCCTCCTTTCTCGTTCAAAAAACAATTCAAAATTAAGAAGAAAAAAAGAAAAAAATGGCGTTTGAAATCGCGAGACCCAAAGAGGCGAGTTTGTTCGTGAACGACAATCGACTAGAGAGGGGAAAGGTCGCGAATGAGTATAGGGGATCGCGAGGCTTAGATTGGATTTGTCGACCGGTTTTGAGTTCTTCGTGGCTTGAGCTCGTGTTCGAGAGACGAGACAAGGGTCGCGTATGGCGTCGAGGCACGGCAGTGGGCAGGAAGTCGTCGAGATCGATTCGTGGCGGCTGCATTCGTGTACAGTTGGCTCTGATGTTGGGAGCGATGGTCGCGACTTTCTAGGGTTTCGCGAATCAAGGTGGAAGGCTGTTCAATGGATTGGTGAGTCGAGGTCACGGCATCCAGAGGTGATCGATGGCATTCGATCGATGAAGGCGGCGCTAGTAGGTCGTGAAGCAATGAAGGATTCGACTGGGTTTCTAAATTTTACAGTGAGCTATAATTCTTTTTCAATTAAAATAAACTTGTATATGAGTATATATATACAGAAAAAATATATATCTTAGCATTTGATTTACAGTAAGGAATTTCCAGTTTATTTCATTTAATTTCATACACATGAATATATGACAGAAAAGAAAAAAAAATATCTCTGAGATTTGAAATTTGAATTTAATATCAATCTGTTTAAAACTGGAAAGAATATTTAATAATTACGTTAAGGTGATTAACTTGTTAATAAAACTTATTTATTGTTTTAGTTGCTGAAAATAAATTGTTAAAGAGAATTTAATTTTAAATTTAATTTTAGTTAAATCAATTTATTAAAAAGAAATTGGGTTAAAGTTAAAGGTATTAGTTGAAATAAAATCAATAGTTGATTTAATTTGTTAAAAAGGAAATAAATTGTTCGAATTATTCGAATATTAATACATTGTATAAATTGTTTATACAAGGTCAAAATTGTGGAGAAAACAATCTGAAATGGAAATTGGACTGCAAAATAAAAAGCAAAGGTGAGATCTTCTCACTCAAATAAAAATTTGAATTGCAGTTATTGATTGACTATTTGGATGTGATAGTATATATGTAGTAGTATATAGCAATATATATATATATATATATATTGGAATATATATATATATATTGGAGTTGATGATTTCCTGCATTATATAGCGGATGAGACCCTATGCGCCGCTTAATAGCGGATTGATATTTTATAAATCTCATATACCGCGATATTCCACCTCGAAGTGGAATTGGTATTGTGCTAACACCTGTGGATGTAGGGAAACAGGATGGAGGGATCCAACTGGATTCCTCAAATTATATGAATTTGTTTCATATGTTGTATGGATTTGTTTCATATGCTGTGTGATAATTTATTTATAATCTGTGTATGATTATATCTGTGATTGAAATTGTTGAAGGCTAAAATTTAGCCGAATGTATTTTTGGTATCGTTGGATACCAAAAATAAATAAAATTGGATTTTTGAAATTAAAGTATGAAATTTTAAGTGAATTTCTTTTGAAAGAATTAGGTAAATTTAAAAGAAGGAATTAAAGTATTAAAATTGATTTTCGTAATCTTATCGAAAAATTCCAAAATATGGGAAAGGATTTTAAATAAAAGGATTTTAAGTAGTATTATTTGAAACTTGAGGAATTTATTGAAAATAGAATTTTGAATAATTTGGAAAGAATAAAGGAATTTATTTAAAAGGCGATAAATTTGTTTGAAATCAATTTGTAATTGATTTGGTATTGGAAAATAAATCTTTGGGAAATTAATAAGATAAATGATTTGGTATTTCGAAATAAACTTAGAAATCAATTTATAATTGATTTGGTGCTTGAAAAGAATTTCAAAAATCAATTTGTAATTGACAATGTAAAAGTCCCAAAAACTTGGCCTTCGAAAATCGGCACCCGTACTTCACTTGTACTCAAAATGCCGTAGATTCAAACGCCGAATCTGGTTCTCCGGAGCTTATAACACCATTAAGTATAACAACACAGCGGAATAAAGAAATAGATATCATATACAACTCCAATGAATACAATATCCAGAATGATATACAAACATGATATCAATATTGATACAACAATATCAGAGATACAAGAAATAGCAGCGGAAAGAAAAGATAACATCAGCATCGGAACAATATAAATAGAAGTGATAACTCCAAAATGATCTTCAGACAAGAATGAATCCACAATTCCAAGATAAGAAACTCCGATGAATGAACTCCAAATACTGAACTAGCACCAAATAATCTACTAAACCTGAATATCTGAAAAACCCAACTCTAGACTGCCCGTATGGAAAATGGTGGGCACCCAGAGTTTAGGAAGGGAACAATAAACTCCGAGTCAGTCATGGGACTGGTGTGAGCAACAAAAATAGTTTATCTTTAAAACAAAGTAAAATTGAATTTCGCAATGCTTTTGGAAAATGAAACTACCATAAGACCTCCCGCCACACACACAATGCAAACGTAGAATTGGAGGAGATTTCTTCTTATGATAATCAAAGATGCTTACTACGCAAAATCATTCGATATTATTGTTATTAGAACATAGTGCAGAAAAACATTTCGAAAGTATAATATTAATCTTAGCCAGCATAGGCATTTCACACTATGCCTACTATAGCTACCATCTAAACAGTGGTGACCACATAAGTAAATGGCAGGTTCTACAACTAATATCGTACAAGGTTCGTATTGGAAGATGGATTTCCAACAAATGGTCAGGCTAAGGAACTTCCTACTGCCAATGGGATCGCCTCTGGCGGGACGTCCCGAGAACCTACCCGGCTCTCTGCCAACACAAGGCCGGGTTACCTCTATAACTACTTCTCGAGTATGCCACCCCCCGGTCCTTTGGGACCTTTATCCGAGCGCTCGATAACCAACATCACACCGTAATAAATATAGTGTGTCCACATGAGTAAGTATCTGTGCTCCATACCATGATATATACCACCCTTTTCAAGAAGGAAATGACATACCCTAAAGGGCGCGACCCTCATAACCTTGCCGCATATTCCTGTTTCGACCATTTCCGGTCTGTGAGGTTCGATGAGGTCTCGTCCACAAAGCTACGCTTTTTCACAAAGCCATGCTTTGATCACAAATGATCAATAAATGACCAACAGTCAGCATGCCATATTACCAAATTAGGAGTATATCATTGATAAATTTCAACTACATAACCTCTGAGCTCATACGTCTCAGAGAAGGGTGTTAAGCTTAGAGAATAAATTCTCCGCCACCAACAGAAATGTATTTGAAAGAAATCTGCTTTATATCTCAAAATGTAATGTCAGACATGTAACCATACAAGTCTGTTCCGGGTTCGAACAGAACCAAAGGCACTTCCAAAGAAGCCCTTGCAATCCGGGTATTCACAATCCCGATCGGACTTTCCATCACTTAGGGAATCTCTATACCGGAGCAACTCAGTGCAGAGACAATCGATAGGTTATCCTATCGTTCTCGCAAATACTCGGTCTTCAACACCGGTCTTCAAATGCGATCCATATACGACGTATCACTTATACGGAATGGGTTATATGACACAAAGGTCCTCTCTCGGCTAAACCGAATAATGAGCGCAATATTTAAAAACATATGGATAATGGGATTTCAGTTAAGTCACAACTTATTACCCAAAACTTTTCTTTTAAATGTTTTAAACAAATTACCATTTTTAAATCTGTTAAAATAAATAGATTCAATTCATAGCTTTCAAAAATAATTCACTCATAACTTGGAAAACCATTTTCCAATTCAAACTTGAAATTCCTTTAATTAAACTGGAATTTCATTTCTTATCTGAAAGCCTTTATCATTTGAAAATAAATAGTTTTCATTTTGGAACATCTGATTCATTTATACGAGTTAAAATCCTTGGGTTAAATTCAAATTCTCAAAACAATATTTTTAAAATGGTTTAAACACATTTATAACATCTTAACCAAACTTTCCAATTATGGAATTCAATTCCAACTCTTGAATTCAAATTCAAATTGAATTATTTAAATTAGAAAACTTACCAAGTTATTCAAAATAACTTTCATCTTAAAAACTCCATTTCAAAAGCTTTAACATTTCACCCAAATCCATTTCCAAAATCAATTGAAATTAAAATTTCAATTTCAAAAATATTAAATTTAAATCTTCTGTGACTTAACCGATTTCCTCGTGAAATCCATATTTTTGTGTGTATGGTGTAGTCCAGGGGTTTCACACAATAGTGCAACATCATTCAATCATCACATATCAGAATATTACAGAAATATAGTTGATAAGCGGTATAACTATAACGGTTATCTTTCATTCACAGATCACAAATATATAAATTACAGATAATATATTACATTCATTCCAGATAAATGAACTACAGTACAAATCACACACAAACCAGAATATATCACACAGCATCATAGATCGGGGGATATCAACAATTCAATCTTTCAGTCAGGTCCAAACATTCACAAGTAAAATTTATTAATCAATTTATTAATTTAAATCAGATGTATTAATTTTTTTTATCCGGGTTAATTATCATAAGTTAATTTCAAATTATTTAAAAAAAATCCTCTTTTCAAATCTTTTTGGTTAATCTTTTACTTATAATTCATCAAGCTTTAATTATTAAATAATTAACCTTTAATTATTTAATTCATCATTTAATTAATTATCTTCAATTAATAAATTAACCTTTAATTAATTAATTACCATTTAATTAATTGTCCTTGATTAATTACGTTGATTAATCCTTTAATTATACTGAGTCGTCATCACTTAATTACTTCCCTCAAGTAATTACCCTTTAATCATTTAATTAATCAATCTACTTAATCAATTTAATCATTTATTTCATTAACTCTCCTAAGGAATTTAAACTTAGATTAATCATTATTAATTATAAATTAATTAATCCTTAATAACCAATTAATTAACCTTTAATTATTTAATTAATTTAAGTTTTAACTGTAACTTAATTAATCTTTAATTACTCTATTAATTAATATTTAATCATTAATTTAAAATGAAATCTTAACAAATTATTGATTCTTAATTACTAATTAATTATTCCTCAAATAATCAATCTTAAACCTTAAATAATTGATTTAAAACTCTTAATTACTTAATTAATCATCCACATCATTAATTAATTAAATTAATTAATTATCCATTTTTAATTATCTTAATAATTTAATGAATCCAAATCATTAAATCCTAATTAACTTTAAGATAAAACTTTATTCTTATGAAAGATTAAATTATCATTATCAAAAGCATTTTAAAACAATTTACCTTTAAAATTACTTTTAAATTCCATTTTTATATTTAAGATTTAAAATGAATACAAATTTAACTTTTTAAATCATACTTAAAAACTGATTTAAAACTTAGTTTAAATCTTTGTTTTACATTTTTAAAAATTCATTTTTAAATTTTTAAAAATGCTGACAGATTTTAAAACCTATAACCACACATTTCAAAACTTTATTTCATTTCAAACTAGGATGCAAATTTAGATTTGAATCCAGATTTAAACTTACTTGAATCATATTAAACTAGGATTTAAAACTTGTTTTAAATCCTGCTTTACAATTTTAAAATCCAGTTTAAATTTTAAAAAGAATGCTATAGGTATAAAACCTGTAACACACACATTTAACTCGAGCCACCTCAATCTGCTTCGAGCCAAACCCCCACTACTTCGAGTCACTCACGCGAATGACTCGAGAATTACTCGAGACAACATCCCCCGCCAAACCAGACTTCACAAAAACAAGGGAAGTGCACGTGCACATGCACTAGCTATGCCGCCCCTTCTAATCATCCACGACAACCTCCTCACATCGGCGATCATCCACACAACCCATCACGATCATCAGAACTTCGACAACGATTCGGAATTGAAATCGAGCTTCACACCCAAAACTGGAGCAATCATCCACACCTGGAAACCACCTCGACCACGAATCTCCGACCACCGGAAGATCTGCTACTCCGACCACACCATCGCCTACCTCCCTACTTCCATTTCCTCGAGTTTGGTTGAACTCGATCAACTAGAGCAGGCGAACCATCCCAAAACATCAGACCTAACTAAACTAGGGTTCTAGACTAGAAAAGACAACCACCACCACCGTACTTAGATCGACTTGCTGGCAATTTTCCCCGACCCTCCGATCATTCCTCCACCTCCAGGAAGAACCCCGACTTCCTCAATCAAGTAGATCACCAGAAACTACCCAATTCCCATTTTCTGTTCAACCCAGCAATGCAAACTAGAAACTCAACTAAATGATTTGATTCCTCTTTTAAAAATCAAGTTTTTGGTTAATGTTTCCGATCCTAAGCCTGAAACAATAAATTGGTATGTTGGAAATTTTGACAAAACTTAAGTATTACTGTCTTTTATTGGATTTCCAAAACCATTTCAAATTTATATAATTTAATTAAAATTTTTAAACCTACTCTATGATCAAACAAACAAGTTTTGTTTAATACTTAAATCCAAACATAGATTGGATCAAGAGATATTGATTTTAGAATAAGTCTTGAGCTTGAAAAACTGGTAACAGAGGTGATACAGGAAATAAACAGATACACATATCCATACATCCATATATATGCAGAAAATTCACCAAACATATATATTCACACAAAAACACATACATTCCAGAACTTAACATGCAACCAAAATCAAATTAAAGCTTTTTTAAAAGTGTGATGTTACTTACAGTGCTTAAGAAGAAAGAACAGAGCTTGAAAATTTGCAAGTTGAAAGCTTTTCTTTTCTTTGATCTCTGGCTTTGAATTAAGTTGATGTTTAAATTTTAGTTGTAGTTCATTTTAGATTTTACTTGGCTTGATGAATAAACGAGACTGAAATGAGATTGTTTGAAGTATGGAGATGAAGTATACAGGGTATGCTATTTTGTACAAGGTGATAATATGGTTTTGGTACAAAATGATATATTATTTCTTCTCTAGTACAAATATGAGCAGAGATTTTTTCGTTTGGGGGCTGAGAAAATGTTTGTGTTGGCTAACATTAATTAGGCTTGTACAAATTCATTTTTTTTCTTTGCTTTCGGCTGTGCAAGTATGAAGATAATCTTTTGATGTGGCTTCTCTTACAAGCTTATAGATATGTATATATTTTTGTTTTTCTTCATTCTTTTGCAAATGTACCTGAATATGTATTATTTGTTTACTTGTTTTCTTTTACAATCTAATACATTTTATTTCCTGCCATGATTCATTTTATTATTCACATCAATCTTGATTTGTTTACACTTGAATTTACATAGTTCTTTTTATTTCCCTTTTTCTTTGTCTTTATAATATTACTTTGTAAGATAAATGAATTTCTAATTTAGTTTGTAGTTAAATTTTATTTAGGTGTATTTACTTTTATATTTTGTACATAGTTTATCTTATACATTTCCATTTTTATTTATTTCTAACTCAAATACTTTTAGCCTTGTAATATAAATAATTTCTATTTTAATTTGTTGTTAGAATTTTAGCTAACGGGTTACTTTTATATTTTAAACCATTTATTTACAAATTAAATTCAAATCAAACATATATATATATATAAATTTCAAATTTACTCATATATGCCCAAATATATATATTCACATATATACATATATATACAATACTTAAATTTTAAATGATTTAACATATATTAATTTGGATTCCGGGAAACTCGAATCAATTTATCTATAAATTTCACAATTTTTATTCAAAAATTCAATTAATTATCAATTTAAATTTAATTAAAATCCGGGGTCGTTACAGACTTCCCCCCTTAAAAGAATTTCGTCCTCGAAATTGCCAAAGAGACACAAAGATAGATGAAAAATGTTTTATCAACTTAAACTGAACATCTATTCTGCATTTGATTTACCAAATCAGAATATCGATAACAGATACAAGAACGAATCTGTTTTAACACTTCACAAAATACTTGGGTTATCCAGATCTACGAAATATGCAGCGGCATTGGTTAGTTCGAAGGGATAACTAACCATTCGTAGAATATATCGAGACCCAAAGAATAGATAGATATATGGATACAATTTAAAAAATTTCAGTTTAGAAACTAAAGTATACCTATCAACCATAGCAATCAAAGCAAACAAGGCAACCAATACATCCATACAATAATTTTGGCTTATTTGGAGTTTACGTCCCATTTTAATATATCGAATCTCTTCCTGGATCTATCAGGAACTATCAAAGAATTAAGAAAAGATGACGAACAAAAGAGATTGATAGAGAAAAGATTGCTTTCGTTGTTGTTATAGAGTATTGACCATTTATAGTCGTATTTCCCTGTCCCCTATCTCATCCTCTTCTTGCACTGATACTTACTATCAGTGGATAGCAAGAGAATTTACTAAGACATACGGACGGATATCTTAGAGATTACTCATTCTAGGGTATACTTCACCCTATCTCTAATGAGCTACTTAATGTGTTATACTCCTGAGCTAAAGTTTAACCCTCAGCTCTGATACTAAATGTAAAAGTCCCAAAAACTCGGCCTTCGAAAATCGGCACCCGTACTTCACTTGTACTCAAAATTCCGTAGATTCAAACGCCGAATCTGGTTCTCCGGAGCTTATAACACCATTAAGTATAACAACACAGCGGAATAAAGAAATAGATATCATATACAACTCCAATGAATACAATATCCAGAATGATATACAAACATGATATCAATATTGATACAACAATATCAGAGATACAAGAAATAGCAGCGGAAAGAAAAGATAACATCAGCATCGGAACAATATAAATAGAAGTGATAACTCCAAAATGATCTTCAGACAAGAATGAATCCACAATTCCAAGATAAGAAACTCCGATGAATGAACTCCAAATACTGAACTAGCACCAAATAATCTACTAAACCTGAATATCTGAAAAACCCAACTCTAGACTGCCCGTATGGAAAATGGTGGGCACCCAGAGTTTAGGAAGGGAACAATAAACTCCGAGTCAGTCATGGGACTGGTGTGAGCAACAAAAATAGTTTATCTTTAAAACAAAGTAAAATTGAATTTCGCAATGCTTTTGGAAAATGAAACTACCATAAGACCTCCCGCCACACACACAATGCAAACGTAGAATTGGAGGAGATTTCTTCTTATGATAATCAAAGATGCTTACTACGCAAAATCATTCGATATTATTGTTATTAGAACATAGTGCAGAAAAACATTTCGAAAGTATAATATTAATCTTAGCCAGCATAGGCATTTCACACTATGCCTACTATAGCTACCATCTAAACAGTGGTGACCACATAAGTAAATGGCAGGTTCTACAACTAATATCGTACAAGGTTCGTATTGGAAGATGGATTTCCAACAAATGGTCAGGCTAAGGAACTTCCTACTGCCAATGGGATCGCCTCTGGCGGGACGTCCCAAGAACCTACCCGGCTCTCTGCCAACACAAGGCCGGGTTACCTCTGTAACTAGGTAACTACTTCTCGAGTATGCCACCCCACGGTCCTTTGGGACCTTTATCCGAGCGCTCGATAACCAACATCACACCGTAATAAATATAGTGTGTCCACATGAGTAAGTATCTGGGCTCCATACCATGATACCACCCTTTTCCAGAAGGAAATGACATACCCTAAAGGGCGCGACCCTCATAACCTTGCCGCATATTCTTGTTTCGACCATTTCCGGTCTGTGAGGTTCGATGAGGTCTCGTCCACAAAGCTACGCTTTTTCACAAAGCCATGCTTTGATCACAAATGATCAATAAATAACCAACACACAGCAACACTCAGCATGCCACATTACCAAATTGGGAGTATATCACTGATAAATTTCAACTACATAACCTCTGAGCTCGTACGTCTCAGAGAAGGGTGTTAAGCTAAGAGAATAAATTCTCTGCCACCAACAGAAATGTATTTGAAAGAAATCTGCTTTATATCTCAAATTGTAATGCCAGACATGTAACCATACAAGTCTGTTCCGGGTTCGAACAGAACTGAAGGCACTTCCAAAGAAGCCCTTGCAATCCGGATATTCACAATCCCGATCGGACTTCCCATCACTTAGGGAATCTCTATACCGGAGTAACTCAGTGCAGAGACAATCGATAGGTTATCCTATCGTTCTCGCAAATACCCGGTCTTCCACACCGGTCTTCAAATGCGATCCATATACGACGTATCACTTATTCGGAATGGGTTATATGACACAAAGGTCCTCTCCCGGCTAAACCGAATATTGAGCGCAATATTTAAAAACATATGGATAATGGGATTTCAGTTAAGTCACAACTTATTACCCAAAACTTTTCTTTTAAATGTTTTAAACAAATTACCATTTTTAAATCTGTTAAAATAAACAGATTCAATTCATAGCTTTCAAAAAGAATTCACTCATAACTTGGAAAACCATTTTCCAATTCAAACTTGAAATTCCTTTAATTAAACTGGAATTTCATTTCTTATCTGAAAGCCTTTATCATTTGAAAAAAAAATAGTTTTCATTTCGGAACATCTGATTCATTTATACGAGTTAAAATCCTTGGGTTAAATTCAAATTCTCAAAACAATATTTTTAAAATGGTTTAAACACATTTATAACATCTTAACCAAACTTTCCAATTATGGAATTCAATTCCAACTCTTGAATTCAAATTCATATTGAATTATTTAAATTAGAAAACTTACCAAGTTATTCAAAATAACTTTCATCTTAAAAACTCCATTTCAAAAGCTTTAACATTTCACCCAAATCCATTTCCAAAATCAATTGAAATTAAAATTTCAATTTCAAAAATATTAAATTTAAATCATATGTGACTTAACCGATTTCCTCGTGAAATCCATATTTGTGTGTTTACGGTGTAGTCTAGGGGTTTCACACAATAGTGCAACATCATTCAATCATCACATATCAGAATACAGAAATATAGTTGATAAATGGTATAACTATAACGCTTATCTTTCATTCACAGATCACAGATATATAAATTACAGATAATATATTACATTCATTCCAGATAAAAGAACTACAGTACAAATCACACACAAATCAGAATATATCACACAGCATCACAGATCAGGGGATATCAACAATTCAATCATTCAGTCAGGTCTAAACATTCACAAGTAAAATTTATTAATCAATTGATTAATTTAAATCAGATGTATTAATTTTTTTTATCTGGGTAATTATCATAAGTTAATTTCAAATTATTTATAAAAAATCCTCTTTTCAAATCTTATTAGTTAATCTTTTACTTATAATTCATCAACCTTTAATTATTAAATAATTAACCTTTAATTATTTAATTCACCATTTAATTAATTGCCCTTGATTAATTACGTTGATTAATCCTTTAATTATACTTAGTCGTCATCACTTAATTACTTCCCTCAAGTAATTACCCTTTAATCATTTAATTAATCAATCTACTTAATCAATTTAATCATTTATTTCATTACTTTTCTTAAGGAATTTAAACTTAGATTAATCATTATTAAATATAAATTAATTAATCCTTAATAACCAATTAATTAACCTTTAAATATTTAATTAATTAAAGTTTTAACTATAATTTAATTAATCTTTAATTACTCTATTAATTAATATTTAATCATTAATTTAAAATGAAATCTTATCTAATTAATGATTCTTAATTACTAATTAATTATTCCTCAAATAATCAATCTTAAACCTTAAATAATTGATTTAAAACTCTTAATTACTTAATTAATCATCCACATCATTAATTAATTAAATTAATTAATTATCCATTTTTAATTATCTTAATAATTTAATGAATCCAAATCATTAAATCCTAATTAACTTTAAGATAAAACTTTATTCTTATGAATGATTAAATTATCATTATCAAAAGCATTTTAAAACAATTTACCTTTAAAATTACTTTTAAATTCCATTTTTAAATTTAAGATTTAAAATGAATACAAATTTAACTTTTGAAATCATACTTAAAAACTGATTTAAAACTTGGTTTAAATCTTTGTTTTACATTTTTAAAAATTCATTTTTAAAATTTTAAAAATGCTGACAGATTTTAAAACCTGTAACCACACATTTCAAAACTTTATTTCATTTCAAACTAGGATGCAAATTTAGATTTGAATCCAGATTTAAACTTACTTGAATCAGATTAAACTGGGATTTAAAACTTGTTTTAAATCCTGCTTTACAATTTTAAAATCCAGTTTAAATTTTAAAAAGAATGCTACAGGTATAAAACCCGTAACACACACATTTAACTCGAGCCACCTTAATCTGCTTCGAGCCAAACCCCCCACTACTTCGAGTCACTCGCGCGAATGACTCGAGAATTACTCGAGACAACATCCCCTGCCAAACCAGACTTCACAAAAACAAGGGAAGTGCAAGTGCACATGCACCAGCGATGCCTCCCCTTCCGATCATCCACGACAACCTCCTCACATCGGCGATCATCCACACAACCCATCACGATCATCAGAACTTCGACAACGACTCGGAATCGAAATCGAGCTTCACACCCAAAACTGGAGCAATCATCCACACCTGGAAACCACCTCGACCACGAATCTCCGACCACCGGAAGATCTGCTACTCCGACCACACCATCACTTACCTCCCTACTTCCATTCCCTCGAGTTTGGTTGAACTCGATCAACCAGAGCAGGCGAACCATCCCAAAACATCAGACCTAACTAAACTAGGGTTCCAGACTAGAAAAGACAACCACCACCACCACCGTACTTAGATCGACTTGCTGGCAATTTTCCCCGACCCTCTGATCATTCCTCCACCTCCAGGAAGAACCCCGACTTCCTCAATCAAGTAGATCACCAGAAACTACCCAATTCCCATTTTCTGTTCAACCCAGCAATGCATACTAGAAACTCAACTAAGTGATTTGATTCCTCTTTTAAAAATCAAGTTTTTGGTTAATGTTTCCGATCCTAAGCATGAAACAATAAATTGGTATGTTGGAAATTTTGACAAAACTTAAGTATTACTGTCTTTTATTGGATTTCCATAACCATTTCAAATTTATATAATTTAATTAAAATTTTGAAACCTACTCTATGATCAAACAAACAAGTTTTGTTTAATACTTAAATCCAAACATAGATTGGATCAAGAGATATTGATTTTAGAATAAGTCTTGAGCTTAAAAAACTGGTAACAGAGGTGATACAGGAAATAAACAGATACACATATCCATACATCTATATATATGTAGAAAATTCACCAAACATATATATTCGCACAAAAACACATACATTCCAGAACTTAACATGCAACCAAAATCAAATTAAAGCTTTTTTAAAAGTGTGATGTTACTCACAGTGCTTAAAGAAGAAAGAACATAGCTTGAAAATTTGCAAGTTGAAAGCTTTTCTTTTCTTTGATCTCTGGCTTTGAATTAAGTTGATGTTTAAATTTTAGTTGTAGTTCATTTCAGATTTTACTTGGCTTGATGAATAAACGAGACTGAAATGAGATTGTTTGAAGTATGGAGATGAAGTATACAAGGTATGCTATTTTGTACAAGGTGATAATATGGTTTTGGTACAAAATGATATATTATTTCTTCTCTAGTACAAATATGAGCAGAGATTTTTTCGTTTGGGGGCTGAGAAAATGTTTCTGTTGGCTAACATTAATTAGGCTTGTACGAATTCATTTTTTTTTTCTTTGCTTTCGGCTGTGCAAGTATGAAGATAATCTTTTGATGTGGCTTCTCTTACAAGCTTATAGATATGTATATATTTTTGTTTTTCTTCATTCTTTTGCAAGTGTACTTGAATATGTATTATTTGTTTACTTGTTTTCTTTTACAATCTAATACATTTATTTCCTGCCATGATTCATTTTATTATTCACATCAATCTTGATTTGTTTACACTTGAATTTACATAGTTCTTTTTATTTCCCTTTTTCTTTGTCTTTATAATATTACTTTATAAGATAAATGAATTTCTAATTTAGTTTGTTGTTAGATTTTATTTAGGTGTATTTACTTTTATATTTTGTACATAGTTTATCTTATACATTTCCATTTTTATTTATTTCTAACTCAAATACTTTTAGCCTTGTAATATAAATAATTTCTATTTTAATTTGTTGTTAGAATTTTAGCTAACGGGTTACTTTTATATTTTAAACCATTTATTTACAAATTAAAATCAAATCAAACATATATATATATATATATATATATATAAATTTCAAATTTACTCATATATGCCCAAATATATATATTCACATATATACATATATATACAATACTTAAATTTTAAATGATTTAACATATATTAATTTGGATTCGGGGAAACTCAAATCAATTTATCTATAAATTTCACTATTTTTATTCAAAAATTCAATTAATTATCAATTTAAATTTAATTAAAATCCGGGGTCGTTACAGATTTGGTGTTTGAAAAATAAATTTGGAGATCAATTTGGAATTGATTTGGTGTTTGAAAGTGAATATTTGGAAAACGATTTGAAAATCGTATATAAGTGAATATTTGGAAATTTAAATTCACAATGGAATTTATAAAGAAAAAGGGAAATAAATAATAAGAATATCAGGATTTTTTATTCCAAGAGTGAAAATACGATTTGAAATTTGTTTTCAAAGTGATGAAGTGTGGAAAATATATATCTTGTGAAGATATTTTGAAATTTAATAATTTGGGAAAATTATTTAAATTGGTTGATTGTTGTGAATGTTGTTGATAGTTAAATAACCGACTATCAATATTTGCCTTTGAAATGGCACTTGAATTTGTTTTTAAAATAAACGCTCATTATTCGGTTAAGCCGGGAGAGGACTTTGTGTCATATAACCCATTCCGAATAGTGATACGTCGTGAATGGACATTATTTGAAGACCCGTGTTGAAGACCGGGTATTTTCGAAAATGAAAGGACAACCTATCGAATGTCTTTACACCGAGTTGCTCCGGTATAGAGATTTATATCACTCTTTTTGTGATGGGAAGTCCGGACGTGATTAGTGAATATCCGGATTGCAAGGGCTTCTTTGGAAGTGCCTTCGGTTCTGTTCGAACCCGGAACAGACTTGTATGGTTACATGTCTGACATTACACTTTGAGATATAAAGCTGATTTCTTTCAAATACATTTCTGTTGGTGGCGGAGAATTTATTCTCTTAGCTTAACACCCTTCTCTGAGACATACAAGCTCAGGGGTTATGTAGTTGAAGGTTATCAGCGATATACTCCCAATTTGGTAATGTGACATGCTGAGTGCTGTTGTGTGATGATTATTTATTGATCATTTGTTGATCAAAGCATGGCTTTGTGAAAAAGCGTAGCTTTGTGGACGAGACTTCGTCAGACCTCACACCCTGGAAATGGTCGAAACAGGAATGATGCGGCAAGGTTATGAGGGTCGCACCCTTTAGGGTATGTCATCTCCTTCTGGAAAAGGGTGGTATCAGGTATGGAGCCCTAATATTTAACCTATGTGGTTGCTCCAATCTCGTTTCTTTGTGGTTGTTGCTTTGTGATCGAGGCGCCTCGGATAAAGGTCCCAAAGGACTGGGGGATGGCATATTCGTGTAGTAGTTACCTAGTTACAGAGGTAACCCGGCCTTGTATTGGCAGAGAGCTAGTTAGTTCTCGGGACGTCCATCCAGAGGCGTGCCCATTGGTAGTAGGAAGTTCCTTAGCCTGACCATTTGTTGGAAATCCAAAGAAACAATACGAACCTTGTACGATTTTAGTTGTATTACCTGCTATGGAATGTGGCGGTAACCTGCTATTGAACATAGTAGCTATAGTAGGCATACAATAATGGTTGTATGCTGGCTAAGATTAATATTATACTTTCGAAATGTTTTCCACACTAGACATTAATAATAATATCAACTGATTTTTCGTAGTAAGCATCTTTGACTATCATAAGTGGAAATCTCCTCCAATTCTGCGTTTGCATTGTGTGTGTGGCGGGAGGCCTTATGGTAGTTTCACTTTCCAGAAGCATTGCGAATTTCTTTTATTTTCTTTGTGAAAATAACTGTTTTACGATCTCACACCAGTCACCATGACTGACTCGGAGTTTATTGTTCTCTTTCTAAACTCTGGGTGCCCATAATTTTCCACACGGGCAGCCTAGAGTTATGTTATCGGGATATTATGGAGCTTTGGAGGCAAGCTGGATGGCGAGACGTACTCCCGTACTTGTTTATTTATTTCGCTGTGTATTCTGTATGAGGACAAGTTTATATGACTGTCCATTGTTGTATTGAGTTGTATATTGACTCTCATTGTTGTATTGTATAAACTGATATAGTTCTTTGTTTAAAAGACTAGTGATTATCTATTATATATTGTTCCGCTGCGAATGTGAGATTCTGATATTGTTTCTGTTTCTGTTTTTCTGTTTCTGTTTTTCTGCTTTCTTTTTCTTCTGTCTTCTTCTACCTCTTCCTTTTAACCTTAATGGTTCGGTTTTCCGGCATTCGATTACGCGGCATTTGATACAGTGGACGTATTAATGTCGACTTTCGAGCGTCGAAAGATCTTGATCGTTACAAGTACAAGTAGGGAAGATGATGTTCCAGGATCATAAAAAAACATTTCTATACATAAACTCCAGATAGGCATAGAAAAAATAGTACACAACATTTTCCTATTTTAACAATGTGGCTTTACAGCTCCTTGCATTTTGAAAGAATGCAACTGAATCCTTAACGTTTAATTTGCCATGATCATTATCTAATTTTAGTATGATATGAAGAATAACAAAAATTCAAACATCATGCAGAACTGATGAAATAGTAAATTTAGTAGATTTTCATCATAAATATCAAATAGTTGTTGCATTGGAAACTTTAGAAATACAAAAAGTTCATTTCAACACAGATAATTACTTAGTAGCCCCCCCAAATAAATAAACTTTTAAAGACTAAAATACCCTTAGAAAGCTGCGTACTTTTTTTCTTCTCAATTCCATTATTTTCTTACGTCAGTTTCTTACTGTCTAAACCTTCGCTTCTTCAAAACCCTATTTTCTAAATCAGTAAAGAAAAGATTCAATTTTTCACTACTAACTGATGGATTTTGAAGAGGAGAATGAATTGTTAATGCAATCACAGTAGGTAATTCAAAAAAAAAATTGAAAAGATTTTAATTTTTTGCAAATACAATCGTAAACTGTCGATTACAGGCATTGGTGATAATTAATGCAGGGGGTATACTAGGTTTCTAGCTTTATCGCGCAAATAATTGCATATACACATCCATGCAGAAAGCCTACGTGGTATTGGCATAAACCACTGTAGCTAAGAAGATGCATTGAAATAGCATAAGTAAACCTGTTTACCATAACAAAATTATTGTTATATAATAATGGAAGCGATCCATTTTGTCAAGTCTAACACTACAACAAAACAACCATATTACAACCTTTTCTTTATAACTTGCACAAGCTGATAGTTGTAATAGATATTTTGTAACAACTGTTTATTTTTAATAGTTGTAACAAAGGTACTTTTAACAACTTTGCTTGTGCAGCAGTTGTAGTTTACGTATGTAACAACTGCCATTTTATTGCCCTTTGTAATATTTATTTATAACAACTGTTTTTTTCATTTGTCTTTCTAATGTATTTTAAGATTTTAAGCGAAAATTAAAACGTAACTTTTCCGCTTTGTGAAAAATTAGGGTTCCCTCCCAAACATTTCAATGACCGCTCAATTTATTAAATAACTAAATAAACCTCATTGTCAAAATTTCCTAAACCTATCCCGCATTGGGCTCACCGCCTTGCCATCGACGCCGCCGCGCTCGTCGCCTTGCCATCGATGCAGCTGTGCTCGCCGCCATTGCCATCTATGAAACTAGTCCCGCTTGCTCTCGTTGCTATTGACGAAATCCTCTTACGAACCCTAACCCGTTGCTATCGATGAAGCACAAGTTGCGATTGTCCTTCGATTCTATGCTTGCTCCAACCGAGCATTTCGACTGTTTACACTTTGGAGTTCAAAAGGTATTAATTTAAAATGTTTTGTCAAAAATTACCGTCCATTCAATCCATATTCATCGATATCTTCCAATAAAAGCAGCAAGCGTTTTGCGATAGGAATTAGTGACTTCCTGTTCACTTGGTTCCTTGTCACGGTTGCTAACAAAATGATTGACATGGTTTAGCCTTGTGACAATACCCTGAATTTTATCAAGGAGTAAAAAATTGTGGCATAATGTATTTAATTGTTAACTTATTTGGTGTCACTTGGTTATACCATCCAGTAGTGATTTTTAACACATAAGGACCAATGCAAAATATGGTCCTTTGGAAATTTGCAGCAACTATGCAGTAACCATATTTAGATAATTTATGTTAGCGAATATTGATCAAAAATGGCCACCTATGTGGTTGGATTAGATATTACTATATATTTTTTTAAGAATGTCACTACGGAGAGAGTATTTGATAATACATAAAATGACTTATTTGAATACACACACACACAGTAGAGAGTTCCATGAATGGTGGTTTTGCTGCTTTCCCACAGAATTTCAACATTCCAAATACATGTGAATGTGTCCATGTAATTAAATGTTTTCATTAGTTTTACCTGACTCCTTCAATTAATAAATTAATAGTATGTAGCAGTATGAAGAACATGGTTTTGCTTTTTACCTGACTCACTACGCAACCGCCATTCATTAAACTCGTTTTATATATATCAAGAAACTGTACCCTTTCTTCTTATATGGTTCATTATATCAACGAATTAAACCAAAAAAGTTAATGGGTGAAGTGACTATTTAAAATAGAATGTTAACCAGTGGAAATGTGAAAACACTGTCACATGATTCATGAGCAAGCATACCCACCAATCCAATCCACTACATTTGTAACGACCCGTATTTTTTTTTGATAATTAGAATATTGAATTTAATAAGATTTGAGGATTTAACAGTGTATGAAATTAGAAATTTATGATTTGTTAGTAAGAAAACAGTTAGAATGTAATTTAATAATGTGATTTAATGTAATTGATTTCTATTTTAGTGTAACTTCAATTTATTTTAATAATTGTTTGAATGTAAGTTCGATTGATTGTAATAATACATGTTAATATAAGAATGGAATAATTTAAGAAATAAATGTTGGAATATATGAAATGAGCAGAAAACAGTTGTGGTATAATGAGAATTCGTTTGAAAACTAATATTGAATATAAACTACAATAAAAGTTGTTGGAATCCTTTAATTGAAAAGAAAAGAAAAGTGCATTGTAATGAATAAGTTCAACATAAGAACTTACATTTTAAATTAAATTAAGATAAACATTTTAATGAAATTTAAGCTTTGACTTGAAAAGAATAATTTGTATGTTTGTCTCTAATCAGAATAATAAACGTTGAATTTGAATAATGGATGGAGTGAATGTTTTAATGAAAGAATAACATAAGTTGTTATTTGAAATGCATCTTGGAGAAGTTGAATTTCAATAAGATAAAATATTTACTTTGTAAATTGTGTACAAATTTTGTTGTATATGAAATTTTATAAAACATGTTTGAATTGGTACAAATGAAAAGAAAACAGTGTTTTATAATTAGAATTTGTTTGAAATTAGTAATGAAATGAATTGGAATTAGATTAATTGAAAGGGGTTTTGGACCAAAGGTCCCTATTCTCAAAGCTTATGCACAAAAAGTCCCTACTCATAAACCCATGTAAATTAGATCCCTATTTTGTTATTTTTTACTAAACTGTCCCCTTTCAGAAAATCGGCCCATCATCGAAATCAGGGGCAAAAGTAGAATTGTGATATCCCGGGTTTTTTGGGCAATATAAATTTAATAATCAGTATTGATAATTTAATTGAATTGATAATTTTCTTTATAATTTTAACTAAAATTGGTAATTTAATCTTTTAAAGGTTAATAAATATTTAATCTGGCAATATTGATAAGATTTGTTTGTTAAAGCTAATAAAATTTATTCTATTTATAATATATATATTTGATATATATTGTGAATGGAAATATCTTTTGTTTTAAATTAAAGATGAATTTTTCAAATTGTAATATATATATGTATATGTTATAATTTGATATTGTTTGAAATTTATTTTTAATCTATTGATAATTTATATATGCATGAATTGTAATTTAAAGCTTTGTTTTTAAAATTAATATTTTTCAAAGGTTAGTTAGATTTATTCAATTGGTTTTCAAAATATAAGATAATTATTTATTTTAATTATGATAGTTTAAATAAAGTTTATTTTGTATTCTTTAAATTGTTTAAATTTAAGTGGTCATAAATATATATAGATTTAATTAAACCTTTCTTTTTTAATATCTCTTAAACTAGAATAATTTGTAAACATAAGTAATATATAAATAAATTGCTAAATTCACAATTACATTAATATAAAATAAGTTAATAAAATTCATTTCATAAATAATAAAATGTAGATTCTTAAACTTAAATAGTTTGTAAATAAATAAATAAAACATGACTTTATATAAATCCATATTTACATAATTAATAAATATAAATACTTTTTCAAAGGGTATTTGGTTTTATAATATTTTCTCTAAAAATAGTTTATATATATACATATACTAAGATAAATGTTAGTAATAAATAAAGTAAGTATGAAAAGTTTTATATTAACATTTAAATTAAATAAAAATTTATTTAAAATTACTTAGGACATGTGTTAATATCTTAACACATGATAATAACAAGTGTAAGCTTGATAATCAATCTAATAACAAGTGGCAATTCTTTTTCTTTGTCAATTAAAATTTTATAAATAAGTAACTAGAGAAACTGGCTTCTATTTTCTTTCCGTTCAAAGTTTTCAGTACAAATCTTTTTCTGTCAAGAACATTTTCTTCTTCCTAAACTAAAATATAAACTGAAAACCAAACTGAAATAAAAAAACAAGCTGTGAGAAACCCAAGCAAATCTGAAACCTGAAATTCAAAACTTCAACCTGAGTAAGGAGCAACAACATTCAACTTCACTTGAATTCGATTCAACATGCAAATGGTTCTAATATAACAATCAAGTTAAAGACTCAAATATTTACAAGCATGCAGCAGGATTTCAAATTCAACATTTTCCAGATAAAATTTCAAAAGCCTGGAAGTATCAAAGGCTGTCTCTCTGTTTTATAAAAGGTGAGTAAATATTTTTAAAATCAGTTTTAAAAATCTGAGATCAAACTTTGATGCAAGTAATAGATTTGTGTTGTGATGATGTAAATTGTTGCATGAATGTTGACTGTGAATGTATGTGAGTATGACTGTATATGTTGATATCTCATTCTCTGTTTATTTTAGTCTGTGACCTTTGTTTTAAAAATCCAAATCTCCCAATCAATTCAATATTTACCTTTGATGTTTGAATAAAAGTTGTTTGTTTTAATGTAATGTTAGTTATAAAATGGTTTCAGGAATTTAAACTTAGTAAATAATTTTTAAAATAGAAATAACAGAGGAATTCACATATATGATAAAAAATCAACCAACTTAATTTTTGATTTGAATTGCATGAATGTGTTCGTGATTAAAAATCACGAATTTTAATATGCATATCATAATTTTTAGATTGTTAATCAATGAGGATTTTCGAGATGAACGTTATGGGTACTTTTATCAAATTCCGACGATCAAAGAGGTGATGGTCGTCGAGTTTGTAACCGAAGGTGGTTGGTGTATCGTAGATACTAGGAAAAATGGCCAGGCATTTTATCAACGTTCGAGACGATGGGAATTTGATGATTTAGGGTTTTAGCTAGTTTTATTTCGATTTGAATGTCGTGACTGTCGCGACTTGGAGATTCGACCGGAGTCGATCGCTTTTGGGGGAAATTGGAGCTCGTGGACGTGGCGTTCAATGGTAGGGACGGCGAGGTTTAGCGGCGTCGTGGTGATCGGCCGTGGGTGGTTTTGGGGGAAGTGACAGCTGCTGTTTTTTTTGAGCTTATGGTCGAATTTTGATTCGAGTGTGATTTCTCGAATCTGAGTTGAGAGAATGGTCGTGGAGATTGCCGCCGACTTGGTGATGGCCGGAGGAGAGCTCGACGTCGTTGGGTTCATCGTGCAACGTGCACGTGCACGTTTGTGCAATCTGGTTTGAATGGTTGAGGAAGAAGAGGATTTATCGGGGAGGTCTCGTGTTGTTTTGCGTGATGACTCGAAGCATGGGAGCGATTACAGAAGTCTCGGGGAAGGCTCGTGATTTTGTGATGTTTACTCGGGTGGTTCTGGGTTTTTAAACTGAAAGCTTGAATTTACAAATTGTTTTCGAGTTCAAAGCAAAATAAACAAGTTTTAAGTTATGAAATAATCTTGTTTTCAGAAAAATGAATGTTTAAACAAGTTTTAAATAAATAATTGTTTAATTTGATTAAACAATGTTTGAAATGGTTTTCAAAGATATTGAAATTAAATGTTTGTATGGTTTGTTTAAAAGTAAATTATATTTCAAAATTGATTTCTAAATTTGGTTTAATGAAGTAAATAATTTGAGTAAGTATTTAATATAAATACTAGTATTCTTAATTAGTTAAGTTGAGATTAATTAAGAATAGTAAATTAATAAAATAAATTAAAAGTTAATTACTTATTTGTTATTAAGGATAATTACTTAATAAAGTAATTAGTGGAAATGAATGTAATTAAGAAATAAATTAATTAAAGATTTAGTGATGATTAATTGAGTAATTAATTAAGGTAATTAATTTTAGGTTAATAAATAAGTCTAATTAATTAAAGATTATGATTAATTAAGTATAATTTCTTAATGAAGTAATTAATGGTTAATAATTGAATGTGATTAAGAAGGTAATTACTCATGGAAGTAATTAGTTGAAGTGATTAATGGGTAATCACTTGTTGTAATCAATTAAGGAATTAATTAAGTTAATTGTTTGAAGTTAATTAATTATGAAGTAATTAATTAATTAAAGTATTAAGAATTATTTAATGATGGAATTAATTATTGGTTAAGTAATTAATTAAGAAAGTAATCAAGATTATTAATGGAAGTAATTAGAAGATAATTACTTATGTAAGTAATTAAAAGTTAATTACTTAATTATTTTAGTTAAGTAATTAAAGTGATTAATTAATTAAGGAATGTGATTAATTTGAGGATAATTACTAAGGGTAATTAATTAAAATGGTAATTAATTAATAAAGTAATTAATTAAGGTTTATTTATTAATTAATTGATTAATAATTTCTTAATCAAGTAGTTAAAGATTAATTAATCAAAGATTAATATAATTAACTAAGATAGTAATTAATTAAGATAAGTAATTACAAATTGTTAATTACTGTTTATAATTAATTAAAACTAATTAATGAAGTGGTTGATTAAAATTAATTATTTAATTAATTAAAAAGGATTAATTAATTAATAAGGATTATTTAATTTATGAATTAATCAAGGTTGATTAATCAAAATAATTAATTTAAGTATGATTGATTAATTGTAGTTAATTGAGAATTAATATAATTAATTATAGTTAATTAATAAAGGATCATTAATCATTGTAATTAATGATAGTAATTAAAGATTAATTACTTGATATGGTTAAGGATAATTACTTGAATGTAATTAAAGTATAATTAATCAAGGAAGATTAATTAAGGAAGATCATTAAGAGATGATTAATTTATTAATTTGTAATTAATTAATGTTGGTAAGTTGGATTAAGGTAATCCAAGTAATTAAAGGATAGTAATTAATTTAATTAAAGGTTAATTAAATTGATTTGGAGATAATCAAACCTGCTTATGGATGATTGATTGATTGGTTGATATTGGATGATTTGGATATCTCTGATATATGTGATATGCTGCCTTGTGAGATGAATGTTTGATATGAATTATCTATTGTGATAATGTGATTCACCTATCTATTTATATCATCCTGAATAAGTTTAAATGTTTAAACTTTTAAACAACTTGGCCTTAAAAGTTACGCTTTGGATTTCGATGAGACCGGGATCGGGTTTGCTACATTACAGCGTGATAGGGGGTTCTCGCTTTGCGTTAGGTCGGGTCGTTACAGTTGGTATCAGAGCTGTAGGTTGAGTGAATACCTAGCTCTGGAGTGATTTCTATCTATCTTGAGAGAGCGTATTTGTAATTTTTAACTATATATATATATATTCTACCTATTTGTTGGGTTACCTGTTCGGGTTTTCCAATACGAGTTATAAAGGTAGATAGAGTAGTGGTGTGTGTAACACGACTACAAATGGTTGGAGTTTGAATGTTTGAGGTTGGAAGTATATTTGTCGAGACTGTAAACCTAATACCGTCTCGAGTAAGTTTGGCAGTATGGTGTAAGAATCTCTCGGATCTCTGAAGGAAATCTTTTTCAAGATTCGGAGTCCATTATTGGAGTATAAGTTGGGATGAGCTTGGGTGAGCAGATTTTCTAGAGTTTGGATCTGTCATATAAGCAGAAGTGAATGATGGTATCTTGGCAGCTGTGTGGTGAGACGCAGTATCTATGGATGTTCCCGAAGGAGATTTTCTTTTTGGAACAAGATTAAGAAGGTATTGGAGGAACAGTTGATGTCTACCATAGGAAAGACTCGGCTGTATAGGAATTCTCTGGATATCGAGTAAGAGAGTTTTGTCTATTTTGAAGTATGGGACTAAGGTCGATTAGTTGTTCTTCGGACATGGTCTCATTGTTCCCCTTAAGAAGAGTAAGTTGTTGGCGTTTGGTTTGGAGCCCGAGTTTCTTTTGGGATGTCTGTCATCTCGAAAGTTCGTTGTGAGGTTAGTTGATGGTTTTAGTTCGAGGAGCCTTTGGATTAGAAGCTTTAGTTAATTGTGGTAGCAGTGCAGCTCGAAGTGTTCGGTGTGCTGACGAGGAGGTCTTTGGCTTAGCAGTGTCCCAAAGATAGAGTTTGGAAGCAGCAGTGTGGTCCGTTTCTTCAATGGTTCCGGAATCTTTGGGGTTCTTCTATCAGCAGTCCGGGCAGATGGAGAATGTTTTCTTGAAGGGATAACCTTGTTTGGAAAAGCTTAAGGCTGTTTTAATTAGTAAAGAGAGAACAGTTTCTTTGGAATCCGAACTAGGTAGAATCGCAAAAGCGACTTGCGATTAGTTTGGGAATTAATCTTGGGTAATCTTTTGTGTGAGATTGAGGTTTCTCATGTGGAAGTAGGAGCTACTGAAGTAATCAAAGATTTTTCTGGATGTATTCGAGGAAGTAGAAGTTTGTCTGCAGTTGGAGTTTGAGTTCCGTATCGACTTGATTCCAAAAGCGATACCGATGGTTAGTCTGATAGTAGGATGGTTCTTAGAGAAAGAAGAGTTGGTGTAGCAGCTCAGAATTTTTGGAAATGGATTGGTCAGATCTAGTTTTCAAGTTTGGATTTCAGCTGATTTTGGAGAGATCATATTGTTGATAGGATCTAGAGATCAGTTTGTTCTTGGTCCAGAATTGTTTCAAGAAGCATCAGCGAAGGTTAAGCTTATCAGGAAGAGATGAGGTAGCCCAGGATTATCTGGTGAGTTATATAGATATGAGTCGGAGTTTGGAATTCGGAGTTGGAGATTGGAAATTGTTTAAGTTTTTCTCCGATTAAAGAAGCTACAAGATTTGGTAAGTCTGGAAAATTAGCTCTGAAGTATTTTGGATTTTCCTGTGTTCTCGAGAGAAGAAGTTCTTTGATCTACAGGATTGAATGGTCAGTTTGGATAACTGGAATCCATTCTATTTCACGTATATCTGAGGGAGTACGCGTATGATTCATCGCTGGTTGTGGAATCTACAGTTCAGATGGATTTGGAAGTTGAGCTGGACTTGAGTGTGGTCTGATATTCTGTTCAGATTAGTGGATCTAGAGAAGTGAGGAGCTCTGGATCATGGTGGTGTAGTTTGTTTAGCTTCTATAGAGCGAGTCTCCCGGTGATTTATACCTAGGGAAACTCGAGATAGTGTTATGAAGTCTATCCTGATTTATATCAGAATAGTTAGTTAGGTTTGTTTGATTAGATTGGTTGTTATGGTTGTTAGGAATTAGATGATAGGTATGCTTTGCTGTAAAATCTTTACTGGATTATTAAATTAACTTTGTTTTTAATTTCGGGGACGAAATTATTTTAAGGGGGAAGGAATGTGATATCCCGGGTTTTTTGGGCAATATAAATTTAATAATCAGTATTGATAATTTAATTGAATTGATAATTTTCTTTATAATTTTAACTAAAATTGGTAATTTAATCTTTTAAAGGTTAATAAATATTTAATCTGGCAATATTGATAAGATTTGTTTGTTAAAGCTAATAAAATTTATTCTATTTATAATATATATATTTGATATATATTGTGAATGGAAATATCTTTTGTTTTAAATTAAAGATGAATTTTTCAAATTGTAATATATATATGTATATGTTATAATTTGATATTGTTTGAAATTTATTTTTAATCTATTGATAATTTATATATGCATGAATTGTAATTTAAAGCTTTGTTTTTAAAATTAATATTTTTCAAAGGTTAGTTAGATTTATTCAATTGGTTTTCAAAATATAAGATAATTATTTATTTTAATTATGATAGTTTAAATAAAGTTTATTTTGTATTCTTTAAATTGTTTAAATTTAAGTGGTCATAAATATATATAGATTTAATTAAACCTTTCTTTTTTAATATCTCTTAAACTAGAATAATTTGTAAACATAAGTAATATATAAATAAATTGCTAAATTCACAATTACATTAATATAAAATAAGTTAATAAAATTCATTTCATAAATAATAAAATGTAGATTCTTAAACTTAAATAGTTTGTAAATAAATAAATAAAACATGACTTTATATAAATCCATATTTACATAATTAATAAATATAAATACTTTTTCAAAGGGTATTTGGTTTTATAATATTTTCTCTAAAAATAGTTTATATATATACATATACTAAGATAAATGTTAGTAATAAATAAAGTAAGTATGAAAAGTTTTATATTAACATTTAAATTAAATAAAAATTTATTTAAAATTACTTAGGACATGTGTTAATATCTTAACACATGATAATAACAAGTGTAAGCTTGATAATCAATCTAATAACAAGTGGCAATTCTTTTTCTTTGTCAATTAAAATTTTATAAATAAGTAACTAGAGAAACTGGCTTCTATTTTCTTTCCGTTCAAAGTTTTCAGTACAAATCTTTTTCTGTCAAGAACATTTTCTTCTTCCTAAACTAAAATATAAACTGAAAACCAAACTGAAATAAAAAACAAGCTGTGAGAAACCCAAGCAAATCTGAAACCTGAAATTCAAAACTTCAACCTGAGTAAGGAGCAACAACATTCAACTTCACTTGAATTCGATTCAACATGCAAATGGTTCTAATATAACAATCAAGTTAAAGACTCAAATATTTACAAGCATGCAGCAGGATTTCAAATTCAACATTTTCCAGATAAAATTTCAAAAGCCTGGAAGTATCAAAGGCTGTCTCTCTGTTTTATAAAAGGTGAGTAAATATTTTTAAAATCAGTTTTAAAAATCTGAGATCAAACTTTGATGCAAGTAATAGATTTGTGTTGTGATGATGTAAATTGTTGCATGAATGTTGACTGTGAATGTATGTGAGTATGACTGTATATGTTGATATCTCATTCTCTGTTTATTTTAGTCTGTGACCTTTGTTTTAAAAATCCAAATCTCCCAATCAATTCAATATTTACCTTTGATGTTTGAATAAAAGTTGTTTGTTTTAATGTAATGTTAGTTATAAAATGGTTTCAGGAATTTAAACTTAGTAAATAATTTTTAAAATAGAAATAACAGAGGAATTCACATATATGATAAAAAATCAACCAACTTAATTTTTGATTTGAATTGCATGAATGTGTTCGTGATTGAAAATCACGAATTTTAATATGCATATCATAATTTTTAGATTGTTAATCAATGAGGATTTTCGAGATGAACGTTATGGGTACTTTTATCAAATTCCGACGATCAAAGAGGTGATGGTCGTCGAGTTTGTAACCGAAGGTGGTTGGTGTATCGTAGATACTAGGAAAAATGGCCAGGCATTTTATCAACGTTCGAGACGATGGGAATTTGATGATTTAGGGTTTTAGCTAGTTTTATTTCGATTTGAATGTCGTGACTGTCGCGACTTGGAGATTCGACCGGAGTCGATCGCTTTTGGGGGAAATTGGAGCTCGTGGACGTGGCGTTCAATGGTAGGGACGGCGAGGTTTAGCGGCGTCGTGGTGATCGGCCGTGGGTGGTTTTGGGGGAAGTGACAGCTGCTGTTTTTTTTGAGCTTATGGTCGAATTTTGATTCGAGTGTGATTTCTCGAATCTGAGTTGAGAGAATGGTCGTGGAGATTGCCGCCGACTTGGTGATGGCCGGAGGAGAGCTCGACGTCGTTGGGTTCATCGTGCAACGTGCACGTGCACGTTTGTGCAATCTGGTTTGAATGGTTGAGGAAGAAGAGGATTTATCGGGGAGGTCTCGTGTTGTTTTGCGTGATGACTCGAAGCATGGGAGCGATTACAGAAGTCTCGGGGAAGGCTCGTGATTTTGTGATGTTTACTCGGGTGGTTCTGGGTTTTTAAACTGAAAGCTTGAATTTACAAATTGTTTTCGAGTTCAAAGCAAAATAAACAAGTTTTAAGTTATGAAATAATCTTGTTTTCAGAAAAATGAATGTTTAAACAAGTTTTAAATAAATAATTGTTTAATTTGATTAAACAATGTTTGAAATGGTTTTCAAAGATATTGAAATTAAATGTTTGTATGGTTTGTTTAAAAGTAAATTATATTTCAAAATTGATTTCTAAATTTGGTTTAATGAAGTAAATAATTTGAGTAAGTATTTAATATAAATACTAGTATTCTTAATTAGTTAAGTTGAGATTAATTAAGAATAGTAAATTAATAAAATAAATTAAAAGTTAATTACTTATTTGTTATTAAGGATAATTACTTAATAAAGTAATTAGTGGAAATGAATGTAATTAAGAAATAAATTAATTAAAGATTTAGTGATGATTAATTGAGTAATTAATTAAGGTAATTAATTTTAGGTTAATAAATAAGTCTAATTAATTAAAGATTATGATTAATTAAGTATAATTTCTTAATGAAGTAATTAATGGTTAATAATTGAATGTGATTAAGAAGGTAATTACTCATGGAAGTAATTAGTTGAAGTGATTAATGGGTAATCACTTGTTGTAATCAATTAAGGAATTAATTAAGTTAATTGTTTGAAGTTAATTAATTATGAAGTAATTAATTAATTAAAGTATTAAGAATTATTTAATGATGGAATTAATTATTGGTTAAGTAATTAATTAAGAAAGTAATCAAGATTATTAATGGAAGTAATTAGAAGATAATTACTTATGTAAGTAATTAAAAGTTAATTACTTAATTATTTTAGTTAAGTAATTAAAGTGATTAATTAATTAAGGAATGTGATTAATTTGAGGATAATTACTAAGGGTAATTAATTAAAATGGTAATTAATTAATAAAGTAATTAATTAAGGTTTATTTATTAATTAATTGATTAATAATTTCTTAATCAAGTAGTTAAAGATTAATTAATCAAAGATTAATATAATTAACTAAGATAGTAATTAATTAAGATAAGTAATTACAAATTGTTAATTACTGTTTATAATTAATTAAAACTAATTAATGAAGTGGTTGATTAAAATTAATTATTTAATTAATTAAAAAGGATTAATTAATTAATAAGGATTATTTAATTTATGAATTAATCAAGGTTGATTAATCAAAATAATTAATTTAAGTATGATTGATTAATTGTAGTTAATTGAGAATTAATATAATTAATTATAGTTAATTAATAAAGGATCATTAATCATTGTAATTAATGATAGTAATTAAAGATTAATTACTTGATATGGTTAAGGATAATTACTTGAATGTAATTAAAGTATAATTAATCAAGGAAGATTAATTAAGGAAGATCATTAAGAGATGATTAATTTATTAATTTGTAATTAATTAATGTTGGTAAGTTGGATTAAGGTAATCCAAGTAATTAAAGGATAGTAATTAATTTAATTAAAGGTTAATTAAATTGATTTGGAGATAATCAAACCTGCTTATGGATGATTGATTGATTGGTTGATATTGGATGATTTGGATATCTCTGATATATGTGATATGCTGCCTTGTGAGATGAATGTTTGATATGAATTATCTATTGTGATAATGTGATTCACCTATCTATTTATATCATCCTGAATAAGTTTAAATGTTTAAACTTTTAAACAACTTGGCCTTAAAAGTTACGCTTTGGATTTCGATGAGACCGGGATCGGGTTTCCGTATACCGGATTTCCAGGTCTGGAGACCCGAATACCACATCGATCCAAATTAACGATAGGTCGTGAATCAAGTAAAGATGAAGATTCAGAGTGCAAGGGTTATTGTCGTTAACTCTGAGGGTGATTCCAAAACGAGTGTAACGAGATAATGCCTTCGGTTTCGTTCGAACCCGGAACGAACTTGTATGGATTGAATGCTTTCAGCACATCGTCAGGTGGACGATGAGCATTCTAAGTGATGTGTTCTGATTAAAGGTAATCGTGACCTCAAGCCTCATCAACCGGGAATGGCTAAAACAGGGGAGGTGCAGCAAGGTTAGTGGGTAGCACCCAAGTAGTATAAGATTCCTCTGTCTAGAGGTCCCTTCTCTTTATTTCGGCTTTGTGGGCGGTTGCTAGCTACAACCGCGGGGTTTCTTATGCGGGAATTATCCAGTAAGGGATGTTCCGGCCTTGTGTTGCAGGGGAGCGGGCGTACTCCTCGGTACGTTGATCTAGGCCACGTACTGTGACGGGCGGTACCCCAGTAGCCCTGCCATTGTATGGAATCCAACTTCCAATAAGTGATAACGGTCTTGATTGTATACCTATGTATGCTGGAATTTAATGAATGTAACAATTTCGGCTATTTCATATTTATTTGAAAATCCTAGATCTATTATAATATAATCGGATTTCCTATCAAATGTTTTGGTTATCGTAAGGTAAAAACTTTTCCGTGTTTATGTGCGGGAAGTCTTACGAGATACCTTTTCTTTCCAAATGTTTTTCAAAGTTAAACAATTTTAAATCGTTTACTCACACCAGACCCATGTCTGACCCAAGTGTTTATTTTCTGTTTTATTAAACTCTTGGGTACTCAATATTGTATTGAGTAGTCGAGGGATTCAGGTTAGCTTTGTCGAATTCTGGAGGAGATTTGGAGCAGGTGGCTTCAGCGCGTAGAGATATAGTGTTTCCGCTGTGTTAGAATTGAGTCTGTATTGTATTGATGTATTGAGATGTATGATAGACAGGTGTTTATAACTGTCTAATTTGAGATGTATAAGTTGTGTAACTCTGATGTATATGATACTACGTAATATTCTATGTGATATATTATATTTCATTCGTTTCCGCTGTGAGATTCTTTTGTGTTGTTCTTTCTTCTTTTCTTTCTTTTCTTCTTCTATCCCTTTCTTTCTTAATAACGATGCGAATTTCTGTGGAGAGAAGGTCGGGTCGTTACAAGAATAAATTTGCTAAAAACTAAAAATAGGGACCTGATTTTCATAACTTTTTTGGGAGGGACTTTTCTTCCATTATCTTTCAATTCTGGGGACTAGGCAGCCATTCCTTGTAATTGAAATGTTTCAATTAAAAGGAAACATAAATGAAACTGTAATGAATGAGTTAATATAGGAACTTGCATTTTATGTCAATATGGAATGAACATTTTGATTAAGATAATTGCATGTTTTGAGATGTATAAAAATAAAACTTTCATTTTGAATAAGTATGATTTTGGAAAAAATAATTTGAATTTTCGAATAATCTATATATACACACATTAATATTCAAATTTTTAAGCATATCAGAGGGTTCATGGTTATATAAATGTTGTGCAATCAATTAGAATTACCTTGTATTAACAGTTGTACATTAATTACATAAGTTCACATATATTTATTTTTCCATTTTATATATGGTTAAAACTAGTAAATTGGTTGCATTAATGTGACCGTTACAGTAATTAGAAAAAGTAAAGCAAATCATTTGTATAGTGCACAGATAGATATATATTCATTAATTAATAAAATTTGTTTGAGTAACATAAATAGATATATAGATTGATTGGTTGATTAATTGATTGATGGATTGTTAATTGATTGATTGCTTTAATGGAGTGTACACATATATTAACATAAAACGAATGTTTTAATATGGAATTAAATGATAAATATGTGTATATTTGGGTTTGTTGAAATGAATTAATAGGAGGAAGTTATGAAATTTGGATCCCAAAGGGTTGTTTATAATATATAAGTGGTTACTTCATTTACTTTACATTTATTATCACATCCACATCCTCTTTCTTTTCATTTTCGAGTCCCTCATGTAGGTTTCATTTGAGCATCCATTTAATTATTAGATTACTCATTCGTTTCTTATTAATTAATAGTTGCTTCATTTGATTTATTTATAATTAATAATTTACGCATTCTTTTCGTTGTTTCTCATTTGTTCGTTTGCTCATTTCGAGTGCTTTACCTAAAGTTTTTTTCCTTTTCTTTTTTTCCGTTTTTAATGTGAACATCCAAATTAATATTCATACCGTCTAATTAGCATTTACTATTCTCCGTTTCTAAAGTTTATTTTGTTTATGCGTTATTAGTTTTTGCAGCTTACTTTCATTAGGGACTCTTTCTTCTGAAGTTTCATCCTAAAGAACGGAAGATTTATTTTTACCTTTATTCATATATTTATTCTTTTACTTCACCTCTTTCAATACTACCATTTTAAGGTTGTTCATATTTTTACTTTATTTCAATTTCTAGTTTGTTTATATATACTTTATTAGCTTTTCATTTGTTTCCATCTTCATTCTTGTAGCTCATTTCCATTTTCAAATCTCATCTTCTGTAGCTGCATTTCTCTAAACAAACTTCCATCTCATTTTTTTTTCTCTCTCTCTCTTCATTTTCCTCCTTTTTTTCCTTCTTCAAATCTCCTTCTCTCTTTTTTTAAGCTTCATTTTCTTTTTTAATTCTTCATATTTTTTAATTTTTCTTCTTCTTTTCCAAACATTCTTCTTTTTCCAAATCCTTTTCTTCAAATCCAGAACTATACATACTTCTATGTCTCTTCCAAAACTTTCTAGAAAAAAAAGGTAAGATTAAAATAGCAAGGAAACAAATCAAAAGGAGGAAGTAGTAGCAGATCCAAATCCGACTAGAAAAGGAAAATCCATAAGGTGAGTGTTTAAACTCGAAATACTAAATTTTTATTGCAAGTTAAACTAGGTCATGTAGTGATAAATTTTTGATTGTTGGTTTGGAATTTTAATTGATATTTAATTTGAATAGCTAAACTCCAATATGTGATAACAAATAATTATTGTGACACATTGTTGAATTGGTTGATTTGTTGAATTGGTTAATTTGAATGTTGATTATATGTTGTGATGGATGCTATTATGATTGAATGTGTATTTGCTCATTTATTTTGATATATCCTTGTTATCACCCTATAGTTTATTGTAATCATATAAATTTTCATATTGATTATTTGAACACTGAAAAAAGATATAAAATCCATGAATTTAATATATTTACATGAGAAAAAAATTTAGTATGTTTAGGTTTACTATTTGAACCATAAAAATGATTTTTGAGAGATAAATCATCGTTACCTTATTTGAAAGTTTTCAAAATTAAATTTTGAAACATTGGGAAGTTTCCATAAAATTGAATGTTGAAACTTTGGAACATTTTTATAAATCAAATCTCTTAAACTATGAAATTTAATTGGGAATTTTTCTGTAAATTTATAATTTACTAGAATGGATCTATTGTATTTTGAATATGGAAACAATAATTTTTCTGAAAAATTTTAACCTTCAAGAATGTAGTTATCTGCATTCCTTATTTCATCTAATTTTGATTTAATTTGCATATGAATTTTAGTTCTGACTCGAGTGTATTATTTTCCTTTACACTCGGGTCTGTTTGAGCTTTTCAGTGAATTGAAGACTATTTTCTAGAGGACGAAGATGAAGATTCTGTATATTATTTCTATTTATTATAATCATTCCGCTGTATTATTTGTTTATTCCTACTGTATAACTCTGATTTGTATTGTAAAGTGTAATCATATGTTATTTGTAAAACAACTTCATGAATTGTTTATTTGATTATTATATTTTGTCAATCCGCTGTGAGATTATGTGTTTTGTTTTTCTTTCTTTTCTTTTATTTTCGACTATCCAAAATATCCAAATATTCCCTTTTATTTCAATAGCTGAAACTACCAATCAACGAAACAACAAGATTCACACAACCAATCCATAATAAATAATAATAATTAAATATAACCATTTCATAAAACAAACACATTACAAATAACTATAATAGTTATAAAATTTTATTCCTTATATATAGCATATAATATTAGGAAAATTATTCCATTTCAAAACTTATATAAAACCCTTTTTATAACACTAACAAATACATGCTCTTGTATATATACACTCGGACAAACTCATTCTAGGATATTACTACCCTATCTCTAATGAGTTAACCCCAACATGCTAAAGTATGTCTAAACCAAAGCTTTGATACCAACTGTAACGACCCACCTTTTTGGATGGTTTAAATCGACAATAAACTACACATGTCTCGTTACAGCATCTCAAATGTCGTCGGTATGTGTAATTGATATAAGGGAAATTACTTAATGGGAAGTAATTGAAGTATAATTACTTTGTAAAAGTAATCAAGGATTAATTGTTTTGGTGTAATTAATTAAAGGATTAATATAATTAATTAAGGAGTAATTAATTAAGGATAATAATTAATGTTTATGGTTAATTAAGGTGGATTAATAAAAGTGATTAATTAAAGTTTAATTAATTAATGTAATTAATTAAGGGTTAATGAAATAATTATAGTTAATTAATTAATGGAAGTAATTAATTAAGGATTATTAATTAATGTAATTAATAAGAGTAATTAATGATTAATTACTGTTAATGGTTAAGAATAATTAATTTGTAAAATTAATTAAAGAATAATTACTTTATGTAATTAATGAATAATTAATCAAGGATGATTAATATTTAATGAGTAATTAATTAATTAAAGGTTTGTAATTAATTAATGATTGATTAAGCAAGATTTGATAATTAATTCTTAAGTAATTAATTTAATTTAAGATACTTAAATTAATTATAATATAGGGTTAATAATTGTTGCTTATAGCTGATTGTTAATATAGAATATCTAAATTGGATATCTATTGGATGATATGTTATGATATTCTGTGATATGATATTGGATATATCCGTGATAAATGTGTGATATTTATCTATGTTAGATGCTGTATGAATTCAAGTATTGAATTGAATTGTTTTAACCTTTAAACAACTTGGCCTTAAAAGATACGTTTTGGATTTCGATGAGACCGGGATCGGGTTTGCTACATTACAGCGTGATAGGGGGTTCTCGCTTCGCGGTTTGGTGGCGAACGGGAGACTCTTACCCCTACATGTCCCATTGAGGGGTTGGTTGCGAGTCGAGAGGCTGGCCGTAAAAGCAAATTCGAGGTATCACTGTGTGCCACGGTGGGTCTGGGATGGTTGCAAAGCCTACCAGTCGCCACTGGCTCGGCCCATGACAGTTGGTATCAGAGCTTAAAAATATATGCACAGACATGTGTATCATCATCTTCATATAGTCACAGACATGCAGGCTCATTCAACAACTATACAAACATACTTTAAGTATTTCCACATGCAAATCAAGATTCAATAGATTTTATAAAGGTAGTTCACTCATCTAATTTGATAACAGAGGATAAAGTTATTTTAGAAAAATGTTACTCACTAAAAACAAAGGTTGAACAGAGCACTTAAACAGCATGCACAACATTTCAGACATTCGATTATGCAATATACATTTATATTATACTATACTAGCATGCAACCCAATATTTATTTTTAAATTTTAAAAGTATTTTAAACCTTTAATTTGAAATAAGAGAAAAGGAAGATTTAAAGTAAAGGATTTCAAAAACTTTTGTAAATGATAATTAAAATGTTAATACTTTAATTTAGAGATTTAATGATTTAGGATTCATTAAATTATTGAGATGATTAAAGAATAATTTAATAATTTAATTAATTAATGGTTTAGTGTTAATTAATTAAATAATTTGGATTATAAGTTGATTAATTAAGAATTAAGGATCATTTATTTAAATAAGTATAGATTATTAACAAATGATTATGAATTAATTAATCAAGTGATTTAAGGATTAATTAAGCAATTAATTAAGTAATTGGAAATTAATAAATTAGTAATTAATAATAGACGATTAAGGATTAATTACTTGAAGTAATTAAAGAATTATTAATAATTAATGAGGGATCATTAATTAGGGATTATTAAATAAGTAATAAACGGGATTAATTTTGATAATCAATTAGATTAATTAACAATGAAAATCTTTTATGAAATGGGTTAAGTATAATTACTTAATGGAAGTAATTAGGTAATTAATTACTTAAGGTAATTAATTAAATAAATTTGATTAAGTTAAATTAATTAATTAAATTAATTTAAGATAATCATTTAGAGATATGATAAATATAATTACTTAAATGTAATTAGTGAAGTGTAATTACTTAGGAAAGTAATTAAAGTTAATTAGTGGATGTAATTAACTAAAGATGGTTTAATGAAAGTAATTTGAGTTTAATTACTTTGAATAATTAATCAAGGGATTAATTAAAAGATAATTAATTAAGAAGTAATTAATTTATGGAAGAGTAATTAAGGGTAGTTAATTACTAAATGTGATAAATCAAAGGTGATTAATAAATGTGGTTTAATTAAGAATTAATTATTAAATATAATTAATTTAAATGATGTAATTAAGGATTGGTTAATTAAAATTAATTAATCAATAATAAAGGATTAAAGTAATTAATTAATTAATGAAGTAATTTAAGATTAATTACTGAATGGTTTAAGATAATTAATTTATGAAATTAATTAAGTATTAATTACTTAAAGTAATTAAAGGATTATTAATCAGGAATGATTAACTTAGATGGATACTTAGAGTAATGATTAATTAATTGGTTTAATTAATAATTAATTAAGCAGGATTTATAGGATGAAGTAATTAATTTAATTCACTTTAAATTAATTAGAGATGATAAATCATTACTTAAGAATGGATGAATGATATTGAATGCTTTGCATTGTTGATATCTCTGATAAGAGATGTGCTGATCTATGATATAGATGTTTGCTTGGATTGAAATGATAATATGAATTATCTGTTTGGATGATAATATGGATTATCTATTGTAAATTATCTATCTGTGTGTAGTATAGATAAGAATTGAATTGTTTTAACCTTTAAAACAACTTGGCCTTAAAAGATACGTTTTGGATTTCGATGAGACCGGGATCGGGTTTGCTACATTACAGCATGATAGGGGGTTCTCGCTTCGCGGTTTGGTGGCGAACGGGAGACTCTTACCCCTACATGTCCCATTGAGGGGTTGGTTGCGAGTCGAGAGGCTGGCCGTAAAAGCAAATTCGAGGTATCACTGTGTGCCACGGTGGGTCTGGGATGGTTGCAAAGCCTACTGGTCGCCACTGCCTCGTTGGTCAAATAATACGTGTACTGGCGGCATTTTAAATGCCGACAGTACACGTGTAAGCTTACATGGCAGAAAGTGGCATATTTTTGTAAAAAGTTTTGAACTTACCTTATTTTTGTAATTAGTTCGAGAATTTGGCATAAATAAAAAAAATTCCTTTAAATAAATATGATCAAATAATATTTATTAATTTAACTATTATATACAATATTCATGTATATGCGAGAAAAATGATAAAATTAATTCTTCTTTATTCAAATGTATAAAGATATTTAAATCATATAGCATAAAATGTATATACATAAATAATAATAGTTTTTTTAATTACTAATTAATTTATCTTAAAAAAGTTATCATACATATACATAACATAATTTCATTTTGACAACCTTTAAAAGATAAATTTAGATTTTACAACATTACGATGTCCACGCAGTGGCTACACCGATAAAAATTAGATTATATAAGCATTCTCATTTTCAACGTGTTATCAAACCATAACCAACTTATAACTAACTAAATGCTATATATCACAAATTCACAAAGCATAAAGCAAGTTACTTCCATGTCTTCTTCTTCTCTTATGTTCTAAAGGAGTTTTTTTGCAAACCTTATCCAAATCAACTCAAATTCAGAGTGAAGCCTTGGGGGGATATTATAACACCATCCACCTAGTTATAAGTTGAATAAATGAAGCCATTCTCCCCATGGAGGAGGAGGTCGTGAGCTAGAAAATGGTTTAGAAGCAAGTGCAAAGCAAGGAAGAAGGGGAAGAAGGCGTCGCAAGGTTGGGTTTGGACTTTGTCAGCTTAGAATTTGGTTGTTGGGTTGAAGGTGAGTTAATACACCTCTTTGAATAGGAAATATAACATATATTGACTAATAACCAATGACGGCCGGTCCTAGAGATCAGTTATGCACGGGCTCACTACGGATATCGATGAATTTTGTCCAAGTCCGGATCGAGCCAAAATTGGTAGGACATGACAAGCTAAGCCATGAGAGCCAACGTTCCAAATCTCAAGTCAATCCGAGTCCGTATGCTCAAGTTATGAAGGATACAAAATTGGACAAAAAAGAATTACCGTTCGACTCGCTCCTTCGACTAGCTCCCTTCGACTCGCTCCATATCCCTCAGATGCCAACTTCGACTCGTTCCTGTTCGACTCGCTTCACAGCCATCTGAAGTACCTGCTTCGACTCGCTTCGCTCAGAGGCCTTCTTCGACTCACTCCCCTCGAACCACTGAGCGACTCCATCGACTTCGACTCCACTGCTCAAACCTCCCAGAACTGCTCTCTTCGACTCGCTCCAGTTTGGAACCATCCAAAGTGCACGCTTCGACTCGCTCCGCTCAAATAGCTATTTTCGACTCGCTCAATCATGGCTCACTTCGACTCGCTCAATCAATGCGCGCTTCGACTCGCTCAAAACAGCGTCAAAGGCAGAGCGATCCAGAAACCGCCACGTCACCGAGTCGAAGCAGGAGCGAGTCGAAACGGAAGCGAGTCGAAGGAAACAGCCTACCGAAAAATCCATTTCGTATCGATCATATCTCCCAATCAACAAGTCCAAATGCTATGAAATTTTCACAGAAGACTACGTGCATGCAAAAGAATGTCCATGCCAAATTTCGACTCCATTGGATGAAATCTTGATCGAGTCGAAATCTGTCTGTATCGATCATGGATCGGACCGAAACTTAACGGGCTTGGGCATGCAGGCCTGGTCACGTGCCAGAGAGGGTCTCCCGAGAGCGAAATATCAGCCTCCTACACCTATAAATAGACCCCCAAAGCCAACAGAAAAGGGGTTCTTCTTCTTCTTTGAGCTCTCTAACGCCCGGACTCTGCTAGATCCAGATCTGAACTCCATTAATGATGCTACCAACGAGATTTACTGCTGCAAACCATAATTCTCTGTTGTAAATCATTGAATTCACTTGTAAACACAAAAGAAAGATCAATAAAGCAAACTACTTCATAGTGGACGTAGGCTATACGCCGAACCACTCTAAATTCTTGTGTCTCCTTGCACTTTAATTATTCTCATTTCTGAAATTTGGAGTTTTTGTTAGATAATCCCTCTTTTTCCATTTAGTTTCTTCACTTTATCTCTTCAAAGACTTCCGAAGAGTGTTGTGCCCAATTTTGGTACAAACACTTTGGTGCTTTCACTGAGAAAAACCCAATTTTTCTCTTGCTCTTTGGATCTCCTATCTATATTGGATTGCGTAAATCTAAGAAGAAGATCCAAATCTAGAACTTTGAAGCCCTTCCATTCTATTCAGATTTGCAATCAGATCTAGGAAAGGACTTCATCAATTCATTATGGTGAGCACACGTACCACCTCTACAGCTGCTGATCAAGGAGCACGGGACCGAAAAAATCTCGTACAATCACCTCCATCCAACCAAAACGCTGCAGGACCTTCAGATCCATCAGGTCCAATCACTAGACGAGAATTCCAGACATTGTTACAAGAGTTCACCCAAAGTCGACAGCAGCTAGCGGAACAACTGCGCGCCAACGCGGAGTTGACTAACCAGCTAAATCGCCAAAGGCGAAGAAGATCCAGAAGAGACCAAGGTTCTCATTCTTCCACAGAAAGTTCAGCCTCCTCCGATGGCCAAACTAGATCCACACGCCCACGGTTAGGTGGAAGCTACACCCAGGCCACGGGATACCAACCTGCTTCGAACCTTGGGCAACCTAGAGCTGGACCATCCACTAGCCTCCGCACAGAACCCTCAACTTGGGGAGGAGCTGCTCCTTATCATGTTACCGGCAACATTGCTACTACCACCACTGCCGGACGGGGAGGTGATGCTAGAAACCAAGCTGATCCTCAACATAGCCAACGAGAGCAAACTCCTGACCCTTATGTCCCTAAGGATGTTGAACCAAGGAGGCGAGGCACGGACCGTCGACCGCGTCCGGTCCAGACTCGCGCTGTGGAACCCGACCACACCTTGGCACAACATGCTCCAGGTGTCCGAACGCCAGATATACCAGCGATGATCGGCCAAATGATCCGTGAAAGACAGGGTCTCTCTAATGACGACTGGGGAATCTCCCGAAGTCATACCCCTTTCACCGATGACGTCTTATATGCTGAACCACCTCGGCACTTCAGGATGCCAGCTTCGCCAGTTTACGAAGGGAGTTCTGATCCCAATCAACACGTCCTGAAATACGAATGGCTGATGAATGCTGCTAGAGCTGATGACGCAGTAAAGTGCAGTAGTTTCCCCATTTCCCTAGGGGGCATCGCTACCATGTGGTTCACTCGTTTGCCACCGCGATCCATCTCTAACTTTGACCAGATGGCCACTAAGTTTGTCGAACAATTCTGTATGCATGTGGCAAGGCCAAAGGACGTTAACACTCTATCTAGTGTTACGCAAGCTCCCGGAGAAACGCTTAGACGTTACTTGGAGCGATTCCATGCTGCGTGTGCAGAAATAAGCAATCCCAACGATAACTCTATCCTAATGGCTCTGACTAAGGGGATTGATGCTGATTCCGAGTTCGGAAGTTGGTTAGCTGGGAAACCACCTGCTTCATTGGACCGTTTCTATTCCAAGGCAGTCCAATTCCTGAGAAGGGAGGATGCGAAACATTCTAGGAAGCAGGATGATGCAGGGCCCAACATCGAAGGTATCCAGAGTAACGTCGCTGTTAAACAGTCCGGGGATAGTTCTTAAAAAATTCAGTTGAACGCCCAAAATAAACAAAACCAGCAGAGGGACAATAGAAACCAGAACAAAAAACGCGATCAGGATCGTGGACCACGGCGTAGAGCTTCCATGTACGATAATTACACTCCATTGAACACGTCATTGGAAAATGTGTATTTGCAAACCTGCAATACCATGCAGTATAAGAAGCCTGCCCCGAAACCACCAACTGAAAGACAAATCCAAACAGGAAAGTTCTGTAGATTCCATGAGAGTTATGGCCACAACACCAATGAGTGTCGTCACTTACAAGACCTCATTGAAAAACTGATACGTGAGCGGAAGTTGGATCAACATGTACGGGCGCCGCAATCCAATGGTGCGGGCCCATCAAGTCGGAATCGTGCACCGAACCAGGAAAGACAGGAAGAACCCGCTCGTGCGGACGGGAGGTTGGTCATCAATACAATAAGTGGTGGTCCTCAACCTGCAGATCGAAGCTGGAAGGAAATGGAGTCGTATGCCAGTTCTATCAGGCATGCGGACTTCGAGTGTTACAGTAGTTTTGATGAGGGGGCTCCGGCCAAGCAACAGAAAACGATGACGGATGACATCGTGTTCAGGAGCAGAGACGCAGATAAAATCGAAGCTCCCACTATTGATCCACTAGCCATCTCAGCACAAGTGGGTCCCACTTGGATAAAAAGGATCATAGTTAACAGTGGAAGCTCTGTGAATATTTTGTTCAAGCGAGCTTATGATCAAATGAAGATGGAAGCCGAAGACTTGAAGCCTTGCCAATCTCGAGTCCATGGTTTCAACGGAAGTGCCACAATCCCCGCTGGGATGGTGGAACTGCCAGTAGAGCTGGGAGTTGGAGAATGTCGGAGAGTACAGATGTTGCAGTTCATCGTTTTGGACATAGACTCCCCTTATAATGCTTTCCTGGGCCGACCGGCCCTCGCTGAATTCAGGGTAGCCATTGCCCCATGGTGTTTAACCTTAAAATTTCCCATTGATCATGGAATAGGAATCGTTCAAGGAGATCAGGCTACTGCCAGAGCCTGTTATGTTGCTGAGCTGCGGGAGGAGCAACGAAAGGAGAAGGGAAAGGGCGTAGAGGAATCTCTCTGCGTCCGTTTCACCGATAATTGACAATTAACGCCCGGGCCCAGGCCCGGGCACCCAGCCAATTCCTCAAGGATCTTGACCCAAGAGAAACTGAAGACGAAGGAGAATCCAAAGAAAGTCAAGCATCCCCGGCCGAACTGACGATTGATGTCCCAGTTGACAGCAACGATGAGTCGACAATAATAAAGACTGGATCTCAGCTAAGCCAGCAAACTCAAGAGGAATTGGTTGAATTTCTACGGGCAAATCTTGACGTATTTGCCTGGACACATTCTGATATGTGTGGGATCTCGCCGGACATCGCGAGCCACACTCTGAACATTGACCCACGGCATGTCCCGGTCAAACAAAAAAGGCGCGGTATGGATCCAGAGAGATCTGCCGCCCTTAAAGAGGAAATAGAAAAGCTTGAAGCGAATGGATTCATTCGAGATGCGCTATATCCTGAATGGGTGTCGAATCCTGTGCTCGTCCGGAAGCCGAATGGAAAGTGGAGAACATGTGTCGATTATTCCGATCTGAATAAAGCATGTCCCAAAGACAGATTCCCACTTCCCAGAATCGATCAGCTAGTAGACTCGACAGCTGGGCATGAACTTCTATCCTTCATGGATGCGTACTCCGGCTACAATCAGATACCGATGCATTTACCCGATCAGGAGCATACCAGCTTCGTGACCAACCTGGGACTTTACTGCTACAAGGTTATGCCATTTGGACTCAAGAACACCGGAGCTACTTATCAACGATTGGTCAATCGAATGTTTGCCGATCAAATCGGGAAAACAATGGAAGTATATTTCGACGACATGCTTGTAAAGTCACGACTCTCCACCGACCATGTTAAAGACCTGGAAACTATGTTCAACATACTTCGAGAATACAAAATGAACCTCAACCCACTGAAATGTCACTTTGGTGTTGCATCCGGAAAGTTCCTTGGGTTCATCGTTAACGCCCGGGGAATCGAAGCTAATCCTGAAAAGATTTGGGCAATCAGGAATCTTGAAACTCCCTGGACTATAAAGCAAGTCCAGAGTCTCAATGGAAAGGTAGCGGCATTGAGCAGGTTCATTTCAAAGTCCACTGACAAATGCATTCCCTTCTTCGATTTGATCCGAAAAGGGAAACGAAACTTTGAATGGACCACGGAATGCGAAGGTGCCTTCCAAGCACTAGTTCAACATCTATCCACTCCACCAATACTGTCAAAGCCCATTGATCATGAAAAGTTGTTCGTATATTTGGCGATATCAGAAAACGCTATCAGCGCTGCATTAATCCGAGAAGAAGACAAGATACAGAGGCCAATATACTATGTCAGCAAACGATTGACTGGGGCTGAAAGAAATTATCCAAGGCTAGAAAAGTTGGCTTACTGCCTTGTCAATGCATCAAGAAAACTTCGACCATACTTCCAGGCACATTCCATTGTTTATTACACCGACCAGCCGTTACGACAGGTCCTTTCGCGGCCTGAGTCGTCTGGTAGGTTACTCAAGTGGAACATGGAACTGAGCCAGTTTGACCTTACTTACTCTCCGAGACGGGCCATACAAGGACAAGTCCTAGCCGATTTCATAGCTGAATTTACCATCCCAGAGGACATGCCCGAAGCCAATGAATCCCCCGAATACGTCTCGAAACTTTATACTGACGGAGCATCAAACGACCGATGTTCAGGCGCTGGTATTGTGCTTGAGACTCCCGAAGGTTGATCCATATGTTATGCCTTAAAATTCGATTTCCATGCGACTAATAATGAAGCTGAATATGAAGCCCTCCTAGCTGGCTTGAAACTTGCTAGAGATTTGAGAATTATCGCATTTGAAATTTATTATGATTCACAATTAGTTGTGTGTCAGGTACGGGGAGAGTATCAAGCAAGAGATCGAAGGTTGGCTGCTTACTTGGCTCGAGTTAAGGAAGTACTAGACTAGTTCGATTACTACGCCATCTACAGTATACCTCAAGAACGCAACCAAAAGGTTGATTCGTTGGCAAAGCTAGCCAGTACAGGTGAAGCTGAACAAATGGGACTCGTTCCCATAGAAACGCTATCTTCCCTAAGCATTGACAGGACAGAAATAAACTGGGTATGTGAAACCGTTCCCGAAAAGGATTCCTGGATGACTGCACTCAGAAATTACATTGAGCACGGAACCCTGCCGGAGCGCAGGAGTGAAAAAGACAAGTCATTCGGAAGGCCTCACGATTTACCATCTAGAATGGAATCATGTACATAAGAGGATACTCAGTTCCCCTACTCCGGTGTATCGCTCACGATGAAATTAAACAAGTACTGTGTGACGTGCACGAAGGAGAATGTGGCGATCACACCAGAGGGCAAGCACTTGCCAAGAAAATACTTCGTTACGGATATTACTGGCCTACCGTGAATCGTGATGCGTTAGACTATGCGAAGAAATGTGATAGATGCCAGAAATATGCTTGAATTCCTAGAGCTCCTCCTACCGAGATAACGCAAATGGTCAGCCCATGGCCGTTCGCAATGTGGGGCATCAACATCATCGGTGCTCTACCTCTGGCAAAAGGTGGGGCGAAGTAAGCCATCGTCGCAGTTGATTACTTTACAAAGTGGGCTGAAGCCGAAGCTCTCGCTACCATTACAACGAAGAAAGTAATCAACTTTGTGGTTCGTAACATCATCTGTCGATTCGGTCTCCCACACACCATTATTACGGACAACGGAACCCAATTCGACAGCACCGAATTCAAAGATTTCTTCGAACGATTTCACATCCAAAAGAAATTCTCCGCAGTTGCACACCCTCAGGCAAACGGGCAGGTCAAAGCAGTTAATACAGTTATAAAATCCATCTTGAAAAAACGACTGGAGAAGGTCGGGGGCAAGTGGGTCGATGAACTTCCTATGGCTCTATGGGCTTACCGAACAACCCACAAGACCGCGACCGGCCACACTCCATTCTCCCTTTCTTACGGCTCAGAGGCCGTTATTCCAGTCGAGCTAGAAGTACCTTCTCATCGTGTGACATACTATGATCCAAAGACAAATGTTATATTACTTGCTGAATCTCTCGATCTACTAGATGAGAAGCGTGAAGAAGCTGATTTGAGGGCAGCTGCGCATCGAAGTCGAGTCGCCCGATTGTACAACGCCAAGGTCCATCCGCGAACCTTCGAACTATGCGATCTCGTCTTAAAAGAATATATCTGGTTCCTTCGCATATGAAGCCAACATGGGAAGGACCGTATGTTATTGAACGGAGGCTCGAAGATGGCACATTCAAGTTATCGACCGTTGATAGTCTTACCCTGCCAAGAGCTTGGAATAGCGAGAGCCTTCGCCGCTATTACACCTGACAGGCTATTTTTATCCATTTAGTTTACTTTCCTTTTCTGCAATTTGTTTATGCATTTCGAAATTAGAACTTGTAATACGGCAACTGACTTTGCCATACTTTCTTATTTCAGCAATAAAATGCAACTTCTTCGAGCCAGAGCTGTGATTTACTTGAAATACTTCATATGACCATCACTATGCACGGAGAGCTAAGTTTCACCATATGGTGGGATTTATTCAAATAGAGAGTGACTGCGATGCAACCCATCACTCGTTAAGTGAAACCCGAGCTCGGGGGCAAGCCATCAGATCAAAGTCAAAAAAGGATTGGCACACGATAATCCTTCATCAACTCCGAGTTCCCAGAGCGTGAAGCGGAGTATAAACATTCAACTCCGTATACCCAGAGTGCGAAGCGGAGTATAAACATCCAACTCCGAACTCCCAGAGTGCGAGTCGGAGTATAAACATCCAACTCCGAACTCCCAGAGCGCGAGTCGGAGTACAAACATTCAACTCCGTATACCCAGAGTGCGAAGCAGAGTATAAACATTCAACTCCGTGTACCCAGAGTGCGAAGCAGAGTATAAACATTCAACTCCGTATACCCAGAGTGCAAAGCGGAGTATAAACATCCAACTCCGAACTCCCAGAGCGCGAGTCGGAGTATAAAACATTCAACTCCGTATACCCAGAGTGGAAGCGGAGTATAAACATCCAACTCTGAACTCCTAGAGCGCGAGTCGAAGTATAAACATTCAACTCCGAGTTCCCAGAGCATGAACCGGAGCATAAACATCAACTCCGAGTTCCCAGAGCGCGAACCGGAGCATAAACATTCAACTCCGTATACCCAAAGTGCAAAGCGGAGTATAAACATTCAACTCCGTATACCCAGAGTGCGAAGCGGAGTATAAACATTCAACTCCGTATACCCAGAGTGCGAAGCGGAGTATAAACATCCAACTCCGAACTCCCAGAGTGCGAGTCGGAGTATAAAACATTCAACTCCGTATACCCAGAGTGGAAGCGGAGTATAAACATCCAACTCCGAACTCCCAGAGCGCGAGTCGGAGTATAAACATTCAACTCCGAGTTCCCAGAGCGCGAACCGGAGCATAAACATCAACTCTGAGTTCCTAGAGCGCAAACCGGAGCATAAACATCAACTCCGAGTTCCCAAAGCGCGAAACGAAGTATAGTTATCAACTCCAAACTCCCGGAGCACGAGTCGGAGTACAAGTGCCAATTCCAAGTCCCCAGGTAGCGGACATATGATTGAAACTCAAGCCAGCATGACCAACCGCCAATAAACAAATGAGGACCCCCGGAGTGCGGATATGATCATCGACGATCGGATAAGCGTGAATAAACCATTCAATCCCCGTTTGTCTCAAACGCCCATCCAGCGGCACTAGACTCGGCATGCTATAAGGAAAGGGGGCAATCGCTGACTTATGTTTTACAACATACCACCAAGACTGGGGGGCAAGACTTAAGCATCGACCATCGACTGAAGCAATGCGACGTCAAAATTCGACTCGTTTCCCGGTCGCACACCTTGTCCACAATACCCAAACTTGGCGAACAGAAACAAATTTCATTCGGAAACTGAAACTTCACAAGTACATTTCAGACACTGAAACACTTAGACAAATACACAATGACAAAAAAGAAGTCAAAAAAGAAAAGTTTCATTTCTATTGATTATAGAAGAAGTTCGTGTGCAAGTTTCCAAAAAATTCCTACTAGGAGGGGCCGAACCCGCATCTATACACGGCTAAAAAAAGGCAAATCAAAATACACCGGAAGAGCATGCCTAATCTTTCTTCTACCTTGGCTTCCTCCTCGGTATGGACCCGCTGGAGCCATCGCCAATCTTCCTTTTCGAGCCTTTTCTTTTCGACGGTTGGTCTTCAGGCGAGGGCATTATGTCGGCGTCTTCCTCCGAACTCGTGTGAATAATAATGCTCCCTACGGGCGAAGTCGGAGGGACAGGATCGAAAACAGAGGGTGGAACGGGCATGCCAGTGAGAAAAACAGCACCGCCAGGAGATATCATTCTGAGCGGAGCAGGCCCTGGTGCTACCATCCCACCTCCAAATCTTCCGCCATGAGCCACTGCTACCATTTCAACGTCAATCTGAGCGAACATCTCCTCTTCGGTTATTGCATGAGACCCGCTGGGGGCATTGGCAGTCGGCATTGAAGAACTTATAGCAGGATTAGTTCCGCTCATGACAGGTGGCAAGTCAGCAAGAGGATCGTCGTGACGGCGAAAGAGTTCAACTATCAGTTGCTCGTCAAACACCATTGTACTCCCCTGCATATCATCAATCAGGACAGTTGCGCTCACGGTGATCGCTTCGGTCACGATAGCCTCCTGCGTCTGATATGATCCTTGAGTAGCAGGAGGCATGTGCGATGCAGCGTCGATCACTGGACAAAGAATAAGAGAATTGCTAGGACTTAACTCGATCAAAGACTTCGACTCAGGAAAGATATGTGGAATGTTCGAAGTACCTTCCTCAGTTTGACTTGTAAGCGACGGGGCGTCTTCGGTCGCTTGCGCTGTAGCCAGAGACATATGCGGCCGATCCGGATTATAGGCAGGAACAGCTTGAGGATTAACCGTAGGCAAAGATTCAGGCTGGGTTGACGCCGGAAGTTCATGACTTGCATCATGGTGCTCGACCCCGGAGCCTTCTCCTACTTCCAGGTGATGGGTGCCGAGTCTCTCCTTCTCATAAGAGATCATTGAAACATGGAGAATCTTCTTTTCATCATCGGTTAACAGACGATTCTCGAGCTCGAATTCATCCACAGACTCACCCTGGTGCGCCTCCTTCTCTTCCTCAACCAGTCGGCCCTAAGCATTGTGAAGATGCATCGAATAATCATCGAGCCAGGCTAGACCCCTATGCCTCAACACATTAGCATTGTAAACGACAAGAAGGTCTTCAATGTCCGCCTCCAGCCTGGACTCGGCCAACTTCACTTTTTCCTCCACCTTGTGAACTTTAGCCACGGCCGCATCCCGTTCACCCCTGAGCAGAACCGCCTGCTCGCACGCCTCCTAGGCTGCGGTGTTCGCGTCATCCTTCTCCTTGGCCATGTCAGCAAATTTGGCCTTGAGTTCATTAAGCTCCTTGATCGCCGCGTCCCGCTCGGCAATGACTTTGGTGTTCCGGTGACCTATCTCCTCCACCAGGGCAACGTGGGCCTGTCCTAACCTCTCCATCTCCGCCTTCGCTTCGTCAGCCCTTTAAACGACCTCAATCTCAGATTTCCGAGAAGACTCGGACTCAACGAAGAGTACCTGAATAATCCGATCCCTTTTTGCGAGCTCGGTCTCCATCTTCTCGAGCGCTTTGGCTCGCTCAAATGCCACTTTGGAGCTTTCTCAGCAGCCTTTGCCCACTCCCGGTACTGGGTATATATGTCGTGAATGAAGTTGTGCACCGTGTTTTCCACCCCTGACGGAACTCTCTTTAAATGTGGTGGGAAGACATAACCATCGAAGCAGATGTTCGGGAAGTCCTTCTTCATCTGAGCCAATTTGAGGGCCCCTTCTCCTGTGGGGTCAGCTGGGACTTGCTCTGTAACCATGGAGGTTGTGGTCTTAACTCTCTGAAAATGAGTTTCGGGTCTAGAAGCGTGAGAAGACGGCCTATGGCGAGGAGGCTCTGGTGGATTTGATGTTTGAACAGGAAGAGGAGACGGAAGTCTAGGAGGAGGAGAGCGTGATCTGGATCGATGTCTATACTCCCTGTCATGCCCGTACCTATCCTGGTTATAGTATTCGCGGTCGCGATCTCTGTCTGAATCCCTCCTGCGGGAGTCATAATAACCAGAAGCTTTTCGGGCTGAACGGAGATTCCCGAGCATTGATCCCCTTCCAAACATCGTACCTGGAAATGATAAATGAAGAAAGAGTTAGTAACTTCCTAGGTTGGACGAAGTACAGTTGTGAATCATGTAGTGTAGTGAAGTGTATGCATGTGCAATCCCCCGACCAACCTGAAATGTCGGCCGCACTCGTAGCAAGCGACCCGCTCGGTTCAAAAGCACGATCAAGTCCCTCCGTCCCGGCATCGTGTGGAGATGACACAAAATCCGGGATCGGAATATCAGCAAGCCCTGCAAAAGGACTCTCCACTTGCGGAGGAGGAGCCTCCGAAATTCTAATCCCCTGGAAAGGTAAAGACACGGCCACGGATTTAAATCTCTTGGATTTAGGGAGTTTAAGAGCAGCGGCCTTGCCTTTTCTTCTTCCTACCGAATCCAGGACGTCATCAGAAGGCCCGGTTGGGAGCTCGGTATCAGTGGGTGTTCTTTCCGGATCGATTTCTTCGGCGATCACGACTGTGGGCGCTTTGCGCTTCACCCGCTTCTTCGGGACCACTCTATGTATCCCTTCCAGATGTATGCTCTGTCTCCGTTCTATCAGCTCGACAGCCCTCAAATTCCTGTCGGTCAGGACTAAGTCTATGTGCCTCTCTTCGCCCGGAAATGCTTGAAGGATCCGAACAAGTTCTCTGAAGTATGCGCCATCTGGATGAGAGATTGCAGCTATAAGAAAGGAAGAGTATGTCAGTTTTGAAGTCAGTTACTAGTATCTCAACGATTCAAGAGAGAAATGGCAACACTTACGTCTGTCCAACCACCGCCCAGCGAATCCAGTGGGGCACCGAACGTAGAACCATTCAATTTTATAGTAACTTAGCCTTCCCCACGAGCCCAGTACAATGTGGCAGCTTCTGACTGCCTCTAGGAAGGTGAAAGAAGGACTGTCTCCACGGCTCTTGACATTGAATAAATATCTGATTTCGATCGGCTTCGTTGGTCGAAAGAGGATCTCCATAAACAAGACAAGCGTGCTGTTCAACAAGGCATACCCATTGGGATGTAGCTGAGATAGAGCTATTCCAAGAAACGATAACATCTCCCTTATATATTCATTGAAGGGAGGAAGTGTCCCCGCTGTGCAAGCATGACGGTTGAAAGCAGTAAACCCCTCTGGGGGGATTATGTGGCCTGTTAGTTGGCCCAGGAAGTAGCACGTCGTCAAGTGACAAACCATGCCTTAAGCAAATCCGTCCTAACATATCTTTGGAGATACCCGACGGCATGGAATCTGATGGATTGAGAATAAACCAAGCACCCGGACGCTCGTCCGGAGCTGGCTCTATAACTTCGGCTTCGATAACCGGTATATCTATGGATGGAGGAATAGAACTTGGGAGTTCCGGCTGCTGAGAACTTGAAGGGTCCATGACTAGCTAGCTTATAAAAAAATCATTGTTAAACTAACAAATAACACCCGTGCATCCCCCAATGTAAAGTGTGTGAGTGTGTTGTGCAGTGCAGTACTGTATATTATTTGAGGTGATCAACCGGATTAAGGAAAGCATGTAAACGATGAGACTTCGGAATTCGGTCGGAAGGACCGTCATCGCTGACCGTCACAACCGTACCATCCAACTATTTGACTATCATCCCAAGTAAAAGTTGGTTGTCATTTTGATAAGTTTCAGTTTCATCGACGAGCTTCGATAGGCAATCAGATATGCAGTGAAACGGTTAAGTCCAGATATGCAAACTTGAAGCTCGTCGGAGGCAATTGTTCGAGTGTGTGAGAAGTTTCAAGCTTTTTTAATAGTCAAATTTGTATCACTCACGGGAGCCGTGTTCGCATCAATAAGTCGTGATCATCTGCGTGTGAGTAAGGCTCGGTCGGAAGGTCGGCATACAATTTCAACTCGAACCAGAGGCTGGGGATTTCGAATTGATCAGAGCATAACCCTTCGAATCGATTAAAAGCCTCCAGTTCGACTCGCTCCCCAAGACCATCGAGTTCGACTCGGTCCCATGAACACGAAGTTCGACTCGCTCCCCAAGGCCATCGAATTCGACTCGCTCCCAAGGCTCTACACTTCGACTCGATCCAGAGCCATCCAGTTCGACTCGCTCCGAAGCCACCCACTTCGATTCGATCGAAGGCCATCGTTTCAAATTGATCAGACACAACCCCTTCGTATCGATCCATAGATTCAAAGCATTCGACTCGATGCGAAGCTCCACCACTGCTCGATACGAAGGCCTCCGCCTCATCCTATCGAAACCCCCACTCCAGATCGACACGAAGATAAGGCCATGAAACTTTCGATCCATCACGACTCAGGTTGATATGGTGCTAGAAAACCGAGTCTCATCGTTCGCACGTTGGATTCGCTTAATGGATTACCTAGATCTGAAAGTTAAGTTCAAATAGTTGAAGATAGGAATCGATTCGAAGGCAAAGGTTTTTTCTCTTGAAATGCTCTGGAATGATACGAAGGCAAGGTAGATAAAGATGGAAGGTAAAAAGTGAAAAAATGGCTAAGTACGAAGTATTTATATGGACTCGAAAGCAAGGGGAACAAACGATTCGAATCCCAGTGGAGTCGAACGCGTGCTTCGACTCCCTCTTCAGTGCATTGATGCGGAGCTCCCTTTCGTATCGACTCCCTCTCCGGTGCGGCAAAACAAGCAGTTCGAATCCATCAGGAAAATTCATTTCAACTCGCCCCGTTTTGACTCGCTCAGTTCACGTCCACCTTCGAGTCGAACAAGCACTTCGTATCCATCGATTTCCAACTCCATCAACTCGACATACTTACTTCGCATCCATGAATCCAATGGAAATTATCTTCGATGTTTCAATCCTTCCCATCGATTCAGGAGAAGACCGTTACGAAGAAACATTCAAAAGTAATCGTCAAGCGTTGTTGCAACGAATTTCACACCGGTTCAGGAGAGGATCAATACGGAATTCAAAAATAATAAACTGATAATGACTTGAGAACGTAAAGACGTTAACGGGAGTCAGGTTAACGTATATGCATGAATGTCAAACCAGTATTCAATATTCCGGATTTTCAGGCATCAAAAACACATCCAATAACGATTACAACAACGAACGGAAAACCGCTGGCATACAACAATCAGTTGCAACGATACATGGTACAGCAGTCGGCAGTCAACGGTTTACATTATCAAGGAGAACGGTCGAAGGTCACCGCTTCCATCGAAAAGACAATAACTATTTGGAAGATATTCCCTCTTTTTCCATTTAATTTCTTCACTTTATCTCTTCAAAGACTTCCGAAGAGTGTTGTGCCTAATTTTGGTACAAATAGAAACCCAGCCGTTGTTCTTTTGCCTTTCGATTGTATTGATGTCATCAATGCTTCTGAAGGGTTATATTTGTTTTAACCTTATGTTAAGCCACTTCCCAATGCTTTCAAAAGGGTTCAAGGTTTTCGAAGGCAATGGCTTTGAAAGGGAGTTTCGATGCTATCCTTTAATGTTTTGCTTAAATGATTTGAAGCTTTCGAAAGGATGGTGCCGACGCCATCAAGTTTACCCTAATACTTTTATATGATAAAGAATGATTTTGAAAGAGATACTTTCGTTTATATTCACTTTGACCCAAATGATATTTTTAAATATAAACCAATGGTTTCGAAAAATGGACTTTCAATGGTTTCGAAAGGGATACTTCCAAAGGTTTCGAAAGGGGTACATTCAAAGGTTCTAAGAGTTAATAAGTAATACTTTATTAAATTTGAAAGGTTTCGAAAGAGAGGTTTTAAATTATTTCGAAAGGTCGGGGCCTAATGTTTTGAAAAGAAATTTATATGCTTTCAAAGGAGGTTATCCAATGAGGTCGAAAGCAAAGTTTTGTAGGTTTCGAAAGCCTTAGTTTTTCAAAACAAATAATCCCAATCTCATTTTAAAGGAAAAACCCATGGCTAAGTAAAGGAGTTTTGAAATGGTTTTAATAAGAAGCTTTCCTTGATAAAATATTATGTTAAAGGGATTAACCATGTTTTATATGAATATAATTTCAAGGACATTAAACCTACAAGAGTGGTATTGTAATGTTATTATGTTTGCTTCTTCAAATATGTATATACATTCACATTATAATGAACCCATAACGGTAATTTGGGGAAGGGAAGAATAACCAGCTAGGTTTGACCTAGTAGTGAATATAAATTAAATTAATTAAAGATATTGGCAGGGGCCAATAGGTTCACAGTAAGCCTATCAAAACTATGTATCGGAAAAGATATTGGCAGGGGTCAATAGGTTCATAGTAAGCCCATGAAAACTATGTTTAACCGAAGATGTCAGGTAGACAGGTTCATAGTTAGCCTATGAAAACTATGATTTGATATTGGCAGGGGCCAATAGGTTTGTAGTTAGCCCATGAAAACTATATCCCAGTTAAGATATTGATAGAAGTCAATAGGTTCCTAGTCAACCCATGAAAACTAGGATAAGAGAAAAGATATTGGAATTACCAATAGGTTTAGGGAGAACCCATGAAACAGTAAAGATAGTGGAATGGGCCAATACGTTCTTAGTGATCCCATGAAAGCTATGAAATAGTATAGGGAGTCCATAAACATTTAACCGGTTATTAGTCAGCCCATGAAAACTATTAAATTAATAGTACCCCTAGAAAGTATAACTGAGACAGATAGTCAAAATGAAGGGGAATGGGTAATCCAGAATTGATTTATTATTTTGCATAACATCATATTTTTTTGAGATGTTTTAACCATTGTGGATGCAGGGCACAATATATGGTTTCATAAAGGTTTTAGGATACTAGTGAGGGGAAAACCCATTCTGCTAAGCAGCATGGTCTCACTAGATATCTATATTGTTTGAGATGATGGATTATTATTCATACCAGGCTTTATGTCTGACTCGAAGTTTATGTTTTCCCCTTAAACTCTCGGGTACTCAATTGATTTTGAGTAGTTTGCGAGTTGAGGTTTTCAGGTACCTCTTTAGACGAATAAGCTTCCAAAAACATGCAGGAGGCATGATAGCTATCCAGAGTACTGTTTTATTTTGATTCCGTTGTGTTTTTGTTGTAAAGGCGAAGTTTATTAAATTGCCTATATATACTCTTATCATCCAAGGGAGCATCTTCATATGTTGCTCTTGGCGTATGTTGTAATAAACATATTTCCTCTGAACGTGGTTAACGATTGTGGGATTATGTAGTGAATTTGAAATGTTTTGAAATGGAGTGTGGAACTTGTTCGATTTTTAAATTTTTTCCATATTCATGTGTTTCTGTATATAATGTATCTAACATTACCATATTTGGTCGCCGAAAATTAATAACTATAGATGACTGCAGCATCCATAGCCATTAGTTTTGGGCCTCTAAGCGGGGGATGTTACAAGTTGGTATCAGAGCATAGGTTTATGAAACTTAAAAGAAATTAAACCTAAAAGATTTTCAAACATAATCCAATGAATTTGAAAATAAGATCGGGGTTTGGGTTAACGCTATAGTAACGTACTTGTATTTGATATATATTTATATATATATATAAGTACATATTCCCCTCTCTCTTAGACCATTCTTCTGTATCTTACTAAGGCTCATATGCAGATTTACAAGAAAGAAGATATGGAATCAGGAAACGAAAGAGGAAATCTCGGTGGAGGAAGCACCAATACCAACGGAAATGTTCGACCTAATACCAGGAGGAACCATGGTCGATAGGCAAATACTAACCAAAATGACGATGCCAATTGGGGTGTTGGAAATCCACCAGCAGATATGGGGCGATGTATCAGTTCTTCATCAATATGATGCAAGCAGGAGCCATTGCTGGAGTTGCTGGAAATGTTGGAGGAGCAAATCATGTGGCTCCATTTGGAAACAATTATGCTAAGTTTAGCAGAGATTACACCAGCCTTAGTGGAAAACCGTTTGTGGGAACAGAGGATGATATAGAAGTCGAGGATTGGTTGTTACATTATGGGAGAAATTTTGCTGATTTAGGTTTGGATGATGCACAGAAGAGGAGGCTGGCCTCTAGGTAGTTGCAAAGGGCAGCACTTCATTAGTGGAACAGTGTTACTACCGGGGTTCCAGAGGAGGAATTGACTTGGGCAGATTTTAGAGGAAGATTTGAGCAGAGGTTTTTATCTGAAGTTGCTAAGTCAGAATTGTTGAGAAAGTTTATGGATTTGGTGCAAGGAGAAATGTCAGTAACTGAGTATGCTACTGAGTTTGATGAGCTATCCCGATATGGACATGCTACTATAGACACTGACATTTGGAGAAATGAGAGGTTCATTTGGGGATTGAGACCTGAGCTTGCTAGGGTGACCTTGACACATATTCGTGATCCTTGTAATGTTGTGGTGGAGATGGCAATTCGCCATAAGGAGATGGTTGTCGTTTGTGCTAAAGAGAAGCCAATTGAAACCCAGGTTTCTCAAGGAAAGAAGAGAAAGTTCTTTAAGAAGAAAGGAGCCAAGAAGGGAGATGCAGCCAAGAATGCAAAGGCTGATTTAGTTTGCTACAAGTGTTACAAGAAGGGTCATTATGCAAATGAGAGCCGGTCAGGAAAGGGGAAGAAGGCTACGGATAGGAAGAATGTGAAGTACTTTAACTGTGTTTAGGTTGGGAATTATAAGAATCGGTGTCCAAAGCCGGTTAGGGTGGATAATGGAAAGTTTTTGATGTTGAACCATCATCTGCTAAGCCAACTGCAGCTAAAAAGGAAAGACTGTGATGGAAGGTACATTTTTGATTCAGAGTATACCAGTTAGCTAGGATACTACTTGATACTGGTGCATCACATTCATTTGTATTGTAATGCCCCTAAATTTTAATTAACATTATTCGGGATATTTAATTGGATAAATTAAATAGAATAATGTGAATAATTCGGGAGATTAGATTAATAAATCCAATGGACCTGTCTTAAAGAAGGAATTAAAATAAGACTTGACTAAATTAATAAGGAGGAATTTCCTAAGGGGTAAACTTGGAAATGAGGCTACATTTCTTAGTATAAATCTCTTCCTCCACCTTAATAAACTTTTACCTTCTCATTCATAACTCCTCACCTATATTTCGACCGGCCATTAAAAGCTCCAAGAAGAGCAATAAATTGAAGAAAAAGCTAAGGAATTAAAGCTAGGAAATTATCTCATTCTCCAATTAACTAATCAAGGTGAATAATCATGTTTATCAACTCATTTTTCTATGTTTGGATCGGTTATGGGTTATACCCGATTCATGTTTGTGATTTTGGTTAGGATATAACCATTTAAACCTTTGTTTGGATAAGACATAGGTGTTTTTAAGTGTTAATGGGCTAATTAACACGTTTTTATTCGGTTTTGGTTAAATTCCGAGTTGTTTTTTTCTTCATATGCTTTGAAATTTTAATATGTTGAAGTATATGATTTATCATATTTTTGGTGATTTTTTGTGATTTTTAGGGATTTTCCTTAGTGATTTACTAAGGTAATTAAATTATTTAAGCCTAAGGGCTAAACTGCAAAATTGCCTTCGAATTAGTCAATTCAGCGGGAATGCTGCAATTCCAAAATTTAATTGGGGAAGAAGAATAGTATTTTAAGAAAAAGGCCAACTTTTGTATACTTTTTACTATTTGGAAGTACAGGTGAAGGCTCCTCAGCCAATCAAAATTAGACAAGCAAGATAAAACATCACTTCAGTAGGCCCAGTTCTGCCTTCGACTCCAACAAGCCCACTTTTACCCTTTTTATGAAGTCAAAAGGTACCTTTCGTCTAAGACGGAAGGTAAACAATTGCCCTCTGCCTAAGTCAAAAGGTAGGCACGGTGTCGAAGGGAAGAGGAGCGAAGGGATGGGGAGGCTGCTTCCTTTAATCTCGATTAGAAACATAATTGCTTTCGAATAAGTTGAAGGGGGATCCTTCGACTCTATCATTTTATAAAAGACTAAAAATTTTATATATTCAAGAAGGAGTTTTGAAGGGGATCTTTAAAAGTTTAAACCTTCAAGAGAATTGTTTTAAAATGTTTTTTAAAAAGGTGTTTTAATCTTTCGACTAAGTTGAAGGGATGCCTTCGACAAAGCCGAAGGGAAAGAAGAGGAAGAAGAAGGGGTTACTTTTGAACCTCCCATTGTTTTTAAAATAAAAGTTTTAATACCTTTTGACAAAGTTGAAGGGTAAACCTTTCGACAAGGTCGGAAGTATACTTTCGAAGGGTTGGTTCCAACACCAACACTTCGTTGTTTTTGAATGGTTTCGAAAGGTTTTAAGGGGTTACCTTCAATTATTGCAAAAGGTTTTGAGTGTCATTGCTTTCGAAAGGTTTATAAATGGTTTTATAAGGGAGGGTACCCCAGGCTTTCGACTAGGTCGAAAGGTAGAACCTTTCGACTAGGTCGAAAAGAATCCTTTCGACAAGGTCGAAAGATATGATTTTGTGATTCTTTCAAAAGGAAGGCTTCCAAAGGGGCTAACTTCGGGGGGTTATTTGCTCTCGAATTGGACTTCATTCGAAGGGCTGTAAAGGGCTGTTTTTAGCCATTTTTCTTGAGTAAAGTTTTGCTAATTTGAAGGGCAACTTCGAAGGGTTATAGCATAAAATACTTATCTTTGTTTGAATATGTAAGGGGGATCCTTATTTAAATTGAATGTTATAAAACCTTGGGGACACCGGGGTGGGTTTAATGTTTTCGATACATAGTTTGGGGTTACAAACAGAAATATGCTTTCGAAAATATACATTGGGGCTATCAATGTGTATTCTATTTAATTTAACCTAATTGGGGCTACCAATGGGAATAGCTTAAACAGGTGGTATACCTGGGGAAAATAATTAATCACGAGGATCATGAATTTTTATAAATAATCATGGTGATCATGATATTTTAATTGGCCAAGTGTTGGCTTCTTGGTTAACCTAGGAAAACCATGGAATGTGTGGTGGATAGCCCACATCAAATTTCTAAAGTAAAGAATGTTTTTCCAGAGGTGGTTAGCCTCGGGATTTGGCACCCAAGGGTTCATAGTCTTCCTAGGAAAACTATGGAGTGTGCGATGGATAGCCCGCACCAACTTTTTTAAAACAATGTACGATAGATAATCTGCATTTATTTTGATAATTTGGGACGGATAGTCCTTTTTAAGTTTTGACGGATAGTCATTTTATAGATTTTAGAGGGGAACTCTAATAAATTGATTTTAGATGGGAAATCTAATAAATTGCTTTTAGATGGGATATATAATAAATGGGTGGATAGGATATCCAATACATATGATTTATGGCTTTATTTCATATTATGTTAAGACTAATCATTTTGGGTATAGGGGCATAGTAAATGATTTGCATGTTTTGTTCTCGATACTAGTGAGGGGAAAACCCGTTCCGTTAAGCGACGTATCTCACTAGATATCTATTTATGATAAGAGATGATAGAGGATTATTCATACTAGACTTATTGTCTGACTCGAAGTTTGTGTTTCTCTACAAACTCTCGGGTACTCAAAATTTATTCGAGTAGTTTGAGAGTGGGAGACTTTCAGGTTTTTGGACGAATAAGCTTCTAGAGACGTGCAGGAGCAGTGTTAGCTATATAGGAGCTATTTTGTGTATTCCGTTGTGATGTGCTAAGAACTGTAAAGTTCATATTATTAGTTCTCTGATCATCATAAGGGAACATCTTCATATGTCGCTCTTATCGTATTTTGTACATGTATATGTGATTTGAACGTGGTTAACGTCTGGGATTATGTAATTAAATCTGAATATTATTCATAAGAAATGAGAAATCCTTTTTTGTTGAAGTTTAAAAATTTTCATATTCTTATGTTCCTGTGTATCAATATTAACTATGCCGCATTCGGTTGCCAAGAAATAACAACTACGGATTACTACAGCATCAGTAGCGGTTAGTTTTGGGCCTCAGAAGGCGGGATGTTACAAGTAGGTATCAGAGCATGGTTTATGTACTTAAAAGGAATTTAAACCTTAAAAGATTTTTAAAGCATAATCTAATGAATCTAAAATATGGTTGGGCTTAGGTAAGGGTTATAGTAACGTATGTGTGCTTTGCTATAAATACCTAAGTATGTATTCCCCACTCTCTTAGACCGTTCTTTTATATCTTACCAAGATTGGATTTCAGGTAGTAGGGAATTAAGAAATGGAGGCAGGAAACAGAAGAGTGAATCAAGGTGGGAGACGGGCCACAACTAGTGGAAATTGTCGACCCAATACTAGGAGCAACCAGGGTCGACAGACAAATGCAAACCCAGATGCAAATGCTAACGTTGGTGTTGAGATTCCGCCGGTTGATATGGGGATAATGTATCAGTTCTTCGTGAATATGATGCAAGCTGGAGCAGCTGCGGGAGTGGCTGTAGGGAATGCTGGAGGAGCTAATCCGGTGGCCCCAGTTGGCAATAATTATGCCAAGCTGAGTAGGGATTACGCTAGTCTTGGAGGAAAGCCTTTTCTGGGAACCGAGAATGCAGTAGGAGTGGAGAACTAGCTATTGCATTGTGAAAGGATATTTGCAGATCTCGACTTGACATATATGCAGAAGAGGAGACTTGCTTCAAGGCAATTACAGGGAGCGGCATTTTTTTGGTGGAAGGAGTTACCGTAGTAGAGCCAGAGGAAGAGCTGACTTGGGCTGAATTTCGAAGGAGGTTTGAAAAAAGATTTCTATCAGAGGTTGCCAAGTCAACATTGCTCAAGAAGTTTGCAGATTTAGTCCAGGGGAATAGATCGGTGATTGAGTATGCTACAGAGTTTGATGAGTTGTCCCGTTACGGATATGCTACTGTAGATACTGTCATTTAGAGGAATGGTAAGTTTATTAGGGGGTTGAATCCTGAGATCGCCAGAGCAACCATGCCAAACCTATGGGATCCGTGTCATATTGTTGTTGAGATGGCCAATCAGAATGAAGAGATGCTTTCTACTTTTGGAAAAGGGAAACTAGTTGAGGTTTAGAATTTTCAAGGTAAGAAGCGGAAGTTCTTCAAGAAGAAAGGTACCCAGTCGGGGGTAACAACTAAGAGTGGTAGAGGACAATATTCCTTTGACAGCGTTTAGGACCAGATATGGGTCTTACGAGTGGTTGGTTATGCCATTCGGGCTTACTATGCGCTAGCTTTCTTCGTGGATTTGATGAACCGGGTTTTCCAAGAGCACTCGAATACGTTCGTGTTGGTTTTATTGATGACATTTTGGTATATTCTAAGAATGAGAAGGATCATGCAGATCATCTTAGAATAGTGTTGGAGATGCTTTGGTAACATCAGCTGAAGGCGAAGTTCTCCAAGTGCCATTTCTGGAAGAAGGAAGTGAAGTTCCTTGGTCATTTAGTTTCCGAGGAAGGGTTAGCAGTTGATTTGAATAAGATCGAAGCCGTTAACAATTGGAAGAGACCAGAGACGGTAACCAAGATGAGAAGTTTTCTTGGTCTTGCAGGACTATGCTACCAAAGGTTCATTAAGGATTTCTCACTTATAGCGGCATCCTTGACTATGCTAACCAGGAAGGACGTGAAGTTTGTTTGGTCTGCTAAATGTGAGGAGGCATTCCTTAAGTTGAAACATTTGTTAACCAATGCGTCGGTGTTAGTAGTTCCAGATGGGAATCAGGGGTTGGTAGTTTACACCGATGCATGTGGTACTGGGTTAGGTGTTGTGCTAATGCAGAATGGAAAGGTTATTGCCTATGCTTCTAGACAACTTAAACCGCAAGAAGTGAGATACCCAACTCATGATTTGGAGTTGGCCACGGTAATCTTCGCATTGAAGGTATGGAGACATTATCTTTTGGGAGAAAGGTTTGAGCTATTTACGGATCATAAGCCTCTACGGTATTTATTCTCTTAGAAGGAGTTGAACATGAGATAGCAGAGATGGCTGGAGTTTGTTACAGCTTATGATTTTAGCATCAAGTATACACCGGGAAAAGGAAATAAGGTGGCGAATACGCTTAGCAGGAAACATTGGAATGTGGTATTAGCTATGTTGGCGGAATGGAAAGACTTAGAAGCACTGGTTGCTTGCAGTGTGCAGTTGAGGTCGACTGCTGGATCTAGTCGGAATATCGCCATGATGTCTTGTTTGGAAGTTCGACCAGTTCTGATCGAACGAATTGCTTCTATGCAGAAAGAGGATCCAGTCTTAGCCGAGAGGATTAGAAGGTTAGAAACTGGAACCGAGATTGATGACTTAAAGGATTTTATTCTTGACCGTAGGAGTTGGTGGAGAAAGAAGGAACGGTTATGTGTTCCGGATGTTGAAAACCTTAGGAAGGAAGTTCTTAGGGAATGTGTAATATCCCAGAAATTTTAACAATATCAATTTAATAATCTGTTAAATAATTAAATTGATATTGATGATCTTTGATAATAAAATTTGAATTTAATTTAATAATCTGATTAAATTAGTATTAATTGATGATTTTATCTTTTAAAAGTTAATAAGATATTTTCTATTTGAATATATATATTTATTTGTATATGTTGTAAATAGAAGCTTTGGTAAATTGGAAATTCATATTTAGTTTAATCTGGACTTTTCAATGTTATTTAAATAAATAACATTTTAGTTTTAAATATACTTTAGATAAATCTTTTAATTGGTTTTTATTTTATTTTCTTTTAAAGGTTTTATTTTTATAAATTAAGAAAAGCATTCATAAAATAAGATATGTATTTATTTGGAAATTAATTTATAAAAACTTTATAAAACATTTAAAATTTAATTATGCATGTAAAGTTACATGTGTTAATCTATAAACCTCTTAAATACCATGTGTTAGCAAACTAAGTAAGGTTAAGACAAGTGTCACATTAATTTTAATTTTCTTTTATTTTTAAATAAAATCTAAATTAACTTATATAAACATATATCTTCCTCTTCATTTCTTTTCCTATTCTCATTTCTAAAACAAAGAAACTCAAAATCGAAACCTGTAAAACAATCACCATATCAACTCAAAACATTTTTCTCAAGCCTGTATCTTTTTCAAACCTGAGAACAATTTCTCAAATCAAAGATAAAGCCTGTAACAATTTTCAAAGCTTGCAAATTTCAAATACAACCTGGATTTTCAAAGCATTCAGCAGCAAATTGAAGCTCCAGCCTGCATAAATCAATGTCTCAAAACATCTCAGTTTAAAGAATTCAAAACTAATTCAAAGGCTTGAACCCAGTTTTTCAAAGCATTCAAAGTTTTCAAAGCTTCATCTCAGTTTAAATCATCTCTGCATTTTAGTTAAAAGGTGAGTAACTTTTAAAAACTTAAAGTAAAATATGGTTGCATGCTAGTATAGTTGAAATGAATAAGTATTGCATGAATAAGTGAAAATCTAATGTGAATGTTTATAGTGTGTATGCTCATAAACAATTAGATGCTCTGTTCATCTTCTTTAAATGGTGAGTAAATAATCTTTTTCAAAAGTTAAAAAGGAAATTAAATTTGCTTTTAAATGATTTCTGAATAGAGTATATATGCATGTTTATTTATATGAATGTTCTCTGTGTGTATGTAAGAATTGAATTGTGCATGTATGATTTAAGTGTTAGTTGCTCTGTTATCTTTAATTTGAGAAAAACTCTTCTTTATAAGACCTTGAACTATATATATATCATGATCCCAGAAGTATATATGAGATATCCTAAGAATGTTTGAGTGCATTTTAGTTTGCATGTTTATAAATATGTAAATATAAAGATATGTATGTCTGTTCATATTTATGTCTCTGTTTATAACAGTACAGGCTTTAGATTTTAATAGAAAATTCCTATCTTCCTATTTAATTGATTTTAGTCTAGAGTTTGTAAATGAAAAGAGTTTCTAACCATGTACTTTAAATTTTAAAAGAAGATTCGAGGATTTGTAATAAGTATTAACTCTAAAATTTAAAGTTTACAGTAGAACTCAATGAAATGGGTAAATTTCGAAAATGTTAATTTAAAACTTTGACTCTATAATCTGATTAGTAATTACAAATGATGAATTTAGAAAAAGAATTCAAGAATTTTAAGGTTGAAATGGTAGAGAAATTGTAAGATGAACAGAAATGACATTTTCGTCATTTTCAGACGAACGATGGGGCTGGGTTCATCGTGATTGATGTCGGAGGTAGGTTGAAGGCTGTAGATGATGGGAAAAATAGTGGATGAATTTATTATTCGTCGTGGTGGTTATTCGATGGGATTTTAGGGTTTAGTGAGTGGTTTTGGACAGCGTTGAAGTCGAGGCTTTTTCGTGGACGTGGTCGAGCCGGAAGCTACCGCACCTGGGGGAAATGAGGCATGGGTCGGAGACGAAGCTTTGGTCGAAGTCGTGGGGGTTCTGGTGGCCAGAGATGATCGGTCGAGGTGGTTCTTGGGTAAGATGTTGTTCCAGGAAGTGGTCGAGATGGCTCTAATTTGATTTTCAAATTTCCTCGATGATCAGAGTTGACGTGGTGATCGAGGAGAAGGAGTGCGACTCGATGGTGATCGGCAACATGGTCGGAGTGGCAGCGTTCACCTGTGCACGTGCACGAAAATAACGTGTATCTGTGGGTTTCTTTTTTTTTAGTTTGGGAAGATGGAGTTTCTCGAGTTCGTTCTCGAGAAGGGACTCGGGTAAACTAAGTTTTGGCTCGGGGATTTTTAGGGATATACGCGAGTGTTTAAGTGATAAATGTTTTAACAGTTTTAAGTTTTTTTACAAACAGTTTTAAAATTTGTTCGGGGAGGCACTCGTGAAATAAGGCTTTGAACTCGGGTATGTTGCCGGGTTGTACGCGAGAAGTAATGGGTGAACTGTTAAGTCTAAAACAGTTTAAAATTTAAATAAAGGCAAGATTTTTAAAAAAATTTAACAATCAAGTTAAATCAATTTTCCTGGAAATTTATTTCTTAATAATTAATGTTTTGACTAAATTTAAGTTGTAACATTTGTTTAACTTAAATGTATTAAGATAAATTCTAAAGTTATTTTCAAACTTAATTTGAAATATAAAGGAAATGTTTTTTTATCTTAAAACTTAATTAATGGAATTAGTTATTGATTAAGGACTTATTAGTTAACAATTAAGGGTTTCAAGTGTTTTATTAATTTGTAAATAAGGATTGTTAACCAATTAAAGATAAGTAGTTAATGATTATTTTTTTTAAACTTAATTAATGATTTAATTAAGTGAGTTAATTCTAAGATAAAATGTTTTATTGATAATGTTTTATCTCAAGATAATTTAGATTTTTAATGAGTTGAAATTAATTAAGTTAATTAAGAAATTTAAGTTTAATTTATTTAATTAATAAGAATTAATTAAATGATTAAGGGTTAATTAAAATAGTAATTAAGGAGTACTTAATAAAATTTTATTAAGTATTAATTAAGTTTTCTTAATTAATAATTAAGAGATTATTAATCTATGATTAGAGTTAATTAAGGATTAATTAACTGTTATTAATTTCCAATAAGGATTGATTAATTGATAATTAATAATTAATTAAAATTGTAATTAAAATTGTTAATTAATAATTGAGTTTTATTAATTAATAATTAAGAGATAATTAATTAGTTAATTAAGGTTAATTAATTAATTACAAAAGTAATTAGGAATTGATTACTTTGTATTAAAGGATATTGATTAATAATTAAGGTTTATTAATTAATAATTAATGAATAATTAATCTGTGATTAGGGATTAATTTGTTTAAAGGGTAATTAAGGATGAATTACTCAGTTATTATTTATGAAATGAATGTGATTAATTTAAGTTAATTAATTTGTTAATTAATTAAAGATAGTCACTTGGTAATTAATTAAGTATAATTACTTAATAAGATTCAATAAGTGAAATTACTTAGAGTAAGTAATTGATAAATGAACTACTAGATGTAATTGAGATAAGAGAAATTACTTAATGGAAAGTAATTTAAAAGAATAATTATTTGGTAAAAAGTAATTAAGGATTAATTAAATTGTGTAATTAATCAAAGGATTTATAAAAAGATTTATAAAACAAATAAGAAATAATTAAGAAGTAATTAAGAATAATTAATTACTGTTTATGATTATTTAAGGTTGATTAATGGAAGTAATTATTTAATGCATGATTAATTAATGTAATTAATTAAGGAATAATGTAATTAATTAAAGGTTAATTAATTAATTAAAGTAATTAATTAAGGATCATTAATTAATGTAATTAATGAGAGTAATTAAAGGTTAATTACTGTTAATGGTTAAGAATAATTAATTTGTGAAGTTAATTAAAGGATAATTACTTTATGTAATTAATAATTAATCAAGAGTGATTAATATTTAATGATTAATTAATTAAATGGATTGTAATTAATTAATGTTGATTAAGCAAGGAAAGGAATTAATTCTTAAGTAATTAATTTAATTTAAGTTGATTAAATTAATTATAATAGAGATTAATAAATGGTTGCTTATGAATGATGGTTGAGTAGAATGTCTGATTTGGTTAATATCTATTGGATGATATACTATGATATTCTGTGATATGATATTGGATATATCTGTGATAAATGTGTGATATTTATCTAAGTTAATGCTATGTGAATTCAAGTATTGAATTGAATTGTTTAAACCTTTAAACAACTTGGCCTTAAAAGATACGTTTTGGATTTCGATGAGACCGGGATCGGGTTTCCGTATACCGGATTTCCAGGTCTGGAGACCCGAATACCACATCGATCCAAATTTACGATAGGTCGTGAATCAAGTGAAGATGAAGATTCAGAGTGCAAGGGTTATTGTCGTTAACTCTGAGGGTGATTCCAAAACGAGTGTAACGAGATAATGCCTTCGGTTTCGTTCGAACCCGGAACGAACTTGTATGGATTGAATGCTTTCAGAACATCGTCAGGTGGACGATGAGCATTCTAAGTGATGTGTTCTTTTCTAAGGTAATCGTGACCTCAAGCCTCACAAACCGGGAATGGCTAAAACAGGGGAGGTGCAGCAAGGTTAGTGGGTAGCACCCAAGTAGGACAAGATTACCTCTGTCTAGATGTCCCTTTCTATTTTCGACTTAGTGGTGCGGTTGCTGATCCCAACCGTGAGGTATCTTGTGCGGGAATTATCCAGTAAGGGATGTTCCGACCTTGTGTTGCAGGGGATTGGGAGTGATCCTCGGTACGGTGATCTAGGCCACGTACTGTGACGGGCGGTACCCCGGTAGCCCTGCCATTGTATGGAATCCAAACTCCAATAAGTGCCGTACGTATTAGTTGTGCCCAACTATGTTGGAATGTGAGATGTAAGCATTTCAGCTATTTCTGTATTTTACTTGAAAACCCTAGACCCTATTATAATACAATCGAATTTCCTATCAAATGTTTTGGTTAGCGTAAGGTAAAAACTTACCCATGTTTATTTGTGGGGAGTCTTACGTGATACCTTTTCTTTCAAAAAGGTTTTGAAGTTAAACAAGTTTAACCTGTTACTCACACCAGACCCATGTCTGACCAAGTTGTTTATTTCTGTTTTATAAACTCTTGGGTACTCAAATTTTTACGAGTAGCCAAGGGATTCAGGTTTAGCTTTGACGAGTAATCTGGAGGAGCAATGGAGCAGGAGGCTTCAGCGTTGTAGATATAGATAGTAGTTCCGCTGTGTTTGTATCTCTGTAGTGTATTGAGTTGTAATGTCTAGACAGATGTTTATAACTGTCTAGTATGTGATGTGTATATGCTGTGTAACTCTGATAGATGATGTATATGATACTATGTAATATTTATGTGATATAATATATTTTGTTCGTTTCCGCTGTGAGTATTTGTGTTTGTTTCTTTTCTCTTCTGCTCTTTTCTACTTCTCACCCCTTTCTTTCTTGCTGTCGATGCGACTTTCCGGGAGTGGAAAGTCGGGTCGTCACAGAATGTAATCAATCGAAGTTTACGATTCATCCTGTGGGAACCAAGATGTATCAGGATATAAAGAGAAGTTTCTTCTGGGAAGAAATGAAGAGAGATGTTGACTTATGGGTAAAACAGTGTTTGAACTATTAGCAAGTAAAAGCCAAACATCAGAAGCTAAGTGGTTTGCTTCAGCCCTTGGATGTTCCAGTTTGGAAGTGGGACTCGATATCCATGGATTTTATTGACGGGTTGCAAAGGTCAAACCGGGGTAATGAAGGTATATGGGTCATAGTGGACCGATTGACCAAGAGTGCCTATTTCATTCCGGTAAGGTCAACCAGGATGGCATCCATTTTGGCTAAGTTGTTCATGAAGAACATCGTTAGCCTGCATGGAATTCCAAGTAGTATCATCAGTGATAGAGATGCTTTGTTTACTAGCGAGTTTTGGAAGAGCCTGCAGAGTGTGTTAGGCACTAAGCTTAAGATGAGTACCGCATATCATCCTCAGACAGATGGGTAGACAGAGAGCGTCAACAAGGTACTGGAAGATCCGTTGAGGGCTTGTGTGCTGGATTTCAGTGGTTCTTGGAAAGATCACTTGCACTTAGTGGAGTTTTCCTGTAATAATAGTTATCAAACTACTATAGGAATGGCGACTTTTGAAGCTTTGTATGGAAGGCCATGCAAATCACCAGTATGTTGGTTAGAGACGGGAGACAGATTGGTCCTTGGTCCAGATTTGGTGAGAGAGGCGACGGAAAAGATCGAGTTGATACGGGAAAGAATGTAGGAAGCTCAGTCTAGGAAGAAGAGTTACGCAAACAAAAGGTGTATGGACCTAGAGTTCTCAGTTGGAGATAGAGTTTTCATCAAGGTATCGCCGATAACAAGTGTGGTTCGGTTCGGGAAGACAGGGAAGCTAGCACCGAGACATGTTGAACCATTTCCTATATCAAAGAGGATTGGGAGACTCGCATACCGAGTAGATTTGCCGAGCAGTTTGGCCGAGGTCCACAATGTGTTTGATGTTTCTCATCTTAGGAAGTGTGTTCATAATCCAGAAACTACTATCGCTCTGACGGCACTGGAGGACTTAGTGGTGGAACGGGATATGACTTTTGTGAGGCAACCAGTTTGTGTTGTGGCAAAAAATGAGAAGAGGTTAAGGAACAAGACAGTCAGGTTGGTGAAAGTTCAGTGGAGCGACAACGTGAAGGACTGTACTTGGGAGACAGAAGACAGGATTAGGGCTACTTTTCCTTGGCTGTTTTAGATGGTAAGTTCGATATATGGTTTATATAGAATTTGGCAGGTAGGTTATATTAGCGTTGCTTGCATGGGCTATATGCTTGTTGTTTTGTCCTTACTGAAATTTCGGGGACGAAATTCTTTGACGGGGGGAGTCTGTAATGCGCCTGATTTTAATTAACATTATTCGAGATATTTAATTGGATAAATTAAATAGAATAATTTGAATAATTAGGGAGATGAGATTAATAAATCCAATGGTCGTGTCTTAAAGAAGGAATTAAAATAAGACTTGACTAAATTAAGAAGGAGGAATTTCCTAAGGGGTAATGAAATTTAGACTTCATAAGATTAGCAAGATTCAAAATGTTAATTTTTTTTTAAATTCACCCATTTTATCTGTTGTAACATCCCGTATTTTTAAGCCATTGAATTTGAACATTTAATTCATTTTAAATGTTTAATATGGGTTTAAGATTTATTTTGAACTAAAAAGAATTGGTTTAAACTAAAACAACAAGTGATAATTTCTAATGTGGAGGTTTAATGTGAGATTGGATAATAATAATTAAATATTCGAAATTGGGATAAAGGGTGAATTTGGGGTAAATGACTATAAAATGATATTTAAATGTATTTTAGGTTCGATTGGTTATAAATAATATTGTTGGAATTTTAGATGAATTTTAAAGTGAATAAATTATTATTTGGGATTTTATATTAATTTAAAAATGAATTTAATATTATTAAAATGCAAATAATCAGATTTTGAGTCCGGATTGAACCAGAATGATTTTAAATGTGGGTATACATTTTATATGATTTATTATTAAGTTAAAAAAATTTTAAAAGTGAAATTTGAAGCGTTTTCGACGATTTTCAGAAATCGCCTGATTTAATAGACGAGTGAAAATAGCCTTCCGGGGCACAGTCTCGGAATTCGACGAAACCAGTTCCATTGGATCCGTAATAGTTAGTTATTATCGGATTTCAATTTTCGTAGCAATCGGAGTTGTCGTTTGACTGTGGCAGCTCGAAACGCATCGAAATCGATTTAACCGATTTAATTTTAAATTGATCGTTTAATTCCGTATCTCGTGCATACGATCGAATTAGCTTACGAAACCTATTCCATTGTGTCCGGAACGCAGAAAAACCCTAGGATAGCCGGTTGGAACGTGAGAATTGGAGGTCGTTTGCATTTACTGTTAAATCGAGAATTTTATTAATTTAATAATATTAAAACAATTATATATAAACTATTTTCTCTAAACCCTAATCATTCTCAGTAGCCGCCGCTTATAGTATTCAATGGCCGAAATCTACCATCGTTCTCCTTCAATTTCTAACAAATCTATCAACCCATTGCAAAAATTTTCAACTGGAATGTCGTAGAGGGCGAGGAGAACTGCAGATCCAACGGTCGTGATCGAATTCGAATGAGCGTGGAGGCCTGAATTTCGCTGCGTTCATCGTCGTGTCCATCACGTGTTGCACGACTGTTAGCTGACCGAGTTGGCCTTGGTTTGGGGCGGTGGTGGAGCAGGCGGTGGGCTTCGTGGTGAAGTCGACCGATTGCGTTCTAGTCGAGCGTGGAGGAAGCGGTTCGTAACCCTAGTCGGAGATGTTGGGTTTCGTTCTACGTTGTATCACCCTGGGAGTATGCGTGTAGAAGAAGGAGGCTACGGCCTTGATTTCATCTCAGTTTTAACGGCCATGATTTTGGTAAAAAATTAAATAAAAGAGAATTTGTTTTAAATCGTTATTCAAACTTTGTAAAATCATAACGGGTTCATACGTACTCAGATTTAGATGAAACTGGAAGCGATGGAATCGTAGAGATGAACACTCCGCAGCGGAGCAGTTCCGGAATTATTCCGGGCAAGTAGGAATTTGGGTTAAATCGGACACCGTCCGGTTTAATTTAAATTTCGAACGCTCGCCGAAACTCAAGGTGAGTTATTCTCACTCACATCTGGATGCTAGACATTATAAATAACTGATATTTAAATATCTGTGTGATTGGTTGATTATAACTGTTGTTATCAGTCTGGATTGATATTTATATATGTGATGTGCTAATATCTGTGATGCAGGGAGAAACAGGTTGGAGGGATCCAACTGGATTCCTCACAATTGTAGCAATCATTTTATAATTGTTAGTGAATACCTGTTTATATGTTGTGATTAATAAATCTGGAAATTTAATTGTGTTGTGAAATTGTTGTATAAATCATAGTTACAGAATTTAATTTATAAATGGACAAAATTGGGTTTTTACGAAATAAGTAAATTGTTAAATTAAGAATTTTTGAAAAAAATAGAATTTGAAATCTGGTTTGGAATGGGAAATGAAAAATTGGTAAAATTGGGATTTAATATTGTGGGAAAAATTTATCAATCGATAAATATGAAATATAAAATTTTCTGGAGATTAAATTTATGAAATTATAAATTGTTTAAAATAACGGTGTTTATTTTAATAATGATTAATGTTATCCGGAAATTAAAAATATGTTAAAATGGAGTTTCCGAATATAAATTAACAAGTTCAAATGAAAAATAGAATGTTTTGAAATGCCGTATTTCATTGGAATTTAATTAAGTGTTGGCTTCCATTGGAAATTCACCAAAAATGTTTAATTTAAAATGTTTTAAACTATGATTTAAAAATGAATTTCCGGAAATGAAAAATTGTGATTTAACATCGGAGGAAGTTATAGTTAAGTATGGAATTGGAAATTTATGTTGAAATCATAAATTGACTTGAAATAAATCAGTGGATTTATATGAAAGAGTACTTGGAAATGTTTTGGAAACGGGAAAGTGTTTCCCTGGGAAAACCAAGTAAATGTTTTACAAAAGATTTTATTTAACTAAGGTTAAGTTTTAAATCGTTTTAAAAGTATTTTTAAGAAATCGTTATTTTTAAAGAAATAAATTAATAATTTTAATACCGTAATAATTTGGGAGTATATTATTAATTATTTTTACAAATGGATTATTTAAAAATTGGTTTTAGCTTAAGTTGTTAAAATTAGCATTTTTCTTCTTATAACGCTATTTTGAATTTAGTTAAACTAAAACCCTTATCTTTAAATCAAAGTTTATGTGATAATAACTAGTTTTCTTCACATATTTTAAATTTATATTTTGAGTAAATAAATAGAAGTAATTTTCATATTTTAAAGTATATTTCAGTATAAAGTATTTTTAACTGTTTTAAATGCAAATTGTTTTATACTTGGTTATTCCCGATGGGAATAAAGGGTAAAAGATTTACCTTGTAAAGGAAGAGTGGAAAATTGTTTTCAAATGAGTTTTGAAAATGTGAAAATATATCTTTGAAAGATATTAGAAGAAAATAAATAATATGGAGATTATTTATTGTGTGATGGATGTGTATGGATGTTTGTGAATGTGAATTGATAGTTAAATCACCGACTATCAATATTGGCCAAAGCGCTGATCGTTTCGAAGAGACCGAGATCGGGTTTCCGTATAGGTCTGGAGACTCGATACCACTTCGATCCGGTTTGTACGTTTCGTGTATCGTGTTCAGAGTCGAAGATGGAGCTGTGAAGTGCAAGGGCTAGTCACTACTAATCCTGAGGATATTTCCAAAATGGATGTAGTAGGAGTAGTGCCTTCGGTTCCGTTCGGACCCGGGACGGACTTGTATGGACGAATGCTTTCGTGACATCGTCAGGTGGGCGATGGGCATTCAAAGGGATATGTTCTATAAAGGTAACGCTTAGCCTCAAGCCTCATCAACCGGGAATGACTGAAAATCAGGGGATATGCAGCAAGGCTTCGTGGGTAGCCCCCACTTGAGAGTAAGGTCATCCCTGTCTAGATGTCCCTTTTATTTCGGCTTAGTGGTGCGGTTGCTGATCACAACCGTGGGGTGATTTTACTTGGAATTATCCAGTAAGGGATGATTCCGGTCTTGTGTTGCAGGGGAGCGGGCGTACTCCTCGGTACTATGATCTAGGCCACGTACTGTGACAGGTGGTACCCCAGTGCCTAGTCATTCGTTGGAAATCCATTCTCCCTACGTGCCTTGTACGAGTTTTGTTTGTATTACCCACATTGTGGCTAGTATGCCGGAATTTAATAGATGTAACAATTTCGGCTATTTTATAAGTATTTGTAAATAGACACTATTATAATATCAGAGGATTTCTATAAAAAGTGTTTTAGCTATCGTAAGGTAAAAACCCGACATGTTTATTTGTGGCGTGGTCTTATGAGAAGCTTTTGTTTTCAAAGGATTTTTGAAACTTTAATAATCAATTGGGTGTATTTATGATGCGCTGGTATTCCAGACTGACTCGGGTGTTATTTTATTATAATGCTCGGGTCAGACCGAGTATATTTCAGGATAGGTTGCTATGGAGCTCAGGAGAGGAGCTGGAGTCCGAGACGTATTTCTCGTACTTGTATTATTCCGCTGCTGTGATTATCTGAGATTGTTTGACTGGTTATTGTTGATTGTATTGGGATATACTCTGATGATGATGTATTGTATATAAACAGATATAGTTTTCATTTGTGTAAAGATCTGTTCTATATATTATATTTTATCCGCTGCGATTGTGAGATTCTGATTCGGTTGGTTCTTTCTTCTTCTATCTACTTTCTTATTCTTATACAATCTGTCTTTTCCGGCATTCGATCGTCGGCATATTATACTGTTGAGTATTTTGTGTCGATTTTCGAGGGTCGAGAAGGGCGGGTCTTGACAGTTGGTATCAGAGCTTAGGTTGGCGACAACCTAGGCTTTGGTGGGAAATTTCTCATTAAATAGAGTCAATAGTACTCTATAATGAATTGAGTGTAATAATAGCTATGAGAGCGTACTTGTTAGTGGATATAAAATTGTTTTTATACTATGTTGACTTATCGCTTGAGTGTTTATGAATTCTGGTCGGTGCGGGAAGTACAACCGTATCGATAGGGGTTTCTAAACTCTTAAACAAGTTAAACCGACATAGTATTGTTTTTAAAGTGGGTAAATGAAATAATTTTACCCAAAATTATATTTTGATATAAAGAAATAATTTTCTGAATTATTATTATGTATTGGATGTTTGGTTGTTGATACAGTAATCAAATAAGAAATTAAAATATGATTTAAAAGTTGAAATGATTTCTAAGCAAATAGGAATTTAAAATATTAAAATAGTTTATAACCAAATGGAATTATCTAAATATGTTTAAAGTAAGAAAAAGTGAAATTAAGATTTGATTTAAACCAGAATTTTGATTCCGGAAATTTGGGAAGGGTTTTAAATTGAATTTGATTGAAATTTTGGGAATGTTGAAATGTTTTCCTAGGCTTTTGGAGTCAATGATGGAGTATATTTTGGAAAATATTTTTGAATGGAAATTGATTTGAAGTGAATTTTGGAAGTGGAAAGCATTGAACTCACTTCAGTCGCTGGAAAATAATCCTGATGATGCTGACCACATCATTAGAATTCATTTTCGAGTTTCTAAGGTGATGGATTGCTTCCGTGGTGATTGGTTAAGATATTTGTTTATACTTGTTTATATACAAGTCGTTTTAACAATTTTAAAGGGGAAAATTGTTTTGGTAAAAGCAGATTGTTTTGGAATTTGGTATTTGATTTGGATATCAAATGGGAATGTGTTGATTTATATTTCAAATTGGTTTTGAAATAAATCCGGGTAAATTGAATTTTGGGAATTCTGTTAAAATAAAAATGGGGAAATTGGAATAAATCAACTATAATCTTGAAAGTAAAGTTGATTTAAGTGAGAAAGGAAGAATGGAAATTTTAATCCAGAAAATTAAATTTAATTTGGGTAAATGGAGGTAAATGAAGTTATTGAAGTAAATAGAAATTAGAATTTATCTTGGGATAAATTAAATAAAATTGGAAATTGGAATTAATTTGAGTTAAATTGAAAGATTAAATGACTTTGTAATTATGGATCATTGTGTAACAAATTGTATCCATAAGCTGGTAAGTGTTATACTTATAATCTGGAATTGTATATTTAAAATTTGCAAAGAAATGAAGGTGAAGGGAATATATTTGGGTTTAACTTAAGATAAGTTAAGTTAAATTGAAACCTGAAATCGAAGTACACCTGAGTAAATTGAAATTCACTTGAAATAAGTATAAAGGTGAAATGTAAATGCTTTTAATTGTGTATGTGAATTCATATTCTTAAGTTAGAAGGTGTTATAATTGGAAGTTGTGATTAAATGGAAATGAACTTAAAATAAGAGTTTTAAATTTATTTATGGAGGAATAAATTGGACTGACGTGAAATTCAAAAGTCAGATACATTATAAACAATATTGAATGTAATTCAATTCTAATTTAAGTGGTAATAGAAGTGGAATGAATTTAATTTGGCTAAATAAAGTTTAGTTAAACTTGAATAAAATTTGGATAAGAATAGAATCGGAAGGAAATTTAATTTAGTTGAAATGAGGTCAAATGGAGTAAATGCTCACTAAATTAAATCTAAAATGATTGTTTGGCAATGAGTTTTGTGTAAGCTAAATTAAATAGAGTTTGTATTGGCATGGATGAAATTTTGATAGTTGTTAGAATTTGGAAAGTAAAAATAAGACCCAGTTCTGGAATGGAATTTAATTTTGGTAACAAATATTGGAAGTATGAATGGATAATGGAATTAGATTGTAATAAAGATGACTTGAATTGTAAAGTAAATTCAAATGAGAAAATGTTTTAAAGTGATCTCTTTGTTAATGAGTAAATCTAAAATGGATAGAATAAGTAAACAAAGAGCATTTAGATTTATAAATGAATTGAATTTGATTTGAATGAGAATCAAATGAAAATAAAAATTAAATTGACATAAGAAGATGAAGGAAATTTTGTGAAAAAAAAACTTAAGCAACTTGGAGATTATTAAGTAATCTTGAGTGCAATTTGATAGATAATAAAATTGAATTGCAAGTGAAATGGTATAAATTAATTATTGAAATGAAATAAAATGTAAAGGAAATATTGAATTTAACAATTGCATTCGGAAAAGAAAATACTTGAATTGTGAACAATGCAAAATTGAATAAAATAAATACACATCCAAGTTGAAATTAATTTTGAATGGTGATAAGTTTAAGTGGCAATAATTTTTGCTTGAATGGCGTGAAAATTTGCATGTATTCAGAATTGAGTTGTTTAAAAAGCAATTGAAGTTGACCTTTGAATAAATTGATATGGATTGGAATCTAATTCAAAAGTTTGTATATAAGTGCAAGTGAATTGATTTAAAGAGAGAATGGAATTAGTTTAGAATCAATCAGAATGGGTTGCATTTTAATAAGTAATGTTTGCATATGAATGAAAAGGGATTATAAAAGAAATGCAAATGTTTCAAGTTTAAAATGAAGTTTGATTGTAAATCAAATTTGGAATGTAAGTTAAATTTAAAAATGTAAGAGAGGCATATGTTAATCATATTGAAATAGAAATGGATTGTTTATAATTAATATAGACTGTATGTAGCGAAACTTGAATTTAAGGCATTCAAGTGAAATAAAATGAAGTAGACTTGAATAAGTAATTTGAATGTGATTGAAACCTTTAAATTGTTGATAAAGTATGATTAACATTGTTACATTATGAATTTGCTTGGTTTGGTTATGAGATGGATATGTTTGGCTTGCATTTGTATTGGAAATGTTATTAAAATGCTCATATCATTGAAACTGATGAGTTTGTTGAGTTTAGTACAGGTACGAGAGGCGATCGAGAGAGTTGGAGCGCGTATATGCGAGATATTAGCCGCTTGCTTTTAAAAATTTGCTAAAAGGTACGCCTACGCAAATATAATTGGGAATTGATATATATATTGTGATATATTTTGGTTTCCGGCCGTGAGAGCCGATGTATATATATTTGTGTATCCTGCGATATCGCAGAAGCTCCTCCGTGCAAAGGAGACTCTGCCAAAAATTTTCGAAAATTTTGGGAGTTAGAAAATTTTTGGGGTTTTGGGAAAATTTTTAATGACTAGTAAAGTTATTTTGAAAGCGAGTGTTAAAATAAAGGCTTTAGAGTAAATGTAGCAATTGAGTTTGGGATTGGGCTAAAAGATTTTGGAAAGTGAATATAAAGCTTTTAACTAAGCAAATTTGGAAATAAATGGGTTGGAGAGTATTTTCTACCTTAGCAAATTTCGGGGACGAAATTTTTATAAGGGGGAAGGAATGTAACATCCCGTATTTTTAAGCCATTGAATTTGAACATTTAATTCATTTTAAATGTTTAATATGGGTTTAAGATTTATTTTGAACTAAAAAGAATTGGTTTAAACTAAAACAACAAGTGATAATTTCTAATGTGGAGGTTTAACGTGAGATTGGATAATAATAATTAAATATTCGAAATTGGGATAAAGGGTGAATTTGGGGTAAATGACTATAAAATGATATTTAAATGTATTTTAGGTTCGATTGGTTATAAATAATATTGTTGGAATTTTAGATGAATTTTAAAGTGAATAAATTATTATTTGGGATTTTATATTAATTTAAAAATGAATTTAATATTATTAAAATGCAAATAATCAGATTTTGAGTCCGGATTGAACCAGAATGATTTTAAATGTGGGTATACATTTTATATGATTTATTATTAAGTTAACAAAATTTTAAAAGTGAAATTTGAAGCGTTTTCGACGATTTTCAGAAATCGCCTGATTTAATAGACGAGTGAAAATAGCCTTTCGGGGCACAGTCTCGGAATTCGACGAAACCAGTTCCATTGGATCCGTAATAGTTAGTTATTATCGGATTTCAATTTTCGTAGCAATCGGAGTTGTCGTTTGACTGTGGCAGCTCGAAACACATCGAAATCGATTTAACCGATTTAATTTTAAATTGATCGTTTAATTCCGTATCTCGTGCATACGATCGAATTAGCTTACGAAACCTATTCCATTGTGTCTGGAACGCAGAAAAACCCTAGGATAGCCGGTTGGAACGTGAGAATTGGAGGTCGTTTTCATTTACTGTTAAATCGAGAATTTTATTAATTTAATAATATTAAAACAATTATATATAAACTATTTTCTCTAAACCCTAATCATTCTCAGTAGCCGCCGCTTATAGTATTCAATGGCCGAAATCTACCATCGTTCTCCTTCAATTTCTAACAAATCTATCAACCCATTGCAAAAAAATTCAACTGGAATGTCGTAGAGGGCGAGGAGAACTGCAGATCCAACGGTCGTGATCGAATTCGAATGAGCGTGGAGGCCTGAATTTCGCTGCGTTCATCGTCGTGTCCATCACGTGTTGCACGACTGTTAGCTGACCGAGTTGGCCTTGGTTTGGGGCGGTGGTGGAGCAGGCGGTGGGCTTCGTGGTGAAGTCGACCGATCGCGTTCTAGTCGAGCGTGGAGGAAGCGGTTCGTAACCCTAGTCGGAGATGTTGGATTTCGTTCTACGTTGTATCACCCTGGGAGTATGCGTGTGGAAGAAGGAGGCTACGGCCTTGATTTCATCTCAGTTTTTAACGGCCATGATTTTGGTAAAAAATTAAATAAAAGAGAATTTGTTTTAAATCGTTATTCAAACTTTGTAAAATCATAACGGGTTCATACGTACTCAGATTTAGATGAAACTGGAAGCGATGGAATCGTAGAGATGAACACTCCGCAGCGGAGCAGTTCCGGAATTATTCCGGGCAAGTAGGAATTTGGGTTAAATCGGACACCGTCCGGTTTAATTTAAATTTCGAACGCTCGCCGAAACTCAAGGTGAGTTATTCTCACTCACATCTGGATGCTAGACATTATAAATAACTGATATTTAAATATCTGTGTGATTGGTTGATTATAACTGTTGTTATTAGTCCGGATTGATATTTATATATGTGATGTGCTAATATCTGTGATGCAGGGAGAAACAGGTTGGAGGGATCCAACTGGATTCCTCACAATTGTAGCAATCATTTTATAATTGTTAGTGAATACCTGTTTATATGTTGTGATTGATAAATCTGGAAATTTAATTGTGTTGTGAAATTGTTGTATAAATCATAGTTACAGAATTTAATTTATAAATGGACAAAATTGGGTTTTTACGAAATAAGTAAATTGTTAAATTAAGAATTTTTGAAAAAAATAGAATTTGAAATCTGGTTTGGAATGGGAACTGAAAAATTGGTAAAATTGGGATTTAATATTGTGGGAAAAATTTATTAATCGATAAATATGAAATATAAAATTTTCTGGAGATTAAATTTATGAAATTATAAATTGTTTAAAATAACGGTGTTTATTTTAATAATGACTAATGTTATCCGGAAATTAAAAATATGTTAAAATGGAGTTTCCGAATATAAATTAACAAGTTCAAATGAAAAATAGAATGTTTTGAAATGCCGTATTTCATTGGAATTTAATTAAGTGAATTGGAAATTTGGCTTCCATTGGAAATTCACCAAAAATGTTTAATTTAAAATGTTTTAAACTATGATTTAAAAATGAATTTCCGGAAATGAAAAATTGTGATTTAACATCGGAGGAAGTTATAGTTAAGTATGGAATTGGAAATTTATGTTGAAATCAAAAATTGACTTGAAATAAATCAGTGGATTTATATGAAAGAGTACTTGGAAATGTTTTGGAAACGGGAAAGTGTTTCCCTGGGAAAACCAAGTAAATTTTTTACAGAAGATTTTATTTAACTAAGGTTAAGTTTTAAATCGTTTTAAAAGTATTTTTAAGAAATCGTTATTTTTAAAGAAATAAATTAATAATTTTAATACCGTAATAATTTGGGAGTATATTATTAATTATTTTTACAAATGGATTATTTAAAAATTGGTTTTAGCTTAAGTTGTTAAAATTAGCATTTTTCTTCTTATAACGCTATTTTGAATTTAGTTAAACTAAAACCCTTATCTTTAAATCAAAGTTTATGTGATAATAACTAGTTTTCTTCACATATTTTAAATTTATATTTTGAGTAAATAAATAGAAGTAATTTTCATATTTTAAAGTATATTTCAGTATAAAGTATTTTTAACTGTTTTAAATGCAAATTGTTTTATACTTGGTTATTCCCGATGGGAATAAAGGGTAAAAGATTTACCTTGTAAAGGAAGAGTGGAAAATTGTTTTCAAATGAGTTTTGAAAATGTGAAAATATATCTTTGAAAGATATTAGAAGAAAATAAATAATATGGAGATTATTTATTGTGTGATGGATGTGTATGGATGTTTGTGAATGTGAATTGATAGTTAAATCACCGACTATCAATATTGGCCAAAGCGCTGATCGTTTCGAAGAGACCGGGATCGGGTTTCCGTATACCGGGATTCTAGGTCTGGAGACTCGATACCACTTCGATCCGGTTTGTACGTTTCGTGTATCGTGTTCAGAGTCGAAGATGGAGCTGTGAAGTGCAAGGGCTAGTCGCTACTAATCCTGAGGATATTTCCAAAATGGATGTAGTAGGAGTAGTGCCTTCGGTTCCGTTCGGACTTGTATGGACGAATGCTTTCGTGACATCGTCAGGTGGGCGATGGGCATTCAAAGGGATATGTTCTATAAAGGTAACGCTTAGCCTCAAGCCTCATCAACCGGGAATGACTGAAAATCAGGCGATATGCAGCAAGGCTTCGTGGGTAGCCCCCACTTGAGAGTAAGGTCATCCCTGTCTAGATGTCCCTTTTATTTCGGCTTAGTGGTGCGGTTGCTGATCACAACCGTGGGGTGATTTTACTTGGAATTATCCAGTAAGGGATGATTCCGGTCTTGTGTTGCAGGGGAGCGGGCGTACTCCTCGGTACTGTGATCTAGGCCACGTACTGTGACAGGTGGTACCCCAGTGCCTAGTCATTCGTTGGAAATCCATTCTCCCTACGTGCCTTGTACGAGTTTTGTTTGTATTACCCACATTGTGGCTAGTATGCCGGAATTTAATAGATGTAACAATTTCGGCTATTTTATAAGTATTTGTAAATAGACACTATTATAATATCAGAGGATTTCTATAAAAAGTGTTTTAGCTATCGTAAGGTAAAAACCCGACATGTTTATTTGTGGCGTGGTCTTACGAGATGCTTTTGTTTTCAAAGGATTTTTGAAACTTTAATAATCAATTGGGTGTATTTATGATGCGCTGGTATTCCAGACCGACTCGGGTGTTATTTTATTATAATGCTCGGGTCAGACCGAGTATATTTCAGGATAGGTTGCTATGGAGCTCAGGAGAGGAGCTGGAGTCCGAGACGTATTTCTCGTACTTGTATTATTCCGCTGCTGTGATTATCTGAGATTGTTTGACTGGTTATTGTTGATTGTATTGGGATATACTCTGATGATGATGTATTGTATATAAACAGATATAGTTTTCATTTGTGTAAAGATCTGTTCTATATATTATATTTTATCCGCTGCGATTGTGAGATTCTGATTTGGTTGGTTCTTTCTTCTTCTATCTACTTTCTTATTCTTATACAATCTGTCTTTTCCGACATTCGATCGTCGGCATATTATACTGTTGAGTATTTTGTGTCGATTTTCGAGGGTCGAGAAGGGCGGGTCGTGACATCTGTTGTGCGCTCAACCAGTTCCTTCCCATGCATCATCTTAGCTAGTGCTATGACATTTTGGCCGAATTTATTGCTTACATATCTTTTTATGGTAAAATCCATTGTAAGCAGTACCCGGTAATAACAACTTTTTATACCAATTCGTTTCGTCAACACCACATCACATTAGGACTTATAGAATTTGGTTTTGGTCAAAATTCCAACATCGTCCACATTCAACTTGATTAGTCCAAAAAAAGTCCTTGGTTCAATAATAACGTTTATTATTAACCGTACTGCTTTAGCCAAAGATTTTGACTTTTAATTGACGATAGTTGACTGTGATACTAACCCCATATAACTGAGAAGAAGAATTTTATATTAGATAGTATTTCACTTCCAATACTTCAACTAAGAACCAACTATAGCCGTTCAATGGATGCAATGCCATGATTTAACTAAATCAAAGTGGTCCACATTGAAGCCCCATAGTATTCTCAAGTCAGGGGATCCGTATAACATCATTATAATATAATAAATTGTTTTAATATTAAAGTTAAATGAAATACACATTTGTATATATATGTGTCTAAATATTTAATAAACATAATATTACACACACACACACACACATCATGAAAGTGTATTTTAATATTTTATAAAAATTATTTTCATATTTGTATGGAAATTATTAAAAAAAACCTTTTGTATTAAAGCGGGAGCTTAAAAAACAAATTTTTATTAACATTATTTTGCCAAATATAGATGTATATATATATGTGGGTGTATTTATTTATTTTTAAATATATAAAATAGCTTTTGTGTGATTTTAAACAATAAGCTTAATGGATATATTCATGTAATTATATATATATATATGTATATATATATATGTATGTATATCTCTGTGTGTGTGTTTTGCATAAAAGGTAGAACCCATTGCACGAGGCTCCCGCACGATAACGGGCTCTAGGGAGGTCTATAATGTACGCAACCTTTCCCTCGCATTGCGAAGAGGCTGTTTCCGAACTCGATAGTGTGTGTGTTTTGCATGTTACAAATAAATTATTATGTAAGTATGTATATACATGTGTATTTTTTTATTTAATAACTATAATTAATTATATAATTATTTTAAATTTGAAATCAAAGATTAATTTCAAATTTCAAATTTTACATTAGTAATTACAAAATTTAATATTTTGTAATATTATAGACATATAAGTATGTAAATATAGTATAATTGTGTGTGTGTTTATGTATGTAAATTTATTCTACTATAAATGTTATTCTATTTCATATTCAAATATAGTTACATAAATATATATACATATATTCATATTACACAACACATATACAGATGGGCTAACTTGTCAGTTGTGGTGTAAATCCCAACACTTATACATGGGCAAGTTGAATTTTGTACATTATAACTATTGCACATACACACACATGTGTATATGATACACATGTTTACATTAAATAATTCACATACAACACCAAAACAAAACTTCAATTACAAACGAAATTAAATATTGATTCCATTTAAATTAAATTTAGATAATAGGTCATTGACTGTTGGCGTTGCATCTCTTATCTCGCTATTCTTCACCCCGTTAGGTCGCACGCGACTTAACAATTCATTTGGTCGCTCGCGACCAAAGACTTCTTCATGCTGGGCTGCATCATCCTCCCCTGGTTGAGAAAAATTCGTCCTCGAATTTAAAAATTCTTCCCCATTGGATTGATGATCTCCATAATAAGGTATAAGATGTTTAACATTGAACACGTCAGAAGTGTACACATCCTCCGGCAACTTCAACCTATAAGCATTTTCATTGATCCGTTTCACAACCTCTACTGGACCGATTTTTTGAGCTTTCAACTTGTTGTAAGTTCCAACAGTAAAACGATCTTTCGTCAAAATGGCATAAACCAAGTCACCTTCTCTGAAATTCACACTCCTTCGTTTCTTGTCTGCCAGTTGTTTATACTTCTCATTTGATGCAAGCAATCGTTCATGAACAGTTCTGTGGCACTCCTGTAACTGAGTCACAAAATCACAAGCTCGCTTAACAACTCCCTTCTGATATGGCACTGTCGTCAAATCCAACGGTCCCTTCGGAATTGCTGAATATACGACTTGAAATGGACTGTATCCCATACTTCGATTGACTGCATGATTATGTGCAAACTTTGCCTGACATAACTTCATATCCTAGCTTTTCAAATTATCTTTCACAAGACATCTCAACAAATTTCCCAATGATCTATTCACCACTTCCGTTTGCCCATCTGTTTGCGGATGATAGGCACTGCTAAAGTTCAGCTTCGTTCCAACCATCTTCCACAAACTTAACCAAAAATGGCTTAGAAATCTAGTATCCCGATCAGAAATAATAGATTCAGGTAGCCCATGTAATCGATACACCTCTTTAAAGAACAATTGAGCAACACGGACGGCATCAGCTGTCTTCTTACAAGCTATGAAATGTGCCATTTTGGAAAATCTATCTACCACCACATATATGGAATCATTCCCACGCTGAGTTCTTGGTAACCCCAAAACAAAATCCATGCTGATATCAACCCATGGTCTAGTAGGCACGGGTAATGGCATATACAATCCCGCATTCGTCGCTGTCCCTTTGGAAACTTTACATATATGACATCTTTCCACGAATCTTTCAACCTCTTTCTTCATTGAAGGCCAAATATATGATTGCGAAATCAACTGCAATGTACGATCTCTCGCCACATGACCTTCTTCATGCAACTCCTTCACAATCTTCATTCGTAAGCCGCACTCTGGTATACATAATCGATTCCCTTTAAAAAGAAAACCATCCACCAATACAAACTCATCCGTCTTTCCCTCCTTGACTGCATCTACAAACTTCGCAAAGTAAGGATCATCAACAAATAATTCTGGCAATACATCAAACCCTGTCACCTCAACTTTCATTGTAGTCAACAAATGATTCCTTCGACTCAATGCATCTGCTACACGGTTCGTAATTCCCGACTTATGCTTCACCACAAATGTAAACTGTTGCAAGTATGCAATCCACGAAGCATGCCTGGCCGTAATTTTATCTTGTCCCTGTAAATGCTTCAACGCTTCATGATCAGTGTACAGTACAAACTCCTTGTGAAACAAGTAATGTCTCCAATGTTTTATGGCTTGCACAATAGCATAAAACTCTACATCATATGTATTATATCTCATCTTTGCTCTCGAAAGCATCTCACTGAAATATGCAATTGGTCTTCCTTTCTGACTCAACACCCCTCCAATCCCAACATTAGATGCATCAGTATATAACTCAAACAACAACTGAAAATCCGGCAATACTAGAATCGGTGCTGTCGTCAAAAGTTCCTTGATTCGCTCAAAAGCAAATCCTGCTTCCTCTGACCATGAAAATTGCTTCCCCTTCATATAATCAGTAACTGGTGCCATCACGCTACTGAAGTGTGGAATAAACCTCCGGTAGAATGATGCTAAACCATGAAAACTTCTAACTTTTGTTATCGTCCTGGGTTGTGGCCATTTTCTGATTGCTTCAACTTTATTCTGATCCACCTGTATACCTCCTTCAGATATAATATATCCCAAAAATAAAACACTATGCGTCATGAACACGCATTTCTTCGTTGCAGCAAAAAATTGTTCCTATCGCAGTATCATCAACACTTCTCTCAAATGATGCAAGTGTTCTTCTGCGCTTCTACTATATATCAGTATATCATCAAAATACACCACCACGAACTTCCCAATAAATGGTCTAAAGATCTGATTCATCACCCGCATAAATGTACTCGGTGCATTCGAAAGACCAAACGGCATGACCAACCATTCATATAATCCTTGTCGTGTCTTGAATGTTGTCTTCCATTCATCCCCTTGTCTTATACGAATTTGATGATAACCACTCTTCAAATCAATCTTCGAAAAGATAGCAGCTCCACTAAGTTGATCCAACAAGTCATCCAATCTAGGCATAGGAAATCTGTATCTCACTGTAATCTTGTTTAGTGCTCAGCTATCAGTACACATCCTCCACGTTCCATCCTTCTTCGGCACTAACAATGCTGGCACAGCACAAGGACTTAAACTTTCCTGTACACGCCCTTGTTCAAGCAACTCTTCCACTTGCCTTCTCAACTCCTCGTGTTCCTTTGGACTCATTCTGTAATGTAGTCTATGTGGTAACACAGCTCCTGGAACAAGATCTATTTGGTGTTGTATGTCCCTCAATGGCGGTAACTCTATTGGCAGCTCTTCAGGAAATACATCTTCAAATTCTTCCAGCACTGGCTTTACTTCTTCAGGAATTTCAACCACTTCGTTACTCTCACGTCCAATCAACAAAAATACTTCAGGCTCCTCTTCGACTTCCTTAACAAACTCCTTCAAAGATAGCAAAGTTTTAAGTTCTTCAATCTCCTCCAACTTGCTTTCTTCTTGTTGTCGCTTCTTAGGAACTAAAGTGATTTTAGTACCTTCAAACATGAAACTATAGCTGTTGGTACGTCCATCATGTTGCACAGCTCTATCATACTGCCATGGTCTCCCCAACAACAAATGGCATACGTCCATATCCACAACATCACACCAAATTTCATCTTTGTATTTCTTCCCAATCGAAAAATTAACACAAGCTCTTCGACTAACCTTCACCTCCCCACCTTTCCTCAACCAAGCTAACTTGAAAGGTTTCGGATGCTTCTCAGTTTTCAATGCCAACTTCTTCACAGCTTCTGTAGAAATGATATTATCACAGCTTCCAGCATCAATGACAAACTTGCAAACCCTTCCCAAGATAGTGCATGTTGACTGAAAGATGTTACTCCTCAACCAGCTAGTCTCCTTCTCTTGCTTTGGTGTTAAACAAGACCTCTTCATCATTAATGAATACCCTTCATCTCCCGACACTTCTACTTCCCCCTCAACATGTGGTGAATTGGAACATTCAGCTTCTACATCCTCATCTTCAACCTCAGCAATCATCGCTCGCTTCTTTGGCTTTGGACATTCAATGCTTTTGTGACCAATCTCCTGACAATTGAATCATTTGATACCACTATTGACCTTGGACTTAGCAACTTCACTTACAACTGGTTTTGCAACAGCCTTAGAAACAGTCACATTGCTACTAGCCCCTTTCATTTGATTGTTGGAATTTGTAAACACACCACCACCTCTCCTACCTTGCTTCTCCCAAGCTAGAGCCTTTTGATGTGCTTCAGCAACAGATCTCGGGTCAAGCATATTCACCATATCTTGAATCTGCATTCTCAACCCTCCAACAAATCTAGCTGTTAACTGTTCCTCCGTCTCCATGATGTCAATCCTCGCAATCAATTGATAAAATTCATCCGCATAATCATTCACTGACTTCGTTCCCTGTCTCAGATTCTGCAATCGTTGATACATAAGAGACTGATAATTATACAGCAAGAATGTAGCTTTCATCAACTTCTTCATCTTCTCCCATGACTCAATCTTTGAATTTCCCATTCTCTCCCGTGTTAATTTAGTTTGCTTCTACCATGTCATAGCTCTTCCTTTCAAACGAGTAGCAACCAACTTAACTCTTCGATGTTCAGGAACCTCCTTAAAGTCAAAAATTTCTTCCACATTAGACAACCAATCCAAAAATTCTTCTGCTACCATTCCACCCTTGAATTCTGGAATTTCAGTTTTCATCCTCGATTCCCATCGACGATCATCTTCAACATCCCGATATGCATTTCGTACTTGGTCTCGATCTCGAGAATGAACACTACATCTTCGACCATCTTCATCAAAAACAGATGTACTTCGATAACGATCTCGACCGTCCACATCTCTATGATCTCGCATATCCCTTCTACTTTGTCTTTCATCATCATGATATGGCTTATGTTCAAACTCACGTGGAGTTCTTCTCTCTTCATTTCTATACTCATGATGTTCTCTTCTCAATGAAACTGAAGATTCTCTTCTTTCTCTATAAGATTGCGGCGACACCCTCCTCGCTTCCGTAACCGATGGCGAAACTCTGTTTCCTCCATGGTTCGAGATTGGCGACCTTCTCCTTTGACCTTGATTCATGTCATTCATCAGTTTTTCTAACTTCCCAATGCCTTCATCAAACTTTTCATTGATGCGTTGTTCCATTTGCTCGGCTTCTTCTCTTCTATACAACGCTTCAACATTCTAATGGCGATTGGCTCTTCTCAGAGGCATGATTGAATCAAACAGTCTTCAACAACTTTAACTCTCGGCTTGAACTTCGAATTGAACTTCACACTTCAACTCGGCCTGCACTTAGCTTGCACGGCTCCAATACTTCAAGCAATTCAACTAGCTCGGCCTAACTCAATTGGCTCGGCTTGAACTCTTCAATAAGAATTGGCTCCAAGACTCGGCTTAGCTATGATTGGCTAAGTCTAGCTCTGATACCAAATGATGCAGCAACGGATAACAGAAATGTATGAAATGGTGAAAGTAGCAATCGGTGGATTGAAATTACCAAACGCCCAAATCCGTTGATCTCAAAGATGCCGGATTCTAGCTATCTTCGTCACGTTGATCGCGCACGATGCCATGAAAGAAGATCTACGATTCTTCGTACGTTGATCTAGCGCACTAGATTCCGTGAATCGGCTTCAACAATCGTTAATTCGAGCGCACTCGAATACCGAAGGTGGAGATAGGAGATCACACTCAACTACCAATTTGAGAAGAGGCACAAAGCACTCAAACAAAAGTTTATTCAAAATCAACTAACTTTACAAATGACACCACCATCCCTATTTATAGGGTTACAACATAACACTACAGCACAGTTCCAGCGACCTACGACTTACCATAGGTCGTTAACGACCTAACACAGACAGACGACCTACGACCTAAAATAATGCGACTTAAAAACAAACAAATACAACAGCTCATACGACTTAAGAACAACGACATAAGAACAAACAAGTTAACATACACGAGTTACAACACAACGACCTAAGAATACAACACACGCGACCTAAGGACTCAGCGACTTAAGAAATCCAACTTTATGTGAGATAGGCTTCATGCGACCTGAAAACTGCACGACTTAAGATAGGTCGTTCGCGACCTAAAACTTCTGGAGCGACACAAGGCTTTGCGACTTATGGTAGGTCGTTCGCGACCTAAAACTTCTGGAGCAACTCAAGGCTTTGCGACCTAAAGAATGTCGCTGTAGTTGTTAGGTCGGTGTCACTAGGTCGTAACTTGCTGTGCGACTTAACACATAGGTCGTTGACTGTTGGCGTTGCATCTCTTATCTCGCTATTCTTCACCCCGTTAGGTCGCACGCGACTTAACAATTCGTTAGGTCGCTCGCGACCTAAGACTTCTTCAGGCTGGGCTGCATCATCCTCCCCTGGTTGAGAAAAATTCGTCCTCGAATTTAAAAATTCTTCCCCATTGGATTGTTGATCTCTATAATAAGGTATAAGATGTTTAACATTGAACACGTCAGAAGTGTACACATCCTCCGGCAGCTTCAACCTATAAGCATTTTCATTGATCCATTTCACAATCTCTACTGGACCGATTTTTCGAGATTTCAACTTGTTGTAAGTTCCAACAGTAAAACGATCTTTCGTCAAACGGCATAAACCAAGTCACCTTCTCTGAAATTCACACTCCTTCGTTTCTTGTCTGCCAGTTGTTTATACTTCTCATTTGATGCAAGCAATCATTCATGAACAGTTCTGTGGCACTCCTGTAACTCAGTCACAAAATCACAAGCTCGCTTAACAACTCCCTTCTGATATGGCACTGTCGTCAAATCCAACGGTCCCTTCGGAATTGCTGAATATACGACTTGAAATGGACTGAATCCCATACTTCGATTGACTGCATGATTATGTGCAAACTCCGCCTGACATAACTTCATATCCCAGCTTTTCAAATTATCTTTCACAAGACATCTCAAAAAATTTCCCAATGATCTATTCACCACTTCCGTTCGCCCATCTGTTTGCGGATGATAGGCACTGCTAAAGTTCAGCTTCGTTCCAACCATCTTCCACAAACTTAACCAAAAATGGCTTAGAAATCTAGTATCCCGATCAGAAACAATAGATTTAGGTAGCCCATGTAATCGATACACCTCTTTAAAGAACAATTGAGCAACACGGACGGCATCAGCTGTCTTCTTACAAGCTATGAAATGTGTCATTTTGGAAAATCTATCTACCACCACATATATGGAATCATTCCCACGCTGAGTTCTTGGTAACCCCAAAACAAAATCCATGTTGATATCAACCCATGGTCTAGTAAGCGCGGGTAATGGCATATACAATCCCGCATTCGTCGTTGTCCCTTTGAAAACTTTACATATATGACATCTTTCCACGAATCTTTCAACCTCTTTCTTCATTGAAGGCCAAAAATATGATTGCAAAATCAACTGCAATGTACGATCTCTCCCCACATGACCTTCTTTATGCAACTCCTTCACAATCTTCATTCGTAAGCCGCACTCTGGTATACATAATCGATTCCCTTTAAAAAGAAAACCATCCACCAATACAAACTCATCTGTCTTTCCCTCCTTGACTTCATCTACAAACTTCGCAAAGTAAGGATCATCAACAAATAATTCTAGCAATACATCAAACCCTGTCACCTCAACTTTCATTGTAGTCAACAAATGATTCCTTCGACTCAATGCATCTGCTACACGGTTCGTAATTCCCGACTTATGCTTCACCACAAATGTAAACTGTTGCAAGTATGCAATCCACGAAGCATGCCTGGCCGCAATTTTATCTTGTCCCTGTAAATGCTTCAACGCTTCATGATCAGTGTACAGTACAAACTCCTTGTGAAACAAGTAATGTCTCCAATGTTTTATGACTTGCACAATAGCATAAAACTCTACATCATATGTATTATATCTCATCTTTGCTCCCGAAAGCTTCTCACTGAAATATGCAATTGGTCTTCCTTTCTGACTCAACACCCCTCCAATCCCAACTTTAGATGCATCAGTATACAACTCAAACAACAACTGAAAATCCAGCAATACTAGAATCGGTGCTGCTGTCGTCAAAAGTTCCTTGATTCGCTCAAAAGCAAATCCTGCTTCCTCTGACCATGAAAATTGCTTCCCCTTCATACAATCAGTAACTGGTGCCATCACGCTACTGAAGTGTGGAATAAACCTCCGGTAGAATGATGCTTGTGGCCATTTTCTGATTGCTTCAACTTTATTCTGATCCATCTGTATACCTCCTTCAGATATAATATATCCCAAAAATAAAACACTATGCGTCATGAACACGCATTTCTTCGTTGCAGCATAAAATTGTTCCTGTCGCAGTATCATCAACACTTCTCTCAAATGATGCAAGTGTTCTTCTGCGCTTCTACTATATATCAGTATATCATCAAAATACACCACCACGAACTTCCCAATAAATGGTCTAAAGATCTGATTCATCACCCGCATAAATGTACTCGGTGCCTTCGAAAGACCAAACGGCATGACCAACCATTCATATAATCCTTCTCGTGTCTTGAATGTTGTCTTCCATTCATCCCCTTGTCTTATACGAATTTGATGATAACCACTCTTCAAATCAATCTTCGAAAAGATAGCAGCTCCACTAAGTTGATCCAACAAGTCATCCAATCTAGGCATAGGAAATCTGTATCTCACTGTAATCTTGTTTAGTGCTCGGCTATCAGTACACATCCTCCACGTTCCATCCTTCTTCGGCACTAACAATGCTGGCACGGCACAAGGACTTAAACTTTCCTGTACACGCCCTTGTTCAAGCAACTCTTCCACTTGCTTTCTCAACTCCTCGTGTTCCTTTGGACTCATTCTGTAATGTGGTCTATGTGGTAACACAGCTCCTGGAACAAGATCTATTTGGTGTTGTATGTCCCTCAATGGCGGTAACTCTGTTGGCAGCTCTTTAGGAAATACATCTTCAAATTCTTCCAGCACTGGCTTTACTTCTTCAGGAATTTCAACCACTTCGTTACTCTCACGTCCAATCAACAAAAATACTTCAGACTCCTCTTCGACTTCCTTAACAAACTCCTTCAAAGATAGCAAAGTTTTAAGTTCTTCAATCTCCTCCAACTTGCTTTCTTCTTGTTGTCGCTTCTTAGGAACTAAAGTGATTTTAGTACCTTCAAACATGAAACTATAGCTGTTGGTACGTCCATCATGTTGCACAGCTCTATCATACTGCCATGGTCTCCCCAACAACAAATGGCATACGTCCATATCCACAGCATCACACCAAATTTCATCTTTGTATTTCTTCCCAATCGAAAAATTAACACAAGCTCTTCGACTAACCTTCACCTCCCTACCTTTCCTCAACCAAGCTAACTTGTAAGGTTTCAGATGCTTCTCAGTTTTTAATGCCAACTTCTTCACAGCTTCTGTAGAAATGATATTATCACAGCTTCCAGCATCAATGACAAACTTGCAAACCCTTCCCAAGATAGTGCATGTTGACTGAAAGATGTTACTCCTCAACCAGCTAGTCTCCTCCTCTTGCTTTGGTGTTAAACAAGACCTCTTCATCATTAATGAATACCCTTCATCTCCCGACACTTCTTCTTCCCCCTCAACATGTGGTGAATTGGAACATTCAGCTTCTACATCCTCATCTTCAACCTCAGCAATCATCGCTCGCTTCTTTGGCTTTGGACATTCAATGCTTTTGTGAACAATCTCCTGGCAATTGAATCATTTGATACCACTATTGACCTTGGACTTAGCAACTTCACTTACAACTGGTTTTGCAACAGCCTTAGAAACAGTCACATTGCTACTAGCCCATTTCATTTGATTGTTGGAATTTGTAAACACACCACCACCTCTCCTACCTTGCTTCTCCCAAGCTAGAGCCTTTTGATGTGCTTCAGCAACAGATCTCGGGTCAAGCATATTCACCATATCTTGAATCTGCATTCTCAACCCTCCAACAAATCTAGCTGTTAACGGTTCCTCCGTCTCCATGATGTCATTCCTCGCAATCAATTGATAAAATTCATTCGCATAATCATTCACTGACTTCGTTCCCTGTCTCAGATTCTGCAATCGTTGATACATAAGAGACTGATAATTATACGGCAAGAATGTAGCTTTCATCAACTTCTTCATCTTCTCCCATGACTCAATCTTTGACTTTCCCATTTTCTCCCGTGTTAATTTAGTTTGCTGCCACCATGCCATAGCTCTTCCTTTCAAACGAGTAGCAACCAACTTAACTCTTCGATGTTCAGGAACCTCCTTAAAGTCAAAAATTTCTTCCACATTAGACAACCAATCCAAAAATTCTTCTGCTACCATTCCACCCTTGAATTCTGGAATTTCGGTTTTCATCCCCGTTTCCCATCGACGATCATCTTCAACATCCCGATATGCATTTCGTACTTGGTCTCGATCTCGAGAATGAACACTACATCTTCGACCATCTTCATCAAAAACAGATGTACTTCGATAACGATCTCGACCGTCCACATCTCTATGATCTCGCATATCCCTTCTACTTTGTCTTTCATCATCATGATATGGCTCATGTTCAAACTCACGTGGAGTTCTTCTCTCTTCATTTCTATACTCATGATGTTCTCTTCTCAATGAAACTGAAGATTCTCTTCTTTCTCTGTAAGATTGCGGCGACACCCTCCTCGCTTCCGTAACCGATGGCAAAACTCTGTTTCCTCCATGGTTCGAGATTGGCGACCTTCTCCTTTGACCTTGATTCATGTCATTCATCAGTTTCTCTAACTTCCCAATGCCTTCATCAAACTTTTCATTGATGTGTTGTTCCATTTGCTCGGCTTCTTCTCTTCTATACAACGCTTCAACATTCTGATGGTGATTGGCTCTTCTCAGAGGCATGATTGAATCAGACAGTCTTCAACAACTTTAACTCTCGGCTTGAACTTCGAATTGAACTTCACACTTCAACTCGGCCTGCACTTAGCTTGCACGGCTCCAATACTTCAAGCAATTCAACTAGCTCGGCCTAACTCAATTGGCTCGGCTTGAACTCTTCAATAAGAATTGGCTCCAAGACTCGGCTTAGCTATGATTGGCTAAGTCTAGCTCTGATACCAAATGATGCAGCAACGGATAACAGAAATGTATGAAACGGTGAAAGTAGCAATTGGTGGATTGAAATTACCAAACGCCCAAATCCGTTGATCTCAAAGATGTCGGATTCTAGCTATCTTCGTCACGTTGATCGCGCACGATGCCGTGAAAGAAGATCTACGATTCTTCGTACGTTGATCTAGCGCACTAGATTCCGTGAATCGGCTTCAACAATCGTTGATTCGAGCGCACTCGAATACCGAAGGTGGAGATAGAAGTGCACACTCAACTACCAATTTTAGAAGAGGCACAAAACACTCAAACAAAAGTTTATTCAAAATCAACTAACTTTACAAATGACACCACCATCCCTATTTATAGGGTTACAACATAACACTACAGCACAGTTCCAACGACCTACGACTTACCCTAGGTCGTTAACGACCTAACACAGACAGACGACCTACGACCTAAAACAATGCGACTTAAAAACAAACAAATACAACAGCTCATATGACTTAAGCACAACGACATAAGAACAAACGAGTTAACATACACGAGTTACAACACAACGACCTAAGAATACAACACACGCGACCTAAGGACTCAGCGACTTAAGAAATCCAGCTTTATGTGACATAGCTTCATGCGACCTAAAAACTGCACGACTTAAGATAGGTCGTTCGCGACCTAAAACTTCTGGAGCGACTCAAGGCTTTGCGACTTATGGTAGGTCGTTCGCGACCTAAAACTTCTGGAGCGACTCAAGGCTTTGCGACCTAAAGAATGTCGCTGTAGTTGTTAGGTCGGTGTCACTGGGTCGTAACTTGCTGCGCGACTTAACACATAGGTCGTTGACAGTTGGCGTTGCATCTCTTATCTCGCTATTCTTCACCCCGTTAGGTCGCACGCGACTTAACAATTCGTTAGGTCGCTCGCGACCTAAGACTTCTTCAGGCTGGGCTGCATCATGATTCCACGTGGATAATGATATAAAAACCAAAATTCTTGAATGCGGAACCGGTACGACCGATCGGTTCACCAATTTCATCGTGTTTTGAACTTCGAAACACACGAATGAATATACCGCAGAGATCAGCATGACGAGACGATCAAGACGGTATACAGATATCAGCGATACGACCATCCTATCAAAAGTCGATATTCGGTAACGAAAATGCTGCTAAAACGCCGAAAATATGATTAACGGAGCAATAGCAGTTCAAATTTGACGAAACAAAACATGACGTCTCACTTAGAAGATGATTTACAAATTTATTGTATAAAAATGTTCAGGTTTGGAAAATATTTTATTATCATCAAATATTAACTGATTTAAATTTAAATAAAATTATATAAGAAAATAAACTTGCATATTATCTGACGAAAAGTTACCATTTGCTATGTATTAATAGACGTATTCCAAATATCAAATTTATATTTCCAAATTCAATTATTTAAAATTTCACAAAAATTCAGTTAATTACCTTAAATAAAATCATTAAAATTTACGGGTCGTTACAGTACGATATGAAGAATAACAAAAATTCAAACGCCATGCAGAACTGATGAAATAGTAAATTTTCATCGTAAATATCAAATAGTTGTTGCACCAAAAACTTTAGAAATACACAAATATAATGTTTAAACAACAAATTTTATTTACAACATTTTTTTTATTTATTGACTTGTCACTCATTCATTCAAAGCTAGTTTGATAAATTTGTTCTCAATGGTCTATCCTTTTAATATACTGCTTATGTGAAGATGGAAAATTAGTTATGAATTGTTCATTATATTATAATAATAATATAGTAAACATATTGTTTTATATAATTTCAGACGTCATGAAAATCATGCATAACAGAAATATTTTTAAACTCACAAAATCTTTTCTTCATCCTAATCTTCTTCAACCAAAGGTAGGATTTGTAGCAAAATACATCTACCTATTATTCAATGCCTGCATGTTATTCAACCATCTTTCTCTCATGGCCTATTTTAAAGTAATCAACACAATTGGACTCCAAATAGCAATAACTACCAATCAAACTATTTGCATTCAATTCCTATAAGTATGTGCATTTGCATACCAGTTATCCTACTCAAAATACATGCATAGATATACAAGTGTTGAGAAAATTTCATTCAAGTGAATGGGTCATGGACATATGTCAGTGCATATCTCGATAAAATTATGTTTGATTCAGTGCATAAAGCATTAAAACTATTATAAGATGACAAATATTTTTACACCAAGAAAAAAACTATGTGGGCAACTGGAATAAATCATTAACATTCATTCAAAATGGTTAATTAGAGTTCCAATATAAAGCAAATCAAAATATCCCTATAAACTTTGAAAATTCAAAACTAGAAATAAACGTTTATGTGTCACCAATCGTAGAGTAATATTTGTTATATCCACTTGCATTTAAATTGTATCATGTCATTTAGATTTGAGTAAAATTTACATAAGATGATGCTTGAAATAAAACCCATGAGTGAATAATGTAAAAAAATTGTAGAAAAAGAAACGTAAAAATAAAACTTAAGAAATCATAAAGCCTGTTTAACATAAATTTAACATTTAAGATATCTATAAAATAAATTTTAATCCAAAATTTTCAATATCTAAAAAAAATCAACAATCCATGTTTTAAATATGGAATTTATTTAAGTGTTTAAAATCCATAATACCTGCAATAAAATCCATGCTTTAAACTGGAATCTAAAGAGTCCAAAACAAATGCAACCTGATAAAAGAGAGCAATTTTAATAATGAATTATATTTGTAGGTTCTATCCCTTCGGATTTGGATGAAATGGCCATAGCATAACTGTTTTTTTGTTAATAATAAATTAGATTAAACATATGATTTTAATTTTCAACTGAAAATTTCAGTTTCAACTCAAAAGAGGATCGTCATAACTTGAAAGTGTATCAACCACAGAAGTATAATCTAGTAAGAGAATAATAGCATGGAAGACGATTGCTTAAGATTAAAATTTTTAAAGCTAAAATGTTAACCCAATACAGCAGTTCGGTGGTGTTTAAATTGTTTGGTAAAAGAAATCGACGTTGTATGGCATGAATGAGGTGATATAGCAGCAAGTGTTCATGCCGAAGGAGGAAGAGCAAACCTAAGGCCGATTTTATGATGCAGTGCTCGAAGAGCGGTGGAATAAGGTAATGGCATAGAGGGTAGGACAACTCGTCAGAAGAGAGAATTTTTCTAATGCTAAAATAGGGGATGAGGACGGTAGCTTCCGGAAAATTGAGAAAAAATATAAAGGGCGAACTGAAGTAGAAATGAAATTACATGTGGTAGGAGGAGGCTGGAGGAAAAGTAGGGAAATTTGGAAATGGTGGGTCATCATATAATAATATAATAATGCTAGTATGACCGGCTTAGATACCAATTAAAATATGCGAAATTGTGTAATGTGCGAAACTGTGATGTTGAATTGATGAACTATATGGTTCTACACAATCAATGTATTGTTTATAACTAGTTCTATGAATTTCAGAGTCTATTAATGTTTTATTTGTGGTAATAATAGATGGGTTGAGATCAAAAAATTAATGGTACCTGATTATCTAGCCCAACACTTCAAAAGTTCTTCGTGGCTCCATATTTTCCCTCTTTGATTCACTGATTGAAAGTCAACACAGGAAATGTTCTTCCTACAAAACAATGTAGGAAATTGTGACTTCAAATTCCAAAGCATATTGGCCAATCTTGCATGATAGTGTAATATCTCATTCAAAATTTGTTAGCTTAAACAATCCAAGATAAACTCAAAATAAAATTGCTTAAATGTATGACTCTAATAGAACCATGCAACCTTTTTGATGAAGTATAATACAACAATTAGGCATGGTATTTATGAAAGGTTGGACCTTTTACAACATACCTAAATAATCGGGGCAGCATCTAATAGCATCTTTTGTAAAGTTGTAGACAAATTGTAGCTAAGAAGATGCATTTAAATAGCATAAGTAAATAGATTTTATGACCTGTTTACCATAGAAAAATTATTGTTATATAATAATGGAAGCGATCCATTTTGTCAAGTCTAAGAAGAAACTAAAAAACTAAAGTAGTATGATACCAATGAAAAAAATGCCTATAAATTTTTATTGATCCAAAAGTTTAATCAATATACTAACTTTATGTGGTCAGGTGTATATTTATTCCTTATTCTAACAAATTGAAGGGTTAAGAGAAAGACAAATCATTCTCTGTATATACTAATTCTTGTAGACAAATGGAAACATACTTGTGATATGTATCAATATATAAAGGTAAACACAATCAATACTTCTGATATGTATCAATAGATTATCTCCAAAAACGCAATGTAATATTTATTCCAGATATGGTCAGAGCATTATAGACTCAACAAACAGTTTGATTCACAGCGCATGTGTACTTTGACTCACGTTTTTTGCATCAATCTAAGGCCATAAACTGATTAAGAAACCAGAAATAAATAAATAAACTAAATCTGTTGCACAGACAACTCCTTAATCTGTGATGAATATTAGCGACAGATAATATATAAGTGAATGATTGCATATGTTAAAAAGAATAAAAGAAGCTGGCCTAATCATAGTTATCAATTATCAAAAATACCTTAAAAATTCAAAATAAACCAGTTGTAATATGATTAAGAAACAAACCTTCAAACAGTCAAGGAGGTCATACTGAAACTACAACATAAGATGGTAGATCCAAAACCAAAGCCTCAAGAAGACAATCAGTCTACAAAAATAAGGATTCATTGAATGAGCAACAGATCGATTATGTAATCCAGGTTAATGAAAATCGAGGATCGGAGAGATGAAATTAAGGACAATATAAGAGGCGAGGGGATTATTTGATGGGAAGCGATACTGCAGTGCGAGGCGAATAGGAGCTCCAATCGACGCCTGCTCGAAGAAAAATATAAATACATTCCCAAATAATTGCCCGGACAATCATTGTATACTCTTACTATCATTTAAGCATAAACAATAATCTTCCATATGCCATGGGGAGAGGGAACCTAAGTCATCTAATGCCAAACTCGGATCTATAATACTTTGTATTGCTCCAAACCCACTCGGATACCAAAAATGCAACACCCTAACTTCATACCCATATTACCCAAGAGTACTACCGAGTAATACTGTCGAGTAACATAAAGAATGAGGCGATGTGGGTAATACACACGTGAATATTTCCTTGAACCAACATTGAATATGTCACATAATATAAAAATCTCTCACCTCGACGTAAACAGTTTCGGTACAAAGCAATAAACATGTGTGGTTTCCAAAGATAGAACAATACACAGTATAAAAGAATAGAAATCAGAAAGTCATCAATGCAGTGATACAAGTATAATAATACATCACATAAATCCGAGTGGGATACAAAAATAAGTCAAACTCCCATTAAGTCTCAAATTGATGCAGCGGCGCTTACCTTGAATCGCACCACAGTATGTCGCAGCGAAGGCGAAGCCCTAGGTCGCTCCGGTTTGAATCGCGGTCGCGAGCTCCAGAACCCTAAGTCGCTTCTCCTCTGCGTTGAGTCGCGAGCGATTAGGTCGCTGCCATGCTTCGTCCTTAGGTCGCGATCGAACTATAAGTCGCGAACGATTTTTTTCTTTAGGTCGCGAGCAGAGTAGAGGAAAGAAGGTCGTTAGGTCGCGAACTTGCTTTAAGTCGCTGATTGGAAGCCGAGCTCCAATTTCTTATGTAGATGATTATAGATCGCTGAAGATGGATCGCGAACGAGAGTTAGGTCGCGAACAGTTCTTAGGCCGCTGATGTTAAGTCGCGTAATGTAGTTAGGTCGTTTCTTTTAAGACGTTTGTTTTGTAAGTCACTTGTGTTGTAATTTTCTTAAGTCGCGTTGTATTTGTTAGGTCGTTGCTGTTTGTTGTTAGGTCGTTTGTCTTGTTAAGTCATATGGTGTTGTAACTAACCCTATAAATAGGGACGTTGTGTCATTTGTAAAGATTGTTGAATTTGAAATAAAATTTGGTTTGTGCTTCTTGCCTCCATTAAAATTGGTAGTTGAGTGTTATCTCCTATCTCCACCTTCGGCATTCGAATGCGCTCGAATCAACGATTGTTGAAGCCAATTCACGGAATCAAGTGCGCTTGATCAACGTTCGATGAATTGTAGATCTTCTCTCACGGCATCGTGCGCGATCAACGTGTCGAAGATAGCTAAAGTCCGGTATCTTCGTGATCAACGGATTTGGGCGTTTGGTATCATTAATTCATCGATTCATATTGCTTCATCTAATCATTTCATCGATTAGTTTGACACGAAATCTTCATTTCGTTGTCATCCGTTATTTCCGCTGCGTCATTTGGTATCAGAGCTAGATCGCAAGGAGTTTGCGTAGATTTTTGGAGTTGTGCGAGATTTACATCATATGGAGAATTGGGTTCTCGAGATTTTGAAGAGATTTGTTCGTTTGGTGATTTTTTTGAAGATTTCAACAAGTGGGTAGTTTTGATTTGAAGATTTTTAGATCGAAGTGAAGTTTTTGTTGGAATTTGTTGAAGAGTGATCATGCCTCCGAGAAGAGCTAACCGTTATCGCAACATTGATGCTTTGTATGGGAAAGAAGAGGCCGATGAGATGGAGCAAAGAATTAACGAAAACTTTAATGAGAAGCTTAATGAAGGGATTGGTCGATTAGAGAGGATGATGTTGGAGATGAATCAAAATCAGAGAAGGGTTTCACCTGAATTTAACCATGGGGGAAGTAGAGTTTCACCACATTCAAATCGAGAGAGAAGTGTTGATAGTGATCATAGAAGTGTGGGTCGAGATTGTTATAGAAATGTTGATGATCGAAGTCGTGATAGAAATGTGAATGATCGTGATCGAGGAATGTAGATCGGAGGGATGTTGATGGAAGAAATGGTGGTAGTAGAGATGTTGGTGGTCAGGATCGACATCGATATGCATCGGATTTTGAAGAGGAGTTTGATGGTGGTAGTGTTCATGGACGAGGACGAGGTCAAAGAAGAAATCATTCGGAGTATGATCACAAATGGGAGTCCGGGATGAAAACTGAAATACCAGAATTCAAGGGAGGTATGCAGGCCGAGGAATTTCTTGATTGGCTAGCTTATGTTGAGGAAAATTTTGACTTCAAGGAGGTTCCGGAAGATCGTAAAGTGAAGTTGGTTGCTACTAGGTTGAGGGGAAGAGCTATGGCGTGGTGGCAGCAAACCAAACTTACTAGAGAGTGGATGGGGAAGTCGAAGATTGTTGCTAGGGAGAAGATGAAGAAGTTGATGAAGGCTACCTTCTTGCCCTACAATTACCAATCACTGATGTATCAGAGATTATAGAACCTGAGGCAAGGGACGAAGACTGTTACTGACTATGCAGATGAGTTCTACCAATTGATTGCTCGAAATGACATTATGGAGGCTGAAGAACAGTTGACCGCTAGGTTTGTTGGTGGACTTAGAACACAGATCCAGGATATGATGAACATGTTCGACCCTAGATCTGTGGCAGAAGCACATCAAAAGGCGTTGGCTTAGGAGAAACAAGGTAGACGTGGGGGAGGTGTGTTTCCAAGTTTTACGGGGCAGAACAAAGGAGTGGGTAGTAGTTCTAATGTTCCTAAAGCATCGAGTAAGCCGGTTGTTCAAGAAGTGGCTAAACCAAAAGTCAACACCAATTTCAAATGCTATAATTGCCAGGAAGTGGGTCACAAGAGCAACGAATGTCCGAAACCGAAGAAGAGAACTATGATTATTGAAGTGGAAGATGAGGATGTAGAAGAAGATCTCAATTCACACCGTGATGAGGAGGAGGAAGAGGTGTCGGGAAACGAGGGATGTAATCTGATGCTATGGAGATCTTGTTTAACCCCGAAGCAGGAAGACGAGTCGAGTTGGTTGAGGAGTAACATTTTTCAGTCAACGTGCACTATTTTGGGGAAGGTCTATAAATTTGTCATTGACACTGGGAGTTGTGATAATATCATTTCAATGGAAGCTGTGAGGAAGTTGAAGTTGGAAACAAAGAAACATCCTAGTCCTTATAAACTTGCTTGGTTCAGGAAAGGAGGAGAAGTGAAGGTAGAGAGGCGAGCTCATGTTCCATTTTCTGTTGGGAAGAAATACAAAGATGAGATTAGGTGTGACGTGGTTGACATGGATGTTTGCCATTTGCTGTTAGGAAGGCCGTGGCAGTACGATCGAGAGGTACAGCATAATGGTCGAACAAATAGCTACAGTTTCTTGTTCGAGGGCACGAAAATCACTTTAGTTCCGAAGAAGCGACAGCAGAATGAGAACAAGCTAGAGGAGATTGAGGAAGTGAAGACTTTGTTGTCCTTAAAGGAGTTCGTGGAAGAGGTAGATGAGAGCCCTGAAGTTTTTATGTTGATTGGGCATGAAAGCAGTGAAGTTACTGAAGTTCCAGAGGAAGTGAAGCCAGTTTTGGAGGAATTCAAAGATGTGTTTCCAAAGGAGTTGCCAAAAGAGTTACCACCGCTTAGAGACATACAGCATCAGATTAACTTGGTGCCAGGTGCTGCATTTCCTCATAGACCGCACTATCGAATGAGTCCAAAAGAACACGAGGAGTTGAGAAGACAGGTGGAGGAATTACTGGAACAAGGGCGTGTTCAGGAGAGTTTGAGTCCTTGTGCAGTGCCAGCTTTGTTTGTGACGACCGCTCATGACCCCTGCACCGAATCTAGAGATAGAGCGATGTAAAGTGTGCCAAGCGACCATGGACGATTGTCAAGGTAAGATTTAAAACAACAGAATCTATCATATTACTCACAGCGCATGGACAAAATACAATAGAACATATGTATAGTGAAGCTTTACAGAACAAAATGACATCATATAAAACTCCATAATAGTTGAGTACAAGCATCCACATAGTCAATACATCAAGCCTCACTACATATCTCTCAGAGAATACAAAACAGCGGAATATCCAGTACATATAATAAGAAGAAAATATGCAACCCTCAAGCTCGTCTTCGATATCAGCACCGTGAGAAGAGAACAGCACCTGTCACCTGCTACCTAGTCTGCCCGTCCCAAAATGGACGAACAGCCCAAGGCAATAAGAATTAAAACATAAAGCCTTGAGTCAGACAACAGTCTTAGTGAGCAGTAAATTAACTAACAACATACCAAAAGAGCATAAAGGAAAAGGAATAGGAATACAACCCTCCCACTCCAACCTCATTCTACAGTGATAGCCCCCAGACACACACTAAGCAGAAGCAAACATAGTAGAGCATACAATTTAAAGTAAAGCTACTATCACTCGAGTCAAGGGCGATGTTTTCCAAGTACCAAGGCCTAAATCAGATAAGCACCCAGAAAATACAGCTCTTGAGTCCGAATGACGATACAACCAAACATCCATGACTCTGGCTATCATTGTTATCATTGCTTCGATATCACCATTAATTGAATGACCGGCACATTCTTTCAGCCGTCCGTCAAGGGCTAATGGAAACCCCGGTTCTAGACATAACTCCCGCACGTCGTCGCAACCCGTGCCTAGGACTATCGAATCTGCCCAGAGTACTCGACCTTCAACAGTTGGTCGTTGGGACTATCGAATCCGCCCAAACGTACTCTTGCTTAGAGCATGCTAGAACCTTCAACAACGATGCTATCCAAGCCTCCTAGTCATCCTCCTCGACGACTATTCTCACATCCATTCATTATCCTCAACTCGAATCATATCACCGAGTTATCAACATGCTTGGAATGATCCCGTCTGGATTAGACCAAGTCTTCATCACATGATTGCCTCGCTTCATCACATCCTCGCGAAGCCTCATCTCAACATCACATCATCAAATCTATGCATAAGAGCTTCATCATCCCGCTACATATGCCACGAGCAGCTTTTCCAATTCAAGAGCCTTTCCCTTAGCTTTTGAATCATCTTCGATCTAGATCTAATCATCAATCATCTAGTTCATAACAATCAATCAAATCAAACATTAATCCAAGCAATCAAGCATTCAAAAATGATCTAAGTAGACAATTATAACAATAATGGCATTTTCGTAATTAAAGAGTTGAAAGTCCAATAAGCATGAAAACATGGATTATATCTCTATAAACTTGATGAATGAACTTGCATAGGTTAATTTATGATAAAATGGATGTAACATCATCATGAACAATGGATCTATATGGATCTACACTTTGGATGAAGAAAATGCATGGAAATCTCTATTTTAACACCAAATCGAGCCAACAATCCGATATACTCCTTTGGATCCGTGTGAGGGATAATCACCACTCACCAAATCACCAAAACAAACCCAAATCAACACGCTTCAGATCTGGACAGCGAAGGATGAAGCTTGATCTATCACGAATCAGCTTCAAACGAAGAAATCTCTCTTGAAAAGATGAAGATATTCAACTTTAGCTCTTGAATCTTCAATCTTGATCTTTGATTTGGATGGAAGGAAGCACTAGATTAGAGTGGAGAAAAGAAGTGAAGAAGTGTAGAAGTCGAGCTCTCAAAATGGCAGCACTTCGTCGCTTCAAAATCCGGATCCCAAAAATGAAGAGAAACTCTCCTATTTATAGCTGAAATCCCTATCTCGTCTGCCTCCATGAGTCGTTTACGACTTACGACTCAAAGCCCTACGACTCAACGACTTCTGGCTTCTACGATCTAACCAGACTACCCTTAGCGACTTAACACACATCTGCCTACGACTCATGACAAAACAGCTATCTCCTATGTCGGTTACGACTCATAGCGTGTGCCTACGACTCAACAAAACCCAGATCCCTTACGACTTAACAGTTAACTCGGCTACGACTTATCAACCTCACGACTTAGCTAGGCTACTGGGATACTCGTCTACGACTTAACTGGATATACGACTCAACTACTAAGTCGTCTACGACTTATAACCTAGCAGCCAACTACTGAGTCGGTCACGACTTAACAAATAGCTGGGGTTACGACTCAACTGGTCAGATGACTCATCAGATAACCAGGATACGACTCATCAGATAACTTGGGTACGACTCATCAGATAACTTGGGTACGACTCATCAGATAACTCGGTCATGACTTAACTGTTACAACTTAAGCCTTATCTCGCCCAGTCCTTAAGTCGCGCCTACCCCTTAAGTCGTTCAAACGACTTATCCTTACACCCTTAACTAGCCAAATCCCTGAGTCGCTCCTATCCCCTAAGTCGTATACGACTCACGACCTACACTAAGTCGTTCACGACTCAGGACTTAGCCATTTTCGCCTAAAATCTGAAATGGCTCAAAAACTCTAAAACTCCAAATTCTGTCGAACTTGTCGATCCGTTAAAAAATACGGGTCGTTACATTGTTGGTGCCGAAGCAGGATGGAACGTGGAGAATGTGCACAGATAGTAGAGCATTGAATAAGATTACGGTGAGATATCGATTTCCAATGCCGAGACTGGATGATCTGTTGGATCAGTTGAGCGGTGATGTTGTGTTTTCGAAGATTGACTTGAAAAGTGGATACCATCAGATTCGTATTAGACCGGGTGATTAGTGGAAGACTGCTTTTAAAACTCGGGAGGGTCTGTACGAATGGTTGGTGATGCCGTTTGGCTTGTCAAATGCTCCGAGTACATTCATGAGAGTCATGAACCAGATTTTTCGACCATTTATCGGGAAGTTCGTACTGGTATATTTTGATGACATCTTGATCTACAGTGGAAGCACTGAAGAACACCTACAACATTTGCGGGAAGTGTTGTTGGTTTTACGACGTGAGGAATTTTATGCTGCAACAAAGAAGTGTACCTTCATGACTACAAGTATTCTATTCTTGGGCTATATTGTGTCGAAGGATGGTATTCAAGTTGATCAGAGTAAAGTTGAAGCTATTCGAAATTGGCCACAGCCTAAGACAATAACAGAAGTGAGGAGTTTTCATGGTTTAGCATCATTTTACCGAAGATTCATTCCACACTTCAGTAGCGTGATGGCACCAGTTACGGAATGTATGAAAGGGAAGAAGTTTGTTTGGACTGAAGTGGCTGATTCGGCTTTTCAGAGAATCAAGACACTCTTGACCACAACGCCCATTCTTAGATACCCGGATTTTCAGTTACTCTTTGAGCTAAATACTGATGCGTCCAAGGTTGGAATTGGGGGAACGTTGAGTCAAAGGGGTCATCCTATTGCCTACTTTAGTGAGAAACTGACGGGAGCTAAAACGAGATACAGTACTTATGACTTGGAATTCTATGCTATAGTCCAAGCCATAAAGCATTGGAGACACTATCTATTTCATAAAGAATTTGTGCTATACACTGACCATGAAGCTTTGAAACATTTGCAGGGGCAAGATAAAATTTCAGCAAGGCATGCTTCGTGGGTTTCTTATTTACAACAGTTTACTTTCATTGTGAAGCACAAATCAGGAGTTACTAACCGAGTTGCCGATGCATTGAGTCGTAGAAATCATTTGCTGACAACTATGCGAGTGGAAGTAGTGGGATTTGATTTGTTGCCAGAGTTGCTTATTTCAGATTCTTATTTTGCGAAAGTGCTGGATCAGGTGCAGGAAGGGAGTTCTGTTGATTTTGTGATGAAAGATGGATTCTTGTTCAGAGGAAATCGATTATGTATTCCGGATTGCAGCTTGAGAATGAAAATTGTAAAAGAGTTGCATGAAGAAGGACATGTTGGACGGGATCGCACATTGCAGTTGATTTCTCAGTCTTATTTTTGGCCGTCAATGAGAAGAGAAGTTGAAAAGTTTTTTCGAAGATGTCATATTTGTCAAGTCTCGAAAGGGACAGCTATAAATGCGGGTTTGTATATGCCTTTACCTGTTCCTACAAAACCGTGGGTTGACGTAAGCATGGATTTTGTGTTGGGCTTGCCGAGGACTCAACGGGGAAATGACTCTATATATGTTGTGGTGGACCGTTTCTCGAAGATGGTACATTTTGTTGCTTGTAAAAAGACGGCAGATGCAGTCCATGTGGCACAGTTGTTCTTTAGAGAGATCTATCGCTTGCACGGTTTACCAGAATCTATAGTTTCGGACAGGGATACCAGATTTCTAAGTCATTTTTGGCTAAGTTTGTGGAAGATGGTGGGAACGAAGCTAAAATTCAGTAGTGCTTATCATCCACGGACAGATGGACAGACTGAAGTTGTGAACAGATCTCTGGGAAATTTGTTGCGGTGTCTTGTGAAGGATAATCTGAAGAGTTGGGATGTGAAGTTATGTCAAGCGGAGTTTGCTCATAATCATGCTATCAACCGTAGTACGGGTTTCAGTCCATTTCAGATTGTATATTCAAGCTTGCCAAAGGGGCCGTTGGATTTAACGGTAGTGCCACAACCGAAAGGAGTGATTAAGCGGGCGTCAGATTTCGTTGATGAGTTGAAAGATTGTCATAGAATCGTTCAGGAACGTTTGGAGAAGACGAATGAGAAGTATAAACGAACTGCAGATAAAAAGAGAAGAAGTGTGGAGTTCAACGAGGGTGATTGGGTGTATGCTGTGTTAACGAAGGATCGTTTTCCAGTGGGTGCTTATAACAAGTTGAAAGCCCGAAAGATTGGTCCAGTAGAAATTATAAAACGGATCAATGAAAATGCTTATAAGTTGAAGCTGCCAGAGGATGTTTACACTTCTGACGTGTTTAATGTTAAACATCTTATACCTTATTATGGAGATGAACAACCCAATGGGGAAGAACTTTTAAATCCGAGGACGAATTCTTTCCAACAAGGGGAGGATGATGCAGCGGCGCTTACCTTGAATCGCACCATAGTATGTCGCAGCGAAGGCGAAGCCCTAGGTCGCTCCGGTTTGAATCGCGGTCGCGAGCTCCAGAACCCTAAGTCGCTTCTCCTCTACCTTGAGTCGCGAGCGATTAGGTCGCTGCCATGCTTCGTCCTTAGGTCGCGAGCGAAGTGATTAGGTCGCTGCCATGCTTCGTCCTTAGGTCGAGATCGAACTATAAGTCGCGAACGATTTTTTTCTTTAGGTCGCGAGCAGAGTAGAGGAAAGAAGGTCGTTAGGTCGCGAACTTGCTTTAAGTCGCTGATTGGAAGCCGAGCTCCAGTTTCTTATGTAGATGATGATAGATCGCTGAAGATGGATCGCGAACGAGAGTTAGGTCGCGAACAGTTCTTAGGCCGCTGATGTTAAGTCGCGTAATGTAGTTAGGTCATTTCTTTTAAGACGTTTGTTTTGTAAGTCACTTGTGTTGTAATTTTCTTAAGTCGCGTTGTATTTGTTAGGTCGTTGCTATTTGTTGTTAGGTCGTTTGTCTTGTTAAGTCATATGGTGTTGTAACTAACCCTATAAATAGGGACGTTGTGTCATTTGTAAAGGTTGTTGAATTTGAAATAAAATTTGGTTTGTGCTTCTTGCCTCCATTAAAATTGGTAGTTGAGTGTTATCTCCTATCTCCACCTTCGGCATTCGAGTGCGCTCGAATCAACGATTGTTGAAGCCAATTCACAGAATCAAGTGCGCTTGATCAACGTTCGACGAATTGTAGATCTTCTCTCACGGCATCGTGCGCGATCAACGTGTCGAAGATAGCTAAAGTCCGGTATCTTCGTGATCAACGGATTTGGGCGTTTGGTATCATTAATTCATCGATTCATATTGCTTCATCTAATCGTTTCATCGATTAGTTTGACACGAATCTTCATTTTGTTGCCATCCGTTATTTCCGCTGCGTCACAAATATACATATAATATAGATCCAATACATCTAATCCAACAACATTTACCACACATATCTAGCATATACCTCTCAACCTCACATGAACTCATATAGCTTCAAATATACAAAATGGTACCAATATTTCTAATAATCTAACCTCCACTTATGCCCATCAATCACAGGCTAGTATGTTTGTCTCTGAACCTGAAATGTCTCGGGCAGACACAAGTATTATACAAATAATGAGTTAGGTATGTCTAGATTCAATGGTGAGTACATAAATGATATCTCAAGGAATAACATATATACAGCATAATAAAGAAATCTAATCAAAGGAATAATAAAATGTCCATAACACTTCGAGTGCCATAGCATACATTAAAACATCCATAAAACATTGAACACCAACACACAAATCACACAACGCACATCAAGCATCCATCGCAAACATCATACCACACACATCGAACATCTATAGCACACGCCGTACACAACACTCATAGCACATAGCACACAACACACATAACATACATCATACACCACACACATCAAGCATCTGCACTCATCACATAGCACACACATTTCACGCAGCGACACCTTATACATCGCACACTAATCCATTCATATCTATTTAGCAGTATTAGATTTATTCATCTCATTCTTCATTCGTATTTTCATTACAGCCACTGCTATAACCACTGCTGCTATTAATGCTAATGCCAAAAGCCAAGTTGACACATAAGCCTCCTTACTTTCCAGATGCAAAGGGAGACCCTACTTGTAAATTTTTATGAGCGCCCTTACCAGTTTTTAGCTGCACAATAAATGCACGTCGCTTCCTTGCTTCCCATCATCAACCACCTCACTTCGTTCAGTATTCATCATGTTGGCCCATGCAGTGGACTGTGGTAATTTGACAAGGGGGCTATGTTGCCACAACCATCGGGGAGCAACCCTACGGTTGGTCAAGCTATGATGGCGCTAGCAAAACTTCTAGGCATCGCATCTACGTAAGGGATTTCGTACACCTCAATCCATTCAAAAGCTGATATAATCCTATTACCACTTTAAAATAAAATAAGGAATAATATAATTTACTTCACACATTAAATCAGAAATCCAAATAATATCGACTAAAGTTCATGTATAATTGTAACGACCCGGATTTTTGGTCGTTGACTTTGGACATTTATTTTATTAAATTTTGAGTTTTGAAATGTGAATGAAATTTTAATATGAAGTTTATCGATCAAAAATAGTGTAATAAAAACTTAAGTTCCAAATATAGCGATTTAATTAATAAAATTAATTGTTGAGTTAATAATTAAAAATCAATTAAAATAATTGATTTGGAGTTGAATATGAAACCGAAACGATTTCTAATATTGATATAAATTCTATTTGAATTAGAATTGAGTTAGTTAGTTTTTAAAACTGGAAATTTAAGCGATTTCGGAATTTATGAAAATCGTCGATTTAATCGACGAGTTAAAGTAGCAATCTGGGGCGTAGTCTCGAAATTTGACGAAACTAGTTCCATTGGGTCTGAAATAGTGTATTATTATCAGATTTCAAATTTCGTAGTATTTGGAGTTATCGTTTGATCGTATGGGATAGAAACGCGCTGAAATTAATATCGAAAATTAAATATAATAATTGGGTTCAAAAAGCTATCTTCTCCATATGATCGAATTAGGACTCGAAACCTTTTCCATTACATTCAGAATAGGGGTATAACATTATGAACACCTAGCGGCACGCCTCAATAGGGGTTCGAGATTTTGAGTTGCGTAAATCGAGACATTTTGAAAATAAATTAATTATATTGTCAAGTCAATTTCTTTTCAACTGTCCTTTTAACTTACCATCAGCCATCCTATGATGTAGTGACCTGACCTATGCCTTCTTGTATATGTTTCCCTCCTTCATTTTAATACAGCCGGGAGAGAACAAAATCAAAACAAACTGAACACTTTAAATCTATATAAGTTCTCGCTAACCTTCTTCCCTCTAGAATCAAATTCGTTCCTCTTAAATAAATAAATAAATAAATTTACATCAGTGACTCACATTGGCAAGTGCGATCGAAAGGGAGGTAGAGGGTATTCGGCGATCGCAGAAGCAACTGGAGGATGGCTCGTAGTTGCTAGGGCTTGCTCATCGATCGAGCATATGAGAGTTGCGATTTTGAATCGCGTTGGCTGGCGAAGGGGAGGTGCGACACTTGGTGGAGGTGCGGCACTAGGTGGGCGAAGATTTTTGAACGATGCTGGGTGGCGAAGGCCAGGGCAGCGCGTTTGGCAAGCACGCGTGCTGCGTGAGGTCGTGGAGGAGACTTGAAATGGTGGCGAACTCCGGTGGGCATTGGGGGAATCACGACTGGGAGGTGGAAGAAGCAGAAGTGGCTGCAGCAAGAGAGCTAGAGGAGATGCTGGCGGGTTTGGTGTAGTCGAGGCTGCTGTAGGAGAAGTCGCGTATTGTTGGAGGATTTTTGTTCGTTGTGGTAGGCAAGGCGGCAACCTGGAAGTGTCTGAGTGCGAAGTCGATTCGGGGAGGAGTTGCGATTTTTGCCTGAGACATTTTGGAAGGAGGTGATGTAATTAATTTTAATTAAATTTAATGGAAACAAATTAGTGAGTACATATATAAAAAAATAAATAACTCATATAATTCGTAAATTTATTCGTGCGAGATTCAAATTTAAAACCTCGAGTCACGTGAATTGTAGCAGCAAAACACTATGTAATAAATTTGGAAATTGGAATGGATTGCAATTAAAGATAAAGGTGAGTACATCTCACTCATTTGGATTACTAGAATTTATTTTAATAGTTAAAATAAATTATTATTTGCTGGTTGAATTTATCAATTATTATTTGGTTGGATGTTATATATATATATATAGTAGTATATGTATTAGTATTTGGAGTGATATTCCCGCACATTATAGCGGTTGAGACCCTATGCGCCCCGCATAATAGCGGATGACCCTATATACTGCGATATCCCCCTCGAAGTGGGATTGGTATTTTTATGTTGTAATAACATCTATGGATGCAGGGAAACAGGTTGGAGGGATCCAACTAGATACCTCAAATTTATAGTGATTGTTTTTCATATATAGTGATATATGATAACCTATTATAGATTATTGTTGTAATTTGAATTATTGGATGCTATGGTAGCACTGGCCTTAAATTCTGGCGTTTTTAAACACCATAAATAGTTATTTTTGAATTTGAAGGAATTAAAAAGGAAATTTTGAATATAAAAATATTTATAGGTAAGTTTGGATTATTTTAAAAGGAAATTAAGTGGAATGGAAAAAAAATTGATTTGGGTTATACTTAACTATTCGTAAATTGGTTTAAATAGAGATTTTTAAATAAAATCATATAAAGGGATTTCGAAATGATATTTTGAAAGTATGGGAAGGAGTTGAAATCGATATTCAAAATAGATTTGAAAATTAAAATGGGATTTATTAAGGAAGGGATTTATAAAATGAAATTTTATAAAAAAAATTGATTTTATAAATAAGTGAAACTCAAAGGAGTTTATAAAATTTATAAACGAGGTTTATAAATAAGGGAAAATGATATCAGTGGATAAGTTGGAATATAAGTTTACGATGTGAATTTATATCGGGTTATGGGAATCGTTTTGGAAAAGAAATAGTGGAATATATTTATGAATGTGAGAATGGTGATAAAATTAAAATATAGTTGATGCGAAAAAATCGAGAGGGGTTATAAATTGAAATTGGAAATATTGGATTTTAAAAAAAAAATAGATTTTTTTCGAGAAATTAAAATTGTTTAAAATGGGACACACATTGCAGTCCAATTAGTTTCTAGGATACACATTTAAAGAAATTACTTTTAAGGCCAAAGTCAGCAGAATAATTACTTTCAAGGACATTATTTCATAGGTTTTTAGGCCCTACAAACTAATTATTTTACGTTTTGTCCTTGAAAGTAATTATTTCAGTTGTGTGTCCTAGAAACTAATTCCACTTACTAAAGAGGCCCTTGTGGCTAATTTCCACTTTTAAATTACTATACTATGTAACTTAAATTGAGATTTAGAATATTCCGAAAAGTTAGCTATTCTAATACTTAATATTTATTGAATTAAATTCTAATTTTATTAATCAGCTTTGTAAATTAATTAGTTATTTAAAAATGATTTGGAAATGAGTTATCGGTGTTATTTAAAATGTTTGGATATTTTAAATTTACTTAAACATATTTTAAAAATAAAATATTATTCTTTAAAAATACTTATTATATATATATAATTTTAAAGGATTGAAATTTATTTATAAATCCTCTCGAGATTGGAAAAGAATTTTATTTAATGGATATGATATTATAAGAAAAATATTATAGTGGGATCTCGGGAACTTAAAGAAATTTTCAAAATATTAAAATACGGGAACTTCGGAAGAATGAATTAAAATTCATAAAAGAAGTTAGAAATGTTATTTGGAAATATAAACAAGTGTATTTGACCTGGAAATATTAAAGGAAATTGATTAATGAATTCCAAAACTTATAGAATCTGTTAAGGAATTTACAAATAAAATTTGTAAAGAGTTTTGAGAAATAGGAAATAAATGGACTATTTCCTCAATATTGGGATAAAAAGATCTTAGGAAATATACTTATAAATATTCCTAAGTATTGGACGAAAAGGATTTGAAAATAGTTAACTTCGAGATTTTAATTACAGAAAATATTTTCAAAGGGATGAATTATAATTGGAAGTGAGAAAAATATTCTAAGTATTAAAATGACTTGAAAATATCCTATTAAGGATATAAGAATTTGAATTTGATTTCCACTATATAAATTTTGGAAGGGTTTGAATATATATATATATATCTTATAAAGATATTTTTAGAATATTTTTGGAAAATTATAATAAGGTCAGACGATTGCTTATAGGTGTTTTATTGATAGTTAAATAACCGACTATCAATATTGGCCAATTTCGTTAATCATTTCGAAGAGACCTGGATCGGATTTAATTATCCGAAAACCACTTCGATCCGGTTTGAACGTTACAAATGAATACCGTGAATATGATGAAGATGGTGATTCGGTTTATCCAGACCCAGGACAACTTGTATGGACGAATGCTATCAGAACATCATCATTGGAGGACGATGAGCATTCTAAGTAGAATTGTTTCTTGAAAGGTAACGTTTAGCCTCAAGCCTCATCATCCGGGAATGACTAAAACAGGGGAGGTGTAGCAAGGCTAAGTGGGTTGCACCCAATTAGGGTATGTTATCACCTTTCTAGATACCCTCAGAAACCTATATATTATGGATATGGTTGTGCATGAAAGAAGGAGCGCTCGATTTGTAAGGGTGGGAACACCCGTGGTGATAACATATTCGGTCTATCCAGGTTAGGGGTAGGTCGGTCTTGTGTTGTAGGGGATCCCGGCGAGGTCCTCGGTACATTGTTCTAGAGGTGTACTATGATGGGCGGTACCCCAGTGGCCCAGTCATTCGTATGGAATCCATCCTTCAATACGAGCCTAACGGTTTTTGTTTGTAGAGCCTAGCATGCTGGAATTTAATTAATGTAACAATTTAGGCTATTTGAATAAGTATTTGTATTTAGACACTATTATAATTGTAACGGCCCGGGGTTTCATAACAGTTGATTACCGTCAAATGACGATTTAATTTGTTAGACAATTGCAATTGGAATTTTATTCGAGTTGAAATTTGTTAATAATATTGGTTAATTGTCGAATGGGCTTCAAAGTGAAATCTCGGGCCATGTTTTATTCTGTGAAAATTTTCTAAGTAATGTCGTTCCCTTCTTATAAAATTCGACCCGTTCCTTTATCCATTTTCATTCAAACCCTAGAAGCAAAAATATACGAAAAGAAATTAAAAATGGTGGCGGCTTCGTTCTCGTCTTTGCAAATTAGGGCTTTCAGGAATTAGAAGATTGCGATTGTAAATGCTCGATTGAATTCGATTTTCTTGCTCTATCGGTTGATCGTCTCTTGTGATGATTTCGACTGCTTTATCGAGTTAGCCTCTGCTTCGATAGGATCGTTCACGGCTTCTCCTCGATCTGGCTTGGTTCGACTTCGCCTTCTCCACCGAATGAAGGTGAGTAGCCCTCACATCTAATTCAACTATATGCTTCGATTGTTGATTTCATTGGTGTTGGTTTTGAACTATTCGTTCTCCTTTGTCATCACTGTCTCGATTTTGGGTTTTTAGCAAGACATTGATTTCAGTTGTCTGTGGCTATTTATTTTGTTCGAAGTTGTTAGTTCGACTTCGGTGGTGATTTCTATCTCCCACGAATTACCGGCCTTTGACTTTAATTGTTCGATTACTTTCTGATTTTTGCCTCGACCATTGTACTGTTTCGTGTTGCTTTGACAGTGAGCTTTGTTCGACTGTGATATTAAACTTTTTATATAGTGTTTGTGTGTATTTTCGATCATCGTCATGATGCATTTGCTATTTTCACTTTGAGCACCCTGATCTGTGAAGCATTTTGATCATTATATGTTGAGGCTGCTGCTGTTCTTCACGCATGTATATTCTCGAGCTCTGTCAGGTTGCATATGTCTTTACTTTGGACTGTCCACTGTTTTACTCCAGTCTACATTATATTGTATCTGTACTCGTAGTTGTATAACTTGGTTCTTTTGAAGTTGTAGCCTGTACATTTGTTGTTTGCATTGAGCATTTTGTATGCTTGCAATTTTGGTTTCACACTGCTTCATCATGCTGCATACTCTCTGATCAGCTGTATACATACTTGAGCCTTGTTCATTTGGGTTTTTCATTTATCACAGTCTTGCATTCATCTTTTCCACTGAAGTATTTACTGACTTGAGCTTCTGGCCTTGATGTCATGGTGTACATGTAGTTGTTAATGGTGCCTTCTTGATGCATTACCTTGGTAGCCTCGAGCTCTGCATAGTACTTATGAATGGAGTCATGTTGTTGTTGAGGTGTAGTATTGTTATATTTTGATAAAAATATCTGAGTCACTTGTACATCTCTGTTGCATAGTTCATCTACTTGTTGTATACCTTATGGTTCATGCTGCACAATGACTCGAGCCTGTTTGCATCGGTAGTGTTATTTCATTGAGTCTGTTATACTTCATGTTGCCTTGAGTTGCATTGAAATTTTTGAAGTACTTGAGTATTGCCTCAGCTTTGCGTGAGCTTGAATCTTTGAATTTGATTTACTTGCAGTCTTGTTGTGATCTTGTGGTGGCTGCAGTTTTGTTGCAGTTTGCCCTCGTATTCATTTGTGACTGCAGTTTAGTTTTATATGCAGTTTTGCCCTTGTTGGTTTGCATTGTATTAATGCATTTGGATTTGTTTTCGAATTCACTTGAGTTGAATCCGTTATTTGGGTTTGACCTCGTATTCATTTTTAAATTTTCAATGTGTACATACGTGCACATTGTCCAGGTCTGTCTGCTTTTACCATTGAGACCGTGGCATTGGGATTTGAATCTTCATTTGATTTTGGTTCGTTGATCTTTTGTGCATTTCAGATTGTAGTGGCGAGGCAGTATACGCGTGCGTATACTGCAGCCCTACCAAAAGTGATGTTTTAAATTGATTATTTTGTTGTGTCTGATTATCTTCTAGATAATTAGATTATGAGTTTCTAATTATTTATTTAATAATTAGATTTTGGTGTTAATTGTCGTTTAGACAATTTTGTTGTTTTCTGAGTTATCTGCATTGGAAATCTTTTATCTATCTTTGTTGGTGATTTGGATTAGCTGATTTATTGTTTAACACTGTTTAGTGTTATATCTGCCGTTATCCGATTTTCTTATCGAGGAATCGGATATACGAGATTTTTGTTGCTGTCGTCTATTTGATATTTATTATTATTGCTTCTGTGCATTAATAACTGAGTTTGAATTAGACTGACCCATGTATTATTTTCTTTTGAATTTAATACTCGGGTCAGACCCGAGTTATTTCAGGTTATAGATATTCTGCTTTGAGTTGCTGATTGAGCTGTGAAGACTTTTCATATCATTTGAAGTGTTCTGCGTCTTTTGAAGTAGTCAGTGTATTGATTAGGTTGATATGTATCCATGTACATTAGTTGATAATGTATTTGTATAGATAACTTCTAGAGTCGACAGTTGTAGTTGTATCATATGTATCGTGTCAAATGTATTGTAACTGACATCAGTTATAAATATATATGAGACTTTTGTTATCTGTGTTCCGCATCTTTCTGTATCTGTGTTATTATTATATATATTGTCCTAAACTATTATGAACCATCGTAGTTTGTTTTATACTGGTAATTGGGTATGTCGATGGGAGTAAATAAATAAGCGATGAAAAATGAAAAATATATACCACTCCTATCGAGGTAACCAATACTAGTGTAAGGCCAACTACGGATGGCCGCTCCTATCCAGCCTTATTCTTTGTAATAACAAACAGTATTTCTTTTAATACTCTTTGTTATTGTGAGCATAGAGGTGGGGCGTTACAGTTGGTATCAGAGCTTGGGGTTTATGGACATAATATAAAACATAACTTAGATGAAACATATGTCACAACTATTGGTCGATGTTTTTATTTGTGCTTTGAGTCAAAACTAAAGTTTTGAAAGTTTGATGAAATTTTTAAATATCCTTATTTAAAAATAAAAGTGAAACTGTGTTTTGTTGATTGATAATTTTGTGTTCTGTTTATCAGAGTGCGCAGCGGAAACAGTGAAACTGTCTTCGCTGAATACGGCTGATAATCTTTTTGATTTAAAAATCAAAATATGTAATTAAAATAAATTTCATTTGTTGTTTACCTAGCTGTAATTATTTTGTTTCTTTGAAAATTTTGAATCCGATTTGAGGATTCGAAACAGTTGCAGTTATGTGATTTTTGTGGAGATCTTTGCTGGTTTTCTTTTATGCTAATCATATATTGATTAGATTTAGCTGTTTTGAATTATCTTCATTGAAGATATATTCGAATGATTTCTTTGTTTATCTTGTAGTACATGCAAATTTGAGTTGCACGTTACTGCATTTATTTTACGTTGAACCGATGCTTGGTTATGAAACGTATTTTGTTGCCGTTATTTTTATAACGGGATTTTTACACCAATGCTAAATTTTTGAAGTACGGTGTTTTGTGGCATTTTTGATGATTGAAAATTCACTGATATTACATTTTGATGTAAATTATTTTGATGAGATTTTGACATTTAAAAATTACTGTCGCTTTGGCTTCAGTAACCGTCAAGTTTTAAAAGTGGATTTTCAAGCGGTTATTCCGCAATGCTGATTTTGAGATTCGTTTCACGGTGTTTTGGGAAGTACAATTTCCTTTTCGAAATTGTTACTAATATTGCTGCTTTAATCACGTGATTGGAAAATCGTTTTAAAATGAAAATTGTTTTATAAATTTTTAACAGTTTGCGTTTTCAAAAGAATGAGGAAGCGACTTAAACGATTCAACAAAATCGAGGACTATGACCCCTTTCTTTTACTGATTCGCTTAACTCCTGACTTGTCCATTTGAGAATGTAAATTGTTATTTTTATAAGATAAATAAAATTGTTTTCAGAAATTTTACAGTTTGCGATTTCAAAAGAATGAGGAAGCGATTTAAACGTTTCAGCAAAATCGAGGATTATGACCCCTTTCTTTTACTGATTCGCTTAATTCTGGACTTGTCCGTTTGAGAATGTGAAATGTATTTTTACAAAATACACAATTTTGCACTTTCAAGGAAACGATGAAGAGAATCAAACAATTTAGTAAAACACGTGGTATGGGACATGTGTGTTTGCTATTTCGGTTAATTCCGGACTCGTTAATTGAAAATTTTGATGTTTTGATGATTCTGATGTTTTGTGTGCTTTCGAGCCACTATGTTGGACCTTCGGGTCATTTGTTGGACCTTCGGGTCATTTGTTGGGCTTTCGGGCCACTCTGCGGACCTTCGGGTCAAATACCAGTACTAGACCTTCGGGTCACTCTGCGGACCTTCGGGTCAATCTGATGGGCGCCAAAATTTTTGTTGAGTACTTGGTAGGCTTCGGCCACTCTGAGATGCACCTGCGGCGAACTAAAAAACTCGCCATCTGATGGGATCGATCCAAGCTTTTATGTTGATTTTCTAGTCTTCTTAATTGATTTCTAGATATTAGTTGTTTCCAATTATCTGCAGGTAATTGGATATTTGTTGATATGAGTTCTGATTATGTGACGACCGCCCATGACCCCTGCACCGAATCTAGAGATAGTGCGCTGTAAAGTGTGCCAGGCGACCATGGACGATTGTCAGGGTAGATTAAAACAACAGAATCTATCGTATTACTCACAGCGCATGGACAAAATACAATAGAACATATGTATAGTGAAGCTTTACAGAACAAAATGACATCATATAAAACTCCATAATAGTTGAATACAAGCATCCAAATAGTCAATACATCAAGCCTCACTACATATCTCTCAGAGAATACCAAAACAGCGGAATATCCAGTACATATAATAAGAAGATAATATGCAACCCTCCAGCTCGTCTTCGATATCAGCATCGTGAGAAGAGAACAGCACCTGCCACCTGCTACCTAGTCTGCCCGTCCCAAAGTGGACGAACAGCCCAAGGCAATAAGAATTAAAACATAAAGCCTTGAGTCAGACAACAGTCTTAGTGAGCAGCAAATTAACTAACAACATACCAAAAGAGCATAAAGGAAAAGGAATAGGAATACAACCCTCCCACTCCAACCTCATTCTACAGTGATAGCCCCCAGACACACACTAAGCAGAAGCAAACATAGCAGAGCATACAATTTAAAGTAAAACTACTATCACTCGAGTCAAGGGCGATGTTTTCCAAGTACCAAGGCCTAAATCAGTAAGCACTCGACCTTCAACAGCTGGTCTAGAGTACTCGACCTTCAACAATTTAAAGTAAAACTACTATCACCCGTGCCTAGGACTATCGAATCTGCCTAGAGTACTCGACCTTCAACAGCTGGTCGTTGGGACTATCGAATCTGCCCAAACGTACTCTTGCTTAGAGCATGCTAGAACCTTCAACAACGATGCTATCCAAACCTCCTAGTCATCCTCCTCGACGACTATTCTCATATCCGTTCATTATCCTCAACTCGAATCATATCACCGAGTTATCAACATGCTTGGAATGATCCCGTCTGGATTAGACCAAGTCTTCATCACATGATTGCCTCGCTTCATCACATCCTCGCGAAGCCTCATCTCAACATCACATCATCAAATCTATGCATAAGAGCTTCATCATCCCGCTACATATGCCACGAGCAGCTTTCCCAATTCAAGAGCCTTTCCCTTAGCTTTTGAATCGTCCTTGGTCTAAATCAAACCATCAATCGTCTAATTCATAACAATCAATCAAATCAAACATTAATCCAAACAATCAAGCATTCAAATAAGATCTAAGTAGACAATTATCACAATAATGGCATTTTCGTAATTAAAGAGTTGAAAGTCCAATAAGCATGAAAACATGAATTATATCCCTACAAACTTGATGAATGAACTTTCCTAACATATGATAAAATGGATGTAACATCATCATGAACAATGGATCTATATGGATCTACACTTAGGATGAAGAAAATGCATGGAAATCTCTATTTTAACACCAAATCGAGCCAACAATCCGATAAACTCCTTTGGATCCGTGTGAGAGATAATCACCACTCACCAAATCACCTAAACAACCTCAAATCAATATGCTTCAGATCTGGACAGCGAAGGACCAAGCTTGATCTATCACGAATCCGATTCAAATGAAGAAATTTCGCTTCAAAGGATGAAGATCTTCAACTTTAGCTCTTGGATCTTCAATCTTGATCTTCGATTTGGATGAAAGGAAGCACTAGATTAGAGTGGAGAAAAGAAGTGAAGAAGTGTAGAAGTCGAGCTCTCAAAATGGCAGCACTTCGTCGCTTCAAAATCCGGATCCCAAAATGAAGCCAACCCCCTTCTATTTATAGGCAGAAAATCCTTAGGTCGCTCGGAGTTAGGTCGTCCCCGACCTACGACTTAGCAACTTCTTCGGCCTAACCAAAGCCAGACCCAACGACCTAACAATGCGCACGACCTAACAGAACTGAAGCTTAGCGCACATACGACTCAACTTCTAGGTCGCTTTCAACCTAACACCCAGCGACTCATCGCACGTGCGACCTAACCTCTTACGCGCTTAGCGACCTAACAGAGCTCCCCATCCTACGACCTAACGATGTTACGACCTAACACTTAACTCCTAGGTCGCTTTCGACTTAAAACATAGGCTACGACCTAACACTAAGACGCGACTTAACTTCTCAGCGACCTAACACATAACGCCTCAACAACCCAACGACTTACCAGTGTTACGACCTAACACTTAGACCCACACGACCTAACACTAAAACTATCCTAGCGACCTACCAACCCATGCGACATAACAACTTATGCGACCTAACTCCTTAGGTCGCCTAACGACCTAACTACGCTAACAAGCTATCCACTAGGTCGCAACATACTGGGTTGTTAACTCGCTAACCCTTAGGTCGCGAACTACTATAGGTCGCTTCCTGCTTATCCCCTAATTTCCTTAGGTCGCTAACACGCTAACTCGCTATGTCCTTAGGTCGCAGACTTTCCTTAAGTCGCTCACGACTTACCACTTAACTCGGTCACGATCCTATAAGTCGCCAACTATGTTTAACTCGGCTACGACCTAAGCCTCAACCTGCGACTTACTTCCTATACGACATATGCTACCTAATGACATATCTCCAGGCCGTTAACTCTTAGGTCGTCTATGACCTAAACTCTTACCATCCTCCTACGACCTAACTCCAAATCTTTAGGTCACCAACCCCAACATCTTATAGGTCGGTCACGACTTAGCTCTTAGGTCGTTCACGACCTAGGACTTAGAAAAATTCTGCCTAAAATCTGAAACGACTTAAAATGCTGAAAATTCCAGATTTGGACGAACTTTTCGATCCGTAAAAATACGGGTCGTTACATTCTCTCCCCCTTAGGGATTTCACCCCCGAAATTCCAAACAAACAAAGCAATCAAAACTATTCTGTACGCCTACCATCCATAGCAATCAACAAACCATGCATCCAATTCTAGCTTAGCGTACAGAATTCTAAAACTAGAACAAGTTACAATATCGCGAGATGAAACGACACCTTAGGGCCATACCTTGAAGAGTTCAGGATGAGCTGCCTTCATCCTCTCTTCCACCTCCCACGTACAGTCGTTATCATCATCACTCCATTGTATCTTGAGCAATTTAACTACCTTCCTCCTAAGCTGTTTCGTGTCGGTTTCAATAACACGAAGCGGCTTACGAGGTCTTCTATCAACTGGATCAACTTCAAAATCTTCATAGTTATCTGCAGAAACTACTGTATTCGAGTCGTGCACATACTTCCGTAGATATGATACATGAAAAACATTGTGCACACTCGACATCTTCTCTGGTAACTCCAATCTGTAGGCGAGCTTCCCAATTCGCTCGATGATCGGGAATGGTCCAACAAATCTCGGAGTCAATTTTCCTCTCTTCCCGAATCGAATAACATTCTTCAGTGGAGAAATCTTCACGAAAACCATATCTCCCACGTCGAATTCCAAATCCTTACGATGTTTATCAGCATAACTCTTCTGACGATCTTGGGCTGCCTTCATTCGTTGCCGAATGATTTCTATACAATCTGAAGTCTGCCGAATCATCTCTGGCCCAAGTATCAGCTTTTCTCCAGTTTCCAACCAACATGTCGGAGAGTTACACGGTCTTCCATACAATGCCTCATACGGTGCCATACCAATGCTTGACTGGTAACTGTTGTTGTATGCAAACTCCACCAAATGAAGGTGATCTTCCCATGATCCTCCGAAGTCTAAAACACATGCTCTAAGAAGATCTTCCAAAACTCGGTTGACTCTCTCGGTCTGACCATCTGTTTGAGGGTGATAAGCTGTACTCAAACACAACTCGGTTCCCAAAACTTCCTGGAAGCTCTTCCAAAATCCACTAGTGAACAATGGGTCTCGATCGCTCACTATACTCTTCGGAATACCATGGAATCGAACTATCCATTTAACATACAACTCAGCCAACTTTGATGCAGTCCTAGTCGATCGAACAGGAATGAATCTTGCACTCTTGGTCAGGCGATCTACAATGACCCAAATCCCTTCATTTCCCGTTCTTGTTCTAGGCAATCCATCGATAAAATCCATCGACACTTGTTCCCACTTCCATGTAGGAACTTCTAATGGCTGAAGCAATCCACTTGGCTTCTTCTGCTCGGCTTTTACCAACTGGCAGTTCATGCACTTGGAAATAAAATTTCCAACATCCTTCTTCATACCTTCCCAGTAGTAGGTTCTCTTCATATCCCGATACATCTTATTTCCACCTGGATGAATTGTCAACTTCGAGTGATGACTTTCCTTCAGGACTTCACTCCTCAATTCATCTATATCGGGAACGACTAGTCGTCCTTGCTTTCGAAGCCAACCCTCTCGATCGACCTCGAATCCTTTATCCTTTTCTGGATCCAATCCAGATTCCAATTCACGGATAATCTTGACAAGCTTATCGTCTCGCTTTTGGCTCTCGCCAATCCTTTCCACAAGAGAAGGTCTTATCGATAAGTTTGCCAACATCTCAGGTTCCAATTCACATCTAGGCCTGAAGTCAAATCCAGCTAAATACTCAAGACTCTTCCATTCTGAAAACATGGCTCCCAATCCTGCATGTCTTCGACTTAACGCATCTGCCACTGCGTTACCTTTTCCCGGAGTATAAGCTATACCAAAATCATATGATGCTAAAAACTCTAGCCAACGTTGCTGCCGAAGATTCAAATCCTTTTGGGAGAAAAGATACTTCAACGACTTGTGATCCGTAAACAACTCGAATCGAACTACCAACAGATAATGTCTCCACATCTTCAGAGCAAATACAATCGCCGCTAACTCCAAATCATGAGTCGGGTAATTCCTTTCATGCGGCTTCAGTTGTCGACTTGCATACGCAACAACTTTATCCCTCTGCATCAGCATTGCTCCAAGTCCAGTACCACATGCGTCGGTGTAAACCACCATCTCATCATTCCCACTTGGAATAGTCAAAACAGGAGCACTCGTCAATCTCTCTTTCAGGATTCCGAAAGCTTGCTCACACTTAGCATCCCAACTGAACACTTGGTTCTTCTTCGTCAATCCTGTTAACGGTGCAGCTATCTTGGAGAAGTCTTTGATAAACCGTCGATAATATCCTGCTAATCTAAGAAAACTTCTCACATCAGATGCATTCTTAGGTCTAACCCAATCCTGGATTGCTGCCAACTTAGCGGGATCAACCGCTATTCCATTTCCAGAAATCACATGGCCTAAGAACCTCACTTCACTCTTCCAGAAGTGACACTTCGAAAACTTAGCCTTCAGCTGATGTTTCCGCAAGATTTCCAAAACAATACGCAAGTGCGTCTTGTGCTCTTCTTCCGTTCTGGAATAAATCAGAATATCATCCACGAACACAAGTACGAACTTGTTCAACTGATCTCTGAACACTCTATTCATAAGATCCACAAAATATGCTGGCGCGTTAGTCAATCCAAACGGCATTACCAGCCACTCAAAGAAACCAGATGGTGTCCGAAAAGCAGTCTTCGGCACACTATCCTTAGCCACTCTCAACTGGTGAAATCCCGTTGCCAAATCCATTTGAGAAAACACTTTGGCTTCGTGAAGCTGATCAAACAAGTCATCTATTCTCGGCAATGGATACTTGTTCTTCTTAGTCACCTTATTCAGCTCACGATAATCCACACACAATCTCAACGACCCATCTGCCTTGGTTGCAAACACAACTGGTGCACCCCACTCGGACACACTACGCCGAATGAATCCTTTCTGTAAAAGGTCATCAACTTGCACCCTCAACTCTTGCTGTTCCCTAGGCGCCATCCGCCTAAGAGGCATCGCAACAGGTCTGGCTCCTTCAACTAGATCTATACGAAACTCGATCTCTCTATGCGGCGGTAACCCTTTGACTTCGTCAAAGACATCCTCGAATCCATTAGCGATCGACACTGATGACAGTCCATCCCGTGGAACAACTAGCGAATACATGAAGCTCATGAAGACGCCTTCCTCATGCTTACATCGTATTACAACCTTTCGCCCCTCCACATTCTCGACTGTCACTTCCAACCTCTCGCAATCAACCTTCGCCGCATACTTCCTAAGCCAGTCCATACCCAGAATAATTCTGAACCTCGCGAAGTTCAGAACAAAGCAATCACAAACAAAAGAGCAACCATGACTCGATACAACTAGACCACGGCATAACATACACAAACAAGACGAACCCCCAACTGGATTAGTCACAACCAATGGCCTATCAACAATATCCGGCTTCAAATCTAACCGGCCTACTAGTTCATTACAAACAAACGAATGCGACGCTCCAGTATCAAACAGAACTCTAACCGGAACACCACATAGGAAAAGAGTACCTTGAACAACCACACGCTTTCCCTTCTCTTCAGCAGTAGGAGCTTTCGAAGACGACGGAACAGCTCTCAAAGCATAAGCTTGCACAATCTGCTTGTCCTTCCTCGGTTCTGGACAATTCTTCCTGATGTGCCCTGGCTTGTCACAGTTGTGACACTTCATCGGTGCCTTCAGATTCTTACAATCCTTCGAGAAATGGCCCTTCTGCTGACAATTGTAGCAAGTCACCTCGCCTTTCAGCTTCTTCTGGCCATCCTTACCCTTCTGCTGCTGCTGCTGCTTCCTCTTCTTGTTTCCACCCTGCTGGGGTTTAGACTCTTCCTTGGTCACAGCAACAACAGATCCTTCCTTAGGAAACAGACTCTCATTCCTAAGAGCTTTCTCCACAAGCTTCTCAAATGAATCGTCCAAATGATCCACCAACTGTCTCCCAAGATAACTATCCAAGCCGGTCACAAACTTCTCATTCTTCTGATAAGCAGATTCAATATATGACCGAGCATATTTGGACAAAGCTTCAAACTCAGAAACATACTCAAGAACAGATCTTCCACCTTGCTTGAGCTCCACAAACCTCTTGAACAGAACAGACTTCTGAGCTGTAGAAATGAACTTAGCTTCAAATCTGACTTGGAATTGCTCCCAAGTAATCTCTTCCTCCGGAGTAGTGATGGTAATAGAATTCCACCAATCAGAAGCTCTCCCTTGAAGCTGTCTCGATGCCAACTTCCTCTTAGTTGCATCCTCAATTCCCAAATCACCAAAGATCCTTCTACAAGCATCCATCCACCTCTGGACCTCAATAGTTGATTCTGTTCCCAAGAAAACCTTCCCTCCAAGAGCAGTATAGTCCTTGCACAACTTAGCAAAATCCACTGGTTTCGGAGTCTGAACCTGAACTCCAACATCAACTACCGCCCCCGGAACTGGTATCCTTCTCATGATCGAAGTCATCATAGCTTCGAACATGGCTGCATAATCAGCAGTCTCTTCAGTAGCACGGCCTTCCCTAGCAGCTGGTCTCCCTCTTCGACTCATTCTCAATATCTATAAAAAGGAATGATCAGAACATCTAGAGAAACAACTGCACAAAGGACTAACTTACTGCTAAACTACTATATTATATATAGTAATCATCCATCAAAATACAATTACGTCTCTCATACGTAGTTACGTCAGCGAGCGTTGGGTAAAATCGATTAACCAAAGCTCTGATATCAAATGTGACGACCACCCATGACCCCTGCACCGAATCTAGAGATAGTGCGTTGTAAAGTGTGCCAGGCGACCATGGACGATTGTCAGGGTAGATTAAAACAACAGAATCTATCGTATTACTCACAGCGCATGGACAAAATACAATAGAACATATGTATAGTGAAGCTTTACAGAACAAAATGACATCATATAAAACTCCATAATAGTTGAATACAAGCATCCAAATAGTCAATACATCAAGCCTCACTACATATCTCTCAAAGAATACCAAAACAGCGGAATATCCAGTACATATAATAAGAAGATAATATGCAACCCTCCAGCTCATCTTCGATATCAGCATCGTGAGAAGAGAACAGCACCTGCCATCTGCTACCTAGTCTGCCCGTCCCAAAGTCGACGAACAGCCCAAGGCAATAAGAATTAAAACATAAAGCCTTGAGTCAGACAACAGTCTTAGTGAGCAGCAAATTAACTAACAACATACCAAAAGAGCATAAAGGAAAAGGAATAGGAATACAACCCTCCCACTCCAACCTCATTCTACAGTGATAGCCCCCAGACACACACTAAGCAGAAGCAAACATAGCAGAGCATACAATTTAAAGTAAAACTACTATCATTCGAGTCAAGGGCGATGTTTTCCAAGTACCAAGGCCTAAATCAGATAAGCACCCAGAAAATACCGCTCTTGAGTCCGAGTGACGATACAACCAAACATCCATGACTCTGGCTATCACTGTTATCATTGCTTCGATATCACCGTTAATTGAATGACCGACACATTCTTTCAGCCGTCCGTCAAGGGCTAATGGAAACCCCGGTTCTAGACATAACCCCCGCACGTCTTCACAACCCGTGCCTAGGACTATCGAATCTGCCTAGAGTACTCGACCTTCAACAGCTGGTCGTTGGGACTATCGAATCTGCCCAAACGTACTCTTGCTTAGAGCATGCTAGAACCTTCAACAACGATGCTATCCAAACCTCCTAGTCATCCTCCTCGACGACTATTCTCATATCCGTTCATTATCCTCAACTCGAATCATATCACCGAGTTATCAACATGCTTGGAATGATCCCGTCTGGATTAGACCAAGTCTTCATCACATGATTGCCTCGCTTCATCACATCCTCGCGAAGCCTCATCTCAACATCACATCATCAAATCTATGCATAAGAGCTTCATCATCCCGCTACATATGCCACGAGCAGCTTTCCCAATTCAAGAGCCTTTCCCTTAGCTTTTGAATCGTCTTCGGTCTAAATCAAACCATCAATCGTCTAATTCATAACAATCAATCAAATCAAACATTAATCCAAACAATCAAGCATTCAAATAAGATCTAAGTAGACAATTATCACAATAATGGCATTTTCATAATTAAAGAGTTGAAAGTCCAATAAGCATGAAAATATGAATTATATCCCTACAAACTTGATGAATGAACTTGCATAGGTTAACATATGATAAAATGGATGTAACATCATCATGAACAATGGATCTATATGGATCTACACTTAGGATGAAGAAAATGCATGGAAATCTCTATTTTAACACCAAATCGAGCCAACAATCCGATATACTCCTTTGGATCCGTGTGAGAGATAATCACCACTCACCAAATCACCTAAACAACCTCAAATCAATATGCTTCAGATCTGGACAGCGAAGGACCAAGCTTGATCTATCACGAATCCGATTCAAATGAAGAAATTTCGCTTCAAAGGATGAAGATCTTCAACTTTAGCTCTTGGATCTTCAATCTTGATCTTCGATTTGGATGAAAGGAAGCACTAGATTAGAGTGGAGAAAAGAAGTGAAGAAGTGTAGAAGTCGAGCTCTCAAAATGGCAGCACTTCGTCGCTTCAAAATCCGGATCCCAAAATGAAGCCAACCCCCTTCTATTTATAGGCAGAAAATCCTTAGGTCGCTCGGAGTTAGGTCGTCCCCGACCTACGACTTAGCAACTTCTTCGGCCTAACCAAAGCCAGACCCAGCGACCTAACAATGCGCACGACCTAACAGAACTGAAGCTTAGCGCACATACCACTCAACTTCTAGGTCGCTTTCAACCTAACACCCAGCGACTCATCGCACGCGCGACCTAACCTCTTACGCGCTTAGCGACCTAACAGAGCTCCCCATCCTACGACCTAACGATGTTACGACCTAACACTTAACTCCTAGGTCGCTTTCGACTTAAAACATAGGCTACGACCTAACACTAAGACGCGACTTAACTTCTCAGCGACCTAACACATAACGCCTCAACAACCCAGCGACTTACCAGTGTTACGACCTAACACTTAGACCCACACGACCTAACACTAAAACTATCCTAGCGACCTACCAACCCATGCGACATAACAACTTATGCGACCTAACTCCTTAGGTCGCCTAACGACCTAACTACGCTAACAAGCTATCCACTAGGTCGCAACATACTGGGTTGTTAACTCGCTAACCCTTAGGTCGCGAACTACTATAGGTCGCTTCCTGCTTATCCCCTAATTTCCTTAGGTCGCTAACACGCTAACTCGCTATGTCCTTAGGTCGCAGACTTTCCTTAAGTCGCTCACGACTTACCACTTAACTCGGTCACGATCCTATAAGTCGCCAACTATGTTTAACTCGGCTACGACCTAAGCCTCAACCTGCGACTTACTTCCTATACGACATATGCTACCTAACGACATATCTCCAGGCCGTTAACTCTTAGGTCGTCTACGACCTAAACTCTTACCATCCTCCTACGACCTAACTCCAAATCTTTAGGTCACCAACCCCAACATCTTATAGGTCGGTCACGACTTAGCTCTTAGGTCGTTCACGACCTAGGACTTAGAAAAATTCTGCCTAAAATCTGAAACGACTTAAAATGCTGAAAATTCCAGATTTGGACGAACTTTTCGATCCGTAAAAATACGGGTCGTTACAGATTATCGTTTTGATAATCGGATATTTGTTGTTTCTAATTATCGCTTGTGATAATTAGATATTTGTTGATATGAGTTCTGATTATCGTTTTGATAATCAGATATTTGTTGTTTCTAATTATCGCTTGTGATAATTAGATATTTGTTGATATGAGTTTTGATTATCGTTTTGATAATCGGATATTTGTTGTTTCTAATTATCGCTTGTGATAATTAGATATTTGTTGATATGAGTTCTGATTATCGTTTTGATAATCGGATATTTGTTGTTTCTAATTATCGCTTGTGATAACTAGATATTTGTTGATATGAGTTTTGATTATCGTTTTGATAGTCGAATAATTGTTGATTTGAGATTTAATTATCGCTTTTGATAATTAAATATTTGTTGATTTGAGATTTGATTATCGCTTTTGATAATTAAATATTTGCTGATTTGAGATTTAATTATCGCTTTTGATAATTAAATATTTGGTGATTTGAAATTTAATTATCGCTTTTGATAATTAAATATTTGTTGATTTGAAATTTGATTATCGTTTTTGATAATCGAATATTTGTTGATTTGAGATTTAATTATCGCTTTTGATAATTAAATATTTGCTGATTTGAGATTTAATTATCGCTTTTGATAATTAAATATTTGTTGATTTGAGATTTGATTATCATTCTTGATAATCGAATATTTGTTGATTTGAGATTTAATTATCGCTTTTGATAATTAAATATTTGCTGATTTGAGATTTAATTATCGCTTTTGATAATTAAATATTTGCTGATTTAAGATTTAATTCTCGCTTTTGATGATTAAATATTAGCTGATTTGAGATTTAATTATCGCTTTTGATAATTAAATATTTGTTGATTAGAGATTTAATTATCGCTTTTGATAATTAAATATTTGTTGATTTGAAATTTAATTATCGCTTTTGATAATTAAATATTTGTTGATTTGAAATTTGATTATCGTTTTTGATAATCGAATATTTGTTGATTTGAGATTTAATTATCGCTTTTGATAATTAAATATTTGCTGCTTTGAGATTTAATTATCGCTTTTGATAATTAAATATTTGTAGATTTGAGATTAGATTATCGTTTTTGATAATCGAATATTTGTTGATTTGAGATTTAATTATCGCTTTTGATAATTAAATATTTGCTGATTTGAGATTTAATTCTCGCTTTTGATAATTAAATATTTGCTGATTTGAGATTTAATTATCGCTTTTGATAATTAAATATTTGTTGATTTGAGATTTAATTATCGCTTTTGATAATTAAATATTTGTTGATTTGAGATTTGATTATCGCTTTTGATAATTAAATATTTGCTGATTTGAGATTTAATTATCGCTTTTGATAATTAAATATTTGTTGATTTGAAATTTAATTATCGCTTTTGATAATTAAATATTTGTTGATTTGAAATTTGATTATCGTTTTTGATAATCGAATATTTGTTGATTTGAGACTTAATTATCGCTTTTGATAATTAAATATTTGCTGATTTGAGATTTAATTATCGCTTTTGATAATTAAATATTTGTTGATTTGAGATTTGATTATCGTTTTTGATAATCGAATATTTGTTGATTTGAGATTTAATTATCGCTTTTGATAATTAAATATTTGCTGATTTGAGATTTAATTCTCGCTTTTGATAATTAAATATTTGCTGATTTGAGATTTAATTATCGCTTTTGATAATTAAATATTTGTTGATTTGAGATTTGATTATCATTCTTGATAATCGAATATTTGTTGATTTGAGATTTAATTATCGCTTTTGATAATTAAATATTTGCTGATTTGAGATTTAATTATCGCTTTTGATAATTAAATATTTGCTGATTTGAGATTTAATTCTCGCTTTTGATGATTAAATATTTGCGGATTTGAGATTTAATTCTCGCTTTTGATGATTAAATATTTGCGGATTTGAGATTTAATTATCGCTTTTGAAAATTAAATATTTGTTGATTTGAGATTTGATTATCGTTTTGATAGTCGAATAATTGTTGATTTGAAATTTGATTATCGTTTATGGTAATTAAATATTTGTCGATTTGAAATTTTGATTACCGTTTGTGGTAATTAGATATGTGCTGATTTGTTTTCTGATTATCGTTTGAGATAATTAGATATTTGATTTGTTTTCTGATTATCGTTTGAGATAATTAGATATTTGATTTGTCTTCTGATTATCGTTTGAGATAATTAGACATTTGATGTTTTTTTTATTATCGTTTTTGATAATTTGGTATTTGTTGATTTGTTATCTGAGTATCGTTTGGATAATTGGATGTTCACTGATTTTATGGATAAGAGATTTTCTAGTCTCTAAGTGAGTTCAGATTATGTTGATTTTATTGAATTGCTATTTTCTATCTATCACTATTGATAGTTAGAGTTTGCTGATTATGAAGTTCGTGTTTTCTAATTATCTGTTAGATAACTAGATATTTGCAGTTTTGCGAATTGTGGTTTGTGTTTTCTAATCATCTTTGTTGATAATTAAGTTTTGCTGTTTTCTAATTTTCGTATCGATAGTTAGATATTGCTGTTTTGTGATTTTTCTATATTTTAATTATCTAGTTGATAATTGAATATCGCTGATAATTGTGTTTATTCAGCTTTGTTGTTTTCTGATTGTCTACTTGATGATTAGATTTCATTGAGAATTTGTGAATTTCTTTCATGCAGTTAAAAGATTTCTTGGGTGTTTGTGTTCTTGACCTTATTTTTCTAGCTTAACCAGTTTATGTTAGAAAAATAATTGTTATTAACATCTTTAATTATGAAAATTGCGGGGATGCAATTTTTATAAGGAGGGGAGTCTGTAACGACCCGGGGTTTCATAACAGTTGATTACCGTCAAATGACGATTTAATTTGTTAGACAATTGCAATTGGAATTTTATTCGAGTTGAAATTTGTTAATAATATTGGTTAATTGTCGAATGGGCTTCAAAGTGAAATCTCCGGCCATGTTTTATTCTGTGAAAATTTTCTAAGTAATGTCGTTCCCTTCTTATAAAATTCGACCCGTTCCTTTATCCATTTTCATTCAAACCCTAGAAGCAAAAATATACGAAAAGAAATTAAAAATGGTGGCGGCTTCGTTCTCGTCTTTGCAAATTAGGGCTTTCAGGAATTAGAAGATTGCGACTGTAAATGCTCGATTGAATTCGATTTTCTTGCTCTATCGGTTGATCGTCTCTTGTGATGATTTCGGCTGCTTTATCGAGTTAGCCTCTGCTTCGATAGGATCGTTCACGGCTGCTCCTCGATCTGGCTTGGTTCGACTTCGCCTTCTCGACCGAATGAAGGTGAGTAGCCCTCACATCTAATTCAACTATATGCTTCGATTGTTGATTTCATTGGTGTTGGTTTTGAACTATTCGTTCTCCTTTGTCATCACTGTCTCGATTTTGGGTTTTTAGCAAGACATTGATTTCAGTTGTCTGTGGCTATTTATTTTGTTCGAAGTTGTTAGTTCGACTTCGGTGGTGATTTCTATCTCCCACGAATTACCGGCGTTTGACTTTAATTGTTCGATTACTTTCTGATTTTTGCCTCAACCATTGTACTGTTTCGTGTTGCTTTGACAGTGAGCTTTGTTCGACTGTGATATTAGACTTTTTATATAGTGTTTGTGTGTATTTTCGATCATCGTCATGATGCATTTGCTATTTTCACTTTGAGCACCCTGATCTGTGAAGCATTTTGATCATTATATGTTGAGGCTGCTGCTGTTCTTCACGCATGTATATTCTCGAGCTCTGTCAGGTTGCATATGTCTTTACTTTGGACTGTCCACTGTTTTACTCCAGTCTGCATTATATTGTATCTGTACTCGTAGTTGTATAACTTGGTTCTTTTGAAGTTGTAGCCTGTACATTTGTTGTTTGCATTGAGCATTTTGTATGCTTGCAATTTTGGTTTCACACTGCTTCATCATGCTGCATACTCTCTGATCAGCTGTATACATACTTGAGTCTTGTTCATTTGGGTTTTTCATTTATCACAGTCTTGCATTCATCTTTTCCACTGAAGTATTTACTGACTTGAGCTTCTGGCCTTGATGTCATGGTGTACATGTAGTTGTTAATGGTGCCTTCTTTGGTATTGATGCATTACCTTGGTAGCCTCGAGCTCTGCATAGTACTTATGCATGGAGTCATGTTGTTATTGAGGTGTAGTATTGTTATATTTTGATAAAAATATCTGAGTCACTTGTACATCTCTGTTGCATAGTTCATCTACTTGTTGTATACCTTATGGTTCATGCTGCACAATGACTCGAGCCTGTTTGCATCGGTAGTGTTATTTCATTGAGTCTGTTATACTTCATGTTGCCTTGAGTTGCATTGAAAATTTTGAAGTACTTGAGTATTGCCTCAGCTTTGCGTGAGCTTGAATCTTTGAATTTGATTTACTTGCAGTCTTGTTGTGACCTTGTGGTGGCTGCAGTTTTGTTGCAGTTTGTCCTCGTATTCATTTGTGACTGCAGTTTAGTTTTATATGCAGTTTTGCCCTTGTTGGTTTGCATTGTATTAATGCATTTGGATTTGTTTTCGAATTCACTTGAGTTGAATCCGTTATTTGGGTTTGACCTCGTATTCGTTTGTAAATTTTCAATGTGTACATACGTGCACATTGTCCAGGTCTGTCTGCTTTTACCATTGAGGCCGTGGCATTGGGATTTGAATCTTCATTTGATTTTGTTCGTTGATCTTTTGTGCATTTCAGATTGTAGTGGCGAGGCAGTATACGCGTGCGTATACTGCAGCCCTACCAGAAGTGATGTTTTAAATTGATTATTTTGTTGTGTCTGATTGTCTTCTAGATAATTAGATTATGAGTTTCTAATTATTTATTTAATAATTAGATTTTGGTTTTAATTGTCGTTTAGACAATTCTGAGTTATCTGCATTGGAAATCTTTTATCTATCTTTGTTGGTGATTTGGATTAGCTGATTTATTGTTTAACACTGTTTAGTGTTATATCTGCCGTTATCCGATTTTCTTATCGAGGAATCGGATATACGAGATTTCTGTTGCTGTCGTCTATTTGATATTTGATTATTATTGCTTCTGTGCATTAATAACTGAGTTTGAATTAGACTGACCCGTGTATTATTTTCTTTTGAATTTAATACTCGGGTCAGACCCGAGTTATTTCAGGTTGTAGATATTCTGCTTTGAGTTGCTGATTGAGCTGTGAAGACTTTTCATATCATTTGAAGTGTTCTGCGTCTTTTGTAGTAGTCAGTGTATTGATTAGGTTGATATGTATCCATGTACATTAGTTGATAATGTATTTGTATAGATAACTTCCAGAGTCGACAGTTGTAGGTGTATCATATGTATCGTGTCAAATGTATTGTAACTGACATCAGTTATAAATATATGTGAGACTTTTGTTATCTATGTTCCGCATCTTTCTGTATCTGTGTTATTATTATATATATTGTCCTAAACTATTATGAACCATCGTAGTTTGTTTTATACTGGTAATTGGGTATGTCGATGGGAGTAAATAAATAAGCGATGAAAAATGAAAAATATATACCACTCCTATCGAGGTAACCAATACTAGTGTAAGGCCAACTACGGATGGCCGCTCCTATCCAGCCTTATTCTTCATAATAACAGACAGTATTTATTTTAATACTCTTTGTTATTGTGAGCATAGAGGTGGGGCGTTACAATAATATCACTGGATTTTTCTATAAAATTGTTTCGGTTATCGTAAGGTAAAAACCCGTCGTGTTTATGAGTGACGTGGTCTTACGAGATACTTTGTTTTTAAAAGGATTTTGATAAGTCTAATAATGCAAATTGAGTGTGTTTTTCTCACGCTGGTTTTCCAAACTGACTTGGATGTTATTTTATTATAATGCTCGGGTCAGACCAAGTTTTACAGATTCAGTTAGGATGCTCTAGAGCTCAGGAGACGAGCTGGAGGAACTCTGACGTATATCACGTACTTGTTTTTATTCCACTGTGCGAGGATAAGTTATTACAACTGTCCTGATTGATGTATTGATTGTTGTAATATGATGATTGTAAGTATTAAACAGTTACAGATTCTTTTGTATAAAATATGTTAATATATATTGTGAAGATCCCGGACTCGGCCTTCGAAAATCGGCACCCGTACTTCACTTGTACTCAAAATGCCGCAGATTCAAACGCCGAATCTGGCTCTCCGGAGCTTATAACACAATTAAGTATAACAACACAGCGGAATAAAGAAATAGATGATATCATATACAACTCCAATGAATACAATATCCAGAATGATATACAACAATGATATCAATATGATACAACAATATCAGAGATAAGTAATGATACAGCGGAAATAACAGAAATGGTAACTCCAAATGATCAGTCAGAGAGGCCGAGTCCAACCACTCCAATGTCAAGCTCGAACCACAAAGATAAGCAACGCCAGTCCATGAACTCCAAGAACTGAACTAGCTCCAGATAATCTACTAAACCTGACTATCTGAAAAACCCAACTCTAGACTGCCCGTGTGGAAAAATTTTGGGCATCCAGAGTTTAGGAAGGGAACAATAAACTCCAAGTCAGTCGTGGGACTGGTATGAGTAACAAAAACATTTTATCTTTAAACAAACAACAAAAGAATTTTCAACATTGAAATCCGCAATGCTTTTGGAAAATGAAACTACCATAAGACCTCCCGCCACACACACAATGCAAACGCAGAATTTGAGGAGATTTCTTCTTATGATAATCAAAGATGCTTACTACGCAAAACAAATCATTTTGATATTATTATTAGTGCATAGTGCAGAAAACATTTCGAAAGTATAATAATAATCTTAGCCAACATAGGCATTTCACACTATGCCTACTATAGCTACCATCTAAACAGTAGGGCGCCACCATAAGTAAATGGCAGGTTCTACAACTAAAACCGTACAGGGTTCGTATTGGAAATTGGATTTCCAACAAATGGTCAGGCTAAGGAACTTCCTACTGCCAATGGGTACGCCTCTGGATGGACGTCCCGAGAAACCAACCTGGCTCTCTGCCAACACAAGGCCGGGTTACCTCTGGGAATAGGTAACTACTACACGAATATGCCATTCCCTGGTCCTTTGGGACCTTTATCCGAGAGCTCTCTACACCAACATCACACATAATAAATAAAGTGTGTCCACATGAGTAAGTATCTGGGCTCCATGATACCACCCTTTTCCAGAAGGAAATGACATACCCTAAAGGGCGCGACCCTCATAACCTTGCCGCATCATTCCTGTTTCGACCATTGTAACAACCCGTGATTGCAATTACCAAATAATAAATTAAAATTTTGATTTTAATTTAATTGGAGCTATTAATGAATTTTTAATGTGGCTAATTTGTTCAAAAGTTAGTTATTTTGAATAAATTAATATTTTGGGCTTAAGTGTAAAATGGAGAATTTAATGGAAATTAATTAGGGTAAATGAAAATTTATAATATTGCAAAATTTTATATGTGTAAAATAGTGAAATATTTGAATTGGGAATTTAATTTACAATTTAATTGCAAAACGGTGATTTTTGGGCAATTTTGACTAAAAGATGTTTTGGAATAATTAGGGGTTAAATTGTAAGTTGGAAAATATTACGATGTAAAATTTTATAACTATAGCTAAATTATTTTGGTAACATATTTTAAAATTTTATGGGTAAATAATGTGTAGTTTGTATTTAGAGAAATTAGCTAACTTGAGATATAGAACATATTCCAAGTCCTAATGGGTATTAGGCCCACTAACCCACTTCCATTAGCCTATAAACCATCTTCTACCCATTTGTTTCAGCCAACATCTCATTCCATCAACCCTTAAACCCTAGAGCAAAACCTAATTAATGGTCTCCATTTGGTAGAAGATCCATTTTCCTCTCCACATAGCTAATCTAGGTTAATACAAGTTAAAAGGTAAAGCAATCCTTCTATAATCACTCTCTAATCTTCATTCTAATTTCTAAAATTAATTTTTAATACATGGTTTTTGGTTTATTTTTGTTATGAAGCCTCTTGATCTCCTCTCTCTAGCTTTTGGAGTGCACATCAAGTGTTTGTGCATATTTTTCTTGCTTGGGAAAGAGGTAATATATGCTAGCTGAAATTATAATTAGTTTATTGCTGTTAGTAAATTAGGCATATCTCATTCATCTTAAATCGGAATTAAGATTTTCTTGATATTCTGGAAAGCTTATTCTGTAGGCTATAACTTTTATATTTTGAGCTTTGCCTAATTTTGTGGTTTGAATGGTCGAAATCACGTTTGTTTGTCGCTAACCTGACAACAAACTACAGGGTTGATAAAATAAAAACCTAAAATTGATTTGGCCATAAGTTACTACAACTTTTGGATGTTCTGGAAAGCTTAGATTTAGGGCTAAAACTTTCATGTTTTGAGTTTCATGAAATTTCGAAGTTAATTTGGTCAAAACTGTGCATTCTTACTACTGTCCCGAGAGCACATTGACAGTGATATAGAATTTAGATCCGAGAATTGTTTGTCATAAAATTTTCATCCCTGATCGGAATTTGACGATCTTGGTCATTCCGGAAAGCTTAGAAACTAAGCTACAACTTTTATTTTATTCATTTTGTCAGAATTGGAAGTTTACTATGCCAAAATTGTGGTTTTTCATCTCTGGTCTGTTAGTGCATAACTATAGGCCTTAGTCTCTTTTCTCCCGTTGTTTTTAGTACAGAACCCCAACTTTGCGACGCCATCCCGGGCTCGTCCTTTGTCAGATTTCATCGATTTTAGTCTCGTTGGAAAGCTAGAGTTCTGAACTCCATCTCTAGGAAGTTTGATTAGTATCCGAGTTTATTTGACTCTTCGAAATTGCTGTCGAAGAGAGACCCGGATCTCAGCCTGAAACAGTGTATTCACTATTTCTGGGTCCGACTTTGGAGCGTCGCAGCGACTTCATTTCAAGTCGGAATCGAGTAATTCCTTTTGCGTTCTGAAGTAGGAATGTCATACTACTTTCCTACTAATTTTCATGCCATTCGGATTCAGCCTGCTGGTCCGAATAATTTTCCGAACTTGGGTTCGCGTCAGTTTTCGACTATTTTCCAACACTTGGAATATTTCCAGTGATTTTCTGGTTTTATCGATTTCTTGCTCCCTGCATCCAGTTTTGAAACTGAAACTTTGTGACACTGCCACGGTCACATCCGTGGTCGGAATCCAACGTTTTTGGACTCGTTGGAAAGCTGGAGTTCCGAACTCCATCGCTAAAAAGATTGATTAGTATCCGAGTTCATTTGACTCTTCGAAATTGCTGTCGAAGAGGGACCCGGATCTCAGCCTGAAACAGTGTATTCACTGTTTCCGGGTCCGACTTTGGAGCATCGCTGCGACTTCGTTTCAAGTCGGAATTGAGTAATTCTTTTTGCGTTCTGAAGTAGCAATGTCGGACTACGTTCCTACCAATTTTCATGCCATTCGGATTTAGTTTGCTAGTCCGAATAATTTTCCAAACTTGGGTTCGCGTCAGTTTTGGACTATTTTCCAGCACTTAAGAATATTTTTAGTGATTTTCTGGTTTTATCGATTTCTTTGAGATTGGTCGCTAGATTTCGTACACGGGCCTTATAAAAAGGTTTTAAAAGGATTTTTCACTCCGAAATGGCTTTCGAAATTATTATATAATATTATTTTTGATTAATAAATTAATTATTCCATAATAGGGGAGTTTTCAAAGGCCGTTTTAAAGTGATTTCAAACCAATAATAAATCCGTTTTCCGTAATTATTTTCTATAATAAAATCTCACACTCACACTTTAGCACTTCGAGCGAAGTGGAAAGGTGCTTAAACGGTTGGGAAAAACTCCGGCCTATGAAACCGTATGTATTTCCTTTCCGGTTAATCCCCGACCTATTCGATTGATCGTTTTGGCCTTTCGGCCTAGTTTACCGATGACATGAGGTGAACTTTGTACTGCTTCCAGTGTGGAAGCTTACGATTGGTTAGTAAACCGTTTAGTGCAAACGTGGGGTATGGGACTCACGTTAACACTTTACGGGTTCCTTGCTAATAGTTCATGACACATTCCTTTTATTACCTTTGGGATAGTGTCTTCGGACTGTCTCCCTTAGAGGTATCGTTTTGGCATCTCTACTTAGATGCCGTTATACATCTCTACATAGATGTATCGTTTTTGGCATCTCTACTTAGATGGTCGTTATACATCTCTACATAGATGTATCGTTTTTGGCATCTCTACTTAGATGGCCTGTTATATATCTCTACTTAGATGTATCGTTTTTGACATCTCTACTTCGATGTTTTTGTTTTGGCATTTGTGCTTACGTTATGCCGATGATATGAGGCTTATTATACATCTCTACTTAGATGTTTTTGTTTTGGCATTTGTGCTTACGTTATGCCGATGATATGAGGCTTATTATACATCTCTACTTAGATGTTTTGTTTTGACATTTGTGACTATGTTATGCCAATGAGACAAGGTTTGCTATACATCTCTACTTAGATGTTTATTTCTTCTCTATGTGAGAGTTTGTGGTCTATAGTACTATGTTATATATCACCTCATTATCTATCATGTTTATCTCAGTTTATTAACTGATTGTTTAGCTAGCCTAACCCGAGTGTTTTTTTTCGCTTGGGTCAGACCGAGTTGTTTCAGGTTAGGCCTCTGGACTTAGCTTTCGGTGCTTCCGCTTGGACATTATCTGCTATGCTGATAGATAGCTCTTTATATTTGTCCACTATTTTGATACTCTGATTATTCAGTCTCTTATGTACATATTTTTGACTCACTTGTGTGAGTGGTGGCTTTGTACCCACCTTATGATATATTTGGATCTGTATTGACGATGTATTGTTCTGAGACTCTGTGCTGTTATGTGATACTGTTCTGTGATGCTATTTCATTATGTTATTATGCTTTGTTTTGATAGATCTTTAGCCATTTGTAATTTCGTTATAAGTATTTATCGAATATGTCGAACCACCTGATTGAGAAAAATTTAAATAGATTCCACCTTTCGACGTATTCGGTAGATAGTTATAGCATAATTACATTTGGTCGCTCCTATTATACTCTATTCTCCGCATTAGCAGACGGAATCACTCCGTGATTCTCTTTGCTAATGAGGGTCTTGGAGTGGGGCGTTACAACCATTTCCGGTCTGTGAGGTTCGATGAGGTCTCGTCCACAAAGCTACGCTTTTTCACAAAGCCGTGCTTTGATCACAAATGATCAATAAATGATCATCAACACACAGCAACACTCAGCATTCCACATTACAAAATTGGGAGTATATCGCTGATAACCTTCAACTACATAACCTCTGAGCTCCTATTATACTCTATTCTCCGCATTAGCAGACGGAATCACCTCCGTGATTCTCTTTGCTAATGAGGGTCTTGGAGTGGGGCGTTACACCTTGGTATCAGAGCAAGGTTCAGAATTAAGCATAACAAACACAAAACAGACACGTAGTACAATACGTTATAATACGATCCAAATTGAACATATCCACTTTTAGATAAATAAGTTAGGAATATGTGTAGGAATCTATTATATTCCGTAATATTCCTGAATGAATTATCTATCTTTGAATCATGCTTAACTAAATCTTAACTTATCTTTTAGTATGGTTGGGAGAGGTAGGAACCTCCGTTCTGCTGATGCTGGACAGTCCAGCAACCCTCACCTAGAGGGCGTATACATGATCACAGACCAGATCATGGAGCTGGTTCGTAACTCTCAGTCACACTCTCAGTCTCCTGCACCGGTTTCTGATGCACTGCGCAAGTCTGCTTTTGCACGTCTATGCAGCGACTTTATTCATCTCGGAGGGAAGCCGTTCAGTGGCTCTGAGACTATTCTGGAGGTCTAGGCTTGGATCAGAGTTTGCGAGCGTAACTTTACTCGCATGGCTATCCCCGACCACGACAGAGTTCTTGTTGCTTCTAGCCATCTTGACGATCGTGCCTTGGATTGGTACGAGCTACTTGTATCCGAGACCAATGAGGCCTCACTCACTTGGGACCAGTTCCGAGAGCGCTTCTTGCTCAAGTTTGTCCCCGAATCCGAGAAGATAGCCCTTGCATGCCGCTTTAGTGACCTTAAGCCAGGGAAGGCCTCTGTTGCAGACTATTCATCATCTTTCGAGGCCCTGTCCAAGTATGGCCTCGAGTTCATTAGCTCTCCTTATAAGAAGAATCTCAAGTTTATAGAAGGCCTAAAGAAATATTTGAAGAAACAGCTTAAGCTCCCTTTTTATGAGCTAGTTGACGCAGCGCTTCACCTTGAAGCGGTTGAGCGTGAGAGAGACAGTGATGGGGATGGTGAGGGCTCCAAAAATCCCAATCAGAAGCGGGGCCCATTTCAGAAGTCCAAGTCTTGGCATAAGAAGAAGAAGACAGGCAGTTCTACTTCTCAGACTCAGCCTCAGTCTATTGCTCAGCTTAGTGGAACACCTTCCATTCGGAAGTGTTTCAACTGTGGATCTATCGATCATATGTATAAAGAGTGTCCCAAGCCTCTTTTCTGCCGCTATTGTAAGAAGGAGGGTCATCTTAATTCCACTTGTCCCACTACACCTCCTAGATCTGGCAAGCTTAATGCTGCCAAGGCTCCTATATCTTCAGCTCAGCCTCGAGGTACGCATCCTTCCGTTCTCGAAGGTTCTATTTTATTTCATGGTAGATCTTGTAGAGTTCTCTTTGATACGGGTGCCTCTCACTCATTCGTATCAAAGGAACTAGTTGATACTTTATCTTTGGATGTTACTTGTTTGGTTTCTTCACTAAGGATTGTGAATCCCATCGGCGGATCCACGACCCTTAGCTTGCTTTGTGAGGATATAGATATCGATCTTTGTGGATTTTCTTTCCGTGCGAATCTGCACGTTATGGAGTATTTGGGCTTTGACATGATTCTTGGCATGGATTGGCTCGCTTAGTACGATGCCAAAATCATTTGTTCGGAGCGGATATTATTTCTTCGTCATCCTGACTCGTCCGCTCCGTTAGCTATTGCTCTTCAGGATGTTGGGATTTCTGATATTACTTTATTTGCGCTTGATTCACGAGATGAGAATGTGGACATATCCCGTATTCCTGTTGTTCGGGATTTCCCCGATATATTCGAGCCAGTATCAGGCCTGCCGCCAAAGCAGGCCATTGAGTTCCGCATCGATCTCATTCCAGGCTCCCACCTAGTTGGGCGTCCTCCCACGAGGATGTCTACTAAAGAGAATGAGGAACTTAGGAAGCAGTTAGTAGAGCTTGAGGAGAAGCAGTTCATTCGGTCCAGTTCTTCGCCATGGGGTGCTGCTGTGGTCTTCGTTAAGAAGCCCGATGGCTCTCTTAGGCTTTGCATTGACTATCGCAAGCTTAATGAGTTGACCATCAGAAATAGTTATCCATTGCCATGGATAGACGATATGTTTGATCAGTTGAGCGGTGTGAAGGTCTTTTCCCAGCTCGACCTTGCCACTGTATTTCATCAGCTCCGAGTTGCGGAAGATAGCATTCCTCTTACCGCTTTCCGCACTCGTTATGGTTCTTTTGAGTGGTTGGTCATGCCATTCGGCTTGATGAACGCACCGGCTTTCTTCGTCGATCTTATGAATCGAGTATTCCGGGAATACATCGATAGATTCGTTCTGGTTTTCATCGACGATATTCTTATTTATTCTAGATCTGAGGCAGAGCATGCTCATCATTTGCGGATCGTCTTGGATACTCTTCGTCAGCATCAGCTTAAGGCCAAGCTCTCCAGGTGCCATTTTTGGGAGAGCAAGGTCAAGTTCTTGGGCCATATTGTATCATCTGAGGGTATTTCTGTCGATCCTGCCAAGATCGAAGCTATTCAGAATTGGAAGCAGCCCGAGAACGTTCATGATATTCGCAGCTTCCTTGGGCTGGCGGGTTATTACCGTCGGTTTATCAAGGATTTCTCTCAAGTTGCACTTCCCCTTACGACGCTGACTCGTAAGGGTGTTCGCTTTATTTGGTCTGATAAGTGTGAAGCTTCCTTTCAGCGACTGAAGGAACTTCTCACTCATGCTCCTATTCTAGTGGTTCCAGAAAGTAACCATGATCTTGTTGTTTACACCGATGCTTGTGGTAGCGGGCTAGGTGCTGTGCTTATGCAGAAGGATCAGGTAGTTGCTTATGCTTCCAGGCAACTGCGTCCGAATGAGGTTCGCTATCCTACTCATGATCTTGAGTTAGCAGCTGTCGTCTTTGCCTTGAAGACTTGGCGTCACTTTCTATTAGGCGAACGCTTCATTCTGTACACCGATCACAAGTCGCTGAAGTATCTATTCAGTCAGAGGGATCTCAATATGAGGCAGCAGCGATGGCTTAAGTTTCTCACCTCATATGATTTAGATATTCAGTATACCCCTAGCAAGGGTAATCGTATTGCAGATGCGCTCAGTCGCAAGCACTCGGCGGTAGTTTCTATGATGATTGCCGAGTGGGATATTCTTGAGACCCTATCTTTGTGTGATATTAGAGATCGAGCTCCATCTTCTGATTCTCCGGTCTTATTATTCATCTTGGAAGCTCGTCCTATCTTATTGGATCGCATTGCCCATGCTCAGCGGAAGGATCCAAACTTATTGCATCTTATTCATCTTCTCGAGTCGGGATCCAGTGATGAGACATTGCTGGATTATTCTCTTGATTTTCATCGGTGTCTTCGTAGGAGGAACCGTATTGTTGTACCATCTGATTTATCACTTGGGCGTGACGTCCTAGACGAGTGTCATCGCACTAAGTACACTATACATCCCGGTTCGAGTAAGATGTATGCCGATATGTGCCGGCTATATTATTGGGAGGGTTTGAAGAGAGATGTTGCAAGTTATGTGAGCGGTTGCATGACTTGTCAACAGATCAAGGCCGAGCATCAGCGTCCATCTGGTCTTCTTCAACCTCTAGAGATTCCATTATGGAAATGGGATCAGATATCCATAGATTTCATTGACGGTTTGCCTCGATCGAGGTCAGGCCATACTTCTATCTGGGTTATTGTTGATCGCTTGACCAAATCGGCTCATTTCATCCTGATTAAGTCCACTCGGACTGCACCTCAGTTGGCCAAGCTCTATGTGAAGGAAGTCATACGACTTCATGGCATTCCTAGCTCTATCGTGTGTGATCGAGACACCATTTTCACCAGTCACTTCTGGAAGTGTCTACAGTCAGCTTTGGGCACAAAGCTGAATCTCTCTACTGCTTATCACCCTCAGACTGACGGTCAGACTGAGAGGGTGAATCGTGTTTTGGAGTATCTTTTGCGCTGTTGTATTCTGGATTTCGGGGGTAGTTGGGAGGATCACTTACCTCTCGTAGAGTTCTCCAACAACAACAGCTATCAGTCTAGTATTGGCATGGCACCTTTCGAGGCTCTATACGGAAGGCCATGTCGCTCTCCTGCTTGTTGGTTAGAATCTGGCGAGAAGCTCATTCTTGGTCCAGATTCAGTTCGGGAATCTTCTGAAAAGATTGTTCTCATCCGTCAGAGAATGAGAGAGGCACAGGACCGCCAGAAATCCTACGCGGACAACCGTAGGAAGCCTCTTGAGTTCTCCATTGGTGATTTTGTCTTTATTCGGATTTCTCCCATGAAGGGGGTTGTGCGTTTCAGCTCTACAAGGAAATTGGCTCCTCGCTATGTTGGACCATTTCCTATCACGGAACGCATCGGCCCCGTTGCTTATCGTGTGGCTCAACCTGCTCACTTTTCTGGAATGCATGACATATTCCATGTGTCTCAGCTTCGCAAGTGTGTGCGCGATCCTGTGAGCCACATATCGTGCCTGATTTAGAGATCTCACCTGATTTATCATTGGAGCAGCAACCTCTTCGTGTTCTTAATTCGGAGGTCAGACGCCTTCGCAACAAAGAGGTTCAGCTTGTGAAAATTCAATGGTCACCAAATCCTAAGGACTGCACTTGGGAGACCAGAGAATTTATCGAGCGTTCTTATCCTGGCTTTCTTCCATCTTCTAGTACGGGTGAGAATCTCTATTTGATCTTCTAGCATTTCTTTTGTGGATTAGACGTTATAAACGACGTCCATCTTAAGGAATTGCGGGGACGCAATTTTTTTAAGGGGGGAGTCTGTAACAACCCGTGATTGCAATTACCAAATAATAAATTAAAATTTTGATTTTAATTTAATTGGAGCTATTAATGAATTTTTAATGTGGCTAATTTGTTCAAAAGTTAGTTATTTTGAATAAATTAATATTTTGGGCTTAAGTGTAAAATGGAGAATTTAATGGAAATTAATTAGGGTAAATGGAAATTTATAATATTGCAAAATTTTATATGTGTAAAATAGTGCAATATTTGAATTGGGAATTTAATTTACAATTTAATTGCAAAACGGTGATTTTTGGGCAATTTTGACTAAAAGATGTTTTGGAATAATTAGGCGTTAAATTGTAAGTTGGCAAATATTGTGATGTAAAATTTTATAACTATAGCTAAATTATTTTGGTAACATATTTTAAAATTTTATGGGTAAATAATGTGTAGTTTGTATTTAGAGAAATTAGCTAACTTGAGATATAGAACATATTCCAAGTCCTAATGGGTATTAGGCCCACTAACCCACTTCCATTAGCCTATAAACCATCTTCTACCCATTTTTTTCAGCCAACATCTCATTCCATCAACCCTTAAACCCTAGATCAAAACCTAATTAATGGCCTCCATTTGGTAGAAGATCCATTTTCCTCTCCACATAGCTAATCTAGGTTAATACAAGTTAAAAGGTAAAGCAATCCTTCTCTAATCACTCTCTAATCTTCATTCTAATTTCTAAAATTAATTTTTAATACATGGTTTTTGGTTTATTTTTGTTATGAAGCCTCTTGATCTCCTCTCTCTAGCTTTTGGAATGCACATCAAGTGTTTGTGCATATTTTTCTTGCTTGGGAAAGAGGTAATATATGCTAGCTAAAATTATAATTAGTTTATTGCTGTTAGTAAATTAGGCATATCTCATTCATCTTAAATCGGAATTAAGATTTTCTTGATATTCTGGAAAGCTTATTCTGTAGGCTATAACTTTTATATTTTTAGCTTTGCCTAATTTTGTGGTTTGAATGGTCGAAATCACGTTTGTTTGTCGCTGACCTGACAACAAACTACAGGGTTGATAAAATAAAAACCTAAAATTGATTTGGCCATAAGTTACTACAACTTTTGGATGTTCTGGAAAGCTTAGATTTAGGGCTAAAACTTTCATGTTTTGAGTTTCATGAAATTTCGAAGTTAATTTGGTCAAAACTGTGCATTCTTACTACTGTCCCGAGAGCACATTGACAGTGATATAGAATTTAGATCTGAGAATTGTTTTAGTCATAAAATTTTCATCCCCGATCGGAATTTGACGATCTTGGTCATTCCGGAAAGCTTAGAAACTAATCTACAACTTTTATTTTATTCATTTTGTCAGAATTGGAAGTTTACTATGCCAAAATTGTGGTTTTTCATCTTTGGTCTGTTAGTGCATAACTATAGGCCTTAGTCTCTTTTCTCCCGTTTTTTTCAGTACAGAACCCCGACTTTGCAACGCCATCCCGGGCTCGTCCTTTGTCGGATTTCATCGATTTCGGTCTCGTTGGAAAGCTAGAGTTCCGAACTCCATCTCTAGGAAGTTTGATTAGTATCCGAGTTTATTTGACTCTTCGAAATTGCTGTCGAAGAGGGACTCGGATCTCAGCCTGAAACAGTGTATTCACTATTTCCGGGTCCGACTTTGGAGCGTCGCTGCGACTACGTTTCAAGTCGGAATCGAGTAATTCCTTTTGCGTTCTGAAGTAGGAATGTCGTACTACGTTCCTACCAATTTTCATGCCATTCGGATTCAACCTGCTGGTCCGAATAATTTTCCGAACTTGGGTTCGCGTTAGTTTTGGACTATTTTCCAACACGAATATTTTCAGTGATTTTCTGGTTTTATCGATTTCTTACTCCCTGCATCCAGTTTTGAAACTGAAACTTTGTGACACTGCCACGTCACATCCGTGGTCGGAATATAACGTTTTTGGACTCGTTGGAAAGCTGGAGTTCCGAACTCCATCTCTAGAAAGTTTGATTAGTATCCGAGTTCATTTGACTCTTCGAAATTGCTGTCGAAGAGGGACCCGGATCTTAGCCTGAAACAGTGTATTCATTGTTTCCGGGTCCGACTTTGGAGCGTCGCTACGACTTCGTTTCAAGTCGGAATTGAGTAATTCTTTTTGCGTTCTGAAGTAGGAATGTCGGACTACGTTCCTACCAATTTTCATGCCATTAGGATTCAGTTTGCTGGTCCGAATAATTTTCCGAACTTTGGTTCGCGTCAGTTTTGGACTATTTTCCAACACTTGGAATATTTTGAGTGATTTTCTGGTTTTATCGATTTCTTTGAGATTGGTCGCTGGATTTCGTACACGGGCCTTATAAAAAGGTTTTAAAAGGATTTTTCACTCCGAAATGGCTTTCGAAATTATTATATAATATTATTTTTAATTAATAAATTAATTACTCCATAATAGGGGAGTTTTCAAAGGCCGTTTTAAAGTGATTTCAAACCAATTATAAATCCGTTTTCCGTAATTATATTCTATAATAAAATCCCACACTCACACTTTAGCACTTCGAGCGAAGTGGAAAGGTGCTTAAACGGTTGGGAAAAACTCCGGCCTATGAAACCGTGTGTATTTCCTTTCCGGTTAATCCCCGACCTATTCGATTGATCGTTTTGGCCTTTCGGCCTAGTTTACCGATGACATGAGGTGAACTTTGTACTGCTTCCAGTGTGGAAGCTTACGATTGGTTAGTAAACCGTTTAGTGCGAACGTGGGGTATGGGACTCACGTTAACACTTTACGGGTTCCTTGCTAATAGTTCGTGACACATTCCTTTTATTACCTTTGGGATAGTGTCTTCGGACTGTCTCCCTTAGAGGTATCGTTTTGGCATCTCTACTTAGATGGCCGTTATACATCTCTACATAGATGTATCGTTTTTGGCATCTCTACTTAGATGGTCGTTATACATCTCTACATAGATGTATCGTTTTTGGCATCTCTACTTAGATGGCCTGTTATACATCTCTACTTAGATGTATCGTTTTTGACATCTCTACTTCGATGTTTTTGTTTTGGCATTTGTGCTTACGTTATGCCGATGATATGAGGCTTATTATACATCTCTACTTAGATGTTTTTGTTTTGGCATTTGTGCTTACGTTATGCCATGATATGAGGCTTATTATACATCTCTACTTAGATGTTTTGTTTTGACATTTGTGACTATGTTATGCCAATGAGACAAGGTTTGCTATACATCTCTACTTAGATGTTTATTTCTTCTCTATGTGAGAGTTTGTGGTCTATAGTACTATGTTATATATCGCCTCATTATCTATCATGTTTATCTCAGTTTATTAACTGATTGTTTTGCTAGCCTGACCCGAGTGTTTTTTTTCGCTCGGGTCAGACCGAGTTGTTTCAGGTTAGGCCTCTGGACTTAGCTTTCTATGCTTCCACTTGGACATTATCTGCTATGCTGATAGATAGCTCTTTATATTTGTCCACTATTTTGATACTCTGATTATTCAGTCTCTTATGTACATATTTTTGACTCACTTGTGTGAGTGGTGGCTTTGTACCCACCTTATGATATATTTGGATCTGTATTGACGATGTATTGTTCTAAGACTCTGTGCTGTTATTTGATACTGTTCTGTGATGCTATTTCATTATGTTATTATGCTTTGTTCTGATAGATCTTTAGCCATTTGTAATTTCGTTATAAGTATTTATCGAATATGTCGAACCACCTGATTGAGAAAAATTTAAATAGATTCCACCTTTCGACGTATTCTGTAGATAGTTATAGCATAATTACATTTGGTCGCTCCTATTATACTCTATTCTCCGCATTAGCAGACGGAATCACTCCGTGATTCTCTTTGCTAATGAGGGTCTTGGAGTGGGGCGTTACAACCATTTCCGGTCTGTGAGGTTCGATGATGTATCATCCACAAAGCTACGCTTTTTCACAAAGCCGTGCTTTGATCACAAATGATCAATAAATGATCATCAACACACAGCAACACTCAACATGCTACATTACCAAATTGGGAGTATATCGCTGATAACCTTCAACTACATAACCTCTGAGCTCGTACGTCTCAGAGAAGGGTGTTAAGCTAAGAGAATAAATTCTCCGCCACCAACAGAAATGTATTTGAAAGAAATCTGCTTTATATCTGAAAATGTAATGTCAGACATGTAACCATACAAGTCTGTTTCGGGTTCGAACAGAACCGAAGGCACTTCTGAAGAAGCCTTTGCAATCCGGGTATTCACAATCCCGATCGAACTTCCCATCACTTAGGAAATCTCTATACCGGAGCAACTCAGTGCAGAGACAATCGATAGGTTATCCTATCGTTCTCGCAAATACCCGGTCTTCACCACCGGTCTTCACCACCGGTCTTCAAATGCTATCCATATACGACGTATCATTATTCGAAATGGGTTATATGACACAAAGGTCCTCTCCCGGCTAAACTGAATAATAAGCGCAATATTTAAAAATATATGGATATTGGGATTTCAGTTAAGTCACAACTTATTACCCAAAACTCCTCCTTCAAATGGTTTAAACAAATTACCATTTTAAATCTTTTACAAAAAGATTCATTTCACAAAGTTCACCCAGTTTCACAAAGATTTATTCATAGATTTTCAAATCGATTTCCATTTCAATTGGATTAACTCGTTAAATCTTTAAATCAAGATTTAACTCATAGCTTTCAAAACAATTCCATTTCGAATGGTTTAAACAAATCACCATTTTAAATCTGTTAAAAATAAACAGATTCAATTCATAGTTTTCAAAAAGAATTCACTCATAATTGGGAAAACCATTTTTCAATTCAAACTTGAAATTCCTTTAACTTAAATTGGAATTTCATTTCTTATATGAAAGCTTTTATCATTTGAAACAATAGGTTTCATTTCGGAAAATATGATTCATTTATACGAGTTAAAGTCTTTGGGTTAATTTCAAATTCTCAAAACTATACTTTTTAAATGGTTTAAATTCATAGAAACACATTTATACCTCTTAACCAAAATTTCCAAACATAGAATTCAATTCTAAATTTTGAATTCAATTTCAATTAAATTATTTAAATTGGAAAACTTTACCAAGTTATTTAAAATAACTTTTATCTTTGAAAACACCTTTTCAAAAGCTTTAACATTTAACCCAAATCCATTTCCAAAACCAATTGAAATAAAAATTTCAATTTCAAAAACATTAAATTTAAATCATCTGTGACTTAACCGATTTCCTCGTGAAACCCATATTTATGTGTGTATAGTGTAGTCCAGGGGTTTAACACAATTGTGAAACAGCCTCAATCATCATAGATTCAAAACACAGAAATATAGTTGATAAGCGATATAAACTATAACGCTTATCTTTTATTCACAGATCACAGATCATATACATATGTATCACAAATAAATGAATAGATTAAACACAGTTCAATCCACGGAACAAAATATCACACATCAGATAAGACAATCAATTCAAGGCATCTCATACAATACAATCTTTCATAATTAAGGTCAAGCATTCAATAATCATTTATAAGCAGGATTAATTTATTGTTTAATTCTAATTAATTCAATTTATTTCCAATTGAATTAGTTACTTATGAATTAGTTATCCAATCCTGATTAATTAATTACTAGTCATTTGATATAAATTAATTAATCAATCACCTTAATTAATTAAATTATTCTTAATTAATCATATTAATTAAATTAACCTTTAAACCAATTACATAATTACTTAACCCCTTAATTGCTTTCATTAAGTAATTAAAAATTTACAATTGATTATCTTAATTAATCAATCTAATTAATTATCAAAATTAATCACATTAATTTAATTACTTAATAATTCCTAGTTAATTATCTTCATTAACTAATAACATTTCTTTAATTAAATTCTTAAGAAATTATCTTAGATTAATTAATTATTAATCATTTCTAATTATAAATTAATCTAAATTATTTATTTATAAATTAAATAAATCATTCTTTAATTACCTTATTAATTTAAATCATTTTATTACCTTAATTATCTCTAAGATAATTAATTTCTTTATTAATGATTTCATTAACATTTGAGTGTATTTTAAACATTACACTTTAAATTTAAATTCAAATTCCATTTTGAATTTAAGATTCAAAATGATTATATATTTAAACATTTACCAAATTTAAATATTCACTTATAAACCTATATAAGAAAGTTCTAACTAAATTAATTAAATTTTTATTTAAAATTTAAGCTTTAAAATACATTAAATTTTATCTTGAAAATTCAAGTTAAAACAATTTATTTAACTTTTCACCCAAAATTAAGAAAACCTTTATAAAAGAATTTAATCAAAATCAAGTTAAACATTTGTTTGAAAACAAATATACTTTTAAAAGCTATTTAATTTAAACTTGTTTAAAACACATTCAGATTTAAAACTAATTTAAATTTCCAGATTTGGATTCAAAGAGACTTGAATCCATATTTTAATTTTGATTTAAACTTTGATTTTAAACTTTGTTTTATAATCTCGATTTAAAACTTTAATTTAAAATCCAAATTTCATTTTAAAACTTTAAGATTCAAAGTTCATTTGAATCTAAACTTCATACTAGATTTAAACTTGTTTAAATCTATCATCACAGCTTTTAAATTCATTTAAGTTTGCTTAAATTTAAATTCATTTAAAAAAAACAAATCAGTGATAGGTTTTATCAAAAACTTGTAACCAAACCCATACTCGAGCAAACCCAAAATTGCTTCGAGTCAAAACCTTATCTACTTCGAGTAACACCCGAGAAAACTCGCGTTCGATCCCTGCACACACCCTTCTTCACAAATTCCAGATCATGGCACCGTGCACGTGCACGTGATCGCCGACCAACTCCAGTCACCTCAGATGGCTTCATCACGTCAGCCAACATCCACGCAACAACTTCCGACCATCCAAACTCCGTCACCCGCGCGAAATCAAAATCAAGTTGTTCGAACCTGGAAACGAACAAGAAACACCACTCCAAACCTGGAAACAACCTCGCCCACACGTCTCTGACCACCGGAACATCAACCACTCCGGCCACGTCTTCGACAACGTACCTACTTCCATCACCCAAAATCGCATGCAACTCGATGCACGATCGAAGCCACCCCGATCAAATTCTCGATCACAGACCAAACTAGGTTTAGAAATTAAATCTCCTCGCCGCCATCACCTCGACGAGCTGGAACCACTCCAGCTGTTTTTCCCAACCCCACTGATCACTTCTCCATCACCACAGAGAACCCGGACCTCCAAAATCAAGTAGATCACCAGAAATGACCAGAATAATGAAATCCAGACAATCACAGCTCACTCTCTAATTCCTATCCTAAAAACTATATTTTTTGCCTTAAAAATCATGTTATAGGATACGAATTCAAGTTACAACTCTGAATTCGTAAATTAAGCAACTTGAATTTTTAACTTATTTAAGTTTTTCTCGGGTTAATTAAGTTCCAGAGGTATTTACAAGTTGTTTTTTACTTAAATAAATTTTTAGATCTTAGTTCATGATCAAACAAACATCTTTTGTTTATATCCTAAGTTCTAACAGTGATTAAATCAAGAGATAGGGATTTTATTTTGTAATCTGATTTTGGGAAAAACCAAAAAAAAACATAGCTAACTCAATGCAGGCATATATTTAAACATTAACATACATTCATAGTAAACCACATCATACACATTTTTTCCAAATATGTATACTTGCAACTCATTCAGATGCTTAAGGTTTTAAAAAGAAAAATGAAGTTACTCACCGAGGTTTCCAGAGAAATGAAACAGAGTTGCTTCAATATTGACACAGACTGAGGAAATGCAAACTGGAGTTCATTTTTCTTTGATCTCAAGTTTGTTGAATTTGTTTAAGTTGAAGTTGAATCTTTCTTTTAAGTTTGACTAAAGGTTGCTCAGGTTTTATAAAATGATCAACTGATAAAGATAATGGATGTATAGAAGAAGCTTACAGGTGATGTTATATATATTTGTACAACACAGGGTAGATATTATTTAGTTTGTACAAAATAAGATCAGAGATCTTTTTCTTTGGAGGCTGATAGAAAATATGTTGTGTTTAGAGATGCAAACATTTAATGCATAGTACTTTATGTTTCTATACTTATCTTATTATATTTTTATTTTATACTTTGTTTATGTTCTTACTTCTTGCCTTGCATTTCTTTAACTCGGTTGAGATGATATATAGTGGCTTACATTTATTACTTAGTCTGGTTTCATACTTGTGAATATAAAATGTTGCCTTTGTTTCACTTTGCTTTGTCATCATACTTATATTTTTATTTGTTGTCTTGATTCACTTTGCAATATGGATGAGTTCTAATTTTTATAAGTTGTTAAAATTTTGCTAATGTGTTTTACCTTATATTTTACAATTTATCTTGTATACATTTCTATTTCAATCTCTAACTTAATATTTATTATTTTGTATGTTATCTCTTGTCTTGTTTCATTCTTGAATATGTTTTCTTTCTTTTTAACTTTGTCTTTAATAATATTACTTTATAATATAAATTTATATTTTAATTTTGATTTACTTTATAATATTCATTTTTATAGTTTATATAATTCTAGAATTATTTAATATGTTCATTTCACAATTTATATAACTATAAATTTATTTGAAATATTTGTTTAACATCAACACTTATTTGAATTCTATAAATATATTTTTATAAACTCAAATTATTATTATTAAACCATTTATTTTAGATTTAAACTCAAATTCAATATATATATATATATATATATAAATTCATATTTACTCATATATGCACATGCACATATATATTCACACATATATACAATATTTAACTTTAAATGATTTAACACATTTTTATTTGATTTCGGGGAAACTCGCAATCAATTTATCTATAAATTTTAAAATTTTAATTCAAAGATTCAATTAATTATCAATTTAAATTTAATTAAAATCCGGGATCGTTACAGACTTCCCCCCTTAAAAGAATTTCGTCCTCGAAATTTGCCAGTGAGACACAAAGATAGATGAACAATGTTTCATCAAATCAAACTAAATATTTATTTTGCATTTGGCTTACCAAATCAGAACATCAATAATAGATACGAGAACGAATCTATTTAACACTTCAAAAGATACTCAGGTTATCCAGATCTACGAAATATGGAGTGATATCGGTTAGTTTGAAGGGATAACTAACCATTCATAGAATATATCCGGACCCAAAAATAGACGGATATATAATTTCAAAACTTTTAGTTTTAAAACCAAAGTATACCTATCAACCATAGCAACCAAAGCAACCAATTCATCCATACAAACAATTTTGGTCCATCCGGAGTTTATGTCCCATATTCATATATATATATATATATCGAATTTCTTCCTGGATCTACCAGAAACTATCGAAGAATTGAGAAAAGATGACCAACAAAAAGAGACTGATAGAGAAAATTTGTTTCCACTGTTGTTATAGGGTATTTACCATTTATAGTCGTACTCCCCTGTCCTCTATCTCATCCTCTTCTTGCGCTCATACTTACTATCAGTGGATAGTAAGAGAATTTACTGAGGCATTCGAACGGATATCTTAAGGATACTCATTCTAGGGTATACTTCACCCTATCTCTAATGAGCTACTTAATGTGTTATATTCCTGAGCTAAATTTCTAACCCTCAGCTCTGATACCACTTGTGAAGATCCCGGACTCGGCCTTCGAAAACCGGCACCCGTACTTCACTTGTACTCAAAATGCCGCAGATTCAAACGCCGAATCTGGCTCTCCGGAGCTTATAACACCATTAAGTATAACAACACAGCGGAATATAGAAATAGATGATATCATATACAACTCCAATGAATACAATATCCAGAATGATATACAACAATGATATCAATATGATACAACAATATCAGAGATAAATAATGATACAGCGGAAATAACAGAAGTGGTAACTCCAAATGATCAGTCAGAGATGCTGAGTCCAACCACTCCAATGTCAAGCTCGAACCACAAAGATAAGCAACGCCGGTCCATGAACTCCAAGAACTGAACTAGCTCCATATAATCTATTAAACCTGACTATCTGAAAAACCCAACTCTAGACTGCCCGTGTGGAAAAATTGTGGGCACCCAGAGTTTAGGAAGGGAACAATAAACTCCGAGTCAGTCGTGGGACTGGTATGAGTAACAAAAACAGTTTATCTTAAAACAAACACAAAAGAATTTTCAACATTGAAATTCGCAATGCTTTTGGAAAATGAAACTACCATAAGACCTCCCGCCACACACACAATGCAAACGCAGAATTGGAGGAGATTTCTTCTTATGATAATCAAAGATGCTTACTACACAAAACAAATCATTTGATATTATTATTAGTGCATAGTGCAGAAAACATTTCGAAAGTATAATATTAATCTTAGCCAACATAGGCATTTCACACTATGCCTACTATAGCTACCATCTAAACAGTGGGGCGCCACCATAAGTAAATGGCAGGTTCTATAACTAAAACCGTATATGGTTCGTATTGGAAATTGGATTTCCAACAAATGGTCAGGCTAAGGAACTTCCTACTACCAATGGGTACGCCTCTTGATGGACGTCCCGAGAAACCAACATGGCTCTCTGCCAACACAAGGCCGGGTTACCTCTGGGAATAGATAACTACTACACGAATATGCCATTCCTGGGTCCTTTGGACCATTATTCGAGAGCTCTCTACACCAACATCGCACATAATAAATAAAGTGTGTCCACATGAGTAAGTATCTGGACTCCATACTATGATACCACCCTTTTCCAGAAGGAAATGACATACCCTAAAGGGCGCGACCCTCATAACCTTGCCGCATCATTCCTGTTTCGACCATTTCCGGTCTGTGAGATTCGATGAGGTCTCATCCACAAAGCTACGCTTTCTCACATAGCCGTGCTTTGATCACAAATGATCATCAACACACAGCAACACTCAACATGCCACATTACCAAATTGGGAGTATATCGCTGATAACCTTCAACTACATAACCTCTGAGCTCGTACGTCTCAGAGAAGGGTGTTAAGCTAAGAGAATAAATTCTCCGCCACCAACAGAAATGTATTTGAAAGAAATCTGCATTATATCTCAAAACGTAATGTCAGACACGTAACTATACAAGTCTGTTCCGGGTTCGAACAGAACCGAAGGCACTTCCGAAGAAGCCCTTGCAATCCGGGTATTCACAATCCTGATCGGACTTCCCATCACTTAGGAAATCTCTATACCGGAGCAACTTAGTGCAGAAACAAACTATAGGTTATCCTATCGTTCTCGCAAATACCCGGTCTTCACCACCGGTCTTCAAATGCTATCCATATACGACGTATCATTATTCAGAATGGGTTATATGGCAAAAGGTCCTCTCCCAGCTAACCCGAATAATGAGCGCAATATTTAAAAATATATGGATATTGGGATTTCAGTTAAGTCACAACTTATTACCCAAAAATCCTCCTTCAAATGGTTTAAACAAATTACCATTTTAAATCTTTTACAAAAAGATTCATTTCACAAAGTTCACCCAGTTTCACAAAGATTTATTCATAGATTTTCAAATCGATTTCCATTTCAATTGGATTAACTCCTTAAATCTTTAAATCAAGATTTAACTCATAGCTTTCAAAACAATTCCATTTCGAATGGTTTAAACAAATCACCATTTTAAATCTGTTAAAAATAAACAGATTCAATTCATAGTTTTCAAAAAGAATTCACTCATAACTGGGAAAACCATTTTTCAATTCAAATTTGAAATTCCTTTAACTTAAATTGGAATTTCATTTCCTATATGAAAGCTTTTATCATTTGAAACAATAGGTTTCATTTCGGAAAATCTGATTCATTTATACGAGTTAAAGTCTTTGGGTTAATTTCAAATTCTCAAAACTATACTTTTTAAATGGTTTAAATTCATAGAAACACATTTATACCTCTTAACCAAAATTTCCAAACATAGAATTCAATTCCAAATTTTGAATTCAATTTCAATTAAATTATTTAAATTGGAAAACTTTACCAAGTTATTTAAAATAACTTTTATCTTTGAAAACACCTTTTCAAAAGCTTTAACATTTAACCCAAATCCATTTCCAAAACCAATTGAAATAAAAATTTCAATTTCAAAAACATTAAATTTAAATCATCTGTGCCTTAACCGATTTCCTCGTGAAATCCATATTTGTGTGTGTATAGTGTAGTCCAGGGGTTTAACACAATTGTGCAACAGCATAAATCATCACAGATTCAAAACACAGAAATATAGTTGATAAGCGATATAAACTATAACGCTTATCTTTTATTCACAGATCACAGATCATATACATATGTATCACAAATAAATGAATAGATTAAACACAGTTCAATCCACGGAACAAAATATCACACATCAGATAAGACAATCGATTCAAGGCATCTCATACAATACAATCATTCATAAGTAAGGTCAAGCATTCAATAATCATTTATAAGCAGGATTAATTTATTGTTTAATTCTAATTAATTCAATTTATTTCCAATTGAATTAGTTACTTATGAATTAGTTATCCAATCCTGATTAATTAATTACAAGTCATTTGATATAAATTAATTAATCAATCACCTTAATTAATTAAATTATTCTTAATTAATCATATTAATTAAATTAACCTTTAAACCAATTACATAATTACTTAACCCCTTAATTGCTTTCATTAAGTAATTAACAATTTACAATTGATTATCTTAATTAATCAATCTAATTAATTATCAAAATTAATCACATTAATTTAATTACCTAATAATTCCTAGTTAATTATCTTCATTAACTAATAACATTTCTTTAATTAAATTCTTAAGAAATTATCTTAGATCAATTCATTATTAATCATTTCTAATTATAAATTAATCTAAATTATTTATTTATAAATTAAATAAATCATTCTTTAATTACCTTATTAATTTAAATCATTTTATTACCTTAATTATCTCTAAGATAATTAATTTCTTTATTAATGATTTCATTAACATTTGAGTGTATTTTAAACATTACACTTTAAATTTAAATTCAAATTCCATTTTGAATTTAAGATTCAAAATGATTATATATTTAAACATTTACCAAATTTAAATATTCACTTATAAACCTATATAAGAAAGTTCTAACTAAATTACTTAATTTTTATTTAAAATTTAAGCTTTAAAATACATTACATTTTATCTTGAAAATTCAAGTTAAAACAATTTATTTAACTTTTCACTCAAAGAAACCTTTATAAAAGAACTTTATCAAAATCAAGTTAAACATTTGTTTGAAAACAAATATACTGTTAAAAGCTATTTAAATTAAACTTTTTTAGAACACATTCAGATTTAAAACTAATTTAAATTTCCAGATTTGGATTCAAAGAGACTTGAATCCATATTTTAATTTTGATTTAAACTTTGATTTTAAACCTTGTTTTAAAATCTCGATTTAAAACTTTAATTTAAAATCCAAATTTCATTTTAAAACTTTAAGATTCAAAGTTCATTTGAATCTAAAGTTCATACTAGATTTAAACTTGTTTAAATCTATCATCACAGCTTTTAAATTCATTTAAGTTTGCTTAAATTTAAATTCATTTATTAAAAAACAAATCAGTGACAGGTTTTATCAAAAACCTGTAACCAAACCCATACTCGAGCAACCCCAAAATTGCTTCGAGTCAAAACCTTATCTACATCGAGTAACACCCGATAAAACTCGCGTTCGATCCCTGTACACACCCTTCTTCACAAATTCCAGATCATGGCACCGTGCACGTGCACGTGATCGCCGACCAACTCCAGTCACCTCAGATGGCTTCATCACGTCAGCCAACATCCATGCAACAACTTCTGACCATCCAAACTCCTTCACCCGTGCGAAATCAAAATCAAGTTGTTCGAACCTGGAAACGAACAAGAAACACCACTCCAAACCTGGAAACAACCTCGCCCTCATGTCTCCAACCACCAAAACATCAACCACTCCGGCCACACCTTTGACAACGTACCTACTTCCATCACCCAAAATCGCATGCAACTCGATGCACGATCGAAGCCACCCCGATCAAATTCCCGATCACAGACCAAACTAGGTTTAGAAATTAAATCTCCTCGCCGCCATCACCTCGACGAGCTGGAACCACTCCAGCTATTTTTCCCAACCCCACCGATCACTTCTCCATCACTACAGAGAACCCCGACCTCCAAAATCAAGTAGATCACCAGAAATGATCGGAATAATGAAATCCAGACAATCACAGCTCACTCTCCAATTCCTATCCTAAAAACTATAATTTTTGCCTTAAAAATCATGTTATAGGATACGAATTCAAGTTACAACTCTGAATTCGTAAATTAAGCAACTTGAATTTTTAACTTATTTAAGTTTTTCTCGGGTTAATTAAGTTCCAGAGGTATTTACAAGTTGTTTTTTACTTAAATAAATTTTTAGATCTTAGTTCATGATCAAACAAACATCTTTTATTTATATCCTAAGTTCTAACAGTGATTAAATCAAGAGATAGGGATTTTATTTTGTAATCTGATTTTGAGAAAAACCAAAAAAACAGAGCTAACTGTTATGATCAAAAGGTACATGACATTAATATGGGATGAAAGAAACCTGAGAATTTTTGAGAACAAATCAAGGAACATCAACCTGGTATGGAATGCTTTGAAGGCTAGCATCAAGATTGGAATGAGGGAGAGTAAATTTGATTTCAGTGATTACTTTCCTTCTGACTGGCCTTAGCTCTATTCTTCCCTGTATTTTTCTTTTTTGCTCTTCTATTTTTTCTGTGCTGTTGCTCTCTTGTTTTTTTTCTGTGTGTTTTTTTTTTCCTGTGATGTTTGTGTTTGTCTAGTGACTTGAGTTTGTTCTAGTCATCTCTTTTTTTCTTGTGCATGTCTTTTCTTTTTTTAGCAATAAACTGGTAGGGGACCAGCCAACCCCGCTTTCCTTGCAAAAAAAAAACAGAGCTAACTCAATGCAGGCATATATTTAAATATTAACATACATTCACAGTAAACCACATCATACACATTTTTTCCAGATATGTATACTTGCAACTCATTCAGATGCTTAAGGTTTTAAAAAGAAAAATGAAGTTACTCACCGAGGTTTCCAGAGAAATGAAACATAGTTGCTTCAATATTGACACAGACTGAGGAAATGCAAACTGGAGTTCATTTTTCGTTGATCTTAGGTTTTTTGAATTTGTTTAAGTTGAAGTTGAATCTTTGTTTTAAGTTTGACTAGAGGTTGCTCAGGTTTTATAAAATGATCGAACTGATAAAGATAATGGATGTATAGAAGAAGCTTACAGGTGATGTTATGTATATTTGTACAACACAGGGTATATATTATTTAGTTTGTACAAAATAAGATCAAGGATCTTTTTCTTTGGAGGCTGATAGAAAATATGTTGTGTTTAGAGATGCAAAATTTAATGCATAGTACTTTATGTTTCTATACTTATCTTATTATATTTTTATTTTATACTTTGTTTATGTTCTTACTTCTTGCCTTGCATTTCTTTAACTCGGCTGAGATGATATATAGTGGCTTGCATTTATTACTTAGTCTGGTTTCATACTTGTGAATATAAAATGTTGCCTTTGTTTCACTTTGCTTTGTCATCATACTTATATTTTTATTTGTTGTCTTGATTCACTTTGCAATATGGATGAGTTCTAATTTTTATAAGTTGTTAAAATTTTGCTAATGTGTTTTACCTTATATTTTACAATTTATCTTGTATACATTTCTATTTCAATCTCTAACTTAATATTTATTATTTTGTATGTTATCTCTTGTCTTGTTTCATTCTTGAATATGTTTTCTTTCTTTTTAACTTTGTCTTTAATAATATTAGTTTATAATATAAATTTATATTTTAATTTTGCTTTCCTTTATAATATTCATTTTTATAGTTTATATAATTCTAGAATTATTTAATATGTTCATTTCACAATTTATATAACTATAAATTTATTTGAAATATTTGTTTAACATCAACACTTATTTGAATTCTATAAATATATTTTTATAAACTCAAATTATTATTATTAAACCATTTATTTTAGATTTAAACTCAAATTCAATATATATATATATATATATTCATATTTACTCATATATGCACACTCACATATATATTCACACATATATACAATATTTAACTTTAAATGATTTAACACATTTTTATTTATAAATTTTAAAATTTTAATTCAAAGATTCAATTAATTATCAATTTAAATTTAATTAAAATCCGGGATCGTTACATATATTATATTTTGTTCCGTTGCGATTGTGAGATTTTGTATTCGTTGTTCTATTTTCCTCTATCTCTTTCTTCTTCTTTACCCTAGTTATTCGCTCTTTCATACAATTTGGGTTGAACAGGAGTGAATTATTATCAACAAAAAGGGTACCGAACTGTGGGTCGCTGCAATAATATAAAATAAAATTCACCAATATCCAAATATCAAATACTCGGTCTTCAATGAATTACCCGACATTATACTTATGTTGAGTAAATAAATATACCCCACATGGACATCCCGTATTGCCCGATGAAATACAATTATATAAACAACACTCTCAATTAATCACCATTAAATAAACTTCTTCTTTGCTTATTAATTCACTCTGGCTTAATTTTTTCTTAAATTCATTATTTTCATTTCATTAATTCATAATTTAGCAGAACAGTAATTCAACTTCATCTCATTCTTAGTAAACGAATCAATAATCATCCACACATAAATATATTATTCAATTAATGATTAACAAGACGAAGGGTATTATTTAAATATGTTTCACTTTATTTTTCCTTTTTATAAAAACACTTCAAATAGTTTAACCACAAAACATCATTTTTTTATAAAACCACTTCAATTATTCTAACAAATACCTCTTTTCTTATTTCCCACTCTTTGTAAAATAAATATTAATTATCAAAACCCCATATATTAAAATCATGCATTTATTTTAAAGAAATTTTATTCAAACCCAGCAATGAATTTAAAACCACCAAAATCCTTTCGTCTCAAACTTCTACTTCAATAATAACATATTATAGAAATATCACAAAGAAGTTTATATTTTCAAATACCTCTAAAAACATTGAACTAAAAGAACATTCTCAATCCATAATTATTTTCAAACTCAAGAATATAATTTCAAAATCATCATTTAAAATCCTCATTTATTTTCCAAACCTCTTTAAAACCATTATTATTGAGATGTATCCATCAAACTCAAATTCTACCTCATATATTATATTCCCAATCCAACACAAATTATATATATATTACTTCCAAAAATCCACTCAATAATATATATAACAAATCTTAATGATAATTTCCATTCAATAAATAAATTGCATTCAACGTTCGATTACTTAAAAATATTATTTTATACACTTTCTAACTATTAAATTCAGCTAAATTAACTCATCACTTTCAAATATCAATTCATGAAACCCCTTTAAACATTTTTCAAAATCAACGGTGAATAAACAAAAAATATAATTATTCAAAATTCACCAATTTAGTAGATTTCCAAAATTCATCATTTTCCAAAATAATTTACATTCACAAAATCCCTAAAAATATTCCACTTATATGTCTTTCCAAAATCATCCCTCTTTCAAATTTTCCATCAATCGCGAATAATATCAATACTACATAAGAACATCATTCTAAAATTCATTAATTTATTACCAAAATAATTTATTTATTCCAAATAATTTATTTATTTCAAATCTTCAGCTTTTAATTTATTATTTCATTTCCGATCAATTTCAAGTGCTATGTTCGACCAATTCCCTCATCAAATTCAACTAATATTCACACACATCAGGACTCAACTAAAGCACAGCACTCTTTCAATCTATATCATCCAATAACATTAGATTTCATCCAATTCAAACTATGTCAACCATTAATCATCGAACAATCGATTTCATTCAATTAATCTATATTAACCTAGCATTCATTACCAAATCAATCAATAATAATAGTGGATACTAGCATCAAAATGAGAATAGACGATAGTTGTGAGTTAAGAAAGTAAATCACCAAACAATGTTCGAAGAAGATACACAACCAAAAGCCTCACCGCGTCAGCCATCAATTCAAGCAAATGCACACAGTTATCATCTCTAGCACAAACTCACAATTACCACTTCAACACTTTATCACCACCCTAATTCACCTCGGTCTTTGACAAACTCCAAGCCCAGTCGCCTACCACCACCTTCCAAACTGCGTCTCCGCCCTGCACTCGCGCTGCCAACAACGTCACCAAGAAAAATCGCGACTTACCTCCCCTAGTCGCATTACATGCAACCACGTCCACAATAAAATCGCCTACGTCCTACTCCACAGCATCACAATCACCGCGGCGTCTTCTCCTACTGCGTTGTTTACTGCGTTGCCTAGCCTTGCACCTCTATTGATTGCCGATGCAGGCCCAGATTACCCCGTGCGATCTTTTATTTTATTTAACTGATTCGATTTTCACTGATTTGGGAGGTTATGGCAGAATATGAAATAGAGGGGTGTGGGTTTGGGCTAATATTAGGAAAGGGGAGAGTTTTCCAGAAGTATGGAGAGAATGAAATGGGTTTGGGCTTCTTGATTTTGGGCTTGCCCAATTATTTAATCATCTTTACATTTAAATTACTCTCATTAATCTGTAATTAAATTTCTAATTTAATTAATTTACATTTCACTCTATAAAATATTTAAACCGAGAATTGCATAATTCTATTAAATTTATTAAAACAAATATTCTATTAAAAATGATTTAATTAATTAAAATTTATTTTCAAAATATGAACTATCACAAATCGAATTTGAACACTTTTATTTTAATTAAATTTATTTATTTATACGGCGTAGAAAGCATGGCTATTACACAAACACCATAGAGAATAGTCTAAGGCCTTAAGTATCAACATTACTAAACTGCTCTCATTTTATTAGAAGTTGGAAAAAAGCAATCTTGGTTTTATAGAGAGGGCTAGGTGGGGGCCAGAATGGGCACAGGCCATCCGGTCTGTCATAGGAAGTTGAATGAGCATGACTTTGAGGGGTTGGTTGGTTGTCGTACTAATGTGGAGGTTTAACTTTCCCCGATGGCCTAGTTAGACTAATTTCTTAATAGGTTGGAGGCGGTTCAATAATCTACATGACTTGCTATTGATTGAAGATGGTCGAAGTTGCTTCTACAAGTGACCGGTAGCCCCTCCCACCTGGGTCTTGTAAGATCTGAGAGGACATGATCAATCTTGCACGTTCTTTGGCTGATTTTGGATCCAAGAACATTTTCGCTCTTTACCCACTGGTCATGGACCAGGCAATCCAACCCCGGACGGGATACCTTTCCTGGATTCTTACTTATATGAAGGCTAGGGCGACTCTCCTCATCCACCCATTCTTTATTAGGTTCCTAAATGCACATCGATTGGCGCTGGGTCATTGGCCCTAAATAGCTATAAGCTCTGGCCCGACACTTCATGGTTTGCTCTAATTTGAACATCTTCGAGCCCGCTCCTATTTTGATCTAACTGGTTTTTAAGATCTATCGGCAGGCAAAATCTGACCTAGGCAGCCACTACTATCTTAAGGGCATCAAGGAGCCCCCTTTATTTTTTTGTCTTTCGAGCAAGGTGTATGCCTACAAATGCCATTTCTTCTTCATTATTGCAATCACTAACAAGAAACTTACCACTTGGGCCTTTAATATGCCTTATAAGTTTCCTTAACTTTTCTCATTAAGGAATTCTTTGACTATTATTTCTCTTAGTAATCATTTATTCTTTCACTGCAATGACCCCAACTGGGACCGAGGTGGGTGTTACCTTGTATGAGGATTATATTTGCCACATCAATGTGACCGATGTGAGTCAGTATAATAGGGATTTTAAGGCTAAATTAACACTAGAGAAGGGGTAAGAATAGTTTTTAATGGATTATATGAATGTTATTTAAATTCTTCAAGATTTTACTTAGAATGATGGAATAAACAATCACAGAATCAAAGTATAGATAAAAGTAAATGCAGTAAAGTAAAGGAAAGAACACACTAGGATTGTATACTAGTTCGGAGTTACCCAACATCTAGTCCCTCATAATTCCTTATATGGATTTCTTTTCAACTAGCAAATGCAAATACAATCTCAATTTCAAGGCTATGAGACACACCTTCCAGAATCCCGAACTCTAGGTATAGTTGCTTGATTTTCAAACTATAAGTTCACCCACTATATTTATGGGCTACTAAGCACACCAATTGATTTAACCAGACTACAATCACACCTACTTGGATTTCAGGGATACCAAGTATACCATAGAGTAAGAGTATGATTTGATATAGTTTGCAGAATTAAATCCTTGATCTTGATTACAATTGATCCTATAACTTTTGAATAGCATTTTGATCCTAAGAGAGATGAGAGAAATCAAAAAGTAGATGAAAGAGAATCAAACTATTAATGATTGAATTTGATTCTGGTTGAATTTTGGTAGAGTTTCGACAGAAATTGATTTAGAAATCAAGAGAGTGAAAAGAGGAGAGAAAAATAAGAAAATAGCTAATGAAAATTCATTTGGAAGTCTGATATATATAGGAAAACAACAGTCATGTCCATTCACGAGGGTTTACGACAAAAAGACACTTTCTGTCAAAATTTGAATTTTTAAATGTACGACTAGTATATCAATATATAGGTACTGGATATGTCGGCATATGCTTCACAAAATTGAAAAACACTTTAGAAAAATTATTCTGAAAATCGGATGCTTTATAAAATAATTTGATACTTTATAGAATTTTTAAATATAGTTTATACAAATTTTAATCAAAATATAACTTAATAAAACTTTATAAAATAATTTTGAAATATTTAATAAGAATATTCAATATATTGTAAATAATGTATATAAAATCAATATAGTTATAAATTATTAAAGTATAAACAAAAATTCAATATATATAAACTAAAAAACACTAAAATAATATCTTTATAAGTATATATAAGAGATTTGAAAATCATTTTGGGAAATATTTTGGAAATATTATTTTAAAAATAGAATATTTGAAAAACAATTTAAAACAAAACTAGAGAAGGTAAGAGAGATCAGGAAAGTGTTATCAAGGTTTTAACACAAATTCTATGACTCTATATCTTATCTAAAATATCTTGAAATCTTGAACTTTTTAATACTCATGAGTCTTCATTTTTGAACTCTTGTAACTTTATATCGGCATCTTGAATACTCTTGATATAGGCATCTTCATACCGTATAGTCTTCTTAATTAATACATGTCTAATATCATGCACTATATACTATATATATCTTGATAAAACATTAGTATCTATAGTTTATATAATGTCCTATAGTTGTTATCATCAAAACTAATACCTAAGGTAGTAATAATCTCCCCCTTTTTGATGATGACACCTCTGTATATAAAATATATTATAACTCCCCTGAGTTACAAAACTCTCCCTTAATCTATGCCCGGATTTTATATGGTTCTTCCCCTTTGTCATTATGAAAAATAACTAACTAAACTATAACCCATTAACTAAGATACTATAGTAATAATGATAACAACGATATTTAAGAAATGATGAGTGATAACACAAATCATTAATAGTAACCATACCAAACTATATATTCATTAAATATCACAATACAAAGTAATCACAATCCAATCAAACCTAAACTATACATATATGTATAAAGTAAAACTGTCAAATCAAATATACATACCACACATTTCAAACGATCAAAGCAAGTCCCTAACATGATTTCGTAATGATCGGGGATTTGTGAATAGGGTAGTGAAAATAACGAAGGCAAAAGTTCCTTTTTTGTTCAACGAGATTTCCATCTCGATCGAAACATATTTCACCGACGCAAAGAGCTTCATCATCTTCCTCTATGTGTTCTTCTTCTTTCTCTTCTTCCTCGTCATCGCTACCTTGAATGAAGTTATGACACTACAAGAAAAACAGTCTTTTATAGCGGCATATAGCCGCTATTAAACACAACTATAGCGGTTTGATAAACGTTGTATATCGACATGTTATAAAAAAGAATTGCACATTTATAACACAATAAAACACTATAAGAGAGCATGATTTCTTAGCATAAATTTGCCGCTATGTTACATAAAGATGGTAGCTCACTATTACCACTATAAAACATCTCAATCTTAATGAAAATAACAGAATCTTTATAGCAAAGTATATCCGCTATAAAATAGTTATTCTATAGCGCCTATTTCATGCTATATATCAAGATGTTTGTAGTATATTCTACATCCATTTACAACATATATATACCGCTATAAAATGTGTATACAATAACGCCTATTTGTTGCTATCCTTTAACAGTAACCTCATACATTGCATTATCTTTTTATAGCACTTACGTCATATAGTTATAGCGCTTTTTAGGAGCTATGCTTTATTTTACTATATATTTGATGCACCCCACTATTACAGTTTAATAATAACAATCAAAATGAATCTTCTTTAAATAGATAACAATTTGAACAATGTATGAACGAAAAAATATAATAATCAACAAATGTAACGCATATTCATGATAACAAAATAAAGTATCAACTAACAAAAAATAAGTTCAATACATGAGTTACCAAATTCAATACATATTCATGATAACAAAAGACAACATAGTTTAAAGTTAACGTTTACAAGTACCTGATGCATCACTAAGAACTTGAACTGCTCAAAGCCTTTCACCATGCATGTCTTCGGTCATTGGTAGTATTTCCTGAAAATTCAGAGCAATTTGAAAATAATTATATAAAACTATGATGAAAATTACAGATTATTGGTAGTACCTTCTATTATTAGATGGATGGTAGTACACTCAGGCAAAAGGGTTTAGTGAAGAAAAAAAATAGAGGATGTTGATGAGATAGACCATGGAGAGATTAAACTGAATCAAGAATTTACTTGTCTTTTATTTGACTAAGACTAAATCTTAGGCATGTTTCTTAGACTCTTTTAATTTGGTGCTACTTGAAGTTCACCTAAAACTTGGTGTATTATAAAGAGAACACCTTTATTTTAGCAAAATAGAGAAGGCAGATTTGGAACTGCATGTGGAAAGTATTTCCGTGTTTGCTGCCTAAGCATTATTGATCCAGGTTGTTGATACGCTATATTTTGATCAATGACAATGTGCTTCAACAAAAAGGAAGAGATATGTGCAAGGCTAAAGGAAGGACTATGAAGACCAAGGATATCATGAGTACTTAGTATATTTAGGTCTTAGTCTTAGTTTTATTGTTAAAATCTATCCTCAAGAAGCTTGCACAAACACAAGAACACATTTCATAACTTAATGTTTTAGTTAAAGTGTTCACTGTGCAGAAACTACCAGTTCAGTCGACTGAACAAGAAATCCCAGTCGACTGAACCTGTTACAGAATTACAACATGCACAGTTTCAGTCGACTGAAATTCCCTGTTCAGTCGACTGAATTTGAACCTGCGAATTTTTACTGGAAAGACACCTTCTTCTTCCCAAGAGTTGCAACCATTCTCCAATGGTAATGGATGCATCTCTTGCCTGAATCTTTTGCAAATAGATACATCTCTTCTACACCTATAAATACATGTTTCTATCATTTGCAAATCACCAATTCTAATTGCTTTAATCTCTCTATTCTCTTGAACATACTTTCAGACTTCTTAAGTTTTAAAAAGCAATCACAAACCATTTCAATTGCTTGAATCTCTGATTTATCTTAAATACCCTTTTGATTCATAGCAATTTATATTTCCTAAATCTTCATAAACACATTTCATATTCTTGAGGATAAGATTATAGGAAAGTTGTACTCAATTAGACTCATTAGTGTTATCAAGAACACAATAAGTCAGAAATACTCTTTGTATCTAGTCGAAGTCCTCTTCGGTAGTTGAGGCAAGAAATCCCGTTCCGTTGTTCGGGTAAGTTGTAAACATATTCCTCCGGGTTAAGTAAGGGTTTTAGTTAGTAGAATTCCTAAGAGGAGCTTTGGGACTGGACGTAGGACAAGAGGTCCGAACCAGTATAAAGTCTTGGTGTCTACTTTACTTACTACTGCTTATTTCTATCTACCTAGATCGTTTCACTATTCCATATTATACGATCCTACCGCATAGCCTCTTTCAATTGGTATCAGAGCAAGGCCGTCCTATAACCATAACTCGGTTATTAGACATATTGATAATATGTAAAATAACACAAGCATAAGCACAACAACTGCCTATAGTTCTACATTTGTGGAAGGAGAATCTACCCAAGACCCCCCCTATTCAATGGACTAAACTATAACTATTGGGCTACAAGGATGAGAATTTATATGCAAGCAACAAGTTTCGAAGCCTGGAATGCAACTCAAGCAGAGTTCGTTGCACCCACAACTGATTATCTTACATGGACACAAACTCATAAGAATGAAGCTAGTGCAAATGCCAAAGCTATGAATATGCTATTTTGCGCTTTGGATATAAATGAGTTCAATCGTGTTAGCATCTGTACTACTGCACATCAAATACGGAGTACACTTAGAACCATACATGAAGGCACAAACAAGGTCAAACAAACAAAGATCTCCATGCTAAAGAACCAATTCCAAAACTTTAGAATGCGACAGAATGAATCCATCAATGACATGTACTCGAGATTTCAAGACATTCATCATGCCTTAATAGGACAAGGAGAAAAATACACGGATTTTGATATTGTATCTAAAGTTCTAAATTCACTCACTGATGAATGGGAGAGAAAAGTCTTAGCAATCGAAGAAGCAAATGATCTATCTACAATGAAACCTGAAGAATTAATTTGAAACCTTATGTCTTATGAAGTTAACATGCAAGCTAAGAAAGATCAAGCACAGGAAAGAAAAAATGTGGCTTCTCACACAAAAAAGGAAGAATCAAAGTCTGAAGATGAGGATTTAGCATTTATAGCCAAAAATTTCAAGAAATTCTTAAGATATAGAAAAGGAAACGGATTCAAAATGAATTTCTTAAACAAACCTACATCCTTGAATATAGAATGTTTCAACTGTCACAAGAAAGGTCACATGCACAAAGATTGTCCCGAGCAAAAGAAGGAGAATCAGAGAACTCTCAATAACAAAAACAAGAAAGAAAAATTCAAAAAGAAGGCATTCTCTGTAACATGGGACGATTCAGATTCATCTTCATCTGAAAGTGAAAATGATAGCGACAATGAACAAGCGAATGTATGCTTTATGGCTCAGGAATCTGAGGTCCCACTCAAAAAGAAGAAATGGATACTAGTGGTTGCTCAAAACACATGACTGGCGACAAAGATATGCTTACAAACATCACATACTTTGACGGTGGCTCGGTTACCTTCGGAGACAATTCAAAAGGCTATATCATTGGCAAAGGAGATGTGAGCAATTACGGTACATCAAATTTACCTTTTATTACAAATGTTTCATTAGTTGAAAATCTAAAACATAATCTACTAAGCATAAGTCAACTTTGTGACAAAGGATTTAAAATAACTTTTTCGGAAAATAAATGTAGTATTTTTGATCAAAACCAAAATCTTGTTTTTGAGGGAAATAGAGATAGGAATATTTATGATCTAAATATGAAAATTAATCATAATACAAATATGTGTTTACTAGCCAAAGATAATGATCCTTGGTTATGGCATAAAAGATTTTGTCATATTAATTTCAAAACTATTAGAAAACTTTCTAGAAATGAATTAATAAGAGGTTTACCTAAGATAAACTTTAAAATAAAAAATCTTTGTGATGATTGTCAAATAGGAAAATTAACAAAATCATCTTTCACATCTAAGAAAAATATTTCAACTTTACAACCACTAGAATTACTTCATATGGATCTTTTCGGACCAACACAAGTTCAATCCATAAATCATAATCGATATGTATTTGTAATAGTTGATGATTTCTCAAGATATACATAGATTATTTTTATGAAAAATAAAAGTGATACATTTGAACATTTTAAAACATTTGTCAAAAGAATTCAAAATACTAAAGATTTGAAAATTAAGAATATACGAAGTGATCATGGTGGCGAATTCGAAAATGAAGCTTTTGAATCTTTTTGTAAAAAGAAAGGAATAAATCATAACTTTTCATTTCCTAGAACTCCTCAACAAAATGGAGTAGTAGAAAGAAAGAATAAAACATTACAAGAATGTGCAAGAACATTATTAAATGAAAGCCTTCTACCAAAACATTTTTGGGCAGAAGCCGTGGCTACTGCATGTTATGTATTAAATCGTATTTCTATTAGACCATTAACTAAAAATACTTCATATGAACTTTTTAACAATAGAAAGCCAAATATCTCTTATTTTAAAATATTTGGATCAAAATGTTTTATTTTAAATACAAAAGACCAACTGGGAATTTTTTATCCGAAAGCTGACGAAGGAATTTTTGTAGGATACTCAGAACGAAGTAAGGCATATCGAGTTTTTAATAAACGAACAAATATAATCGAAGAAACTTTACATGTATCTTTTGATGAAAACTTTAATAAAAACTTGAGTATAAAAGATGACGACGAATGTATAATAAATACAGACGATACAAATCTTGAAAATATGAATAATACCGAACTTAGATCTCCACCTAGAATCTTACGAGATCACCCTGTACAAAACATAATCGGAGAAATTGATTCTCAAGATAAAACTAGAAGTCAACTAAACCAAATGGGACATGTTGCTTTTATTTCTACATTAAAACCTAAAAATCCTAAAGAAGCATCAACAGACGACTACTGGATTGTTGCTATGCAAGAAGAATTAAATCAATTCGAACGTAACGATGTTTGGGAATTAGTTCCCCGTCCTAATAATCAATCTGTTATAGGAACAAAATGGGTTTACAAAAACAAAATAGACGAACAAGGAAATATAACTAGGAATAATGCTAGACTAGTAGCACAAGGATATAATCAAGAGGAAGGTATCGACTTTGAAGAAACATTTGCTCCCGTTGTAAGACTTGAAGCAATACGTGTTCTATTAGCCTTCGCTTGTTTTCACAATTTTAAACTTTATCAAATGGATGTTAAAAGTGCTTTTCTAAATGGTTTTATAAAAGAAAATGTGTACGTAGAGCAACCCCCTTTATTCATACATGAAAAATATCTGGATCATGTATATAAATTAAAGAAAGCCCTATATGGTCTTAAACAAGCACCTCGTGCTTGGTATGAGAGACTTAAAAGCTTTTTACTAGATTCAGGATTTCAAATCGGAAAAGTAGATCAAACTCTATTCATTAAAAACACTACTAAAGACATTCTAATAATTCAAATATATGTAGATGACATTATATTTGGTTCAACTAATGAAAACTTGTGTAAAGAATTTTCAAATATAATGACTAAGGAGTTCGAAATGTCACACATGGGAGAATTATCTTATTTTCTCGGATTACAAATTAAACAATTAACGAATGGAATTTTCTTAAACCAAGAAAAATATTGTGCTAATTTAATTAAATGTTTTGGAATGGAAAACACTTCTGGAAAACCTACTTCTGTGAGTACCACAACTCATCTCGATCGTGATGAAAATGGCAAAAGTGTAGACCAAAAGCTGTTTAGAAGTATGATAGGCTCTTTACTATACTTAACCGCTAGTAGACCAGACATAATGATGAGTGTATGTTTATGTGCACGTTTTCAAGCTAATCCTAAAGAATCACATTTAAGAACAGTAAAACGAATTATGCGATATCTTAATAATACTAAGGACTTTGGTCTTTTCTATCCAAAAGATTGTCCATTCGATTTAGTGTCATTTAGTGATGCAGATTTTGGTGGATCTCGAACTGATAGAAAAAGTACAAGTGGTATGTGTCATTTCATTGGAAAATCACTTGTATCTTGGTTTAGTAAGAAACAAAATTGTGTTTCACTTTCAACTTGTGAAGCGGAATATATATCTGCTGCTCTGGCTTGTACACAAGTCATATATATGCAACAAACACTTAAAGATTTTAATATAAATTTAACAAATTCTACAATATATTGTGATAATACAAGCACAATAAATTTGTCTAAAAATACGATAAATCACTCTCGTACAAAACATATTGATATTCGTCACCATTTTCTACGTGACAATATCGAAAAAGGAATTATCAATTTAGAGCATATTTCTACCGAAAACCAAATTGCCGATATATTTACTAAACCATTACTAGAAAACTCATTTATAAAATTACGAAGAGAATTAGGAATAATTTCTTTAAAAGATATTTAATAGCAAATATGATAATAGCAAATATGATAATAAATACTTAAATCTACTTCATCTAAACAAAAGCCAAACAAAAATTTAGTTTGCTTAACTATAGGTTTAAAAACTGAATCTATTTCTAAAAGACCATTCATATCAAAGTAAATATGAACCAATAAACATAATTTCTGGCTCTAAATCCCTATTAACTCTATACCACACAGTTTTAAACCACTAATTCTATATATATACATGCACATATGATTTTTCAAAAACAAAAAAAAATTCGAACTCTTTAAAAATGAGAGTGGGACGGGTAGCGAATGAATAAGAAAGGGGAATGAATACAACCATATCTCAATCAAAAGGAAACGGGCTGAACTAATAAAGAAAAGCCCGTATAACCCTTTAACAATTTTTCAAAAGAATTTACAACTGATTAAAACGTTCTAACAGCAATTTGCCAACAATTTTAATCGTCATTTGACGATAATAAATCTGTGCAAAACCCTGGGTTGTTACAGACTCCCCTCCTTATAAAAATTGCGTCCCCGCAATTTTCATAATTAAGGTCGTCAACAACTATTATTCTTCTAACATAAACTGGTTAAGCTAGAAAATAAAAGTCGAGAATTCAAATGCCGAAGAAATCTTTTAATTCCAATAAAAGAGATTCACAAATTTTCAACAAAATCTAACTATCAATAGACAATCAGAAAGCAGCAAAACTGAATAAATGCAATCATCAGCAATATTCAATTTCCAATCAGATAATTAGGATATAGATATCACAAGACAGCAATATCTAATTATCGATACGATAATTAGAAAACAGCAAAATCTAATTATCAACAAAGATAATTAGAAAACAAAATTCACAAATCACAAAGCTGCAAATATCTAGTTATCCAACAGATAAATAGAAAACACGGACTTCATAATCAGCAAACTATAACTATCAACAGAGATAGATAGAAAACCGCAATTTAATATAACCAACGTAATCTAGAATCAATTAGAGATTAGAAAATCTTACAATCAGCAAAATTAGCAATTCTCTAATTATCAAAACGATAGTCAAATCCCAAATCAACAAATATTCGATTATCAAAAACGATAATCAAATTTCAAATCAACAAATATTCGATTATCAAAAACGATAATCAAATTTCAAATCAACTAATATTCGATTATCAAAAACGATAATCAAATTTCAAATCAACAAATATTCGATTATCAAAAACGACAATCAAATTTCAATTCAACAAATATTCGATTATCAAAAACGATAATCAAATCTCAAATCAACAAATATTCGATTATCAAAAACGATAATCAAATTTCAATTCAACTAATATTCGATTATCAAAAACAATAACCAAATCTCAAATCAACAAATGTTCGATTATCAAAAACGATAATCAAATTTCAATTCAACAAATATTCGATTATCAAAAACGATAATCAAATCTCAAATCAACAAATATTCGATTATTAAAAACGATAATCAAATCTCAAATCAACAAATATTCGATTATCAAAAACGATAATCAAATTTCAATTCAACAAATATTCGATTATCAAAAACGATAATCAAATCTCAAATATCTAATTATCACACGCGATAATCAGAAACAACAAATATTTAATTACTGATACGATAATTAAATCTCATAACATCAGATATCTAATTACCTGCAGATAATTAGAAACAACAAATATCTAAAAACCAATTAAGAAGACTAGAAAATCAACATAAAAGCTTGGATCGATCCCATCAGATGGCGAGTTTTTAATTCGCCGCACGTGCATCAACAAATGGTCGAAGCCTACCAAGTACTCAACATAATTTTGGCGCCCAACAAATGACCCGAAGGTCCGCAGAGTGACCCGAAGGTCTAGTACTGGTATTTGACCCGAAGGTCCATCAGAGTGGCCCGAAAGCCCAACAAATGACCCGAAGGTCCAACAAATGACCCGAAGGTCCAACATAGTGGCTCGAAAGCACACAAATCATCAGAATCATCAAAACAGCAGAAGTTTCAATTAACGAGTCCGGAATTAACCGAAATAGCAAATGCACATGTCCCATACCACGTGTTTTACTAAATCGTTTGATTCTCTTCATCGTTACCTTGAAAGTTCAAAATTGTGTATTTTGTAAAAATACACTTTACATTCTCAAACGGACAAGTACAGAATTAAGCGAATCAGTAAAAGAAAGGGGTCATAGTCCTCGATTTTGCTGAAACGTTTAAATCGCTTCCTCATTCTTTTGAAAGCGCAAACTGTAAAATTTCTGAAAACAATTTTATTTATTTTATAAAAATAACAATTCACGTTCTCAACTGGACAAGTCCGGAGTTAAGCGAATCAGTAAAAGAAAGGGGTCATAGTCCTCGATTTTGCTGAATCGTTTAAGTCGCTTCCTCATTCTATCGAAAGCGCAAACTGAAAAATTTTGTAAAACAATTTTCATTTTTAAAACGATTTCCAATCACGTGATTAAAGCAACAACATCAGTAGCAATTTCGAAAAGGGAATTGCACTTCTCAAAACATCGTAAAACGAATCTCAAAATCAGCATTGCGGAATAACCACTTGAAAATCCACTTTTAAAACTTGACGGTTACTGAAGCCAAAGCGATAGTAATTTTTAAACGTCAAAATCTCATCAAAATAATTTACATCAAAATGTAATATCAGTGAATTTTCATTCATCAAAAATGCCACAAAACACCGTGCTTCAAAAATTTAGCATTGGTGTACAAATCCCGTTATAAAAATAACGGCAACAAAATACATTTCATAACCAAGCATCGGTTCAACGTAAAATTAATGTTGTAACGCACAATTCATATTTGCACGCACACTACAACATACACAAGGAAATTACTCTATTATCTTCAATGAAGATAATTTAAAACAACAAAAATCTAATCAACATGTGATTAGCATAAAAGAAAATCAGCAAAAATCTCAACAAGAATCACATAACTGCAACCGTTTCGAATTCTCAATTCGGATTCGAAATTCTCAAAGAAACAAAATAAACACAGCTAGGTAAACAGCAATTGAAATTTATTTCAATTTCATATTTTGATTCTTAAATCAAAAAGATTATCAGTTGTACTTAGCGAAGACAGTTTCACTGTTTCTGCTGCGCACTCTGATAAACAGAACACAATTTCACTTTTATTTTTAAATAAAGATATTTAAAAAAAATCATCATAATTTCAAAACTTTAGTTTTGACTCAAAGCACAAATAAAACATCGACCAATAGTTGTAACATATGTTCCATCTAAGTTATGTTTTATATTATGTCCATAAACCCCAAGCTCTGATACCTACTATAACGCCCCACCTCTATGCTCACAATAACAAAGAGTATTAAAAGAAACACTGTCTGTTATCATGAAGAATAAGGCTGGATAGGAGCGGCCATCCGTAGTTGGCCTTACACTAGTATTGGTTACCTCGATAGGAGTGGTATATGTTTTTCATTTTACATCTTTTATTTATTTACTCCCATCGACATACCCAATTCCAGTATAAAACAAACTACGATGGTTCATAATAGTTTAGGACAATATATATAATAATAACACAGATACAACAGAATGTGGAACACAGATAATAAAAAGTCTCATATATATATAACTGAAGTCAGTTACAATACAGTTGACACAATACATATGATACAACTACAACTGTCGACTCTGGAAGTTATATATACAAATACATTATCAACTAATGTACATGAATACATATCAACCTAATCAGTACACTGGCTACTACAACAAGACGAAGACCACTTCAAAAGATGTGAAAAATCTTCATAGCTCAAACAGCAACTCAAAGCAGGAAATCTACAACCTGAAATAACTCGGGTCTGACCCGAGTATTAAATTCAAAAGAAAATAATACACGGGTCAGTCTAATTCAAACTCAGTTATTAATGCACAGAAGCAATAATAATCAATATCAAATAGACGACAGTCACAAAAATCTCGTATATCCGACTCCTCGATAAGAGAATCGGATAACGACAGATATAACACTAAACAGTGTTAAACAACAAATCAGCTAATCCAAATCACCAATAAGGATAGATAAAAGAATATCAATGAAGATAATCTTAAAAACATCAGAATTGCCTAGCGGCAATTAACAACAACAAAATAATCAATATAAAACATCAACTCTGGTAGGGCTGCAGTATACGCACGCATATACTGCCTCGCCACTACAACCTGAAATACACAAAGGATCAACACCAGAATCAAATGAAGATTCAAAACTCAATGCCACAGACTCAATGGTCAAAGCAGACAGATATGGACAATGTGCACGTATGTACACATTGAAAATTCACAAACTATCACAAGGTCAAACCCAAAATACCGGATTCAACTCAAGTGAATTCGAGAACAAATCTAAATGCATTAATGCAATGCAAACCAACAAGGGCCAAAACTGCATATAAAACTAAACTGCAGTCACCACAAGTGTTCAAGGGCAACTGCAACAAGGGACTGCAGCCACCACATGCACACAAGGGACAGCTATAACCACGAAACTCGAAATCACCAACATTAAAAATCAATATCATAAGTACCGAGCATCGTACGCAAATGAAACAAGGTTGTGAACCAAGAATCATACAATTACAAGAGATTACTGTGGATATAAATGCATCACAATTTAAAGCAGCAGGAACAAACAACAGTGCCGCAGTTCAAATGGCAATCGACAGAGACAAGTGACCTCTATCCTACATGCACATGATGTCACAACTTTCAGCACAAGATCAAATCCAAGCTTTTAAAATTGGGTTCAACACAAGGTCAATGCACAGTCCAACTATAAGGTCAACATACTCACAAAAGACTGCGAATTCAAGAAGGCACCAAACAATAAACTGAATGCTAAGGTCAAGCCATGGTTGTCATGACTCAACACAAATACAAAGCTTCAACAAATCAAAATAGCATCAAAGCAACTTAAATTAAAAGTTATGCAGTGATCAAACAAACTGCAAGATGTATGCAAACATAAGGCATGAAACCACTGTTTCAACATGTACAAGTTCAGTGCAACGGTTAGGAGCGACAAAGGCAGTTTCTCGAAATCAATGGTCAGTACATTGAAATGCAGACTACCGGACATGTACAAATGACAAAGGCATAAACCAGACTAGACTACAATATCAAAGTTAAGGACAGACCAAACATCAAGGGCATCTACACTGAATAATAGATCAGAGACAAGTTGATGCTCAAGTGAAGTTAAGAACAGACCAACTACAACCAAATACCAACAAGGACCAGACTCAAGTATCAGATTAAAGCAAGCTGAACACAAGACTCAACGAAGGCTACAGACAAGTAGCAGTATGCAGAATGAAGGAGTGTGAATACTTCAAAAGAACCAGGTTATACAACTACATATACAACCTGACCGAGCTCGAGAATATACATGCGTGAAGAACAACAGCAGCCTCAACATATAATGCTCAAAATGCTTCACAGATCAGAATGCTCAAAGTGAAAATAACAGATGCATCATGAACAAATGACCATGAAAATCAAAACTGCTCGGGAACGAATACAAAAGTAATCAAGTATATACACACGAACGAAAAAATAGGGGTTCAAACCCTATATAACAAATCATCATCGGCTAAACGAATTCAAAACCAAAGACAACAAAAACAACATCAATTTCCAGACGAACGAAGATCGACTTCAAAATCCAAACGAACCAAGTAATCACGAAATCACAAGTTCAAAAGCGATAAAGTTTGAATTAAATGTAAGTGACAAATAATCACTTACCTTTGCAAAACGAGGCAGCCGTTAGTGACCAGAGATCGAACAATTTGGAGTCGAAGCCTTCGATTTGAACGAGCCCCAGTTCTCGTGCGAACGAGAGAAGATCGAGCCGCCACCATTTTTGTTGTTATGTCTTAGGGTTTTCGTTTTAAAAATGAGAGTGGGATGGGTAGCGAATGAATAAGAAAGGGGAATGAATACGACCATATCTCAATCAAAAGGAAACGGGCTGAACTAATAAAGAAAAGCCCGTATAACCCTTTAACAATTTTTCAAAAGAATTTACAACTGATTAAAACGTTCTAACAGCAATTTGCCAACAATTTTAATCGTCATTTGACGATAATAAATCTGTGCAAAACCCTAGGTTGTTACACGATGTTTGTCATACATTATATCAATCTCTAGGAGACTGGTGAGAGTGAGAGTGATTAATATATGCCTGAGATTCAGTCTTAGTCAAATTATTCATTCATCGAGCAAGGGACTAAATATCTAGAATTTATTAAAATATGCATATTTCAATGAATACATATAGTAATTGTTTCTGGAGCAATTATATAATATCTGAAATAAAAATACTCATATAGAATTTAATACTAGGATATTAGATACACCAAAAGGAATTTACCAGCATTGGATTTCTTGATCAACAGTGAGCTCTAGTCCAATAGGCATAAATCCAAATTATAACATCTGGACGGTTTATAATCAAAAGGAAAACAAGTTGTCACGTATGCAAAAATGAGTACTTACTTTATAGATTATCAGATATAAGAATAAAATCAACTGAATTAATAGTTTTTGGAAGTAAAAATTAAGCACCAGATGTAGAATCGGTTAACCAATACAGAAAATAAAGTAGTAATATGATAATAGGGAATGCATTTCTATAAGTATGAGTTATCACACATGTATGACACCATGTACCCTTTGTACTAAATAAGTAAATATATAAAACTTGCATATATCAAAACTAGGTTTTACTCAAAAGCTCATCTAGAAACGAAATTGTACACATATTTCTAAAAGGTTCGTATATTCCAACTATTTTACTTTTCGAAAAACAGTACATGTAAATGTTAGAAACTTCATTTAAAACAGAATCAAATATTCCTCATTCAGGAAACTATCATCACAAAATGGATAAAGAATCTTCATTCCAGTTTCCACCATACAAAACCCAAAATATATTGTTAATGCCATTTCAAAATTTTCACTCCTATAAAAAAAGGTAATATGGTAATAACAGAAAAGTAGTAGAACAGAAACTTACGTTCTCCCCCATCCTTTTTGTCAACCCCACGATACAAGAATATCATTATAAATAGAAAAGGTTAGATTACATTTACAACACCAGTTGAAATTCATTTAGTCAAAACAATAAAATATTATACAGAATGAAATCTCATATACTGTCAGAACTAATATATCTTTGAAACTTGCAAAATGTGATTACACACACAAGATTGATGTATAAAATCCATATATATGAAATTGCCCCTGCTTTAAGAGTCTATGTATACTCTGGAACTCGGTGCGCTTGAATATTTGAATCTTTCAGCTATATATTTAAAGCAAAACTGTAACAACCCGAAGTTTTACAACAAGTATTTATCGTCAAAATGACGATTAAACCGGTTGTTGATTACTGTTGCAATTTTGAATCGATTGAAATTATTTTAGATTTGTATAATTCTTTAATAAAAGATTGGGTTAAATTGTTTAGTAATTTGTTGAACAGTAGTGGGCTTTAAAAATAGAATCGAGGCCCTTGTTTATTTGGATGCCGTGATAAAGATTGACCCGCTCCCCCTTATTGATTCATTCGAAACCCTAAATTATTCAAATCGAAAGAAAAGAAAAATGGTGGCTGCTTCGCCCCTTCTCCTTCGTCCCTCAAACTAGAGCTTCGTGTAATCGAAGGCGCCAGATCCAACAACTCGATCGAACGATGCTCGACTCTACTCGTTTTCCTTACTTGGTTGATCGGTCGACTTTTAAGATGCCCTCGGCGACGACGTCAAATTCGTGCTCTTCAAACTAAGGTGAGTGAATTATCACTCACATCTAATTCTTCCTTGTTGCTAGACTTCGACTGTTCGATTTCGTTTCAAAGCTGATATCGTATTTATTGATACTTGTTTCTCGAGTTGATTTTGAACTGTCGTTTTGAGTGATATTCTTCGCTCACATCTAATTTATTCTCGTTTATTCGTGAATTTCGTTGTTTGATTTCTTAGCCACTACTGCTTTGAATTCTAGTGATTTCTGATTGTTCGATTGCCGTTCCATGACATTTGAATATGTGTGTATTTTGGCTTGATTCGAATCCTTTGACAATTATGGCTTTGATCTGTATTTGTTCGAACTTGCTGATTTTATTAGTTTGAAACTGTTACCTGACTTTGGCCAGTTGATAATTTGTGAGGATATTTTGACTTGCTTTAAACTGCTACTTTGCTTGATTTTAGCGCAACCTTGAACACGACATCCCTCTGCTTGTATATCTACTTATACTTGCTGTACCATGCATGATCTTGGCCGCACTATCCACATGAGTTCATTTAGCTGTCTTGTATTCTGGTGTCACTGCCTTGTATATCTGTTATTTGCTATGCCTTTGTACTCGAGTCTGATTCTGGCATTGCCCAGTTTCACAGTTGCATCCCATATATATATGTTTCCATCTGAGCTCACCTGTATTGGTTCTTGTAGTCATGCATAGTACACACTCGCCTTTCATGCACACTTGCTGTGCAATTGTAGTTGAAGTATTTTCGAGTTTAATCATTCAGTATAGCAGCCTCGACCAATTGAGACAGTTTACAAACTTGTTTATTTTAGTTTGGTCCTTACCATGCTTTATTGAGTTGTTTTGAGGCTATTTACCTCGAGACAGTTTCATTTGCATTATACCACTGTCTCGTTCATCCCTATTGATTTGGTGCCTTCATTGCTGTTGTATTCTTCCATTTGACAACTGTTTGTTTCACTGATTCATTTTAAGTTGCATTCTGGCTCCAACATGCCATGTTGTCCAGACCTTTGCACATGCTCTTTGATTTATCAAGTATGGACATTTGCTTGTGTACATGCAGCTTGATACTTTGAGTTATATACCATACTGTTGCAGTTGCCACTGTGAACTTGAATCTATACTTGTGTACTTTTGTACTGACCAGTTGCTTCTTGATCATTTTGTTAAGTCTGAATGTGTAGTCTTCATTGTATGTCTGCACTCACATCTGTTTTACCTTGTATTACATGCTGATGGTCTTTGAATTGTACAGTTTCACTTGTAGTTTGAATTGAATCTGGTATCATTCTTTGAGACAGTTTGCATATTGTTCCACTTCAATTTTAGTTCTGGCTTCGAGCTTGTGGACTTTATCTTGTGATCTTTCATACCTGTAGCATGCTTGACTTTGGCATTGCTTCATATCTGAACTGTTGTTTGACCATATGCATTTGTGGTTGCACTTCATTCGTCTTGTTATCAGTGCAGCACTTGCCTCTCTTGTTAATTCTTTTTACTGATTTGCCTTTGATCTTGTTTGTTGGTTTAGTGGTGCACTTGCTTGGCCATTTTGTACTTCTGGTCTTTGTTTGGTTCTGGTCTTGCTTGTGTTATTACCTTTGTTGGTTTGCACTGCTGCCACATATGTGTATCCATATCTGTACATACATATGTATGTGTGGATGCATGTATTGATTTGGATCTACTTTGTTGGTTCTTGATCATTTCATGTTGATTGTTGAAATTGCACTTGAGTTGAATCCGACTTTTGGGTTTGACCTTGTGTTCGCTTGTGACTTTCACTGAGTTCATGCGTATCTCATGCGATAGTGGCGAGGCAGTACACGTGTGCGTGTACTGCAGCCCTATCAGATTTGACAGTTTTAAATTGATGTTTCGATTGTTGAATTGTTTCGTTGGTTAAATTCTATATTTTGAAGTTGAATTTTTATTTGGATTTACTAATCTGTTGTTTAACACTGTTTAGTGTTATATTTGCCGTTATCCGATTCTCTTATCGAGAGGTTGGATATACGAGATTTCCGTGACTGTCGTCTATCTGATTACTTGATTATTATTGCTTCTATGCACTAATAACTGAGTTTGAATTAGACTGACCCGTGTATTATTTTCTTTTGAATTTAATACTCGGGACAGACTCGAGTTATTTCAGGTTGTAGATTTCCTGCTTTGAGTTGCTGTTTGGCTATGAAGACTTTTTATATCTTCTGAAGTAGTTTTCGTCGTTTTGTAGAAGTCGTGTCATTGTATAGGATGATATGTATTCATGTATATTAGTTGATAATGTACTTGTATATAAACTTCCAGAGTCGACAGTTGTAGTTGTATCATATGTATTGTGTCAACTATATTGTAACTGACATCAGTTATATATATATATATATGAGACTTTTGTTTTATCAGTGTTCCGCATTTATATTATCTGTGTTATTATTATATCTAATGTCCTAAACTATTATGAACCATCATAGTTTGTTTTATACTGATAATTGGGTATGTCGATGGGAGTAAATAAATAAGATGAAAAATGAAAAGTATATACCACTCCTATCGAGGTAACCAATATTAGCGTAAGGCCAACTACGGATGGCCACTCCTATCCAGCCTTATTCTTCGTAATAACAGACAGTGTTTCTTTTAATACTCTTTGTTATTGTGAGTATAGAAGTGGGGCGTTACAAAAACTATCATGAAATTCAATACTTGCCAAAACTAAAAAGTATGGAAAGATCTTTTATCTTAATACTTGAATCTTACACACAAGTACATTGAGATCCCTTTTTATTTTCAGAAACCATTATATGTACGATAATATCATTATCAGGTGAAATCTTTAACGTCTTCGAAATTACTTATTTTTAAAACCATAAACAAAATTTAATGCATCTTGGAAAACTTAAATGAAACTCAGTAGCTCGAAAATCAGATAAGCATCAAATATTCTTCAACAATTGTTCTAAATTTCAAGGGGAGGCATGTTCTGAAAAGTAAACTGAATGCACTTCTTTAAAAATATATGTACATATCACATTTAAGTTTTAACCCTTCTTCTCTTCCTCATGTATCATATGTTACTCATTCTCGTTTGAAGATAAACTAACGCTCACTCAAAACTTGTTATTTTATTTCAACTCCTTAATAAAAAGTTTATCGTTTTATAAATCAAACACCAAGTGTGTTATTTTAAGCAGCGTAGTTGGGACAATAGATATTAATATTAGACATCTTCAATTGGAGAGACTTTCCAACATTCATCATCGTTATGTTAATTAAGTTTATGGGTATTTATCTGGGTTGAGAACCTTCCAACATCCATCATCATGTAAACTAACCAAAAACAAAAATGAAACGGTAAAGACTTACTCTTCATTCCATTACGACATGCGTAGCAGGCGAAGCTATAACAGAAGAGAGTGCATCTTCCATGTACTGTAATTCAGATGTTTGTCTTCAAAGCTCTTTGGTCGGCTCTTTTACGGTCTCTATCCAAACTTTAACTACATTGTTTCCTAGTGGTTTGAAATGGACCCTTGCATTAGGATCGGTTGACTCCACGCGTCCTAAAGCAACTACTTTTCCCTTTCCCGATAAATCCATCATCTTGCATTTATCGTTTGTTCTTGAATTTGTAGTCTGTAAGTTGAAAAAAGAAAAAAATAATGAAATTGCTAATCCTTGAAAAATAGAAATACAAAATAAAAATCAAGTACCATAAATGTTTTCAGTATAGTCATAGGCGTAATAGGAGCTGTAACATCAACCTTCTCAACAACTACTTGCGATTTAGGCCACGCAACCTTCTTACCAACAACATCCGCAATTCGAATCAAATCAAGGGCTGGCCTCCAATAAAAAGTTTCTGGATTTAGTGGATTATCTATCCAAACAATCATGGCTGATGGTCCAAGAGGAACATCGTTAATAATTTCCTCTGGGATGCTCGAATGTAATCATCCTAAAGCCACTAATTGTTTGCTCCCTCCCTAATCAAAAATCTTGCATTTTCATTTTAGGTTGCTAGTTCTACTCTATTAGAGGTAAGAATATTTATTTAGTAAAAATTGTATATATCAAAATTGCATGTTCGTTGTGAAGAAAAATGCTTACCATGTCCTCTTCTTCTTCAATGTGATCACTTGAACTTAAAACAACTCTATTCGTTGACCACGCAACAATATTATTCTTTGCTTCCCCCAATAAGTGTGAAAGTAGTCGTAGGCCTCCATAGAAAAGCATTCGGCTTTTTCGGACAGTCAACCAAAATTATCATTGCATCCGGCCCTAAAGGAACATTATTGGCAAGCTTGTTAGGATCGTCCGACACAACTCTTCCTTCAGCAACGATCTCTTCAACCTCTCGCCAATCTAATAAATCACACTTCTTCATATTTTTACCATAGTTGCTTTACAATTAAACATAGGAATATTATATTAATTATTGAATAAAAAGTTAAAATACAAATGATGTCAAACCAATAAAAAAAATTAATTACTTGAGGTTTGTTTACTTCTGTCCAACTGTGCCTACTCTGCAAAACCAAAGAAAATTTAACGTTAGTTTTACATTTAGCAATCAACCATAATAACATAGAATACAATCATATAACAACTAGCAAATATAGCATTCAAACTCAATAGATAAGAGATGTATCTTACCTGATATTTCTCCAGCTGTAGAAATTTCTTCTCTAATTCTAACGTTTTGTTTTCAAGTTGCAATGTTTGTTTATCCCTAATTTGTGCTAAAGCTGCTCTATTAAGACTCATTCCCCTTCCCATCGCTCGTAGTTGACCCGGTCTTTCTTGCCCCAACACTTGTGCAAATGCAACTTCTTTGTAGTTTATTAGCGAGGTTGATTGTGAAACACCTTCAATTTGTTTAATCTTTTCCTACAAAACATGATTAATAATAGATTATTGATATATTTCTATCTATACACACACACATATATATATATACACACATATACATATTATGGCATCAAAAGAAATAGGGAAAATTGTTACAGAAGAAGGAAACGCATATATTTCTAAGAAAAATGATGATAATTTCAGCTTTGCTAAATCTGTCATCAAACTTCACTAAGTAACACTATATATAACCAGTAAAAGTATTTATCCATCCACCATGCATGTGTGTAGAGGTGATGTTATCAGACAACTTAAACCGTAAAGAAATTTTAGTTTTTGTTTTAAATAATCATTCATCAACTTCAGATTAATCAACCTCGATTTGTATGATACAAAATTCAAACGGCTTAATTGGTCATTAAACTTGTTTAAGTAAAAGTATCATCAGTTGATCTTAATATTTATAAAATGTCATGTTCTGATGTTCCAACCTAAGAACGAGTTTCAACTTTGATTTTTAATAATGCAGGTGAAATTAACATTGAGCACTGCTTATTATTAGCTTTGTACTATAACATTTAACTGTTTAATGATTCCTCATCTCATATCTGATAGTGAGCATTAATGATTATAACTTTGGTCCTTGAAGCATCCATACAGAACCCAAACAATGCTGTGATTTTTAGGTTTTAATATATCAAAATTTAATGGTAACAAGGATCGTAGTATGATCATTGGTTTTGTAAACATAGTAGGATTCACGCTGCTTTAACAATTTCCATATACTAATTCAACCAGTAAACTATGATCATCAATTCTTATAATACACAGTGGCCTTGCATTTTAAGACGATATTTCTATTTCCAATAAATTAATTTCAGCAAAGTACCTAGTAGTATAAAAAGGGTGATAATTTTGAAAACATAAGGATATCATGTTCTTCTAGAGTTCAGACTAAAATTGCGCTGAGAACAATGGCTTGGCAAACATGTCCTTTTAGACAATTGACACATTAATTTGCTAGTTAACGATGATCTGAAAAATAAATTCCTAGATTGCCAGTATGAAAACATCAATGGATATAAATTAAATCAAATAGTGATATAAAAATAATCTCACTTGTGCCCAATATTTAAATGAGTTAAAATGTTATAAAAAATGAGGTAAAATGAGTTAAGATGACCAATATTGAACTTGACAAATTTAAGATTATCTATAAAGTATGGACTTACTATAGCATCTGCAGCAATCATATTCACCAGTTCACCATGTTTCTTAGTGCGAGATTTGATCCAAACTACACTTCTAGAGACGGAAGAGTGACCGCTACTTTCGTTTTTCTACATTCAAAAGAAAAATATTCAATTTTTCTAGAAACAAGGAACCAACATTTCATTTTTGTTAACATAGTCAAGAAAATAACAAGGAACAATTAAGATGGCAGTTCTTTGCTGTGAACACTGGTTGCATATGCATGTATGTTAGATCACCATGTTAAAAGGACCAAATAGGAAATTCCAAACATATAGGAATATAAAATAGACTTTGACAATTCTGCAAATAAATTTTATTCAAAGGACCTAATCAGTTGTCATAGAAACCACAAATATATTGGAAAAAAATCAGAAAGAATATGTAGTGTCATTTAATATTAATGAAATGTATATTTGTTTGTCCATGTATATGTTAAGGGAGAAGCAAGCAGCTCATTCATAAATATTTTAGTTATTCAGCACTAGTAGATGGTTGGTTGGATGTTTTAAACAATCAATAGAATCATCTGCAACATTTTACTTAAGATATACTACTAAATAGTGCCTAAATTAATATAGTTAGTAGTACAAATAATTTGCATAAAGTATTACACTAAGATTTTTTTATAGTTGTTACTACTTTAGTCCACTGTTTTTTTATATTCATTTTTATCCATGAATTTCTAATTTAGTAAACTAAAACTACACTGTAAACTAAAGCAAGTCAACAAAATTTGCAGTTAAAAAGTACATAAATATTACATCAAATAAACTACTCTTTTCTTACCAAATCTTTAGCCAGTCGAGCCATTCCTTTACGACTGCATGTGTCTGGAAATTGCTTCTGTCTAATAGCTTTTTTCTTTTCGCTCAAAGCCTAAAATAAGAGATTTTATAATATTATCCATAATTTTAATGTAATATTATCCCTTCGATATGATACATAAACGAGTGTTGTTTATAAAAAATACCTTAAATTCTGAATTTGTTTTCAACTTGACAAATTTCTTCCACTCGTTCATACATTTGTTGTTAGCTAGTTTCAACTGAAGCCTTTCCTCCATAGACTTTGCCTATACAGTTGCTGAACTAATCTACATTTTGACGTCCTCCAAATACCACTCATTTGTTGAAAAACTAATGCTTTGTGCCAATCTAAATCCAATTTAAACCTCACCTACAACAATCAAAATTCAGCGTAAAGAGTGTTTGAGGTAAGCAATCAATATAAGATTTGATCTTAAAGCAAAAGAGAGAGTGTCACCTGAATGCTTTTCCATAAAACACCTTTCAATTCAGTACTAAGTTGTCTCCAATCATTTAGTGTAACCGGAACAATTTCTCGTACAAGCGGTTCTAAATAAGAAGATAATTTGATCAACCATGGTCCTATTGGTTCGCCTGCACTATTAAATTCAACTTCTATTTGCTCCAAAGAATTGAATGGAAGTTTTCTAACTTTAGTTGGCCCTCTAGGTTTTCTTCTCGAATTTATATTTGCATTGGTATCTTGCATATGTCTCACTATCTATTGGACCTTCAGAATTTCCTTCCGACTGAACTACATTGTCTTCGACTGTTTGTGGGTTGTCTTGTATTTCAGGATTGTTTTCCGCTTCGATTTGTAATTGATTTTTTCTAAAGCCCGTGGGTTGTCTTCATTATGAACCTCGTCTTCTACTTGATTGTCTTCAAACAGCTCTTCTCTTGCACGTTTCTTTCTATGTTCGTCGATTTCTTTTTGCATGCAACCTCTATTTTTACAGCCTTACCGTTCTTACTCATTTTCTATATAATTTTTTTTAATATTCGTTGAATGATACAAAAAACTTTATAGCACTACAAGGAAAAAAGCATTTTCCGACGGTAGAAAACCGTCGGCGGCCGTCGGAAGCCGTCGAAAAATGCCGTAGGAAAATAAGGCGTCGGGGTGCAGTGTTTCCGACGGCTTCCGACACATCTCGTCGTTCGTATTTCCGACGGCTTCCGACGGTTTCCGACAAGTGTCGGAAGCCGTCGGAAAAATATAACCTAAAAGCCGTCGGAAATCTGCTATAATTTTTTTTATATTTCTGCTGCAATATAGCATTCCATCCACATTTCCCATACAAACACTATTCTGCAGAATCCAATATATAATATTCCAACCAAATATCAAAAACCAAACTATACACAATTCACCGAACAAAAAAATACATAAAATTAAGTCAAAACACATAATCATCACCCAACATCCCAACATCCACATAATTATACAAAAAAACAGCTAAGTGTATCAAAACATAGCACATAAATCAACAACTACCTTCACCATCTACCAAATCATACAAAACAGGAAAAAAAACATACCGACCAAAGCAATCAATCAATCTCCTCTAGAACTAGAGCCAACAGAGGAAGGGAAGCGGCCACCATACTGCTGCATGTACTCGGCGATACGCTGGTCTAGCAACTGTGTGGTCTCTATGGCCTGCCGACGGTTCTGCTCCTCCAGCTGCGCCACTCTAGCCCGCAAATCTTCGATCTCTGCTATATCGATATGAGCTCTAGTCTGCCTACCTCGTCTCTGACTGCTGGCCTGTAATAAATATTTAATTTAGCTGTGTGATCTCTATAAGTGTATGTGCAGGTATGTGAATGATTAGCAGTATGATAATGTTATTTAATTTAGTTTATGCATGTTTATGTAAGTGTATGTGCAGGTATGTGAATGATTAGCAGTGTGATAATGTTATTTAATTTAGTTTATGCATGTATAATGTATACATTTAAAAATATGTTCTTTTGGCCATTTTTAAATTGTGATTCAACCATTTATAAACAAAAATAATAGTACGTTACATTATGAGATATCACTACTTTTGATCTCTTTAACAGTAAATGTGACAAATTTATGCATGTGTACAGCATATATCAGGCAAACTAAATTAAATAACATGTCTTTTTCGTTATTTTTTTTGAAATGACATCCAAGTAATGAATTGATATATTTTGGTAATGCATAATGCTTTCATAACGAAGTGACTCAAAACCAATGTACTGAATTTGAAAACTTATATGATACCCAATATATTATTTACTTACCACTTGATTGTCAAATCCGTATCGTCTGCCATGCTCTGATGGATCCATAACTGACTCAAAAATAGCATCCTCCTCATCCGTCGTCAGCTGATCTCGACCCGTATCAGCAAGGAGTTTCTGGCACTGCTCCATAAACTTTTCCTGCATTAACAAATTAATATCATCATATCTTATTTCATTATATTTTAACAAGTAGAACAATTGCTAATACTGCATAAAATGAAATATGCTTACATGGCTCTTGCTGGATTTATCGTCCTGCCATGTATACGAAACTGTCCCGTTCGAATTTACATGCTCGACAGCATGCGTACGAGTAAACACGTCCATATAGCCCATGGGACCATGCGCCTCAGCTTCCTGAAATTGATTTTACATACAATTATTGTACATTTAAAATTATATAGCACAAACTATTTACACTTTGCATTCAGTAAATTTACCAACTCCTGCCGATACTGCTGAAATGACTTCGACCCTCCGTGATGAGTGACGGGATTTTTAGTTCTGTTTTTCCGACTCTACCTGTACATTCAAAATTTGATACATTATTTATCGATCATGTATTTTTGATATTTACTACCAGTCGAATAATTTTAAAAAAATTAGTATACGTGCCTTCGCCTCGTAAGTTTCCCAGTATCCCAACCATGCTTGCCATACGCTCTCCCGCATCCAACGTAGTTTCTTACCTGATTTCTTGATTTCGGATATCGAGTCCCTATAGTTTTTACGTATCTTCTTCATCCAATATTTTCGTGCCAACCGCATATCGTCTGTCTGAATGTCCATCTCAGCCCGTGTTTCACGATAAAAAGCAAAAAGAATATTAAACTGTAAACGATAAACAGTAAAAAAAAACGACAAAAACGAATTAAAAATGGAAAACAGAAAAATATACTTACCAGGACATCCTGCCAAATACACTCTACTATGTGGGGAGGGATGTTATCCCACTTTGGCCAACACGCACTCATCCTACTCCGGTAAGAAGCTCTAGAAACGTCCAACACAACCTTCGAGAGCAGTAGGTCGAACCCCCTGTTTTTAAATATGATACAGATAAGTACGTACGTATATAAAAAAAAATAAGATGCTGAATAAAAATTAATTCTTACCCCTCTGCTCTAGGTACTAAAGAAACTACATGACGATGTGATGCTTGTGATGGACCACTGCCATCGCCTCCTGAAGATCGGGAAGAGCTCCTACCTCTAGATGACATTACGATAAACCTGTGACGTATATACACATCATTTCAAAAGAGAATAATAACATGATAATGAAATATATTTCATACATAAATGACATCAAAGGTATAAATTACTAAATTAATGACTGAAATGGAAATAGAAATGGAAGTGTTTATACCTGATTCATAATAGGCTCATGTTCCGACGATAAGCAGATTACATTGCATTTTTAATAAAAATTGCTAAATAAATGACAAATGGAAATGACATAAAACATGTAAATAATGGTAAACGTACAGATTTGGTTTCATAGTTACATCAATTTCATAATACATCAAGAATTCAACATAGTTATATCAATTGCAAAAAAATTAGATTCGGATTTTTATCAATCATCATCGTCTTCTGATTCAGATTCGGTCTCATTTTCTACGATATTTTCCCCTGCACTGTCAAACGCTTCAACCAAAACATTTGATTCATCGATCAAAGGACCAAAATTTGTACGATCGTCTGTAATTATTATTTCGTTATTTTCCTCAAGATCTGCCTGATAAGCTTGTTCGTCTGGAATATTCTTCCCATCGAATGTAAATCTGGCCTTTGTTTTAAAAACTGCAGACCAATCTGCTTTATCTCTTTTTAGAGACAGATAAGGAGCGTAATAAACTTGCAATGCTTGTTTGGCTAGTACAAAAGGATCGTACTTGTGATAGTGCGATGTATGCTTTATTTCGATAAGATTATAATCCTTGTGTACATTAATTCCAGAACCTGGAACATTGCTAAACCAATTGCATCTAAATAGAAACACCTCCTCCGCGGGTCGTGAGAAATATGTTAGTTGCAAAATTTGTGTTAGAACGCCATAAAAATCATTTATGTGATTTTCTGGATCGTCACTGCCTTTAACAAATACACCAGTATTATTCGTTAATTTTTCTGCACCGTATTCTTTGGTGTTAAATTTATATCCATCGAAATATATTGGATATGTCTTGACCACTCTTTTTGGTCCCATCGCAAGATGTTTCAACCCTTCGTCAACAACACAATTTCTCAACTCATAAATGCAATTTGAAAACCAACCGGAAAATTCTTTACTGAGATCTCCGTTCAGATGTTCACGTTCATAAATATTGTATATATAAACAAATTATTACATTAGTTTATACACGCGCATGCATTATAGAAAAGAATAAAACACAAATTATTATTTCAGATTACCTAACAAACGATGCAACCTCGGCACAATTTAGAAGAATATAAGTGTGTGCTACATGGAGATCTCTATCGTCTAGCCACATATCTACACATTTTTCAGAAGGCCGACCATGTTGTCTAAAAATAGATAACATTGCTTGAGAGGACTCTTGTTCGTCGCCTTCGTCATTACGAGGAACACTTTCAAATGATATATTCACATGGTCACTGAAATAGTGAGAGAAAAAGAACGAAGCTTCTTCTTCGATGTAAGATTTACATATCGAACCTTCAACTCATGCTTTTTGCCTCACTTTTTTCTTCAGATGATTGAGATACCTATGCAAAATTAATTTACATTAACTTCATCTTTCAAATGCAATTAAATTACGTGAAAACATATTATATACCTCTCAAATGGATACATCCATCCATATTGGACAGGACCTCGAAGTCGTGCTTCAGATGGGAGATGAACAGGTAAATGTTCCATTACATTAAAAAAAAACCCGGCGGAAATATTTTCTCTAATTTGCAGAGCAATATGGGAATATCTACTTCAAGTTTACGTAAACGTTGCACTTTTAAAGTAGTCGAACAAAGCTCTTTGTAAAACATACTAAGCTCCGTTACTACCTTCCAAACTTTTAACGGCAGTAGTTCTTTGAACATAAAGGGAAATAAATTTTCCATCATTATGTGACAGTCGTGGCTTTTCATTCCGCTCAATCTATCGTTTTTAAAGTCAACAAATCTACGAAGATTTGATGATATCCCATCAGGAAATGTTAACCCTTCCACCCATTTTAACACAACTTTAACTTGATTATTATCTAATTCGTAACATGATTTGGGTTTTTTACTGTCATTTGGTTTCATATGAAGCTCGGGACGTTTGCATAATTTTTCTATATTGCGTCTTGATTTCAAATCATCCTTCGTCTTCCCTTTCACATTCAAAATTGTGTTAAAAACATTATCAAGTACATTTTTCTCATTATGCATCACGTCTATATTATGACGAAGCAGAAGGTGTTTCCAATACGGCAACTCCCAAAAAATAGTTTGTTTGCACCAGTTATGAACAATCGATTTGCCTTTAAAATCTGTTTGCACTCCAGTTTCATATATCTTTGGATAGTCCCTAACAAGTTCATATATGTCTTTGCTTGACCATATCGTCGGTGGTTGTCTGGTTTCAACTCTATTAGCTAAAAAGTTTTTCTTGTCTCCTCTAAAGGGATGATTTACATGGAGAAAATATCGATGACAGTCAAATCATGAAATTTTCTTAGCATGAGGTAAAGAAAACACTCGTGTTTCATCCATGCAATATGGACATGCTAGACGACCGGCAGTACTCCATCCTGAAAGCATTGCATAGGCAGGAAATTCACTTATAGTCCACAACAAAGAAGCAAACATACAAAAAATTTCTTCTTGGACACATCGTATGTTTCTACTCCTTCGTTCCACAGTATTTTTAACTCCTCAATCAACGGTTGTAAATATACATTGATTTCTTGTGTCGGATCGTCGGGGTCAGGAACGACAACAGTAAGAAACATATATTGCGTTTTCATACACATCCATGGAGGTAAATTATACGGTGTGACAATAATGGGCCAGGATGAATATTTAGAACTAAATTGAGAAAATGACGAAAAACCATCCGTACATAATCATAATCTAACATTTCGACTCTCCGTTGCAAAATTTGGATACGTTTTTTTGAAATGCTTTCATGCTTCTCCATTGGTCGGATGTGTCAACGTACCCTCTACCTCCGTTCTCATACTATGTCATCTCATATTAGATGCAGTTACAGAAGATGCATATAATCTTTGAAGCCTTGGAGTGATGGGTAAGTAATGCATACGCTTGTACGGAACTTCCTTCCTCTCTTTTTTCTTGGTTTGTATCTCTCCTGATTACAAATTTTACAATTTCTAAGGTTTGCGTCTTCTTTTCAAAACAACATGCAGCCTTTTAAACATGTATCTATTTTCTGATAAGATAAACCAAAAGCCGACATAAGTTTTTTAACTTCATAGTGATTTTCACACATTAGATTATCGGGCGGCATATGTCTTTTTTGCAGCTTGTACAACAGCCGTAAACCCAGCTTCAGTGATGTTGTATTTTGACTTCATCGCAACGTATTCTGCGATTACTGACAGTTGAGTGCCGCTTTTACAACCATCCCAAATAGGTTTCTTAGCACCATCTAGTAAATCATAAAAAAAATTTGTTTCAATATTTGGTTCTTTAACATTTCCATCGTCGTCGTCAACTTCAACCATATGAAACATTGATCGTGCTGCATCTTCGACCATATTTTCTATACGGGTCGTCGTAACTACTTCGTTAACGACACTTTCAGACTCTACAGAAGTATTTGCTACAACTTCTCCATGCCGATCCCAAACATAATACTTGGGTACGAAACCGTTTTGGCACAAATGAACTTTCACAATATCTTATAACAAATACTTCAAATGTCTACACCTACTACACGGACAACGAATTTCCGGATCGTTTCCGTTATTACTTAAAGCGAATTCAACAAATACGTTTATACCATTATAAAAATCTTCTTTTATTGAGCCTCTCAGTCATTTTCTTTGGTACATCCATCTCCTCCGATCAACAAAATAATCAATCATTTTTCCTATTTGAGAAATGAGTCACAAGTTCAAAATTTAATATTTATTTTCAAGAATACAAATTCGAAAAAGATTATTTTCATGGTCGTATAATATTTGAATTTAAAGAACTATTTCACAAATTAAAAAATATTTCAAATATGACACATTTTATTTTTTAACGTATCGATACAAAATTTTATACAAAAAGATATTTTTTTTTCCATGGTCAGGCATTCTACTTCCCATTAGAAACACAATAAGCATTTACATTTCGTATATTACTTCGTCTCAAACGATTCAACAAAATTTCGGCAGCATTTCTTTTTTGTTCCCTGCATTGTACACTAATGCGTGTACGTAGGAAACAAAAAAGAAAAGTTAGGCCGAAATTTTATGAACCGTTTGAGACGAAGTAGTATACAAAATGTAAATGGTTACTATGTTCATAACATGTCCAATACAGAGACAAATCCAACAAACCTTGTACTAGATGAATATAAATGCTCGTTTTTTGAAAAAAACGACTATTTATATAACGATCATGTACAACACTCGTTAGACAGGGCCAAAAAATCTCTAAGGGACATTAGTTAATTAAATGTGCGCATTTTACGAAAAAATACAGTTTTACTAACTGTTCACATTTACAAAAATATATTTTAATTTAACACATTTATTCGACGTATTACATCAACTTAAGGCTAGTTTAACATTTTTGTCATTTTTCAATACACACAATTATAATTTAGGCTCATGTATTTTTTTGTTGCATAAGTCAATACGTGCACAATATAATACTCCTAACTCGTGCATTCATTTTATCTTATTCCAACTAACACAATACAATGATAGCAGCGCTACACACATATACAATTGTAGAATCAAGGCATACACAACGATTTACATATACACGAACAACCATAAATTATACATGTTTTTTACAATTTCGCGATAAAAGATTAAATAGATATATCATGGAATGCTAGAAACTATTTTAACACTATTGGAAACAATTTCAATCACCAATTAGCCCTAATTTATCAACTTATGCAAATCTAGAAATAGGATAAAAATTGAATTTTTCGCGAAAATAAGAGATTATACCTGAGCTAGAAAGCAAGAGAGGTTGAATTCGTAGCCGGGGAGGATGCGAAAATACAAAATTAGTGATTGGAGGCTTGGAGAATGAATTTGAGAATTTATAATTAGGTTTTGGATATTATGGAATGAGGAAGAAGAGGTTTGGCTGGAGTCTGTATTTTGCGATTTTTCGACGGCTTCCGACGGCCGCCGACAGCTCGTCGGAAGCCGTCGCCTCCCGTCGCTATTTAACCATTTTCTAGTAGTGCATTAATATAGAAGTATAAATGAAAATTGAAGAATGGTGAAAAGTTTGTACTTGGATTTTTTTCTAATGCTTGTGGGCTGTCTTCATTATGAATCTGATCATCTACTTGATTGTCTTCAGCTCTCGTGTTCACATTCCCACTCTTGCTCATTTTCTGTAAAAGTAAGTGCAAAAAAAATACAATTTAGATAAAAGTGCAAAAAATTTGGTGAAGTGTTTAAATATATTTTCACATGAGTAGAGCAAAGCGAGACATTTTATGTAAAAATAACAGTAATCACAGGATATAGAATACAGAAAATAGCCTAAAACTTGATCGCAGAAACAACAAAGCAAGAAACAAAATTCGCAATGAATCAATGAAACACACGGAAATTGCACTGAAAGAATGTCAACAGTTTGAATATATTAAAGAATATTAATGAATCGTGTGGCTGTGCTGCTTCTGTTTATAATCTATGCTTATGATGTACATAAATATCAGTATGGCCATCAATAACAAAATGCTTGGGAACTATCAGATCAGCATGGACCGATATTTAAATTCCTTATTTGAGCAATTTTGTTCTAATTTCAGTACCGAGGTAGAATTAATTTACTGTAAAGTTACTATTACGATAAATGGTGACATAAAAATGAACAAATTTCAACAGGTGAAAACTTGCAGGCATGTAAACAAAGTAACTTGACAAAAATAGTAATAAGGGAAAAAGGTAGACTTTCTTAATTTTATAAAGACTGTGTCAACCAACAATATGATAGAGTTTGAAAGTCCAAAGTACCAAGTTACCTCACATGCCCTTGTATATATATTTAGTTTGCTAAAAGCTTTAAGATGCATATTTGCAGCCAAATATTGGAGCGATGAAGTATACAGTTGTTTTTCTAAAAGCTGTAGCGGCAGTCTAAAGCAAAAGCAGGGGTAGCATAAAATCTGGAAATAGTATATAGTTTGATGATAAAGCACCTTAATCTATTATAATTTCAGGTCTCAAATAATGAATGTTAACTGTGGTGCAAATGTATCCAACATGAATGCAATTTTTGTAAAGTCGTCCTTCACATGTTGATGATTGTAAAATGTAAAGTTTTTTCCATGTTTAATTATTGAACCGAATACGAATTAGTTATAAGTTAGTGTATAATGTTCTACAAAATTGTTCAATATGCATTATTACAATGGTTAGTGCATCAATATAAAATTTGTGAAGATAGAGTTAGAAAACCAAATCTCATTTCAAAAACGAAAATACTATGCTAGAAACTGTGGTAATCAATGTATTTATCTTTCTTCTAATTAACATGTTGCATCTTGGTGTCTATAAAAAATGCTAACATGCTTATAGTTTGCCGATTTAAGTTCGTTCTCACTTGAATATACTATGGAATACGCGTGTGAGAGAAGAGTTGGATATTTGGCTACCATCTTTTCTTGCTTCAATTAAACATCCATAGTACGGTATTACCAGGTTCATGAAAACCTTTGAACAATCAACTCCGTTACAATAAGACCAACGTAAATAAGGCTATCTCCAAACAAAATTTATTAACTAACAAATTGAATAGTCTTTGACATAGCAAGGACAATTTCAAATGCCTCACACATTCCACTAAAGCACTGCCCAAACCATACTTTAAAAAAAGAAAATTAGTCAAATTAAACTTTTTGCACTTGTAGGTTGTGATAAATTTTAAGTTGAAGTAACCAAATATTGGACCTGATCCACAAATGTATTTCAAATTTAAGTTATAGGGAATTTGTTAACTATGGGGAAAAATGCATATGGATTGTTTCAAAGTCAAGTACATCTTAAAACTTTAATATTTTCCTGAAGCCAAAGGCGCTTTAAGCAGCACTGTGCAACATGGTATTCAACCTATATACATTTGATCAACATATGAAATTACTTTAGCGAACATAGAGAACAGCCTATTAATATGTTAAGTTAGGACCATAACATGTTATCATGTCGTTAAAGTCTATATCACTTCTACTTCCAACCAAAACCACAACTTTCCACCTAAGTCCACCTAAGATTTCTACCTAAATGTCGTTGAACGCTTGGATCTGGAAAGGCAATTTGTTGTCATTCAAACTAAAAATATTTTGTCTACATCCGGAACATCAAATATGGAGGCAACATTCTTCTTTTTTTTCAAAGCAAATCCGTAAAATTCTAAGAACGAACTGAGAATTCAACTAAGCTAACTACAAAGTTGAAAATTATAAACCTAAAGTACTTTATAGTAAATAGCTTTTCAATTGTCACTTGAAAGCCCCCGCTGATCTCAGTACTTTATAGTTCACAGTAAACTATCAGATCAGCATGGATCGTTAAACTAATGGAATATTAATTAAATCCAGCTTTTATAAACATCACAGTAAATGGTAAAAACATCACAGTAAATAATAATTTTAAGTTTTTGACAGACTATCAAAAAGTAGCTAATCTGGTGAAAGCACTGAGGTAGAATTATACCTGAATTTCTGAAGTCAACTTTCTCCCTCTCCTTCCTAGTCCTTTACTCAATTAACATGAAGCATGGAAATAAATTTTCATTTACCTGCATAGTTAAAACAAGCAAACAGATATAATGCATTAGTTTGGATACATTTTATATAAAATAAAATAAAAATAAAGAATGTGCCTTTTAAATATATCAATACATGGTGTAATATTAAAGGATATCAGCAATGTGTATTAGAGGGGCATAAAGCTACAACATGAGGAGATTTCACTCATAATCTTATTGCAAATCTTAAACAAGTAAAAGAAAATATACAAGTCTAGAACATGAATCTCAAGGAATCTAATGTGGTAAAAGAGCTGCATGAAGCATGTTATCCCACTTTTTAGCAAAACTGAGATATCAAGAAATTGACTAAAAATCGATGATTATTCATCCCAGATATCGATTATATATCACAGGTTCACTATGGATGTCGATGAATTTTGTCCGATTCCGGAATGAGCTACAATTGACAAGGCATGACAAGCAAAGCCATGAAAGATGACGTTTCAAATTTCAATTCAATCAGAGTTCGTATGATCGCGATATGATCGATACAAATTGAGGAAGACGCGTTGTTCGTATCCATCGAGGAAAGTCTGATTTCGAATCGATCATGTTCGAATCGATCCATGGTCGTGCTGTTCGAATCCATCGAGTTCGACTCAATCAGAGTGACTTCACTTTGTATCCATCGTGTTCGTCTCGCTCCAGTGAAGTCTTATTCGTATCCATCGAGCGTCGTCAGTTCGTATCGGTCCACCAGTGCACCACATCTCGTATCCATCATGAAGTCTCGATGTCCACACAGATCGCATCGGTTCTGTACGCAGCAGCCTAAATTACGCCGATCGCACCGATTATGTAAAGGCTTTATTCGCATCGATCGGACGCTGACTGCTCGTATCGATCCATAGCAAACCACTAATTCGTATCGATCGATTTACAGATAATCGATGGATACGAACACTACGATCGATCGATACGAACGATATTCCTTGAAGCGACCAATGCGAATAACGTCGTGGCGATCGATGCGAAGGAGGCAAAGCACGATCGTTATGAACTATCGAGGCGAACAAGACAAAATGGTCAATACGAACTAGACTCCGATGATTGGATGCGAATAAGACTCTGCCAACTCAGCGCAAAAAGTGGATCGATCCAGGATATTCGTGCCACGTCACCTTGCGCTCACGTGCTTGAACGATACGAACGTATCGAGTCGAACGAAGCAGCCAACTGAAAATCCCAATTCGTATCGATCATATCTCCTAATCCACAAGTCTAAATGCTATGAAATTTTCACAGGAGCTTACGTGCAAGCTAAAGAATGTTCACGCCAAGTTTCGGCTTCGTTGGACAAAATCTTGATCGATACGAATTACGTTCGTATCGATCACGGCTCGAGTCGAAACTCCATGGGATCGATCGCGTGGGCCCACTCACGTGCCATAATAAGTCTCCCGAAGTTTGAGCGAGATATTTGCATGGAGCGCCTATAAATAGCACCCTAGAGCCTATAGAAAGGGGGCTTTTTGGGATCCAGCAACGTCCAGACTCTGTCAAAATCAAGATTGAACCCAACTTTATTGTTTGTACTCGAAAATTACTGCTGTAATCCGCTGCAATCAGCGAAGAACATCAATAAAAGATTAACTTTTGGAGTGGACGTAGGCCGGAGATAGCCGAACCACTATAAATCTTGTGTCTCTGTCTATTTCTTTCTGTTTTAAGTTTATTATTCTTCATTTTTTATCCTCTACATTACTTAGATCTGTGATTGGTGATCGTTTATTATTGATCTGTGTTCCTACACTGGTGCTTTCATGACATTCGAGGTTTGTAACCAATTTTGGCACAAACACTTTGGTGCTTTCACTGAGAATTGAACTAGCACCCACTATACCAGATTTGGAATTCAGATTTGAAAGCTTGAGGAATTCAAATTTGAAAGACAATGACGTGACAAACAAGTAGAAGACAAAGAGCCGAGAGAAGCCAACAAGAGGGAAGCCAAGAGGTGTCCTCCGGAGCTGGAGAAGGACCAGCTTCGATCTACATTACCAAGGATGAAATGGAGGCTATGGAGGATTCAATACATGAAAGATTATTGAAGAGTCAAGAGGATATGATGCAATGCTTCTTTGAGCAAATGAGAGCGGCTGGAACACAGAACCCTGGACCGACTACAGCGGCTGCAAGTGCAGGACAAGGAGCTAGAGTTGCAGAAACCACTGGAGGTCAGATCCAAGACCAGAATGCATAACCTGAAGGCAATCAACAAGGACCTGGGGGCAGACCCTCGGGATCTGACATTGGAAGACCCACGGATGGAGCTCAGTAGGCTAGAGCCAACTCCAACATGAATGAGCCACACGAGTAATATTACCCGGAATACCCTTCGAGGCCTGGGGGGCAAGATAGAGGCATGCTGAGGGGACGGCTCTTGGATGGAGATGAAAGAATGGCTGGATTAGTGCGACGAATTATGAGGGGAGGATTGTCAAGCGGAGGCTTAGAGGAAGTTAGTCGGAGTCCGTTCACTCCGAATATCAGAAATGCGAGAAATCTTCCAAAATTCAAGCTACCCATGCTGGAACCTTATGATGGAAAGTCGGACCTGACCATGCATATTACCAGATATATCAGACATATGGAAGTGCTGGGAGCATCCGAGGAAGTGATGGCACGATGTTTCCCTTTATTCTTATCAGATTTGGCTGCGCTTTGGTTTAGACAGCTAGAGAACGGATCTATCAGAACGTGGGGTGAGCTAGTGGAATGCTTCATGAGACAGTTTAGGGTCCACGTGACGCGACCTAAGAGTGTGATGATCTTAGCTTCGATAAAGCAAAGGACCGAAGAGTCCATAAGAGATTTTTTACTAAGATTCAACGCGACGGTGGCTTCAGTGGATCGCCCGGATCCATTAATGATTTTGATGGCAGCGGTAGCCAGAGTTGCTGAAGGCACAGAGTTTAAGGATTCTTTGGCAAGGGATCCACCGCAAGATTTTGGAGAATTCTATCATGAGGCTGAGAGATTCATTCGGCTAGAAGACTCACGCGCCGAGAGACGAGAAACAAACGCTGTGCAAGGTGAAGGAACATCTAAAGAACAGTCCGAAGCGGACATAGGAAAGCGAAAGCAGGACGACAAATACGATGGTCCTGATAAACGGAAGAAATTCCGAGAACCCAGATTCAGACAATACACAGACTTGACGGCAGGCCTGGAACGGATTTACACGGAGACTCGGGGGCAGCTCCCCTATCGAAAACCATCCAGGAGAGATCCCACAGAATGGGAACGTAGAAGTGGAAAGTACTGCCTATTCCATGAGCTGGAAGAGCATACTATCGATGAATGTCGCCATCTGAAAGATGAGGTGGAGGAGCATGCCAGAAGTGGTAGATTGCCACAATACACCAGAGATCGGACAACGGTCGTAGGACCTGAGCAACTACCGCCTCCACCTAAAAGGACTAATCCTGGATCAGGATCACGACTCGTCATCAATTGATTATGATGGCAAGGGCCAATTTGGACTTTGGTCGATTAGATTCCTTAGATTTGATTTCAAAATAAAACGGCTATTCCACTTACACATATACGGGAACCGGAGAGATCCCCAGGCATGCTTTGAGATGGTGATAGACCGCTCTGCCCGGAGAGGCAATGCCTAGTTTTTCCTGTTGTTTGAGATTGAACATCCGAAACTTGAATTTAATAAATGAACTTGAATTTCTTGAAATAAACCTTTGACCGGAGAGTTAAAGGATGAATATTGAATACCATCTTGAAAATGACCGCTTTATGACCCTACCCGGAGAGGCGGGGTTCGGAGTGCAGGAAGTGAGTTGCTTCGCCGGAGAGAGACAGGATCGACTCACTTAACGTCGTTCCCCATTCACCGGAGAGTGATTGGATCGGGGTTCGATAAGAGCCAGGAGTGGCTGTAATCGGCCTAGGATTTAGGCCATGACATCGCTTAATGTTCAGAAACACTGAACCAGAGTGCAGAGGGTGTTGCCGCTTCGCCGGAGAGCGACAGGATCGGCTCACTCGACGCTTTTTCCCCTTCACCGGAGAGTGACAGGATGGGATCTAGCAAGAGCCCGGAGAGGCCATGATCGGTCCAGAAAGGCCAAGACATCGCTATATTCCCTCTCTAGGGCCAGAGTGCAAGGGATAGAAAGCAACCCCGGAGCGCAACAGGATCTTTCTATTCGATCGCTAGGTTTGGAATGGACTTAGCAAGGGTCCGGAGTAACCATCGATAGTCCGGAGAGACTGTAGGATTTGATTACTGACTTCCGCAAGTGGAAATGGATACTGATCCGGCCTCGAACGGCCGCAAACTTGATCACCGATACTATGGCTATGAATAAAATATGAGCTCATAACATTCGATTTGGAGCTATTCAAAACACACCTTTTGCCAAAAAGCATGTTTTGGGGGGCAAAGTGTTATCCCAAGTTTTAGCAAAACTGAGATATCAAGAAATTGACTGAAAATCGATGATTATTCATCCCAGATATCGATTATACATCACAGGTTCACTATGGATGTCGATAAATTTTGTCCGAGTCCGGAATGAGCTATAATTGACAAGGCATGACAAGCAAAGCCATGAAAGATGACGTTTCAAATTTCAATTCAATCAGAGTTCGTATGATCGAGATATGATCGATACAAATTAAGGAAGACGCATTGTTCGTATCCATCGAGGAAAGTCTGATTTCAAATCGATCATGTTCGAATCGATCCATAGTCGCACTGTTCGAATCCATCGAGTTTGACTCGATCAGAGTGACTTCGCTTCGTATCCATCGTGTTCGTCTCACTCCAGTGAAGTCTTATTCGTATCCATCGAGCGTCGACAGTTCGTATCGGTCCACCAGTGCACCGCATCTCGTATCCATCATGAAGTCTCGATGTCCACACAGATCGCATCGATTCTGTACGCAGCAGCCAGAATTACGCTGATCGCATCGATTATGTAAAGGCTTTATTCGCATCGATCGGACGCTGACTGCTCGTATCGATCCATAGCAAACCACTAATTTGTATCGATCGATTTACGGATAATCGATGGATACGAACACTACGATTGATCGATACGAACGATATTCCTTGAAGCGACCGGTGCGAATAACGCCGTGGCGATCGATGCGAAGGAGGCGAAACACGATCGTTGTGAACTATCGAGGCGAACAAGACAAAATGGTCAATACGAACTGGACTCCGATGATTGGATGCGAATAAGACTCTGCCAACTTAGCGCAAAAAGTGGATCGATCCAGGATATTCGCGCCACGTCACCTTGTGCTCACGTGCTTGAACGATACGAACGTATCGAGTCGAACGAAGCAGCCAACTGAAAATCCCAATTCGTATCGATTATATCTTCTAATCCACAAGTCCAAATGCTATGAAATTTTCACAGGAGCTTACGTGCAAGCTAAAGAATGTTCACACCAAGTTTCGGCTCCGTTGGACAAAATCTTGATCTATACGAATTACGTTCGTATCGATCACGGCTCGAGTCGAAACTCCATGGGATCGATCGCGTGGTCCCACTCACGTGCCAAAATAAGTCTCCCGAAGTTTGAGCGAGATATTTGCATGGAGCGCCTATAAATAGCACCCTAGAGCCTATAGAAAGGGGGCTTTTTGGGATCCAGCAACGTCCAGACTCTGTCTAAATCAAGATTGAACCCAACTTTATTGTTTGTACTCAAAAATTACTGCTGTAATCCGCTGCAATCAGCGAAGAACATCAATAAAAGATTAACTTTTAGAGTGGACGTAGGCCGGAGATAGCCGAACCACTATAAATCTTATGTCTCTGTCTATTTCTTTCCGTTTTAAGTTTATTTTTCTTCATTTTTTATCCTCTACATTACTTAGATCTGTGATTGGTGATCGTTTATTATTGATCTGTGTTCCTACACTGGTGCTTTCACGACATTCGGGGTTTGTGACCAATTTTGGCGCAAACAAAGCATATAATCAAGTATCTACACAAACTGATGCAAATCATGAAGACATAGGCTTATATGAAACATGATGCAAATTTACTTAGAATTAATAAAACAAGTTAAACTACAACATGAACAACTGATGCAAAAAAAAATTATGCCTACAGGAGGGAGAAACAAATTCAAAATTCTTGTGGATTATTTACCATGGCTAATTAAAATCAGATATATTTGAAATAAATTTGCCAAATATTGGTCTATGTATAGAACGCTTGTGGATTATTTACCAGATAAAAGAACACTAAAAATTCATTTCACAATTTCTGCAAATCAGGATTTTTGGTCTTAAACTACTAAGCAAAGCTTAAGCATGCTGAATTGAAAATGTAAAAAAAAATACAGAAGCATAAAAAATTTCGTTATGATTATGTACTTGAGTACACAAAACTAATTAATGTATAGGATCAAGCATCTAGGAAAATAAAGGATTAAATGTCTTTTGTAAACGGTTTGAACAACAATTTAAGCACTGCGAATGCGTGTACGTATATAGGATGTTTCTGAATTCTAAATTAAATAAACAAACTTCACAAGTAAATAAGAATGGAAATCTACTCAAATATGCCTTTACAATTTTCTCTAACATAGCTAACATTCTCCACGGAATCAATATCCATATCGGTTTCTTCACAATCTCTCCTAACAAAGCTAACTTCCATAACATGATCATTTGTCTCTAATTCATGATAACCTTTTGGTGGTGCTTTCATTACAATATACCAATTAGAGTGATAATTCTCTCTTGAATAAAAAAACTTGTTTCGCTTAAGATGCAAGGATATATGGATCTTTTACAAATGAAAATTGATTTTGTTGTAAATTGACAAGAGTGAATCCGTCTTCGACCTTCACTCCATTTCCTATATTTGCCCAGTGACACTTGTATATGGGAATATAAAAAACATGATAGCCTAGCAAGATTATGTCTGTCACCACCCCATAATAAGTGACCACATCAACTCTTTGAGAAATATCTCTTGCACTTGCCCTACACATGGTAGTCGCATCATAAGTGACTCCGTAGTTTTGAGTGTCTCTTTCAACATCTTTTATATGAAAACGATGTCCGTTAATTATATGCCCTTATAGGATAATGCATTACTACTTGGGCCAAAAGGCAATCCATTTTAATATTTCATCACTTGTTGATTAAAAAGGTATCTGCAAACAAATCATTTTACGTAAATTTTAAAGAAAAAAGAAAATGTTTTCATCAACGGAAGGATAAATTAAAATTAAACTAACCTTCTTTTTAATCCAATATGAGAAATTATCTGTATGTTTTTTCCATAGCAATGTCGCATTTATTTTCAAACGCTTATCAAATTTTGTAACTCCTCCAAATGCATACTGGTGTTTAAATAATTTTACCCAAGTTATATTCAACATTAAAAATTTATTAAAAAGGTATAAACAAAATATAATATGTACTTACTCTAAATATGGTTCCACCATAGCCATATTCATTAGCACGACAAAATGAGCAATATCCTTTTCATTGGATGACAATGTAATTGTCTTCGGTTTTAAAATTGGACATCCTTCGAGTATCACATTATTTTCATAATCTTCGTTTCAGACTTCTTTCTCCTCCATTTGTACTTTCCTTTGTAGAAATTCACTAAAAAATATCATTGATTCTTCTACAAGATAAGATTCTGCAATACACCCTTTAGGTCGTGCATAATTCCTTATATAGTCTATAAGTGTTTTCATATACCTTTCAAATGGGTACATCCAACGAAAATGAACAGGACCACGCAATTGCGTTTCTCTTCCAAGATGAATTGTCAAATGTACCATTATATCAAAAAAGGAAGGTGGAAAATATCTTTCGAATCCACACAAAATTTCAATAATCTCATCATTAAGTTGTCGCAACGTCTCTCTTTCAAGAACACGTTGACATATTTTATTGAAGAACATAAACGAATTATTATTATTCTAACTTTCCTTGTTAATAATCCTCTAACCGCAACAGATAATAATTGTTGCATTAGGACAGGATAATCATGTGACTTCAAACCACTAACTTTGCAATCATCTATAATACAAATCTTGAAATTTGAACAATAATCATCAAGACCTTTAAAATCATGTAATCTCTTGCAAAATATTTTTTCCAGACAATGACAATGTATATAGAGCCGGTGGTAGATATGTTCTATTCCCACGAGGTTGTGCATAAAGACTTTATCGAATCCCCCAATCCTCCAAATCCTTCCTAGAATTAATTTCATCTTTCGATTTACTGTCGTGCAACATCGTGTTTAGTAGGCTTTCAACGACATTTTTCTCAACATGCATCACATCTAAATTATGTCGCAAGAGAAGTTCCTACAAATATCAATAATACAACACTTTATTAACTTTTTATTTTTAGATCAATGAAAGAAAATATAATTTTAATACTAACCTCCCAATATGGCAAATCAAAGAAGATTGATCTTTTTTTCAACCTTAATAGCTCTTTTTTCCATCATCTTCATCTTTAGGGGGCATAGTCAAGCGGTAGTAGCATGGGGTCTCCCTACCTGCCTTTAACCAGGAGGCGACAAGGGAACGATTTTATGAGGGTGGCTAGCTTTTTATCGTTTCTCTCTCATTTTACATCTTACTTTTTTTCTAAATATTTCATGTTTGTATATAGCAGTGGCCAGTTGAGCCTAGGGGCTGCTCTTGTTGCAACTTCCATTGGGGAACCTAATCGAGGAGTCTCGCCTTGCAACCCTACAGCGGAACCACTTCTCAACCGTAACAACCAGACCATAATGCCCTAACATTGCATGATGAGCTACAAGTCGAAGGGGACTGAAGGGTGTAGGAGGCAGAGCAGAGGGGTTGTCCAAGTGGCCTTAGGTTGCTGAGTTGGAGGGATTTGAGAATGACTCTATGTATAGGTATTTGAAGGAGGTGGAGGTGGTCAAGCCCTTACCAAAGAGAATAAATTCGAGGTGATGGGGTCGATCACCTTAAAGGCAATTGAAAAATGACGATGGCCTATAGATGCTAGCTCATACATTGGCCTGGTAGCATCTAAGGCCCTGCACAATAAGCGTCGGGCCAAGTCAGGCTGGAAGACCCACCCCTTGGAGGCAGTCTTCAACTTCGAGCTGATGGAGGCTTACTTGGTAAGAATCTTTATATTTAGTAATTTTTCTTTCTTTCCATTACTTAAACTTTAATCGCTTATTACGTGGGCCATGCCGCGAGCCCTTTGAATACATTTGGGTACAATAGACCTAATTAAGATGACGAAGGAGGCGAAGGCCGCAGGCCAACAGGTGGAGGCTGTGAAAGTGAGGCTAGAGAAGAGGGCCCTGGATGCCGAGGGGAGGGTTGAGGCTTGTGAGAGAAGGGACTTGCAGTGGAGGGCGCTCGACATATGGCTGAGAAGGCCAGGGACGCTGCCATTAATGAGCGGGCCAAGGAGAGGAATTTGGGACAGAACTTCAATAGGTAAGGGCAGACTTAGATGTGAGCCGCAAGTATGCGGATGAGTTGAGGGAAACACCCCGACAACATATGGACCACACAATCTATGAGGAGCTCATGAGGGAGACAAGAGCCTTGGATGCCCAATGGAGGGTATGGTGACCAAGATGTTAAAGCTTATTTTTTTCATTCAATTACCTCGTCCTCTTGTTGGTCTCCTTCCTTACTCTACAACGGTGTGCAAAAGTCTGTGCCAAGGTTGCGGTAGAGATGGTGGCAGTCAGGACAGTTCCCCTGGCAATCCTGACCCCATAGCTAATTGCCTCCACGATGGAAGGACCATGTGAGCCCGCTACTTCCAAACCTCCACAGGTGGACAAGGAGTTAGTTTATGATGATGATTGACAGGTCATAAGATCTTTCCCATCCCCATAGGCGATTGAGTAGGTCTATTTTTGTTTTTTAGATATGGTGTACTGGTCGGGTTATGACCCGTTTTTGTAAATATTGAATATTATGGATATTTTCTTTCATGTTGAGAATTGCCATTGTAGATTAGTTCATTTTTTTTTCGAATTTTCTATGTTTTACTTGCATTTTCTTTGCTAACATTGTGCACGTGGGAATGTATACTTGTAAGTCCCCCATGCTTACTTATTATGATTTAAAGCCAGGCGGCATAGGTGCCCCTGGTGTTCTTTAAGTAAACACATAGACTTAGCTTTTTATGCACAAGATAACACAAGTATATACGATGAATGTAACAACCCTCCCTTTCTGACCTCGAGTCCGATGCCTGAACCAATGTCAACAACCTGAGAACCGAAAGGACAAGTCATTGGAGGTAAGATAAAATAAATATTAGATATAGTTCTAACTATCTACTTTCAGAGCCTCACAGTAGAAGGAGATAAAATATAATACATCAATAATAACCATAGTCGCATCAACCATAACATGTCTACAATGTCAAATACATATGTTCGAACAATACAACTACAACCCAATCCATACAAGTAGTCAAATTCAGGTTATAACACGTACATACATCATATACTATATATACAAATGACTCTCTACCTCTGATACCATTTCATCTCCAAACCCCATCAACTGGGATATATATAAAAAAGAAAAGTAGGAGTGGGTTAGACATAAGTTTAGTGTGAGAGCCATATTTTACTATACATATACTACAAAAATAATACTATAACATGATATAAGTCTAATGCTTGGTCACTTTGCGTCCTACCGATCACGTATTACCTAGTCGTCATATACATCTAGTCATACTGTATCATCACTAAGTGGACCCACTTCCTTGGACCGACCTCATGTTTTATAGGGTCGCCTGTTGTCCTCTTACTAATCAAACTCATGCGCTGAACCGCCAATAGCCTATAGGGTCGCTTATCATCTGCCTCAACACTAGTCCTCTAAAGCCTTCAAGGGAGCCACGCAATACCTGGGCCACCTACTTGTGTCACAAGTCCACATCTGTATTTGTATCCATATCCTGGTCTGCCTACTTGCACTATAGGCTCGTTCACACTCATGTTCACGTTCACCATCATATCACGTTTTCGTATCACAAGAACATACATGTCCATTTCAAATAGCAACCAATCATCGCATACATTCACTTAATTCATAACGTCATTGTTTTCTTGTCAATGGCCTCCAATCACCTTTAGAAAACAATAAGAACTTGATCCGAATAGATTATTATTATTATATATAGGTCCTTATGGGTCCAAGTTCAACCTAAGCCCAAATTAGGCTACCGATGCCCCGTTCGGACCAGTCGGTGGGTCGGTGTACGTATTTTCTTGGTAGTTGCCAACCTGTGGATTTTTATCATTTTTTTCATCTTTTCTTCCTTCAACCGCCTTTGCTCAACCTCTGGTCACCTGATAACATCCCTAGTACCTAGCCCTAAGTTTCTAGGTCCGGTTTAACATGTTATTACACCAATTGTGCATATATTCATTAGATTTCTATAACTTACTGTAAACCTAATTCAAATTTACTATCTACAATCGAATCCCTTCGAAATCCCCATTTAATCCAGTTATATATATATATATGTTTATATATATATATATATATGTTTATCTACGCTATTATAGCCAGCATATCATAACTATATCATCATGATTTATTATGCGAAGGAAAAATGATGAATCACTCAACAATTCACCATTTTTTGCCTAAACCACCACTTTTCGGCCTGCTATGTCTCCTCTCTTTAGAATTCCATCTCCAAATCATTATTGGTATGTAGCCTTCTCTAATTAACTTCGCAACACCACAGATATCGTGAAATTTTGTTCAGCTTTGTTTGAGTTATCGAATTTTGAAATTTCTTTGCAAAGAGGAAAAGAGAGGAAGAAGAAAGAGTATGTCAGTTTATAAAATTGAAGAAATACGTGAGTTAGTTTTAAGTAGAAGGAGGGAAACAACGGTTCGTTCTCAAATTCAAATTTCAAACTCCAAGTTTTTGGCATTCGAATTAACCCAACACTGTTTCAACCACAATTCATTTATACTTACTCTAATGAAGGCAAATCAAAATACTGCACGGATCATAAATAAGAGGCAATAGCAATGGCATTGGTTTCGCCATCAAATATGAAAGTTGAAAATAATGATCATTTCACCCCTCCTTATTTAATATTTATTTATTAACACGGTAAATTTAATTATTTTCACATTATTATAATATTAATGTATAACTAAAATATTTATCGATTTTTCCGGGGTATTACGATGAAAGCAAAGACTATCCAAACCAAATAAAGCTTATCTTTTAATGAAGTTGTCCGCCCGCATTTTTATGCGGTGGGTGTGAGCTATTATTGGGCACCTTTGGTCAGTCACTCAATGCTTCTGGCAAGGAAAGAAGCATTGATTGACTTGTGCATCCTAACAGAGCAGCACTACAGATGACTGGTTTGGAGTTATGATGTGGGTAATACGCTGCTAAGGTACCGGTGCCCCATCCCACTAGGGTACGAGCAGCCTCACGGGCGAACGAATTTGGGACCGTTGGTGGGTTGGTATAACTCTTGGTTCGTTGAAGCCTCTAGTGGGGAAGGAAGCGTTGAATGTCTTGCGCGTCTTAACGAAGCAGCACTACAGATGCCTTGTTTGGAGTTATGACATGGGTAACTGCGCTACCAGGACGCCAGTGCCTCATCACATTAATAGGACGACCAACGTATGTGGAATAGTACAATCGACGATTTTTGTTTGATGATAATAAACATTTATTTTATTTAATATATGTTTGTCTAGTGTTGTGTGTTTATAGTTTTTTGTAATACTAGTTGTGGAAAAGTTTGTACATTAAAAGACTGCGTAAACCGAGAAAATGAAATAAATAAAGACATAAAGCAAAGAAAATATATCTATACACAAGCAGAAATTGTATAAATAAAGTGAAAAAAATAAAATCAGAGCCACGCCAGTACAACATTAGATCAATAGCGGGTGCAACATCCAATTCAAATTCAAGTAACTTCACCAACCAGTACTCGGACAACTAAACATCAACAACAACTACATCAACCATCAAAAGCAACTCTGGTCAGTACATCACCTCCTTCATTCATTACATCATCTTCCTTAGAGCCGAACTCCGAAGAAAACAGAACCAAAAATCATAGACGACATCACTGGAAGTCGCCAACCACTTTCAATAGCAGCAGCACCAAACATATGCATAACTGTCTCAACAAGTTATATCCAATCTCAGTACACAATAGCTCCACCATTTCAGAATATCATCAAAACGAGAAAAAACCAACTACAGAATAGAAGACACAACATCTCAACATTCCATGACATGCATACATCCAGACCATGTCGTGAGTACTTCCAGGTGAGGCAACATGATCGTCGACGGAGCAAGCACCTCCAGAACCCATCGCTACTTCCAGATCTTGAGAACTCTTAAGTTAAATCACGTCGTATTCACTGGTGGAGCTTCATGGTTCTTGAGCCAAGTGGATTTGTGGCGTTGGCTGAGGCATTGAGGAGATTTGCAACAAAGTGAAATTTTTTGTGAAGCTTGGAAGGAGGATTTGATTTCTGAAGAGGAGATAAAGTGGGAAATAAAATAAAGGACGCGTTTGAAGAAGGAAGGAAAGCACGTGACACGGGAGTGTCTCTTCTTAGCTAATTTTTTATTTTATTATACTTAATAGGCATAGAGTTAGAATATTTATTAGCAGTGTCTATGGGTTTACTGTTTGTAAGTGTTCGAATATTTAACTCTAGTACTAGGTTTAGGGGCATCAGCAGGCGTTATGCCTAAGCTAGATATATTTTGTGCTCTTTATTTTTTGCATTTACGTTTTCAATACTCTATTTATATTTTATCGGTAACCATGTGAAATAATTTTAAATATCATATTCACTGCCCCTCTAGGGTATATTACTTGATCCTACAACATCATGGGCGAACGAATCAGGACCACTGCGGGGGTGGTTTCGCTATCAGTTCATCGATGCCTCCTATTAAGAAGGAAGCGTTGAGTGGCCTAAGTGTCCTTACGGAGCAACACTAAAGATGCTTAGTTCGGAGTTATGTCATACGCTGCCAAAGCATCAATGCCTCATCCCATTAGGGGGATGAGAAGCATCATGGGTGAACGAATCGGGACCACTATAGGGTGATCTCGTTATTGGTTCGTTGATGCCTCAAAGGAAGTGTTGAGTGGCTTGTGCATCCTCACGAGCCGTGTTTTGGGCATTGCTCGGTCGTAGAGGTGAGTTTTCCACCCGGCCCCTCTAGATAACAGTGACCGTGAGGCCCCCAACAATGGTGGGGGCTCCAATAAGTTGATTCTAATTGCTTAGCCTTGTTGTTACTCAGACTGATAATGTTTCAAGGACGTCTTATTTTACATTCCACACACCAAAAAATTTCATTCAAGTCCTTTTGCCTTGTAATTATGGTAATCTTTCATAGGCTTATAACAGCGGCTTATATAATTTTTATATATAATACACCCATAGGCACTCTAAGTTCCATGTGCGGGACATGGTGGTACCGTCGGGACGTGAAATGCAATGACATCATTGGTGAGTGCGACGATGATTATATATAGGCTTTCCCAGTTACACCCCAGGACTCCCTTGGGCAGGTTCTTGGTGTTGGTGAACTTGTGACGCAGCACCAAGTCCTCGACCTAGAACCGACAGAGCTTTATTCCCAAATTGTAGTGTAGGCTAATTTTCGTTTTTTAGCGTCCATGCATAGTTCAACCTCTGCTCTTTGTTCTTCTAAACAATCGTGCCCAAGCTTGAACAATTCCCTATTTTATTTGGGGTTGTGAATGAGATGTCCTGGAGATGGTATGTCGACTTAAATGGGTAGCATAACTTCATGCCCATAGGCCAAGAAGTAAGGTGAGTGCCCAATTGACATGTGGCTGGTTATGCGGATGATCAGAGTACGAGTGGTAGGTCCTCGGCCTAGTTTTCCTTGCTCTTTGTGAGATGCTTCTTTAATGTTGTTGTGGTAGGTCCACTTCATAAAATAGTCGATAGCGACTATATCATGGTTGTATCCTCCTTTGGCATTCAGGAGCTTGTCGATTAAGTCTATCCCCTAAGTGTCAAATGGCTAGGGCGACGCCATATGGGTCAAGATATTTAAGGAGGCTCTCAGAACTTAGGTGACCCTTTGGCAGCGGTCGCACTTTTTAACATAACTCGTTGTATCCTTGATCACGGTTGGCCAATAATAGCCTTGAAGGGAAACTTTCTTTTCCATGCATCTCCCCATAGTGAGATCTCCACATAAGCCTTCGTGCAATTCCTAGTATGTGGTTAGCCTCTTCGCTAGTCATGCATCTTTGGAAGGAAGTTGAGTTCATATAGCTTTGCATCGAGGATGCTATAATTGGGTGCTTAGTATAGAATTAATTGGGCCTCTTTCCTTTCAATGAGAAGATTGCCGCTTGTTAGATACTTCATCAATGGAGCCATCAAAGAGTTGGGGCTGGATTCATCGATTTCCATGGTAATTTTCCCGGTTCAATTCAAGAGGCCAGCTGCACCTCCATCAGGACTCCAGGGATGCTTTCTTCAGGTTTGCTGGCTACCTTAGCCAATTGGTCGGCTTTGGCATATCTATTATGGGGGATCTGTTCTATCTTGAAATTTACAAAGGTATAGATGAGTGTCTTGGCTTTTACAACATAGAAGGCCAACATCTTATCCTTGACCTGAAAATGCTCTTCAATACGATTAACAACTAGTGAAGCGTCATTGAACACATGGAAAGATTCCACTCGTAGGTCTTTAGCCATCCCGAGGTAGGCTATGACTGCTTCATATTCAACTTCATTGTTTACAGCATTGAAACCAGACGAACAGTGAAGCAAAGTTCTTTGTCATCAGGTGTGTTTAAAACCATTCTTGCCCTTGCGCCCTTCTCGTTGGATGCACCATCAACATAGAGTTGCCAAGAAGGCAAATTGGTTATTGCCCCCTCTTCGCCACTGTCCGCGCTAGAGCATTCTACTATAAAGTCAGCCACATCTTGGCCTCTGGTTGAGGTGCGAGGGTGGAAGGTGATGTGATGTTGTTCGAGCTCTATGAACCACTTTAAAATTCACCCTGTTATGTCTTGCTGGCTTAGTACTTGTTTTAATGGTTGATTAGTGAGAACCTTTATAAGGTGACCAGAGAAATACGGTTGTAGATGTCGGGCGGCCCTCAATAGGCAGTAGGCTAGCTTCTCCAATCTCGACTATCTTTTTTCAAGGGTTACTAACCTCTCACTCATGTAGTAGAAGGGGCATTGGAATTTCTCTTCATTATTAATGAAGGCGGCACTGATCGCGTGGGCAGTCACTACGATATATAAGTATAAGTCCTCCACGTTAATAGGCTTTAAAAGCATGAGAGGTGTGGCTAGATGACTTTTAAATTCCTCAAAAGCTTTATTACAATATTCAGTCCACACAAATGACTTCCTCTTATTGATGAGGTTGAAGAAGGGTACCCAACGGTCCATGGCTTTTGGTGCAAAGAGGTTAAGCACCATGATCATTCCATTCACTTTGCACTTATTTGACTATAAGGGGTATCTGCATCTCTTGAATTGCCCGAATCTTATTAGGATTCGCCTTGATTCCATTGGAGCTTACTACAAAACTAATTAATATTCCAAATTATAATGTAAAAGAACATTTCTTGGGGTTGAGCTTCATATTGTACCTACAGAAGATGCTAAAGGTCTCAGCCAAATTCTTCAGATGCCCTTAGTCGTTTCAGACTTGACTAACATGTCATCCATATAGAATTCCATCAAATGACTGATTTGCTAAGAAAAAATTCGACTGACGAGTCGTTGATATGCAACGCCTTGCAAAGCCTAAAATGCATGGCCCGATAACGGTAATGTCCAGCATTGGTGATGAAAGAAGTATGCTTTTGATCCGGGCCATGCATGGAAATTTGATTATACCCAGAGTAGGCATCCATGAAAATGAGTAGCTTATGCCCGTTAGTTGTGTCTACAAGCTGGTCAATGTGGGGGTGGAGGAAAACTTTCTTTAGGACAGGCCTTGTTAAAGTATGAGAAATCGATGCAAGTCCTCCAGGCCCCACTAGTTTTTCGGATGAGTACTGGGTTGGCTACCCAGAAAAGGTATGTTGCTTCATGGATGAAGCCATTTGCCAAAGGTTTCTCTACTTCCTCCCTGAGTGCTTTGAACCGCTTGAGGTTGAGCGGTTGCCTCTTTTGCCGGACTAGACAAGCCGCTGGGTCAATGTTGAAGGTGTGGCATATAATTGAGGAATCTATGTCGACATGTCCCTAGGAAAACACATCTTTGCTCTTCTTCGAGAAACAAATCAGCTCATCTTTTACTTTTGGACTCGGCTCTTTTTTATATGTGTGACCTTCTGTGGTCATCGTTGTCAATTGATACTTCCTCAAGCGGCATGACTGGCCCGCCATCGTGGTTGGAATATCCCATTTGAGGACAGAGAGGATCATCATCATCTCCAACACTTTTTTCCAAGTCACATTTTCCAACGTATAAATCATGTGTTCAATAGCATGCTCGACCGATATGGACGTTTGTGCTCGAGTCAAAGAGTGTTTGATTCCCCCGGCCCTCACAAGTGAGTCTTTCTGCATTGAGAAGGAAGGTGTTACTTCATTTTTTTGTAAGTAAAATAAAGATTAATCAATATATCTCGGCCCAGCTCGGTTAGGTCCAAGCCGACTAGGTCCAAGTTAGCTTACAAGCCAACCAATGCCGAGGGCAGGTCGATTGGGCCTCTATTTTTAATGCCGATCCAAATCTGGCCTGGGCCCACATCGAACCCTCTGCTCCAATGCACGTTAAGCTAGCTGCTGGCCGAGTCGCCCCATAGCATCTCCAGCAGTTAGCTCATCCATCAATTCACGATATAAGCATAGCTCGACCCATCTCTCATTGACCGATCGACTCTGTCTTACTGGCCCATTTTCAACTCGGGTCCAAGCCAGCCCACCCGCTCAAGCATCTCTCCTAGCTATTTTCTGACCGACATAGTTTAAGGCTAGCTCCAGAGTGGCCCGTCATTGATTGCTTCAACACTGTCACCTGCAGCCGACAACTTGTCTTGTCTTTCCACGTCCAACTCGGCACGTCCTCGGCTCTCAGCAGTTCCCTATCCTCCTTTTAGCCTCGGTAGCCAGCAGACCAGCTTAGCCCGTCACGCAACCTTGGCATACTGGAGCAAAGCGTCAAGAGGACTGTCAGGCGTATTCACCTTTGACAAGAATCATGTTCCATTTCCCACAACATACCACAAGTACAAATGCGCTAGATGCAAAACAAGGCAGAGCATTCCCCTTATATAGCTCTCTTATCGATTTTTAATCTCGGCCACACATTCCTTTCATTTTTTCAGCTATCTTCTATCAAGCCCGTACAACCAGGTCAATGACTAGGCGTGCTTCCTAGTTGTTTTGCATTATGATCTCAGAAACCCAAGGACCAATTCACTACTATAGGAACCTTATGCATTGACACATCAAAGGGTTGGTTAGTTGAGCCACATCAAGGCTCCTTGGAATGTGCAAGAATTCTAGTCTATGCCATTAGAGAGTCCTTTACTCAAAAGATACCTAAGATTAGTGTTAGCTCGCCTTTTGGTAAGGCAGTATATATGCGAATTTAACCCAATAGACTTCACAATTATCAAGGCCAATGAGTGCAAAGCAACAGTTGTAGGACCCGAATGTAAAGTACAGATGGTTATATGAAGTTAGAGTTAGATGGAGTTTGCAGATAAACGATGCAGGATGCTTGAAATATGGATTTTAGCTTGGACAAGCAAGGGATCAACATGGAATGGAAGTATCATAAGGCTCGGCATAGATGAAGGTAGACGGATCGGCATACTTTATTGGTTTGGTATGAAGAATAGATCGGCATGCTTCAATATAGAGGGTCGGTATGAGTTGGCTTCATTGACGAGGGATCGACATACTCGATTAAGAGGGTTCGGCATACCTCATTCCACATAAGAAGGCTAGGCATAGTTGGTTAAGATGGCTCGGAATACATCCACTCATAGATAAAAGATCGGCATGATTGGATAGGCAAGGGGTCGGCATGGTCGAAGCAAAAGAGGGATCGGTGTAGGTGAGAGCAGCTGGGTCAACATTTTACTAAGGAGGGATCAGCATGTGCCTACTTGAAGGGTTCGACATATCAGATGAAAGAGAGGGATCGACATTCTTTTATAGGTCGTCACACTTCGATGAATGGGATTCGGCATGAAACCCTTGGGAGGGTTCGGTTGAAAATAGCTTGCAAGGGGATTGGATTCAAAGATCAATCAAAATCAGGAGCTCCATTATTCCAAATGACTTGAAAATTGGAGATTAAACACATTTTAGCATTTAGAAGCCATCACAGGGATCGCTGCCGAAAAATCAACCAATGAAGGGATCAGTACCGATCCCTCCTCATTGGGAGTTTGGCCCAGCGACCCCTATGGTGGCCTATATGGATAAGAAGGTCCTTTAGCTGAACTTTCAGGGAGATTGGTGGTCGTCTCCACTTATAAATACAATAGGCACAACTTTAGAAAATGGGATCTTCGTTCTGCTTCTCTTCATCTTCTACATAGGCTACACTTTGCGATTTTTATTCTTGAATTTCATGGATTTGTAATTGTAATCAACAATATAAACCAATAAAAGGAAAATCTTTGGAGTGGACGTAGGCCGGGGTTTGCCGAACCACTATAAACTTGTGTCTCTATTTATTTGCTTTCTAATAGTTTTGATTTTGTTATTCATTTATTTCTCTCCATACCTTTATGTTTGGATTGGATATTGTTGCTTTCATATTACTGGGTGTTGATGGTCAATTTCAATGCAAACATTTTGGTGCTTTTGCTGAGAATTCTTGCCTAAGAGGATTTGGAAGCTAGGAGCTCAGATTTTGAAGTTTGGATACTTGGAGATAGGAAGTAATGATAGGCAATCAACAAGGAGAGCACTACCAGAAAGGAGCCACAGTGGAGGGAGTCAGGAGGCTTCCTAAGGAGCTGGAGCTAATCAAGCATCAATCTACATCACCAGGGATGAAATGGAAACAATGATGGATGCTAGGAGAGGATGCTGAAAAGGCGGGAGAAGATGATGCAAAATTGAAACCAACAAGTTAGACAAGCTGGAGCACAGATTCAAGGTGTTGAAGCAATAAGAATCACTAGAAATCAGAACGGGGAACATGAAAATGGAGCCAATGGACAAAGGAATATAACAGAGCAGCCGAGGGTTGTCCCCTACCATCCTAGAGGGATCAGCACCGATCCCTCCTGAGGGATCAGTACTGATCCCCAAAGACTAGGGGCATGCCCCCGCATCTTGTTGGTCATGGTGCTGGTGGACCCACGGTTGATCCCATGAAGATTGATGCGAAACAGAATTTGGATGCTCATCCGGAGGAGTATGTTCCAGAATTCCCTCGTAGACTCGGAGGCAACTTAGGCATGATGATAGGAGACTACCATTGGAAGACAATGACAAGTTTGTGGGGATGATAAGGCGAGCTATGCGTGGAGGATTAGTGAACAGGGATTTAGAGAATGTAAACAGAAGTCCAATCGCTCTAAATATCAGGCAAGCTAGGAATCCACCGAAGTTCAAACTATCAACGCTTGAGACATATGATGGAAAAATGGATCCCGCTGTTCATTTGACAAGATATATGAGACACATGGAAGTATTTGGGGCATCAGAGAAGTCATGGCATGTTGCTTCCCCTTGTACTTAATGGATATAGTTGCACTATGGTTCAGACAGTTAGAAAGCGGCTCTATTAGCACATGGACAATTGATCGAAAGGTTTATGAGGCAGTTTAGGATTCACATCTCGAGAACCCAATATGTGATGAGTTTGGCAACAATCAAATAGAGGACCGGAGAGTCCCTAAGGACATTCCTAACATGGTTTAATGCCGCAACGGCATCGGTAGATTGTTCTGGTCCATCCATGGTTTTGATAGCAGTTGTATCTGGAATTGCTGATGGCACGGAGTTCAAGGATTCACTGGCGCAGGATCCACCTATGGATCTCGAGGAGTTTTATCATGAAGCAGAAAGTTTCCTGTGGCCGAAAGACGCACGAGCAAACAAACCGAAGGTGAATGTTGTGCAAAGTGGAGGATCATCAGGAGATGTAAACAATAATGATAAAGGAAAATGGAAAATGAATGATGGCATTATTGTATCGAAGAGGCAATGGAGAGAACCAAAATTCTCTTTTTATACAGATTTGACCAAATCTCTGGAAAGGATTTATTTGGATACTCGAGGACATCTTTAGTATCGAAGGCCAGTAAGGAGGAACCCTCCAAACACGAGCGGGCACCAGGAAAGCATTGCCTATTCCATGAGCTGGATGGTCACAATACAAATGACTACAGGCATTTAAAGGATATCATTGAGGAACACATGAGGAATGGTCAGTTACAACAATACATAAGGACTCGAGTTGCGGCGGTGGAACAGGAGCAACCACCGTCCACCTAGAATGAAAATGGCACTGGATCAAGGCATCATCATCAAATTGTCATCAATTGATTGGGATCACACAGAATAAGTAATAAACTCCGCAGTAATATGGCTAAGTCACTTACATATGTACAGGATCGATGATGGTCTCTAGACATGCTCTGAGATGACGATAAACTGTTATTCTCGGGTTTGTGAAATTCGTTTTATTTCTTCTTATTTGCTTCGATCTTTGGTTTATTGGTTGTACGGAATCTTATTTTATGGACTTAGGGATGCTTAAGTCTAGATTAATGTAATAAATAACACGGGTCATGGTTATGGCCCCGACTAGAGAGACGAGGCAATAACCGTGAGTCACGAGTCCCTTCATTGAAGAGCGACAGGATGGATTCGTACACGGATTAAGTCCTCAACGGGGGAACGAGGCCGGAGAAGGATACCCTACAATTTAAGTCCTTGATTGGGAACTGAGACCGGGGAAGGATACCCCATGGATTAAGCCCTCAACCGGAGAGTCAAGGCCGGAGAATAAAACCCAACAGGTCATCGAGTATGGATTGTGCTCGATAAGGATCTAGAGAAAGCAAGGTCGTCAGAAATAGACTATGCTAGGCAAGGGGTAGGCCACTTAACCGGTGAGCGACAGGATCAACCTACTCAGGTCGTCGAGTACGGATTACGCTCGACAAGGATCTGACGAGATCAAGGATTTGGATTAGGCTAACAACCCGTAAAGGTCTATGGATTTGGATATGGCCCCAGAGCGGTCCCGAATTTGGATAAAACGACCCAAAGAGGTCTATGGATTCAGATATGGATCCGGAGCTGTCTCGGATTTGGATAAAATGATCCAGAGAGATCGTGGATTTGGTTAATGAATTTGGAATGGATTTGGAATTGGACAGAACAGTCATGGATTTCGCTAATGATCCGAAGAGATCAAGGAATTGGATTGGTAACGGATTGGATTATGGACTTCGGATTTATGGCAATTCAAAACACGTCTCCCTATCACAAGGCATGTTTTGGGGAGGCAGATTTTTAACCCGCCTTTTGGCAAGGCAGTACACATATGGATTTAACCCAACAGACTTCACAATTATCAAGGCCGATGAGTGCAGAGTGACGGTTGTAGGACTCAAAGGTAAAGTACAAATGGTTATATGAAGCCAGAGTTGGATAGAGTTGGCAGATAAACGATGCAGGATGCTTGAAATATGGATGTTACCTTGGACAAGCAAGGGATCGGCATGGAACAGAAGTATCATAGGGCGTCATTCTTTTACAGGTTGTCGCACTTCAATGAATGGGGTTCGACATGCAACCCTTGGGAGGATTCGGCTAAAAGTAGCTTGCAAAGGGATTTGAACCAAAGATTAATCAAAATCAGGAGCTCCCTTATTCTAAATGACTTGAAAATTGGAGATTAATCACATTTTAGCATTCAGAAGCCATCATTGCGATCGTTGCCCAAATATCAACCAATGAAGGGATCAATATCGATCCCTCCTCATTGGGAATTGGGCCTAGCAACCCCTATGGTGGGCCCATATGGATAAGAAGGTCCTTTAGCTGAAGTAGTTCCAAGGAGATTGGTGGTCATCTTCACCTATAAATACAGCAGACATGGCTTTAGAAAAGGGGATATTCATTCTGCTCCTCTTCATCTTCTACCTAGGATATACTTTGGGATTTTTATTCTTGAATTTCATGGATTTGTAATTATAATCACCAGTATAAACTAATAAAAGGAAAATATTGGAGTGGACGTAGACTGGAGTTTGCGGAACCACTATGAACCTATGTCTCTATTTATTTGCTTTCTAATAGTTTTAATTTTGTTCTTCATTAATTTCTCTTCATACCTCTGTGATTGGATTGTGTATTGGTGCTTTCATATAACTGGGTGTTGGTGGTCAATTTCGACGCCAACAATTAGCATCTCCATTAGCCTTTGGCGCATCATATTTTCTAATTATTCTCTTGTAATTCCATGTAAAATTGTAAGAGGGCCATATAGTAAGAGAATTTCATAGTGGACATAGGCAGCTTTGCCAAATCACTTTACATCTTATGCCGTTTACCTTTAAATGCTCATTTCCCATCATTTTTCCATCATTTAGCCCAGCAATTAGCAAATAACCTTTGCTCTTTATGATGCATCATCATAACTTCGAGGTTGATGAAATATATCATCAACATTTTGGAACTATAATAAGGGCCCATCCCCCTAAAGCTCTCAACTTTTCCTTACTTGTTGTCTCCTCTACAAGCTTCTCTTACACCTTGTGTTCCTCTAGTAACTAAGCAAATTCACTTAAGAGTTTGGGCTATAGCCTTAGTTTGGCTTTAGTTCATCTTCCACTATAGTGCGTTCCATCTTCCTAATGTTACTTTTGTTATCAACTAAGATGTAGAGATTGCACATGTATTCTGCATAAGGATTGTGCCAACCATCAAAGGTTGAATTCCTCTACCTCTCATCTTACATCAAGTGCCATCGTCCATACTAGTGTAAGTGACACCTCCTCCTCTGAAAGGGGAGGGTGCACATGCCTTTCTTCACCTAAGAGTGTTTTCCTCTTACAAGAGCGCCCAAGATGGTCTGTGCTCACGGCTAAATCCGGGGGAAGGACAACAAGCCCATCAATTATGGCCACTTGCCATGCGTCCTCTTAAAGAGTCCTTGAATAGCTCAACACTTCGGTTCATATTTAGATGCCCCCAGGGTCATCAAATAAGTCTCTCATTCGTCTTCACCCTCATCACGTCCAGGAGCAATCAGATGCCTGCATGCATGTCCGATGACATATAGGCTCAAGCAACCAGTGTTTTTTCTCAAGCACACTTATAGGCCCAGCCTGACATCATAGATTAAGTCCTTACTCCCGATAATTAGTTCTACTATATTTTAATTTATTGTGAACGATGGCACTTGCTATTTGTCTAACCATTTTACATCATACGTACACACAGTGTTCGAGCCATCCATGCGCTCTGGTTTGAGCTGGCACCTGTAGTTATCTAACATCCAAAATTATGTCACCTAGGAGAACCTACGAGCCCCCATGCACATTGGTTCGAGCCAGGCCCGTCCGCCACTCTACACATGATCGCTTGTCTCCCAAGAGAACCCATGGGAAAACAGGCACTCCCACTCAATGCCAGTGCCACCCTCCACTTAATACTTAGCCAGCACTTGGCACATATGAATGTTCGAGCTTAGCCCATCACATGAAAACATTGCTAATTAGCATACCTTAAAAATAAGGAAAAAAATTCTGAAAATAATGCAGGAACTTCACTAGCTATTCATGATACGCTGCCCTACAAGTCCCAGGCGAACAAGCAAAGACAACAACTAATTTCATAGACAAAGTTTACAGAAAAAGACCTATTTTATTCAGTTCAAAGAGTGTGAGGGCTCAATGCCTACCCGACTATGCTCATAAATTTTTTAAATCATTGACTAGTTAGAAAGAAGAAAAAGAGAATGAGAACCTAGCCTTAAAACCATCCAGAAGATCTAGCTTCAAATGTACAGATGAGTGTCCTTGGGGCCGCTCGATCTGTATTTCATCGTATAAGTAAGGGTGCCACCACCTTTAATGTCTTGCACCTCGAAGCTCACAAGTGATCTTGAAAATGTTCCAAACAAAGCCAATGAGTAGACTAAGGCTTCAACATTGATATCAAAGGCAGAGGTGATAACTACTACTCTTCCAATAGTGTAGTTGGGCTCCCAAGCAGACCCTGGTCAGGATTGCCAAAGCAAGATGGCCAGAAAGCATAAAATCGGGCTATGAATTGAGGAATGATCTATCTCATGAAGCAGAAATCCAAATAGTGGTCTGAACTACAATCAACAAAAACAGTTCGGTAAGAAAGCTGCCTCCTTTCTTTTAACTGCAAACAAGTTTGACAAAACCAAGATCACTCGAAAGGGTTTGGAGGAGGAGAAGAGGACAAAGATAACTATTTTCACCAATAAAAAGTTGTGCAAAGTTAAAATTTACTAAAGAAATTACATGACCAAAGCTTCATGAGTTCAAAGTGGAAAAAGGGGGTATTTATATACCTCTACCTTCAATCGCAGCCATTTTAATCAAAGCATCAAAAAGCATCTCAACTGTTTAAGAATGATAAGTGCTATGTCATACCACATGCGTAGGTGAAGTGACACACCACTTCCACGTCTTGAGAACCACAACTACCGCAACCGACGGTTCAATGGCATGTGAAGAGTGCATTAATTACACAGTAGGGCTGTTATTTGGTGAAATCTTCGTGATTTAACAAGCTCATGCATGTTCACAGGCACAGACTTTGAAGCAAAATCTTACTCAATTTTTGTGAAAGTAAGTACGATAGATTAATCAAGGTATCTCTGCCTTTCCCAATCTGGTTCGGGCTGACTGAGTAGCCAGAGGTAGAACTATTGGGCCTCTATGTCTGATGTCAGACCCAAATCCAGCCCAAGCTTGCATCGACCCCTCTAATTTAGTGCACTCAAGCCAGCTGCCGACGAGTCGCCCCACAATAGCTATAGCAGCCAGCTCGTCCATCAATGCAAGGCACAATCATAGCTCGAACCATCTCTCATCAGCCAACCATCTCTCTCCAATTGGCTCATTTTCAATTAGGTTGTAAGCCAGCTCGCCTGCTCAAGCATCTCTGCTAGCTATTTGCCAACAGATAAGTTCAAGATCGGTTCCAGGGTAGCCCATCATTGCTCCCACTTCAATACTGCCACCTACGACCTACAACTCGTCTTGTCTTCCCTCGTCCAGGCTTAATACGTCCTCTGCTCTTAGCAGTTCCCATCCTCCTTATGGTCTCGGCAGCCAGTAAATCAGCTCGGCATGTCATGCCACTTAGGCATATGGGATAAAAGCGACAAAAGGTATTGCTAGGTGTATCTACCTTTGATAAAAGGCATGTTCCATTTCCTACAACATACTGCGAGTACAAATGCATTATGTGAAGCAAGGTAGAGCATGCTCTTGGTACAACTCTTCCGTTGACTTTCATTTCAACCATGCATTCCTTTCATTTCGCCAGCTATCTCCCATCAAGCCTATTCAGCTAGATCAGTAGTTAGGTGCACTTCATGCCTGTTTTGTAGCACAATTTCAGCCGCCCAAGGATTAGTTCAACTTCAATAAGAACCCCATGCATTGCCACATCAAAGGGGTTGGTTAGTTGGTCAACCAGAGAATGGATAGCCATGTTAAGGCTTGTTGGAATGTGCAGGAATTCTAGTCACCGCCATCAAAAAGTCCTTTACTTGGCAGATACCTAAGATTAGTATCTCCATCAGTCTTAGACGCATCATCTTTCCTTATTATTCTCTTGCAGTTCCTTGTAACTCTAAGAGATTGACATAGTAAGAGAACTTCACAGTGGACATAGGAAGCTTTGTAGAACCACTTTACATCTTGTATCATTCACCTTTAAATGTTCGTTTCCCTTATTTTTTCATCATTAAGCCTAATGATTAGCAAGTAACCTTTTCTCTTTATGACGCATCATCGTAACTCTGACGTTGTTGAAAAATATCATCAACATAAGAAGTGGTGGTGCCTTCTGCTCCCATATACCAACAGGTCACTACGCCATAGATTGCATACTGCAACACCAAAGAAGTGATGCAGGATGTGCCAAAAAATGTTGCTGAAGGCTAAAAAAGGGCAAAGGCAACACTTTCTCGGTGATGCATTTTGCCGCGTTGCCGCAGACCTCAAAGGCAACATTTTGACTATCTAAGGCAATGTAAGAAATATTGTTGCAATAGAACCCTATTTGGGTCTATAGCAACATCCATAGGTGTTTGTACCAACATTCCAAAATGTTGCTATAGATATTAACTTTCTGAATTTGTGGGGCCCACAATGTAGAGCATATTTGATTTTTTTAATAGAAATAAATATTTATTTAATAAAATGCTATTGCACAGAATTTGATATTCAAACAGTAATTTATTTAAATAAATATTTTATTTCAACATTTAAAATAGTACAAATTCCTGACTCCACTATTTTACAATTCAATGATAAATAACACTGATATCCACATATACAGATATTCCTCACTACATTACTCAGTTCACTCATTACATATGCAGTTTCAATTTATACAGACACCGACACTGACAAATATATGATGAGCCGAGTGCCGAGCCGAAGGCGAGCCGAGAAGCGGGTCCGGGCGCAGCGCCGGCATGGGTCCGAGGCACCGCCCGATTCATCCGATTTTGGAAGATCGAGCCTTCTTTGAAATGACGTAAAATGATGCACAAATGAAGACTGAGCTTAATTCCTATCCTCCATCTCCTCGCCTAAATCTACTTGAATCCCCTATGGCCAAACACCAAAACGACGTAAAATGATGCACAAATGAAGACTGAACTTAGCAAACCCGCAAACCCGCAAACCCCATCCTCAGCAACTTCATCACCCATCAGAACTACTGCCCATCTACCACTTACCTGAAACACGATTGCCTGAAACACTGACCATCTACCAAACAATGACCACACTCCCAACCTCTTTCACAAAACATTCACTCACTGCCTCATCAAATTACATCATCAACAACACCGCCTGGAAGCAGCATCAATTACATTTCATTATTAGTGGATCTTCCTTAGTCAGTTTCTTTGCCTTTGAAATACAAATGGTAATTGCAAGCACTACAACAATAAATGAGGCAACTGTAATAACTGGACCAACAGCCACCTTCAAACCGTCAACAACCCCTGCCGAACACTCACAGCACCACAATAAAACTTCTACCAACAATCACCTCTGCCACTCACAACCTGAACATTGTAATCATCAATTCACCATCAAACAGCAGTACTACATGAAAACGTGCACTAGATTATAAAACTGAACTTGGAGCTCCTAAGTTCAACACTATTTCCCTTAACAACAATTTGAAAATAAAACACTCAAATAAAACACTCAACTGAACTTGGAGCTCCTAAGTTCAAACCTCCTCTCTCAAATCAGAAACTGGAAAACAATCAACAACATGACTAACCTTATCCGAAAACAGTATCAAATCACCAGAACTACCGTTGAAATTACTATCCTTCAATTCAGAATTTGGAGAGCAATCCTCAACCCAACCATAGGGCGTAGGCGGCGCGGCGTCGCGATGAAGGGGGGACGAAGGCAGTTCGGGTTTTGGGAGAAATTAAGGCGCTAGAAGGGTTTTCAGGTGAAGTAGGCTAAAGGAGAAAGGTAGAGGGGTTGGTGGCGAGCAAGTCTTCTGTTGGAGGTGAGAGCTGATGGCGACGACAGCGGTGGCAAAAGGGGTTTGAGCAGAAAACTTTGTGATTTGGTGGCGGAGGCGAATGGGAGGAAGCGAATTGAAATGAAAACCAAAAGGGGATCTACTCTGAACAAGTACAGGCGGGAAAACGAAATTTTGGGGCAAATTGCAGTGGTGATCCATTTTAACAACCAGATTAAATGTAGACCGTTGGATCGTATTCACGCGGATTGCTAATTTTATTAATTTTTTAATTTGAATACATCTATAGCTACTGCAACATCTTGTTGATACCTATGCTAACACCTTGAAGCGAGTGTTGTAATAGACAAAAATCAGCATACCTATCGTTACATTATAGCTAGCAACACCATGTAATTTCGTTGCAGTAGGCCATCTATGGCATAGTGGGTGTGAACTTGTCCATTCCACATAGCTATAGGTTCTATAGTCTTGCTCGGGCTAGACAGGAAAGTATCATTTCCATCGGCCATATTATCTTAACTTGAGATGGCTATCAATGCAGGCGTTTGACTTCAATAACTTAGGTGAACTCGGTGCGAATAGGAGTAATGGCCTGCTCGCACATTCTCTTGGGCATGTTACCACTGAGAGTTTCCATTTCTTACTTTAACATGAGTACTCTCTTCTTTTCTTGTTGTAAAGAGATGTTGTAACAATCTCCAGAGGCTTGCTAGTTACCTCGGAAACATACAATTCCTCCCTCGATTAGGAATTTCATTGTCAGATGTTGGTAGGCAACTAGCACATCCATGTCTGCTAAGGCCGGCCTACATATTGGGATATTATATGTGGATAGATAGTTAACCACAATGAATTGAACTTGAATCTTGACTACCAACGGTTCTTCACCAAAAGTGACTACATGAGAAGTAATCCCAAATATGTTAGTGAGATTTTTCAACTCACAACAACCAAAATGAACGTGAAATAACTTTAGTGTTAATTACTTCAATGATTTGGAATTAAAAGATTTAAGTGATATTAAATTTGTCTTTAATTAGTAGTTGTGCTATTGTAAGCTTACACAAGTATAAAGTTGCACTTTAACTATTTGTTGAAATGTTAAATCAAATTGGTATTTTAATTAAAGTAAAACTGAACAAAATCTAACGGTGAAGTCTAGGTGAAAATAAACAAAAGTACAAAAAAGTAAAAGACATAAAGAATTTACATGGTTTAGATGTTAAGGAATCCTATGTCTATAAGGAAATGTTACTTTCTTCTTTATCTTTCGTGATACAAATTTTAATGGTAGAGAGTGCAACGACTTTACTTTTTAAACCTTAAAAAAATCAGGAAAATATCCATTTTTTGCTACAGTGCCTTTTCTATTTATACTATAGAGATGCACATGGATTGCCTCAATTCTTCTTCTGCCATTTTTTTCGGCCTTTGGATCATGCGCTGTGTCATCCATCCACATTGTCTATTTATTGCATGTGGATTGCTGACGTATCTTTGGCGAAAAACTCTGATTTGTGCGGTTAAATCCTAGGTTTTGGAGGGAAACTTGAAATTGAAGTGGGAATATTTGACATTATAGTGGGAGACTTCAAATTCGAATGGGTTTCATATTAGATATGCACTACCCCTTTTTTTGCAAGATGAGCAATGATACTTTCATCATTTGTGTTGTGACGGTGTTGAGAGCCGTGCCTCCGTTCTACCTTAGGTGTTGTTGATACTTATGAGGCTAACCTATGCTGTCCATGGGGCCTCGCTTGCATGATACTGTGCTAAGATGATTAAGATTATGCTATCTTACCGATTCATAACATTTATTTGGCTTTGTGCTAGGGCTGAGTCATTTGGGTTGCCGGGATAACCAATGGCATCTTAATATGGGTCTACACTTGCCTCGAACTACCCTTGATGTGAGGATGTGTAAGTTGCTGGGATTGGATGCTTATCTCTTTTCAATTGTTTAACCAGTGTAGTTCTTTAGTGGAGTGATGTTTGGGTTAATCCTTTGCACAGCTCTTGGAATACTTTGGATTCCTCATGGTGCTGCTTAGAGAGTCCACAGTGAAAGTAGGGAAGATCTGTATTTGAAAGAGTTAGAAATGCATAAGCTTTTAAGAATGATAATTGGGCTTTGGATCTTTTAGTTGCAGGGCAGCTTCCTTCTATTGTCCTTTTTCTTTTGCTTCTACGTTTGTTATGTCCTTATGGCAATGCATTCCCTTATCAGTTCGTGGTGATGCATCATGTTGTTTTTTGATACAAGATTGTTGGCGTGGATATGTTATCTTTGTAACTTGATTTATAAGCGTAGTACATCATCTTGTTGCAACTTCATGTTTTTTGGCTTCAGCTTTGTTAGTTGGATTAAACATTATGACTGCAGGTTGGCTTTTACACATTGTATCCATTCTTGGCAGTGGTACTAAGACTTTATTGAAAAACTGAGTGCATTTTCTTGTGGCTAGTTTCAATTCCCGACTTCTTTTTTTGCAGTGTCAACCAAATCGTTTCAACTTCTTCTTTCTTAGTCTCAGCTTTATTTATGAAGGCATATCTCTGGGTTTTGTTCCTCCTTCGACCTGTCTTTAACAAGGTTTTAGGAATATGGGTGTAACACTTGCCCCTCAAGTCAGCAGCGGTCGTAGATTGGTGTGGACTTGTTTTTCGTTCTAATTTGTTCTCTACGGCCCATCGCTTCTTCCCTTTCCCCTCTTTTCGAAAATGGAGAAAAGTATTTGAAGTTATTTTGCATTTAATGATCCTAATACATGTCATTCTCTTAGTGGTCAACTCTCTGAATCGTTGCCAAATCACCTTCTTTTTTTTCTAAGCGATCATGTCTTGATCTTAATACTCATTATTTCCTGCTGTTAATTGATTGACATTTCATGAATTTCCTTATCATTCTGATTATGTGGTTAGTATTCTAATTAAGCTACGTATATATATTTCTCTTCTTCTTGTTCTTGTTTTACACTTTTATTTAATAACAGAAAACAAAAGAAAAGTGACGAGGAAATCATTATTTGCTAACTCGATTCTGTTCCAGGGTTCAGATTTTCTTTTTTAATCAAAGCAAGAATCTTGTTTTCTGTTAGATGTCTTTATTTTAATACTTCTTCCCTTTTCTGCTCTGTAACTATCCTCATGATCTCTGAAATAATCTCTTCTTCTTTGCTTTCACCTTCTAAAATCACTCGCCTGGATGACGCTAAGGTTATCCTAAATCAATTTGGGTTCATAGGTAGTGGGGTTATGGTTCCTGACCCTCATGAACGTATCAACAATCCCCCAAATGGGTTTACCTCTCTTACTCTCGAGCATATACGATGCAAGCTCTATCTTCCTCCAAATCAAATTCTCCATTAGTGGTTCGTTGATCTTGTCCCTGTCCAACTCACCCCTCTTTCATACTCCCTGGTGATCGTCGCCTTCATTTTTATATGTAGAGAATGGTTATACTCTTTATTATAACGAGTTAAAGTTTCTATTTGATATTAATAAAAGTCCTTTAAGGGGTGATGCTCTTTTTTTACCCTCAGGCTAAAAGGGCAGTACCGATGGCGGTCCCTCGAAAGACTTAGAAATGGGTCGGCTTATACTTCTTTATTCCAAACTCAGATAGTTTCCCTTCTTCTTTTCGTCAACATCCTACATAGGTCGTTTTCTTCGAGGATGACACTAAGTCATATGAGGCGCGTAGGTATCATATTTTAGAATTAGTCGCAAAGGAGAGGAAAATTCAATTGTTAAAAGAGATGCTGGTAAAGGCATAAAGCATAGCTTTTTGAGCCAAATCACAAATTCTCTCGTGTTATTTTTAAGTTTTCCCAAACTTTGGCTGAGCCCAGGGGTATAATTTGCTTGTATAATATTTGTCATTTTCCCATTTTTGACCTTCATGGGAAATTCCTCTAATCTTGAAATTACTTCTGTATGCAGCATAAATGGATGGTGAAGCATTGAAAGCGCTACTTGGCAAGCCGCCGAAGAAGAATGTCCAAAAGTGAAAACCTGATGCTGGTAAAGATTTTGATTGGGGCATCAAGAAGTTAATTTCTTCCGCATCCCCTTCTGTTTCAACTGTTCCTCCCATCTCTACTTCATTGGCTCTTCCTATCCCCTCTTTTCCTTGGCACTCGATATTTGTGTCCGACCGAGGGTGCCATATCTGGCCTAGCTAAGAAGGTAGGGAAAATTGCACTTGATACGTTATCTTCTATGGCCTCATTTTCTCCTTCTCTCCTTCCCTCTCCACTTTGGAGCTCCCTCATTCTGCGCTTGTATCCCAGATGGAAAAGTCTTTGCCTTACATGAGCATATTTTTTATATTTGGTGGCTTGTTTGACTTTCAACACGGTTCTTTTGATCAAGACTCAGAGATGGCCATTCTTAAAAAGAAGCTTAACTCTGCTTTGGATAGAGTCGCATAATTGGAAGATTTGTTGAAAGATGCTGAAAGTGTATACGAGGTCGTATGCATGGATGAAATTAAAGCTTTAAAACATAAAATTGAAGAATTAGATAAGCAGATTGCAAAGCAGATTAGTGCCGAAGTTACACCCTCTATTGTAACAACCGCCACGAAACAGACCTAATTTCGACCCAACCAAAGCCAGTCGAACTTTAGGCCATGTCAAAGCAAGTTGTTAAGTTGATAAGTTTTAACAATACACAGAGCTATCTACCTATACTTTCAAAATCTCACATCAGAATGGGTAAAATATAATATTAGAAACAAGTACCCATTTTATAAAGAAAATCGTTTCAAAAACATAACATGTTAAATATTACAACATGCTTACATAAAGCCTCCATAGTGAAATATCTCAAAATAAATTAACAATTTAAACTGGGTACAATAAAAATACTTAAAAATCATAATTAAATAGATAACTACCACAAGTCTTCACCTCTACCTTCAACTCCTAAATCAGCATTACTCTCTCTAACCTATGTTGTAATAAAGAAGGGGTTAGAAAACAAATGTCTAATGAAATGGAAATCTCAAGCTTTACTATAATTGTACTTAGGTATTATTATTTAAATAAGAAATATGTCTTACAAATTAAAATCATAACATACGTATAAAGTCAACTGTAAGCCTGAAGGCTCTTGAAGTCTGACTATACAAAGGTCGACTATAAGCCCGAAGGCTCTTCCAGTCTGACTATACAAAGTTCAACTGTAAGCCCGAAGGCTCTTCCAGTCTAACTATACAAAAGTCAATGTAAGCCCGCAGGCTCTTCCAGTCTGACAATAAAAAAGTCAACTGTAAGCCTGAAGGCTCTTCTAGTCTGACTATACAAAAATCAACTGTAAGTCCAAAGACTCTTCCTGTCTAACTATACAACTCTAACACAACTAGCTTTATGATGTAAGAGGAAGCACCTGAACCACTTAATACCTCTGTAATGGGAATTAGGCATACTTTGGTCATTTAAGACCTATAAAATAGGTAGATCCCCACCATTTAAGACATGACCCCAAGGCGGATCCCTACATGGTTCTTCGTAGCTGGTGATATCATAAGAAATCCTATTAGACTACTTAATACCTCACATAAGAAAGAGACGAACCCTACCATAACCACTTAATACCTCTAACCTAAAATGGACCCCTCATAAGGATTTCACCTACCATACCAAAGGCCCAATTTAAAACCCAAAACCCACTCGTGATGTCTCACATTAGTCCAACTATTCATAGGTACTGGTAGCTAGATTGATGGGGTAGATTTACCCTGTGGGACTAACCTCGCATCCACTGTGATTACTTATTATAGGTGATGTCCCACGTTAGTCCGCAAAGCCGCACCACTGGTAGCTAGATTTAACAGGGCAGACTTCTATGTAACTTTGGACTAATCTCGCATCCCTATAACTTAGTTATACCATTTATGTATACAATTATATAAATATATCATCCTGCACGATTAATAGTTGAGGCCATATAAGATATCCCATTATTATGCCTAAAATTATGGATTAATTTCCATAATTATCATTAACCACCTTCCTAAGAAATTATACTACCCTATTAATTCTAATCAATACGTTCAATACGCTATAATTATTACGTTATTATTAACTTTAATAATCAATAAGTTAATATTATATATATATATATATTTACGCATGGGTTTCGAGAAAAATATTTACAATCACATGCAAAGAAAACACTTATTAATTTAAATGTCAAACTTATACAAGTCCCAAATCCCAACAAAATATATAGCTAATATCCTTAGCCAATAATTGACTTGTATACAAAATGGAATAAAACCAAACTCATCTCATATTAACAGAGTATAATTACCTCTTCTATTTCAAGTAAAACAAGTCTTATAATTTAGATCTTTTATATTTTATTTAACTTTTACATAAAGCACTTCTAAAGTGAAAAAGGGTCCATCTATGTTTAATTTACAGAAATAGGCAGTGCAAACGACAATAAAATTCATACTTTGCGCACCATTTCTAACTTATTTTCTTTTAGAGCCCTTTTTATACTTCAAGCAAAATCAAAAGAAAAACGTGGAATAGATTATGAATTATCTAAATCTCAAGTACATATATGATCCTATTATGTTAATACAGACAGTTAAAATTCCACCATATTCACATATTATATTCATTTACGGAATTCTGAGGGTTTTAGATGTTAGGTTTTTGTTTAGCAAAATTTCCCTAGCCGTACATCAAATCCAAATAAATACTATTCGATTACAAAATGTGAAAAACCTGATATTTCCACTCATAGAGAATTGTTTGCTTCCTAACTCGAGTTGATTCCACCACACCTTATTCCCTTTCAAATTTCCCTCTTTTGGAATACACTGTAAAGTGAATTGTATATAGAAATTAAATCTAGAATCAAAATCTAGAAAGGAACATAATTAGAAATCAAATGATTAAACATCTAAAACTCTTACCAATAAGTCCTAACTGATTCTGAAATCTAAAGAAGAAGAAGAAAGAGATGAGATCTGATTTATAACGCTCATAATTTTCTGTTAGATCTTCCCTTTTTTTAAACAATATAACAAATAGATTGTATATATAGATTAGATTTCAGAAATTAGAAGATAGAGAGAAGAATGATTAATTTAAATTAGAAATTAGAATTACTTACCAGAAAGTTTATTGTTTCTAAAAACCTAAAGAGAAAGATTTTGACAGAGCTTAGCCGTTATTTACAAAATTTTATGAAGAAAAGTAGGGGGTCTATGCCTCTATTTATAGAGGTGAGAGCCAAAACCGTTAGATCAAAATAATCAAATCGGGGCCGTCTAGGAAACTCAAAATAGCCACTTTTCACCTTCAAATAGTCGACCTCTGGCGTTCTATCCTTTGACTGGGAGTAGTTGAACCCTTGAGGCTAAAATTGCCCAATTTATTTGTTTACATTTTCTTATTGTTTATTACTCGTTTTAACTTATACGTTAACATTAGTTCTGTCGTTTACTTAAACATTAAGTATCCCTTAATGTTAATTATAAAATTTCAAATTTTAGACTTTTTAAAATTTAGATATTTAAGTTTTCAAATTTAAATCCGTTTGAATTATGTTAAATTCAAAAATTTTAAACGTCCGTAACTCCTTCATTTTAACTCCGATTTTAACATATTATATATAGGAATTGATCATAAAATATCCATGGATGTAATGGTACAACTTCTGTAATCAAATTCCGACATTTAAAAAAATTCCATTTTAATCCTTTTCGATTATTTAATTTCTTATTAAATTTTACAAGGTGTTACATTCTCCCCCTTTAAAAAGGATTTTATCCCCAAAGTCACCAAGGGAAGATAGTGTAATGCACACTCAACAACCATGTTATAAAACTTATTTATTTATTATAATAATCTACACAATCATCTACTCAATCAAAAATGCAATGTTATTATGTAAACATACTATAGGTGAGCTCACTCCTAGCATGATTGCAAGGTCGTGACATATAGGCATGTATGCAAGCACTCTAAATATACATGAAATTCTATATGAGTGCAAAAATAATAGTAAAAAGTGTGGTAATCATCTCCCACCATCCAATATAGCAACACGATGCAACCAAAAACCTATGTTTTTGAAGATAAAAGTTTACCAGAGAAAAGCTTGGATGAGAAAGTCTCATCTTTCCTTCAGTCTCCTATGTGATTTCCACTGGGTTATCTCCCTTTTGAACTCAAATCAACCTAATACTTTTTTATGAAGCCTCTTCATACCGTGCTCCACAATGTGGGTGGAAGGACGAGGTTGCGTGAGCTCTGTTTCAACATCAATTAACTGATCAGGCTTTACTTCAAAGGCAATGTTATGCAGACACTCCTTTAAGTATGGAACGTGAAAGACATCATGAACTCCCACTAACTAATCTGGAAGCTCCACCCAATAAGCTTGTTTTCCCTACCCTCTCTAAACTCGAAAAAGGCCCAACGATCCTTGACTCCAACTTCCTAGATGTACTAATCCTCATTACCTTTATAAGAGGGGAAACCCGAATGAATACCATATTCCTAACTAAAAACTCTAATCCATTTCTTTGCCTATCAGCATAGGACTCCTAACGGTCCTGTGCAGTCTTCATTCACCGCCTAGACACTTCTACCTTTTTCAAGGTCTTCCAAATCCATAATGCAAGCTCTTAGCAAATCTTCTAGATTTCTTGTTCACCATTTCCATCAACCGTCGGTCTGTGGGTTGTAAGTGGTGCTAAGAACCAAAGTCACTCCTAAAGCAGATGGCAAATTCCTCTAAAGTTCCCTAGTGAACAAAGGATCTCTACCGCTAATAATGCTAAGTGGAACTCTATGTAGTCACACCACTTCCTTGACATACACTTGCCTAGAGATGTTGCAATCTTATTATTCTTATCGAGAATAGAATGAGCCTATCTTCTATAAATTAAATAGCATCATTGCCTCTAGGAAACCCATTTATAAAGTCCATCGAAATATGTTCTCATTTCTAAGTTGTACTTTCTAATGGTAACAACAACCCTCCATGCTTGCCTTGCTTACCTTTTATACTTTAGCATGTCAAACATCTAGAAACCAATTCAGCGACTCCTTCTTCATCCTTGATCAACTACAAAATTCTCTTCATATCTCTATACACCTTATCACATTTGGGGTGAATGGTGACACTCCACAACTTTTGGGTTTGAAGCATTTTAATCTAATTTCCTTACCAAATTCCAGTCTTATCTTCGGTTTATCACTAATTTAGTGTCCTTATGAAAATTCCTTATTTACGATGTTCCCTAATATATACATTTATTTAGCGGTCTAATCCCATACATAAAATTAACAAAGTGACAAAACATGAACACGTCTTGTACCATATCAAACATTTAGCGATTTCAACCCAATACTCTAAAAGAAAATTTTGCTATAAGCTGCCCTTAATCATCAGTTGGTCTTAATGATGTTGGGTCCTAATGTCCTTACCAATTTAAGATGTACATTCCTAGAATGTCATTCTACCATCATCCATCTTTCTTAATTTACCTTCTTAGTTCTAATAAATATCCATTACCCAAAATAACTGGTCATTAATGTCAAAACTGACAGTCTCTAATCAATCCTCATTTAATCTCTTTTTATCCATTTACTAGTTTCAAAACTCACCTATTACGAGTATTTAATTTCTCCATAAATACCATATCAGATTCCTTAATCAGTCCCATTTAAATTTCCTTTTTATTCTACAATAATTATAAATTTATTGCCCATTAAATCTGTAATTAATGTACATCATCCTAGTCCTATAATTACTATGTTGTTTATAATTAATACAAATACTGTTGTTAAATACGCTATCCATATTATATTATTTATTTCTAATTATTAATTTCTAAACTGGAGCATCCTTTTCCATATTTTATTTCATCAAAGCCATCCTTCGAAATAGGATTTCCGTATTTCCCATAAATTAACCATGAATGAGATTTTCACTCGGTTCGAAATTACAAGGGATTATTTTCTTTTCTTTTATTGAAATGGATAGTGTAACGGAATGGATATCCATATCTTATGCATCTCTTTCACTTTTTGTTACATCCCTTGTAAATTCAAAAGCCGCACTTTTATGCATTTAAGGAATTAGGTAATTTACGAAAATTACGAAGAGCTTGCTTCCAATGAATCATAATATGGAATTCACATTCCAAGGGCAACCTAACTTACAACTCAATTATAGATTTGGAATATCTTTACGTCCTTACCAACATTATACAAATAAATGCTTGAGATTGATTTCAAATTTCTAGATATGATTGTACATAATATTCTTATTTTATTCACATCCTGAAACCTTTTACCTTTCTTTCCTAGATAGTGATCTCTATCTACTCCACAAAAATATAAACTTAGACACCCACATTATGCTAGTATGCGACATTTGAAATTCAACCTTGCAAAAGAATTTCCCTATCTCGAAAGAAAACTTTTAAGCGTACTTTTCAAAAAAGTTCCAATTTCCAAAAACAATTTGGGTAATTAAATTCTTAAAAACATCAAGATACCATGTTTTATTTTTTTCCATGTATCTATTCCATTTTTATTAAAATGCTGGACAAAAATTTCCAAAAATATTTCAACCTAATTTTTTACAATTTTCTTAACATTTATCGGTTTATTCTTAACCCTAAATTTAAATTTTAAAAATTCTTAGTAAAATAATTTCTCTTCTCAAATACTTTTACTTTAAAGTAGAGCCTTTAACTCAAAACATTTAAAAACTCTATTATAAACCAAAATATCAAAATTTCAAAAAGGATTGCTTAATACCAAAATGAAGCAAAATAATTTTCCTTTTTCAAAAACTTTCTACATTAAAGATCTATTCCTTTAAAAGTTCGTCTTTTAATTCGAAAGATCTAAAAACATCTATTTTAACCCTAAAAAATGAAAAGTGGAGTGAACAAGGTAAACTCCTATCCCAACATTTTCCTATCCCATTCTCAACATTTCTCTTCTACATTATCTCTAACTAGATTACTAATCCTATTTTATAAGTTCCTAATGTTATTCCTATCCAAATCTTCCAATATTACCTCTATTTATATTTTTTTTCTTGCTTTAAATTGCTTCTACTATATTTTATTCAAGTTCCATTTCTATTTTAAAAGAAGAATTTTATAGAACTTCCAAATTTATGAAATAGAAACAATAATTAAGTCCCACATACACTCTATTTTACATTTAATTCAACAAAAAATCCCTTTATCGAAAAATCTTTAAACCGAAAACTTTTTTACCCAACAAATTTTTTAGACTAAGAGTTTAAATAATGAAAAACTACTTTATACAAAAAAACCTTTTTAACCAGAACTTTTGACTCCATAACTTCTTTCTAAGTTATGATTTTCCAAATTTTCTTACTTTTTCAAATTAATAATTTTTTTATAAATCTTTTGAAAAACCCATTCAAAACGCTTTAAGGAAATTTCAAAAAAAGATATTCTTATCAAATTTTTTCACATGGGGTCAGATTTTAGAAAATCTTTTTCAAAACAACAACTTCTTAGTAATTGTTTTCTTTATTGCATTTTCTTCTTATTTCACCCCTTACTTCTGGATGTTTACAGCTACACTACCTTGTAGTATTTAATTTCTACCTAACATGCTTATTTACTATTTCTATAAATGTTGATTGTCTGTAGTAAATGATTATTATTCTAACCAAACAATTTCTAAAGACATTTATTTATTCATGGACATATTTTCAAAAGAGACTGATTTTCAAAACCATTTGCACGAATAGGCCAGGTTGAAAACTATTTGCAGTTATAGGCCAATTTTGCCACCTCAACGATGAGGTGGATTTTTTTTTCAGAAAAATAACACGGGGCGCATTTCGCAAATGCGCCCCTTGTAATTTACACTAGCGCACCTGCCAAATGCGCCAGTGTAAATTTTTCTGCACAAAACAGAGACCTGAAAGCAATACCCATCTCATTATTTTCACTCAAAATAAAACATTCTTTTCCAACATCCAATTCCGAACCTATCTTTCACTCAGCTCAAAATTTATCAACATCTACTTAAAATCACAAAATATACAAGGATTACTAGTCGAATTACTTCTATCAGCTATTTGGCGTCAATTTGAAGGTAAAATTATATTTTAAACTCAAATGCTAGAGAGGGTAATAATGATGATGGAGGTCGTAGTTCACCGCATATAGATAGTATGCAAATTGCTTCAATGGATAATGATATGTCATGGATGGATAATATGGAAGTTAATAATGAAGCGCTAGAGTTTGAAATTAATCATGAGAACGAAAATGAAAATAATGAAGCATCTTTGGTGGAAGAAGATGATGATAATGATGAACATATGGAATTTGAGATGCCTTTGACGGATGATTTATGTACTGCGAAAATTATGGCAGCATCGTTGATTGAAAATGTAACTCCTATTAGAGATGTTTTTACCTCAGAATGTGTTGATTCTGGTTTTCAAGTGGGAATGCAATTTCAAACAAAGGAAATACTTATTCAGAAGTTAAGTGAGTGGTCCATCAAGAATTCTGTTTCTTTTAAACCCATAAAATCCTGCAAAACAGAATACAGTGCGATTTGTAGTGTTGATAAAAATTGCCATTGGAGAATACATGCAATTATCCCTAAAAAATCATTGATGGGGTGGTGGGAAATCCTGTTACAATGTTAGTTGTCTTCTAGGTGTTAGTTGTCTTCTAGGTGGTACAATAGAAGGAAATCCTGTTACAATCAGACAGCTAAGTAATTACGAAGATATTTGTCAATAGTGTTTAGGTGTGATTCCACCTCGAAGTGAGATAAGAGGTGCAACAATTAAGTTGACATGGCTTCGCAATATGTTTGCAGATGAGCCATCACCGGATGCTTCAGATGTAGAAATTGAATATCATGCGAGAGCGGTTATTCTACATTTGATATCTTGTCGTCTATTTCCCGATCATTCTAAAGGATGACTAAACCTTTTTTGTTTATTATTTTTGCGAAATTTGGATGAGTGTGCATGATATTCTTGGGGCAGTGCTATATTGGCAACATTATATAATGAGTTAACAAATGCTGCACTCATGAAATCCAAATCGATAGCTGGTTGTCTCTCGCTTTTACAGGTATAATATGCATAGATATATTTGTTATAACTCACTCATATGTAATATTTAATTCTATTGTATTTAAATTTTTTGCAGCTTTGGGCATGGACACATCTTCCCATTGGCCGTCCAAATGTGACTACATCCATGCAGATCGACAGAACATTACCTTATAGTGCAAGGTAGTTAATTTCCAACTACATTTACATGTGTGTATTTTTGTACTAATAAAACTCTAATTGTATAACTATTGGTATAGATGGTTTGGTTCAAGGAGTTTGGTTGAGTCTCCAAAGCAAGTGGCCACTTTCTATCGCGACCAGCTCGACATGTTAACAGATGAAGCTGTTATATGGAATCCATACACACAGGATGTGCTAGTCGATCTTCCGCAGATATGTCTAAGTGGGATGCATAGTTGGCTTTGTAAGACACCTATCACATGCATGTGAGATGTAGAAATGTATAATCCTGATCGAGTGATGCGACAGTTTGGTCTTCATCAACACATACCTGATCCATGCGAACCAAATCCAGATTTGGAGTTTGCTATCGTCCAGTGGAACGATAGACATAACCGTATCGTACACCAACAGTTTCCTACCATTCCTATTTCGAGATACATGACTTGGTACTGGTCGATAACTCGAAGATTCATTGTTGCAGATCAGACTTCTCACGAACGAGCATACACCGCTCGTGCACCACTTGAGCGAGACGTGGTAAATCTTTACATTACCGTGATATTTTAAGTTCGTTCACTTGAATTATGTTTCTAATTTTGAATAAATAACTGCAACTTGTAGGTCGATGTACTAGAGACGGTAGGAAGAGGGTTGGACGATATCAGACATGGTAGAGTACCCGAACGAGAAGTCCAACCACAGTGTCTTGATTTGAAGAAACTTATTGACACACTACTTTTTAGAAATCGATTAACATGGCCAAGCTCTTCCGAACAAGTTATGCGGACTAGAGAGCGAAGAACTAAAAGAAGGCAAGATACACACCAATCGCAAGCCGCCGGACCTTCTCAACCCCCACCTACTCAAGACGATCCAACTCAACCATGAGTATTCCTATTTTTATTTGCTTTTGTAACCGAACTATTAGTTTGCTTTTGTAACCGAACTATAACTTCTACTTTAATTTGAATGTAATCGAATATTAATTATGTTATGCTAGAATTTATTTAATGGTAGTTTTATTTGTTTGCTTTTATGTAGATAAACATTTGCTATCATTTAAGATTGTTCGTTTGGATTTGAATTTTGTGTATTTGGATTTGAATATGAAGCTTGATGTCTAGGTTTTAGACCTGACATTTACACTGGCGCATTTGGCAGGTGCGCCAGTGTAAATTACAAGGGGCGCATTTGCGAAATGCGCCCCGTGTTATTTTTTTGAAAAAAAATTCCACCTCATCGCTGAGGTGGCAAAATTGGCCTATAACTGCAAATAGTTTTCAACCTGGCCTATTCATGCAAATGGTTTTGAAAATCAGTCTCTTTTGAAAATTTGTCCTTTATTCATTCCAATCTTTCCTATTATCTTTCTGCAATTTCCCTAAGAATCTCTTTAATTAGTCCATTTATACCCTTATTGAATTCTTATAACTCCCTAATTATTTCACATTTATTGCCTTATAAATCTTAGAGTTACTATCTTTTGAATTTATATTCCTTCCTCTATTTATTTTTCCGATCCATAGTCGCCTCGTCCATCCTTCTAGAATATGGTCGTGACTACTTCTATAGTTGGAATTTATAGAGTAAGCTCAAATTAAGTATATGTATATTTATATAAAGTAGGATTTTGAAAAATACTTTCAAAAATAACAAGTACGCCACCCATATGTATACTTATCCCCATTGATTGGGCAACCTAAACACTGATACCACATAAAACAACCACCTCGAAACGGACCTAATTTCGACCAAGCAAAAGCCCATCAAACCTTAGGCCCATCTCAAGGTGAGTTGTTAATTTGATAAGTTTTAACAATACAAAACACACACACACACATATATACTTATATTTATAATGTTATAAAACATTAAATTTTGTATTTACAAATACAAATAACTTCAAATTTAAATTCAAACTTAAATTTAAAATTTAAAATGATTATGTAATGAATTATATTTAGTATGCACACACACATATACATACTTCCAAAATATATTATTTAATATGCGAAAACAGTTATATAAATATGTATGTGTGTATATATATAAATATATCCATTAATCTTATTATTTATAAATTACATAAAACAACTTCATATGTTTATAAATGTAAATCTATAATATACACACATACATATATATTTGGGCATAAATTTTTTTGAATAATTTTTTTTAATTCAATAGCTCACGGCTTTAATCAAAGAATTAATTTTAATTTAATTTCCATACGGAAATTATTAATTTTTTTCTGAAATAATTTCATAATGCGTATATATATATATGATTTTTTATTATATATATAAGTATTTCATTTAACATACATACATATTAAAACAATATATTATATTATTATATAAAATAAATATCGATTTAAAATATTTATATATATATATAATTGCAATTCCCTTTTATTTTAGAAATAATAATACATATAAATATATATACATGATTTAATAAATATATACACATACTATATTATTGTACATGTGAAATTAAAATAAATTTGTTTAAAACCTCTTTCAAACATCATCAACCTTTTGAAAATTAAAAGAAAATTTTATTTTTAATTCCATAGCCAAAATCATATGTCCAAACACAGACACACAGACATAGACACAAATATATATATATATATATATAAGAGAATTTTGACCATACTATATATGCATATTTATGTGTTGACAACACATACATATAAGGATTTGTGATAATAAAACTAATCTAATTATAAATAAAACATTTGATAATCAAATACAAACATATATAAATTGTAAACATGAATAATACATTGCAATTTACTAGAGAATACACCACGAATACTGAATCTAAGAACTCTACTCGAATCTATGTTTAACACTTCCAAAAGGTGTAATCCGATTGAGAAAACTATATGCCGTTGTCTAGGTTTTAATTGAATTTATGGTTTTTGTTGCTGAATCAATGGAGAGAGGAGAGATTTCCGGCTAGATCCAGAGGAGGGAGATGGTGGCTCAAAACCATGAATAGAGTTAGGAGAAAAGTTGGGCTAAGGTTGTTCAAATAGTAAAGGAGAGAGTGGTTTAAGATGGAAGCGTATCTTTTCTTTCCCTTTTTATTTCACACACTTTCTGAATCAAAATTCCAAACACAAATTTCCCCAACTATAGCCAGTTATACATGCCCCAAATATGAGTCTTAATCCACTACAAGCTAGATCAGATAATTTACATTTAAATCAAATTTAAACATACATTAATATCATATATCAATAAGTGCGTATATAACTTATATATACACACTATTTTCAATACTAATCAACGTGAATCAAATAAAATTTTATAAGTAATATTTCATAAACATTAATTAATTTAATTTATTTGCAGGAATTATAATTTAGTTAAATCATGTGGTAGACAGAGGATTCAACATTGTGGTTGTGTTGACTCTTTAGATGTAAATTCGATTAGTAAATAATATCGAACAATTTGAATATCAAAGTTCACACTTCACATTTGCTAGTGGTGTGACATGTGACTAAACTTATAGCTTACATAACTTTGGTAAAATCAAATTTTACTTATTTAAGTGTTACCCGGTAGTGACAATTATTTAAACCAATTCTGTTTGTTAAAACTATATCACATTAGGACTTATGGAATTTTACCGATCAAAATCCAATATCATCCACATTCAAGTATACAGTCAAAACACAAAGCCCTTAGTTCGATAATAATAGTTATTATTAACTGAACTGCTCTAGCCTGAGATTTTGACTTTGGGTTGACTTTAGTTAACCTGTGATGCTAACCCCATATAATTAAGGAGATGAATTCTCTCTTCAATGGTGTTTCACTTCCAATGCTTCCACTTAACTAAACTATAGTTGTTCAATGGATACCATGCCATAATTCAACTATAATTAAAGTTGAGTTCTCACATTGAAGCTCGACGGTACTTTAAAACTAAGGAATCGTGTAATATTATCACTTCAATATTCTCTGTTTGACCTTAGTTATATTAACCAACAAAAATCTATTGAATGGGTCATTCTATAATTATCCACTAACTACCAATACATACCCCCTTATGCCCCTGACAGTCATGAGTAATATACTGCCCAACTTCTAGAGAGCGTTACATACTATAGCCTTAACGAATGCATCGATATCCAATCTCGATACACCTTGACTAGAAATATTTAAAACGATGTGTTTATTATATTATGATAAATTAATCATAAATTACTATGATTACAATGCCTTGTAATTACTATCATAAAAAAATATATTTATGGATATTCTATTATATATATTTAAATGGAATAATCAATTATTTATAACACATTATAACAAGTATAACAGATAGAAAACACCATTTATTGCAAAAGATTTATCCAGAGTTATTAGTTTACAATAAATTACAAAATTGCCCCTAGTCATACCCTTAACTTTATCAATCCCCCACTTAAACTAAAGGCCGATTATGGATTCTCAATTCCATATCTTCGATCCATTTGACAAGATCCGACCGAGCTAGGACCTTCATGAATGGAACTGCTATGTTGTCCCAATTATCTACCATTTGTATCACGACCATTTTCTTCTCAACGAATTCTCTGATTAAGTGGAACTTTCATAGAATATGTTATTATTTATTGTGTGCTCTAGGCTCTTTTGAAAATAGTATCGTCGAATTGTTGTCATACAACAATGCCGTTGGATTATCCATGTCGAGAACCTCTCTTGGCTCTTTTAAAAACTTGTGCAACCAGACCGCTTCTTTAGCTACTTTATTAAGAGCGTTGTACTTGGCCTCCATTGTGAAATTAGCTACGGTCTCTTGTTTGGAACTTTTCCAACTTATGGCCCTACCGTTAGTAGTAATGAGTAACCCGACACCGACTTACTATTATTGACATATCTATGAAAGCTAAAGTCGGTATATCCCAGAAGGTCCCCATTCCCATATATAAGGAATAAATCCTTGGTATTTCTTAAATACTCAAGTATACATTTTACAGCCATCCAATGCTTTTCTCCAGGATTAAACTGGTATCAGCTTACGCATCCTAAAGCATATGCCACATCTGGTCTAATACATTGAATTGTGTACATTATTGAACCGATTACCAAAGCATACGTTGTCCTCTTTATACTCTCCTTCTCCGCATCAGTTTATAGAGCATCCTTCTTGGAAAGGATGATTCCAGATTGCCTTGGAACATTTCCATGCTTGGAATTATCCATTCTGAACCATGTTAGTATGGTATCTACATACGTGGTTAATAATAGCTTCTAAGATCTATCTTTATAGACGGTTGTACCCACTATATAAGCTGCTTCTCCCAAATTGTTCACGGATAAATTCTTGGAAAACCAAGCATTCACTGATAACAATAATGAAATGTCATTACCAATCATTAGTAGATCGTCAACATATAACACCAAGAAGATGATAGTATTTCCCTGCTCCTTTTTGTTAGGATTCGATGATAACAACTATACAATGGAAATTGAATATGCATATATATATATCTATATTTACAGGTAATTGATATAGTAACATCACCAAAGAGACAAGAACAAGACTCAAAAGAAGTATCAAGATGCTACAAGTCGAGAGAATCGGGATAGGAATGATACAGGCACAGGAAAAGCAACATGCACAAATCCAGACGTCTGAGTGCACTAACCAAACGTCTGACTGAATTCTCTGGTTCGCAAATCAGACAGAATCAGACGTCTGGTTAATATACTCAGACGTCTGAAAAGCAACCATATACAAAAAATATATGAGAGCCAGACGTCTGAAACATTTTCCAGACGTTTGATTTTGAACTCGGTTGTGTATATTCAAAATACAACTGTCACAATTGAAAAGACACGATCGCTCCTCTTCACTGCAACTCTTCATCACCATTAGAAGCGACCTTAGAGCACTTACTAACAGATGCTACTACACAAAGGATCTCTCTACTGATATAAATAACATCATAAATTCAAGAGAAGAACTAACCTGACTTACTTGCGCTTTCTACTCTTATACTCTGATATATTCTTGATCTCTAGCAATCTATACTTGTACTCTACACTTCCAAATATACAGTTCCTCATAGACAACAATCTCTAGATATATATATTGGAAGCATTTGCACTATATAGTCAAAATCCGTGTAATAGAGAACACACAGTTGACAAAGAAACTCTGCTATTGTAAACCTGTTCCTCCGGGTGAAGTGAGGGTTATTCGGTAAAAGGAAATTCCGAAGAGGATCTTCGAGACTGGACGTAGGACGGGAGGTCCGAACCAGTATAAAATCCCTGGTGTGATTATTCTTATTTGCATATTTTAATATTGATACAATATAGTTTAAATTAGTCATATACTTGTCATTTGTATAATCGATCCACCATACTATAGACTTTCATTTGGTATCAGAGCAAGGTTTGATCAAATTATAGTAACACGTTTTTGAATCATTTTTGATATGGAAAGTATTTTTTAAGAAGGACAATCCACAGGACGACCCCCACTTTTTAATGGTTCTAACTATGCATACTAGTCAACACGTATGAGAATTTTTATGGAAGCTAATGGTCTAGAAATTTGGTCAGCAACTCAAGATAAATATGAAGCACCTACTATTGCTATGAACACATGGACCGATGCATAAAAGACCTTAGCATCAAATAATGCTAAAGCTATGAACGTTTTATTTTGTTCTCTAGATAAAAATTAATTTTCACGTGTCATGTTATGTACAACTGCATTTGACCTTTGGCGTACTTTACAAATCACACACGAAGGTACAACAAAGGTCAAACAAACTAAGATTTCAATTTTGCAAAACCAATTTTTGTCATTTAAAATGAAGCAAAATGAAACTATTGTTGATATGTATTCTAGATTTCAAACTATCCAACATGATCTTATGGCATTAGTTAAATTTACCGATTTTGATTTAGTTTCTCGAATACTCAACTCTTTGACACCAGATTGGGAAAGGAAAGTATTAGCTATTCAAGAAGCTAATGATCTCTCTACTCTCAAAACTGAAGAGTTGATAGGAAATTTAATGTCATATGAAGCTAATTTGCAGGCATGAAAAGAACTAAATTCAGAAAAGAAGAACATAGCATTTCCAGCAACAAAAAATGATGACTCTGACTTAGATGAAGAAGAGACAGTCTTCATTGCCAAGAATTATAACAGATTCAAGAAATTTAGAAAGATGAAAAAATTCCAAAAAGAAGGGAAGTCCAACACAATAAACTTATCTCAAATTAAGTGCTATGAATGCGATCAATACAGACATATGAAGAAGGATTGCCCTAAACTCAATAATGATAAAAAGAAGAACAAATTTGAAAAATTCAAGAAGAAGAAGGCTTTCAAAGTAACATGGGAAGACTCGGATTCTTCATCATCTGAAAGTGATAGTGATAGTGATGGAGAACAAGCCAATGTGTGTTTTATGGCACAAACTGATGAGGTATGACCGAAACTTAGCTATGATGAACTATTAGAACTTAGCATGGAATTAGATGATAAATTTAGACAAATTAAAAAATTAAACAAAGAATATATAGCTAAAATAAATAGATTAGAACTTGAAGTAGGAATGTTAAAAGATGAAAAAATTATCTTAGAAGAAGAACTAGAATTATCTCAAGAAAAAATTAAAAATAATTTGATAGAAAGAAAGGCTATTACTATGGATTTTGAAAACTCTAAAATAGTAAAGGATGATTTACTGAAAGAAAAGGTCAATTTAAAAAGCAATTTTGAAATATTGAAAATTGAAAATTTAGAATTAAAAGAAAAATTAGATAAAATTACGAAAAATGTTTCAAAATTCAATAAAGGGAAACAAGATTTGGAAAATCTTATCAAAACTTCAAAACCATCAGGAAATATAAATGGAATAGGATTTAAAAATATTTCTAAACAAAAAGGAAATGTTGCAAAAAATCTTTTGTATACAAAAACTAAAAGTTTATCTATGTCTAATATGAATACCAAAACTATGAAAATTTGGATTCCTAAGAAAAATAATAATTTGATTAAACAAAAACATATTAATAATTTCTTAGAAAATGTAGTCTATAATAAAAATTATATTTACAAAGGTACCAAACCATCATGGGTATGGCTACCTTCTCCTAACAATTAGGACCCTAACAAAAGTATATGGGTACCAATTAAAACATCTTTTATTTTGCAGGTACCCAAAATAAAACATAAGGAGAAATGGATACTAGATAGCGGATGCTCCAAGCATATGACTGGAAATTCAAAAATATTATCAAATATAACATACATCGATGGTGGAACGGTAACCTTTGGAGATAATTCAAAAGGATATGTCGTTGGCACTGGAGAAGTCATCAATTATGGTATTTCTAACTCTCCTATTATTACAAATGTTTTATTAGTAGAAAATCTAAAACACAATCTACTAAGCATTAGTCAATTATGTGACAAAGGCTTTCAAATAAATTTTGAAAAAGATAGATGTAATATGTTAGATAATAACAAACAACTTGTATTTGAAGGTTTTAGAAACAAAAATATTTACGTATTAAACATGAATATAAATAAAAATTCAAATTTATGTTTAACCGCCAAACATAATGATCCATGGTTATGGTATAAATGTTTTTGTCATATCAATTTGAAAAGTATTAATAAATTGGCAAAATATGAATTAGTTAGAGGTTTACCTAAAATAAATTACAAAGTAGAAAATTTATGTGACGATTGTCAAATTGGAAAACTAAAGAAAACCTCTTTTAAATCCAAAAACAATATTTCTACAAAACAACCATTAGAATTATTACATTTAGATTTATTTGGTCCAACACAAATACGATCTATAAATCACAACAAATATGTTTTCGTCATAGTTGATGATTTTTCAAGGTATACATGGACCTTGTTTTTAAAACATAAAAGCGATACTTTTGAAAATTTTAAAATATTTGCTAAAAGAATTAGAACACAAATGGACTTGAAAATTAAAAATATTCGAAGTGATCACGGAGGAGAATTCGAAAACGACCTTTTCACTAATTTTTGCAATAAGAAAGGAATAAGCCATAATTTTTCTTTTCCTCGAACACCTCAACAAAATGGTGTAGTGAAAATAAAAAATCGTACGTTACAAGAATGTGCACGAACACTACTAAATAGTAGTGGTATACCAAAACACTTTTGGGCAAAAGCTATTGCCACAGCTTGTTACGTATTAAATCGAGTAACCATACGTCCTATGACTAAACAAACTTCTTTTGAAATATTTTTTGGAAGAAAACCTAAAGTATCATACTTTAAAAATTTCGGTTCCAAATGCTTTATATTAAATACAAAAGATAACTTAGGAAAATTTGACCCAAAGGCCGATGAAGGTATCTTTGTTGGATATTCTGATCATAGCAAAGTATATAGAATTTTTAATAAACGAAATAATACTATTGAAGAAAGTTTACATGTCTCGTTCGACGAAAATCTATTTAACAATCATACTAATGATGAAGAAGAGACTATTCCAATAACAAATTCAACAAATTCTATTAATAATGAAACAAATGTGCAAAATAACACTTTAATATTATCCCCTAGAATTCTTAAGAATCATCCAAAAGATAATATCATTGGAGATATCAATTCTAGAGTAACTAGAAATCAACTTAATCAAATAAGCCATGTAGCATGTGTGTCAAATCTTGAACCAAAAAATTATAAAGAAGCTTCAAATGATAACTTTTGGATAATGGCTATGCAAGAAGAATTGAATCAATTTGAACATAATAATGTTTGGGAACTAGTTCCAAGACCTGAAGACCAATCAGTTATAGGAACAAAATGGGTATTTAAAAATAAAGCAGACGAGAATGGAAATATTGTTAGAAATAAAGCACGATTAGTTGCTCAAGGTTATAATCAAGAAGAAGGTATTGACTACGACGAAACTTTTGCACCAGTAGCAAGACTCGAGGCCATACGAACCTTACTCACTTTTGCAAATCATCACAATTTTAAATTGTTTCAAATGGATGTCAAAAGTGCTTTCTTAAATGGTTTTATTAAAGAAAACGTATACATTGAACAACCACCTTTATTCAGTCATGAAAAATATCTCGATCATGTTTTTAAATTACAAAAATCTTTATATGGTTTAAAACAAGCTCCTCAAGCTTGGTATGAACGACTTAAAAATCACTTAATTTCATCGGGTTTTCAAATAGGTAAAATTGATACAACTCTATTTATAAAACGAGAAGATAACGATATTTTAGTTATGCAAATTTACGTAGACGATATTATTTTTGGTTCAACTAATGAAAATCTCTGCAATCATTTCTCAAATATTATGACAAATGAATTTGAAATGTCTCACATGGGAGAATTAAATTTCTTTTTAGGTTTACAAATAAAACAACTTGAAAATGGTATTTTTATTCACCAAAAAAATATTGTAACGACTTATTACGACGCTTTGGAATGGATAAAATTTCAAGCAAACCAATACCGATGAGTACTACTGGTCATTTTGAAAAAGATGAAAACGGAAAAGACTTTGATGAAAAATTATATCGTAGCATGATTGGTTCTTTACTCTATTTAACGGCTAGTCGCCCCGATATTATGATGAGTGTATGTCTTTGTGCTCGATTTCAAGCAAAACCAACAGAATCTCATCTAAGAGCTGTTAAGCGTATTTTACGTTATCTGTCTAATACTAGAGATTATGGTTTGTTTTACCCTAAAGGATCATCGTTTGAACTAGTTTCATATAGTGATGCAGATTTCGAAGGGTGTAGAACAGATCGTAAGAGTACTAGTGGAACATGTCATTATCGGACAATCATTAGTTTCATGGTTTAGCAAAAAGCAAAATTGTGTTTCTTATCTACTTGCGAAGTCGAATATATCTCGGCAACTCTAGCATGTGCACAAGTAATATACATGCAACAAACTCTTACGGACTTCGGCAAAATTATCAATAAATCTCCAATATATTGTGATAACACAAGTACAATAAATTTATCAAAAAACCCTGTCAATCACTCACGAACTAAGCATATCGATATTCGGCATTATTTTTTACGAGACAATGTTGAAAAAGGTAATATCTCATTAGAATACGTAAATACCGAAAATCAAATAGCAGACATCTTTACAAAACCATTAAATGAACAAACTTTTATTGAACTCCGACGTGATTTAGGGATTTGCTCTCTTCATGATCTTATTACTGAATAATTCCTACTTCATCTAGCCTATATTTAGTCAAATATTTTTCTATCCACAAATTATAATCAGTAATTCATACATCCTTTGTTTTTTGGATAGTTAGTTTCTCTAAAAATAAATTTTTAACGTATATATAAACAGTTATACTTCAACAAGAAAATATATACACACACAATTCATATTTTTTTCAAATAAAATATAGCAATGTCTTCTGATAACTCTTATATCTCCATCTCGATGCCTACGCCGGATAGCTCTATTGATACACCCCAGCGACTTCCTACACCCACACCAATTCATGAATTGACGCATAGGTGGTCCTCATATCATACGGGATTTACTCCCGATAACAAGAAGACCAAAAGATCTCTGTTTGTATCTCCTAACACAAAAGAGAAAATTGATGAAATTCACCATTATCAGAAACAACAGATAGATCTTCAATGAGAACTATATTTTGAGCAAAAAGTCACAGCACGTCGCCTAAGCTTTTTGGAACAAGTAGCGATGAAGTTTTGTTCGTCACGAAAGAAAGATGTTCATGATCCACTCCCAAAACCGTGTAGTGCTTTGGATCCCTCATCTTCATATCGTACTCCTTTGGATCCTTAACCAAGACGATATTCTGGTTCTCCGAGAACTCATGAACGTAGAAATATATGGTCTCCACTTAAACCATGGACGGATGACAACTCAGGAGATCTCAAAACTCCATCACCTTCTAAATAAATTATATTTGTATGTATATATGCTTATTTGTTATTTTATTTCATAACAATAAAATTACTTGTTATAAGAATTCGATAAATAAGCAAAACCATCCAATTTTAGGCTATTTTTTGCCACACTGCTTATTTCAGACGTCTGACTATGGCCTTCAGGCGTCTAACACAATGATATACGTCTAAAATTTAAGAACTGTGCATATGTCAGACGTCTGATATAACCCCCAAACGTTTGAAATTTTGCTCTGTCTTCTTCAAATAAAAATTAGAGCATTTCAGACGTCTGAAATTAAATCCAGACGTCTGCCATAGTTCTCTGCCTCTCCAATTTTTCAAATTCGATAAAACCAGACGTCTACATCAAAAACCAGACGTCTAATTTTATCTGCTACACTCAATATAGGGCAAACCAGACGTCTGATTTCCAATCTTCTAGACGTCTGATTCCCAATCGACCATTTAAATTCGCCCAGATAACATCATTATTTGCTTTTATCTCAAAAATTATTATAACCTACGATTTTCTCAGAGACGATTTTCCTTCCAAAGAATCATTTTTAAGCAAAACTAATCAAAATGCCTCCTCGCACTAAGAATGCCAAGATGTTAAAGAGAAAACAAGACCAACCGGCCTCATCTTCAAATCCTCAGGTGTGCTCTGATGAACAGATCGAAAGGTGGATGAATAAAGCATCGCATTCCATCAAAAGGTATGAAGACATCTAAAATAAAAAACTCCACATAGGTCCATTCTACAATCTCCTTAAATTCCCTATGTATGATCTCGATGAACTATGTGAAAATGCCGGGTTGGAAACCCTAATTTCTTTTACCCCTAATGATGTCCAAATAGATCAATTAGCCATATTTTTATTCTATGCGAATTTAGACAGTACTTCAGTGTGGAACACTGTAAATGAGGATAACTGGCTCTGGTCTAGCGTGTATGGGAACACGATTAGATTAACTTCAGGCATAATAGGTCGAACACTAGGATGCTCTGACACAGGGGAAGATCTATACAACATTCTGGATATGCACTTCAAGCCACGGAACAATATAACTCATCAAATTTGGGAGGACGAAATGCCAAAATTTGCCTCCGAATTTCTACGTCCAAAAGCTCGACTTCTAACCCGAATGATAATTAACACAATTATTCCACGAATGGGTAGTCACGAGCAAATCACCGAATTAGAGCACAAAGCCCTATATGCTATATTTAGTGGAACAAGAGTAAATTGGACCAAATTCATCTTCGACGAGCTAAAGCATTTTTGGACTCGATCAAGGCCGTCAATTATTTACATAACTTATATTATGAGACTTCTTCGTTCACATAATATCCCATCCTACCTATCAACATTCGAAGAAATCTCGCCTAAGTATGCTTCCACCAAATTCTTCTCTCTGATGCATCTACCTGAAATCCCTCCAGAATTCATGACCTTCGAAGATTGGACGCACAATCGTCAATCTAGAAGAGTTGAGCCTCCTCTTCAACCACACATTGATTCATCCCAAGAGAAGGAACAACATTGAGAAGCCACTCCTCTTCCTCCCGCACCCTTTGATTATCCGGGACAAGATGAAATTATGGAGACTCGAATGGATACAAATCCAAACGAAAGTATTCGAGATCTCACTCTTCGAAACCAACAAATTCTCTCTCAAAATCAAAAGCTTTTGGCTAAGCGAATTGACAACTTCAAAATGTCATTTGCTACACGCCTAGCCACTGTTGAAGAATCCCTTTCCACTGTCTTGTCAGTTCTTAAAGAAGTACTACAACGGGTTCGCGGTCCAACACCTCCTTTTGATGATTGGCCAACCCCAGTACCTTCTCCTCCCACAAAACATTCCACACTCTCTGAGGATGAACCTCTCAAGGAAGCTTTGACATCTCCCACAAAGGCTAGCACTTCTCAAAAAGAAGAACCAAAGGAAGATGATCAAAATAAAGCTTCTCCAAAGGAATCATAGATTTTGGGAATCATAGACTTTAAGTTTTTTTTTGGAATATAAAATTTTGTATGAATCTATGTGTGTAATCACTCTTCAAAATTAATGAAATTTTCTTTCTTGACGATTGGCTTCAATTTTATAATTCTTTTTGATAATGCTAAAGGGGGAGAAATATAAGTATAATCATAAAACATTCAAAATAAGCACATATTCAGGGGGAGATTTATAATCTATATATAAGTACATTGAATAGTTGTCATCATCAAAAAGGGGGGATTGTTAGGAAATCAATTCTATGGTTTCGATGATAACAACTATACAATGGAAATCGAATATGCATATATATCTATATTTATAGGTAATTGATATAGTAACATCACCAAAGAGACAAGAACAAGACTCAAAAGAAGTATCAAGGGGCTACAAGTCGAGAGAATCGGAATAGGAATGATACAGGCACAAGAAAAGCAACATGCACAAATCCAGATGTCTGAGTGCACTAACCAGACATCTGACTGAATTCTCTAGTTCGCAAATCAGACAGAATCAAACGTCTGGTTAATATACTCAGACGTCTAGTTAATATACTCAGACGTCTGAAAAGCAACCATATACAAAAAATATATGAGAGCCAGACGTCTGAAACATTTTCCAGACGTCTGATTTTGAACTCGACTGTGTATATTCAAAATACAACTGTCACAATTGAAAAGACACGATCGCTCCTCTTCACTGCAACTCTTCATCACCATTAGAAGCGACCTTAGAGCACTTACTAATAGATGCTACTACACAAAGGATCTCTCTACTGATATAAATAACATCAGGAATTCAAGAGAAGAACTAACCTGACTTACTTGCGCTTTCTACTCTTATACTCTGATATATTCTTGATCTCTAGCAATCTATACTTGTACTCTACACTTCCAAATATACAGTTCCTCATAGACAACAATCTCTAGATATATATATTGGAAGCATTTGCACTATATAGTCAAAATCCGTGTAATACAGAACACACAGTTGACAAAGAAACTCTGCTATTGTAAACCTGTTCCTCCGGGTGAAGTGAGGGTTATTCGATAAAAGGAAATTCCGAAAAGGAGCTTCGGGACTGGACGTAGGATAGGAGGTCTGAACCAGTATAAAATCCCTGGTGTGATTATTCTTATTTTCATATTTTAATATTTATACAATATAGTTTAAATTAGTCATATACTTGTCATTTGTATAATCGATCCACCATACTATAGACTTTCACTTTTGGTATATGCACGCTTCCTTCGTGTTCTATCATACTATTAGATTACTTTATCAAAATAGTTATTTTAACTCCTTGAAGCTTGTTTAAGGTCATAAATGAACTTTCACAACTTGCAAGCCTTTCACTCGCTCCTACTGACCTTGAAACCCTCGGGCTGCGAGATATAGAAGGTGTTCTCTAAATCACCATTTCGAAATGCCATCCTTACGTCCATTTGCAATATTTTATAGTCATAGAACACATAAATAGCTAGGAATATCCCAATGGACATAAGCATGGCTACAAGAAATAATCAACACCTTGAATTTGATGAAATCCTTTCACAACAATCCTTAGCTTATAAGTCTCTACTTGTTCATCAGCATTAAGCTTTTTCTTAAAAATCCATTTATAACCAATGGGTTTTATCCCTTCGGGTATGTTAGACAAAGTCCATACTTTTTTTTATATATGGAATCCATCTTGGATTTTATAGCTCCAAACCAAAGTGTAAAGTCTTTACTTTGCAATGCTTATGGGAATGTTTAGAGGAGTGTCGTCATCTAAGTCACGGTCCTACTTCCCATCATCCATGAGGAAATCGTAGTATCTCTCTAGTGCATGAGATTCCCTACTAGACTTTCAAATAGGTTGCGTGTTTTTGTATACAAGTGAATTTGATTTTCCCATTGGTTCGACCTCAATGCTTATTTCTTGGATCTCATCTACGTCTAAAACCTCAATGTTAATATCTTTTGATAGAAATTTCTTTTCTAAGAAGGCAACATGTTGATAAACGATAACCTTTTATTCCTTGGTGTTGTAGAATATATATAACCAATGGAGTTCTTGGGATATTTTACAAAATTACACAGCATGGATCTTACCTCGAGTTTATTTTAACCAACATTCTTAACATAGATCGGATAACCCCACACCTTTAAATACTTGAGTTGGGGTTTCTTTCCACACCACATCTTGTATGGTGTCTTAGGCACATATTTAGTGGGCATCAAATTCAACATATGCATTGCGGTTTCCAGCGCATATCCCTAAAAGGATAGAGTTAACACTGCCTTACTCATCATGGAATGAACAATATCTAATATGGTTTGATTCCTTTGCTGTGAAACATCGTTGTGCTGTTGAGTATAAGATGGAGTAACCTGAGAGATAATCCTATTGTCTTTTAAGTACCGTTGGAGCTCTTATCTAACATATCCACCTCCTCGATCGGATCGAAGGATTTTAATCTTTTGGTTCATCTGATTTTCAACCTCATTCTTATATTCAACAAATTTCTCATGGACATCAGATTTGTTATTCATAAGAAACACATATCCTAGTCTTAAGAAATCATTAGTAAATGTTACAAAATAAGAACAATAATATTTAGTAACTATAGGCATCGGGCCACATAGATCATTATGTACAAGGCCTAACAGTTCATTAGCCCTTTCATTGCTCCCACTAAAAGGCTGCTTGGTCATTTTCCCTTTAAGATATAACTCACATGTGTCAAGTGATTCAGAATAAGATAATGGTAGAAAACCTTCGGTTTTCAATTTGTGTAGTCGTTCCTCACTTATATGATCTAGCCTATAATGCCAAATATAATTTTTATTTATATTGTCATTTAAAAAATTTCTCACATGGTAAACATAATTTATATTGATTGCATAAATGACATTATCTAAAATACTATTATAAACTTTATTTCCATCCAATGTTCATAACATTACCAGCACAGTGAAAAACATAACCAGCCTTGGACAATCTGGACATAGAAATAATCCCATAAATAAAATCTTTTGCATAATAGCATGTATTTGATATAAAAAAAAATCACTTAGGGAACTTAAATGAAAATCTCCAACTGTCGTTACATCTATAATAAATATGTCAGCAACTTGAAGCCTCTTCTCTCCCTTTGCCACGTGATTCCTATTCCTAAGGCCCTTTAATAAAATACTGATATGAGTTCCCGATCCAGTATTTGAAAACCAAGATAATTTTTTGCTTGCAAAATAATTTTGAATCATAAACATACCTGTAGGAACAACATTACTATTCTTCTTCTTCTCTTTAACAATATTCATGTACTCCAGACAATTCCATTTCTAGTGACCATTCTTGAAACATTGATGATAATTACCTCTTTCAAATTGAGTAGTCTTCTTGTTCTTCTTACTAACCCTCTTCCACTTCTTCAAACCTTTCGAATATGACATGTTCCCCTTAACAAGTAAGACTCCTTGATCCTCAGATAAAGACTCAACTGACCTCGACATATTGAGGAGCGCCACAAGACTTTTGTTCCACTGGTTCATATTATAATTTAATATGAATGGCTCATATTAGGAAGTAAGGGACCCAAGAATCAAGTCTACTTGCATTTATTGCCTATTGTCACATCTAACTGTGAAATTTTATCAATATAGCATTTCATCATTAGAATGTAATTGTCCACTTTCTATCCCTTGGTCATTTTGGTATTGAACAGTTTCTTCATAAGTCTGTACCTGTTAGAGTGGGACTATTCACCAAATAGAGCTTTGAGACTATCGAAAATCTTATGGATAGACTTGTTTTTGTGTTTCGTTTGCAATGGCTTACCTAAAATAGACACCACGAAACTTAGGCGATTTTGAGATCAGCGACCCACTTGTTATAGGCAATGTGTAATTCAAGGTATGCATCATCAATAGGCTTTTATTTTGGGGTTTCAGGTACAGATGATGAAAGACATTCATAGGTTAGTGCTATCTTTATCGCTCTTAGCCTGTCAATGTAGTTAGGTCCTGTGAGTATGTTGTTTTTAGAAAACAACTTGAGGTATGGACATTTTCTACAATTTTGGTAGATTAGGATATTTTCATAGTGGATGTTCTTAGAATATTAGTAAGGTTAAATATTCCATTTCATTTTACTAATAAGCTCCCACTGGTCTTTTATGTTTCTCCAAAACCTAAGATGAAACATAAAAGTCTTTTGACTTCACTAGTAGGTGTTAGGACTCATTTTTCTTAGGATTCTGACCTTTAGTTTGCTCAATTACTCATAGCTCCACAAACGATGTATAATTCCTTATTGCTTATATCATATATGTCTCTTAACCTGTGGCTCTTGTCCTAATCTCATTCAACCTTGAGTTTGCTCAACAAATCGAAAGATATTATTTGCTCGTACTTACCATTTCATGACGGCCTAAGAATAGTATATGTATCTTGAGTTTGCTTAACAAATACTTATAGTTATCTTACCTCGTTTGTTTGATATAATAATATTACTACACAAATATCTCTAACTTTAGTTTTCTCAACAACCAAAGAGTGTGCAAGTATTTATTAATATATGAATGGTAGATGTCAATTTTTTATTAAAGGTTCATAACCTCTAATGTATTTATCCAGAATGGCATCGACTTATGTAATAATGTATCTCTTATGAAATAACATCGCGATTCAAGTGTCATACACATCAAAAATCAAGCTATACATATTATTCGTATGTTTTATCTCTTAAGTCTATTTAAGGTTTCCTTTTGTTTCACCTTTAATTAAAAATTCATATTATATAAATTTTAATTATTAGATAACTTTTATATTTAATTAAGTTATATAATAGTCTATGTATAATATATTAATTAAGTCTTATTGAATTAATTTAACCAATTAACATTTTAATTATTTTTATGTTATTCAATTAAACATTTTAATTGAATATGTATACCATAAAATTTATGGTCATACGCATATCTTTATATGTGTATACTATTATTTTTTAATTAACCTTTTAATCTACTCATTTAGTTAAACAATTTTAGTTCAATACAAATTTTGAAAATATCTTATGAATTATACATATATCATTATTATTATTTTTGAAACTAGGTAAACGTTTTTATTATGGGCTTTGCGGCTCAAGCATAACCTTCGGTTGACTACAGGCAGCTACACAGAACTACTAACCGACATAAAAATCTTTACAACTCGAATATACCATAAAAGAACATTCTCGTCTTTAAAGAAACCTATCAGATCTAAAGGGAGAAACGAAGCAAGATCATAACGACTTCGTCTTAGCATGAAATCCCTTGCTTGCTATCGATAGACCCAGCCTCTTCACTACCTCCTCCTCTTCTTTCTTGGCTGTGGTAAGTGTCTTCAACTTAATTCTTCGAATTGTGATTTGCATGTCAGTTTTAATCAATTTACTGACCAAGTACTCACTTTTCTTCACTTGCTTGAACCTTCTCTGGTTGCGTTCCTTCCAAACGTGCCAAACAACAGTAGTCACGGCTATGTTAGCAACAGAGGCGAGCAGACTTGCCTTGTCCCAGTGCTGATTAAGGTAACAAACCTCCATGCTTAAGTTATTAACACCGTTGTTGTCGGTTACTTTAGTTTTTATTTGGCTCCAGATTTGTTTTCTAAACTGAGAGTCAAAGAAAAGATGGTTACGACTTTCTTCATGTTGTTTGCAGAAAACACGGTTTGAGTCAGTAACAATGCCCCACTTTTTCAAAGGGTCCATCGTAGCTAGGCGACCTAGTGCAACTTTGTATGTGGTGAAGGACATCTTAGGTACACTAGCTTTATTCCAGACGAATCTAGCCCATTCAAGAATAGGGTCAGTCTTCCTCAGTTCGCCCCAGGCAGATTTAAAGCTAAAATCTTTCCTGGTAGGCTTCCAAATCCAAATGTCATTTTGCTATCCACTATAGATAGGTATGTATTGGATTTGTTGTTTTAGTTGATAAGGTAGATGGAAACCATGTGTATTCCACAGGGAGTTGTGTAAAATTTCGCTGACTTGAGTATCCCTTGCCCCCATAGCAGAGAAGGTATCCCAGCCTAGTCTATGGACCAAACTTTTCCCATCCAGCCATGGGTCGAACCAAAGGCTGGTGTTTTCCCCATTAGCAAATTTCCTTTCAATTAGATTGGAAATGTCATCTCTACATTTCAAAATTGACTTCCATGTGACCGAGGCATTGTTATTATTCCTCATCTACTAAAAGTTGCCTTTAATGTACTTGTTCCTCATCCATGTGGCCCATAGGTTGTTTAATGTTATGGCTTTCCAGGCCAGTTTAATAGCAGCAGCCTTTTTGAGGTCAGTAAGGTTCTTTAGTCCCACCCCTCATTCTTGTTTAGGTCTACATAGCAACTCATAGCTCACTTTATGGAGACCTCCCTTCCAAATAAAGTTAGCACACGCACTATTAATTTTTTGTATAGAAGCCTCTGGAATCTGGAATGTTTGTAGCCAAAATCTGACCTTAGATGTTGTTAGAACCAAAATTGGTCACTAACATCCAAGAATAGATTTGTGTAGAGAGATTAATGAAGATAGTAAATTAAACAGAGGAATATATGCAAAACTAAAAGCAGCACAAGAACACCAGAATTATAGTGGTTCGGCGTAACTGCCTGCGTCCACTGTTAATGTAATCTTTATTGCCTTTCCCAAAGATTTGAATATAGATACAATCCGTAAACAAACAACTTGAATACAAGTTTGAACTGAAAGAAGCGGGTACAAAAAATGGCAGAGTATCCCTGGAGTTCTCAAAAAAAGGTCCTCTCCACTGTACCCCTGCCCCTCTATTTATAGACGAAGATAGGCCGGTTCTCCTGTGTAGGCCTACGACTAAGGTAACTTGGACCAATATATGGTAACCTCGAGTCGACTGGACAAGACATACTGAACGACTTTTGGCCGATCGACAAGTGTCGAACCAGTAATCCCCAAGCCATTATGGCCGAACCATGAGTTCCTCATATACGACTCGAAGCGAAGTCTCCCATGACTCGGAGCAGCTAGTGATGCCATCCGAAGTAAAGAAAAGGCTGGCCATACTGTCCCTATGGTAATCTGCTAACTCCCTGGCCGAACGATGAATGGCCGAACCATGTTATTCCTCCCTCCATGACCGAGCGACGAGTAGCCGAACCACGTTGGCCAAACGACTTTGACTTGTTCACCTTGACTATACTCCAACACCAAACCATCCTGGCCAAGCGATACCTGCTGACCCACCTAGGCCGAACCGAATCTAGCCGAACAACCAAGGCCGAACCATGACTACCCACGATGTTCGAAATCATCTCGAACAACCAAGGCCGAACCATGATTACCCACGATGTGTATACGTTTATATATTTTTTATTTAGTTATACTTTCCTTTTCTTCTCTTTTTTTAAATGGATGGCTCAGTCGTACAAACACCGTGCTATGCGTCCGGTCTAATCAGTGTCGTTCGGTCAGATTCACTCACCGACCCACTGAGGTTCTTTGACCGGCTCCATAGGGTAAGGCCTGTTCGCCTCCCCCTTTCCACATATAAAGGCCCAGGTACTTATCTTCTTCTTCCCACTTTTACTTTGTTACTCTCTTCCTTTGGTTTTACTCAAAGCCAAAGAAATCCTTTCTCCACCGAACTGCCATCACCCTCCTTACACGCTTTCCGCCGTCATCCTTGACTCAGAGTACCAGAAATCACGCGCCTTAACCCCAAACTATTTCAGAGGTAAGGATCCACTCCTTTCTTTGAACTATTAGGCGACGCCTCCCTGAACTCGCCCTGAATCTGAACCCTACACATATTCGATCCTTCTTGGTGAGGATGAGAGGAGGGAGATAGTGGGAGTGAGTGTATGGGTTAGGATAGTGAAGTGTTTAGCATGGGTCGGCGCCGAATCGAGAGGAGTTGGCGTAGATGCTTCTAGGAAGGGAGGTCGGTGACGTGTATAAGAGGAGAGTTTATTGTTTCGTAAGCGAGAGGGGATCGTTGTTTAAGGAGTAAGGAGTCCAGTTGATAGCCTTTGTAGGGTGACCCTTAAGGGTGAGTCTAGTTGGCATATCCCAATAATGGCCAATCGACAGAGGAGGTTACAAGGTTGGGTCAGTATTTTGAGTGGAAGTCGGTCGGTCGTCTGTCTAGGGAGGTTTGGTCCGGTAGGATCCTAGCAGTAGAGTTGTTCTTTATTCTGTGAAGGAGTGGCTCGGTTCAAGTTATGGTAAGGCCGTTCGGAGATTAGGGAGTGAGCGTGGGTCGGTGTGCAGAGAGAGGAAAGGAGCGAGTGAAGCGGGGTAAGTTTTAAGGCTTGGAGACAAGTGAGGCAGCATGGTTCAATATGTGTGCATTTGAATGGATGAATGGTCCTAGGTTCGGGGGCCGGCATTGATAAACACATTTACTCCACCTCAACTCATAGAACATAAGATCATTGTTTATTTCCATACTTAATCACATACCAATAAACCCATGATATGAACTTAAGTTCAAAGGCACATGGAACTGATCAGGACTAACAACTTCACGATTTGAATCACTGTAAACATGAACTTAAAGCTTGTTAAAGATGACAACCTAAAGCTCGTCATACCACACTTTACTTTTCTGAACCCTCATTTATTTGCACTCTTTACTTGAACCATCACATTAGCTCACACACCATGCGGGGGGAAATATTTTTGATTGTTATATCTGATGCCGATTATCTTTCAAGTATAGTTTAAACAGGTATCTACCCATACTAAACGCTTGCTGAAGATGTCAAAAAGATCAAGCCTGCTACAGTTTCTGACAAGCCTGAGCCAAGTTCTCAGCAAGAGGTGGTAGGGACTTCGAATCCACCGACAACTTCTAAATAGGGTATCCCGGATCCATCTGCTACAGTTATTGGCCCGGCTCCTGATGTTATAGACGGAGCAGTCATTCTGGATAATCCTATTGATTCACAAGTTTCAAAAATTGGCGAAACCGCTCTTCGTCGGTTGTGTACAATTCATGGAATACCTTTCGATGACGTTTGAGTTCGATCGGGGCAAGATCAGCCTCACCTGCCCCCAACCGGATATACAGCGTGCAATAAATTCATATGCTGGGTCGGTAGCATGCCACCTTTCAACTCTTTTCTCCATGAAGTGTTACGGTACATCGGTATTGCTCCGGCACAGATACATCCCAGTAGCCACGCGTTTATCTATGGCACTTGTATTACCTTCATGAGCACCTTATTCAGACTCCCTACTCCTAAGGATATCCGCTATATCTACCGCTTCAAAAGACGGTCTGATAGTCCATCCTTCATCTTTCTCGAACCACATTCCAAATGTCAAATCCTGACGGGGGCGTGGAGTATATTCTTCCAGTACAAGCAAGAGTGGTTCTACGTACGCTGCCCTCCCCGTTTTGTGAGGAGATGGCTGGAAGGGAGTAAGTTTTATTCCTTTACTAATATTTGCCTGAGGCTCGAAAAGCATTCTTCCTAAATTTCCTTCTACTTTTATAGGTATCCGCCCATGACCGGAAGGCGCAATTCCGAGGCCGTCGAGGCCATCGAGGCCATTCGAGCTATTCCCGTGAGAGACTGGGAGATCAAATTCGTTATTTCCAATGAATTGATTTCAAGGTTTGGATTATTGATGGAGGGTCGTCGAACTAGCCTCCCAACTAGCGCCACTACAATCGGATCTGCTATGGAAAAAGGCAAAGAGCAAGCCGGACCTTCGGTGCCTCCTGTAGAAGGGGCCCCCGATACAACTGAGGAAGGTGAAATTAAGGAGACCGGGATGCCAAAAGCGACCGACGAGAATATAAGTCCCGACTCAGCACCAGTACCGACGCACCCGGCATCGATGAACCGCCCCCTCCTTCGAAGAGGAAAAAAGGCCTTGCCTACAAACTGAGAAAGAAATCAGTGGGCGAAACTTCAAAAGTTACAATTATTCCAGTCAAGAAAGAGTCATCTCCCCAACATCTAAAGGGTTCGCTAAAAGGTCTATCAGATCTGACCATCCCCGACGACTTGCTAAATTACGGCTTCAATGATCCAGAGGCCATGGGACTTAATTCACCCGCGAGAGGCGATGAAGGCGATCAAGCTCATCATCAAGGAGAGAAAACCCCAATAGGTAAAGCTAAAGAAACTGGTCCATCGGGGGGAAACACTAGGACACACACGGAAACTCACACTTCACCCTACACTTAAATTTTAGCCATCGTGCGATCCTCACTAACTCGTATTCACTTGGTTTCTGTGCAGGTGATATGGGGCGCTCACATGGCTTCGACCGCCTTCGCAGGTCCTCTATCTTCCGCCACTCCGGTCAGGATTCGGGATCAGGTAGATGCCAAGACAAGGATGACAGCGGCGATAGGGACTACCGTCCTAGAGACTCGTCGTCTTCTCGAATAAGAACTTACAGCCATTCTTCGTATCCCAACGATCCTCCCCTTCACTCAGAGCGCGGTAGGGAAAAATCTACTTCGAAGTGATCTCATTTGAAGCTCTCCGCGACCAACACTCTAGCTCGTCGAGTACCAAGCAATCTCGTGAGCCCCACAAGAAGTCTGTGACTCCGGCTAAGCAGACTTCCCCAGCCTCCGTACATGATCCATTGACGGTAGAAAAATTAGCTGAGCTCAAAGCCACATTCCCGAAGATATGTTTTAATGGATTAAAATTTCTTCCTGCAATTCATCCTATTCCAGGGCATGTCAAACAAAGCACCATCACCTGCAATAATGATGCTATGTTCAACATGACGCATTTGTTCATTTGGTGGAGAAAGTTTCGGAGGTTTCTATGGAATGTCAATATGAAATCGACCGCCTGAAACTTGGAAGCCAATCACGACAAAGATATCATCAAGGCCCAAGATAAAGAGCTATCCTTGTATAAATCTCAACTTGAGGCCGCCCGGAAAAATGCCAAGGAAACAGGCGAGGCAATTAGTCGCTTGGAGGCCATTCACAAGAAGGAAATTGATGAGGCAGTCCAACGCAGCGGTGCGTTAGCTCTAGAGAAAGACTCTATCCACAAAGAAAAAGATATTCTCGCTCGACGAGTTAAAGAACTGGAGGAGCTGCTTATCAAAGAGAAAGAAGAGAAAACTACCGCACAGGAAGAGTCACGGCAATATTGCGATGAAATCGTCGCAACACGACTCTTAAAGACGAAGCTTGACGAGGAACTTTCTAAACCTGAAGCATTAAAGGATGCAACCCGTGAGGAGGGTAAAATAACGGTGCCGATAGAGGTCGATTCTCGCCTCGAGGCAGCTGCTGAAGCCGGTAGGGAAGAAATTAAGTGCCTATTTGATCTGCTTATTGCCGAGTATAATGCTCGAGTTCTCATGCATCGTGATCTATCTTTTCTGGGCGAGGGTTACCTCGAATCATTGGCCAAAGCATGAGATACTTTAATAAAAATTAAAAAAGTTGAGCCGGGTACCAAAGAGGTTGATGAAGAAGCTCTTGTGAAGGAAGTGCTTCGAGGAAACGAGCCTTCCGACTTATTTGCAGCAAAAACCCTCTTCGGAAGAGATTTTCCTCCTCATCAAAGAGGAAGGACGACATTGCTGGCCCATCCGAAACTGAGTCTCCAGTTCCTCCTTCTGTTCAGCCGGCTAGTTGCTCATCCCTCGATCCTTTCGAGCAGCATGTCGGCTATGACCCAGAGAAGCCCGAGCTTGACATTCACGTTCGATCCCCTATTCCAGAGGGTGAGACTCCCAAAACAGCTGATAGTCAGTCGGAAACCAGTATGTAATTTTTCCTTCTAGGGTCCAAAGAACCATCGCTTTTGACAAATAATAGATGTATTCTAACATTTATCTTTAATGGCTTCAGGTAGGCCATTCTGATCCCGAACCAACTCCAAGGAGCGATGTCGCCACGGAGAAGGAAGAGAAAATGGCGGAAGGACTTCACACTGAGGATACTCCTGGACCCGATGCCCAAGTGATCGAGGCGCTTGACGAGGACAAACTCGAGAATCCCTTGCCTATAGACGAACATGATGATGTTCAAATCACTGGCGCCTCCGGACCTACTTCAAAACTTAGTATGGGGGAACGAGTCGCGGAAGAGGAGAAAGAGAAAGCCAAAGTTAAGGTTGAACCTCAGGTGGTGGAACTTGACGATCCTTTAAATAGGCCCTTGTTCGTCGACGGAAATTCTATCGGTTTAGAAAACCGTCGAACGAATTTAGAAATAAAAATAACCGCAAGTGCTCGGCGTACTATTGAAGTACGTGGCGAGTACGGGTCGATCCGCATGAAATTGATGATTTTAAAAAATCTATTCGATCAAATTAAACCAAAGTCGAGTGAAAATTAAGCTAGAGAATTAGAGAATTAACTAACTAACTGAAAGAAAAGAAATGCAAATATAAGAGTTAAATGACAATTTAGAGAATAAATCCACTCTCTAGATCATGTAGTTCAACACATATGAAATCATGATCTCTCTTTTATGGTCATTAGTTCTTTAATTGATGTGTCTATCATAAGTATGGCATATTTGTGCTATTAGTTAGCCAACATAAGCCATCAAACTTTGACACACCCCTTAAACCACTTACTAACTTTCATGAAACTTGACAATGAAAATGAAAATGAAATCTATTTTAAGTATGTCCTATTAACTATTGATTAGAAATATAGACCATCAAATTTTAATTTCAAATCACTTTCTTTTGCCATAATCATAGTTTGATGAAGAGGCATTTGTGTTAGTGATTGTTTAAGTATAGTCTATTTGGTGTCAACAATATAGACTATCAAATTCAAGGCAAAAACAAAAATAAAACCACTTCAATCATTCTTCATTAAGCACAAAAAGAGAGCATGAATTAACAAATAGTTGAAGCTACATAATTAGAGAGCTTCATTAACCCTAAATTGAAGGGGTTTAGCCTCTCATATTTGTCATTTGATTAATAAATGTAGCTTGCAACATGAAAGCAAAAAGAAAGCAAAATGAAAGCTAAATGAAAGAAAACTATTCTAATTGCATAAAAGAAAATCTACACTACTAGCATGAAAGGAAATGAACATGTAATTAAAAGGAAACAATAATTACATTGCATAAAAAAAAAGAATTACATAAGAGAAGAAATGGCTAAGTAGCCATGAAAAGAAAGAGAGCTTTGATTTATTTTCTAAGCTAAAAACTAACTAAAGAGAGACTAAGGGAGAGGAGAGGGTTACATGAAACATAAGGGGATTTTATTCATGTGTTAAACCCTAATTTATATTTTTGGGGAATGCCCAAAATACCCTCCTAGGAAGTGTGGAGGCCAAGTAATCATTAGCTTCAAATAATCCTCATTTAAGTGTACATGAAGCCATTAATTCCATAAGCATGTGCATTAGCCTCTAATTTGTACATTAAGGTAGGTGGGTAGGTGGGGTCCTCCATTATCTTCACTTTGAATTATTTCCATCTTCATTTGTTCTCTTCACTCTTATGCATGCATATATCATCATGTAACCACTTGTAAAATTCACCAAATTTCCTACAAAACAACATAGAAAATTCCAAGTAAATTTTCACAATTTAATAAATGCATAAAAATGACCATTTTGCCCATATATGAAGATGAATATGTGACAATTTCAAATAATTTGAATTTTGGTTTAAACGAGTTAAAATACCCAATATGATCATTTATTTAATTTAAATAGATTAAATATGGTGGTAAAAATATGCACATTTACGTGCACATCAAATACCCCCACACTTATCTTTTTATTTGTCCTCGAATAAAGGAAAACTAAGATAAATCCGTTTTCGTAGGGAGCACGATTGCATTGAGCATATGCAATAAGCCGTTAAACCTCTGGGTGTCCCCAGTAGGACGAGTGTTGTCTCGTGAGGGTTTTCAGTGGATACTACCCACAAAATCCAAATGCAGGATGAAAATATTTACACAATGCAAGATTTATTAACAAAGAGATGAATGCAAGTTTTTGAAAATATTTACGAATGAAGGATTTATTTTTAAATTAACACAAATAAGTTAAATATAGGTTTGGTTATTATCTTGAAAATTTAAGTCATTTACTTGTCAAAATTTCCAACAAAAATCAAGTTATCATAACAAATAGACAATAGTTTAACTCGTTATTTTGGTTGATAACACAGTGTAATTTGAAATGGATCCTTAGTTGATTATCAAAGTTTATTAAAGTGGTATTTCATTTCATTTCAATAACAAATCAAATCAAATAAGTTAAAATAGTGCTTAGATTTCATTTGCTTACTCTCTCCATTTTTTGAAAATTTTATTGATATTTACAATATTTACATATGCCTAACTCAGATAAACTGAGGCCAGATATATTACCCATGCACTGCCTTGTGGACTAATATGAGGGGAATACAGAGCGTGGCGAGTGAACACACGAGTGTGAACACCTATTGACTGTAGGCGTTATTAAAAAGAATTTATATATATATATATATACACCTAGCTCAGATAAACTGAGGCCAGATATACCGATCATGCACTACCTTTCGAACTTACGTGAGAAAGGTACAGAGCATGGCGAGTGTACACACAAGTGTGCACACCTGTCGACCGTAGGTGTTAATAGAAAATATTTACATATATACAAATGTTTTGTTTTTGTTTTTTTATTAGAGAGAGAGTTTCATAAAATCATCTTAGCACCATTTAACTTAGAAGACAAAAAAAAATGTTATATCCTTTACTTTAAATCAACCACTTTTTAAAACAAAGATTTTCAATTAGGATATATTTCATAATTATCACGTATGAATCTTCCTATATACTAGTTAAACCATTATTATTTGTAATCAAACTTCATTTTTATTTTTGTTAAGACGAATAAATTTTTAAAAATTTCAATTTAATAAACCAAAACCATATATTTATCTTAGAGTGTTTCTTTTAAAAATAAATTAAAATTCTTAAAAAAAAAATTGTTTGTTTTTTTTGTTTTTGAGATTTTTTTATTTTAGAAAAAATTGAAAATGATGGTGAGCCTCCCCCCACACTTGATTTTGACTGTGTCCCCACAGTCAACCCAAGTGGAAGTAGAAAAATAAAAATAAAAACATGATATTTATTCAAATGAAAATTAATGGTATTTACACGAGATCAGAAAGTATATCGTCAAAAAGTAAATCAAACGGTCTTCCAAAAACCGATTCATTTGCCTCGTTAAGTACACGAGACACGACTTAAGCTCAGAAAACCAAACCATACAAGATTTCGAAGTTGAATTTGGATTTGGAAAAACGAATGTCGTTTTATTAAAAATTGCACGAGTCGTTTTATTTTCAATGATTTTTGGGGTTGATAAAACGATTGATTGAAGTTCAAATTTATTTTCACCAAATTGAAATTCAAGTTTGTCATTGAAAAATTCTTCAAAATTATTGATTTCAAAATCAAAGTGGTGATTTAAATCCTCCCCGTAGAAATTTAACAACTCGTCTTCGAATAGTCCAAAGAATTCGTGTTCATTAAATTCGTCTTCCTTTGTTGGATTATCAACAACTTCATTGCGTATCTCAAGTTCAAAATCCAAAGTTGTTGTATTCAAATTTTCAGAAAAAGGAAGATCTAAAATTAAATCGAGTTTCTAACCCTCAAAAGAATTGAAATCCAACTCAATTACCGTGTTTTCAACAACTTCGTTAAGATTTTTATTTTCAATTTCAAAAGTTGTTATTTGAAAATCGTCGATTTGGGTAAAAGATGGTTTATCGCTTGACTCGCCATACGTTGGGATTTGAGTATGTTTTTCATGTTGTTTCATATAAGTTTCAAACAATGAATCCGTGTGCTCATCGTAAATTTCATTCATTTGTTCGACAAAATCCAATTTATAATTATTAGCTTGAGGATTTTCGATTTGGATTTGTTGAGAACAAAAATTTTCACTGGCATCATAGTCGAGATTATTCACATTGCCAAAATTATTTGAAAAGTGGATCACATTTTCGTTTTGATTTTGAAATTCATTTTGGAGTTCAAAATTGATTTGGCATGGGTTATCATCGAAATCGTTTGAATTTTGAATTGAATTCAAATTTTGATTATTTTGAAAACTTTGATTTGAATCATTTCCCAAATATGAATTACACAAATCATTTATCATTTGATGTTGTTGTGTAGAGATTTCAAGTAAAGACGAAATGCTCTTTTCAAGATTTGAGGGTTGGTCATCGTTTTGAAAATTTTGTGGTTTAAAATTTGAATCATTTAAACAATAGTTGTTGTTAAAATATCCATACGAATTTGGAGTGAAATTATATGGATTATATTGATTTTCACAACTATCGTAAAATTCATGTAAGTGGGGAAACTCGGACATTTTCAAGAATGTTTTTGTTTTTTGTAAAGGAAAAATATTTACAAATAAAATTTATTTTTCAAAAGGGAAATTAATTTTTGTTTTTTTTTTGGTTTTTCAATTTTTTCTTTGTTTTTGAAAAGGTTTTATATATTTTTTTTGAATTTTGTTTTTTCTAATTTTTTTTTGGATTTTTGAAATTTCAAAGGAAAAAGATTTAAAAATTTCAAGGGAAAAGGAATATTCACAATTTTTTTAGTATTGGATTTTGAAATTTTTTTAAAAAAATATATGCTTGAACTAATACAACTAAATGAATGCAAGAATTAATTACAAATGATTTATCCTAAGTTAACCCAAAATTGTATAATCACACATTGTCTTAGATAAACAAGATAGTTCTCAGCCAGGTAACGGACAGGGGTTATCGGTGCATCACGAATCACCATAGCAATGCAGCCGAAGGTTTAAGTACCTTCAGAGGAACAACCACTATAATATTTACGAATCACCGTAATATTTATAAATGGCTATTACTCTGCCGTAGCCTAGACACCAAGAAATTAAATTGTTCAAAGAAGACAAATTGTCGATATACAATTAAAAGTTATCGATGTCTAATCGTTATTATTAATCAAAATCTACGATAAAATGCAAAGCAGAAATTAAACGTGTATTAACAATGCAACTACGAATGTGTTTTTTTTTGTTTTTTAATTTTTGAATTTTTTTAAATATATATATGCAAATGCAAGCAATCAACAATGCAACTAAAATAAAAACAAGATATATATACAATGCAAGGCAAATAAAAACAATAGATATATCAAGCAAGCAATTTTTGTTTCTTTTTATAAAGCAAAGCGAAGCAATTATTTTTAGCAAGCAGCTCCTTTCCTTTTTCGCTTTTGCAACCTGAAAATAAAAATAAGATATATATACAATTTTTTTATATCGAAGAAGAAACTAAAATAAATGAAAAACAAAACAAATTCAAAAAAAAAAATTTTGGGATGAAAACTTAAAAGTAGAGTTTTACTTTTGGGTTTAAAGAAGCTTTTAAAAGAAAATAATAACAAAGACTTTATTCACATACATATACATCAAAGCACTGACCCGGCCCAAACAAGTTAAATAAAACTGTGGAATTCTCGTTGTTTCCTGGAGATTTGACCAGGTAACTCAGTACTCGGCATCTAGTAGTGTCCGGCATTTAGTAGTGTCCGGCATATAGGGCTACCCGGCATACAGGACTACTCGGTGTCAACTAGCGCTCGGCGTCTCATAGTACTCGGCGTAACACACGGCATCTAGGAGTACTCGGAGAAGTACTCGGCAGCCATAGTGCTCGGCATCCGTAGTGCTCGGCATCCGGAAGACTCGGCGTCAGATAGTATTCGGCGTTCGGCGTAGTACTCGGCATCAATTAGTGTTCGGCACAAAGTAGAACCCGGCAACAGGGATACTCGACATCCCATGGTACTCGGCGAAGCACACAGCGCCCAGTAGAGCTCGGCGATAGGAGTACTCGGTATCCAGAAGACGTTCGGTGCACACGAACACTCAACATGACTGTATCGTTCGGATAGAATGCGTCGTCCGGCCAGAGAGCACTGTTCGGTTTAGAGCTTCAGACAGAGGCACGTTCGGCTGGAACTGAAACCATCCATCACTTCCCACACATCAAACGAACCATTCAGCATGGAAGGGGCCGTTCGGCACGGAAAGGACTGTTCAGCATCATAGCGTTCGGCATACTTGGTTCGGCATGCAGCGACCACTACACCTGGGCTAGAGCGTTCAGCTATCAAGCCCACTTGGGAAGTCCAGCCCATATTTGCCTATAAATAGAGGGGCAGGGTCACAGTGAAGAGGATCCTTTTTTGGAGAGAGAATACTGGGGAAACTTTGCCATTTTTTAGACTCATCTTCTCTACTTAACAACTTCATTCAAGCATTTGATTCACGAATTGTATTTGTAATCATCAACTAAGAAGATCAATAAAGTTTAATCTCAAAGTGGACGTAGGCAATTACGCTGAACCACTATAAATTTGGCGTTCTTACTTTCTACAATTAAATTAGCATTGTCTCCTCTGTTTAATTTACTTTCATCACTTATATCTCTACACAGTCTTTCTCTACGAGGTTAGTGATCGATTTTGGTGCTAACAATTTGGTGCTTTCATTGAGAGTTGAATTCTCAGACCTCAAGGATCTGCTTTGAAGCTACTGGATTGAACAAATCCCCCAAAGAAGATCCGACTCACTGATAGGACATCCGTTGATTCTACTCAGAGTTCATACTAATAACTCTATAATGGCAAGACCACGTACCGGGTCAGCTTCTCATAATGCGGATGCCCACGAGACTGCTAGCGTGCAACAAGCAGGGCCTAGCAATCAACCAGCAATTCCAAATGTAGGAGTTGCCGCTCAGGACCAAACTCCAGTTGTCACCAGAATAGAGTTCAACGACTTGATGAGAGAGCTCAGGGAAAGTAGGAGACAACTAGGAGAGCAGATGCAAGCTAACGCCAACCTGATGGCACAACTCACTCAACAGCAGCAACAGAATGCTGGGGGCAATCCCGCCCCTTATTCCTCATCCGACAGCTCTACTTCCTCTGATGAACCTCCCAGGCGCAGACGCCGCAAGACTGACGCTGCATGAGCAGAAGCTGCTGTTCAAACAACTGGAGACTGAGACCAAGCAAGAGCTGGAAACTTCAGGACCGGGGTACAGACAGAGGATAGAGGCCCGGATCATCAAAATGCTAACGATGTCGAACCTCAAGACGCACGATTGGCAGACCGCCAGGAGAGGAGGCATCAGCATGGACAGGCGCGTAGAACAAACACTAACCTTCCGCCTTCCATACAGACACCAGATCTGACAGCCATGATCAGGCAGTTGATGAAGGAAAATCAGGGGTTATCGAATGATGATTGGGGAGTGTCAAGAAGTCATACTCCGTTCACGGATGTTGTGTTGCAAGCGGCGTACCCCAGGAAGTTTAGTATGCCTACTATCCCTGCGTATGAAGGGAGGACTGACCCCAGACAGCATGTCATGAGGTACGAATGGATGATGGATTCAGCTAGAGCGAATGATGCCACCAAGTGTAGGTGCTTTCCGATTACTCTATCTGGGATCGCTACTATGTGGTTCACCCGACTTCCTCCGCGATCCGTATCAAAAATTGAGAAATTGGCTTATTGCTTGGTGATTGCATCACGTAAGCTGCGCCCATACTTTCAAGCACATTCAATCGGTGTTTATACCGATCAACCCCTGAGGCAAGTACTCCAACGGCCGGAAACTTCTGGAAGATTGCTAAGATGGAACATCGAGTTGAGCCAATTCGATATCGCATACTTACCGCGGAGAGCCATCCGAGGGCAAGCATTAGCAGATTTCATCGCCGAGTTTACCATACCCATCAAACCGGATGACCATGACATCATTCCCCCCGTTCGATGGAAATTATACACTGACGGTGCATCAAACGACCGTTGCTCCGGCGCGGGCGTAGTTCTTATAACTCCGGAAAACCGATCAATCTGTTATGCCCTGAAGCTCGATTTACCGGCTACAAATAACGAAGCCGAATATGAAGCACTGATCGCTGGCTTAAAGCTCATCAGAGAACTCGGGATCGAATCAGTCGAAATCTTTTGTGACTCACAGTTGGTGGTTTACCAAGTACGGGGAGACTACCAAGCAAAGGGACGAAAGCTTGCTCCGTACCTCGTTCAGCTCCAAGAACTACTATCAAATCTTGAGCGTTATGACATTTCACATATCCCGCGCGAACAGAACAAAGAAGCCGACTTATTGGCTAAGTTTGCAAGTACCGGCGATGCGCAGCAAATGGGATTGTATCCCGTCGAAGTCTTGCATGCCCCGAGCATAGACGGGATGAAAGTCGATCGCGTGTTGGAAACAGAAATCGAGAAGGAATCGTGGATAACCCCATTCAAACTCTACCTAATGACCGGGGCTTTACCAGAAAAAAGAAGCGAAAGACGGTAGGTCCTTCGAAAGGCCGCGCGATACATAATGCAGGATGGATCAATGTATCGAAAAGGATTCTCAGTCCCATTATTACGATGCATCGCTCATAATGAAACAAAGCGGGTCTTGAGAGAGGTTCACGAAGGGGAATGTAGCGACCATACTGGGGGGCAAATGCTAGCAAAAAAGATCCTTCGCTATGGATATTACTGGCCAACCGTAAACCGGGACGCCGCAGACTATGCAAGAAAGTGTGACAAGTGTCAAAGATATGCAAAAATCCCGAGGACTCCAGCAACAGAACTCACACAAATGGTTAGTCCCTGGCCATTTGCAATCTGGGGAATCGACATAATCGGCTCTTTGCCTATATCCAGAGGTGGTGCGAAATACGCGATAGTTGCAGTCGACTTCACAAAATGGGCTGAGGCAGAACCTTTGGCCACAATCACCTCTAAGAAAGTCGTTAACTTCGTTGTACGAAACATTATATGCCGCTTTGGCCTTCCTCGCACCATCATCACGGACAACGAGACGCAATTTGAAAGTAGAGAGTTCAAAGAGTTCTGTTTAAAGTATGGCATCGAGAAAAAGTTCGCCGCCGTTGCACACCCGAAGGCTAACGGACAAGTCGAGGCCGTTAACAAAGTAATCAAGTCCATACTGAAGAAGCGTCTGGAGAAGGTTGGAGGCAAGTGGGTAGATGAACTCCCGACAGCATTATGGGCGTATAGAACTACCCACAAGTCCGCGACCGGCCACACTCCGTTCGCCTTGGCATACGGTTCTGAAGCCGTTACACCCGTGGAACTTGAAGTTCCATCGCACCGAGTGACATACTATGATCCCAAGACGAACCAGAACCTCTTGCTGGAATCACTGGACTGCATCGATGAAAAGCGTGAAGAAGCCGAATTAAGGGCGGCAGCGCATAGGCATCGAGTCAAGCGTTACTACGACGGCAGGGTCCGTCCAAGGATTTTGATGTGGGTGATCTCGTTCTGAAACGAGTTTTCCCGGTACCATCACGTATGAATCCCAGCTGGGAAGGTCCGTACGCCATTGAATGGAAGCTTGGAGAGGGAACATTCAAGCTAGCGACCGTTGATGGCACGACACTCCCCCGAGCATGGAACAGTGAACATCTGCGGCACTATTACATTTAGCATGTTTCCTTTCTTATTTTAGGCACTGTTATTTCCTACATGTTTCCGTTCAGTCATAACATAGTTTCTTTTTAAAGTTGTAATCAAGAAGTTTAGTTGATTTTCATTAATAAAGGCTTGAAGCCGTATTTTCCATGAATCACTAACGTCTCTGTATCTCACAGTTGAATGACGAACTACATTATCTTGTACGACGTACGGACTCGTATAAACGATTTCAAATCTCCGAATCCTCAGAGCGCGGATCGGAGTACTCTAAGTCCCCAGAGCGCGGAATAGAGTATAAACGATTTCAAATCTCCGAATCCTTAGAGCGCGGATCGGAGTACTCTAAGTCCCCAGAGCGCGGACTAGAGTATAAACGATTTCAAATCTCCGAATCCCCAGAGCGCGGATCGGAGTACTCTAAGTCCCCAGAGCGCGGACTAGAGTATAAACGATTTCGAATCTCCGAATCCCCAGAGCGCGGATCGGAGTACTCTAAGTCCCCAGAGCGCGGACTAGAGTATAAACGATTTCGAATCTCCGAATCCCCAGAGCACGGATCAGAGTACTCTAAGTCCCCAGAGCGCGGATTAGAGTAGAAACGATTTCAAATCTCCGAATCCCCAGAGCGTGGATTGGAGTACTCTAAGTCCCCAGAGCGCGGACTAGAGTATAAACGATTTCGTACCTCCGAATCCCCTGAACGCGGATCAACTTACTCTAAATCTCCGGAGCGCAGATTTAGAAAAAAAGTCTAGGTACTCGAGAAATGTGGAATAAGGAGTATGCCACGTCCGAAGATGTTTGAACAACATGAAAATGGACTGGGAGATAAGGCAACTCATAAGAACTTGAGTTATGGCTGCAATTTGTCATCAAACCAAAGAAAAGCAAGAGAATCATTCGAACGAAAAAGAAACTAAAAACTTTATTCGATCAGTCCAAAATGGGGTTACATGATCACTCCTACAAAATTCAGACCTGTCTATACAAACTACAAGCTACGGAAGATAAAAGCAATTACAAGACTTAAGCAAGAAGCTCGTTGAACGAGTGTATCGATTATTTCTTCGATTTCTTCTTCTTGTCTTCCTTTGTCTTTTCCGATGACTCCTCTCCCTCACGCTTTCTCTTGGACTTCTTGCTTGCTAAGGAAGAGGAGTCAGGAGTAGGAGACGGAACATCTAGTGGTTTGGACCTGCCCGGGAGGATAATTTTCAAAGGTCTGTTCCGCGGGTCGGTAAGTTCCAGGATTCCAGGTTCAACTTTGACCTCGACCTTTTTCTTCTCCTCTTCGGCGAGGCGGTCCTTCATGCTCATTTGCGAGGTATGCTCAGAGGCGCCGGTGATTTCAATTTCATCATTCCCTTCGGCAGGAGATGAAGTGTCGAGCTTATCATCATCCAGCGCCCCGATCACCTGAGCATCGGGACCAGGGAGTGCTCCCGCGTGGACAACATCGCTTGTTTTCCCTGCCTCCTCCTTGGCGTCATCGCTCCTCGGAGTTTGCTCGGCGTCAGAACAACCTGCACGAAAACATTGAGCGTTAGAACGAGTAGCCACTGCTGAAAAAAGACGGGATCTTTCAACTTCTAGAGAAAGAAGAATTTCCTACCAGGTTCTGGTTGGCTATCGGTGGCGCGTGGGGTTTCACCCTCCAGGATAGGGGATAGCACATGAGCACCGAGCCCGGGGTCTTCGGGGTCATAACCAACATGCTGCTCGAATGGATCAAGTGTCGGCCGACCGACCGATTGGGCAGCGGATTGAGCAGCAGTATGAAGAGCAGTAGTATTGGCCCCAGACGGGCCGGCTTCATCATCTTTCTCTTTTGGAAGGGGAGAGCCTTTGCTGTAAAGTGCCAATGCTGTGGATAAATCCGATGGCTCATTCCCCCTAAGGAACTCCTTCACCAAGGCCTCCTCATCGACCTCTACGGAGCCTGACTCGATCTTCCTGATCCTTATCAAAGTTTCCCAGGCCTCAGCTAGGGACTCAAGGTAGCCGTCGCCCAAGAATGTTAAGTCGCGATGCATAAGGACGCGGGCTCCATATTCAGCAATCAACGGGTCAAACATGCTTTTGACCTCTTCCCTGCCAGCTTCCGCGGCCGCCTCGAGGCGAGAGTCAATCTCCTCTGCAGCCTTTCTTTGGCCCTCCTCACGGGCCTCATCCTTCATTTTCTCAACCCCGGCAAGTTCGTCATCGAGCTTCGTTTTCAGGAGACGAGTAGCGACGATTTCATCACAGTATCGCTGCGATTCTTCTTGAGCAGCTACCTTGTCCTCCTTCTCCTTGGAGAGTAATTCTTTCAGCTCTCTGACTTGCACGACGAGCGCATCCCTCTCTTTTTGGACAGAGTCTTTCTCTAGGGCGAGGGCACCGCTGCGCTGGATTGCTTCGTCAAGCTCTTTTTTGTGAGCCGCCTCTAAACGAGTAACTGCCTCAGCAGTATCTTTTGCGCTTTGTTCAGCGGCTTCCAGCTTCGACTTGTACGAAGCAAGCTCTACGTCTTGGTGCTCGATGATGTTTTTGTCGCAGCCAGCCTCCAGTTTCAGGCGATCAATCTCATGTTGGCGCTCAACGGATACCTCTGAGATCTTCTCCACCAAGTGCACAAACGCGTCATGTTTAACATAGACGTCGTTGTTGCAGGCAATGGCACTCTGCTTCACATGCTCGGGAATATGATGAATGGCTGGGAGGAACTTCAGACCGTCGAAGCAAATTTTCGGAAACTTGGCCTTAAGATCGACCATCTTTTCCGCAACAGTCGGGTCCACCGCAGGAGTAGGAGGAGGAGGGTTTGAAAGTTCCACTCTTTTTCGTTGCTCCCGAACTTGCCTCGTACTCGATGAACCGGAGTGTTGTTCTCGAGGAGCATCAGAGTGGTAACCCTTCTGTGAAGTTTTATCTTTATCCGGCACAGTTGGAGGAAGGGGATCACGAGACTGCGAAGATTGAGAATATGCCTTCTTGCGGTGAGACGACTCACGGGGACGGTTGTCTCTATCTTCATAATCGTCTCTGCCCCTGCGTCTGCCTGAACCAGAGTCTTGTCTAGAGTGATGAAATATGGAAGAGCCATGAAGGCGATCGAGTCCGTGAGAACGCCCCATATCACCTGCAAAGAATGGAGATAACAACGAGTTAAGAAAAATCCGTAAGATAAGAAAAAACTTGAAGTGTATGATGGAATGCGTATGTGCGTGTGTGTCCTAGTGTTCCCCCCGACAGACCAGTTCGTTTATCTTTACTAATCGGAGTGTTGTCTCCTTGGACCGGGAGTTGAACTCCCGCATGGCCTCTAGCGGGTGAAGAAAATTTGAGGGCTTCAGGATCATCAAACCCGTAATTAAATATATCTTCGGGAATAGAAAGGTTCGATAGACCCCTCAAGGAACTTTCCAGATGTTGCGAGGAAGCCTCTTTCTCAGGCGGGATAGACGTAACTTTTGAAGTGCCACCAACTTTCTCCTTTTGAACTGTATATTTTAACTTCTTCTTCCCCTTCGAAGGGGAGGATGACGTCTCAATATCTTGAACTTCGATTGCCGGATTCCAAGCGGGACCCACGTTCTCGCCCTGAGTCTCAGGAGCTTCGTCTTCTTTGCGCTCACTGTCTTCATGCATATCGGGAATGCGGCGCGACGACGACCCGGCCTGTTTTTTCCCTTTACCGGACGGAGGTTTGGGAATGGTGACACCTTTTGGAAGGCTGATCTGATGACCAGGAGCTAGCAAGCCAAACCCCGACAGTGATTCATTTGAAATGATAGCTCGGATGTCTCGATCCTCGGCAGGAAGAGCTCTAATGGCATCGACAGCCTCAGAATATCCTCGGCCTTCCGGATGCGGGTTGATACCTGAAAAGATGAAACAGAGAGTTAGGAAAAACATGACTCCGGTTAAATGCGAATGGTGACTCAGCAGAGAAACTTACTGCCTTCAACCCATCTCCTCGCAAAACCGGGAGGGCAGCGCACATAGAACCATTCCTGTTTGTATAGGGCGAATTTACTGCATGCCCCTGTCAAGATCTGGCATTTGTGGTACGGCTCGAGGAACATAAAGGAAGGACTGTCTTTTCGTCTCTTGAACATATAGATGTATCTGATATCACCGGCGGTTGGAGGTCTGGAGAAAACGGCCATGAAAAGTAAGTAAGTCCCATAAAGAAATGCGTGGCCGTTCGGGTGCAGCTGCGATGGAGCTATGTCAATATACTGCAGTACATCCCGGAGAAATAAATTGAATGGAGGCACGCTGCCCATCCAACACATGAACTTGTTGCAGGTAGTGTACCCGACTGGGGGCAGATGAGGACGATCGTGTCTCGAAGGAACTAACACGTCGACAAAAGGGATCCCATGAATGGAGCATATCCGTCGTAGAGCGGCTTCGTTGATCTTCGAAGCTTGTGAATCGATCAGATTGTCTAGTAGGATTGTTGCCTCTAGAGCATCAGGTGCCAAGTTATGAGCAGGAGAAGTCGACGGATTAGAAGTATCAGTGGCTCCTTGCCTCGATGACGGCCCAGGCCTGTCGGATATAGTGGCGGAGCTAGATTTTTTCGACATCCCAAATAAATAACGAACCTGGCTAAGTGCTTGAGAAAACTATACTTAAAAAACGTTGAACGTTAGAATTAGCAACACGAGTTTTCCCCCCCACGTGGTGTGTGAACTAGTGCAAGCAATTGTGTACAAGCAATAAAAATCTAAAGATGTTAAAGATATGAAAGTGAGCTTCGGATCGTCGCCTTCGAAGACCGTCATCGCTGACCGTCTCAAAAAGCCGCCTTGAAGTGATTACAGCTTCAAATTCAGAATTCGACTATTAATCAAAATTCAGGTTTAAGTCTACTAAAGCTAGGGAGTTAATGATCCGGGTCAGTTTCACATGATGGTGTGTTTAGATCTTTGTCTTGGTATTGATTAGGCAAGGCAATTGTTCGTTCGGCATTTACAGTGTTCGGCCTAAGTATGGTTCAACATTTGTCACTGATCGGCATTTATAATTGTCCGGCATGTGCGTTACTCGGCATTAATATTGTTCGGTCTAAGTTCTGTTCGGCATGTATGTGTCTGTTCGGCATGTCAGTTGTTCAGCAATTATATTGTTCGGTCTAAGTTCTGTTCGGCATGTCAGTTGCTCGACAACTATGTTGTTCGGTCTAAATGCTACTCGGCGCATATACTGTTCGGCATTTGGGTAGTGTTCGGTCTTAGTTCGTTCGGCTAAAGTAGCACTCCGCCCTCAATTACAATTCCACCCTACTCCTTCTCCATCTACGCCGAACAACAGGGTCAGATTGCCCGGCGAAGATTACGCCGTTTGACACCCCATCTTCCTTTTTCTTCCAGTCTCGTTCGGCACGAAGGAGCTAGGCCTAACTACCATGCACCGTTCGACGACTCCAAACGTGCGAGCCACTTCTACTCGCCACATATTATACAACCATAGAAGTGCCCCGTTTTCCACATGATAAACCTATGTTTTGTGTTGAAGTAATGTAATCGTGGAAGGAATGATACCTAGTTCGACAATCGAAGTTGAGGAAAGATCAGTTAGGCCCTATATCTAATAGGCTGGCGAGAATTGCAAGTCTCTGGGGAGTGACAGATATGAAGGTGGAAAAGGAAAATGGTGGAAGGGCGCCTAGTTTTATAGGGAGAAGATGGAAGTTGAAAAGGCTATATCCGGTAGAAGCGGTCAAAGTCATAGCGTTCGGTTTCAAAGCGAAGTGTCGCTCGGTGCATGAGGGTTGTTTGGCTTCGAACGTATCGTTCGGAGTCCAAACCTTGCTCGTCTCACACCTCCTTCACTAACATTCTCGAGAAGGCACCTCCGAGGTAAGCTGGACTAGGTTCAAAGCGTATCACGTTCGGCCACATAATACACTTTGGGGGGCAAGTGTTTCCTGGAGATTTGACCAGGTAACTTAGTACTCGGCATCTAGTAGTGTCCGGCATTTAGTAGTGTCCGGCATACAGGGCTACCCGGCATACAGGACTACTCGGTGTCAACTAGCGCTCGGCGTCTCATAGTACTCGGCGTAACACACGGCATCTAGGAGTACTCGCAGAAGTACTCGGCAGCCATAGTGCTCGGCATCCGTAGTGCTCGGCATCCGGAAGACTCGGTGTCAGATAGTATTCGGCGTTCGGCGTAGTACTCGGCATCAATTAGTGTTCGGCACAAAGTAGAACCCGGCAACAGGGATACTCGACATCCCATGGTACTCGGCGAAGCACACAGTGCCCAGTAGAGCTCGGCGATAGGAGTACTCGGTATCCAGAAGACGTTCGGTGCACACGAACACTCAACATGACTGTATTGTTCGGCCAGAATGCGTCGTCCGGCCAGAGAGCACTGTTCGGTTTAGTGCTTCAGACAGAGGCACGTTCGGCTAGAACTGAAACCATCCATCACTTCCCACACATCAAACGAACCATTCAGCATGGAAGGGGCCGTTCGGCACGGAAAGGACTGTTCGGCATCATAGCGTTCGGCATACTTGGTTCGGCATGCAGCGACCACTACACCTGGGCTAGAGCGTTCGGCTATCAAGCCCACTTGGGAAGTCCAGCCCATATTTGCCTATAAATAGAGGGGCAGGGTCACAGTGAAGAGGATCCTTTTTTGGAGAGAGAATACTGGGGAAACTCTGCCATTTTTGAGACTCATCTTCTCTACTTAACAACTTCATTCAAGCATTTATTCACGAATTGTATTTGTAATCATCAACTAAGAAGATCAATAAAGTTTAATCTCAAAGTGGACGTAGGCAATTATGCTGAACCACTATAAATTTGGTGTTCTTACTTTCTGCAATTAAATTAGCATTGTCTCCTCTGTTTAATTTACTTTCATCACTTATATCTCTACATAGTCTTTCTCTATGAGGTTAGTGACCAATTTTGGTGCTAACACTCGTGTGAAAAACAAACACTTTCTCAATAAACCACGCGCCCCAATTTTAGACAAAATTCTCAGTGAAAAGAAAAAAATTCAGTAAATCGCAATTGATTTCGTGGGGTTCGCATTACGTTTGAGGGAAGATAGGAGATCGAAGTTGATTCACGATGACAGTTTTGGTTGAGGGAATTTTCGAGCGCGTAGGTGGTTCGTGGATTGATGAAATGGAGCGGTGGTTGTTGAACTAGGTTGCACTGGGTCAGTGAAGGAAGTGGTCGGAACTGGGTTAGTGAAGAAACTGGGTTGTTGTGGCAGTAGTTATGTGGATGAATTGCACTGGTGGGGGTGTTTGTGAAGTGGCTGTGATGGGAGAAATGGAAGAAGGTGAGGCTAAAGTTGAATAGGACAGTGAAGGCAGAAAGTGAGGGAGGGCTCTGACGAGTTGTGTTGCTCGATCGGGGTTGGGTTTGTAGCAGTGATGTATGCTAGTGAAGGAGCTGCTGTTGATTTGATTTGATTTGAGGAGTTTGGGGAGGCAGGCGATTTTGGAGGACGAGAAGGGCTTGACTGTTGTGAGAGGCAATTGGCTGTGTTGAATTGTTGGCGATTGTTTCGATTTTGGTGGTCGCGAGTTCGTGGTTGAAGTGTAGAGAGGGGTTTTGTGTTCAGGCGATAGATTTTTCAGGTCAAATTGAATTTGGGGAGTATCGCAGTGTCGACTGTTGGTTTGGGCGAGGCGATGGGGTTTGAATTTGGGGAAGCGGTTTGGATTCGAGGGGATTGATGCTGGCAATTGATTGAGGAAATTCGAGTTTGGGGTTTTGGTTTGTGAAGAAGGTGAATTGATGGAAATCGAGTTAGTGCATGGTTGGGACGCGTGATTTTTTGGAGAGGTCAGTGATGGGTTTGGTCAATTCGGTGATTGAGTTGTTGGGCTGCTGTGACAAGGGTGTGGCGGGGGTCGATGGTGAAGAGGAGCAGTTGTATGGATTTGAAGCAGTCTTGGCAGAGGTTGTGAGGAAAACAGGCACTGTTGAAACTGGTAGATTGGTAAACTGGAAGCTTGTTGTTGAGACAGTGGGTATAGCCGTTTGTATGTCGCTGGGTTGGCGTGTTTTGAGGTGATGAACAGACAGGGTAGTGATTTGTGGTGACTGTCTGGGTTTTGAAGCGTGGAAAGCGTTCACGGCAGAGGTGATGGTCGCTATGTGGTTTTTGATCGAGGGTTGTATTTCTGGAATCGTGGTTGTGGTTCGAAGAATTGGATGGTGTTGTTTTGGTCTGTCGCAGTGAGTGTGGCAAGTAGATGATCAGTTTTGTCTGTGATGGTCTGTGGTATGGGTAGTGTTGAAATTGGTAGGTTTGTATGCAGTAAGAAATTGGTAGTGTTTTTGAGTTTTCGGTAGGGGATGGTGACAGTTTTTTTTATGGCTGTGGTGAATGAAGTAGTGGGAAGGCAAGTGTGGTTTGTATGGTTGTTGATGGTTGATGTATCAAGTATCAGCGCACAGTGGATGATGCTGGTGATTTGTAAGAGTAGAGGAGGAGAAGGTGAACAATATGTAGGGGAAATTGAATGGGAAGTAGGGTAGATTGAAGTTTGTTGTGGGATGTGCAAAGAAGTGGATGGTCTGAATGGTGGTTCAGGCAGTCGAGAAGTGCTTGGTCAGTGAAGTATGTAGATGAACTGTTAGAGTGTTCGGCTGGTTGTGGAATGCTGTTGAACTGGAAAGAGGATGTCGGAGTTGCACAGTTGCACTGTTGATATTGGTGGGAAGTTTGTGTTGTGGCAATTGGGCAGGAATTTGGTTGGCAAGCATTGTTGATATAGGTCAGATGAAGTGTGACTGTCCAGGCAGCGATGGTAGATGATTCTGTGGTGAAGCAGTTTGTTTGAGGCCGTGTAGTTGTTGAATGGTATAATGATGTGGGATGAAGATGGTTTATTGGTGAAGATTTGATGAAGGCTGCACTTGTATTGGCTGCACTTTTGACAGAAGTGGGTTGCTTGAAGTTTGAGTAGGATCAAAGTGAAGTGAATGTATTGATGAGTATGTTGGGTGGCACTGATGTGGCAGTTTTAGTTGGTTGAGAGGATGTTTGGTCAACTGAAGACAGTTGAATTGTGGTTGATGTATAGGTTAATGAGAAGCTGTATTGAAGTTGGAAGGTTGGATGTGGGTATTGGTATGTTCAGTGGAGGATGCAAATTATTTGAAGTGGTAGATGGCAAATGAAGATGTATGTGGAGAGGCAGTGAATAGTAAGTTTGACTGTGCACAGGGAAGAGAAGTAAATGTTGATAGTGAGGGCAGAGAGCAAGCACAAACAATGAATAGTTTGTAATAAGGCAGTTTAGAAAATGTACATTGAAAATTCAAAATGTAAATGAAAAATTTGTAAATGTAACTGAAAATGAAATGGAATTTTTTTTTCTTTTGAAATGAACTTGAGTGTAAATATATTTTTCTCTTTTGTTGAAATGCAAATGCAAATGCAACCAAAACAACAACAAACACACAAATCAAAATGAAAGCACAAATCACACAACAAACACAATTTTTTTTTTTAATTCAAACACAAACAAAATAAAACAAAAATAATCCAAAGAATAGAAAATCAAAATCAAAACAAATTCCCCGGCAACGGCGCCAAAAACTTGTTCGTCGACGGAAATTCTATCGGTTTAGAAAACCGTCGAATGAATTTAGAAATAAAAATAACCGCAAGTGCACGGCGTACTATTGAAGTACGTGGCGAGTACGGGTCGATCCACAGGGAATTGATGATTTTAAAAAATCTATTCGATCAAATTAAATCAAAGTCGAGTGAAAGTTAAGCTAGAGAATTAAAGAATTAACTAACTAACTAAAAGAAAAGAAATGCAAATATAAGAGTTAAATGACAATTTAAAGAATAAATCCACTCTCTAGATCATGTAGTTCAACACATATGAAATCATGATCTCTCTTTTATGGTCATTAGTGCTTTAATTGATGTGTCTATCATAACTATGGCATATTTGTGCTATTAGTTAGCCAACATAAGCCATCAAACTTTGACACACCCCTTAAACCACTTACTAACTTTCATGAAACTTGACAATGAAAATGAAATATATTTTAAGTATGGCCTATTAACTATTGATTAGAAATATAGACCATCAAATTTTAATTTCAAATCACTTTCTTTTGCCATAATCATAGTTTGATGAAGAGGCATTTGTGTTAGTGATTGTTTAAGTATAGTCTATTTGGTGTCAACAATATAGACTATCAAATTCAAGGCAAAAACAACAATAAAACCACTTCAATCATTCTTCATTAAGCACAAAAAGAGAGCATGAATTAACAAATAGTTGAAGCTACATAATTAGAGAGCTTCATTACCCCTAAATTGAAGGGGTTTAGCCTCTCATATTTGTCATTTGATTAACAAATGTAGCTTGCAACATGAAAGCAAAAAGAAAGAAAAATGAAAGCTAAATGAAAGAAAACTATTCTAATTGCATAAAAGAAAATCTACACTACTAGCATGAAAGGAAATGAACATGTAATTAAAAGGAAACAATAATTACATTGCATAAGAAAAAAGAATTACATAAGAGAAGAAATGGCTAAGTAGCCATGAAAAGAAAGAGAGGTTTGATTTATTTTCTAAGCTAAAAACTAACTAAAGAGAGACTAAGGGAGAGGAGAGGGTTACATGAAACATAAGGGGATTTTAAACATGTGTTAAACCCTAATTCATATTTTTGGGGAATGCCCAAAATACCCTCCTAGGAAGTGTGGAGGCCAAGTAATCATTAGCTTCAAATAATCCTCATTTAAGTGTACATGAAGCCATTAATTCCATAAGCATGTGCATTAGCCTCTAATTTGTACATTAAGGTAGGTGGGTAGGTGGGGTCCTCCATTATCTTCACTTTGAATTATTTCCATCTTCATTTGTTCTCTTCACTCTTATGCATGCATATATCATCATGTAATCACTTGTAAAATTCACCAAATTTCCTACAAAACAACATAGAAAATTCCAAGTAAATTTTCACAATTTAATAAATGCATAAAAATGACCATTTTGCCCATATATGAAGATGAATATGTGACAATTTCAAATAATTTGAATTTTGGTTTAAACGAGTTAAAATACCCAATATGATCATTTATTTAATTTAAATAGATTAAATATGGTGGTAAAAATATGCACATTTACGTGCACATCAGCCCTTGAAGATAATTCTCCACGGGGGGAACATACCTCTTGATGTCCCTCCTCCTGCCCCGGATACCGCCTCATTGGGAAGCAGAGGGTCCAAGAAGAAGCGCTTGGCTAAGGAGTCTTCGGAGAAACCGAAGAAAGGGAAAACGTCAAAGAAGCAATTATTATATTATCATACCTCGCTCAGCCTAAGTCATGCAATTGTTTCTATTTATTTTTATAGTCGTTGTGAATAGACTTTTGCTCCAAACTCTGAAAAAGTTGTAATGGATCTTAATTTTAGGTCAGTAAATAAAATTTTGTTTCTTTGTCTTCCACGACTCTCATTGTCTAGCTTATTGTCTAACTTGTAGTTGAAATTTGAAATCTTGTGGGTTACATAAGCTCTGGTCCGCTTCCACGTGACTTGGAAAATTTTTTGTATCGTTTATACTCCAGTCCGCACTCTGGGAACTTATAGTACTCCAGTCCGCACTCCGAGGACTTAGAGATTTTTTTGAGTCGTTTATACTCTAGTTCGTGCTCCGGGGACTTAGAGTACTCTAGCCCGCGCTCGGGGGACCTAGAGATTTTTGAATCGTTTATACTCTAGTCCACACTCCGGGGACTCAGAGTACTCTAGTCCGCGCTCCGGGGAATTAGAGAATTTTTGAATCGTTTATATTCTAGTCCGCATTCCGGGGACTCAGAGTACTCTAGTCCGTGCTCCGGGGACTTAGAGATTTTTGAATCGTTTATATTCTAGTCCGCACTCCGGGGACTCAGAGTACTCTAGTCCGCGCTCCGGGGACTTAAGAGATTTTTGAATCGTTTATACTCTAGTCCGCGCTCCAGGGACTTAGAGATTTTTGAATTGTTTATACTCTAGTCCGCACTCCGGGGACTCAGAGTACTCTAGTCCGCGCTCCAGGGACTCAAAGTACTATAGTCCACGCTTTGGGGACTTTGAGATTTTTGAATTGTTTATACTCTTAATTTTGTATGAGCGTTCGTACGCCAAATAGAATAATGCAGTTTAACCTTTATCATGGGGTTATAACATATAAGGCGTCAATAGTTCATAAAAAGAACGGCTTCAAGCCTTTATTGATTATAAAAAATAGGGACAAGCTGAATTGTCTTATTACATGTTGGAAACAAAGAATAATAAAAGGAAACATACACTGGAAACAATTGCTACTAAAATGCAAAATAAAAAGACTATGTGTAATAACGACGCAAATGCTCGCTGTTCCATGCTCTGGGGAGTGTCATGCCGACAACGGTCGCTTGCTTGACGGTTCCTTCTCCAAGCTTCCGTTCAATGACATACGGACCTTCCCGTGTGGGATTGATATGTGACGGGATTGGAAAAAACTCGCTTTAAAACAAGATCACCCACGTCAAAGATTCTCGGTCGAACTTTTTCGTTATAATATCGAGCGACTCGGTGTCGGTACGCAGCCGCCCTTAAATCAGCTTCTTCATGTTTCTCATCGACAAAGTCCCATGATTCGAGTAAAAGATCCTGATTCGTCTTAGGATCATAATGAGTCACCCGGTGAGAGGGAACTTCAAGTTCCACGAGTATAACCGCTTCAGTGTCGTATGCCAAGGTGAATGGAGCATGGCCAGTCGCAGACTTGTGGGTGGTCCTGTAAGCCCAGAGTACTGCCGGAAGCTCATCCACCCACTTGCCTCTAGCCTTCTCCAAACGGTTTTTCAATATGGACTTGATTATTTTATTTACGGCTTCAACTTGTCCATTGGCTTTAGGGTGAGTGACCGCCGCAAACCTTTTCTCAATGCAATATTTTTGGCAGAATTCTTTGAACTCCCTACTCTCAAATTGAGTTCCGTTATCCGTAATGATAGTTCGTGGGAGACCAAAACGACATATGATGTTTCGCACAACGAAATTAATGACCTTTTTGGTGGTGATCGTAGCTAAGGGCTCTGCTTCTGCCCACTTGGTAAAGTAGCCGACCGCAACAATTGCATATTTTGCACCACCTTTGGAAATTGGCAAGGAGCCGATTATATAGATCCCACATATTGCAAATGGCCAGGGACTAACCATTTGTGTGAGTTCCATCGGTGGCGCTCTCGAGATTTTCGCATACTTTTGACATTTGTCGCATCTCCTTACATAGTCTGCGGCGTCTCGATTCACGGTTGGCCAATAATATCCATAGCGGAGTATCTTTTTTGCTAATGTCTGCCCCCTAGTATGATCGCTACATTCTCCTTCATGAACCTCTTTCAAAGACCCACTTTATCTCGTCGTGGGCGATGCACCGAAGTAAGGGAACTGAGAATCCTTTCCGATACATTACTCCATCCTGTATTATATACCGTGAGGCTTTGCGAATGACTTGTCGTCTTTTGTTCTTTTTCTCGGGCAAAGTCCATGTATTAGGTATTGTTTGAACGGGGTTATCCACGACTCCCTCTCAGTTTCCATTTCTAACACAAATCCACTTCCATCTCGTTTATACTCGGGGCATGTAAGACTTCGATAGGAACCAAGCCCATCTGCTGTGCATCACCACTACTTGCGAATTTTGCCAATGAATCGGCTTCCCCGTTTTGTTCACGCGGGATATGCAAAATATCGTAATTCAAGGTCTGCCAACAGTTCTTGAACCCGAGCAAGGTATGGGGCAAGTCTCTGCCCCTTTGCTTGGTAGTCTCCTCGCACTTGATACACCACCAATTGTGAGTCACAAAAGATTTCAACCGATTTCACTTCGAGTTCCCTGGTAAGTTTTAAGCCAGCAACCAATGCTTCATATTCGGCTTCGTTATTTGTAGCTGGGAAATCGAGCTTCAAAGCATAACAAATTGATCGGTTTTTGGGAGTTACTAGAATAACACCAGCCCCAGAGAAACGGTCGTTGGATGCCCCATCGGTGTATAGTTTCCATCAAATGGGGGGAATGACATCAACACCACTTGGATCATCTGATATGGTGAATTCTGCAATGAAGTCTGCTAGCGCTTGCCCTTGGATAGCCCTCCGTGGGAGGTAAGTGATATCGAATTGACTTAACTCAATGTTCCACTTGAGTAACCTTCCAGAGGTTTCTGGTCATTGGAGCACCTGTCGCAAAGGTTGATCGGTATAAACACTGATCAGGTGTGCCCGAAAATACAGACGGAGCTTGCGTGATGCAATCACCAAGCAATAGGCTAGCTTCTCAATGTTAGGATAATTACTTTCTGCCCCCCTTTAAGCGTTTATTGACATAGTACACTGGCCTTTGAATTCGGTCCTCCTCACGAACCAATGTTGTACTGATAGCATGCTGAGACACGACCAAGTAAGCATATAACTCTTCATGGTCTACAGGCTTTAACAGAACCGGGGGACTCTCTAAGTGTCTCACCAGAGCTCGGAATGCATCTTCACAGTCTGGCGTCCATTCAAAATTCCTCTTTCCTTTCCTTATCACATCGAAGAAAGGAATGCATTTGTCGGTTGCTCTGGATAAGAATTGACTCAACGCGACGACTTTCCATTCAGGCTTTGCACTTGCTTTATAGTTCTGGGTGCTTGTATCTCTCAGATAGCCTGAATCATTTCTGGGTTAGCTTCGATTCCCCGCGCTTTGACAACAAAACCCAAAATTTTTCCTAATGCAACGCCAAAAGAACACTTCCGTGGATTGATTTTCATTCTATAATATCTAAGTATATCAAACATCTCCGCTAAGTCTCGAATGTGGTCGTTTGACTATCGTGACTTCACGAGCATGTCATCCACATAGACTTCCATTGCCCTACCAATTTGGTCTTTAAACATCCGATTTACCAAACGTTGGTAAGTTGCTCCTGCGTTCTTCAACCCAAAAGGCATCACTACATAACAGTATAGTCCAACGTCCGTGACAAAACTAGTGTGTTCCTGATCTGGAATGCGTATCGGGATTTGGTTGTATCCCGAATACGCATCCATGAATGACAATAATTCATGTCCTGATGTTGAGTCTACCAGCTGATCAATTCTAGGTAAAGGAAAACTATCCTTAGGGCACGCCTTGTTCATATCTGAATAATCAACAAAGGTCCTCCATTTCCCGTTCGCTTTTCTCACTAGTACGGGATTAGATACCCATTCAGGGTAGAGGGCGTCGTGGACGAACCTATTTGCTTTGAGTTTGTCCACCTCCTCTCTGAGAGCAGCAGACCTCTCTGGGTCCATACCTCTCCTTTTTTTCACTAGCACATACTTCGGGTCAATGTTCAACATATGACTTGCGATGGCGGGAGAAATCCCGCACATATCAGAGTGGGTCCAAGCGAACACATCCAGGTTCTCTCGAAGGAAATCAGTAAGATCCTCAGTCATCGAGGGGGTGAGTTGTGATCCAATCTTAAGCACCCGCGATGGGTCGTCATGGTTGACTGGAATGTCAATCGTCAATTCAACTGGTGCTGCTTTAGACTCCTTAGGTTCTTCATCATCGTCTCTCGGATCTATGTCTTTGAAGATCCGACTCTACTGCCCGAGCCAAGGCTCGGGCATTACTTGTCAATTTTGAGCAACGTGGATGCGGACAGAGTTGTCCACAACCTTTCCCTTCTCTCTCCGCTGGGCCTCTCTTAGCTCAGCCACATAACATGCACGACCATTCGCTTGACCGCCATGCACTACACAAACTCCTCTATCCGCCAGAAACTTCAAAGTCAGACACCACGGGGCCAAAGCTGCCCTAAACTCCGCCAGGGTCGGTCGGCCTAGAAAAACATTATACGGGGAATCAACATCCAAAACAATGAACGGTAGGATCTGTACCCCCCTACATTCACCTTCTCCTAACTCAACTGGTAATTCGATAAAACCTACTGCATCCGTAGCCGCACCATTAAAGCCATGAATACGGGCTTTAGATGGTTTTAGATCCTCCATCTCCATCTTCATTTGGTCATATGCCTTTTTGAAGATAATGTTAATAGAACTCCTACAATCAATCAATATCCTTCTCACAAACGCTGACCCAATCGTGGCCGAGATGACCATCGGGTCAATGGTAGGTGCCTCCACCTGATCGGCATCTCTGCTTCTGAACACTATATCATCCGTCATCATTTGCTGCTGTTTAGCTAGGGCCCCATCTTCTGTGTTTGAACAGCATTCAAAATCTGCATGCTTTAGGGAACTAGCATAACGCTCCATTTCTTGCCAATTCTTGTCTGCCGGGTGAGGCCCACCGACTATCGTGTTTATGACTAATCTACCTCCAGTCCGAACGGGTTCCTCGGGTCGGTGTGGAACATGTCCGCGATTGGGATCGGATGTCCCCTGTCCGCCTTCCTGCGGGTTCTTAACAAACTGTTGTAACTTTTTTTGGCGAATCAGCTTTTCTATAGCATCATTGAGGTGTCTACATTCCTCGGTATTGTGCCCGTAAGTCTCATAGAAGCGACAATACTTACCAGTCTGTTTTTGTTCCTCAGTGGATTCTTTTGGGCGTGGTTTTCGGTATTGGAAGGTATTACAAGTTGACAAATAAATATTCTCTAGCGATGCGTTCAGAGGAGTGTAGTCGCTACAGGTAGGGATCCTTGGTTCCACTTTCCTGCTTCCCTCTTTCTTCTAGAATTTCCTCCTCCGGATTCTTTAGATTGCCCCGGCTTATTCTGCACATTGACTTGGACCTTGTCGGAGTTTTCACCAGACTGTTTCACGGCGATATTGCTTTGCACCGCTTCCTTACTTAGCCCTGGCGCGCTGCTTTGCCTCGTCCACCTGGCTTCCTCCCTTCTCATGAATTGGTGCGCCTTTGAATAAAAACGTTCCAGGGTAGCAGGAGGTTTTCCTGCCAACCAATCACCAAACTCTGAGTCTAGATCTACTCATCGCATCACGGCCATAAGAATAGCATGGTCATTCTGGTTGCTAACTTCGGTAGCAGTAACATGAAATCTTTGCAAATATTCCTTCAACGACTCCACTAGAGCCTGGATCACACTGGATAAAGACATCACGTCCTTTGGGCGAGTGGTATGGATCCTAAACTACTCCACAAATTTCGCCGCTAACTCATCAAACCTGGAGATCGATCGCGGAGGAAGTCTGGTGAACCACATGGTGGCGATTCCGGATAAGGTTATTGGGAAACATCTATATTTAGTTGAATCATTTGCCCTGGCTGAGTCCATCATCCACTCGTATCTCATTACATGTTGTCGGGGGTCAGTCTTCCATTCATACGCTGGAATGGTCGGCATACTGAATTTTTGGGGGTACTTAGCCTGTAGGATAGCATCTGTGAACGGATTATGGCTCCTAGATATGCCCCAATCATCATTGGATAGGCCCTGATTTTCTCTCATCAGCTGTCTGGCCGTAGCTGATAAATCCGAGGTCTGGATGGGAGGTGGCAAGCTGGACTCCATCCTGCATGACCGTTCTAGCTGGTGCCTCCTTGGTAAGTGATCTCCCAAATGCATGTCCTGGTGGCGTGGTGGTGCACCAGCTTCCACCTATGCTCCAGATCTTAAGTTTCCCACTCCAGTTTGAGTGCGATTTTCCCGGAGCAAGTGAGGGGCCGCGGTTCCAAGTAAAGAGCCCGGACCATTTCTGTTGGACTGCTCCGCCGCACCTGTTTGTGTTGTTTCAATCCTGCGGCGTCTACGCCTGTGATGTTCATCAAACGAAGCTGAGCTGTCAGGTGATGAGTAAGAAGCGGAGCTTCCTCCAGCATTCTGATGTTATTACTGAGCAATCTAGGTCATGAGATTGGCGTTAGCTTGAATCTGCTTATTAAGCTGTCTCCTGCTTTCCACGACTTCTCTCATCAGCTCATTAAACTCTGTCCTGGTGACAACTTCTGTTTGGTTTAGGATGGTGGCGGTCCCTGCACCTGGATTAGCTTGTTGATTGTTGGGTCCTACTTGTTGGACGCTGGCGGTCTTGTTGACATCCACATTGTGGGAGGTTGATCTGGTACGTGGTCTTCCCATATTAGAGTTATCCGTCTGAACTCTAAATAGAATCTATGAACACTTGAGAATGAACTTGTATCTCCTTCGGGGGATTTCTTCAATCCAGTAGCAACAAAGTAGATCCTAACAGCCTGAGAATGCACCTTTCTCAGTGAAAGCACCAAAATGTTAGCACCAAAATTGGTCACTAACACCCAAGAATAGATTTGTGTAGAGAGATTAATGAAGATAGTAAATTAAAACATAGGAATATATGCAAAACTAAAAGCAGAACAAGAACACCAGAATTATAGTGGTTCGACGTAACTGCCTACGTCCACTGTTAATGTAATCTTTATTGCCTTTCCCAAAGATTTGAATACAGATACAATCCATAAACAAACAACTCGAATACAAGTTTGAACTGAAAGAAGCGAGTACAAAAAATGGCAGAGTATCCCTGGAGTTCTCGAAAAAAGGTCCTCTCCACTGTACCCATGCCCCTCTATTTATAGACGAAGATAGGCTGGTTCTCCTGTTTAGGCCTACGACTAAGGTAACTCGGCCCATATATGGTAACCTCGAGTCAACCGACCAGACATACCGAACGACTTTTGGCCGATCGACAAGTGCCGAACCAGTAATCCTCGAGCCATTATGGCCAAACCATGAGTTCCTCGTATACGACTCGAAGCGAAGTCTCCCATGACTCGGAGCAGTTAGTGATGCCACCCGAAGTAAAGAAAAGGCTGGCCATACTATCCCTATGGTAATCTGCTAACTCCCTAGGCCGAACGATGAATGGCCGAACCATGCTATTCCTCCCTCCATGACCGAGCGACGAGTAGCCGAACCACATTGGTTGAACGACTTTGACTTGTTCACCTTGACTATATTCCAACACCGAACCATCCTGGCAGAGCGATACCTGTTGACCCACCTAGGCCGAACCGAATCCAGCCGAACAACCAAGGCCGAACCATGACTACCCACGATGTCCGAAATCATCTCGACTGAACCATTTTCTCTTGCTAATCTTGGCCGATCCTCCCTGGCTTCACTTCAACGTCGAGTCACCTTGGCCGAGCTAGTGCTAAACATACCGAGCCGCATACAAATCGGTCCGACCTCTAGTTACATTGCTATCTTATACTTCTACTTCTTCCTTGACTTGAGTCTTATCTAAGTCCAACCTCGAGCTTTGCGACCATCGCTAGGTAGCCGGGCCAAAGTGTCGGATAACAGATGTTATGACAGTATGCACCAGTTCAATTCTACCAGAGAATGACAGTAGATTGGATCTCCAACCCTGGAGTTTCTGTTTAATCTTGTCTATAAGTTCTCCACATTCTCTATCTGTTTCTTGTTTGATGATAAGGGGACACCAAGGTATTTGACTGGGAGGTGATCTTCCTTAACTTAAAGGATTTGAAGCATATCCTCTTTACTTTGCATGTATTTGTTAAAATAGCATTTTTTTTTCATCTCATTCACTTTTAATCCAGCAACAATTTCAAGGTTTTTAAAAATCCGACTTAGACTTTGAGTTGCTATACTATTTGCCTTTCTATACATAAGCAAGTCATTGGCATACAAGAGGTGGGATAATTAAGGGTTGATTTTGTAGATTTGGTCTATTTGCTTGTTGTGTATTGCTAGTTCCATCTGAAGAGTAAAGTATTCCATAGCTATAGTGAAAAGATATGGAGAAAGGGGATCGCCTTGTCTTAGCCCACGGTTGTTGTTAATAAACCCCTTAGGAACCCCATTTATAAGGACAAAGAAGGTGGGGGTGTTGATGCATTCTTCTATTAAGTCTACAAATTTATCAGGGAATTGCATGAGTCTAAGCATATGTATGATAAACACCCTATTTACCTTATCATATGCCTTTTGAAGGTCCACGTTAGGGCACATTTTGTCACACCCTTTCCTATTGAAATTTCTCACCAGCTCATGGGCTAGTAGAGAGTTTTTAGCAATAATTCTTCCCTTTATAAAAGCACTTTGGCAGTCAGCAATTAAGTCTGGTAGGACTTGAACCATTCTGTTGCATAATACTTTGATAAGGATTTTGTAGCTAACATTACAACAAGATATTGGTCTGTATTCTTCAACTCTAGTAGGCTTTTCAACCTTTGGGATTAGACAAATAAAAGTATGGTTGATTTCTTTCAGAATTTTTCCTAAATCAAAAGCTTCTTGAATGGTTCTAACTGTCTTATCTTTCTGGTGCTCCCAGTGGATTCGAAAGAATTTTGTTTCCATGTCGTCTGGTCCTGGGCTCGAGTCGATGAATGGAGTTTAGAGCGACTTCAACTTCACTAGTTTGTACACTGCGGCTCAGCATTCCCCTTCCCGCCAGACTGACAACCCTTTTGCAATGAATTGCAGGTAGTTCAGTATAATATTCACCATTGAATAGTTCAGTAAAATACCCGATAGCTTTGTCTTCAAGATCTTCTAAGTTGCATGTTAGTTTCCCTTCTTCGTCTATGCTGTTTGTAATGTTGTTGTGATTGGTTCTGATTGACATCTTAGTGTAGAAGAATTTGGAGCAAGCATCTCCTTCCACTAGCCATTTTTCTTTTGTTTTTTGTTTCAATTCTAAAGCCTGAGTCTGCATGGTTTCTTTTAGGCAGTGTTGCATTTGGCAGTAATGTTCGAACAACTGATTGTTTGTGGGGTCCGCATCAAGTTTTTTCAGATCTTCTTCACATCCAATCTGAGCCAGTTGCAGTTGATCTTCTTTTCATCTAGTTTTATTCCATTCCTTCAACTAATTTTTGATAGTCTTAACAGTCATCACAAGTTGAAACATGAAGTTCCCTTCTATGTTGTGAACCCCTCCAAAATCCATTGCATTTCGGTAACCTTCACACTCATACCAATGGTTAGCATAACGAAATGGTTTACCTTTAACAATAAAGGATGTTTCATTTAGTTCAACAAGTAAAGGGCAATGGTCACTGGTAGAACTAGGTAATACTGAGACTTTCATGTTAGGAAATAAATTAACACAGTTAGCATTCACAAGAACTCTGTCAATTTTAGTAGAGATTTGCTTTACCTGACCACTACGCCATATATAATGCAGGCCTATTTGGCAAGTCTCTAGCAGCCCAGCACCGAGGATGCAATCATTGAATTCTACCAGTTGGGAGACCCTGAGGGTAACGCCCCATTTCTTAACCGAACTTTTGAGAACCGCATTAAAGTCCCCCAAAACAATCTATTGTTTATTGATGATTTTTGAGATATTAATAATTTGATTCCTTAAAGCCTTTCTCTCTGATGCAAGGTTGTGGGCATAAACAAATGTTATGAATATTTTTAGTCCCCTTATGTTACAAGCTTCCACAGTTATAAGCTGAGCTTCTGATTGTAGGATTTGAACTGACCACACTGTTGCATCCCATACTATCATGATTCTACCCTTAGTATTATTGTTATTGTTGTGAATCAAATCCCAATCCTGGCCCAATGTCATTTTAAAATAGTCAGCATTATCCTTTTGCATTTTATTCTCAAGCATTCCAAACAACGTAGGATTATGCTTCCTTCTAAAATTAAGGAGGTCGAGTTTTCTAGTATCATTATTCAACCCCCTTACATTCCAACTTACTAAAGACATTAAGAAAGTTGGGACTTTCGCCCCCGAGTTGTAGGTCCTGGGGCAGACCTATCCATTCTCTAACACTACTTACCTTTATCAAACTGCTCAGTATATGCTTGGTTTGATTTGGTCAAGGGACATTTATCATCTGATCCGGGCATAGATTCCTCCTCCGAATCCTCAATTTGGATGTCTAACTTTTGAATATCTGTCAATGTTTCAGGTGTCTCCTTATCTCCTAGTAATTGTACTACCTCACCCTCCAGATCCTCCTGCTACTGTTTCTTATCCTCTATTTGAGCTGGAAGTTTTGGTGGCTGGTCAACCTGGTCTTCTAACTGGCGGGGAGCTTGATTAACTTATTAATAATTATATATCATTATATACTATACATGTACATACTTTAATTAATTAACTATTTAATTAACTTATATTTGATTCATTAATCTAATTAATAATTATAAAATTTCAAACAATTTCGAAAATTGCATTTATAACATGGTTTTTATTTTAAAATTAACTTTTGAATTCGGAATGTTATTTCAATTTTCAAAACAATTTTGAAAATCACCCCAATGCGTAATACAAATTGCATCTTTTCTATTAGGGACAACCTTTGGGCTTGTTTCACCTTACAAGCCAGGCCGATAGAAAGGGAAGGCAGGATACTTGATTACCCAAATCCAAGCCAAGACACTACTTTTCTAGACATCCTACTAAATTGGTAGGTTTAACTAGTTAGCAACAACACAACTAATTTAAACCACATAGACTATATGTCTTTGATACTCAATCAGAAACATTTCTACTATTTGTATTGGAAATCCTATTGTAGTATCCTCAGGCAGTTGAAGTCCTATTCGGTTATCTAGGCGGTTGAAGTCCTGTTCGATTACTGAGACAGTGTAATACCTATTCCTCTGGGCTAAGTGAGAGTTTCGATTAAATCCAGAAGGAGTCTGAAATCGGACGTAGAACGGGAAGTTCGAACGAGTATAAAAATCTCTGATGTTGTTTTATTTTACTGCTTTTACTTTTTTATTTATATTACGCAAAAATAAATAATTTAGTTGCTATCCATATTACACGATCTTTTGTCACTTTCATTTGGTATCAGAGCGGGTCATCATATAACCGTAACACAGTTGTTTGATATTCAAATAATATGGATAATAACACTAGCACAAGTTTTCTTATAGGTCAATCCACTGCACGACCACTACTGTTTAATTGATTAAACTATAATTATTGGTCAACTAGAATGAGAATTTACATGCAAGCAAATGGATATAATACTTGGAATATCACTCAGGATGAATACATTGTACCTACTATACCATATTCACAATGGTCTAACACACAAAAATTAGATGCTACTGCAAATGCTAAATCCATGAATATGTTATTTTGTTCACTAGACAAAAATGAGTTTAACAGAGTTAGTATGTGTAATTCTGCATATGAAATTTGGTGTACACTTAAAGTTACACATGAAGGTACTAACAAAGTCAAATAAAGCAAGAATTCCATGCTTAAGAATCAGGTCCAGAACTTTAGAAGGAAGTAAGATGAAATAACAAAATGAAATATATTTTAGGTTTCAAGATATATCATTCGCTTTTGTCATTAGGAGAAAAATACACGGATTTTGATATCGTTTCAAAAATCTTCAACTCTTTAACGGATGAATGGGAACGAAAAGTCTTAGCAACCGAAGAAGCTAATGACATTTCAACTTTAAAACCAGAAGAGTTGATAGGAAATTTAATGTCATATGAAGTTAATTTGCAGGCAAAACGTATTCGGGCACAAGATAAAAAGACAATTGCATTCCAGGCTAAAAAAGAATAGTTGGATTCAGATGAAGATGATATGGCACTTATAGCTAAAAATTTCAAAAAAATTTTGAAATTTAGAAAGAGCAATAAGTTTGGAAATAATAAGTACAACAACAAACCATCAGCTTCAACTTTCGAATGTTATGAATGTCACAAAAAGGGTCACGAAGAAAGATTTACCTGGCCGTAAAAAAGACAAATACAACTACAAGAAAAAAAAGAGATGGATATAAGAAGAAGCAAGCATTTTCTGTTACATGGGGTGATTCAGATTTGTCTTCCTCATCGGACAGTGAAAAGGATAGTGACACAAAAAAGCCAATGTAGGCTTTATGGCCACAAATGATAATATAAGTGATCTCTCTTTTGATGATTTAGTTGATATAAACTCAGAATTACTAGATAAACTAAAAAAATCAAAATAAAATATAAAGATTCTCTAGAAAAATTAAAAAGAACAGAAATTGAAGTTGATATGCTAAGAGATGAGAAGAAAATTTTAGAAGAAGAACTTGTAAATATACAAGAATCATGCGCTAATATTACTTCTTAGCTTACTATGTTAAGTAGTGAAATAGAAACTCAAAAAGAAAAGAATGACATTCTATCAGTTGTGAATCATGAGCTAAAATCTACTGTTAAAATTTTAGAATTAGATAATTCTAGTCTTAAAACAAAATGATAAAATATTACAAAAAATGTTTCTAATTTTAATAAAGGAAGAGGAAATCTTTTTAGAATTATAGAACATTCATAGGTGATCTCAAATAAAACGGGTTTAGGATACAAGGAAATGACAAAAACTAATCCTAAACATGATTCTTTATATACTAACTTTAAAAAGAATGAAAATACTTTTGTGAAACCAGTTTTAAAAAGTATTATGCAACCAAAATCTATTAAAATTTGGGTTTCAAAGTCAAATGATCATTTAATTAGAAATAAGTATAAAGATTTTATACATATAGTTCATAAAAATAAAAAATTTACTTATAAAGGAATTCTAAACCCTCTTGGGTTTGGCTTCCTAAGACCTAACTCTTAGGACCCTAACAAAAAGTAGGTACCAACGTCATTTCTATATTTTTTGCAGGTACCAATTAAGAAAAGAGGAAAGTGGATACTTGATGATAGTTGCTCAAAACACATGATAGGAAACAAAGACATGTTGAATAACATTATCAACTCAAAAAGAGGATCTATCACATTGGGAGATAACTCCAAAGTATATATCATTAGCAAAGACGATGTGAGCAATGACGGTACATCTAACTTACCTCTTATTACAAATGTTTTATTAGTTAAAAACATAAAACATAATTTTCTTGGTATATTTCAACTTTGTGATAAAGGATTTAATATATCGTTTTCAGAAAATAAATGCAATATATTTGATCAAAATAAAAATCTTATTTTTGAACGGATTAGAGAAAGAAATATATACGTTTTAAATATGAAAATTAATCATAGCATAAACATGTGTCTAATAGCCAAAGAAAATGAACCTTGGTTATGGCATAAGAGATTTTGTCACATAAATTTCAAAGCTATAAGCAAATTATCTAAAAATAATTTAATAAAATGTTTACCAAATAGGAACTTTAAAGTAAATAGTATTTGTGATGCTTGTCAGTTAGGAAAATTAACTAAATCATCCTTTAAATCAAAGAAAACTATTTCGACATTACAGCCACTTGATTTATTACATTTAGATCTATTTGGACCAACTCAAGTTCAATCTATAAATCATAATAAATATGTTTTTGTAATTGTAGATGATTTTTCGAGATATACTTGGGACAATATTTATGAAAAATAAAAGTGATAGTTTTGAAAATTTTAGAAACTTGGCTAAAAGGATACAAAATATTAAAAATGTAAAAATTAAAAACATTAGAAGCGATCATGGAGGTGAATTCGATAATGATATTTTCGAAAAATATTGTAATAACAAAGGAATTTTACACAAATTTTCATTTGTTCGAACTCCACAACAAAACGGAGTTGTAGAAAGGAAAAATAGAACACTTCAAGAATGCGCTAGAACCTTGTTAAAATGGAAGCACTCTACCTAAAAATTTCTGGGCAAAAGCTGTAGTAACTGCTTGTTATGTTTAAATCGAGTCTCCATTAGACCATTAACGAAACATACTCCATATGAACTTTTTAATAAAAGAAAACCCAACATATCATATTTTAAAATTTTCGGTATAAAATGTTTTCTACTAAATACAAAAGACCAACCTGGTAAATTCGATCCAAAATCTGATGAAGGAATATTCATAGGATACTCGGAACAAAGCAAGGCATATAGAATTTATAATAAAAGAACTAAATTAATCGAAGAAACACTTCATATGTCTTGATGAAAATTTCAAACTTAATAATAAAAATGAAGATGAAGACATAATTTCAAAATCAGATATCATAGAAGATGATGATATTGAAAATAGTACTGAAATTGAAAACAACTTAGCTAATGAAAATGAAATACGATCTCCACCTAGATTATTAAGAAATCACTGAATCGAAAATATTATTGGAGAAATAAATTCTAATGTAAGAACAAGAAATAAATTAAATCAAATGGGTCATGTAGGTTCCTATCTAATATTGAACCTAAAAATGGTAAAGAAGCCTCAACTGAAGACTATTGAATTATAGCTATGCAAGAAGAGCTAAACCAGTTTGAACGAAACAAAGTTTGGGACTTAGTTCCTAGACCAAGTGATCAAACAGTCATTGGTACTAAATAGGTTTATAAGAATAAAGTTGATGAGTAAGGAAATATCACTCGAAACAAAGCTAGATTAGTCACTCAAGGCTACAATCAAGAAGAAGGAATAAACTACGAAGAAACATTTGCTCCTATCACCCGCTAGAAGCAATACGTATTTTATTAGCTTTTGCATGTTTTCATAACTTTAAGTTATATCAAATGGATATAAAAAGTGCTTTTTTAAATGGTTTTATAAAAGAAAATGTATATGTAGAACAGCCACTCTTATTTACACATGAAAAATTTCCAGACCATGTCTATAAATTAAAGAAAGCTTTATATGGTTCGAAATAAGCACCTCATGCTTGGTATAATCATCCTAAAAAATATCTTATAAACTAGGGATTTTAAATTGGTAAAGTAGATTGAACAATTTTTATTAAGCAAGATAAAAAGAACATTTTACTTCTTTAAATTTATGTCGATGATATCACTTTTGGATCTATAAATGAGAAACTATGTAAAGAATTTTCAAATATTATGAAAAGTGAATTCGAGATGTCACATATGGGAGAACTCTCATACTTTCGCCTATTACAAATTAAACAATTAAAAAAAAATATGATTTTTATTAATCAAGAAAAATATTGTAATAATTTAATAAAATGTTTTGGTACGGAAAATACTTCTACTAAACCGACTCCTATGAGTACTGCTGTTCATCTTGATTGAAATGAAGATGGCAAAAGTATTGACCAAAAACTTTACAGAAGTATATTGGTTCTCTATTATATTTAACTATTAGTCGTCCAGATATTACGATGAGTGTTTGTTTGTGAGCACGATTTCAAGCTAACCCCAAAGAATCACATTTGCGAGCTACGAAACGGATTTTGCATTACTTAAGCAAAACCAAAGACTACAAACTTTTTCACCCAAAAGAATGTCCTTTTGAGTTGGTGTCATATAATGACGCTGGCTTTGGTGGATGTCGACCGGATCGAAAAAGTACAAGTGGTACATGTCACTTTATTGGACATTCTTTAGTATCATGGTTTAGTAAGAAACAAAATTGGATTCCACTTCGGCATGTGAAGCAGAGTACATCTTTGCTGCTCTTGCATGTGCTTAAGTAATCTACATGTAGCAAACACTTTAAGATTTTGGTATAAATTTGACTAAATTAACAATTTATTGTGATAATACGAGTGCTATAAATTCAAGAACAAAACATATTGACATTCAGCATCATTTTCTACGAGATAGCATAGAAAATAATTTGATTTCGCTAGATTTCGTCTCTTCAGAAAATCAAATAGCTGATATATTTACAAAACCGTTGAATGAAAGTATTTTTCTAAAACTAAGACGTGAACTCGAAATTATATCGTTACATTATTTATAAGTCTATGATAAAGTATATATAATTAAAAGTGTCTAAAATAATAAAAGTTGAACAAAAAAATGGAGCAGCTGGCACTATAACTCTGCACTCTTAGGAGATAGGCATATGACTTTCCTTTTTTTTCAATTTTCACATTAGAACCTCTCCTCCTTTCTATTTTATATATGGCTATATTCATAACTTTTATTCTTACCTTAGAATCAAATTATTATTTATAGCATAGAGGTAAATTAAAGTCTGGCCAATAGATTAATAATAACCAGGAAACTCTAATTCAGAAATAACTAAATGAAATATATATATACATGAACAAAAGGATTTTTTATTAAACAAACAAACAACTACTTAAATTCTTATAAAAATGTCATCTTAAGAAAATTCCGACTACTCGTCAATTGTATACAGCACGTCGACTTTGAATTTGTCTAACAAATCTACTACAGTTTATGTCCCTACGAATAGTACTCCATCTCTAAATCACCATACCAGATATACACTGAAAGGCAAAGGAACTAGAAGAAACTTAGAATTTCGATCACCTTCTACCAAGGAGGAAATCGATGACATTCATCACTACTAGCATGAAAATTTAAGTAAACAACGTAAGATGTATTAGGAGCAAAAGCACCATGGAAGACGTCTAAATTTTCTCGAACAATTTGCTCTAAAATTCTATGAACTACCCCTAAAGAGGGTGTGGATAATCCATCTCCTCAACGACCTTATGTATCTCCAAATTCTTGGGATCAAGGTGCTACAAATATATCTCCTAAGTAATACTTGGTCCCCCATTAATCCATTATAGGAAGATACCAAAGTTGAACCAAACTCGTTTAAGATTTTTTAACGAATCCAAGACCTCTGAAAACAAATAAATTTTATATTTTCATAAAATTGTGCTTATAATATTGATGTTGTAATTTACATATATAATAAGTTTGTCGAAATAAAAATTAAATAAAGTTATTTAACATGAGAATAAAGCTCACATATTAACATATGTATGAAGTATAGTGTTTAAACAAATTTAAATATACCGAGAAAAGGCTAACCTGTACAGAATCAACAAATTCAACCGGCTGAAACACCCCATCCAGACGGCTTAATCTTCAAAATAAAAATTTGTTCAACTCAGATTTCAACCGGCTGAACCCCAAATTTAGACAGCTGAATCATGGAAAAAATGAACTGTTTACTTACTGGTTGCAAAATTTTCAATTTAGCTGGTGCCTTGCTAGATTCAGTCGGCTGCTTGGTCAAAATTCTATTTCTTAAAAATATACTTGCACATTTCTCAAAGCACAAATCAAAATTCAAACTAATACTTATTCTCAAAACCTACCTATTCATTCATTACCTACCGCTACACTCTCCTGAAATAACAGAAGAAACCCTAAATTCTCTTAATAAAAAAACCAATCTTTCTTCCTTCCTCAAAATAAAAATGCCTCCTAGATAAAAAAGAACAAGAGAATCCTCTACCGGCCCAACTTAAAGCCAAATTAGGGCATGGCTCCACAATGACACGGCTGTTAATCTATTAATAGCATGAAGAACTCCAAGCTTTTTGAAGGGGCTTTCATGAAGTTTCCAGATTTTAATGGATATGTAATTAGAGAATTAGCAAAAGTACATGGATTCAACTCTCTTATTTGGTATGATGCAAATAACGTTAAGATTTATCCTCTCTTCATTAAGCTTTTTAATGCAAATATGGATCTAGATCGCCAAAATCCTCAAAATAAAACTGATTACATTTGGACTTTGGTATATGGAGTTAAAATTTATTTACTTTTACAAAGATTAGGGCATATTTTAAGATGTGCATCCAAAGGCTTAGACGTTGATATGGTTGACGTTGATATATACCAGCATGACGAAGTGTCACGTAGATTTTTGTCGAATGATCTAACCAAACTAAAATCTAGTGCCCTACGTCCTAAGGCAAGAATTATTCATCGTGCTCTCATTCGCTCTCTTCAACCAAGAAATGGTAGCTATAAAAAAGTTTATAAGCATGATTTCCAAGCCCTATATGCTATTTATTCATCTTAATGAATTAATTGGGGAAAGATTATATTGGATGAATTTCAAAGTGTTAACAATAGGAGGAGTTATAAAACCATTCATTATGGAGCTTATATAATAAGGATATTACAAAATTTTGGAGTTACTTTACCCGATTCCAGATTCATGACAATAAGTGAACTTAACTCCAAAACCCTTAGTCTCATGGGTCTTTCAAAGCGTCCCGCGAATCAGCAAATTATTAGTTTTCAAGAATGGGTCGCCAATCGCAATCAAGGAATTCTGCAACCTCGAGAAACAAATATTGCCTCTTCCTCTTCCCAACAAGAAGAAGAAGATGATAATGAAATCCAAGAATTAAATGTTGATGTGCCTCATAAACAAGCTCTCATCACTTCATCCTAAAATCAAAACAAGATCAATCGTCGTTTAACTAACGTTGAGAAACATGTTTCCAAGACAAACAAAAAGCTAATCTCAATTAAAGGTTTCTTGAACATAATTTGGGAAAAATTGTCTTGCTCTGCATTTACATCAACGGAAATTCTTAAAAATCCAACACTGTTTACTTAGACATCTTCTGAGAAACAAGAAGAGAAGAAGAAGAAGGAAGGGAAGATCGATTTGGTATGTTTTTATTTATTATTTCAAGAACATATCTATGTAATATCTTTTCTACTACTTATTTATGATAGTTCTCTTATTGAATAATTGTTTCCTTTTTGTCAATGACAAAGGGGAGAGTGGGGTAGTCATATCGTTAGGGGGAGTATCGAGTCAAGGAGAGAATAATTGAATCCTTATATTTAATTCTTACAAAGTTATCATCATCAAAAGGGGGAAAATGTTAGAACCTCGAATTTTGATGTTTTGATTACAACAATTACATAAGTAAATATTATATGAACTAACCAAATTTGCAGGAGAAGAAATCGTTTGAGAAATAATCACAAACATATGAAGACCGGGTTCTAGATTGTACCTACATTGTATTGTTAAGTATAGAGTCTGAGTCTAGAAGTAGAAATATGTTAAAATATCTCTTAAGTGGTATACACATACAAAAAAAAAAGATTCATTAAAACAAAGAATCCTGCTCAAAACAACACATTTAGCTGTCTGAATGCTGTGTACTTGCACAAAAAATTCATAATATTCAACCGGCTGAAGTATAATGTTCAAACGGCTTAATAAGGGCTATTTTGTACCATTTTCTCGCTGTCTTGATTTTCACTCGATTCAACTCACTGAAACATTTAGTTCAGACGGCTGAATATATCTATACTATATTATTATTAGTGAGTTAAATTTCAAGCTCACACAGACCCCCTTGAAATTTGGCAACTGAATAGTCTCCCTTAATTTACACAAGCCCCCCTTAATTCTGAAAACTGCACCATCTCCCAGTTTGTTTCTCTCTACACTGTCGCTAATTTTATCTTCCCCTTTTCCTCCACCTGAAAGTTCCATTCTCCCCATCATTAATCTCCTTTTCCCAATTTCGTCCACCCATCAATCGATCCCCCCTACGCTTATCTCCTCTTCCCCCTTTTCCTCAGTTGGGAATCGATAAATTCCCTTCGTTTCTACCTTCACAGTTCCTTTACCATCGGTATCTACCCCACATCTTAAAATATTGTACAAACCCTGACCTCAACGCCTTAACCGTTTAAGCCTCTCCATCGGTTTTCGCTTTCGTCGTTCCTTGCTCACCTCTGTTTTTCGTCTGCTTCCCCTGTGCTAGAGCTCGGCCACGCTTTGTTGATTTGCATTTAAAGGTGCAGAGGAGCTGTACGTGCTATTTGCCTAATTATATATCCTATTGGAGGTAAAAAAAAACCTAATTTCTGTTGATGAATCCATTATGTAGTCATTGCTTTCCTGTTTGAGCTTCCATTGTTTTATTTGCTTCTTTTTTGTTATTTGTTCGTTTTCTAAGCTGTTGCTTTAACTATGCTATTTTCGATTGAATTAGCTATAGGAATGCATGTTGACTGTTTGCTGACAATAAGAGTATATTTAATAATGTCTACTTTGATCTATAAAATTTTAGGTTGTTGAAAAGGGACGAACCGATAAGCACCATCTCTAATTATAGGACAAAAATATAAAATGAATGATGCGGTAAAAGTTGTGGTAGGAAACCTATATAATTATATATTATTAGGTGAATTATAACCTTTACATTCATTACTGTCATAACCATTTAGGTCCATGTGTCGATTTTTTTTGCTGACGATGGATATGAACTTATATACAGATAATTTGTGTGGTATGTTGATCTAAGTGTGGAATAAGTTATATGTAGTAGAGAACCGTAACAATTTCATTTTAAATAAAAGTTCCTTGCAAATAATCAATTTTTAGTAGACTCCCAGCATTACAAATGCCATGAGGCTATAAGCCTATTATTAAGATGTATGTTAAATACCTTGCTTTGTTATCTATGTTATATATCAACTAGGATATTAAATACATATAAAAGGTGGGTGTATCTACTTTGTAAATATGGATTATGCATGTTGATTTATGCTTTGTTTAAATGAACTTATTCCCTATAGGGAAAGTCCTTAAGTTCTGATTGGTCTCGGTACTTAGTTCGCAGTTTGATAGTTATAGTTGGAAGTTGTGGAAATTCATAGCAAAATCTATTTTCCTTGACATGTTTCTGACCATTTAGTTGTTATATATATTGAACAAATGCTATATAGTTGAGAATAGCATTTTATAGGATTTATTTAGTATGATCCTAAAGGATGAATAGGCAACATATAGGTCGTATAATGCACATTTGTATCTTAAAGGCTAAGAAAGTTATATTGACTGAATACATCTGGCTGCCTTTAGTTTTTAGCATAAACTTGAAACTAGATGTATCTTGAGGGCTTTTGGTTTTAAATGGACTGCTTTAATTAACTATAATTGTTGTACACATTTTGTATTTCTACAATACGCTCACATGCATACACACACACACGCTGAATGAAGGACGATAATCTTTTAAAATTACTGTTACTGTTTCTGATAATAAGCATTATAATGTGTGATATGCATAAACTGACACCATATGCAAAGTGCAAACCCACATGGACTTCATTGCGGTGTTGAAATATATGCTTCTACATGTGAGGACAACCTATATTAAATGGTGAACATGCATTATTTACAGTTAAGTTTGGAATCCTATTTGTATGCATAGCAGTGTAAAGTCGGAATATTAATTTCAACCGGGTAGAAATTTTTGAGTAAGTTATATAATCAATTTTGTAGAACCATGCCCAAGTTGGATGGAGGCTAACAAAAATATCTCACATTGAGTCATATGCCTTATTGCTTGGTTTCATGAAGTAGTTGTATGCATGTGTGGTAATGTACTTTAGTAATTCCATATAAATATATTAACAAATAAAGGACTGTACACAATATTTCAATGTGTTAACTGTGCTATCCACTATAAATTAGTTGAGTGGACATGAAATTTGAACTTCGAGGTTGTTACTATTTTCATATATATTTAAATACAAAGTGTTAGCGATGCAAAATAAAAAAAGGAAAAAGAAGCTTTCCATGTCAATCATTGAACTAAAACATAATGAGTAATAGAAAAAAATTTTGGTGTGTTATTCTATAAAAAAAATAAAGGCGGTGTCAATTGTGATATTTTATCTGGATTTGTTGGGTGAATATGAAATTTAAACTTCAGAGTTTGAACTGAGTTTTAAGAATGGGTATTGGGCATCGTGGTGGAATAAATTTGTATATGGAACTGTGCAATACAACTGGATTCTTCCCACATGATAGAGGTTTTAGTGTAATTTCTATGCTTTTACATAATTGTACAAAATTTCATCATCCATTACGATTTTTTTCCATTCATTTTCAATTGACCATATATAATTTACCTCTTATTTAGAAATTAAGATATTTGGAGCAATCCTTTTGATTGAGAAACAAAATGAAAAGAGAAAAGCTATTTTTATTAATGATTGAATTTCTTATTTTCGTAGGTTGGATTCAAAAAAATCATACCAGTACTTGAAATCGTTTCAGTAATTGTACAAATACTCAAATATGTAAATATTCATCAACTAGGAAGCTTTTTTGGTTTGATCAATTTTGGACTTAATGATCCGAGTTTATTTATTTTACTTTCTACATGCGAAATTTTCATTACATATGACAACTACAACAAAATTCATATTCACTATAATTTCCTATAAGATAATACTGAGTTCCATTCAATCTATTTTTAACATACTCTCATTCCTTCTTGGAACAAAATCTAAAGGCAGCTCTCTATCCTTTTGTAAGGAAACACAGTAAATAAACCCTAGATGGCAAACACAAAAGGATTACCTTAGACAATATACATCATCCTTTTAACTATCGTAATGGTAAGGAAGTAGAAAACAAACAATGCATGAAATGAAAAATATATATACATATTTTCCTACCATGATTTCTTTTTTAGGAATTCGCAGAATTGTTGTTGACAATTTCCACACAAATAAGATTTTAATAAAAATATTTTTACTTAGTCCATGGATGGCATAAATTGTAATCAATTATGGATGCGTGTTTTTACAAATAATATTACAGACCCTGAATGACTGATTCTCTTTTCATTTTCTTTGGTTCTTTTTATATTATGCAATGAATATTTATTAGGCTTTTGCATATATATATATATATATATATATATATATGTGTGTGTTGTTGTTGTTGTATGTCGTACGATTAGTTTTTTTTTCTGCGATTCAAACTTTTTTTTGTTTAGGAAAACACTACTAAAACTTATGACATAGACAGAGATGTAGAAACCTTTGAATTGCACAGTAGGTAAATTTGTATTCCATTTGTTTTTCTGGTTTTCAGGTTGTAGCAGTTATAATTTTGATAGTTTGAGTTAATACATCAACTATTTTTGTATATTCCTGAATTTAAATTACCTACTAATGTCTATATGAAAGAAACTGGCTTCATTAGCTTATGTGCTAATTTACTTCCACAAATAAATTTATCAACTATACCCTAAAGTTATTACACAACACTTAGTTTAGTAAATTATGTAGTATATCATATGAGTAATAAATGTGGGTCTTACATATTATTGGAAAAGATTAGATAAAATAAATTGTTGTTAGTAGCATCATTTATTTCCATAGTAAATAATGTATGTACACACGCAACCACATACACATACATTTCTTCTACAAACAATACATTTTTAACCTCAATTTCTCCATATAGTAGTCTGATTTAAAAGGAATATAGAATTTATAATGGAGCTTGGCAATGTGATGACAATGGAAATTTTAAATTCATAAAATGAATTTTCAAGTTTAAAGAAGACAACATGCATTTCACAATTTGGTATTTTCAGCACCCTTTCCTCAGTAAGCACGTTACCCCTATTTTAAAAAGGTAGCTTGCATTTAGACGTTAGTTAAGGGCACGAGCCGCTCAAATAATAAGCATCCTTTCCTCGGTTATTCACTATTATGTTCGAGATCCGTCTAGTGATTTTGACAAGGTTTTGCTGCTTTGCCATGTGTTAGCTTCCGTAAAAGTATACAATCTGCAGTAAACGATGGAGCGGTCCTATTTGAAAGACAAGCTTCTATGGTCAATGTCAAGAGCCTCTTTGAAATACTCAGCCCAAATCCGCCCCTAGAGGAGGCAACCTATATGCTTTACTATTGCATGTGCATAATCTGTATGGCAGATAGCCTTTTTTCACTTAAACGATAATTATTTTAACATTCAATCACTTACCTAGAACAAAGTTACGACACTTTCGAACAAATTGCATTTTTTTCCCAATCATCTATTTGGATCCTTTCCACTTACAATGCAATTGCCTTTATTCAACTCTGCCAAAGATTAGATAATCGATTGGTCATATTTTTGGGTGAAATCCTAGCTTTTGAGTTTACCTCTTTTCTCAATTCTGTAATTTTTATTGTTAATTTCTTCTTAGTTTTGGATGTAAAATATAATTTTGATTCGTACTCTTTGTATCATATGTTGGTTGTCAGGAACCAAAGATTCAGGTTTCTTAATTTTCAACGCGAAAATATGGCTGATCCAAATGTCATCTCATTTGAGGTGAAAAACCTTTGTTTTCGACTGTCATTTTCTAGCTTCGTCAGTGTTCAATATCATGTTGTTCAAGCTAAAGAAAAATCATTTCATCGGGTGAAAAAATTGGTTTTGGATTGTTAGTCCTTTTGTTTTGTTTCGAAAAAAAGACGACCGGGAAAAAAATCGAATAAGAAATGCTATCCATATTGCAAAACTAATGATCATAAGGCTGGAACGATACTTTTACATTTAATGTGTCATGATCGTCCCAGGTTAGTTATTATAGAAAGTTTAAAACATGCTCTAGCCTGTTTTTTGAGGTTACAAGTTCATACTGTCGTAATTCCTAGGAATATTTGTGTAACTGTTAGTGGATATATAACCCATGACACAATCTAAAATATATGCTTTTTAGATGAATCTAACATGCTTCTATATTTTGCTTTCCACTTATTTTACTCCACACCCCTCTTTTCTCATTGCTTAATGCAAAACTTTCCCTTACACTGATGCTGTGATATGGACATAGTCGATTTATTATTATAATGGTCATATTTATAGTTTTGTTTGCTCAGTTATTTTTAGATACAAAAATTCAGTGAGATTTGTTTATGTTGTGGTTAGGAGCCTAACTGACCTGCTTTAGTCACCTATTAGTACACACATCTAACCATTTGTCGATTTTACTAATGATGTATTTTTTTGAAATTCAGGTAGGGATTTTGCTACCTTCATTGAGTTCCAATACATAGATATCATACTCGATTTTGCTACCTTCATTGAGTTAACGATTTAATCTTCCTCTTGCCTGCATTTTCATCCTAGCCTTTGCTGCTACTTTTGTTCTAAACATTGATCCGGATATAAAGGTAAACCTCTTAATTTATTCATTCATTTTGAACTTAGTTAGATCATTCAAGGGTGGTAGATGTGGATGTGCAAAATGGTTTGTAAAAAATCAATGATAGGCTACAGTCTGATATATGCCATTTTGCGAGATTTGAGTTTCTATGCTGATGTAAATTTTGGTTCCGTTCTTTCTGTTAGAGATTGCATGTTATTCATAATTTATACAGAGTAATTTCAGTGGAGAATTGTGTTTCATTGTCAGACATGTTCATAATAAATGAAAATAATAGTTTTATTCATGAAATTTACTGTTATTTTATTATCAAAGGTCACATGAATGAGTTGAAGAGAGTATAAAGAAAAAGTACAACATCAAACACTTGCTAAAAATATTTTTTTGTTATTGGGGAGACAGAAGTAGATAAAAAGGTAAATATATGACATTGTAGTAACTAGCTTTAGTTAGCTCTGTGGTTTTGGATGTAATAGAACACCGAAAAATTTCAACTATCTTATTATTAGCTTATTTGCATGTCATTGTTTCTATAGTTAAACCAAATATTACAATGTTAAACTTATAGTATATTAAAATGAAATTAATTATAATTGTTTCATTAGTATTGATGATATTTTTCTCAAGGAACTTCAACGTTATGTACATCGTGCTAAAGCATTTCTTCAGTCTTTTTTTTTCTATCCAAGATGAAGGGGTTTGACTGTGTGAAGCATAATTTACATCTAATAATTTATTTTTGCAGAATTATATTTGGTACTTTAGGCGTAAATAAACTGTTAAAAGCAATTGGTGTAAGTTACAAGTGAATAAGCAACAGTAAAGTTCACCATAATATTTTCATTATAGCACTTTATCAGGTCTCCTAATATTATGATATATGTACTTATTTATTAGCATCTTTGTTTCTGAAATGTTATCTTTCTATATGCTCAACCTGATAAATCGATTCACCCATTCCCTGGTTTTATAGTATATATTACTAAACAAGCGACGAGAACCAATTGTGAGACAAACTTGGATCTACTTATAGGAAAGATAAAACTTAAATAGTTAGATAATTAAATATAGCGAAAACATTTTTGGGTTTCCAAATTTTGTAATTTTATAAGTGCCTTTGTAATATGAAGGTGTTCGAATACTTAGTTCAGAAAGCATGATTCATACTTTAAGGATATTGTGTTTAAAGATTCCCCACCTCTTAATTAGGTGTCGAAGTTCAATGCTTTGCTCAAAGAGTCTTCTTGGTGCAAGGTACACTACTATATATATGCATGCATGCATGTTGGTCTTATGCCGTTCTATAACAAAAAAATATAATCTCACTAATTTAAAATACGCAGGCATGAAGATTTGAAAACCTTTCAAATATGAGGCACCTGTTGCGAAAAAGGCTCATCTGAGTCCTGAGTACTTTTGTCTTCTATATTTGGAACTTGGACCAAAACTAATACATAAGAGTTTCAATATAACATCCCTTCTTCTATTCCATATGGCTTTCCTACCGCTTCCTTAACTGTTCAGAGTTAAAAGTTATTGGAATTGTATACAAAAAAATTTTAAGTTCTGAACTATTTAGCTCTATTTTTAATTTTTTGAGAAGCTTTTCTGTATCGTGGTTGTTTTGTGTTATTACATAAACGGAGATAAAAGGATAATTTGGATTCATTGTCTTCTTTATATCAGTTTATGCCATTTTTTGGTATGATTCACCTGTCAATTCTTGGACAACAAATCAAGTATAAATAGCATAGCATAGGTCAGTGCTTGCCCTACATGATGTTATCTATCTCTATTCCAAGCGAAGCCCATTCTTCTAGAGGTCATTATAATATGAGTGAATATTCGAATTCTTTTGGTGTACTATATGATATATATTAGAAGTTACCAAGTATGTAACGTACCAAGAAGATAAATAGCCCTTGAAACTGCAGTATTCGATTAAGTTGAATGAAACCGATGAACATTTCCAACAACAAATGGTTTGTTTGCTTGCTTTTATCATGTCATATCCAATCAAGTATTTAGCGAACTTAATTTTCAGATTCATAGTTTCAAATTCAAAATCAAGCTATTCATGTTTGTACGGGACGCATTACTTTTATTTTGCTTTTCCTATTAACTATTGAGATGTTATTTTAATCTTCTTTGTGGTTTTCTCAATGACCGTGATATTGTGGTTATTGTTGTTTAATACTATAATTCCTCTTCATACACGCACTCATATATTAACATTTGTTGTGTGTCAACTAAATACTTAGTATTCAGTAGGTAATATAGCACCATTTACAACTGAAACATGTGCTCTACATCACTTCCAACTTTATACATTAGTAAAATAATTTGTTTTATTTTTCATTCTTTGTTGTAGGTACAAAAAGGTTCAGTGCTTATTTAAATACTTATATTTGATGTTGTAGTAATGTTTCAAATTCCTTCCTGTAAATAGTATAATCTAATTATTATCAAAATAATTTAATTTTCTAGCTGCAACAAATATTTTTTTTCCATACCCATGTGCGAAGCATGGGTTCACACTAGTATTTTATAATGACTAGTTTCTGAATAAATGCTTCTCTTTTATGAACAGAAACAACTCCTGATTCAAGAGTATCTTCCATATCTCTTCATGGCCACTCTTCACGAAGGTATACAACTTTTAATCTCTATAAATAGCAAAGAATTTCAACGTCTTGTAAATCAATTTTATGATTCTTAATTCTATCTATTCTTGCTATTTTAACTCTAAAGCATTCTATACATAAAAACCCTATTTTAATCACTTGTATATTCAAGTTTACTACTTGTGTTATCAAATAAATTTCCTTTCTTCACAAACTACACAATATACCACAAAGGAGAAGATTATAGGAAGGGTGTACTTTATCGACTTATCGGTTCTATTCAAGAGCTTACTCGGTCAGAACCATTTCTACTATTTGTGTTGGAAGTCCTGTTGTAGTATCCTCAGGCAGTTTAAGTCCTATTCGGTTGTCTAGGCGGTTGAAGTCATGTTCGGTTGCTCAGACGGTGCAATACCTATTCCTCCATGTTAAGTGAGGATTCGATTAAATCTAGAAGGCGTTTGGGACAGGACGTAGAACGAGAATTTCGAACCAGTATAAAAATCTATGGTGTCATTCTACTTTACTGCTTTTACTCTTATATTTATATTACGCACAAATATAGAATTTAGTTGATATCTATACTACATGATCCTTAGACACTTTCAACATATATAAATTGTAAACATAAATAATACCTTATAATTTCCTAGATAATACATCTTGAATATTGAATCTAAGAACATTGCTTGAATCTCTATTCAACACTTCCAAAAAGTGCAATCTGGTTGAGAAAGATACACACTATTTGTTTGGATTTTGATTGAATTTATGGTTTTTGTTGCTTGAACCAATGGAGAGAGGGGGATTTTCAACCGGATCTAGAGGAGGGAGATGGTGCCTCAAAACCTAGAATAGAATTAGGAGATAAGTAGGGCTAAGGTTGTTTAAATAACAAAGAAGAGAGAGTGGTTAAAGGTGGAAGTGTATCTTTTCTTTCCTATGCCATTTCACACCCTTTTGGAATCAAATTCCAACCCTAAATCTCCCCAACTATGGCCGGCTATACATGCCCTAAATATGGTTCTCAATCCAATTCAAGCTAGATTAGATAATTTACATTTATATAAAATTTACACATAAATCGATATCGCATATCGATAAGTGTGTATATAACTTTTATATACACATTATTTTGAATACTTATCAACACACATCGAACAAAAAATTCATAATTAATATTTCATAAGTATTAATTAATTTAACTGATTTATAAAAATTGTAATTTAATTAAATCTTGTAGTAGACGGAGGATTCAACATTGCAGTTGTGTTGACTCTTTAGGTACAGATTCTACCAGCAAATAATATCGAACAATTCGAATATTAAATCACCTTAGCTAGTGATGTGACATTATGATCAAATTTATTGCTTATATAGCTTTGGTAAATATCCAATTTTACTTATTTAAGCGTTACCCAATAGTGACAGTTATTTACAATAATTCTCAACGTCAAAGCCATATCACATTAGGACTTACGGGATTGGGTAATGGCACTGTTTCAACATCAACAACTTTATAGTCCGAACACTAAGTCCTTGGTTCAATAATAACAATTATTATTAACCAAGCTGTTCTGACCAGAGACTTTGACTTTAAGTTGACTTTAGTTGGCCTGTGATACTGACCCCATGCAACCAAGGGGATGAATTCTCTCTCTTCAATAGTATGTCACTTCTAATGCTTCCACTCGACCTAACTATAGTTGGTCAATGGACACCGTGCCATGATTCAACTATAATTAAAGTGGTGTTCCCACATTGCAGCTCGATGATATTCTTATGTCGGGGGAACTATGTAATATTGTCACTTCGATATTCTTTGTTTGACCTTATTTATATTAACCAAAAGAAAACTATCGATTGAGTTATTCTGCAGTTATCCAATAATTATCAGTACATAACTCCTTGGCACCCCCAACAGTCATGAGTAATACACAATTCCTAATATTTGGAGCGCGTTGCATATACCAGTCTCAAAAGATGTATTGATGTCTAATCTCAATACATCTTGACTAGGAATATTTAAAACGGTGTATTTATTATATCGTGATAAATTACTCATGATTTCAACACCTTGTAATTACTATAAGGAAATGCACCATTTATGGATTTTCTATTAAATGTACTTAAATTGAATAATCAATTATTTATAACACATTATAACAAGTATATTAGAGAAAGAAAACACATTTTATTTCAAACAACTCTTATAGAGTTATTTTTTATTTTATTTTGGCAAAGCCAACGGAGTTGAATGGCCCCTATAATTTATTTATATTGAAAGAAGAGTTACAATATAAATAGAAGGAGATACAGGGAATAGTATTAGTAGAAGATAAAAATAAGTAGGAATAAAAACATGAATAAAACACTATAAAAAGAAATGAAACGCAACCAAATGTCAGTGCTCCAAATAGTCACGTCCATCTGTCTATTGTCGATTGGTCAAAAGGGAAAGCAGAGCAAACCAACATGTTATATATTCTTCTGCATATTTCATAATAAATTTGCATTCGATTTCTTCTTCTCCCATTGAATAATACAATATTTCGCTCCTCCCAAATCACCATTGAATAGGTCTATGGCAACACTTTTAGGGTGATGCAATTTTTGCCGTTGCCTTAGACCTCAAAGGCAACATTTTGACTATCTAAGGCAACATAAGTAATATTGTTGCAATAGAACCCTATTTGGGTCTATGGCAACACCCATAGGTATCTGTAGCAACATTCCAAAATGTTGCCATAGATATTAACTTTCTGAATTTGTGGGGCCCACAATGTAGAGCATATTTGATTTTTTAATAGAAATAAATATTTATTTAATAAAATGCTTTTGCGTAGAATTTGATATTTAAACAGTAATTTATTTAAATAAATATTTTATTTCAACATTTGAAATAGTACAAATTCCCGACTCCACTATTTTACAATTCAATGATATATAACACTGATATTCACATATACAGATATTCCTCACTACATCACTCAGTTCACTCATTACATATGCAGTTTCAATTTATAAAGACACCGACACTGACAAATATATGACGAGCCGAATGCCGAGCCGAAGGCGAGGCGAGAAGCGGGTCCGGGCGCAGCGCCGGCGGGGGTCCGGGGCACCGCCCGATTCATCCGATTTCGGAAGATCGAGCCTTCTTTGAAACGACGTAAAATGATGCAGAAATGAACACCTCCTGCGAATTTGAACACCTCCTCGATGATTGACTTTTGCAACTCTTTCGTGGCTTCTTCTGAATCATCCGACCATACTTTTAGCTCTGCCTTGGTAAAAGACCTGAAACCATGATAAATAAAAATTGACATTTCATCGAACATGTTGCGTGTTAATAAGTAATACATTACCACAGTTCACTCATCTAAACATCCTACTAAACATCAACTCCTTCTCCTTGAATACTACCAAACTTCAACCTCTACACTGCCACCATCCACTCCCCAAACTGCTGCAACTTACATCCCCTACAGCCCTTAACAACAGTTGGTACATTTTGAATCAGGATATGAAATTGCAGCCTGCAATCTAGTTGGCTACTTTCTAGTATAAGCACGTGCAATCTATACTGAGATTGGAACTGAATGTAATCAAAGAGCTAATCATAGCAGCAGTATGTTCACATAATTAGTCATAAGCCAAGAGGAGGACAAAGTGGCAACTCGTGCTGAACTAGCATATCACCACAATTACCAATCAACAAAAACATGTAAGCCTATTCGTCGGTAAATGTAAATCCAATGTTAAAGTTCACAACTTTTCCATAAATATAACAAAACATCACCTGGCATGCTCAATTACCATTGTCAGCCTCAATTACCACTTGCCCATCAAACTTCAACACTACTTCGACAACACTTCGAACCAGCTTCAATCAACAGAACATTATACACCGTTGCCATTTCCAGTAACTGCAGCCATACCACCACAATACTCAACCAGTCAACTTCCAACAACCATCAATTGACCCTCAATCGGCAGCATCGCAACCCAACCAACGACCTACTTCAAACTTTGACTTCCTCTGCAAATTAATAGCAGCAACGAACCCAATTATAACCACCAATCGCCAATTTCCATCACTAAATCCGAACTCCATCGCCACGGGATATGTGCTCGATGACCATCGGAATCAGGCTGTAGAAACGGTGGTGGGGTAGTGGAGTTTTGTTGGGGTCTGCGGTTGGTAGGATTTGGGAATTAGGGATTTTTGGAAGAAAAAAAAGAAACGAAAATATGATTTGGAAATTAGGGATTTCGGAAATGGGGGGTGAGAACGGAAATGATATGAAAAGTAAAGCGGGAAAACGAAAATTTGTGTCAAATTGTAGCGGTGATCCAGTTTAACAATCAGATTAAATGTAGACCGTTGGATCGTATTCACGCGGATTGCTAATTTTATTAATTTTTTAATCTGAATACATCTATAGCAACACTATATAAAAATGTTGCATCGTGTTACACTTGTTTAGCTAAAGCAACACATTTTTATGGCTAAGGTAACACCATAAATACAACGTTGCAGTAGGACCAAAATTTTATATCTATCGCAATATTTTAGCTGGCAACACCTTGCAAAAATGTTGCAGAAGGTCATTTATGGCGTAGTGTTAATAGTTCGTATGTTGCATGGTGCTTCCACTTCGTTTCAGTGTACAGTCTTAACCATTCATGCTTGCTGTTTCTCCTAGCGTAGAGGAATCCCCATCTCTGCTTAATTTTGAACCATAAGAAATGTGTGTATGAGCAGTTAAAAAAAAGGTGATGAACATTTTCTGGAGCAGAGGAGCATAAGATGCAAGATGAAGATACCGATAGCCCTCTGTGATATAGATTTCCCTTGGTATGCAGAGCATTACGAAAGACTTTCCATAACATATGATTATATTTTTCTTCTGAATTTATGTTCCAAATTCTCTTATACCATGGGAAGCATCTATTTCCCCTATCCTCTGTTAGAGCTTTGTAGACAGAGTTGGTTGTGTGTTCTTTTAATTTTTTGTCCATAAATATTGGTCAGTATCACTGTAGGAGTATGACAAGTTATTATATCTATTCCATAAAGCATTAATAGTGGGATTACTAGTGAGTTTCAGGTTGATTCTGCCATTACTTATGCAGTTTGTTGCTTTGGCATTCAGAGAGATGCATGTTTGCATTATATTGTCATATGATAGTTCCTTTTGCAGTATTATGCCATTTTTAATCCATGGGGTGGTCCAGAATCTCTGGGCAATGTCTGTTGCCAGTTGTAGTTTGGTGTGTAGCATTAATATATCTCTCAATTTGATCATTGTCTTCCAGACCTAGCTTTGTGCTGGTTTACTTTTAGCTATCCAGATTTCATCTCCCTTCAAGTTGTTCTTGATAGACCATCGTACCCAGGGAGTATCAGCGTTGGATATTAGATTATAAAACTAATTAGACAAGGATGCAATATTCCATAGTCTAATATTTTTAATTCCCAAGCCATCTTCCTTTTTTGGATTTTCCAGCTTGCTGAAAGTTATATGAGAGAATTTTGAAGTGGGTATCGATCCAGTTCAGAGGAATTTTATTATAGCAGTTCATATCATTGATATTAACTTGGAGGGTAGCAGAAATGTCCTACTCCAGTAAACTACCATGGAGAGAATTACTGCATAGATTACAACAATTCTTTCCAATTATGCTATGTACCTGTTCTCCCATCTATTCATCACAAAAGTTATTTTTTCATATAGAGAAGTACATTGAGCAGTTGTTATTCTTTTGGTTGCCAGAGGAATGCCTAAGTAAGACATGTTAGACAGTAGAGGTTGCATTTTTATTATGGAGTAACACACCGCTTTGTGATGACCAAAGTGTCCTCCCAGAAGAATATGAGATTTTTCTTGGTTTGTTTGAAGCTTTGAGAAGTTGTAAAAGGATGTGAGAATCTCCATTATGGTTTGTAGGGATTTAGGTGTGGGTTTAGTAAAGATCATCAAGTCATCAGCAAATGCAAGGGTGGTGACCATTGGGTTTTTACACTTTGGATGTAGATCAAAAATTTTCATGTCCACTTGCTTTTGAATAGTCAGTGTAAATATTTCCATTATCAGTATAAATAAATACACAGAAATTAGATCTCCTTGCTGTAACCCATTTTTTCCTTTGAAGTATCCAATAGTGTGAGCATTAAAGACTAATGAATATCTCACAGTTGATATGCAAGTATGAATCCACTTAGAAAATGGAGGAGGAAATGCATTATATCAAGTCATTATAGCTGACTAGCTAACTGTATCAAAGGCTTTCCTTATGTCAATTTTTAGCATGGCTCTAGAGGAGATGTATGAAGATGTATATCTATTCAGTAGATCATGAGACAGCAGGACATTATCTAATATGCTTCTGTTGGGGAGGAAAGTAGCCTGATTAGGGGATATAATATGTTGAAGGACATTTTTGAGGCGTGATGCAAGAATTCTAGAAATGCTTTTGTATACTACATTACAGCTAGCAATAGGTCTAAAGTGGGAGACATTTGTTGGAGCAGAGATTTTAAGTATGAGGACCATATTTGTTGAGTTTATGGCAGCATGCATAACACCTTTATTGAAGAAATTATGTATGGCCTTGTACACATCATGTGATACTATGTCCCAGCAGTGTGTGAAAAATGAGACAGTGAAACCATCAGGGCCAGGAGAAGCTTCTTTTTTCATTGTGAAGATTGAGTCTTTTATTTCATCATCCGATATAGGTCTTATCAGGCTACTCTGCATTTTAGTGTTGTGTTTCGGGAGGGAAAGGTTGTTTAGGATAGATGTGTCAGAAGGAGAGGGTTGGCCACTAAGTAAACTAGTGTGGTATTTAAGGAAGGCATTATCAATCTGGTCTGGGGTGGAATGAGTTGCACCATGCATTTTAGTTATTTGATGAATTGTGGACTTTGCTTGCTTTATCTTCAGAGATGCATGGAAGAGCTTTGAATTTCTGTTGCCATGGGTAGACCACTGCTGTTTATTCTTTTTCTTTATCATGTTGGCTTCAGTATAGTAAGCTTTACCAAGCATAACAATCAAATTTCTCTCTTCTTTAAGTAGGGCAGCTGTAGAGTTAGAGTTCATGATAAGCTTTTGTACTTGTTCCAGTTCAGCTGCAATTTTTGCAGAGAGCTTGCTTCCATTTCCATATATATTTCTGGCCCATATTCTGATTGCATCTTTTGTGTTTTTCAATTTTTTCTACAAGGAGACCATAGGATTTCCATATGTATGTTTTCTCCAAGCATGAGAGATCACCTGTTTCAATTCAATATTGTTAGTCCATTCATCATAAAATTTAAAGTTCACCTGCTTTTGCATGGCAGTAGTTCCTAGGGTTAGAATTAAAGGGCAGTGGTCAGAGAGTAGGGGCATGGAGATGTGAATGTTGATTATTAGCCAGTGGAGAAGGGTGGAAAGGTTCATTAGGCCATGATCAATTTTGGACAAGGTAAGTGGGGAAGAGCTGCTTTTATTAGACCAGGTGAAGGAGGATCCTGAATAAAGGATTTCAATGAGAGAGGCATTTTGAATAGTGTTATTTAGGGGAGAGAGTTCTGACAAGGATAATGGTCTTCCTCCACTATGATGAGTAGATTAGTAACAACAATTGAAATCTCCTTTTAGTATCCATGGGTGAGTCGACTGTCTGAAGTGGGGTATGATGTCATGAAAACTTTGTCTGGATCGAGGTGAGTTGGAGGCATAGATGAAAGTGAAGTATAATGAAGTATTGGAGGCATAGATGAAAGTGAAGTATAATGAAGTATTGGAGGCTATATGGAATGCATGGGTATGTATGTGTTGGTTGTCAATCTGGATTGGAGTCAACTTGTATATTACTGGATCATACATGACAAGTAGTCTGCCATATGGTGCTTGTGGTAGATTACTTATGTAAGCCCGGTTTGATTTATATATTTGGTAGCTTTGAGTGATTGAGAAGAGTCTAGTTTGGTTTCATATATGGAAATTAGTGATAACTTGTGGTTTTGAATGAGTGCTTTGATTTGGTCGAGCTTTGGTTGTCGATGTGCCCCTCTGACATTCCATGCTGCAATGGTGTGCATCATTGATTAACTTTGGAGGGTTTTTTTATGAGGCTTCTCGTTCTTCTAGCATTAGAAGTTGGAATGTTTTCTGGTATTTGATACAGGAGTGTTTCTGTTTCTGACTCTGATTCAATAGGAGACAGAGTGATGGTGGTTGGAGTGGTGGTATTTTTGCTTGTTTTTCCTTTCTTTTTTTTCTTGTTTTCCTTCAGAGTTTGGTTTATGGTGGTGGGATGATTAGTGATGGGGTTTTGGATAAGGATGGATGGAGGGGAGGTAACAATGGAAGTTGGTATAAGGGAGGAGTGATGGTTTACCGTTGATGACGGAGGGAGGTTGGAAAAGGAGTCATATGGTGTGAAGATGCATTTTCCAGCAATTTTGAGAAGATCATACTGATTTTGATGAGAGGAGGTTAGTAAGTGAGGAGAAACATGCACATAAGCACAAGCAGGGGATGAGAAATGAATTTGGTTGGGTGGTGGAATAGGAAGCAATGGAGGTTGGGTTGATAGTGGTATATGGGGTTTGATAGGGAGGAGGAGGCATGTGGTTGTGGGCAAGGCTCAATGGATGTATGAGCTAGATCAGATTGCATGTATTGGGTTGAGTTTCTATGCCGATATGAGAGCATTTGATTGTTTTGTGCATGAACAGTACCATGCACATTTGTTTCATGTGCAAATCCATTCTCATTTGGGTTGCTTCGAGTCAGTCCTTGGTCATTTATTGTTTCACTTCGAGGACTTTGTGTGTCATTTTTGTGTGTTGTATTTTTCCTCTTGTTTTTACCCAGTTTGTTTTTTGTCCCATTTGCATTTAATTTTTTGCTTGTTTCTTCAGCTTTTTCTTCGAGTTCTATTTCATTACACTCTTCCATTACACTTTCACCTATTTCTCCATCTTCTTGCATAATCAACACAGAGAATTTTTTGTTTATGAATACCGCAGTATCTTTTGTTGTTTCTTTTTCCTGACTTTTTCCTTTTTCCCTGAAACTGTTTGTATTTTCCTTCTCACTTTGTTCCTGGTACATGTCATTATTACCAAGGCTCAAGTTTTTTTTCTATACACACAACAGATGCTTGTTCAATCCCATCAATTTGAGTCTTGTTCTTCCTTACAACCTTTTTCCATACTGGTTTTTTTTCAAAGCAGGAAACATTATGTTCATACTCTTCCTCTCAATGTTCATTTGAGGCTTTGTTGGCATTTCATTTCCTTTGTCATTTGTTTCATTTTCTATTTCCACTGAGTTCGGGTGGAAGTTATTTTTATTATGACCAAATACTTTGCATTGTGTACATATGTCTAGCTTCCATAAATATTTTACTTGTATATATTTCCTTGTTCCATCGTCATTCATCACTGGGAATGAATCAACTAATTCATGGTCTGGTGAAATTTCTACAAGGCATTTAGCATATTGCAATCTATTCACTGACTCAGTTGCTTCATCTAGACATACTAGCTTCCCCAATCTATTTGCTAACCAATTAATTCCTAGTGGAGACCATAAGTATATTGGGATATTCGATAGTTGAACCCAAATAGGAACTACCTTAATAGTTCCACACACATTACTTATGGTGGGATCCCACTTTTTTAGAATGAATAGCTTGTTTTTCATGACTATGGGATCATCTCTTATTATTCTTTCTCTGTCAGAACAATCAAAGAGAAGAAAAGGAAATATGGTTCCATCTGATTTTACCTGTACATTTCCTTTAAGTCTCCATCTACGTTTCAGGCTTTCAATAACATAAGTGAAAGATAGAGGTTTATGAAGGAAGAAGCCTACCACATAGTCGTTCCATATTTTTACTCCTGCTTCAATAACATGAGAAGGCACAACCATTGCATCACCATCAAAAGAAATTTCCAGTTGAATAGGGGAGTATTTGCCTGCGTTGCGAGGAAGGTTTTTAAACAAAGAGTACCAAGCAAGAGAATCAGGCACTGGAACCATTAGAGGAGGAACATGAGGAGAGGTGGAAATAGTTTGGGCGAGGGAAACTTGGTGCGGGAGGGCAGAGGAGGAGGGAATGGTATGGGTTGGATCAGGCGGTCCGATGGGAGGCGGTAGAGCAGGGGGAGGTATGGGGGAGCGACAGTAGTGGTACGAAAAGGAGAGGATAAGGGATTAGACTGGGCGGGATGGACTGCTGCCATTAAAAAATTGAAAAGAATAATTTGAAATCTTCTTATAGAATTGTCCTAAGGGCATACCTTTAACCCTCTCAGTTAATACACACCAACCACTGCCTAAGCCCTAGCTACGTTGCCATAGCAAATTTTACAAGCCCATGGACCCTTAAAAGAGATAGAGAGTATAAAGGTAGTGCTGACGGAGAAGATGATCAACATCCCGATCGACGAGGGTGGTCCTACTCGGGCTCTCAAAGTCGGATCCTAGGTCGGCATAAAGATGAGAAAGGAGTTGGCAGAGTTCCCTAGGAAAATCTAGGCGTGTTTGCTTGGGCACATTTTGATATATGTGGAATATCGTTAGAGATAGCATGTCATGCATCGAATGTGGACCCTAGATACCCTCCTGTGAAGCAAAAAAAACACAACCTGGGTCTAGAGCAATCCGTTGCATTAAAGAAAGAAGTGGACATGCTAAAGAAAAATTTCGTTTCCACGATACATTATACCTTGAATGGGTATTGAATCTTGTGTTGGTCAAGAATCCAAATGGGAAATGGCGAGCATGCATCGATAATTCAAACTTAAATAAAGCATGCTTGAAGGACAGTTTCCCACTTCCTGGAATTGACCAGCTTGTTGATGGAATAACCGGGCATGAACTGCTATCCTTTATGTATGTGTACTTCAGATACGACTAGATAGTAATGTATATTCTAGACCAGGAGCTCACGATTTTCATTACAGATCTAGGGGTTGTATTATTACCAAGTGATGTCGTTTGGTTCGAAGAATGCTAAAGCACTTACTAAAGATTGGTGATTACCATGTTCAAAGATCAAACTGGATGGCCGATGGAGGTATATATGGATGATATGTTTGTGAAGCCACAACTATCAATGAATAACATGTATGACCTCATAGAGATGTTCGATGTGCTTTGGAAGCACGTAATGAAGCTTAAACCATTGAAGTGTTCTTTTAGAGTTACAACAGATAAGTTTTTGGGTTTTATTGTAAATTTAAGGGGCATCGAAGCTAATCTGGAGCAGATTCAGCTATTGAAAGATGTTACCGCTCTAAAGACAAGGAGAGAAATGCAGAGCTTGAATGGGAAGGTCATCGCATTAAGCCAATTTATTTCGAAAGCAGCGTAGAAATGTATACCATTCGTTGATGCCCTTTAAATAGAAAAAAGGAAGTTTGTCTAGACAAAGGAATGCTAAGAAGCTTTCCAGTATTTTTTGGAGCATATGGAAAGACCACTAGTCTTATCGAAGCCTTTGGATGGAGAAGTTCTATTCATTTACTTAGCATTATCTACTCATGCACTGAGTGAAAGCTTGGTACGTGAGGGTCCTAGAATCCAAAGGCCAAATACTATATCAGCAAACGGTTTACCAGAGCAAAAAAGAATTATTTAAAGCTGGAGAACCCGACATATTTCTTGTAGATTGCTTTAAGGAAGTTGCGACCATACTTCTAGGCTCACTTGATAAGGTGCTAATTGATCAGCCTCTGAAGCAAGTACTGCATCAACCTGAAACTTCTGAGAGTTTGTTGAAGTGTAATATTTAGATGAGCTAATATGATATAATATACCATCCTAAGGAGGGCTATAAGAGGACAAACATTGGTTGATTTATTTTCCAACTTTACTATCTTGGATGGATAAGTGGAAGAGGGTATGGTCCATCTTTCCCAATGTAAATTGTACATGGACAAAGCTTCCAATGAATAAAGTTCTAGGCAGGAGTGATTATCGTAACCTTGAAAAGATGAAATTTATACTACTTCGAAAGCTAAAGTTCCAGCGATAAACAATGAAGCTGAATATGAAGCATTGATTGTGGCACTCAAGATAATGAAAGAACTGGGATCAGGACACTCCATATATTTAGCGACTCTCTGTTGGTGCGCTACCAGGTTAAATGGGAATATCAATCTAAAGGAGCGAGACTTGGCCCTAACCTAACGAAAGCACTAGAACTACTGAATGACGTTGAACCTTACACAATTGCGTACATTCCCAAAGAAGAGAATATGAAGGCTGATTCATTGGCCAAATTGGCCAGCTTTGGGATGCGTAGATTATGGGACTCATTCCAGTAGAAGTTTTGTTAACTCCAAGCATCAACCAAATGGATAGTGATTAGAACTTGGAGGACAAAGATGAAAAGGAGTCGTGGATGACTCCAATTAAAGATTATTTGTTAAAGGGAACTTGATTGAGTGGACGAAAAGAATGGCAAAAACTCTTGTTTAAAGTGCCATAATTTATTATGCAAGTAGAAGTATTTCATAAGATAGGATTCTCAACCCCCCTATTGTGGTGTGTCACCAAAGATGAAGTCTAAGAAAGTCCTTGCGAATGTGCATGAAGGAAGCTGTAGTAAGCACAATTGGGGTAGATTTTGCAAAAAAGATACTTCACTACGGATGCTTCTGGCCAACAATCAGCTGAGACATAGTCTATTACACTAGACGATGTGATAAATGCTAGAAATTTGTGATGATACCAAGAGCCTTATCCATGAAGCTCATGCAAATAGTTAGCCTGTGGTCGTTTGTAATTTGGGAATTGATATATTGACATGCTACTGATGTCGAAAGACAGAGCGAAATATGCAATCGTAGTTGTGGACTACTTCATAAGGTGGGCTAGAGCGGAACTGCTAGCCATGGTCACTATAAATAAAGTGATCAACTTTATGGTGAAGAACATCATACGTAGGTTTGGAATTCCATAGAAAATCATTACTGACAATGGAAGTCAGTTCAAGAGTGCCGAGTTCAAAGACTTAAGCAACCAATACCAAACTAAAAAAATCTTCTCGAAAGTAGCAGATCTGTAAGCAAATGGATAGGTAAGGATGGTGAATGAGATCATCAAATTCATCCTGGATAAGCAATTGATGAAAGCTAAGGGCAACTTGATTGATGAGTTACCACTAGCACTATAGGATTATAGGACGACCCACAAGTCTGCGACTAGGCATACTCCATGATTTCGATGGAATTTGAAATCCCTTCTCATTAAAGAAAGCATTATGATCCCAGGATGAATGAGGAACTCCTACTTGAATCCCTCGACTTGGTTGATGAAAAACAAGAAGAGGTCAAACTAAGGATATCTGCTTACCAGAAAAATGTAGCGAGGTATTTCAACACCAAGGTCAGGAACCTTACCTTTGAGATAGGTGACCTCATTCCGAAATGGTTCCTACTTGGCATTGGGGTACTTGGTCTAAATTGGGAAAGTCCCCATGTGATTGGACATAAATTTGAAGATGGAACTTTCAAGTTATCAACTATTGATTGGACTCGAAATTCACGGGCATGGAATAGCGATCAAATGCGATATTATTTTACTTAGATTTATTTAATTTTTTTAAACTAGTCATTTTGATTAATTGGATGCATTGTAGTAAGGCAGTCTGCCATATTATCGTTTATAAATAAAGTTGGATTTTGGAATCAATGGAAATGTGTTCTTAAAAGTCTAACTTTGTGTCGAGTGATTAGCTGTAGAAACAAACATTCGGTGTTTTGAAAAACCAGATGTCTAGGTACCCGGAGATAGGTATGGATAAACTCCTTCGATAGTACTGGTGTCGATCAAAAGATTCGCCTTACACATTCGATCTTTCAGTAATGCCTGGCGATAGGCAAAGTCAAAGATTGTTGCTCAGAGATAGGCATCTGGGACACTGGATCTCGGAGATAGGAACTAGTGTATAATTGAATCTTTTGCTGGTACGTCCTTGCTTATCGCTTGTTGAGACACTTTTGGCCAATGATAAGTGTTGGTCCCAAAAGTCGCACAACACCTAAATTTGAATTAAAGTAGAGATGTAATGACCCGCTATTTTGGACTATTCGCATCCGCACATGTCGGACTTGAATAATTCAAAATACTGAATTGTTAATTTAAATTTGGCAAAACTGAACATATACAGTAAATAAATAATCACAGATCACAGACACAGAGTAATAATGCAGCGGAAACAAAAGATAGTAGTTCATGAAGCTATTATATACATATCAGAGTTAAATAAAGTACAATAGAAGTCTCGAATACAATAGTCAAATACAATATCAGAATACAGCACTGGAATCAACTGAATATCTGAAAGCTGGATAGATAGCCGGATCTCCAAGCGAAGCTCTAACTCCAAAGGTGAGTCTCGAATACTGGGACACTCAGTCTGACCCGAGCGTAAAGAAAACACAAAACACTCGAGTCAGGATTAACATTCTTATATCAATAAATCCAACTCAAGTGAAATAGCAACTGAAAAACAAGTAACTCAAAGGATGTTTGCAATAACCATCCTTTAAGGATCCGTTAAACTATCTACTATGTAGTAGTGTACGGTAAATAGATAATGCCTACCAGTAATATAAAATATCAAAATAGTGTTAAGGCGTTACCATTATTCCCCTTAACACATTTTATATAAGCGTTATAGACTATACAGCACTGTAAACTCCACCGTAAACTAGTGGGATATCAGGGAGTACTCCATAGGTATAACACAAAACAAATCGTAGTGGTCGCGTATATAGGGATACAAGTATGACAAGGCACATGAGGCAATACCCAAGGTAGTGAAACTACCGTTTGCCTGATCCGGACTGGTGAGAACGCATCGCCGCAGCGATCGCAACACCGCGAAACAACACTCCCAAAATCAAGGGTGCACCAATCGACAACAAGTAATGAGTAGTTTTCGAAGAAGTGTGTTCGCTCGAGGTAGCTGACCCCATTTGGCCCGGCACGGCTCCTGTTTTAGTCATTTCCAATTTGACACAAGTGTCAAGGCTATCCATTATCGTTCTCTTTCTTCAGTCATCACGTACATCATTCCAACCACTTCATTCTGGATCACACTCCGCGTATAGTTATTAAAGTGGTTTTCGGTTTAGACAGAGAGTATGTCCCTAACCGATTCCGGTCTCTTTAATAACTTCCGTAATTATTACACCGATTGGTCGTTTATTTATTTCAAAACCAAATCAATTTCAATTTCAATTAGAATTTATAAATCAACATTTCATTTGTCTTTTTAAACCAATTCCCATAATTTACATTTCAAAAACTTCCAAATTCAAAATTTCAAAATCTTATAATTCAATTTCAATTTCTTTTTATTACAATTCAAATATTGATTCAAGTTCGTATATAAGTTTCATTTCGAAATTATTTAAATTAATTTAATCTAACATTCAAATCAATTTAAATCCATTTATCGATTTCATTCAATATCCGTTAAGTAAATTTTCAATTAAAACAATTTCTATTTAATTTCCAATTCATTAAAACAATTACTTAAATTCAACGCCATTATATCAAACTTACAAATTGCATTAAATTAAATTCATCAAATCAAATTCTTTACATTTCAAGTCTTACATTAATTTCAATAAAACACATTTTATTTCTTGTTAGAGAAATTCAATTTCACTTATTAATTTACTTAGTTACAAATTTCAAAACTCAATTAATAAAGAAACTTAATTTCACTTATTCAAAAAGTTCAATTTCCCTTAATAAAGAATTCAATTTAATTTAATATTAAATAATTCAATCTTATTTAATTATTAAATAATTTCAAAACTTAATTCAATCATTTCTCAAATTACACAATGTTCTTTCATCAATTACATTGTTAATATTTTGTTTCATATTATTAAATATTAACATTTTCCTTTATTAAAATTCCAAATTCCAACTTTATTTCGTAAACTTATCATTTATTCAAATAAAATCTTTATTTTATTTTTAAATCAAATTATTGACCAATCGGGTTTTATTTAATTCTCTATCCTAGGTCAAAGTTTAATTTGGGTATTTATCATTTCAACCCGATTCCATTTCAATTCAAGAATCAAAGCATAGCAAAGGGAACTTGCAGTGTGATAACTGGGATGGTGTCAAAGTAAATAAACAAGAAATAACAACAATCAATAACAATCCAATAATCAATTCAAATAATCCCGAAATAACCGTATTAATTCACATTGTTGTTTGTGTGAATTAATATAATTATTTCTAGAATCTACACTATCATTTCATGTAGATTAAAGATATTATACTAATTATTCTATGCAATTCTACACTTGACATCAATTATTCAATTTCATACTTCATCAATTAATACAACATAAATTCAAATGGTTCAAGGGTAATTAACTATTTTTCTACGTGTCAAATAATTAAACATTCAAGGGGTCATATTATACAAATTTAACAAATCAAATTCAACACATATGTCGATTCAAATTTTTTAACTATCCTTCGTCAAATTCAATTGCATACTATTTATCATTTTATACATTACAATTTAACATCCAATATAAACAACAAACGATCAATCACTTATCAACCAAACGGGATTATCATAGTATAATTAACAGATAATGGTGTCAGATGTCACAGGTGAACAGGTACAGTTAATAGCATAAATAACAGTGTAAATAACTAACAGTAGCATATTTCCATTGTCGTTTCAATTGAAATCAAATTTAATAAATAAAATAACATTAATCGTGAGTGATTGCTCACCTTTCGAGGCTAGATAGATTTGACAAGAGTTGAGCTACGAATTCCAAAGCAATACTAGATGGACAAGATTCGACGAACAAAGCTGATGAATAAAAATTGACGAACAAATTTGAGTCAGTTCGATAGAGACATAATATATGTATACTATTATTTCTATGAAACTAATATCAATTCAAGACGAATAATAATAAAATAAAATATATATAGATAAAATTGAAAGTCATTGTTTACATTTAAACACGTATAATAAAGTATTAATATACAAAGTATCGTTTCAAATCAAAATGTGAACAACTTCTACAATTTATATACTTACATATAGTTGACATGGACTATATATCCATAACTAACGCATACATTAAAATCAAATTATGCTAACATACGACCTATATAACCTTGTGACTCATATAAAGCATAAACAGAACTTAGGATTTATAGTCCGGATCCCACATATTTAATAGTATAGTGTAAGGTAATGTAATATAAAATAATGTAGTATACATATAAAACAGCGCAAAAAAGGAGGCCAGGCCGTGCTCTCAATTGCAAAGTGCGAATATACTTATATAAAACATATACCATAGTAAACTGTTGTTTTATACTATGCGGATCTTTGATCACCCGCAAATATATAGTTTATACATTCAAAATCCAACAGACTAAAACAAATTTGTAAAACAATTTTCTAAATCACTGTGACCAAATATACACGCTAATCCAACAGGACATATACAAAACAAAAGAAAATATAACTCATTTACAAAATATAAACTGTAAAACAGATATACTATTACAACTTTACAATCCCATGCGTATAAGCCTTTATCTTAGAAAATCTTAAATTAATACACTATATAAACAAACTCTTCATAAACAAACACATACTTTTATTTAAACTCACATAAACCATCAGTATAAACTACAAATAGCTCTTATACCTAGGAAAACTATATATGTATACATTTATATGTACACTTTAAAGTCAGACATCAATAAATATATCACGTTTAAACTTTAAAATTTAGTATACAGGTTCTACACGAAATATATATATATATATATGCGCATGCTACAAGGAACCAGCACTTGAAACTGTTGTACTATATCATATATATGCTATTATTATCATATATATTTTTTCCTTTTTTTTATATAAACTCAGGTATGCATAGATAACTTTACTATTTATACAATGATATACACTTTATACGTATAGATCTTATGATAAAAAAAATGCATGCAGACCAAAATCTAACACAAATTAATACAAGGCTTACTAGTATATTTTTAACTGATATAGGAAAAAAAATCTGTTGCAAATCTGAGGTAACTTGTATATAGATATATATACTAAAATGATAACAAAATGTGAATAACACTTTCAAATACAAAATTTTATGCTTAGCGCACGCATATACTGAATATAGAGAACAAATATAGGCTCATATATACTATACTACCCTTATCTATCAGTATATGGCATAAATAGCAAAACTATACATACAGCAACGAACGAAAATAAGTGTATAACAACATATATATGAATATACCTCACATGCATAAATATGGATCTACAAAACTGCTGCTTGCGTGAGCTCGAGTGGGCAAACAGGCGGTTCAAAAGAGAATCTGAGTCGAAGGCCGATGTAAGGTGGCGGGTAAAAGAAGAAGAGTAGGCTAAAAGATGGGGAGGAGCGGTCGGAGCAAGGTGGTCACGGCGGCCATGGTATTGGAAACAAGTTGGGGAAGGAGAAACATTTGAAGTACAGGCATGCGAATATTTAAGAATGAGAAGAGAGAAGGTCTACATCAGACAAACGTAAATAGCCTTTCACCATTCCTCTTTTTTTATAGGCTATTGGATTAAGCAATGAAGGGATGGGTAAGTTAACACAGGTGCTGGTGCAAAATGAATGTTATGTTATAATATGAACCATATATTTCATTTCACATAAGACAGAGAAACGAACAGCTACGCAGTTTGAATCTAGGGAATGGTGAAGGCCGGAGCTGAAAATATTAACTTCAGATTTCTGTTGATCTTTATGCGGAAAACGAGAGGACAAGAAACCAAAGGACACAAAATGGTTACCTATACAGATACCCGTTTCCCGAATTTCACCGCGCACCAGACTCCGAAAGAAATAAATGGATATACTGCGGAGATCAACATGATGAGATGATCAAAACGGTATACAGATATCAGTGGTATGATCGAATTATAAAAATTCAAAATTTTCTACTAGCGACAATGCAGGAAAAATGCGGAAAAATAAGATCGACGGAGCTAAAGAAGTCCGAATTTTGAAAAACGAAAAATGATGTCTTGCTCAGAAGACGATTAAGAATTTTTCTATGTAAAAATATTCAGCTTTCGAAAACATTTTGTTTTCATCAATTACTAACCGATTAAATTGAAATAAAATTACACACGAAATAAACTTCCATATTTTTGGATGAAAATTTACCAGTTGCTATGTCTAACTAGACGCATTTCAAATATTAAATTTTTATTTCAAAATTTTATTGTTAAAATTTCACTCAAATTCAGTTAATTAAATTAATTAAAATCGCTAAAATACCCGGGTTGTTACAAGAGAGATCTAGCTATATGTAATAAAACAAAGCAAGAGACACGAGAATTTTTATAGCCGCTTGACAAATATAAGGCCTACATCCACTTTAATAGCCTAGAATAGTAAAAGCGGCTTCTTTTGTAATAAGGTCAAGTAGAGAGAGAAGGCGAAGAAGATAAAATGCCAAAAATCCTCTCTAAGTTGCCATATGTTTGCTATTTATGGAGAAATCACCCAATGAATTCGATGGGTCATGAAATACCAATTCAAACTCCAGATCCAAGAAAGTAGGAAGGAGACGAAGTTCCCAGGGTCATAAAATCATATCGATACCGATCAGAAGTAATCAGTGCCGACCTAAATTATTGACTACTAGCTATGCTAACTTCTTCTACTCTACTCTTTTGCATCGATTAATCGAGTTTCGAGCATTTTTGCCTTAGAAATCAGGTTGTTCCCCAGAGGTTTTAATACGTCGTGTACTTTTCCTTTTTCTTCAGATCTCTTTAGAGCTTCAATGATTCCATCATACATGGGGCCTAGGACGATCACTCTAACCACCCATCCATAAGTCATAGCTCCCGAGTGCCCTGTAGTCTTGAAAATAGGGCGGTACCAACCTAAATGTGGTCAGTACCGAGTTATTACTTAGCCTATTCTAGGCACTCTAACCCTTTGAAGTTTGTTCCACCATCCTTCCAAATGTGTTTCCAAGTCCATGAACCATTTTGTCTTCATCCTGGGATCCAGGTTCGTTTGAAAGCAGCTTGGTGCGAAAGCCAGATAAAACTTGACCCCCAAATTATGCTTCTATTGAGAATAGAGCATGCTTTGGAACAAGACAAACCATTATCCATAAAAGTCTATTGTTCATCCGAGAGCTACTTCGAATTGCCTTCTTTATTCCAAGGATATATGTTTCATTGTGTTAAATAGTAGTAGTTCCACTCTCCCTACTAAGGTTAAGATCCATAGTCTGAAGATCGTTTCATGCTCTAGCCAAGTGAGAACCTTTCCTTTATCATTCATTATCATCTCATTTTTTTAAAATAATCATGTCGGTACAGAACTGTTCATGTCGGCACTGACATGAATATCCAGTCATCTCGACACTATAAATGGCTTGTGTACTTAGAAGATTTACCCTAACTTCATTTCCTTGCCACTTTTACCTATCGATGCCGAAAACTTGCGATTTCAATTCCTTATTCCAAATTATCCACTGTTGACAAACTAGAACTGCCTCCACTTGCTTCTTTGTCATTGCCGCTACCTACTACCTATCTCGACCGTCATTGCCTTCTAAAAAGAATTCGTCTTGAACCCTTTTCGCCTTTAGATCTAGATCCAATATTAAGAGGTGGATTGTCATCATTTCATGGTAGTGGAGTCCCTCGACGGCCATGGCTAGAGGTTGCTGCGATTAATGGGTGGTTGGAACTTCGACTTAGTGATCGATCCCCCCACTTTCCATTGGTTACTACCCACCCTAAGTTTTTCCTAGGTCGAACACACGCTTTACCTAAAGTGTGCGCACACACTCCCCAAAAATTCACCTGCTTCGATTCGACTTGGTGTCGACACTCATTCCTTTTTGGGTCGAACAAGAGGACCCAAAACCCTGTTGCAACTAAATATTTTTGTTTCTAAAAATGCCCGAACTGGTTACTACTAAAGTTGGTCGATCATTAATCGTCGGTTCAAGTCCCAATATGATTGTTCTTTTCTAAAGAACGATAGTATCATACGCACTCCATCATTCTAACAATTCCATCATGCAACATTTCCAGTCACTGCACATTCCCTTGTGCTTGCAAAAGAAAGCTTCGTGCCACTTTGGACAATGATTTCATGATCGATTATTTGACGATAACAGGTAAGATCCGATACACATTTCTATCATGCAATGGGGCTCATTTTATAGCACTTGTGGGCTATCTACATAGAATGGTCTGTTCGTTGCATTTAGTACACATGACATACACGATATAGATTGAAAATCCTAATTGCCCTGGTCGATGTTCAGAATTCGATTGGTCAACACATGTTAACATACATTGGATTTGAGTGCCGGTCATATGGGTTCACATTTAAAATAGAATTCTGAAATAAAACATACATGACTGTGTTCAACATTGAGCTTTCTAGTTCAGAATGACATGCCATTCACCTCACTTTAACATCGGCACTGGGCCATCAACTCCCCCCCCAAAGCCGGGTCTACTATGGCTCAAGCATCGACATCCATGCCCTTTAGAACTAGATGCTCGATTATTGCATAGCTACATAGTATGATAGTTCCAGCAGCTCCAATCCAAAAGCAACCTCCTCCTATAAATGAATGAGTTAGCCTAAGAGTTCTAGATGATCCCCCTGAATAATTGCCAATGATTCTAACTGATAGAGTCAGGAGTATGCCCTAGGGGCAATTATGTAATTTGTTACAAATATCTAACTTGATAACCAATCTTGTTCGAAATAAAAGGTGTTTTCTTTCTATTATATACTAATATAATGTGTTATATTCATTAACTAATTTAATTAAAAGTATATTTAATAGAAAATCCATAAGTGATACATTTTGTGATAGTAGTTACAAAGTGATGTAACCGTGAGTAATTTATCACAATGGAAATAAATAGATCATTTTAAATGTTCCTAGTTAAGATACATCAGGACTGGATATCGATGTACCAGTTGAGACTAGAGTACGTAACGCTCTCCAAATGTTGGACGGTGTATTACTCATGGATGCTAGGGGCACCTGGAGGTTACGTGCTGATAGTTATTGGATAACTATGGAACAACTCACTCGATAGTTATTTGTTAGCTAATATAACTAAGGTCAAACAGAAAATATCGATGTGACTGATTTATAAAGTTTTATGGACTTGAGAATACTGTGGATCTTCAATATGAAAGTTCCACTTTGATATAGTTAAATCATGGCATGGCATTCCATTGAGTGGCTATAGTTGGGTCAAGTGGAAGTATTTGAAGTGAAGCACAATTCAAGAGAGGATTTGTCTCCTCAATTATGTAGGGTTAGTATCACGGTCAACTCAAGCCACTTTTAAGTCAAAGTCTCTTACTAGAGCATTTTGGTTAATTATTATTATTATTATTATTATTATTGAACAAAGGACTTTGTGTTTGGACAACAGAGTTGAATATGGATGATAATGGAATTTTAACCGTTACCAAATTCCACAAGTCCAAAGAGATATAGTTTTAATGAAGAGAATTGGTGTAAATAAATGTCACAATCGAGTAACACTTAATAAAGTGAAATTGGATTTTATCGAAACTAAGTAAGCGATAAATTTAGCCATAATATCACAACACCTGCTAAGTGACATGTGAAAGTTAACATTCAAATAGTTTAATGTTAATCGCTAACCGAATTTGCACCTAAGAGTTACACAACCGAAATGATGAATTCAGTTTGGATCAAATTATTTAATTAGTTTATAATTATTATAAATTAACTACTATTTATGAAATATTAATTATAAAATTTGAATGTAATTTGAGAAATAAATATTGTTATATATATTTATAATAATAATAAATATATTGATCGATATGAGATATCAATAATGAAATCAAATTAGATTTAATTACCATACTTGCTTGGGCTTGAATGGGCATTAACCCACAGATTTTGAAGGGAATTTTCGGATAGGGGCGGCCAGAAATAGGGCAATTAGGGTTTAAGATGAACGGTGGAGATTGGGTAAGAAAAGACAAGATATGATCCTCTTTGCTATCTCAACCATTATAAAAGCATCTCTAACCCTAATCTAAATAAGTTTTTTTTTAGCTGCCTCCTCCTTCCTTCTCATTGGTGATCTACACCTGCATATACCCCAATAAAATCTCAAATCAAATCAAATCCAAATCGATAGTTATTTGATAGCAAAGAGTCTACGGTTCAAGGACTAGCAATTTGACAAATTGAGGAGGTTTCCAAACGAAGAGGACTCGTCCTTTCAAGGTGGACGGAAGGGCATCAGTTATAGGAAAATTTTTAGTTTCATATAAGATGTATGATCATTGTATAATAGCTTATTGCTCAAATACATCTATATATATTATTACTACATTATTAGTTAGGTGGGATTCCTATAGGTAATGATGTTGTCACAATAATGATTGGTTGTGTATATAAATTTAATATATATATATATAGGTAATAATATGAAGTTCCATGTTGAAAAATGTATTTTATTTTAATATTATATTAATATTTATATATTAATATGTAAATTAATTTATTTATATAATTTATACCAAAGTATATATAAATCTATATTATATAAAATTTTAACTGCTAATTTTCCAATGTATGGTTATATTAATTATGAATTTTAGTAATATAAAATAATTTTTTTGAAATTATTAGATATTTTTATTATTATTTAATCACTCTAAGATATAATAAATTCATATAAAACAAATATTGTTTCGAAAATTCAATTTTAAATTTTTATAAAGTATCTTATCACCACAGAAGCTTTTGATCAAAAAATTCGAATTTTTAAACATATTTTACATTTTTTAAAATTAATTTAAAATTGGACAAATAGTATTCAATTAATAAAAATTATAATTTTTACTCCGAAAAATCTAGAAAAATTTCGCAGCCCTTAAAATACTATTCTTTATTTTTACAAAATTTAAATTTTGATATTTTATTATATAGGTGTTTTATTATATAGTTATTTTATATTATTTATTTATGACAGTTTGACTAATTAATTCATAACAAACATATATTTATATAAATTATAATAAATTTGGATATGTGGTGTATTTCGATCTAAAATGCTAAAATAGAAAATAAAATTAAATATATATATATATATATTTATATAGAGTATAAATTTACATTTAATTATTGTATTTATATTTTTTATAAATATATATATACACACACATAATTATTTTACTTTAATTTTATGTATGTATATAAAAAATTATTTTTTTAACCGATAATTTTATATGTACATAATTATTTATTTGATATTTATAATATATTATATATACATATATATATATATATATAAGTATTTGTAACATATACACACGCATACGTAATTACTTGGATATTTATATTTACTAACTACATGTATATGAACATATTTAGACAACATATAATACATATAAGGTGAGCTAATGTGTCCACTGCGATGTAAATCCCAATATATATATATATATATATATACAGGCATGTTATACCTCGCACAGAATATCATATTACACATGCATATACATATACATATACATAGGTATATGATACATGTGTACTTGTATATAAAGTGAAAATAAATCAAATAAATTTCAAACAACAATTTATAAATTTAAATAAAATGTGATTTTATTAAATTAAATTTAGAAATATTCTGAATAAATTAGACTTCATAGGCCTAATAAAGATCCAATAGAATAAAAAAAATTGAAATCCACTCATATCTTCCACTACGGGTTAGCCCGGTTCGAAGGATGGTATCGAAGCCTAATAGCCTAAGCAGTCTAAAATAGTCATGTTAGGGTTAACTATTAAGCTCATAGCCCAAAAGTGTCTCTACTAAAAAACACCCAAATTTGAATTGGACATTGGGCTAATCTCCATAAGTCGATATCACTAAATAAATTACTTGCATACTTTTAGTTATTGAGCAAACTCAAGCTAGGAATGTTACATGTAGTATTATTAATATATTGAATAGACGAAATAAAATAACTATATGTATTTGTTAAGTAAACTCAAGGTACATATACTATACTTAGGACATCGTGATATGGCAGGTACGAGTGAATAATCTCTTTCGATTTGTTAAGCAAACTAAAGGTTGAAATGAGATTAGGATAAGGAACCATGGGTTAGGAGCTGTATGTGATACAACTAATAAGGAGTTATCCATTGTCAATGGAGTTTTGATTTGTTAAGAAAACTCAAGGTCAGAATTCCATGACGGGCGAGTCCTAACACCCACTAGTTAAGTAGAAAGACTTCTATGCTTCACTTAGTGTTTGGTGAAACATAAAAGACTAGTGGGAGCCTTATTAGAAAAGTGAAATGATAAAATTTAACCTTTCTAATACCATAATAACATATGTTATATAATGTTAATAATAATCTATATTGATAAATTTGTCCATTTAAAATTATTGATAAACGTTTATCAGTTAAGATATATAATTAAACTGAATTGAAAATTGACAAATAAAAATATAAAATATACCTACTAATAAACGACCGTTGCATATGAATGTTTGCATACCCATGTAAGTGCCTAATTTTACAACTACTTAATACGTTCGTAATTTGGTAACTTATGTTTTTGTTTGGTCAAATACACGGTATTGTATTCTATGAGTTTCGAACTCTAAAAGCAATATGAAGCTATGAATATTTGATCCATATACTATCGCATATAAATGTTATATGGGGAATGGTCATAGTTCGTAATGTACGATACTTCGGTAAAGTTAGTTCATTCGAAAATAAGACAATAAATAGTACTGTGAAATGGAGTGTACAATTTGATTGATTATAGAAAGGATCATACTATGTTAACTGTAACACTAGACCAAAACTACAAGATAGATCTAAGAACTTGATCGCTGAAATGTCGGTTTGATCAGCATAAGCGAAGCGCAACATATTTGATGTCCTTAAAGGTTAAGAATCATCAAATGCGTTTTGTAAATAATTCGTTATGATATTGTAGTAAGAGTTTTCATTTGAATAGTTTAACCATTTGAAAGGAAAACAAATGTATAAGAGTAGATGTAATTTAAGGTATAGTTGGGATGAAGAGAGCGAATAGTCACTTCTGCTTCATAAAGAAACAATGAAAATGAGAATTGTAATAATAGTGATTGATACTTAACATTGGAATAAAAAATATGATTTCTATATCAAAATGTATTTACATATATAAAATTATTTTCTATGAGATTTATTTCTTTGAGTTCAAGATATTTAATCAAAGAACTCTCCACTCTAAAGTAGTTATGGTATATGAAATAAATAAACTATAAAATTGAATTATGGACCTCTAAATTTAGTGTGCGCTTATAGTGATGGCAGAAATAGTGGGAGTATGCCATATAATGCTTATTGATTGCATCAAATTATGAAAATTGTTTTCGTAAAACATACCGAATATTATTTGTGAAATAATGACTATATTTCGGTATCGACTGAAATATAGACATAGCTATATTTCAATACGAATATTCTGAACATTCATTATGAAATTAAACTATAATGTGGTATCTATTTTCATAACAAAAGTGATGCACTGGAAAATACATAAGTATCTAATATTATTTAAAATTATTTTGGAATTATAGACTAAGCCGTAGTTTTGAGAAATAATTTATTATATGATTATGAATCATATGATACTGGTTAATGATATCTAAAACGACTAAAGGATATACACCCATTTAGTGGGAGAATCATAAGAGTTGATGAACTCTTTGGATTGATACATGTAAATTTATGCAATCAGAAGACTATTAATACCAAAATGGTTCCACGTACTTTGTCATATTCATCGATGAGTTAACATTGACATGGATGTGGGTATTTGATACATATGTAGTATGTCTAAGACAGACTCATAGAGTATAAAACGAAAGTAAATAATACAACATGCAATAGAAATGATTCGATTTGATTGAATGGGTGAGTATGTTGGAAAGAGTTCCAAACATACCTAAAAAGGAATAAAGATTCAATCCCAAAAGTCACCCCTCCATGTGATACATAATGATGTATCAATAAGGAGTGATCGAATTTTGTTGGACAACGTACAATTAATTATGAGTGAAGTTGAGTTGATTTCTTTCTACAAAGACATGTTCTTAAGAATACTATACAAGGTTAATATTATTTCATCTGAATAATAGTTTACAAAATCATACATGATAAGGGTTTATAAGAAACCCCAACATATCCTAGGCCAAGGAGTTGGAAGGTTCTACAAGTCGAAAGTGTGCACTTATTGATTGTTTGTGAGAGATCTTGTATAAATCTCCTCAAAAGGAGTTTGGGACTATCATTGGATGACACATTTATGTTTTGAAGATAAGTTTTGTAAACTAAAATTGAATTAGTTTAATATAAAAGATAATTCATAAAGTGTTTATGAATACCTATTCAGTTGCAGTGAGAAACAATTGTAGTTTCAAGAAATACCAACTTCATAATGAAGGAATTTCTTTGAGAAATTATTAGTAGTTAAACAGAATTGGATACAATCTAATGATAAAACTGATTATATGAGATTAAATGAAATTAACTAACCTAAACGAACACATAGTATTAGAGTGTCTAATAAATATTCTTATACATTAAAGAGAAACTATGAGTTTCATATCAATGTCAAAAATATATAATCCTCGGTTTTTTAAATAAATCATTAATAGTGTTGACTCTATGATATGGTATGATGCGTAGATCCAAAATAGATTCCAAGTACATTATCAAAATATGATTTTGGTAGATGTAGCCAAAAAGGATATGATCCATCGACCGCGAATGTGTCTTTGAGAGCAAGATGAATGCAATTAGAATATAATGAGCAACATTGATAAGAATAACATCGCAAATTTCAATTGTTGAAATTAGCGTAATAAATTCGGTATTCAACGTACTCAAGTTAATTCAGATTTATTCATAAATTTATCACTTAGTATGAGTTTATGTTTGGTACGTATATATTGAAATAGAAACTTCTAAATAACGATTTAGAGTAAGCTTTTTACACATAATAACCAAAATATCTCAAGAAGTCAGTGGGAGCGATATTGAGTTTGTGAGTCTTTGGATATGATCTAAGAAATGATATAAAGTATCATTTTATAAGCATCGAAATTCAAAAAAATATTTGACAAAAATATCAAATAGTTTGATTATCCATCAAAATGCAGAGGAAACGTATTTTCATGAAAAAGAACGTTAAAAGGTACATTGATATTTCTAAACTATAAGTAAAGAACGCGTTGTTGATTTTAACGATGTACTTGTGTTAAAATCAACCTTAGTTGTTTTAATACTAAATATTGGATTGTAAATGATGTCTTTTATAGTGAGTATAAAAGATATTGGGAATGTCCCAAATCAACATGCAAAGACACCCTATTAAATTGTTTAATACGGTACATGTGAGATGAATTACTTATGCATAGCAATAGGAATTACCATACATGTTATGTGGTCTATAATATCATGATTTGTTTATGTGTTTGATAAATGAAGCAAATATCAAATCTAAATTGATATCACTAAATGGTTATTTGAAATGTTCTCGCGTATTTATAAAATACCAGAGAATTGTTTACATAATCAAAAACTCCTTATGAAGGAGTGTTTAGACTCAAACTTCATAAGTGATATTGAGTATAATATGTCAATAATAAATTCAAGTTAAGAATATTTAAATTATAAATGTTCCAAATAAAAGATTGTGCTAATTCAATGGAAAAGGCTAAGCACATCACCTTGAATAGGCACCAATAAAGAAATGTATATGGGTATAAATGCACAACTTTACAACTGAGTCAAAGGTGATTCCAAAAATTAAGAATCCAACAATATTATTATATGATAACAATTTCAGTATATAGTTCATAACAGAACTTAGAGCTCACTGGAAGTCGAGAGACATACTCCGAATTGTTGCACATGATAAATGTAGTTTATTAGCATAGGAGAGAGTTGATTGACGTAGTATATAATTGAAATATAATAGCATACCCATTCACTGAGGGATTGACCTGATCGGCTTTGAGGAAACCGATTGGAGAAGTTGAAATAAGATTCCATAATTGACCCTAAGTGCAAGTGGGAGATTGATAGAGTTATAGGTATGCCCTAGGTGCAATATGTTATTTGTTACATATATCTAACTCGATAACCAATCTTGTCCGAAATAAAATGTGTTTTCTTTCTATTATATACCTGATATAATGTGTTATATTAATTAATAAATTTAATTAAAAAATATATAATAAAAAATCCATAAATGGTACATTTTGTGATAGTAGTTACAAAGTGTTGTAACAGTGAGTAATAAGAAATATACCATGTTAAATGTTCCTAGTTAAGATACATCGAGATTGGATATCGACGTATCCTTGGAGAATAGAGTATGTAATGCTCTCTGAATATTGGACAGCGTAGTACTCATGGCTATTAGGGACACTTGGAGGTTACGTACTTATAGTTATTGGATAACTATGGAATGACTCACTCGATAGTTTTCCGTTGGTTAATATAACTAAGGTCAAACAGAAAATATTGATGCGACTAATTTACACAGTTCTCTCAACTTGAGACTACTGTGGATCTTTAATAAGAAAGCTCCACTTTGATTATAGTCAAATCATGGCATGACGTTCCGTCGATTGACTATAGTTGGATCGAGCAGAAGTATTGAAAGTGAAGCACTATTCAAGAGAGGATTTGTCTCCTTAATTTTATAGGGTTAATATCAAGGTCAACTCAAGTCATCTCAAAGTCAAAGTCTCTGGCTAGAGCACTTCTGTTATTAATATTTGTTATTATTGAACTAATGACTTTGTGTTTGGACTATAGAGTTGAATATGGATGATATTGGAATTTTGACCATTACCAAATTCCATAAGTCCAAAGTGATTTACTTTTGACGAAGAGAATTGGTGTAAATAAATGTCACAACTGGGTAACGCTTGATAAATTGAAATTGGATTTTATCAAATTTAATTAAGCGATAAATTTGGCCATAATATCACACCACCTGCTAAGTAACGTGTGAACGTTAACACTAGAATGGTTTGATGTTAATCGCTGATCGAATTTACACTTAGGAATTACACAACCGAAACGATGAATTCCCTTTAGACCAAACAATTAAATTAGTTTATAATTATTACAAATTAATTAATATTTATGATTATTAATTTATAAAAGTTGAATATGATTCGAGAAAAAAGTATTGTTGTATATATTTATAATAGTTATAAATATATCAATCGATATGAGATACCGATAATGAAATTAAATTAGATCTAATTACCATATTGGCTTGGGCTTAAACGGGGTATTACCCATATATTTGGAAGGTAATTTTTGGTTGTAATTATGTGATAGGGGTGACCAGAAATAAGGGCAATTAGGGTTTAAGACGGATGGTGGAGATTGGGTAAGAAAAGGCAAGATATGATCCTCTTTTCTCTTTCAACTGTTATAAAAGCATCTCTAGCCCTAATCTAAATAAGTTTTGTTTTTAGCTAACTCCTCCTTCCTTCTCATGGTTGATCTACACATGCATATACGCAATTAAAAATAAAATCAAATCCAAATCAATAGTTATTTAATAGCAAAGTATATGCGGTTCAAGGATTAGCAATTTGACGAATCGAGGAGGTTTCCAAAGGAAGACAACTCGTCATTTCTAGGTGGACTTGAGATCATCAATTATAGGTAAATGTTTAGTTTCATATAAGATGTATGATCATTGTATAATAGCTTATTGCTCATATACATCTATATATATTATTAGTACATCGTTAGTTATGTAAGATTCATATAGGTAATGATGTTGTAACAATAATGATTAGTTATATGCACAAATTATATATATATATATATATATATATATCTTTAATGGTATGAAGTTCCATGCTGATTTACTATATTTTATTTTAATATTATATTAATTTATATATATATATACTAATATGTAGATTAATTTATTTATATAATTTATATCAAAGTATATATACATTTATATTATATAAAATTAGATCTAATAATTTTCCAATGTATTTTTATATTAATTATGAATTTTAGTAATCGAAATTTATTTTTGAAATTATTAGACATTTTTATTATTATTTAATCACTATAAGATTTAATAAATTCATATAAAATAAATCATGTTTCAAAATTTTATAAAATTATTTTATCATTACAGAAGCTCATGATCAAAAATTTATATTTTTTGAACATGCTATGATATTTTTTTTTAAATTATTTTAAAATTAGTCGAATAGGATTCGATTAATAAAAAATATAATTTTTACTCTGAAAAATCTAGAATAATTTGTAACCCTTAAATTACTATTTTGTTTTTTGGAAAATTTAAAATTTGATACTTTATTATATAATTATTTTATATAATTTATATATGACAATTTGACTAATTTATTATAATAAATATATATTAATATAATAAAATTATAATAAGTTTGAATTTGTATTGTATTTTGATCTGGAATGTTAAAATAAAAAAATTATATATATATATTTATATATATAAAACAAATTTACATTTAATTTTATATATACACACACACACATTTATATATATGCACATAATTATTTTACTTTATTTGTATGTGTGTATATATATTAAATATATATTTTAAACTTATAACTTTATATATACATATGTATATATTTATTTGATATTTATAATATATTATATATATACACATATAAATCTATAAAAGTATTCATAATACACACACATATGTAATTACGTAGAAATTTATATATATTAACTATAAGTATATGCACATGTTTGGGTAACATACAATATATATATATAGGATAAGCTAATGTGTCTATTGCGATGTAAATACCAACATCTATATACTTGCATGGCATGCCCTGCACGTAATATCATGTTACACATGCACAATATGTATATGGTTCATATGTATTCTTATATATAAGGTGAAAATAAATAAAATAAATTTTAAACAACAATTTATAAATTTAAATAAAATTGTGATTTTATTCAAATTAACTTTAGAAATGTTCTAAATAAATTAGACTTCATAGGCCCAATAAAGATCCAATAAGGTAGAAAATTGAAATCCACCCATATCTTCTGATGCGGGCTGGAATACTAGAGAGTGACGTCCTACTCCCAACAATTAACAAGTGGGCGCACGATCCTCCATTGGGCTACACGGCTTACAATAAGCACATGTGCCCAGGTGGCACTACACCACCCTTTAATCCATTCCTTCGTATGTTCCCTCAAGGGCTCAGACTCGTTCCTACTCAGTCCTGCCCAACGGTTACGCATTGTTGAGCTCCTTGTGCGCCCTATATATGAATCAATTTTAACAGTCTCTAAATTTTAGGGTGCTAAGACAAGTCATGAGCTTTAAACAACGGAGCACGTCGCCATTTTTAATAATCATTGAAGCCTTGTGCTAATGCAAAGTGGTTGAGGCACTTCACAATAAATGATCATACTTCAAGAATGAATACTTCTACGTCCATACGACTTCAACCGGCTATAGATGTCTGAAAATAAGACTTCTTCCTTTCCATTCTTCCCTATACTTGGATTTTCACCATCTAAGTGTTTAACTTGTTATCCACTTTCTTCACAAATATCACCAATTGAGATATTAGCAAAGTGCATTCCGAGACTCTTCAGACTGGCCTTCTATATCTTGAATGTTTCATAGTTTCAGCTGAGCTTCCATCAAGACGACCCAGAGTGACTACTAGGTCTTCTGCCCACACGCAGCTACAACAAAGATATTCAAGGGAGTGTTGAAGGCCCATCAGGCACAGTGAACATTGATGAAATGTAGATAAGCGGAGAAAGCGAAGATAATTAGTGAAATGCAAAGGGAAGGAGAAGAAAAGTCAAGATGGAAATAATACACGAGGGCAGAGAAGAAATAGGAGGAGGAGAAGAAGAGAAAGAAGAAGAAAGCGATAAAGGGGACGATGACGACAAGGACTTCGATTAAGAAGGAGACAAGACGTACAAAGAGACATCTCCAGAAAGCACTGAAATTCTTATCCTGGCATGTTTGAAGCGAATAGTTGTCTAGACCTCCTAATAGTATATAGAATGGAGTGTAATGCCAACAATTAAGGCGACTCTTCTAGCCGGTTGCTCAAAAAACATCTTCGACCTGCTAAATGACTTTTTCATTCCTATCAGTGATCTTCTCAAGTTCATGCTTCAGCTTTCCATTCGAGGGCTTCCTAGCCGAGGTAGGTGGGACTCCATCTTTACTTCCTTTTGAACACAGTCCATAGAGTACTTAGGGCACTACCACCACTCCATACACTTCTAGGATCACGAACACCGACAACTTGCATTCGGCCTTATTCCAATATTCCATGATCGATACGATCCTTTTTCTCATTTCAGGTATGATGGGAAGGGACCATTTCATCTATCTTCACTTGGGAATTTTCGAACAATGGAGACAAACTCTCGATCCATACCCATCTGGTGTTAGTTCGTATAAAGAAAGAGAAATGGATGGAGAGAGGGCACATAGGAAAGGCAAAGAACGTCAAGCAGAAGCAGACCACCAGGCAGAAAGAGAAAGAAAGAAGAGGCACACAAAGGAGAAAGATTCCCATGACCAAGGTAAAATGCACAAGGGCTTGCGTGACCCCAATGATTCTTCTTTTGGCCTCCCCTACCTCAAACTCTACTGCTACTTTCTTCGTACCAACCACCAACATCGCTTTCTGTCCACCACTGTTCCTTTACCCCATCAAACAAAAGAGGTCTCTATCCATCTAGCTCTACCTCCACCCCCGCCAAGCAGAGTGCAAACTACCTTTCCAAATATTTGTTTAACCAGGGTAAAATTTGACCGTGACCTCAAAGATATTCCTAAGGAAGAGGCCAACTGTAGGATTGGAGGCATCCTAGAGCTGATAGACCAAGGGTTTGAATGGAAGAAACTCACATTCGCCCTTTTGATGTCAATAGAACCCACCAAACCAACATCCAATTTTTGAGTCAAAGAGGAAGAGCAATGACAGAACCATAGAGGAGTACACGAAGGAATTAGCCAAAGGTATAGAAGAAAGAGATAAAGCCCAAACATTAGCAAAGAACTCTAAAAAACTAGTCGATGAAATGATAAAATCCCTCAATCAGCTCATGATTATGATGAAAGACCAAGTTAAAATTGCTCATAAAGAAAATGCCCATTTAAAGACGCATATCAAGTCCAAACCTAGCCTTCCTGGAGAAAGACAAGGCAGTTCAGGCTAAAGAAGCTGATATCTAGATGCTTCGTACCGATGTTGAGAAGCTTAAATCCACCTTGCTGCTGGAAAAAATAGAGAAATTGGAGGCTTAGGTTGATCATGCTGGGGTCATGAGTTAGCTAATTGACATAAAAGAGAAAGTGACCAAGGAAAAAGAACACCTGAATTCCATCCTTTAGCAGTTCTTCGCTAACGTCATCCAATTTAAGAACCTGAAGTGGTTATGAAGTACTTATTATATCACTTCTGCTGATGCCTGGGAAGAGGTAGTACATGTTGATTCATGTGTTTTGATTCATGACACAAGCTTCAGAGATCATACGACGAGAATACTATACAAAAGAAACAAAAAGAGAATAAGCTTATATTGTGCACTACAAAGGAGACAAGACTACAATCCAGAGATTAGTATGAATATTTTATTGTATTGAGTCTTAGAATATTATTAAAATCATTCCTCAAGTAGTCAACACACACACAAATTACCATACATTAATTTATACATGAAAAAGTGTGCACTGTGCAATTGACAGCAGGTCGGCCGACCGACCAGGAACTTCGGTCGACCGACTCTATGTCAGTGCACAGATATGCACTGTTCTGTGTACATTTTTGAAACTCAGCTGACCGGCCAGTTTTCTCGGCCAACCGACCTGAGAATAACGGCTAGTTTTCTGAAGAGTTGCGATCGTTCGTGAAGAGGAATCTCCTTCAATCCAAGAGATACAGACACAACTTTTGATTGAAACTCTTCATGAAAGATTGTAACTATTCTACAACTATATAAACATGTTCAATTCACTTCCACAACAACTAATTCTTGTTTATAATTCTGAAATCTATTCTTTATTATTCTCTGCAAATAAAAAGCATTCATTCTCATTCAATATCACTATAATCCTTGAATTAATTCATATACTTCGATTCTACGTGATTATCTTCCTTCTAAATCTTCACACACATATATACTCTTGAGGATTTGATTATAGGAAAGTTGTACTATCAAAAGATAATCAGTGTTATTCAGAACACATTCGTCAACAAATTATTTGTATTAAGTTGAAGTCCTCTTCGGCTGTTGAGGCGGAAAAATTCATGTTCGGCTGCTCAGGTGTCGTATACCTATTCCTCCGGGTTAAGGGAGGGGTTTAGTTTAAATCCAGAGGGTATTCTGGGACTGGACATAGAACGGGAAGTTCGAACCAGTATAAAAATTCCTGGTGTGCTTACTTTAATTTTTATTTTACTGCTATTATCAGTTTCCGCATTTATATATCATATTACACGATCCTTAGTACTGCACGTACACTTTCATTTGGTATCAGAGCAAGGTTATCCTATAACCGTCACAAAGTTATTTGATATCTATTTCTAGTAATATGGCAACAACACATACTAACAATTTTGACACTAACACTAATACTAGTTTCACAAAGGGTCAATCAACTTCACGACCTCCACTTTTTAATGGTATAAATTATAATTATTGGTCAACTAGAATGAGAATCTATATGCAATCTAGTGGATTTGATATCTGGAATGTTATACAAAGTGAGTACACAACTCCTACTGGAGAATACTCAACTTGGAGTAACACACAAAAACTAGATGCTACATCAAATGCAAAGGCTATGAATATTTTATTTTGTGCATTATATAGAAATGAATTCAATAGAGTTAGCATGTGCACTTCTGGTTATGAAATTTGGAGAACACTTAAGATAACACATGAAGGAACGAACAAGGTTAAGTTAAGCAAAATCTCTATGTTGAAAAATCAATTTGAAAATTTCAAAATGAGGCCAAATGAAACTATAAATGACATGTACTCTAGATTCCAGGATATTTATCATGCTTTACTATCACTAGAACAAAAGTTTACTGATTTTGATGTTGTTACAAAAATCTTAAATTCTTTAACGGACGAATGGGAAAGAAAAGTCCTAGCCATTGAAGAAGCAAGTGATTTGTCAACATTAAAACCAGAAGAATTGATAGGTAATTTAATGTCCTACGAAGTAAATTTGCAGGCAAAGAGAAATGGAGCACAAGAAAAGAAGAATGTGGCATTTCAAGCAGAAAAAGATGACTCCGACTCAGAGAATGAAGATATGGCAATGATTGCTAAAAATTTCAAGAAGTTTCTGAAATTCAAAAGAAATAAATTCAGGGGAAACAAAAATAATTCCAACAATAGCAAACCATCATCTTCAGCAATGGAATGTTATGAATGTCACAAGAAAGGTCACATGAAGAAGGATTGTCCAGAGCGTAAAAAGAGCAATTTTAAGAAGGACGGAACCAAACGAAGAGCTTTTTCAGTCACTTGGGACGACACTGACTCATCATCCTCATCAGAGAGCGAGAGTGATAATGAAAATGAACAAGCAAATGTATGCTTCATGGCTTCGTTAGACGATGTAAGTGATCTTACTTTTGAAGATTTAATTGAAATTAATTCTAAATTAGTAGACTTAGCAAAGCAACTTAAAAAGAAAAATAAGGAGTTGCAAAGAAAGTTAGATAGGACTATCTTAGAAGTAGATATGCTGAAGGATGAGAAGAAAATATTAGAAGAAGAACTTGAAATTTCTCAACAATTGAATTCTAACTTATCTTCTCAAATTTCTTCAATATCTGAAGAACTAGAAATTCAGAAAAATAAAAATGATGTTTTATTTTTTGAAAATAACAGTTTAAACTCTAAAATTAAGGATTTAGAATTAGAAAAATCTAGTCTTAAAATAAAATTTGATGATATCTCTAAAAATGTATCTAATTTCAATAAAGGAAGAGAGAATCTTTCTAGAATACTTGAAAATTCTCAAACCACTAACAATAAATCTGGACTAGGATTTAAGAAACAGAATAATTTTGTTAAAAGTAGGATTAATAATAATATTAAGAAGGATATTAAGAAAACAGTTTACCCAAAGACTAAAACCATCAAGATATGGATTCCAAAATCAAATAATATTTTGATAAGGAATAAACATATCAAAATGTTTATGGAAACTGTTCATAATAACAAGAATTATGTTTATAAAGGGAATTCTGAACCCGTATGGGTTTGGCTTCCTAAGATTTAACTCTTATGACCCTAAAAAGAATGGGTACCAACTTTTTATAAAATTTTTACAGGTACCTCATAAGAAGAGAGGAAAATGGATTTTAGATAGCGGTTGCTCAAAACACATGACTGGAAACAAAGAAATGTTGTCAAACGTTATATACTCAAATGGAGGAGAAGTCACCTTTAGAGATAACTCAAAAGGATATATCATCGGCAAAGGCGATGTCAGTAGCAACGGTACCTCTAATTTACCTCTCATTACTGATGTTTTATTAGTTAAAAATTTAAAACAAAATTTATTAAGTATTAGTCAGCTATGCGATAAAGGTTTTAATATAACTTTTTCAAAAAATAAATGTAATATTTTCAATAAAAATCATAACACTATTTTCGAAGGAATAAGAGATAAAAACATTTATATCTTAAATATGAATGTTAATAATGATTCAAATTTGTGTTTAGTAGCTAAAGAAAACGATTCTTGTCTTTGCCACAAAAGATTTTGTCATGTTAATTTTAAAATCATCAACAAATTAGCTAAAAATAAATTAGTTAAAGGATTACCCAATATAAAATTCAAAACTAATATATTTTGTGATGCATGTAAATTAGGAAAATTAACAAAATCTTCTTTTAAATCTAAAAAGGTAATATCTATAGAACAACCACTTGAACTTTTACACATGGATCTTTTTGGTCCAACTCAAGTTCAGTCTATTAATCATAATAGATATGTGTTTGTTATCGTAGATGAATTTTCTAGATACACTTGGATTTTCTTTTTGAAAAATAAAAGTGATACTTTCGATAATTTTAAAGATTTTGTTAAAAGAATTCAAAATATTAAAAGTTTGAAAATTAAAAATATTAGAAGTGATCATGGAGGAGAATTTGAAAATGAAGCTTTTGAACAATTTTGTAACAAGAAAGGTATTAACCATAATTTTTCGTTTCCTAGAACACCACAACAAAATGGAGTTGTAGAAAGGAAAAATAGAACGTTACAAGAATGTGCGAGAACTTTATTAAATGGAACCACTTTATCGAAACACTTTTGGGCAGAAGCTGTAGCCACTGCTTGTTATGTGTTGAATCGTGTTTCTATTCGACCGTTAACTAAGAATACTCCATATGAACTTCTAAATGGAAGAAAACCAAATATTTCATATCTTAAAGTTTTTGGTTCTAAATGTTTTATTTTGAATACTAAATATCAGCTAGGCAAATTCGATCCAAAATCCGATGAAGGAATATTCGTTGGATATTCGGAACGAAGCAAGGCTTATCGAATTTATAATAAAAGAACTCAAATTATTGAAGAAAGTTTACATGTTTCATTTAACGAAAATTTTAAAAATATAAATCCAAATATTACTATTGATTCTGATGATGAAACTACTCAGAATGAAAATAGTAATACTAATGAAAATTTCGATAATGATCATGATATTACTGAAAATAAGAATATTACTCCTAATATAATAAAATCTCCACCTAGAATTTTACGAGATCATCCTGTGCAAAATATAATCGGAGAAGTTAATACGAATGTTAAAACCATACATCAATTAAATCAAGTTGGACATGTAGCTTTTCTCTCTAATATAGAACCTAAGAATATAAAAGAAGCATCAACTGATGACTACTAGATTCTTGCCATGCAAGAAGAACTAAATCAATTCGAACGAAATGAAGTTTGGGAACTCATTCCTAGACCTAGTGATCAATTAGTCATTGGTACTAAATGGGTTTTCAAAAAGAAAAGCAGATGAACTAGGAATAAAGCTAGATTAGTTGCACAAGGATATAATCAAGAAGAGGGAATTGATTACGAAGAAACGTTTGCTCCAGTCGCCCGACTTGAAGCAATACGAATCTTATTGGCTTTCGCGTGTTTTCATAATTTTAAACTTTATCAAATGGATGTTAAAAGTGCTTTTTTAAATGGTTATATAAAAGAAAATGTTTTTTTTAACAACCACCACTTTTCAATCATGAAAAATATCCAGATCATGTTTATAAACTCAAAAAGGCCCTATACGGTTTAAAACAAGCACCACGTGCTTGGTATGATCGTCTTAAAAGCTATTTATTAGAATCTGGTTTTGAAATAGGGAAAGTCGATCAAACACTTTTTATTAAGAAAACTAAGAAAGATATTCTAATAATTCAAATATATGTTGATGATATTATTTTTGGCTCGACAAATGAAAAGTTATGTCAAGAATTTTCGATGATGACAAATGAATTTGAAATGTCTCATATGGGAGAATTGTCATATTTTCTTGGATTGCAAATTAAACAAGTTGAAAATGGAATTTTTATTAATCAAGAAAAATATTGTTATAATTTAATTAAACGATTTGGTCTGGAAAACACTTCTGCCAAACCAACTCCAATGAGTACAACTACGCATCTCGATAGAGACGAGGAGGGCAAAAGTGTTGATCAGAAACTATATCGTAGTATGATTGGATCTTTACTATATTTAACAGCGAGTCGACCCGATATAATGATGAGTGTTTGTTTATGTGCTCGATTTCAAGCAAATCCCAAAGAATCGCATATGCGAGCAGTTAAACGTATTATTCGTTATCTAACTAAAACCAAAGTTTTCGGGCTATTTTATCCAAAAGAATGTCCTTTCGAATTAGTCTCCTATAGCGATGCTGATTTTGGAGGAAGTCGGACGGATCGAAAAAGTACGAGCGGAACGTGTCATTTCATTGGACGTTCCTTAGTCTCTTGGTTCAGTAAGAAACAAAACTGCGTTTCTTTATCGACATGTGAAGCAGAATATATATCTGCTGCTTTGGCATGTGCACAAGTCGTATACATGCAACAAACACTACAGGATTTTAATTGTCTTCTTGAAAAATCTATAATTTATTGTGATAATACTAGTGCAATAAATCTTTCTAAAAATCCGGTCAATCACTCACGAACAAAACACATCGATATTCGTCATCACTTTCTTCGTGATTGTTTGGAAAAAGGATTGATAAATTTAGAATTTATTAATACTGAAAATCAAATTGCTGACATTTTTACTAAACCTCTAAATGAAAATATTTTTATAAGACTTAGACGTGACTTAGGAATAATGTCTTTAAAAGATTTATAAATAAAAAATATGCAAAAATATTGAAAAGAAAAAAAAATTATTTTATTTCTGACCAAAGCGGGACTCGAACTCATGACCTCTGACTTGCTTGTTAGATGTTGTGTTATAGCCACTTGAGCTATGGGTGTTTCTTGTCTCGGTCTTCTTTAGAGTTTTATTTATTTATTTTGGTTTTAGAAAATCTATTTTTAATTCTAAACTTATAAATCATACATTTACAAACGGCTTTCTTATTAAACTTCTGTGATTATAATTAAAACTAGTTTCTATCCACTCATTTTTCAGCAAACAAATGCTTATATATACTATGCTTATTTTTCAAAACATATACTAAGAAGGTTTTAAAATCAAAACTTGAAAATGTCTTCAAACAATGACGTCTATAATTCCGACAACTCTCGTCTATCGTATACATCTCCGGACGATGATGGTTCCGACCGCATTCCTGAAAACGGACCCTATCCTATCTTTCCCATGCCTAATCGTGTCCTTAAATTCCCTCCTTCTCCGGATAAAGACCCCCGACATGGATGGAAACCATGGGAAAACTCCCATACAGGCTATACACCGGAAAAGAAAAAAGGCTATTCTAAGTACTTTGTTTTTTTTGTTATGAACAATATGTCTATTTTTAGATGTTCTATAGTAAGTAAACATCATTAATATTCCTATTTGTTTTTGAGTATGTAATATTTAATCTCGATGTTTTCTTACTTGTGTTACATGTTCCATATTTTTTTTCATATTACATCTAATAAGTATTCCTTTTTATCGATGACAAAGGGGGAGAAATATATGAAAGCTAACAAATTTTTGCAGAAAAATTGCCATATATTCAGGGGGAGAGTTATAATCAGGCTTTTAAATCTCCCCGAGATGGCCGAGATGAAAAATCCGAGATATCAGCCAAAATCCGAGATTTGGCAGCCTATTTAGTTATAAGTGTTTTAAATATCGCCCGAGATAGCCGAGATATTTTCCCGAGATATTGGCCAAAATCCGAGATTTAAAACACTGGTTATAATATATACTACTTCATCACATAAGTATTGTCATCAATCAAAAAGGGGGAGAATGTTGATTCATGAGTTTTGATTCATGACACAAGCTTCAGAGATCATACGACGAGAATACTATACAAAAGCGACAAAAAGGGAATAAGCGTATATTGTGCACTACAAAGGAGACAAGACTACAATCCAGAGATTAGTATGAATATTTTATTGTATTGTGTCTTAGAATATTGTTAAAATCATTCCTCAAGTAGTCAACACACACACAAATTATCATACATTAATTTATACATGAAAAAGTGTGCATTGTGCAATTGACAGCAGGTTGGCCAACCGACCAGGAACTTCGGTCGACCGACTCTATGTCAGTGCACAGATATGCACTGTTTTGTGTACGTTTTTGAAACTCAGCTGACCGGCCAGTTTTCTCGGCCAACCGACCTGAGAATAACGGCTAGTTTTCTGAAGAGTTGCGATCGTTCGTGAAGAGGAATCTCCTTCAATCTAAGAGATACAGACACAACTTTTGATTGAAACTCTTCATGAAAGATTGTAACTATTTTACAACTATATAAACATGTTCAACTCACTTCTACAACAACTAATTCTTGTTTATAATTCTGAAATCTATTCTCTATTATTCTCTGCAAATAAAAAGCATTCATTCTCATTCAATATCACTAGAATCCTTGAATTAATTCATATACTTCGATTCTATGTGATTATCTTCCTTCTAAATCTTCACACACATATATACTCTTGAGGATTTGATTATAGGAAAGCTGTACTATCAAAAGACAATCAGTGTTATTCAGAACACATTCGTTAACAAATTATTTGTATTAAGTTGAAGTCCTCTTCGGCTGTTGAGGCGGAAAAATTCATGTTCGGCTGCTCAGGTGTCGTATACCTATTCCTCCGGGTTAAGTGAGGGGTTTAGTTTAAATCCAGAGGGTATTCTGGGACTGGACGTAGAACGGGAAGTTCGAACCAGTATAAAAATTCATGGTGTGCTTACTTTAATTTTTATTTTACTGCTATTATCAGTTTCCGCATTTATATATCATATTACACGATCCTTAGTACTGCACGTACACTTTCAGTACATTGCACGGCTTTTTCCAGTTAAGGCCTTACTGAAGACCAATTAAAAGCAAAGTAGCTCGATGCCGATGGCATTGAAAGCTGGAAGAGGAAAAGGCTATCCTAGCTGTGCAGGATGTCGATGCCGCTGAAGCCACTACTGAAGCTCCTTGTGGTCCAAGTGCATCGAGACATGCAGAGTCGTCCTCTCCAAAAACCCAAGGCTTGTAGTGGATATTCCAACATCCAAAGAGGTCAACTTTGAGGCTACTCTTACTTCAACTTCGATATCTACTGCAGTTAACTACATGGAACCCTATATCCCCCCTTTTATAGATCAACCGATAAACCAACATTTGAAGAGGGCGAAATTGGTAAGAATCATGTTCAACAAACTTCTCATGGAAAAGGTATATCTCTTGTTTCTACAGTGTCGAGAAACTTCAATTCTCGTCTGAGACCATTACTAACCTTTACTTCTCTGTTTGTGAACTTACAGGTCATCTGTCTCTTCCTCCTCCTCCATTGCCAATCACGCAAGGCTTGGGTCCCCTTACTATTTCTATCAAGTCTACCACTATTTCCATGGACCTGGTCACTCCAATCCTTTCCTTTTGTTCCATTCCTAGTACTGATTTAGAGAAAATCGTGGCTTTGGAGGGATTGGACGACACTACATAGTCCTTGGGGAGAACGTCACCTTACTTACCTATGGGCCTAACCGGTCCTTTTTCTATGGATGAGAGGTTGAAGATTGACATGTTCAAGGTGAAAATCAAGATTGAGCCTGGGCTAGAAAAGCCCCTTGACGTCAAAAAACCAATGCCTACTTTGAGAATTCTTCCTTTTACCTTTAGGCCTCCTAAGGGTAGCATTGTTGATGCCTCTACAGAGATATCTGATGCCTCTCTTGGCAAGCCCGAAGATCCAGCCATTACAGTTACTGAAGGAGAGACCACTCCCTCTAAAGGTAGAAATTCCAGAGGAAAACCCAAGGATGATAAGGGCCAAAAGAGACCATATAATGGTTTAGGCACCAAAGGAAGCAATGGTGAGAAGAAGAACTCGCAGAACAAGTAGTCATTCCACTTGGCCTTTGATGATGATGAGACGGTTTCTTTTTATCCTTTTATTGAACCTTTTGTTTTTCTTTTGTAAATAGGTTTTGAATATATGGGACCGGTCCCTGCAGCTGAAGTACATATAATTGAATGTAATGAAAGATTATTTTAGTGTTTAATCTCTGCTTCATTTGCATTTTTGGATTTTATATATTTTTCCTACCTATATACACCTGCTTACATATATAATACAACCGCTTGTACTGAAATTCATCCATATTATACATGCATGTGTCTGTGCACTGCATTTACTTACTACATCTCTGTACACATTAGTAAGATTTCTCTAATTGCTTTAACTATATTCCATTATTCACTTTTGTTTATTAATTCTGAAGTGTTTCCGTTTGGCCAAAAAAAACTAATATATAACCAACTTTGTAGCTGTTCCTGTTTACCATTAGTCGAATTTCTTTCATCCATTAAAACATTATAAATAAATTGAGTTTGCCCATTTCCCATCTTCGAAAAACATCGGTTTGGGTAATTATATATTGACATCTCGATCTTGCCAATAACCGAGTGTGAGCAATATTATCCATTGATTTATGCCATTCGACCTCGGTCAAGCATGTCCTACCGGGCCGTCCATGAGTGGAGTCGTACTTTTTTAATTCCATTACACACCGAGTCCTGTCTCCAAGACTTGGCATTCCAAATGCCAGGATCCTAGCATCACCATTCGACCTTGCCTATATCCAAGCATCGGTCTAAGGTTAATAACATGAGACAAATTAACTGATTTCCCCCGGTCTGTTTGTACTCTCTTGGCCCAAATCCTAAACTGGATGAGTTCGATGGTACCTATTTCTAGGCACACATTTCTTATCTCACCTGTTTTCGAGTGCTGATTGAAAGCATTAACCGACGACCCTTACTTATCCTCAGCCAAGCATGTCCTACAAGGAGGCAAGCATAGTCATGAAAATCCTGACTGTACAATATTTCCTATCTTTGGGAACCTGATTTGAATGCCTATTTCTGGATATCCGCTCTCGGTCTCACCTATCTTATGGCATCAACTAGGAGCATCTTCGGACCATGTTCGCTTATCCTCGGCCTACCATATCATGCCACACTGCAAGTGCGGTCATTAATTTTTTAACCTTGCACTGGTTTCTACCTTTGGAAACTAGCACTTAAGTTGCTTAATCGTAGGCATCCCTCGTTGATTTTCCTATCTCTGGGTATTAGGCAACACCGGAGGGATAGGGTCGAAATATCTAATCGACCTTTATGATTATACTCCTTTATCCTGATCCTGGATCAAAGGAGTCAGTATCTATCTCTGGGTACTTGATTATGCTGCTAATCATGTGGCACAAGATATTGCTAACAAGGACACGGTTCAATTGGTTTAAGAATCTACTTTATTTGTAAACGAAATAAATGGAAAGTATTCCTTATTACATTGCCCCTAATTCACTAAGGTGGCTTATTTGTAGAAAAACTAAATAAATCTAAGTGTAATAGCACCACAACAAGTAAGTTTTCGACGTCCGCGGGGTTCAGATTCCGTCTATAGTAGCCAGCTTGAAAGTTCCATCTCTAAGCTTTTGTTTAATTAGATAAGGGCCTTCCCAGTTCGGACCAAGTGCCCCTATACCTAGGAGAACTCGTTTCAAAATGATATCCCCTACCTCAAAGGTTTGGCTTCGGACTTTGGTTATGAAATGACGTGCTACTCTTTTTTGGTGAGCAGCTACATTTAATTCGCCTCTTCTCACTTTTCATCAATCAAATCGAGGGATACAAGCAAGAACTCCTCATTTACCTTGGGTTCGTAGTGCTTTTTTGGTGTGAAATGACATTCAATTCAATCGGAATCACGGCCTCTGATCTGTAGGCCAAAGTGAGTGGAGTATGTCCAATCATAGACTAATGAGTCGTTCGATAAGCCTGCAATGTAGGTGGAAGCTCATCAACCCAGTTGCCTTTTGCTTTAGTTAACCGTTTCAAAATTGATTTTATGATTTTATTCTCCGCCTCTATCTGTCCATTTCCTGTGGGTGTGCTACTACCAAAAAGCTTTTCTCAATCTTGTACCAGTAGCAGAAATCCTTGAACTCGATACTTTCAAACTGAGTTTCATAGTTAGTTATAATTTCCTGGGAAGCTCCAAATGTACAAGTTATATTCTTCATCACAAAGCAGATCACCTTTCTTGTTGTGGTCGTGGCAAGCAATTCCACCTCAGCCCAATTTGTTGAGTAATCCACCCTAAAAATAGCTACTTAGCTTCTCCTTTCAACATTGGTAGCACATTGACTATATCAGTTCCCCAAACCTCAAATAGATATGGGATCCATTTGCATAAGCTTTGTGGATGGAGCTCTTTGAATTTTTGAAAACCTCGGGCACTGGTCACACCATATGCTATAATCAGCGTCTCGATTTATTGTTATCCAAAAGTATCTATAACGAAGTTCTTCTTTGCTAACGTCTGCATCTGGTGTGGTCACCACAGCTACCTTCATTGATTTCCATAGGGATTTTCCTAGGCTCATCCTTGGTTATACATCGGAGCAAGGGGTTGAGAGACCTCTCTTGTATAGTACTCCTTGCATTATAATTTATGACACCTTTCAAGTGAGTTTTCCTCATTCATTTGTTTCTGAGTTCCCTAATCAAATAACCCTTGATTAGAGTCATTCATCACTCCTTTTCCTTCACGGTATCCAAAATCCAGTCAACATCCATCTGGTCGATACTCGAAGCCGATAAAAACTCTACTGGAACCAATTCCATCAACTACGCTTCTACAGAGCTCGCAAACTTAGCTAGTGAATCAACATTCGTATGTTCTTCTCTGAGGATGTGCATAATCTTGAAACGCTCTATATCATTTAGTAGTTCCAGTGTCTTCATCAAGTAAGAGCCATGTCTCGCACCCTTGGCCTGGAATTTCTTCTTTACCTGGAAAACCAACAATCGGGAGTCACTGAATACGTGCTGCATCCTTACCCCCAGTTCCTTCGCTATCTTAAGTCTTGCTATCAATGCTTCGTACTCAGCCTCGTTGTTTGTCTTGGGAAACTCCAACTTCAATGCAGAGCAAATAGATCATCTTTCTGGATTCATGAGTACCACTCCTGCCCCAGAAGTGCGTTCATTCAAAACTCCATCTACGGATAGTTTCCATTGAGAAAGTATGACCATATCATCTTTAACTTCTCCGTCCCAGGCTGTAAATTCAACGATTTAATCGGCCAACGCTTGTCCACTTATCGCCCTTCTTAAATGGTAAGTAATGTCATATTGTCTGAGTTTATTGTTCCATTTCAATAACCTTCTCGAACTCTCGAGTCAGTGCGGTACTTACTTCAAAGGCAGATTCATAAGCATCTTTACCGAGTGATCTTGGAAGCATGGCTATAATTTCCTCGATGCTATCAGCAAGCAGAAAGGGGGTTTTTCAACTTCGGATAGTTCCTTTCAGCTCTTGTAAATCTCTTGCTGATGTAATAAACTGGTCTCTAAATCCTTGCCTTCTTACATGCCAATGTTACGCTTAGTGCTTGAGCAGAAACTGCCAAATAGATGAACAAATCCTCTTCATCCAAAGATTTGGATAAGATCGGTGGTTTTTCCATGCACCTTGGTAATTCCACGAAGGTGTCCTGACAAGCTTTGCCCATATAAATTTTCCTTTCTCCTTTTTGAGGGTATCGACGAAGGGCATACACTTATCAATTGCCTTTGAGATGAACCAACTCGGTGAGGTATCCTTCCCGTTCAAGCTTTACATCTCCCTTCTCATGGTTAGGGTAGTTACATTCTTCAGGGAATCAATCTACTTTGAATTAGTCTCAATACTCCTTGAATTCATGATAAATCCTAGTAACTTACCAGATGCAACTCCAAAGGAACATTTCAATGGATTTAACTTCATCCCATATTTCCATAATACTTTAAACATCTCTGAAAGGTCATCCATATGGTTCATAAATATTTGTGACTTCATATGCATATCATCAACATATACTTCCATCGTCCTTCCGATTTGGTCCTTGAGCATGGAATTCACCAATCTTCAGTAAGTGGCTTCGGTGTTCTTCAAACCGAACGACATTGCTCAGCAACAATATAATCCCTGATCCGTCATAAAAATTGTGTGCTCTCGATCTACGACATGTATCAATATCTGGTTATATCCAGAGTAAGCATCCGTAAAAGAAAGTAACTCGTGTCTGATGGTCTCGTCCACCAGCTGGTCAATTCTCTACAGCGGGAAGTTGTGCTTCGAGTACGCTTTATTCAAGTCCGAGTAATCTATACATGTATGCAATTTCCCATTTTATTTCTTGATTAACATAGGGTTTGATACCCATTCTGGATACAAAGCACCGTGGATAAAGCTGTTTTCCTTCAGCTTATCCACTTCCTCCTTCAACGTGACAGATCGCTCTGGACCTAGACCGCATCTCTTCTGTTTTACCAAGGGAAACTTCAAGTCCACATTAAGTGCATGACACATTATCTCCAGCGATATCCCACACATATCCAAATGTGTCCAAGAAAATACATCTAAGTTTATTAGGATAAAACCAACCAATTCCTTCCTCAATCCTGCACTAAGTAAATATCTGATCTTTAGGACCCGAGTAGGATTATCCATATCAATCGGAATATTGTTTGTCAACTCAGCTGGTGCTGCCCACACTTCCCCTGGCTACTTCCTGGGATCCATATACTTATAAAATTTGTTATGGTTCCCAACAAAGGGTGTGGGCATTAACTGCTATGCATCCGTGTTATTAATACAAAAATCTTTCTCTGTATTCTTTCTTTTTGCCTGCCGCTTTGCCTCTTTGAGCTCGGCGACGTGACACTCCAGGCTAGCGCTCTGGTCTCCTCAAACCGATCCAACCCCATTTTCCATAGGGAATTTTAGTGCTATTTTGAAATTAGCAAGGGCTAATCGGCCCAAAAAGGCATTATACACCGAATACTCATAAACAATCACAAACTTCTAAACTTGCACAAACTTATAGTCTCCATCTCCCAATTCCACGAACAAATCAATAATTTCGATAGGTTCCATTGCTACATAGTTAATTCTTGAATATTGGATTTACAGGGCTTAACATCCTTTAGACTCGTTTTCATCAGATCAAAAGTCTCCTGTAACAGAATATTTATCGAGCTCCTATAATCCACTAAAACTAGCTGCACAGTAGAAAGGCCTACAGCAGTCGTTATAACCATGGGATCAATGTTGTCGCTTCAATCCATTCAGAATCCTGATGGAAGACAATGTCATATGTCATCAACATTTGTTACTTGGTCGAAGCTTCGTCCTCAATGGCAAAGCAACTTTCCATGTTACATGCCTCATCGAACTCGCATACCATTTAATCTCATTCCAGCTTTTCTCTGTTGTATGAGGTCCTCCAGTTATCATGTTTATGACAATTCTTCCATTTAGTTGCCTAGGCCCTTCTCCACTAGGTCGAGGCCAGTTCCCCTGGATGTCCGACCCTAGGGGTCTATCATTTTGTCTGCCATCATGCGGCTTTCTAACATAATGTTGCAAATTCTTATTTTGTATCAATTCTTTAATGAAATCCCTAAGATGCTTGCACTCGTTTGTATTATGTCCATGAGTTTTATGGAATCTACAAAACTTTCTAGGGTGCTTTTATGCCTTGGTCTCCTCTCTCTTATGCTGTTCTTATACTTTTCCATGCCTTGTATGGCAAGGTATATGTTTTTAGGTGTATAATTTAGAGGAATGTGCTCATCTGGCCTAATATTCTTTGGATTTTTTTTGGCATCATTCTACCTACCCCTAGCACCCTGATTCCTATAGCAACCTGCACCTTAGTGGGCCCAATTTTCTACTAAATCGAAAATCCAAGTCCACTAGGGTATGAATCATTGGTATTGGTAACTTGAAATTAACATAAGTATATCAGAGAACTATCTACATAAACTCACAATGAAATAGAAAAATATAATTGAACATATATATACTGACTAAGGCTAATACATTGAATCAACATTATTCCTTAGATACCTAACTGTCTTGTCAGTACTAAGCATAAATGAGAAGACCTGTCCACCCATTGTTCCATCTTGCACCAGTATCTTGTCCCTCTAAATCTATAATGTAGGTTGGAATGAGGAGAGGTCAGAACAACATTCTAGTGATCGACAAATTACATACTTTATCTATAACACTAGTTTATGCCAATTAATTTCTATTTAAGTGCTATGTCTATTATTCACGGTTTATTTGTTTAAATCCATATACATGCCGCATGTGATATATTCAACCTACCCAATCTGTAATTATATATATATATATATGCATATATATACATATATAAACATTGCTATATTCCCTAAAAAGGAAACGCTGGCACATAATACTTATTAAATAGGGAGAAGGTAAGTCCACGCCATTTAATACCTTAACCCTGAAGTGGGCCCTTCGTAACATAATCAATAGTCAATCGGCCATAACTATGAAGGTTGATGACTCCTAGATATGACTTTATAAATTAGTTAGTCGTATTACTAACGCCTCTCAAAGACGAATCTAAGAGTTAACTAGCCCGCCTACGATAAACAAATAATTAATTAAACTTTGAGGTCCTTGTGCATCCTATATGGATTCTACACTAGTAGGAAGCGAAATCTGTTAGGCCTAACCCAAGTCTTTGCTAATGACCACTTCGGACCGCTGGTAGTCAAAGCCTATATACCTGACCTACTACAATATAATTGTATATCAACAATGCTGACATTGCCCAGTGACCCCTATAGCCGAAATCCCATTTAGACTTACCTAATACAAGTCATGGAAAATCCCACTCTAGTTACTTAATAAGTATACCCTATTTCCCAATTAGGCATTGTCGTATTTAAGACTTCTTAAATAGGGAGGAGGCAGACCCAACTTCCATTTAATACCTCAATCCCCGTAGTAAACCCCTTGACCTCCTTAAAGGTTCTGTGCCATTTAATACTTCAAATCTAAGGTGAATCCCTTAGTATATTTTTCAATACCTATATGCGAATTCATACCCCCACGGGTCCTATAGTTGAGATGTCCCACATTAGTAGTACGTATACAAAAGTGCAGGCAGCCTCTCGTGGAGGGTAGACTTTCATTGTGTAACTCTATTGACCTCGCATCTCCAACCCACCCTAAGTTATATACTTAATATAAGTATCTAATTTACACTCATCAAAAATGTATTATAGAGGCCACATAATTTCAATAATGGAAATTATTCTCCCTTTTAGATCCATTTATTAATATTTATTCACTTATTTATTATGAACTTATTCTTATTTTATATGTTTATTGCTTTTATTTTTCATTTCCATTTATGCCATTTCAACGTCATTTATTTCTTTACTTCCAATTAATTATCCTTTATAAATGGACATTATTATTCAAATTGGATAATCACTAAAACATTTATTCGTTTTGAGTCTAACTTGCTATGCCTATTCCATTTTCCCCATAATGTCATATTTCATTATGTATTAATCCCATTAAACACATTTTTATGTCCTTATTCAATTATTATAACTTTCTATTAACTGTGCATTTATTGCCCGTTAATATTGTAATTATAGCCCCTTTATAACTCTATAGTCCTTTAGTTAATTGATTTATATATTTTAGCATTTTACTGCAACCGTTACCTTAACAGACATTTTTTTATTTAATAAATTCATCTTTTACTTTGCATGTATATATTTAATTGGTAAGCCGGACTATATATATTTCAATTTTTAACTCTTTAATTTATACGTTTAGGTATTTCAGAATGTAGACTTATATGTAAATTCTATACAGAATATTTGTTTCCATATTTTAATACATTGGAGTTGTTCTTCCCTAAAAAGGAAATTATTACCGTTATAACTTTCCATAAACTACCCAAAAGTGGGACTTTTGCTCCGTTTGGAATTACAAGGACTTTTCCCTTTTCATTTTTTATTGAAATAGACAGCGCAAACTACGAAAAAAACATCCATATTTCACACATTTTTTCATTTAGGCATATTCTGTATTATTGCAAACGATGCACTTTTTATACAAAGTTGTGAAGTTAGACAGTGTATGGAAATTTACAAAAAATAAATTGTACATTTAACACTTCCAATTAATTAAAATATAGAAATTTACATTCCAAGTCAAATTAGGTCATTTCAAATGAATGTTAAACAATTCGCAACCCAGTTAATCTAACTCTGGAATAAACTACATGATGTTGTTGACATCATACTTTAAAATTTTAAGGGACTAATTTCCTAAAATTTCAGATTAGGGTGTGTAAGCTATTCCATCACAATTACATAAATTACAATATATGTAGGCGATATTTTAATTAGATACATTCATTTTAAGCCTATAATTACGGGTCTTACATAGGCATAATAATCAAATAAAATTTAATGATATAAATTTCAATGTTATATATAAATCATGTAAAATCATGTAATTTTCTGCTTGCCTTTCTAGCTTTCCAAATCACCAAATCAAAATTCACTCCTTTAATTCACTCCTTTAATCAACAAGGTATGGAAATATAAATTATAAAACATCTTTTTCCCTTGTTATCATCTATGTTTTGTATACTGTCATACTTACTGAATAATAAAATTCATATTTACTATCATACAGTCCTCCATACGCTAAGCTTATGGCATTTGAAAATCAGAAATTTACTCATTTTTCGTTTAAAATATTTTTCTTTCAATTAAATTTGTAAAATAGTTTGAGGTTTCTAAAATACCTTTTTCTGAACACAGTTTTTCAAAAGATTTGCCTTTACATCTTTAAAACAAATCAAGCCACGTCTTAACGTAATCGGAATTCAATCAATGAGTCAACACATATGATTGATCGTAAGATATTACATAGTTAGTATTAAATCGTTGAAAACTTTTTATTTTATTTCACAACAACAAACAACAAACAACACACAAATATATTTATAAATTTTAGCTTTTAAGCCATAGAGGTAGTGACGCGTGAGTTTCCAAACAACTCTTTCCTGTCATTTGCTTGCTAAAATTTATTTCTTCTAAAATTATAAAGTTATTGGGATATAAGAATTTTCATTTTTGGTTGCTAACTTAATTAATTTCTTATAATATATTTTATAAACTTCCATCCTTACTATACATTCATAGCTGTTTAAGCGTTCTTATGGGACTTCCTTATTTGTACTATTTTCCAGTACGTAGCGGTCAAAACTCATCCAAAAAATCAACTTATCTCATATCATATCATACTCATTTCCAATACCTGAAAGGAGATAACTAGGGATTACAGCTTAATTAACTTAAAAGAAACAAGTGCTGGAAGCTGCCCTTCAACATCAATTGATATTAATGATGTCGTGATCCCATCACTTCTTAACTTTTGGTTTCTAATAAATAACGTCCATCCATTACTTCAACTATGAAAACCAATTATAGGATAAATTTTGCATCTCCACACTATAGTTGGTAAGAAAAATAGACTATGCACATTTAAAATAACTCATCGAAGAATTGGTTTAGCAGAATAACTTACTTACTACCAATCTTTCCTTCTTTAATCCTGAGTCACCCGATGTCCTCTTTGTGTGTTTTCTATCTCATTACCCTCTTCTCCAATTATATTGCTATCTTCTTTTAATCCAAATCTCTTGCTAGTATGCAAATTTTGTTATTTATTTTCTTTATCGTTAATCTTTCATCTAGGATTCGCAAAATTGTACTTTGATACCATTCTCTGTTCATTTGTGGGTTCTTCTTATGGCTTTCACACATATCTAATATAATGTTCTTAGATTCATACTAATATTCCTTATATTCTATGAGGATTCCTTATTGCTACTTTACGAGCATTCGTAGCTATTTTATTCATAGCTTTAACTTTTACCACATCTTACCTAGGCAGTCATCCCTATCTATTTCATATCAAAGCTAATTTGGTTTTTACCACTCCTTAAAAAAATTATTAAACTTCACAGTCATGAAGTACTTAACCCAAAACCTTTGGCTATAAAAATATAAACTTAGAAACTTTTTATTAAATTCAACAATTGCTTGGTTTCCAAAAGAAGCCATGAAAAACTTCTTATTTTAATCAAATTTAACTATAGGTGTCATAACTTTTAAAACTATAATTTAGGATTTATAAAGTAAGTTTATATATTAAGTTGAAAAGTCAATGTTAGCAATTAAAAAGATCATTTCCTTTAAACAACACGTTATTTCTTTCTTTTAAAATTGTAAGAGTCAAGTTTTTATTGCATGAATTGTAATTAAATCAATTTTCCCCTTAAAGCCATTTCACAACAGAGATTTACTTCATAAAAGTTAGGATTTTTAACTTGTACCATTTAATCAATTTTGCATTCAAAATTTGTTATACCAAACCATTTTTCAAAAATGCATTGTTACAGTGTTTGTAAAACATCTTTTATAACTTTCATAATAAAAGTTGAAGTAGAAAAAGACAAATTTCATTCTATTATTTTCCTATTACTCATGATATTTCCACTTTTCAACCTTAGCGGAGACTAAAATAGCACATGAGGGAGACTTTCAAAAGATATGCGCAATTGCTGCACATATTTATGGAGATAATCGATGTTTTCCTTGTTTTTCCTTTGTTTTTCTAATTAGATTAGTAACATTATTTTATTATAAATTCCTACTGTTGTTTCTGTTTAAATTTCCCAATGGTGCCGCTATTTAAATCCTTCTACCTATATTGCTATTATTTAAATTTCTTCTCCTTATATAGCTCTTTTATTTGATCGTTTTCTTCATTAATGTGAAAGAATTTTCTTTTTGTGTATAAATCTATTTTAGTAATATTTTCTTTGTATTTTCCTTATATGGGATTATTTCCCCTACCTTCATTATTGGGCATTTTTACCCTTTCATTCTCTTTATCCAATTTAAATCAAGTACCATTTCCATTTATCCACCTCTTAAAAAGAATTTTAAACATCTAAATTTACAAAAATAGAAAAATCATCGAGCTGAACGTACGCTCTATTTTCCATTTATTTTAGAAGGGAAAGGCTCCATTATAAAAAAACCCTTTAATTGGAATTTTAGTCTAGTCAATTTAAGTTTCACCTTGAAATTTCTAAATAGCTTATTTACTAAAAGTTTCTTAAATTTTCTAGATTTTAAAGAATCTATTTTTAAAGGATATTTTTTATGGCAAAAAATTTAGTATTTACCTACTTTTCAAAAACAACAACTTTTTAGGGGATAGGGTTCTTTTGTATTTAATGAATTCTTTGAAAGTCATTTCAAATATTTTAAGTAAATTTAAAATCTTTTATTAAATTCTTTTATATGGGGTCGGACTCGAAAATGGATTTTATTTGCCCTTTCTTTTGGGCTTTTCTTCTTTTCCAATGATTCTTAACTTGTCTTCATTAAGACATGAAAATCTGGCTATCATCTTGTGGTGGTTAATGCATACCTTCTTGTGGGAACTCACTCATTCCTTTCAATACCTTACTTCCGGATGCTTGCAACACATAGGTTCTTACTTCCCATCTATCTAGATGAAATATACATCTTCAATCAACAATCTAGCGAAATCTACAATCATAGGTCTATTTACTCTCCGTAAAGAAGTCAAGTACCATCCAGCTTCAGTTATATCATGCTCGTGCTCTTCTTAAGTCAACACCTTATGGTACAGCTTGCATCCCATGGGATAATCAGGGTACGTGCATAAATTTAACTCAATTTATTGTTCCAACTCATAGTTGTCTTATGTATCTTTTCAGAATAAGGTTGGAACTACCTCTATAATCGGGAATTGTAGAGTATGGCATGTAATATATATAGGTAGAAGTACAAATATGTTCACTCAACATGTTCTAATTCTTATAATCGGCTAACCTAGGCTCTGATACCAAATGTAGCAAGCCACACCATAGTAGATCCAATTTTCGATTAAATCAAAAATCCGAGTCCACTAAGGTACGGATCATTGGTGTTGACGGTCTATATAAGTATATCAGAGATCTATCTACATAAACTCATAGTAGAGTAGAAAAATATAATAAAACATATTGAATGACTAAGGCTAATACCTTGGAATCAACATTATTCCTTGGGTACCTAATTGCCTTGCCAGTGCCAAGCATGAATGAGAAGACCTGTCCATTGACTGTCCCCATCTTGCACCAATATCTTGTCCCTCTAAATTTATCCTATGGGCTATAATCAGAAAGGGATCAGAACAACGTTCTGGTGATTGGTAAATTAAACACTTTGTTCGTAACACTAGTTTAGCCGATTGATTTCTATTTAAGTGTTATGTCTATTACTTGCAATTTGTTCGTTTAAGTCTACATGCATGCCTCATCCAATATATTCAACCTCCCTAATGTGTAACCATATTTATGCATATATATACATATATAAACATCACTATATTCCTTAAAAAGGAAACTCTGCCCACTTAATACTTCTTAAATAAGGAGAAGGTGGGTCTGCATCGTTTAATACCTTAACCCAAAAGTGGACCCTCCATAGTGTAATCATTGTCAACCAACCTAAACTACGAAGGCCGATGACTCCTAAATACGACTTCATAATTTAGTTAGCTGTATTACTAACACATCCCAAAGACTTTTCTAAGGGTTAACTAGCCCACATCTGACAAATAAATAATCTATTAAACTTTGAGGTCCTTGCGTATCCCATATGGATTTTACACAAGTAGAAATCAAAATCTGTTAGGGAATAACCTAACGCATTGCCAACGACTGCCAAAGACCGATGGTAGTCAAAGCCGATATGCAATCCCTACTTCAAAAGACCAGTTTATCAACAACACTGACATAGTCTGCCAACCCCCACAACCGAAATCCCGTTTAGACTTACCTAATACAAGTCAAGGAAAACGATCATTCCAGTTACTTAATACTTCTGGTTTGAAAATGAAGCAGACCCAATTTCCCAATTAGGCACTACCACAACTAGGTTATTTCAGAATTCTTTAATAGGGAGGAGGCAGACCCAATGGCTATTTAATACCTCAATCCTCGAAGTAAACCCCTTGACCTCCATAAAGGTACTAAGCCATTGAATACTTCAAATCCGAGGCGAACCCCTTGGTATATTCCCACACCTATACGCGAACGTATGTCTCCCCCATGGGTCCTATAATTGGAAATGTCCCACATTAGTATTACGTATACATTACTACGGGTAGCCTCTCGTAGAGGGTAAACTTTCGTTGTGTAACTCAAGTGACCTCACATATCCAACTCATCCTAAGTTATATAATTAATCTAAGTATCTAATTCACACCCTCCAAAAACGTATTATTGAGGTCATATAATTTCAACTATGGAAATTATTTCGCCTCTTAAGTCCATTATTAATATTTCTTCACTTACTTGCTGTGAACTTGTTCTTATTTTATACATTTATTACCTTTATTTTTCATTTCCATTTATGTTATTTAAATGTCATTTATTTCTTTATTTCCAATTAATTGTCCTTAATAAATGGCTGTTATTATTCGAATTGGACAATCACTAATAACATTTATTATTTGTTTCAAATCTAATTTATTATGTGTATTCCGTTTCCCCCATAAATATCATATTTAATTTTATAATTAATCCTATTAAACACATTTATTTTATATTTGATTTATGTAAATTCCTATTAACTGAGCATTTATTTCCCATTAATACTGTAGTTACTGCCATTTTTCATTATAACCCTATAGTCCTTTAGTTCATTGCTTTATTTATATTTTGACATTTTATTTCAACTAATATGATAACATACATATATTTATTTATTAAATTCATCTTTTACTTTGTTCATATATATTTAATTAGTAAACCAGACTATACATATTTCTATTTTTAACTCTTTAATTTCTACATTTAGGATTTTTAGAATTTACACTTATCTATGAATTTTACAAAGAATATTTGTTCCCACCTTTTAACATATTGGAGCTGTCCTTCCCTAGAAATGAAATCATTACCATTATAAATTTCCATGAACTACCTAAAAGTGGGACTTCAGCCCCATTTGAAAATATAAGGAATTATCTCTTTCCATTTTTATTGAAATAAATAGTGCAAAGTACGTAGAAGGTCATCCGTATTTTACACATCACTTTCATTTAGGCATATTTCTGATTATTTCAAACGATGCACTTTTTATACATAGTTGTGAAGTTAGACAGCCTGTGGAAATTTACACAGAGATAGATACAACTAAATTGTGAAATTAACACTTCCAATAAACTAAATATAGAAATTTACATTCAAAGTCACATCAGGTCATTTCAAATGAATGTTAAACAATTCGCGACCCAATCAACATAAATTTAGAATAAACTTCATGATCTTATCAGCATCATACTTTAAATTCTTTAGAGACTAATAATTTAAAATTTCCAGGCTAGGGTGCATATGTCATTTCATCATAATTATATAACTTACAGAATATGTAGACGAAATTTAAATTAGATACATTCATTTTAAGCCTAAATTCAACGGGCTTGCACAGGCATAATAATCAAATAAAATTCAACGGTATAAATTTTAATGTTATATATAAATCATATAATTTTTCACTCACCTTTCTAGCTTTCAACATTTCCAAATCCGAATCCATTCCTTTAATTGACTCCTTTTTCCTTTCCAATCCAAAAAATATGTATAAAAAGATATACACATACTAGAATTACAAATCTAATAGGAGATTTGAATTAAGGGGGTCTTATATTAAAACTTTAGATTTTACCTCTTTTGTATAGTTGAATTACCCCTTCTTTGCTTCTCATTTATTTTATGCCTTCTCCAATAGGTACGCACACACATACAAAATATCTTATTTTTATAATTTATAAAAATAGGTGGAGAAGAGAAATGGTAGTGCTTCACTACTCTATTCAGAAAATATGACAAGATAAGTGAGGGGCTAGGCCTTTATTTAAAGACACTCGAATAAATTCTCTCCGTTCGATTAGATTTAATTAAATTTTATTAAATCTGGGTCGTTTGGCCGAGGTTCAAGGTACATTGGCCCTAAACCAACCAGTCAACCACCCTATTAATGAGGGTCGACTGCTAGTTATCGACTGGCTCAATTGAGTTATTAACCCACGGTCTCTGCATTGTTTAGCTGTTAACATTATATAAACCCGTTGAATTTATTATTATTTTAAATTTTTGAATCATTTTTGATTCAAAAATTTCAAACGTTGGTAACTTCTTCATTTGAACTTCAACCACGAAGCTTTATATATGAAAGTTGCTCAGAAGTGTGCCAAGAACGCAATGGTACAAGTTTTATGGCCAAATTCTAACGTTTGCTCAAACTCTATTTTTGAGCCTTATTTAATTATTTATTAATTCCTTTTAATTTATTTATTGTTTATTTTATGAGGTGTTACGGTTCCTTTTTCTTTGATTACTAGAATTATCAGCATTCACCGCTACATTACCGGTGCTCTCACCGGTCTATTTGATAGCTACATTACTTCAAATACCTCCTTCAACTATCCATCGTCGGTCTTTCTAGCAACTCTACTTGCCTCTCCAAATGTAAGAACTGGTAATCTTTGCTATGAAACTCCTTTATACTTTATCCTCAACCATTTCCTAAAATCCATGTTCGGATGTATACCCCATACTAAAGCCATCAAAACCAGGTTTGATTTGGAATATTTACCTCAACAAGCACAACATTAAACATTTCCAAGGAAACCCTTCAATGACTTGTCAAGTCCTTGAAAAATGCTTGACAAGGACATTACATGCTTGGGTTGAGTAATGTGGAGCCTGAATTGCTCCAAGAACTTCCTAGCTAACTCTTCGAAAGTCGAAATGGATTTCAGCATGAGTCGAATAAACAACAATGATGCAAACCCATCAAAAAAGATAGAGAAGCACCTACAAGAGTCGATAAACCACAATGATGCTAGTATATGATTTTTGTTTGATGATAATAAACATATATATATATATATTCAATTAAATGTATTTGTTAATGTACTATTTTATTTTCACAGAATTAAATAAATATTTGTTGAATAATATAAATAACACAGAATTTATATTCAAACAAATATTTTTGTTTGACGATAATAAACATATATATATTCAATTAAATGTATTTGTTAATGTACTATTTTATTTTCACAGAATTAAACAAATACTTGTTGAATAAAATAAATAACACAAAATTTATATTCAAACAAATATTTTATTCAAACAAATATTTTATTACAATTTTGAATTTGAGCTCTCACTATATACACAGTTTCCATTACAATAGAATTTCAAATTATAATAAAATTTTTCACTATACATTTGCACCTCACAACATATCACTCGTTCACTCGTATTTGTTCTTCAACCGTACTCCAATTTGTATCCAGCATCTGTGTTATCTGCAAAGCAAACACTGACGCGGTAAAATTGAAAAAGAAATATTTTTGCAGTGTAAAATAAAATATGTTGTGAAAATATTATTTACCTCGGTTACTTTGGTTGTTCGTCATCATATTTATTTTTGAATTCATCATACATGAACAGCTTGTGACATGCACAGTGTATCACTATACATGCCACAAGGTCGTGCACACCAATATACACTTGACAAAACTGCACAGACAGGTGAGCACAAGGTCAAACCCAATCAAAGCTAGGTTCAACTCAAGTGCAATACAAATAAAGTCACGATATGAGCACAAGGTCAAACCCGAGCCAAATCTAGGTTCAACTCAGGTGCACTACAAAAACATCACAAAATTGTCGAGCACAAGAATTCAAAAACCAACATAAAACAAGCCTCGACCAAAAATTCAATGTGCACATGAAAAATACACAACCATTCAAACTCAAGTGAAAACCAGGGATTCAGGCATGTGCACCAGAACTAATGAACACAACATCAATGTAACATGTTCAATGAACTGGTCAGAACAACCTATACCAGACTACAAAGAAACCAAGGCCAAGACCAGAAATCAAGTATACATGAAGATCAACAAACAACAAAAGTGCACAGCAACTACACAGATTGAAACATTCACTAGACCAGCACATGCCCAGGGTCAAAGACATAAACGCAACAAGATCTGCCTCAAAGCAATAACAATTACAATATGAACTCAACCAAGACAGTCAAGTTCAAATGCAAACTGGCTCGAGGCTACAACCCATACATATGCATACACACAAGTGTACACAAACTACATGTATCAAAACTTGACATCGAATGGTCAAGTGCATAACAAAGGAGCAACACTGCATACATATATATATGCTATGCATAAAAAGACTTCATATAAAACCAGACTACCAATAGACCCATATATCTGAAGCTTCAACCATATAACAGACATCAACACCAAGGAAATGTGCAAACAGTTTCGAACACACAAACATATGTATATGCAACTACACAGTACAACAAACATACACATATATATACACATGTATGTATATATACATGCAGTGCACAGCATTTCAGTGCAGACTGCACAATCAAAGTCAAATGCAAACAATTGAACACATATGGGCAGTGCACAGAAATGTCTGGATTCAATGCATATAGACATGTACTCGATGCAAACCAAAACTCAATACAGTGAATTACAACATCCAAACAGCAAGCAGTAACAGTGTTGAAATAGAGACCAGAGGCACACTGGAATATGCAGTGCAACAAAGTGGACAGGTCAATCAACCAAAGTGCAGTCAGCATGTTCAAACACCATAATCGAAGCCAGCAAAAAAATTGGAACAAAGTCAAGTAGCAATTTCGAACAAAGACAGTGAATAATGATATGCAGCAGTTCAAACCAAAATAATGTCACAGGGGATTTCAAACAAAAGTCAAGTTTAAATGTCAAATAACAAAGCCATGAATGAACACTTCAGAGAGTCAAGCACTTCTCAAAGTCAAATGCCAACAAGTCATAAGAGAAACAAATTCAAATCAAAGTGGCCGAAGTCAAAGGGAATAAAGAACGGAACTAAAGTCAAGTTTAAATGCCAGAGAATCAAAGCCGTGGTGACCAAGAAAAAATTGAACAAGTCAAAATCAAAGTCGTGATAATCAAGCAAAGAATCATTCGAAATTGAACCGGTTAGGATCAATCACAAGCAACTAATCAAAATCGAACAGGAGAGCTTAAATTTACAGACGAATTCAAATGAAAATATTCGATCGAAAATTTAGGGTTTTCAACCCTATAAAACCCGCTAACATCATCGGCATAATAGGAAAAGGAAATCACATACCAATTCAATTCGAACTCTCCAGTTTGAATCATCCGTGTGCAAATTGAAGAAACAATCGATCGATAAAGCAAGGAACGCAAAAACATCTACTCGATTGATCAACTGAAATCGGCGGCCTCAAATTTCCAAAAACCCTAAATCTGAAAGAGGATTGACATTCTCGAGCAAGGAAAAAGGAAGCAGCTATTTTTCACAACGATATGGCCGATAATAGAAAAGAAGAAGGGGATCTGTTTTATTTTTATTTTGGGCCGGTTTTAATAAATAGTTGTTAGGCTTTAGATTATAAATTAGGGTTTTGGGTTTTTAAATTGTTTTCATTTGTAATTTATTTTCAAACTTTTGTAAAATTCTAGTCGTGTGACTAGGGGACAAACTACGGTGGTGTAGTTCGAGAATTCGCAACTCAGTGGCTGAGTTGTGGTAGGGTTTTGAGCATAGAGTTAGGTTAGTTGATAGCGGGAGTCATAAGTTTACATGTGTAACCGTTTGACTACTTAATTTCTAGTAGAAACCTTGGGGGCAGCACATAGGCAGGGTTTTTCCGAAGCTGGGTAAATCTATGTTGTTCTATTTCTGTTTTTTGTTCTGTTATTATCTATGTTGCTATTATTCTACTATTATTAGTGCTGCGATTATTTTATATAATTCCGCATTAAATTTTTATAATTATTAGTATCACCTTATTCCCCCCCCCCTCTCTAGGGTGAAATCGATCCTACAAGTGGTATCAGAGCTAGGAACAAAAACTAATTTTGTTTTAAAAATTCTATTTTTCAAAAACCAAATTTTGATTTAAAAATTTAAAATTTTAAAATGGCTGCTTTTAATAATGCTTTTGCTGAGGGACAGTCCATAGTTTGACCACCAATGTTCAATGGTGAATATGCTTACTGGAAAAATAGAATGAAAATTTTTCTGAAAACTATTGATGCTTGGAATATTGTTGAGACGGGATATAGGACACCAACTATAGTGATAGATAATCAGGAAATAGATAAACCGATGGATCAATGGACAGATCTAGAAAATAAACTGCAGAATGCTAATGCTAAAGCTATGAATTCTATTATTTGTTCATTGGATCAAACTGAATTTAATCGTGTCTCACATTGTCTAACTGCTCAGGAAATATAGCACACACTTGAAGTGACTCACGAAGGAACGTCTCAAGTCAAAGAATCTCGCCTTGCCATGCTAAGTAGTGAATACGAGAACTTCACAATGGCCAAGGATGAAAATGTCAAAGAGATGTATGGACGACTTTCCAATATCGTATACAAATCAAAAGCTCTCGGAAAATCATACATAGAGTTGGAAATAGTCTGAAATATCCTCAGAGTCCTTCCATGGAATTTTAAAGCAAAAGTCACAGCTATTCAAGAATCAAAGGATTTGAAACAGATTAAAGTCGAAGAACTCATCGGAAATCTCACCACTTACGAACTAGAAATCAAATTCAGGGAAGAACGCGAAGGAGGTGATACTCGAAAGAAATCTAAAGTTCTTAAAGGAACAACAGAAAGCGATGATGATGATGGAGCAGTTGAGCTGGTGCTACTAATAAAGAGATTCAAAAAGTGGAACCGCAAATACGGAAATCCAGCTCTAAATCTAAAATTGAAAAGCAGAATAGTTGCTAGACAACCTAGAAGAACGGGAGATCATCTGTCACAAGTGCAATAAACCTGGTCACATCAAGCCTAATTGTCCTCAGAATCGATTCAGCCAAGGAAAGAAAACGAAAAGGAGAAGTTTTGCAGCCACTTGGGATGAAACTGATGAAGATGATAAAAGCACCGGCAGTGAGAGTGAAAAAGCAGATATGTGCCTTCGAGGTGATATAACTGACAATGATGACGACGAGCCAAGCGAGGTATCGAAACTTAGTCATTCAGAATTGCTTATATATTTTCACGACGTAAATGGCTATTTCGAATAACTTATGGAGAAATACGCTAAAATTGAATCACAAAGAGATACTCTGATAGAATTAAATAAACAACTTGACCAATTAGTCAAAAACAATCGAAATAAAAGCCCTAAGTGTGACAAGTGTCCATCATTTGAAGAAGAAATTAAAAAATTAGAAATTAAAATTAAATCGCTTGAAAATGAAATTCTGATTTTGAAAGAGAGTAAAAACACTAGATGAGAAAATTCTATTAAAAGGTGCACTTGATTATTGAACGAAAACAAATCACTCAAAACACAAGTCCAACAACTTTCAACGACTTTAGGAAAATTCTCCAAAGGAGAAAAATCACTAAATATGCTAATAGGAAACAAACAGTTAATATTGATAGACAAGGACTTGGGTATACTCAATCTAAACGTGTTGGTAGCGAAATTAAACAAGTAAATTCCAAGTGCATAATTTGTGGAAAAACCGGACACAATCACAATATTTGTTGATATAGACCCAAACACGTGAAAACCATTCCAATTTGGGTTCCAAAAGGCACGAATATAAAATCCCTTAAAGTCAAACAAATCTGGGTGCCGAAAGGAACAAATATAAATAGTTTTGGGTCTACTTAAACATATTTTTCAAAATCATTTGCCACTAACAACCATGGGTCTATAAAAACAAATAGGTCACAAAAATCTTTTCTCGTGTAGGTGTGGTGGCAAGCTAAGGATATTTTTTATATTTCGAATTTACATTATTTATCTTAATTAATAAAAATTGGTGAATCGGAAACAATTATAAGAAAAAAACGAAATGTTACCTGGATTCTGGCTATTCCAGGCACACAACGGGTAACAAATCAAAGTTCCTTAGCCTAGTACAAAGTTGGCAGAATCATAATAGGCAACAATGAAAAATTATCGGTAAAAGGCGAAATTGGTAATGGTATACTTATCTTGAACGATATATTAAATGTGAAAATCTACACCATAATCTGATTTAATTCAGCCAGTTATGTGATAAGATAATGAATGTTGATTTTGATTCTGACTTTTTCAAAATTGTTGGCCAATTATCTTTTTGTGATAAGAACACTATAAGTATCTCTAGAAGTTTTTGAACTATCTCATATCGATTTGTTTGGACTAACTATATTGCAGGTTTAGATGATAAGAGATGTTGTCTTGTATTGGTTGATGATTACTCTTGATACACGTGGATATATTTGTTTATTTACTGCTTCTGGATCTGACACTATGTTCACTATTTGTTTATTTGCACGGCTTCAATTCAATTTCATTTAAAAGTTGTTAAAAATGATTTTAAGATATTTTGTTGCACACATCACGGTCTGGTCTATGACATCCAACTAATGATAATCTTGAGTCAAAGAAAAATTTGGATGCAGATAATATTAGTAATCTAGTTGATAGAAAAATTACTAGTGGAACGTGTTTTATGTAGAGACATTCATTAGCTGCATCACATTTTCAGAGAAGATATCTGCATATTTTTCATTTCAAATAATTTTCAATTAGTAGACATTTTCTTTTATAAAACCCCTTCAAGAAAATAGTTAAATGACCTTGTTTTAGATTAGTCATTTTAGAAAATTTGATTTTAAATGACTACATTAACTAATCTGACTCCCTACTGATTATCGAAAAGATGAATAGCGATTGAAAAAGTGATGTGTTTTGATATTAATCATATATTATAACTTGAGACAGTATAATTAGTAAATTTCTTTAGAAATTTAAACAAGAGTTATAAAAACTTTTTGTTGGTAAAAAATTCCATGACCATCTCTAATTCTATCATATTTCTATCAACCATCACTCATCAAAATCCAATATAGTATGTCAGTATGTGGTATTTTGAACGGGAAATTATTCGCTTTCATTTTATTTTATTTTTTAGCAATAAAAACATCCATAGTATTCACTCTCATTTAAAAGTCCTCACGGTTATGCATGAGTGAATTACTTGGAATTTTTTATTATGTGCTTTCATGCTCATTTAAAAGTCCTCATGGTTATGCATGTATGGAACACATATCAAAATTTATTATTAGATAGTCAAGTTGATTCTAATCCCATATAAAAGTCCTCACGGTTATGCATGGTTAGAAGAAGATGCTTGAAATTCATTTTTAAAAAAAATTAGGAATACTACTAATCTCATTTAAAAGTCCTAACGGTTATGCATGGTTAGTAGGTATTCAAATTCCTTATATAAATATACCACAAATAGATACAACTATATGGTTTTATATGATGACGTCTTCCCTATCATTCTAAAGTGGAATATGCGTCAAACAGAATATTTATGATTATTGTTTGATTTTTTATTGAAATTTAATATTTATACTCAATTTGGTATTAATATTGTATTAATGTCTATCACTTTATCTCTATTTTTCTAACACCATTACTCTTTTGCTGATAACAAAAGGGGGAGAGATAAGTTAAGATTTGGCAAATAAAGGTCAAATATTTTATTTTGTATTTGCATCTAGGTTCATTTACATATTTTTTATTTATTTTCATGCATATATGAATGGGGAGCTTTGCTTAGAGAGGGAGCATTCAAATAGGAGGAGCAAATTAATTTCATCTATACCCAAATACATTTAATAAATTCAAAATCTTAAATATATGTTCGTTATCATCAAAAGGGGGAGATTGTTGAATATGCTAGTATATGATTTTTGTTTGATGTTAATAAACATATATCTATATATATTCAATTAAATGTATTTGTTAATGTACTATTTTATTTTCACAGAATTAAATAAATATTTGCTGAATAAAATAAATAACACAGAATTTATATTAAAACAAATATTTTTGTTTGATGATAATAAACATATATATATTGAATTAAATGTATTTGTTAATGTACTATTTTATTTTCATAGAATTAAATAAATATTTGCTGAATAAAATAAATAACACATAATTTATATTCAAACAAATATTTTATTCAAACAAATATTTTACTACAATTTTGAATTGTACAAATTTGAGCTCTCACTATATACACAATTTCCATTACAATACAATTTCAAATTATAATACAATTTTTCACTATACATTTGCACCTCACTACATATCACTCGTTCACTCGTATTTGTTCTTCAATCATACTCCAATTTGTATCCATCATTTGAGTTATCTGCAAAGCAAACACTGACGCAGTAAAATTGAAAAAGAAATATTTTTGTAGTGTAAAATAAAATGTGTTGTGAAAATATTATTTGCCTCAGTTATTTTGGTTGTTCGTCATCATATTTATTTTTGAATTCATCATACACGAACAGCTTGTACATGCCACAAGGCCATGCACACCAATATACACTTGACAAAACTGCACGGACAGGTGAGCACAAGGTCAAACCCAATCAAAGCTAGGTTCAACTCAAGTGCAATACAAATAAAGTCATGATATGAGCACAAGGTCAAACCCGAGCCAAAGCTGGGTTTAACTCAGGTGCACTACAAAAACATCACAAAATTGTCGAGCATAAGAATTCAAAAACCAACATAAAACAAGCCTCGACCAAAAATTCAATGTACACATGAAAAATACACAACCATTCAAACTCAAGTGAAATCCAGGGATTCAGGCATGTGCACCAGAACTAATGAACACAACATCAATGTAACATGTTCAATGAACTGATCAGAGCAACCTATACCAGACTACAAAGAAACCAAGGCCAAGACCAGAAATCAAATATACATGAAGATCAGCAAACAACAAAAGTGCACAGCAACTACACAGATTGAAACATTCACTAGACCAGCACATGCCCAGGGTCAAAGACATAAACACAACAAGATCTACCTCAAAGCAATAACAGTTACAATATGAACTCAACCAAGACAGTCAAGTTCAAATGCAAACTGGCTCGAGGCTACAACCCATACATATGCATACACACAAGTGTACACAAACTACATGTATCAAAACCTGACATCGAATGGTCAAGTGCATAACAAAGGAGCAACACTGCATACATATATATGCTATGCATAAAAAGACTTCATATAAAACCAAACTACCAATAGACCCATATATCTGAAGCTTCAACCATATAACAGACATCAACACCAAGGAAATGTGCAAACAGTTTCGAACACACAAACATATGTATATGCAACTACACAGTACAACAAACATACACATATATATACACATGTATGAATATATACATGAAGTGCACAACATTTCAGTGCAGACTGCACAATCAAAGTCAAATGCAAACAAATGAACACATATGGGCAGTGCACAGAAATGTCTGGATTCAATGCATATAGACATGTACTCGATGCAAACCAAAACTCAATACAGTGAATTACAACATCCAAACAGCAAGCAGTAACAGTGTTGAAATAGAGACCAGAGGCACACTGGAATATGCAGTGCAACAAAGTGGACAGGTCAATCAACCAAAGTGCAGTCAGCAAGTTCAAACACCATAATCGAAGCCAGCAAAAAAATTGGAACAAAGTCAAGTAGCAGTTTCGAACAAAGATAGTGAATAATGATATGCAGCAGTTCAAACCAAAATAATGTCGCAGGGGATTTCAAACCAAAGTCAAGTTTAAATGTCAAATAACAAAGCCATGAATGAACACTTCAGAGAGTCAAGCACTTCTCAAAGTCAAATGCCAACAAGTCATAAGAGAAACAAATTCAAATCAAAGTGGCCGAAGTCAAAGGGAATAAAGAACGAAACTAAAGTCAAGTTCAAATGCCAGAGAATCAAAGTCGTGGTGACCAAGAAAAAATCGAACAAGTCAAAATCAAAGTCGTGATAATCAAGCAAAGAATCATTCGAAATTGAACCGGTCAGGATCAATCACACGCAACTAATCAAAATCAAATGGGTGAGCTTAAATTTACTGACCAATTCAAATGAAAATATTCGATCTAAAATTTAGGGTTTTCAACCCTATAAAACCCGCTAACATCATCGGCATAATGAGGCAATCGAGTTCAAGCATATCAACGATAATAGGAAAAGGAAATCACATACCAATTCAATTCGAACTCTCCAGTTTGAAGCAGCCGTGTGCAAATTGAAGAAACAATCGATCGACAAAGCAAGGAACGCAAAAACATCTACTCGATTGATCAACTGAAATCGGCGGCCTCAAATTTCCAAAAACCCTAAATCTGAAAGAGGATTGACATTCTCGAGCAAGGAAAAAGGAAGCAGCTATTTTTCACAAGGATACGGCCGATAATAGAAAAGAAGAAGGGGATTTCTTTAATTTTTATTTTGGGCCAGTTTTAATAAATAGTTGTTGGGATTTAGTTTATAAATTAGGGTTTTGGGTTTTTAAATGGTTTTCATTTTGTAATTTATTTTCAAACTTTTGTAAAATTCTAGCTGTATGACTTGGGGACGAACTACGGTGGTGTAGTTCAAGAATTCACAATTCAGTGGCTGAGTTGTGGCAGGGTTTTGAGCGTAGAGTTAGGTTAGTCGATAGCAGGAGACGCGAATTTACGTATGTAAGTGTCTGACTACTTAATTTCTAGTAGAAACCTTGGGGGCAGCACGTAGGCAGGGTTTTGTCGAAGCTGGGTAAATCTACGTTTTCTATTACTGTTTTTTATTCTGCTATTATCTATGTTGCTATTATTCTTCTATTATCAGTGCTGCGATTATTTTATATACTTCCGCATTAAAATTTTCTAACTATTAGTATCACCATATTCACCCCCGTCTAGGGTGAAATCGATCTTACAATGTACTGGTAATAAAAAAAGAACATAGTACAACAAAGATGAAAAGAAACCATCTTTCAAAAAACTGATAAGATTACATACTTCCTTCCCCATTTAGAGCTCTTGATAGCAAGATTGGCGCGATGCTTCTTCATAGACATCTCTTCAGCTTCCTCCTTCTCTTTTCCTATGGAGCTCTTTTTAGAAGGAGAGGCTTTTTCTTTGGTCGTCCAATATAATAGATCCAAGGATTCTATGGAAACAAGATCAAAGGATTTTGTGCCATTGCCAGCACTGCGACCTTTTGGAGGCTTTATCATCAATGAAGGGACTTTGGGAGTAGAAGTAGATTTTCCAGAGTTAGCTGCAGGCTTTTTGATTTTAGTCTCTTGTTTGACATTAATCTTGTCAAAGTCATGCTTAAACCTCTCCACCATGTCGACCTTGTCGGAAGGTTTACCCTTTGACTTTGTCGAAAGGTTTTAAAACTTTTACTTTAAAAACAATGGGAGGTTCAGAAGTAACCCCTTTTCTTCCCATTCTTTCCCTTCGGCTTTGTCGAAGACATCCCTTCGACTTGGTCGAAAGGATTAAAACACCTTTTTAGAAAACATTTTAAAATAATTCTCTTGAAGGTTTAAACTTTCGAAGATCCCCTTCGAAACCCCTTCTTGAATATAAATTTTTTTTAGTCTTTTATAAAATGATAGAGTCGAAGGATCCCCCTTTAACTTATTCGAAAGCAATTATGTTTCTATTCGAAAGCAAAGGAAGCAGCCTCCCCATCCCTTCGTCCCTCTTCCCCTCGACACTGTGCCTACCTTTTGACTTAGGCAGAGGGTAATTGCTTACCTTCCGTCTTAGACGAAAGGTACCTTTCGACTTTGTCGAAAAGGTAAAAACGGGTTTGATGGAGTCGAAGGCAGAACTGGGCCTACTGAAGTGATGTTTTATCTTGCTTGTCTAATTTTGATTGGCTGAGGAGCCTTCTCCTATACTTCCAAATAGTAAAAAGTAAACAAAAGTTAACCTTTTTCTTAAAACACTATTCTTCTTCCCCAATTAAATTTTCAAATCGCAACCTTCCCTCCGAATTGACTAATTCGAAGGCAATTTTGCAGTTTAGCTCTTAGGCTTAAATAATTTAATTACCTTAGAAAATCACTAATGAAAATCCCAAAAAATCACCAACAATCTGATAAATTATATACTTCAACATACTAAAATTTCAAAGCATATGAAGATCAAAACAACTCGGAATTTAACCAAAATCGAATAAAAACGTGTTAATTAGCCCATTAACATTTAGAACACCTATGTCTTATCCAAATAAAGGTTTAAATGGTTATATCCTAACCAAAAGCACAAACATGAATTGGGTATAACCCATAACCGACCCAAACACAGAAAGATGAAAAACATGATTATTCACCCTGATTAGTTGATTGGAGAATGAGATAATTTCCTTGCTTTAATTCCTTAGCCTTTTCTTCAATTTATGCTCTTCCTGGAGCTTTTAATGGCCGGCCGAAATATAGGTGAGGAGTTATGAATAAGAGAGTGAAAATTTATTAAAGTGGAGGAAGAGATTTATACTAAGAAATATAGCCACATTCCAATTTTACCCCTTAGGAAATTCCTCCTTCTTAATTTAGTTAAGTCTTATTTTAGTTCATTCATTAAGACACGACCATTAGATTTATTAATCTCATTTCCCCAATTATTCACATTATTCTATTTAATTTACCCAATTAAATATCCCAAATAATGTTAATTAAAATTCAGGGGAATTGCAGACTCCCCCTCGTAAAGAATTCTGTCCCTGAAATTTCATTAAGGACAAAACAACAAGCATATAGCCCATACAAACAAAGCTAGTATAATCTACCAGCCAAATTCTATATAAACCCTATATAGAACTTACCATCTAAAATAGCCCAGGAAAAGTAGCCCTAATCCTGTCTTCTATCTCCCAAGTACAGTCCTTCACGTTGTCGCTCCACTGAACTTTTACCAACTTAACTGTCTTGTTCCATAACCTATTCTCATATTTTGCCACAACACGAACTGGTTGCCTCACCAAAGTCATATCTGGTTCCACCACTAAGTCCTCCAGTGTCATTGGAAAGATAGTAGTTTCTAGATCATGAACACACTCCCTAAGATGAGAAACATGAAATACATTGTGGACCCCGACCAAACTGCTCGGCAATTATACTCGGTATGTGAGTCTCCCAATCCTCTCTAATATAGGAAATGGTCCAACATATCTCGGTGCTAGCTTCCTGGTCTTCCCGAACCAAACCACACCTTTCATATGTGATACCTTAACGAAAACTCTATCTCCAACTGAGAATTGAAGGTCCTTATGCCTTTTTTCTGCATAACTCTTCTACCTAGACTGAGCTTCCTTCATTCTTTCCCGTATCAACTCGATCTTATCCGTCGCCTCTCTCACTAAATCTGGACAAAGGACCAACTTATCTTCGGTCTCTAACCAACATACTGATGATTTGCATGGCCTTCCATACAAAGCTTCAAAAGGCGCCATTCCTACAGTAGTCTATTAACTATTATTATAGGAAAACTCCACTAAGTGTAAGTGATCTTCCCAAGAACCAGTAAAATCCAGCACACAAGCCCTCAACAGATCTTCCAGTACCTTGTTGACTCTCTCTATCTGCCCATCCATCTGAGGATGATATGTGGTACTCATCTTGAGCTTAGTGCCTAACACACTCTGCAGGCACTTCCAGAACTCGCTAGTAAACAAGGCATCTGTATCACTAACGATACTACTAGGAATTCCATGCAGTCTAACAATGTTCTTCATGAACAACTTAGCCAAAATAGTTGTCGTCCTGGTTGACCTTACCGGAATGAAATGGGCACTCTTGGTCAACCTATCCACTATGACCATATACTTTCATTACCCCAGTTTGACCTTGGCAACCCGTCAATAAAATCCATGGATATCGAGCCCCACTTTCAAACTGGAACATCTAAAGGCTGAAGCAAACCACTTGGCTTTTGTTGTTCTGCTTTTACTTGCTGACAGTTCAACCACTGTTTTACCAATAAGCCAACATCTCTCTTCATTCCTTCCCAGAAGAAACTTCTCTTCATATCCTGATACATCTTGGTTCCCCCAGGATGAATCGTAAACTTCGATCGATGAGATTCCCTAAGAACTTCCTTCCTAAAGTTTCCAACATCCAGAACACAAAACCGTTCCTTCTTTCTCAACCAACCCCTATGGTCAAGAATAAAATCCTTTAACTCATCAATCTCGATTCCAGTTTCTAACCTTCTAATCCTCTCGGCTAAGACTGGATCCTCTTTCTGCCTAGAAGTAATTCGTTCAATCAGAACTGGTCGAACTTCCAAACAAGACATCATGGCGATATTCCGACTAGATCTAGCAGTCGACCTCAACTGCACACTGCAAGAAGCCAGTGCTTCCAAGTCTTTCCATTCCTCCAACATAGCTAACACCACATTCTGATGTTTCCTGCTAAGCGCATCCGCCACCTTATTTCCTTTCCCTGGTGTATACTCGATGCTGAAATCATAAGCTGGAACAAACTCCAACCATCTCTGCTTTCTCATGTTCAGCTCCTTAGAATAAGTACCGTAGAGACTTATGATCCGTAAATAGCTCAAACCTTTCTCCCAAAAGATAATGTCTCCACACCTTCAATGCGAAGATTACCGTTGCTAACTCCAAATCATGAGTCGGGTATCTCACTTCATGCGGTCTAAGCTGTCTAGAAGCATAGGCAATAAACTTTCCATTCTGCATTAGCACAGCACCTAACCCAGTACCACATGCATCCATGTAAACTACCAACCCCTGATTCCCATCAGTAACTACTAACACAGGCGCATTGGTTAACAAATGTTTCAACTTAAGGAATGCCTCCTCACATTTGTCAAACCAAACAAACTTCACGTCCTTTCTGGTTAGCATAGTCAAGGATGCCGCTATCTGCGAGAAGTCCTTAATGAACCTTCGGTATTATCCTGCAAGTCCAAGAAAACTTCTAATCTCGCTTACCATCTCTGGTCTTTTCCAATTGTTAACAGCTTCGATCTTGTTCGGATCAACTGCTAACTCTTCCTCAGAAACTACATGACCAAGGAACTTCACTTCCTTCTTGCAGAAATGACACTTGGAGAACTTCGCCTTCAGCTGATGTTGCCTTAGCGTCTCCAACACTATTCTAAGATGATCCACATGATCCTTCTCATTCTTAGAATATACAAAAATGTCATCAATGAAAACGAACACGAACCTATCCAAGTGCTCTCGGAAAACCCGATTCATCAAATCCACGAAGAAAGCTGGCACGTTAGTAAGCCCGAATGGCATAACCAACCACTCGTAAGATCCATATCTGGTCCTAAATGCCGTCAAAGGAATACTGTCCTTTGCCACTCTTAGCTGATGGAAACTTGTCACCAAAACCAGTTGGGAAAACACTCTGGCTCCACTCAATTGATCAAATAAGTCGTCGATTCTTGGCAAAGGATACCTATTCTTGATTGTCCTCTCGTTCAACATACGATAGTCGATACACATCCTAAACGACCCATTTGGCTTCTTCACGAATACCGCGGCCGTTCCCCAAGGCGAACTGCTTGGCCAAATGAAATTCTTTCCTTCCAATTCCACTAGTTGCACCTTCAATTCCTTCATCTCGGTTGGTGACATCCTGCTAGGTGGTCTACTTACGGGTTTAGCTCCCGGTACAAGATCTATCTGAAACTCGATAGCTCTTTTCGGCGGCAAGCCCGAAACTGGTTCAAACACATCCACAAACTCTCTTACAACATGAACCTGCTTCAACTCTACTTCCGCTCCCATAGCACCCAATAACGCATAAGCATTTTCGTTCGAACTCCTTACTGAGTAAATGACTCTGTTACGGCTATAGGGTGTCTCAATGATATTCCCCCTCCTAGCAAAATATCCTAGCATCGTATCTATCTAACCAATCCATACCCAATATGATCCCGAAAACCACAAAATCAAAAACAGATAAATTGCATGCAAATATATGACCTAACAAATCAAGTTCTAATTGGTCATATCTCGTTCCCAAAGTTGCATACCCTCCTATAGGATTCACAACCCTTAAAGGAGTAATAAAGTATAAAGGTTCCAGACATAAGCAATCTACCAAATACTGAGATACAAATGAGTGTGATGCACCGGTATCAAATAGTATCCTAACCGGAATACTATGAATCATAAGCATACCTTTCATCACAACTTTTCCTTTCTCAGTAGCCTTGGCCTAGAGGATGACGGTTCCAACGCAAAGACCTTTCCCTTTCCAGCCTTAGCAGCCTCGGGACACTTGTCTTTGCAATGCCCCATATGGCCACAGTTGTAGCACTTCACATTCGACCTCACTACATCTGCTCTTCCATCACCCGAGCAACACTCATTAGCATAGTGCCCCTTCTTGTCACACTTGTAACAAACAATATCAACCTTGCTCTTCTTAGCTGTTACCCCCGACTGGGCACCTTTCTTCTTGAAGAACTTCCGCTTCTTACCCTAAAAATTCTGAACCTCAACGGGTTTCCCTTTTTCAAAAGTAGAAAACATTTCTTCATTCCGAATAGCCATCTCAACAACAATATGACACGGATCCCGGAGGTTTGGCATGGTTGCTCTAGCGATCTCAGGATTCAACCCCCTGATAAACTTATCATTCCTCTGAATGACAGTATCCATAGTAGCATATCCGTAATGGGACATCTCATCAAACTCTGTAGCATACTCAATCACCGATCTATCCCCCTGAACTAAATCTGCAAATTTCATGAGCAATGCTGACTTGGCAATCTCTGATAGAAATCTTTCTTCGAACCTCCTTCGAAATTCAGCCCAAGTCAGGTCTTCCTCTGGCTATCTTATGGTAACTCCATTTCACCAAAACAATGCTGCTCCCTGCAATTGCCTTGAAGCAAGTCTCCTCTTCTGCATATCCATCAAGCCGAGATCTGCAAATATCCTTTCACAATGCAACAGCTAGTTCTCTAATCCTACTGCATCCTTGGTTCTTAGAAAAGGCTTTCCTCCAAGACTAGCGTAATCCCCACTCAGCTTGGCATAATTATTGCCAGCTGCGGCCACCGGATTAGCTCCTCCAGCATTTTCTACAGCCACTCCCGCAACAGCTCCAGCTTGCATCATATTCATGAAAAACTGATACATTATCCCCATACCAACTGGCGAAACCTCAACACTAACATTAGCATTTGCATCTGGGTTTGCATTTGCCTGTCCACCCTGGTTGCTCCTAGTATTGGGTCGAACATTTCCACGTGTTGTGGTGCGTCTCCCACCTCGATTCACTCTTTCGTTTCTTGCCTCCATATCTTACTTCCCTACTACTTGAAATCCAATCTTGGTAAGATATAGAAGAATGGTCTAAGAGAGTGGGGAATACATACATAGGTATTTATAGCAAAGACACATACGTTACTATAACACTTACCCAAGCCCAACCATATATTAGATTCATTAGATTATGCTTTAAAAATCTTTTAAGGTTTAAATTCCTTTTAAGTACATATACCATGCTCTGATACCAACTTGTAACATCCCGCCTTCTAAGGCCCAAAACTAACCGCTACTGATGTTGTAGTCATCCGTAGTTGTTATTTATTGGCGACCGAATGCGGCATAGTTAATATTGATACACAGGAACACATGAATATGAAAAATCTTAAACTTCGAATAACAAAATCTCTCATTTCATGCAAATTACAATTAAAGATTTAATTACATAATCTTAGACATTAACCACGTTCAGATCACATATACATGTACAAAATACGATAAGAGCGACATATGAAGATATCCCCTTATGATGATCAGAGAACTAAGAATATGAACTTTAAAGTTCTTAGTACATCACAGCGGAAAACACAAAATAGCTCCTATATGGCTAAAAATGCCTCTTGCACGTCTTTGGAAGCTTATTCGTCCAAAAACCTAAAAGTTTCCCACTCTCAGACTACTCAAATTAATTTTGAGTACCCGAGAGTTTGTGGAGAAACCCAAACTTCGAGCCAGACAATAAGTCTAGTACGAATAATCTCTATCATTCCTTATCATAAATAGATATCTAGTGAGACCACGCCGCTTAGCGGAATGGATTTCCCCCTCACTGGTATCCAAAACAAAACATGCAAATCATTTACTATGCCTCCGCACCCAAAATGATTAGTCTTAACATAATATGAAATAAAGCCATAAATCATATGTATTGGATATCCCACCCATTTATTAGATATCTCATCTAAAAATAATTTATTAGATTTCCCATCTAAAATCTATTTATTAGAGTTCCCCTCTAAAATCTTTAAAATGACTATCTGTCCCAAATCCATTTAAAATAAATGCAGATTATCCATCGTACATTGTTTTATAAAAGATGGTGTAGGTTATCCACCGCACACTCTATAGTTTTCCTAGGATGACTATGAACACTTGGGTGCCAAATCCTGAGGCTAACTACCTCTGGCAAAACATTCTTTACTTTAGAAATTTGATGTGGGCTATCCACCGCACATTCCATGGTTTTCCTAGGTTAACCAAGAACCCATCACTTGGCCAATTAAAACATCATGATCCCCATGATTATTTATAAAAATTCATGATCCCCATGAATACTTATTTTTCCCAGGTATACCACATGTTTAACCTATTCCCATTGGTAGCCCCAATTAGGTTAAATTAAATAAAAACACATTGATAGCCCCAATGTATATTTTCGAAAGCATATTTATGTTTGTAACCCCAAAGTATGTATCGAAAACATTAAACCCGCCCAGGTGTCCCCAAGGTTTATTAACATTCATTTTATATAAGGATCCCCCTTGCATATTCAAACAAAGATAAGTATTTTATGTTATAACCCTTCGAAGTAACCCCTTCGACTTAGCAAAGTTTTACTTAAGAAAAATGGCTAAAAACAGCCCTTTAAAACCATTCGAATAAAGTCCCATTTGAAAGCAAATAAACATCCAAAGTTAGCCCTTTCGGAAACTTCTCTTTTGAAAAAATCACAAAATCATACCTTTCAACCTTGTCGAAAGGTCCTACCTTTCGACCTTGTCGGAAGGTTTCTTTGCGACCTAGTCGAAAGGTTCTATCTTTCGACCTTGTCGAAAGCCTGGGGTATCCCCCTTATAAAACCATTTATAAACCTTTCGAATGCAATGAAACTCAAAACCTTTCGAGATCATTGAAACTCAAAACCTTTCGCAATCATTAAAGGCAACCCCTTCAAAATCTTTCGAAATCAAAATCTTTCAAAACCATTTAAAAACAATGAAGTGTTAGTGTTGGAACCAACCCTTCGAAAGTATACTTCCGACCTTGTCGGAAGGTTTACCCTTCGACTTTGTTGAAAGGTATTAAAACTTTTACTTTAAAAACAATGGGAGGTTCAGAAGTAACCCCTTCTTTCCCTTCGGCTTTGTCGAAGGCATCCCTTCGACTTAGTCGAAAGGATTAAAACACCTTTTTAGAAAACATTTTAAAACAATTCTCTTAAAGGTTTAAACTTTCGAAGATCCCCTTCGAAACCCCTTCTTGAATATATAAATTTTTTTAGTTTTTTATAAAATGATAGAGTCGAAGGATCCCCCTTCAACTTATTCGAAAGCAATTATGTTTCTATTCGAAAGCTAAGGAAGTAGCCTCCCCAGCCCTTCGCCCCTCTTCCCCTCGACACCGTGCCTACCTTTCGACTTAGGCGGAGGGTAATTGTTTACCTTCCATCTTAGACAAAAGGTATCTTTTGACTTCGTCGAAAGGGTAAAAGCAGGCTTGTTGGAGTCGAAGGCATAACTGGGCCTACCAAAGTGATGTTTTATCTTGCTTGTCTAATTTTGATTGGCTGAGGAGCCTTCTCCTGTACTTCTAAATAGTACAATGTATATAAAAGTTAACCTTTTTTAAAAACACTATTCTTCTTCCCTAATTAAATTTTCGAATCGCAGCCTTCCCTCCGAATTGACTAATTCGAAGGCAATTTTGCATTTTAGCCCTTAGGATTAAATAATTTAATCACCTTAGTAAATCACTAAGGAAAATCCCCAAAAATCACCAAAAATCTGATAAATAATATACTTCAACATATTAAAATTTCAAAGCATATGAAGATCAAAACAACTCGAAATTTAACCAAAACCGAATAAAAACGTGTTAATTAGCTCATTAACATTAAGAACACCTATGTCATATCCAAACAAAGGTTTAAATGATTATATCCTAACCAAAAGCACAAACATGAATTGGGTATAACCCATAACCGAACCAAACACAGAAAAATGAGATGATAAACATGATTATTCACCTTGATTAGTTGATTGGATAATGAGATAATTTACTAGCTTTAATTCCTTAGCCTTTTCTTCAATTTATGCTCTTCCTAGAGCTTTTAATGGCCGAACGAAATATAAGTGAGAAGTTATGAATGAGAGAGTGAAAATTTATTAAAGTGGAGGAAGAAATATGGCCCCATTTCCAAGTTTACCCCTTAGGAAATTCCTCCTTCTTAATTTAGTTAAGTCTTATTTTAGTTCATTCATTAAGACACGACCATTGGATTTATTAAGTGGAAATTAGCCACAAGGGCCTCTTTAGCAAGTGGAATTAGTTTCTAGGACACACAACTGAAATAATTACTTTCAAGGACAAAACGTAAAATAATTAGTTTCTAGGGCCTAAAAACCTATGAAATTATGTTCTTGAAAGTAATTGGACTGCTGACTTTGTCCTTGAAAGTAATTATTCTATTGACTTTGGCCTTGAAAGTAATTTTTTTGAATGTGTGTCCTAGAAACTAATTGGAATGCATAGTTTGTCCTTCTAGTGAAATGGCCCTTTTATTAATCTCATCTCCCTAATTATTCACATTATTCTATTTAATTTATCCAATTAAATATCCCGAATAATGTTAATTAAAATTCAGGGGCATTACATAACATGTACATGTCCTCTGTGCATGTTGCTACGGCAATCACAAGTAACCCTTATTCTAATCTAAAACCCATAACATCATCAATCTTTTTCCTCTTGATAAGTCTAATTCTCAAACATCTCATGCCTTTCTTCCTGAACATGATTCCTCTTCAGTGAAGATTGATGATACCATTAGTAATAAAAAGAAAACCAAAATAAAAAACAAACAGAAACAAAAAACAATGATGCTGAGGACATGATCTATGGTATGGATTTTACTAATAATCAAATCATACCACAACCTTCCAAATCTATGAAACCAATAATCAATGCAAGCCCCATGATCATTAGGCTTTCTACCACCAAAAATAAGGACTCCTCATGTTAGACAACATCGGTTTCTAGAATGTAAGGGGTGCACATGATAATGCAAAAATCCATGAAATTAAATTCCTACTAATAGAAAATCATCTTTAGCTTCTTTCCCAAGTGAAACAAAGCTTAACCAAGAACTAACCGGCAAAAATGCAAGCCTAATTGCACCCACCTAGTCTCACATTCATAATCTTAATCAAGCTCCATATGGTCTCCTTCTCATTTTTTGGAATCACGTTATGTTTCATATTACCTCTTATATAACTTATAGACAATATATACATTGTAACATTACCCACTCGCCATCAAATCTTCCTTTCAATATTACCTTAATCTACAGTGATAACTCCAAAACCTTAAGACAATAGCTTTATGATATCCTCTGTTCCTTGCAAATTTCGAACTTGTCTTGGTTGTGCTTGAGTGATTTTAATAGCATGCAATCTTACTCAGAAAAATCTGGTGGTAATCCTCTTATGCTCTTTGATATTGTTGAAAATTAAACTTGACTTTGGGCTAGATTATTGGACTTAATTAGGCCACAAATAAAGAAGTAAAGCTAAAAGAGAATTCTAGAGAAATTTAGAAAGAAATATCTAGATAGAATTATCTAGATATATGTTGTCATGGTAGAAGAGGTTCTAGAGTTTTCCATTCTCAAATTGTAATAAAATAACTAGAATCTAGAGTTTTCTTATCTAAAGATATTTTGTATGAAAGTTATAGAAAACTCTAGAGAATAGTTGTATACCGTAGGATCAAACACATCTCCACCGTTCATTTGAGATGTGAATTACTATAAATAGGAGTGGTGTATCTCAATTGAAAGCAAGCAAAAAATTGTAAGCAAAAGTTTGTAATAAAGTACAACTTTCTCCTTTAAAATCAATCTCTCATTTCACACTTGCTATCCAATTAATCTTCAACTTGAAAAATTGCTAACATTGGTATCAGAGCAAGGTTCTTAGTCAAGAAAATATGGCAAGCGGCATGACACCATTTCAAGTTCCATTGCTAAAGAAGGAGTACTATGATAATTGGAGTATTCGCATGAGGGCGTTGCTCGGTTCACAAGATGTGTGGGATATCGTTGAAAATGGGTATACTGAACCCGTCGATATCACCACTTTATCCCAAACTCAAAGGGATAATTTGAAGGATTCAAGAAAGAAGGATCGTAAGGCTCTTACTCTCATTCATCAAGGCTTGGATGAATCTATGTTTGAGAAGGTAGCAAGTGCGCAAAGTAGTAAGGAAGCATGGGAGATTTTGGAGAATGCATTCAAAGGCATCGTTAAAGTGAAGAAGATAAGACTACAAACTATGCGAGGTGAGTTTGAAGCTTTACATATGAAATCAACCGAATCGATTGATGATTATTTTTCATGAGTTTTGGCATTAGTAAATCAAATGAAAAGATATGGCGAAAAACTGGAGGACTCTAGAGTGGTCGAGAAAATTCTACGATCTTTAGATTCAAAATTCGATTACATAGTTGTAGCTATTGAAGAATCTAAAGATCTAGAATCCATGATCGTTGATCAACTCAAGGGATCACTTCAAGCCCATAAAGAAAAATTAAAGAAAAGGGTTAAAGAAGAGCCATTGGAGCAAGCTCTTCAAACCAAACTCACCTTAAATGAGAATGAAACATTTAGAAATATAAGAAGTCATAGCCAAAGAGGAAGAGGTCGAGGTCAAAGCTGTGGAAGAGGTGGTTACAAATTTTTCAATAAAGAGGAGAGAAGCCAAAACGCATATGCTACAAGAGGTCGAGGAAGAGGAGGAAACATGAAACAAAATGGAAGACCAAGGTATGATAAAACACAAATTAAGTGTTATAATTGTGATAAATTTGGGCATTTTGCTTCCGAATGTAGATCTACTTCTAATAAAGTTCTAGAGAGATCTAACTTTGCTAAAGAAGAGGAAGAATATTCTACACTACTTTTGGCACAAAAGGGAGATGCATGTGGTGATAACAATACATGGTATTTGGATACGGGGGCTAGTAATCATATGTGTGGAAGAAGGAACATGTTCACGGAGCTTGATGAATCAGTAAGTGGAAACATTTATTTTGGTGATGAATCTAAAATTCCGGTTAAGGGAAAATGAAAAATATCAATTTGCCTAAAAAATGGAAAACATGATTTTATCTCTAACGTATATTATGTGCCTAATATGAAAAGTAACATTCTAAGCTTGGGGCAACTTTTAGAAAAGGGATACGACATTCATATGAAAGATCATAGCCTTCTCATGAAAGATGCTAAAGGAAATCTGGTTGCTAAAGTAGAAATGTCAAAAAATAGAATGTTTCCACTCTATATTTCAAATAATATTGCCAAATGTTTAAAAGCATGCTATAAAGATTCATCATGGCTTTGGCACTTAAGATTTGGACATCTTAATTTTGGGGGTTTAAAGTTGTTAAAGAATAAAAACATGGTGAAAGGTTTACCACGAATCGATCATATGAATCAACTATGTGAAGGATGCTTATTTGGAAAACAACCAAGGAAAAGTTTTCCAAAAGAATCCAACACAAGGGCTAAAGAACCACTAGAGTTAATTCACACCGATATTTGTGGTCCAATAAAACCGTGCTCACTTGGAAAAAGTAATTACTTTGCTTTGTTTATTGATGATTATAGTAGAAAAACTTGGGCCTATTTCCTTAAACAAAAGTCCGATGTATTTGATGCCTTTAAGAAATTTAAAGCTTTTGTAGAAAATGAAAGTGGTTATAAGATAAAAGCCATGAGGTCCGACCGAGGTGGAGAATTTACCTCTAAAGAATTTGAGAAATTTTGTGAAGAAAATGGAATTCACCGTCCCTTAACCATCTTGTATACTCCACAACAAAACGGGGTCGTAGAAAGGAAGAATATATCTCTACTTAATATGGCCCGGAGTATGTTGAAAAGAAAGAGAATTCCAAAAGAATTTTGGGCCGAAGTCGTTGAATGTGCAGTGTATTTAGCTAATCGCTCTCCAACTCGAAGTGTGTGGAACAAAACCCCCGAAGAAGCTTGGTGTAGAAGAAAACCATGTATAACACATTTGAGAGTATTTGGAAGCCTAGCATATGCTCATGTGCCGGATCAAAGGCGTTCCAAATTGGATGATAAAAGTGAAAAATATATATTCATTGGCTATGACTCAAGGTCAAAAGGGTATAAGTTATATAATCCTATAAATGGAAAAGTTGTTATTAGTCGAGATGTGGAGTTTGATGAAGAAAACACTTGGGATTGGAGCACACAAGAAGTTGATTATAATTTCCTTCCCTTTTACGAAGAAGAAGAAAGCAGTGATGTGCAAGAAGAGCCGACTAGTCCAACACCGTCATCTGCATCAAGCACTCATCAAGAAACTCCACAAGAAGAAAGCTCAAGTGAAAGGATGCAGCGCATGAGATCTTTACAAGAACTATACGAGGTAACACCACTTTGTGATAATATTACTTTATTTTGTCTTTTTGCAAATTGTGAGCCAATAGATTTCGAAGAAGCAAAACAAGACAAAAGATGGAGGAGTGCTATGGATGAAGAAATCAAAGCTATTGTGAAAAATGATACATGGGAGATGGCTGATTTACCTAAAGGACACAAAGCTATTGGAGTAAAATGGGTATACAAAGTAAAGAAGAACGCTAAAGGAGAAGTTGAAAGGTACAAAGCTAGATTGGTAGCCAAAGGATACAAGCAAAGAGCAGGTATAGATTATGACGAGGTATTTGCTCCTGTTGCCCGTTTAAAAACTATAAGATTATTAATTTCTTTAGCGGCTCAAAACAAATGGAAGATATATCAAATGGATGTGAAATCGACTTTCTTGAATGGTACTATAGAAGAAGAAGTTTATTTGGAGCAGCCACTTGGTTATAAAATTAAAGGACATGAAGATAAAGTTTTAAAATTGAAAAAGGCACTTTATGGTTTGAAACAAGCCCCTAGAGCATGGAATACTAGAATTGATAAATATTTTCTAGAAAATAACTTTATAAAATGCCCCCATGAACATGCTCTTTACATAAAAACAAATCAAAGTGGAGATATCTTGATTGTATGTTTGTATGTGGATGACTTAATCTTTACCGGAAATAATCCAAAAGCATTTGAAGATTTTAAGAAGGAGATGAGTTTAGAGTTTAAGATGACCGATATTGGACTTATGTCATATTATCTTGGTATCCAAGTGATTCAAAGCGAGCACGACATATTTATTTCACAAGAAGCATATGCAAAGGAAATATTGAAGAAATTTAAGATGGATGGAAGTAAACCAGTTAATACCTCAATAGAATGTGGAACAAAGCTCTCAAAATATACCAAAAAAGAAGATGTGGATCCCACATTATTCAAGAGTTTGGTTGGTAGCTTAAGATACCTCACATGCACAAGACCCGATATACTTTATGGTGTTGGACTCATTGGCCGCAATATGGAAGCTCCTACAACATCACACTTGAAGACTGCAAAAAGGATTCTTCGATACATCAAAGGTACCATTGATTTTGGTTTGTTATACTCAAGTTCTAATAATTTCAAGTTGATTAGTTACACTGACAGCGATTGGGCTGGAGATGTTGATGATCGTAAAAGTACGACTGGATTTGTCTTCTTCATGGGAGATACAGCCTTCACCTGGAGCTCTAAAAAGCAACCAATTGTGACGCTTTCCACTTGTGAAGCTGAGTATGTTGCTGCTTCAACTTGTGTTCGTCATGCTATTTGGCTTCGAGATCTATTGATGGAGTTGCATATACCACAACACAATGCAACAGAAATTTACATGGATAATAAGTCAGCTATCGCTCTAGCCAAGAATCCCGTCTTCCATGAACGAAGTTCACACATCGATACACGTTATCACTTTATTCGAGAGCGGATTGCAAAAAAGGAAGTACAAGCAAAGTTTATTAACTCAAAAGAGCAAGTAGCAGACATTTTTACAAAGGCATTAAAGAATGAAGACTTTCAAAGACTGCGGAAGATGCTTGGAGTGACAAAGTCAAGTTTACGGGAGGATGTTGAAAATTAAACTTGACTTTGGGCTAGATTATTGGACTTAATTAGGCCACAAATAAAGAATTAAAGCTAAAAGAGAATTATAGAGAAAGTTAGAAAGAAATATCTAGATATATGTTGTCATGGTAGAAGAGGTTCTAGAATTTTCCATTCTCAAATTGTAATAAAATAACTAGAATCTAGAGTTTTCTTATCTAAAGATATTTTGTATGAAAGTTATAGAAAACTCTAGAGAATAGTTGTATACCGTAGGATCAAACACATCTACACCGTTCATTTGAGATGTGAATTACTATAAATAGGAGTGGTGTATCTCAATTGAAAGCAAGCAAAAAATTGTAAGCAAAAGTTTGTAATAAAGTACAACTTTCTCCTTTAAAATCAATCTCTCATTTCACACTTGCTATCCAATTAATCTTCAACTTGAAAAATTGCTAACAAATATTTCTCCTTTGAACAAGGCTATTATACAATCTATCTCTTCCAAATTGTAAAATCTGGCTCCTTTTTCACTTGGAATAAATGTAGTACATCTAGTAATAAAATTTTCTACAAACTAGATAGATCTTATGTATCTCTATCTAGCCTAATCGTATCTCTCACTTTCCTTCTCTCGTCCTTTTTTTATCGCAGCCCTATTTTCTTATCCTGGGGCATGGCAAACACTAAAGGTCCTACTTTTAATTTTTTTTTTAATATTTGGACCAAAGATAATGATTTCTGTGTCTTGTAGCACAGGTTTGGAACGCTCCTGTCTTCGGTAACCCTATGTTCATTCTTTAAAGAAAGTTGAAAAATATTAAAATTATGCTAAAAGATTGGTTCATCGACAAATTTGGAAAAGGATACTTGTTATCTAACAAGCTAAAAGAAGAGCTTCACTCTCAGCAACTTTTAATGTAGGTTAGTCCTACAAATCTTGAAATTTTTGATAAGGAGCATTCTCTATCTACTCAACTAATTTCTGCAATTAAAACTAAGCTTGCTATGATCAAGCAAAAAATTAAGGTCCTTTGGGACAAAGATGGTGATAAGAACACTAAAGTTTTTCATACCTCTCTCAAGCACAAAAGAACTAGCTTGGTTATTTACTCCCTCAAGGATCATCATGGCATTCTGCTTTCCTCTTCTCATGATATTAAGGATGCTTTTCTCAAGTATTATTCTTACAAATTGGCTGACCATGCTGTCTCTCCTCCTGACTTGTCTCCTTTAGATAATCTTCACCTTCCCGCTACCTCTGACGCACAATTTGACGGCCGCATCAAGCAAATTTTCCTTGAAAAAATCAAACAATCTATTTTCCAAACGAAACGTAATGGTTATGCATGACCTAATAGGTTATCAGCACTTCTCTCTCAGGCTACTTGGAGCATTATTGGCTCTGATTTTAACAAAGCAATTCTTCACTTCTTTTAAACCAATATCATGCTCTCTGGCATTAATCATACTAAATTGGCCCTCGTCCCAAAAGCTGAGCCTCCCTAGGATGTAACCCAATTCATCCAACTGCATGTTATAATGTCATTTACAAGTGTATAACTAAAATAATATCCTTTAGATGAAGATTTTCTTTAATAATGTCTCCATATCAAACAAGCTTCCTTACAGGAAGATCTATAATAGATAATACACTTCTATCTCAAAAGTTGATGAAAAGATACAAGAGAAAAAATAATTCTCCTTAATGTGTCCTCCAGTTAGACTATTAAAAGGCTTACGACACTATTAGCCGATCTACTATAATTTATGTGTTGTCTAAGATGAATTTTCCGTTACCTTTCCTAACTTGGGTGTATATATGCATATCAACTATTAAATTGTCTTCATCTTTAAATTCTAAATCTTTTGGATATTTCTCTTCAACTAGGGGTATTAGGCAAGGACCCAATCTCCTTTTACTTATTCAAATCTATTATGGAGCTGCTTACAAGTTTGATCAATCAATTTGTTCAAGACAATTTGATTAAAATACATCCGTAATGCAATAAACATACGATCTTTACATTGATGTTTCCTGATAATCTTCTCTTATTTACAAAACCTTATGTTCATTCTATTGCAAATTCTCTTAAAGTTTTGGATATTTTTAAATCAATGTACGGGCTTTAGATTAATACTCTGAAATCACAAATTGGTATTGCAGGGTTATCTTAGTGCTTCTTCAATTATTCTCACCTTATCTGGTCTCCAACCTCAAGATACTAAAGAATATTTTCTTGGTGCTCCCATAGTTTTGAAAACCGAGCCGTGAATCAAACCGTCGTGCTCCAAGGTTGAAGGTTTTGAAGGTTGAACCACTCAAACCGTTAGAACCGCGTTAATCCAAATAGTAATCTTATATGGTTATCTTCCATTCTATTTAATTAAAATCAATATATTTACCTAAAAAAAATTGCATAATAATAGTAGTGAAAAATATGTCACTGTTCAATATGAAAGTTTATTAGCACCACACTTATACTGATCTACATCTTATAATGTTATTATGTTAGTATACACGGTGTAAAATAAAAACAAAGTCTAGCAAAGGACAACTTGTGACAGCTAGTAAAGATGGACAGCAGCTTAAACAAGTAATAATATCTTCCTCTCTCCTGCATCTATCCTCTCTCTCTCTCTCTCTCGTTTTCTTCCAGAACCCATCATCACAATTCTCTTTTCATAGTTTCAGACGCGAAATTTGCTTGATATTTCGACTAATATCTCCTCTTCACGGCTTCAACGAGTCTGCAAAACCGTGGTTTTTAGGGTTTGACCACGGCCGGGGAGCAATTGAGGTTTTAACGTGCTCCCGACCGTCGTGGCTGGCGGTCCACGGCCAACCGCGGTTTGACCGACAGTTGGGTCCGGTTATCAAAACTATGGGTGCTCCTTTATGTTCTATTAGGGTTTCAACTGCCAATGTTCACCTCTTTATGAAAAAATTGTTGCTAAGTTAAATTCAATGCCTAACAACAACCTATGTCAGGCTGTTAGATTGGTTATCATCAAAAGTGTGGCCACTGCTATGTGCACATACTATTTCATAATTTTTATTATTCCTTGTAAGCTAATCTCTATGTTTAATAGGGCCTTCAACCATTACTTGTGGCATGGCACCCCTTACTCCAAAAAGCTTATTCCAACTGCTTACAAGACAATTCAATTCCATCTCAAATATGGGTGTTTGGGAATTACTAATCTCAAAATATGGAACCAAGTTGTGGCCTCCCATTATCTCAACAAAATTCTCAATAAGGATAATAGTTTATGGGCTTTACGGAATAATCACTATAACTTGAAAAATGGGAATTTCTGGACTACGAGTATCCCTCAGGACACAAGTTGGTATTGGCATAGCATCCTTAAACTCAGGAACATTTTTATCCCTATGATCAAATGTAGCTATCATGAGTCATTTTGGCATTCTCCTTGGATTGACTCTAGCATAATTCTTTCATCTCTAATTAATTATAGGGACAGTTTGGCACAGGTCCCTAATAAGTTTCAAAATACACAAAATCCCCAGTAAAAAAAAGATTGTATATTAGATTCCTAGAATTAAGTTATTGAATAGTGGCATACACTTATACAATTATTCAACGAATAATTGCAGACATTTATGTAATTATATCAAAAAATTACAGACATTTCCGCAATTATTTACTGAAAAATTACAGAAAATTATGTAATTATTCACCAAAAAATTTGCAGAAATTTCCGCAATTTTTTCAAAAAGTTGCAGAAAATTCTGCAATCATCCACCAGAAAAATTGCAGAAATTTCCCCAATTTTTCACCAAAAAAATTGCATAAATTTATGCAACTTTTGGATATAATTGCATAAATGTTTGTAATTATTCAATGAATAATTGCATAACCGTATGCAATTACTTAGTAACATAATTCTAGAGACCTAATTTACATACTTTTTTTTAACGGGGTTTTTGTGTATTTTAAAACTTATTAGGGACTTGAGCCTAATATTCACTTAATTATAACTTACGTGCCCTTACTGGAATACTTGAAGCTGCTAGAACTAGTGATTATATTCATTATAAGACTGTCATGCTCTCTCATACTAGTTCTCCAAATGTTAGAGTTTTGTGGAACAATATACAAAGTACTTTCATCCCCATAGATAGTATGAATATACATTGGAATAATAAGGATAATACTCAATTGCTTCCATCTTCAAAGTTTTGATTATAAATCATCACACTGTCATCTTCCCATGGTATAAACAATTTGGAAATCTGGCTCCAAACCAAAGGATAATTTATTGATATGGAAAGTTATTAATAATGTTGTTTATTCTCAAGATAGCTTAATCATAGGCAAATTATCTAATCCTCCAACTGTTTTTTATGCCCCCGAGCTCTGAAAATACTCCTCACTTGTTTTTAATTTGTTTCTATGTACTCAAATAATGGTAAAGAATCCTAGCTCGATACAACGTCCGTTCACTAGCCAGAAATCATATGATTGGATGGATCATAATTTTCCAAGCCACTAGATGGAGATCTGCTAATTCAACCCAACTACTTAAATTAGTGAAGAAGATGATAATGCTTAATTGGGAGGAGAGGGATGCAAGATTATTTAAGGGTATTAAAGCTCACTTGCAATGCCTTTCTGTAAAGTCATGCAAAGTTGAGTTTTGGCTTAGGGTTTTAAATTCGGTATAATTTTTCACTTCTCAAGATATTATGTGAATTTATTACCTTGAGCTGGACCCAATTGGGCTACTGTATTATTTTTATATGTATGTTGTTATATGTAGTTTTCTTGTAATGTTTTTAGTGTTTTTTAAGTATTAATAAAAGTGGACAAACCACTGTAAAATCGGCTTGCTTTGCAAAAATAAAATAAAGAATCTATTTTAAATATTTTAGATTGGATCTAAAACTAATTAGACTTCATAGGCCCAATAAAATCTACAAATGAAATTTTTTTTAGATTCACGTATTTATCTTATTGCGATCCTACTGATTCTTTGATATTTATATATATAGACATACACACAATATGTATATAAAATTAATTTATGTATTAAATGAAATAAATAATTTAAAATATTTGAACAGACTTGATGGAGTCAACAAAATAAATTCAAATCTGAATATGTAGTGGTGCATTTCGGTGGCATTAAGGAAAGAGTAAAAGACATTTAAGTGGTAACTAAGGAGAGGGTGAAGATCTTTTGGCCTTCATTTATGGTTTCTTTAGCTTGTTTACAAAACATTTTAAATTTAAATTTATATATGTGTGTATATATATGTGTGTGTCCGCATGTGCGCACGTATCAAATTAATTTATGTATTAAATGTTTAAATTATTTAAATATATTTGACTAAGTCAATAAATTATGTTAATACTTAAAATCTAAAATATCCAATTTTGCTAAGTAAATAATTTTAAGTATCGAATTGAAAACTACAAAATATTAAAGAAATTTTAAATATGCAATGTGTGTGTATTACAGAATAATCCATATCTATGTATATATAATTTTGTAAAATAAATTAAATATAGGTAGCCAAAAACAGAATAATTTTATTATTATTTTAGAACACCTATTTAAAAATACACAAGTTTGAAATAGGACAAAATTTTGAATACGGTTATGAAACAATATATTACAGAATTAGGCTTATGTTCAAACTGATTATGAAAATAGGCATGTTCTTTTCCATGCGCCATACACAAATGTATTTAGTAAATGCGCATGTGTTATTTATTACATGGGCATTTATAGAATGTGCCTGTTACTTTATTTATCTTTTTCCATAAATGCGCAAGTAGGAATTGAGTCTAAAACAACGAAGAGAGCTGCTTCTTCTTCGTTCCCACTTCTCACCACTTTTAAACAAAAAACCAAACCCAAATCCCTAATCCTAGATCCTTTACTGCTCAAAACATCACATTTCTATCTTTTCTAATCTCTTAATCCTAAATAGATGGAAGGATCATCGACATCTTCTCAAATAAGAGGTAAATGCCTAAAAATTTCATTAAAAAAACCTAAAAATTTAACTTCGATTTGCAGTTTTATCTTGTATTATATTTTGTGTTATTGTATATATGTATTGTATTGATTTGAATTTTTGATATTGCAATTCATACTACTATGTGAAATAGTGTGTGTATGCATTGGAATTTTGTATAATTGTTGAATGGAATAAATTTTATGATTAGAGTTGGAACCCTGACCAATTGATAGAAGTGTTCTTTATCTCCAATATGAGCGTATGAGTGAAAACCAATCATTTATGTATGTATATTATTTCACAGCCTTAATTCATTATCAATTAAAATTTGAAAATCAAATTTATATAATTTTGTTTTATAATGAATTTTATAGAATAGACAACTTACTCTGTTTCTGTTATTGATCGTTCAAGCGGGCTTAAAATTATAGATTATAAAGATCCTCAACTCGAAGATAACTTAAGAATGGCTTTTTTAGATAATGTTTCAACTTGAGTAACTTAGATTACACCGACTTCTTATTATCACATTATGGATAGGTGGAGGCCGAAGACAAATACATTTCATTTTAGAGTTAAGGAGATGGCTATAATTTTAGTTGATGTTGAGAAACTAATTGGTCTTGGTGTTGATGGTTTTCAATATATTTAAACTCTTAACTTCTTGCGGATCATTCAAATGGATGATGTAGTTTGAAGTATATTCCAATTTAAGTGATTTATGGGAATGCGATCATTAGTCTTGGGGTAGTGCGGTGATTTTCTATTTATATAAGGAACTGTCATATGTTATGATATAGAAGACCAAATCATTAGGTGGTCGTATGTCTTTATTATGGGTATGTCGCTTTCTTATTTTTTTACGATTTTCTATTGCTTGATATTATATTAAAATATTCGATTAAATTTTACAGCTCTGGTCATGGAATACTCGACGATCTGATGACTAAATTTATCAATCCCACGTAATTTGGACCTCAACCTTCCTTATGGTTGTAGGTATGTGTAACTTAGGATCCATGTGCCTTATCTCTTGGAAAAACGTGAGATCGGTATATAGGTTGGCTATGTAATACTCGATTGTTTTTTCTATTTTGAAATTTACTATCTAGATCATGTAAGAAACAGTTTGGGTATCTTTCTCAACATATTCTCTATCTATTGTTCCAATAGATAAAATTTCTAGACAATGAGGAGAGTTGATAAATGAAACTTTAAATTTATGGACTACGTGACATGCATACATGGTTATCGAGCGAAATCATCCAATTTCCTTGGATGAATGATCATTATGTTGACAAATAAATCATCGCTTTATATTGAAACAATCTTTAAGATATCTATTTGCTTACATTACTCAAGCCTATTAGAGCGTGACGTGGTTAGTAATTTAAATTTGCTAATTCTTGTCCTTGTTATTCAATATACCAATATTTTTTTTAAGGTTAGTGGGATTCATAGTGCTATGGAGATTGTGGATTATATTGAACTCAATCTTTTTTAGCCCAATAAGAAGAAAATAAAATGTATTGGACCTAAAAATTTAGTCCATACAACTTAAGGTAAAAACAACTCACATCAACCCTCTACGCATCATGTTGAGCATGATATTGCTATAAATGAATAACAGTGGCCACGATGGGAAGCTAATGTCGAACCTCCTTCCAGGCATGAATGACAATGTCCAAAATGAGAAGCTACAACCCAAACCTTTGGATATATGGAAGACTCAACATTTCAAGCACGTGAGGAAATTGTATCTAGATAGTTTCCAAGACATCTTCTTTTACTCGAGATCAACTCGAGCCTTTTCAACCGTTACTGTCACAAACTTTAACTTATGAAAGGAGGGGAAGAAATAAAAGAAACACACCACTAGAAGTTCAAAGGCTTTGGCATGCATAGATTAACTAGGAATTATGAATGCATGTTTTAGCTTAGGCTTGTATTTTGGTATGTATTGAACTATGAATATATGTTGATATTATTCGGGTATGTCTCAAACTTTATTGTTCTTGCATATGTATATTTGATATGTATGTATGGAATGGTAGTTATGGGTCTTTGGTTGAATATGTATATATGGAATGGATAATACAGCTCTCTGTTTCAGTTCGTGGAGAAAAAAACATATACGCATTTATAGAATGCGTATAAATAGACAAAAGAAATGCATATTTATGGAATGCATGAATACTGAGTAAAGGTATGATTCCATCAGCTAAAGGATCTTCCATTATTATATTTTCATCATCATTTAGCTCTTCAAGGGGTTGATTATCATCATATATGGTTGTTTTGTTATTAATTTCAATATTATCAATCTGCATTCTAGCTTCCTCTATCGTACATGCGACTTGCATATTATCTAATAACAATTCACTAATGATACATTGTCAACAAGATCATCTACGTTTTTCATATGATAATTTGATGCTTCTCAAATTTCAAATATTATAAAGCTAAAAATTGATGAGAATATGCAATACAATATAGTCAAAGGTAATACACATGATTAGAAATAATACCAACCTAGTGGTTGTTTGAGAATGAGTTGGAATACTGCCATCCGGATAACTCAAAGTGGGATCCATATTTTGTGCTTGACCAAGTGATCCTTCAACAAATGTGCTACATCTATTCAACGGATTAGTAAACTCTCCAACATGACTACCCATATAAGGAAGAGGTATTGAACGTTGCACCCCTTGAAAATTTATTATAGATATCGAGTCTACCGTTGAATAGTGTGGCTCTTTAACACTAACAATTTTTGATTTTTTTTACCTAGAGTTCTATCACTTTCATTCCAACAAAAAACATCAAATATGTATCTTCATCATCCCCTACATCAACTATTGATGAATGATCATCTCTAACCTATTTTATTACCAGGTTCATATCAAAGTCACAAGGATTTATTTCTGTCATATTATAAACATTTTTCTTAATCTCTTCAAACTTACAATATTTCTTAATTTTTGATCATTTTCTTTTTCCACCAACAAACTTAGGTATATTATCATTTATGTATTACAATTTTAACCCGGCTATATCCGAACTGACTGGACAAGTTAGACTCGACTGTCATCAAGGCCAGAAATCCAAAGAGATGATTGTGGGGTCCAAAAATTAAGTACAAATGATAATATAAAGCCATGGTCGAATGGAATTGAAAGATATTCTATATAGAATGTTCTACCTATGGAATATACTTTGATTAAGAAAAGGGATTGGTTATGATCCGTCTTTACCAAAGGGATCGAATCTTCGGCTAAACAAGTGAAACTCAATGTAAAACAATCTATATCTCAAAATACAAAAGTTAATACAGATGAAACTTTAGGAAAAAGAAATAAGGACCCTAAGGATCGCACCCCAAAAGGAGAAAGCAAGACGGATTGGCCCTCTAAAAGGGATCGGCCAAAATCAGACAACAACACATTGTAATAATGATCGATTAATAGCCCAACATCTACTAGTTCAATTAACATAAAACTTGGAGGAAAAGTGCATAACGGCATAAAGAACCTCTCATAGGGATCACGACCCCTAAATTCATAAAGATAAGGATTGGCCCTGATCCTTCCTCCTTGGAATTTGGACCATGCGATCCCTTCTATGGACCCCTATGGTTCTGGAGATCCTTCTACCGAATTTTCAGAGAGATATTTCACCATCTTCTTCTATAAATATAGGCTTGGTTATTCATTTTAGGGATCTTTATGTTGCTTGTTGCTTTGTACTCTTTTGTAACTAAGGATTCTAATCTGGCTCCTATTGTACTTAGTTTACAAAGTGATTAATAAAGTTATCTCTTCAAAGTGGATGTAGGCAAACAACGCTGAACCACTATAAACTGTCGTGCCTCTGTTTTTGCTCATTTCTTATTTCTTTATTGCTATATTCTCTTTGTTTACATTTATAATTCTTCATTTATTCCTCTACTAAAAATCTATTAGGTGTTCGTGCTAATTATTGGTGCAAACATTTTGGTGCTTTCACAGAGAACCAAAATTCTCAACTCTATTTGGATCCTTTTGCCACTTTTGGATTGCATAAATTGAAGGATGAGATCCAAAATTGTCCTTAAATAGTTTGTCTATTCTATTCAGATTTGCAAAAGTCTAAGAAAAACTATCAACAATGATTAGGAACACCAGATCCACCTCTTAATATGTAGAAGGAAATGAGAATGCCAACATCCAGTAAGGAGGCCGGAGCAATCTACCAGTAGAGGTTAATGCTACTAATCCAGTTGATGTCCAGGATCCAATTGATTCCATTACAAGAGTTGATTTCCAGAACCCGATGAGAGAGTTATGGATAGTTACCGACAGTTAAACTAGCAGATTCAAGCCAATATCGATCTAATGAATTAACTCAGGGATCAACAACGCGGGAAAAATAGGAGGGAGCCAACTCCCTATTCTACATCGGAGAGCTTAGCTTCATCAGATGACCATCATAGATGCAAACATCGTAGAATCGGCGGATATCATGTAGAAGCATCTGGACATCAATATACAACCATTCCTGGGTTGCCAGGACCAATCGAACCCGATCCCTCTATAGGGACTGGGACCTATCCCTTCTCCAAAGGAGGAGCCTTACCTTTTTCTGATGGAACTCGAACTGGAGTCACCGCGGTTGATCTAGATTCTGGAGTTCAAGTTGATGCCAATTAGTTACCGCTCCGGAGTGACGATGATGTGAATGCACACGACATGCATCAAGAGGATGTTGAGCAAAGAAGTCGTGGAATGACCCATAGACATCGATTGGACCATTCACGTAAGACTGCTTAGCCCCAACTATCCAAACGCCGGACTTGATGGATACGATCAAGCAGCTAGTAAGGGAGACCCAAGACTTGACCAATGATGATTGAGGGATCTCGAGAAGCCATACCCCGTCCATCGACAACATCCTACACGCAGAGTATCCAAGGAGATTTAACATGCCACCAATGTTTGCCTATGAGGGAAAAACTGACCCCAGGTAGCACATCATGATATATGAATGGTTGATGGACTCTGCATGAGCTGATGATGCTACAAAATGTAGATGTTTTCCTATTACTCTCTCTGGCATAGCGATCAATGATGTGGTTTATGAGATTACCCCTACGGTCGATCTATAGATTTGATGATTTGGCAACAATATTTGTGGAGCACTTTCATATGCACGCAACTCGCCTCAAAGATGTAATGTCAGTATCAAGCGTGATCCAAGCTATGGGATAATCACCGAAAGACTAATTGGAGAGATTCCATCAGTCGTCATAGAGGTCAGTAAATGCCCATTCGATACCGATGGCGTAACAAGAGGGATTGACCCAGAATCTGACTTTGGCGATTGGTTAACTGGCAAACCACCCGCAACGTTGGTGCATTTCTATGCAAAAGTAGCTCAGTATTTGAGGGAAGAGGAAGCTAGGAGCTCTAGGAAGAAGAACATTGTGGAACTGAGTGGAGAAGGAGTGCAGAGTAACATTGCAGTGAAATAATCTGGGGAGAGTTCCGAAAAAGTTCAAGTAAATGTCCAAAATAAACTGAATGAGCAAAAGAAAGGTAATAATAGGAACCATGAATGAAAGAAGGATTTTGGAAGATGAAAGTCTAGGATTCCAATATATGATACCTACATACCACTAAATACATCTCCAGAGAACATCTATTTGTCTACATGCAATACCATGTAGTATAGGAAGCCACCTCCAAAAGAATCGGCGGAGAAACAAAAGCAGACTAGAAAATATTGCCGATTCCATGAATGGTATGGTCACAACACAACTGAATGTAGGCATCTTCAGTATGTTACTGAGAAACTGATTTAGGAAAGAAAACTACAGCGGTTCATTAAAGCCCCACAGGATGGCGGGCAAGAGACCTCCAATCCCAACCAAGGACAAGCACGACACAGGGCTGAGGAACCTGCATGGACTGGTGGAAGATTAGTGATCAATATAATAGTTGGAGGACCACATTCAGCTGATAAGAGCTAGCATGAGATGGAGCACTATGCTAGCATAATCAAGCATATAAATTTTGAGCGATGTTCAAATACAAAAGAAGGGGCTTCGACCAAACAACAGCGTACAATGGAAGGCAATGTTGTATTCAGAAACAGAGATGCAGATAAGGTAGAGGCTTCGATGATTGACCTAATGGTCATTTCGGCCATGAATGGCCCCACCTTATTAAGGAAGATCTTGATTGACTATGGCAGTTCCGTGAATATAATTTTCAAAAAGGCTGGTTAGATGAGGATGAAAGCCAAGGACTTAAAACCTTCTAAATCCTGCATTCATGGCTTTAATGATGCTACGACCGAAGCTGTCGGATGTGTTGAATTGCCCGTGGAGTTGGGAGAAGGCGACTGCATAAGAGTGCGGACGTTGCCATTTGTCATCTTGGAAGTTAACTCTTCATACAATGCTTTTTTGGGCCGATCGGCCCTAGCTAAATTCTCGGCAGCCTTTGCCCCATGGTGTTTGACTTTGCAGTTCCCAATTGATAACGGTGTCGGAGTTGTATATGGTGATCAGGCAACTGGACACGCCTGCTATATGGGTGAGTTGAGGGACACTCAACGAAAGGAGTAAGGTAAGGGTGTGGACAAGTCTCTCTGCCTCCAAGCCATCGAAGGTTGATAATCAGTATCTAGGCCTTAACTCGGGCACCACAATCAGTTCTAAAAAGATATATATTTGAGGAATGGTGAGGAGGAGCCCAAAGAATCTAAGGGTGCACCGAGTGAGCTAATGGTTGACATCACGGTCATCCACGACGACCCATCACAGGTCTTAAAGATTGGATCACAGCTCAGCCCTCCGATGATGGACTTGCTGTTTTCTCAGACCGAATCTCGATGTGTTCTCTTGGACCCATTCTGACATGTTGGGATCTCACCTGCCATTACAAGCCACGCATTAAATATCGATCGAGGCATGTCTTAGTGAAACAGAAAAGGCACGGCATGGATCTAGAAAGATCCGTTGCCCTTAAAGATGAAGTGGATAGACTAAAAAACAATGGGTTTATTCATGACTCCCTCAACCCGAAATGTGTATCAAATCCTGTACTTGTAGCAAATGGAAAATGGTGGACATGCATTGACTATTCAGACCTAAATAAGGCGTGCCCTAAAGGCAGCTTTCCTCTTCCGAGGATCGATCAATTAGCGGACTCAACTGCGGGACATGAGTTGCTATGTTTCATGGATGTGTACTCTGGATATAATCAAATCCCAATGCACATACCTAACTAGGAGCATGCCTGTTTTATTGCCGATGTTGGATTGCATTGCTATATGGTAATGCCATTTGGATTGAAGAATGCTGGAGCAACTTATCAACGCCTGGTCAACCAAATGTTTAAAGATCAGATTGGAAAGAAGATGGAGGTATATGTGGATGATATGCTCATAAAGTCACGACGATCAAGCGACCACATTAGAGACTTAGCAGAAATGTTTGATATCCTTTGATATTACAAAATGAAGATCAATCCTTTAAAATGTTCTTTTGGCATTGTATCAAGAAAGTTCTTGGGTTTCATTATCAATGCTCGCAGAATTGAAGCTAATCCCAAAAGGATTAGAGCAATTCGCAACATTCAAGCATCATGGACCATCAAACAAGTACAGAGCCTAAATGGAAAGGTTGTCATCCTAAGCTAGTTTATTTCCAGAGCTATCGATAAATGCATTCCTTTCTTCGACTTGATTAGAAGAGGAAAAAGGAACTCTAAATGGATACAAGACTATGAAGACACATTCCAAGCTCTGGTGAACAACTTAGAGAGACCCCCCATCTTGTCAAAGCTGGTGGATCACGAAGACTTGTATATCTACTTAGCCATGTTGGTACATGCTATAAGTGTCGCACTACTTTGCGAGAAGAGTTGAATCCAGAGACCAGTTTATTATGTTGGCAAGCGATTAAATGGAGCTGAAAAATCCAAAATAGAGAAATTAGCGTACTGCCTTTTGATTGCATCACATAGGCTCCACCCTATTTTCAGGCTCATCCCATTAACGTCTACACCGACCAGTCGTTACGATAGGTCCTATAGCAGCCTGAAACGTTTGGAAGGTTACTCAAGCGGAACATCGAGCTAAGCCAATTTGACATTACCTATCTCCCTCGAAGATCCATCCAGGGACAGGCACTGATGGACTTTATAGCTGAGTTCACTGTGCAGGATGATCTCCTAGAGAGCAATGAAGCTCCTACCATTCAATTGAAAATGTATATAGATGGAGCCTCCAACGATCGTTGTTCTAGAGCCGGAGTTGTACTAGTAACTCTGAAGGATCGATCAATTTGCTATGCTTTGAAGCTTGACTTTCCTGCAACGAATAACGAAGCCGAATATGGAGCTCTGATTGCTGGACTAAAACTTGCTAGAGAACTGGGAATGAAATCTCTTGAAATCTTTTGTGATTCTTAGATAGTAATATACCAAGTCACAGGAGGCTACCAAGCTAAAGGACAACAACTCGCTCCGTACCTTATCTGTGTCCAAGAGCTATTGACCAATTTTGAGTATTATGACATCACACACATTCCCCAGACCAAAACAAAGAGGCTGACTTATTAGCAAAGTTTGCTAGCACCGAGGATACACAACAAATAGGATTGGTTCCAATCGAAGTACTAAATGCTCCGAGCGTAAACCAGATGGAAATCGACTAGGTACTAGAGACATAACCTGAGAAGGAGTCGTGGATGACTCCGATTAAAGCTTATTTACTACGGGGAGTCCTTACCAAACGAAGGAATAAAAGATGACAAATCCTCTAAAAAACTTCACGATATGTCATTTAGGAAGGAGTCATGTATAGAAAGGGTTTTTCTGTTCCCTTGCTCCAGTATATCACTCACGATGAAATAAAACGAGTCCTAAGGGAAGTTCATGAAGGGGAATGTGGCGATCATACTAGAGACGAACCCTAGCAAAGAAAATACTCTGTTATGGGTATTACTGGCCAATTGTCAATCGAGATGCTGCTGATTACGCTAAGCGATGCGATAAGTGCCAGATGTATGCAAAAGTTCCCAGAGCTCCGTCGACGAAAATTACACAAATGGTCGGTCCCTCATCGTTTGCCACATATAGCTAGATATTATCGGTTCCTTACTGATCTCTAAAGGTGGTGCAATGTATGCATCATAGCAGTTCGAGGGTGAAATATTCTAATGGGGGAGAATGTAACGACTTGAAATTTCGAACACTTCGTATTTAAATATCTGAATTATTTAAATACTTGAATCCAAGATTTAATGTGATTAAATATGATTTTATAACCTTATTAAACACTTTTTAATTAATAAATAAATTAACAAATTATTTCTGAAATGTGTTTACAAAAATATACACTTTGGATAAATACTGAAAATATGACCGGAAAACATTTTGTTAAAAATCAACTTTTTATACAATACATGTTGTGTAAACATTTTGCAACTTAAATACTTATCATATGTAAACATATGACAAGTATTAAAACCTCTCTTATAAGGATCAAAAAAATTAAAGTAAGCATGTATTAATTAAGGGAACAAGAGTACAAAAGGACCCCTAAATCAAGCCTTAAATCAAGGAGTGATTTAAGGAAGGTATGTTTGTGTAAGAGTATGGCTTTGTCATGTTGAAAGTCCTTTTGGTTCATGGTTAAGGAAGGGGTTTTGAGATCTTTTCCATACATTTTCTAACTCTATAATACACACACACACACACACACACATTCACTTCATTTCTACACAAAATCCATATCTAAGCTAATGTCTTCAATTTCTTATCTCCTCTCTAACTTCCTAGAAAACCATGCAAATCATATTCAATCACCACCAAACTTTGCCATAGTTATTATATCATCATTAGAACATGGTTTAGCCTCTAAAAATTTGAAGAATGATGGAGCAAGGGGGAGTAAGGCCCATGGCTGTGAGCATGATTAGGAGGGAGGAAGATGATGGCCGTGTGCATAAAGTAGGAGGAGGAGGCCATGGACATGAGTTTTGGTGGAAGTATGAAGTGTTAGATGATTAAATGTTGGTAGGAAGTGTATGGGTTGAATAAAAGTGAGTTATTCTCACTTTGAATGAAGTTAATTACTTGATATTAATGCTTATTGAAATTGTTTGCTATTATATATAAATAGAAACTAACTACTTAAAGTTATAACCTTTTATTATATGCTTCCAAAAGCATATTATTTGTTAAAGTAGTTGCCTTAAAGAGAATGGAATTATGTTGTTTAAATTAAGCAAATTTAAACATCTAAAATGGACATGATTTAGTACATATGTTAATACATGTTTAATAGTAATATGTTTTGAGTTTAGAATCATGTATGTGTATAAAATGGAATGACACAAATATTGAATTGAATATGGAATTGTTCATATGGCGATAACCGCTATAATGCACTTTGAAATCCCTTAACTTTAAAGTGGTGATTTAAGAACATATTTTGATAAATTTATTTTGGTTGATTTATACACTTATATAAGTGTTTGGAAAAGTAAAGTGTATGTTTTAAAAAGTTATAGAAAATATAAACAAAGCTAAGAAAGTTTGAATTAAAAAGATCGTCATATCGACACTTTTAAATAACTTGTTTTTGAAAAGTTACATTTTTTGTAGAAACTTTCTTAGGGTTTTCTTTACCTTTTTAACAAGTTAAAGATATATTATTCTTATTGTAAAATTTATGAAGCTATTCGTTTGATAGCTAGTTGAACGAAGAAGAAAATTTATAGCGAAATAGTCGCTATATGAGCACTTAGGTAAAATAACTTGTTTTCTCAAATTTCTATAAAATAGTTAAAAGATATTCTTTGGGATTTATCTTCATGATTTTCAAGTACCCAAAGCATACTAACTATTGTAAAAAGAATGGATCTAAAATCATTTGTTAGGGCATCAAAAACTAGGCCTAAAGTTGTAGTAAATTCAACTTGCCTTTAGAAGCACTTCCGAAGTGCTGTCTTTGCTTCTGAAACACTTTTTTTGGTTGTTGCGAATTTTTTTGGAAGCACTTGCAGAAATGCATCTTTTTCTATTTTGAACTATAAATTGTTTAAAAATGATATTTAAATTATGTATTTTTCTCTCATCTTTTTAAGGTTGTTTTCTAACTTATAAAAGAGTGTTTTAAAATTGTTTTCATGTTTAAATATATCTTTAACAATTAATTATGAATTTCTAAACTAAGTAGCTTTTAAAATTAAAACTTGTTTTTCTATTTATTTCAAAATTCCTTATTTTTACCTGTGCAGTTAAAGCGCTCAGCATATTCAATGCGGCGGAGGTGCAAAAAGTCATAGCGGAGATACACACTACAAGAAGAACAGTGATTTTCGACGGTTGAAAACCGTCGGCGGCCGTCGGGAAAAGCCGTCGGAACATACGTCGTCGGGGAGCAGTACTTCCGACGGCTTCCAACAGAGGGCGCCGTACTTATTGCCGACAGATTCCGACACGTTTCGGGATCCGTCAGAAACCGTCGGAAAAAATGTCCTACAGGCTGTCGGAAGCCGTCGAAAATTGTCTACCTGTAAACTGTTGGAAGCCGTCGGAAACCGTCGGAAATCTGCTGTTTTTTTATTACTGCTGCAAATATAGCCTTCCATCCACATTTCTCTTCCAAAAACTATTACACCAATATTGCACAATCCAATATACAATATACCAACCAAATATCAAAACCCAAACTACACAAAATTAATCAAACACACAAATATATCAAATTACATCAAAATAAAATACATAATATACATAACCATTCCAACAACCCCAACAATAAGTATTATACCATGTTATACATACACAAAATCATCAACATCCACATTATTATACAACCACACAACCAAGTGTATCAAAAATAATCATACAAAACTAAAAAAATCATACCTGAAAAAGCAAGAAAGCAATGAATCAATCTCCTCCAGATCCAGAGCTAGCCAAGGAAGGGAAGCGGCCACCAAACTGCTGCATGTACTCTAACAACTGTGTGGTCTGCATGGCCTGTTGGCGGTTCTGCTCCTCTAGCTGGGACACTCTTGTAGCGATCCTGACTCGGCCTTCAAAAATCAGCACCCATACTTCACTTGTACTCGAAATGCCGCAGATTCAAACGCCAAATCTGGCTCATCGGAGCTTATAACACAGTAAGTATAACAACACAGCGGAAGAAAGAAATCAATGATATTATATACAACACAAATGATACAATATCCAGAATATGATATACAACAATGATATCTATATGATACAAGAATATCAGAGACAAATAATAATGTTACAGCGGAAACAACAGAAGTGATAGCTCCAAATGATCTTTAAAAGAGAATGAGTCCAACAACTCCAACATCAAGCTCAAACCATCATCACGATGCACAAAGATAAGCAAGGGTGGTCGTCTCTGTGAACTCCAAAAACTGAACTAGCTCCCGATAATCTACTAAACCCGACTATTTGAAAAACCCAACTCTAGACTGCCGGTGTGGAAAATTGTGGGCACTCAGAGTTTAGGAAAGGAACAATAAACTCCGAGTCAATCATGGGACTGGTATGAGTAACAAAAACAGTTATTTTCACAAAGAAAATAAAAGAATTTCGCAATGCTTTTGAAAAATGAAACTACCAAAAGACCTCCCACCACACACACAATGCAATCGCAGACTTGGAGGAGATTTCTTCTTATGATAGTCAAATATGCTTACTATGCAAAATTATTTTGATATTATTAATAGTGCATAGTGTACAAAATCATTTCGAAAATACAATATTAATCTTAGCCAGCATAGGTACCATTATATTATGCCTGCTATAGCTGCCGCCTGAGGAGACAGGTTATACGACTGCAATCGTAAAGGGCTCGTATTATTTCTTTGGATTTTCCAACAAATGGTCAGGCTAAGGAACTTCCTACTGCCACATGGGTACGCCTCTGGAGGGACGTCCCGAGAACTTAACCAGCTCTCTGCCAACACAAGGTCGGGTTACCTCTGTAACTAGGTAACTACTACACGAGTATGCTACCCCCCCGGTCGTTTGCGACCTTTATCCGAGGGCCCTCGATCACAAAGCAACAACCACACAGTAAATGAGAATGATGCAACCACATAGGTAAAGCATCTGGGCTCCATACCATGATACCACCTTTTTCTAAAAGGAAATAACATACCCTAAAGGGTGCGACCCTCATAACCTTCCCGCATCTTTCCTGTTTCGACCATTTCTGGGTTGTGAGGTTCGATGAGGTCTCGTCCACAAAGCTACGCTTTACACGAAAGCCATGCTTTGATCAACAAATGATCAGCAGCACTCAGCATGCCACATTACCAATTTGGGAGTATATCACTGATAACCTTCAACTACATAACCTCTGAGCTCGTACGTCTCGGAGAAGGGTGTTAAGCTAAGAGAATAAATCTCCGCCACCAAACAGAAATGTATTTGAAAGAAATCAGCTTTATATCTCAAAGTGTAATGTCAGACAATATAACCATACAAGTCTGTTCCGGGTTCGAACAAAACCGAAGGCACTTCCGAAGAAGCCCTTGCAATCCGGGTATTCACAATCCCGATCGGATTTCCCATCACTTAGGAAATCTCTATACCGGCGCGACTCAGTGCAGAGACAATCGACGGTTTATCCTTTCGTTTTCACAAATACCCGGTCTTCACCACCGATCTTCAAATGCTATCCATATACGACGTATCATTATTCGGAATGGGTTATATGACGCAAAGGTCCTCTCCCGGCTAAACCGAATAATGAACGCAATATTTAAAAACATATGGATAATGGGATTCCAATTAAGTCACAATTTATTATCCAAAACTTTCTTTTCAAATGGTTTAAACAAATCACCATTTTAATCTTTTTAAACAAAAAGATTCAATTCACAAAGTTCACCCAGTTTCACAAAGATCCATTCATAGATTTTCAAATCGATTTCCATCTCAATTGGATTAACTCATCAAATCTTTATATTAAAGATTTAACTTATAACCTTCAAAATCATTTCCAAAGATTTATGCGTAACTTAGGAAACCATCTTCAATTCAAACTTGAAATTCCTTTAATTCAAATTGGAAATTCATTTCTTATATGAGAGCTTTTATCAGTTGAAAACAATTAGTTTCCCAAATCATTGAATTCAATTTCAAATATTGAATTCAAATTTAAATCAAATTATTAAATATCAAGTTTTATTAAGTTATTTAAAATAACTTTTACATTTGAAACTCATTTGCAAAGCTCTCAATTCAAATTCCAAAACTATTTGGATTCACAAATTCAACCTTTGAAAATTGTCAATAATCTATGACTAAACTGATTTCCACGTGAAATCCATATTTGTGTGTGTATGGTGTAGTCCAGGGGTTTCACACAGTATGCAACATCAATAAATCATCACAGATCAAAATACAGAAATATAGTTGGTAAGCGATATAACTATAACGCTTATCTTTTATTCACAAATCATAAATTACAATATATATATATATATATATATATATATATATATATATATATATTACAGATAATAAATTACATTCATCCCAGATAAATAACTACATTACAGGTCACACATAAATCAGAATATATCACAAAGCATCACAGATCAGGGAATATCAACAATTCAATCATTCAGTCAGGTCCAAACATTCACAACTAAACTTATTAATCAACTGATTAATTTAAATCAGATGTATTATTTAGGAATAAATCATTAATCTGGGTTAACCATCTTAGTTACAAATTATTTGAAAGAAATTTCCCTTTCAAATTCATTGGTTAACCTTTAATTATTAACAAATCAATCTTAATTAACGAATCAGTTAATCTTTAATTATTAAATAAATCTTAATTAATCACAATTATTAATTAATCCTTTAATTATTAACAAATAATTATATTCAAACTTCAAATTATCATTCAATTTATTACATCCAGTAATTATCTATTAATTACTTACTTCTCTAAGTAATTATATTTCCCAATTTGTCAAATGATTACTCTAGATTAAACTCAAGAAATTTAACTTGGACTAATCAAATTAACTCAATTACTTTCACTGAATAATTAATTCCTTAATTACTTACATTAAGTAATTATACTTAATAATTTCACAAATGATTATTATTGAATTAATTAATCTAAATTTATTGTTGAAATTTATCACATTAATTAATTATTCAAATGATCTTAGTTAATAACTTTTATTAACTATTAAATTTTCTTTAATCACTTTTCTAAAGAAATTTACTTATATTGATCATTATTGATGATAAACTGATTAATCATTAAGAACTCATTAATTAATGAATAATAAATCATTAATATTCATTATTTAAAGTAACACATTCATTTTTATGATTTAATGATTATCTACAATATGTTGAAACATTGATTTCAAATTTCTTTTTTTAATGTTTCAATTGATCTTAGTTAATTTCAAAATCTGGAAATCTGGTTTAAAATTTATTTCAGGTTTAACTTTCTAATTTTTCAACTTGTTTAAATTTCCATTTACAATTTCAAATCTATTTTAAATTCAAACTTCTCTAATCTAAGTTTCAAACTAAACTGAGTTCATAGTTAAACTTTGATTTTAAAACTCATTTTAAACTTTGATTTGAAGTTTTAAATCCAGTTTTATATTTTAACAAAAAGAACAGGTTTTCAAATCTGTTCAATATGCTACCCGAACCAAACCCAAACCACTTCGAGTCGTACCTCCATTTGCACGAGACAAACCCGAGCTTCCAACACAACCCATCCTCTCCAGATTCGACGTGCACACTGTGCATGTGCCCAACGTCGCCGTCCTTAGATGAACGTCGCGACATTGCTCGATGATCTCTCGAACCCATATGAACTCACATCTACACTCTGATCGAAAGAATTCTTCTCGAGTTCGAAAACGAGTTCGAACTTCCAGACCTGGAAACACAGACGAAAAACTTCCACCAGTCCTGGCAACGCATCGCTCTCGATGCCTCGACCACCGGAGGTCCTCAAACTCTGGTCATCTACTCATCATCGCTCTTCCTACCATCACCAAAAAGCACGAGCAACTCGATCACGCGTGGATGACGATCGAATCAAAATTTCCCGACCTTACAAAACTAGGTTTAGAAACTTCACGAGCTCGCCGCCGTCACCACAACTATCTGACCACCTCCACTACATTTTTCCCAGACCCTTTGATCACTCCTCCACCTCCAGGAGGAAACTCGACCACCACGACACCATAGATCATCGGAGATCACCTAAATTGGTAAAAATCTACTTTTTAAACAAAAACAAACTGCTCCTAACTCCCATCACTAAAAATCACCAAACCTACCTTAAAAATCATAACTTTCAATAAGGATTCGAGTCATGTACTTGAATCAATAATTCGTGATACTTGAAATTTCCAGAATTTAAACTTTTTACTGTAAAAACTTGATTTTTCATCATATATGCATTTTTATTTCATGAAACTATTTTTAGATTGTAGCTCATACTTAAATACAACTATCTTGTTTTGAAACTAAGGCCTGATATTGATTAGAAAGGAAGAAATGGAATTTTCTTTATGGTTTGATACTCTGGAACTAAACAGAGAAGAAGAAAAACAATCACTGATGCATATGCACAGAGCACTTGCAAGATATATACTCAAGTTTGAAATCATTAGTTGTTACTCACCTTAAACATTCTTAGTTCCAGAAGTTTTCAGCTGGAAGTTGAAGCCTTTTTGAATTTGGAAAGTTGAAAATCTTGTTTAAGTTTGCTACTGGAAGTCTTCTTCTTGATCTCAGATTTCCTTTGAGTGCTTTGATATTTATTTTTTTCTCTGAGATGTTTGTTCAATTGTAGGATGATATGGCTTCAGGTTTTCTTTTACTCAATTGTGATGGATGAACGAAACTAAGGTGATATGGTTGATATATACTGTTTCAGCTGAAATGAAGTTTTGTACAACAGTGTTTATATTTTGTACAAAATTTAACAGAGATATTTTTCTCCTTCCTTTTGCTTGCTGATATAAAGGTGGTTGCATTAATTAATTGTACAAACTTATCTTATTTTGCTTTATTTTATTTGTACATTGCGTGAGTAAAATCTGGTGGCTTCCTTTGCTTGCTTGTTTACTTGTTTCATATTTTCATATGTATTTGGTTTTGTTTCTTTTCTTTTTTATTTGCTTCATTACTTAGTGATATAAGTGAGCTTCTAACTTTATTTTATTTTTCTTTCATTTTTGGTAGTCTATTTGTATTACATTGTTTTATATGGATTTATGAGATTAAAATTTATATATTTACTTTATATTGTATAAAACTATATAATTTATTTTGAAATATAGATGAATTTCTATATTTTATTTTGTTGTTAAAATTTTGGCTAATGCTTTTCTTTATATTTTTATAACTTATCTTTTATATATTGACTTCTATTTTTAGCTTAAATTATTATTATTTTTGCTTCCATTTCTATTTTAAATATTTATTATAAATTTTATCGTAATACTTATTGTTTTATTTTTTATTTCTATTTCTAATATAGACCATCAATCCAAAATTTTATCATTATAATTTATCTTTAAACCATTTAGTTAAAATTTAATTCAAACTAAATATATATACATATATACATATATATTCAAATTATTATTAAACCATTTATTTGAAATTTAAATCCAAATCACATATATACAATATGTAAATTCATATGATTTAATATATATTCTATTTGAATTGGGGAAACTCGCTTCAATTTACAATTAATTTTACAATTTTAATTCAAAAATTCAATTAATTATCAAATTAAATTTAATTAAATTCTGGGGTCGTTACAGACTTCCCCCCTTAAAAAAATTTCATCCCCAAAATTGCACAGCTCGTTTTATGAATTATCCACACACATAGAATAGACCAATGACAACTCAAACTATACCAGTAAACACATGGATTCTTACGGGTAATTCACAATATATCTTACATGATATTCATACATATGTCATAATCATACGTTTAACCATGCCTATACATACATTACCCTATTAACATCCAACATTCATTACGGTTCTAAGTCAAAAACACATACATAAACACACCCTATCCAAAAGAAGTCAACCCAACCAACTACAAATCCTCACTGTAAGAGCTCCCTCTCTCAGGCCTTGACAGTTCCCTAACTTCTGCCTCATTATCTGTCTCAGAAATATCCTCTGGATCAGATTCTACCAGAATATACCCTATACCATCTAGTTCTTCCACTACATTATCCAAATCCCAAATGACTGCATCATCATTTTCCGACTCCACCTCTTCTTCATTTTCAAACTCTTCTTCATCCTCAAACTCTTCTTCATCCTCAAACTCCTCTTCATCTTTGAACTCTTCTTCAGGTTCCTCTTCAGACTCCTCCCTGGGCTTTTCAACCACTTCTTCTTTGGGTTCCTCTACCTGAGGTTGCGGCTGCACCACAGGCTCCTCTGGCACCTCCTCATGTACCGATGGCTCACCCAAATCATCTCGAACCCTACTAGATGAACCATAATCATCGACTCTTCTGGCTTTGGAAAGTGTTCCACCCCTATTGATACTACGAGTTCTCTACAATCAAAACCAAAATCCAAAAATAAGATCCTAAGGTTTTAGAATTGTATAGGCCAAGAAATAAATCAAAATTTATATTTCAAAATTTATTCTATTCTTTTTAAATTCCTATTATCCTAGATTTCAAAATTTTCAGTTTAAAAACAAAGTATATTTATCAATCATAGCAAACAGAGCAAACAATTCATCCAAACAAACAATTCTGACCTATTTGGAGTTTATGTCCCATGCAAATATATCAAATCTTCTTCCTGGATCTACTAAGAACTATCAAAGAATTGAGAAAAGATGACGAACAAAAGAGATTGATAGAGAAAAGATTGTTTCCTTGTTTCCTTGTTGTTACAGGGTATTGACCATTTATAGTCGTATTCCCCTGTCCCCTATCTCATCCTCTTCTTGCACTCATACTTACTATCAGTGGATAGTAAGAGAATTTACTGAGGCATTCGACGGATATCTTAGGGATTACTCATTCTAGGGTATACTTCACCCTATCTCTAATGAGTTACTTACTGTGTTATACTCCATAGCTAAAGTTCAACCTTAGCTCTGATACCAAATGTAGCAATCCTGACTCGGCCTTCGAAAATCGACACCCGTACTTCACTTGTACTCGAAATGCCGTAGATTCAAACGCCAAATCTGGCTCACCGGAGCTTATAACACAGTAAGTATAACAACACAGTGGAAGAAAGAAATCAATGATATTATATACAACACAAATGATACAATATCTAGAATATGATATACAACAATGCTATCTATATGATACAAGAATATCAGAGACAAATAATAATGTTACAGCAGAAACAACAGAAGTGATAACTCCAAATGATCTTTAAAAGAGAATGAGTCCAACAACTCCAACATCAAGCTCGAACCATCATCACGATGCACAAAGATAAGCAAAGGCGGTCATCTCTGTGAACTCCAAAAACTGAACTAGCTCCCAATAATCTACTAAACCTGACTATCTGAAAAACCCAACTCTAGACTGCCCGTGTGGAAAATTATGGGCATCCAGAGTTTAGGAAAGGAACAATAAACTCCGAGTCAGTCATGGGACTGGTATGAATAACAAAAACAGTTATTTTCACAAAGAAAATAAAAGAATTTCGCAATGCTTTTGAAAAATGAAACTACCATAAGACCTCCCACCACACACACAATGCAATCGCAGACTTGGAGGAGATTTCTTCTTATGATAGTCAAATATGATTACTACGCAAAATTCTTTTGATATTATTAATAGTGCATAGTGTACAAAATCATTTCGAAAATACAATATTAATCTTAGCCAGCATAGGTACCATTATATTATGCCTGCTATAGCTGCCGCATGAGGAGACAGGTTATACAACTGCAATCATAAAGGGCTCGTATTGTTTCTTTGGATTTTCCAACAAATGGTCAGGCTAAGGAACTTCCTACTGCCACATGGGTACGCCTCTGGAGGGACGTCTCGAGAACTTAACCAACTCTCTGCCAACACAAGCCGGGTTACCTCTGTAACTAGGTAACTACTACACGAGTATGCCACCCCCCGGTCGTTTGCGACCTTTATCTAAGGGCCCTCGATCACAAAGCAACGACCACACAGTAAATGAGATTGATGCAACCACATAGGTAAAGCATCTGGGCTCCATACCATGATACCACCTTTTTCCAGAAGGAAATGACATACCCTAAAGGGTGCGACCCTCATAACCTTGCCGCATCTTTCCTGTTTCGACCATTTCCGGGTTGTGAGGTTCGATGAGGTCTCGTCCACAAAGCTATGCTTTACACGAAAGCCATGCTTTGATCAACAAATGATCAGCAACACACAGCAGCACTCAGCATGCCACATTACCAATTTGGGAATATATCACTGATAACCTTCAACTACATAACCTCTGAGCTCGTACGTCTCAAAAAAGGGTGTTAAGCTAAGAGAATAAATCTCCGCCACCAAACAGAAATGTATTTGAAAGAAATCAGCTTTATATCTCAAAGTGTAATGTCAGACAATATAACCATACAAGTCTGTTCCGAGTTCGAACAAAACCGAAGGCACTTCCGAAGAAGCCCTTGCAATCCGGGTATTCACAATCCCGATCGGATTTCCCATCACTTAGGAAATCTCTATACCGGCGCGACTCAGTGCAGAGACAATCGACGGTTTATCCTTTCGTTTTCACAAATACCCGGTCTTCACCACCGGTCTTCAAATGTTATCCATATACGACGTATCATTATTCGGAATGGGTTATATGACGCAAAGGTCCTCTCCCGGCTAAACCGAATAATGAACACAATATTTAAAAACATATGGATAATGGGATTCCAATTAAGTCATAATTTATTATCCAAAACTTTCTTTTCAAATTGTTTAAACAAATCACCATTTTAATATTTTTAAACAAAAAGATTCAATTCATAAAGTTCACCCAGTTTCACAAAGATCCATTCATAGATTTTCAAATCGATTTCCATCTCAATTGGATTAACTCATCAAATCTTTATATTAAAGATTTAACGTATAACCTTTAAAATCATTTCCAAAGATATATGCGTAACTTGGGAAACCATCTTCAATTCAAACTTGAAATTCCTTTAATTCAAATTGGAAATTCATTTCTTATATGAGAGCTTTTATCAGTTGAAAACAATTAGTTTCCCAAATCATTGAATTCAATTTCAAATATTGAATTCAAATTTAAATCAAATTATTTAATATCAAGTTTTATTAAGTTATTTAAAATAACTTTTACATTTGAAACTCATTTGCAAACCTCTCAATTCAAATTCCAAAACTATTTGGATTCACAAATTCAACCTTTGAAAATTGTCAACAATTTGTGACTTAACTGATTTCCACGTGAAATCCATATTTGTGTGTGTATGGTGTAGTCTAGGGGTTTCACACGGTAGTGCAACACTAATAAATCATCACAGATCAAAATACAGAAATATAGTTGATAAGCGGTATAACTATAATGCTTATCTTTTATTCACAGATCACAGATCACAATATATATATATATTACAGATAATAAATTACATTCATCCCAGATAAATAACTACATTACAGGTCACACACAAATCAGAATATATCACAAAGCATCACAAATTAGGGAATTTCAACAATTCAATCATTCAGTCAGGTCCAAACATTCACAAATAAACTTATTAATCAACTGATTAATTTAAATCAAATGTATTATTTAGGAATGAATCATTAATCTAGGTTAACCATCATAGTTAATTACAAATTATTTGAAAGAAATTTCCCTTTCAAATTCATTGGTTAACCTTTAATTATTAACAAATCAATCTTAATTAACGAATCAGTTAATCTTTAATTATTAAATAAATCTTAATTAATCACAATTATTAATTAATCCTTTAATTATTAACAAATAATTATACTCAAACTTCAAATTATCATTCAATTTATTACATCCAGTAATTATCTATTAATTACTTACTTCTCTAAGTAATTATATTTCCCAATTTGTCAAATGATTATTCTAGAATAAACTCAAGAAATTTAACTTGGACTAATCAAATTAACTCAATTAATTTCACTGAATAATTAATTCCTTAATTACTTACATTAAGTAATTATACTTAATAATTTCACAAATGATTATTATTGAATTAATTAATCTAAATTTATTGTTGAAATTTATCACATTAATTAATTATTCAAATGATCTTAGTTAATAACTTTTATTAACTATTAAATTTTCTTTAATCACTTTTCTAAAGAAATTTACTTATATTGATCATTATTGATGATAAACTGATTAATCATTAAGAACTCATTAATTAATGAATCATAAATCATTAATCTTCATTATTTAAAGTAACACATTCATTTTTATGATTTAATGATTATCTACAATATGTTGAAACATTGATTTCAAATTTCTTTTTTTTATGTTTCAATTGATCTTAGTTAATTTCAAAATCTGGAAATCTGGTTTAAAATTTATTTCAGGTTTAACTTTCTAATTTTTCAACTTGTTTAAATTTCCATTTACAATTTCAAATCTATTTTGAATTCAAACTTCTCTAATCTAAGTTTCAAACTAAACTGAGTTCATAGTTAAACTTTGATTTTAAAACTCATTTTAAACTTTGATTTGAAGTTTTAAATCTTGTTTTATATTTTAACAAAAAGAACGGGTTTTCAAATCTGTTCAATATGCTACCCGAACCAAACCCAAACCACTTCGAGTCGTACCTCCATTTGCACGAGACAAACCCGAGCTTCCGACATAACCCATCCTCTCCAAATTCGACGTGCACACTGTGCATGTGCCCAACGTCGTCGTCCTCAGATGAACGTCACGACATTGCTCGACGATCTCTCGAACCCATATGAACTCACATCTACACTCCGATCGAACGAATTCTTCTCGAGTTCGAAAACAAGTTCGAACTTCCAGACCTGGAAACACAGACGAAAAACTTCCACCAGTCCTGGCAACGCATCGCTCTCGATGCCTCGACCACCGGAGGTCCTGAAACTCCGGTCATCTACTCATCATCGCTCCTCCTACCATCACCAAAAAGCACGAGCAACTCGATCACGCGTGGATGACGATCGAATCAAAATTTCCCGACCTTACAAAACTAGGTTTAGAAACTTCACGAGCTCGCCGCCATCACCACAACTATCTGACCACCTCCACTACATTTTTCCCAGACCCTTTGATCACTCCTCCACCTCGAGGAGGAAACTCGACCACCACGACACCATAGATCATCAGAGATCACCTAAATTGGTAAAAATCTACTTTTTAAACAAAAACAAACTGCTCCTAACTCCCATCACTAAAAATCACCAATCCTACCTTAAAAATCATAACTTTCAATAAGGATTCGAGTCATGTACTTGAATCAATAATTCGTGATACTTGAAATTTCCAGAATTTATACTTTTTACTGTAAAAACTTGATTTTTCATCATATATGCATTTTTATTTCATGAAACTATTTTTAGATTGTAGCTCATACTTAAATACAACTATCTTGTTTTGAAACTAAGGCCTGATATTGATTAGAAAGGAAGAAATGGAATTTTCTTTGTGGTTTGATACTTTGGAACTAAACAGAGAAGAAGAAAAACAATCACTGATGCATATACACAGAGCACTTGCAAGATATATACTCAAGTTTGAAATCATTAGTTGTTACTCACCTTAAACATTCTTAGTTCCAGAAGTTTTCAGATGGAAGTTGAAGCCTTTTTGAATTTGGAAAGTTGAAAATCTTGTTTAAGTTTGCTACTGGAAGTCTTCTTCTTGATCTCAGATTTCCTTTGAGTGCTTTGATATTTTTTTTCTTCTCTGAGATGTTTGTTCAATTGTAGGATGATATGGCTTCAGGTTTTCTTTTACTCAATTGTGATGGATGAACGAAACTGAGGTGATATGGTTGATATATACTGTTTCAGCTGAAATGAAGTTTTGTACAACAGTGTTTATATTTTGTACAAAATTTAACAGAGATATTTTTCTCCTTCCTTTTGCTTGCTAATATAAAGGTGGCTGCATTAATTAATTGTACAAACTTATCTTGTTTTGCTTTATTTTATTTGTACATTGCGTGAGTAAAATCTGGTGGCTTCCTTTGCCTACTTGTTTACTTGTTTCATATTTTCATATGTATTTGGTTTTGTTTCTTTTCTTTTTTATTTGCTTCATTGCTTAGTGATATAAGTGAGCTTCTAACTTTGTTTTATTTTTCTTTCATTTTGGTAGTCTATTTGTATTACATTGTTTTGTATGGATTTATGAGATTAAAATTTATATATTTACTTTATATTGTATAAAACTATATAATTTATTTTGAAATATAGATGAATTTCTATATTATATTTTTTTGTTAAAATTTTAGCTAATGCTTTTCTTTATATTTTTATAACTTATCTTTTATATATTGATTTCTATTTTTAGCTTAAATTATTATTATTTTTGCTTCCATTTCTATTTTAAATATTTATTATAAATTTTACTGTAATACTTATTATTTTATTTTTTATTTTTATTTCTAATATAGACCATCAATCCCAAATTTTATCATTATAATTTATCTTTAAACCATTTAGTTAAAATTTAATTCAAACTCAATATATATACATATATACATATATATTCAAATTATTATTAAACCATTTATTTGAAATTTAAATCCAAATCACATATTGTAATGACCCCGAATTTTAATTACATTTAAATTGATAATTAAATGAATTTTTGAATTAAAATTTTAAAATTTATCGATTAAAGTGATGCGAGTTTCCCCGAAGTAAAATAAATTCTATATAAATCATTCAAAATTTAAATATTGTAGAAATTATGTATATATGTATATATGTGGATATATATGTATATGGGCATATATGAGTAAATTTAAATTTGTATATGGATATATATATATATACATTGAATTTGAATTCAACTCTTATATAAATGGTTTGAAAATAAATATAAAAGTATATACATTGACACAAGTATAAAATAGATAAATAAGGGAATTTTTAATTTATTATTGATGGTTAATATATAAAATAAATACAAGACAATAAATAAAAATAATAATTAAATATTTGAGTTAGAAATAAAAATACAAAATTATATAAGATAAATTATAAAAATATCAAGTAAATACATTTGCTCAACTTTAACAACTAATTCAAAATAGAAATCATCTATATTACAAGATAATCAGAAATAGATAAAAGATAAGAAATAACAATATAAAGTAATTCATTAAATAAAATTTAACAACAAATTAAATCAGAAATTTAATTATGTTATGAAGTAATATACATTCAAATACAAATAAAAATAAATTATATAGTTATATACAATATAAAGTAAATATATAAATTTTAATCTCATAAATCCATACAAAATAATATAAACAAAATAGATTACAAAAATAGATATGAGAAGTAAAATATAATACCAACAAAAGTACTAACAACATAAATAAGAAATGTATACAAGATAAATATGTAGGCTGGTAAAACAAACAAGAATAATATATAGTGAAGCTTGCAAAGGAAGACAAATACACTATAAAAAAATCATATCAGCCACCAGATTTTCTCTAATGTAATGTATATTCATGAACAAGCAAATAAAGTAAGTATGTAGGCTGAAGTCAACAAATCATTTAGATACAAAACAAGTAAACATATAAAGGATATAAAGTACTTAGCATTAAATGCCATCTATTCAGATTTGCTTTCAGCCACCACTTGAGAAAAAAGCTCTGATACCAAAATGTAGCGATCCAAAATTCAGCCTTCGAAAATCGACACCCGTACTTCACTTGTACTCAAAATGCCGTAGATTCAAACGCCGAATCTGGCTCACCGGAGCTTATAACACCATTAAGTATAACAACACAGCGGAATAAAAATAGATGATATCATATACAACTCAAATGAACACAATATCCAGTATGATATACAACAATAATATCAATATGATACAACAATATCAGAGATAAATAATGATACAGCGGAAAGAAAAGATAACATCAACAGCGGAACAATATCAATAGAAGTGATAACTCCAAATAATCCTCGAAAGAGAATAAGTCCAATAACTCCAACATCAAGCTCGAACCACAATGTCAGTCATGATCTCCAAAACTGAACTAGCTCCAATGACAATTGAACCTGACTATCTGAAAAACCCAACTCTAGACTGCTCGTGTGGAAAATTGTGAGCGCTCGAAGTTTATTGTTCCTTTCCTAAACTCTGGGTGCTCACAGTTTTCCACAGGAGCAGTCTAGAGTTGGGTTTTTCAGATAGTCAGGTTCAGTTGTCATTGGAGCTAGTTCAGTTTTGGAGATCATGACTGACATTGTGGTTCAAGCTTGATGTTGGAGTTATTGGACTTATTCTCTTTCGAGGATTATTTGGAGTTATCACTTCTATTGATATTGTTCCGCTGCTGATGTTATCTTTTCTTTCCGCTGTATCATTATTTATCTCTAATATTGTTGTATATCATACTGGATATTATGTTCATTTGAGTTGTATATGATATCATCTATTTTTATTCCGCTGTGTTGTTATACTTAATGGTGTTATAAGCTCCGGTGAGCCAGATTCGGCGTTTGAATCTACGGCTTTTTGAGTACAAGTGAAGTACGGGTGCCAATTTTCGAAGGCTGAATTTTGGATCGCTACACATATATACAATATGTAAATTCATATGATTTAATATATAGTCTATTTGAATTGGGGAAACTTGCTTCAATTTACAATTAATTTTACAATTTTAATTCAAAAATTCAATTAATTATCAAATTAAATTTAATTAAAATCCGGGGTCGTTACAACTCCAGTTCGCAATTCTTCTATATCGGCTAGATCGCTCTGAGCTCTATTCCACCGACCCCGTCTCTGATTGTTGGCCTGCAATAAATATTAAATTTAGCTGTGTGATCTCTGTAAGTGTATGTGCATATCTCTGTAAATGAATAAAATTCAAGTTTATTGTTTTGAAAAGGTCCAAATAGCATATTTGAAGTATTCAAGATAAAATTATATATTCCAACATAGAATTTTGACTTAAATATCAAATTAGCAGTAAAATAAATTATTTACCACTTGATTGCCAAATCCATATCGTCTTCCATGCTCTGCTGGATCCATAATGGACTCAAAAATAGCATCCTCCTCATCAGTCGTCAGCTGTTCTCGACCCGTATCAGCAAGGAGTTTCTGGCGCTGCTCCATAAACTTTTCCTGCATTAACAAATAAATAACATCATATCTTATTTCATTATAGTTTAACAAGCAGAACAATTACTAATACTGCATAAAATGAAATATGCTTACATGGCTCTTGTTGGATTTATCGTCCTGCCATGTATACGAAACAGTTCCGTCCGGATTTACATGCTCGACAGCATGCGTACGAGTGAACACGTCCATATAGCCCACGGGACCATGTGCCTCAGCTCCCTGAAGTTGATTTTTACATACAATTATTATACATTTGAAATTATATAGCATAAACTATTTACAATTATCATTCAGTAAATTTACCAACTCCTGCCGATACTGCTGAAATGACTTCGACCCTCCACGATGAGTGACGGGATTTTTATTTCTGTTTGTAGAGTTTCTATCCGACCCTCCGCGATGTGTCGGAAGCCGTCGCCCCCCTCCGTCGGTATTTAGCCATTTTCTAGTAGTGACAGCGAGGATATAGCTGGATATAGCGGATGACTTCAAAATAGCATATAAAACTCATACTTAATATTTTTACAAATATATAAATGGTTATTAAATGAAAAATTAACATTCAATTGAATTATAATTAATACATAAATAATTTTAAATAAAAACATGTGTGAATATACTGTAAATAAACATCAAACTATTATATAACATAATTGAATTTAGTAGAATATTAGAGTATTTTCATTTCTGAAAGTATAATAAAAAAATTTATTAAATAAATTAATTTCATATCTTTTATAATGTATAAACGTCATTTTTCAATTCATTTCTT